>LR990135.1:20010000-22648911 GCA_905147285.1 Hypena proboscidalis
ATAACATGAAAATATTTAATTATTTTTTTTACAGTGTACTCACATTGTTTACATAATGTGATCCTTCTTTTTATTTACGTGCTGACGTTCTTACCTTTACATAAAAATAAACTTTTATTAGATACACTTCTCAATTTGTTAATCACCCATCACAAAAATAGGTTTGTAAAAAATTCGTAGAAAATTCAGCTGTAAAGTAAAAGTAGTAAACAGATTTGCTTTTAACTTTTTTTTTTTTTTTTTTTAAATAATTTATTTTCATATAAAAATACAATAAACATTTAAGTAGCAGACCAAAAACCACAGCGGTTTGTCCGGACTGCACATATTGGTTATCAATTACAAACACATTATACATTACAAAAACATTATACACAGATAAACAAAAGTAGGCATAAACAAAAATATAATACAGTTCTTTCATTGTAACAAGTTTGGCGTAAACAAGGTGTCGAGCGCCAAGCGCTGCACATAGTGATTCAAAAACAGGTTATAAAGGTTTCCGACGCTTATCTACAGGCTGTTGACAAAATGAGTTTTCAATTTATGTTTAATGTTTTGTTTCGTTATGCTTTTTATAAATAATTGGTCTAATTTATTCAAAATACGAGGCACTATAAAACTAGAGGTCCTCTCACCGTAGGTATTAGTTGCTCTAGTTTGAATTAGGTGTCTTTTTGTTTTTTGCCGTGTATTAATATGATGACATATTTCCTTTTGTATATATTTATTGAAAAATTGTTCTTTTAAAATACTATATGTCACCTTACTATGCACAGGAAGCACCTTACAGTGTTTAAATAAACCCGTTAAATTATCCTGTAATTTTACTTTTACATTGGGTGAAACAATCTTTTTTAAAATTCTAATTTGTAGCGTAAGTATACGATCAAGGTAGGTTTTAAAAGTTCTGCCATAACTTGTTATTCCGTAACCGATGACAGAGTCCACAAGACAACTAAATTTAAGGAAGCTTGTTTTGATTTAGATTGCTCATAAAATACTCCCACCATGTTTGTGATAATATCCAAGCACAATACGCTGGGCAAAATAGCCGAGCATTTCACTGCAATTCTTATTTCATACATAAAAAAGCTATTTTTATTTCGTATTTTTAATTTTTTTGCCTTTGGACTTTTATTTGAGGAATCTTTTAAGTGTGATGTCAAGCAATATTTTATTTCTATATAGAAATTATAATCTGACAAACTGAAACATTTTTTGAAAGCGATAGTTCACAAAGATTGACATGAATCTATTGTTAGCTTTAAGTTATTAGTTTAATACTAAGTATAAAGACCATTAGGCCTAGTTTCCACCTAAGCGAAAAGGAGTGAGTAGTGCGACGAGTTGCCATGTGATTGCCGCTAAAGCGGAGCGGAGAGGACCGGCGCGCTGCCCGTTCAAAATGCATAACGGCGTGCTACCCGGCCCGCTCCAGCTGCACACATCTCTGCGCCGAACGCCGCTTGCCCGCGCACAAAAATGCTTTTTGATCAATTTCCACCAAAGCGGAGCGGAGAGGAGATGTGATAATAACGTATTCTGATGGGTTATTCAAAACACAGCTCCGCTTTTGTGGCAGCCGGGCCTAAAGATTAAGTGAGACGCATGGGTTAAATTGTACTAATAACGTCAAAAAGACAAGACAATCCAATTCATGTAGTAACTTTCAGATTAATTATAAAGTCGTGTATGAATTACTCAAAAGTAAATTTTCAACACCAAGTTAAATCCTATCACCATTTATTCACAGCATGATTAAGCAAATTTTAATTAGAGTAACTCACTCGCTAACGAGCTCACAGGATTATCAAATGCCCAAATTTGCGTCAACGTGTAAAAACCAATTTGGCACTGTGGAGCTTCGCACCCGGCATATTATACAGTACACCCTTTCTGCTCACAGCAAATTCATAGTAACGCCAAATTTAATTACTGCCGTGATGTTTAGAATCATAATTGGGGATTGGGACGAGATTTCACCCGGCATGTAAGGCAAGAGTATTTAAAGGGTATTGTCAGTGAAAATAGCGTTTAAATGACATATTCTGCACAAATGTGTTCATTATATCAATGGTAATTGTGATGGGCTTATGTTTAGCTTATGTTTTAAGATAATAAATACGCAGTTTCACGTGTTACACCAGCTATTGTAGCATAATTATTTAATTGAAATAGTTACAAAACAAACTTAATTAAATAAAACTAAATGCTAGAGATTTTGTATTTGCTAAAGATATTGTATTTGACAATTTTATTCTACAAAGGATTGCTTGTGTAAGAGAATGTTTGTGATTAGTCTTGCCATTGAGACCAGTTGGGTAGTGTTTTTGCTTCTGGCGTTTTATCTAATGTACAAAATACAACTTTATCAAAACGTGTTTACTACATCTTACACGCATTTATGTCTTAACTCTAGTCAGTTTCAATGCCAAAAAGAATTAACTTCCCTTTGCAAAGTGATGAGTTTTATGACACTGAACAGTCATTGACATTTTTTTGTTGTTAATCAGCGTAATCTATTTGGTTTCAGTATTCTCGACATCTTTGGAAAATACGTCAACGTATTTTTTTAAAACTCATCAACGCATGAACACTTTGTGTAGATAACAAGGCTCAAAAATTCTTTCATCTTCTCGAGAGCCACTCAGTGGGTACTTGTCAAAAATGTGGTAGCAGTGAAGTAAAACCAAGCTAAGCATTTATTTTTGACGGAGTTTGTATGAAAAATTATCAATACTAAATATGTAGGTAGGTACTCGTTTTAATAATTTACTTATGGCTTTTATAAAAAGTATTCCACTACTACACATTAATTAAAAAATTCTACCTGATAATACATGCAGGTGGTTTTGTTAGAGTACATACTCTCCTCATTAGCTTTTCTCATAAAGCGATACCACTCGGAACTGGAATTTGCATTAATTTTAATTTAAACATAAGTTTATATATACAATAAATATTAATAGCCCTGTATCTAATACATGTGCAAGTCTATCTTCTGGGCTCGGGCCTCTTCTCATGATGAAAAGGGTAAGGCCATAGTCCACCACGCTGGCAAAGTGCGGATTGGTAGACTTCACACACCTTCGAGCACTTTTTAGGCATTCTAAGGCTTGCAGGTTTCCTAACGATGTTTCCTTCACCATTAGCATCTTCAATCTTAACGATTTATCGACAGAGATTGTGTGTCGTGGGTTCTATCCCGAGACCTTTGACTTGGCAGTCCTACGGTCTTCTACTCGGCTATTGCTGCTAATATAAGGTTGAAATTAATCTACATTTTTGTAGATTCAAATCTTTGTTTCTTATGCTACTAAGGTAGGTAGTCGCCATAGTCTATGGAGACTTGCAACACCAGAGGCATTATTAATAGGTTGTGTTAATAATATGATTTAATTTCTATCATAACGTTAATGTATTTCTGACTTTTTGAAAAGGCATTTTGGCGTCCATAAAATTAATTATTTAAAAATGTTTTGCCGTGCAGCCATATTGACCAAGTGTGGGTTTGCTACAAAAAAACATATTTTTACTCACATTTACTTTAAATGATAATAGTACTTACATGTTAACAGCTATTTTCCAATTCACTCCACCAAATCAACACACGCACAAACTTACACTTTATATTAATATTTCTGATTATAAAATGACCACTTTAACGACAGTTCACTTTAAGGATATCTTACTCGTTCTACAGTTCAACAAGGACTGCCGACTGTTACCGTCCGCCTGGCGTTCAAACTATTGATATTTGACAGATATCGTTCGACGACCGGTTGAATGAATGACATTTATGATAGTGTTGCCAGGAAAACGGCAACACTTCTCCATTGGGATGTTTTTGATGGACTAGGTGTTGGTTGCCAATTTATCGTCTGGTGTTTTAGGGTTTTACATTTGGTGCGACAACGATCAAACTAATAATTATAAAATGGAAAAGATCATTTGCTGCTCTATGGATTATATTCCTTCAGAATCAACGTCCTTAGTATCACGGAATCTGAGATAAACATTATTTTGTGTTTACGAAAAATATCTGACTTGGCTTATAGCCATTAATATGCTTGGTGCTTACGTTAAGATCTGTATAAATTAAGCTTTGATTTTAAACAATGGTGTATATTAATATTTACTTCAAAAAATAACATTTAATTTAACTAACATTTTCTCAAAAGATGATGAACTAGCCCCTTTCAAATATTTAACAGATACGAGGCTGTAGGATTTTCCGTGAGGCATTGTTCAAATACTAGCAAGTATTATGTCTGGTGGATGGCAATATGCTCAAATTCTATCTCATAACAGGTGAAGTGTGGGTGTTGTATACCTCTGTCACACCCTTCTAGGTAATAGGCGTGATATTTATGACATATAAAAACCTATTTTGACTTATGCAACCAATCGCATGTCATGATTTTAGTGCACTAGAACCGTAAACAAAAAATATAAAAAATCAAAAACTGCGTCATTACACACCATTTAAAACTGTACTAGCACACCACAGGTTATCTTTACGTACAAATCCTGCCTTTGATGTTTTGAGTGGCTCTCGACCAGTGCGTCTGTGGAATTCAACAGCACTCCTTGTGTTTTAAGCCTTCAAACGCTCTGATTCGCTTTTACACCTTGGAGTAGGCAGTTACGTCGAAACCTCAGAGTAAAGAACCGTCTTTGAAATTTCGAAGCTTCTAATTAATTGTAAACAAAAGTAGGTTCTACCTTTTAAAGTGTTTATTCTATGATATATATGTATGTATATTCTATTATGATAGATTTATGTCGATCGATCGCAGTAGTGCGTTGTTATATTAAAATAAATCAGCTCCTATCAATATACCCATTCACAAAATATAAAGTTAAGAAGATATTAACAAATTGGTTGCTAACCTTATCATACACGGAAACTGAAAACCTCCTAGTTCCACTTTCTTAACCATTGAACTCCATATAATATTTTACAAGTTACTCACACACTCACTCACACACACACACACACACACACATAAACAAACACACACACACACACTCTCTCTCTAACATCGTCTCTTTTCAATAGCATAATAGTATTTTTTAATTTGTTACATACAGTACTTTGTATAAGGGGTGGGAGCCTGGTAATCTGCGACACAAGTCTACCTACTGCAGAAACCAGTCTCTCACAAAGGAGTTTTGGATCTATGTAAGCTGTATTTTTTTAATTATTTTGTTATTGTACTACCCTGAACACCTTTGTGAAAGAGAAATAAACAAATTTTTATCTATCTTATTGGTTCTTCAAACGTCAAATGCATCGATCGACGTCGATCGATTTCGGTGTAATAACACTCTTTAAAATTAACGTCAGGTTTTTTTTGAAACGACCCTCGCACTATGAATGATTCTTGTACCGCGGGGGTGTTCAAAAACATACATCGCACACATACGAAGCACACTCGGAGTCAGACAAATCTTTGAGTATCACACAAAGATATGTCCCGTGTGAGGATCGAACCCACAATACTAGCGCAATTGAGAGCGGCGGTGACGCAACAGCTTAAGCCAAAAATAATAGCTTGACTGAATATAAAAGTAACACAAAACAAAAGCCGTCTACAGAAAATTCGAAATGTCTAAAACCTCGTCATTAGTGTCGTTACACATGGTATAAAAACTGTACTAGCACACCACAGGTTATCTTTACGTACAAATCCTGTCTTTGATGTTTCGAGTGGCTCTCGACCAGTGCGTCTGGGAAACTCAACAGCCATCCTTGTGCTCTAAGCCTTCAAACGCTCTGATTCGCTTTTACACCTTGGAGTAGGCAGTTACGTCGAAACATGAGAATAATAAAGAACCGTCATTGACTTCATTCAAACGTCATTTCAAAGCTCCTAATTAAAATTTCTGTTTTGTAAACAAAAGCTGGTTTCACCTTTCACAGTATTTAATATTGAGCTTTATTGGTCTAGTAATACACATTTCAATTAGTAATTGCCAAGTAAAAGTTAATAAGAGCCAGTTTTCCCTGCTTGACGAGTTCCTAATGAAGTCTGTAATTTATATTTATGTTTGAAACGGACTTTTAACCCGTTTTTCATCAGTTAAAGAGTTAAATTAACTGTCTGTCTTTCTCCTACATTGACGAAACTGACACTTGAATTATACTTTTTACAGCAAATATTATAACAGTGCTTATTTCGGCATTTTAATTGCGATAACTGTTTCCGCTTTTATTAAGGCGTCCCCATATTAGGCGTGCGCGATCGTCGCGTTGCGCACACGTCACACGGCAGCAACACGCGTTTGTGGGGTCAGCCTTAAAGGTCCGTAGAATACATCCATACATAATACTAGTAAAATTAACTTTTAATAAAATTTTAGGAGATCGTACCCAATACAGCAGACTGTATCATAACATCTTTGAGCTGAATGTCACATTGTGACTGTTCTTCCCACAAATATTATAGATATATTTAATCCATTCCACTATCTAAAGGACTATGAATTATACTGATTACTTACACCATTTTCACCCAAATAAGTTGGATTGAAACAAATGATATCAAGCCACAAGAAAATTGGCTCGTATTCAAAATAAGGGTGTGTTAACACTAAGCTGAGGCGATATTTTCTTTGGTTAACAACAGTTAGTTTAACTCTTTTAGTATTTAAACAAAGCCCTTTGTAATATCATAGTGGCAGTTTTTATTATAGGTAGGGTTGTTTTATTATCTACTAGTTTTTGCTCGCAACTTCGTCCGCGTGAAATTCGATAAATTAATAAGTGCAATTGCTACTTAATTTAACGAATTTCTTGCGTTTTGTCCCGCGTTAAACCTTACTGTCCTGCTCTCGTGGAGTTTAGCGTAATGTTTAATATTTTTAAACATTTGTTGATAGTAAAACTATCAAACACAAAAATAATTATTAAAATCCGATCAGTAGTTCCTGAGCTCAGAACTAACAAACAAACAAACAAACTTATGCTCGCGGGTTCTTTTGCGTGGTAAGTTTATCAATATAGTAGTTCATAAAGTAGTATATTACGCGCCGTGTAGTCAGTAGCCTGCATGTAAAATTTATTAAAATTGGTCCAGCCGTTTCGAAGATTAGCCGATACACACAGACGGATAGACAAACATACAAAATTAAAAAAAAACTGTATTTTAGGCATTGGTATCGCGCAAATAACTATATTAACTGAAAAAAACATTGTTATTTTGACATTGATATAAGATACTTCAATTTTATTTATTTGTATTTGATGATTAAGATCCTTTACCCGCAATACCTTTAACCTTTCCTGTTTTCCTCACAAAACTTCCGTCATCAATTATATAAGTAGGCTTCATGTAAAAAGTATAATGACGTCATCTCAACCGTTCCGAAAAGTCGTAAAAATCTTAATATTTAAACAAGACATAAAATTTGCTACAAAAAATAAGCTATTCAAAAACTAATCCTTAGATAGCAGCCATGACTATTCTAACTATTTATCTTATCGCTGTCTCGGGAATAATATTATGAACAAAATATGGCCTAGCCTACAAAAAGTATAAAACTTCTAGAAAATATTACAGTGTTATAAATTTCAAGTCAGATTAGTATTCACGGCTACTCAACAAGCTAAACACTTCCATTATACGCTGGTCTCGAATTGCACGGGTGGCTAATGCAAGAACATCTTAATGTATAGTTCCATGTGTAGCTGAGTGTACCTACAATGCTTTGCAACATTTTCTTATCTTTCTTGTTTGCGTTTGTGTGCATAAATATTTTGCTTGGATATACAATATTTAAATAGTGACAAACAAACTTAATGCCAGATGCTGTAGATGCGAACGACATAAAATTTAAACTTTAATTCTCGTAATAAAACAACTCGGTTATTTTTTTTCACCAGCGACACAGGTTACCTAATGCAGTTACTAAATTTCTGTACCGCCTTGTTTATTTGTAGCTCTCATATTATAATAATGTGCTTATAGGTCGTGTAAGCATAAAAATCGAAAGACGGACACAGTAACTTTCAAATGTATAATAATAATCAGGAGTGTATTTAATATGAATTTATTTAAATAAGGTAAAATTTTAACATCTTTTTAAGTTTAGATTAAGTTATTAGACTAGTCTAATTTAAGTTCCAACATGCATATTTTTCTGTTAATACAAATATTCTTTATTAAATTTTTTATCTAAATTGACTATGCCAGCCAAGCTGAGGATGCAGCAAGTATCTCAAATACTAAGTAGACGACGTTGTATACCGTATTTAAAAACATAATACAACCTACCTTGCCTCTTTTCATAGTCAAAGGCTTAATGGTGGAATCATCACCGTCTCACCTTTAACTTGCCAAATACTAGTGGCTACACTACCAGTGATCCAGTTTGGTGGTGAGATCAGGCACTAAACTTACGTACACATGAGACATAATACCTTAGTTCTTAGATAAAGTGATGGATCAACACATCAATCAACAAAATCTCTTATGCCAAGCAGCTCTTTTGTACATAACACTTAAAACTTTGCCTCCTTTGATAGGCTTTGGTTATCATTTACAATCGAATAGAACACGTACTCGTACGCTTCATACATATAATAATAATAATAGCAGCCCTGAATCTAATACATGTCCCATTGCTTGGCTCGGGCCTCTTCTTATGATGAGAAGGATTAGGCCATAGTCCATCACGCTGGCTAAGTGCGTATTGGTAGACTTCACACACAATCGAGCACTTTTTAGGCACTCTTAGACATGTAAGTTTCCTCACGACGTTTTCTTTCACCGTTAGCGAGCGATAATTTATATGATAAATACACACCATATCTTCGAAAGGACGAATCTTAACGATTTATTGGACAAAAAATCATACATATTGAAAAAGAAATAAGCTCAAAATTTTCGTAAAATCTTAAAGTGTTTGCAAACGGAGACCGTAACATTATTTAATTCAAACTGCCACCTCATCTGGGCAGCTTTATGATATTATGTTTAGTTATATTATGAAAAATGTTGTCCATCACGACTTTAAGTTACCAACAAAGTTTTTCTCATCACATTTTAAAATCAAATTTGGAGAGAAAACTTAGTTCAGTAACTTTTGATGGAAAAGTTTAAACAAACGCTACACTTGCTCGTTCCATTTTTCAAGATGGATTAATGCCTCAGCTACGGGTAACTTGTTTTTAATATTAAAGGTGGTTGTTTTTTTCAGTCACTGTTGACAAAATATGATACATGTCATATTCTTTTAATGCTTTTTTAGATTTTGTGACATAAAAAAAATAATATTGTATTATTTATACCATCAAAACATAAATATGAAAAAAGAGCAAAGTTCTGTGTAAATAAATCCAAGCTGAACATTGGACTTAATACAACCGTGCTGTGATAGGTACACCACTACAATCTTGTCGCGTCTGTGCACGTGAGCACTAGCGGATCTCTGTAACACACGGAGCGAAACCGGTTTATACCGGCTCGGCTAGTGCACTATAAAATATATATGGTTAAAGATTACAGTAGTACCTCATATACAGCTTTCAAACAAATCCCCTCTCATCACAGTTAATAACAATACAAAGCAACTATTCAAAACGGGAACAATACAAAATATAGGAACAAAAAAAATCTCGTGAGCACAAAATGGGTACACTTTACCCAGTTTACTATGACGATGGTAGCTAAAGCCGTGTGCCGCTGCGATATCGCATTGTGCGCCATGAGACACCATTCAAGTGGCTTTTTTAACATCAAAGGCGGATTTCGCTTTGAGCCGTGAGCGCGGCTGTTTTCCGGAAAGACACTACTGTATGTGTCTATATGCTGTGCTGTGTAGACAGGGTTGGTGTTTTGATTTGTTCTGGAGCCTAAACGCGTGAATTTTTCATTTATTTTGTGTATGAAATTGTTGTAAGTTATTCTTCATTTATCATTTGTTACATAAGTATAATAATTAGCTGTCTCGTTTTTTTAGTAGTTAGCGTATGTGGTGTCTCACCACGAGGTCTAAGGTTCAATTTCTGGGTCGGTAAAAAGTGTTGTTTGGTATTGTTATGTATTAATATAGGCGTGATGTTATGTAATTTTTGTACAGCTTTTGTGTTATCTTCGGCTCTTATTGCGGTTATATCATTTACAAAAGGTTCATTAAGCTCAAATGAAAACGATTTCCCATTTCAATACCAATTGTCCTAAAGATAATTGGTAGAAGTCCTCAAATCATATTTTTAGCTAGCAATCTTGCCAATATAACGACTCTTGAATTGTGAAGCGAATCTGTAATCTTCCAATCAAAAATTCAAGTTCCATCCGATCCAATTAACTTCCATATTGATCTGGGAATACCATGCCCGATCACTTTTATCTGGGCTGCCAATTTAATAAAAATGTCAAGTATACCAGACACGAGTATTATGTTTGGTACCTACCTGACTCCCGAATTCATTTGCAATGAAAAATAAAACTTATTTCTACCTAAAAAAATCCAATTTACGACCCGCTAGCGTCGTCAGTAGTGCGACTGCCTCCTACGCTGATGAAGAAAGATACTTTGTGTGCATTAACATGGAGGTTTGTCTTGATCTGGGTGTTTCTAAACTTTCTAAGTTTTAATTTGAGGAGATCTGTCTACACGTCATATTTTAACTAATATTACGCCTTTCCTTTCTTTTTCCTGCCCTTAACCTTTTAATCTTCAAACATCGATAAAAACTTGTGACCTATTTTGAGATTTTTCAAAAATAAATACATAAACACCAACCTTAACCTTTTAATCTTCAAACATCGATAAAAACTTGTGACCTATTTTGAGATTTTTCAAAAATAAATACATAAACACCAACCTTAACCTTTTAATCTTCAAACATCGATAAAAACTTGTGACCTATTTTGAGATTTTTCAAAAATAAATACATAAACACCAAAATAAAAACAAAAAAATCATTAAAATCGGTGAACTAGCACTATGACATGATATTTTTACTAAAAGATTATTTAAGTTTTACCTTATCTCAAACATTTTGAACAGTTCAGTTGATAATTTAAACAATCTAAACGTAGCACTAAGATGTAAAAAAAACGTTTATAAACACTAATAAGTAACCTTGTCTTTAGGTATAAAAGTAGATAACAAAACAAATTTAATCAAATGTCTTGCTCATACAATTTGTTAAAAGTGTAATTAGCGACAGTTGCTTTGTTATATTGGACCATGAAATGCAGTGTACAGAGATGTAGAATTATTAGAATGTACCGTCCAATACACATGAGTGTTATTTGTATTGGGTGTAAATACTTCTAGAGTAATAATTAAGGGCCTTGAATGAACGCCATTTGTTAAAAGTGTAATTAGCGACAGTTCTTTGTAAAATTGGACATGGACTGCAGTGTACATAGATGTAGAATTATTGGCATGAACTCAGTGTTCTAGTTTCAATGATATCTTTGAATCATTCGTTTTTTTGGGTCACGAGATGACTGGTTCGACTCAACGTTGTTTCCATCAAAAATGAAAAATATATTTAAATCGTGGAGGAACAAAAACATAATTGACTTTTTCCCGCCATATTTATTGTCCTTAACTTCTGATTCCACATACTATATTAGAAGAATAAGAATAAGAATAAGAATACGTTTATTTGTCTTTAAAATACATAACAATTTTTAGTTATACATAACGATCCTTATACAATAGGGTAATCTAACTTAAATGGGATAGTTGTAGTACATATACGTCATTAGTAGGTACACATTGCAAGAAAGAGAACAACTACCAACAATCATATTAATAGTTGTTCTCTTATCTCCTCCATAATGATAAAAAAAGAAAAGAAAAGATTGACCTTAACTAAATTACTATAAAGTTTATATTTAAATAACAGCCACGATTCAAAGCGTCGCTTATTTGCAACCAATGTTAATATGAAGTTATCATTGTTCCATTTCTGTTATGGTTTTTCATAGCAATATAAGAATTATTTTATTACCAAGGAATGTTTTCATATTAGTTTATTATCTTATAGTTTTAATTTCCAGGTGCTAATTTGTAAATGTAAGGGCCAGTTTCACCAGTACCGAACAAGTCTCCGATAGGCTAATCGCAACTTTATTGACAGTTACGATGTCAAATTTGTATGCAAATTTATATAATTAACCAGCACTTAACCATCCGAAATCCCATTAGGAACCGGCGAAATTAGGTCAAAAGAATCGTTCCCTTCTTTGTTTTAAAAAATAAGAATATGATACTACTAAATTCAACATAATTGGTAGGTATACATAGTAGTATATACCTTTATCATATTATGGTGAGAATAATATTCTTAACATTTACATAATATATGTTTTGGATAAAAAAAAAAAACCCTAGTAAATTATGAAAGTTTTAAAGACAAAAAAAAAAAAACTGACTTCAAAAAGTAGGTAAACTAAAAAGCAAAAAATAAATTTACTTCGCACAAAATAATACGTTTTTTCATTTAGATAAATAGAAATTATTAAATATTTATTTTATAATTCTGAAGTCGGTGCCAAGTAAAAACAACCTTTCTACAATATCAAATTACAGTTCACACTAAAAGGGAGGCGTAGTTGTGCTAGTGCGCGGTCGCCCAGTATTGGTACTTACCACAGAAATATAACTAATATTCAGTCAGAAAAAAGTTGTTAGAACGATTGATATTATCTATACAGAGTTATTAATTGTTTACTTGGCACCGACTTCAGAATTATAAAATAAATATTTAATAATTTCTATTTAACTAAATGAAAAAACGTATTATTTTGTGCGAAGTAAATTTATTTTTTGCTTTTTAGTTTACCTACTTTTTGAAGTCGGTTTTTTTTTTTGTTAAAAATTATTTTATTTTACGATTTTAAGTGATGGGTAGACCGAGCAAGAATGTTTCTCGAAGGAGGAGACGACGGTTGCTTGAGACGGAAAACTTATTAATAAAAGACAAGAATTAAATCCTTTCGCCTGACTATTGAGGGTCACGACCTTCCATCATCAGCTCATTTGACAAATAACTAGCAGTAGGAATATGCGTAGTGAAAGAATTATCCTTTAACTCATAACTATTGAGGAGTTGACCTTCCATCATCAGCTCAACCACATAAAATTATTGCGACCAAGCGTAAATCCTGGCCTCGATTAATAAAATATGAGGGTTGCCCCCGATTTCTCTGGGATCCCATCATCAGATCATGACATGCTGACAATGGGACCACCTTTGAAATATCTCCGTTCCAACAGCTCACTTGACATCATAACTAGCAGTCTGAATATGTGTACAGTAGTGAAAGAATTATCCTTTAACTCCTAACCATTGAGGAGTTGACCTTCCATCATCAGCTCATCCATATAAAAATATGTAAATACTAGTGCAGCTTTGAAAAACACACTAAAAACATTACTTGTGCCTATAAAATTCGAGGGTTGCCCTCGATTTCTCTGAGATCCCATCATCAGATCACGACATGCTGACGATGGGACCCTTTTGGGATCATCTCCTGTCCAACAAAAAAAGAATCATCAAAATCAGTTTATAAACGACGGAGATATCCGTGAACAAACATAAAAAAAAAAGCAACATATATACGAATCGAATTGAGAACCTCCTCCTTTTTTAGAAGTCGGTTAAAAAGGTCTTGGACTCAGCATAATGGTTAGCCGTAAGCAACATGCTAACCGCTGTTATTCTGTCCAAGCCATACATAAATTTTAACACAATAATGTTAAATATACAAGCTGTGTTTCCACAAAGCAAAAAATAAATTATTAAGTATTAGGTACAATAAATGAATGATAATTTCGATTAGTCTACGACATCCCGGAAACCACCGATTGCTTCTGTAATAAACATTTGCTGTATTGGAGTTTAAAGGTGGTGAGTGATAACTGTAATAAAGGCGGTGGTATAATGTTAAAACATTTACAAGCGGTGATTTTGAAGCGACCCTTGGTTTTAGTCAAGCAGTGTTTAGGTATGATCATTCGACGATGGCGTGACCTAGTTTCGTATCTATGTACGTCAAGTTTATCATATAAGTACGACGGAATCTTGGTTTTACATAGATATTTGACAAAACAAGAAAGTTGTAATGTTCGTCGACTTGCCATATTAAGAACGCCTTTTTCATTTAAATAGGGGGATATGTGATGTCTTCTTGGAATGTCGTAGACATAGCGCATGCATGCATTCTGTACACGTTGTATAGCATTAACAGTTTTTTGAAAAATGCACGGCCCGTACACAATATCGCAATATTGCAGTTGTGATAGCACTAGGCTGTTACATAATTGTTGTCGTACACTTACACTTAAAACATCACGTAATTTATAGATTGTGCAAAGGGATGCAAAGGACTTGGCAATTTTTAATTGCACATGTGATTCAAAACGCAGCGTCTCGTCCATTATTAGGCCTAAGTTTTGTACATTATCACACCTAGGTATAGCTGCGCCACCGATTTGAATATCGGGGTTATGGGCTTTTATAGATTTTACTTGTTTTTCTGTACCACATATAATATAAATACTTTTAGAGGGATTAAGAACAAGACCATTATTTTCCGTCCATTTCGCCAGGGAATGAAGATCCTGATTAATTTTACAGACGGCTGACCGAACCTCTGACGCAGTTGTACCTACATTCACGTAAAGTTGTGAGTCATCTGCGTAGAGATGATATCGCGAGTGTTCAATTGTGTTAGTCATGTCCGATGTGTAAATAGCAAATAATGTCGGGCCAATTACCGACCCCTGAATTACACCCCTTTTCAGAGAGATGGGAGCTGATTTTGTTGATATTCCCTTGTGATTAGTACATCTTACAACTTGACAGCGATCCGAGAAGTATGAAGAAAACCATTGGCAAGCCCTGTCTGAAAAACCGTAACATTTGGGTGAATTGCACAAGCAATAAAAATACATGGCAAACCTGAGAATGGTAGTGCAATGTGCTGATTTTTTATTTTATATATTTTTTCTCAATAAAGTAAGTACTTCCCTACCTTGGCAAAAAAAATCATTGATTTCTACCCAATAATTATACCAGAAAAAAAATTACAAAGTGTCATTTTATCATCACGGTGGCCTGTCCCGCACCCAAATCCGCTCATAAAATACCTTCCCCTGCAAATATATTCATAATATGGATTTAAATCGGTTGTTTTATCATTAAATTATAATCTATTCGATCAAATAAAACCATTTTTGTTTGTTTATCTTCTTTCTCATGGATTTGACAGGCAGTCAACTTTTGTCCGGCAAAAAGTTATCATTTTGGAGGACAGTAAGTTTTAGTAAAATAACCACGTCAAAATTGCGTTGTTACGCCCCTCTCACCTTTCTTCACTTCGGATCAGTCCGGCTCGAGCTCTCGGCGCGTACGCACCGGCCCCAACGTCTTGCAGTTTCCCGCCAAAAAAGTAAGTTTATCATTTCAGTAATATGGGGACAAAAATATGCTCATTTCGGTGGCTGTTATAGCTCGTGCTATTTTCGTTTAATTTGTTTCAAAATTGTGTATTATATTCGCCGTAAGTACTGTTTTGTTTGAGTAGTGTTCATATTTTTTTTAATAATTATATTTCGGAGTAAATGTAGAACTAACCTCTATTTTATCATCTCCTTGTTATCATTTCAGTGGATTCGGTGGACTGTTATACCAATTACAGTCCACCGGAATGAAATGTATCTCCGAAATGATAAAACCATACAGTTTTAGAGATCCTTGTGTCAAATACAAAGTCATAGTTTTGTTATGTACTTTTACTAGTGCAGATTAGATTATTCAAGTGTATTTGTTGTGTAATATTTTTGTTTAAGATATATAATATATATATATATATATATATATATATATATATATATATAGTTATACCAACCCGTCAATTGTTGATCATGCGTGCTGTAGGGCGAGCACTTTGTTGATCCGAAAACCTATGTTGATCCGAGTGGTTTTTGTTGATCCAATATAATCTTTTCCATACAAATGTGGATCCGGCCGGATCAACGTTTTACTCCGTTGAAGTTTAGGGAATGCAACCGAAATGTTGATCCGATATACAAATCCACTCCGATAGTTGTTGATCCGATTCAAATGGACCAATCAGAAGGCAGTAGCCTTCTGATTGGTCCTCCTACTGGACTTACCTAATGTATATTATGAATGGTTTAATTCTTATAATTTATTGCAAGACCACCTAATCATTAACTTTTATTTATTTATTTCGTTTTTATGTTTATGGGTATGATACAATTATGTATGGTAAGGATTCGTAAAATTTGTTGATGGCACAAGCTTGTCGCTTACCCGATGTTAAGCTTCGTGCCCAGCTGCATGCATGCCAACAGCTCAATATCATACAGAGTATGTGACATTGCATCGCACTCAGTACCTGAGATATAAGATCTAGAATATCGAAGCCCCGAAATACCGTAGCGTTGATGAGCTACTACATGGCCATTAAATAACCGACTCCTACTATTCTCTCCGCAAGAGTCCTACTATTACCAGATATAGTCGTTTATGAGGACAATTTACAATTGTTATTATAATGTTTAAGTAGTAGTAATAAGTCCATATTGGCTCACCTAAAGTACTTTACCCGAAATTGTTCTTCCTAACGATTTGTAATCCTAATGATCACTATTACTAAAAAAAATTTATCCTAAAGTTTTTATTCATACCATTTGTAGTGCTATCGGCGTTGTTTATAACACTCATGTTTCCGAAAATTGTTATTACTAATATCATTAATGTAAATATATTTTCACCACACCAGCACGAAAAAGATCGTTTGCTTGCCAGAATTCAGTGAGTAAAACCCGTTTTTACTCACTAGTGAGGCAAAGGGATTCAAATTTTAAACACAAAATCCTTCCAATGAATAGGTGCTAAAAAAAAACAAAGCACCCACCATGTAGGTTAGTAATAAACATTGACATCAATTTTATTAAATAACTACATACGATACGTTTGTTTCATTATTTTAAATTATATGAATACGCGCTTATTTAGTATTTTAATGATTTTATATTCGTGATTGACCATTAAATTAATTAAAATCAGGTACTTAATATTAGACTCTATAAATAAATGTTACGGAATGAATTTCCGAACCACGATTTAAAAAAAAAAGTCATCACGGGCAACTATAAATTCTTTTCAGTTTATGTTTAATTGTTTACTGGCACTTTTTAACAAAAAAATAGTGAATCCAGTGATGAAGAACTTTGTAGAACTTCAAAAGAGTTGAGACAACTAATTTTAAACACAGAAGTTTGCTATTTACCAGGAAAAAAAGAAAGAAGGCTTTATTAGAATCACTCGCTACGCTCGTGATTCAATTCAAGACTACTTCGGGTTTAAAATTGGCACTCACAACAGAAATATAAACTTTTTCTCACTTGTACCATAAATAACTATTAAACGCCTACTTTTTTATCATAACGCTTTTATCCCTAAACATGATTACCATAATATTATCACTCATACTCAGAAAGAAACATTTACAAACTGTAATAAAAAATATATGTGGTGTAGAAGATATTTAATAGATTTAATTTGAGGGTATGATTATTATTTGGGGGGTAAACTTTGCATAACATACTAAGTTGTGTCTATTGCTAAGTTCAAGTAAGATAATAATGTCAAAAAAATCAACTCTTTAGAATGATTAAAGGTCGTTTTACTAAATTTGTCTTAAATGAATAAAATTCATAAAACACGACACATTTACGGTTATGTTCATGGCCTGGGAATTAATACCGCAGTTTTAACCGGTTCTGGCACTTCACCGGTCATTGCCGCGGCACGCTCGCTTCGCTCGCTCGACTCATGCGTTGTGGTCACAGTTCTAACCTAACCTAAACCAGAATACACCAATAAAAGTGAATATTTTAAAACTATAGCCGCTAGTTTAAATAAAAAAATATAAAGATATAAATACTAAACTAATTTAATTGAAATGTGTATATGAAAACATATATTTAACTAAGTAGGTACTTGTAGTTGTGGTTTTTCGGCAGGGGAGTTCGCATGTCCGGTGTGGCATCGTTCAGCTCACGCCAAATAGGTAGATGTGGCACTGAATGTTACCTGCAGGGCCATCACCGGCTGCTTCTAACCCACGCCTATCAATATGATATAGCCGTTGGCGGGCATTGCGCCACCTTCTGCACGCCGTGAAGCTTCGTGTCATACTGAGAAGCTAAAACAAATTAGTGACAGACGACATCCTCTGTATGACCACCATCTCCCACCAGCTCGCTTGAAAAGTCGCAGGAGCTTCTTGAGATATGCAAACTCTTCAGACCAAAGTCCAGTTCACGTACGCCTCGAGATGTGGAAGACTAGGCTACCAGCACCCGCTGATTTTCCTAAGCTAGCTGAGCACCTGCCACTTGGAAGTAGGCTACAGTGGCCGATCTGGAAGTCTTTAAACCGCCTTCGGACACAAGTTGGTCGCTGCAGGGAGAATCTGGACAAATGGGGAATCACAAACTCCAATATTACCTCGTGCGATTGTGGATTCCCCATTCAAAACATGGCTCATCTGCTTTCGTGCCCACTGTCGGCCTCTACGTGTACCCGTGAAGACCTAATGCAAGCCACAAGCAAAGGCGTAGAAGTTGCTTCCTACTGGGCAAAAAAAAATTAAATAAAAAATGAGAAAACAAAAAAAACCGACTTCAAAAAGTAGGTTAACTAAAAAGCAAAAAATAAATTTACTTCGCACAAAATAATACGTTTTTTCATATAATTAAATAGAAATTATTAAATAATTATTTTATAATTCTGAAGTCGGTGCCAAGTAAAAACAACCTTTCTACAATATCAAATTACAGTTCACACAAAAAGGGAGGCGTAGTTGTTCTAGTGCGCGGTCGCCCAGTATTGGTACTTACCACAGAAATATAACTAATATTCAGTTAGAAAAATGTTGTTAGAACGATTGATATTATCTATACAGAGTTATTAATTGTTTACTTGGCACCGACTTCAGAATTATAAAATAATTATTTAATAATTTCTATTTAATTATATGAAAAAACGTATTATTTTGTGCGAAGTAAATTTATTTTTTGCTTTTTAGTTAACCTACTTTTTGAAGTCGGTTTTTTTTTGTTAAAAATTATTTTATTTTACGATTTTAAGTGATGGGTACACCGAGCAAGAATGTTTCTCGAATGAGCAGACGATGGTTACTTGAGACGGAAAACTTATTTATAATAAACAAGAATTAAATCCTTTCTCCTGACTATTGAGGGTCACGACCTTCCATCATCAGCTCATTTTACACAATAACTAGCAGCAGGAATATGCGTACAGTAGTGAAAGAATTATCCTTTAACTCCTAACTATTGAGGAGTTGACCTTCCATCATCAGCTCAACCACATAAAATTGTTGCGACCAAGCGTAAATCTTGGCCTCGATTAATAAAATATGAGGGTTGCCCCCGATTTCTCTGGGGTCCCATCATCAGATCATGACATGCTGACAATGGGACCACCTTTGAAATATCTCCGTTCCAACAGCTCACTTGAAATCATAACTAGCAGTCTGAATATGTGTACAGTAGTGAAAGAATTATCCTTTAACTCCTAACCATTGAGGAGTTGACCTTCCATCATCAGCTCATCCACATAAAAATACGTAAATACTAGTGTAGCTTTGAAAAACACACTAAAAACATTACATGTGCCTATAAAATTCGAGGGTTGCCCTCGATTTCTCTGAGATTCCATCATCAGATCACGACATGCTGACTATGGTACCCCTTTGGAATCATCTCCTGTCCAACAAAAAAAGAATCATCAAAATCAGTTCATAAACGACGGAGATATCCGTGAACAAACATTAAAAAAAAAAAAAAAAAGTAACATATATACGAATCGAATTGAGAACCTCCTCCTTTTTTAGAAGTCGGTTAAAAATGCCATTGACACGTAAGAAGAAGAAGAAGTACTTGTACCATGATACTATTAGTCTTATATGTTATATCTACATGTTATGTGTAAAAGTTACGTAAAATTAATGTATACAATACTGATTATTATTAATTAAAAGAAACCTAAACAAAAAAGATATGACATTGAATAATAGTGTAAAAGATGGTTATGTTGAAAAAATATAGGAATACTAATAAAAGTATAATAGATGTTTATTGCTTCCGACATTAGGAAGTTAAATGTTTCGATTATGAAAATTTGTGGCAGAGTTGTTAGGAATTGTACCTAATTGCTAGGTTGAATGTAAGAAAGAACATTTTCAGATTTCCAATTATCGGCATTGAAACTTTAGGTGAACTTTGGCGCACCCAGTAGTGATACATACATTAATTAAAGTGATAATTGAAAGGCATAAAGGACCGGATATTATTAAAATTAAGTTTAGATGACATGTAGAAAAAATCAATCTTTAACAATCATAATTGTTTTAATTATGTAACATCTTTAATCCGTTAGATATTACTAACATTTAGAAAATAAAAAAGACATTATTATGTTTAACAAAAAAACATAAGTCAAGTAACGTTTCGTTTATAGGTACTTAATCGACAATTCTAACATATATAAAAAACATTTTATTTAGCCAGAAAATAAAAAAAAATATTTACTTAATATATTTATTAATGTATTATGCATAGACAAAGCATCACTCGCTCCGCTCGTATGTTCTCTGGTATTATGTAGGTACCATAACGTAAAAAAAATCTTCATAACATTTATAATCAGTCAGTCACAGATTATAATTATTAACAGGTAGTAAAAAAATTGTCACATACCAAATATACTTACTACCCATTCAATAATTAGAAACTATCACTGCCCTCGGATCAACGTTTGTTAGTAAGATTGCGCATGAGCATGAATATAAAAGGATCCACATTTGACTCATTGGTATAATTTTTGCGACCGTTACGGATCAACGAAAACATGTTGTTAATGTATTTTTTGATGGCAAGTATGTTGAAAAGAGACCGATGCAGATCCTCGAACAACCCCTCCATTTCAACTTCAGATCAAAGTATATCGGTTATATTTGTAAAGAGTGAATTATACACTGCAAAAAGGTGGATCAACATTTCTTTTAATTTCGTACTGGATCAACCTTTACATAGAACGGATATTTATATATATATATACATATATATCTATGTAGTTAGTACATGTGTATACTTTACTTACACATTCAATTTGTTCGGCATATGTTTCATACGTTAATGTAAAAGGATTAAAAGTACCAAACTATTAGTACTAAGATATTTTTATAATGTTTCTTATTCATTTATTGTGTTTTAAAAATATAAGAGTTGATTTAATTTTTGAAGTTTTACTTTTATACCTGTACTGTTGAACTGTGAAGTTTTACTATATAACTAAATTATAACTAGCATTTTTCTCTTAGTGCAAACGTAGACATTATGTATTACTATTAATGGCTTACAAATGCAGCCATCATAATTATCAGAAATTTAAAGCTTTCTAATAGCGCTTCGTTCACTCTTTTTAAAATATAAAGTAAATTAGTATTAGTAAGTAAGTAAGTAATCTTTATTTGTATGAATATGGAACATAATAGGTGGCTTAAACTAATTACAAAGTATCATCATATTCTGCCAATCAAGGCGTGCAAATATTATGTAGTAGGTATATAAATTTTAAATAATTATGATCAGCTGCTTATCTTAATGTCAGCCTCTTCCACATGCAGTTCAATTAATTTCATTCCAGAATTACGAGTCAATTATTAATATCAATGTCAAAATTAAAAATTTTATAATCATTATGTCAATGTCATAATTCAAAATGGAATAATCTTAATATTCGTTTAATATTAGTTCATAAAGATACAAAAATATATATGTATGGTTACGATACGATACAGTTTTCCAACATTTTCACCCAACAATAACCACTAAAAATAATAAAAATTACATTACATTAATATGTTATATATATAATTATTTGAGGTTATTGTAACCTCAAATAATTATATATATATTACTAACTGTAATATCCCCGTATATTAATGATGATATTAAAATAACTGTGTACTGTCCTGTCTAAGTGTTTATCTAAAATTAGTTAAATTAAAACCTACCTAAGTACGGAACCCTGGCTGCCCGGCATGGTTGTTCTTAGCTGTATCATTTCGGTGGATTTAATTCATTCCGGTGCACAGTCTATCATTTCGGTGGGTATTTTTATCATTTCGGTAGACACTTTTCATTTCAGTGGACTCTAAAAAATTCATCCTTTAATATTTATGTAAGTTTTGATGTTATTTGATGTCCACTCACACACAATGTTATAAATAGACTAAAGTTTAATTTTTCACTTAAAATATATAGATAGCATTGAAATTAAAAAAGTCCGCCGAAATGACAAAAAATAGTCGCTTGTTGAAATTGACCCATTTAAGTTTATCAATCAGCAGTGGAACCTCGACACAGTCGAAGGCACGGGTGTAATCCAGCAAGACAAGAAGAGTTCCATGCCCCTGGTCCGAATCTGCTAGAATATCGTCAACAATATGTAGCAGGGCGGAAGTTGTGCTATAGTTTTTACGGAAACCAGATTGTAGAGAAGGTAAAATATCATTGTTCTCGATATAATAAGAAATTTGAGATTGTACAATTTACAATTATTTTAGACAGGGCTGGCAAAATACTTATAGGTCTCAGGTCGTTGAAGCTTTCGAGCTTGGCCTTTTTCGGAATAGGTGTTATTATTGCACATTTCCACACGTCGGGGAAAACAGCTTCAGTTAACGATTTATTAATTATTGCCGACAAAGCCGAAAGTGAATATGGTAACGTTAGGTATATCATGTACATCGATATATTATCACAACCAAGAGAGTTAGAGCAAGTGGTTTTAAAACAGTTGAAAAATTACACTTTTACTATGTGAATCAATATTATTATGGTTATTAATAAAGTAAAGTAGTAAAGTAATATAATTTGAAATTATATTCATGAACTTCATAACAATAACAAATAATTAGTTCTATCTCCGTTGTTCCAAAGTATTTTTTATATTGCTATAAAGTTAAAAAAATACATTTGGAACTTCCATTCCAGCTCTAATTCCTGAACAGTTGGCTAAGAAAAATGAGGTAAAGCTGCTACAACAGGAGTCACTATTTCTAACACTGCTGCTTTTACCATAATGGATGTTTGTGGCCATTATTCCACGGTCGTGTTTCAACGTTACTGTACTGGCATTTTTTCAAATTAGTCTCCTTTCCATACGAGATAAGGGTGTTATTTATGAACTCCTTAATTACATTTGAATAAACAGCGCAGTGGCTCTCGTTATGGAAAGGGATTTATGACGTAAGCTAACAAGCTTACCGGCCAGTTACTTTATCAACAGTATTAAGCTTGTTGGGTTTTTATAAAATTTACTGTCTATTTTTTTAACTCTGATAAACCTGTATCATTCAAAAAGGTTTGATATAAAAAGTAAACATCCACTTAATTCTACATAAATGTTAAGATATCACAATGATAGGATACTTTAATTATTCGTGCTGCTATTAAGGATTCCTTATTGCAAATTATTTAAATAAATCCGAAATAACTCTTTAATCTAAATAAGAGATTAACCCAAGAGCAGCTAGATATACGTAAAAGTCAAGATATGTTTTTATAAAGGTATTTAGGTCCCACAGTGTATTTATGTACGTTCACTCTACATAAAATTAACCAAATTAAACTTAATCAGTACAATAGGTAGATCATCCGCCGAAACAAGTCGCACAGGAATGACCTAATTTTTACCAAATATCTTTTTCAAAATTCTTTTTCTTCTTCGTCGTGTCGATGGCTGAGTCAAATTTTATTTTGACTTGCCATCGTGGTGAAAGCTTTGGATAACTCGCGAATTGCCCAGGGTGCGCCGGACGTACGGAATCGTTGTGTACGTCACTCGGGGAGGCTTCTTTCGTGCACCCCAAAAATTTACAAAATGATTTAACTGTTTGAAAAAATTGCATCAATTTATTGTTTGTGCTTTTATTTCTCTTTGAAAAGTTTCGTGTTACATATCGATAGAGACCCAAAACCAACGATGGTTAGAGATCACTGAATGTCGGCAAGCCAAACTTGCAATACCGCAAGCCAATCATCGACTCACAAAAAACCTCCTAAGACTAAACAGATTAAATCTAAAAATAATGATAGGGTCAATAACGGGTCATTGTCCCTTAAACAAACACCTATACACAATAAAGATCACTGACAGTCCTCTCTGTCGAGGATGTCTTGACGCCGAAGAAACGGTCTCCCACGTAGTCCTGGAATGTAGGGCCGTTGCTTCTCAACGGGAACAAATCCTCGGAACAGTGAGGTCACTCCGCGAAGCCTGTGAAGTCCCCAGGAAACTTCTGAGCTTCTGGGCGGAGTTAGGCTGGCTATGTTAGCCAGGACTCTCCACGCACAATGGACCAATGAGAGTCTAAGTGCGGAAAAAATGAGTCCACTTTCCATTCCATTCGTGTTACATAATATTACATCACGCATATATTACCCAGAAGGGTGTGGCAGAGGTGTACAACACCCACATTTCACTTGTTATGTTTAGGTCCCATTAGATAGTGGGCGAGCCTATCGCCGTCCATTTAGCACAATTCCAACTCCGTGCTGCTATTGTGAATTTATAAATAACACTTTGTCAGACCCCGGGAATCGAACCCGCGTCCTCGCGGTGTAAGGCGCATACGCTAACCACTAGACCATCGAGGCAGTTCTTCATCGTTTTGTATTAAAAACGCTTTAAAATACCCGCTTTTATATAATCAATAATACAACTCTAAAAACACAAGCTCTAAAATGAAGAAACATACTTTGTGAAGAGAAACCTATTTTATTTAAGAACGTAATCTCCTTGTAACAAGTTTATCAAGAGTATCAGAGTAAATGTAGTTAGTGTACGGAATCTGCTCGTGAAGTTTACCGTCTGTGTAATCGTATATCCATTGCTCTAAGATTTAGGTGCAACATTGTGCCTATCTAAGTTTAAAAGGATTACGATGTATTTCTTGCTTACTTCCTATCAGCTCAAGGTTGGTTTGTGTTTAATTATTGTAGTGTATTACTGCCGGTCAACGTATGCGCCAGGTATTCCTGCTGGTGAGAAACTCATGTGCATCCATTATCAAATAATAAATCATACGATTTAGTTTGTTATTGTAGTATTAGAGTATTATATTATATTAGAAGTAATTCACGTCTGTTAAGTAACAGTTAGACCTATATTCTCTCGATCGTAAGTCCAACACTTTAACCACTATGACAGGTTTTTGATGATACTTACTCTCAACTCCAATGCGTCAGGTAATTCGGGATAGGATAACACTGATTCCATGAACTATTTTAATTATACTTTTAAAATACATAAAAATATAATAAATCCGTACGATTTATTGAATTGTATGGATTTATTATAATTTTACATTTACAAGCATGAAAACAAGTTACAAACTAATTGAATAAACTATAAAACATGACAGGTTAGGTTTAAGATATTCTTATATTTTAAAAATATTAAATGTTTTCTTACCGTGTAAGGCGAAATACACACAATATCATGCAAGATGAAAAAAAAAATTGAATAACAGTAAGAAATGTAAGTCATGTTAGCGCTCCCTACAGTTAATCACTAAATTAAAAGATTCAAACGAAGAGAACTTTTTTTAAATCTCACTAATAATATCGATTTAAAATTTACCAAGTGGTTGATTTGAACGATATAGTTGGCAACACTGCGCTGGCGGCCATGGAGGAATGAAATGTCAAATCAAAAGCCGGTAGTTAATTTTATTTTTGTTAATCATAGCAATATATCAAAGTATTTCAGGAAAATGGATATCTTCGCCAATAGTAAGTAATATTATTCTTCATGACTAGCAGTGCACATTCTCAGAATATTCCAAGACAACTATAACTTTCCTCCAACGTTTTATTATAATGAAGAGTGCAATAGCTGCGGTAGTTTTACAAACTAGTGAAATATTGCAACATTTATTACTATTTTTATAGTATTGCATCTAATAAATAAGGGGCGAATACATTAGGGGTGACAAGAGTAATTTATTCTATGGACATTGAATATAACGAACCCTATTATTTTGCTTAGTACATTACTTTTTTACTGTGATTGAGAAACAATTCTGTTAGAAATGTAAATCGTTGCGGTCGTTAGTTTTTATTAATAACAAATTGTGATAATTACAACATTATTCCTAAAAGACTAAGAGCCCATTTTTACAGTTCTGGATAACTCCCTGGTAGCCTATTCAGATTTTTTTGACAGAGGAACCTAGAACGTAAACTGGCTCTTAGTATATTTAGATTGCCAATAGTATTTATAAGATGAATTTATTTTTTATCTGTAATAATAATAAAATTGAAAATTTGCTATGTCTGTATTTTCGTACACCGACACCTTAATCATTACAGAGAGAATTATATTTTTTTTTAAAGTGAGGCAATTTTACTGACAATAAATAAAATTTAGTGTCAGTTAGTGACGTCACGATTCTTATTATGTTTAAAGATATGGACCCAAAACAGAGCTATCATAATATTTTTCAGCCATTAGGGACAATCTTGGCATGATGATTTAATGTCTCCGGAGACCAAAACATAGACAAACGACTTAATTATTGTGTTGTTTTTCCATAAAAAAAACATTTTTACTAAATGTGATAATAATATATAAAATAAGGAGATATATCTCCTTATTTTACCTTTGTAGATTCAATATGCCAAGACCTGCCATGCTCAAATAAGACTACTTGTCAAATGACACTCCTGCTTGTCAAAAATGACTTATGGGCCAAAACTAATTGTGGGTAGTTCCCAGCAAACAGAAAGCGTGTACGTAAAAGACTAAGTCCGAAATTAAATGGCAAAATGATCTGGGTTCCTTCCAAAAGAATTGACCGATAGAGATGGAAAGAGGAAATGGAAGGCATTTGCCTTGCAGTGGGACACTACAAAACAAAATGTATAAGTGTATTATTTTTAATTCATACCCACCATACAATAAATCAGCCATCCGCATTGAGGTCCCATACATCAAAAGATTAAAGCTAAAACTATTTTATATATTTCGTGTAGGTACCAAAATTGGAAACAACTAAATAAATCAATTTAAACGTCATAAGCTATAAAAATTTCGCACACTTAAGTATATACAGATTCGCACAGGCATGCACACACACACACACACAACCACACCCACACATACCTCTCTTTGTATTGTACTGTTCTATTTCAATTATTCATATTTTATTATATGTATAATAAAATTAAATTTATGACCTTGTAAAAATATTGTCTACTGGGCCGAAAGAGGCTGGACTCCACGACACAGGTTATCCTAGTGTGGAGCCCAGGGATCAAACACAAGTGTAGGTACTAATTATCGAGACAATAAATGATTTTTGTTTTTTTTTTTTATACATCTATAATAATGTATAAAAACTTTCTCGTTTGTTTAGGTATAGCCACTTAGGACTATCTTATTCTGTGGTAAAGGCGTTAGCGACTACTAATCGTGAGATCTTTGGTTATAGTAGCAGTACGGAGTAATAGAACTGTGCAATCGATCATCCTCTATTAGATGGGGCCGAAAACTAACTGATCGGCTGGGTTGGGCAACATTACTATACCATCAAAAAGATAAATGTCTAATGAGAGCTAAGGCAATATCTAAGTTCGGTAAATTTAATAATTTAATTTATTATATTACCTATATAAGGGTGTGGCAGAGGCGTCTAACAGGCTTGTTATGTTTTGATCTTATGGGATAGGGGGTGAGCCTATCGCCATCCTTCAGGCACAATGCCAACTCCGTGCTGCTATTGAGAATTAATAGACGGAAAGTTCAAAAATAACACTTTGCCCGACCCAATAATCGAACAAGAGACCTCACGGTGAGCAGTACACAAATTATACATCTAGACCATCACGCAAATGAAAAATTGGCGCAATAAAATATTCTGTGGGAATAAAAAGTTTTATTCTGCAAACTACTAAGGAAGGCAAAATATTCAATAATTTAATTGAAACATCAAAGACTGCTGCAAAGCAATAAAATAAAACAGCCATTGGCTTTACGGAAAAGAAGCAACATCGGCAATTCTGGAAGCAAAAGGTACAAAAAGATAAATATTTTCTTTGCATTTTGTTTCTCTCTGCCCTTCGCTTGCTATTGTTCCGAATGATTTATGAAGCACGGGCAAAATTACAAAACATTTAACATGGAGCAAACGCCAAAAAACCAAATAAATAAAAGTCAGACCGTTCGAAAACAGTATACTGTTGTTTTTGTTTTTAAATTTTACTGCTCTAACTTGGCGCAAATGGACTTCGGTGAAAGGAATTCTTTTGACACTACGATGGCAACTGAGGCCGCACATTATTAGTTCATTAATATGTCAGCAGTTTTGGACCTTACCTTACTTATTTATAATAAAGCAGTTCACACACGAAACCCATAATTTATATCAATGTACGTCACCAGTCGTCACGTGTTGCCACCAGTGCATTTCTATGGAAATATGTAATGAAAAGTATAAAAATGAATCAAGATGTAAATATTAATTTTTACACTATAGCTACCGTGTGTGAACTGCTTTAGGATTAAAACCGCCAACATGTTAATGGACTTTAGTGGGGACAAGGTTTTTCTTGTTTTTAGGGTTCCGTACCCAAAGGGTCAAAACGGAACTCTATTACTAAGATTTTGCTGTCTGTATGTCCTGTCCGTCTGTCCATCTGTCATCGAGCTGTATCTCATGAACCGTGATAGCTAGATAATTGAAATTTTCGTTCATGAAGTTTAACTAGTACCACAAATACAAACACTCAACAAATACTTAAAACGAAATAAAATTAATATTAAAGGGGTCTTCTATAAAACAAACGTGATTAGTTGAGTTATTTTTCTAGATCTCTAGAACTGTAATAGTAGCTAGAATTTTGAATAACTATTGCCGCTATAACATCAAATACTAAATATTTAATTGGGAGCTCCCTCCCTCCCTTCAATAAAGTGTTTTTTTTTTTCTCTTTTTTGGTAACAGTAGCTGGTAGATCGAGAATTGAAATATTCAAAGAATATTTAGTGATATAATATATTTTACAAGTAAATGGATCAATTAAAATTAAATAATTATTTCAGGTATGGGAGCCCCCATACGTCAAACATTATTTTATAGATAAAGATACAAAACCCTTCGTGCGGGAGTTTGATTCACACTTGGTTGGTTTTTATTTCATGATATATTTTCACTTTGTGATATACCTACACACTTTATTGAAGCATGGGTGATATATTGGTTTCCAAATTTTATCCCCTTGCACTTTTTATTTATGTAAATTTTGTAACTTAATTTTAATTTATTTATTTTATTATAATTTAGTACTTTTCAGTTTTTATTTCATATTATTTTTATTTTTATTATGAAAATATATTATATTTAATTTATTTTTGTTTATTAACCATTTATTATGATACAATTAAACATTTAAAATTACACTATATTATTAAAAACGTGAAAACTAAATATATACCTAACTATAATATGACCAATTATTTATTTATTTGATACAATACAAAAGAGTAAGTAAATACAGTGGTTCTGAGGTAGACAGTATCACTGAGCCCCACACTAGGATACCCTGTGTTGTGGGGATATATTTACAACAAATAAGAAATAATACAATTGTAATAATAATACATTTTTGTTTGACTAATTAACGCCAATCATTGCGATCCCCTTTAAAGCAAAATAGTTTGGGAGCCTCATTCTTGAAAAAATAAGTTGCAGATTCATTCAAGTTATTTTTTTTATCGATTTCTTAAAAATTGTCGCTTACTTGTGACAGTCTTGGACGCCTTCATATTTGATTATTTTAAAACAAGATTGCGATGCAATTATGGTCAAATACAATAATAACATTATACTCTACTTTACTAAGGACTTCCGATAGCTTATCCCGGTCAAAGCCAGGTAATTTTGTGTACTACTCCAATTTGTATTTCATGAATATTAATAAGTGCTACTGGTCCAGCTGGCGTTATTTCGTTTCTCACAATTTAACGTTAAACGTTTTAAACGATTATGTAACTGTTACACGTGTATTGAAATATATTTAAACGAGTATGTAATAGTGTATATAAATAACATAACATAACATCATACCTATATTTGACGACCGGATGGCGGAGTGGGTAGTGTACCTGCCTGCGACGCCGGGGTAGTGGGTTCAATTCCCACTTAAGACAAATCAAAGCATGAACATGGGGGTTTGTCTTAGTCTGGGTGTTTCTATGTATAATATGTTTGTATTTACAAAAGAAAAGTATATATGTCTCTCGAGGTTCTTCTCGTAGGCCCCCTAGAGGGTCTCGGGGTAACCAGTCCAGGCAGTGTCCTGTCGTGGTGGTGTCACCGCCGGCTGCTAAGACAGCCGGGTCACTGGGTTGGGTCCGGGTGGGCCCGCTGGTCGGTCCGGGTCGTCAGGTCCGGTGGGTGGTGCGGCTGGCAGGGTCAAACCCGCGGGCGTGAAACGCTGCGGGCGGCTTGCATGCTAGCAGCGCTTTGGTCATGTCCGGTGAGTCCTCCAGTGTATGGCGAGGTCGGGCTCCCCGAGGAATGACCCTGAGGAGCGCCCATCAGCCATCACTGAAGGAGGCGTCGCTCTCGGTTGCCACTGAGACGAGGTCTCGCGGCAGGGCGAATTTGTCCGGCGGGCGCCGATGATAGGGCGCAAGCTCTCGCAAGTGGCGGGCTTGCGACCCATCGGCGCGCACGAACAAATTGGTGCTCAGGCGTCCCACGAAGTCGTCTAAGCTCTCCATGCGCAGGTCCCTGGCGATCGTCCTGTTCCGCACGAAGCGAGGCGCGTTGGCGAGGGTGCGTAGCGCAAGCGACTGCTGTGCGCGTAGACGCCGGCGGTTCGTCTCTGAGGTGAGTGCGAACCAAGCCGGGGCAGCGTAGGTGATGCGGGTGCGGATGTACGCCTTGTACACGCCAAGCTTCGCGCGGAGCGGCAGTCGGGACGAAAGAACGGGCCATAGGAGGGCACGTGCGGTGCGCGCTTGGGCAACCACATTGGTGACATGGGGCTTCATGGAGAGGTTTCTATCAATGGTCACGCCGAGGTATTTTACCGTCGCGGACCACTTGATCTCCTCTTCCATGAGCTTCAGCTGGGGCAGTGTCCTGCTTCCCACGGAGATCGCCTGAGTCTTCGCCACGTTGACCGTCAGTCGCCAGTCCTTTAGCCAGCAGGGAAGTGCGTCTAGTGTGCGCTGCATCTTGGTCACCACGTGGGTACGACACTTTGACGTCGAGAGGTAGGCGGCGTCGTCGGCGTAGAGCGCCAACTGGACACCGTCGGTGACGGGGATGTCGTCCGTGTACCAAGAGTAGCACACAGGCGAGAGGCAGCTTCCCTGGGGCACGCCGGCACGGATGGGCCGCTCTGTAGACAGCGCGCTTTTAAAGTATATATGTATTAGTATCAGTTATTCTAGTACCCATATTACAAGCTCTGCTTAGTTTGGGACTAGATGGCGGTGTGTGTAAGTTGTGAGATATTTATTTATTTATTTATTAAATTCATAGTACTTATTTTTTATTGTAATATTGTATTAGTGTATTTAATATGGGCTTTGATGCCTGAATCAAATAAAATAAATAAATAGTGTATATAAATAACATAACATAACATCATACCTATATTATCCAGAAGGGTGTGAATGTGTAAGTATGTAAGGGCAGAAGTGAACAACACCTACATTTCACCTGTTATGTTTAGGTTCCATGGGATAATAATAATAAATATAAATAAATATTTTTACAACTCACACACCACCCCATCTAGTCCCAAACTAAGCAGAGCTTGTAATATGGGTACTAGAATAACTGATTCTAATACATATTATTATATATACTTTTCTTTTGTAAATACATACCTACTTATTATACATAGAAACACCCAGACTAAGACAAACCCCCATGTTCATGCACACAAAGATTTGTCTTAAGTAGAATCGAACCCACGACCTCGGCGTCTCAGGCAGGTACACTAGCCACTCCGCCATCCGGTCGTCAAGTCGGATAGGGGGTGAGCCTATCGCCATCCACCGTATGATTGTTATTTAAATTATTCACTTTATTTTTATGTTATTCCCTTCTTCCCAGGTAGAATTTGAGTAAAGTAAGTAATTTATTTATTTATCTTATTCAGATCTCAAGATCAAATATTGTAATTAACATGAATTGGATGTTGATGACGAACCATTTTGTCGCGGAAACTTAATATTCCCAAGCTAATTACTCCAATTGAGAACCCACGAAGACAACAAAAGGCGTCAGTGGAGACCGTTCAAAGGACATTCAGCCTTCAGGGCTTCTTGTAAAATTGATTAATTATATCAAGGTATTAACCTGTAATTTCTTGAGGAGCCTTTTGAAGTGGATCCTTATTTGCATAATTCAGTCAGCTCGGGTCAAATCTTTCGACCAGCTCTTGGTATCTAATTGCTGTTGAAACTTGAATTGCTGGTACACACCTGGGCCAATTTTGTTACACGTGATCATACTGACTTTAAACAGCCAGATATTAATGATATAACTTCATAATCTTATTTCGGTATACTAAGAAACAGTTGAAAAATTCTAGGACCAGCAGGATTTGAACCTGCGACATCGGGCAGTCACTTTAACCAACCAGCTACGTTTGCCTCTTGCCAGGACCCTAAATTTTTCAACTGTATGTTACAACATTTCGTGACTTCAACTGTTTCTTAGTATAATGTGCTATGCATAGCTAAATGCTATAAAAATAATCAATAAGAAGTTATTTCGGTAGTTTTTTTTTTATACTACGCCCACAGCGAACGAACATGTAGTCCACCTGATGGTAAGTGGAGTACAGCCCATGGACATCAATAATCCACAAAAGCAGATTATAGATGCGTCGCTGCAGCTGAGGACTACGGTGTTATGCCTCATGTGCCAGTAATTTCAGGGCCTGATCTCACCACCAAACCGGAACACCGTAATGTAGGTACTACTATTTGGCGGCAGGTTAAAGGTGAGACGGTGGTGCTGCCACCCTCGAGCTCATTCACAAGAGCTCTACCACCAGTAATTATGTTTGTGAATCGCTTGCTGTGAGACCCAATTTAAATTTAATTGTCAAAAGTTGACAAATTGTAGTACTGTCAGCTTTATTATATAGGATCCAGCATACCAAGTTAGGTTACAAATATTAACCTGGTAGTTGACTTCTGATGCTTTTGCCAGGATTGTCTTCTCATGAGCCAACTCTGAGGTGGATAATGATATTTACTTGAAATTTTATTAAATTATACGTTCGACTTCAAAACACATACATGTTTCAATATTTATGCCTAGATAAAAATCATTTTAATGATTAGTCGATATTATTACCAAACCATGCAGATGGAAACTAGTAAAAATATGATTGCCAATATATTATATCTGCGATAATAATTAATTGTCGTCTCTATGGCTATTTTGATTACAAATTTCGTAATTAGTGATTTAGTAATTAAATGGCTTCATTATAAACAGTCGATAACATTATTTTACGTAATATACAATATGTAGAATTTTTTGTTCGGATAATATCCGCAAGCAAATCATTGTTATGAATTATGGTATTACGCAAAATAGGCAAACTATCCTTCGAGATCATATTTTTTATAAGTTTAACCATAAGTAAGTAAATTCAAACAACCTTTGTATGAATAACAATTTATTTCATGGAGTAGAAAAAAAAAACAATGTTTCTTCTAACCTAAAAATAAATGACTAAGACCTTTTCTACTATTATTATAAAAATCAAGTGATTCATAATTATTTAATTATTATAGCGACGAAAAAGGTTGAAAGCTGCAGAGGTGATGGTCCTCCTGGAAAGTGGAAAGCTTGGGAGGAAAGGCCACAAGAGGGAACATATCCAACAAACAGATTTAAGAAGGATTATCTTGGTCCAGCCGAGAAATTGAAGCTTGAATTTTTAATGAACGATATGCTAGCAGAAAGTAAGCTCAAAGTGCGTCAGTTGATTGTTGTGAGACAGATGCACGAGAAGTTTGTAGCATTCAACGTTGGACTCATTATTGGTAAGGCAAAGATTAGTCATATCACTATTTGTAGTTTGAAACTACCATTGGGCGTATTTCCACTAAACAGCACTGCGACGGTGACGGAACGGTGAATTTACCATTGGAAGGTATAAATGTATGATATTGTGTAGCGCGTTTAACTACTAATCAAATCAAATCAAATCATTTATTTCCATGGGTCCCAAGGGGCGCTTGAACACGTCAAAACAAACATCAAAATACAAAAACTATAAAATTAAAATAAAACTTAGCTAACTAAATAAAAATACTTATTGTAATAAAATGATTTGACAACGAAGCTTAATTCAACTTAGTGATTTGAATTAAAATCAATCCAAGTACCAGCTCCGATGGGCATCATGAGAAGAGCTGCATAGAAACTCATGTGCACCATCTTTTCAAATAATTCAAACAATATTTGTTTGTTTTTTTGACAATAATTCTATGTGTAAGTTATAGCAACCAAAACAAAATTATGGCTAGAGATGGTTATAAAGAGAAAATAAACATGACAGTGACGGTGACATAACGCGCGAAAAATATAATTTATTTATAATGGCAAATTTGCCATCTTGTCGCCGTGTCGTCTAGTGGAAAAACACACTTTTATTTTATATTTGTATTGATTCATCGATATTTTTTTCAGGTAAAATTCGTGAGAGATACCGCCAAATGCTGGAAACTTACCGTATGTCTCAAGACTTTCGTTTCCATCGATTATATCGCACTCCTACGGGATATCTCACAAGAATGTACGACCACTATGCTCGCTTTCACGAACATATTCACGTACACGAACTAGCCATAGACAAACTTGTTGATATCGTGGCGTCTATTCCCTTAAGCCATCTAGATGTAAAGAATGTAGAGGCTCTCTCAAAACCCAAGCCAGCTGATAAACCTTACGCCAGAAGACAAATTGAATATGGTATTTATTTCTTCTTCACATCTTCTGCCAACGTGGTATTAGCTGCAATGAAACATGAAATGTAAAGGCCCGTCTATGTGTGTAGCGTCCTCAGTAAAAAGACGTTTATTGTAATTTTTATCGAAAATATATACTATCTGGGATCCAAAATGGACTGTCGTGGTAGACCTATTAATAATTTAAACGTATAGATGTTGTCCTAGGTGAGTAGAGCAGCGATCGTCGCATGTTTTGTATGAATCGCGTTGCATCTCGTCGCGTTTGTAACTCACATCGCTTACACTGGGCATACTTTCATATTTGTTTCCTACTTTATGGTTTAATAAAAATAACAAATGTGGGTAGCCTTATTAGCATTAGTAGTTTTGCTTACTTAGAAACTAAAGTAGCTTACCTGATATAAAAAACATCCAGACAAATAGCATAATTATTATTCTTCCTGTGTCAGTAATTCCTGAATCAAATTTTGACCATTAAACTGTTAACTCTCCCAAAAATCAATTTTCCTAATAAAAATATTTTTTCGGTATACCACTCAGAAATTTGGAAATATTTTTCAGACGAAGATGAGCTAAAGATGATGAAAGATGAAGCTAAGGTCAAAAATAAAATAAGAGAGGCCTATTTAATGAGGAGATTGGGTATGCCTGAGTTCATGACTACACCTAAAAAGAGGTATGTATTTGAGAAAAAAAATATTTGGTCTCTTTTTGTTCTTTGCCGGCTTTTCCTAATGTTAAAAATAGAAAATATTTATTATATTATTTAACATTTTTTATTATTTCATTAATAAAAAGTAAAAACAAATTTCTACTAACCTAAAAATAAATGACTTAAAGCTAAAGTAAATTACTATGTACAAACCTAATCTATAAGACCGCTGCCAGTGAGCAACGTTCCTAAAATGCTGGCAGCATTGCCACGTTGTGTAATGCTGAACTTTTGGCCGAAGTAAATACCAGCATTCTGAGAACGTGTCAACTCAAACAGGCGAGTCGAAATCTGTTATTATTATCGTTTGTTTATAATATAATTATATTTATTACATAAAAGGTTTCAATTTTAGGTTTATAGAGCAGTGGCCAGTCGACGAAACGTGGAACGAAGCCTTCGATAACATGCAATGACAATAAAATATAAAGTATGTAGATTTTTCTCAATCAAGTTACATCGCGCGTCGTTTTATACTAATAGTCAGAAAAACAACTGTATTATACGTATACAGGGTGTCAATTTAGTGACATCGTGACAGAGCTGCTTATTAGTGATTAGGTACTTTATTTTGGTTTGTACCTAGGGTCTCAGAATCATATAGTAAGTCAATGGTAGGCTTCGACGCAATGTCATTTATTTATTTATTTTATTTTATAACTTTATGCACATCACAAGTACAATGGCGGACTTAATGCCTAAGGCATTCTCTACCAGTCAACCATGAGGAGGTGCAGAGACAATAATGGTAGATGCTTTTAGAATTTAAAAAAAGTATAATCTATAAATTTAAAATCCTAATTAATGTTTATTCTAATAGTTATATTTAAAACAGAATAATATATAATGTAAATATACTTAATATTACTATGACATAATATTAATAATATATCATAATGTATTAAATACTTATAATCAGGTAATACATAATTTAAACGTATATATATAATATAATATTTATAGGCACACAATAACATTTAATTTTTAATGACTCTGCTGATGATTCACTGTACAGAAGATTAAGTACTCTAGCTTTGAAGGCGTCCCGTGTAGTCGACATCCTGATCAATATGTATAACAATGTATAAAATAATATGTAATTTTTCTTTAAAACTTTATCGGTGACATTTTGTCTAACTGTCTCATTACTAACTAACGAAGCAGTTAGACCGCAACGTCTCGGGTTCGATTCCCGGGTCGGGCAACAGTTTTATTTGGGCTTTACTGCTAAGAATATAAATGTCAATAGCAGCATTGAATTGGAAGGAGATAAGCTTACCGTCTTTTATATCGCACCTAGACGTAACAGGTAAAGTGTGTGGCGGTCTCCGCACATAATAAATGACGGTTGACATAAAGAGCGCTGAATCGCGATAACGAAATGTCCACAGCAAGTGTACATAAATACAACTTCTAATACGCTACCGTTGGACCTGTCCACCAGGCAATACCACCGAGCCTGGTCGGAGGATCCTCCCTTTGTGGTGGAGGAACATAACACCTTGTGCCTCTGCAAAGTGTGGGGTTTACACCACTGCCTCACCTTTCTGGATAATATACGCGTGATATTACACTATTGAAGGCAAAAAACAAACAACAATCATTTCGTAGAAACTTCCTTTAATTGTGGAGCTCACGAGTTTTTATTAACAAATCTTTACGATGGCTCGGCAAATACCTACATTCGCACAAAGTGTTCCTTTGCACTTCAAGATTTTGTTCAACGATGAACACATTGAGTCTCTAATGGAACAAAGCACATAATATACAGGGTGTAAATGGCACCTTGACGAAGCCGCTTACCTGTCAGGCAAGTATTTTGCACCCTGGATCTCAAAATCATGTTCTGACATGATTTGAGATTGGGTGGAAAAATAATTCAACATTTATTTCCACACATTGGATAGTCGGCCTTGGAAAAAAAACACGTCAAGAAAATCGAAAAAGAATGAATTTTGTGGTAGAAAATGTTTGCACTCAGGTTCTCGAAATCATGTATTAAATCACTGATTTAGCGACTTCGTCACGATGTCTAAAACACCAAGTATTATTAATTAATTCTTCATAATTGCTCCTTTATTTAACTGTAGTTTCCTTCATACATGATTAAACTTCGAATTAAAATGTAGAACACATCAAAATAAGTCTTTAGTTTACCGTTTTATTTCGACATTAACATAACTTTACACTTAGTACTCCCAGAAGGGCGTGGCAGATGCTTATAGCACCCACATTGTAACTGTTATGTTTAAGTTTCATGTGGTAGAGGGTGAGCTCATCGCCATCCACTAGGCACAATACCAACTCCGTACTGCTATTGGGCATTTTCTAACGGAAAAATCTCAAATGATTATTTTGCCTGACCCAGGCATCGAGCCCGAGACCCGAGCAGTAAATTCAGATAACAATAACCAACCCAAACCGTTCATGCTCATTGCAAAGTTATTGGTAAACAACAATTTCGTTTTAGAAATGCCCCATCACTATTCGATAAACAAAGCTCTCGTCGCAGGTTCGTTCAACGGGTAGAATCGAATCGGCACACTACATTTGGCAAACATTGAATTAGCATATTGTATCGACTCGACATGCGTTCCACCCGATTATATTATCCACTCTGCGCTTAAAATCTACTCGCAGATAGATTGAATGTTCGATTACTATTTGTCAAACCATGTTTGGTTTAGACATTTGTTCAATTCATTTTGCTGGATTCAAATTATGGATTGCCGAGAGTCAACGTTAATATAGTTACTATAAAAAGGCAGCAAAATTTTTAAATAAAAATAAAAATATGCACAATGCCATTAATTATTTTTTTTGCGGAAACTGACTTCTAACTTAAACCCCTAAATTCACCTTCTTTCGGATGTAATTAGAAAAACTCTGGTCTACGAATTCATTTATTTTTATTCAGATTTAAGTAAACGAAATTTCGTACTGTTAACTTCAAACCCGACAGAGTTAAATACAACCTTATTTGAACACTTCGGGTTGGAATTTACAAAGATCCCTTCTTTGTGCGCCTCTAATGCCATGTAAGGAACCAAGGAACAAGGAAGGAAAGGTGTCTAGTCCTAGCGGTTTTAACTCTGCGTTGATGAATCAGTCGATCGGGTGAACAATTATAACAATATAAGTATGAATTTAAATGAGCACTTTGTTTTTTCAGTTCAGCGGCTTATTATTTGCTTTCATTTCCCTCAAGATAATGTTATTGCTGCGATGAAATTGCCTTGACACTTGTCTCTCACGAATTCCGACGCAAGCAGCACCCTACTGGTAGGCGGTAATAGCGCGTGCACTACCCTAGCTTCATCGGATAACCTCGTTTGCCCGAGTGTTACTAAACACAGCTACTAAGGGTACTCGATCCTATTTTAAGTGTGTGAGTAAAGATCGACTATTTAGCCCATACTTATTATAATACGCTTGTCCGTAGTACAATAACTTAAGTCGGCGCAGTATATTTTTTATATTGCCATACTTTCCTGTCAGACGTCATCTCAGCACGTAAATATCAACGATTTAATATTATTACCTTAATCTTTTTTTATATTTCTATCCCTTTTGCATTACAAATTTATAATACAGGATGTGTTTTGTGTTTCATTTGAATCCGTTCACTTAAATGAACAGAGGGAAAATAAATAAATGTGAGAGAAATGCCATAATTCATCGCCCACATTAGACGTAAGCGACGCGGGTGCCGCGTGTACGCGGAGCTCGCCTCACGTTCTTATCCTTCCGCCTGCTACCCTTGCCGCCCTGCTACTGTTTCGGTCAATTCTGGGCGTATAAGAAGCGTGAGCCGCGTACACACCTAGCGTTCGCTACACACACGACACACGATGGTAACAAGCGACGCTTACGCAGCGCATTCGCAGCGTCCACGCGGCGCTCGCGTTACTCACATGCCCGAGGATCAATCACGACTAATGTGGAGTCGGGCTCGAGGATTCTGCCGTTTGGTTAAAAGGCTTTATCCAAAATTTATTTACCAAAATTATCATTTGGTTGAATTCTTACTTGGCAAAATATCACTGAGAAAATTTTCTGTCAAATGTGTATTTTGTCAAATATTTTATTATGTGCGATACGAGATCAACGTTATTTACATCTCGTGTTTTTGAATTCTACGCTCTAAATTCAAAACTACAAATGATTTTTCTACAAAATTATTTCTTATTTGACTCTTAATTAATACTCAAAGAAAATACAAACTTTGCTGTCTTGTCGCACAAAGAACTATTTTTATTCACAAATTGTTCAGCAATTTAAGTTTTGCCAAATGAAACATATTATGCCTAGATGAAAATGCACTAAAGTATTATTTGGTAAGAGAGCTATTGTCAAAACACTAAACCCTCACTTGCCAAATATTAGGTTTGCGTCACAATTATATGTGAAGAGTTATTATACAATCATTTGCGAGGCAAATTTCTGGCAAATGAAAATATTTCAATTTTTGCGAAATAATAGTACCTATACGAAACAAGGGTTGGGTTACTCATGTTTAAGCCACTAAAACGTTTAGTTTCACCATCGAATGGCTTGGCACCCGTATTTGCCACCTCCCTTACGTCTGTAGATGTAAAGAAGCCAAAGCTACAGAATCCAATGATCGAAAATGAGAACTCCTCGTAATTCTCGTAGCCCTTCCCACTGCCGGATAAACACTCAGGCAATTTATATTGTGAGAAGGCAATTACGAACAATTTCGACGCCTAAACAACGTTAGAAGAAATTATTTGATCGGCAGCGCAGCGGTCGAATCGCCTCAGGGCAGGTGATATACAGCGGAAATAGGAGCGTAATCCGTGGACTTCGTTCTGGCCAATCACTAGGGGATGTATTATTTTCTGTTAGGCTTCTTTTTTTCCATGGGACTCTCTGTGATGATAGACAAAATTAGGCTTGGTCATGCTGGCTAATTGCGAGTCAGTAAACGTCAGACGCTTTGTATAATTTAATTTTATAGTCTTCTGAATACACCAATAAAAATATGTCATTATTTTAGGTTTTCGAATGCCCCATTTTTTGTGTTTTGATTTTGGAACAAATAAAGTAACAGAGACATGCTCTACAGTTGATCTTTATTTTATATTAAAACCCCTATAGCTCTAGCTAGACCAACAACCTATACTCAGGTGGGTATACAATATTTGTCTTGATATTTTCTTTTGTCCTAAATTAGTAAATATTTTTATACGTTATAAAAGACGTATCTTAATAAAACTGAATTGTACATCAAGTCCCACGGTTTAAAATAGTGAAAGCAAGCTAAACGCGTGTAGGACTCAGACCGCTGCATTTAATGTAACCTCTATTAGCTGTTCTAAGTGTAATGGATATTAACTAAACAGATATTAGTCATTCATAAAGGAGGTTGTACACCTGCGATCCGCAAATTAGCTGATCAATTAGTCGCAGCGCGTTCGACTCGCGCGGTTCAAACTCTGTTTAGTTTGAGGTAACGACTATGTAGTTAGTTAATGTTGTTTGTCGTTAGGTGCCACAGAACAAGGTTAGTACTGATTGCAATGTCTTTAGCATCTAGAACATGAATTTGTATTGGAATCAACAATTTGAAAAGACTAGTTGAATAATTTTGGGTCCTGGCATGATGTGACCGTAGCGGTTAAAGCAGCTAGCCGATGTCCAGAGGTCGCCGGTTCGAGTCATGTCGGTCCCAAAAATTTATTCAACTGTTACTAAAAAAATAAATAACTGAAATAACAAAAGATTTTGCGATATCCAAAGTCTTACTGCTGACTTTTATCTACCTTCTAACTATCCAAATTACACCAGTACTAATGAGAAAAGGATCACTAAATCGTTTTTCTCCAAATAGTAAAATGAGGGTGTACAATTTGGCATATGGTGAACCCTATTTCTAAACCAATACTTTAGTTCAATTCAGCTCAAAACAGTTTCTACATCTTATGCCCCGAATTCATCATAATATTTACTGCACCAACCACAAGCAAGCTCCTTGCGGTTAAACCAATAGTTTCTGAGATTAACGCGATTATCCAATTTAGAATTAAAGATTATGTGGCTGCAGATTTAAATATAAACTAGTTATTTGTTTCATCTTTGTCCGTCCTCACTCAGAGGGTGTATAAAGAAAATCTAAAATTCCATAGTAAACTAGCATTACCAAAACTTTTGGCGAATGTGCTTCTTTTGGCTGCCTCTTCTGATCATACATTTCTGCGCGGACGCATGTTTGTATGTATTTTGCATTAGGTATAATGTGATTCTGTCACCTCTCGCTGCCTGGTACCCGGGGCTGACGGCCCCTCCGCTCCTCCTCTTTATTTCTCTAATAAAATAGTAATCTATGAACTTTTACGCCCAATATTTCTAAACCAAAAACCAAGATGTCGTAGACAAAGTGATAATTATAAATAATCGCTTGATTTATCACTTTGGCTTTGATAAAGTTATCGTTAATGCAAAATCCAATTCTCTGTATTCAATGAATACATTCTTATAGTAATATCTATTTTTTTTTATTATTAATATTAGACCTTTTTTTTTCATGCGTATAAAGTTTTAAAACAATGCGTTACATGTAACGTTAAGCGGCCATAAATGATAATATTAAAGAATACCTGCTGCTTTCATATCAAATATACTGTGTAAAATTTTCGCCAAGCTTGATAATTTATATGAGAAAGGCTTGAAGATTAGGCTCTTAATGGAGGTCATACATAACCCCCCAGGAAGCCATTCTCCGCCGTGGTTTACGTCATACCCACACAATGAGGGTGTGGCGCTTTGGAATATCTATATTTATTCTTAGAGTATTTCTTTGATATTTAAATTAAAATACTAAGAAGTTACAGTGTTCCTCGTTTTCCTTTGGTACTGAAATAAAAAAATGATTTACTAAATTAGATAGTTTCATTCTAGTGCAAAGGTCCCGAATCCGTCATATTCCTATCTAATTGCTTAAAGGTCAATAGAAACACAGTCATTGACACACATATAAATTCAATCAAGTGGATATAAGTTTACGAGACAATAAGTCGAATGAGTCCGGCTCTAGGTAAAAAAGTCTTTAAAACACTTTAGTAACAAATCAGTTGCCTTATTTTCAATTTCAAATACCTAGCCTCAATTTCACAGGTGTTAGATAAACCTTATTGGCAGGATAAGCATACAACACACATACATGAAAAATATAGCTGTGTAATTCGGTCAGATAATACGTTATGGGTCGGATAAGCTTTATTCGGAACTTCTGAAACTGGCCCTTAATATTATTATTCATTTAAAAAATAAAAGTAACATTCAACAAAGCTCAATAGACTAACCTCAAAACTGTTCTTCCATCGATTTATGTCACATCTTAAAGTATTCAATATAAAACGACCGTCTATGTATCTTCTTTCTTTGGTAAAGAATTTAGTAGCTTTATTTGCCAGATAGTCCCAAGAGAAATATTGGTTTTACGTGACAAATGCGGTCTGCGGACCCATGAAAATATACTACCCGTTTGATATATCGAGTAACCGCGCCTCGGGGATATGCATTGTTTTGTGTTCACGTCATTGTAATACATTATACTAGCTCATTTATTATTTGTGTATACGCCCTACGTTTAAAACTGTTATTCAGCCAAATCCGTTAGACTAGGAGTCGACTCCTATGTAATTGTCAAAGGGTTAAAAGATACAATACTGGTTGCGAAGTTGCGAGTGTGGATCCCCTAGTCAGAGTATAGCCCCATCTGCAGTCTTGCCCTTTACTACCCGCCACCTAAACTCGCGATGACCTCATAAAGGCAAACAAGGAAGGGGTTACAGTTGCCACCCTGGTCTAAGACAGTAATTAAATAAGCCATTGACACGATAAGAAGAAGAAGGGTTAAAAGATTGCCAAATCTAGCTTTAGTATCGTTGATTTAATTGTTATAAAATAAATAAATAAAAAAATAAAAAACATTATTAAGGTGTAAGATGAAATGATAAATTGATATTTTTATTCTCGTGTTAAAAAGAATAATTATTATTACACTTACATTTCACCTGTTATGTTTAGGTCCCATGCACAATTCCAACTCCACGCTGCTATTGTGAATTTTCTTAAACTTAAAATATACAATATAACACAAACAAATTGAAGTAATTTGTTTGAGTTATATTGTATATTTTAAGTAACATTTATTTATACATGTAATGATGAGTGGCGAGAGATCTAACTCTAGTCGGGCTAGCATAACGAACGCAAGATAGATATTATTATTATATGCATACGCTAACCACCAGACCATCGAAGCAGTTTCAAGCGCATGGTTAATAAAATAAAGAGTAAGGATTCAATTTAGTGTTTGTTTGTTTGTTTCGATTCATCCCAAAAAAAACTAGACCAATTTCAAAAAATTCTTTAATATGAGATTTCTGAGCTTCCGTTTTTTATTAAGGTACCACACGACCGAAGTCTCGCATATATGTGCTTAAAGCGGGGTCCACATCTAACGAACGAAGGCGAACAGCGTTTGCTAAACCATCCAAAATAAGAACAATGCATTTGTTGTTCGTCAATGTGAACTGTGTAAACTGGTTTTACAAAAATAAAAGATTTAGCGCCCAATTTAATTAGATAGCCTTATTTTCGTCTTTTTCGAAGTTAATATAAACAACTTTTAGATTCTCTTTAGTAGTGAAGTGGCCTGATTCTAGCTGTCAGACTTTAATATAATCTACGCTCAAGATTATATTAAAGTCCGCCGCTTCAGGCCGAGAGCTATTCGCTTTTAAAAGAAGTAAAGGAAAGTGAAGAAACGGGTATTACAGGGCCTTGTAAATTAAAATTGGCTTTGAATATAATTTTTAGTTTTAAATAAAGAACGAAAAGAAAGAAAACAACAACGTGTAGGATCTGAGTACGAACAATGTTCCAACATAACATAATTATTATGTTATGTTAGGCGAATTATTTATTAAATAATTCGCCTATCTATATTACCTAAATGCGCGTAGTAAAAGTTTTTAACACCCTTATTTCACCTGCTTTATATGGCCACTTAGAATGCTGATCTAGATTGGACAATCAGCGATGGAAAAAAATCTAGTCCACCTAACATAAACTTGTTAATATATTATGTTTGGTAATTACTTCGATGGTCATAGGTGTAGTCTAGTGTTATGCGCCTCACACCGGGAGGTCTCCTGTTCAATTCCCGGGTCGAGCAAAGTGTTATTTGTGAACTTTCCGTCAGAAAATTCACAATAGCAACACGGAGTTGGAATTGTGCTATGTGGATGACAATAGACTCAGCCCTTGTTCAATGGAACTTAAATATAACAGGTGAGATTGTGCGTGTTGTACAACACCCACAATTGCCACACCTTCTGGGTGATGTGACGCTTGTTGTAACGTTATTAGCTTTGGTATTTTCCTGTCACATATTGTACTAAAATCAACTTCTGACGATATCAGAATGGCCAAAGCTTGTCTAGCCGAAACTGAATAGCCTTTTGTTCGTAAATCAAAGTCAGGTAGTAATTATGTCCATGACAGGCTATTTGCAGCAGTTTGCTTTTGGTAAACTCTAGCTTACTTATTTTGACATGGTCGTATAAAGCATTTTACTCTGTTCAAATCTATTTTCTAATTGCTTCGGTGCAAAATACATCACGTTGTTGGATGAATGAACATATTTTTTTGAAATAAATATCGGAATAGGTGGCACCGACTTCAGAATTTTAAAATAATTATTTAATAATTTCTATTTAACTAAATGAAAAAATGTATTATTTTGTGCGAAGTAAATTTATTTTTTGCTTTTTAGTTTACCTTCTTCTTGAAGTCGGTTTTTTTTTTGTTATGATATTAGCAGGATAGCAGCAGGATAGGCGTTAGTTTTTAAAGGCCAGTTTCTGACGTTCTGGATAGTTCTAATCCGACCGATAAAATAGAATCTGAACGAATCTTTGAAATAATAAAATAAAAATATAATTTTAATTTCTTAATACTTAGGAGAAAAAAATGAGAGACAGTTCAATACACTTTTATTTTTGTAATTATTTAATGAAAATCTGTGACATTGTTGTGTCACTCAATAAAACTTTATTTCGAACCATCGTTCCGACAAAAAGGGCCCTCAGTTACCTGCTTGTTTGTTCGCGTGGAACCCTTTGTTAATATTAAGAGGAAAAACAATTTCGCAAAATGAATTACATAGTAGTAAAGCCTTGCTCATAAAAAGATCCCGACTGAGAATTTGTCGTTATAGTTCAAGGCTCGAATTTAACCCTCGCAACCTCGTTACTATACACATAAAGGTGCTCCCAGACCGACGAGCATTTGCCTGTAATATATCATTTTATATTAAATTTTAAGCATCAACAAAAATCGCCTGGAATACTAAGAAACAGTTGAAAAAGATATGGGACCGGCAGGATTTGAACCTGCGACCTTACTTTGCTAAGCATAGCTAAATGCTATAAAAATAATCAGAGTTAAAATATCGCCTGGAATGTAGAATTTGGGATTCGATTTCCAGTATTCGTTACAATACTTGACTGTAAGCACCTCTCACCACGAGGTCTTTAATTCAATGCCCGGGTCGGGCAAAGAGTTATTTATTGTGAACTTGCCGTCAGAAAATTTACAGTAGCAGCACGGAGTTGCAATTGTGCCCGGTGGATGGCGATAAACTCACCCTATATCCCATGGGACCTAAACATAACAGGTAAAGCGTGGTGTTGTACACCTCTGCCACACCCTTCTCGGTAATATAGGCGATATGTTATGTTATGTCACTTGATGTCACAAGTTGTATCAAAATATGACACATTGTATCATTACGGTTGCGCACTGTCATTTTCGGTTTGATTCTCTGGTGTCAAATCAATTCATTTATTTCCATTGGCCCCAAGGGGCGCTTAAACACGTCAAAACAAACATCAAAATACAATAAAAAATAAAATAAATCTTAACTGATTAAATTACAATACTAATTGCAATAAAATGATTTGACACCGGAGCTTAGATTGACTTTAACATACATGTCACATTCGAATCTGTAATGTAACAATACAAACAAACGCTCGCAGTCTGGAAGTATCTTAAAACGTGATGCATCTCGTCTGTGACATTTTGTGTGATATGTACTTTTAATGTATGGTGTCAGACGGAAGTCCCTTTTCAACGTGCTTTATTCCTCATTCTATCACAGTTTAAAAGTGATCTATTTTGTTTAGAGCAACTTAAAAATATACAGGGTGTCCTACGGCAATGTCACATGTAGTAAAATTAATTCAAACAAATAAACATACAGAACGTTTGTACAAGAAATTCTATAATAAGCATAAATATTATTACAAAATGAAAACAATCATCTAGAACATTTCAATTAGACATCTATTAATAAAAGCGTAACGAATAAATGTGAAATAAATAAAGTAAACAGAATTAATGAAAGTATTTAATTAATTATAATTATAATATTTTAAATATCTCTCATAATAACAACGATCTTACGTCATGAATTTTAAATTATAATAGCATATAAATGTATCAGTGATGTCTCTCAATGACCTAGTGGTTAGCGTATGCGCTTCTGACTGCAAGATTTTGGGTTCAATTCACGGGTCAGGAAAAGTGTTATTTGTGAACAGAATTGCAATTTTGGCCGGTGGATGACGATAGGCTTACCCTCTATCTCATGGGACCTAAAAACATAACAGGTGAAATGTGGGTGTTGTACACATATGCCACGACTTTCTGGGGAATGTAGGCGTGATGTAAAATTTATTTATATAATTATGTACTAGAGATCTATTTAACAAAGTCTAGGTAAGACATTAGCGACTGATAAGTCACTTCTATTTGTTTCTGTTATATTGTATATTCTAACTAATATATTATACTTATCGATTCTAAAATAAAAAGTGATAATATTTATACTCTTCTGCACACAAAACACAACGTTCTATATCGTAATAATAACTTTCCTGAAAATTTATGGATTTTGACAGCCATCCGTTGGGCAAACTTTTTACCGCGATATGTATAAACAATGTCAAAGTTTGGTGCGTGCAAGTTTTTGTTTATTATAATATAGAACATGATGTATTGTTTAGAAAACCACGACAACATGGAAAATTATGGAACTGGTGTTTCACAAAATGGTGAGAAAGATAACGGGGGCGAGGCTTTGAGTGTTCACTCCTCCACACCTCCGTGGGTCTATTGTGATTATCATCATTTAGCCGCTCGTAGTCCACTGCTGGACATAGAACTCTCCCAATTTGCTCCACAATACCCGGTCCTTCGCCTTCCGCATCCAGTCCCCTCCAGCGACCTTCTTCAGGTCGTCAGTCCACCTGGCGTCCTACCTTACGGTTGTCGAGTCGCGGTCTTCATTCTAGGACTCGTTTGCTCCAACGGCTGTCGGTCCTTCGGCAGACGTGACCAGCCTATTGCCATTGTGATTACAGCCTCATTATAAAGATGGTAACGGGGTAGTAAAATTAGAAACAATAATTTTATATTGAGTACACGGTTGGCGTAGTGTTTAAAGCGGTCGCCTCGTTGCTTTCAACTGCACTGATGTTGTGGCTTCGATCCCCATGCGGGACAAATCTTTATGCGATTTTTTTTTTTTTTTATTCGCAAAGATTTGTTCTGACTCTGGCTGTGATGTGTGTTTGTGAATACCTCCACGACACAGGAGTTATTCCTAGAACAGGCGTCGTTTTCTTTTTTGAAAGACGAAAAATTTATGTGTAGCAACTAGAGATATTTTTAAATAAGATATTTTTTTTTTGACTTGGACTCTTTTTGCAATGTTTCTTAAATCAAGTATTTTTATGCGTTGTTAATATATAAGTCAAAACGTTTATTTATACATTAGAGTATTTATTGCTATTTAAAATGAACTGATGTTAATTTCTGCTTAAAATATTACATAACACAAAGGTAATAAAATTAAACATGTTATGTAATATATATATACACCAAATATTAATTAAGTTGCCGGTTAAATTATGGTTTTCAATAATGTTCATTGAAGTGCAATTAGTGCTGAGTGATTGAATAAAACTCGGTGTAATATTTTGTCTATCAAAATTAAATAAAAATAAAAATAAAATACTATTTTAAGTCCCGAACAAGCGAAAGATCCTTAGAAGAATCTTAAGAGTGAGGGACTCAAAAGCACGAGATGTATATAACTTAATCTAGTGTCACACATACAACTTTTCATCTCAGCAGCTCAAAATAGTACCCATACTACACGTTCTGCTTAGTTTGGGACTAGATGACTTAACGTTATAATTGTGTGACGTATAAAAGGCGAACTGTGAACAAAACTGAACTTTGTTTTGGGCGAGAGCTAAACTCGAATCAAAATTGAGATTTGCTTATAATTTTCATACAACCAAAACGACTTTTCGAGCTGCTGGGGAAAAAATGTTTTACACCTGGACACATCCACAAATACTATTAAATCTTCCTATCCCTTAGGCACCAGTCGTATACGAAATACACATAAATTTCACGCACCCGGTTTTACCTATTTTCATATGGATCTAAGAATATAATGTAGGGTCATTTTAAAAACACTTCTCTTTTTAATAGTGCAAGCTCTTAATAAAGGAAAAGAAGACGCTGTGTAAATGTTGTGTAATTTTATTTTTATTATGAGTTATGATTTTTAAGTTTTTTATTTATTTAACACTGAACATAACTGTAATTTATAAAGTACTCAATATATAAAAGGCAATTGGTACTTTTTTGCCTGCTCATTCTTAATAGGAATCTCAAGTATCTAAGCAAATACCCACGCTTATCACCTGACCGTGCATAGCATGAGTCTTAAAGAGTACCCCCCTAACAACGTAGTAGCAATTTTTTCACAAAAAAATAAATGAGGCATTTAAAATCAATCAATAGGAATTTTCAAAATGTATTTACCTAGAAGCTAGTGACATAATATAACATCATGCCTATTTTACCTAGGATAGTATGGCAGAGGTGTATACATGCTTAAGTTATAGTGAAAGAATACATTCCACTAGTTTTTACAAAAAAGACGTAAAAAAAATACGTTTTAATTATGTATTCTGTTATTGATACTGAAAAAACTGCTCAAGTTTCCTAAACCACTAAAATTTCACCATGTAGTTATAACACCCACTCTTCACCTGTTATGACACTGTTGGCACTCCGTTACATTAAAAAAATAAATTCACGTTGGCTTGAAAACCTTCTTCGCTTTTCGTCTCGACTCACACTGTGAGGCTGCATAATTACGGTTGTTATTTATCTGTGTCTTACTAAATAACAGCTGCCCTGTATCTTAGTCTTAGTCGACCACGCTGGCCAAGTGCGAATGGTAGATTCACATTGCCTCGAGTACTTTTTGGCACTCTCAGGCATGCAGGTTTCCTCACGATGTTTTTCTTTAACGTTAGCTAGCGATAATGTATATGATAAATACACACATATTTTCGAAAAGTTTTCAATCTCAACGATATATATATTGACAGAAGTGTGTGCCGTGGGTTTGAACCCGAGACCTTTTGACTTCGCAGTCCTGCGGTCTCCCACATCGCTGCTTTGCTATGTTTTACTTATTGTAACTAAATTGATTTGCTTTCTTCTTTTCTTTTCACCTTAAGACCAACGAGTATAAGAGTATTTTTAAAATTACCCTGCAGAATTCGGAAGCTGATAGATTTTGAGGTTTACGCAAATCCCATCTCTTTGTGACAGTAATTTGTCTCCGCGGCCCTTTGTTTTGTCCTTTGTATAAAGAAAAGGATTGATGGATCAATCCGGATTGGAATATTAAACAAAAAGTAGCATATTTTATACCTTGAAGACTAAAAAAAGAAAGTGTTTTTTTTAACAGAATATAGAGTATTCATTTATAATCGCATTTATTAGCAATATATATAAAATATAAAGTAATAGAGATGACAATAAGTGAATTTAATATAAAAATAAGCTAAGAAAAGAAACTAATTTAACTCTTTAAACTATTAATTACAAACTGATTAGACAGAGAGATCCAATATGGAATGTGATGTCATAATTTATTTAATTATTAATCATATAATTAATCATTTATTCTAATTAATTATTTCTAATTCATTATTTTAAAAAACTTATTTCTTGACATAGTAAACATATGCAATGTTTACTTTGTCAAGAAATAAGTTTTTTTTTTGTTTTTGGTTTCTTGATAAGATTGAATGTTTTTTTGCTGTCGCGTACAACATAGGATATCGTTAGCTGGTCTTTAAACAACAAAGGAATTGCTAAGACAGTTTTTTGATTTAGAGAGCAATTTTTTGCTTAACTAAGGCGTCCCCACCTCTCTAAAAGCTAAACAATAAGCTCAAAAAATTTGAAAAATATTTTGGTCTCAGTTTATGTAACATACTTTGAAGGAATACTATAGCGGCTACACTAACTCAATTAGTTAAATAGTAATAAGGATCCGAAATGTAAAATGCAGTTACTTAAAATATTTCGTACGTAATACAAAAACCTTTGCAAATCATGACTTATATAAAGTTGTGAATGTTCAATACAGATAAAAAACCTGTTTTGAGTTCATAATGATATTGTAGCAGCTGACCACGGAACCCTATTGCGCGTTGCCCAGCACGCACTTACAGTTTTTTCTAATATTGGTAGGAGAGATTTGTTACCTAATTCATTGTTAGTTGAATCTCGATAGCTTTATAACATTTGCATGATTTTATTGTTCATGACTCTAGTGTTAATTAATACTCAATTGAATAGTTATAACATTGCCTATTTTAAACACAGCGTAATCAAATTCATTAGAATTAATATTCTATACTGAATTAAAATGTATTCATGTGTTAAATGCGAAAAGTACAAAATATGAGAATTTTGAATCGAAATATTATTGAAATTATTGTTTTAATGTATTAATTAACTATTATAATACGAAACTGTTTTCAAATACAATATCTGTTGAACAGTTTCTAAATTTGTAATTACTGGATATATTTTAAAATGTAGCCTACTCTGGAATAATCTTGCATTCTGATGACAAATCAATTTTTGAATACGAGCTAAACAAATAAATAAAACTGAAATCTTTATTAGTTTAGTAGTAGTTTATATTTCCCTTAGTTAAACCTCAGAGTATAAAACAGATAGGCCTTTTATGCTTTCAATCCTTATTTTGCCCCCTTAATGGTAGAATTCTCGAGAAAACCCTTTTTAGTGCGCGCCTACGCTATGTAAGGAACGTTTAAATTTTTTGAATTCTAGGCTCAGCAGTTTAGGCTCTGCGTTGATGAATTAGTCAGACAGTCAGTAAGACTGAGGCGAACAATTATTAACACGCTTATATTAGCTTCACCTGTATGTATGTATCATATTTATGTACTTATTATGTATGTATTTTGACCCACTTTAAACGGATAGCCAAACACCTAAAACATTCCCATTATTATATTAACTGGATAATAACCAATAATTAATTAATTAATTAATATTATTTATTTATTTATTTATTTTTGTCTTATTGTACTGCAACAGCTTGGCATCCGGCCGTGCGTCACTTAGTCAGGCCACCAACTGAAAATCAGTGCTGTGTGGTGTTGCACCATTGCAGCTAAAACCGAGTTGGGGACCTTTCCGATTCCAGCATAGAGGCAGCATGCTACATTTATTAGCTTTAAGTATCTATCTTGTACGTCGCTTAATAAGTATTCTAGCATTGTGTACTTCTCTCTCTGTTTTTTATTTTTTGTTGTCCTGTGCTTGTGATCGGAATAAATGCTTTCTATTCTATTCTATTCTATTCTATATTAAAATTTTGCACACCTGTCAAAGATGGATGACAATGCAATAATTCGATAAAAAAAAAAATATAATTTACAATAAATGCTCTTATAAAAAGTAGAAAATAAATAATAGTTTAAAAAAAAACTTAAAAACACGCTTTAAAAGTACTTCTAACTAAGAAGTGAAAAATAATTCCTAATATTATAAGCTAAAAAGGGCGTGGGGCGCTGTGACATATTTTTTGTCTATCGAGCAACCCTACCTATTTTTTGTCTTTATTTTTATTTTTCATTTCTCCTCTATTCCCACACGTTATAAAAATATATATTCGATACAATTTTTATTAAAAGTGCCTAAAGTGAAAATAAAATATTTTATATTCTGGTCACGACTGCCATCGACTTTTGAATAAGAATATTTTCTTACATTTCTTTTCAACGTTGCATCGGTGATGTGCCGTAAGTCAAAGGCGAAAGTTAATCGGAAGTTAAACTATGAAAAATAGTTTTGATAACAGGTAAAGCTGCGTTGTTTAAAATACTTCAGCATTTACTACACTCAGAATTAGGAGGGCATGAAGTTAAAAAAAAAATAGTAAAAAAATTCTGTTAAAGTAATTATACTGTTTGACTGACAATTTCTAGTGATATGGTGATAAAGTCAATTTTATATCCGATCCGACTAGCTTCCGTGCGCGGTTTTTCTAGCAAGGATATTGATTTGAAGGATTCGAGACAGTGAGTAGCCTTCAATTTATGTTAACGTATCCTAAAAGCTACATATGAGCCAAATTTAATCGTTATCAATCGCAAAAAAAAATCGCAATATTTTGCGTAAATATTAACACACATACAAAAAAAATATACACACACTCACAAACTTTGGTATTTATTATTTAAGTGAGATGCGTGATGGTATGAAAACTCAAATAGCATGTATGTAAACTACAACTGCATGTATGCAAGCTAAAAAAAATGTAATATATAATTTTTATTTGAAAAGCCGGTATGCTTTTCAAATAAAAATTATATATCACATTTTTTTTAGCTTTAAACTTTATACTATGCACTGCTATAGAACTAAAACTTCTCGTAATAGAAGCATATTGAATACAAACGGTGTACCTACCAGGATTACTAGTACTTAGTAATACTAAACTTAAATAGCCGGTTTTACAATCGAAAAATAAACGTTATCAAATAAACCAATTGAAGTGACAATTCTTTTCAATTTTGTGTTTGAATCCTGTCACTTTAAAATTTAATAAATTTATAATTTATTTTGTGGTTAAATCTTGATTGACGATTGTAAAACAAGCCATTAAGGGAAAACAATTGGTTGGCTTTTTTCCATACAAAAGTTATATGGGTTTAACTTTAATATTATTAAGATTTTATCTTTTTTATAGACAAACCATATTTAAAACACTAAAATGCATTTCTTCGAAATTAAAATTAAAAAAAAAAAAAACTGTAACTCAATTAATGATTAATCAATATGGCCACGAACAAACATGCATTTTAGTGTTTTATATATGATTCGTCTGAATTAATATTAAAGTTAAATCCATATTACATAGGTACAAAAACACGGTGCTCGGGAATCTACTCTAAAAGTTACTGTTATAGAATAAAGGGCTGACTAAAATAGAAAACAGATTGTCATTTCATTTTACGACTACAATATTCTTCGCTGCGTATAAAATTTCTGAATCGAGTATCTAAATCATGTAAACTGCTTCACACATTTATAAAATTTGTGCGATGAAACCTTGTTCCACTAAAACGTTTGGCAGCGTGACATATAAGTACTTTGCGGCGTTGTTGTTCGCAGTTTTGAAATATGTGTTAGTCAACTTTGACAATGGAAGAATACTGGCTGAAAATAAACAAAGTAGAACTTTGAAACCATTGGCAGCTCTCCAGTTAGAGAAAGAAATAAATTTTGCAAGTCGCCAGTGTTCTTTAATTAAATAATTCTTGTCTGATCGCTGCAGTTCCCTACATGCATCATAGTATTAGCATAAGGTAGGCAGGTGTGGCGAATAACTAAACCGTCGCAATGCGGTATAGGCGATCTTATATTCATATTATTATAGCACTGAGCCAGTGCCCGCTGTGACGATTTTGAATTTAGGAATCACAAACATTTGAATGTGTTTTGTTTTGTTTTTTTTTATTCAGATAACTTTGAAGTGAAGAGCAAAACTGTAGGTTTTCATCGCTAAAATTAAAAATTGAATGACGTGGACTCTTCTGTCTTCTACTATAATATATTTTTTTATATTAAGGTGATCCATCAATTAAGCTGTTATTACACCGATTTATCGATTATGGTAGAAGAGTCATCAATATTTGATCAAAAGTTAACTGCCTCGATGCTTTAGTGGTTAGTCTCACCACCAGATCTCGAGTTCGATTCCCTGGACAGGCAAAGTGTTATTTGTAAATATTCCGTCAAATTCACAATAACAGCACGCAGTTAAAATTGGGCCCGATGGATGGTGATAGGCTCCCCCACTATCACATGGTTAACATAACAGGTAAAATTTGTTAGGTTAACCGTAATATTATGTTAACTCCGATCAGAAAACTGGCTCTAAAACAATTTACATTTTTGCCCTTAATGTTTTAACAAAAACCGCACTAACGGTAAATTGCCATAAAATCAGAAATCAACATTACTCGGATATTTAGACCCAATTTCTTTCTTCATTTTTTTTTTTAAATTTCTTCCATATTAATAAAGCCGTTTTCGAGAACGTCCTAGCATACATGTATTACAAAAATTTCTAGTTTAATGAAATAGGTCATCAGTGTATATAGTGTAAATAAGAGTGTATTAACTAAAAAGAACATAACAAAACTGTATTTTGAAAGTGAGTAAATCAAACTACCTGCACACTTGACACCTTAGTCTCCGCTTTGTTCTTATAAATATTCAACAAGACAGGGTGGAAACGACAGTCTTGTGGCTTCCAGTCATAGCTTTATACATAATTCCTATTAACAAGAACTTGTTACGAACCTAGTATTTATCTTTAAAAATGTTGATTCTTGTTATCGAGAGAGATAAATATATTGATCTTAAATAGAGATTGATTTTAATAGAGATTGATTTTAATAGAGATAAATATAACGATAAATAAACCAGTTCTTAATTTAAACTTCTAATTCGGTAATTTTTGCGTAATGCGCGTACAAACATGCAGACTTACAGACAATAACTCTAGAAAAGTATGTTTTATATCGCAGCGATAGCCGAGTGGTAGACCGTAGGACTTCGAAGTCAAAGGTCGCGGGATCGAACCCACACACCTCTGTCAATAAATCGTTAAGATTCGTCTTTTTAAAGATATGTGTGTATTTTTTATATAAATTATCGCTCGCTAACGGTGAAGGAAAGCATTGTGAGGAAACCTGTATGCCTGAGAGTGCCTTAAAAGTGTTCGAGAGAATGTGAAGTCTACTAATCCACACTTGGCCAGCGTGGTGGACTATGGCCTAACCCTTCTCATCATGAGAAGAAGCCCGAGCCCATCTGTGGGACATGTATTAGATACAGGGCTGCTATTATTTTATGTTTTAGCTTCTATTGCTGTTATATAGATCCCTCGTATTAATTTTCTTAATCATCTTCAAAGAACAGACATGGCTTATTTACAATTTTATTATATGTAAATGGCAATAGGATTACTCTGAACATATCATAGATGTGCCAACACGAGAACTCAAACGAAAAGCTGCTTGAATCTCAAACAGCTTGCCGATAAGTTTTGCTTTCACGAATCTGGAACGCATATCTGAAACGTTGAAAGACAACTAATATGAATATAATTCGTTTGTATAACTACATTATATTATTATTATGTTGTAATTTAACATTTACCAAAGTGTTATATAAAATTATAATATTAAGAAAAAATATGTTGCCGAATGTTCAAGCTGATGATTATTTAAATGTTTACCATCTTTAACCTGAAAAACCAACGGAAAATAATGTTTTAAACTTAAATAATAAGATTTATAATAATATTATATCAACAAAAATGAAATGCGACTGAAACGTTTGCTTTTTTTATTTTATGTAAGGCATCTGAATAAGGTCAAATCGAAATTTAAGAAAGAACTTTCGTTAGATATGAACCATTGACGAGGGTCTACCTCTAAAAATAGGGAAAATTTTTGTTAAAATCCAACTCGATAATTGTTTTTCTTTCCTAACATTTCGAAAAGTTTTCAAAAAACTTGCTAACTCTTTTCTTACGTTTAGAAAAGTTTGTTACGGAACGCCATTCGCAGAAAATTAATGGCAATTTTTTCTCCTTTTAACTTCCATTTTTCAAACGCTGAGTTCTCATTATTTTAGTTCAGCCTCAGTTATTTTTAACGTTTTCTCTTTGTTAAGTTCTTACTTCATCGGTTACTTTTGTGTTTGATTTCTTTGTAATTACAGCTTTTTTGTACAAAATCCGTTACTAATCGAAGTGAAGCATAATGCCAATATTTTGGTAATCTTACATTATATATATTCTGCTATCATAAAGTTTGCCAAATAAACATAGTCGTAGTCAAGATGGTAGCTAAGTTCTATTGTAAGTCTAAGGACGTGATATAATAGTTCCAGATAATTTTATCCACTACTTAATGTACCTTTACTCTGACTTAATGGAAGGGGCACAATTAACACTTAAAAGTAGAATACAGCTGTCACTTTCATTTGTGCGTGCTATATCCTTCCAATATAGTTTATCCGACACTTGTGATGCTGAGCCTAAGCTGTAGCTTAAAATACAAATTTAAAACATAGTTATTTGCCTATACAATCACGCTTTATCACGTGAAGGTAGCCATGGACAATGGAACATCATACTCTATAATATTCACTTTTTTTTTACGAACATCCAGACATTGCAGAATTTAACTTATATATAAACGATTAATAATTATGACAGCTATTATCAAATGTTTCATTTATAACTTTGCAATGGTTGTTATTAATTTGCAATTTGAAATAAGCAATCAAGCAGTCGTAGTTGTTTTTTGTTAATTTTCTCGCAATATAAAATAAATAAACCTCTCATCCAACTCCAATCCAAATAGCTTCAGACTATTAACACTGATAGTCAGTTCAGTCGTAAAATGAAACAATATCGCTCAGTTAAAGCTTCAGGTGCGTCGGTTGAACTGCATCTACGGGTTAATGGCTATCGATTTACCATAGAGCTTGAATATGTACGCCTATCTCTGCTAGGATCAAGGAAGCAATATAGTCACAGATATAGATCTACATAGATAACGCAAGTATCACGATTTGTATTGAAACCAAGCGTGCCGACTTTTTAATACCTATTGTGACGTCACAGCCGAAATTTAGTGACGGGAAATCCAAACCGATTCAAAGACACCGATGCCGCCGATGCCCATCCACCCAGTACGATTCAAACGGCCATCCGCTATGATTTTCTCTAACAAAAGACGCGCGTGGACTGAAGTTAGCGGCGACCAACCTTGACGCTTGGTCGGGGATCGGACACGCGAAGTACATGCATTTGCGTTATCTATGTAGATCTATATCTGTGGATATAGCTATACAATCTGTTCTATAGCGCAAAGCAGTGATAGCCGAGTGGAAGACCGTAGGACTGCGAAGTCAAAGGTCTCGGGATCAAACCCACGGTACACACCTCTCTCAATAAATCGTAAAGATTCATCTTTTCGAAAATATTTACTTTTTAATTAGGTACATCACATTTCACTAGTTTCGTGTATAATGGAATATATCTCTTGATCTTTTTAGAATAATTAAAATAAATTAAAATAACATTTCTCAAACAAAATCAGAGAAATACCTAACTATGTACAAGAAAGAAAAAAAAAGGTAAACAACTGATAATTATAATGTAGGCGTCAAAAATACCTCCGCATCTATGTCAGCTATAATAATAATTATGTATATTATGTGTTTAATTAGTTTTTTTTGATATACTAAATAAAGCAGACAAAGCAAAATGGTCCTAACAGGTTGGAGTCAAGTGAAATCACTCGAACAACAGCTAAATACTCCGAGTGACCGGCTATTTGCTGTTCTCTGCTACTGCATTCACTATACTATAGAATGATTTACTTTAATTAACATAGATAAATCGATAGAAAAATGAATAAATAGACGTCAATCAATATTTTCTATTTTATTATTACACTTGTTATTATTAGTTTGGCGGTCTAACACCCTGACAGTAAATTCAGTGCATTCGCATATTTTTATTTTTATAATTAAAAACTTTATGCACAACATTGTACAATGGCAGACTTAATGACAAAGGCATTCTTTACCAGTACCAGTAACCAGGATGGTGCAGAGAAAGTAGTCGGTGCATTTATTTGTTAATCCCAACTAATATTATAAATGCGAAAGTAACTCTGTCTGTCTGTCTGTTACGCTTTCCCGCTTAAACCTCGCGACCGATTTTGATGAAATTTGGTACAGACAATCTTTAGACCCTGAGACAGAACATAGGCTACTTTTTTTTTAAAAAAAAGGGATGAAGGGGTTGAAATAGAGGTTGAAAGTTTGTATGGGATTTCTTAATTTTAAAAGATAAAACCATGAAACTTTATATTTAAGTACTTGATAAGAAATCATTCGCTTTTGAAGTTTAAATTCCTTTTGACGAATGCTCTGCATCGCCACCGCTGCCGTCGGTCGTAGTCGCGTAGTCGCGTACATTCGCCGAAGTGTGGCGGCATCTGCGGCAGGCATCGTTGTCGGACGCATGCGATTAGACAAATTTGCGCTATAGAGAATTACATTTTTCGATCCAGTAAAATTATTTTATTGTTTCGTATAACTTTTTAAGTGTTTTTTATTAATTAGGTCCTGTAAATTTATTTTGTTCATTTTGTTCATACTTGATATTTCTTTTAGTTTATAGTTATAAGTAGGTTAGATAGTTTCCTTTACTTTAAAAAAATCCGATTTGCTTTTATTTCCTTTTTTCCCTAATAGGGTATTTTTAATCTAATAGGTCGTAGTAGGTAATAATATACAATAAAATACAAACTTAACTTTGCGGTTTGCTCCCGAACCGCAAAGTTTAGTTTGTCGTAGGTTATAAATGACCTATGACAAACTTATATTTGCGGTTCGACTTATAAAGATAAACTGAAAGGTTTCTTTTTATTAGGTCGTACTGTATTTGATATTGTACGTAGTGACCGTAGGTTATTTTATAATACTGTTAGGTAGGATATGACATTCGTATAGATATTAGTTTATAGGGATTTTGCTTATTTATTGAGTTTAGATTAATTATTATCAGAAATAGGTTTATTTAGGTAGGTAGGAATTTTATTTTCTGTTATTGAGTTTTTTTATTGATGTACCTACCACACAGATGAAATCGTGGGAGATAGTTTGTTTGTTTGAAAGCGCTAAGTTTAAAAACAACTGGGTGAATTTTGATATTTAACATTACGCTAAACTCTACGGGCTGTCTCGGACGCACATGTCGCAATTTCTATTATTTCGAAATTTGAAGTAGTTTCGAAGTAGGTACCTACTGATAGCGCGCGAGTTGAATGCAGAGCTTAGGAATGCGGTAGTGCTGTGACCTAATTTTAATTATTGATGACCACGATGAGTAATAAATGTCGATAAATTGAAACAATGTTATAAGTTTAATTTTATTTTTTACACTAGGTTAACATGATGAAAAAAAAACAATATCATAATTATCACACGTTTTTAATAATCATTTCACAAACCGAAATAAAAAAAAATTTAATCAGATTCAGAAATGGCAGATTTGATTGAATCGGTGTCACTATCCTCGCCGTCGCTGACCTCAATGACGAATCGATCTATGGTATCTTCAATAATTAATCCATCTCTTTGCCAATAATTTTTTTCTAAAATTATGACGTGATCATCGAAGCCACGCCAATCTTCCTCTGTTACCTGAGAAACCGCCAGCTCCGTAACTTCTTTTAACCTTTTTACGTTTTTTTGTAACGAACATGATGGACTCAGATCAGTCATTATTAAAATAAAAAATAACACGTGAACTTCAGTATTAACACAATAACACGGCAAACGTACGATAGTTGACAAGGATGGCACATCACTACACTGCAGGCGCGTGAGGTGGGGCGTGCGGATAGCGGGGGGAGATGCTCCCGCTCTTTACCTCAGACCCCGACTGCATTCAACTCGCGCGCTATCTGTACATGAGTTGTTCCTATTTGTCTGTTTTGATTTGTTTGAATATTATTTTCCTTGAGTTTTTTTCGTATATTTGTTTTGGTCGGTTTGGTAATAGATAGGTTCTTCTTCTTCTTTGCGTGTCAATGGAAAACACATGGAAATGCTCAATATTAAAATTTTGTTTGACCAAAACTTTGCTACAAGAACGGCATTATCGGTGGCGCTCCACAGGTCGTCTATGGTACAGGTGGTGGGACTTAAGGGGCATGTAAGAAGGTGACCCATCGTTTGGGGACTGACACCGCATTCACAATCGGCGGAGTCTGCATAACCCCACCTTAAGTGCATGAGTTGTACCTACTATTGTTATATTGACATTGTTACCTTTAGCATTCTTTGTTCATAAAACGACATCCACGCGGACGAAGTCGCGGGTAACAGCTAGTTAATTATAAGGATTTAATAAAAAAACTAGCTATATTTATCAATATATATATTTAAGCTTAAAAATAAATAAAAAAATACATCTCTTCGGAGTAAAGCACTAGTGGTGCCCCTGGTGTCCCTAGTGTCCATAGGCTACGGTAACTAATTATCATCAGGCCGTATGCTTGTTAGCCACCTTAGTGGAATTAAAAAAAAAACCTGTTCCTATCCCAATGACTTTAAATCACCGCAGTATGTTCTCATACTTCCAAACTTTTATATCTTACGTTATCGAAACATACAACCTTTCCAGTCATAATATAATCCTTGACACAATCGATCCATCTTTTTTTTTGGTAATGTTCTTTCTAATTCATTATAGCCTTCAGAATTCATTTTTAGAATTCTATTTATAATATTTCCTTCATTACTTTCTTATACAACGATAACTGTATTACATAACCGAGTGATAAAAGTACACAAACGCATGCATAAACCTTTCTCATCAGTAAGTAAATTTAATTCAATTAAAGTCTGAGAAACACGTAGCTTCTCATAATTCTCGCTGAGTAGATACTTAAGGTAACTCTAGAAAGCAAGTACTTTTGTATAGGGTATCTATTTTTGCCCTCAAAAACCGGATATTCCTAGTGCATGACAGTCGAAATTAAATTATTGTGAACTTTAGGTGAAATAATTAATAAACTTTAGTAATACATCTGTTTCAGCTTTAGACGTATAAAGAAATGCTATTCATATTGAATTTTTGAGAAAAGTATTTTACGAAAATTTGGTGTTCTATTTTAATACCATTTTATATCACTCCCATTTAATTTAATGGTATTATATTTTGTTACCAGGTTGTCAATGATTTTTATAAGACTAGCTGACCTGTAAGGCTAGCGTATATAAAAGCGTGAGATATGTTTTGTCACGTTATCGTCAAGTTTTTCGATACAAAATATGATGAATCGTGACATTATGACTCTCAGACTTGTTATGCTAGCCCTCTGGCAGACATGCTCCTACATCGAGAACTCCTTCTACTTTTCTCTAGTTCCTAATTTAACCCATATTAAATTGAGCCCTAATTTCGTAACTTAATATCATCATTACACAGTAAAACACTGTCAGAAACAAATAATGATAATCAGTTACATATTTTCAGTCTTACAAGCTAGGCAAGGACGCTGTCAATTTAAATAAAAGATGACATAATTATACCACAAACAATGAAGTCATCTAACAAATTTTATACCCACGTTTGCAAAAAATAATCCTTGTCACCCTACTCGAGTAAAACACTGGTGAATTTTCCGGCACGTAACTCTCAGATTTAATGTAATTTATCTGCACTCATGAAGCTCTCATTTGAAACGATTTACGCGGGTGTATTCAACACTCACATGGATACTTTCAAATAAATATACTTCTTAGTATGAATCATGCCTGTATGATATTTGAGTTGATTTTTAAAATTATTTTATACCTATCTAGCGGTATAATTTGTGTATCGCTCACCGCAAGGTCTCAGATTCGATGCTCGGGTTGCAGTGTTGACTTTTTCGTCAGGAAATTCTCAATTGCAGCAGCACAAATCAACATACAAATATCATATTGTGCTTACCAACATTTAAACTAGGCAATTATTCTCAAATGTTTAACTGGCGTATTGAAACATTTAACAGTTTACAAGTTTAAAAAAGAACTTGCTAAATTATTGATTGATAAATGTTATTACTCAGTAACAGATTATCTAGACGACCAGTCATTGTAAATAAACATAATTTTAATAAAACCTAGCTTTATGTATTATCACAACTGTTTTATAGGTACGTAATTTTATGTTCAAATTGTAATTCGTTTTAACCTTGTTATTTTACTTTTAATAGAATGTTATCTTTGCACGCCTTACAGGCAGAATGTGCATGGCTTCCTATGAAAAAATGTAATATATCAATTATAATACCTACATCCAATGCAATAAAATATATTCTCTTCTATTCTATTCTATTTTATTCACGCAGTTAGAATTGTGCCCGGTGGATGGCAATAAGCTACCTTCTTATCCATGGGACCTAAACATAACATGGGTAATGTGGGTGTTGAAAACCTCTACCGCTCTCTTCTGAGTAATATAGACGTGACGTTATGTTTAAAAGACGTTATTTGTTATTTTTATTGTCCGCTTACCTTAGAAATTCGTCTTTTTCTTTTGATTAATATTTTTTTTTAATGCACTAATAAAAACGTCGTTTAGTTCTCCTATTTGAGTAAATGGCGGTTTGCGTTTTGGTGGTCTGTTTAAGTTAAGTTTAAGAACTGTCTTGCCCTGTTAAACAGACCATCAAAAAGCAATAAAATCAAAGTTACAAAATTGTTTCAGCATTATTTAATTGTGACATACGTCTAACTACGAAAAGATAAAAAATGCCACGTAATTAATCAAACTACATGAAAAAAACTTAGCACGTTTTTCAGGCTAGTCGGCTCTATTATTATACATTTTCTATTCAAGCTAAGTGGTTTGAAACGTGAAGTGAATTAAATTGTTGAACATGCCGCGGTATGAGAGACTAAGCACTTTATTTAATTTCACTAGTAATTATTTACTATTTTTTGCTGTATTTAAATTTAATACTTATTTTATCCATTTCTAAATACTTTTGATTAAAAACAAAAACATTATGAAATGTAAAAAACAGTGGCTCACTGACATGGTATAGATTTTTAATTATTATTATTGAGTTAATTTTTTTTAATGATGTTTCTAAACAATTAGATACGTAATAAAGATTACAATCTAGTCTAGATAATGTTAATGTTAAGAGACTAATGAGTAATTTAATTTTGACCTAAGCTACTAAATTAATTTATGCTAAGAATATGTCCATTTTGGGGGTCTTCTATTTGTTGTTGTTAGGTTTCATTTGTTGATTGATTGTATTGATTGAATTATATAATAAACTTAGTGACTACATTATTATAACTAAACTACGACCTATCTCTAGCGTTACGGGAAGGCGACTGGCGAACCGGGCGACTAAACTTAAAGGTCCACTTGAATACATATGCGCCAGTTGCACTGTGTCCCTACACCATTTCCCCCTTTACACAAAAATAATTTGAAAAGGTATAATCTATATAAAACTTTGAAACAAAAATTTCATAACGTTAACACAAACAATAATCATTCTACGATTCAAATAAACTAAGGGATACATCACAAGTGGTTCCTAAGAAATCAGAAATCAGAAATCAGAAACATTTATTTGTATAAACATAGGTACATAGATGGATCTTGTTTAGTACTGATGCTTATAAAAAAAGGGTCACAATCTCAAGTGCTTTGTGAGAGCCAAACAAATTGCTACTTAACGAAAGCTTTGTTCACTAAAAAATTAACACATGAGTTATCGACGTGATTTGAGACTTTGCATCTAAAAATAGCCATGGAATTTAAAACTTTAACTTTTTAAAACTAAATGCCGTAATTTATCACAAACACTTGATACGTTTTCTTGACGTTGCTCTTCGTAAGGCGCTTCGTGAGTCGGCGGTACGTACGAAGATGCAAATGCAGATAATTCCGTATGTTTTGCTCCAAGTCTGCTAGCGATGTATTTGCTCCAATTGTAGTCCACGTCTCCGATTGATGACGTAATTGACAATGAATGTATTCTTGAAGGCGGTATTTGTATTCGCCTTGAAATATATTGTTACGATGCCGTATAGTCCGGAAATGCTGTAGCAAGCATTCTCATCCTGGTGCCAACGCAACCGCAGGGTATATAATTCGTTAAATTGCGCGACGAATGCACCACGTGCTCGTCGTCCGGAAATCCAAAAGGTCATCGCTTAAAATTGTGTGGCCTGCCGTGGTCGCTATGCATGGCAGCCACGTGTCTTCATTTACTTGACCACGTCGGAGAAATCGCTTAGCAGTAGATTTTCATTGTAAATTCCGTGCGTTCCAGTGCTTCTTGTTGTAGATTGGTTAGGTCGTCGTAGGAGTCCTTCTAGATGTGCACGTCGAGAAGGGCGAGTCGTCTCCCATGATGTCGTGTCAGGAACGCCACGGTGTAGAAAGTTGCGTGTTCTTTGTCGAGGGTCACCAATTTGGGGGTCTTCTATTTGTTGTTTTGGTTTAATTGATTGGTGAATAGAGAAACGATAGGTCACTATTCTAAATGTTTATATTTACTCGTACCAGGATACATAATGTATATTAAACTTATTGACTACATTATTCTAACTTAACTACGAGTATACGACCTATCTCTAGCGTTACGGGAAGGCGACTGGCGAACCGGGCGACTAAACTTAAAGGTCCACTTGAATACATATGCGCCAGTTGCACTGTGTCCCTACATCCATTAACAACTATCTTATTGTCTCTATTAGCGAAAATGACACTTTGTTCTTGTGTTGTTTTAAAGTAGCACTAAACTACTTGAAGTACTCATTTCACTGAACTAGCTCGAAAGGTTTCGTCCTTTTAAGTCTTCTAACTATGTCTGTGGTGTCAAGGAGCTGGATGGCCTCGACATTCACGTGTTGAAGAAGTCGTCGTTCATGAGCTTCAGCATACTGTTGTATTACACTGGCGACAAGGTTCACCTTCAGGTCACGATGGAGATCCTCATTTCTGATGTACCAGGGTGCATTCACGATTCCCCTTAATAGTTTATTCTGAAACCTTTGGATTATTTGGATGTTACTTGGTTTGGTTATTGTGTTAAATAAAAAGGCTTATTTTGGAAAAGAGAAAATTATTGAAAGGTTAGTCACCAGATGTCTGTTGGTGACTCCAATTGGTCGAGAAGACTTACATTATTTATGTCGAATTTTAATCTTTATTAGGCTCAGACTAAAAAAACAATATGGACACGCAATAAACGCATATATCTATGCAAATAATGCTGTCAAAACTCGCAGGGAAGCGGAGGGGTCAAATCAAAGGATTTAACAACTATATATAGTTTCATAATGAAGTGTATGATCGGCGCTAATTCAAAATAATTGGCAGCGGGGGCAACTTGAAAATGACACCTCCAGTTGGCTTATTTCCCTGAGATATTATGGGTTCTAATAACTAGATTTAAATATGTTTGTCTATGGAACTATTTGACAATAATCTTTTCAATAGATACAGTCAAAACTCTTAAAAATGAATTAACTAAAAATTGGTAGGCTAATTTCAGTTCAAAAGTATTCTCATTCCATTTTTATGTACAGACAAAGAAATAAATATAAAATAAGGTGATAGAGTACAATAACGTTCAATACGCACGTTCGGAATATCAAACGACGGTCTTCGGCCGACGTCATTCACAATAAGGAAAATTTAAGTGACGTGGTAGACGAAATCGACTGTTTCATTTCAGATACGCTGCTTTATTTATTTATTAATACACTATTTGTTTCCGGTTATAATTTTTTTGTGTGACAATGATTTTTTGTGAAACTATGAATGTTGCAATTTTGAGAAAGAAAGAGTTTTTATAACATTACATAATATCACGCCTATATTACCCAGAAGGGTGTGGCAGAGGTGTACAACACCCACATTTTACCAGTTATATTTAGTTTCCATGGAATAGGAGGTGAGCTTATCGCCATTCACGGGGCATAAGCCAAAGATATTGGAATATATTGACGTAATTTTATCTTTGCTACATAATATTGTGTATATACAGATGTCTTGGGTTTAATGCTAAATTACACTATGGAAGATTTTATATTATTATTTAATAAAATACGTAAAATTTAAAGTAGTCTTAGAAATAAGGATATTTACTATACTAATTACAAAATCACATGGTGATTTTATTTACTTTTGACGATATGTTATACTTTAAAACTAACGCACCCTACGACTTTAAACAAAATATTTCCCATTTTAGCTTTTCGTAACTATACTAAGAAACAATTGGAAAAATATGGGCCTGGCAGGATTTGAACCTATGACCTCTGCACACCAGGAAGCCGCTTTGACCACTAAGCTACGGTCACCTCTTGCCAGGGCCCTAAATTTCTCAACTGTATGTTTCGTCATTACGCGACGTCACGTTCATTCATCTTATGTAGGATACGAACCAACATGGCGAAGTTACATTCAGCACAAATGTTTTAAAGAAAGAACGCGTAACTTATTTCAACTTCTTATTGACTATCACGGTCTGTCAGCAGCGCATACTGTCCTTCTTCGAGCACATAATTAGGAGGGGTGATGAGAGCCTTGAAAAGCTGATCGTGGTGGGGAATACGGAGGGTAAACGAGCCCGGGAACGATCCCCAACCAGATGGAGCGACCAAGTGCGAGGCCCATCAGCAGCTAAGTTTAGCTCGGTCGTCAGAGACGCGACGAACAGACGCCGGTGGAGGCAGATTATTAAGACCAGGTCGATCCTCAGCCGACCGCAGAGAGAGATTGACTATCTTAGCAAATTATAATCAGAAACAGTAGAAAACATTATGAGACCAGCAGGATTTGAACCTGCGACCTTCTGCATACCGGGCAGCTGCTTTTACTACTAACTATATTAATACTTCCTACCTAATTATAGGACTGGCAAGATTTTAACCTGCGACCTCTACATACCGAGCAGCCGATTTATCCACTCACTATATTTATACTTCCTACTTAATAACAATATATCTCGATAAAACGTGATGTTTGTGCCATAAATACAATGTTTTTCAACCCCGCGTGAGACGCTGTCAAGTAGGCACATAATTATAATTTTGTATTCGGGTCGCCGCCTTAACGCAATAATTTAAGCTTACGAATACAATTTGTACGTCAGAGGGAGGCATAAACGAATGAAGTGAGCAGAGTGAATAATTTTGTGTACGGGTTGAAGGGCTTTTGTTGTAAGTGCACGCTGTCACGTGTGGAAAGTAAATAACCTTTTTAGAGCTTAATTTTAATTACTCACAAGAGATTTATATGCGCATATGGCTCGGAATTAATATTAAGTTGGTACGTTGAAAGTACTTGAGGGTAATTTTGATTCATTTTCTACAAACGCTAATGTAAAATAGAGTATGAAATTCATGAGCTTGCTTTACGAATTTAGCTTTTAGCATTGAAGCGATAAATTATGTTTTGTTCGACGAGAAAGGTAAGTCAACAAAAGAATATACTAGGTAATGTTGATTCGTCCTCAGTGATTAAGTAGGCGAGACTCCTTCAATTCGCAAGTATTAAAGGTAAAAAAGTAAAAACACTTAAATGTACCTGTACTTTTATAAGAAAATTTACTTAATCGTCTAGTAATTTCATAGAAAAGGCCTTGGGTTGCCTTTCAATTGCGTAAAAACAAGGTATTTTCTCTGGTACCAGTCTTGAATCATTATAATATATTTTAGATATTAAATTCTCCAGGCACAATTTCAACTCGGTGTTATTGAGAATTTCCTGACCAGAAGATTACAAGTTTGTAAAATAATGATCTCACATAACCTTAACCATTTAGTTGTTACATTTTTGTTATCTTTTAGATTTAAGTTTTTGCATCTTGTATTCTTTCTTTCTTTTTCATTTAATAACGTGTCTTTAACTTACAAAGAGTGTTGTGTACATCTATAAAAGATATTCATACAAGACCCAAAAAAATTTCAACCACGTGTTACAGTGATATTATTATAATGTATATTGTTGATGTACCTATTAAAAAAAAAAAAAAAAATAATAATAACACTTGTGTTGAACCCGGAAGTCACACCAAAGACCAAGTGAGAGTTGTTAACGAGTTGTAGATTAGGTTGTGGCAGTGGTGTACACTACCCACATTTCACCTGTAATGTTTAGGACTCATGGGACAGTGGTTGATCCTATTGCCATCAATTTACTGGTGGTAGAGCTCTTGTGAATGAGCTCGAGGGCGGCAGCACCACCGTCTCACCTTTAACCTGCCGCCAAATAGTAGTGCTTCCATTACTGTGTTCCGGTTTGGTGGTGAGATCAGGCCCTGAAATTACTGGCACATGAGGCATACCACCGTAGTCCTCAGCTGCAGCGACGCATCTATAATCTGCTTTTGTGGATTGTTGATGTCCATGGGCTGTACTCCACTTACCATCAGGTGGACTACACGTTCGTTCGCTGTGGGCGTAGTACAAAAAAAAATACAGACACAATACCAACTTCGTGTTGGTCGCTTCCTCGACCCGGGAATCAAACCCGAGACCTCGCGGTGAGAGGCGCATACGCTAACCACTAGACCATCGAGGCAGTCGAGGGATGGAATCCTACTATAAGGCTTGAGGTGAACTTTTTCTAAACTGTCCTTGATTGCGATTACTAAAGTAAAAATTATTATAGCTTGATTTATTTTTATACTTATTATGTTCATTTTTGGTAAAAATACGCTGGTAATGAATACCGGCCATGTATATAAGCCGTGGTTTTAATATATGTTTTAGATGTTCAAAAAAGACATATGAAGCGATGCGATATCGACCCTAAAAAATGGGAGGAACACTACGCAACTGACCGACCAAAGTGGAGGCGCTTTATACGGATGAGGGTGGATGATTTTGAGGAGCGGAAGAGGACTGATCTGGATCAAAAGCGTGAAGCTTTAAAGGCCAAACAACCGAAGGCCATAACATATAACTTTGTGAATGGTGTCCTAACGTGTCAACAATGTTTGCGCATGTTCACTAACAAAGTTGGCTACTGCAGCCATCTAAGGGCACACGAAAGGTCTAATCACACAGTCCACTAGATGCAGTCACCGTAGCCGAAATCGGCATGGGTATATATATATATGTGTCGCTTCCACCCAGTATAACATGTGTTATACGGACTATTCATAGGTATAACACAGAATTTACAGTAGGTAGTAGTCGTCAGCCCGTCAAAATGTTCGGCAGCAAACATTAAAGCGAAATAAAGTTGACGAAACGATGTAGATCAAAGGACTTACACGGTTCGTTGGCTTCGAGCATTACTTTGGACGGAGACTTATCATTGTTTCAAAATATTTATTTTTGCTATGTAACTTTATGTAGTATGGCTGAAATATACATTTGTTATATTTTTTTTTCAACGGCCTCGTTGTTTTAGTGGATATGCGCCTTTCAAGTCAGTCTCGGGTTCCATCCCCGAGTCGGGTTAAGTGTAATTTGGGAACTATTCGTCAGGTTTTTAAGATAGGAGCACGGAGTTGGAATTGTGCCCGGTGGATGGCGATAGTCTCACCCTAGGGGGTGTACAACACTGACACTTTACGACAACAGGTGAAGTGTGGGTGTTGTTCACCTTTGCCACACCCTTTTGGGTAATATAGGCGTGATGTAGTTCTGTATATTTTTACCATGTTTCTACTATAAAAGCCGGCCCGAGTGAATGCATATTTTACTGGTGGTAGGAATCATGTGAACGAGCTCGAGGACGGCAGCAACACCGTTTCGCCTAACTTGCCGAGCGTTCTGGCGGTCAGCGTTCACAATAAGAAACACCGGCAGTAATATTTTCAAACACTAAACCTGTGATTCGGTCCGTCAAAAGCTTCGGCAGCAAACATCAAAGATAACGGAATTCACAGCAGATCAAAGAGCTTACACGGTTTGTTGATTTTACTCATTACTTTGAGCGCTCTGTACGCTCATGACTCAACATTATTGTTACAAAATATTTATTTTAGATGTATGGCTAAAATATTTATTTGTATATTTTTACGCTTTTTCTACTATCACAAATTATGTTCAGTAAACATAACCAAAAATGACTCATCTGCCGAGCTTTATTCCCAATCACATTGAAATCAGTTTTTAGTGTATTGAATTCAGTTTAATATCAGTATTTTACGAGGACCGACTGTGACCATCCAGTACAAGGTGATACGGTGCTCTTTGATAGACTATCTTGCTCTGACTACTTATAACAACTGTTAAAGATCTTCAAATCTGACACAGATTGTCGATCGATAGCGGAATGGCAGAAGAGTCGTTTATTGTTTTTGTGAAGAAGAATGACACCATTCGATCGATGCCATCTTCTGGCGTCATTCAATTTAATGATATAACTCACCTATATGTCATAGTGCTCTGAACCGTTAAGCCATAAACACAAATTTAACACATGAACACAAGGCCCCAATGTTTTAGTAACCTGCCTAATATTATTGTCACATAAATAAGACTAGTATATAACCTTACTCCCTATTCACGTCGACCTTTAAATCGGTTTTTACCGGTGTAACTGGGTGCTAATCCAACTGTGTCACCTGCAAATGTCAGTATTAAATCTTTTTTGACGTCATTCCAAGGAAATCCCTCGGAGTTCAATTCTTTGTATTGCATTTTTTTAATGCTGCATAATTTAGCTGCTATTAAGATAATTTAAATGCTTTCCAAAGCAACTAGAAAATTGACAAAAACTGGTTTGTAATCTTGCTCCGAAATTGCCTATAGAAATAGCTTACTTAGATATCTAGACACGGGATGGCATGTACAGCCAAATAAAAATACTGTTGGCGATGCATTGGTGTGTATATTTTTACACGAACCATCTCGCGGTACTTTTGCCCCCTGCACAACGTGCGCAGCAGTGGAATATTGTATGTCTGCACGTTTGGTGTAGTGGTTTAAGCGGTCGTCTCGCCGCTCTCCACTGCACTGGTGTTGTGGGTTCGATCCCCACATGGGACAAATCTTTGTGTAATTCGCATAGATTTGTTATGAGACTGGGTGTGCTTGTGTGAGTGAATTTGGCCTTGTCATCGGGACGATTGGATAGAGTAATTGCTTCTGGCGTTCTATCTAATGTAAAAATCCAAATTATTATTATTATGATATATGAATGTATACAGGGCTGCCATTATTATAATGAAGTACTACTTAATTACGACGTTATAATTTAGTTAATTTTATACTAGCTGTCCGGCTCCGCAGTCCGCTCGAACCGATTCACCAATATATTATTACCGACTTTAAGTCTTACCATCGAAGGAACTTCAAGGTCACATATCATTAAATTCACTTTAAAGAATTTTCAGAGTTTTTGTTGACGACTCACTCAAATGAATTTGCTTTTATCCAAATTTATACCTACCCTTAGAAAATTAAAAGAATCATACTACATAATTGAATTCAAATACAAAATAATTATTTTAGTAACTTATTGACTACTACACATTATGTTTCCGTTGATTGTCTTAATAACTTACCTTTTTCCCTTTTATTTTAAGGAATTTTTTGGTATATCTAGTCTGTCAACTTTCATATTCAATTGATCCAGACTTTGAGTTCCACTTCAAGGTCACACGTTCTCAAACATCTAAAAGGAGTGCTCGAATGCTGACGGCTTACTTCTAAGAATTTTCTTCTTACAATTTAAGCTTTCACATCACGCGTCGCTGTCAAAATTCTCGTACGTTTTGATCGTGTTATTACGTGCGTCTGGCAAAACAAATGAGACGACTTCACAAATAAATTATTTTACTAGAGAAATAAAAAAATAACTGACGTGACAGATAAAAAATATCGTGATAAAGCCGCTTACTGGTGATTCAGCAAACGATTCTAGGACTCTGGGAGTAAAAAACGGCATATTTCATTTATATCATCATCATATCTAAATTATGAGTACCAAACAGAAACTTATACAGAATATTCCCTATATAATAGCAACCCTGTATCTAATACATGTCCCACTGCTGGGCTCGGGCCTCTTCTCATAATGAGAAGGGTTAGGCCATAGTCCACCATCGGGCTGCTCGCTGACGGGATATGCCGATGACGGCCTTTTACTGTTACAATCTAACACTAGAGTAGGACTTGAACGTTTAGCTAACACTTGTCTAAATTTAATTTTGAAATGGGGGGAAAGAAATCGCTTATGCTTTGCGCCACAGAAAACTTTTCAACTACTTTTAAAAGGTAATCTAAAAACACCTCCTCGTATTAAATTTGATAACGTAACTATTAAAAATAAAGATTCTGTTTGTTACTTAGGCATAGTTCTTGAAAGAAACTTTTCGTTTGTAGAACATATTAGAGCTGTAGGGGAAAAGTCTAAGAATAGTTTTTACGCCTTGACAAGGATATCGACTGCGACATGGGGACTTTCTTTTAAAACCTTAAGAATCATTTACAGTGCTACTTATCTTGGTTCTATGTGTTATGGTGCGCCCGTATGGGCTGACAGGGCCACTGTCGGTGCTGTACGCCGCAAAATGCTTCAGAGTCAACGTCTCGCATTGATATTTTTGTGCAAGGCTTATAGGACAGTTAGCACCGAGGCTTTACCGGTACTGGCAGGTGTACTTCCGGTCGATCTCGAGGTCCAGAGACGCGCGGCAATGTATTATTCTACGCGCGATGATCTCAATAACAGCTTTCTAGGACCTCGTGACCGCACAAAGATCACAAGACTATTTAATAATCCAACGGATGTCTATAACCACCTCATAGACGAATGGCAGCAACGCTGGGACACATCACCTAAGGGCCGTCACCTCTATCATTTCTTTCCATCCATTCGCGACAGACTTGCGAAACCATGGCTAGAGGTTAATCACTGTGTGGCTCAATTCCTGACGGGTCATGGCAATTTTAAGAGCAAACTATTTTCGTTTAAGCTAATCGATTCTCCATTCTGTACATGTTCTACATCTGAGCACGAACAAACCGCCCACCATATCATCTGGGAGTGTAGTCTTTGGCACAACGAACGTAATGTTATGTTAAATAGCTTACAATTGACATCTGGAGTGGTATACTATGAGGATCTTGTATCGAACAGAATAAATTTCCGTGCATTTAGCCGTTTCTGCCATACCTATTACAGCAATCAAATTTAGGCCCCATAATTTTGTCACTATCCGTGGTGTCTACACTCTTTCCATATAGACACTTTGTCTATATTTGGCATTGCTCAGTCTCCCGCTTTGCTCTGGAGGGAAGTAAAGATACATACTTTCCAACTCCAACTATATACTTCTGATTAAATTCGTTGCGGGTTCCAAGACAATTTTAACTCTCCCTGGGATTGCCCGTGTGTCATGCACGGTGCCTTTCAGTTGGTTACCGCTGTAGATCCTGGCGTCACAGGAGTCACAGTGGTGGGCGTGTGGGTGGGATTATATCCCGTAAAAAAAAAAAAAGTCCACCACGCTGGCCAAGTGCGGATTGGTAGACTTCACACACCCTCGAGCACTTTTTAGGCACTCTCAGGCATGTAGGTTTCCTCACGATGTTTACCTTCACCGTTAGCAAGCGATATTTTATATGATAAATACACACTTATCTTCGAAAAGACGAATCTTAACGATTTATTGATAGAGGTGTGTGCCGTGGGTTCGAACCAAAGACTATTGACTTCGCAGCCCTACGGTCTCCCACTCGGATACGGCTGAATGAAGAATTTTGATAATGTAATAAAATAAAAAAAAAATATAACTTGGATTATAAAACAAAAAAAAAACATTCCGAGAACAACCTTTGACTTAGCAGTCCTACGGTCTTCCACTCGGCTATCGCTGCCTATTCCCTATACTGTAATGTAAAATTATGTTTAAAACAAAGATAATTATTGTAAAGATATGCTTAAATAATTAGTTAGTATTAACAAAATGCTTACTTTGGTACTCAATTTTTCCACCAATCGATAAATTTTATCATGACTAAAATGTATGTTTTTCGAGTGGCAACACTATTTAATTGGTGAGAAGCGGCAACTAAAATGGGGTTAAATTCACGTGAAAAATAAAATGAAAATTTTCCTCAGTCTTTCAACAGTCTTCGATCGAATTTACAGAGTCGTGAAAAAGTACTAGAGTTATTGGCTAAAAATTTTGTTACGTGAAAGTTATGTGGGTTTACCATTAACTATGTATACAAAAAATAAATCTAAGTACAGTATTCAATTGTCTTATTTACTCTCAAGGTGTTCCTAAATTGCAGAGCGACTACACAAACTTCCTTACCTTCTTTATAACATTTCTTTACCTCTATTAAGCCAAATAGTAAGTAATGTTTACATGTCTGTGTTCCGGTTTGGTGGTGAAATCAGGCCCTGAAATTAATGACACATGAGGTGTAACACCGTGGTCTTCAGATGGAGCGACGCATCTACAAATCTAACAATCTAGAGTTCTGTTGATTGTTGATTTATGTGTACTGTAGTTACCACTTACCATCAAGAGGATTATTTTTGCGTTCGCTACATGTTTAAAAAAACTTCTTAGTTTCTTAAGCTAGTGGTAAGTAGTATACCTACTAACATCCAATCCAACAGTTCCAGTGTTCTCGTTCCGATTTATTTATTTTCCAATAAGTATTTTTCCATTATTCTCTATCTTCGTGCACAGGTGAGTGCGTGTGCTCCGCTCACGTGGAACTTGCTGCTTCGTTCTAAATAATAAGTGCTTATATACTTGTGGGATATTCTATTTTTTTCTTTTAAATAGAACTGTTATTCAATGTATAAGTAAACAATATATATTTTGGAGACATAAAAAATCAGAACAGTTTTGTCAAGACTTCAAGTTTATCAAATGCTTGAAACGTTTACCCAATATGTGTCGCCTGTAAAATAGCTGTTCTGTACATAACACTTATCTTTGCACCCATCAATTTGTACCTAACCCAAACCACCAACAAAATAAATATTATACATACGGTTTTCCTCAGAAGTGGCAAGCTCAATGATTTGGTCGGATAATTCGTTCCGGGCGAATCCAAACGCATCTATTATTCAATGGAAAATCCGGGACTCGGGGGAATGATCTAATCCAGTCGAAAATGTTTCCTATTTCTGGCCAGAGTGCGATTTGATGGATCACCCGTGCAAATTATGTTATGATTTAATATTATACGAAAAATCTGGCATTGGATCGTTTTGCTGAAAAGATTGATGTGTCCCTGCTTTTCTATGCTATTTTTCTTTTATTAATATTGGTTCAAACATATTAATTCTCAATAGCAGCACGGAATTTAAGAATTGTATAAAAAACAGTCATTTTCATAGATACGTACTTAGTTTATTAATTTTATATTTATTATGAGAGGGCGTTGATAGTCGCGCCACAGTTTTATACTTTTGCGGCTATTATTCTTTCAATTCGTACCTTAGATTTTAAGCATTTTCTGATTCCAAATAAAATTATTGAACTTTTTGAAATTGGAATTGTACCCTGTTGATGGTGAATGGCTTAACCGTTATAGGTGAATTGTGGGTTTTTACGCCTCTTATACCATTTTTCTTTTTCATAAAACAAAATCATCGTCATTACGAAAACTTCAAACGGTGACTTTTGCTAGATTTACTAAAGTAAATTCACAATGTAACATTTTAAATATAGTTTTTTCTTATGCTTCACGCCTTCACTGATTGAAGTTGGAATATTTTGAATAAAAAGAACCACCTTCTTTTGTCGACGAGATTTCAAAAATCAACCATTTTAAAAAACACCGTTTCTGTAAAGTGTGGCAAAGATGTAGGTATAACACAAACACTTTACCTGTTATGGTTTCGTGAAATATGAGTCTTTTACCTTTCTGTATATAATACTTCTTCTTCTTCGTCGTGTCGATGGCTGAGTCAATTTAATTTTGACTTGCCATCGTGGTGAAACGATTAGCCAATTTGCTTTGGAACTCGCGAATTGCCCAGAGTGCGCCGGACGTAGGGAATCGTGGTGTACGTCACTCGAGGAGGCTCCTTTCATGCACCTCAATTGCCCAGGGTATGGACGTAGGGAATAAATTATTAATTATTAATAACATTAATATTATACTATAAATGACTATGAAGAGTGTGGCAGAGGTGTAAACTTGTTATGTTTAGGTCTCGTGGGATAGGGGATGAGCCTATCGCCATCCACTGGGCACTATTCCAATTCCGTGCTGCTATTGTGAATATTCTGACAGAAAGCTCACAAATGAAAATATATATTACTTTACCCGACCTGGGAATCGATCCCGTGAGCAGCGGTGAGAGCAGCATACGCTAACCACTAGACCATCGAGGCAGTTAATTATACTATTCGGATCTTAAGTAATAAAACAATGAATACACAACGATTCTTTTTATTTTCAAATGTTACAATAAAAGTCTTGACTGGATCTTATCCGTAAACGGCAATATGCACAGCAAATATTATATCTAGAGTTTAACCTATGAACAAAAACATAACATTTAAATACGACCATTTTAATAGAAAGCATTTTTTTGTCAAATTAAATACTTTTTCTAGTTACCTGTCAATGAATTTTTAATTTTGGCAAGTAGTATAGCAATTTTTTTTTAATATCAATACCAAAGTGTCAAAATTACAAATTCTTTATAATTATCGCATCTTATATCTCCAAACAGCTGCGTAAACTTAATTATAAAGTTTATAATATTGTCCGAATCATACCAAACCGTTTAAAACTTAAAATAAACTTAATTCGATACCCTGTTTACAAAGGGAACCTGCCCTCCCTTCTTGGAACGTGAGAATATCATAAGATAAGAAGTTATTGCAAAATCAACACCCAATTAAAATATTGAAATTAATACTCTTTGAAGGTTGGCAACTTACCAACTAAACTCTAACTTCTAATTGATTATTTTTATAGCATTTAGCTATGCTTAGCAAATTATACTAAAAACAGTTCAAAAAGATATGGGACCAGCAGGATTTGAACCTGCGACCTTATGCCCGGCTGCCCGGTGTGCAGTAAGGTCGCAGGTTCAAATCCTGCCGGTCCCATATCTTTTTCAACTGTTTCTTAGTATAAACTCTAACGTTGGTCTTAAACAGTTTAGTCTGAAATTATTTAATACATTTTCGTACTAATTTATTTCGACAGGTCCTACGTGTAAGCACTAGTGAAAGTTCAGTAATACATTTTTATAAAAGAAGCTATTTAGGGCAAATTTTACTGGCGTTGATTTTTTCAGCTTTGTCCTCAGACCAGTAAGTCAAACCGCGCGGACTTATCGATCTTGCATTGCTAACTGCGGTCGGCCGTAGATGGGTGATCATTTTTTTTATATATACTACGCCCACAGCGATCGAACGTGTAGTCCACCTGATGGTAAGTGGAGTACAGCCCATGGATATCAACATCCACAAAAACAGATTATAGATGCGTCGCTGCAGCTGAGGACTACGGTATTATGCCTCATGTGCCAGTAATTTCAGGGCCTGATCACACCACCAAACCGGAACACAGTAATGGAAGCACTACTATTTGGCGGCAGGTTAAAGGTGAGACAGTGGAGCTGCCGCCCTGGAGCTCATTCACAAGAGCTCTACCACCAGTAAAACATTACGATCATCTTTAACATAACGAGTTTTCCTCGGTGCCTCGTCGAACACGTTAGGCCGTCGGTCCCAGTTGCCATTTGAATATCTATGGCAGTCGTTATAGGTTAGAGGCCAGCAAGTCTCACAACTAGTCTAAAATAGAATCGTATTACTTCTTACTGGGTTGTGGAGGTCTGATGACACCCGTTTCATGTAAAATACTGATATTCAGCTACATCAATTATACTAGAAGCCGATCCCAATGTAATTGGGAAAAGGTTCGAAAAAGACTTCGGTAAAATTAGCTCTAAATCGTTCCGTTGTAAATAACAAATGTATTTTGTACTAATAAAATGCACATGTATGTATACGTAGAATCTGTCGATTTGATCATTTTTACTAAACAAAAAATAAATTGTTAAAAACGCAGTTAACAAATTTCAATTCTTATGATTACTAGTGTTCTCCGTTGTTTTTCTCTTTGTACAGGTTATACGTATATAATGATCCTTGTAATAATTTATCCAAAATAAAATATTGTCACTAACTCATTCAGTAGATATTTTATTTTATTTCTAAGTTTAAGATAATTATGATAAAAGTTTGTCCAAATGACAAAGAATATTTGTGATAACATTTTTAGTGAGATTATTATTTCACTTCATGCTTTGCATATATTCTTATTGTTTTTAAAGAATGCATATAACTTTTCTTTTTTGTTTAGCAGTAACACAAAAAGCATTCATATTCCTCTGTAATTAAATTATTTTGTTGTTTTCAATTATCAAGCTACTTAAATAAAATGTTCATACTCACACAAAATCTTTACCATTTGCTCCATTGAATAAGTATCATCACTGAATTATTCTATGTAATAAAATTGGTAACAGACACCCAGATTGACATTAACAGACACCAAATTCATAATTATATATTTTTTTACTATGTCATAAATAATAATTTGGGCCAAGCAATTAAGTATGTGGGGTAAAAACTTTTACGTCATAATAAAGGCTGACTGCACCGGTTATGGATACGTGAGTTACAGTTCGATTAAAATTGATCGAAACTTCGGTTATTCAAATCATATTATTTTCATTAGTATAATTTTTATTTATTTTATTATTAAGGTTATTTTTATTTTTCAAATTTTGAGACAAAACGTGGTTATTTTCTTACTAAATATTAGATATCGCGGGATATTTACCATGTATATTTGTTGTAGCGAGTTATTACAGTTTAATTGTGAACAAAGAGATTGCAACATCTCTGAAATATCCGAAATTACTCGCTACAACAAATATACATGGTCAATGTGATATCTATTTTTTTTTATTTGCTCTGTAATTGTAATGTTTGTTGACGTGATCAACCGCCCCTTGGGATAATGAAAATAAATGATTTAACTTTGACTTTGACTTTTGACTTACCTAAATAGTGGGTACATCACATTTCTTAAATATGTTACTCACACATCCATAACTAGTGTTGTTTGTTTTCACTATGCCGTAGAAGTTCTTACTCTGCATATCTAATTGCCTGGCCCACTGTAAAATCCATATTTGCAATCTGGTTTGGTTCAAAGTTTAAATTTTGCTCATCTATGGATTTTAAAAATATTTCTTTAAACTACACAATTTTATTATTAAAAATAACATTCTGCCACTCTTTTAGGCCCATGACCTTACAGACAACTAATTTCCAGAACATTATATTCCAGAACATAATATATTTACACGCCTATTAACATTGCTTTCTGACATAACTAGAGCTTTAAAAATATTAAATTAAAAAGTAAAGAACGGACTTAATACAGTGTGATTCAGCTGACTGCAATTAAAAAAAAAACTTTAATGAATTTCACATTTGATCATTATTAACAATTTTAGTTTTGATGTTATTTGTAGCATTTAATACTACTAAGCTGTTAATTTCGTTTATTTGACGATAAAAGGAAACTATGTAACTATGTCTCTCACAAAAAATATTTAACATTTTTAGTTACATTAGACTAGAATTATTAATAAATAATAATTAACAGATTGAGACGATAGTAAATTAATGACTAGATCTGTTTAAAAATATGCTTAAATATATTTTAGTAATGTTACATCACAAAAATAATGAAATGTACTCATGACTGATTACCATAGTCAAAATTTGCAGAGAAACATGTACATTTTGGTTTACATTGAGCCATTGAAATAATAATATTTTTCATATATCTTCTTGAATATTTAAACGACAAGAAGACGAGCAAGCGTTGCTAATGAAGCGAGCGCGAACGTTGTGTAGAAGTTTACATCTGAAAAAGACAACAGTTATTAGATAGAAAAAGATGTATTTTGGTATCTTAATTTGTAAGATTCTAATAAATCAAATCAAATCAAATCATTTATTTCCATGGGCCCCAAGGGGCGCTTGAACACGTCAAAACAAACATCAAAATACAAAAAATATAAAATTAAAATAAAACTTAGCTAACTAAATTATAATACTTATTGTAATAAAATGAGCTTAGATTGACTTTAATTCAACTTAAAGATATGAATTTAAATAAATCCAAGTACCAGCTCTGATGGGTATTGCATCATGAGAAGAGCTGGTGAGAAACTCATGTGCACCATCTTTTCAAATAATTCATACAATATTTGTTTGTTTTTTGACCATAATTATATGTGTAAGATATAGCAACCAAAACAACATTATGACTAAAGATGGTTGGTTATAAAGAAAAAATAAACTTAAATATAGAAATGGAATCAAATTAATACTTATAAATAAATCCATAGTATATAAGGTTGCAATATCTTACACTTCAAGCAGAAAATAAAGGAGTAAAAGCAATGTGTGTATGCTACTGTATATAATATAATGGTTCCAGAACAGACAAAAGAAAATAAAATACGAATGTCAAAATATGATACTGTAAAGTCATATCAGGCTTCTTGCTCTGCAAGTATGTAAGTTATATTATTTCGGGATATGTTGCTTAATGCCACAGACAGCTTTATTATTCAATTAAGACAATAAATATTTATTTTCACGCCTCATTAAAAACATAATGATAAATATTTTAATACAATTAATTGTTTTACTAGGAAACAGTTAAAAAATATGGGACCGGCAGGACTCGAACCTGCGACCTCGGAATACCATTCCGCTGCTTTAACTGTATGTTACGTCATTACCTACTGCATATTAAATATTTTTTAACTGTGTCTTAGTATGATTTGCTATAAAAAATATCAATTGATTAAAAATTAAAATTCAGTTTCGCAAGATACATAAAAACAACATTCTATACTGCGTCCAAGATAAGAAAATAATGTTTTCTTGAATGCAACTATGATAAAAATTACTTTCTATTGCAATTTATTTTGACGTCGGTCGTTTTAAATGGTATTTTTTTAATTATGCAATATTTTATAATTTTTCTTTATTTTGGACAAAGTATAGTAATGGATTATTTTAGATTATTTTGTTACCTGTAGAAATATTTGCTCCTGCCAATTGCATATCCGCTGCTGTTGGCATTTCGGGTGTCGTGCTCATAGGTCCTATAGACAAAGACAAAAATTACATAATTATGTTTTGCATTCATTAGTGTACTTCATAATTTGGTCCAAAAACATAAATGGAGTACAAATAATAGTAGCCCTGTATCTAATACATGTCCCACTGCTGGGCTCGGGCCTCTTCTCATGATGAGAAGGGTAAGGCCATAGTCCACCACGCTGGCCAAGTGCGGATTGGTAGACTTCACACACCCTCGAGCACTTTTTAGGCTCTCTCAGGCATGTAGGTTTCCTCACGATGTTTTCCTTCACCGTTAGCGAGCGATAATTTATATGATAAATACACACATATCTTTGAAAAGACGAGCGGTGTGTGCCGTGGGTTCGAACCCGAGACCTTTAACTTCGCAGTCCTACGGTCTCCCACTCGGCTATCGCTGCTTCTTTATTTCTATTATTATTCTCCTATTTTCAATTCAATGTCAAAGTCACAGTATCTGCCAACAAACTTTAGTCTAAAATATGTTCGATGACAAAAAGATGGTTACTAAGCACCAAATATATAAAAAAAAAGTAGCATCAGAAAATTATTCACACTATTTCAGCAACAAAATGTTTAAGCGCCATTATGCTGAATTAAATAATAACCACCATGCACTATTAAAGCTGCAAAAGATTTATTTGAAAGCGCGAGCGGAAAACTTTGTTCATTAAATTAAGCCCGCTCATTTGAGATTTTATCTTTGCATTCTACAATTTATTAATATGATAAAAATAATGGTTATAGCGCGATAAATAATGCTGAGGTTTCCTCTCAGGGAAGTTACACAGAAATATTTATGACCTCGGGGTGGTTGCAAAGAACCGTTTAATAACTACCTCGCAATAATTTTCGGTATATTTTGTTATTATTTTTGAGTTTATCCATCGTTATGAAGCTGATATTTGTAACACTTAAGATTGATTTATGTTTTACTTTCAGGAACTCTTAGTGTTCAAATGATCATACTTAAGTAAAAATATACTATAATTATTTTTTATTGAAGTTATTGCATTGTATGTTATGTGTATGAAATCTAAAACGGATCTGGTAACTGTTGCAGATTTTAGGTAAGTAATAATAATAATAATGTTGCTTTGTGTTCAATTGGTTATCATAACATTACCTATATGTAATGTTCTGTCCAACATTTAATAGCTTTATTAAACGTGCCGTAGGACTGCGAAGTCAATTTGACAATACATCATTAAGATTTGTGTTTTCGAAGATATGTGTATACTTATCATATACATTGATTGCTCGCTATCGTTAAAGGTAAATATCGTGAGGAAATCTACATACCATCAAACAATATAACAAAAGCAATAGGCTCTTAATCGTAAGTCTCAATTTATCTTATTCATCAAACGAGAGATATCTAACGTGAACCGACGGCGCTTGGGAATGTTGACTTTTCATTATAGATCATAAAGAACAAGCGAAAGAAAAAATGTTTAAGCGCCCACCGATATTCTATTAAGCGAATTTACCCTCACAATGGAGTTAACGAAGCATAAAATTATTCACGGGGACTGTAGGCAATGTTCTTCTTATGTACTGTAGATAGCTGAAGACACGAACTTTTTACTGATAAGAAGCTTAAAGCATATTTTTGGCATTCTGACGCAAATTGCCGTTTTCATGGCTCGTCTTATAATATACGTTTTAAGATAGTTGAATTTAATTAGAGTGTTTTTAAAGAAAAAAGCGCTTTCAATGTCATTTTTCAGCATCAAAAGTAGCTACAAACAATTAAATTTTGAAAGCAACTTATTTAATTAAATGTTTAATGATTTGATGGATTAAAACTTATAGTAATTGATAATAAGTGTATTATTTTATATCAAAAAGGTTTTTTTTGTGAAAATAAGATTTGTATAGAAGTCTGAAAATTGTCCGGCGTTCAGCCACTTAAGTTGCTGACTGTACGTACGCTCAAGTAGCCATTGTAAATGGTTTAGCTACTTCTTAATGTACTCGTTTTAACTTTGCCCCGTGTACAAGAGAATAGACGAAACAAAAAAATAAAAAAGTCTTGTGAAATGTACGCAAGGCTACATATCAAGCGATACTTTTCCAAAATAAGATGGTCTCGCATTGTATAATCTTCCCGCGCAATCTTCTTCTTCGTCGTGTCGATGGCTGAGTCAAATTTTATTTTGACTTGCCATCGTGATGAAAGGATTAGCCAATTCGCTTTAAAGAACTCGCGAATTGCCCAGGGTGCGCCGGACGTAGGGAATCGTTGTGTACGTCACTCGGGGAGGCTCCTTTCATGCACCCATTTCATGCATGCAATGCGAAGCCAGCTTATCTTGGAACTAATACTAGCAAAATATAGCATGATGTACAGCTGTGTGTACTTAACAAACCTGGATAATAAATGGCTTCTTTTCTAACTGAGTACTTGGCTTGAGTGATTCTTAGCGTGCAGATGAACTCCGCCGGTGAAGGTAGATCAGCATCGTTGAGTGTCACCGATGCTACTGCTGAAAATCTACCATTGTGCTCATTCACTTTGTGTTGTACTGGCAGATGTCTGAGGACAAAGAATAATAGAATAGAAACTTACTTAGATACTACTACTAGACTATATGTTTGCTCATATTACGGGAAAACCTGATGTTAGCATCGCGAACATTTGAATTGTATTTTCATAAAATCTGACCTGTACCTATGTTTGATATTTTAAATAATAATACGTGTAGCGTGGCTAAGGGAACAGGCGTAGGGCGACAAAGGGGTAAGCATGGGACGCGGGGGTCCGCGACCGTTCGGGAATTCGGGCCTCATCTTCAGGTTTAACTTTAAAATTAAATTAATTATTTATATTTGTTAATAAAAATAACAAATAACTATTTACAAATTTACAGGTAAGGTGTCATCGAATTCTTCCGCATCGACCTCGACTGCAGGGAACGTGTTCAGAAGGCTGACAGCATTGCCACGTTGAATGGCAATGCTAAATCTTTGAGCCAATTAAAAGCCAGCCTTTTGGAGGAATTCTATGACACCTTACCTGTAATTTGTACATTTATTAACTTATAAATAAATAATTAATTTAATAATAATTAGAAAATTTATATTATTGTAAATAATTGTAAAATTGTAATAAAGTTTAACTTTAATAAGATTATTTTTTTAAACTTTTATTATAAATAAATCATATCTAAAATACTATAATGCATGTTTGTTGTTGGCTTTGTATGCAACTCAATTAATTATTAAAACAATTTCCACGAACACATGCATTTCGTGTTTAAGATATGATTTGTCTATAAGAATAGATAAATCTAAATAACATTAAAGTTTAACCCATTTTACGTTAGTATGAAAGCAAACCACTCGGGAGTGTACCCTTTAATAGGCTAAAAAGTTTCTTTGTTTTTTTGCGCCAATCTCAGGAATTTCTGGTCCGAATGAAACGATTATTCTTGTGTGAGATAGAGCATTATTTGAGAAAGGCTTAATGCTTTATTATTATATCATCACTCTATTAACAAACGGAACGAAGCAACAATAAAGTTTGATGCGAAAATGGAGAAAAACGCTACGGGAGCAGAGCATTAAATCGTGATTTATTGTATGAAACTAGCTGTTGTGCTTGACTTCTTTCGCGTGAAATTTCATAAAACACCATTTTACTTGCATTATATGTTACTGATGTTACCAAACGTTTTCTGTCATTTTCAGGCTAAGAAATCACGACGCGGTTTTCGCCGGCACCCGCTGCGAGCAGAAATGTATGAAAAACCGTCGTAAACCGTATCGTGAAAATTGATTTTGTTTTTTTTATTAATATCTGCATTCTTCGCAGCCTGCGGTGCCGGTCGTGAGTTATTGGCCTTAGGGTATTTATTGCTCCCAGTCTTGCAACATATTTCGTTACTGCTTCACTTTTATTAGCGTGATGTAATGGCCTTTCTTAATAAATGAGCTATTTAACCCCTTCTTTAATTCGGTATTTAATGCAAAAAAATATTCAGGCCAGGGAATTCTTGGCGCTATAGCGCTAAACGAATCAATTTCTTTAGATTTAAAATAAGTTTATAGATTTTAAATTAGTATCAATTCCACCCAAACAAAGTCGCGAGCAATAGCATGTTACAAATGAAATCAGTAGTATACTACTATAATCGACAGTTTGTGACTTTTGAAGAATAATATTGTTACTAGAGAAAACGGGTAACTCACGTGCTAATGGTCGGTAAATTTTGATGACTGGTGTTCGATTTCCAAACAAGGAATCTCCATCAGCTATTTGCACTGCGTGTACACTAATGAACGTGAGGTACCCGTATTAGGAATTATGTCATCTTACGTTAGATAGATAGATATAAAATACTTTATTTGTACATAATTTCACATGAAAAACTTAAGAGGTAACAAAAAAGGAAAGTAACAGAAAAAAATTACAAAGGGCAGCATTATCGCTTAAAGAGATTTCTTCCAGGCAACCTTAGGATCGACATTTTGGAAAGAGAAAATAAAGCGGTAGTTTTTGCTTAAATAATTAGAAATTATTTGCAGTTTATATTTAACAAGCATTGTTATATAATATAATTATTATATCAATAAATTACATATTATAAAATATATAAGATATTATTATATAAATATGTCATAATATATATATTATTATACCGACTTACAAATATACAATACATAATACTATAAGGAAAGAAAGTGCTCATACAACATTTTTTTTAAAAATTGAATGGATTTGGCTTGGCTGTACGTTACGTTAGTATAAGTAATATTATTAATACTGTTGTTTATGAAACTAAAAGGATGTGTGTGTAGGCAATAAACAAAAGGATTACAGATAATTTTCTTACAAGAAAAGAGGCGATGTAACAAAGCAAGCGTAGGCGAAATTATGTAATTCTTCAGAACAGGGGATTTAAAATTTTCAACATTCTAATTTAACTTTGTATCAACAACGTTACAAGCGTCGACCGCATATTTTTAGTATAATAATATATAAAACTTTCTACCTCAAGGGAAATATGTCTTTGAAGTTACAACAAAATTTGGCAACACATTTGAATTAATTTATACGCAGAAAATTGTATAGGCCCCTAGGGTATTAATACACTACATCAATCGACGTAACTGTTGATCAGCGTCGATTGATGGCATTGATCGACGATCGGACCGTTGGATTGGTACCACCTTAAGACTTGGCATATTTTACTATCCATATTGGACTGACCTAAAGCCAACCAGGACTCGCATAAAGCCGGTAAGACACCACCTTAAGACTTGGCATATTTTACTGTCCATATTGGACTGACCTATAGCCAACCAGGACTGGCATAAAGCCGGTAAGACAAATAGACAGCGTTTTTGTTTTATTTTTTTATAATCTATCACTTTATATATAGCATAGCTAATTTACATATTTATACAGAATATAAGCTTTCTAACACTAGCTTATACGACGCTATGCCTCAGACAGACCAACAGACAGAGGGACTTGGCAAAACTATAAAGGTTCCTCGTCAGTACTACGTGGTGGTTTTCTGAAGTCTCTATCTCCCCCTTAATGATGTGGGTAACGGCCAGTTTTACAGCTTTCTGATAAGTCCTTGATAAGCATATTTGGAATAATTTTGCCATAATTATATTTTATCTGTGAGTTGTCAGTAATAGAAATATCAAGCAATTTATGATCTAAACCTTATCAGAAACGGGTGAAATTAAGGCTAAAAGTAGTAAATTAATTAAAAAAAATATCACACATTAGGACGGGTAGAATCACCTAAATTGACATAAATACAAAAATTAATTAATTGTTAAAGAATATTGTTTAAGCTATTGCATAGCTTTTATCGCAGGCCTTGAGCGTGGATACTGATCATGCTGTTTTGCCATCTATCGATGAATAGCAGAACTTTTAATGACTTTTTGAAATATCACGCTTGTCTCTTTAGTTCAAAAAAAAAACAAAGGAAAAGAAATACTGCATAAATTAAAAAAATAAATAATTATAATTTTGCATAAGTTGTTTTTTTTAACAAAACAAACATCATTGTAAAATTAGTATAATATTATGACCAAAATAATTTAAAACTGAATATAGCGATGTAAAAATATTTGCATATTTCATACATTATTTTTTTTTTCCTTTCATATTAGTTCTAACACACCTATCTGATGTCGTATTGAAATAAATTTAATTGGAGCAGATTTTCTGGCTGTCTATTTAATATTTCTCTTTGACTTTGTTGACGCTTCCTTAATCTGTAATGTAAAGGGAAAAAATACCAAGAAAAATATAATAAATCATATTTCTTGGAAATTAAATAATGTGTAGCGACAGTAGTCTTTAGGACTAAGCAATGTTTTTTTTACACAACCTTATTATCCAGAGGGGTGAGGCAGAGGTTAATGACACTCGTATTTTACCTAAGTGATAAGTGGTAAGTGTTGGGGCTATCTCGTCGTTGACTGTAACCCCGCTATCCCGATTGTATGTAAAGTTGTTGTTGTGAGAAGGTAGTTTGTAGTAACACCAAAATCACTTTAGTTAAAATGTTTATTGTAAAAGGTAAAGTTATAGTTGAGTTATACTGTTAGTTGTTGTTACGTTTAGTAATATGAGTCACGTTTATGTACAATATCTGTTCACCAAACACGCGTTTATGCGTTCCGATTCTTTGGTAGCGACTGTCGTAAACGACTTTTTATTGTTTATAGTATGTTTCGCTGTTCGAGCAGTATTGGCTCGTACAGTAAGACAACCGTCATCAACTCCGTGCTGCTATTGAAAATTTACTGACTAAACAATCCCCAATTACACTTTGGCCTGACCCAGGAATCGAACCAGAGACCTCGCGGTACGAGACGCATATGCTAACCAGTAGACGAACGAGGCAATCATCATTTTTTTTTTTACATTAGATAGAACGCCAGCCACTATCCAAATGGTCCTAATGACAAGGCTAAATACACACATTCACTCACACAAGCACACCCAGTCACACAAGAAATCTTAGCGAATCACATAAAGATTTATCCCATGTGGGGATCGAACCCACAACACGTGTAGTAGAGAGCGGCGAGGCGACCGCTTAAACCACTACACCACACGTGCAGATATGGAATGGAATGGAATGGAAAGTGGACATATTTTGCCGCACTTAGACTCTCATTTGGTCCATTGTGCGTGAAGAGTCCTGGCTAACATAGCTAGCCTAACTCCGCCCAGAAGCTCAGAAGTTTCCTGGGGACTTCACAGGCTTCGCGGAGTGACCTCACTGTTCCGAGGATTTGTTTCCGTTGAGAAGCAACGGCCCTACATTCCAGGATTACGTGGGAGACCGTTTCTTCGGCGTCAAGACATCCTCGACAGAGAGGACTGTCAGTGATCTTTATTGTGTATAGTTGTTTGTTCAAGGGACAATGACCCGTTATTGACCCTATCATTATTTTTAGATTTGTTCTGTTTAGTCTTAAGAGGTTTTTTGTGAGTCGATGATTGGCTTGCGGTATTGCAAGTTTTGCTTGCCGACATTCAGCACGTGCAGACATATTATATCATATTTTAATAACAAAAAATACACACGAGTAAATGAAAGATCATGCAGTTTCATTTTTGAAAAATTTATAAACGTTTAGCCAGCTAAGATTGGCAATAATTTATTTTTTTAAATGGGCGAAGCAATTTTCAAATATATAATATTTTATATGCCAGTGACTTGGCAGTTGGCAGGTAAAGCAGGTGGCTGCTTTCATCTCAAGTTTAATCTTGGCTTCAACCGCTGCCAACTTCCTTTATTTTCAACTATAAATCATTCTAAATGCGACATTAGTTTTATATAGGTACTAGCGACCCGCCCTGGCTTCACTCCGGATACTATGTTGATTTACGAAATGCAAGTTATTTTCATAAAAATCTTTGTTATGAATCATTCCTATTAAAAAAACCGCATTAAAAATCGTTGCGTAGTTTTCAGGATCTAAGCATACATAAGGGCAGACAGACAGCGGACAGCGAGGTTGTCAAAAATCCAAAAAAAATTAAAACAGTTAGTACAAAATTATATGTTACATACATATAATTTTGTATGAACTGTTGTTAACTTTTTTTTTATTTAGTTTATATTGTCTGTTTTTTCTATGAACTGAAAATAGTCCTTTTATCTGTGCACTCCCTTAGATTTTTTAAAATAAAGTCTGCCTGATTTTTACAAATAAATAAATTATAATATTAATCTGCCATTATTAAGATGTTTGTGCAATAAGTTATGATTTTTTTTTATGAATATCAGCGTTATAAATAATCCAATCATTCTATTGCAATAATAACAACATATTGTAATGGAATAATATACGCTATGTTAATTATGCCTGAATAATTATTAATTAACCTACTTAGCATAATGGATGCCGCCAATGTATGAACTCAAAATTAATTATTTATTTCCAAAGTTATACCAAATATAGGTAATTTGCAAATACACCTGAATGGAAAGTATTTAAAATATTAGAGATAGCATATTTTACTTTAGAAGGAACAATTGCTAGACTGTTTTCCATACAAAAGTAATATAGTTTACCTTTAATATTATAAAGATTTTATCTATTATGATAGACATATAATATCTAAAACCAAAATGCAAGTTTGTTGGTTTTTAATATTACTACTTTAATTTATGAGTTTGTATGTAATTGGATTAATGGTTAAAACAATTTTTACAAAATGGCCACGAACAAACATGCCATTCAGTGTTTTAGATATGATTTGTCTATAATAATAGATAAAACTTAATAATATTACATTACTATACAAACTCGGCGCCCGGGAGTCTACCATAAATTAATGTTATATTTTTGTGCGGATATGTATGTAATATTTTAACAAAAATAAAAAAACTCGATAAATATATCTTGCGCTTGTTATGGTTACCCGACAGTTTGTATTAAAAATATTACACCTTGTATACTATGTTTAAGAGTACTTACTTTTCAGGCGTGGCTATAGTGAGGTTCGGCGCGGGGTAAACACCTTCCGCTGTGCAGATGACGTTCACCGTGTCATCATCAGTCTTGTTCTGGATCAACCGAAAACTCGTTTCGGGAACTGCAAATTATTGACAATAATTTAGAAAAATAGGAAATTTCTAATAGCAGCAGGGTGTTGGTATTGTGCCCGGTGTATTGCGATAGTCTGACCCCCTTTCCCATTGAATTTAAATATACAAGGTTAAGTGTGGGTTTTGTATACCTCTGCCACACCCTTCAGGGTAATATAGGCGTGATGTTATGGGTTACCAACGTTAAATAACAGATGTATGCTTGTCGGTCTAGCTGCCATGCCAGCCTAAAATATGAAATTCAAAGTATCTTTAGTATGGACACAGTGTAGACAGTAGGTTGACCATGGCCGGGCGGCAAATTAATAGACTATTCAAACGTTGATGCGTAGGGTTGTTACTTTTAATTTTAGTTAAATGTTAATTGCGTATTTTGAAAAGCGCAAGATATTTATTTACAAAATAAATTTATTTATAGGGTGTCCTATATTTAATCACTAACCCTATACCTGCAGGATGAAGGCACCACGCCCGATTAGAAAATGCAAAATTTGTTTCACAAAAGTATCACAATTTTTTAAATATTAAACATTTTGAAAATTTTCACAAACTTGACACGGTTGTCCACTTTTTGGATGTCATGGTCATAAATCTTTGATTTTTTTAAGGCTGTTTTAGAAATTCAACTCTTGAATAGATGAACTACCAAATTTTTCATCTTATTATTGAGATAAATTTTAAAATTTACAATTATTAAAAAACATATTAAATTTTTTCCTTCAAAAATGTTGGTATATAAAGTTTCAACCATTATGGTGTAAAATAAAAACCCACACTTCACCAGTTATGTTATGTTTCCTCCGTTTGCCCCAGAATTTGTGCGTACGTACACGGCGCTCGGAGCGCACGCACTCATTCAAACCGGCAGCGGGCCATTTCTATCAAGTAAACCTACTGTCTATTCTATGGTACGGTAAATGTTGTCGCAGCTTTATATAAGATACACGTTTTAGCCGTACAGTCACGGCACGTTTCGCTGTAATCTTTAATCTTACTCCCATGCAACTGAATTGTCACCACACCTATTTATGTCTATATACTACAGTTTATCGCCATTAGATTTACGAAGCACAAAATCAAGTTCCGTGCTTCTCGAGATCGAGAAATCCGATCGAGAAATTCGTAACACCAATACATCCAAATAACACTTTATGCCGGGGTTCGGACCCGATGCTATACGGTGAGTGATTGCAAATTTAACTGTTAGACCACGATGTTTTCCAACTTTATGAAAAGCAAAACCTACTAAAGTAAATTGAAATAATCATGTACTCACCAAACACAGTCATGTGTTTACTTTTGTCGTCTTCTTCAATAAATGATGACACTACACAAATATAATCTCCTGATAAGTCCGTATCTAACTTCACTATCCTCATAGCTCTGTACATGGTCTGAGGATCCTCAGATGCCTTATAATTTAGGTCTACTCGTCCTCTTAATATTCCTACTGCCTGAGGCATATGGGACACTATCCACTGATACACCAACCTCATTTTACTCCTAAAAAACCACTTCACCATTAGTCCCGGCGTTTTGTTTCCGTATGTAAAATCACAGTCTAATATCACCGAGTCTTGAACACCGTATTGTATCACTTCTGGCACTACGAACTTCACTATTTTGATTGCATGTAAACCTGTAACAAAAGAGAATCACTGTTATTATAATTATTTAATTAAGCTAAGAATTAGCAGCGATAGCTGAGTGGGAGACCGTAGGACTGCGAAGTCAATGGTCTATACATCTGTCAATAAATCAGTGAGATTCATCTTTTCGAAGATATGTGTGTATTTATCATTTAAATTATCGCTTGCTTACGTTGAAGGAAAACATCGTGAGGCAACCTGCATGCCTCAGAGTGCCTAAAACGTACTCGAGATCGTGTGAAGTCTACCAATCAACACTTCTCATCATGAGAAAAGGCCCGAGCCTAGCAGTGGGACATGTATTAGATACAGGGCTGCTATTATTAAGCTTAAATTTTTAAAATTAACTTGACGCATAAAATAACAGCAATATAGACGTGAATAAGATGTGTAAGAACTCATAATATTTTTTGGTAGCGCAGCTTCTCGTCGGCCAACAAAATAACTGTCCGAGTCTGTATGTCTGTTTGCAATAAACGCAAAATCTACTGAACGGATTTATCAAACGGTTTTTCCAACAGATAGATTAATTCATGACAAAGGTTTAAATATATCAACATACCATGTGGGCACTGTGGGCGGAGCCGCTTGTATTATTCTAAATGATACATATACCTCAAATCAAGCTGTAAGCCCCATAGGAAATTACAATATCAAAGCACAAGTTTATGCGCAACTACTTGATAGCAAATGAAACCGCAAGTTTCTTGTTTAGACATAGACTGTGTAATTAAAGTTTGCGAACTCATTAGAGAAATGAGTACGTTTTGTCTTCATGCAAAACACATTCCAAATTACTGGTAACAAGCGAAACCAATTTTTGATTAATATTGGTAAAATTTATTGACAGAATTGTTGTGAAGAAAATCTGTTTAAACACAAAGTGACATAATATCACGCTTGAGTTTTCTTTGGCTGAGTTATCATGCTCACTTCGTGAAACGTTTGGAAACTTTGTGAAATGGTTGTACTTCATGAATGTTTTACTTTCTACTTGGCCACAATCTTAAAATTAGGTGTCCATACAATTTCACACTTTAAATTGCCTGTAAAATTGTTTTTTTTTAATCTTTGCAGCGTGTTTTAATTGTCATGTGTTTAAAGGTTCCGTAGTGCCTACAAAGAACTCTGTCTGTCTGTTTGTCTAAGTCATAGAGTCGAAATCGTAAGTGCTGAAAAGCTGCAATTATTAATTACCCTTTAAATGGTATGAATATGTAAATTACCTATACTAAAAAGTGGTAAAATAGAATTTTGTTCTTTTTCAGATTCCTCCGCTACATGTTAAGTGGATATGTTCTTTTTTTCTATTATCTACCCTATAGTGTGGGGTATTAAATCATTGAGGAATTGCTATGACAGTTTTTTGGTTTGAGCAAATTAGAGAATGTCATTATTACCCAGAAGAGTGTAGCAAAGGTGTATAACACCCATCCTTCACTTTGATTTATATCCCATGAGCTAGAGGGTGAGCTTATCGCCATCCACCAAGCATAATTTCAGCTTTGTGCTGCCATTGAAAAATGTTGTAGTCAAAACAATTTTTACAGTAAATATACCTGTACCAGGTATATTTACTGTCTAATTTTCACCTTAATTCTAGCAAACATAAAATTTCAAGTGAGTCAATCTGAATTTTCGTTCTCTCGCTTTAGGAAGAGCCGGTGATGAATTTAAATGAGCTTTCAACAGCGGTTACTTGGGTATTGCATAAATATTAATCGTTGGCGAACTACAACACTGATGGATGGGGATTAGCCCGAGGGAGTTTTCTTAAAGTAATTTGAGGTACAACAACGTGTCACCAGCTAATTATTTGTACTTTGAGAATTAAAATTCGTTAATTTAAATTTTGATTTTGAGTTTTGACGTCTTCATTATGTTCTTTTGCTGAGCTGTTTTGGTCTTGTGGTAAGCGTATACGACCTCTTACTGCAAGACCTCGGGATTGTTGCCGAGGTCAGGGTAAAGGGTAATTTTAGATGTTACCCTAAGAAAGTTCTCATTAGCACAACGTTCGAATTGTACCCATTAAATGACGATAGATTTACCCTCTAAACCAATTTAAAAACAACTAAATCGCTGTCCGCGCAGTAAAGTACTGACATACCACTTCCTAGCAATAATTGTCAGTAGCCAAATTCATCCCGACCACAAAACCGCACCTGAACTCAACTCACCTCACGTATACTTTTTTAATGTGAAAAGTGTGTAGTCACGTCGTTAGACAGAATTTTGAGAACTGTCCAAGCCAAGTACTCTTGATGCAAAAGTTGAAGAAGTGTTAGGCACTGTTTGTAAAATTCGAACATATTTGAAATTTTTATACCATCGAAAGGTCATCATTTCATATGGTTAACCCATATGAAATGATGACCTTTCAACAACAACGAATTATTGAATTATGTGTAGTATTTAAAAACCGGCCAAGTGCGTGTCGGGCCACGCGCAGTAGGCTTCCGTAGCTAGTCGTAACAACATATTTCGACTTAAAAGGGATTTACTATCTGTATTAAACAAGTAACATCTTCATACAAGTCATTACTTTCAAAGGTTTTTGTAATTTGCACGAATTATTCTAAGTAACTGCATTTTACACTTTGGACCCCAATTACTCTAGAACTAATTAAGTTAAAGTAACCAGATAAATAGCGTCCTTCAGATAGGAAATGTTTGTAGTACACGAAACCAGCTAGCACGTATGACGAGATGTATGAATGTTAAGGAAGCGAAAGAAGTATGTAAGGAGCGAAGCACATGGCGTTCCATCGTCTCTGCCTACCCCCGTGGGATAAAGGCGTGATTTTATATATGTATTATGTATGTTTATTTATGTTTCAAGAATTTTGAATAAAATATTCTGAGTAACTGCATCTGACATTTCGGACCCCTATTCCTCTTGAACTAATGAAGTGAACTTATCCGCTATAGTTTTCCTTTAAAGTTCATTACATGTACTTTACGTACTTACTTTTTTTCCGGTTCCGGTTGTCATATAACAACACGTACTGTTAAGTCGTTCCGTAAATAATTTAACAAATTTATGGCTAAAGTGTATAATCTATTATAAAAGTGTGCAAATATCGCAAATAAACGTTTACCCAGTGATAAAAAACAACAAAACTGCCAAATACATGTTGTGGTTTCGTCAAAAATACACAAACGAACCTGTGAAGAGCGGCCATTGTTCGCCAAGTAATGGAATGCAATCCACTGTTTTCATTTTACCAAACTGCCTAACAAAACAACAACAAAGAGGATCAAGAATAAAATACTGTGAAAAATAAGTATTTCACGGAAATAAACAACATTCAATATAACCTAAAAGGTACGAATCTTATGACTAAATACGAATGTGAAGTGAGCAACAATTCACAAACCATAACAAACTAAGTGTCATTCAGCAGTGTTGCCAACCTGAATCTGGTGTTGCCAAGTAGAACCAGTGTTACCAACAATAATCGAGTGCTGCCCACTAAAATTCAGTATTACCAACGTAAATCTAGTGTGGCCAACAAAAATCAGTGTTGTCATAAAATCTCCGCAGAAATGGACGACAAAAATATGGAAAAACTAATATCAATATTAGATGAGAAACTCAACAAACAAACTCAGATTATAACAACTTCTGTAACTAAAAACTTGATGGAGGCTCTTGATGACAAAATGCAAGTTATTATGGAAGAAAATAATACCCTAAAAACAAAAATATCTGAACTTGAAAAGGAAGTAAAATTCTTGAAAAACGAAAACCGAAAAAGCAATTTGGTATTTTTTGGGATCAAAGAAATGGGGAAAACCGAATATGAGCTGGTAGAATGTATCAAGGAGGCCGTAACAGACTCGGGAACGCACCTCGAGAGTAATGAAATCAGCAAAATATACAGAATTGGACAGCGGATCAACAACAAAAACCGCCCGATCGTAGTCACCATAACTACTTTATGGAAAAAGCACTTGATTCTGCGAAACAAATCCAATCTCCCCCAAGGAGTATATATTAAGGAAGATTATTCTAAAGAAGTATTAGAAAAAAGGAAGCTGCTGCAATCACAGCTTGAAGAAGAAAAGAAAAAAGGAAATATAGCCTTCATAAGATATGATAAATTAGTAGTGAAGGAAAACAGAGATAACAACCCAGAAAAGAGGAAAAGAGAAGAGTCAGGCTCTCCAAATGCTTCAAACCAAAAGAAAACTACATCCACCACTATAAAGTGACAAACCAATATAGCGACGAAAACTTTAGGAAAGGACGCTATAAAACCTAATATCCTCAATTATGTTCAACGGGAAAGACCTGCTTCACAACCAGAAATCCAAAAAAACGCCTAAATTGCATCGATATCCGGAACCAAAGCAACATAACTATAAACAAACCAACTTTTTACAAAGGCACCCCAATCCGGCCAGTCACCGTGGGGAAAGTAGACTACTACCCTCCAACTACCTTGTCACAAAACCAACCACACATTCCTTCTAAGAAATATCGAAAAATGGAAGATATAATACACATTGCAACATATAACACGCTATCCTTAAGAACTCATGAAAACCTTACGGAACTAATGCTAGCTCTAGAAAATGTAAATTGGTCGATACTGGGTTTGAGCGAAGTCCGACGTCTAGGAGAGAGCATAGAAGACTATGGTGATTTTATATTTTATTACAAAGGAGAAACACCAGGCTTATATGGAACAGGATTCTTAATAAAAAATGCATTAAAACCGTATATCGACGAGTTTATTGGCATTTCAGAACGAATTGTAATATTGAATATAAAACTACCCCCGAAAAATGAAAATTGGTCAATCGTTCAAGTCTATTCTCCAACTGAACGATCCAGTAAAACAGAAATCGACTCCTTTTACTTCATGTTATCGGAGGCAATAAATAACCACTCGCACAGTAACTTGATAGTAATGGGTGACTTTAACGCAAGAACGGGAACAAGACGTAACGGAGAAGAAATGATATTGGGCCCACACTGTTCAGGGAAAAGAACAAGAAATGGAGAGAAACTCGTGCAACTGGCATACGAAAACAACTTGAAAATTCTAAACAGTCTATACAAAAAACGTGAGAACAACAGATGGACATGGATATCTCCTGATGGTCACCACAAAAATGAAATTGATTTCATATTAACCAACAAAAGTAAAAATTGTCAAGACTGTCGAGTTATAAACAATATCAATTTCAACAGCAACCACAGAATGGTAAGAGCTAAATTACAACTAAATACATTTAAGAAAAATAGACCCTTTAAAGTAAAGCAAACCAATAACACAACACTAGAAAGTACCGAATCATTAAGAGAAAAGCTAGAACATTTCATAGACCAAACAAAGGATGTCGACGTACAAAATAAATACAACAAATTCCAAGAACTTCTATTTACACATAAAAAAGTCAAACTAGAAAGTCAAACTGACAGGACAAAATGGATAACAAAAGAAACTAAAGAACTGATAAAAAATAGAGCAGACCTTATATCAAACCCTGAAAAAACAAAAAGTACAAGAAAGGAAATAGCCAATATAAGTAGCAAAATCAAAACATATATGAGAAAAGACCGCCAGAGATACAGACTAGAACAACTGGAAAAATGCATACAAAGAACTGGAGGTACCAAAAAGGCAGTTAAACAACTATTGGAGAAACAAGACTGGATACCAAATCTAATAAATAAAAATAAAAAATGCGAAAAGCGGCGTCCAGAAATCATATCTATAGCTACTAAATTCTTTAAAGAACTGTATTCTAGGGCAAACACTGTAGAAGCAACAATGCTCACAGAAGAAAGCAAAGTACCGGATATTATACAAGAAGAAATAGAAAAAGCAATAAAAACTCAAAACAAAGACAAAGCCCCAGGATCAGATGGCATAAGTAACGAGTTCCTAATCCTAAACAAAAACCACTTAATGCCAATCCTCAAATATCTTTTCAATGAAGTCTTACAAAGCGAGATAATACCTTACCAATGGACAACATCATCTATAATACTTCTACATAAAAAAGGAGATAAAAATAACATAAATAATTATAGACCCATAAGTCTTTTGTCGAATATCTACAAAATCTTCGCTAAAGTAATACTCTACAGAATAACTAGGACGCTGGATGAACACCAACCGAGAGAACAGGCAGGTTTCCGGAGTGGGTATTCGACCTTAGACCACATCTATGTCATCAAACAATTGTTCGAAAAAGGCAAAGAATACAACTTAACTTTTTATTGCTGCTTCGTAGACTACAGTAAAGCTTTCGATACAATAGAACACGAAAAAATCTGGCAAGCACTCAAAAACCAAGGTATTGAAACTAAATATATTAGAATACTGAAAAACATCTACGATAACGGCAAGGCTAAAATAAAGCTAGAGAAGGAAGGTGAAGAGATCAAAATAGAAAGAGGCGTTCGCCAGGGTGACCCACTGTCACCAAAACTCTTCACAGCCGTCTTGGAAGAGATATTTCGGAAATTAGATTGGGAGAATTGTGGACTGTCCATTAACGGTGAAAATCTATCTCATCTAAGATTTGCGGATGATTTAATAATCTTCTCGCCATCGAGTGAGGGACTGCAGGTGATGGTGAACGACCTAGCTAGAGAGAGTTTTAACGTAGGATTGGCCATGAATACACTTAAGACCAAAGTTATGACCAATGGCACGCAAGAGCCTATTCTAATAAATAACAATCATATCGACTATGTCGATGAATACATCTATTTAGGCCAGATAATCTCACCTGCGGACCTTACCTCAAAAGAAATTGATAGACGCATTGGAAATGCTTGGAAACAATTTTGGAGCTTAAAAGAGATAATGAAAAATAAAGAAACTAGCATTAAGATCAAACGGAAGCTCTTTGACACTAGCATACTACCTATACTCACCTATGGTTGCCAAACCTGGGCTCTCACTAAGACACACATCAAAAAACTAGAGACTTGCCAAAACTCTATGGAAAGGAGTATGTTAGGGATAAGACTATCAGACAAAATAAGCACTGTGACCATAAAGAAACATACAAAAACTAAAAATGTTACAAAAACAATAAAAACTTTAAAATGGAAATGGTCAGGACATACAATCAGAGGGAAGGAAAAATGGTCAAAATCCATAATGAACTGGTTCACAAGCCACAAGAAAAGGAAACGAGGCAGACCATTTAGGAGATGGGTTGACGATATAAAAGCCCTGGCAGGTGGCACATGGACAAGAGCTGCACATGACAGACAAAAATGGAGAAAGTTGGAGGAGGCCTTTGCCCATTGTGGCATACAGACAGAGATGTCGATGTCGATGCAAAATAATTAAGTGTTAGAGTGTAAGAAAATAAATGTAATAATTAAGTACAAATTAGTAATATTTAACTGCAACTGTAATACTGTCTGAATAAAAGGCTATTATTATTATTATTATTATTATTACATGTACTACCGCCACAATTTTTTTCAGATTTTAGGATCCAGTAGTTTAGCTTTTAGAGGGGGGGGGACGCCCTACTCGAACAAAAATTTGCTCTTTAAAGTTAATTATCTCGCAAACGGATCCCTAAATTAAAAAACTGTCTTAGCAACCCCTAAACGTTTTTAAAAGTCCTATCTAACAATACCCCACACTATGGGGTAGGCGACAAAAAAAAAAAACATCCCTACTTTACATGTAGGGGAGCTACCTGAAAAAAAAATATTTTTCCAAATTTTACTCTACGACTTTCTTTGTTTAGTTAACATACATGTTTATGCAAAATTTCAGTTTTCTAGCACCAACGGTTTCGTCGCTATGCCGTGGACAGACAGACGGACATGGCAAAACTATAAGGGTTCCTTGTAGGTACTACGGAACCCTAAAAAGCAGCAATAGCCGAGTGGGAGACCATAGGACTACTAAGTCAAAGGTCTCGGGTTCGAACCCACGGCACACACCTCTGTCAATAATTCGTTAAGATTCATCTTTTTGAAGATATGTGTGTATTTATAATATAAATTATCGCTCGCTAACTGTGAAGGATAACATCATAAGGAAACCTGCATGCCTAAGAGTTTCTAAAAAGTGCTCGAGAGTATTGTTAAGTCTACCAATCTACACTTGGCCAGCGTGATGGACTATGGCTTAACCTTTCTCATCATGCGAAGAGGCCCGAACCCAGCAGTGGGACTTGGATTAGATACAGGGCTGTTATTATTTTTTAGTAATTTTATTTTATAACGTCAAAAGGTTAAATCAATATTAAAACAACTAAAATGCTGTCCCTGGAGTGAACTACAGACATTATCACATCGCAGCAATAATGGTCAGTAGAAATCCGTCCAGACCACAAAACCGCACCCCAGCTACACTCAACTGACCTCACGTAAGCTTTATTCTAATGTGAAAATTGTGTAGTCACCTCGTTACACAGAATTTTGGAGAAGTATCCGAGCCAATTACCGAAAACGAGAATACTCACCTAATTATTGAATTTCTGACAAGATAGGTACCTTTTGATTATTATTCTCATAAGTAAAGATATGCTAAGCATATTTCAAGCTTATTAATAGTTTTATTCATACATTTACAAGCCTTATTCTCTTGAATGAGGCTTGTAAATTTATGAATAAAATTAATTTCTTATTTTAAAATTTACATATAAATGTTCGAATAACATTTTACTAAAAATAAATATTATGTATTTCTAAACATACGTGATATAAGATTACGCTCATATTACCCATAAGGGTGTGGCACATCTCGCCGGTTATGTGTATATGATACTGAAAAAGACCATTTTTTTTCCTGACCTATGAAAAGAATTCAAGATCTCGCAGTAAAAGGCCATAAACTGACAACTACACCAAAGAAGCAGTCAATGTTTTTGGAATAAAGGTTTTAATCACGATCCCAAAACAAAATGCCAGCCCATATTTCCTTGAAACTTTATTCTAATGTGAAAAGTGTGTAGTCACCTCGTTAGACAGAATTTTGCGAAGTTCTCAAGGCAAGTGCTCTCGGACTGGCGAATGTGAGTTGAAAAATTCAGTTTGTAGTATTCGGACATATTTCCCGTGATATTTTTTGCTGTGCTCGTTTTAAAAGGATTTTAAGGCGGATTATTTTGTGTGCATTATCATCAAGAGACGTGTGGAATAATGATATGATTTTCTGCCATATTTACTTGACCTTTTAGTCATCAATCCGATCCTTGTGGTAACAAAATAAATGTGTGAAGCATCGGTATAATGACTTTAGTTATAGCTAATGCCAAATTTCTCAAAAGCGTGAATCCCAAACGTGTGACTTAGACAGGATGAATGAAATTAAATGAATCTTGTCTAGTATCTTTTTGAATATTAATGCCTGTATAAAGTCTTATCGATGAAATAACATTAGCAGTATTGAAAGGCGTTATTATTATTTTAAATCAATTTCGACTGCCTTAGCCGATCCTCCAATTTAATTTATATTATTTTAATTTCAATGCGCTCTAAAAGCTTTGAATTTGTATTAAGAATTTGTTTGGGAGCATTGAATTCTAAGTAACGGTAAATTCAATCTATTTCTTACGGTTTGATATAATTTGATTTTATTTGCTGATAAATTTGTTTTGCTTTATATGTATACAATATAAAGTAACTGTGTTTGTTTGGATAAAGGATCAGCCCCGTTGCCGCGTCATAAAACAACTTTTACTACAAGTGTATTGTTATTAAGGTACATACCACAAAGTGATCTGGTTCATGTTTTGGTTTCATGAGACAAACAAAATAATGTGGCGATGCCGTCAGCCTATTGAACACGTTCCCTGCACCTATAAATTTGTAAATGTATGTTTTATTTTTTTTATATTTCCTTTTATTGTACGTAGCTAGCCTTTCTGTCTTTAAAATAATTATATCAAATATTAAAACAAAAGAAAATTATGTTTTTTTTATTTACCCTGAAAAATGCTGTAGTTAGTTAAATTAAAATATTAACTTTTAAGATTAAAATGAACAATGTTGAACGTAATTTAATTTCGCACACAACAACGAAATCCTCGCCCATTGCCAAAAAGTTTTACAGAGATGAAACATCCCATGGTTTTAATTAATTAACACCCAACGTCGAATGCAGAACAAAGTAGCTTTTGCCTCACAAAAATATTTTGTAGCTCTGCGATAGGAACGAGTACGAAATGTAGGTCAGCTGACATAGATTCACTTACTAAAGACCAAATTCACCGGCCATGTTCAACGCTGAACCACGGTTGTATACGTCTGTCTCGTTCTAATATTGAAGGTGAGAGAGGGATCGAAAAAGGGTGCAGCGCTAAGCTGGTATAAGAAGTTTGCTGTAATTAGGTCATACAACCTGTCGTGTTGACGGTAAGCGACGATTTCACCAATGTGTAAAATCGACGACGTAGAACGTTCTTCTCGACTAAATATAATCTAGATACAATTTGATTAGAATAAGATTTTTTTGCATCTTATATTGTAGGGAGATTAGTGCCTAAACTAGTCATGTTCCTCAGTTTCTGAATAAATGAGAGAGAAAGATCTAAATACGTGTTAAAGATAACAATTTTTATATGACTATAGCTGATGCTTCTCAGGCGTTGTCTTAATGGCTCCAGACGCGGTCTGTTCGTTACAAACGTCAAACAGCGAACAGTGAATGGCAAACATAAACGTGTGGCGACATTGAAAACAGTTCGCCGAAAATCCTTTGATTTGTGAAGAATCTTGTGTCACAGTGCTTGTTATCGAACTATTTTACTTACGATATTATTGTGTATGTTTGGTGGGTCTGAGAATAGAAGGTAAGCTAGCTTTTTTACCATTAGGTGACTTACCTCACAGGCAAAGCCGCGGGCAAAAGCTAGTATAATTATATATTATTATTAATGTAAATATTTATAAACACCGTTGATCTTTATTTCGCCTGTACCTACTTAATTCTTATTACAAAATAACCAACGAGTCTTCCATACAAATTTTTGCCTATAAATTTTACACCTACATACCTTACAAGGTGGCCCATTTATAGTAGTCCAAAGATTTTTACGAATCTCCACTAAGGGTCATATAAACCTCTCTAAATTGAAAGTGGTTGCATTAGTGTGCAGGTATAACAGACATGTAGCATGCAAGAAACGGGTTACTTTTGAGATTTTATCAAAATGGTAATAGCTTGCTTACATGTCGACAGTGGCGATACACTAAATTTTAATCGATTTAATTCAACAATTTCAACTCTCTGAATTGGGTTCACATGAACCAAAGTAAAGATTTTAGGAAAATACTTGGAAAAATTGGGTTTAAATCAATCATCTTAGCATCTAAGAAAATTCTTTATACTACTGTAAATCGGCTAGCCTCTATATTCATCTAAAACTTGCTCACTAATCTATCGGCTTTTCGCAACATGCGGTGCCCAAGGCACGTTCTGCTGGCTTTCTGTATTTACCAAACACACGCAAACCAACTCGTATACCAACCAAAATATTAATGGAGTATACCGCACTATTAATATTGAAGTCAGAAACTTTATAGTCGATATTTCGTTACTTATTAGTAACTATCTTTTCTATATTTCTTTGGTATTTTCTTCAAAATTGAGGGACTTTCTTCATACACACTGTACCCGAAATTTACTCCCTTAAAGAGTGGTATTCTTCAGCTACATAACTGTGAAAACCGCATCCTATTTCATACAGTAGTTTTTGCGTGTTACGCCTACAAATATACAGATTGACACACAAACAAATTTATTCAAATTTTGCTTCTACCTCTATTATAAAGAATGCTTCCGTTCGTATTACACACGGTACAAATATTATTATAATTAATTGTTTAATATAAATAAAAATATGATATGTAAAAATAACATTTATTCATTACTAACTAGTTTTGTATACGATGTTGTTAATTGCCTTCTTATAGCAATAAGATAAGTCCACCTTGCGGCAACAATTACAGTTAGTTCACAGTCCATAAAATTCATATTGAAGATGCGTACTTATATTTTTATACGAAAACCTAGATATAAAATAGCGTTATAATTTTAAGAGTAGACCCGATCCCGATGGCCGTATTTTCATGTTATGGGTTTAATTTTAATGTTATTAGGTGTTATTTTATTTTTATAGATAAATCATATTATGTAACACTAAAACGCATGTTCGTAGATATTTAATAGTTATTTATGGTACAAGTGAGAAAAAGTTTATATTTCTGTTGTGAGTGCCAATTTTAAATCTTGAGCTTGCGAAGTAGTCTTGAATTAAATCACGAGCGTAGCGAGTGATTCTAATAAAGACTACTTCGCAAGTGGGAGATTTAAGAGGTCACGAACTGGAAATTAAATTTTTCTTACGCGTTACATACAAAACTTTTCACCTCTTCCAGTGAGAAAATATTAAGATTTAAATAAACTCGTACTCGATTGCTTAACTTTGGATAATTCTATGTAATACGGCAGTAGAGAATACCGATTCAGAATGCGTTTTAGTGCCTTCTGAAAGTCGCCACTTTTTAAATATGTCGTATGCTTTCAAATACTTCTCACGTGATTTTTCGGGTAAAAAGCAAACTTCTGTGTACTAGCTTCTAACTTGCTTCTACTAGCAAGTTGTTTCAACTATTCTGAAGTTCCACAAAGTTCTTTATCACTTGATTCACACATTCATTTTTTTGTTAAAAAATTGCAGTCAACAATTAAACATAAACTGAAAAGAATTTAAAGTTCCCTGCGATGAATGACACTGACACAGACACATTTTTTTTTTTAAGAATCAGTTTGGAAATTCGTTTCTTAACATTTATGTATGGAGTCTAATATTAAATACTTATTTTTTTTTAAATGTAATGGTTAATCACGAATATAAAAACATTAAAATACTAAATAAGCGTGTATTAATATAATTTAAAATTATTTAAAACGTATCGTTTGTAGTTTTTAAATAAAATTGATGTCAAACAACAAAACAGCCACCATGTAGGTTATAACCTACATGGTGGCTGTTTTGTTTTGATTAGCGCCTATTCATTGGAAGGATTTAGTGTTTCGAAATTTAAATCACTTTGCCTCACTAGTGAGTAATAAGCGTTATTACTCACTGAATTCTCGCAAGCAAACGATCTTTTTCGTGCTGGTGTGGTGAAAACAAAATTGTTTAATTCATTAATTGAGTTACATACAAACTGAAAATTTTAAACAATAATTTTACAATAATGGGGCCAACTAACATTAATTTGAGTAGTTTAGGTTTAAGTTGTCTATAAAAATAGATAAAAATGTTATAATATTAAAGGTAAACCCATAAGATTTTGTTTGAAAAAAAGCTATCTAATAATTGGTTGGCTGTTTTCCTTGTTCCTCCTTAAAAAAACAGAAATAAAGTTTTAAGTCTCTTGAATACGATTCGCTACCTGTTTCATAAATATAATACTTATATTAGAAAAAGGAAATATTTATTTTGTTAATACGTTTGTACCTAAAAATTTCGAATTTACTGGATCAATAATAATGAAGATAGTTAGTACCAACGTACCTCTTTAAAAGTAGACTGCCAGCCGCCCATTTTTCATTGATTAGGTACTAATCGGGTGAAAAAAACAGATAACACGTTTGGAACGGTTCTAATAAGTTTGACAAACTGGCCACGACTAAATAATTCTGTATTTAAGTATTTTAGATAATATTATGTCTTTAAAAATGGATAAAAACGTATTAGTATTAAAATTACAACCAGATTACGTTTCTATTAAAAATACACAAATGACTCTCCTCTTAATATCGTTGCTTAATAATAGTTTTATTAAATATCACACTAGAGATAAGACTAATCCGTGTAAAGCTTTCTCAATCACTCGCAATGGCGGAGCAACTGAATTATTAACTAAGATAGCAGGATTCGGAAGCTTAGGATCCCGAAGGAAATGAGAGGGCATTCATTTTTCATGTCTGTATTCCAAAGTTTTAATGGGATCCCTGGCGTAAGCGCTGCAACATCTAGATTTTCTTTCAGATAACAGTAATTACTTTCTGTCTTAAACGTGAAGTTTCATAGGTCAAGTATCTACAGACACTTTATAAGTATCCTATTAATATACTACTAAAATTATAAAATTGTTTAGTTGGTCTGGTGGTTAGCGTATGCGAGGTCTCGTGTTCAAGTCCCGGGTCAGGCAAAGTATTATGTATGAACTTTAGTGTAGGTGTTGTATACCTCTGCTACACCCTTCTGGGTAATATAGGCGTAATGTTATGTTATATTAGGTAAAATTAAAAGTGGAAAAGTTAAGCAAAAATTAATGAATAGATTTTTATTATGACACACGGGTAGCTTGTTGCCTATATTAATAAATTTGCTACCATTGACACATCACTCGGGTGAAGCTACGGATTGAAGCTAGGTGGATATAAATGTAAAAAAATGTGAAGTAATTTGAATGTTTTTACCCAATCAAGCAAAAGCTTACTATACCAATCTGGATACAATTTGGCATTATTGAAGTTTCAAACGGAAAGAAGCTTAAAAAGAAGCTATACTCATTATTATAGATTTTTAATCTAATACATTTTTGGTTTTTGATGTTCTACAATTTGTGTCTAGTACCACCACTGTTTGTTATCTTACTAAGGCAAAAGAATATTCATGAACTTACCTGTGTAAAGCTGAAGGTTAATTACGAAGCCAAATTATTCTACAAAAGTGACAAAGAGGAAAGAGGGATTTATTTACCACAGCCTTTGTTATTTTCCCTATAGAGGCTCGTGAAATGGTTGGGTCTGCAGTAGCTCCGCTTTTATTGACTTAAAAAGGACGAACACACAGCGTGGGCTATGTCTATTTAAATGAATTTACATGGGCTTACTTAATATACATATATTATGAAGCATTTTCTTATTATGAGTCTTATGAAGATGGTAATACAATTTTGAAAAAGCCCACATACATGAGGTATGTATTTTTACCCAACAGCGTGAGAAGGAGGGTTATGTTTTTCGAGCGTATCTATTTATGGAGATAGGTATGTATGTATGTATGTAAGTATAATGTAACATGTGTGTAATATCCATTTGGCACACACTACAGCCCAGCAAAAGATTACCCTAGCTTTTTATCAGACAATCTACGTTGTTAAGTAGCTTTTTCATACAATAGTTTTATTCGAAGCGGGAGCTGGTAAAAGTCATCTCGTTCCTTGCTTCAGACAAGTCTAAGTTAGCTTAGCGAGGCTAAGAGCTGAGCGATTCATACATTTCTGTGTTTTGTTTTGTTTGTAACATCTCATGACTGCAACGTGAATATTCTATGAGATCGTATTTGACGGTAAAATGTGTCATCTATGTTTATTTCTTTTATACATAATACGTAAGGTCACGTTTACCATTTCTATTGAAAAGTTTACTTTATTATGATATATTTACAATCATTGTGTATTTAGGACACATTAAGTCTGAGTAAGTATGTTGACTTGCATGTCTCATAAATCGGTGTTAAGGACGGCTGATGTTTGTCATAAAAAAACTTGAAACCTGTTTGTAATAAGGAAAAATTTCTACTAACTAAAATGAGTAGGTTTACAATCTTACGGTTGAAATTGGCCTTAAAAACTATCAACTGGTCTTAATAAGAGATCATTTAAAACAAAAAAAAACACTTTTTTAATAGAAAACACCCGTAATAAAAACAAGGCCATATTTAGAAAAATGTATTCTCTTGACTAAAACAATCAAATAATATTATAATATGTCATGTCTCATGTCTTAATTTAATGTAGCATAACAATATGCCATGTACTCGTGCTTTGTTAAGCAGCTTTTTCATACAATAGTTTTATTCGAAGCGAGAGCGGGTAAAAGTCATCTCGTTCCTCGCTTCAGGCAACTTAAAGTTAGCTTAGCGGTTTTGTGCTACGAGGCTTAGAGCTGAGCGTTTCATACCTTTCTGTGATTTTGTTTGTTTGTAACATCGCATGACCGCAACGAGAATAGAGTATGAGATCGTATTTGACGGTAAAATGGCTTTTTGTTTGAAGCATTATCGTATACGGTGATATTTTAGTGGATTTAATAGTAGTAGATAGTGAAGAACAGGCTCTTCACAAGTGTTGCCCAAATATAAGACCAAGACCAAGACAGACCGTGCAATATTTGAGCAAGAACAAGACTAAGCCAGCTAGGACTGAGCGCCGTTTCATCACGGAGTAGGTAGGTATAACAGTTCGGGGTATAGGTACGCTTAGGGACTTAATGAGACGCAAAAAAATGTATTAAAGAATATGAAAAACTGGACCTAAGCACATTACGAAAATTAGGCGGTCTTGATATTTGGTCTTGGTCTTGCCAAAATGCAAGAACAAGACCAAGACTGAATTTGGGTAACACTACTCTTCACTATCTCTGCTATAAATGACAAAGGCTTCTTTTTATTGACATATCGCAGCGTCAAAACCGTCACAAAACAAACTAACCCGTATTAATCCTAAAAATAATGACATACAATTAGATTACACAAAAACACTTTGTGTTTCAGTATTCTATACTCCTGTTACAAACGAGTCCACTTTTGAAACGCGTCTGATAAAATGACAAAGCAAGACTTTGCTATAACCCAATAAGTTATTAAATACACGTCATACTCGTACGTTAGTGGGGGCGCTTTTATTAACTTTGAGATAATGAGAATAAAATTTTGAGGGAAAGAAAAGTAGAAATTAATGACGTAATAATAAAATTACTGTTTCGTGTAAGGCCGCTTTTAATTGAGAACCATTTAAAAGAATGTGTGTTATATTATTGATAATAATTATAAGAAACAAATTCATTTAATTAAAATGATATAAAAATCTGCCTTAAATACATAATTATATCGCACAAAAAACACTTTGTATATCAGTATTCAACACTCATGTTACAAACGAGTCCACTTGCGAAAGGCTTGCGATAAAATGACAAAGCATGACTCAGCTATAACCCACTAAGTAATTACATACACGTCATACTTTAGCGGTGGCTCATTCTACTTACGTTGAAATAATGAAAATGAAATTTAGGTGTACGCGAAGTTTAAATTAATTACTTAATTATCATAGTGTATAATGCAATATTACTTTTTATACTATACCATGCAAATAAAACTGTGAATCTATGCATATATTAAATGAATCCGAAAAATAATTATGTCTGTATGTCCGTTTGTAACGCTTTAACGTCTAAACGGCTGGACCGACTGCAGAGATTGTGGGCTGAAGCTACTTTTAAATAAAACAAACTAACCGTATTAATCCAAAAATAATGACATCAAATAATCTACAATATCACACAAAACACTTGGTTACTTAGTTTTAAAACGCGTTTGATTAAATGACAAAGCATGACTCTGCTATAGTATGAAAAATGTCATTAAGTAATGAAATACACTTCATACGTTAGCGGGGGCGCTTCTACTTACGTTCAGATAACAAGATGAAATTTCGAGGAAAAGTAAAGTTATCATTAATGACGTAATAATCAAACTACTGTTTCGTGTAAGGCCAATTTTTATTCAGAACCATTTAAATGAACGCATGTTTTTTATTTGAAATACAACACACAAATTCAAACAGTAAAAATCTTCCATAAAGACATAATTATAATTATATCGCACAAAAACCGCTTTGTATATCAGTTTTTAACACTAATGTTACAAAGGAATCCACTTAGAAAAGCGTCTGATAAAATGACAAAGCATGATTTTGCTATAACCCACTAAGTAATTAAATTCACTTCATACGTTGGCGGGGGCGTTTCCACTTACGTTCAGATATCGAGAATGAAATTTTGAGGAATAGTTACGTTAAAATTAATGACGTAATAATTAAACTACTGTCTCATTATGTGAGACCACTTTTTATTCAGAATCATTGAAATGGTCGTGTGTTATTTATTTGAAATAAGCCAAACAAATTAGGTTCATCAAAAGAATATAAAATCTTTCTTAAAGACGTATAATTGCAAAAAAATCGCTTTGTATATCAGTATTCAACACTCATGTTACAAACGAGTCCACTTTTGAAAGGCTTGCTATAAAATGACAAAGCATAACTCTGCTATAACCCACTAAGTAATTACATACACGTCACACGTTAGCGAGGGCGCTTTTACTTACAATGAGATAATGAGGATGAAATTTAAGTAAAAAATAAGTTAAAAATAAATTAAATAAAACTCATATTACTATTTAAAACAAAGCAACCTAAAACCACTTTGTAAATGTGTAATTAACACTTATGTTACAAATGAGTCTACTTTTCAAAGGCTTGCGATAAAATGACAAAACATAACCCACTAAGTAATTACGTACACGTCCTATTTTAGCGGTGGCTCATTCATTCTACTTTTAATTTTTTTGTTATCCTGCCGTGTCCCACTTCTGGGTAAAGGCCTCTCCCAAACAATTTCAATCCTCTCTATCTCCTGCAGTTTCCCACCAGTTGTGGCTGTAGGCATCTAGGCCATTTCGCCAGCGCCTCCTATGTCTACCTCGACGACGACGGTGTCCTTCTTAGGGCATCAGTTGTGTGGCAATCCGTGCCCACCTCTTCGAAAGCATACGTGAAATATGTCCTGCCTAGTCCACCTTCAGCTTAACATACTCTACTTGCGTTGAGATAATGAGAACAATATTTAAATGATAGCAAAGTTAACATTTAATGACGTAAAATTTTAGTACTGTATAATGTCAAGCCACTTTTTAAACAGAACCATTTAATTGAAACTTTAGAATAGAATAGAATAGAATATAATTCATTTATTTCTGAATATGATATGAGAATATGATGATACATAAAGTTGGTAAGTCGTCTTAATATTAGGGTCGCATATTCTACCATTCACTGGTGTAGAAATATCTTTGTTAAGCATTATGTTTACAAATTGAAAATAAGACCAAAACGTTTATTTAATAAAGAGCATATAATTACCTTAATTACATAAAATTACATCACACAAAAACACTTTGTATAATAATATCAGTTCTTAACACTCATGTTACAAACAAGTTCACTTTTGAAAGGCTTGCGATAAAATGACAAAGCATGACTGAGCTATAACCTACTAAGTAATTACGTACACGTTACATGTTAGAGAGTCTCATTATACTATGAGATAATGAGGCTGTTTTAGTGAAAATAATTACGCAGTAAAAATTGTGTTGATTTTAAAATAAATTGGCCTTAGGTAGATAATAATGTGCGGCTTGAAAATACTACTTTTATCGATCTCTCATAGTATAATGGAGAATCCTTTTAACAAAATAAGATTGCATCATACCGACAATACCTTGGGTAGGTTTTCAATTCTAATGTTACAAACAAAGCAACGTTTCAAAGTAAAGTGAATGTTAGGGTGACCGATTTACCTCGATCGATACTTTTAAAGATTCAGCCAACAAGAGCACACTGGTGCCTTGTTTGAACATCGATTGACAATGCTCGATGTCGATCAATTTTGGTGTAATTACACCCTTATGTACTTGTGCAGTCGTGGTTTTTAGTATGTTTGTAGTTTAAAACCTTATTTTGCAGACAATAAGGTATAACCAATAAAGTCAATAAACTCAAAAAAAATGAATTAACTCGATTGTTAATAGTAAACAATGTGGAATATTTATTTATTTATTTATATTTATTTAATCTTTCAAGCCTTTTTTGAATAACATTGAAGTCGACTTCTAGTCTAACGGATTTAGCTAAATATCAGAATTTTACGAGCAACGATTGCCACCAGACCTTCACAATTCAGTAAGAGGTAATACGATACTCTTTGTCAGACTAGTTGTCAGACTTTTTGTCTTCTGACTACCCGTAATGACTACGATAAATATTCAAATGGCAACCGCGACCGACGGCTTATCGTGCCCCCTTATGATAAAGATGGTCACCCATCCACGGTTGACCGCAGTTAGCATTGCTTAACCTGCAAGATCGATCAGTCCACACGGCGTCGACTTAGCCACGAGCTCCTCTCTGACTGTACAGAGTAAACAAAAAATCATAAAAGGTGAAACAAATTGTAACGAGGATCCACAAATCATTACGTCCGGTGTCACCCCATTCGCATATGAACGTTGTGAAACGCGACAAAAACAAAACAAATAATGATAACAGAAAACGACGAAAAACAAACATCAATAACATTCGATACTCCGTTTAATGTATAATGGCTCTGATACTCAATTATTGGGGTCGTTCGTATAAACGACACACTTTTTATTGGAGGTTATTCCGAACATATAGGTATACGATAAAGTGATCGCAGATCGACTGTTATGTGGCAATGTCGAATGTTTGTATTGAATATAATTTAAAATTATGTATTGCCTCATTGGTCTGATGGTTAGCGTATGTGCCTTTTATCGCGAGGTCTCAAGTTGGATTCCCGGGTCGCGAAAAAGTATTATTTATGAATTTTCCAGCAGAATATTTGCAATAGCAGCACGGAGTTGGAATTGTGCCCGGTGGATAGCGATAGGCTAAACCCCTATCCCATGGGACCTTAACATAACAGGTGAAATATGGGTGTTGTATAATAATAGGCGTGATGTCATGTTATGTTATGTAGAAATTTTGTTCCCAAAATTTTAGAGTACAGGCATTATGCTTGCGCGTTTGGGAGCACATTTAATTTATTTTTAAAATGTAACAGAACACCATGCTTATACAACCAAAAAGAGTATTGTAGATAGATTTAAAAACCACATTTCACTTGTTATGTTGAAATTTCATGTAATGGCGGTGACATTATCGCCATCGATCTACTGGCCCATTTTCTGGAACCGTAACTACCACCGCGACTTTTCTAACGGGACCCTGTAATAGCATCACGCTACGGTCAATAGAAGCGGAGCAGTAGTGATATATATATATGTCGCTAAAAAGAGCAATGTGGGCGGAACGCGGGTATAACCTGAGTTAATATCGCTCAAAATCAAGGGCAACAGCAAAGGCATAGTATACATCACTAAATAATATAACAAAGTCGCTACCCGCTGTCAGACTGTCCCTATGTATGCTTAAATCTTCAAAATTACGCAGCGGACTTTGATGCAGTTTTTTAATAGATAAAATAATTTATAATGAAGGTAAAAAACATACATATCATAGTACTACATCGTTTCCAGAGCGACTCACGGCGGGTCGTTAGTATCTTTAATAATTATGTTTTGTAGAAAGTGGAGCTTGTGCTAAAGTAACTGTCTTACAAATAGATTGATCGTCGGTTACTGCAATCGGTTAATTAATGGTAAACCGTTTACAACATACTATTATTCCTCTGAATGCGCCATGACCCATGAGGTCCACTTGTAATTAAATGGATAGGCAATATTGAACACTAGTTAAAAGCCAAAAATGTGAAAATTTGGAAATACCGAGTGGGTCAAGCATAAAAATCAAAGCAAAATAAAATAACTTGAAAAGGACTGCTTCGCTGGTATTGCAATAGTGTATTAAACCGCCTACCATGAGGACTCCGGTTCAAACAAAAGTATCATTAGGGATTTTTCGTCAGGCAATTCTCTTTAGCAGCATGAAGTTAACAGTTAGCATACGAATCTTTGGCTGAATTGGCAAAGCACCTGGTGCGTTTACTCGGGGCGTGCAGGATTGAATCCTGCTGGATTCTCAATTTTTCAACCTTAATATTGTATAAAGTGTGTCATTGTGTATAGTTGGCGATATGCTCACCTCTTGTCACGTAAGTCATAGGACCCTAACATAACAGGCGTTAATGTTTAACACCCTTCCGGGAAATATAGGCGTTTATGTTATGGTGTGTCAAAAATGCTCAAAAATAAAACTACGCAAAAGGCACTAAAGAAATTATCCCGATCAAAATTCTCTTTAAAATGAAATCAAACGGGAAAACATTACAAACATAAAACATTTTCATCGCAATGGCATGACCGGAACACCCGGGTCGATCCACCGAAGCTTTAACGCCGACGCAACATACCCGGTGTGAAATAACACAAAAATGGTGACCCGTTATTTTTAACGGGATTTTTCAAAGCGAACATTTTTAGGGTGCTTTTACACTAATTGTCGATAGACGTCGATCGATGTCGATTCGTTAGTTTAATTACAACCTAAGGATACTGTTTTTTTTTAAATAAAAACAAATGATAATTAGATATAATTTATATTAAACATAAATAAACTAAGTGCAATCACAGCTAAAATTATTGTAATTTTAAACTAAATGAAACTTTTTGCATAAATATACAATACACCAAATTAAACACATTTTCCAAGAAAAATTATGTAAATATATGTTTAACTTTAATTTACAGTATTTTCATTGAGTTGGTTAATTGAAAAGTAAATGCATTGCATAAAATAAATTGATGAAATGCTTTATGATGTTTGAAATACTAAAATACATTAATAGCATGTTAATGACCCCTTCCAGTTATTAACAACCCAATCGTTTTTGTGGATCGTAAAAGTGCGAGGTTGACAAAATATTCGTCGTTATGTCTAAAAGCTATTGATACTGCACAGAAATAAATAATAGTATAAAAAACTAAAAAACACGCTTTTAAAGTACTTCTAACTAAAAATACCTACTAGTATTATTGTGAAAAAGCGTGGGTTGTCCGATAGACGAAAATATGGCACAGAGCGCCCCACGCTTTTTCACAATAATACTAGTATTTTTTGTTCATTACCATTTTCAGCTTATATTAGGAATTATTTTTTATTTTCTACTTTTTAGTTTGGTTTATTTATAAGAGCGTTTTTTTTATTTTACTTTTTATTTAATTTTTTTTTTTCTTTTTTCGAATTATTGCATTGTCATCGATTTTTGACAGGAGTGCAAAATTTTAATGAAATCTGTCCGTTTAAAGCGTGTTAAAATAGAATCAGTTTAACTGTGATAATAGGATTTTTTTAAATCAAATATTTAATCCTACCAAAAAAAATTTCATGTAAAATGTTGCCTGAACGAGGCCATAATAATATGGCCGGCAGTGTCAAAAAGTTATCAACTTCTATGTAAAGCTGCTAACTCTGAAAACTTTACTCCTTAGTTAAAATATGTGGCCTAGCTATTTTGTTATTATAAGAACTACTGTATAGAAGCAGATAAATATATTTTTTTATGTGATGATATCGAAACAGCCAAGCCACATAATTATTTTGACTAAAGTTAGGACTTGTAAAGTAATGTGAGTGAAAAGCCATGTTGAATCAAAAGTTTGGCTCCAAATGAGATCTGATAACTTAATCCTCTATGGCCTCGTGTAGGCAGCATTTTACATGTAAATATTATAGTCGATTTTCAGTCCTATTTATAAGTTGCGGCCTTATCGAGGCCCCAGATTTTATCGTTTATAACCCTTAATCCTTATAACAATTATAATCAGACCAAAATATGCGAAAAATCATACAAATTTTACCAGAAGAAACGAATCTATAAGGGTTCCATGTAGGCAATACGGAATCCTAAAAATAGATTTGGGTCACAAACATTTTTTATCTATTTGATGTCACTTATCATGTTTATGATAGCAACATCGCTCCATAAATACACGTCAGAATATTAATTGCAGCAATCATTGTTTACACTCTGCGATCCATCAACTTGGGCGACAGTTTATTTAGCCAATATTGGATCAGGATTCATCAGTCAACATTATATTGGAAGATATCAGTGATAATAATAGCAGGATGTTTGGCGTAAAAATGCCAAAGGTTTTCCATCACTGTTAAGCTTACGAGGCGGCTGCGACCACGGGCCAGTGCTCATTGCCAACTAATAAAAAAACATTTTTACAAAAAAAAAAAACAAACTGAACAATGATATCATTCTATTTGTTCGGCAAACGTGTACTTGTTTTTTTTATTTGATAAACGTCGAAAAGGACACTGACTTTGTCTAAAATTAGATTTTTCGTGGATAAAATTATCGACTTATTTTCACCTTTTAAGAACATTAAAAATAAAAGCTTGCTTTTTAAAAAGGCTTTTTTTATTTATATTTTATTTCTCCTCCGCCTGCATTGTATACATTGAAAAATGATATACCTAATCCTTTCAGGTAGTATTTGTAGTAATAAACTAATAAATCTTTTAAGCTTTATACAATAAGAAAGATTGTTTACCATCAATAATGATTTTTCAGTAGTAACGTAATCGGATTAAAATCATGAAGTCTGTTAGGACAAACAATTCTTATTAAAACACTGAAATTCATGCTTTTGGAGAATAACCTTAAAGTAATTGATATTTAAATAAATATATATTATTATAGTAGGTGCAAAATGATTGCATATTATGATAGGTAAATTTATGCCAATTCTCATGACATTATCTTTTGCATTATTTAATGCAAAAAATTTACTGACACATGTAAGTATGCTTGACCCTCCCCCCTCCCCTTTACTTACCGCACTTTATCGAATAATTTGTATTGACAGTTTCTAAATCCCGTGAATTGCGTGACTCACTCACACTCTTTGAGCAATTTTCGTTTGTAAATCCATTTTGGTAGCAATTTATATGTACTTATTTATAAAGAAAAACTAATACACTTTAGAAACGTATTCATTTAGATCTTTTTAGTGATATCAAACACGATATAATTTGTACGTCCATTGTACTAAGGTATATTTAATTTATATTTTCGGAATGTTTATTTTATTTTAGAATCATGATCGTCACTAAAAATAAAGACATCACGGTAATTATTACAATTATTGCACATTATTTTGTTTAATAAGTGTGTAATTTTTATAGGTAATATTTATAATTGTTACAAATTACAATTACATTTGGGATTCCTCCGTTTGCAATTTCTCAGTAGCAGGATGAATTTAAATATAATGAACGGTAGGCTCACCCCTATTAAATGGGACCTAAGCATAACAGGTGAAGTGTTGGTTTTATTCACCTCTGGCACACCTTTTTGGGTAATAAAGATGTTTTATTATGTATAATTACATTATAACAAATTAATTTGTCCGCTATTCGATAGCACTGTCATTAGGTCGACGTTGGTTTTCAATCTGCCGCAGTCCACACGATGTTATCTGCACTGGCCACCTGTGCTCACAAATTCCAGTGGTAAATACAAAATTGCTAATAATACAAATAACTTATTCATCTAAAAGCCGGCCAATACTGGCACGAACAATTTATTTAAAAAACCTTCTTCCTTCATCTAAGTTTTTAGATAAGTATCCGAAACGACATGTCATGAAATCTTTAAGCTTCGAAATAACTTTTTGATGACTTTCACCAAAAATTGTGTTGAATGAAACGAAAAAAGCTTGATTTTTTACAATTTTCATAGCTCTTGCAAATCGTTTCATACTTACGAAGTAGGAATATTAAAGAAAGTTGGACCCAGTTCCAGCCATAAACGTTCACGAGCGGTGATACTTTCATTTGATGGCCTTAGATATTTATAATATCTCCGCTAAAATTTCATGGTAATGTATTGTAATTCTAATTTCGAAGAAAGATTCGAGGAAGACTTGTAAAAGTTACTTGAGCGTAAGTTGTTCAAGAGATATATGTTCTGCGTATTTCATTTGAACAATTCACTCGAGCGGTAGATATCTTCAAGAGAAGGCTTTAAAAGAAACGTTATATAAATATAAACCTATCTCTTTTAATATTTGATACAATGGGCATTTGAATTTTTTCTGATAAAATGTTTAGTAACTACAAAATATTTCAACGGTCCAAAATAGCATATTTTTTATATATAATTTGATTTCTGTTCATTGATTCGCATGCAGCCACATTTTTTCTTAAAGTTATTTATTTGAAATGTACGTAGACCCTTCTTTTGCGTGGTGGGTATAAAAGCTAGCCTTTTTAATAAATGTTTGACATTTTGCGACACAAAAACCAAATAAAAAACGGTTAGTTTAAATATTTAGAACAACGTGGTGCAACATATAAATTCAACTGTCCGTGCACTAGTCAGGGGCTCGGCAATAGGTCAGCTTTCAGGTCACCGTTCTATAAATAAAAACAAGTTAAGAATATTTAGGCGTCCAATAACTAAAAGAAACTGCCTTACGTGCCTTCCAGTCCAATAATTTTACTGACTTTCTTAAAATTTTAAAAAGTCGTCTTTGTTATTCCTAGGTCTATTTTATTTGATCTATCTCTAAACTGATTTTCATCAGGTTCTGTTTATCAGATTTAGAGCTTATGGTGACTGGTTACAGCTGAGACTTTAAAGGAGAAGGTGGTGCTGCCTCCCTCGAACTCGTTCACAAGAGTATGGAATCAAAATTACAATCGTAGGTATAGGTACACAGAATTGAGCGCGTTTGAAAAACCATTTGAAAACGGTTCTTACTATTTGTTCCCAGCAGTTAAAGCACATAATATATAGACCAACCTCTTTTTTATACCTACGCACGTGTAGACTTTTTAATAAACTTCTCCGTGAATAATGATATAGACCTTCTCAACACTTGTGGTTCCAAATTTAAAAATACTTTAGTGAAAGGATATTTCTTGTAATTCTTTCTTTTATTTTTTTTTGTTAACCAATCCTTTAATTTATAATGCAACGTTCATCAACGGATACTTGTAAATGACCCTCTGATACTTATAAGCATTTACTTATGTATGTTCTAGCTCGGCGATTATGAAATAAAATAACAGCAATATGTACCCGGTACAGCAAAATAATTAACTGATATCATTAAATCCTATCGGCTAGCAATCAAGCGATCTAATTGAATGTCGAAAATGTTGTAATTAGACGTAGATGTTTATTATAATACTATATTATACTGTTTACAATTTTAAAGTATACATTATAAATATCAATTTTAATTTTACTTTAATATTATTTGCTTTGATTAACTTGAAAACTTTGTTTTTCTATTGACACCAATGGAAAAACAAAGTTTAAATTTTAATATTTTCAGAAAAAAACTAACCTTACCTTATAGATTAACAAGCAAAAAAGATATACCTCATTAACCTCTAGTCTCCAATATAATGATGCCGTATGAACGATATGTAAAGTGACCGTACTTTATATAAGAGGTCCCTGTACGGCATTATAATAACGTATTTTATGAAACGACCATCTTGGTTTTGACACTAATGACTGTTGCCGTAAAATATGAGGCTTTTCTATCCTGACACGACATTTTCGTGAGCACTTTATTTTCTATGCTATATTGAATACTAGCTCTTGTGCACGACTTCGTTCTAGGGATGTTGGAAGTGAGAAAAATATCGATATATCGATGTGACGTCAATATACAGAGAAAAAATCGATGTATCGGTAAAATTATCCAAAAACATGACAACTAAATTTGACACTTTTCAGTTGTTTTCAATGACAAAAAAAAATTTGAAGAAAAAGTGTTGTGTCAACTTTCAGAAATTTACAATAGCAGCACCGAGTTAAAATTGTGCCCAGTGGATGGCGATAGGCTCACCCCAACAGGTGCAATGTGGGTGTTGTACATCTCTACCACACCCTTCGCGGTAATATAGGCGTAATGTTAAGATGTTATTTTAAAGATGTAAGTGCAAAATTTTAATGGAAATATTCTACAAATGGTAAAAAAAAAACATTTAAAAATCCTAAAGTTGACCAGGATATTACAAATGTAGTAAAGTCTAGAGTTACGTTACTTTTCTACAATAAGTCTGAAAAAAAATGTGAAAAACGATAATATTCTGGAAAAATTTCTGTCTATCTGTCTGTTACGCTTTTAAAGCTAAACCGATATTAATAAAAATTGGTATGGATATAGGTCAAGACATGAGAAAGTGTGTGGAGCCGTCCATTGAAGCTAGTTCAAAATATAATTAATCCACCTTCAAAAAAATATAATTTCTTCAGTTTGATATTATTATAATAATAATAATAATAATAATAATATATATTTATTTCAGGCATCAGGGCCCATACATAAATACCTTATAACTAACATACATATTTGTATTTTATAACTTAGAAACTATTTTACACTTTTCATCGGCGAAGTGTTGCGTAATTGCGAGGTGTCGTGTAACCTTCCACGAAAGCGGCGATACGCGACTCCCTCCGGCCAAAAATCTTCTTGAAGAAACGTCTCCAGATGGTGTGTGGGGACGCGCACCACAAACGATTTGAAATTTGTGTTGTGGCGCGATTCTAGCAGAACGACCCTCAATGTCCACTTCGTCTTGCCCCGGATGTACTCTACGAGGTCTTCACACTTCGTAGAGTGATGTAACTGGGACACGTACAGCAGCATCGATAATAAATAATAAATAATAAATATTTCACAACTCACACACAACGCCATCTAGTCCCAAACTAAGCAGAGCTTGTACTATGGGTACTAGAATAACTGATACTAATACATATATATACTTTTCTTTTGTAAATACATACATATTATATTATGTCACTGTTAAATGAGGAGCTCGTGCCTCAGTCACAAAATAACTCTCGATACCCTGAAAATTAAGTAAATGACATCTATCTTAAAATGTAAGTAATGTGATGCAATTAACTGAATCTTCAAAAACTGAATCTCATAAAACAAAAAAGAGCAATTTTTCTTTTCGTTTTTAACCGAATTACGATTTTTTTAATAATTATATTGTGTTTATACGAAGTGCGGCATCTTAAATAATTATCCAAATAATCACACTTTCGAATGAACTGCCACAGTCACAAGAGACTATGGCATTTGAAAGGAAAAGTGTTACTATTTGTATAAACACAGATAAATATTAGTAAAATAACTTTACACTTTTGTCCATTTACTCATAATGTGTATGATTTTGTTTAAGCACGGATTCAAAACAAATTGGTTATATTCAATTAAAAGATTATTAACCATTTTGCATTCTATCTATCAATTAACCTCAGCAATACGTTCAAATAACGACGTATTTTGTGTGTATTTTCTCTGTTGTAATTTTTTTTCAGTTTGTTACAGTTTCGAACTAAAGGTACGATTTTATATGACGTGCAAGAGCGGTGTACATCCTTATTTAGCAGCGGTGACGCCTTGACTAGTCCTTTTGGTATAGTTGTCTAAGTCACTGCATTGACGGCTGCCATTGGCAAAATGGCGCTTGTGTGCTTAACTCTAATTCTTACTCAAACACCCATCAAAGCGGCAACGCCTAATTGACAAAATCTTTTGTTTATATTCTCACTTCCACATTCAGTCAAGAACGCCACTAAACTACATTTCATATGTAAATTGGGGCGTTATGCTAATTTGTTACATATTTACCATAGTCATTATACTGATTATGAAGTTGTAATGTTCGTGACAATACTGCTCAATAGCGTGTATGGGAGAAATAAAATTGTAGCGTATTGTGCTAAGTATTGAATTTATTATAATAAGCAACCTTTCATTACTCTAAATAAATTTGGAATGGATGGAAGAATCATACGATTAATGACAAGGTGTGGGTTTTGTGAAATATTGGTGTGCGTTTCGGATTAAAAATGTATATTTTTAATTATACTATAACTAGATCTAGTCCGAGGCTTTGACCGTGTAGTAGTTATCACAATGAAAAGCGTATTAATATTATGGTGTATTATTTTCCTATTTATTTCTCAGTAATAATTTTCTGAAAACTTCATAAAATTGTTTGAGCTGCTATTAAGTCGTTTATTTTTTTTTATCTTTCTATATGAAGACATTTAAAAACAGGACACTCATAGTTTAATATTTATTTGCTAAATGTTTTTTTATTATTATAACACTACTGTTTTTGCAATAAAGACTATCGTGTCAGCTTACCTACGTTATGCCGGAACTTAACAAGAATTAAAAAGTTTCTGGTAATACGTACGATAAGTTCAACAAAAAAATAAATAAACAGTTTTTCACTAACCCCGGTTATTCTTTCGGGTTAAATCGCGATTTTCTATTCAAATGCTGACAGTTGTTAGAATTTTCATTTGCAATATTTAATTGGAGCAGTTTTCAGGATCTACCACACGAGCGCGTTCCTGTCGGTCAATAAAACAAGTGGCGTGATTCTGTAAGGGCAACTGTCAGTGTCGAAAATTTTGTGCATTCTTGTCTCCATATAAATACGGTTGATATTTGATTGACAGAAATTCAACGTCGTGTGTGGATGCTTTATTGCTATAATAATTCTCGTCTCTTCGCACACAGCTAAATTTGAATCGTTCGATAAATAAAACATTTTTTATTTAAATCTTACTAGTAATTTGGAGCCAGGATTCGAACTTAAAACCTTTCGATCGTAAGGCCGATGCCTTATCCATTGCGCCACGGCAGTTTCAATAACACATATTGTAATATCGCACAGAATACATACAAACATGATTTTTAAGACCACTTTTGTTCGCGCGTCCATCGCCTCCGGCCCCTTCTTCCCTCAAAAACTGAGATATGTACATACATTAGCTTGCCTTCTATACCTAATTACGTTGTGGTATTATCAACGATAATAACCCTGCTCTGTGGAAAAGCTTGTATGCTCTCAGCTCTCTTGGCAGAAAATCATACTATTTGCAAATACTGTCATGTAGTAGTATTTCATATGTACATTATAATCACATTTGATTACAGAGATATATTGCATACGATTTAGTTTGGTGTCTTAGCATTGATTTGACTACTATGTTTGACAGGTAAAGGTAAGTTCTGACGTTTTATTTTAAAGAAAAACGTAGTTATTGATAGATTTAAACGGGAATTAACGCGATTAATTTTTATTTACCTTTCGGTAGTAGTACTTTGTATGTATCTTTAAAAGTTATTAACAATGTAATTGTTTATTTACGCAGGTAATCTTTTCTGCGGCTAAGATAAGAACAATCATTGTTTTGCGATTATCATTGCAAAACATTAAGAAAACATTAATTAATGAAGGTAAAGATTACTTTTTATTACATTTTATTTTAATAAAAAAATGAATTAAACGCTCATTAACACACACTATAAAAACAACAATGAAAATTACAACGAAATAATTAAATTTCAAAATTTGATATACCACGTGAATCAAGCTCGTAACGTTTAAAAGTATATCAAGGCTACTTGCAAAGTTTTCGTAGATGGCGTAGCATTTTCGTAGCAAACGTGTAGCCCCGTAGCAAGTCGTAGCAACTTGAATTTGTCTCATGTTTTTCAACAACATTTTAATTTGAACTCAACTTAAATTGTCTGTTGAATATTTCTTACGTAGAACGTTAAAACGGAGATAATTACCGAAAACAGTACAATTCATAATGCACACAATTATGAACGACAAAATCCTACCAAAACCGACTGATCTTGTGCCTGTTTTGTATAGAATTCTCGTCAAAGATACAATCTTATATTTTCTACGAGACTATTATACTACTCCGCTTCCGCTCCGAGTAATCAGAAATCAACCTTACGTTGTGATAATACTTAATTTGACCTAATTATGTACTATTAGAAAACGAAACCAGAAAGCATGTATGACGAGATGTATGAATGTTGAGGAAGCAAAAAAAAATGTAAGGAGAGTGGCCTGCCTACCCCCGTGGGATAAAGACGTGATTTTATGTATGTATGTACCATAAGGTACGCCAATCATAGTTCAATATAATTATTTCCTTATCGCGCATTGCGAAAGGGGGCTAGACGGGAAAAATTGGGACGAAAAGTTGTAACGACACATTTCGTAGCAATTCTTGTAGCGGCGTAGTAATTACATGCTACGTTACAGCTACGGTGCTACATCATCAGACTAAAAATCGAAAGGAACTTCGTTCCATCCGGGTGTCCCTTGACACCTCAGTAGTTTTTTTAATCTCTCACAACGTATTGGAAATTACCCTTTTAATAAACACATTTTAATATTGCAAAAGCTTCATGAGATATAAATGGCAAATATTTTTAATTAACTTTTACTTCAGCCCTTTCACTCATCGGTCTTTTATGTGGATTAATTGCAATTATAAATGCGGAATTTATGATGAAATGGAAATAATACAATATAAGCTTTCATTCACAGCTCCACTCGCGTGGTACTTACGTCGATTAAACATAGCCTATTTTTATCTGAGGTCTTGAAACCTCTTTAAACCATTTTTATCAGGTTTGGTCAATTCGTTTTCGGAGCTTATTTGATACAAACAAACAAAGATACACAAAACCTTAACTATTTATAACTATTGTAGATTAAGATTTACCTATTGTCGTCATCAAAAAACATATTATTTTGCAGACACATTATTGCATTATTTTTTAATACTTATTTGTTTTTTAATATTTAAATTTTTATATAATTCTTTAAGCAGCTCTCTTTAGATTGTCTGTCAGTCACACTTTCACAGCTATACCACTAAACAGATCTTGATAAAAATTGGCATCGAGATAGTTGGTAGGCAAAGGAAAGGATAGACAAAGGATTGTTATTTCATAAATTTAACCGACAAAGCTGTGGGCCAAAGATTACTACCAAACCAGAACAAAGCTATGCATGCATACTTTATTATTGAACTGTTTGCTTTCTTATTGTCTCAATAAAATACCACTTAAATAAATCAAATCTACGTTAGATATCGTTATGATATCATAATAATATTCAAAATAAGGTTAAAAAGAAAATTAAATAGGTATATATAAGTTAACAAACATTAACAAACTATTATAACAGTAAAATAAGTACGGTCAAGTTCATTAAACAATCAAGATAATAAATTAAAGACAATTCTCGCGTCAACACTCCTTATGCAAACTGCCAAAGAATGGAACGCCCTGCTCGAGTCTGTATTTGTGTTTGTCTTCAAAGCAAGAGTAAATAGGTATCTCATAGAAATGCGTGCCTTGTCCTAAACCGTATCATCACTTATCATAAGGTCGAACGTGTGTCTATCCACCATCAAAAAGGTCCAAAACTGCTAACCTATTAATTTGACTATGAAATAAAATTAAGGGCCGTCAAATATCTAATTCTCTTCACTAAAAAACTATAATATACAAGACTAATTTTATTATGACATCAAAAATTCAACACCACGTTTAACTAAATTAATGTGTTGACATATTTAAATCTGTAGTTTATATCAGTACTTAAAGGTCAAAACATCCATTAAGGAGCTTACTATAATAATAAGGTAATAAAAAGTAGGCACCCAAATAACACACGATATAATTCAAATAACGAAAAATGTCCTAACAAGGTCAACACTTTGAAAAGGCCGTGACCACTAAACCGCATCAAATTACCCCAGCCCCCATTCACATTTGCCCCTGTCACAAAACTTACCGTTAATGCAGGTGAGCACCCACAGCAAGGTCGTACAGACATGCATGATGGACATCCGCCGCAAATTTCGTGAACGCACCATGGCACTGTCACTTTACCTTCTATATCCAAAAGGGCACATAATATTCACGGTTTTCGGTGTTCCACTCTCGAGTTGGGACCGTATGACGTAATAAACAAAGTTCGTACCATCCCGGTTTTCTCGGAACGACCGCTCGCCGTGGAGCGTCCCGTTCGACTGAGCGGCAGGCTGTAATAGTGAGGGCCTGAGGGGTGCTGCGATTACCAAATACCAAATGTTGTGTGTATCACACAATTTCCCTCCAAAAACGCTTCGTGGGTACTTTTATGTATATGATTTTAATCTAATCCGTCAATTTGTTGGCCGCGTAGCTTTTTGTCAACCATTTTGTTAATGAATGAGTTAGCTTTTAATGCAATGATACAGTCTTTGTAATTTATAGTACACCTGTTTTTGATTTTTGCACTTTCGGTACAGTAAAGTTGATTCAGATGACAGTATTATTATGGTTGATTTTTGTCGTAACTAATGTTAAATTGATCAGAAAGTATATAAGACTAAATGAGATTCTATTTGCATGACCATTAATGTGTATGTTAACTATATCAAAAAAGTAATAGAATAAAAATAAAAAAACCCTATCGCCTACTCCGTTGTGATAAGTCTTTAAAAAGCTTTGAGGAGTAGGTAAGAAAGTTTTTGTTGCAGTAGGGCGTCCCTTTCATCCTTTAAAAGCTAAACCATTGCCACAAAAAATCTGATGAATAAAATTTCAACAGTGCAACGAACTTTAAAAAAAAATATAGCAACTCGCTCAATTTTGTAAGATCAAGAGTGATAGGGGTCCAAAATATAAAATACCGTTACTTGGAATATTTCGTACGAAATACAAAACTGACCTTCTACGTTGGTTAGCGTATGCGCCTCTCACCGTGTCTCAGATTCGATGCCCGGGTCGGGCAAAGTGTTATTTGTCAACTATCCGCCATGAAATTCACAATAGCAACAAGGTGTCGGAATTGTGCCCGGTGGATGGCGATACTGTCACTCCGTATACCATGGGACCAAATATAACAGATTAAATGTAGGTATGTTACACCTCAGCCTCACCCTTTTGGATAATATAGGCGTGATGTTACATGTTATCACTACATAGTATAAAACAAAGTCGCCTTTTCTGTCCCTATGTGCGCTTAAATCTTTAAAACTACGCAACGGATTTTGATACGGTTTTTTTCAATAGATAGAGTGATTTAAGAGGAAGGTTTTTATGTATAATACATGCATAGAAAGGGGGAATTGTTTTACTCCAAATTTAACGCGTGCGGGCCACGGGCAGTAATGAATAAATCAAACTACTGGATCGATTTTAATCATTTTTTCAGTGAGTGACATAGGCTATATATTATATACCCGTGCGAATCCGGAGCGGGCCGCTGTGTTTTTATATACAACGTTCACAGTTTTTCTGTAGTGTATTTAGTATCAGCATTGTACCCGTGCGAAGCCGGGGCGGGTCGCTAGTGTTAAATAAATAAAATAACGATAGATAACTTAAGTTGTGTAAGACTTATACACGGTAAAACTTAGAAGATTTTTGATTATATAACGATAGTATTGGAAACGTAAAACCTCGTACTTAAGTCGTTTGAAGTTTTGACGTTGGCGTAACACCGTCTTAGTTGAATGAGACTTAACTTGAAATCGGCTTCCTGATATTTGATCGTTGACTTTTATGTAAGCCTTAAAAGGGAACTAAGTTTTTTGTGTGATTTATAAAAATATGTAATTTTGAAAGGACCCTATTGAGAAATTTATCAGCCTTCTATGCGTAATAACAATATAACGTCACGCCTGTATTACGCAGAAGGGTGTGGCAGTGGTGTATATATAGATAGAGGTTGTACCCATTGCCATATACTGAGTACATTTCCATACTTGCTGCTATTGAATCGTTTATTTATAATATGGCCTGTCAAACTCAAATTCCTAAAACGTTAATAATAATATATCTACTATTATAGCTAATAGACCTGATATTGTGGTGGTGGACCGATCTGAACGCCTTGCAATAATTGTCGATATCACCATCCCGTATGACGAGAATCTCGTGAAGGCCGAAAAGGACAAACAAGTAAAATATTTGCACTTGGCTCATGAGATGGTCGACATGTGGGAGTTGGACTTGGCTATTATTGTACCGATAGTCGTATCCGTAAACGGACTGATAGCAAAGAGTCTCGACAAACATCTAAAGAGACTCACGTTGGGTGGCTGGATCAAGGGTCTGATGCAGAAGGCGGTGCTACTCGACACGGCACGCATTGTGAGGAGGTTCCTCTCTCTGGAGCCCTAACCATCGGTAGTTTGGTCCCTGTATCCGATGCCGGTGGGGTCTTTTTTGTATATTTCTAATTATTTTTTTGTACTTATATTTAAAAATGTAGAATTTTAAAGTTTTATATTTTAAATGTACATAACTTTAATAATTTATATTTTAACATGTAAAAAATGAAAAAAAGGAATAAATGATTGAAAAATATATCTCTTAATTCTAGTCTCAGATTCCCGAGGTCCTCCTAATTTAAAGGGATGATAACATAATTATACTAAAATATTACTAATCTTTTTATTATAACATCAATCTTTGATTTCTGATGACCTAACATGGTATAAAAGCACACAGTCTCCTTTCGTGTCACAATAGATTCAGAGCCGTAGTGCTCGTTATAAAAGTTGTATTTATATAGCACGCTTGCTTGCTCTTTATAAGAGTAGTAGGTATATCGTACGCTTGCTTGAACACTACGGAGTGTCCAGGTGGCAGTCACAGGTGCCACTTATCGCATTCTCACATCATTAAAGATAGACTCCCGAGCGCCGTGTTTTCATTCAAACTTAATATGAGTTTAACTTTATTCTTTTTAAGTTTTTACCTATAGTTATGGTCTAATTATATCTTAAAAACTAAAATGAATGTTTATTTGTGGCCATACGCAAAGTTGTCATAATTAATTGAGTTAAATATAAACTATAAAAATTATACAATAATTTTGTAAAGTGGACGCTAACAGACATGCATTTTAGTATTAAGATGTAATTTTTTTTATATTAGAAGATAGAAACTTAATAATAAATAAAAAAAAACATGTTTCGTTAAACCCATATTACTTTTGTATGGAAAACAGCCACGAAATTTTTCCCCCGTGTTGTTAAAGGTATACAATTTTTTTTGTAAAAGCTTGCTTTATACCACTACTAGTTTCCTTTCGAGACTTCAATCGCGTGGTACGTCGACAAAAAATAGTTTATATTATACCTTCAGTCTTGAACTATCTTGAAACCAATTTTTATTTAAATAGGTCCTGCAAATTCAAAGGTTTTTTTTAAATTAGATATCAAAGTTTTTCTGTCAGGAAATCCTTAATAACCACTCAGAGCTGGAATTATGCCCAGTGGATTGCGATAGGCTCAGCCCCTTTCCCATGGGACCTAAATATAACAGGTGAAGTGTGGGTGTTGTACCTCTGCCATACTCTTCTAGGTAATATAGGCTTGATGCTATGGTATGTTATGTTAACGTTACTTGGCCATTAATTATGAATCAGAATTTTATGGTGCTAAAATTGTTTTAATAAGGACTTACATAAAAATATACGTTATTAATTCAATTATCTATCAATAAATTCATGACTAATCGTCGAAATAGCCACAAAGCCATTACACACAGGCCGCCAGACATTTATATATTAGAATAAAATATGGTCGGACCCCATTACATAATACCCCCATAAAACGGTTCCACGTAATAACACTGATATATTATGCGAAAAGATATATTTCGAATAGTGTTGTAAAAACTGGTATAACTGTTTCATAAAATATTATTGTGTCCATTTTGGACGGGTTGTTTATAAGAAAGGGTGCAATGAATATAAGCTGGGGTAACTTGTGGCGTTAATTGTTTTTTTTATATACCGTATCAGAAAAATATTGTAAACCTTACAGGAACGCAGATATTTTTGATTTAACCATGAAGAAATAAGGAATAAAATAATATTTTGAATTACATTTGTAAGGATTTTCACCCACATGAAAAATGCCACATTTGTATTGTCCTCTAACTGGGTTTTTGAATGAGAAAAAAAAAGATTTTCTAATTTTGACGCAAGATCAAAGATGTCAGCAAATTATGGTGATCTGTTAAGATTCACGAATGATAATTAAAATGAGGTAATTGGTAAATTAATGTGGTATAAACTTAACTCCACTGAACTTTCAAGTAACAAACCCAGTCTAATGCCGAACTAATAAGATTTAATTTATATATTTTTTAAAATATTTAATAAACAAGTACCTATAGTGTATGGTGTACCTATAATATTATACTGTAGTATCTTAGTTATTCGTTATGTTCAGCTCATCCACATCCACAGGCACAACTACCACTAACAAATAATGTCACGATCTTTTTTACGAGCCTGTAGAGTTTAACGTTATTAGTTCGGACGCTTTTGCGATTTATAAGGATAATGTTCTGACCTTAATATACAGTCCCAATGTCCAAGTAAAATTGTGGTTCCACAAATAAATCGGTAGGCACAGATTGTGCCTACACAATCTCTCTAGAGTTTTATATTACTTTGGAAAACTGTAATGAATGGTTTTTTTTTGTGACACAAACACTAATTGTTCAAGTAATACCTATTAGTGTTTCGTGTAAACCAACTGTTTCGTCTTCATAAAATCTATAACGAAACGTTACTTACACCTATTATTTAGTATATATGAACTAATATTAAATCGATGTTCTGCATACTCTCGAGTGTAGTATCGAAACGTAAGTTTGACAGATGTCACTGTCTCATGCGACACGCACTCGGTAAAATTGGAGCGATAGAGAGTTTCCGTTACTGGCCTTGAGGCTGGACGTCGATTTCGATTCTCTTCCTGTTGGCAAGTCGCATCACCCGCTTGCTTGACGTGATCGGCCGAGTAGACCAGCGCGCGCGCGTCTTCTATTTATTTCTGTGACTCGTGGCAAGGGAACAGGTTAACCGGGCGCGCCCGTGATTGCAATCTTCGAAGAAACCCTGAGCAGACCAAGGAACATCGGAGGTGGACGTCAACGGAGAGCTGGAGCAGTCCAAGGTACGTGTGCGCATGCATATCTTGCTGTTTCGGTCACTCGAAGTTGTAGGAACATCGATATTTTCGTACCGCAATTGTCCCAGTGTAGCATAACGAGCCACCACCTATTTCGGCCTTTAATTTAGGTGCGGATGCTACATCTTTATGGTGCCGAAACCAGGGATTTCCACCTAATTCACGTAAATAAATGGTATTTAATGGTCAAATTATCGTCGGTCAATATCTTTGTAAATGTAGGTAGTAAAGGTCATCGGTCAATATTTTATTGAATCTCACTTTTCTACTGCATTCTTAGGGTTATTGTATCATCTCAGTGTAGTTTATCATACCTAAAATACCTAACATTACATAGTTCCTTGGTAATCACCATTTATTAGGGTTTTCTTATCAAAATCAGTTCACTCGGATCGGAAGTTATTGTAAGATCGCCATTAGCAATCACTATTTTATCGGTGCTAAATCCTTGTTGGCTTACAATAATTTTACTATCAATGCTCATAATCACATTCCTTATTGTTTAAACTATTGAAATATTACTCGTAGTGTATTCAAATTATCAATTTTAAACCTAAAATCTTGAAATCATTCGACACAAATTTACCCATAGAAACATTGCATACAAAATTCATTATTTTATTTTTCTCGAACTTGTAGGTAGGACTTATCATACTAACTTCGTAAATCGCCATACTGCCAACCTTCAGACAAAATTGTTGTACAGGTGATTCGATTGTTAAAATCGATTCAATCGTTTGCAACTTGTTTATTTTTTTTGAAATTGAACTTTTCGACACAAACAATTTTAGTTAATCAGTAATACGAGTAGTACATTTTATATTGTTACGAATATCGATTGCGTTGGAAATATTCGATTGTTTTGGTTACTTTACTAATAAAAGTGAGTAATTTGTGAGTTGTTGTTTATAAATTTGTTTATCGAACGTTTAGGTAAATTCGATTATTTTATTTGTTATTCGTGTAAAGTTGTTGGTTACGACTGATATTTTGTTATTGTTTGTTCGTTGAACTAAATTAAAATGTCGTTTCATACGCGAAGACCTGTTCTCAGGAAAACAAAGTCAAAGTCTGGATGAAGAAGAGGATTTATCGTCGTTACGTAGGAAACGAACTATCGCTTATAATCGGTTAACAAAGGCTTTAGAATTTGGCACTTCATGTTAAAGTGATCAATCAAAGCAGGACTTGTTTCTTTCGTATCATGATGAAATTAACCAAATTTCATCGAATTTCGAGACCGCGCATTTAGCTATTTTGAAACTAACTAAAGATGATAGTGATGATGATGATACGATGCAGGAAACTTTTGATGATATTTATTATCAGGTGTTATCAATATATCGAAAACTAACGAAGAATGATTCGATTAAATCACAAGGCTGTTCATCATCGAATATTCGGTTGCCGAAAATCATGTTGCCGTCGTTTAGCGGTGATGTTAAGCAGTGGCCCGAGTATTACGATACTTTCAACGCATTGATACACAACTCGACTTCTATCACGGATACGGAAAAGTTTCATTATTTAATATCATCTCTCAGCGGCGATGCGTTATCGGTGGTCAAAGCGTATCCAATGACCAGTGAGCATTATCACGATGCTTATCAATCGCTCGTCGCCCGTTATAAAAGTAAGCGGACTTTAGCTTTTACGTGTTGGCGGGAGATTTTGAGTATTGGTTACAACTGTAACAATGCGCGCGAGTTTCAAAAATCACTTGATCTTTTGGAAGAAAATTTAAGTATTTTAAGGACAATCGAGTTGCCGGAGCGAACTGGGACTTTGTTTTGGTTTATCACATTTTATCGAAACTAGACAAAGTGGTTCGTCGCGATTTTGAAGAAAATTACTCAAATGTTGAATTACCATCTTACGATCAATTAAAATGTTTCTTAAGGTCAAGATGCGAAGCTTTATTGCGAGACACTCATTTTACCGAATCGCATCAGATCGACAAGCCTGCAACCAATGACAAGCCCGCGTTAAATCATAATCGGCGTGTTACCCAATCGCATTCGCTCGTCGCGGCGACTGATCAGCACGATCAACTTAAGGCAAGCGGTAGTAATATCGGCCCTTATTCGGGAAAATGCTCCTATTGTGACAAATCTCATTCAATCTCATCGTGTCAAGATTTTCTAAATAAATCGCTTGACGAGCGTATGAACATAGCTAAAACTAAAAATTGGTGCTACAATTGTTTGAAATCATCACATCAACTGAAAAATTGCAATTCAATATTTTCGTGCCGCACATGTAAACGTAAACATCACACCTTACTCCATCGCGACCAATCTCTTATCGAACCTAATCACATCGGGTCGTCTTTGGTGTCAAGGTCTCAATCGAATACTACCGTGCTGTTGGCAACTGCTATCGTGCAAGTTCAGGATGCTTCAGGCAATATGCAATCGTTCCGTGGATTATTCGATACGGGAAGTCAGAGTAACTTCATTACCGAATCTGCAGTGAAACGTTTAAACTTAACCCCGACTACGGCTACCGCGAACGTTAGTGGCCTGGGCGAGGCGGCTGCGCCGATCATCGGCGACGTCACCTGCTCCGTAGGTACTGACGGTCGAGTTCTATACAAATTAGATATGCATGTCATTTCTAAAATATGTGGCGATCAACCTATCGCGCAACTAAACACATCGGGATGGTCACATATTCAATCGTTGCCGTTAGCCGATGCCGGCTTCGATATTCCGGCTCCTATCGATATTTTGTTCGCTGCAGATGTTTTCGCTGATTGTATTCGTAATGAACACATCAAAGGAGGTGCCAACCAACCTACCGCGTTTAATTCTATTTTCGGTTGGCTTCTCTTAGGCAAAACCTGGCCAATCGATTCAGCTAACTTATCGCAAGAGGACGAAGTCATTGTAGCGAACGAAGCACTAAAGAAAGTTACACTAACGTCCAACAAAATTGCAAAAGTTGAGCTATCACTTTTCGATGATTTATTAAACCGTTTCTCATCTTTGCAAAGGGTCATTAACGTATTAGCGTACATAAATCGTTTCATCAATAATTGTCGCAAGATTAACCGAGCTAATCGTATCAATTTCGTCAATAACGTTGAACGGCACAATTCTTTGATGCAAATCGTTAAACACGTACAGAGTACTGCGTTTTCAGAAGAAATCAGTAATCTAACGTCAAATAAATCGTTATCAAAACCATTTCGAAAACTTAATCCTTTCATTGATACCCGAGGTATCCTTAGGGTGGGCGGCAGAATATCGCGATCAGGTTTAGAATTCGAACAAAGGCATCCTGCCTTCCTGCCGTCTGATCACCCACTCACATCTTTAATCATCGATTCTATTCATCGTAATTACTTGCATCCGGGCATCAACACAACTCAATTCTTGCTCTTACAACAATTTTGGATCATATCCGCAAAACGGACGATTCGTCGTCATCTTTCCAAATGCGTTAAATGTTATCGCACTAACCCTCAGCCCTTGACACCGTTTATGAGCGATCTTCCGTCTTACCGCGTCAATCAGGTGAAGCCTTTCTCGATTGTAGGCGTAGACTTTGGTGGTCCATTTCGCATTAAGTTAGGGCCACATCGAGGTGCTAAGATTGATAAAGCATATCTTTGCTTATTTGTTTGTCTTGCGACCAAGGAACTTCATCTCGAGGTGGTATCTACCCTGTCTACAGACGGTTTTATTGCAGCGCTCCGGCGCTTTGTGGCACGTCGAGGCAGGTGCAATATAATTCACGCGGATTGTGGGACTAATTTCGTTGGAGCTAGAAACCAATTATCAGATCTCATGCAGGTGGCTTCTAACTCTGAAAAGATTGAATTTAAGTTCAACGCGCCATCTGGGCCGCATCTGGGTGGCGTCTGGGAGATTCAGATAAAAGCGGCTAAATCGCACTTGCTTCGCGTTGTAGGCGATCAGGTTTTAACCTTCGAAGAGCTCACAACCATAGTAAAATTAATAAGTACGCCAACTCCCGGCGTTTAGGAGCGCACGATACCTAAACTTGCTCGAGGCGTAGGGTTGTCACTTGTCAGATTGATATTTTAAATTACCTGTACAGAAATCATTTTTTTAATTATAAAAAAGACGTTTTTTTTACAAAACAAAGCATTTATTTATGTCAAGTCAAAGCCAAATCATTTATTTCCATGGGCCCTAAAAGGTGCTTGAACACGTCAAAACAAACATCAACGTTCAAATAAATGAAATTAAAATAAAACTTAAGCTAATTAAATTATAATATTAATTGCAACAAAATGATTTGAATCACCGGAGCTTAGATTGATTTCAATTCAACTTTGAGGTTTGAATTAAAATCAATCCAAGTACCAGCTCCGATGGGTGTTGGGGCTATCTCGTCGTTGACTGTAACCCCGCTATCCCGATTGTATGTAAGTTATTGTTGTGAAAAGGTAGCTTGTAGTAACACCAAAATCACTCCAGGTTAAATAGTTTATTGTAAATAGTAAAGTTATAGTTAATTTCTAATGTTAATTGTTGTTACGTTTAGTAGTTGTGAGTCACGTTTATAAACAATATATGTTCACCAAACACACGTTTATGCGTTCCACTTATTTGGTAGCGACTAACGTAAACGACTGTTTTTTGTTTACAGTGTAATTCGCTGTACGAGCAGTATTGGCTCGTACAGCGAATTACAGCTCGTATTGCATCATGAGAAGAGCTGGTGAGAAACTCATGATCACCATCTTTTCAAATAATTCATACAATTTTGTTTGTTTATTGACAATAATTGTTAGGTGTAAGTTATACCAACCAAAATACAATGACTAGAAATGGTTATGGAGAGAATAATACTATGAAATTAAATTCTTTGTTAAATAGACCAATATTATATTAATAAAACTATCCGTAGTATATAAGGTTGCAATCTCTTACACTTAAAGCAGAAAGGAAAAGGAGTAAAAACAATGTGTGCATACATACTGGTACTAGAACAGACATAGAAAAATGAAAAAAAATCTAAACTGTAAAATTAAATGCTAATTATTTATGCTCCTCCTATCTCCTAACTCCTGCTAACTAAAATGAGAACCTCCTTTTTTTGAAGTCGGTTAAAATACCTAAAACCTCGAGAATTTTCTCAACATTTTTTTATTTTTTTTATTTTTATTTATTTATTTACATAAATACAGAGCCATCATTACAGGTAAACATAACCTAATGCAATGGATGTATAACTACAATATACTTAATCATCTAGTTTACTAATCTAAAATTTACCTTAAGATTAACACAGTACCTACAAATAAAACAAAAACTCTAACTTAATATCTTATAAGTACATACAGGTTAACATATAGGTTCTCTTCTGAAAACTACATTAAAACCAGCCAAATGCGAGATAATCGCAGACCAACATACATACAGACTATGAGAACTTCCTTTTTAATATCGGTTAAAATAAAAATAATTTAATAACACATCACAAAATTGCGCATCATATTCATAATGTAACATCATTTTGTGAAATAAATAAACCAAAGAGGCAACGACACGGCGGCGTTTAAAAAACATACCTACATTATTATTAAGTATTTAGTAGTTATTACCAAATACGTATTTTATTAATTCACCTTTTGTGTTCAGAGGGTACCATAAAGAACGTTAATTCTGGGTTTGAAATAGTGTCGTTTGAACAACCATAAACTTCACAATAATATCTATTGACTCGCGAAGACATTTTGCAGTGCAGCGCGTAACCGTACCTAATTTTTTAAACAAACAGCGACCGCTCACAGTAATGGCACGGCCCGCACTACCGCTGACCGAGAAACTGGCCGAGCGGCGTAGTGTGCGTGCGTACGTACATGAACCCGGGGCGTGGCAAGCGCTACGCGTACATACAAACGGCGCGATGTACCTTTGTTCGAAGATAACTTACTGTCTGTACTGTGTCACAACCCTATTCGTGCAAATCGAGGCAGTTTTGAACTCGCGTCCACTCTGCCCAATCAGTTCAGATCCAAATGACTTGTCAGTTTTAACGCCAGGACACTTTCTCACTTTAGAGCCTCTAACTGCTGTTCCCGATGAGGATCTCACAACATGTAACGTAAATCGGCTTCATCGGTGGCAGTTGTTACAAGCGTTTCATCGGAATTTCTGGTCCAGATGGAAACACGAATATCTCAATTCTCTCATGCAACGTGCCAAATGGACCAAAGATTCTAAACCATTGCAAGTGGGTTCTATGGTGATTATCAAGGATGATAACCGTGCGCCACTTCAATGGCCTCTAGCCAGAGTCGTGGATCTTTTGCCTGGTGTTGATGGGATAGCTCGGATTGCAGTAGTTAAAACATCAAACAATCATACCATGCAAAGACCGTTGGTTAGGTTATGCCCTCTCCCAATTGAGGACTAACTTAATCAAATCAATCAATCTGTATCGTATTTATCTAAGTATATGTATCGTATCTATCAATTCAATAGCATTTATCAATCTAAATCGTAACTAAGTGTGTCAAGAAGTATCTATATCGTATCAAATATACATTTGTATTGTTCCAATGAGTATGCAATCTCGTGTAACGTAACTTTTATCGTTTGTGTATCAATCTTAGTCCCTAAATTGCTCTTTATCGTCAGACCTGAAAATACCATAGGCATTTTGGTGGGCGGGATGTTTCGTCTTCATAAAATCTATAACGAAACGTTACTTACACCTATTATTTAGTATATATGAACTAATATTAAATCGATGTTCTGCATACTCTCGAGTGTAGTATCGAAACGTAAGTTTGACAGATGTCACTGTCTCATGCGACACGCACTCGGTAAAATTGGAGCGATAGAGAGTTTCCGTTACTGGCCTTGAGGCTGGACGTCGATTTCGATTCTCTTCCTGTTGGCAAGTCGCATCACCCGCTTGCTTGACGTGATCGGCCGAGTAGACCAGCGCGCGCGCGTCTTCTATTTATTTCTGTGACTCGTGGCAAGGGAACAGGTTAACCGGGCGCGCCCGTGATTGCAATCTTCGAAGAAACCCTGAGCAGACCAAGGAACATCGGAGGTGGATGTCAACGGAGAGCTGGAGCAGTCCAAGGTACGTGTGCGCATGCATATCTTGCTGTTTCGGTCACTCGAAGTTGTAGGAACATCGATATTTTCGTACCGCAATTGTCCCAGTGTAGCATAACGAGCCACCACCTATTTCGGCCTTTAATTTAGGTGCGGATGCTACACCAACTGTTATCTTATATCACGCAGAGCAATGCGATACGATACTTTTGTACTATGTGCTTAATCTTTCTTCCTTTTTTAATTAAAACTACCATTTAGTAAATCTTTTACACTAATGTACCTATAAAGGTTGCGTTAAGCGATAAGGCCGTCCTTTGTGCATATGTTGTAATTTAAACGTTTATAGAAAATGTATATCCTATGTTTTATGTACAAATAAAGTTTTATCTATCTATCTATCTATCTACTGCCCAAGTACCAAAAATCCTAGATTTGAGGCTTATGTCCAACATGGATTACGAGAAGTTCAAAGTCGCACAGCGAGCTATAGAACAAGCTATGTTAGTTGTCACTCTGCGTGATAGGATATGGAACGACGAAATCCGCAGTAGAACTCGAATCACTGACATAGCTAAGATCATAAGCAAGCGTAAGTGGCAATGGGCAGGCCATATTGCTCGGAGAACCGACGACCTGGTCAAGACAGCCGGGCCTAAATGGATGCTTGTGGCCCATGGTAGGTGTGGAAAAGTTTGGAGGAGACCTTAGGTCATCATTGGGCGTCTTTATTGGCTCAAAAGGACAAAAGTAAGGGTCACGAGAGGCTAAATGATGGTAATAAACGACAGTTACTTTAACACAAAAATGATTTTCTTAGCAGTCAAATTCATTTTTCTACTATAAAAAAATGTGAAAGCATTTATTAATACATGACGATTTAATTTATACCCAAATATATGAAAGCTTCACTAAGAAAATGTCGTAATATGAAATCAATAAATTTTAATGATTCTTACAATGGCGGTGCTGACACGTTCCGCAAGTCATGTGAATAAATGGCTCTTACTAAAGGCAGTTATTATACGCTATCATAAAACTTTATCGTATTCATTATGCTGAAGTGGATTGACTTAGCAAATAGCTACAAATTAACTCCAATTTATTATATTTTCATAAAAAACTTTTTGCTAGCACGCTATTATTTTAGTACATAGAGTCGACGCAGTCTAGGTTGTCCCCCTCTAGCGCTGTAGTCTGTATTCCATTATGCTGGCAAGGTATTGGAGGGTACATTTGAGACGACCGGATGGCGGAGTGGGTAGTGTACCTGCCTGCGACGCCGAGGTCGTGGGTTCGATTCCCACTTAAGACAAATCTTTGTGTGATTGAACATGGGGGTTTGTCTTAGTCTAGGTGTTTCTATATATAATAAGTATGTATTTACAAAAGAAAAGTATATATGTACCTATTAGTATCAGTTATTCTAGTACCCATAGTACAAGCTCTGCTTGGTTTGGGACGAGATGGCGTTGTGTGTAAGTTGTGAGATATTTATTTATTTATTCATTTATTATTTCATTAATGGGCAGACATCACACTATCAAGCACATTATAGAGTGTGTATTGATATCAGGATTCACTTTGCGGTGAAAAAAAAAGAAAGAAAAAAGCCTTTTTTATAATTCTACCAAATGGACTGGTCACTTAGGCGTCCTCCGTCACCAAAGGTGAAAGATTCACGTCATATAAAACTAATTGTCAAATCAGACTTATGTTTAAATATTTGCTTTCATATTGATAAAGTGCTCTCTGGGTGTATTCCACCGAATGGCAAGTGGCAACGGCAACCCATGAATATACACAATCTATTCAGCATTGAACAGACAGCATTGGCCGATTTTTCTTTAGCAGCAAGTTAAGCCTGCGTATCCACCGGAGCTTCGCACATTTTTGTTGCTAAGTTTTTGTAATTCACAAACAAAACTATGTGCGCACAGAGCTGGGTTTTTTGAACAAAATAGCAACGCATCCAACCGCAGTTCCATTGGAATCGTAGCCTGTGTCTTTCTGCCTTGAGCTACCTAAATTTTAATAAGAATGTCATAAAAGTTATGCTGATAGTGTATTAAATCTAACAAAGGAAAATAAATACTAAAAAATGTTACTCGATTTATGCCCTCTCCTATGTGGCAACGAAGAAAGTCGTTTAAAAGATATATTATCTGAGGAAATGCAAGGGAATAATGCGGTCTTATGCATCTCGAAAACTAAAAGATATAAGCTCTTTATTACTCAGGCGTAATTGCTATTGAAGTCACAGTTAATTTTAATAGAAGCTTTAAAAATGTAGTTTCAGTAAATCTAACTTTTTCCTTCTTTATTAGTGGGTCCTGAGCTAGCAAACATTTACTTTCATTAGCGTTTTAGAAAGCTTTCAGGCGAGCAAAAGTTTGAAAGTAAACTGAACTGGCACCGTTAAACTAACGTCTCTATTTAACATGTGTTCTATTATTTCTTTAAAGTATTTAGTATTTAGCTAATACTAATATTACATTAAGGAGGACTGACGACCTGAAGAAGGTCGCTGGAGAGGACGGGATGCGGAAGGTGCAGGCTCGGGTGTTGTGGCGCAAATTGGGAGAGGCCTATGTCCAGCAGTGGACTACGAGCGGCTGTATGATGATGATGAATATTACAAGGAAGATTCCTTCACGTATTTTTTTTGTTTGTACCCAATTATTGCCGGATCTACGGACCAATCTTAATGAAAATATGTGTCAAGGTAATTTGAGCTACGTTATATCGACGTAACACGCGGGCGAAGCTGCCAACGGGAGCTTTGACAACCCATTTTGCCCACCCGCTATGCTATAATTAAACAGTCCAGTAATATACATTAATTTGGGATCCACTTATTATAAATATGGAAATGACGACACCTAGAGTTGTTTTGACACTAACAGTAATAATAGGAACAAGAGTCAATAGACCTACATTGATTATAATTATCTTATCCGTTACTGTTATTAAACTGGAATGTTTGATCTTCTTTCATTGTGTGTATAGTAATAAAATAATAAATTATTATTCTTTCTTTTCACAAGATCCATTTTTTTCTTTCATACACGTAATTATGTGATCTCGAAGTATAAGCGTTTAAATATTATAACTGTAGGTACTTAAAAAACGCTCGCATGCCAAGTCACGTCCAAACTAAAACTTTGTAAAATCTGTTTAAAAATCAGACAGAGAATTGCTTTGCTGGTTTTTCGCTTTGAATATCTTAGTGCCAACGATGTCTCCACAGATTAAAATCACGATTTGCATTCTGGTCCATTTTGTTAATCGTAAACTGAATTTGCAGGTCTGACAGGGAAATTCTGTACGTAAAATATTTTTCTTTTGTCTTTTGTATTTGTCCAAAACGTAACACTTATAGTCCTAAAAATATTTTTCACTACATTTTATAATAGATCCTGTTTAACAACACTTAACACCTCTTGCCCATGTGTCACTGTTATTCTACTTAAAAATGGCATCATTTAAATCTGATTTATCGTTATATTATACAATAACAGGATAAGTTTACTAGAAAATTTCAGACTTATATTGCATACGGCCTCAATTCAGACAACTCAAAAGTTTTTGTTTTATGAAACGACAAAGCGACCGCAAACTCGCGTACCGTGTGTTGGGTCACGGCCTTAGTAAGTCCCACGGATATGCAAAAGACGCACATGAGAGCGAAATCTGATCAAATGGAATGCGAACAAAGTTTGAGGAGGATGCCTGTTCACGGATTTGGAGGGGTTAATGGGTCACTCTGGTAATCTTATTGAATCTAATAGTTCGGGACACAAGTATGTTAAAGATTATTGTTAAGAAAATGCAAACCTATTTTTCAAATAATATTATAAAACCGACGTGAGGTGAAGACATTATTATTGAGAATAATGGTAACTCACGTTATTTTAGCCGCAATATTCTGACTAGTTTCGAATCTATTACGTAGATTCATCATCATCTAGTCGGCATATACCGGCTAAAATAACGTGAGTAATCCGTATTCTCAATAATAATATTTTAAAAACTAGGAAAGTATCTGTTTTTTATGTTCCTATTTGTGGCAAGAATTAGATCATAGAGTAAAATAAGTACAAAAAAATGGTTTTGAAATGGCATTATTTTTAGTTTAACATTTTAATAAACAATGATTAAGTTACAAAATGGAATAAATATTTCAGATTATTAAAACAGACGGCCTCAATTCAGACACTTCACCATTATGTTTTGTAAAACGACAAAGCGACCGCAAACTCGCGTACCGTATGTTGGGTCACGGCCTTAGTAAGTCCCACGGATATGCAAAAGACGCACATGAGAGCGAAATCTGATCAAATGGAATGCGAAGTTTTGAAGTTTGAGGTGGATGCCTTTTCACGGATTTGGAGGGGTTAATGGGTCGTCCTGGTAATCTTATCGAATCTAATAGTTCGGGACACAAGTTTGTTAAAGATTATTGTTTAGAAAATGCAGACGTGTTTTTATAACTAGAAAAGATTTTGTTTTTTTTTTAAGCTCCTATTTGTGGCAAGAATTTGATCATAGAGTAAAATAAGTGTTGTTTAATGGCATTATTTTTAGTTTAACATTTTAGTAAACAATGATTAAGTTACAAAATGGAATATATATTTCAGATTATTAGAGCATACGGCCTCAATTCAGACACTTCCCATTATGTTTTGTAAATACAAATACTTTATTTGTCAAAATGTGGTTTTTACAGGTGTTATGGTACAGTAATTTAGTTCTACACATTTGCCATGTAATATTATGGCATATAAACATAAACTTACAAACTAGAAATATTTACTATGCAATATATCAGCATTACTTACATTCTAATTACATCTTATATTTTAAGAACTCATCCACAATGTATGATGTAAAATGATGTAAAATGACACAGCGACCGCAAACGGATTTTGAGGGGTTAATGGGTCGTTCTGATAATCTTATTATGATATCTTATAGTTTGAGCCATATGTTTAGGTGCCATAGGATAGGGGAGTGAGCCTATCGCAATCCACCGGGCTCAATTCCAACTCCGTGCTGCTTTTGTGAATTGCCTGATGGAAAGATTTGACACTTTGCCCGACCCGCGGATCGAACCTAAGACCTCGCAGTGAGAGGTGCATACGCTAACCATTAGACCATCGAGGCAGTATTTTTTCGGTATTTTGTACTACTTTTATTATTAGCACTAATATACACTAGTATGAGTGCAAGTACGAAACTACTATTTTGTGCGCAATTTTGGGCCAATTTTACTGGTCCTAGTTTAATGCTGAACCTAGTTTTTGATGTCTCTGTCCCGTTTAAATATTGAATGAGAGAAAGAGATCGCGTGTTAAGCCCGACACTGTATTCGAAGCGGAAATAATAGCGGTTCACCTCTAAATTGTGTTTTGGCACTTGCATTAGTATACGTACGACCCATCAAAATGGAATGCAGGGATTCAAAGTTTGAGGTGGATGCCTTTTCACGGATTTGGAGGGGTTAATGGGTCGCTCTGGTAATCTTATCGAATCTAATAGTTTGGGACACGTCATAATGTGTGTTACAGATCTTATAATTTTGAATAGTAAGGGATATTCCAGATATTCAACTGTATGAATGTTATCCGTCATTTGAAATATAATCTCTATATATATATAAAAGGCTTTGTCCTGACTGACTTAGTATCAACGCACAGCCTAAACAATAGGTCGTAGCGACTTGAAATTTGGAGGGTGTATTCTTTACAAGATTTTATCTATATATATAAAAGGCTTTGTCCTGACTGACTTAGTATCAACGCACAGCCTAAACCATAGGTCGTAGCGACTTGAAATTTGGAGGGTGTATTCTTTACAAGATTTTATCGTGCAATAAGAAAGGTTTTTTGAAAATTCGGCCTCTAACAGGGTGAAAAGTGGGACGAAAGTTTGTATGGAAAAGCGTTTGTAGTAATATATGAGGTTCGATCAATTTCAAAAATGGAACTTTGTGGAGCAATCGTGTGACAATGAGATGTTGACATGAAGTTTCATAAAAAAAGGATTTTATGTCAGTGTAAACTTTTTAATTGTCATTTCGGCCTCTTTAGATATCTAAGAAGTAATTGTTTTGTTTAATAGAAACCAACTTTATAGATGTGTGATGTTAATTATAAAAAAATATTTAAATAGGGTTAAAACTATCATTTTGATGTGCTTTAGTCAGGTGGCAAACATGCCCAAGGTTTAGCTGATGGTAAGTTAGGGCATCAACTGCGCATATTATACAACATACACTTTTGACGGATGGACTAATTAATATTAAATATAATCTACAATGAAGCCCGACACGGGCGTTTATTTAAGTAAACAGGAGGTAGAATCAAAATCCATCGGATCTTGGTATAGTGGTTTCAGCGGTTGACGAATTAATAGCCCATAATATATATAATGATATCCAGAACCTACCAAAAAAACCAATGGAGCTAAATGAGCGTGCGATTTTGACACCAAAAAACGATCAGGCTTCCGTCATTAATGATATTCTACTAATGTCATTCGAAGGGTCTATCTATACGATAATACCAATACAAATCTGTTGATACTGTAGTACATTCAGATGATGCTACCAGCTATCCTGTAGAGTGCCTGAACACTCTTAATCCACCCGGTCTTCCTCCTCACATACTAAACCTAAAAGTGGGTGCTCCGGTAATGTTATTGCGAAACCTCAATCCTCCCAAACTATGCAATGGGACCAGACTGCAAGTGAAAGCGCTACATAAAACGGTGGTAGAGGCCATTATATTTACAGGCTGTGCACGAGGGTAATCAGTGTATATACCACGGATACCACTTATATCGTCTGATTATCCCTTCGAGTTTAAGAGATTGCAGTTCCCCCTTAAGGTGTCTTTTGCAATGACTGTAAATAAAGCTCAGGGTCAGTCACTGAAAACAGCAGGTATCGATCTGAGGGGGAACTGCTTATCACACGGCCAGTTTTATGTCGCCTGCTCAAGAGTAAGTTCGCCTCGAGATCTGGTTTTGTTGGCACCTGAAGGGAAGACTTCGAATATTGTTTACAAAGAAATACTTCAATTGGGTATTTATTTATAATGATAACTCAACTACGACAACTTACAATCGCGAGCAAAGCCATGGGCAAAAGCTAGTTTGCATATAAAATTAAAACAATATTGCAGTTGAAAATAGATCACAGCTGTCATTTTTGTTGGTGTATGTTTTATTAATATTTATATAATATCTATAAAGTAAAAAAATATAAGATCGTAATTTTATCTGTTATGTTTAGGTCCCGTATACCGGCCACAATGTAAGCTGCTATTGAAAATTTCATACAAACACATCATAACATCACGTCTATATTACCCAGATGGGTATGGCAGAGTTGTTACCCACATTTCACCCGTTACGTTTAGGTAACATTTCAATTTCAATTTCAATTTCAATTTCAATTTCAATTTCATTTATTTACACATTATAAGCTTACAGTTAATAACCAAGTTGCTTACATGCAAGTCATACAGTAAAAGAAAAGAAAAAAATTATACAATTAAAACATCATAAGAAAGTAATCTAACATAAGTACGTCATCAAAGTATTATATTAAAATTAGTCAAATATTTTATCACATTAAATAAGAAATAGATTAGAATACATTAGGATTAGAAAAAAAAATGGATAGGAGGTGGGACGAGGCTTTGGGTGTTCACGCCGACCTCCGTGAGTCTATTGTAAAATAAGAGGTGAGGCTATCACCATCCATTGAGCACAATTCCAACTCCGTTCTGCTATTCAGAATTTCCTAACGGAAAGTACACAAATAACATTTTGCCCGACCCGAGACCTCACGGTGAGAGGCGCGTATTTTAACCACTAGACTAACAAGGCAGTTGCAATTAAATTATAAAAAAAAATATTGAAGAAATCCGAAGTCGGCGATCGTAGTCATTATGTCCCAACGTTCATGGGCTACTAACCAACTGAACCATAACCCAATATTGCTCAAATCCCTGCATAGTAACCATAAAGTAATTGTCGAACAATACGTTTAAAACCCACACGGCGTCTGATTTAGTATTCACCTGATGTCGACACAAACTTCACAACAGAATCACACTCACACTGGACCTCTCCCTAACGGATGTTCCAAACACACCAAGTTTGCGAACCAGTTTGTCACACAAAGTCAAAAGTTTTACCCCCACTTGAAGCAATTGGACTTGGACTTCGCGTGATTTGAAACGAAACTTCCCCATCTTACGTCTTTTTATTTTATGAGGGGTGTCAATTACTGGATATCTTTTGTTCTTTCCACCAAGTTGAAGACTTGAAACTTTTCTACGTCGGATTTTTATTTCAGTTTGCTAGCGATTCTGATATCATAATAAGAACGAGTAGGACTTTTATCTTAAATAATATGGTATAAGTTTAGTAGAAATGTTTTTGGGACGGAGGAAATCTGTTTCGCGAGAAAGTTTGTATTCTATTTTTTATCGTAGAAACTAGTTCACGAGGCAACGAAAGCGGGTAGTATGTCGAACTTCCGCCTTCAAACGTCGACTCTTGTGGCAACGCTGATGTGTTCCGGTTCTTTAATAAGCGAGAATCCCTTTGGGTTGGTACAAACATCCGTTCTTTTTACTTTGTTGATATTTGGTTGATTTTCAGTGATGGATATATGATTATACAAGGGATTTTGAATTAATTTGTGTGTCTTTAACCAAAGTGACAACATTTAAAATCGTCTTTTTGTATCAATAAAAATGTAAAGGTAAATATTACCTAAAGTGTAGTTCAACGCTTAACCCGAGCTATTAAACTTTGTAACAACTTTTAAACTTTCGCGTAGCATATTTATTGATATGATTTACAAAGTGCAACCTTGTCGAAACGTCAAGCACCGAAAGGTAAATAAAATTAATCGCGTTAATGCCTGTTTTCTACTTTTTAAAAAATTATTTACAATCAACGAAAACACAAAAAAAAACTAAATAAACTAACCCAAAATAAATTACTTAAAAACTAGCGATAAAAGACTACCTAACCTAATCTAACAAATCGCAGCCAGTGGGCAACGTTCCCAAAATGCTGGCAGCATTGCCATGCTGGATGGCAATGCTAATTCGCTGTCCAAAATAAAAACTAGCATTTCGGCAACGAAATACTGGTAATGCCTGTTTAAATCATGTCAATAAATATTAAAATTTCTCATTCAATGTTTGAATAAAACAGAGAAATAGCGTCTCAGCGCTATTAAAACTATCAATGAGCAGCTTTGCATACAATATAGTTATATTTATATAGTTTACCTCGACCAATGCCATCCGCGTGAATGAGGCTATCAACAAAATTTACCGATAACCCGAAAACCCTGGATCAGATTGAATATTAATTTAACCATTCACCAGCCCATTAGAATTACGGATAAGCTTTACAATCCTCTAATGTTCTGAATATTATGTCATTTTCATATATAAATTGGTATTATTAAATTATCTATTCTGATTTTGAAGCCTAGTATGAACTATATAGCCTGGCTGGTTCTAAGCGAGCCTACAATTTAGTTAGTATTGAGTACTTTGTCTTTAAAAGAATAAGATACATTTATTCCAGCAAATCTTAAAATTATATGAACAATTTAAAAACTACTTATTCATGTTTAAAATAAGTACAGGAACATACCGATGTACTGAAAAAGTTACACACCTCAGCATAATACTCCAGCAAAAAAGCACCATAGCGCTGATATTATAATGCTATGGTTGTGAGTTTTGAGACATTTATGTTATACCCAAACATAATATTTTTTTAAACTTTCTACTGATACAATAATTCGGAATTTAAAGCAAACCCAAAAATATATATCCAAAAGAAACTAAAACATCACACATTACTCTGCGATAAATAAAAAGATATCTCAAACTTAATGTTATATTACTACATCTTCAAATACTTTCAATAACATCAAAATAAAACTTTAAAATCTTCAAAATGGAACGCACCCATAATGCTGCGTTAGTGCAGTGGTTTGACAGTTGTCGCTAAAAGTCAATGTCAAATACAGATATTTCTTCCAGTTAAACTTATCCGTGAGCAGTAATTGCACTATTCAATCTAATCAAACCGGTTAGCTTGTTGAACTTCAAAGGGTATCAGGGTAATCTCACTATAATTTGCCATATTTAACTTATCTACGTTTATTTAATGTATGTACTTAATGCGCTTGATTGCATTAAGTATGACAAGTCCATAGTAGCACAAACAAAAAAAATACTGTTAGACAGATTTAGTTAAATACAATAAATAAAACAAGCAGTAAGATGTCAATAAAACGCCTACGACTTCACAAAAAAGTTGTTTTTTTTTTGCTTACATTAACCGATACAGAACTGCTACTCAATGATGACGCGGCTTAGAACAACAGAACACTATACTACTTTGTATAATCCTTGCAAAACTGAGGTGAGCCCGTTTTGTTCTACATTTTGCCTGCTAAGTACTTAAAAAGCCTGAAAGCTGAGCGAACATTCATTTGCATCATATTTATGGGGAGGTTGCTTTTAACTCTAAGAGGAATGCTCATTTTGTAGATAACAATAGGTTTTGAACAGAGATAAAATAGCTATTATATAAAAAAAGCTGATTAGTAAATGTACCTAAATAAATTTAAATTGAAAAATAATTACTGACAAAAATATGCGTTCTATTTTTTGACTTAATTAACATTTTATTCTCTACACTTAACATAACGTTATTTTGATTAATATAAAACAGTTCCTTATTAAAAAGGGAATAGCCAGATGCTGTATCACCACAAAACTTGTGTCACGAATCAAAAGGTTACTACACACATAGGTAGGTCGGCACCTTATGGTTTTTCTTTTAAAAAGTACACACTTAAATTTGAATCTCAAAAACGACTGAAGTGATTTTCATTAAAACTTGCATTTAACCCTTAGTAGAGTAAAATTATACTAGTTAAAACAAAAAACAAATCTGTCCTATACTTACTGAGATATATTATGCATGGACGAACACACTTATGAAATTTAGCACACATGTTTAGAAGCTTATATAGATCAACTTATTCGTAAACTGTGCAATTTTGACAAAATTACATACATTCATATTCAATTGATATCCTGAATTAAATCCTACGTTAAAAATAACCCTACCTACCTAACGCCCTTCATTTAAACTACGATTTTTTGCCCATTCTGTATATAACTTTGGCAAAATATTAACTGAATAATAAAAGATAGTAATAGAACATTAACTAAAAGGTTAAAATTGTGGAACTAATTACGTACAGTCACTTAAATAACTTCCTTTGACAAGCTTAAATAAAACTTATTTTGTTAACAAAATGTCTTAATCATGAAAGTTTTGTCAGTTTAGTAACACCTACATTTTACATGCAAAGCCTATTGCTATATTGTCTTGTAATTTGTGGAGATGAATAAATAAATTATTATATTATATTATTATATATACAGGGCACATTACAAACCTCCGTTTTATCATTGCAATTTATAGCTGAAAAACTCAAAATGCACTTTTGCCTGACAAGGAAATTGAACTCAACTGACGTCTCTTCACGGTAAGCAATTGCATATTATAATCATTAGAATAGACCAATGGAGAGAACTCCTGCACGAGATGCCAAACCTATTGCGAAAGATATTTCTTTTTTTAAACGACGTTCGCACTAAAAATATCTCCTGTGTCGCAGGGGTGTTCACTAACATAAATTTCACACACACAGAATACAGCAGAGTATTTTAAGTAGATTTGTAATTTCTTTACATTATCTGTCATTAATATTATAAACATTGTAAGGAAAAAAGCATAATTGTAAAGAAAACGTCAAATGGTACTGAATAAATATTAAATATAACGACATGTTCCTGGCTAAGTCAAAGCAATGCTAACCACCGTCGACCTTGGATGGGTTACCATCTCTACATAACGAGATTTCCTTTGTTCCTCGGAGAGCACGTTAAGCCGTCGGTCGCGGTTGCCATTAGAAGATCTACGGCAGTCGTAAGGGGTAGTCAGTGGTCAGAAAGTCTAACAAAAAGTATCTTATCACCTCTTACTGGGTTGTAGGGATGGCAGTCGCTCCACGTAAAATACTGATATTTAGCTAAATCCGTTGGACTAGAAGTCGACTCCAATGTAATTAGGAAAAGGTTCGGCAGATTAATTGAGCTAAAATCGAATAAGTGTTGTGTACCTAAAATAAAAACATTATGTGCGTAGCTATGTGTTCTACAGCGAATTGCAAACACAAATACAAAGCGCCACTGTTGAACAAACTGTGTTACTTTGAATTAGAGGCTGGACAAACAAACAAACGGTTCTGTTCAATTTGCTGTCGGTCTTATTTATTGCGGGACCCTAAAATAATGTGAAGTCAATGCCTACTATTGCTTTCTAAGGAAGTCCAGAGTTTTAATTAAAACGAATAACTTTGTTCGGGAAATCTTTTTTACAAAGAAAAAGGAATACCAAATAATGATCTTTCTATGATTCTTAACAATTTATTATAATTATGTTACGTTACTGCCTCGATGGTTAGAGTATGCGCCTTTTACTGTGAAGTCTCAGGCTTGATGCCACGGGTCGGGCAAAGTGTTATTCGTGAACTTTCCGTCAGGAATTTCATAATAGCAGCACGGAGTTGAAATTGTGCCCATTGGATGGCGATAGGCTCACCTTCTATCCCATGGGTCCTAAACATAACAGGTGAAATGTGGGTGTTTTGCACCTCTGCCACACCTTCTGGGTAATATAGGCGTGATGTTATGTTATGTTACGTTATGGATATAATACCCGGAATTGGTATAGAGGAAAGAACTGTGTCACAATATTTTATCGATTATAAAGCAATGGCAAGAGCAATCTGTGCACATGGCACCATACGATGAAATGATCAAAAAAATCAAGTAACGATAGGTAGAACAGGGATAGATAGAACAGGGATAGAACTCAATGTTCAATTCGTGGCAAAAATATATTTAAATTTTTTCGTTCGTTTTGTGTTTTTTTAATCGGTTGCAATGAACGCTGACCACTCCCAAAACCTGTAGTTACAATACATTTGACTATGTTACAATCCCCAATCAAATGTCAACCTCACATGAATTTTCTAAAAAAAATGTTATTAGCTTTTACATTTGTCGTCATTAATCACGAAAAATCCCTCAGAAATAAGCCATTAACGTAACTTCATGGCGATTACGCGTTTAAGTCGGTTAATGCGGAACCATATTTGGCAACCTCCGTTATATCTTGAGGCATGGTGAAATTAGCCCTCAGGCCCGGACGGGCCTGAGGGCTAATTTCACCATGCCTCTTAATCTATAGTTTTATTAAAATCGTATTTGCATATTTCTCTCTCTTGACAGAGGGTGCACGGTTGGCGTTGTAGTAAAAGCGGTCGCCTCGCAGTTTTTAACTCCGCTAGTGGTGTGAGTTCGATCCCTACACGGGACAAATCAATGTGTGATCCGCAAAGTTTTGTTCTGACTCTGGGTGTTCTTTGTGTGTGTAAAATGTATGTTTGTAAACACCCGCGCGACACAGGAGATATTAAAATAGTGCAAGCGTAGTTAATAAAAAAAAATAAAAACAACCTATGTGTGATCCGCAAAGATTTGTTTTGAATTTGGGTGTGCTTTGTGTGTGTGAAATGTACGTTTGTAAAACCGCCGCGACACAGAAGTTATTCCTAGCGCGGGCGTCTTTTTTTATGAAAAAAGAGCGATGAAAAGCTGTAGTTTAACGTAAAATTTAAGTTTAGCAAGATGGTGAAATTAGCACTGAGCCGTCCGTGCCTAAGGATTAGACGTGCGAATCCCCTTTGCCGAAACTTAATTAAAGTTTTAATAAGCTACGAAATATTTATTATATTTCGGCGTGGGGGCTAAGGTTCATAATATTTACTAATAAATTCGAGTGTTTTAGTGAGATTTATGATAAACAAAACACAGTTTGTAAAACTAAATTATTTACAAGACGAGTGTAGTATTATTTACATATACGTTAGCTCATGGCGCTCTGTTGCCTCTGCAAACCCTTATGGTATTAAGGTCTAATTTTTCTTCAGGCAATTTTATTATGATACAATTAAACATTTAAAATTACATTATATTATATACATGAAATATACCTAACTATACCTATACACATCAAAATAAGAATAATACAAACTTACTAAAAAAATAGACCAAATAAAAGGTCTAATGATATGTATTGTATCTGTTTCATTCAGGATATCAATAACATGAAAAAAAAAGGTTTTATACAATACATAATGTTAATTTTAGAATTATAGCTGATGGTGTTCCATCGTATCTACCTTCATGGGATAAAGGCGTGATGTTATGTATATAATATGTATGTAAGTGTAACGCGTTTGCGTTAAACATACAACAATGTGAAACAATCGTATAGATTCTGCGTCATGTTTACGTTCATAAAATAGTTTACATGCAACGAGCAATATTTATATGCAACTTTTGTAGTAAAACTATAAAAATCTGTGTTTATGCTCAAATCGACGAATTAATTGGCTGTAAAGAAGAAATACCAATACTGATGGTACAGCAAAGTGACATTCAGCTATAGATTAATAATAGCTAGACTGATTGTCTTTATACAAACGCTTGACATAAAGTGAAACCGAAAACAGATTGATGTGTGCGTGAAAATTGCGTCAAGCTTGTCCAACATGTACACAAACAAACATTTGATCTGTATAGGTGAAATCAAAGATCTTGGCGGGTCGTAAAATGCACTGTCTCAGTTCATGCTTTACACTCTTGCCTTCATTTAGTATACGTACGAGTTGCTTTGAGCAGAAATGGCGCAATAAAGTGGATTCACTTTTCATGCATGTTCTAAGTGTCTAGATGTAATACTTCTGTGTTCAGCTAAAAAACATGGCAAATATTCTTAAAAGAGGGTGCAATGCGGCGTCTCGTACAATAATAATATATTTGAACATCATTGTTCCCGGTGACTGTAATGGTTAAAACCATGGCATTAAGGAAAGCCATTGTCTGGTGCAAGTTGTAAAATTCAGGAAGCTAGCTAGTTAATGGTTCTGGGGTGATATGTCGCTGTTCATAGATATTTTTCTTTAAAATACTCACGACGTTGTTTTAGTTGGCAATAATAAAAAGCTTATCTTTTATTCCCATTGCAAAACTTGTAGATATAATATTAGAATAACTGCCTCGTTTGTCTAGTGGCTAGCGTATGAGCCTCTTACCGTGAGGTCGTGGGTTCGATGCCCGGGTCGGGAAAAGTGTTACTTTTGAGCTTTCCGTCAAAAAATCTCAATAGCAGCGCGGAGTTGGAATTGTATCCGGTGGATGGCGACAGTCTCACCCTCTAACCCATGGGACCTACACATAACATGAGAAAGTGGGTGTTGTTCACCTCTGCTTCACCCTTCTGGGTAATATGGGCATAATGTTAGAATAACTGCCTTCATTGGTTTAACTGCCTCGTTGGTCTAGTGGTTAGCGTAGGTGACCTCTCATTCGGGCTTGAGTTGGTGGATAGCGAAAAGCTCGCCACCATAATTATCATTACATGGGATGGGGAAAAGTGTGGGTACACACCTCTACTGCATCTTAAATTATTCTTTGATACTTTATTAATCAATTACTTCATACATTAAATAAATATGAATACAAATAATTTACCAAAAACTGTTTTTGCTTCAAATTATCACTCACCATTTTAGTCACAAATGTATCAGTTTGCAGATAATCGAGAATCGATAAACATTGATAGAATTGTGTAATTTATCAATCGTGACACGTTATCACCGATGGTAAGTGATAACGACAGCCCATTGAAATCCAACATATCATAACTAGCATTACGCCTATATTACCCTCATTTCACCTATTATGTTTAGGCCTCACGGCATAGGGGTAGAGTCTATCGCTATCTACCACTCATAATACCAGCCCGTATTGCTGTCTATCATTTTCAATCAATCAATCATGTTTATTTTGCATAAAAACAGTTACAAAAATGGTGTAAGGTTTAGAGTAGGTACATAATTCTGATGTCTTTTACTATTTGAGGCATGCAATAATGTTAAACATTAACAGGATGAGAGACAAATATTAATAACAAAAAATTAAATCTATTATCTATATTTATAGACAAACCAAATCTAAAACACTAAAATACGCATGTATGTGGGCGCTTTTTTGTGTTTTATATTTTATTCGTTTATAAAAATACATCAAAACTTAATATTAAAGTTAAACACATGTAACGTTAGTATAAAATATAATGTTTGGGCGTCTACCCTTAAAATTAAATTCAAATGAAAGCTATTTCTGTTTCAAATTGCCACTCAACATTACACTTACAAATGTTTCACTTTATAGATAATCGAAAATCGATAAACACACAAATTGTGTAATTTATCACTCGTGACACGTCAGTGTATGTATGGTGATTAGCGCCATTAATGCCACTGGAAATAATTGTATGTTTATTTAAAGTAAATTTACGGTCGCCATTGTATTTTCGACGTTTTCAATAATAGGTTCTACTATTCAATTTACGTGATGGACTATCACTGATGGTAAATGGTAACTATAGCACATTAAAATTCAAAAACAAAACAGGTACAAGGATTATAGAAATACTTACAAAGTTGGAAATACTCAATAGCAGCTCGGAATTGGAATTATGTCCGTTGGATAGCGATTGATTTTCTATCACATGAGACTGAAACATAACAGATGAAGTGTGGGTGTCATACTCCTTTGCCACTCATGTATCCTCCTACTAATTGAGCCATGTATTCCACGATGTCTGCATTTGACATCGATGCGGGGGAATTTTTTGATGCTGTATAAAGATTTGTTAATATCTTTTTTTTTCTATGTATATTATTGTATATAAATATTTTCTTAATTCAAAATGTATAGTTGTAAATATTTGAAATGAATAATTCAAAAATGTAAAATGAAAAAATAAATAAATAAGTGATTTCTAATTCGTGAATATACTGAACATACTCATTACAAAGTGTACTTGTCAATATCAGAATATATAAACGATACATGCATAACTGTAAATACACAATTCACAAAATAATGTATAATATGAAAAAAAAACAATATGTTCTAATTTTATTAAAATATTACTTATTGTTTTTTTTATAGATAATATTATAATAACTTAATTTCATAGTTTTAACTTTCTGTCTTTAATTTTGATTTCTTCAAAAGCTATTTTTATTAAATTTTTGTGCCCTACTAAGTTCATACTGTGACTGCCCCCTAAGATTACCACCTTAGAACAACTTATGAAACGCAATAAAGATTAATTATATGAATATGAATATAATAACCGTGATTTTTATGCTAGTTATTTCATAATCCCTGTTATCAGATGTAGCTATATCCGGAATACTTATCTCTAAGTACAAAATCGCATGGAACGGACCGGAATCATCGGCACGGGCGCGTTGCCAAACATCCGCACCTTGGAGGATACGACTTCTTCCTGCTACCGAACACGCTTAGTAGGCGTGGAACCAGGTAGAACTGTGTCACCTTAAAGTTTTGTACAGGGTGGATGCGGCATTGCGACTTTTATGGCAACCTTGGCTTCTATACATACCTAATAGCTATTTTTTTAGGAATAAAACGCTTTACCTATTGATATTTATATGAAGTTAAAACTGATTCACAGTTAAACCAAAGTCAGGCATATCACGAGTATTCTAACTCAGACCCTGTACTTGAAATAACAAAACAGTAGACGATAGGGCCTTCTAACTACATTTTAATTTCACGTACTCGATTTGAGATTTTAACATTCTTTTTTTGAATTCGTTCATCATAGCGGGGCAGGTGCAATCCCGTCTGTTGTTGGCGTTCTTATTCCGAAGCGTAAGCATGTCACTTTCGCTTCCGACCGTTTTTGTGGAGATAGAATACTCGGTAGTATATATCTTTACTCTGGTTTTACTGTGAATCATTTACAATTTAAAGCACTATTTGTGAATAATTCTGTAGTTCCCGCTAATTGGCTGTCTGTTATGTACTGTCGAATAAATCTAAATATTTTAATACTGAAAGGTAGTATATTTTTTTAATCAAATACTAAAATACATAAAAAATCAGTTCAGATTTACTTTAAGATGTGCCATTTTTTTATTTACTGTAATTCATTTTCATTTATACATTATAATAAATACAAATAACGAAAAAAGAGAAAAAAAAAGTTACAGCATTCTTTTACATTTAATTATATAGTTATATAACTTGTTTCATTTAATGGTTCACATCGAAAATAATTTTAAGTTCAATCAATCTTAAATAAGCTGTTTAGTAAGTACAGTCGGCTCTTTATATTAAGTTACATACAACATATACAGATATAATAGGGATGGTGTTTGTTACTACGATTTAGACACTTAGAATGCACTCATATATTTGACAGTGTTCATGCTCCGATATATTTGTACAAGATGGGTGAATAATATAATTAGAAGACTTTGTTTGTATTGATATCATTGATAACTTTAGGCATTCCTATATATCAGTATATTTTGTCTGTCTTTTACTTCTTATAAGGAGCTGACTGTGGAAAGAATATTCATTTCGTATAACATCCTAAGTTTCTGCAAAGCGGTTCAATAGTCCAAAATATGCAAAATAGTAATAGTCCAAAACAAACGCATAATTGTACTCAAATCTAAGCTATAATACAACGATAATCCTAAAGCAATGAAATATTGGATCCGTTTTCAACAATCAGGCCGAAATGTGCGGGGCATTACAAGCTCAGGTGTTAGAGAGACTGGCGTGCGTTGGCGAGAAGCCAAACTCGGGCATCGAGATAAACAATTCCATTTCCCGAAAATTCACTATTACAGTCTGTGGCGATATTTGCAAATATGAAAGGTTTCTTGCATTTGATTGCAGATTTTCAGTGTGGTTAATAGAAGATTGATATTATTGTTTCAGTTTATATGTAATAACTTATAAACTTTCGCGTTTATATGTAATATTTAAACGGGCATTAACGCGATTAATTTTTACCTTCCGGTGCTTGACGTTTTGACAAGGTTGCACGTTGTCATGGTCGCAAGCTGATTTAGCGCCTCCCCCCCCCCCTTGATAACCACCCTCACTTTTGTTTGTTTTCAATTTTTAATTTTCAAGCACCGAAAGGTAAAAATTTATCGCGTTGATTACCGTTCAAATCATATCACTTTATATGGTTTCACCAATCGATCTGACTAGTTAAGCAATGCGTACCGTGGTCAGCCGTTGGAAAGGTGACCATATTTTTCACCTAAATTACACCCATGTAATTACTGTATTGGTAAGAAAAATCGACGAAAGACTTCGAGATAAGTTAGGTTGCGTAGATGCCCTTAACTTTGCTGGCTCGTCTTGGCGTGGCAACTACTGTGGCCCCAGAGGCACTCAGGCTTTCAGATAAGGATGCAGGTAATTTGGCGTGGGGCGAGCGTTTGTGCAATATACTTGAACCGGTCGCTTTTTAACCGGTTGGTAGGTACGAAGGCATTAATTAATAACATGGCTTGACCCGCGCGTGACGACGCATAACATTTTAACCAGTCATCATTTATAATTTACGTGATGCTGATAGTTAAGCAATTAAATTTAATTGAAAAAGTCCGGTCTCAAACACTATTCTACTATATTTTTATCAGCGAGTCACATAATAACTATTTAAAGGTGTTGAATCCAGTGTGAATCATAAAATTTTACTACCATATATTATAACAGTATTGCATTTATTTTTTAACACGATTATATTAGCTTCACCTGTCTGTATGTATGTATGTAACCAACTCCTTTGGACTCGATTTTGACAGAGGACAGATTTCATTAAAATTTTGCACACCTGTCAAAGATCGATGACAATGCAATAATTCGATAAAAAAATTAAAAAAAAAAACGCTCTTATAAATAAACCAAACTAAAAAGAAGAAAATAAATAATAGTTTAAAAAAACTAAAAAACACGCTTTTAAAGTACTTCTAACTAAAAAGTGAAAAATAATTCCTAATATAAGCTGAGAACTATTAACTATTATTTATTTCAAGCATTGAGAACTAATCCGCTAACATTGCACGGGGTGGAGGCCTGGTGACCTGAAATACAGATTTTAGCTAGCTTGGGCACCAGTCTCCCCACAATAATCTGTGAAATAGTAAGTAAGATAACTCAAAGTATAAATAATTAGTGTCGTGAAAATATATATATTTTTTTATTATTAAAATTACATAAGCCATATGCCATTTTTCAAAACGTTTTATTTCAAATCTTGTAAACTGTTTTTTGACTACTTCTAGTTATCTGATTGAACTGAAAATATACATACTAAGGTATGTGATTCTGGTGTCAGTAAATATTATGGTAGTGAAATTTTTGTGGGCTATCCAGGATCTAAAAAAATACACAGATATAAAAAAACGAATTCGGTACTGTATCTGAAAACTTCTAACAAGAAAGTTTTATTAATACCACTAATAAGTAAATAAAACCTATTCTGTGCAGATGACCTCGGCATTAGCAAGTATTAAATAAAAAAATACTTGAATAGGATACTGACAAAAGCCATTATAATCTGTTCAATACAATCAAACACCTAAAAAAGATTATAGAGCCTTTGAAATTGGATACGGAAGCCTAGTATTAGGATTTGGCGTGATCGGATAGGATTATCCTCTTATGATGACGCCTCGGTTGTTTATTTTTAAACTAGCTGATGCCCGTGGTTTCACTTGCGTTAGTCGTTGACGCTGCGTTACTTTTGTTCAGATATTCTATCGCGGTACGTTAACAAACAATAATGCTCGTAGGCGCCCTTACGTACAAAAATGTATATATAGCCAAAGAGTATAAAAACTTAAGGTTATTTGTGCCCCTAAAAATATCACTAATAAAATAATTAAATTTGGATTGTAAAATATGTTACGTTATTACACGTCGTCAGTATAAAGCGTAATTTTGGACCACTTAAAGTTCGAAAGCTTAGAGGTTTCTGTATAGAGTTGGAATCAAGTTAAATAAATGCCAATGTTGGTGAACGTTTTCTACCATTATTGTTAACAACATATCCAAAAATTACGCTAAATACTACGACACAACTTTTTAGGGTTCCGTAGTACCTACAAGGAACCCTTATAGTTTCACCATGTCCGTCTGTCCGTCCGTCTGTCCGAGGCATAGCGACAAAACCGTTGGTGCTAGAAAACTGAAATTTTGCGTAAACTCATGTATGTTAACTATACAAAGAAAGTCGTAGAATAAAATTTGGAAAAATATTTTTTTTTCGGGTAGCTCCCCTACATGTAAAGTAGGGATGTTTTTTTTTTTGTCGCCTACCCCATAGTGTGGTATGTTAGATAGGACTTTTAAAAACGTTTAGGGGTTGCTAAAACAGTTTTTTGATTTAGAGATCCGTTTGCGAGATAATTAACTTTAAAGAGCAAATTTTTGTTCGAGTAGAGCGTCCCCCCCCCTCTAAAAGCTAAACTACTGGATCCCAAAATCTGAAAAAAATTGTGTCGGTAGTACATGTAATGAACTTTAAAGAAAACTATAGCGGATAAGTTCACTTCATTAGTTCAAGAGGAATAGGGGTCCAAAGTGTAAAATGCAGTTACTTAGAATAATTCGTGCAAATTACAAAAATCTTTGAAAGTAATGACTTGTATGAAGATGTTACTTGTTTAATACAGATAGTAAATCCCTTTTAAGTCGAAATATGTTGTAACGACTAGCTACGGAACCCTACTGCGCGTGGCCCGACACGCAATTGGCCGGTTTTTTAATTTTCTCAAAGCTACAGTAGATTCAAAATCCACATTAATGAATCGTTTCCGTGTTCGTGCCCTATAATGGCGTCACAAACAAAGAATCTTTCTGAATTTATAAAATTATGTAGGTCTGACAGCCATTGGCTCTTGGGTTCCTGCCAATAAGCCTGTGGCTGCCAGACCATTACATGATTTAAAGACAAATATTTAACAAAAAAAAACAAAATCAATTCAATTACAAAAAATGCAGTAAAAAGTAAAAAACTTGCCTCCTCTTTTTTAAATTAATATACTACTACATTTTAAGAATTATTCCCGTTCTCTTATAACCTGATAATGTCTGGTGTATATTTTTGAAACCTGCTTTACATAGTGCTGGGCATACACCTTTAAATAGGACCATTGAATGCTGAAGCCACTTTACTAAAAAGACTTTAATAAAATTATATTGAAAGAAAATCCGATTTCAAGAAAAACTTAAACCACTAAATAATAAAAAAGTAAATTAGATAGTTCTTGAAGTCTGTGCTAAGCCTACTCTTCTAATTTGCAATTAATCAGCACCGGCTTCAAGAACATTCTAACCGACTTTTTGCTTTATTTCATGATTTTTATGAAGTTGTTTTTTTTTACTTACAATTTTTTGAAGAAAACTCGATTTAGCTAATGTCATTTTAGCAACAGCGCGTCAGTTTTAATTCCGTCAACCTTTTTTGAGGCAACAATGACCCTTACATAAACTCATTGCGTTTCATGGTTATTAAATGTTGTCAGCTCAAGTAATCTCTTTTTAAAGGCACAAATGGCACATAATTGGCAATGTAAAAAAATGCCACTATAAGCAGAATTTTCCCTTGGAATAACCAAACAAACCCTCAAATAAAAGTTAATGCTGATGTTTCGAACGAGTGGGGCCAAAACTGTTATAACACTCAAGCATCCAAACTGAAACGAAGGAAATTAAATGGCGCCCCAGTAATAATGAAAATTTGTTTTTGAAAATAGCAGAATAAAGATAATACTATACTTTATCTTCATAGAAACGGTCACAACGCGAAAAATGTCCATGCCTCGGCATAAGGGGAAAAAAGAACGCCAACAAAAGACGGGGTTGCGGCGCTGTGACAAACGAATTCAATAAAAATAATGACAAAAACATGTCGGGACAAGAAATTAAAATACAGTTGGTAGGTAGCCCTATTGTGTCCAGTGTGATTGTCTTTCGTTATTCCAAGGTTATGGGTCCAGTTAGAATCTGTGTATATTTTTATACTGTGACAATTGGGTATCATTGTGTTTGTTTCAATACAATGACATCCTCACTAAGAAACTGGACTTTCGCAAAAGTAAGACGACTCACACATACTCCGAGTATGTCATGGCTACAGACACACAAATGCACGTAGTGTGTCAGGTTTTCCTTAATATTAAAGTAAGTTTGTACGAATGTTTAGTTGTGTAGATATGCAGATAGTCATGATTTGCACAATTTACTATTAATTATTTTATAAAATTACTACGCAAACTATGTCGCCAGCATTATCTTTAAGATATAGTGACATAAAGGAGTGTCTAGTTACTAACCAGATCCTTATAACTCCTTAATAAGTCTATCCAGAACTATTTTGATGTTTAATGACAACTAACATTTAAACCATCTTGAAAGAAATCAGTATTATGTGAAACTATTTATAGTTTTATATATTACTGGGCCCAGTTTTACTAATGTCAGATAAACTTATAACTATGATAAACTTAAAGCACACACAAATTAAAATTACAGCTCTTTGATATTTGGTCCGATTTAATTTTACCTTCTTAGGTTATTATTTATCTGGAAGTGGTCAAAGTGGCCCTAAAAGTTAACGTTACTCATTCCCTCTATCTTGTAGTGTATACACCTAACAACGACTAGCACGCAACCACTCACTTCTACAATCATCGTTTAGCTATAAATCATTCGTGCCATAGTAAATTTACATACCAGTATAATGAATTCTCTGTTGAATAGTAAATAAATAACGTTTCACGAACTTCTCACTTTTTCTAATTGAGTGGTAAATGAATTAAGTGGAGTCATAACTTTTGTATTTAACGCGTTTTGTATTTTCGATCTATTGTTATTAATGCATTTTGTATTAAACTATTTTTGTATTGTCTAACTTTCATCTATATGCCGTTTTTATTCAATGGCTCGTTGGTCTAGTGTAGTATGCGCCTCTCTCTTAGGTTCGAGTCCAGGGTCGGGCAAACTGTTATTTGGGTTTTTTCGTCAGGAGCTTCTCAATAATCGCACGGAGTTGTATTTTTGCCCGGTGGATAGCGATAGGCTCACCCTCTATGCTATGAAACCTAAACATAACCGGGGAATAGTAGGGCAATGGTGTATATAACATACGCCTCTGCCTTGCGTTATGTCATGAATGTACATCAAATGCAACTTCCACCCGCAGTTCCATCCGCGTGGTAGCATAATATAATATTATATTAATACAGGCTATAACCATAATGAGTGTAGAATATTAGTAGTTTTTGAGTGCAAAATGTAAAAAATCCGTACATACACACTTTCATACATAATTTTATAAACAAAGTCCTTTGCAGGTCTGTTCTACTAAACAGATTATCATGCAGTTTTAACCGGTAAATACAGAGGTTTCTGAGAAAAGTATAGGTATTTACTTTGTCAAGGTTATTGACATCATCGCGCGGGCAGAAACAAGGTGTTCCTTGTTTCTGCCCGCGCGATGATGTCAATAACCTTGTGCCGCATGATAATATCAGGGAAAAATTGTTGCAATTGTTTGTAATTTTTTGTACGAATAGAACACTATTCGTACAAAAAATTACAAACAATTGCAACAATTTTGCCCTGATATTATCATGCGGCACATACGGCCCTGTTTGTGCCACGTTAAATGAAAACGTAATGTCACTTTCATAGGTTCCCAGCACATGAAACTTGATTGTCCTCATAACAAGCAGACCATATTTCTTCTTAGATCATGAATTTTCCAACCCTTCAACAAACATCAAGTAAAATAAATCAATCATTATGTCGTCAGTACTTCATATTTTTACATTTTAATAGTATGCGTGCCCATGCATTCGCGTGCATGAAAGCCATAAATACATTTTTGAAATTCCCATGAATAATTTAAAAGCTTAGAAAATAACTTGAACTAACAGACACTATTCAAAATATTTGTGAATTTTAAACAAGTCTAGTTCCTAAGTTTAATGTCTAAAACTTTTAGATGCTTGAGCTGATAATAATTAATTGTGAGTGATTACAATTTAATCTTGTGGCGTTTTTTTGGAACAGATTATTTTTTTTTCACTTTTAATGAAATAATATTGTTTATAGCTTGACAATACATACAATTTTGATAGTAATCTGTTATAAACATGAATTATTCATGTTTTCCATAAACGACATTCTAATAATTTATTCAGTAATGTGGCATAATTTACTGTTCTTTCGAATAAACCAATATAAAAGTCCGAAGATATTGCTACATACTGAGCGTAGCAGCGTAGTCAATATTCGTAGCAATCGTAGCCAGTCGTCATCTTAAATCGTAGAGGTACACTCAGAGCCAAACAAATCGATTCATTGTAACTGTACAACTAGGGGCCTTTTATGGAAAGCTTTTAATTTTGCATGCTGTGTCCGCTTCTAGAAGGGCAAACATTATTTTTGTAAGTTAATTTTAAGCATGTTTTTTTCTTTTGCTATGTATTGTCCAGTTTAGTGGACCAAACGATAAAAAAAAAGTAATATCTAAAACCTTAAAAAAAGTATTTACTGTTATTATGTTATTGTGTATACTTAAGTAATTACTGGCCTCATTATAATAAAGTCCACGAAAGTTTCGATAAAACTAATGATAACCAACCTTTCAACCAACCTTAAAATCAACCTTTGCGTTATTTTTAATTTACTACAATATAAGCGGCCTTATTGGTAAAACTATCATTACTGGTTGAGGAGGACAATATTTTACTATTATTAGGGAAAAATATCTACCGAGTATTCATACTTGATTATAAATAACAATAATAGCAGTCCTGTATCTAATACATGTCCCTCTGCTGGGCTCGGGCCTCTTCTCACGATGAGAAAGGTTAGGCCATAGTCCACCACGCTGGCCAAGTGCGGATTGGTAGATTTCACACACCCTTGAGCACTTTTTAGACACTCTCAGGCATGCAGGTTGCCTTACGATGTTTTCCTTCACCGTTAGCGAGCGATAATTTACATGATAAATACCATACTTGATTCCTTTCCTTAAAATATCAAAACAATGTTGCGTGGTACGCCCACTTATTGTATTTGAATTTCATCTTTCATGTACATGACACGAGTTTCAAACATTCTATTTTTAAATTTGTTCGTCACAGTGACGCAACCCCGTTTATTTTTGGTGTTATTATTGAACCTTTATTGCGAATCGTAGGCCTGTCATGCATTCTGACGAAGATGTATATCCTTACTTTGCTATTATCTTTGTACCGTGATTCATTAAAAAAACATAACTATCATACACTTTATTGTTTGAAAACAATGTACATGCAATGTGGTTAGTTAGGTTGCCTATATCGTGAATTGTTTTCTTCTAAAACGTCACACGTCTAGTGACAAAAAACGAACACGTTTGTTAACTTCGATACTCTCTGAGCAGCTAACTAGGCACCAAGAACGCAAAGCAGTCGGTGAAGGAGAATCGTTTTTAAACGTATGTTTTACTTAACTCTCACTAGGTGACTCATTAGGCTCCAGGCGTGAAGAAAGCCACCCACCTGTGTAGGCGGTAAGCATTTTTATTGCCCAAGTTACCCCAGCATTAATACGTCGAACCACTAAGCCAATTATAAGTCACGTGATGTTTTTGCTTGACGGTTCTATTCAAATAATAATAGTTCTTTTTCTAAATTCTTGAGGTTTTTTAGTCGCAAGAACCTGATCCTAATTTATTTGATGCATATTTTTAATCAAGGGGATGTTATACAAAGCCCAGTTACACCAGTTTCTTATAAAGTCTCGGCTAGTTCAATGTCAGTTAATAGAAAATCCCATACAAATTTGACACTTCATCAGATAAGTTTGGAATAGCAAAAACTCATTCGGAACCCTAAATATCATACTGCTTCAAAATAATAGTTATTTTATTTTATCATATTATAATCAAATTTACAAACATACGATCGTTATCGATCTAAGAGAGAGATTTTTTACATTTACCTTATTGGTGAGAAAACGAGGTGAAATCTATAAACAATACAAAATACCGCAGCTTACGATATTGCAGTTTTCAGAATATGAATATTTCAGAGTAAATATGATTGCAGTTCTGCAATAACATTAGCGGTGACATGTGATCCATCCAAGAGTCCCTGAGGAGTAACTGGCATCACTGAATATCAAGAGATGCATGTCATTGTGACGTCTTTTAATGCGATGGAAAAAAAAGACTCATTTAGAAAGTATATGGCTTGTTTCCATAAAATAGGATTGGTCTGCGCTTAAGGGTAGACAACTAACATACAACAGAACTGTAAACATCAACGTTTTAGTGAAGACTGACTACACCAGTTATAGATATGTGAGTTCCATACCTAAATAGTGGGTATATTACATTACTTAGATATATAACTCACACATGCATATCTAGTGTAGTCAGTCGTTATTGTGACGTGAAAAATTTTACCCTGCATACCCAACTGCTTGGCCCCCTGTACGTACAAATGTGATTTTTGTACAAATATGTATAAAAATAAATAAAGGCTTAATAAGATTCAATTCATAAAACTTTTGTATGGAAAACAGCCAAGCAATTGTTCCCTCTTAATATTCCAAACCCCACTCCATACAAACTTAATCTTTTCTAAAATTACAAGCTGAAGATAAGTTCGACTAAACGCGATGTAGAAGCAACTATGAATTGACAAAATTGAATTTGTAAGCAAGATATTCGAAAATGAACATCGCAAACTATTTAGCGCATAGTTGGATAGAAAGTTTTGCATAAAAGCGCTTCCAGACTGGCAAGGATTTGCCTGTAACGGTACAGATTTTATTTGGCATTATGTTACAAACTGCCTCCGGACTAACGAGCATGTAATGTTTTATTTTATTGATGTGGCCGTCCGCGTGGCTTTCGTTATAATAAACAAAAGCTGCTTCCCACGGTTTACCGGCGTTTTGGTTACTTACTGCTCTATTCTCGACGCTCCTTTTGGGAACATATTATTTTACTGCTACTCTACTTCTTTTAATTGTAGCGTTACATTGTATAACTTAAAACCTTTATCATCAAATGGACTATCCAACAAAAAATAATTATGAAAATTAAACCAGTACTTCCTTAGCTTCGAGGCCGCGGTTCCGCCTGCGTACCTTATTTCAGGATAAAAGTTAGTCAGGAAAGATGTTAGAACATAGTTTTTGAGTACAGACTATACTCATACCGAATTTCACTTGAACCCGTTTAGTACTTTCGGTGTTAAAAGCGTCTTGTATCCCTCATCGGTGTAATATTTTAACTTGTAACGTAACAATACAAGATAATGTTCGCGGTCTGGAAGCACCTTAAAAAGATCAGCATTCCAACTTTGAAGTAAAACAAAACAAAATACCACTATTCAACGGAAAGTTAATATTGAAAGTTTCTTCTTACTATCACAGAATCAGCGGTTATAACCAATGAAATGTTTTAAATAGTTGAAAGTTGTTTTTATTTCTACCACAGTTTTATTCTACTGTCAGAATACTGGTATTTGTTTTCTTTGTTTGGTTTATGTGGTAAACGGACCTTTGGTCCACCCTTAGAGCAATAAGCCAATCGGAGGCTTCATTATCTGGCGTCCCCCGTTGCCTAATGTGGGGAAGCGTCGTTCTTGCACGTCATATAAAACTAGTTGTCAAATCATAGCTATGAATTATGTCAGTCTTATTTGCATAGATAATTGTGTTTACAGCGTGTCCATATTGGTTAATTAATCTGAGGGTCCATCTGATGGTAAATAGTAACTACAGCCCATTAAACGTGTTTTTTATGCTCGTTTCATCTCGATATTGATAACGGTATCAGTTAGACGCTTGAATTATGCACGGGATATTTAGTTACATATATTAACTTCAAAGAAAAATAATTTAAAGCAGACATGATTTTTTGCCGTTTTTATAGATACTGTTATGGAACATTTCGTGCGCGAGTTCGACTCGCACTTAGCCTGTTTTTTTTATTGATAGAATATTTCATAACGACGCTTTTCATGTATAAAACATGCATATTTTAGTATTACATGGCAGCCGGAGCGAAGCCAGGGTGGATTGCCCGTAAAAACTAAAACGAATTCAAATCTCCGTAATGAAGATAAATTGCTAAGTGCGATCATATTCACTGTTATTCAAAACTGCCAGTTAAACATAAATGTACACAGTAACATAAAAAAGCACTTAATAAAGTTATCTACTCGACATTTGATACTTAAAGTTTATCAGAATCCAGATAATTTTGAGCAAAAAGAAATAAAACACTCGCATGATGGAAAAATAAACTGGTAGCTGTATAAAAGTCTCATGACGGTAAAACTTTCCACTGGCAAATTTGTCGTGTGCGAGATAAACAAAGCCCAAACGATACAACGTGGAGTTCACGCTATGAATATAAACAGTTAAATTAGGCACTCAGACGAGCCCCAAATATGATATACAACACATGCGGCTAATTTAATTTCATTCGCTAAATTTAGTGCGGTCCCGCAGCGGCGATAGTTTTTTTGAGATTGGCCGTTACTTGCGTTTTTAAGTCACCTTTTTTAATGCCGTGAGAACAGAAACCGACTCATCATACTAATATTTATTATGACTTAATCGCGATTCAAAATGGGGTAGATAACTGAAAACTAAACCAACAGATCTCAGAGCTCAGATAATTAGTCGAAATGTATCGAATTCAGCATTATTATCTATTGAAACATTTTAGAGACATTGTCATAATTATCTCAGTATTTTTTTTTGTAAACACATTTAATATAAAACTGCCTCGATAGTCTAGTGGTTAGCATATGCGCCTTTTACCGCTAGGTCTCGGGCTCGATTTCCGGGTTGGGCAAAGTGTTATTTTTGAACTTTCCGACAGGAACTTCACAATAGCAGCACCGAGTTGGAATTGTGCTTCACCTGTATCCTATGGGACCTAAACATAACAGATAAAACGTGGGTGTTGTACACCTCCGTCAAGTACTACTAAGTAATATAGGCGTGAGGTAAAGTTATATTGATGAGTGCACGGTTGGCGTAGCGGTTAAAGCAGTCGCCTCGCCGCTTTCAACTACGATCCCCACATGGGACAAATCTTTGTGTGATTCGCAAAGATTTGTTCTGACTCTGGGTGTGCTTTGTGTGTGAAATGTATGTTTGTGAACCCCCGCGACACAGGAGTTATTGGGCGTCGTTTTTATAAAACAAAAGAAAAAAAAAATATTATATTAAAGATTTTTTATTTATTTTATTAACCAAATACCTAAAATTTCGCAACCTAGGTTCTATTCATAATACGGATCTGAATACGTATACGTAACACTGCCCTCTCCAATCTATTTAAATGTAAAAAAAAGAATGCTGCGATTTGCACCGCAAATGAAATCCGACCGCGAGACAAAGAAGATAGATTTCCGTGGAAATGTCCAAGTAATTGTGAAAAATGGGAAATGCTTCCGAGAAAATCTATCGGCGGCTGGCAGAGAAACGACTGAATTTAAGATTTTAGTAAACCCCTTCCAATTGAATTAAATTCTAATAACGACTTAAGAATATATATTCACATTTTTTTTTGTAAGATTTAGCGAAGATTGTGCAAAGACCAGGAACTTTTTTCAAAAATTAGACAACGGGTCTAAATCGCGTAATTATTATAAAGGTAAATAAATACCTATTCTCGACGTTTCGAATGACTTGCATCATTATGCATAGGAATGTTCTCAAATCGCGAAAGTTTAAAAACATATAAGACCTTGTTTGCTGTTGTAACGGTCGATCACTGGCAACATAATGAAACACTATATTGTTATTTTTTTTCTTCTATGTTTTCATTGACCGACCATTCTGACAATATTGAGATAGCAGACCAGCCCAGGATTCAAACCCATGACCTCATTGATCGCAGCAGCTTAATTAAGTGCGCCACAGCTGCGTTAGAGAGATTAGCCTTTCACAACATTTTATAGAAATCTGAATAAACCCTAAACCTTTTTGTTGGTGCGTTTGTTACAAAATCCGACCGAATTATATTCCACAGGAATAAATTATGAGGGTGAGCCATTCCCTCTCAACAGCAAGGCTAAACTTTAATTAAGCTGCATTTCAACTGAAATGAGTTCCCGTTCCAAACATTTAGAGGCAACTTCGTACAGTCAAATGATGCCCAACTTTATAATATACTAGCATACCGCCCTAGCTTTGCTCCGGGTACTATGTAGTGCTATGATATGCATATTTTATACATAAAAACCTTTGTTATAAGGTATATTATATATATTCAGTATATAAAAAATCGAAATGCTTATATCAGTTATATTATAATACAATAATATACACACCTATAAGAACTTATAATATGATATTTACAAAACTTAAAAGCATTAAAAAACTCCTACGCATCGATGTCAAAGGACGACATCGTGCCCAGAAGACTGGCAGCATTGACACGTTGTTTTCAATTTTAAATGTATGCAAATATCAACTAGTGCTACTAAGATTTCCAAAATCAACTGTTTCACAAAAAAAAAATAGATTGTATAAAAAATGCACAAACAAAAAAAAAACTTCCGTTTGTACCAGTACTTAGAGATTTGATTGCGTAAAATACTGATATTGCAAGTCAGCACATAAGACTAGAAGCACTGTAATTGGCAAAAGGCTCGGCAAATAACGCAAATATTCTGAAATACTTAGCATTGGCGGTCGTGCAAAAATGCAGAGTGCTTGATTACCTCCATTTGAAATGACTTCATTTTTCCACGTAATGCGATGAAAGAATTCAAATAGGCTCATTAGTGGTTTTTCCTTTGCATAACAACGACAACGTTGTTGTTAATGTGGTGTGAAATACGGTCTGCTACATTTTAATGTTGTGATTTAAATGGGTGTTTGAGCCACGTCGAATATTCAACAAAGTCTTAAATTTGTTATGTGACCATTTTGTTGTGAGTGAACAGTCCGTTTGTTCGTTGTATGAACCAATTTTTACCTTTAAATAAAACTGTAATATTGACAATACATAATATAAGATATTAAAACAACGTGAGGTTAAGACATTATTATTGAGAATTTTACTCGCGTTGATTTAGCCGCAGAGTCGCCATCTAGTTTCGAGTTGCGATCATGCCGACTAGTTTCGAATCTATAACATAGATTCATCAACTGCTTAAGCTTAAGCGCGCTTCGTCACCGTCGTGCGATGTCTTGTACTGTGCGCCGCAGCGCGCGTTGCACGGCTTGATGTTGCAGAGGTGGTCGGGGTGGAAGATGCTCTGTTGTTGATGCACTATACGTTATCAAGAACAGACCATCTTAAAACCGAAACTAGTCGGCAAACTTCCGGCTAAAATGACGTGAGTAACCCGTATTCTCAATAATAATGATAACACATTGAAAATATTTCGGAAAGAGTTCCAGATTAACAACAAATTCAGCTAGCCGCGAGCAAAATATAGTTTACTAATTACAATGTTTTAATTTTCATTACAATCTAACAGCATTTTTATATATGTATTTATTGTAGTTGCACGGTTGGCGTAGTGGTTAAAACGGTCGCCTTGCTGCTATTAACTGCGCTGTTGTTGTGGGTCCCCACACGGGTCAAATATTTGTGTGAAACGCAAAGATTTGTTTTGACTCTGGCTGTGCTTTGTGCAATATTTGTGAGCACCACGCGACACAGGAGTTATACCTAGTGATAGTCGTTTTTTTAAAAAACAATGAAGTAATAAAAACAATATAGGTAGTAAACAGCTATAGCAGTTTTTTATGAAATATTCATTTGCTCCTTTCCAATTTCGAATGCAGTCAACGCTTTGATGAAACATGCAGCTGTGAAGGTATGGACAGCTGTGAATTCTACCATCTCCAGCATTCTTCAACGCCTGTGACCTAGTAATTTTCGTCACGAATATTTCCGTTCTCCATTTTGTTTTTAAATAGGTCTGTTGTTTTTAATTTGTTACATAAACTCAATTATTATGAAACTAAATTATATTTACTTATTAAGGTATCAAATATTTTGAACAGTTCCGCTGCTGATAGATACGTCCAAGAATTATAATAATTGCATCGATGTCAGCGTATGCGCCTCTCACCGCGAGGTCTTCAATTTCCGGGTCAGGCAAAGTGTTATTTGTGAATTTTCCGTCAGGAAATTGTCAATAGCAGTACGGAGTTGGAATTGTGCCCGGTGGATGGCCTAGGCTCACCCCCTACCCCATTAAATCTAAACATACCGGATAAAATGTGGGTATATTACACCTCTGCCACACCCTTCTGGGTAATAAAGGCGTAATGTTATGTTTGAAGATATTTTTGAGAATATATCGCTTGCTTATTGCAACAACGACATTTTTCAAAATCTTGATATTTTGAGATAAGTATGTAAAAACAAAGCTTTATCGATCTATTTTTTGGTGCAATAAAGACAACAGCATGCTTCAATTCCAATTCGCCAGATGGCGTTAAATGTCTAAATTGCACGCTGTCGACGCGCATCGTATGTAATTTCAATATAGTTCCATCTCAGTATAAACCAAAGTATTCAAGGCCAACGCACGCATCTTGCTCGTGAAGGACGTCATATTTTGAAATAATACTATATTGCAGCAAATGTTAAGTACATTTCTTTAAATAAATATTATTACAATGTAGGATTATTTTGTTTTATGTCACTATTGTAATTAAACATAAAGTAATTTAACTTGTGTTTTCTTTATTGTTTTTATTGTAAGGATGACATAATTACGAGTAATACTTTTTCTAGGTTACTTTTTGCTACAATAATGACATAGGTGAGGAACTGGTTTATTTAATTTGGTTTTTTTAAAACAGTGTGTTTAAGATGACACGTTGTGACTACTTAATATGAAAGTTAATTAATGTACAAGACTGATTAGAATACTTCTGAACAAAAACAGTGTTCTTTTATTGAAATACTAAAGATTCAAAGTTTAAAATTACCGTCCTGTAAAATGATGTTTTTTTCGTTATGTCGGTCTTGCAATAAGCAAGCGATATTGCTTTAACAGAATAAATTTTTATTTCATAAGCTACTTCCCGTAATTGAGAAAAGGTTCGAAAAATACATTTTAACCAATCCAAATGTTATAATAGCTACTACAGCCCTACCGCTTTTCATTTAGATTCTGTCCATATATATTTATGTATATATATGTTTTATGTGTACTAGTATCAATACAAATCACTAGTATAATTGTTAACCCCTCCAGCTAAGCTTAGTCCGTCTGTAATAGGAGGAAGTTTACGTCCGTGGTGTATTAGGCTAGGATTCGAACTCACGACCACTCGATCGTAAGAACAATGCCTTATCCATTGCGCCACAGCAGCTGCTATTTCAAGCTCTGAATAGCACCTTAACTAATTTATGAGCAGCTTTTGTAATTATAAATTGCCCTTCGGTTAAAACGTGCTTTTAATTCCAAATGCAGCTTTGATAAAAACAATATTCAACATTCTCTTACGCTTTTGACCTATTAAATATTATCAGACAGATATTATCAGTTCACAAATTTTAAGACCCCTCTCAATTTTGTTTCAACAAAGTAGTTCTCATAGTATTGTATCTCATAAAGACGCAAACTAGGAATACACCCATCACTCGTAATTGAATAAATATAAACACCAACAAACACTATCAAAACGTATTTTATGACAATCATAAAATATTATTTTCATGGAAGGATCACGAGAGGCACTCGAGTGGCCCGTCTAGCACTAGCCTGGGTACCCAGTGGAATTCAAGTTACATACTTACAAACTTACTCTTGCAGCCATTTCAACCTAATTTCAACTATATAGCTTTTATCTTAAGAGTGTATTTGAGTTGAGAAATATGATTGTATAAATTGTACATTTGGCTGGCGCCCAGCAGAGATTTGGTACATTTTGGAGACAAATCATTGAGAGAAAACAGATTCGCGCCGCCATTGCACGCGACTTCAGAGGAAATATCGTTTGTTATTGTTGTTTGTTACTGTTTCTTCCGTTTGCACTGCTCTCATGAATTCCACTAAAATCTAGTTTTAGATCTAAAGATGGAGGCACATTTGTCCGGCTCCGCCGCTGGACGGATCGAATTTTAGAATTTGAATTGATTTGTCTGCCTCCATGGTCTAGTGGTTAGTGTATGCGCCTCGCACCGTGAGGTCTCAGGTTCGATTCCCGGGTTGGGTAAAATGTAATTTGTGAACTTTACGTCAGGCAATTCATGATAGCAGCACGGAGTTGGAATTGCGCACAGTGGATGGCAGTAGGCTCAGCCGCTATCCCATGGGGTCTTAAACATAACAGTTGGGTAATATAGGCGTGCTGTTATGTAATAATAATATTAATTAAAAAAAAAAATAACGTAAGTGCAAGATATGAAGTCATCTTGAATAGTATTGAGTGTTTATCAAAATCTATTTACTAGTACGTATTTATGACCAAGGCAGGCTTCTACCATGGATCAGCGTTGCCATCCAACTGACGTTGGCTGATATACTCGTAGATGCGGTGGTATTTTTTGACGCCTAAATTATAATTATCATATTTTATATTTTTCTTTTCTTTTTTGTAAATAGTGAATAGTTTAAGAAATGTTATTTTAACATATTTAATTAATTGTAAAAAGACTAATTAATTTTTATAGTACGTATTTGCGAAATTGAGTAACAAAGAGCCGACAAAAAAAAAAAAATATGTTATTAATTGGATAGAAAATCTATATTATGGTATATATTTATGTTGACTGTAAGCTACTTCGCTATGGACTACATATTAAAAACATAAAACCATGTACTCACCACTCTCACCAGTTCCATTCCAAGCACTCCGAGTGTACAATACCAGACCCTTATCGATGGTGCGATCTCTCCCATTGAAATTTTCTTTAGTTGGCACACAATTAACTCTGATAGCTTTTTGTACTGCGTCATGCTTGCGTGGCGGTTTCAGTGATCCCGTTACGTCCGATGCATTCGACGCTCCGCTGAAACTATTAAATTGTATTTGACAGCCTCGTGGAACTCGACCGCTTTTTATTTGTTTTTGAATGGCACTTTAACAAAGTGTTTTTATTGAAGGGCCCAATTTTATAGCGCGTATGAAAACTATTCACTTTAGTTGGTTTTATTTTTAAAAAAAACTATACCTATGTTATGTATAGTTTTTTTTTAATTAAATAGATTTTTTTACTTTTGACAACAAACGAATTGAAATTGGCGTATTTCATCAATTTTATTAATAGCTTATTTATGCATTAAAACACAAAATGAATAACGGTGCTTTCATCTATTGTGCAAATAAATTGTAATAAAATAGTATGATTAAAAATAAACTATGTCTTAACCATCGAAACATAGACTTGATATATGTTTCGTTATAATTTATAACGAAACATAGGCATAACTAGTTATAAATTATTATCTACATTTTTCAAATACTCATAGTAATATTAATAAAAACTCTGTTTAAATTTTAAGGGGATTAATGCACCATCAATAATGAGAATACCAATCTTGAACTGAGCCTCTCTAATTGGTTCAAAGACCCTTTTAGTGCTGGTTTAGTTCGTGAAAAGTAAATCAATCATGATACGCAGTTACAAATAATAAGGGTATTTTAAACTTATCTTGTGACCTATTTACTCACTGGCCAAGAAATATTCTCGGCCAGTATTTTTTGTTTTTTTTTTATTTTTGCCGATGTAGATGGACACTGAATTAATATTTTGTTTTCCAATGAGTTAGTTTACTGAACACTCAACCACTAGATGTCGCTAATATGATGAGTCGAAATGCGCGGCTTTTAGTGGTCGAAGAGCAAACGTGGCCGCTAGATGTCGCTCCAATGATGAGCCTAAATGTATAGAAATGAGCATCTCAGTCTATTAAACTATTTAACTGATAAGTAAACATTTTAATTGAGCAGTTGGATGTATTTTTATTAGTGTTTCACTTCTTCTTCTTCGTCGTGTCGATGGCCGAGTCAAATTTTATTTTGACTAGCCACTGTGATGAAAAGATTAGCCAATTTGCTTTGGAGAACTCGCGAATTTCCCAGCTGCGCCGGACGTAGAGAATCGTTGAGTACATTGGGGAGGCTTTTTTCAGGGATACATGATACTTATAATTTTGCATCTGCAATTTTTACCCCAAATCAGACACATTATAACGCTTCAACAAATATCGTCCCCAAATTTTCCCCCAACTGCTAACTCGTTTCATATAAACCAAATTGATAAAATAGCCGTATTTATCGCTTCACATACCTACGAATATATCGTCGGAAATAAATAAAATTCTGTAGGAAAGTCGTAAGTCGCAACATATGGCCCGGAGCGCGATGTCGGACGGTGAAATGCAATCGCTTGAAAGCTTCTACTAAATAAAAGTACCTACAAGTAGAGATAGTGTTAAATTTAAAGCAATGGATATCTGAAAGAATGGTTGTTCCATTTGAGATAGTACTTTATTTATATTTACAGAAAATTTCTAGTCGTTTATAGGTTTATGTTTCAAGGCGGATTGGAATCCAATAAAAAAAATCTTTTTGTGAAATATTTTTACTGGATAGTTTTGATACATCATCACTCATCATCAATATATATAAGGAATACATAATGTGCTACGTAGAAGCAATTCCGAACAAAATTATGATGCCACACAATCTTGGCACATTGGCAAAGTTGCGTTTAGCCACTTGACTACATTCATAGCAAGTAAGATTAAAAGAAAAAATCTAAATTTTAAACGAACCTACATAAATAAACTAGGCAATTATCCATATTTTAGTTCTGTTATAAAAGTTAATAATCTGAGCTGTATTGTTAATGTCATTTCGGATGGCTACTCTTTAGATCCCAGTGTCAAAAAAAATTGTATCCTTAAAATTTTGTGAAGTAGAAATTTGTTAATATTAAATATCTAATCGTTACCTTAATGTTATTAGAATCAAACAGAACATTACCTTATCAACATTCACGTAACTTTCAAATACCTCTAAATAAATTTGAGCCCTGGTCTGAATTCCAGGCAGCTATAAAATAGTGTATTTGGCATTAGTTTCAATATCCATGATCCCAATAAACTCAATATATACCTAGTCAAAACGCAAATATCGTTAAACAAATGTATTTGAAATACCTACGGGTATTACTATTAATTAAGTACCCAAAATTTTATAGGCCCCTAGTTTCAAAGATTATAATCGCGATAATTTACAACTTTTACAAGTTAACGACATCGTAAATTATAATATTTAGTGGGTCGTTTCGGCAAGGGGTAAACCTTACGTATAGACATTTGTTACTTTTATTACAATATTATGATAATTAACAACGGGAAACAATTAACTATGAAAAATTATGTTCAGTAGTTTGGATTGTAATTAAAAACGAGCTTTTAGTAATAATTCTATCAAGCCAAATCTTTCGAGCCTTTGCCCAATTACATTGGGGTCAACTTTAGTTCAACGGATTCAGCTAAATATCAGTATTTTACGTGGAGTGACTGCCATAAGACCTCCACAACCCAGTACGAGTTAATACGATACTCTTTGTTAGACTAGTTATTATACTTTTTGGCCTCTGACTGCCTGTAACGACTGCCATAGATCTTCTAATGGCAACCGGGACCGACGGCCTACCGTGCTCTCCGAGGGAGGAAACCTGGTTATAATAAGATAGTCCCATCTGCAAGATCGATCGGTCCGCTTCGAATTAGCCACGAGTTTCTCATAGTTATATCAATAACATAAATATGCTATAAGCTTTTAATAATCTGTATACCATCAACCGAGCACCGCATGCAGTAAAAAAAAATTGAGGTGGACTACATTTTGTTGTCCATAAAAAAAAATGTTGAACAGAATGTTACACTCGATGGTTCCTTGTATTCGTAATAATTATGTATGTCCGAGAATTATGTCTGTAAAATATAATATAAATGCTTATAGAGTAAGATCCCAGAGCTGGTACGGAATGGAATGGAAAGTGGACTCATTTTTCCGCACTTAGACTCTCATTTGGTCCATTGTGCGTGGAGAGTCCTGGCTAACATAGCCAGCCTAACTCCGCCCAGAAGCTCAGAAGTTTCCTGGGGACTTCACAGGCTTCGCGGAGTGACCTCACTGTTCCGAGGATTTGTTCCCGTTGAGAAGCAACGGCCCTACATTCCAGGACTACGTGGGAGACCGTTTCTTCGGCGTCAAGACATCCTCGACAGAGAGGACTGTCAGTGATTTTTATGGTGTATAGGTGTTTGTTCAAGGGACAGTGACCCGTTATTGACCCTATCATTATTTTTAGATTTGTTCTGTTTAGTCTTAGAAGGTTTTTTGTGAGTCGATGATTCGCTTGCGGTATTGCAAGTTTGGCTTGCCGACACTCAGCGATTTCTGACCATCGTTGGTTTTGGGTCTCTATCGATCTTTGGCGGATCCAGGTCCGGTATTGCGTGAAGGGGATTGGAAGAAGAGGTTGCGGGCCTTGTACTGTCGTATCTGAACCCCTTCTCGCTATCTGAGAACTCGTTCGTCTGCAATGTCGTTACCAAGAGATCCACTGTGCCCTTTGATCCATTGCAGGGTGACCTGATTCCTGGAGCAAATTTTTTCTAGGGCATCGTGACATTCTATGATTAGTTTGTTGTTGGTTTTATTGTTAAGAAGAGCAAGATCCCAGAGCTGACAGACATAACTTATTTTCACACGGATGAAACCTGAAGTTTTCAGTAGCGTCTCGTGTGCCTTGAATACCTCAATTATGTAATACAAATACAAATACAAATACAAATACAAATACAAATACTTGAAGGATACCTAGAAATCAAACGGCTATGTCAGAAAATCTCAAATTCAGCTGTACCTGCAATAGAATTGTCGCTTATCCCCTTTTCGCCTTCAACCTGTATAATTCCGAAGCATGTTCCTCTCGACCTCGTTTCACTGGTGGCGTGTGAAACAGACGTTAGGGTCACCCCTCGATTTAATTTTCACATATCGTCCATATGCCACCTCCCTGCTTGTACTGTTCACACGAGGATCGCGTTTATGGGAATGTAATGAGATTATTGTTTTATGTAAATTTGTAGTTTCATAACATGATAAAAAGGTTAAATAATTAAGTTAACGTTCATAGACTATTAACAATGTGTGGTTATGGTTAAAACTGATAAATAAGTACTTGAATTTTACATAAAAGCCTTACATAAAGGCTTAAAAGAGTTCGCTTTACTGTATTAATACGTAAATACTCTTATTAAATTAATTAACCTTAGGCATTAAAACTGCAAATATAAAAGAACATCTAAAACTGAAAATGAAACCAAAACCTAGTTAATTAGGACTCGTCTAAAGTCTAGACTCATTAAAATTCTAAATTCTTAGAACGTTTAAATATATCCTACAAACGACTCTTTTTAGAGAACTTTACCTGAGCAGATGCATTTTGCATTAAGCTCGCTAACAAGAGGGATTGAATTTAAATTAATTCAAGCTCACACTGTCCAAGTTCTGGCAAGTATCTAGATAAATTTCCATCCAAGATTTAAGATTAAACTCGTCGTACGTCTGTCGTTTTAAGTGCATTTCTGCGCTCAGGATGTTTTATTCTGAATACCAATTGACTCGGTTACTTTCAAGTCATTCGAATCCGAGTAATCCTACTTCCTATCCTTCTTATATTATAAAAGTTAGTATGGATGTTTGGATGTCTGGCAATTTGTAAGCTTATTCACGCAAAACTAAGCTGTCGATTTTGATTTAATTTTGCATACATGTCATGTTACTTTTAGCGTACCTACGTTAAAAGTAGACTACTACGTAATTAGGGTTTAACGTTTTATTATTAAGTTTCTATCTATTTATATAGACAAATCATATCTAAAACTCTAAAATACATTTAAGTGTTCCAGATGTAAATTTGTCTTTAGTAATAAATAAAAACTTCATAATAATATAAATCAACCCATATATTTGTATAGAAAAAGGTCAACCAATTGTTTCCTCTTCATGTGGCTATTTTTTATTGATTGACAATACTAGAGTTGTGGAGCCACGAGCGGCAGCTACTAATTCTTTATATATGTATAGATTTAACAATAAATATAAATTGAGTAGTTATGTACGTAAACGGAGAGTCCGAATCCGAATCGGTATGAGGCCTTTCTTTACTTATTGAACTTCAAAATCAACAACTACATTTTCTCTGTTTCTCAAAATAAAAGGCTTCTAAAAGCCGCCATCTCAGTCGGTACTAAACTTAGTAATCATGTCTCATAAAAGCTTAGGCGGGCAATGGGTAAGTTATTTTTTCTTATTGTACACACGACAACACATCTAGCTATACATTTCTAATATAATATGGTTTCGCTATTAGGCTTCCCGTACAATTTGAGACCAGCTTATACTGGTAATGTACAGCTTGATTTGTTGCCGTGTGTACATCTTGGAGTTTTATTACGTGTGTATTATTTACAACCACATAATATGTCGGAGATAGCGTCTCATACCAAATGGAATAATACAATTTATTTTATAAAAGTTGTTTTGACGGTGAAAATGTATAGTACATTTTCGCTGTTGTTTGCTGGTTTGTATTTTCTCAGCTTATATACGGGCTAGAAAACAAGCGAGTAGTGTTACTAGGTGTATATTGTTCGTTATATTAATATGTGTGTCTTCAACTCAGTTAATCCTTGTGACTATACACAATATATACTTTTCATCATGAATCAAATAGAACTTAGACCTAATTATGCTATACTGATGTTACCGCCGAGCCAGATCCTAATTAAAGCCATCGACCTATTTATACTTATAATACACAGTTTGATTACCTGATGGCAATGATTGCCACAATTGACTATTACTAAAAGCGTGTTGCATAGCAAAATGAGTGACGCTGCGTAATAAGGGTGTTTAAGAAAATTTACGCCTCTAGTTCTAGCCACTTTGGCAAGAGGTGTCACCACTAATACCAAAGTAAAGACAGTAGGATAACTTTATAGAAATGGGCCGGTGCCGGTTAGAACGCGGTGTCCGCACTCACAGAAGTAATTTCGTGGTTCAGCCGCACGCTTTAAGTACATCGCACGCTTGCTGACATAAATTTTTGTTTGCATTAATTGTAAAATGAATACCGTACGCATCAACGAGAGTAGGCAATCAACTCGCCGCGCGGTCTATGTTAACCTATTCTAAACAATGTCAATACTGCGCGCTGCGTCATGTTTCATGCTTATATACTCTGACATTTTTGACAGGTTTCTGAACCAGACGTCTCAGTGCTGCCGCCTAGTGAGCGTCATCTTACAAAATAAATGTGTGTGAAATAAAATAGATAGGGCAATCATTCGAGTATAATGTAGCTATATAGGGGTGCATGAAAGGAGCCTCCCCGAGTGACGTACACAACAATTCCGTACGTCCGGCGCACCCTGGGCAATTCGCGAGTTCTCCAAAGCGAATTGGCTAATCCTTTCAACACGATGGCAAGTTAAAACCTTGACCACCTTACTGACTGTCCAAAATGTCATACCACCTGCACAAGAGAGGCGCTCATGAACGCCGACGAGAGCGCCATAACAGTGGCCACTTATTGGACCAATAAATTTTGACTCAGCCATCGACACGACGACGAAGAAGAAGAAGAATGTAGCTATCATGTGTCTGAAACATAAATCACAAATCAACTACTAACATCATCACTAACAACCATCGCATTAATGATCGGTTTACAAAAAAAATAGGAGGCACCATGATAATGTCCATGTCAATAGTAAAGAAATTGTAGTAATTATTGCTGATTAAATTTCCGGGTCATACAAAATTGTTATTATTTTTTAGAGGCAATGCATAATCCGGTTCTGCATTGAGTGCTCATAACAACTGATGACAGACACAACTTACAACAGTCACATCGCAGAATATGACAGTTCTTTTTTAATGGAAGCTTACTAGTTCAAATACAATTTTTTAGTATTATTGTTAGCCCTCTCGAGCTACGCTTAATTTGTTTGTGTAAGGAGAAAGTTCACGTCAGTGGTGTAATGGCCAGGATTCGAACCTAAGATCCATTGCGCCACGGTCGCTTGATGATGAGATATGATGAGATGTACACCCTCTGCCATACGCCTCTAGGTAAAACAAACGTAATGTTTAATTATACAACTAGCGATCCGCACAGGCTTCGCTCCGGGTACTATGTAATACTATAATATGTATGTTTTACATACATGAAAACATTCGTTATGAATCATTATATTTATAAAAAACTTTTTGTGTGTTTTTGTACTTTTAAACATTTCAGTTTACATAGGGACAGACAGACAGACAGCGGGCAGCGACATTTTTTATTTTGTATTAAAATTATTATTTTTTTCCGCTTGTTTTAAAGCTCAACACTAGATATAATGTACTGTGCGACGCCACATTATGAGAGTCCTTGTTTTTTGTTTATTTTTATATTATTCATTTTTATTTCGCTCATTGTGATATACAAACAATTTTATCTACCTACATATTGGCGGCACTAAATATGTTTGGATTTTTTTTATTATTTAGTATTTTATTGTACGTTTCGAGAAGGTTATATTATTATGTCGGTACTTTAGTTGTTATTTATAAATGGAACTAAAAGATAAATTTATATCATTCACGGCGTAGTGGTTAAAGCGGTCGCCGCGCCGCTTTCAACTGCGCTGGAGTTGTTGGTTCGATCCCCACATGAGACAAATCTTTGTGTGATTCGCAAAGATTTGTTCTGACTCTTGGTATGATTTGTGTGTGTAAAATGTATATTTGTGAAATTCCCCGCGACAAGGAGTTATTCCTAGTGCGGGTGTAGTGTAAAAAAAAACAACTGGATGTATTTTTTTGGAACTTGAAAATTTAAGACTGAATTTCGACACTGGTCAAGTATGAGCCTTTTGATATTACATATAGAGTACTATTCAACAATACCTACATGTCAAAATCAACCATTTAAACATAAGTGAAATGGGTCTCAGTTTTGGCTACCTTTCTCACCCGATAGCTGCTCAGGCGATACAGTGACAACTACAAAACAAAGGTATTTTATGTACATGAGGCACTATCCAGTAAATAAGTTTTCATCCTTTTGAAAATAAGTTATTGTTTAATGGTCAGGATTCTGACTCTATTAAAAAAAAACTTTAAAACAATTTTATTTTTTTAATTTAATAATTAATTGGCTCTTGTTTTATACCAACTTTTTGATTGTGTAGTCTTTACGAGTCATAAAGCATATTATTATTATTCATGATACAATTTAAATTTCGACATATTATCTTATAACTTAATCAAAAGCGTAAATTGAATGTAAAATTTAGTTTTTTTTTTTTGCATTTCTTGTCCCAAATTGCGAATAGCAGTGAAGTGTATGAGTAGTGTGGGCGCTGTGACCCAGATTCAGCACAATCGCAGTCTCCTATTATCACAACCAGGATAATTACTAAAGATGCCCGGAGGTACGTTTTCATCATAAGTAAAATGTTAAGTGGTGATTTAAATAAATGGAAGAACAGATTTTAATTAAATAGTGTTTAGTTTTTATAATAATATTTTACATAACAAGTGAATGAGCAAAAAGTTTATGTCTTTGCTAATTAATTTGTTGTTTTTGTATAATGAGGTACATAAGGTTTTAAAGAATGTAATGAAATATTAGTATTTACTATAAAAATAATTATGTACTGCCTCGCTGGTTAGCGTATGCACCTCTCACCGCGAGATCTCGGGTTCGATTGAATAACACTTTACTATATAATTGATTATTTATTGAATATTGTATTGATTTATGAAAACATACCTCATTAATCGAACCGATAACATTCCGAATAAATTATTATATTATAATATAATAATATATTCGGAATGTTTTCGGTTGTAAAATTATTTAAAGATTAAAGATTAAAGATTCATTTATTCGCAGGAATATGGTACAGTAGATGGTATACATGTTTTAGCAGCCCGACATATTATTCACCTTTAATAGGCATGCGAATTTTTGTTTAAAGAAGTAAACATGGACAATAAAGTAGCACTAACAAACAGGATAACTTATTTTTTACAGGCATGGAATTCATTAAGCGTATAAAAGCACTTTTCAAGTAACCAAGACTTAAGTTTTCTTATAAAAATATGTCAAGTGTTAAAAATTAAAGTGTTAAATTAAAAATTAGTGAATAAATATATTTATTCACAATAATTTTAACATTATTTTTAAGAGTTAAACTACTCAAAACTCCTTTGTTTCAAATATCAAAAACATTGAAAAATGTAAAGTTTAGGGTCGTAAATAAATATTAAATTTGACTCTGGAGATCGCTATTGTACAAGAACACAGCCTGAAGCAATAGCGGAGTGCTACTAAATTTCTAAATTTCTCTCTGGATGACGCTAACAAAACTTCGGTCCCATCGCGACTCCATGGAAACTTACGTATACAAATTTCAACTGCAATAATGTCAGTATTTAAATGTTATTGTAAACGTATACGGTCAACTTTAGTATTTTTGGATTGCGGTGTAATTTTGAACGAAGTTGTGCAATAATCGACTTTTCCTTGGTGATGTTGTTGGAATGGATTTTTGCTTTTATTTAGAACCGTCATCGCGACAGGCACACGAGATAGGTCGTTTTATAGGTGCTATGCTTAAATATTCACTTATTCGATTTATAGTATTTGTTTTTATAGCGACAACAGTTATAGATCATCGGCGAAATGAATTTCGACCTTCTAGCTATCACGGTTCGTGAGATACAGCCTGGTGACAGACAGACGGGGTTCACGTCCACCTCCATGGGTCTATTGTGATTGTAGCCTCATTATAGACCTTTAGGCCAATAGCCTTTAGCGTAGTCTTAGTAATAGGGTTCCATTTTTACACTTTTGGTACGAAAACCCATCAATGAACTCAAAGGAATACAATTGATTTAATAAAATAAAGAGATATTCAAAAAAACTGTTTCTAAACCACATGTACAGCAACAGAAGAGGCTACACGCGAACAAATTTTGCTGACTGTACTGACTATCAAAAAAGTCTATCCTATCGCCACCAACCGGGTACAATCCAGACTGCGTGCTGTCACTGAAAAATTACTGATGAAAACATTCAAATACAAATTAACATTTTTTCACAAACTGTAAACCGGACCCGAGACCTCGTTGTAAGAGAGAGAGAGAACCACTAGCCGAACAAGGCACTAGACGCTCAACTTTTGAATCCGTATATTCCGTAGCAGTGGGTAGCACAAGTTCCGCGGCCTGACGTCTATACAACCACAAACAGATGCAAGTTTAATGTCTTTCACCCACAACAGAGTCCCGGTACCGAGTATGTGAACAACAAGATTCTATCGACTTCCTATTGGTATAGTGTTATATTGTTTGTGATATTCCCATAATTTATCCACATGTCGTGTTACAAACGACAAAATAGTAATATGTTGTATTCCCCATTCCTACTTCTTCATCCCTGTGAATGTATAACATGATATCACGTCTATATTACACAGAAAGGTGAGGTTAGAGGTGTATTTACACTAACATTTTTTTTTATTCTACATAGTACACAGGACTTACTTTTATACATTTTATATTTAGGTGTCATGTGCTACCGCGTTCAATTCCATCTCCATGATATTATTGATAATATCCTGTCGTAAAAATCCCTTAGAACACTTTTGCACAAACCGAGAATCGAACTCGTCTTGTGGTGAGACGCAGCATAGGTACGCTGACTACTACCTAACGAGGTAGTATTTAATTTATTTTTAACCGATTTTTTTAAAACTTACTCTTTGTAAGCTATCAAATTCGATGAAATATACCATAATTATGTTATTCAAAATAATGTAGCATTCGAATAGTGAAGAAAGTTTTGAAATCATTCTTTCAGTTTTTAAGTTTATTCTTTACATTGAACAATACAAATCTTTCCACTTCATAAATAGTGTTGATAAGATTGATTATAAACTGACTTTATTAAATATCCATGCAGCAAAGTAGATAAAATAATCTCACATTTCTATTATTTCCTCTGCAAAATTGTGACGCTTATAAAAATAAGACGTTTTTAATTTAAATCCGTAGTTCTGTTTAATTAAATTGTCGCTTAACATTTTACTCGCGATGAAAACGTACCTCCGGGCATCTTTAGTAATTATCCTGGTTGTGATAATAGGAGACTACGATTGTGCTGAATCTGGGTCACAGCGCCCACACTACTCATACACTTCACTGCTATTCTGAATTCGGGACAAGAAATGCAAAAACGAAACTGCATTTCGTATTCAACCGCATTGCATTAAAATTATTTTTGTGAAGAAGTTTAAAATATTGTATAAATCAAATTTAAATAGGTAGGTACGTTTGACAATTTAGCCCCCATTCCACAAAATTTCTTGATCTACAGATTTATCAAACTTGAGTTTAAGACTTCGGTAAAATTGACACGAAGTCTGTTGCTGCTTTATAACCAAAATTTGTTAAGATTTTCTCGACATTCTTCTCTATTTTACTCGAAATTTTGCCGGCGAAAAAAGAAAGGTTTCTGGCTCACAGTTTTTTGAAGTATAAGAACACAAACAAACCTTTATAAAATATAAAAATAATCACCTTAGCTAATTTGAAAATACGTGGCCAAGCAGCAATAATTTCCTTCTTAGAAAAATCTGTTCGGAGCAAAAAAATTAAGAATTATGAGCAAACTCGTACTTTTCCTCTAAATCTAGGGGAGACAAGGTTAATAGGGTTGAAACCCCGCGGCCTCCGGCTAGGCACGTAGCTCAGATGAAATTTAATAAATTTCGACTCTACTACGTCTTCGGCCACATTATAAACTTAACTGTTTACTTTTATTTTTGTCAAATTGAATTTTATGCAGAGATCACGCTCCAAATTAAATGGTTATAGCTCGAAATTTGTTTTGGACGAAATTGATATTGGTTTTTGTAAAGGGCTCCTGAATATTCATTTCAATAAGGGTTTAATACCCCAGATGTGAAGCTGCATACCTAAATATATTTATGGTTTATAACGAAAACAGTAAACAAATCTATTTTTTTACGCATATTTTATTTTCTGTTGAATAATATTATTTTCCTTTTTTTTTGACAATTATGATAGAAATGGTACTTTTAAGGTACTGCTGCTATTTAATTTTTTTTCATTTAATAATTGAAATTCAATACAACTGTAAAAAAATCAGAAGATTCTTTTCAATAATGAAGTGTAAAACGAGATAAAATTTTAAATTTCGTGTTGTATGAAAGAGATCACAAAGTTAATGGTTCCAAGAACCCATTACCCACCACATTCATTTGGTACTTCATGTAATGGGGTAGCTACGACGTCGAAGAATGGCCACCCTTTAATGGAATCGCTTCAATGGAGATATTATAATGTCTTTTGAATTGTAATAACGATTTCTGAAAGTCATTACTGGTTAGTTTATTTATCCAATTTATACGGAGGCTTATTGTTCTTGCCTCTTGATTCGATTTGAATTGAAAGTTTATAGCTGCTGAAGAGATAATAATGGGCAGCTATTATTTGGCAATTTGCTTGCGTAATGGCCAGTCATTGTGACTTTGAACGCTAATATATTTAGAGTGCTGCCCTTGAGTCGGGGATAATAGATTTAAATGTTCGTTATTATTCAATCTAATACTTTTTTGAAGCTTGATGTTCTGCTCAGCTGTTTAAGCTTATGGTAAGATATAATGTTCAAAATCAGCAAAAACTACTTATCGTATCTGAAATATAAATGTTTAATTAAGTTCGTGATTGTTTAGTTCGGATAATTCATTAATTAAAGACAAAAAATATTTACTAATGTCAATTAATACTTATAATTTATGCAAGGATAATCAATATCTCCACAAGAACGGTAAAATCATTGCCAACAGATGCGTTTAACTAACAGTTAGCCGTATATTCATCTGAGTCAACTATACTGTCACTTGACCAAGATGGACGCTGCAAAGGAACATAAAATGTACCAGCCCGCCTGTCATAATAATATTATTATGAGCAAGCGACCCTTAGTAAGAAACTCGAAGTAGATTTGTTTCATTGTTTACTGTATTGTTAATTTATCAGTAGGTGGTTATATGTATATAGCAGCTAGATACGAGAATAGTAGATTGGAGAGGAAACAGGATTATGTGACCGTCCCTTTATGTCGTGGGCCGGCTGTTTTATACAGCTCGCTGGTTCGGAATGTGGGAATGTTCGGGTGGACACTGCGTATAGTTTTATATTTATTTTGGGTACAAAATAAAATTTTCGTGTAAAATTGCGGCGTCAAAGTAATTTTAGTACCTCAGTTACATCAAATTTTACTTATATTCAAGTCGTGCCATTAAATACGAGAATTGAAAATGCTAAGGTGTAACAGAGGTGGATGCTGCAAACTATTGATACATATAATACTATTGTAAATATCTGAACGTTGGAGATATTTAAGAAAAAAATAAAACGTCTTTGTAACTGCAGTAGAAGCCAAAACGTATTTTTTGGAATTTTAGTCTGTTTGTCTGCTTGCCTGTCTATCTGTATGTCTGTCTGTCTATATGCATGTTTGCACACGCATCACGCAAAAACTACTACATGGAATTCGACGTGGTTTTTGCAGTTGTATAGCTTGAGGACTTAATGAAAAACCGAAATTTAATTTTCATTTTGCTATATTATGCTCTAAAATGTGTATGCCACAAGGCAGAATTCATGGCGACTTATAATTATGTTAAGAACTGAATTTTACTGTCCGTACATTCAAAACAAATATAAAGAATCTTAGATTATCTTATCTTTGGTTTTTATCCTTATGGAGGGAGGTAAACTAAGCGGTGGCTTTATATGGGTGGTTTATCAATTTTAAATTAAAATACATAAAATTCTGCACATTGGTCTATTACATGACGTCAAATAACAATAAGATATATATTTTGAAAAGTCCATCCGCAATGAGGAAAATGCTTTAATTTTGTAGGAAATAGCATGGAAATTGAATAATTGAATTCCCCGCGAACAAAGTTGCGGGCAACAGCTAGTGAACCATAAGATGTGCCGGCCTAATCGTGCCAGCCGCGGTCCGCCTATCCTAATAATATTATTATGTATATAGCGACCCTCAGCAAGAAACTTTAAGTCAAAAGTTGTGTTTCATTGTTTAATGTAATAAAATATTGTTAATTTATAAAAAGGTAATTTAATATAACAGCTAGATAAAAGAATAGTAGATTAGAAAGGAAACAGGATAATGTGACCCTCCCTTTATGTTATGGACCAGCTGTTTTATACAGTTCGCTGATTCGAAATTTTGACATGTATAAAAAATATAAAATTTGTTATCAAACTGCGGCGTACTGCGTCAAAGTAATTCAAGTACTACAACGTTTAGATAAAATTAAATAGGTAATTTAAATATGAGGAAATAAAATTAACATAACACATAACATTACGCCTATATTATCTAGAAGAATGTGGCAGAGGAGAACACCACATTTTACTTGTTATGTTTAGGTCCGATGGAATAGGGGGTGACCCTATCGCCATCCACTGGGCACAATTCTAACTCCGTGCTGCTATTGTGAATTGTCGGAAGAAAAGTTCACAAATAACACTGCCTGACCCGGGAATCGAACCCGAGATCTCGCGTTGAGAGGGGCATACGCTAACAACTGGACTATCGATGCAGTATCAAGAGAGTATAATTATATGTACCTTTTATAGTAATTAAAAACACCTATATAGTAATTATACATTTATTCATATTCCACTTTGTTTTCGATGATAATTAGTGAACTAATTGTAATTAGAGAATATTATAAACCTGTATTTGCCAGAACAGACCGGAGAACCTAGTATACTATCAAACTCCATTAGAATTCACGAAGTCCATTGAATGGCTTTCAAATTTCAAACTTTTGACGTTTGACATTTGAAACCCATTCAGTGAGCTTCATCAATACCATTGAGTTTAGATATTAAGGTAGTTTATTTTTTATGCCGAATAGCCTCGTGTTTGACCGCTTTAACACCTTTAAGGCTGGTGCCTATTCACATTTGCTTTGGAAATATGTAAATAGTACTCATTTATGGAAAATCCTCGAACAAAAAAATATATATAAACACGCAATGAACGCAATCTATGCATATAATGCTAACAAAGAATAGTTTGTGCTGCGTTTTTGTCATGTCATAGGATTTAACAACTAGTTTTGTATGGCGTGCAAGAGCGGCGCTCTGCCACTTTGGCAGTGGGAGATACCTGCCAATGACACCTCCAGTTGGATTATGGCTCTGAAGCAAAAACAGACACGACAGTACGTTCTACCCTGACTTCGTATAAGCGAAACTTTATAATAATATCAACACGATTTAGCAAGAAAGCCATACACAATATTAACCTTTTCAGGTCATTGCCACCAGGAGGCATGCGTCAACATTTATCCCGGCCCCCAACTTCCTGTGGGCCCGCGCTCCACCAGATAAAACTTAATGGCCCAACTTACCGCGAATTATCCCCTCGACGAGGCATATTTTTTTGGTATCTTAACAGTGTAAATGCTTCAATAATTTAGACAGTCATTATTAACGAGCGCTATTTATGAGTTTATGATAAAATATAACATGAAACAAGTGGCGAAAATAGGCTCTAGATTTAATGATGATAATGTTACAATCATATTTATTCTCATAAACAATGTATGTAACAGTGCTCGGACAAACTACAAAACAGATTGTTGATACGTCGCTTCATCTGAGGGTAGACCGCATGTACCAGTATTTTCAGGGTTTGCTTCATGAGTAAACCAAATCACAGAAGTAAAAGCAGTTTTTATTGCCGATACAGTAGTGTTTTCGCCGTCAAGCTAATTCACAAGAGCTCTACCACCATCAATATCGGTTTGAATTTTACTAAATTTAAATCAAAAATACGCTTGAATAACTGAGGTTCGTACCACTGCAATTATTTTGGTTGTAACATGCCGCAGTTTAATAAAAATAAAATATTCGAAAAATAAATATAAAACTATACGCAGTGTCCACCCGAACATTCCCACATTCCGAACCAGCGAGCTGTATATAACAGCCGGCCCACAACATAAAGGGATGGTCACATAATCCTGTTTCCTCCCCAATCTACTATTCTCTTATCTAGCTGTTATATGTTATTTTCTCATCCATCGTCTTAAATTTAAAAAGCTCTGTGCCTTTATTATCCTTATTTGTACCCGTCCCTATTCGTACCTGGGATAATGGGTATAGCTGAAATTGCGTCGTAAATGCGCGATAATGATGCACTGTTACTTGTTGTTCAATAATAAGATGATCGATGAACATTATCTCATAGTAATACTAAAGATTTTTTAGACTTGAAGCGAGATTTGAACCCGCGACTATAGGATTCCAGTCTATCAATTTACCATTCAGCCATCCAAGCCCTACTCCAAAGCCACGATTTTTTTACGAAAAAAAAACCAATTTTTCTTAGTATTAGTGGCTAAATGTTTTATATATATCAATTAGAAATTATCTGATCGGTTCATTATAGGCATCAATATACCCGGCTGCGGTAACGACGACTTATTGCCGCGCCAGCGGCAGTACAATCGTGTTCTTAAGTTCCTTGTCAGTCTTTTAGTTATCGTCCTAGGTTTAGTGTTTCTCCTATTTTCCTAATATAATTTATTTCCTTTATTCTTAGTTTCTTTGCCTCAACCCAATCCACAACAAGGGTATTAAGGAAAAAGGGCGTTGATCAATGTTTAAGCCTGATGTGATGATGGTGTACATTGTTGAATTGTCAAAAAACATAAAAGCTAATTCTCATAAAAAAACTAAATATGTACAAATAATATACAAAAAAAGTCCGATTGGGCCTGATCCACCTGATGTTTAACTTACAAAATTAAAAAAAAAAAAAAAAAAATTGCATTTGTGAAAAATTTGCTTTGTTTCGGAATAATATTAGTTAGCTTAAGTATAAAATATTTAATAAGGTAATTTAAATGGCTTATTGCAAATCTTGGGCAATTGTATATGCAATAAGTATTTAGTAGCTATTAAAAATTATATTGTTATCTATGATTTACTGTATGTCTGAAACAAGCTTTATTTGAAATATTTTTAAATGTTTGCCAATTAAACCGATAAAGAATATACTGTATGGTGTGTGGAGTGACCATTATTTTTATGATTAATGATTCAAAATCTTTTTTTGCCTTTTTATTATTAACTTACATTTTAACTAACTAGTTAATTATCCGAAAACCGAACTAAAATAACTGGAAATTACCTTTAAAATCTTGAAGCATCGCAATATTTTTAGTTAAAATAACACATTTAATATTACTTCAATTGAAATAACAACAGTCTCGATGGTCTAGTGGTTTGTGTAGCACCTCTCACGGGTTCCAATCCCGGGTAGGGTAAAGTGTTATTTCTTTTTATTTTCCGTCAGGAAATTCAGAATAGCAGCACGGAGTAAAAATTGTGCCCGGTGGATGGCGATATGTTCAACCCCTATCCCATAAGACCTAAACATAACAGGTGCAATGTGGCTGTTGTACACCTATGCAATACTGGGTAATATAGGCGTAATGTTATATTACGTAACGTTATTCAATTAATTACAAATCAATTGCCACATAACGACAACAAGATCAAAGCATCACGTTTACCGTCCGCAACTCTTACCGGAGCCCTAAATTTCTCAACTGTATGATACGTCATTTCGTGATGCTTCACCATGCAAATCAACATGGTGAAGTTACATTCAGCACAAATGTTGTAAAGAATGAACTGAAAAATTGAAGCTATAAAAATAATCAATTAGAAGTTGAAATAACGTACACGTTCATTCTTTTATACTTAAAAAAAACTGTAATACTATGTTTCTTTTGTGAGCTATCGATATATTAAATGAGCGTAATCATAGTATATAACAAAAGAAATTAGCGAAAAATATGTAAAATTAAACCTTGTGTCTGACTGAAACTTTTTGACAGATTTTTAAATGTATAACTTATTTTTTATATTTTCAAAGCTTTAGCGATGTAGCTGTTATTATTGCTGTTTATGCGTCGATACCCAAAGGCTGTGTTCGTGTATATCTATCTTAAGCAAGCTATGTAAGAGTAGAAACCTTACTTCAATGTATTCGAGCTCAAGTCGTCCGAAGCAAAGACAACATGTTAAAGTGGGGTTTTTTAGATGAAACAAACGTAAATTGTGAATGCGGGGCCACACAAACCATGGCCCATATTCTAACTTGTCCTTCGTGCCCCAGTACCTGCACGAAGGACGCGCTAATAAACTTGGATGAAAGCGCTATTCATTTAGCCGCATACTCGGCTTACAGAATTTGATTTTGAAAAAAAAAGGAAGAAGAAAAATATGTAAGGAAAAATAGTAGTGTAAACCTACCATTAGGTTACAACTACAAACAACAATAAAGTTAGCCTCAAAAGCGTGCATTTTCAACCTGTCGTGCTTCAAACAAGATCAAAGCATCACGTTTACCGTCCGCAACAAAGTAAACAAATAGACGTGCTAATGGCTGCTACTTCGTAGAAACGCTGCAATTCCAACGAACTTGTTCAGTTCATGACGCGATAATTGATTTTTAATTGCTGCTCGGTTGCCGCTTTCTGTCAGTAATTGTATGATTGGCAATCGTACTGGGGTAGTTAAGCAATCACTAGGTTCTAACATGAAGAAAAGGAAAAAAGTAACCTACAAAGTACAATTGTTTAAAAATATGCATAACTAAAATAAATCTGTACAATGTGGGGTTTACGTACCCAGCTCTATATCCATTTTGGTCATGGAATCAAGTCCCACGGAATTGAATTTGTCAACTTATAGCTGCCATGAATGACAGGCTTCACCTTATTGGCTGCACGTCATCTATTAAGAAGAAATATATTTACTTCTACTTATTTGACTACCTTGTTGGTCTAGATCCTGTTCCTGGGTTCGATTCCTGGATCAAGAAAAGTGTTATGTGTTATTTAACGTCAATAAATTTTGAATAGCAGCAAAATGTTTTGAATTGTACCCGATGTATAGTTATTAGCTCAGACCCTCATTTATAGCATGGAACCTAAATATAACAGGTAAGTGTTGGCTGTTTTGCTGTCCGACCCACCCTTCTGAGTTATATTATTTCAACTGGTGGTAGAGCTCTTGTGAATGAGGTCGAGGGCGGCAGCACCACCGTCTCACCTTTAACCTGCCGCCAAATAGTAGTGCTTCCATTACTGTGTTCCGGTTTGGTGGTGAGATCAGGCCCTGAAATTACTGGCATATGAGGCATAACACCGTAGTCCTCAGCTGCAACGACGCATCTATAATCTGCTTTTGTGGATTGTTGATGTCCATGGGCTGTACTCCACTTACCATCAGGTGGACTACACGTTCGTTCGCTGGGCTGTGGGCGTAGTATAAAAAAAAATATTATCCAAAATTAGTAATATATTAAGCTAGGTGTAATATTATAACAGCGAATGACAAAAACATTTAAATCTCTGCTCTACACTTTCAAAAAAAGGCTCACATGGATGGCTAGTGCAGTAAATCCGTTGGATCGTCAACCAGAAAATGAAAAAGTGCATCATGACAGGGTAGCAAGCGTGGCCAAGTGGAGCGCAATTTGCTAAATGAAAAACGCACGAGAGGTGATTACGGAACGTACTTATGCAATTACTAGCTGTTGCCCGCGACTTCGTTCGCGTGGGATTTGTTGATCCCCGTGGTTTTACCCGTAGCAAAGGTTGCCTGGCAGAAATTGCGTCAAGCGATAAGGCCGCCCTTTGCATATTGTTATTATCTTTCAATAGTTATCTTTAGTTTGTAATGGAATGGTATGCAAATAAAGTTTTATCTATCCATCTATCTATCTATCTATCAAACGTTTTGCTCTGTTTCCGTAGCGCCATTTATTGCGCTTCGATGTAAACTTCCTACTGCCTTAAAAATTCTAAGTAACATTCTTGGAAATAATATTTAGGAAAATCTTGTTGTTTTTCTAAAAGTTCCTTTTTGTATTCAAGATCAGCTATATTAAATTTCGTGCTTCTCACCAAAAATTACGGACTTCCATATATCCGTTTAACCGTTAATTTACCCCTTTTGAGGTATAATATTATTATAAAAAATCCCTTTTTAATGCGCCTCTAAGCTATGTCAGGAAGCTAAATTTCAAGTTTCTAGCCCTAGAGGTTTAGGCTCTGCGTTGATGAATCAGTCAGTCATTCAGTCAGTCGGGCAAAGAATTATATCCTGATATGTATAAATAAATAAATATTTCACAACGCCATCTAGTCCCAAACTAAGCAGAGCTTGTACTATGGGTACTAGAATAACTGATACTAATACATATATACTTTTCTTTTGTAAATACATACTTATTATACATAGAAACACCCAGACTAAGACAAACCCCCATGTTCATGCACACAAAGATTTGTCTTAAGTGGGAATCGAACCCACGACCTCGGCGTCGCAGGCAGGTACACTACCCACTCCGCCATCCGGTCGTCAAATATGTATGTAGATGTACATAACATCTCACTGCTATATTACCCAGATGATGTGACAGAGATAACACAAACGTAAAACCTGTTATGTTTAGGATCCACGTGGTAGGGCTATCTACCGAGCACATAAGAAAATTCCATTTTTTTTTATACTACGCCCACAACGAACTAACGTGTAGTCCACCTGATGGTAAGTGGAGTACAGCCCATGGACATCAACAATCCACAAAAGCAGATTATAGATACATCGCTGCAGATGAGGACTACGGTGTTATGCCTCATGTGCCAGTAATTTCAAGGCCTGATCTCACCACCAAACTGGAACACAGTAATGGAAGCACTACTATTTGGCGGCAGGTTAAAGGTGAGACGGTGGTGCTGCCGCCCTCGAGCTCATTCACAAGAGCTCTACTACCAGTATTAATTATGTGCTGAATTAATTTAATTATGTGCTTTTATTGAGAATTTCTCCACTCCAGAACACGCTTACACAAACGTGTGAGTGGAGACCGCGTCGAGGCAAACGTAGTGTGGGGCGCCCCCCGGCGAGATGGCGCGACGATCTGCGTAAGATTGCTGGTAGCGATTGGTTGCGTAAGGCACAAGACCGCGAACTCTGGTGCACCTTGGGAGAGGCCTATGTCCAGCAGTGGACTGCTACAGGCTGATGATGATTGAGAATTTAACGACAGAAAAACATCAAATAACACATTTGCCTGACCCGTAAATAAACTCGAGACCTCGCAGTGAAAGACCGCATACGCAAACAACTAGACCATCAGCACTTATGGAATGAAATATCGCAAAATAAACTGTAAAATACAGGGTCATGTATATGATTGTATCCGTATTGTATAATTTTATGGTTCATAAAATGTTGTATTGTTATCGCTTTGGCATAATCGTATTGACATTATTTGCATGTTTAGGTATCGTTTAGAAATGACCTTGTACGTCTCGGTCTAATATCATGATGTTCGATTTGCCTAATAACTTTTTGATTATTTCTTGTATCTACGCCATATTTTGTATTAAAAGCGTACGCAATAAAAAAATACTGCTAGTAATAGTAAGTATCGTTAAATACTATAGCAGGTATCTATTTTGATCGAAATTTTATTACGGAATATCTAAGCATCATTATAAATCTAAATCCCTCATCGCGTTTGTCTTTCTGTTCTGCTGATCGCAGAAAACTTCTTGTAGTCCATTGCATAACGAAGTATTCTTTATTTGATATTTTAAAGCTTCTTATCGTAAACTTTTTCTTATCTTGGATGCAGTATACTTGGATTTGTTTGTCATTTTGAGATTGAGTTAAAACATCGTTACTTTTTCAATATTTTTCGACTATACCTTACAATTTTTTTTTTGTTTCAGGTTGTAGAATAGCGTCTATTAAAGCTAAGTCATCAATACTAATAAATGAAATTGAAGTGTCTGCTATTAATGTAAATAACAATTATTTTTTTTTTAGGTTGGTATAGAAATTTGCACGATACATATGCCTTAAATCCAGTTTTCAAAATGTTTGTCAGTCCGGTCTGATTGTATCGCCTAAACTTCTAAGCTGCTGTATGGATTTTAAAGATAAAGATAAAAGATATTTATTTTGTCAAACACGTGTACTCAAGTTTAGGCTTGCATGCGGGATAGTAAAGTATGAATTATAAGTTCTACATGTTTTGCCATCTTAGGCGTACAAAATGTAATAACAAACAATAAGCAACATAAAAATCCATTTAATGTGTCCGCGGGAGAAAATAACTTTGTTTATTTGATTACGTTAATTACGGGAACTACTGGTTGTATTGTAATAATTCTTTTTGTTTTTGATAGTATAATTAATAAAAAAAGTTCTAAACTATTTAACACTACGCTAAACCTTAAGCGGCCGTGGCGCAATGGATAAGGCATCGGTCTTACGATCGAGAGGTCGTGGGTTCGAATCCTGGCCATTACACCACGGACGTGAACTTCCTCCTAACACAAGCGAATTAAGCTTAGCTGGAGGGGGTTAACAAGAATACTAGTAATTTGTATTTGCAAATTACAGTAAGCTTTAAAAAAAAAAGAAAAAAAAAGCGGAGCAGTAAGGTTTACCACGTGACAAAGGGGTAGCAGCTATTCGTTATTACAATCAATTCCACACCGAAGAAGTCGCGGTCAAAAGCTTGTATACAATTAATGTACATACTCTTTGATAGCTCTATATTCTCAAAGGGGTAGAGCATAGCGTGACGGCAAAGGCTCTACAATCAACGTGAATCAGTGCTCGGCAAAGTTTGGTACAAGGTAATTGGGAATTTTAACTTGTTTAAATTTAAATAAGAATTTTGTAACTGAGCTTGATATTCAAACATTAGTACTATCTATCCTTGGATATGCAAATTAATGACCTCATTTTAGCATTGCAATTTGTACCTGTTTTAACTTTATCTATGTTATTATAATCCACTTTTGTAAAAGTAAAATGAAATGTATTTATAATAATTCAATTAAACTAATTTAAATTGGTTAATTTTTGGGCACGTTCTGTTTGCAGCGCCTTAAATCTTAATAATGTGAACGCGTGTTCTGTCGTGATTCCATAGTATGAACTCTGGAAGCCAGATCACCGGCAGTGGGGCTGGGCAGAAGATGGTAATTTTAATAAAAGCGCAGTCCATAGTAGTTGAAGAAAATTAGTGACGAGTGAATTTTTTTTAATCTAAAAATTTATTAATAACAAAAAAAATCAGAATTAAAAAAAAATTACATGGGCCCCAAATGGCTTGAACACTTTAAAACAAACATCAAAATACAAAATATATATAATTACTTATAATACTAATTGCATTTGAATTACCGTAGCTAAGATTGATTACAAATGATTTCAATCCAACCTAAATATAATTAAAATAAATCGTACTGCGCACCGCGAGGTTGCGGGTCGGGCGAAGTGTTATTTGTAAACTTTCCGTCAGGAAATTCACAATAGCAACACAGAGTTGGAATGGTGCGGATGGCTATAGGCTCACCCCCTATCCCATGGGACTTAAACATAACAGGTAAAGTGTGGGTGTTGTACACCTCTGCGTGATGTTATGTTATCTATCTAAGTACCAGCTCCAATCGGTATTTCATCAAGAGAAGAGCTGGCTAGAAACTTATGTAACAAAATTTAATTTGTCGATAACCCATTTAAATTGAACGTCCTATTAATGAAGTCTCCAGACTTTGACTTGGGTAACGGGTAAGTATTCGTTCCCTTACAAGACTAGAAACGCTTGTTCTCATATTTAATCCACAGGCGAACAGACGGGTGTGTTTTATGCAAAGCAACCGGCTAATTGTGCCGCTCTCTAGAACTGCGGCGATGGAGTGAGCACGCCTTTTAGACCGTCGCAACCCGGCTTTATGTGCTCGTAAAATATGGGATTCAGTTCTGTATTTTGTTCCTACTGCATATAGCTGACGAAGTATTGAAATTTTATCTACGGTTTTATGATGATTTGATATTTTGATGTTGATTGATTATTCCATTCTGTTTTGGCGTACTTTGATGATATTTGTATTGAACCTTTGACCTTTGATTTCCTTGTTGGTCTAGAGCTTAGTGTGTACAACCCGGGTCGGTAAAAAGGGATTGTTTCGTTAAAAAATGCTGAGTAGCAGCACGGTGCCGCGGTGTGTAGAATAGTATGCACGAAGGGTCACTCTATCATATGGGACCTAAACTTAATTGGTAAAATGTGGGTATTATTCACCGATGGCACACCCATCTGAATAATATGTTGCGTTATAAATTTAAATAATCGAAAAAGCTAAACGCTTTGAGTACTTAGTGCCCAGGGGTAAACCCTGCCGTTCTTCCTCTTCTCTTCTTCTTCGCACTCCATTACACTATTCTAGCTGTTATGACGGATCCTTCTCCATTTAAGCAGTGCGGTTATGGAATATTTTTCTTTATAAAATACGCGATAGTCCATCTATAAATGTGTTTAATATGAAAGTTAAAGAGCACTTTCATTCTATGATAAGTCAAACCAATTTGACATGATATTTATACTTTTATTATATGTAGGTATTCGTATATGTATATATATATATGTATATAGATATTTATGATATATATTATTCTTAAATCGTATTATGTATGTATATGTTATATTTATGTAATTTATAGAGAAGTACTAGGATGTTAATACGAATGTAGTGATATTTATATTTATCTTTTGTTTTTTTTTTCTTATGTTGTACACTTATCTTGCCCTCTATAACATCATCATCTCCTCTATTGCTCTAGGTTTGCTGGAAGAGAACTCAAGCACTGAGTTAAGCTCGCCTTTTGTATACTTTTACTAAAATATGTTTATTTATGTGTAATCTTTTGTGTACAATAAAGTGTTAAATAAATAAATAAGCTTTTTTTATCCACTTTTTTGTTAGGAACGAACAAAATGGTAGACATTGACTTTTTTCTGATGTGTAAAATATGTATATTTTGTTTTTATTTAAAAAACGAAACTATTTACAAAAGTACAAAAGGTCGTGGCATTAGGGCAGTAGTAGATTACCCAAATTCCGCAACCTTTATGACCCGAAAACAACGTTATTAAGCAAAGGGATCTTTCTGGCATCAAAACTATTTTGAATTAAAATTTTTGCGCACATTAGTGAAATAGTTGAGATTTAATATATCCCTACTGAAAATGATTAAATAAAATCTGAAAGGCACATAAAAGTTGTTAATTGCCACGATAACTAGTTTTACCTAAAATAAATGCTTATAAATAAATAAATAAATATTTCACAACTCACACACAACGCCATCTAGTCCCAAACTAAGCAGAGCTTGTACTATGGGTACTAGAATAACTGATACTAATACATATATACTTTTCTATTGTAAATACATACATATTATACATATAAACACCCAGACTAAGACAAACCCCCATGTTATGTTATGTTTAGCGCCCAAGGGATAGGTATAGGGTGAGACGATCGCCATCCACCGGGCATAGTCCGGTGCTGCTATTGTGAATTTCCTTGCCCGACCCGGGAATCGAACCCGACACCTCACGAGTATCGGTGAGAGGCGCGTACGCTAACCACAAGACCATCGAGGCAGTTTTAGAACCTTTACAAGATAAAATAAACAATTTTTTAAAACTTGGTAAAGTTGGACTTGCTGTTGCTTGTAAAGTGATTTGCTTAACAACAAATATTTCATTTTAATTTACTTAACTTCATTTAATGTCGGATTTATCGATGCCACCACAGACCAAAATGAGTAAAACACTCCGGGATCAAATTTATAATTAAACAACCCAATTTTTGGCAGTACATTAAAATGAGCTTGATGATATTAAAATACAAGTTGTTGCTGCAAAATGATGGCACAAAATTGATATTAATTAATTCATTTAAAAGCTTACTTCCAGGCAGTTGCAGTATCCCACTGGGCTTGCGTCGGGCGTGTAAACAACGTGAACGCCACCGCGCCGCCACTACATGCGTGTCGCGTTTTACCAGCGAGGAGGGCGTCAGCGTAAACGCAACCCGCACGCCCGGACGCATGTCGAACGCACGCGCATTCTATGAGCGACTGATCGCTCGCAACTCAGCTGGGTCACACAACTCGCTGGTAAAAAGCTGGATCTACACCTTGCAAACGAATGCCGACGAATACGCTCGTTGGCCTTCGTAGTTCGTATTATTTTGGAAGGCTTAACGAATGCTAACGAATCCTTTGATGTTACCGTTTCGCTTTGGATTGCCGGCGAACGCCAGCGAACGCCAACAAACGTCTGGACCAGGCTATACGCGACGCGCTCGCTGCGTAGTGGCGGGTGGCGTTCGAGTTGTTTAAACGCTCGACGATCGCGCACGCCGGACCCTCGCCCAATGGGATGGGGGCCTAAAGCTTCGCTTTTGCTATATTCCATTTATTTTGCCTGCATATTAATTACAACCAGTTAACGTTTGGCATCGAGAAGCATTAGCTTAATTCGATGTCAGATACAATTTCGATTTTATTAATTTTTCCGCTCACATGGGATTGCGGAATTAAATTGCTAGAAGAGTAGAAGAAATTTAAGGATTTAAAGTTGCTTGCTGTAATTGCATTATTTTGTATGATAGCCATTTATATTTTTACTATGAAGCTTTATTTTGCCAATTATGATTTTTAATAAAGTGAATCTTCGAAGTGACTGGAATGAATAAATGGATAAATATAAGTGCTTAGATTTATTTCAAATTACAGGAGGATGTGGGTAATGAGTATTTGAACATTATGTTTTTTAGTTAAAAATAGTGTCAAAACCAGGTATTTAAGGCTTTATTTTACTAACAGCCATCATAAGATAGCGATGTGTAATAAAGTGTAGTATAACATTATTTGTAAGAGAATTTATTGTTTATTGCTGAAAAAAATCTCAAATAACATTGCCTGACCCAGGCATCAAACCCGAGAACAACGTTTAGTTCTCGGTTTGACCAATAACCACTAAGCAGACAAACTCGTGTTTTTTATTCAAAAATACCTGCTAGCTGCCACTTCCAGAGGCCATTAAACAACACGGGTCGCGTGGGATACGCACATAACGAACCGCTGTAGTGAAAAACGATGCTCGGTATCAGCGTGTCACAAAATTGGAGGACGCCTGCTTTTTATTAGTACCCCTTTGACCCATGTATATATATAGGCGGCTACACATCAACCTATACATTCCCAGTACAAGATGGCCTTGCATTGTATAACCTTGCCATACAATACGGGACCAGCATAATACTGAAAATGTATAGGTTGATCGGTAGCCATGTGTACTACAAACCCAGATGTTCCTGAGTTGGGACCCACCTGAACCGATCGTATATATTTCTTTTTTGTTTATTATCCGTAACAAATTGAATTTGTTCGGCAAACGTTATTTTTTATTTTCTTTTTAATCCGTGGAAATGAACACTGATTTCGTAAGTAATTATATAAAATTAGTAATTTTCCAGCTGTATTATTTGCACTTGTTATATTTTCGTTTCAACAAGCATATTAAGTTATTTTGCGTGACCGTAATAAGCAACGATGTGGTTATGTTGTACTAAATATTAATAGTAAATATACCTACTCTATTATTATTAACTATGTTTTTTTGGGTACAAACTACTGTCTACCTTTACCAAGGTAGATATGCATGTTCGCAGTTTTTGTTCCAGGGGAGAGGCAAATAAAATAATATAAAGGAATTAAATTTAATTGAATTGATTTCTACCATTACCATACAAAATAAATCCTAAAACTCGCTTGACGTACCTTTTTTACAGCAATGTTTATATTTTCAAAGCCAGCTAAATACTAATTTCATATTTGATAGTCGTTTCTACCTATGTTAGTGACACACACGGATATACTTTGAGCTTTTATAAAATTACGTAAACGCCTACGAGCCCTCACTCTATACATAAAGCACCTGAAGATTCGATATAGCTATCGCTTTCCCTCTCCAATCTGCAGATAAGGAAGAAGATAGCTATAACTCTTGGAGAAAATGAGTCAGTGTCGTATATACAGACCGTTTGTTTTGAACGCCTCATGTACTTTTATGTCCTTAGTCGAGTACAAGGCAGTGCATTGCTCCTTGTTATCAGATAATGTTTTTAAAACTCTATAAAATTCGGCTATAAAGCACACAGTGTGCACACAGTCACAAAATAGTAAGGTACAGAAGACAAGCTCTTTAGCAATCTCTTTATTTTTTGGAACGAAGTTCTTTATCGCGCGTTGCGAAAGGGGGCTAGACGTAAAAAATTGGGACGAAAAGTTGTAACGACACATTTCGTAGCAATTCCCGTAGTGGCGTAGTAATTACATGCTACGTTACAGCTACGGTGCTACATCATCAGACACACAGAGTGAGTATGGTGAACCACATTAAGATTTTTTTTATAACTTAGAAAAATAAAAATTTCTTTACTAATTAATCGAAAGGAACTTCGTTCCATCCGGGTGTCCCTTGACACCTCATTAGTTTTTTTAAATGATTTGACTGTTATTTGTATTTGGTCTATGCCTATCCTAATCGGACAGAAGCCGTATATATACTTTGACTTGTCACTCGAAAATGAAGTCTAGAGCTCAACCAAGTAGATTGCCATAGACTCACACTCTGTCTATTGAAATCGAAAAAATTAAAACAAATAACTGGATAACAAATTTTATACAACAAAAATATGTATGGCTTGGACGTGTTTTTGAGAACCCCGCTCTTCCCCGAATTTCTTTGTTGTCAATTATTGTTTATGGATGTCAAAAGCGTATGGGTGCGTTCCAGGTTTCACATATAATTTAATAATATATTTGTCATTAATAGCAGATAGTATTTGTTAATTTTGAAAATGAGTTTTATTAATGTTATGCTTTATTATTGTATAGGTTTAGTTGTAGTTGTTTAATATTAATATAATTAAGTTTTTTATCCTTAAATATATTGTTGATGGTGACACAAAAATTGTAAATTTAAATATTAGATATTATTTATTTATTTATTTATTTTTTATTATTTTTTTTTCTGTTGTCACACTGCTTGCTTCTCATTCTCTGGGCGCATCAGAATTATCAGCGCTGCGGTGCTTTTTGGCGCTGCAGTATTGTGCTGAGATGCGTACCATTTCTGGCTTTAAGAATGTTTTTTTAAATTATTTAGTTTTAGACGTTATATTATTATGTATTTTATTTGCCAGAATAAATGATTTTTCTTTCTTTCTTTCTTCTTTCTTTCTTTCAAAAAAAATGCAGCATAATATTGTATCCTAAACATACGAGTAGATTGCCATAATACAGAGCTTCAAGGAAAATCAACATACAAATTGTACACAAGCATGTACATGTAGTTGTGTACAACGGAAAGCACAAAGCGACTGTAATTCCGTTTGCAGTTGCCTGTCTTTATACAGCGGGAATAGGGTTACCATGTTTTTAAAAATCATTTTTTTCGTTTAATACTTTAAGATGATTCCTTACATTTTGAAATTTGATACTTATTGATTCATCAACTTAGAACCTACACCGCTGGGTCGGGAAACTTCAAATTTTAGTGAAGGTTGCTTACATAGCGTAGGTGCGCACTTAGAAGGAATTTTAGCCTATCGTTTTTGAAGTTAGAAGCACGAAATTTTGTTCAAATAATCTTGAGTAGAAAAATGAATAAAATTCTTATTCGGGGTTATTCAAAATAGTATTAGTAAGATATTAAATTTAGAGGTTTAAGTTAGTAAATAAGTTTACGCAAAAAAAATAAATAGATGTTGTACCTCACGCTACCACCTAAAAACCGCAGGAATTAATGAATTTCACGGAAACAAATCGCGGGCAACTGCGAGTTTATTACAAATATTATTTTTAAGCAACTAAAGTTAAATTAATAAGCGTGGTAGTTTGCTATAAAGTAGGTAGTCTTTCTTTATGTTAATTTTTGAACGTTTTACTACTTTTATACAAAATGTTAGCAATTAACTGTGCTAATAGCAACGAAAACTGACTATTTTTTTTGGTAAATACAGGCCATTTATTTAGTAAGTCTTGAGAACACTATGCCCAGACTGCGGGAGCGGAAAAGGTTGGACATGCGGGTAAAATTGTGAAGAGCAAGTAGTTTTTAAAATATTTAATTTATTGTAACAAAAAGAAGATCTCATGGCCACCCTTCACAGAACGTAGCTTATTTAATAGTTTCTTAATTACTGCTAATCTCACTGCACTGTATCCTTCTAGTAATTTGCGCTATTTACAGCGTCTGACGAACTGAAAGAGCCTTTCTCGTAAAATGAGATGCTGGATAAATTAACTTGAAATGCTTGTTGTATTTATTTTGAATTGTAATAGCAGAGATTGCATAAGTAATAAAATAATAAATTAAGATAAATTAGGATTTTTCATCAAATTTGTGTATTTATTTTAATTTTTAATTTATAATGTGTAATATATAGCAACCTTAAATACTATGGATTTATTTATATGTATTAATTTAATTCCATTGCTATATTTAAGTTTATTTTCTCTTTATTACCATCTTTAGCCATAATGTTGTTTTGGTTGCTATAACTTACACATTCAATTATTGTCAAAAAAACAAACAAATATTGTATGAATTATTTGAAAATATGGTGCACATGAGTTTCTCACCAGCTCTTCTCATGATGCAATACCCATCGGAGCTGGTACTTGGATTGATTATAATTCAAATCTTTAAGTTGAATTAAAGTCAATCTAAGCTCCGGTGTCAAATCATTTTATTACAATAAGTATTATAATTTAGTTAGCTAAGTTTTATTTTAATTTTATATTTTTTATATTTTGATGTTTGTTTTGACGTGATCAAGCGCCCCTTGGGCCCATGGAAATAAATGATTTGATTTGATTAAACATGGTAATGATGAAAAGTTATGCACGATTTTAAATTTACACGTAATTAAGAATTTCGTGCGTTGTTGTATTTTCTAAAGAATCGAGCTTTAGCGCGTCAAAATATTTGTAAGTTTATCGTGGGTTGATAAAATAAAAATTACTTACCAGTTTCTGCGTGCGGCTCCACCTTCGTGGCAGTCATGTCACAGTAAAAAGTAGCCTTTGCCTCTCTCAATAGCAACTTTCACCAAAATCGGTCCGGTGGATTCGAAGATTTTTGGGTTCCTACAAACAAACAACCAAAAAATATTTTCTCTTTATACTAGTGTAGTGTATAGATAAAACGCGTAAAGTCTGAGTCAGATGTCATAAATTAATAACATTGATCACTATTTTAAGATAGTATTTTCATTTTATTTCTATCAGCATTTTTTTAACTATGGTACAGACCAGATGGTTAAAAACCGCTTATCAGCAGAATCTAAAACAAAATATAAACATAGCGGTTTTCTATAATACAATCTAGTAACCATGAACTTTCTGAATACCGCACTTTCTAATACATATAACGTGCCAATTTCGTTGGTTAATCAAACATCAATAACACATTATCCAACAGGAGCGTGTTTAATTTAAAACGCATGAGGCAAATTAAAATGTCCTTTAAATTCAGTAATATAAAAGAATCGCATAGGTGGCGCTAAAACCACGTAAGGTTCGTCTAGCTTAGGTATATATATATATATATATACCTATGACGCGCGCACAAAAGAGTTGAGAAATTTCGAGTTTAGCAGCATACGAATCCATAGCTGAATTGGCAAAGCACTTGGGCGTATACCCAGGGGGTGCAGGTTTGAGTCCTGCTGGTTTCTTAATTTTTCAACTTTAATATTATATAAAATATAAAAAGGCATAGCAAAGCTAAAATTTGCTTTAAAATATTACAAATATAAAAGAAAATTAAGTAAACCCATTCCATTAAGAGTTGAAATCAATTATTTTTTGCATTTAAAATTTTAGTTAGGTAGATGTTATATTAAGCTAGAATAAAATTAATCTGCCGAGGCTTATCCGAGCTTCAATAGGCGTTTTATCTAACGAATTAACTAAATTCAAATTCAAATTCAAATCATTTATTTTCATAGGCCCCAGGAGGCGCTTGAACACGTCAAAACATTACAAAAAATGATATAAAAGTAAATAATAAATAATACTAAATTATACTAATTACAATGATTTGAATAACCGGGGCTCAGATTAATTTTAATCAAACTGTTTAGAATCGAATTAAAATCAATCCAAGTACCAGCTCCGATGGGTATTGCATTATGAGAAGAGCTGGTGAGAAACTCATGTGCACCATCTTTTAAAATGAAAAATATAACAATATAAAAGTACATAAAAAAAATCACATAAGAAGAGCAATTCATTTCCAAATACTATTATCATTTATGTAGTCTGAAATACTATAGTAAGCTTTTTGACATAATTTAGTTTTAACATATTTTTTAAATTTACCTATTGATAATTCTATTGCGTCTAAAGGAAGTTTATTGTAAAAGCGTATACATTGACCTGGAAACGAGTTAGAGATTTTATGGAGCCTAGTAGTGGGCACAGCGAGTTTGTTTTTGTTCCTTAGATTTAATTTATGGAGATCACTATTTTTCTTAAATTTCGTTTGGTTTTTGTGAACGTACATTAAATTTTCGTAAATGTATTGAGAATGTAACGTCATAATATGTATCTCTTTAAATTTATTTCTTAGTGTCTCCTTGGGACTCATCATATAGATAGCTCGAATTGCTCGTTTCTGGAGCACAAATATTGAATCTATATCCGCGGCACTACCCCAAAGCAATAAACCATATGACATTATACTGTGAAAATAGCTAAAATAAACTAAACGCGCAGTGTCAACATCGGTCAGTTGACGAATTGTTTTTACGGCGTAAGCTGCTGAGCTGAGTCTACCAGACAACGTTTCTATATGTGGGCCCCATTGTAATTTAGAGTCTAATGTTATACCAAGAAAGACAACATATATAGACAAATATGAGTATTTTACGTCGAGCGACTGCCACACACAAGCCACTAACGTCCAGTAAGTCTGACTTTCTAGCCTTTAACTACCCGTAACGATTGCCATAGATCCTTGAATAGCAGCCGAGGTGACAACGGCTAAGTGTGCTCTCTGAGGCACGGAGGAAAATTTGTAATATTAATATGGTCACCCATACGTGGCCGATCGCGGTTAGCATTGCGTGAATCTGCAATATCAAATCGCAGTTTCAACTTAACCACGAGCTCTTCTACTAAGCTAGTATAAAATGATTATGACAATATACAGGCGCTTATACGCCATTAGTATAATCGAGTATACACCGATGCTAACTTCGTTAGAAAGTTGCGCTACTCACTAACAAAGCCTGTGTTCTATTGAGTTATGATAGTTCGGGCAGCGCGGAGGAAACATTAGCGAAGAATGCATGCGAAGTGCTCACCTACTAAAGATTTTATCATAATGAGTATGAAATATTATTTATTGAGAGTAATCTATATTTTAACTAGTCCGTATGGTGACGGACTATAAGAATACAAATCACCACCCCATATCATCCCGTGGGTGTCGTAAAAGGCGACTAAGATAAAGTTGAGCAGCCTAAATATACTGCTTAGAGAAGGAAAACTCGAGATCAAACCCTATACCAACCCGTCTGGCCAGCGTGGTATTAGTAGGCCAAAACCTCCTTTATGAAGCCACATTGTGGCGCTAATTGGGAGAGGCCTATGTCCAGCAGTGAACTACGAGCGGCTAAATGATGATGATGATAAAGATATTTTAACTTCAGATTATTTTTATAGCATTTAGTTATGCTTAGCAAATTATACTAAGAAACAGTTGAGAAAGATATGGGTGATATCCTGCCGGTCCCATATCTTTTTCAACTGTTTCTTAGTATAATCTATATTTATATATTTGTTAACCCTACTAACTGATTCTACTGATTCAACGCAGAGTCTAAGCCGCTGGAGCTAGAAACTTGAAATGTATGGAGGTGTCCAACATGGCGTAAGGGCACACTAAGAAGTCCGATGGGTATTTGCCATTGTTAGCAAACAAAGTGCACGGTTGGCGTAGCGGTTAAAGCGGTCGCCTCGCCGCTTTCAACTACGCTGGTGTTATGGGTTCGATCCCCACATGGGACTAATCTTTGTTCTGACTCTGGGTGTGCTTTGTGTGTGTGAAATGTATGTTTGTGAACACCCCCGCGACACAGGAGTTATTCCTAGTGCGGGCATCGTTTTAAAAGAAAAAACTAACTTTCTCCCGCAGTATCGTTTGCGTGATAGCGTAGATCAATAAAAATAAGCCTATATTACGCGCTTTATAGTCAGTTACCTCTTTCTAAAATTTTATTAATATCGGTCCAGCTGTTTAAAAGATAAACCGAGATAGACAGGCAAACAAAAATTTTCAACTGGATTACGAAATAACTATACCAGCCTAAAAAAATATCATGACATTAAAATCAGACACTTCAATTTTACTTATTTGTATTAATGTTACAAGAGTCTGGGAGAACCTTTAGCTTACGATAAATGGCAGCCACAAACATAAAAGCTGCAAAAAATAATGGCGTCCGAGAAAATAATGTTTTTAAAGCAGTAAATAACGTGCAATGTGAAATTCATTTCATATTTACGGAATCAACGGCGTTAAAAATACAATAAAATTTAAATCACAGTTTTAATTTTCAACTTTGTTCATTTTAATGGGCAAAACACATGGACATGGAGTGGACATAAAATAATCGCATTATGTATTTGTCTTCAGATTATTTTTTTATATTAGCTTTTGCCCACGACTTTACTCGCGTGGAATTTGCTGTATTAATTCGTTGACCCGCGTTTAGTGTAATATTAAATATCTAAAGACCTTTATTGAGAGTTAGAGTATTAAACACAAAAATAATTATCAAGATTCGACCAGTGGTCCCTGAGATAAGCGCTATCAAACAAACAAACAAACTTTCTTCTGCGGTTTCGTCAGCCTGGAGGGGACATCCATAAAACTTGTCTATTTTACGTGTACTAACGCGTAATCGATACAGTCTTTTAGAAAATTAGCCGATACAAACGTACAGATAGACAGACAAACAATTCTAAAACTGTGTTTTAGGCAAACAATTATACCAGCTTGAAAAAAACATTGTTTTTATCATAATCAAAAGCTACCCTCAGTATTCCTAATCAATAGGTTCACAATGATAATTCATGCCAAGAATTAAACGTACTTACATTTGAATGCACAATAATCCCACTTTATCACTGCACTTTATTATAACACTATGACACTTAAATATACTTGTTGAAAATCACTATATCACTATAATTATATCACTGTAACACAATCCTCAGTACGCAAGTTGACACCTCAACGTCTCGAACTAGAATGCCGTTTGAATGCGCGAAGTTAATTGAACAACTGTCATTTTAATAAACGAATGTAGTGACATCTATTTCTTTCTATGGTAAATATATTACAGTTTATCAAATTGAGTGACTATTTTATTAATAACTTTTAGTGATATGTAATATTATGTTGTATATTTAAATAAATGCTAACACTCTAATAGTATTAACAAAAAGTGCTGGTATCGAGATCTCCCCTCGTACTGTATAAATTATCGTCTCACGACAACACTGCTGACAGCTGCACCGGCTACATACATCTTAGACCAACAAAGCAGTCAGCATCATTGGTCTGGGTTTCTTCTTTTTAATGTCCACCAAAATAATGGTATAGATGTGAACAAACACTGGTGGTAAATAAAGGCATTACATTACATACAGAGAGTAATCTCCACACTGGCCACTAACAAGTGGTGCAGGATGTAATGGCATACTTTGTCTCCGGACACGCGATGCGATGCACTTTGTCAACCGTGGCAACGCGTTTTTTATAACGCTGTGTTGCTTTTAACGGAATTGCTGCGGACCATGGAATGGTGTGCTGTTATTACACTCATTTTTAACTGACATTAGTATTGGGTTAGTGATATTTCATCTAATAATTGTCTTTGGTGCTTTTACGCCCTTAATGCAATGGAGATATAAATAAATAAATAATAATAGCAGCCCTGTATCTAGTACATGTCCCACTGCTGGGCTCAGTCCTCTTCTCATGATGAGAAGGGTTAGGCCATAGTCCACCACGCTGGCCAAGTGCGGGTTGGTAGACTTCACACACTCTCGAGCACTTATTAGGCACTCTAAGGCATGTGGTTTCCTCACGATATTTTCCTTCTCTATTGGAAAAAGTCCATGCACTGTAACGACATACGTGGTTATCTTAGCCGTTGAAAATGTATTTTTTTTATGGAACTGTAATTTTTTTCATAGAGAACTTGCCAGTGATAATCCTGTGGATCTATATAATGTTTAGTGCCTTAAACTGGCTATATTCATATATAAAGAAAAACGAAAACAATGAATATTAAAAAGTTCTCATTAAAAACCACTAGTATTAATCAGTCATTTATGATTAAATAAAAACTGAAATGAAGACGAACTTATTTTCAATAACCACCTGAAATGTAATCCCGAAAACGATACTTCTGCAAAATTTAAATCGGCTCATTGTTGTAGAAATATTCATTAAATGAAACCGTTAAAAGTTTTAATGACTACTCAAATTCATTTCTTAAGAAACAGAAGGAAACAACGGTTGAATGGAAGTTATCAAAGAAACAGGTACAGACGGCTACACATTGATCCATTTTTTAGGGTTCCGTAGTACCTACAAGGAACCCTTATAGTTTCGCCATGTCCGTCTGTCCGTCCGTCTGTCCGAGGCATAGCGACGAAACCGTTGGTGCTAGAAAACTGAAATTTTGCATAAACATGTATGTTAACTATACAAAGAAAGTCGTAGAATAAAATTTGGAAAAATATTTTTTTTTCGGGTAGCTCCCCTACATGTAAAGTAGGGATGTTTTTTTTTTTGTCGCCTACCCCATAGTGTGGGGTATTGTTAAATAGGACTTTTAAAAACGTTCAGGAGTTGCTAAGACAGTTTTTTGATTTAGAGATCCGTTTGCGAGATAATTAACTTTAAAGAGCAAAGAGCGTCCCCCCCCCCCTCTAAAAGCTAAACTACTGGATCCCAAAATCTAAAAAAAATTGTGTCGGTAGTACATGTAATGAACTTTAAAGGAAAACTATAGCGGATAAGTTCACTTCATTAGTTCAAGAGGAATAGGGGTCCAAAGTGTAAAATGCAGTTACTTAGAATAATTCGTGCAAATTACAAAAACCTTTGAAAGTAATGACTTGTATGAAGATGTTACTTGTTTAATACAGATAGTAAATCCCTTTTAAGTCAAAATATGTTGTTACTAGCTACGGAACCCTACTGCGCGTGGCCCGACACGCACTTGGCCGGTTTTTCCAGTTATATAATTTCCAGTGTAAGATGGACTCGCGTTGTTTCGGCTTCTCGTGCAATGCAAGACCCGCTTATACTGAAAATGTATAGTATAAGTTGATTGGTACTGCCGATGCTTGTATTATAACCGATCTACTTTTATTTTTACGAACTAATTTGGCCGATTTTTACTGCCTGGCATTACGTAAGTAATTTGTTTTGTTTGCGTTCGTGCGTGTGGTTTTGATTACTTGACTTTTTCATTCCTAATTAAGTAAAATATAAGGCAAATGTGTCGTAGATTTTAAAGTTAAAAAATCTTTCCAATCAATAATCTGACACGTGCCCAATTCACACGTGAAAAGAGAAACATAATATGTGTCTCTTTTCACAAATGTGAATCGTAATATTCCGTCCTACTATTTTTACACATTATTATGTAGCGATATGAACACGACTGATTTTCGATATCATGTGATAATCTACACCGATTGCTTGTCGACGCCCCACGGAGTTTGTAATACAAGCGTCACTACCAGATATTCAATATTTTCCAAGGGCTAGGAAGAAATCATTTCCATCCGACGATTTTTACAATTTGTTTTCTTGAGGAAATTACAATCTCACAGTTTGATTGCCGCGCCGAGCTAAAGTTGTTACGTTACCAATTTGAAAGTCATGTTTTAATAAAGTGACTAACTTAATTATAGACTTGTATTTAAGGAGAGGAAGGTCTGATTTATTATTTGTTAGTTTATAACAAGACGAAAACTAAGAGACTGATAACAATTTGTTTTTATAAGAAGGCTGAAGATGTCTGATATCTGGGCACGCAACTGGATCAAGGACTCACCTGGGGAAAACATATCTGGACCAAACGTATACAGCTGAATACGAAAGTCAGATCAATGTACTGGCTAATAGGTCGCAAATCAAGTCTGTCACATGAAAGCAAGATAGATACAAGACCATCCTCAAACCAATACTCCGGTAAGTGGCTTCGTCACGATTTCATTCACACCTTGTAAAGTTTGCTAATAAACAAGGTGGTTGACACCATCACTTAAACAAATAATTCAAGACTTTATTTACTCTTTTGTGGATTGCCTTACGATCATTTCGCAACTTTATTCTTGCCTCACCAAACACAACGAATCGGTAAGGCAAAAATAACAATAGTGCGGTACTATAAAACAGCTTGTAATGGGTCTCTAAAACTTTTCTGCCAAGCAACGTCCGAAAACGTCTCTGAAGAGAAGTTTTTCTTAAATATTTATGATATTTTCCTGTTATGTTCTTGTACTTGTATGTTATTTACACAAGGATGGTTTTTGTAAAAAATATTGTTTTATTTATATATTAAACAAGGTATGCTGTAAATAACATAACATCACTCCAATATTACCCAGAAGGGAGTGGCAGAGATGTACAACACCCTCATTTCACCTGTTATGTTTAGTTCTCATGGGATAGTGGGTTATGACTTTCGCCATCCACCGGGCACAATTCCAATTCCGTGCTGCTATTGTGAATTTCCTGAATGAAAGTTTACAAATAACACTTTGCGCGACCCGGGCATCGAGGCGCATATGGCATGAGGCAGTGCATATAATTTTATATGCACTGCCTCAATGGTCTAGTGGTTAGCACTAGACCATTGAGGCAGTGCATATAAAATTATAAATAATGTTGCATTAATTATTTCAACGCTATTCAGATGTAATGTTTCTTTGTCATAAGTATCAGACGGTGGCGTTGAAATGGTCAACACACAGGTTAAATCCAAATTATACCAGAATATCTGTCAGAAATACCCAAAAAACAACATGTATATATTTCTATAAATAAAGATTTATTTTATTAACACCCTTGATTCCAATTAACAACCAGTAGACCAAAATACTGTATAATTTCTAACCATTCAAATCAATATAGCAATCATAATAAATATTGATAATATTATTAAAACCGACGTGATGTGAATACATTATTATTGAGAATACGTTATTTTAGCCGGGATATGCCGACTAGTTTCGAATTTATTACGTAGATTCATCAACTGGGCGATTAATCGCGTTTAGTCGTCGTGCGTTTGACGCAAACTAGTCAGCATTTCCCGGCTAAAATAACGTGAGTAGCCCGTATTCTCAATAATAATAAACATTTATTTCACGTAAATATGTAATTGTTAAAAATTTAATTCAATGTCCCTCAAAATAACTAAAGCGGTCAGATTTACTATAAGAGTCGTCCAAAATTATTGCCTCTGTGCCTTTGAAAACGTGTGTGATAATTGCATTTGACCCAACGCAATAAATGTAATAAAAGTGCTGGGAAACGTTTATTGGTCTAATTAGTTTGGTCACAATGCTATTACATTATCATTAACAGCCCGTTAGTAGAAACAAAAGGCCTACACCAGGCCAACATGTGGATCTGTCTCTTGGGACTACAAATTCGCATTTTTGCCACCGTCGTAACCTATAACCTGATGGCTAATGTTTGTCTTTCTGTTTGCGGGAGCTAAGACTGAAATTACTGGCCTTAATTTGTTTAACTATTTATAGATTATATACCTATGGTTTTCTGCTCATTAATTTCATTTTAATCTAGGTATCCCGTCGTTCACCGCTTTATTAATAAACTAGCTTCTGTTAGAGGCTTTGCCTGCGTGATAGGTTGATAAAAAGTAGCCTATATTAATACTGGGGCCTTGAACTAACTCAACACTTATTTTCAATAAAATTGGTTCGGTTGATTAGAAGATTTTTAGGTGCAAACAAACAAACAAAAATATCTTTCCTTTTTATAATTAGTAGAGATAACCGTTATTTAAATTAATGGATTGGATTGAATTAAAAATAAAACTTGTAAAATGCATTTTTAACGCCACTGTAAATGTAAAATAATCCCACATTGTTTACAACTGAAAAATACATGAATTCCTCTTACATCGTATTGTTTACTGTAACACGTTCATGTTTGTGGTTGCCATTCATCGCAAGTTTAACACCGTTTTACTGTGAAATCGAATAAATGTGTATTGCAATAATTTTTAACGCATTTTAATTTTCACTATTAAATGTAAAACTAAAGAGATTGGAAAATTAAGACTATTATTGTTTTAGTGAACAGGCTTAGATTGTAGCCGCACGCAACTGCGAGGCCACGGCCGGAACGGCGATTTTGTGAAAATAAAATTGTTTTCTCTTGTCGTTTTGTGTGGAGTGGCCACCAATATTTATTGTAAGTTTGTTTTCATGGAATCGCCGTCGCGTCGCAGTCGGCAGTAGCCGCGGCGTTTGACCTAGGTGCATAATTTTATTTTGATGCGACTACCATTTCATTTTTGAAATTTCTGCTAATGTGAGCCTTTGAAAGGCGAGGCAAAGAAAGCGCATTTTTTAACTTAACTTAAATGAAAGGAGTCCATCATCACGCAAAGTGAAAACATTACTATTGCTTCACTAAAAATGTCATTAACTAACTGAAGATGCTACTGGTGTATTTTTTACAATTCAGCTATTTCGCCAAATATAAGGTCACGAAATATTAATAATTTGTGGAGTAAGCCCCGGGGGACAACATAAAGAAAACTTTGGGAACTTATCAAGCCCCGGTTATATAAGTCCTGAGGCTCTCCATAGATTTATGAACGGGGCAAATAAAGAAATCGTCGTAAGGACGGCTTTTAACGTCACTCTGAACTGGCAAAATACCTATAGCTACAAAGTAATCATTTTAAAACTATTACCAAATACATTTTGTAAATTTATTATTTTTTAAATTATTTTTGAAGATTCATTGGTCTTTTAACCGCGCTAATAAATAAGAAAATGTCCGCAAATGTTACAAATCCAATAATAATAAATATAAAAAATATATAAGTCAAAAATATTTTAAAATAAGAATTATAATTATTATAGTTCTTTTTAAATGATCTACCTAGCAACACTAAGAGCCCACGCTATGAGATAGATGAGAGATTAAGAAATATTATCCCAACTTTATATATATCTTTATTTTATATCCCATTATTTTCAGATATTTTATCATTTTGTTGGCAATATTAACTTGCACATTACACATCCATGCAAAGATTTTGCTTTCTAGCAATAATTATAAATAATTTAAATATAATTTCTAATAGTCTTGACGCTAGACGTTGGCTAGACATACAAACAGCTGGACATGCGGACATGGCAAAACTATAAGGATTTCTTGTATGTACTATGCAACCCCAAAAAAAGCTAAATGGCTTCATCAGAGAAAATAGATGTCAAGATGCAACATGCAGAAAATTGACGGTTACTTTTGCAAGAATTGGACTCTAAAATTTTATAGAAAATTTCCCCCGAGCTGGGTAAAGGCTGTCAATCCTTACTTAAGTTTTTTTTTTTTTTTAAATATCTCACAACTTACACACAACGCCATCTAGTCTAACTGATACTAAAACATAAATACTTTTCTTTTGTAAATACATACTTATGATAAATAGAAACACCCAGACTAAGACAAACCCCCATGTTCATGCACGCAAAGATTTGTCTTAAGCGGGAATCGAACCCGCGACCTCAGCGTCGCAGGCAGGTACAATACCCACTCCGCCATCCGGTCGTCAATCAGTTTTATCTGGAACGCGTAGCTCTGCTCGCGAAGTGGAAATAATGTAATTTTAATCTTATAGTTCTCTAGATCCATGCTCTTTATGCTACATTACCTACTTATATCTCAAAATTGTGATGTCTTTTTTTTAAGTATTTAAAAATATTAATGATTTTAAACTATCACGATTTGTACACATAATTATATATTATAGACACGGGTCTTAATCGCGTAAATATTTTTAAGGTATAAATACCTCCTTGCTCGACTGTTTCGATCGAGTCACACCGATCGTGGTCACGAGCTAACTGGTGAAGGCTCAGCGTCGTCTCCGTGAAGCGAGGGTTTTGTTCACTACCCTCACTTGGTCGTCACAATTTTTATTTTTGTCCACATTGTCGGTATTTCTGCACACAACACTGACGACGTCTTTAGACTGATGCGTATCATTACGGCAACGATTGCATTTGGCGATGACAGGGTTCCAGGCTGTGGAGAGTCGGTATCCATCTTCGCGGTTGAAATTTTTGTATTTTTTGATTTCAACCGCTTCACGTACTATTCTGGAGTAATAGTGACGATCAGTAGATAGAACCTGTGGTAGCAAGGAGGTATTTATACCTTAAAAATATTTACGCGATTAAGACCCGTGTCTATAATATATAATTATTTAAAAATAAATGAATTCTAAATATGAAATAGCAAAATTAGTTGCCAGCATCGAAATACTGAGCCCGCAGAACTCTCGTGTTTGCCACAACAATAATGTTGTACATTTGAAACGGAACTCAACAGTGCATTAATGCGTGTCCAATTCTATTCCTCTTCATACCTTCATGTTTATGTCTCAGTAATAATTCATGTATGCCGGAGAACAAAGCGTTTGCTAAAGGGTTATTTCGTTCATAATTACGAACACAATCTAAGTTTTCATACACATCATAGTAATGTCCTTGGTAAACGCAGTTTATAAAATAAAATTATAAAAGTATATAAACCTAATAAGTACAAATCATAGAAAATTTCACAACGATAGCAAATAACAGAAATACTTGGAAGTAATTGGGGGAGGCCTTTGCCCAGCAGTGGGACGAACCCCGGGAAAAAGCCCCGTTTTCCATAGAAATTGAACATTGAGATCGTTTGTTTTTTTTCCTAAAATTTTACGCCCCGAATACTGTGTATTTATGTCACATCATCCCTGTGTGTGGTTTTTAATAAAATTGGTATAAACAATCATGTTAATTTATTCTACAAGCTACATGTGTGCGAAAATTCTTCAATAATCATCCGCCTTTGAAAAACGACCAGGTTATGTATTAGGCGCGTATTACATACACCGATTACTTCGCCAATTGTAGTCTTAATTATTTTTAGGAAGTATATTGCGAATTGGTCCCTTCGGCACCAAGTTAGGATCTAAGTTTTATGCTGATGATGGAGTAAAAACCTGCACATAGCTTTAGAAACTTTGTAATTTATGATATTAGTAGGATAGAGTAAAAACACTGTAGGTTGTCCTTCTTTAGCGCTGTAATCGCTCTATGGTTATTTATCTGTCTCAGAAGAATGACATTTATAAATTACTGTGGGCAGATATCAGAAATCTCGCGAGACAAACTGGACTACCTACTCTATAATAATATTACGCTACACGATGACGTTCATCAAGACACTGGCACTAGCGACATGAGGTGTAAAATTTTGCTCAAGATTATCAGTACTTTACGAACAGCGATGGTGATGCGAGCTTAAACTGTGGGTACATAATGTAATTATTAACTTTACTCGACGTTCGACCTACGCGGTTTGACTAAGCAAGCTCTGCATAATGTACCTATTTTAGTATAATTACAAATATTAAATATGAAAACAACAAAACCTAACAACAACAGAATCACCACAATACTTGTTTTCGTAGCTTGCGTGCTCATACATTGTTAAGTAAATTTTACGGTCACATTGGTTTAAGTAAACAGTTGGCTACGCTCGCATGTCCTCTAGCAGTACTGAGTTAACATGACCCTAAAGGAAATGAACAAAGCGGAGCATGAGTATAAACGGAACGTTTTGATACTGCTTTTAATGTTTCATAAAACTCAAGACAAAATTATTTGGACTAGCTCTTGCCCGTGACTACGTCCGCGTGGGATTGTAGAACCCTGCGATTTTACGCGTGTCAAAAATGTACATGTTACACTGCTCTCAACTCACAAAACCATCTTTTGAAATTATATGTGCAGTTTTTTCTAACTTAAGCCCCTAAATCCATCCTCTTGGGAATCAAATTTAGAAAACCATAAAACGGCGCTACCTGACACTTTAATTTCATAAACAAAATTTATTAAAAAGATCGGCTATCATCGGATATTTAAAAAAATAATCCAACAACAAAATCCATTTTTTTTTATCTTACAAAGGGGGCATTATTTCAAAAAAGGTTGGGCAACTATAGTATAGCCAAAGCTTTAAACTAAACCAATATAAAATAGCAAAGCAAGCAAATGTTGAACAAGCTGTAAGTACAAGTTTAAATTGCTGTCAAGATGTTCCGCTACCGAACAGTTTCAAGGTGAGAGTCCCTTGGCTATTGTCCACGCAATCATAGATGCAACAATTTAGCAGGAATATTCCCCGCAAGTATCTATTTGTTCTTCGACATTGTTTCACAGATATACTCATATTTTATATAGTCAACTTATTAAACTACAGCTGTGGACATCGATAGTCAACAACCTGAAAACTTTATATATACAACCTTCCTTGTATCACTCCGTCCGTCAGTTTAAGGCTAAGAAAGAACTCACGACGTGGTTTTCTTGCACATGTTTGTTACATTTTCTTGTCTAAACGCATGAGGCGATTTGGATAAAATGTTGTATGCAGATGGCTGATACGATAGATGAAAAAAATAGGTGTTGCCGCGGCTCTTTCCGCAATTCAAAATTCACATTAATCACAAATAAACATTCGTTTATTTTTGATTTTGAAGCACTTAACTGATGTTAATGAAATTTAGCGCGAAGGTCAAATTCAATCTGTAAAAGCTAACATTTTATCCTTAAAATAAATAATAGTTTAAAAAAACTAAAAAAACATCTTTTAAAGTACTTCTAACTAAAAAGTGAAAAATAATTCCTAATATAAATAAAAAGCGTGGGGCGCTGTGCCATATTTTTCGTCTATCGAGCAACCCACGCTTTTTTCAGGTTATATTAGGAATTATTTTTCATTTTTTAGTTAGAAGTACTTTAAAAGCGTCTTTTTTAGTTTTTTTAAACTATTATTTATTTTCTACTTTTTAGATTGGTTTATTTATAAGAGCGTTTTTTTATTATTTTTTTTTTATTTTTTTTATCGAATTATTGTATTGTCATCGATATTTGACAGGTGTGCAAAATTTTAATGAAATCTGTCCGTTTAAAGTGGGTCAAAATCGAGTCCAAAGGTGTCGGTTACTTATACATACATACATACATTCATATATACATACATACATACATACATACATACATACATACATACATACATATATACATACATACATACATACATACAGGTGAAGCTAATATAAGCGTGTTAAAAACAAGATTCCTGTACAATGACTACAATTTCAAGATTTAGTTAGGTTAGGTTTAACTTTCGATCGCGAAGTCAACTCCAAAAGGCATCCTACTTATAATAAAAAACCGACATTTTGTGTGTTTGTGTGTTCTTGTGTTTTTGTGTTTTATATAGATCAGTTTATACGTCAAGCGTGAATTAGTAACAAACATACACACTTACACACAAATTTTCGGCTATATTAGTAGGATAAACATAGAGATACTGAATATAATTCTTATTCTAAGCCTTGATTGTGTTGTCAGTTTTTCGTGTACTTCACGTATTTTCTTTGCTAATGTTTTCTTCCCGCTGCCCAAACTATCATTACTCAATACAGGCTTTGTCTGTGAGAGGAGCAACTTTCTAACGAAGTTAGCATTGGTTTATATTCGATTAGCTATCCATCTAATGGCACATGAGTATCTAGATCTAGGTTTCTTAATGGGGTCCGTAGCATGTGTATCAGGGGTGTTACAGTTACAGTGGCCTCACGTTGGGCGCCACTGTAATGTAGTCTTCTAATGACTAGTTAGGTAGGCAGAATTAAGAGAAACAATAGATAGATTACCAAAGGTATTATTATTCATATTAAATACATGATAGACTCAAGGCGTAGGTTGGTAGGTAGGTAAGTGGTTTGGTGAAGTCCAGGCGCAGCGAAGTTTGAGGAAACACTTAACTCGGCGCTGGTGACCGCAGGCAAGGGGGACGCGTCGCGCGCGCAGCTCCATTATATACCCCACAGGGGTCTGCAGTGGAGGGCGCATCTTGAGGTAGCGGTAGCTGAAGGTCATTCTGTATTCTCACGTTCTCAATAAGGTCAAAGATTTATTTTCCCTTCTTATTTTCTTTAAAGTACCTATAAAAGTATCTTTTATTAATATGAATAAGGCTTTTTTCCATTACCAAAATAATTTGTTTAAATTGTGAATGTGGTCCGTGAATGCAAAATGTATAAGAAAATTATGTTTTTTTTTTGTACTTTGTATTATGTAGCGAAGGAATGTGTAAACGCTGATGGTAAATGGTAACTATAGCCCAGATTGTAAATTCGTCACGTCATTTGGATGTTATGCTTTCAGACAAAAAAATCAAAAGGGATACAAAATGAACACAAATATCTATACAAAAAAGTCTGGCAAAATTCACGGGAGAGCGGGGACACTTTTCCACATTTGGCAGCGGGTGATAACTGTCAATGACGCCTCTAATTGGCTTATTTCTGAGGTTATGCCTCATGTGGCAGTAATTTTAGGGCCTCACAATCACACTATCAAACTAGTATTCGGTGGCAGGTTGAAAGGTGGTGCTCACATTCTTGAGCTCACAAGCTTTTTCAAAGTATAAAACAAAACCTGTCTTGATATCTGTATTTTGTAAAATCCTTTAGTAGATAATATGAGCATTTCGCGTGTATTTCTCGCTAATGTTTTCTCCTCGCTGCCGAACTATCATAACTCAATAGAACTCTTTGCTGTGAGTAGCGCAACTTTCTAACGAAGCTAGCATCGGTGTATATCCGATTATCTATCCACACATGAGTATCTAGATATTTGCCTGAGTACCCCTTAACTAAATCTGTTGATTGTAACATTATTTGATTTTTGGTTTTACTTCAAAAAAATAAGCCCGGTGTGCAGTAAGGTCGCAGGTTCAAATCCTGTCGGTCCCATATCTTTTTCAACTGTTTCTTAGTTCAAAAAAATAATTTACTAGCTTCTACGCGCGACTCCGCTCCCGCGGTACGTTAATAAAAAGTAGCCTTTATTATGTCTGGAATCTTGAACTATCTCCACACCAATAGGCATGGTGATTGATCCACAGATAGTAAAATATAGGATACCTTATTAAATATATAATCCATATGCAAGAGTTTTTAGTTACATACTATAAATCTAACTCATTTTATGATAATTCACTTTTTATTGGACAAGTGCATTTAAATAAAAAATATTTTAGCATTAAATGACCCACACAATTTATAGCAACTTTTGTAATAAAACCATTTTCGTAAATGCAATATTTATATAGCTATCAAATTATATTTATTATTTAAAATAGTAGGTACTATTATCTCAGGTAGCTTATATGGTATCAAAATAATTATTTTAGTGATGTTTCTGATATCGAGAGGTGATGTTTCTAATTTCCGATTTCAATTACATACGCAAACTAAAATTAGTCATTATGCCCATTTTAATTAAGTTCGGTCCAGTACATTCAAAGATTTTTAGGTACAAATAAACAAAACAATCTTTCCTCTTTATAATATTAGTATAGATCATTTGACGACCGGATGGCGGAGTGGGTAGTGTACCTGCCTGCGACGCCGAGGTCGCGGGTTCGATTCCCACTTAAGACAAATCTTTGTGTGCATGAACATGGGGGTTTGTCTTAGTCTGGGTGTTTCTATGTATAATATGTATGTATATACAAAAGAAAAGTATTTATGTTTAGTATCAGTTATTCTAGTACCCATATTACAAGCTCTGCTTAGTTTGGGACTAGATGGCGTTGTGTGTGAGTTGTGAAATATTTATTTATTTATTTATTTATCGGTAAACGTGATCAGCTAATAGAATTAAATAACTACACTAAGAAACAAATGTTCGTTTAAAAATCCCACAACCACACAAGATACACTAGTAAACCTTTAACCATGTTTGAATTAAGGAGTACAAATAGGATAAGTAGATTTAAACTGTCCCGAACAGAAAAAAAACAAGGCAAGTTACACGCTCTAGTAATCGAAATTGCGAGCTCCTATCGGGATACGATGGCCGTTCCAGCGGAGTTTGCCGGAAGTCCGCACGTTACCACTTCCGGTCCATGCCGGTCCCGTCACGGCAGAGCTTTTAGCTTTTTTTGCCGGAATAATAGACCTAATCGCGTGTATGATTTTGTTTTATGAGCCATAACATTTTCGCACGACGATAACAATATTTTTAAACATTGAACTGTTTTTTAGATACGGATTCAGTTTGCTTTTTTTAATGTATGATACTTGTGAAATCGAATCCTGGTAAGTAACTGCGTATTTTAACTTAACGTACGCAGAAAATTGTTTTAATCATTAATTGAGTTGCACATAAACTGAAAAAAAAATATTTTAGCATTTGGCCCTAACACACATGCATTTTAGTGTTTTAGATATGATTTGTCTATAATAAAAGATAAAAACTTAATAATATTAAAACCATAAAACTTTTATATGGAAAACAACTAAGCAATTGACGTCACGTAATCACGTAACATAGTTGAAAAATTTAAGGTCCTTCTAAGAGGCAGAGAGAGTTTCTGTCCAGTATGCAGAAGTTGCAGGTTCAAATCCCGCTAGTCCCATAATTTTTTCAATTGTTTCTTAGTAGAACCAAGCATTGTTCCCTCTTAAAATCAACAATATTGACGAGTGAAATAGAAACCCTGCGTAGTCTGCGTACACCACACCGATTCGTACCATCTATTCTAAAACTTGAAACAGAGCATCTTAAGAATTTGTAATAACAAACAGTGAATAGAACAATTGTACATACTTTAACATCGAGTTTCGCTTGAACTAAATACTCGACAATTATTCCAAGTTTAACTGTGAGAATTCTTAGCCCGTGTAACTGTGAAACTCTGGAACTCGTTTATATTTAATTTACCCAGAAATAGACAGCACTGAATGTTTTATATGAAATTGTTTTGAGTAACTTTTGCGTACCGCATATCTTAGATATATTAAAATTTGCAAGCTGTTTTCGTCATAGTCATTCAAATTGAATGTTTAATAGAAGTAAGTCTTACAGTATTTTTCAGTTACATCTGTAATTTTTATTTTGTATTTTTTTTATTGAATATGAATTTTATTGGATATGACTATGAGTTTACAGTTTACAGTTTTGGAAAAAGGTGAATTATGCGCTGCCCTGCGTATACGAGTTGATATATTTTTTTAGTAATGTCGCATCCACTTTGTATAAAAAAAAAAGTGCGACGTGACAATATATATTTACAGAATGTTCCAGTTTAGGTGCCAAGCCGAAATTTATGAGTTTACGTCTTTTTTTGACTCGACTAGTACATATTATTTTCAGAACGATCAGTCAAAGCTGGGCTATGAATTAACTTTAAATCTTTGGTTGGGCAAACAGTGACAGTTCCTTCTTCAGAGTGATTTTTTTAATTTATTGACAAGACTTTAATAAAACAGTATTAAACATAACTTTACAATAAATATCTATAGATACAGGAGCGAAAAGTCCGTCAAAGGGTGTACATTTTTTAAACTACCATAATTTTTCAAATATAGTATTTAAATTTCTGACTCTATTTTTTATAACTCTCGATAAAATCATACCCTATAACCCGATCTCGGCTTAAAGTCCTAAACTAGGACACCCTATATAATCACACCACATCTTCAAGGGCTCAAGACAAACAATTTCACAAAGTTTCCCAAGATTCTTGAGATTCGTTTCGTGAAACCTCTTGGAGTCATTAAATACACATCTAAGAGATCCTCGGTTCGGTATCAAAATTCAAAATAATATAAAGTTCAACGTAGAATATTGTCAAAGTGACTCGTTTAATGTTAAATAGAGGTTCGACACTCTAATGTCACTTTTGCCTGTGAATTTTTAAAGCCACCGAGTTAAAACTTTCTCCTGCAATAGGGTGACAATGTTTGCTACTGTTTCATAATTATGTGAAATATTTGAAAACAAATTATAGCGATGCTATGCCTTTTGTATTCATTACAATATTAAGGTTGAAAATTGAGAATCCAGCAGGATTCGAACCACCTAGATTCTTAATTTTTCAACCTTTATATTATATAAAATACCAAATATGTTTTTTTAGTGTTTTTATGTCATCATAATAATATTATGATGATTAGATCGGATTATCGTTTATATTAATCAGTGCTTGATGTATTGATTTCGGTAACAAGATTTAAAAATTATTGACTAATGAAATGTGCCCTCGATGCCTTTTAATTACTTTCTGGTAATTGTAACATAATAACATATATATATATATATATATATATATATATATATATATATATATATATATATAAAAATGTGTAAACTTGTAGTAATACTTAATAAGTATAATTTTATTATTATTTGTATACCTTTATGGTAGAATGTAGTCAACGAATTTGTATTTAACACCTATATGTATAGGACGCCCCCCTGCGAGATGGACTGACTACCTGAAGAAGGTCGCTGGAGGGGACTGGATGCGGAAGGCGCAGGACCGGGTGTTGTGGCGCAAATTGAGAGAGGCCTATGTCCAGTAGTGGACTACGAGAAGCTAAATGATGATGATGATGATTTCATAGACCAACTATACCTACATATTGTTTTACAATAGGTGGTATAATAGCTTTTAAAATTTAAAAATAAAGAATAATTATTTTTCTATTTATTTTTCTTTAATATTAAAGGGGAAACAGGATATTAAAAAAAAATACTTCATATGTTTTACTTTTAATAAAACAATGTCTCTCACAAAACATTTTGTCACCCTACTTAAGTAAGTCCCGAAAGAAATCGTGTGACGAACTTGACGGAACTTATCCCAAGACGATTTACATAACACGTGACAGTGTTCCGGAGTCAATCTCAGTTCTGCGTCATCAGAACTTCTCTCTTTGCTTTTAATAACTTATGAAGTAACAGAAGTTTTGTTGAAACAGAAATGTTTTGTTTGGAGGTATATTTAGGGGTGGAGCCTTATCTAAAGTATAATATGTATAATATTGGTTACGTATTATAATATCTAAAAGTATTTTATCTATTTTTGAAATAACTACGGTTGATTTATATATGTTTATAACACATATTGGTGAACTCAAGTACTGTTTTATTTACATAATGTCGATTAAACTAAAATTAATCTCACTAACGAACGATTAACCTAATGATTTTTTAAAATATTGGATATTTCCACTACACATGAAATATCTAATGGACGACTCGCCTACTAAAATTAAGGCTTCTCCAATAACTAAGACTTGTCAATTAATTCAACATCATTTGGCATCTACTAGTGCTGACATTTCAATTAATTTACCATCAAAAGACGCCCTGAGACAAATAGTTAGTCGTGAAAAAAAGAAAGCTATGTTGACTATTAAAGAACCAACAAAATTTGATTTTGTAGTTAACGAAGAAGCAGTTACAACTGGAGACGGGGAATTATTTTTAATTAAAAGCAAAGTTTTCGGAAATAAAAGAGTAATGCTGTTTAGCACTAAAGCCTTAATGACCTACTTAGCAAAAAGTGAATATTGGATCATGGACGGGACATTCAAAATTGTTCCTAAATGATGTTATGGCATTTGATAGTTACAGCTTACAATGATTAGACAGGCACTTCGCCGGCCGCTGCCGCGGCACGCTCGCTTCGCTCGCTCAGCTCGTGCGTTGTCTTTCATGTTTCTAACCTAACCTACCTATTAATTTTTATAATTATTTTAAACTTTCTTACAAGCAATTTTGGTGGGAAATGATGTTATGGCATATGATAGTTACGGCTTACAATGATTTAACTGGCACTTCGCCGGCCGCTATCGCGGCACGCTCGCTTCGCTCGCTCGGCTCGTGCGTTGTCTTTCATGTTTCTAACCTAACCTACCTATTAATTTTTATAATTATTTGAACCTATTTTACAAACAAGAAAAGGAAATCCAAGAATGAGCATAAGTTACAAAAAATTGAAGGTATTCTAAAAGAAATCCCGGAATACTCACATGTGGAATTATTGCAAGCTATTGCTTCAAATCTTTAAATTTGTTCGTTGTTCATTTGTATCTAATTATATATAACTATGATTCAACGTTTTTTGTGATTTCCTATATAAATATTAACCACAGATATATCAACAGTAGGTGAATAGTCCATTAATTAATTCAACCTTAACTTAATTAATTATAGTTAAATAAACCGTAGGTGAATCGTCCATTATGGATTTCATCCATTAGTTCTCATAAAAATCTGTGAAATGACCTTTAGGTTTTTTAAACAGTAGGTCTTATGATCGTAGTCATTTCAATAATAGTTAGAATACTTTTAGATATTATAATACGTAACCATAATATTCTATGTATAATAAGTATATATTTACAAAATAAAAGTATGTATTAGTATCAGTTATTCTAGTACCCATATTATTAGGTTATTTTAAATTGTTAACTATAAAACTGTTTAGATTATTTTATTAGAGACTATTTTATAATAAAATGCATGAAATTTTTGCATGTCATAATTATGGCAAAGATTGCTGAATATGTATTTAATATTAAGACCTTATTGTACTATTGTTTTAAGCAAAATAAAATTATCTTTATCTTTATCTTAACGTAGTGTGTGAGTTGAGGAATATTTATAATTTATATATTTATTATTATAAAAGTTTTTTATTTTAACTTACTTTTGCCCGCGACTTCGTCCGCGTTGAATACGTTGTATTAAGTAGTAGCAGTTCCCGCACTTTGACCCGCGTTCACCCTTACTGCTCCGCTCCTGGGGAGTTTAGCGTATTGTTAAATATCTAAAGACCTATTTTGAGACTTTTTGAGACGAGGTTCACGAGGTATACCAGCATTATTCTGAAATGAACCGACGGTTTAGTTGAGAGTCGAGTTATTTTTGTAAATATTTTTTATTAAACCAATGAAACAACTTTAAATTCTTAACTTCTGAAAATATCCTTATATAAACTTAAAAGTATGTAAATACCCTTATATACTTATGTAGAATATATTTCCTTTATAAACTTCCACAGTATGTGAACACACTTATATACATGAACAGTAAGTTTACTCTCAAATTTGGGCAGAGCTCCGTTCTCTTTGAAGGTCGGAATGAATCGCAACGCTCAAAGACACCTGTTTTTATACCAGTTGCCGGGGAAAAACCCATTGGCCAACATTTGAACAACGTTTGTTCATGAGTTGTCATATTCTAATAAATTATAAAATGAAATATATGACTATTATTTTCATAACTGAATAAATCAATGGGAAATACAATTTAAGTATAATTTGAGTTAACTTGTTTTTATCAAATAACTGACCTTACAGAGCTTAACAACATATATAAAAGAAACAACAAATCCAATGCAATAAACTACCGCAAATATCCATTCTAATATGTCCATCCTAAGGTTGCCTGGAAGAGATCGCGTCAAGCGATAAGGCCGCCCTTTGTACTTTATAGTTTTAAGTACCTATTTCTTTGTATGTTTGTTACAAATTTGCAAATAAAGTTTTCTCTATCTATCTACAAAAAATATGTAGTAGAGCAAATATAGATAGATATATCTATATTTGCTCTACTACATATTTTTTGTAATAAATATATAAGGCGCATACGCTGACCAACGAAGCAGTTATCAAAAAGAACATAATTTGTAAAATGAACGATAGCACAAGAACATACAAATCAATACTGAATTCTTACAGCAAGTACCGCTATTGTACCTGAATAAATATTGAATTCCGACCGTTTGAATTCTAGTTCAATATCGCCACTTCAATACTTAAGACGGTATAATTTAATATGAGGTGGCAATGAGCCAAGTCCATTCAGAGTACTGCTCCCCGCTCCCGTATATCGCTATATTCATTTCGAGTTCACTGTTCACTTGGTGTTAGCTTTCGAGTAGTATTTTTAATTATTAAACATAATCACGCTTTTATTACCCAGAAGGGAGTGGCAGAGGTGTACAACACCCACATTTCACTTGTTATGTTTAGATTTCATGGGATAGGGAGTGTACCTATCGTCATCCACCGGGCACAATCCAACTCCGTGTTATTGAGAAATGTCTGACGTAAAGTAATAACTATTAGAAGTTATTATTAGAAATGAAAAATAATCATTTAACTTTTTAAGTAAGATATTTTTTTACTTAAATTACTGGAATAACTTCTCTTATAAATTATATGCTTTTCAACTTTGTTTTACGACTTACATTGTCTTGTTATGGCAAATGAAAACGGTTTAGTAGTGAGATCTTTGGCACTTTGACACGGTAGAAATTATCGATCGGTAAACTTAAGAAATATATTAAAAAATCAGGTTATTTTAAAATTATCATAAATTATTATAGTATTAAAAAATGATTTGTTCTTATGTGACTTTTAATAAGCATAATACTAATTGTTATATTTTATTTAAAAAGATGGTACACATGAGTTTCTCACCGGCTCTTCTCATGATGCAATACTCATTTGAGCTGGTACTTAGCGTCCCCTGGGGCCTATGAAAATACATGATTTGAATCTTGAATCTTGCATCTTATTGCGTATAGTAAATGTCATAATAAGTTTCTTATTAAAAATCATTGTAATGTAAACCACATTTAAACTTCTAATTGATTATTTTTATAGCATTTAGCTATGCTTAGCAAATTATACTGAGAAATATTTGAAACCGGTGTGCAGTAAGGTCGCAAATTCAAATCCTGCCGGTCCCATATCTTTTTGAACTGTTTCTTAGCATAAACATTTAATTTTATAAAACCTAATGAACAAAACACTAATTTAATACCTAAGTTCAATAGTAGACATCGCTATTGTGCCTGAATAAATATTAAACACCAACCGTTTGAATTGAGGTCCAATATCGCCACTTCAATACTTAAGACAATACAAGTACAATATTAATTTGATATGAGGTGGCAACGAGCCAAGACTATTCAGTGTATTGCTTCCATATATTGCTATATTCATTTCGAGCTTACTGTTTACTTGGTTTTCACTTTGAAGTAATATTTTGCAATTGATTATAGAAATGAATAAATAATCATTCAACTACCTTATGTAACTTACTTAATGCTTTGTGAAAGTAGCCTAATTATTGCTAATCTTAGAACTAAATCACGCTCAATCTTATGACTCACACCTGTAAGTGAAATGTCAGTTTTGTTTATGTGCGTATCGGTAAGGCAAAGACACGTGGGCGCAGCAACTGTTTTTGATTCACTTTAGATGAAGCTGGTATGAAGCACTTATATTTTTTGGTTATAAATCTTCAATAATGTGTTAATGTTGCATGCTTAAGAGCAAAATGTGGAGTTCTACTGTGATAATAATGTTATACCACCAATGTACCTTACCCATGTTTGCAATAAATAAATGAAGTTTGAAGTTTGAACATATTTGAAGACTCGATCGATCTAGACATTTTTAGTCTATGTTGTTACGTATCAAATAGCTGCTCACTTGACGATGAAGTTTGAGGCTTTTTAAGTAATCAAGTTGAAATGTTCAGTCTTTTGTTGCCAGGGATACCATTTAGTAATATATACTTTTACGAGTTTATTAGATTATTATACATAATAAAGCACCACGTAAATAAAATCAATAGCATATACAGTTTGTTGTTTCAACAATTCACTTCGTATTAACTTGTTCTCTATCAACTAGCCAATATTATGCATTTTGAGATCATTCATATTATTATATGCTCTAAGCATGCACATATTTTTGTAATAATCTAACAAGTTCAAAAAAGCATATACCTATGAGTATTTAATTTTTTTATGGAAATAATTAGTCCATCTGCCCACTACACTCCTACATTGACAAAGAACATAATCGCGCAAAATATACATACGTAGTGCAGTATGTCTACTTTATGCAATATGCACACACTGTGATGGACGCTAGCTTTTAATTGTGATAGATTATGTGGATAAAGGACAAACATTATTGTTTATATTCAGTCTTTGAAAATGGAACAATGATGACCTATCATGGTTGACGAGGTTTATATTTCAATTGGCTCAAAGTATCATTGATTTGTACGGAAAAAGTTTTGAAGGTAAATTCGAATAAAATGCCACTAGGTTTCGTGCGACAAAAAAATATTTTTACGTTTTTCATACACATTGAACATTGCAAATAGTAAAAATGTATCGAAAATGTGTTTTTGTTTGTATTTTCTAGTAAAAACATGCGGAATGGATTTCGATACTACATACTAACCAAATGACTTTCTCAGTGTTGTACAGTAAAAATAACCCTGTATTAAAAAGGACTCTGGGGTACATACAATATAATAAATATTTCGTACTTATCTAGTTTTAGAATCATTATTTAAAAATAATTGCTTGGCAACACACATTGTTTCTAGTTGGTATATTTTGTATCTAAAACAATAAGGCTACTTTTGATACACCCCAGGTACACCTTGCCCGATCCGAGAATCGAAGTGAAACCTTGTGTTGAGCGGCGCATACGGTAACCACTGGACCAATGAGGCAGTTGGTATTGCCAAAATCAATAAATAATAATAATAATAATAAATAAATATTTCACAACTCACACACAACGCCATCTAGTCCCAAACTAAGCAGAGCTTGTACTATGGGTACTAGAATACAGTTATTCTAGTACCCATAGTACAATCTCTGCTTAGTTTGGGACTAGATGAAAAGAAAAGTATATGTATATGTATTAGTGTCAGTATACTAATACATATATACTTTTCTTTTGTAAATACATACATATTATACATAGAAACACCCAGACTAAGACAAACCCTCATGTTCATGCACACAAAGATTTGTCTTAAGTGGGAATCGAACCCACGACCTCGGCGTCGCAGGCAGGTACACTACCCACTCCGCCATCCAGTCGTCAATAATAACGTATGCCTCGCCTCTCAAGACAGCTTCACGCGCCAGCGATCAAATACGATGGCCTTTATAAACCCATACATTTTCAGTTTAAGATGGTTTTGCAATGTATTGACTTGCCGTACAATGCCAGACCAGTTTATACTGGAAATGTATAGGTTGATCAGTAGCTATTTGTACAGGTATCCAATGATCAAAACTAATTCGCCTGGTATTTATAAAACCCATCGTGTTTGCTGGCGCGTGAAGCTCTCTTAAGAGGCGAGGCATTCGTTATTATTGATTTTGGCAATACTAATTATTCTAATATCAACTGCCTCATTGGTGGTTACCGTATGCGCCTCTCAACGCGAGGTTTCGATTCCCGGTTCGGACAAGGTGTGATTTGGGACTTTTCCTACTGAAAAAAAAAAGCAGGCAACTCCATGTTGGAATTATGCCCGGTGGATGACGATAAGCTCATCCCCATTTAGATAGGACCTATACAGTATATAAAAAAGGTAAACTGTGTGTGTTATAAATACACCTTTCACACACCCTTCTGAGCGAAAGAGGCGTGATGTAATGTTATGCCATCGTGTTTTATCTGAAGGTCTCTTGAGAGATAAATCCCTCGTTATTATTAGGCAAAAACAAGGACTGTTTATATTTTGACAGGAAACTGTTTTGTGAAAACTGTCATATTGCGTTAGCTAAACTAACACGACCACTGGTCTAACAAAACCTCAGCCGAGGTATAGTGAATGCTTTGATAGCATTTGATTCGTATTTTTCAATATGGAAAAGTATCTTGTTTTTTTTGCTATTATTAATCACCAACAACAGGTAGTCGGTAAGAAATCCGAGACGTATCTATTAGAATGTTCTGTTTAAACACCTTAATATCGCGAGGGAAATCAAAAACCGGTGGACTAACGAAGAGCTCGTAATAAAAGCTTGGAAGTACACACGGCTATTACGTCAAGCTATACATTGCGGTATAATATGGTCTGACATGGTAAGGCTAACCGTGCAATGCGAGACCAGCTTATGCTGGAAATGAATAGCTAGATGTGTAGTGTACGACGTACGTCACCGAAGTAAGACCGCATTGAGGGACAAAACGCAACTTATACCGGCTTAGGATGGTCCCGCAAATAAATTTCCCACGAGACACGTATTTTACTTCGTCGGCGACAACCGAGACGTAAGATGAGCCGAAATATTGAACAAGACGTTAGTAGTTTGGCTGAAATTGAAATAAAATAATATTAAAATTTTATATTTAATGTTTACGCAAAGCAAAATTTGGAAAAAAAACTGTTGATTTTTTTAAACTTCAGCCCTGCCTCAATTAGAAAACTTTACTAATAAAGTACTTTGAAATAAAAGGGAAGATTTAGTAAGCCGTATTTTATTTAGGCTGATAAATATATTTGCTAATAGGCTAGTTCACTAAATTTAAAAACGTTGTTAATTACATACTTTAATATCTATTTAACCCAAAAACCTTTAGTTTAAAGAAAAAGCAATATATATACATAATGTATTTTGTATTTAAATAAAACAATTTAAATTTACCTTAAAAACGCTGTATAGTGTCATGGTGTCAAGAATGACGTCACACTATGCCTCTGACTGTAAAGTATTACAGTCAGAGGCATAGTGTTCATTTATAACGTTAAAGAGTTTTGCTGAATTTTTGCATGAATAATATTATGTATGTCAACCATGTTTCAAAAAACTTTCAAATTTTTATTATCTTGAGTGGTATAATAAAAATTTGAAAGTTTTTTTTGGATAATATAAGAACTACATATAAAATAAGGATGTTTTTTTAATTTTGGTAATATGTACTCAGTAATATTATAATTTAAATAATTTTGGCTAGCAATTGAGTAAGTAAAAACGAATAAATTGTAGACTATGAATAAAAAAAATGTCTACTTTAAGACCCACACCAGTACCTACTTATAAATTAAATTTACAAAATATATAAGATTTATCACCGAGACTCGTAAACAGAAGTAAATTAAATTCAACCTCTGAAAACACCATTTCACATTTCAAGATTTTACTAAAACGTCAAAATGAAATCATGAAATTTGAATTCTTGAATCCGCGTAAGGCATAACAAAACACTCTTTAATAACCTCACTGCCTCACTGCTACGTAAGTAATTACCAACGCTGCTAAATGAAATTTCGTATGCTAATTGACTAAATACAATTATGGAAGCTAACCTAAGATTGCGAGTACCTTCTAGTCACTAAGATATAAAACTGAGGACGACAAGATGTGACAAAATATTTAACGTTTTTTATAAGTATAATGTTTATACTAATAACAGTCGAACTACTAAGAGGCGTCTGGAAAGACGATGCATAGAGTCAAAAGATTCGTGGATTTGCAGCGGGGTTAGATGCATGAGTGGTAAAGCGATAGGCTAGAAACCTGTTTGCGGGTTCAAATCCCGCTTCAAGTCTGTACTTAGTAAAAGTATAGTGTTTCTTCGATTTAATATGTCGTCAACACTTTGTATATACATCATCAAAGTATTTAAACGCTGAACCTTCCCTCTAGACTTTAACTATTAAAGAGATAAAATTATTCTTTATTTGTAGCTTGTAGATCCACCTCCATTCTAAAATTCAAAATCTTTCACTGCTCAAAAACTAGAGACTTTTAGAAGTAGAACAGAAGCTACTTACTGAAATATCACGCGGACCAAGCAGTGTATAGAAAATGGTTTTTTTATGCACGCCGTAACCTTTATGAGGTCCATATCCAGGGCAAAGATGGTATTTTATTCTAGATCAAGACCCACGCTGACATCAATAAGAACCATAGTGTATCCTATTGTTTATGAGCCGGAGGAAGCCTGCCTTCTGTGCCCAGTTTAAATATTTTTTTGTACAAAAACGTCTTTAGATGGTGCAAAGGACATCACAAACTTCACGTTCGTTCATACACACATAAAAATAACTATATTTAAAAAAAACTGAGAGCCAAATCTAGACAGCCGAAGAACGGGTGATATTTTTTATCTTGTTGTTTTAGTCGGCCACATCTAGTACGCACACTCAATTCTTTGTTAATTAAATATCAAGTTTAAAGCTCGGGGCAGGTGCTAGGAGCGACTCACGATAACGTGTAGCCGCTCTATCCAAGACACGGTTTTTGCGGTGAGCCTTATTTACGAAGCAACTTGAGTTTTTAGTACCACTTGGCTGATTCGCGTAATCGTGCTGAGCTTCGAGTGTACGTTTGTGCTTTGTGGTATAACTATTGCAGCGACTAGGTGCGAGCTATTTAGATGTTTTAGAAACTGACAACATTGCAAGATTTTTTTTTTTTTGTTTATTTTTTTTTATAAACGTCTGGAGGTACAAATTAAGAAACAGTTTTAACTATTGCTACAGTTATAATATATGTAATATATATTTTAATTTCATATAATATATAAAATGAAAAGAACCAATTACTTAAAAAAATAATATTTTTAGCTTATTAGAGGAACTGTGTTGTTCTTATATAAAAATAAAATATCGTTGAACCGAAGCTACTTGCCTTATTAACGAAGTTGCTCTCCGTCTGCCGAGTGCCAAAAATAAGCGAAAACATTTAAATGCGACTACTGACGCTTATTTTATTTTACATAACATTTCCTACCAGTTACCTATTTTCCTATTGAATTAAGTCACCCAGCATGTAAAGGACATAGATGACAACTTCTCGGCAACAGTATGCCTTTTTCCACTAGATGGCACGGCGATTTGCCGTTGCTATGGTTTTGCGTCGGAAAACACGCTATCCTATATTTATAGCGACTCTAAAAAAGGAAGAGGTACTATATTAGAATCGTATATATTTTTATGTATGTCCGTCCATTTTTAGGGTTCCGTAGTACCTACAAGGAACCCTTATAGTTTCGCCATGTCCGTCTGTCCGTCTGTCCACGGCATAGCGACGAAACCGTTGGTGCTAGAAAACTGAAATTTTGCATGAACATGTATGTTAACTAAACAAAGAAAGTCGTAGAATAAAATTTGGAAAAATATTTTTTTTTCAGGTAGCTCCCCTACATGTAAAGTAGGGATGTTTTTTTTTTGTCGCCTACCCCATAGTGTGGGGTATTGTTAGATAGGCCTTTTAAAAACGTTTGCTAAGACAGTTTTTGCTAAGACAGGGGTTGCTAAGACAGTTTTTTGATTTAGAGATTTGTTTGCGAGATAATTAACTTTAAAGAGCAAATTTTTGTTCGAGTAGGGCGTCCCCCCCCCTCTAAAAGCTAAACTACTGGATCCCAAAATCTGAAAAAAATTGTATCGGTAGTACATGTAATGAACTTTAAAGGAAAACTATAGCGGATAAGTTCACTTCATTAGTTCAAGAGGAATAGGGGTCCAAAATGTCAGATGCAGTTACTCAGAATATATAGTTCAAAATTCTTGAAACATAAATAAACATACATAATACATATATAAAATCACGTCTTTATCCCACGGGGGTAGGCAGAGACGATGGAACGCCATGTGCTTCGCTTCTTACATACTTCTTTCGCTTCCTCAACATTCATACATCTCGTCATACGTGCTAGCTGGTTTCGTGTACTATAAACATTTCCTTTCTGAAGGACGCCATTTAGTTAAAAAGTAAAATTAAAAATATTTTTCTACGGAACCCTACTGCGCGTGGCCCGACACGCACTTGGCCGGTTTTCTGTTATTTGTGAACCAATATTAGATTTTTTTTTTGAGACAGTGTACTTTCGAGGTGGTCTCATAGCATCTGATGATTGGCTCCCAAAGAAATTGATGGCAACCCTCAAATTTCATAGGTTCTTGCAGTGTTTTATTTATTGTTTCTGAAGCTATTTAGATATTGTCCTCCAGCAGTCAGCATCTCATGCTAGCATAGTGATGCAGAAAGGTACGTCAGTAGGGTTTTTTATGCGTTTAAACGCACCGTCACCGTTCCGTCTAGTGGAAAAAGCCTATTTTCTAGATAATCTTCAAATTATATAGTCGATACATTTTTAAACTTGACGTTTAAATATTAAATATCTTAAAACTAATCATCTAATTGCTTTAGCATGTTGTTTAAATTAGATAATTATACTGGAGCTAACTTTTGGGTCAATTTGAAAGTTTGACAACCTTTTCCAGAAAGTGCTGACTTCAATTTAGTATTAATGAATCAAAGTTATATACGATGAGTTTTTAATACATTTTGCTTACTGTTAAAAAAACAATAGTTTAATACTGTTATACCAAATTACATTTACGAATCTATTTTTGTTTTAAACTTACATTACTGCTATTTTTTTTTGTTGGTCTAGAGTTAAGCGTTTGCGACCTTCTACTGCAAATTCTGAGAGCAGAGAAAATGTTAGTTGGAACTCTTTTGTCAGGCAATTCTCGGTACCAGCTCAGCTAGTATCGTGCCTGATGGATGCCGATAGACTTACACTCTAAAAAATCGAGGCCAACTAAGAGGGATTTTCTCTTAGTTGACGTTAAATTAAATAAAACAACCATGATATTACGAAACTCAACGATAGCTGATTAATTAAAGCAACAAGTTCATTTTGATTGAACTAACAATGTACATATGTTCATTAATTCTAACACGTATATACGTTGTTTGTATCATTATTCACTTCTTTGTATAACTTAATCATTTTTATTTAGTTAACATAAACAAATAAGTCAGTTGAATCAATTTAGAATAAACTAATAAAAGCAATCAAAATCAAATGATAGTTTCGATCATTTTTATTTATAAAATTAACAATTTGTCTTGTTAGATTTAACTAAGATCTGATAATAACGTCAACTAAAATTTAATGTTACATTCTAATATAACTAAAACGTTGAATCGACTTTCATATTAGTTGAATTAATCATTCGATTGATCGTTTTGATCAAGAGATCGACCCCTCTCTATGCCTCCCTCTACCCGCCCGCATCTATCTTTGGTGGCAGGTTTATTTCGTGCCGTGGAGTGGCCTGCTGTGCTTCTTTTCTCTGCTTAAAGTTAGAATCTTGGTAGTCATTTTAGTATCAAGTAATTTAATTTAGTGCGTTTGATATTGTAGAGTATTAGGTATATATTAAACGTTGATGATAAGTACAAGTGCAGTTATCCCGTATGATCCCGTCTTTTGACTACTGGAAATGGAAGACGTTAGCAAACTGCTCAAGACTTGGGATTTAGAGGCTCTAATACCAGTATTCACCCGTAAGTATCTCAGTCACAAGTTTTTTTTTATGGTGCTTATTGAAAATGTAATAGGTACCTACCTGAACCCAAGGGTTTAGGTAAGTACCTGGGTTTAGGGGTTTAGGTAGGTTTTGGTTTTATTTTATAGCCGTTTCGTAAAATAAAAGTAGCGTAAGTTACCCCTTATGATATCGGCTATCAGCCAATAAAAGTCCCGTTAAAATCGACCAAGCCGTTTCAGAGATTTCTTGGAACAAACAGATAGACAAAAATTTTATAAATTGATTTTTTGATGTACGTACCGTATATACTTTTATATGCATTTAGTGAAAAGCTGACCCTTCAAATTGGTTTATGTAGTAAATAGATTCCAATAAAATTTGTTGCTGACATCTTTTTTTTTTCAGCATCGAATGAAGATACATAGAATTTAGCCGGATTTTTATCTATACCGTTTTTATTAAACACTGCGGCAGTTAAACAAAAGAAGAAACGCGGTTCAGATGCAGGTAAAAGCTGGTAACCAAGTAAAGATAAGCCACGGGAAGGCTTTATAAAGCATGTAAAATCTAGTGCAGAAATCCGTCAAGCAATAGAACTACGCCTTTCAACCCTTCTCCAAAAAGGAGCGCCATCCCAACCTTATATTATTGTAGTGGGTGAGTCGCTGGACAAAATAAATACTTTTCTAATAGTTGCGAATAGATCAGTCATCTATAAGAGAATGTCTGTTATACACGCAGTTGATACGTGTTATAAAATAATATGGGCCCTAAATGCAGAGTATGGTATCGACACATACCCTGTGTGGTACATCATACAAAAAGCGTTTTATAAAATGTCATCCGCATTTGATAAAGGATCAACTGCTGCTGAGTCTCTCCTTGCGGATTGCAATATTTAAATACCTATTGTATTTTTCTTTTTTAATAATTGTTGCCAAAACTGTTAATGACTGATAATAATTAGTAACTTTTGTTTATGACATTGTTTATGTGAAAATTTCTCTTTACTATAATTCTTACTTAAGTATTTAGTTTTATACCTATTTAGGTACATAATAAGCAAATTGTTACAACAAAGTTTAGTTTGCTTTGGTTGTAATCATTTTAGACCACTGTTAATAAGTAATATAATAAACAAATAATATTGTGACTGATGATTATTCATAATTGGTTAAGAAATAAGCTGTGTAAAAATTGTTTTCTCTGTTAAATATTGTTATTAAAAAAGTTAGAACGCCGATTCCCTGTAATATAAATGTTTTAAGCAATGGCAAAAAATATGTTACCCTGCGCTGTACTATCTAAGTAGTCGATGAATATAATATATAACTATTTTTAATTATATTTTTGTTTCATTTTGACCAAATTTATGTACCTACTTACAAAAATTTTGTTAGACATAATAGTTACCAATAGATACAGTTTGAATATACTTGTATTAATACACTAATACACTCAACTCAGATAACATTCTGGGTACGGTCTCGAGATGCTATCTTTCTTTTTCTTTCTTCTTTTCTAGAAGAAGAAGAAAGGCGCTATCTTAATTAATTGGGTTAGGACTTCAAATGCATATTTAGGAGCAATTTCGGTATAAAGTGCGATTTTTAAATACAACCCTTTTCAAAGCATTTCAAAAACCGGAGGTAAGGGTTGTATTTATAAATCTCAATTAATACTGAAAGTGTTCTTAAATACGCATTTGAAGTGCTGACCCAATTAATAGATCGGTGTTAGTTAATGAGACAAAGTATCTCAGTACATTCGATTAAGAGTAACTTTGTTGGTATAATAATGTTTCATATTTAAAATAACCATGGTTTTAGTAGAGTCTACGAACATGAATTAGTTATAATGACCACGTTCTTAGTTAAGTCTACGAACATGAATTAGTTATAATGACCATGTTCTTAGTTGAGTCTACGTAGATGAATTAGTTATAATGACCACGTTCTTAGTTGAGTCTACGTAGATGAATTAGTTATAATGACCACGTTCTTAGTTGAGTCTACGAATATGAATTAGTTATAATGATGAAGTTCTTAGTCAAATTTATTAATGAGAATTAGTTAGAGTAGTCATTTTCATATTTATATTAACCAAGACCATAGATGAATATATTATGTTGATATCGTCATATTAGTCATTTTCTTGTTGACTTTGATTAAGGTTTTAATCGTTCTGTTTAAGAAGCAGATAGTAAAGGCAACAAAATCCACCTTAATTGATTCATATAACGTCTTGTTAGGCTCAAATGGAATCAAGATGCTTGTTTGCAATAATCACAATCTTGTTAGGAGCAACCAATTTTTTTTTAGAGTGTACCCTCTATCACATGGAGAAAGATAGCAGGGGAAATTAAATGTACAATAATGTGTTAGCTACGTAAGTAAGCTCAAACATGTGTCGAGAGGCCTGGTATCCAAAACACAAGTTTGAACTCACTTGATAAGTTAATATAAGTACAGTCGGCCAATGAGTTGGGTATTCAGGGCTAAAACTTCTACGCCATAGTAAAAACTGACTGCAATAGATATGCAAGTTTGTATTTCATATTTAATAAGTGTAATATACCCACTATTTAGATATATAACTCACTTATCCATAACTGGTGTCGTAAGTCTTTACTATGACTTAGAAGTTTTTGCCCTGCATAGCTAACTCATTAGCCGACTGTACCTACCTACCTATAGATATCTTACGAGTTTATAAGATAAATATGTTTATAATATTGATACATATACAACACTTTGTATCCACAACATCGAAGTAAGCGCTGAGTCTTCACCCACGACACATATTGCGGGCGTGACGAGAAATATTGAGCAGCGGCAATACATACAACAGCGGGATGTGCTCGTGAATTCACAATTACATTTGATTATTGTGGAACGAGATACAGCACGTATGGCATGGTGTTTGCCTTCTTCGTTTGGAATGATTTTAAATGACGATGAATATTAACAAAGTAGATATAAACACAATGTAAAGGACCGTTCATTTTAAAGAAAATAACATAAAAAAACAATATAACATCGCGCCTATATTACCCAGAATGGTATAGCAGAGGTGCACAACACCCACACTTCACCTGTTATGTTTAAGTCCCAAGGGATAGGGGGTGCGTCTATCGCCATCCACCGGGCATAATTCCAACTCCGTGCTGATATTGTGAATTTCGTGACGGAAAGTTCACAAGAAACACTTTGCCTGGCCCGGGAATAGAACCCGAGACCTCGCTTTGCATACGCTAGCCACAAGACTATCAAGGCAGTTTGGTATACTAAATAAATAAACTGATCCATACATTTATGTACAAAATGTATTTTTTTTAAACACACTTACATAAATCCCCGTCAAAAATTATACGAAATTGTTTCAGGGTTTTAAAACATAATAATATGATAATATGCAAATTGTCAGAAACGCAAAAGTTATTGGTATACTCAGCACGATAATCTATCATGGAGATAGAGCATGGAATGATTTATTACCGTAATCGCCGCGATTTTAAATATTCAACGTCATAACTACCTCGTTGCTTGTGCATGACTATATTTATTTGAATCACCGAAATTGTTTTTTTTACAATTCATCACAAATGTACAACGCAGGCTGTAGTTAAATAATTACAACCTGAAATCTAAAAAAATATTGTAGACTAGCTTTGACCGCGACTGCGTCCACGTGCCACGCTTTGACTCGCGTTCAACCTTACTGCCCCGCACTAAAATAATAATAATAAAATAAATAAATATTAAATTCCTCTCTCTGGAGCCCTAACCATCGGTAGTTTGGTCCCTGTATCCGATGCCGGTGGGGTACTATTTTTTATATTTTTAAATATTTTTTAGTACTTATATTTAAAAATGTAGAATTTTATACTTTTATATTTTTAAATGTACTTTACTTTTATAATTTATATTTAAACATATAAAAAATGAGAAAAAGAATTAAATGAGTAAATAAATAATAAATAATAAATATTTCACAACTTACACACAACACCATCTAGTCCCAAACTAAGCAGAGCTTGTACTATGGGTAGGTACTAGAATAACTGATACTAATACATTATATACTTTTCTTTTTTTTCGCAATCGTGGAGTTTAGCACTGCCCCGCTCCAGAGGAGTTTAGTATTTAATTTATGTTTAATATCTAAAGACCTTTATTGAGAGTTAGACTACCAAACCCAAAAGAATTATCAAAATTCGACCAGTAGTTCTCGCTATCAAACAAACAAACGAACTTTTTCCTGCTGTTTTGTCTGCGTGGTAAAAACATCGATAAAAAGTAGTCTAAGATTATCAGACAGACCGACAAAAATATTTAAAAACTTTGTTATTTTGAAATTAAAAACACATACTTTAATTTTATATATTTGTATTAATGCGTTTTAATATAATTGACGATTATGTCAATTATTATTATCAATACTGTGCCAGTAATATCAAAGCCTCAGCCTCATCTCACCATAAAGAACGAACACAGCACAAATACTATGTAGTCTGGTAAGGCCCGGGTTCGATAACGTAAAGGAGAGGTGATAGTTTGAATATATAATCAGGTTCCGTTTTGAAGCTAAGCAGCTATTTGCTGGGAAATGTAACAAGGAATTGTCTTTTTTAAATTAGTTACTAGTGGTGGTAAACTAATTTGTTAATAATTATATTTCTGACAGATATTCTGGGATTATTTGGATTAAACCTGCGTGTTGACCCTTTCCACGCCACAGTCTGATACATGTGACTAACAAACATAATTATGGACTGGCGTTAAAAGAATTAATTAAACATTATTTATACTTTCATATTATTATGCACTGCCTTGGTGGTGAGCGTAAGAACCTCTCATCATAAGGTTTCGGGTTCGATGTCCAGGTCGGGCAAATTCACAATAGCAGCACAGAGTTAGAATTGTGCCCGGTGGATGGCGATAGGCTCACCCCCAATCCCATGGTACCTAAACACCTTTCCTAACCCCTGCCACACCCTTTTGGGTAATACAGGCGTGATGTTATGTTAAGTAATTTTTTATAAAACCAGAAATCATGAGCACTCACCAATTTTAAGAGAGTTAAAATATCCGCAGGCAATATGAATAAGAATGAAATCTCTTTTGCCCTGCCTAGCCCTGCTGGTTACCAATAATAAACTAACCGAAAATTAAATCAAAATCAAACGAAGTGAGGCTTAGGGCAGCGTAGTTTGCATAATAACTCGCACATTACACAAGGGTTGAAATTCAAAATGGTGGCACAACATTCGCATTGATATTAGCCTTATGAGATAGGACCGAGAGTTGAATTCAAAGAGGGAGCTAATCTGACCCTATAGCATGTTTTTGAAAGTAATTTAAGTATTTAATAGTATATTATTGTAATACCACATAAAGGATTGCTTCGTTGGCCTAGTGGTTGGCGTATGCGGCCTGTCACCGCGAGGATTGGGCTCAATGCTGATGATAAACCCCAAAAGTGTTACTCGGGTTTCTTGACGTCTGAATAATACTCAAAAGCAGCACGAATTTGTAATTGTACCCGGAGGATAGCGATAGGCTACCCTCAATTACATAAGACCAATTTTATTACTAAATCAGTTATAAAAAAAATATTTTAATTAAACTAATTTTGTCCCAAAATTATGATATTTCGTTACTCAGGGTTAGTAACACGTAGTAAAGTTTGAAACGCAATTATTTAAAGTGGTATATTTTGTTTTTCCTATTCTGACAACAATAATACTTACGTCAAAATCACTGTCACGGTCGGTAGCCATTATGTTTTCGCCGCAGTCGTCAAGTCGAGACGTGTATCAAGTAAATAATTACAATAAATATCTACCTCAGGGAAATAAACGGCCATTATTGTGGTAAGTTTACTATATTTTTGTTTACTTCATGATGATCTTTTCATATTTTTTGTATTAGCTTAACGAATACGCCTAGTGCTTGCGAGAAAAACACGTGGTTTACGTAAAAATATTTTAAGAGGTTATAATTTCTCAGATTTTATTCTCATTTTCGTTAAATTGCGTTACGTTACGAATCTGAAAAATTTTATGCTTAGTTCACACAGTCAAAAAGACCGTAACTATAGGAAATATGCATGTATTATTTTTATTTGCAAAAGGAATTGAATATTAGCTCCAGCAAACAATCTTTTTCTTTAAATGAATCCCCGAAATGTTTACGCGCATAACTTGAGAACGACTTGATCGATTTGTGTGATTCCTGTTTTATTTTGGGATATATTATATTGCATATCAAATAAATAATCGCCTATCAATACATACTCATCATTTATATTCTTTTTTGCATCAAATAACTTACTTCACTACAGATAAACTAAATGTTTAACAAAACTCAAACTGCAGATAATTCGAAATTACACATCAATATGACATTCCTTTTTTCCTCATAATGCAATACAGTTAAATTTATTTTTGTACAAAAATACTACATGCATAGCATAAATACTGACTGCACATCAAATTTACCATATTTCATAGCAAAATAACTATCCCAGTCGCATATTAACCAGTAAGTACAACAAAATCTGTTCATCATATTTGTCTTAATTTTCAAGAAGCCATGCTCGGTAAATTTAATGAATATTATAACAAAAAAATCCTTTTACATTGCATTATTTCTAAAAGCAGAACAACTTAACTGAAAAACTTGGCGCGTTTTTTCGTCACTGGAGTAAATAATATAAAAATAAAAGCTATAGTTATGGCATAGGTCAATTATGGGTAAAGTAGTAGGTTAGGTTAGGTTAGAACTGCGACCATAACATAGCGCGAGCCGAGCGAGCGAAGCGAGCGTGCCGCGGCAGCGGCCGGCGAGTGCTAGCTAATCTTTGTGATACTCCGACCCCTTTTTGAATCTACCTACTAAATAAAATAATATTATACTACCTACCAATTTCTTATTATCATAGATCGTAACAGACGACAGTACGTGGCGCCACCTGCAGAAGCTAAAAATGTGCCTATTGGGCAAAAAAGGAAGCGTGGACGCCCCGCGAAAGCAAGACCCGCTTTAATAATTCAATAAATTACAATTTTGTATCTAATTTTATATTTTTTTTGCTGTTCTCATTATGTGATAATTAATAAATAATAAGATGACTGTGACTAATAAAATTTTGTTTGATCTAGAAAAACTGCTGTAAATATTATAAAAACAGAAGCTATATTTAAAAGAAAAAGAGTTAACATGTATAATGTGCATTAAGATTATTAGTTGTGCATTGATAAAAAAGCTTTTACTTTAGGAAAAATTGCTGTGCGCTGTGAAAATAAATTGTAGTGTGTTTAGTGATATTTTGAGTTGAATATTTTGTTGTGCAATCAGTAATTTTGATGGGAATTCGGTATTTAATTGCATAGAAAAAGGATATATTATGATTTGCGTTTAAATACTACCCTTTTATTTTGAGTGTAAATGTCAAGACAAGGTGTTTTTGTTTTTTGTAGGTAGTGTAGGTAGGGTAAGTAGAATAGGTAGGGTAGGTAGAGCGAAGCCGCAGGCAACCGATAGCTATTTAATTGTATGCAAATTATTATTAGTTTTGAGAATAAGACTGATTATAAGCCATAAATATAAATATTCATAAATTAGTCATAAATCACGTGTTTTATTTTACACTTTTTCTGAGTATGACCCATATATGTTCTTTAATTCTTCTCCACATTGAGTTAGTGCTCTTTGATATTTTGTAATTACATGTCCTGTTTATACTACAAATAAATGTAAAACTAGAAATGGAATTAATTGCCGTTGGCACAAAACACATGATTTAACATTACTATCAATACTAAATGTGTGCCCCAAATTAGTCATAAATGAAGCGCTGTATTACCCGTAGTCGTAACTGAACGACTCTACGGGGTGTCGTAAAACACCAGTTATGTGGCCCTCAACAAATCCTGCCACAGATTCATATTACCCGAGTAAATTAAATATGAAACCCGGTATTAGGCTACGGAGTATCTCATAGCATAAAAATGGATTAAGGGCTTTTCAAGTTGTTAAAATATTTTAGAGGTACAAAAATACATTTAAAAATTTACGAGGCTCGAGCCAAAGTATAAAAGAAAATTGTAAAAATGAAAATTATTTGACGAGAGGTCAAAGCTATTTTTATAGCTTTCGCCCAAATTAGGTGGTATTAAAAATAACATAAAAAAATACCTGGGCGTTGATCAGTCAATGAATATTATCTTGTCTTATATGTTTTGAGACTTTCACGAATTGAGATTTTTCAAAAATTAGACAACGGGTCTAAATCGCGTAATTACTATAAAGGTAAATATATAACTATGCTCGACGTCGCGATTTAGAACCGTTGTGTCTAATTTTTGAAAAAAATATTGTCTTAATGATTCATATCGTTATGATTTTAGAAAAAAATTAGTTTCTTATGCTTGAAATCCAATTGATTTTTAATGAGAAAATATCACCATTCTGCCCTAACTGACCAACATAACAGGAATGAATTCATCATATCGATAAGCAGAAAAAAGTATAACCATGCTCTTTTACCAAAATTTAAAGTCAAACTAAGGTTAATCGGCTGTCTCTAGGCAGTATTAGATTACGCAGCATGACGCCCTCGTGTTTTTCCGTCGACTGAGCTTGTGATTGGGCTGTCAGGAGCGATTGATTTTGATGTTGCGTGCCGAATGACTGACGGAATGTTTCGGTTTAGGGATAGACGAGCAGTTAAAAAAATATATTTGAAAAGCATAGCTTGACCATGGGTTAGCTTCTAATGGCTGTTTTTAGTCGAGATAAATATTAATAATTGCTTTTTTCTTTTATATAATTATGTATTTTTTATCTCGTCAAAAGACACCCATGAATCACTGGTTTTTTCCTGTTCCGTTGCAAACTGCTATATTTTTTTAAACGTTTTATTTAACTTGCAGTGCGGGTATTTGTGTATGAATGTATGTTACAAATCTTGCAAACCAGTTTTTACTCGGTCACCCCTTCTAGTTACTTGATCAAGTTGAAAATTGGCACAATTGTGTAACTTCGGTGACAATGCAATAATATGACAGAAATGTTTTGATGATGCAGCCAAGAGTGTGTTTTTGTGAGTAAACTTCTCAACGCTAAAGAGCATGGATACGACACTTAGCATAGGTATTAAGTTTTGGTACCTAATAATACACTAATTTGATGGGAGTGGTCTGACGTTGCAGCCAGGAGTATGTTCTCTTGAGGAAACTTCTTGACGCTCAGGAGCATAGATACGTTTCTTTGCATAGTATTCAGTTCTTGTGACAATTCACGAAATATCGCAAACAAACGCATACACACGCGCATACACGTGTCAAGGTAGCGGCTACTATTGTTTTAACACAAATTATATTTTTCTTTTGTCACACTACTTCTTGCTCACTCGCTGCGCGCATCAGAATTATTAGCGCTTAGATGAGTACCATTTTTTGCATAATGACAAATATTTTAAAAATAAGTTATAATAGTTTTAGAAGCTTTGTAATGTTTGTTTGTCTTATAACAGAATAAAGCCTCGTCGGTCTGGTTGTTATCATACGCGGTCTCTTACCGCGAGCTCGTGAGTTCGATTTCTGAATTATAAAAAAATGGTGTTTGAGATTCTCCGTAAGAAAACTCTCAAAAATAACACAGAGTTGGAATTGTGTCCATCGAATAGCGTTAAGCTCCTATTACATGAGACATATACATAACAAGTGAAGTATGGGTGTTATACACCGCAATCTCCTCTTCTAGGATAACAGAATAAGCTTCGATAGTTCATCAATAAAAAAATGCTCGTCTATACGTCTGCACGCGTCAAACCGACAGGGGATTTGGTTCATAATCGGATATGAAGAAGTGACAGAATTTTGAGGGGATGGAAATTCAATTGTTCCGCTAAGTTGGTTGATACATGTAATAACTGATCAGACATCGGGAAATGACGTGAGCAATGTGTTGAAGGGAGTTCGAAAGTCTTTGCAAGATCTTACATTAAAGCGGAATTGATGGAAGAAATGGGAATTTGACTTCATTTTGCGCAGTGTGATTGAAGTTCACGTATTTCAAAATATGTAGGTATAGTAGTTGGTTCTGTTACTAAATAAAATCTTGCGTTTTTGGAAATACCTGAGCCTAAAGAATAGTAAAAAAATTAAATCATTTGGTATGAAAGTCACAAGTCAAAGTGTGCAGTCGAGCCGCGTGTTGGTGACCGCTGGAACCGCGAATACGTCATCAACGACCAGTAAAGCTATGCCGGAAAGTGGGCCCACTTCAGGGTGACCGATCCTACGGGGTTGAGGCATGGCACGGGTCAGACAATAAAGGTGACGCCTTTTTATGGTGTAAAGGCATGCGTTTAATCACGAAGTTACCTGACGGTAAATGATGATGTGGTTAACGGTGGAGCACGCTTACCTTTTTAAAAAATTAGACAACGTGTTTAAATCGCGTAATTATTATAAAGGTAAACGTCGAGCATAGGTTTTACCTTTGTAATAATTAAGCGATTTAGACCCGTTGTCTAATTTTTGAAAAAATGTTATCAAATCGCGAAAGTTTAAGAACATTATGAGATACCTATTTATTCTTCCTTTAAAGATACCCAGATCGTACTCATGCGGCAACACAGACTCGGGCAAGTCGTTATTTTCATTAGCAATCTTTGGCATAAGAAATGTTGAAGTGAAACGTATCGTGCGTATTTGGGAAATATTTACCATGAATCGTTGCTGAAATGCTGCTTGCCTGGTACTCCAATGGTGAAATGAGGACAGAGGAATAAGGTTGTGGAATTCCTCACTCACGAAAGAGTCACCTCGTCTTGCTAGGTCATGATGCGGGTAAAGAACTTTGAACTCCTATCACTCTACCCGTGACTTCACCTTGTGGGTTGTGGAGAGAAGATCCCACCTGAGTGGTGGAAAGCAAGCGATCTCCCACTGAACCCACCCTTAGGATTGCTGATCAGAGGGACACGCGGTGGGCCGCCATAGTTGAATTTGCCACGGGATATGAATCTCCCCTGGCATTACCGCTGATCTACCCCACGCAAAAATGACATCCTTTCCTAGCCCAGGGTGCATCGTCCATTCTACTGCCGTCCTCCACTAGCTCAAAGGGCACACGGGTAGCGCGCAAACACCAAGTATATAAATTTATAAAAGCTTACGTCAAAATATTTTATCTTCTCGAAATTAAGTGTACAGAATATCTGAGAAAATTTCCTTTCTAAACGGTAGGCAAACAGCATTTATCACAGGATTAAGACTAATGTTATTGGTTATTTTTTGTTTATTGCTTATATTGCCAACGCTTCAAGACGATTAGGATCTTAATAGCTGTCGTTAAGGCAGCAGATGGGATAATAGAGGGTAAGTAATAGTTATGGCAAGGTTTGCCCCAAAATTAAAGTTTTTAAATATTATTGAAAAACCATTGGCATAGGTGGGTAAGAAACTGCGATTGAGGTCTCGGGATCGATTTCTAGGTCGAGTATAAGAGATATTTTGGCAATATCTGTCAGGCAATTGAATTTTTAAGAAAACTGAGTCTTGATTTGAGCCCGGAGATGGCGATGGGCTAACTTCATATTCATACTTAGATAATTGGCATGATTTTATTTTATGTTATGTTAATTTGACTAAAATCTACCAGCTTCATTAATTAGTTTTGCAGATATGATGGAAAGGATAATTAACACATTCCACGTTATTCGACCCAGGTAACACAGTTATTGAAACTAAACACAAACATAGCACCCATTGTATCGTAACAACGGGCAGACCGCTACATATCAACCTTTACATTTCCAGCATAAGATGGTCTTGCTTTGTACAGACTCTTTATACAATGCAAGACCAGCTTATGATGGAAATGCATAGGATGATTGGTAGCCATGGTACATAATTAATTTTAGGCTTCATTTGAATATCAACACACGTCGTTCAACAGTGTGATACAAGCTGTTAACTAGGAAAATTTAACATCAGAAGTCTAACATACATCAAATAAGAAAAAAAACATCAAATAAGATAAAAAGAAGATCACAGAAGATTTAAGGTAAAGGTATAGTGATTTATGTTCAAAGAACTGTAGTAGAAGTTAAAAAACATCATTTAACTATTTGAAAAGTTCTAAACTATTTAGAACATTCCATTGGTTATAACTGCTGATTCCGTGAAACTTGTGTACCATAATTTAGATTTGTTTTTTTTAAGTAACAAAAAATTTGCAAATATACTTGTGTCCTTTTTATTAACTACCAGTTGAGTTTTCAATACAGTGTTGCAATAATTCTTGAAGCAATAGTTACCACGTGCTGATATAAAATCAATCGTATGTCGTTACTACTAATGACAACAGCTAGTGATTGAATGTGAAAAATAGTTATTGATTAGTGCCTTCAGATCAAAACCATAAAAAAAAATTCACCGAAATCTAGTGAATTATAGGTTATTTTTATTTTAAACAGCTTTTATTAAGTTTTTTATTTATAAATATTTTTAATTTAAATCTTTTCTAAAGCACATAAATCTCAAGCCAGTTTCCAATTAATTGCGCTGTCTTCATAGTTCGGCAGCTTCTGAACAGAACTTCAGCAACTATTTGCACGTCAAGTGCAGGTAGCTTCAATAATTTTATGCATGAAATTTAGTTTGGTTCGCGTGTATTTCATTTTAATAGACAGGCAGCGTATGACGTTTTATTTTGGTATTTGCACGTTCTTTGTAAAATATGAAGTTCGAATATTCTTGAAGTTTTTTGGTGTTACGAACATTTAACATTTGATAAAAAATAAATAATAGTTTAAAAAACAAAAAGCGCTTTGTGCCATATTTTTTGTCTATCGAGCAACCCACGGTTTTTCACAATAATACTAGTATTTTTTGTTCATTACCATTTTCAGCTTATATTAGGAATTATTTTTCACTTTTTAGTTAGAGGTACTTTAAAAGCGTATTTTTTAGTTTTTTTTTAACTATTATTTATTTTCTACGTTTTAGTTTGGTTTATTTATAAGAGCGTTTTTTTTTTAATTTTTGTTTATTTATTTTTTTTATCGAATTATTGCATTGTCATCGATCTTTTACAGGTGTGCAAAATTTTACTGAAATCTGTCCGTTTAAAGTGGGTAAAAATCGAGTCCAAAGGATTCGGTTACATACATAGTACATACATACAGGTGAAGCTAATATTATAAGCGTGTTAATTACTTCGCATGTTATTTGACAATTTTTTTTTTGACGTTGTATATTCATAGTTTTTTAGTTTTGTTTTGACGTCTACTTTAAAAGTTTTGTAGATAAAGCTGCTGTAGAAATAGTTTTCGAATAACCAATTGCTTTAATTTATAATAAAATACAATATTTTCGATTAAGTTTTAATGATAGTTACAGCATTCGAATTATGAACTTTTACATTCAATATTATTATTATCATTAACTAATTGTAGCTCGCGATTTCAACCACGTGGGATTCCTTCACCCCTGCAACTTTACTCGTTCGCCGCGTCAACGTCACAACGCCATCTATTGAGATTTTTTCGTAAACTTACTACTAATTTAAACCTTAAAATTCACCCTCTTGTGATATAATTTAGAAAAACCCTTGTATAGAAAAACATTTATTTCTATTCAAGATCAATTATATGAAATTCGTGCTTCTTACTTAAAAAATAACAGATTTTTTACCAACCGTTCAACCCCTAATTTATCTTCTTCGAGATTGAATTTCAAGTACTTTAATATTTATTCAAATATATTTTTATTATAAAATGGTTATAAAACTGTATTAATAAATATTAATAGCAGCGTTTCGAATTTTAATTATCCGCATAACAACACGCAGCTTCCAATTTCAGTGAACAAGCCAAAATATTTCTGACGTCATGATGAAAATTAAATTTTCCGCCGCCTCCAAACGACCGCTCGTTTTCAAACAGTATTTTGTCGTCAATTGGTCGAACAAAGTTCCCCAATAACCTCTCGCCACAATAACCGTGAATATCGACAAAAAGCGTTTAATGTCGACAAAAAACCCTGTTGCTCCGCGATTAAAATTGAGACCGTTACATGAAATGTCCATTACCGTTGAAAGTATTTAAATTAATAGGTATCCCGCCAATGTGACGCTTAAACATTCAAATTATTTTATTTTTAATCCGATAGCGGCTCAGAGATAACTGCTTGACTTTTTTTTATTTCTCTTTTTTAAAAAAAAACCGGCCAAGTCAGAGTTGGACTCGCGCACGAAAAGTATTGTACCATTATTTATAAATATTTATAATTATAATAATATTTATTTTTGTTTGAGAGGGTTTTATTAAGAAAGAGGCTCCCTCTTAATTTAATTGTTCATTTTTAAAGTATTTATAAATCTAAATATTCTGTGAATCTTTCAAACGAGTTCCCGACTTGTTATCGATATAGTATCAAGCAAAAACGATAAATAAATCACGATTGTTTTGGTTTTCAGCATTTGTATTTTGTAGTGGCAACAATGATTGATAACCTGTTAAAATTTCAACTGTTTCGCTATCACGATTACAGGTGGACAGACGGACAGATGGACGGAGAGCGTGGTCCTAGTAATGATTCCGTTTTACCCTTTGTGTACAGAACCCTAAAAAGTATTTATTGTTCTTTCGTAATTGACTTAACCAAACTATAATGTTACCTACATAATTAAGTAGTTAAATGTTGTGTGTTTATAAGTAGAATAAATGAAAAAATATATAGGAGCAATTAAATAGCAAGTGAATTTTATTTAAACGAAACTAATGGTTCAATATCACTCAAAGCCTCTCTTTTACTCAAATTAAATCACAATTTCAAAGATTGCAAAAATTAAGCATTATTAGTTATCTTATATTTAATTTCTACTGATTGCTTAGCATGGAATCATTGCGGTGTAAAATATTGTCATAAAAAAAATACCGTAACAAAAACCGAGCAGAAAATTAAAATATTTTGCGGCAGCGCTCCCGCGGCGAGTAAATAGAAAACGGCCTAACTCACATCTTACCTTGATTACCAACATCATCATAAATGGACAATGACGTAATCAACAACCGGACTCAAACACTCAATATTTGACCACTTTGATGAGTCGATTGTCAGGGGAGCAACACCAATTAGACGCCAGTTGACTCAGCAGGCGCTGTGATTAATTCACCACAAGAGAGACCACCTGACCGAGGACTGTTTGACAAACGTAGCAGTTATTTAAGCGATGATTGCAATTTTGCTGCCTATGCGAATTGCTTTTGGGTGGTTTTAGCAACTTTGCTTAACATTATTCACATAGAAAGAAAGAAAGAAAATTATTTTTTATTTTCTTACATAACTAACATATATATACAGCAAAAAAAACAGGTAAACAATAAACAAATATGTAAGAAAACAGTGGCGGTTGCTCAGCTTTAATGCTGTGGAGTCTTGCATTTCTGCAAAACTTTCACAGCGCTGATTTTCAGCAACCACCACGGTTGACGGCACGAACAGAAAACAGGTACAGTAACATATAAAGAGACAGTGACGTAAAATTAAATTAAGCTAAGTTCGAGAAAACACAAAAATATACACTTAAAAGAATAGGTACATTATACGAGAGAATAATATATAATAAATAATAAAACATAAATTAGGTTATAAATACATGCTTAGAAAATTATAATTTTATAATATATGGTTACAAAGTAGTTACACAGACGGCAAGAAAAAAAAAAAAAGAAAACAAAACAAATAAAAATAGTAAATTTAAAACAATTATTATCTAGATATTATCTAACTAAACTAATCATAATATAATAAACATAAAAAATATACGGATGGCGCTAGTATCGCCTTGCGCTGGCGACGCGACGACAGTTGGTACACTGTTTATGGCCTGCCTGACCAATCACAGTGAATGTCAGTTTAACGCTTAATTGTCTTTTCCGGTTAAAATACTTCGCATTCTTTGCAGTGTTGAAATAATATCAAAGAATTTGTAAACAAGAGAAAAAAAAAAAAAAATGTGATTGTATTTTGTGTATTGAGTTTTGTGCTGTAAGTAAAGAGTTGTGATGTTGTAAAATATACTTTATTGTGGTGTGATCGTCGTGTGAAGATGTGTTATTTAATTTTTCAAGCGGAGCGTCCTTTTTGTGGAGATGGAACATTTTTTGTTGTACGAATAGAGGTAAGAAATTCAAATTGTGTATTGTAGAATATTAGAATTGTATAATAAATTAGTTGAAACTCTTTTATCCTGGGGATAAAATGCCAACGTTATTTCTATATAGCATTATTTGTTTGTACCTTTTCTGTAACACAACGCCATCTTTGGTGTGTTTATTCGCGTTTATTCATAAAAATAAACTGAAAACACATCCATAATCATGAGTGACGAAGAGTTACTATTAGGTCAGTTTGATTGTATCATTTAAAATTATAGGTATTGAAAAATTAATAATTGTATCAAATTAGCTAAGTACTAAAAATATATGAGAACAGAAATAAAAAATATTATATTATTATGAAATAATAATATATGGACTGTATGTGCAATTATATTATAATGGAATATATTTAAAAAATGGATAATATTATTATTGATTAATTAATTATTAAATGTATATATAATAATATTATACTAACAAATTACTAAAGTCATGCTTTCATTATCCTATGATGCTTTTCAGGTTGGTGAGCAGAAATGAAAAATAAAACTGAGTCTGTCTGTGCAGATAGCAGCAGAAAAAACAAACTAAGAGCCATGAAACTGGAGTGTGTCACATCCCATACTAATAGTCAATAACCTGTTGGTAAGCATAATTACTTGAAATGAATACAATTCTTCTGTGTATGGAGCAGAATCTTTTTCAAATTGAATTTAAAACTATAAATACTTTTTAGTGACTTCACTGGAGGTGGCAAATCATTCCAACAAGATGTAGCTGCATACTTGAAGCATCCTTTAAAGGCAGTTGTTCTGTACCGTGGCATTGACAAGGGATTAGCTGTTGAGCGACTGGAGTAGCTGTAATGATCATGTCTCCAGCTGAGCTTGTCGAAGAGATATGCGGGCTTCGAGGTATTTATTACACCAAACAATAGATTGCATAGGTGCAGTTTCCTCCTAGCAGCCATCTTTAAGATGTTGTGCTGGTTCAGGAACGGGGTTACATGACTTCGCCAGGGCACCTTGAAACAGTATCTAGCACATGCATTCTGAACTCTTTGAATCAATCGCTTAGTCCTTGACAGCAAGCATGGACCATACACCGTGTCAGCATAATTAAACTTAGAGAGTACTATACTTTCTACTAATCTTTTTCTCATATCCACATTAAGGTACTCTCTAATTCTATACAAGATTTTTAGTCGGTAGAAGCAACTTTTTACAACATTACTTATGTGGTTCTCAAATCGCAGCTCAGGGTCAATGATGAGTCCAAGATTGCAAGCTGTTTCAACTCTTTCTATATATTGTCCTTGTATTTTGACTATGGGATTTGCTTGTATGATGTTATCTATTTGATGCCTGCTGCCCATGACCATTAATTTAGATTTCAGGGAATTTAAAATCAGACAATTTGACTCAGACCACTCAGCTACCCTTTGGAGATCGTCATTAATTTTAGTTAAGGCAGATGTGGTTTCAGACGGTTTAAATGAGTACACAAGTTGGGTGTCGTCTGCGTACAGGTGATACTTGCACTCCTGAAAGCAGGTAGTGATGTCTGCACTGTATATAATAAAAAGAATAGGCCCGATCAGCGAGCCCTGGGGAATTCCCCTGGTCACAGCTTGTGGAGTGGATGCAAGGGTTGAGCCATCTTTTTGTAGCACTTCCACCTGTTGGAATCTGTTTGATAAATAGCTTTCAAACCATCTAACTGCTTGCAATTCAAAACCATAGAAGGTGAGCTTGGACAACAACAGGGTGACATTTATCGAGTCAAAAGCCCGTGAAAAATCTAGTAAGGTCAATATAGATCCATCACCCTGATCACGTGCCTCGAGGATGTTCCCTACAATATCTGCTAAAGCTGTGGATGTTCCACGCCTTTTTCTAAAGCCTGATTGCAAGTCGGGTAGTATGTTGTTTTCCTCTAGAAATTCTACCATTTGCAAATAGACCACTCTCTCCAGGACTTTAGATAACCAGGGCAAAATGCTGATTGGACGCAAGTCTCTAAATGATTGAGGGTTGCCATTCTTTGGTAAAGGTCTCACAATAGCCATTTTCCATAGATCGGGGAAGGTGCAGGTGTCAATCGATCGATTAACTATTGCTGTGATGGCTGTCAAGGCCTGTGGTAGTGTCAGGCCCACCATTTCCCCCGAGATGCCATCAGCACCTTGGGCATTAGTAGATATCTGTTGAATAATCCTACCTATAGATTCCTCATTTGTTGTTTTAAGCATAAACCTTTTTTTTTTTTTTTTTTTTTTTTTTTTTTTTGCGCGGGGAATGCATTTACGCATACCACCCCGGTGGGTAGGGTGGGTATGTGGGACTCGCTCGTGCCTTAAGATGGTAAACGGCACGAGAATACCCACTAAAACCCCGCGGTGCTCCTGCACTCGCCGTGATGGGGGGGTCATGGGAAACCGACATAGCCATTCATCCACGACCCCCCCGGCGATGCCCGCCTAGGCAGGCCCCTCATGGCCCCCAAAAAGTGGGGGGACCGACACCGAGGACCGCGTGCAATGGCCGTCAGACACCCCCGTATCTGACGGCCCGGTCCTCCGCGGCGAAACAGATATTCGTCCCACCGCCCACCGCGTTTCGGTCGCAGAGGATAGGGAGAGCGGCAACGTAACACCGACACTCCTCTTCCCCTGCGACCCCACCACGCCGCAGTACTAACGGCTGCGGCCCCGCCGGGGCCGCGGAAGGCAGGGAAAGCGGCAACGAAACACCGACAGTCCTCTCCCGCCGCGGCCCCGCAACTCCTCGGCCGCAGTGCCGACTCACGCCAACACCGCAGGCCCTCCTGTTGCAGTGCCTCCCCATATAGGCCCTGCAACATGGGCTGCTCCCACATGGGCTTTTCCCCAAAAGCCCGAAGAGCAGCCCCCTCCTCGGGGTCCACTTAGCTTCACCGTGGCTCTCCCAACCACGGTTACTAAGCCCCACCGCGACGACAACGCGGGACACCCGGTTGGTGGGGTTTAAGCATAAACCTGGCTGTACTGTAGCGGTTAAATTCGTAGTACGTCAGTTTCGATATACTTACATTAGGATTACCTGGAACATCAAGAAATGCAGAGTTTATTGCATCTGGGTTGTTAAGGTAGTCCGGCAGCCCCACATCCCTTTGAACCGGAAGTACATACTTTTTAAGATTGTTCCATAATAGTTTTGAATTGTTAAAATTATCATTTATATGTTTTTGGAAAAATGCAGATTTTTCACTTTTTAAAGCAATAATTGCCTGGTTTTTTAAATCTAGATAGTATTTTTTGTGTACTTCCTGTTTCGTTTCACGCGAACGGTTCCTGGCCTCATCTCTTAACTCAAAGATTGTTTTGATGGTGTCTGTTATCCACGGTGTTGGCTTGCTCTTAAATACTTTTTGTCGGATGGGGGCGTGTATGTCAAACAGCTGTGTGGTGAAAAGGTTTAAAAAATAAACCATTTGATTTACACATTGAGACTCACAGATCGAAGCCCACGGCAGGGCTTCCAAGTGCTCCTCAAACAGTTCAGTCAGTATATTTTTGATTGGGCGATATATAACAAGAGTTTTTGCAGGCTTGTCTTTCTTAAATATCAACTCACATGTGACAAATGAGTGGTGTCCAAGCTCACTTATATGGCTGACATTTACATGCCGATAATTGGCGTCAGTACAGATGATATCAATGAGAGTGGCACTGTCACCCACAAAATGTGTGGCTGTAGACACTATTTGCTTAAGGTTACAGTAGTGTAGGAACTCTGCTAGTTGCCTTGTTTTAATGTTGCTACCATCAAGCATATTAATGTTAAAATCGCCTAGTATTATTACATTATCGTGTGGGGAAAGAGCGCAAATACTCTCAGTGAGCGCCTCAAGGAAAGTTTCTACATCTAGCCATGGTGGCCTATAAGCAGTACCAACTAGAAGTTTTTTTGTTTTTGTGGTAAGGCTCAGCCACATTTGTTCTACACTTGAATGCGGAGGATGCGTCCTCACGCGTGCACGAATGCCTGCTTTTATATAAAAAGCCACGCCTCCTCCCCTACCTTCCCTGATTGATGTAGGTCTAGGTATATGCACCAACTTATATCCCTGTACAACCGGTGCCAGGCCTTGTTGTCCTTGGCGAATCCATGTTTCGTTAATAGCACATAATTCTGGTGATTTGTTAGCCATAGCTATTATGAATTCATCATGGTTTGTTGCCAGCGACCCTGCATTAAATAAACCAAACTTAATATATTTACTATTTATCATTGTGAATTACTTTAAAATTTGCCCATATTACTAGAAGACATGTCATTGTAAAATAACAACCATAGTATGTAGATATTGTAGATAAAGAGGTATAATAAAATATATAGAAAGCATGAAGATATTCATACATACAGAAATCACTGTAAAAGTATGTATGTATTATGTATTGTGTATGTAATAGGTATGTCATATAGGAGAATATTTCAATGTTGATATAATTCACATGAAGTAAGTGTGTAAGTGTAAGTATATGCAAAATGAATATACGGATGGATATATGGTATTTCGTCGCGCAAATATGTCTAAAGGGATTTTGATGAAATTTGGTACAGACCAGACATAACTTATAGCTATTAATAATTATATTTTTATTGACGAACCCCATTATGAATGTCTATGATCGGCGATTTTTTTTGTTTTAGATCTAATAATAATAATAATAATAAAGCCTTTTATTTCCTTAACTTCCAGAGTATAAAAAAAAAATTAAAAAATAAAACAAATTTTAAAAAAATATTAAATAGTTAAGGCCCCTGGCGGGTATTGGCCTCCTCCAACAGTTTCCATGACTTTCTTGTCTTTGCTTTCTTTGTCCAGTCGTTTCCAGCATATTTTTAATTTCGTCTACCCAACGTTCCTTTGATTGATTTGATTGATTGATTTAGATCAAATACATGATAATAATATAATTATGCAAATTGGGAAGCGACCATTTTTTTTACCATAGCTACTGGCAGATTCTTTTTTAGCTGGGCTCAGGCACAGAATGATGTCAATTATTGGCAAATTTAAGATGTCAAGTATTACGGCCTAAATGTTAAGATGAAGATTAGAACAATAGACTAGGGATATGTAAAAGTTTCTTTGCCTAATAATACAAAACCATAAAAAGTATGAGATATTGTTGTTTCAAAAAATTGTTACATCGTAATATTTTGGCCGAATATCTCTAATCTAATCAAATAAAACCTCGCCCAAACATACCTCACGTTTTTACAAAACCTAACAAAAGCAAGTGTCTGATGCTCAGAAATCAATGGGTCCATTAGCGAGCATCGTACCGTTTCCTTTGAGTTCGGTCAGAAGGCTAATGCCGGACCGCCCTTTTGACCCGTGTAATAAGATATCGGGTAGCTAACGCCCAGAGCAGGATGTAAGGAAAAATTTGGTCAAATCCATTTGTGGTACAAGCAAACAGTTTTTTTGGAGACCTTTGTTTACTTGTTAGAATATTTGATAACAGTTGGAAAAATATGAGACCGGCAGGATTTGATCCTGCAACCTCTGCATATCGGGCAGCCACTTTAAGCCACTTAGCTACGGTCGCTCTTGACCCTTAATTTCCCAACTGTATGTTACGTCATTACATGACTTCACGTTCAAATCCTGCCGGTCCCATATTTTTACAACTGTTTCTTGGTATAATTTGCTAAGCATAGTTAAATGCTATAAAACTAATCAATAAGAAAATGTACCTTGATTTACAAAATCTATTGAATATACAAAATCTGTAAATTATTTCTTGCTTGGCATATATTTCTTGGTTAAATCCCAGTTAATCTCCTGTTGACCATCTTGATGAAAGTTTATATAATATAAAGTACTCACTTTTAATCCCGGCATTTTTAAACAGAATTATATTTTTGGTCGTTAAAAGTACGTGAAAGGTTTTTTTATAATATTTCGCTTTTATTTCAAATTGACGCACATCACACAGTGTTTCTGCAGTGCTCTATTTTCAGCACAAAGAATTTTCAACGCATCTTTTATTTACCCCGGTACAAAGCATTTTGGTGAGTAAAGTATATCATAAAACCCAAAAAGCCGATGGAACACTCTCGTATCCAAATCCTCTGAGTGGTTTCCGAGATTTTCAGATCCCGGAAACCACTCAGTACACTTTTCTTTTTTCTTTGATATGTTAATGTTTTCTGTTAATTTTTGGACGGCAAAGAATAATAATACGATTCCAATTAGAATATTGCTTTAGTAGCTAAAAAACTCGCTAAGAGCGTGTTGAGTCATCGCAAGTTCAAGTCTATTACTATTCATGTCCCAATAAAGTATATTTTTTTATTTCATATATACAAAGATATTACATCCTTATATTTATACCAACATATTAAGAGAAAAGAGTTTTTGATTGTTTCTTTGATTGATTGTTAATACCTAATTTTTTTGAATTGGCTTGACCAATATAAGCGGCCGTGGCACAATGGATAAGGCATCGGTCTTACGATCGAGAGGTCGTGGGTTCGAATCCTGGCCATTACAACACGGACGTGAACTTCCTCCTAACACAAGCGAATTAAGCTTATCTGGAGGGGGTTAACAAGAATACTAGTAATTTGTATTTGCAAATTACTAGTAAGCTTTTTTAAAAAAAAAAAATATAAATGAAATTTAGTGTGAAAACAGTTAAAGCCCCTCAAAATAATAAAGGCTACTTTTTATCGTCGTACCACGCGTGTTGAAACTAGTATTTGATAAAATAAAAATATCTCTGAAGGTAAAGTCTCCGAATCCAAAGTGTATAACAATTCCTATGAACAAAATAGTTATTTATGAAAGAAGAGAGCAAAGTTCGTATTTAACTTCATGTGCTAATTTTGAGTCAAAAAAAAAATCAACACGGTGTTTCACGGACATGGAGAAAGTATGGTAGATAGAAGATTTTACTGAAATGAGACTTTATTTTATTTCTAAATACAATTTAAACGGCATTCAAAGATATTTGCTTGTATCGACGTAGAATTGAATCAGCTTAAATCTGAAAAATAACATCCATTACTTTTATAGTACCAATAGATAGCAACAATCATAGGAATTAAATCTCTCTAACAAACTGTCAACAAAAAAAATTACATCATTTAATGTACTCACATTAAATAGACATTATAAACTGACAGTTTTAATTAGATGATGTTTAACCGAGTGGATAATTTAAACTTCCTCGGCGAATAAAGAAATATTGTATAATGAAAAGTATGTGTTACACTTTAAAGTACTTACGTTAAAAAAAAGGAAAAAAGTAAGATTGGTGCTATGCGAGCCATATAAGATCAGATTTCGTCTATTTTGAATGTGTTCCATTCGTTCTATTGTGACCAAAAAAGTTCGAAAGAAACAAGAATGTGATCAAAAATTTATTTCATATTTGCGCAAATAGAAATTCAAATTCAAATTCAAATCATTTATTTTCATAGGCCCCAGGAGGCGCTTGAACACGTCAAAATATTACAAACAAATGATATAAAAATAAATTATAAGTACAACTAAAGTATACTTATTACACACGATGCCACACGTTCTCAGAATGCTGGTATTTATTTTGGCCAGAAGTTGAGCATTGCCATACAACGTGGCAATGCTGCCAGCATTTTGGGAACTTTGCCCACTGGTAGCGGTCTTTTAGACTAGGTTTGTACATAGTTTTAGATGTAGTCATTAATTTTTAGGTTAATAGGAATTTTGTTTTCTTTTTTATTTATAAAAATTAAATAAATATTTATTTATATTTTTTTTCTATTACTTGTACATATTTCAACTAAGGACAAATTATACGTTTTCTTATTACAATGATTTGAATAACCGAACAAATTCAAAATGACAAGAATCTGTTTTTATTTGATTCGCATAATTATACAATGAAGTTTGCAAAGTCGAAATGGCTGTAAAGAGTCGCTATAGAGACGAACCTCTAAATTTTTCATCTTACAAAAGTAATAAAATCTTTACAATATGATATTCTTTATAAAAGTAATACTTTACCCAATTGATTCTTGGAATATTTTTGTATGATATTTTGAAGTTTAGATTTATATAATAAATGAAGCCTTTATTATACAGTGGATCGTTTTGGGTAGGTACTTGATTAAAAAACAACTTAATTATAATTATTATATTCTGACGTTCCATTGTCTCTGCTTACCCTCGTGGGATAATAGCCTGTTGTTATGTAGGTATATCTGTATATATAGTATTCTACAAAACCATGTTTTTATAGTAAAAATCAATCTCTGCAATATACACGTGAGGTAAAATTGGTAAAGCAATACATCCATTTACACATGTCATATAATCATTTGTGACGACTGCTGATTTATCTCATAAGTCTCAAAAGGCACAGCTGAAAAATATCAAAACAGGTAACTGAATTAAAGTGCTGCCTATAACATAACATAACATCACGCTTGTATTACCCAGAAGGGTGTGGCAGAGGTGTACAACACTCAAATTTCGCATGTTATATTAAGGTCTCATGGGATAGGGTTTGCGGTTATCGCCATCCACTAGGCACATTTCCAACTACGTGCATAATAATACTTTGTCCGACCCGAAAATCGAACCCAAGACCTAGCGGTGAGAGGCGCATACGCTAACCACTAGGCCATCAAGGCAGTGCTTCCAATACAATAATAGTAATATTTTCGAGTATAATCCAATTAGAGCCAACTATCTCGCATTCAATGAAGAAAATATTTTTCTATCCTTATAATAAAAAAAAGGTTTAAAACGAGAAAAACAGGAGATATCTATGCAGCGACGCCAGCCAAAAAAGGTTTAAACGTGTTTTTCACGATAAAATCGAGCCTTGATCCGTAAGAGCCGCAGAGTAATCCGATTATTGATTTCAATCGCTTGCCCGCTTTCAATAGATTTTTTATTTTCACTTTAATAATTTTGCGCAAACAACGGAATAAGGTTTGTTCTTTTCTGCTTGTTTTAATACTTAATTGTATTAATATGATGTGATTAATGTGATATAAATTATTTTGATTTAATTTATAAGTAGCTGTTGTTACCTTAGATATCATATACATACATTTTTGTTGTCAATCTGAGGATAATGGGCTGCAATATTGTCAACATCCTATACAACTACACATTGTTATAAATATGTATTGTAGCTGTTTAATATCCCACAATAAATAATAGTTATTTATGCAACAGTTCTATAATGAGGAGTATTAAAACACGAGTGTGGGTTTATCACACGAGGCGAAGCCGAGTGTGATAATAGTATCACATGAGTGTTTTAATACCTAATTATACCAGTTGCATACAAGACTTTATCTACACCCATGATATGAATCCTCTATAAATGTTCTGAAACCATAGGGTATTAGGGTACAGTGTTGTAAGAACTCTATGTAAATTCATGGAAAGTTTAATTAGTGAGTATCTAATACAAAAAACTATGTATAGGTAATAATATAATTATTTATTGTAATAATTATTTACATTTTGAATCGTACAATTATTAAAAAGTATTTTTTCAATACTATTATTGAACAAAAATGGCGGGATACGACGTCAATTCAAAAATTCGAATAAGTTTTTATTTATATTACGGCGCTGTGGTAGTGAAACGCGCGTGCATGACATGTTCTTTTTTTGAAATTCATAAAGATGCCATGAGAATGTGGCTGTTCGATGAGTAAAAAAGGAGTTGCATAATGAATTTCAGTACAACATTATAACACCCGTTTGGGTGTTATAATGGTTATTATGACACTGGCTGTTTTAATGTTGGCAATTAGCTAACTGTTTCAAGAACGTTTATAGAGGATTTATAGCATGGGTGTAGATAAAATAAAATAAAAAAATAATTATCCTAAAGTTTGTGGAGATGATGTGGTTGTGTGTTACTCTTTTGCGCAAGAACTGCTTAGATTTGCATAAATGTAGCTTATAGTATGTATTATCATATAGGATACTTTTTATCGATGTACCACGCGGGTGGAAGCAAGTTATACATAATCTGCCGGGCTAGCATAACGTGTAAGAGATAGATATTGTCGCATTTTTGTAATGTTTTTCCTAACAAAAATATGACAAAAATGTGACAAAATCTATATCGTGGTCTAAACTAGCCCTTCTGAACTTATAAGGTTGAGAAAATGTTGAATTTTATTTTGTCTTAAGTATAAATAATAGTGAAAGAATGTAGATTCCACAATGTTTCTTTTCTATGATTAATATAATTTACTTAACACCCATTATTTCATGTGTGTATACGTTCTTTTTCTTCGTCGTGTCGAGTCAAATTTTATTTCAACTTACAACTGTGGTGAAAGGATTAGCCAATTCGCTTTGGAGAACTCGCGAATTGCCCAGGGTGCGCCGGACGTAGGGAATCGTTGTGTACGTCACTCGGGGAGGCTTCTTTCATGCACCCCTGTATACGTTAATACATACATACATAATATCACGCCTATATAACCCAAAAAGATGTGGCAGAGGTGTACAACACCCACATTTTACCAGTTATGTTTAGGTCCCATGGGATAGGGGGTGAACATCACTATCCACCAGGTACAGCACCAACTACGTGCTGCAATTGAGAATTTCCTGACGTAAAGTTTACAAATAACACTAAGCCTAACTTAGAAATTGAACCCAAGATCCCGCGATGAGAGGAGCATTCGCTTACCACTAGACCAACTAGGCCGTAATATGTTACGGTCAACATTGCAAACCTCTTTTAACCGAACTCGTTTATTAAAAATTCCTTTAATTCTGTAATAGGACGCACCGTTATCTTAATGAAAAGCACTCGGTTTGTTACGAGACTCATAAAATACTGTTCTGTACACTTTCATGCAAAGTTTTTTTTAGCTAAAAGCTTCTTTTCTATGGAATTAACAAAACGTACACACGGCTATACACATCTTGCTATACATTTCCAGTATTAGCTGATCTCGCATTGCACGGGAATTCTATACAATGCGAGATCATCTTATATTGGGAATGTATAGCTTCATGTGTAGCCGTGGGTATCACAATGATGATTAATGTACCAACTCCGGGCAGGTGTATGTCTAATTGAGTTTTCTTGCTTTTTTTTATAGACTTTTCTTTACACGGTTTTTATGACGTTAGCAATGTACTTATAAACTAGATACGGCCCACGGCTTGACTTGCGAAGTATGTCAGTAAAAAGTGGCCAATATCTTTCGTATGCTTGAAATATTTCCTTCTATAGCAACATTCATTAATCGGATAACTGATACATACGAGTAATATCATTAAATTGAGTTTATGATTTTAATACGCTTTTTCTCAGATAACATTATTAAGGAAACTAAGCACTTACATCAGACACCGGTCTGCCCCAGTGTTTTATCTAAAACTTTTTTTGGACTTATTAACGACATTACTATAGCTTGAGTTGCAAATTGTACAATATAATACACAATAAAACTAACTATTGTGGGCTTTAACGGCCACGAAGTTAAGAATAAAGTTATTGCTGGGCTCTTCAGGCTAGCTTTCCAAATGACTGAAGACCTACTCATTTAAATTTCTTAGCTCTACTACAATAATAGAAAACAAACAGCTCATTGTCATAAACACGTGCATACCTTTGCAAACACTCATTTATAAACTACCCATTTATACACACCCTTCTCACCCATAAAAACTACACTCCTACACACTTTTACGCTCGCACACATTTTAAAATAATATATTATTATTAAAAATAATAATAAAATAATTCCAATCAAGAATAGATAACGACAATCACGCTTTAACTGAACACTGTCTCCTAAAATACAAGCTTTTGGAAAACAGTTTCAGCAACGTTAGTGTAACTACCTATTTACTAAATACTAAGTTAAAATGATTTGTGGAATGTAGTTGGTTCGTGTAAATAAACTTTTTTTTTTTATTATTTACATATCTAAAATTATGTACGAAAATTAAAGGTGTGAGGTCCGACACGCAAGTGGCCAGTTTATATGTATCCATTAGCTGAACATAAAGTCATCAAAGGTCTCTGCTATTGCTACGTGACTATTGTACCTAATACAAAGTAAATAAGTGATGATATTACTGCCGGCAGGGATAAAAACAATAATACAATTCCTTTGGCAAGAAATTGATATTTTGGGTTGCTTTTTCCTGAAATAAATGTGTATCCAAGGTGGCTCTAGTCATTGAGCTTCAGTGTCTTTCTTACATTTAACCTGCCACCAAATAGCAGTACTTGGACTACTGTGTTCAGATTTGGTGAAGAACAGGATCTTATTTAATAAAGATGACAATTCAACGCTAGGCATGCCTAACGTGACTGATACATAGATCTATAGTAATATAAAGGATACCTTTTTAAATACTATAGGTAAACATAAACTAATTGCAAGAATTTTAAGCAACGTACTACAAATCTAACTCATTTTATGATCATTCAATGTTTTATGAGCGAGTCCAATTTCAAAGTACGATATAATTATAAAAAATGATTTAATAGCAACTTTTGTATTAAAACCATTTTCATAAACGCAATATTTCGTATTGCTATCAAACAAAATTCATAACTTCACATACAAAGTAGTAGTAGTATGCTTATCTAGACAATAACATACATATTACTATTATGTTTCGTAATTTAGCATCTAATTGTCCAATGCTGGACATAGGCTTCTCCCAATGTGCCACCACACTCGATCCTCCGCCTTCCGCTGCCAGTCCTCTCCAGCGACCTTCTTCAGGTCGTCAGTCCAGCATGCGGGAGGGCGTCCTACCTTATGGTTGCCGAGTCGCGGTCCACATTCCAGGACTTATTTGCGTCCTTCAGCCAATTGTCACTTAAACGAGCTTATATTGATAATATTATGTAAACCATATTGCATCAAAATCCATGCTGTAATTTGCATGAAACAGTAACAACTATTCACACCTAAATTTCACGTTTAAAACAATTCTGCCCACATAACTCATTGGTGTATTTCCAAATCAAATCGCAATCAATTTGCTGCCACTCAATACATTTTCCCGTAACGCAAACATCGCTGACGGCGAAACGGCTAAACTATTCTATGCATTTGTGATTGATCCAATAACCGGGACCCTTCCTGTGTTATTTAACAGCAATCGGGAAAGATCGGTGATCCCGAGGGTAACTGTATGATTGATAGCCGCAAGCCATCTGCCTGTACCATTGCGAACTCTGCGTTCCACTAACTCGATGTTTTTGTTTTATGTAGTAAAACGAGTGCTATATTTAAAAAAAAACAATTTACTACACTAGCTTCTGTTAGCAGCTCCGTTTTCATGGTATATGCAGAAATATTTACTTTAAATAAATTCAAATTCAAATTCAAATTCAAATCATTTATTTTCATAGGCCCCAGGAGGCGCTTGAACACGTCAAAATATTACAATCAAATGATATAAAAATAAATTATAAGTAAAACTAAATTATACTAATTACAATGATGGCTTAGATTAATTTTAATCCAACTGTTTAAAATCAGATTAAAATCAAACTAACACCAGCTCCGATGGGTATTGCATTATGAGAAGAGCTGGTGAGAAACTCATGTGAAAAAAATGTGTAAATAAATCGTTTCTTACGACACACAATAAAATAACGTGATATTATCAAAAAAAAAAAAAAAAAAAATAACACCTCCTCCGTTCCATCACGGGTCAAGACGTTTTAGACCCTTTATCAGACTTAATAAAACAACAAACCAAACAAAAAATACTTTATCCTAACTAATATAATCATAAACGCGAAAAATTGTATGGATGTATGTTACTCTACCGTACTCTTACGTTACCGCCGCGATTATAGCAAGTCCTGCGCTTGGTTGCACAAGTCGCTCTCTCCATTTATTTTCTATTTTATTTTCTCCACCATTAGGCTCTGTCGGATGGAACAGAACTTATAGCCTGGAGGCTAAGTAAGTTAAACTTTCAAGATAACCCTCCATAAGGCCAATGATTTTCTCTAATTTCTTCCAATCTTATCCTATTTAATATTACGAAACCAATGTTTGTTTGGGTTTGTTACTTCTTCACGCTTGAACAGACAAATTGATTTTGATAAAATTTCGTGAACAGAAAGCTGTCACCATGAAAAAAAACGAGTCGTTTATTTCTATTATAATAAAAAAATATTGCGTATCCCCTGTAACAATTTGTATTTCAGATAACATCTGTCAGGTAAATTAGTAATATCAAAGTGAGTTTCATGAATTAAATTCCAGATTTCATTAAGTAGCTATGAAAATTCTTCAGCTAAATCAAGGAAGTGAAGTTAAACAATTTATTAACAAGTTAACATTATGAAAAGGCTTTCGCTCGAATATTTCATGTTCTTAATTAACAAATGCTGTGGTTGCGAAACATTTCTTAGAAATGGTAAAGCATTTGAGGGCTTCAGACAAAAACAATATTATTCAACGGTTAATTTAATGGCTTCCCACACACACACAATAATATTTCTATGTATATAGGCTAGTGTCTCGAAGAAATAAGTCAACCAGAGGCGTCATTGATAAGGCGTTCTCCGCTGCCAAATTTGAATGACCGGCGATCATACACTTCATATAAAACTAGTTGTCAAACCCTATGATTTGACACTAGCACAGAACAATCTACTCCCCGCTTCCTCGCGAGTTGTGGCAGACTATTTTTGCATAGATATTTGCGTTTATTTTGTGTCAATATTGGTTTTTGTTTTGTCTGAAGCTAGTGTCCATTATGAAAATAATACGATTTTTAATTCGAAAAAAAGATTGTCCCATAAACTCCAACGAAATATTGCTAGCTGTCGCCAGCGGTTCTGCCCGCGTTGTGTGTCAACATTAACAAATATTTCTTATGTTTCATTCTATCAACTGGTGAAAACCTTATGACGATCCGATCAAAAGTTTTTGAGTCTATCGTGAATGTACAGACAGACAAATATATATTCACAAACGTTCGTCTTTATAATGTTGTCTGAATACTGTTTGCTGTATGTCAATATTAAATTTCCTTTTCATGCGGGCATTAATTAGGAAAAGTAGAAATCTAAGTTCCTTTAATTTGCATTAGAACTGAGGAAAGCTTTTCAAAGGAAAATCTTTAAAGAAAATGATTTTGTAAAGGCGTGGGGCGAGACCTTTAATGAGTGTATGCGGGTTGTTTGTATTTCTAAGTTTGACGTTATTTGCTTTGTTTGAGAATAGACTTTAAATTTTATTGGTACTGTTGGGTACAGCTTCTGGAATCATTCTATAAAATACCATAATGTCTCATTGCAGACTACCTTTTGCCCGCGACTCTGTTCGCGTAAAACTTTTAAAATGGTGGTTTTATATCGACGAGGCGAGGAGTGGTTGGGTTGGTTGTGAATTGAAAACACGCTGCCTTCTACACCGCGCCGTCATCCAGCTAGCGATGTTACACGTGAAAGTAAATAAATACTCTATTCATAAAGCAAATAATGTGAATATCATACTAACAAGTATTTTAACTCCCGTCGGCCTGTGCCAGCTCGCGACTTCGCGCTTTAAAAGCTGATAAATACTCTATTTCTCAAGCAATAAAGTTCAATATTGTACAAACAAATATTTTAAGTCTCGCCACGCGCATCCACGCCCCGCTAGACCTTGTACACCAAAGATTTGCAGGGCGATGATGGTAATTTTGGATGGATCTGTTCTGCCATGCCACGATTCGCCGGTATTAAATCACCTTTAGGCTTCAAACACGCAAGCATTCAAATTCAATGCGGGCCGAAAAATATTTCCTTAAACAAAGCCTAAATCAACGGTACATGTCGTACAGTATCTAGATTTTTGAAATAATAATGAAATTTAATTATATTCTTTAGGCGTGTGGCGAGTCCTTTAATGAGTGTGCGGGTTGTTTGTATTTCTTGGTGTGTTGTACTTTTGTTTGTAAGAGAATATACTTTTTATTTAACTGGAACTGGCGGGTACAGTTACTTAAATCATAGCATAAAGTTTTATTGCCGACTAATTTTTGCCTGCGAAGGTGGACCCTAAAATTGAGAGTTTTACTTAAAATCCTATGTTTACGCTTCTCATAGACGTTTTTCTTCAATATTATTAATAATGCTAAGTCTATCGCACCGGCGCCTGTAAACAATAGTAAACCTGCCTCGCTTCCAGGAAAACTCTTAGGATACTGCATCTCGCTGCCGCCAAAGATACAGCCAACAGAAAGGTAAAGTCTAAAGTTTCCTTGTTCTCATTGACCTCTTTTATATCCTTATTGATTGTTTTTTTTAGCATTAAGCTATGCTTAGCAAAATTATACTAAGGAATTAACAACATTTGTACTGAATGGAACTTGTTAGTTCCTATCCTACTTAAGAAAGGAACAAATGGATGAACGTAACATCACGAAATGACGTAACATACAGTTGAGAAATTTAGGGTCCTAGCAAGAGGTGAGCGTAGCTGGTTGGTTAAAGCGGTTGCCCCGTGTGCAGGTACAAATTCTGCCAAACCCATAATTTATGTATCTGTTTATTAGTATATCTCGTTAAAAAAGGTTAAAATTACTCAGCTTTTGATTAGGTTACTCGTGCCTCTTGGACAAGCTACAAGAACTTTAACAGACATCAGTGTCATCGTCATCTAAGCCTAACTAAGCCTGTATTACTATCTAAGCACCCAAAGCGGTCACTTTTGGCGTATAGGACGTTTGTAACGCAAAGTGCCCGTCGAAAGAGTGCATCAAGTGCTCTCGATAGCTATATTGGAATAAAGCAAATAAAGCTGTAGCTCCACTCTATATGCATGTAAATCGCCTCCGGGCCTCGATACCGAATACAGATTGAAACGAACGGCGGCTTAACATTTTTATTGCATACAACGAGCGCTTGGCGGCTTTGCGTGGGAAGATTTCGAGAGTTATGAATGACTTCAAGATGTTCATCTCAAAAGACTTGATTCGATTGGTGAGCCATGTAACACAAATATCAATAGTCAAGTTACTCGATTAATATTTTGTTCCTAGCATTATCCACTGGCCAATAATTTAACAATCTAAAAAAATCGTTTAAGAAACTCTGTAATGATGTCAATTATGTCAATAAATACAACACTTTATGTTTTATGAGGTTATTTTTTTATCGAGGATTGTGTTCATTAAAGACACAATATTAATATGAATAACATTATTTTTAGGTACTAAGATTTTGTCAATAATGTAGAAGATTCGAAAAATATTCAAATATTTATTTTCATTTGGTTCAACATACATGATGTTACAAATTATTATATTCTTATATCTTAATAAATATTATTGTGATGCCACGCAACGCATCTTACAGCTGGAAAAGATTTTTTTTTTATAAATCATACCTTTTTTATTTAAGCACAGACAGAACAAAAGATCTCAGTATTGTATTGTTTTCTACATTCGAGAACAGAGAGATTTGTTAACTCTGTCGAATGATCAAAATGCGAGTGGTACATGCATACATTCATTGCACACAACTGCATAGCAAAAGAATTTGTTGGAGAAAGAATTCTTACTAAATATAAAGTTAAGCCTGAATAAATGCAGTAATAATTTAAAGCCTAGTTGCATGAAATTAATGCATGAATTGTGAAAGATGATATTTGTACGGGGAAATTAGTGTCACGATATTATTTCATGTGTAAACATCAACTTGCATAATAAATGCATTAATTTCTTTCAAATACTTTCGTAATGTTAATTTGAGTTAATTGATAATTTCAGTTTCTTCCGGATGGAAAGCGCGTCGAATGGGCTTGTACGGAATAGCACTTTAATTCACTTTCACATCAAGGTAGTGTGATGAAAGTGAGTTTATAGTGTACTAGCTTCTGAGCGTGACATTGCCCGTGTGGTAGGTGGATAATTAGTAGCCTTTATTATTCTTGGGGTCTTGATTTATTTCTACACCAAATTTCATAAGAGCGGTCCAGTAGGATCGAAGAATTTTGGGTAGAAACAAAAATATTTTGCCTATTTTTAATAATTAGTAGAGATAAAGATGGTTGGCTTCAAGAACGTTGAGTAGTATTATTATTGAATGACGATATTAAGCGTTACTCTAAGAAATGAATATATTTTCATTTTATATAATTATAAATTAATGTTATTGGGTTATTGACGGTTTTGAAGTTAGCCGAAAATTATATGTCACGGGTTGGTATTGGCCACGCTCGAGAACGGTGCTTGTTGGTTGGTCAAGCAGCCATCTGGCCGTTAGTGCGGCTGCGCTCGCGTCGCCTTCTAGCAACGCTTGCTGTACGAACGTGCACTGCACAATATGCTCTAACAAATAAGGCTTTGACTCTGATCAATGCCCTTATTGTTCAAATTCAGATATTGATACATTTTACTCAAAATAATAAATAAAACTATAAACATGTGTCTGTTTTTAAGTACTTTTAAGTAGCATTTAAGTCTAGCTATAATTAGATACTCTTTCTTCTACTTGAATTGGTTCATTCCACCAATTGGGTGATTTTTTGCCCAAAAATCAGACAACGGGTCTAAATCGCGTAATTACGTTTCAATTTAGACACGTTGTCTATTTTTTTAAAAATGTTCTCAAATCGCGAAAGTTGAAAAAACATAAATTGGGTGAATGTAAATGCATTAAGCAGTTATATAAATAATACATAAATAAATACACCTAGAACGTTTTTTTTTATATGGCGAATGAAGCAAACGCCGTATAAAGGACAAAGTTCGGACAAGTTTTATGAATGAACTTTTTTGCTTTTTATACCGAGGAATAGAGTGATTTCAAAAAGTGGTGCGTCTATCCCGGGCTCACCCTAGATTAGATGCAACTACAAAGGTAGCAACGAAAATACGTTACAAAGAGTTGTTTGTTGAATGTTTCCAATAACGTTAGGGATGCTATAGATGTTGATCGATTGTGAAGTGATTCGTGTACCTTGATTTACTTTGAGAAACAGCTTTGAACGTTTGTTTTTACTCTTTTTACTCTTTAGGTTTACGTAAAAACTTTTGATGATTTTTTGCCTGTTGGTGATAGGTTGGATTTACATTATTATAATATAATAGGCTAGGTTATCTAAGACACTCTGCGGGCAGAAGCTAATTACAGTAAAATCATATAATATTTTTTATCTACACCCATGCTATAAATCCTCTATAAACGTTCTTGAAACAGTTAGCTAATTGCCAACATTAAAACAGCCAGTGTCATAATAACCATTATAACACCCAAACGGGTGTTATAATGTTGTACTGAAATTCATTATGCAACTCCTTTTTTACTCATCGAACAGCCAAATTCTCATGGCATCTTTATGAATTTCAAAAAAAGAACATGTCATGCCAAGCGTTTCACTACCACAGACAGCGCCGTAATTTAAATAAAAACTTATTCGAATTTTTGAATTGACGTCGTATCCCGCCATTTTTGTTCAATAATAGTATTGAAAAAATACTTTTTAATAATTGTACGATTCAAAATGTAAATAATTATTACAATAAATAATTATATTATTACCTATACATAGTTTTTTTGTATTAGATACTCACTAATTAAACTTTCCATGAATTTACATAGAGTTCTTACAACACTGTACCCTAATACCCTATGGTTTCAGAACATTTATAGAGGATTCATATCATGGGTGTAGATAAAGTCTTGTATGCAACTGTTATAATTAGGTATTAAAACACTCATTTGATACTATTATCACACTCGGCTTCGCCTCGTGTGATAAACCCACACTCGTGTTTTAATACCCCTCATTATAGAACAGTTGCATAAATAACTAATAAGGTAATATTCAAAATATGTTTAATACGTTTAAAGTTAAATAAAGGAATCATAATAATCAATATGACGACGACTCTAGATCTTCAGTTCGAAAATAGTATTTTTGCCTTATCAGCTCGAAAAGTTCTTTGTTGTATAAAAACAGTAAGCAAAACTCAATTTTGCTTTGCGTTATTTTAGTAAGGAAAACTAGATTTTGCTCTCGCTAGAAGCAAAGTTAAGTTTTACTCAAAGCTTTGCTTTTTTTTAATGTCACACTACATGCATACCACGTCATCTAGTCCCAAACTAAGCAGAACTTGTATATGGGTACTGTTGAGGTGAAAAGTTGTATGTTCGACATGAGATCAACGTTATTGCATAACAATCATCGTCATAATAACATCTCGTGCATTTGAGTCCCTCACTACACGTCCCTCGGGACGGAAACTTTGCTCTTTAGTTGCACAAATAAATAGTTATTTGTGCAACTAAAGAGCAAAAGTTGATTTGAATGTTAAATTGAAAAGTTATGTATAAGAATATAAATGAGTGATCCATCATTTATTCTTATACATGAATTGTAATAAACAACATTTTCATATTTCATTTTAAATATTTACTGTAAAATGTATAAATATCCTCTTATTTCATTAAACAAATTATAATACGGTAATATAATTAAGGTATTTGGTACAATCTATTCAAAACTTTGCTATAATTATGAACTTTCCTGTTAGTCATGTTTGAAAATTTTGATAATTGAACTTAGCTAATTAACAAAATTTGCTGTTTATATAGGAGTGTCGAATTGTATTTACTTTTATTTAACATAGAAATGTGTAAATATCACTCACATTCCAACTGTTAAAAAAGGCCCTCTGTGATCAAGGATGAGATTATTGAAGAATATTAAATCAACATAAACATAACATAACATAACTATATTACCCAGAAGGGTGTGGCAGAGTTGTACAACACCCACATTATCCTGTTATGTTTAGGTCCCATGGGATAGGAGCTATCGCTATCCATCGGGCACAATTCCAACTCCGTGCTGCTATTGTAAATTTATCTGCCGCAAAATTCACAAACAACCCGAAACCTCGCGGTGAGAGGCGCACACGCTAACCACTAGACCATCGAGGCCGTTCATTTTATATAAAATTTTACTTCTTAAATTGTAAAACATCATGGTATGCAGCAAGTATAGTAAAATTGTAAAAACTATAAAAAGGTTACTACTTATTACTATAAATAAGAACAATTGCTGAAACCTGGTTCCACCCGCGTGGTATGTCGACCTTAACCGAGCGGTATAAAAATAGCTAACCTCCTATTCTCAGACCTACCGAATAATCACAAAAAAATCATAAAAATCAGTTAAACCGTTTTGGAGGACTCATATTATGAAAAAAATACAATTTCTTAGTATACTTAATGCTATTGAATGTGACGTGAGTTGATAACATTTTAACTATTACACAACGGGTATTACTCACGTATTATTATGTCTACTAAGGCGACTGGCAGTTTCACTCGATTTAGACGAGCTTCGTCAGGCCATGAGTACGGAGCGACGCGAACCGGCCTGGGACGCGTCTCTTTTCGCCTTAGTAGACATAATAATACGTGAGTAATACCCGTTGTGTAATAGTTAAAATATACTTAATGCTTTAAAAATAATCAATAAATTCGTGAAAAGTGGATCCGAAAGGTACTCACCCATGCCTCACCTCCACTGCTTCGCGCTCCGAGGGATCGGTGTCGTAAAAGGCACACGAATAATAATCCACAGGTGTTGGTTTGTCACTTCTTTCGCCTGGGGAACCTCTAGTCCACGAGACACCGGGAATATCACATAAAAACCACGGAGGACGAGAACACCGTCCGAAACACGCGCTAGTCATAGTTTAGTTATTTTTTAAAACACCGCCTATGCGGCGCTGCGGTGCCATCAGCCAATCGAATTGCTTACAAGTTTTCGATGAGATAAATGGCGGACCAGTCAAATCCACTCCTCTAATTAAAAATCTACACATAATTGAAGAAATTAAAGGAATAAGAAATTAAAGGAATAGGAATTTATGTTAAGAAAATCCCTACGAAATTATAATTATATTATAATAAATTACCAATATAGGGAATTACAACAAGTGAATACCTACAATTTAAATTAAGAACGGCACGGAACAAAATAAAAGTAATAACAGTCTAACTTGCCATCAATTGGTAGATATCTATAGATTCATAAAATATCATCATGCAATATCAATTTTAGCCCAACTCTTACGTCTAACGTCTTTTCCGCAATACTTCGGCTCATCTTACGTCTCGGTTGTCGCCGACGATGTAAAATACGTGTCTCGTGGGAAATTTATTTGCGGGACCATCCTAAGCCGGTATAAGTTGCGTTTTGTCCACAGATATAGATCTACATAGATAACGCAAGTATCACGATTTGTATTGAAACCAAGCGTGCCGACTTTTTAATACCTATTGTGACGTCACAGCCGAAATTTAGTGACGGGAAATCCAAACCGATTCAAAGACACCGATGCCGCCGATGCCAATCCGCCCAGTACGTTCAACTGGAGCCGTCCGCTATGATTTTCTCTGACAAAAGACGCGCGTGGACTGAAGTTAGCGGCGACCAACCTTGACGCTTGGTCGGGGTTGAGACACGCGAAGTACATGCATTTGCGTTATCTATGTAGATCTATATCTGTGGTTTTGTCCCTCAATGCGGTCTTACTTCGGTGACGTACACACGGGTACATGCCAAGCTGTATATAATTCCAGTATTAGCTGGTCTCGGATTGGACGGGCAGCCTATAGAGTTCGAGTTCATCTTATAATGGAAATGTATAGCTTGATGTAATAGGCGTGTGTACTACCATGCTTTTATTACGAGCTCTATGGTAGCCCACTGACTATTTTGATTTCCCTTGAGGTGTTTGTGTTTAAAACTTTCAAAAGAAGATTCAGATTTGTCTTTGTCTATTTATTATTGACTACATGCGTCTAGTTTTAAAAATATTATCCGCCTGTAACTCCTAAATAAAACCAGCCGTGGCGCCATGGATAAGGCATCGTTTTACGATTGAGAGGTCGTGGGTTCGAATTCTGGCCACGTACGTGAACTTCCTATTAACACAAGCAAATTAAGCTTAGCTGGAGGGGGGTTAACAAGAATGCAAATAACTAGTAAGCTTATAAGAAGAAAAAAAAAAAAAAAAAATGGACTACCATATTGGTAAAGCTAGCTTTGCATTTATAAAAGTGCTAGTTGTTGCCCGCAACTTCGTCCCCGTGGAATGAATTGTATTAACCGCTTTACCCGCGTTTAACTTAACTTCTCAGCTCGCGTGGAGTTTTTAACATTTTTCGCCTCATATTTTATAGCTGCTCCGCTTCTATAAGCGTTAAAAAGCTTATGACCATTATTAAAGAGTGGACTATCTAACAAGAGGAAAAATATTTATTTTTGACCAGTATTTCCTGAGATTAGCAAGTTCAAACGAACTCTTCAGCGTTATAATATTAGTAAACAATACCTAGCATATACCTAGAGAGCATAAGAAGTAAAATACTCCTGCAGTTGTGCAGTAAATTGTATTGGAGTGCAGATTTGATCCACATGACCATCAACAATTGATGCAAATCCATCAGGAGTAGCATGTGGTGCTGGCTTTCAATTCACACGGGAGTGTATTGCGTCCGAGAGGATAGGATTGGATGAAAAAAAGTCACCGTGTATACACGGCTACCAATCAACCTATACAGTTCTAGTATAAACTGGTCTGACATTGCATGGGAAGTCTATACGATGCAGAACATGTTATACTGGTAATGTATAGGTTGATGTGTACCCGTCTGTATCACAACATGCGGCGCGGGCAATAACGTGCGGGAGCTTTCACATACTTCGCTGACCAATTACTGATATGAAAAGTTTGTGGGCAAATAGTGAAAATACACAAAAAAAAAATCATAATTAATACTAAATTTCTTTTATTTATAACGGATGAAATTTGCCACTCTGCCCGGTTAATTTAGTATAATTAGCTAAGCATAGCTAAATGCTATAAAAATAAGAAGTTGAAATAAAGTACGTGTTAATTCTTTACAATATTTGAGCTGAATGTAACTTCGTCATGATGGTTTGTATCAATTGTATCCTACTTAAGATAGGTAAATGGATAAACGTGACGTCATGAAATGACGTAGCATACAGTTGAAAATTTAAGGCCCTGGCAAGAGGCGACCGTAGCTCACAAATCCTTCCGGCCCTAATTTTTTTTCAAATGATTCTTAGTATAATTTGCTAAGCATAGCTAAATGCTATAAAAATATTCAATAGGGAACTTTAAGATATTCAAAATATTGGTTAAATTAGGACGTAATTATTTTAACAATGAGATGGATTTTACAAAAAAAATCCGCTTTCCAAGGGGGTTAAAAGCGTTAAAGCGAAGTTCCTCAATTCTATAGGAAATACGTGGCAATACCGAATACCACGCGTACGACGTCACGGGTAATAGTTATTCATGTAAAAATAACAATTAAACATCCCCAAAATTGTAATATCTTTATAAAATACAACGCCCAGCTCTCTCTTTATCACTTAAGCCTTTACTTCAATTTATTTTATTCGATTGCTTTTTTTAAAGCTCATTTTTAACTTAAAATGATAAAATAACAGTGGGCAGTCAGACCTTTTTGTGTTTGTAGCGTTAAACTTATGTCATGGACATCCTTTCAACAATTCTTCTTCGTCGTGTCGATGGCTGAGTCAAATTTTATTTTGACTTGCCATCGTGGTAAAAGGATTAGCCAATTCGCTTTGGAGGTTTCGCGAATTGCCCAGGGTGCGCCAGACGTAGGTATTCGTTGTGTACGTCACTCGGGGAGGCTCCTTTCATGCACCCCTAATGCCCCCTGTTGAAATGAAATCAAACAATTTCATTGCACTGACCCGATGGTTTAGAGGTAAGCGTATGCGCCTCTCACCGCGAGGTTCAAATCAATTCCCGGGTCGGGCAAAGTGTTATTTGTGAACATCCCGTCTGGAAATTCACAATAGCAGCACGAAGTATAGTACAAAATTGACGACCGGATGGCGGAGTGGGTAGTGTATTCGACTTCGATTTCGATTCGGTCGTGGGTTCGATTTCCACTTAAGACATATCTTTGTGTGCATGAACATGGGGTTTGCCTTAGTCTGGCTGTTTCTATGTATAATATGTGTGTATTTACAAAAGAAAAGTATATATCGTCGTTGTCAAACCAAAATCTGCTATGTGCAGAAATCATAGTTTTGAGAAATTGACAAAAAAAGGTCTCCTGCATTCAAGGGATTGTAGGTAAGAGGTCGTCAATAAGAGGTCGTAGATCGTCATATAATGGTCATAAGCACATGACAGTTTTTCATATGGTAGGATATAGCAGCGAACTATATGCAGAGGTTTAAAGTAGAAATCTTACAAAAGTGCACATAGCAGATTTTGGTTTGACAACGACGATATATTATGTATTAGTATCAGTTATTCTACCATATGAGTTAGTTAAGGTTAGTGATTAAGTGAAAAATTACAAACAAAAACAGTGATAGTACAAAAGACAACATGAACAAAGTGTCTTCGCCTTAATAAAAACTAAGTGAAGTGTTATTGGACGCCTCTTAGATTTATGTTTACATATTAATTTAGGTTAAAATAGAATTACTCATTAGCCTTTATGGGCTAGATTGTAATAAAATAAGATATTTGTGATATCTTAGAATACAAAAAAAAAAAGTTATTCTAGTGCCCATAATAAAAGCTCTGCTTAGTTTGGGACTAGATGGCGTTGTGTGTGAGTTGTGAAATATTTATTATTTATTATTATTTAAAATATGGACTGTATACAATGTGATGAGAACATTCTATGCAATAAAATATAAAACTTCTAAATCTTTCTGTTTTGTATATTGATATAATTATATACTGCGACGAGACTTTTATAAAACGAACTCCCTCTCCACGTCTGTATGTCTGTCTGTTCGCGATACATTTTAATTTACTCCTTGATCAATGCATCGATCGACGACAAACGTGCTGCACTCCTATTGGCTCTTCAAACGTCAATAACTTCAATCGACGGTTGATTCATGTCTTTTTAGGGTTCCGTTGGCGAATGGCAAAAAACGGAACCCTTAATGAGTCGTCATGACTGTCCGTCTGTCCGTCAAACCTTTTAATCAAAACCATACGTGTGTATCTATGGATAGGTCTTCAAAAATGATATTGAGGTTTCTAATATTTCTTTTTTTTCTAAACTGAACAGTTTGCGCGAGGGACGCTTCCAAAGTGGAAAAAATTGTGTCCCCCCTCCGTAACTTCTAAAATAAGGTAATGATACATGTAAAAATAATATAATGAATTACATTACCATGCCAACTTCCACTTTAAATTGGTTTGAACGAGATCCATTAATTAGTTTTTTTTAATACGTAATAAATCGTAAACCGCATTAGGTATACCTTTCATTCAATCAACGCCAATATAATAAAGAATTAAGAAAACATTTATTTAGATGTATAGTGGTACGGAATCCTACGTGCGTAAGTCCGACTCGCACTTGGCCGGTTTTTATTAATTTAAGTAACATTTATACTTACAAATGAGATCATTATGATTGTAGATCATCATGTAAATGTAATAACACCCTTACCTTCCTCACCCATCGTTGCATGACCTATCTCCAATATCTTTGGTAGCATGCTTCACTCCAATTTACATTTAACCATCAAATTTAACCAATTTCTCACAAAATCTCGATAGTACGAGTGAGGCAGATCAATCCTTACAACTGCAATCGTTAGTTGCGTAGCGGCCGCCGATGACTTTGATCGACGACTTCGCATTCACTCCAATGCGAATAGAATGCTATTTATTTTGTTGCACATTTGCTAAAGATTTATTGTATCGGCTTACCACGCTGTACATTTATGTGCATTGTAGTTAGAAGATAAGTTCTTAAATTATTCAAGAATGGTCAACTTTGTTATTACAGCAACACAATTTTTTTTACGTAGTATAGTTCCTATCTTATTCAATATTACTATAAATTAACTACATAGCTGACCCGGCAAATTGCATTCCAGCTTGAAAATAATCACCCAGAATGGTGAGGCTGAGGTGTACAACAATCACACTTCATCTATTATCTTTAGATCCCATAGGATAGGATAGCCTGTCGCCATCCACCAGGTACAATTCTAACTACAGTTGGAAAGAAAAATAACACATTTATCTGCCCCGGGCATCGAACCAGAGACCTCGTGGTGAGCGATACACAAATAATGCCACAAGACCAATGAGGCAGTCAGTTGGAAATAAATTTGCTACGTTAATATAGTAGTGCGGATATACACATATAACACACAAAAATGAAAGTGACAGCTGTGTACTTTTTTCAAGTGTATCTTGTTTTTAATTTTAAATTCGGTTAGGTTATTTATTTATTAAATGAGATACTAATTGCGCTAACAGTAACCCAATACGCACAATAAGCTAGGTATACAATTTAAGGGTCGGTTGAGATCCATCCAGAACCTGAAAACTGGCCCTTAGTGTTATTTATTTACATAGAAGTGCAATTATATTGTATTCAAATTCAAATTCAAATTCGAATCATTTATTTTCATAGACCCCAGGAAGCGCTTGAACACGTCAAAATATTACAAACAGATGATATCAAAATAAATTATAAGTAAAACTAAATTATATCTACTAATAACAATGATTTGAATAACCGGGGCTTAGATTAATTTTAATCCAACTGTTTAGAATCAGATTAAAATCAAACTAAGTACCAGCTCCGATGGGTATTGCATTATGAGAAGAGCTGATGAGAAACTCATGTGCACCATCTTTTCAAATGAAAAAAAAAAAAAAAAAAATTATCATACCATATTGAAAGTCACATAAAAAGAGCAGTTCATTTTCAAATACTATTATCATTTATGTAGTCTAAAATACTGTAATAAGCTTTTTGAGATTATCTGATTTTAAATTTATCCAAAGCAAAAACCGAACCAAAAGCACACTAGCCGAGTGTTTATTCACATCACAAACAAACACGCTTTATTAAAATCTAGCGAGCATCTAGTGTGTGCACATTGCAGAAAGTTGTCATGCTGCATGCGGTATGGAAGTACAGTTTTTAATTTATCTGTGACAATACGATGGTGGTCAGAAAAACTTATAGGAATAAAGGTAACAGTGGAATTGGCGCGTGTGCGGTTAATGTAGACTGGAACGATTGAAATATTAGCACAACTACACACCACGTTTTAGCTGCGTAAATCTGACTTCTGCAAGCGGGTTGAGTGTGTAAACGGAACATTGTTAAAAATTCTAATTGAAAAAAAAACAACTATAAGCATTTTCCATTCTAAAATAAATCTTGCGTTATCCAAACAAATTGAGATCACTTTCTTTCATCATTTAATTTGTTCGGTAAACACAAAATTTATTTCCTACTTAAATTTATTTTATTTTAACCGGTTGAAATGAACAATGAACATTGACCACGCCTTGAATATAGGAATGGTTTCAATAAATGCCATATCGTTAACACTCTTAAATTATGTCAAAGCTCAAGTAGGTAAACAGCAAAATACGTAACAATGTATCTAAGCATTTTCAGTCTCAACTTCTCAAGCTTGAAGCTGCTCTTGTCGGTAATACAGATGCAAATCGGCTAAGCCGAGAGGAATATTAAGCAAACTACGCTCCTTGAATTTTGACGTTTGCTTGAGAAACAAAATGCCTATGACATAACCTTTCTTATTAGAGTGACGGTGAAACACGTTTCTCATATTGTCAGTAGGCTAGCTCAATATTACCAAATTGCTTTATGTGGCCCAGGAGCCCGTGGCGGCTAACTTACGTTATCGTAAATAAGCTGAAAGTTTTTATGTGTGTGTGCCTCTATCACCAAATTTTCGTAATCATTCTTACCTATGATCATGGTATCCTTTTAGAAAATAAGAGTGTCTATCAAATTTAAACCTCATGAAAGACAGGCTAAGCCTAGTGCAGATGATTTTTAGTAGATTGCCCTTTACTTTACATTATAATAGTACTAGATTGAATATTGGAAATATTTATTTGTATAGTACTGAGATAAGAATATAAATGTAAGGAATATGTACTCAATGTAGAACTGAATAGATATTTTTTTTCTAGTGACTATGTAAATATCGTGCACTGGCATTGAATGATTTCTGCCATCATAACAATTAACAACAGAAATTATGTTTTATACCATGGATATTTACCATTTCTTACAAGGTTTTGCCCAAAACCACGGAAGTCCTAATTAGATATATTTAGTGATTTTTCTAACATGTAAGCAACTAACACACGGGCAAATTTAGAACTTTCATAAAATTAAATAAGTCAGTCGCCCATGGGCTCTCATCCTATAGGCTCATATTTATGACAAATATTTGTTTTATTACTTGGACTCGTTTAGCTTTTGTATATTTGGGATAACGGATAGGTCTTGGAAGCAACGGGTGGTTTATTTATTTGCAATCAAATACTTTTTCCTAGTTTTCATAATATAATAACTCAGTAAAAAATACTGATCGTTCAAACATAAAACTTAATAATAACTTTGACAAATGTTTTACGTTGTACTTTCATACCTCTAAAGACATGACCTTTTTGCAGTCGGTTGAAGATGCATGCAGAGGTAGAACAGATTGATTTTTGATACTTTGACACCTTTTGGTTACGGGACCCTAAAAATGGGGCAAGATAAGTTACACTCAAATATTTTCACTTATTATGTTTAAATTCCATGGGATAGTGGGTTAGCCGATCACCATCTACCGGGAACTATACAATTCCACATTTCCATTGAAAATTACCTGACGTAAAAATCCCAAATAACATATTTTTCCGACCTGGGAATAAAAGCGGCGATTTCATGGTAAAAGGCGAACGCAAACCACCAGGCCAATGAGATAGTTCCAACAGCAATTTTATTTAAATCCAAGTAAGTGCAAGTAAACAAATTAAATAAACTAAGCTTTAAGTCTGAAACTTAGCTTGAATGCATTCAAATATCCCTTTGATTGTGACAATGGCACTCTGCCTGGGAATCGTAATTCTGTTAGGTTTAATTTAAAGCCAACCTTTTGCGAGTGAACTTAGATATGTAATAAAAACGAATACTAGTTATTTTGGTCTTAACTGAAGTGCAATAATTTAATTTGACAATTTGTTTTACCATTTGCCGGTACTATTCGACAAAATTAAATATAATAGACCGAGACTAAATTAAAGAACCGGCTAAGTGCGTGTCGGGTCACGCGTGTTAGAGTTATTGGGATTTATTTTGTGAACAAGTAACAACTTTACTAAAGTCATTATTTTAAAAGGTTTTTGTTTTATTTACGAACTATTCCAAGTGACTGCATTTTACAATTTGGGACCTTACAACTCTTGAACTTATCAAGTTAACGTAGTCGCTATCATTTTTCTTATAAGTTCATTACACATACTTCTTATCTACTACTTCCATGTTTTTTTCAGATTCTTTGATCTAACGGTTTAGCTTTTAGAGGGAGGCGCCCAAGGCTCTAAATATTGCACGGACATGGCGAAACTATAAGGGTTCCTTGTATATACTACAGAACTCTAAAATAAAAGTGATAATAATAGTAGGGTCATGATTTGGTTAATTGATATGTTAACAAGACAAAATTCTAGCAGTTAACCACTGGATCAAGTCGTTTTTTTATCATAAACGTGGCATATTTTACGCTTTTTACGAAAAACGCCATGATGTCGCTTATATTACAACTCAACTCGGCAATTTGATGATAAAATAACCTTCATATCCGGAAATAACTTAAGAAGATACCACATCGGCCACAGAACTCATTCCTAATAATATTATCCTCATATAATTCTACGAGTACCTATCATAATAACAGTTTTCATGTAAGGTCTTTGTCAGCATGCATCAAGAAATTAATAGCAAAGCAACATAACCAAAAGCAAGGAACACTGCTAGACAGCTGCATTAATACTAAGCCTTACTCAGACCTTTTCAATTAAACGCGACAGTATAGTGCGAGTAGCATATTATTCTAGTTCTATTACTTTGAAGTGCTTTAACTCGAGTACGACGAAACTAAATGTTAAGGTTATGATTTTAGCAGTCCATGTTATGTCAATATCAATAGCGTATCAATCAATAAACTGCATGGCGCCTTTATTCAATGACTAATGCGTTGCAATAACGCACTGAGTTTTAATCTAATTAAGATTTAAATTAATATAAAAATAAATTGTAATTATATATTGTGTGAAAATTATACAGATTTTAATCAACTATAGTATTTATAGATATTATTTTATCATCATCTTCGAATCCTGATAACGATCAATGATTCAACATATTTGTCTGTATTTACGTTTGTTAATCCGCAGCGCAGAAAATATTCATCATATTTATTTAATAAAGTGTCCAACGATTTGTTTTATATACCCTGGATGAAATAGGCAACATATATATTAATATAAAACACACACTTAAATAATTTTTGGGTCCTCAGTATGAACTGATTTTTAAATAATTATCAGGAAATATTTAAAGATAGATATAGGAAATATTTATAGATATAATACTTAATTATTTCTATTCATGACTATATCCATCCGGTAAATGGTAATGAAGTTAACCATATTCTCATCACAGTGTAAATTAATTACTCAAATTGCAACCGCAGCGATGTTAACAACGGTTAGGTAAGCTGACTAATAAACATAGCCATTCATTTGCACCGACCCTCCATGGCCTGCCTGTTTAGACAGTTCATTAAGACTAAGAAGTAGTTATCGACATAGAATAAAATAATAGTCAAATCGAAATGTCAAGAGTGGCAAGCCGTGCTAGGGGCGGGCTTTGCGAGCAAGTGGAAGCCCCTGGCTTCTCAACTTGCCTAAATTAAACGAGGCATGAGCTTAGGTTGCATCCATCGTAAGTTAGTTAGTTCCATGTGGCAGGCTCGTTTGTCTCAATTTATTTTGATGAAGAGCTAACGCAGACTGCATATATTGAAATGTATGTTACGGTTACTCTATGTTTTGTGTATATATTTTCTATATAACTAAAATAAATAGTAAAACAGATGCTCAGTTTTTTTCGCAAAGCCCTAGTGGCACTTTTCTCTGGTATACCGACTTTAATTCATTTTACGGCTGCAGACATAGACAATATTAACTTCCACCCGAATTAGCGTCGGTACGTCCGACGATAATAGTCTATATTTTAATTCAGGCTATATGCTACATGTGTGCAAAATATCATCAGAATTAAGCAGGTAGTTTTTGCGAACAGTGGTAACGAACATCTAGACAGCAACAAAAAATTTCGCATTTATAGTAGGATTATTATAACTTTCGATGTTTAAAGTAACTTATTGTACCGAGACCATTCTATATAATAAGTAGCTTATTGTTTAACTGTAGAACTACTATTACAATGTTAGTAATCATCTATGACAAATCCAAAAAAAAATACAGTTTTAATGAGTTTTACTTACTTCAATTAATATGAATGATCAATAAAATAATTTTTAACAGTAGTTACAGTAAACGGCCTCAAGGAGCCTATATTTAAAGAATTATCCCCGTACTCCTAACCGTTGAGGAGTTGTGCTTTCCAGCATCAGCTCAGCAACATAAAATGCTGACTACTAGATGCAAATATCCGAGTAGCTTTAGATAATATACAAAAAAACAATATAAAAGCCTTTTAAATTTGAGGTTTGCCCTCGATTTCTCTAGGACCCCATCATCAGAATGAGACTGGAAAAAAATGGGACCACACATGACAAGTATATCCTTTCAAACAAAAAAAGAATTTCTCAAATCGGTCCAGGCGTCTTCGAGTAATCGGCGAACAAACATAAAAAAAAACCTCCTCCTTTTTTTGAAGTCGGTTAAAAACTACCTCAACTTTGTGCTTACTCAATTACAGTGATTTTATCATATAAAAAAAAACACTCAACTAAATATTTTTTGGGTCCTCAGTATGAACGTACTGTTTTTTATATATCAGGAAATATTTATAGATATATATTTAATAATTTCTATTCATGACTATATCTATCCAGTAAATGGTAATGAAGTTATGGTATTAAGTTAATGTGTTAGTTAGTTAGTTATGGTAAATTAATAGATAGTTTGAGATTTTCATATTTTGTCACAATATCGTGATGAAATTAAAATCATCGGAGCCCTTAAAGTTGTAACAGGCGGCGCGGCGCTAGAGTCGTGCACGTAGCCCATACAATAGTTTAATGAAAACTGCCAAAAGTCATTAAAAATAAAAGAGATTATAATAAGTTATAATATTACTTTAAAGATAGTTTTAAGCGTCAGAAAAGGCATAGAATATTTTTAATAATATAATAATTATATCATGAGAACATGGCCGTTGAATAACATATTATTTATTTAAAATAACATCCATATAAAGCTACTTAGGTGTATCATGTAATTTTATTATTCGAAATATGAAATATCTAGAATGCCGAGATATGGCATACCACTACCAAAGACTGCGCGCTCAATAGCACATATTCAATTACTTAGTAAGCTAGTAACAGGCAATACTCACTGCACTACAGCGCCGATTGTTCTACCTATAAGCATATAAGTATCATATTGCGTCTGAATTCTGTTACCTGACTACAACAAGTTTAACTAGTTTGTTATCATTGCAACTGTAATGTTGAAGAGGAAAAAGCTGTATATCGCCTTTAAGTTTGTGTCTCAAGTTTATGATAAATAACTCTTAGTCTTGTGTAAGATGATGATCTAATATTTAATATGTGACTTAAATTAAGTTGGATCTAATCAATAAAAGTGATTTTTTTATTCTTCAACTGAATTAACTAGTAGCAGATCGTTGTTTTCATGGAAAACCCACAAGTTATAAATTTATTTCACATTATTTGTCACTTGAACAAACCTCTTTGTCCTTTGGGCTTAATAACTGCGTTCGATCGCCGGTCAAATTTTTACCAAACTCGAGTATAATATATTATGATATAGGTAAAAAGCAGCGCTATTTATAAATTAATTTCCTGTTAATACTATATACTTAATTTTCAACTTTTTTTTATTGGACCAAAACGTATATCATTTTAACTGTTACAAAAAAAATCATCTTAAAGACAACACACCTTGAAACTCACTACCTATTTGCAGAAGTACATGAAATATTAGAATGTGTAAGTACGAAGGTAAGTCTGGAACTCATTTCTTAGATTGAATGCCTCATTCTTGCACACTTACATTAAGTGCTTTATTATAGTCCAGACGGCTGAGTTTAAATTCTACTCAGTATTATTGGTGTCTGTTATAAACGAGAGTCTAAAATAGACCATACGCAGGCTTACTTTTAATGAAAGACAGTTGAAGCCGATTTTTCGCATGTTATGTAATCTGTAAATATACTAAGAAACAGTTGAAAAAAATATGGGATCGGCAGGATTTGAACCTGCGACCTTACTGCACACCGGGCAGCCGCTCTTAGCCATCCAGCTACGGTCGCCTCTTACCGGCACCCTAAATTTCTCAACTGTATGATACGTCATTTCGTGACGTCACGTTCATCCATTTGTTCCTATCTTAGGTAGGATACAAACCAACATGGCGAAGTTACATTCAGCACAAATGTTGTAACGAATGAACGTGTACGATATTTTAACTTTGATTATTTTTATAGCATTTAGCTATGCTTAGCAAATTATACTAAGAAACAGTTGAAAAAGATATGATGGTGCCGGTAAGAGGCGACCGTAGCTGGATGCCTAAGAGCGGCTGCCCGGTGTGCAGTAAGGTCGCAGGTTCAAATCCTGCTGGTCCCATATCTTTTTCTACTGTTTCTTAGTACAATTTGCTAAGCATAGCTAAATGCTATAAAAATAATCAAAGTTAATCTGTAAATATTTTTAATTAGAAAATATTTTTATTATCAATGTACACGGACGTACGACTACATATCAACCTGCACATTTCTAGTATAAGATGGACTCGCATTGCATAGGCTTCCCGTGCAATGTAAGACTAGCTTGTATTGAAAATGTATAGTTTGATAGCCGTGTGTACTACCAATATTAAATTGCTATGAATTTTAGTCAAGAATGGTTAAAGAGCGTCTACTTGCAGCATTACTTTTTTTTGACAATTTATATTAGTATATTCAATCAATTGTATTAATTCAAGGCCTCAAAGTTTTTTAATGGCTCAGAAACAAGGACACGTTGACACTTTTAAATCACTTTATTTAACAGCAATAATTGTCATATTACACATTTTTTTTAAATTATATTTAACGTCCACTCAGGTCAGCGTCTTTCACCCAACTGTCTTGCACAGTGCACGTGCTACTTCCCACCACAACTACTTGACAGTTGAACCGGAACAAACAAGGAACGGAAGTCAAGAATTAATTATTCCGGAAATAGTGTGTGCGCTAGAATAATTACTTTAATACAAATACTTTAGATAAACATGTTAATAATAATATCTTATATTTAATACATATATTTACTATATTTATTTCTTAAATAAATGTAAAAACCATTGCTCAGTATTTTAAAATAATTATTTTTAACCGGAAACACCGTCTAGACAAATGTAAAATCACTGTAAATATGACTTTTTTATATGAGAAATGTCATTTTATTATTTTTGGGTTGTTAAATATCGATCCACCAAAATTTAAGGCTGTATTACTGAAGATCTACATCACTTGCTGATGGAATGTGTCCGATTTGACTCTTCTAGAGATAATTTAATAAGAGCGTTGAATTTGAACAAAGTTAATATTGGCGCATATCATGAAATGTTATCACAACCTAATGACGTTGATTCAATAGCTTTGTTCAAGTTCATGACAAGTATAGGTTAATATAGGTAAATGTATAATGCTTGGGGTACGATGGGACTGACATACGCTGTGCGTTTCAAAAGTCCCTAAAATTATAAAGAATAAAAAAAAATGTAACATTCTAATAACGCGTTTTTTTTTTCAATTATCCGATGTGTGGAAATATTTCAGTTTTTTAGCAGCATACGGGTTCTAAAAATCAAGTACAAAGTCACGACGTCATTAAATCCAACCAGTATTATACATTCTGTAACAATCGCGTTTGCTCAAGCATGCCACACAGGCGTAGAGTTACGTAGTTAGATTATTATTCTAGTCAAATTGACGTGCTTGCACAGGGAACGCTGGGTTAATGAATATGAACCTAGGTGTCGAGTAATTGTGTGTGCATCGCTAACAGTCTCTTAGGGTCAATTTGTGCTACAGCAAAGACAAAGAGAATAAATAAATGCGCGCCAAAATTTTAAGAAGCTTAGTTTTGGCGCGCATTTAGGCTGGCGTCGGAAATTTAGGCTGTATACTGAGCGTAAATGACATCGTGGCGAAACCGCTAACCAGTGATTCAGTAAATGATTATAAGACCCTAGGTGCAGTTTTTTTCCCCAAACGTCACAAATTTTTGCCGTGCTTTTTTTTCTACTTATCGTTAATACTTATTGCAAAAGTAAAGTTTCTCTAGCTAGACAGTCCCAATACTTGATAAATCCCGGTCAAAGCTTTTTGTAAGACGTTTTTTATTTTCTTATTAGTAATTTTATATTTGTCATTTTCTTATGACGCTATTTTTTTTTTTTCTTTGTTTGTATTATATGCCATATTTTTGCATCTGGGTTCTCGAAATCAAGTACTAAATCACGACGTCATTTAATACAACCAGTATATTATACCTATACATTCTGCAACAATTGCGTTTGCTCAAGCATGCCACACAGGCGTAGAGTTACGTAGTTAGATTATTATTCTAGTCAAATTGACGTGCTTGCACAGGGAACGCTGGGTTAATGAATATGAACCTAGGTGTCGAGTAATTGTGTGAGCATCGCTAACACTCTCGTAGGGTCAATTTGTGCTACAGCAAAGACAAAGCGGCATTATGTCAATAACATAACATAACATCACGCCTATATTACCCAGACGGCTGTGGCAGAGGTGTACAGCACCCACACTTCACCTGTTTTAGGTCCCATGGGATAGGAGGTGAGCTTATCACCATTCACGGGGCAAAATTCCAACTCCGTGCTGCTATTGAGAATTTCCAGACGGAATGTTCACAAATAGCGCTTTGTCTGATCCGGGAATCGAAGAGACTTCGCGGTAAGAGGCGCATACGCTAACCACTACAGACCAATAGACAGGCATACAAAAATGTTTTGCGATCACTAAAGTAGAAGGTTTTATCACTTTTACTGCAAGCGAATTGTAATATTTTCATTGTATGTTATAAAATTATACCTTAAAGTTTTTAAACTTTCACGATTTGAGAACATTTTTCAAAAATTAGACAACGGGTCTAAATCGCGTAATTATTGTTATAATGTGTAATTAAGGTAAATAAATACCTAAGGTAAATAAATACCTATGCTCGACGTTTCATACATGAAACGTCGAGCATAGGTATTTATTTACCTTAATAATAATTACGCGATTTAGACCCGTTCTAATTTTTGAAAAATAACTTATAGTTGTAAAAACTGAAATATAATTATAATCTTCTTTTCTTCTTCTTCTTCGTATTCTTCATTGCTGAAGGTCGTGCCCTTGAAAGGCATAATTATAATCATAATAATATAAATAACGAAACAAAAACTATCCCTAACAATGTAGGTATGTACGAGCATGTATCCCCTCAAATAAATAACGGCGATATTTATTCCTCCCTTTAAATAACAATTTCCAAAACTATTTTAATTATTACTCCGTTCCTATATATAATGCGGAACCGCCATTAACCCTTACTACCGTCATTAATTCTAGTTGTACAAATTTTGGTTATTTTAGTTTGGTTAGTTGTAAACTCTATGAGTGGTTTTTTACTATATTCTCCCGTGGCTTTGCCCGTGTAATAACGCCACGAGAAAATTTAAATTACAAAAAAAAAAAAATACCACATATCATAACATCACGCCTAAATTACCCAAAAGTGTGTGGCAGAGGTGTACAACATTTCACCTGTCATGTTTAGGTCCCATATGATTTTAACTTATAAATAATATCATAAATCAAACAATTACAAAAAACACTTATTTTATATTTGACGATCGAATGGCGGAGTGGGTAGTGTACCTGCCTGCGACGCCGAGGTCGCGGGTTCAATTACCGTTTAAGACAAATCATTGTGTGCATGAGGATTTGCCTTAGTCTTGGTATTTCTATGTATAATAAGTATGTATTTACAAAAGAATAGTATATATGTATTAGTATCAGTTATTCCAGTACAAGCTCTGCTTAGTTTGGGACTAGATAGCGTTTTGTGTAAGTTATGAGATATTTATTTATTTATATTTTATTAATGAAAACATCACAGCATTAATTCGTCTTAAATTTGAAAAGCATCAAGTTGAAATAGAGTCACCTGAGAACGATCTAACCGCTCGCGATCATAACTTGTAATTATATTAATATTCCCTTGATTGTAACACTGAGACCTGGTACTGGGAATTGTAACCGTATTGTTCCGTTTGGCTCTTTGTCTAAGTGGTTTCTGAGGAATCCTGCCGTTTGACGGAAAGGATTTGGCCAAAATGTAATTACCCACACAACTTTTTGACTCTTTTCATTTTACCAATTAATGTAAAGTATCAGTACCCAAATTTATATTAAGACATTTCAATATGATTTATCATCAAAATATGATTTATTACGGCAAACAACTAAATTAGACAATAAACATTAAGTTAACCGATGGGATGGCTAAGGTTGTGAGGAGCGAAAACGAGAGAATAAGTTAGAAATACCTTTTAAGGAGCAGTTAGGTTAGGTTAGAATTGCGACCATATAACGCATGAGCCGATCAAGCGAAGCGAGCGTGCAGCGGTTGGCGAGTGTTAGACAATATGACCTGTCTATAATTTGTCATAAAACATTTTGTAATTCAATTTGTAGGTTCATAATTATATTATATTTTTGCAAACTACCATAAATATTCAAATAATTTAACATTGAGTTTAAAATTTAACTTACGGTACCATTTGTTTGGTGTTTATAATAGTTTGCGTAAGATATATATTTTAATAAATGAAACATTTGACTGCAAGAAAATTTCGTTTAAAAGTTGGTTTGGGAAGTGAGTTATTGTCCAAATGTTCACTAGCTAAGTATGCGCTATCCGATGCAGATTGTATTAACCACGATGTCTTTCCATTCAGCGAAATAGATCCAATATTCACAACAATAATATTGCTTTAATCAAGTTATTACCGATCAGCGGCGAACTCCAGTTTGAAGAAAAGACAAGGAATATTTTATCTATGTCTACTCCTTATTGTTCAATTAGCCCCACAATGCATCATACACAGATAAATAGTGTAATAACTAGTCATTGACATATACGTCAATATCATGTTCAGTAGATACTGAACATGATATTGACGCAAACGAAGACCCGATTACAATATTGAAATCCTCCACTACAGCTAGTTGAACTGCCATCCCTGAGTATGTATTAATATGTGCATACGGTTTCAGAATGGAGGTAATACTACGACAAACTAAATCCACTCGGTCGGGTATGTGATCGGAGCTATGTCGAGGTTGTTAGCCAACTTTCGCGGAGCATCCAAATTATTCAGTCTAATACTCTAACAACGGGAAACATACGAGTTGAAATGTTATTACTAATAAATAAATAAATTCAAGGAGAATTCAAATATTACCATCAATAAGGTACTATGTAATATTTTTGAGTATTTCATGTTTAATAATGTAATTAAATATATAAATAAATATCACACAACATTCACACAACGTCATCTAGTCCCAAACTAAGCAAATATTGTACTTTGGGTACTAGAATAACTGATACATACATACTTTTCTTTTGCAAATACTTATACATAGAAACACCAGAGACTAAGACAAACCTCCATGTTCAAACACACCAAGATTTGCCTTGAGCGGGTATCGAACCCGAATCGAATTTTTTTTTTTTTTTTATAAGACTAGTATTTAATCATCTTAACAATTTACTTGACTTTATCCGCCATGTGTGTCAAAGTGTTTAGTACACTTGACACACATGACGCACTACGCTAGCAAAGCCGCGGATGAAATCGAGTTCCATCAAAGTTAATTCATCATTATTGCGAGGAAGACTAAAAACACTTCTGGATATAATAATATTTATTTATTTATTTTATTTATTTAACTTTTTGCACAAACAAATAGTACATAGGCGGACTTAATGCCTTATGGCATTAATATGTTTTCCACACTAACTTTTGTATTTATAAAATTAGTACGGTTAATACGTTTAGACAACGATGAAGGAGCACGCTCGTTAGCAGAGCGTTAGCATTATTTATATTTTTATTGCGCTAAAACCACACCGATTAACAATTTCAACAAGAAACCCTTATTCTTCTACCACATTAACCATAGCTAATGGCTTATTACTACATTACAGCGGAATACAGACAATTTGACGACATAGTTTTATCTGACTTTCCCGTTACGAATGTACGTCCGTGCGTATGCCGATTAAGGAACGTTCAAGTGATCGTAGCCGGTATTATTCACGAACCAATCGGATGTCCGGGAGGTTCAGTTGTTGTGCGCCATTCCAACCATTTCACTGGAATTTGTGAATACTTATGAACTAGAACATATTGGCAAAATTCTTGGATGTATTTCTTTTTTAATTCGGTTTAGTAACATTAGTTCGGCTCCTCATAACATACATAACATCACGCCTTTACCCAGCAGGGTGTGGCAGAGGTGTACCACACCTACATTTCACCTGTTATGTTTAGGTCCCATGGGATAGGGAATGAGCCTATCGCCATCCACAATTTAATGACGGACAGTTCAAAAATAACAGTTTGCCCGACCCAGGAATCGAACCCGAGACCGCGCGGTGAAAAGCACATACGCTAACCACTAGACCAACTAGGGAGCCGGCTCCTCATATCAAATTAAATTGTGATTATTATTATGGATGAAATATGCTACAGAGAAGTTATGCACAGATTCATAACAATATTATTAAATTATACTAACACAAGCTACCCCACGAGGCTTCGCCCGCGCGATGCCTCGATTAAATATAGTTTATGTTTGCTTTACTTTTAATTGAAACAAAAAGAAATTGCTCTTTATACTATTAGTACAGAGCGTCTCATCGTTGTAATGGTTTGCGTAATGAACTCCTTAACGTAACGTAATCTCTTTGTTATTTGATTAGAGTACAGGTTTGTTGGGATTTTCCGTTTTGATATTCTCAGTAGTAGCAGGAAGTGGTGAAATTTGTTTTTTTTATACCATACTTTTCTGGTCTACTATAAGCTTGAGCTACGTTCGCTTTACATCTGGGGTAGTATTCATTTATCAAAATAACCGATTTTTAATATGAAGTTAGTGTTATATTCCACTGATGACACAGGTTTTTTTTTTGAATTCGTTATTTATTTTTTTTTAACCATCCTGTATTATAATAATGTATTTTAATTACGTTACAATTTTCCGACCGCAAAAAGACGCACGACAATATTAATAATTGAGCTACATTTACAAATATCTTAGGTATCGTCACACCAATTCCAATTACCTATTACCTCTAGCCGCCAATCTCCTCTCATTGTGTGCAGCACTAGAGGTTCAATCCAGCATGACACCGTAACTCAAGTCGTGTGTGACATCTAAGCGCCCGACGACGGACGAGCATTCGAGGGCAAAGCGCTTTGAGTTTTGATCTGTCACATCGATTTTCCAATCGTGTGGAGACGTATTTGGAAATAGATATAAGATTTAAATCGCTGGAATGACATTTTAAACATAATAATTATATTTATTTACCTACATTATAATGTAGGATAACCATAACTTTAATTAACGAACCAACAGATCAGGCACGAAACATAAAAAAGTGTATATTTAATTTATCGATGCATCAAATCCTTTTGCGTATTAGGCTATTACCTTTAATCGTCAATAACCTTACATGGTGTGCAGCACTAGAGGTTCAATCCAGCATGACATCGTAACTCAAGTCGTGTGTGACATCAAAGCGCCCGACGACGGCCGAGCATTCGAGGGCACAGCGCTGCAGCTTTAACTTTTGGTCGTCAATCTCCTCATATTGTGTGCTGCACTAGAGGTTAAATCCCGCATGACATCGTAACTCAAGTCCTGTGTGACATTTAAGCGTCCGAAGAAGGCCGAGCCCTCGAGGGCACAGCTCTACAGCATTTAGGTTTGATCTCCAACATCGATTTCCACTCTTGTGTAAGACGTGTTTAAAAATAGATTTTAGTCGCACACTTACAGTTTAACTTATTTTATTTAAAACGTACAGAGACAGATGAAAGATAAATTAAATTAAATGTAAATCTGACGTCAAATTAGGATTTGTTCGTTGTTTTGCAGTCAATTCTATTTTCATTTTATAGTATTGTGCGTCGAAAAAGCGTTCCTAATAGTCTTGAGTTTTAATAGTAAATAATAAATTAGTGCCCCAAATATTCATGACAAATTCACTACGTTTCAATTCACACCAACATAAATTCTTCAATACTAAAGATGGCATAATGCGAGTATGGCATTTAGCCAAGAACTTTCGTTGTTGCCGCTCAATATTGCAATACTCATTTTGCCAAAGCGTTCCGTTTCACGGAGAGGTAGGTCCTTTAGCGATTAACCTTCCGTAAGCAACTTAGCACTTGGGCATAATAACGTTATTTGATCCAGGTTTATATTTCTACTAATTTCCAAAAAAAATAAGTTAGTACCTGTACATATCCGATTAGTGTAGTAGGTACTTTACGCAATTACTCTGCTATTTTTAAATCAACATGGATGGTTCAATTTTACTTTTGATTTTTTTTTTCTGAGTTAAGCCCATTTAATTTTTATCAAATAATTAGGGCAAATATAAAAACGATGGTGAAATAATTGTAATAATAAAGATCTTTTTTTTCTTTGTTATTAGGCCATTTTAAATGCTTATATTATAAACTTATCGTAACGATTAATTTATAAATTTGTACAATACATATCAGTATAGTAAACTGACCTGTAATTGTATAATCGAAAATGTTTTTGTTCTAAGTTTTAATTGATGGACATTGCGTTAAACATTACAGATTTTTTAATAATATACGAAATAATATTACGTAAGTTATCATAATTTATGAAAGGAAAAGTTTACAGTTTAGATAACACAGAACTGAAATTGACTCCGGAACACTGTCACGTGTTATGTAAATGAACTTGAGATAAGTTTTGCCAAGACCGTCACACGATTCCCTTCAAGACTTACTTAAGTAGGGTGACTACAAGTTAACTAAGCATTAAGTATAAAAAAATATAATTAATACAAAAAAATAAAATTAAAAACTTATTTTTTTAATGTCGTAGGCTTGAATTGAAAATATTTTATTTGAAATGATTATTGAAAATATAAAATGTAACATAGCAAAAGATAAAATCACGCCTATATTACCCAAAAGGGTATGGCAGAGATGTACAGCACCCACACTTCACCTGTTAGAGTTAGAGGGTGAGTCTATCGCCATCTACCGGGAAGAATCCCAAGCCCGTAGTGCTATTGTGAACTTCCTGACAGGAAGTTCACAAATAACATGTAAAAAGTGAAAAGTAAAAAGTAATTATTTGGATTTGTTCATTTGAATACTTATCCATTTGGGTCAAACGTTACAAAAACCCAAAAACTAACGAAAATCAAGCCGACCCTAGTACAGGAGAAGAGTTTTACCTCAGAGGCATTAAAAATTCAAAGGCAAAAGTGACATTAGCGTGTCGGCTCTATTTGACATTAACTCACTTTCTCGTTGTGCCATAACGAAATTACTACTTAATATTCTTTATACTTAAATATAAATGCAAATAAGTGTTTTATGATGTCAAATAAGCAGTTTTGAAAAAAGTGTCTTTAATAATTTTGATACCTTTTGCGAAGGCTCTAAGGCTCTAAGGGTACCAACAAAAGACAGGAATGTTCAATAAGTACGGCCAGGTTTTCAAATTAGATACCATCAGAAAATATTCCATACGGTCACTTTTCCTGCTGCCTCGATGGTATAGTGGTTAACGTATGCGCCTTTCACCTTAGGGGTTCGATTCCTGGGTCGGGCGAATAACTTTCCGTATGTTTCATCCACCGGATGAAACATAAAAGGTAAAATATAGTATTGTACACCTCTGCCACACCCTTTTAGGTAATATAGGCGTGATGTTATGTTATATAATGTTGTTATTCATTTAGAGAATACTAAAGCAAATAAGATAAATGTTTTAGCAGTCTTAATTCCATTTTTACTAATAATTTATTTAGAAAGCTTAATAATTTAGTAGCACTCAACGCAATTTCGAGATGGAATGTTAATGTAAAATTCCATTCTCACTACGGTTTATTATAGGACTGGAATTAACACAACATAAAAACAATTAAATCTTGGCATTTATTTATTCGAATACTTTAGTCAACATGGCTTAAATTATGCTGTATTAGATAAACGCACTTAGCGTTTAGTCCTGCGCGTTCAGGGTTTCACATCAAGATGTGTTGAAGGTGGTGGATTGGTAGGATAAAATACGAGTTTCATAATAATAAAATATATTTTCACAACTTAAAACAACATTCTTAGACAGTAACTAAAACATGTAATGACATAATATGCCAAGAGAGAAAACTATATTCGAATATACAAGGAGTTTGCTATTAAAAAGATTATAGTATTTAGATATTTACAACACGCGTCTACGTACGATCCGTATCGAACCAAAACGGCAAAATTAAAATGGCGTCACTTTTCATGCGTGTACATGCGTCTAGGTGTAATGAATACTATGTGCTAGCGTCCATGCGCGAGCGATTCTTGGCGCCCCGCTATGCTATTCTGTAAATGTGACTAATTTCCAGTCGCTTTCGAAATCGACTAATAATTTGGCAAGTAACCGGTACATCTCGGATTTAGTACATCCTTATTTACATACAGATACGGTTGATAACTGCTTGGCTAAAAAATTGACAGCTTGCCAGTTACTATCCTCTAGCAGATTTGACAGCTTTACAGGCAAGTAACGCAATTTCTTATGTCAAAATCGGAAACTGGTCATGGAGCAGTTTCTTAGTAATTTCTTGTACTTTGGCGAGATAAAATAATTATATTTAAAAGGTTCTTTTACTTCAGATTAACGTTATACAACAAATCAATAACTGTTTAATACTATGTATGTCATAAAATACTAATTAAATACGTAATGCAATAGAATTTACGTCATATTATTTTCAGTCATAGATCTCGAGATTTTTCATACGAAAACTTATAAATATGACAAGTAGTAGCACGAATTATGCCAGTCTGGGATATAAAAAGCACTAAATGAAAATAATGTATCTTCAAAATATTGAAACAATAATATTATGTAGCTAGGTTGTAGGCTTCCTCTTTCTCGCCAAACTAAACAAATTTTAATGAATTATGGCACACGGGTAACTGCTTTTTATCGACGTAGTTCAAATCTAGTTACTTACTTTAATAAAAAATGAAAAACCTGATTCATTCCATTTCAAGGATGGTGGAGACCTTTGCCCAACAATGGGACATTACAGGTTATGCATCAGATAATGTAACTGCTTACATTCTGTATTCACGTTTACTAATTTATTTGGAGTTTACTTTTAAAATTTCTTATGTACGTAACGTAGTGTCTATGTTTATGATAATTATGTGAGAGAAATAAGAATATATTAAAGAAAAATCAGAAGTTTTGAAAATTTTATTATTTCACAGAATTTCAGGAACATTTATTTTCTTCTAATGTTCGCTAGGCTTGCACTGATGAAACTTAAGACTTAAAAAATATTTAGCTCTGAAATCACCCACCGCTATCATCTTTATCATAATACTATTATAATATAGGTGTGCTGTATTCGTGTATTGCACCTGAAAGACAAAAAACATTACAACACAAGTGAGAGATATTTATATGTGATTTCATCGTGTCACGGAGGACTAAGTAGAAATTATAACGCATACTCACTGTTTCTAGTACATAGCAGTAGCAAAGAGTGAAAATCACATTTATATATCGTTTTTATAGTTGTCTTAAAAGACTGTCTTGATCCTAAATATTTGTTTTGTAATAAGGATAACTTTTTTTTCCATCACATCGCATTCCATTCTTATTTTATTTAATTTTATGCACTCGTTTTACACTAAAGAGAAAATCTCTCCAAAAATACCTCTTACCATAATGACTTATATTGTGTTTGTTGTTATAATGTGTACAATTTTCTATTGATATAATCAGTTAAATAATTTAAATTTTATTGTTTGAATTTGTTGCTTTCTTAATTCAGTTTAAAGCTATTTAAATGCTTTTCGTTGTAATGAAACGTGCCAATTTTCTTCAGCCAAAGACATTAGTTGCCACAGAGTAAACATGCATTTTAGTAGGTGTCAACAAGAAGGTTTTATCAATACAAATAAATAATATTGAATTGTCTGTTTTTATTTTAATGTCACAACAACAATATTTTTAATATAATGTTATAGTTATTAGCTCGATACTTATTTATAAAATCAAATTTAATTTATTTAGCTACCACGCAGACAAATCCACGAGCGAAAGTCAGTTCGTTTATTTTATTGTTTTATTCTCGCGAACTACTGAATATTAAACTGATATTTGAGATTACGCTAAACTTCACGGGAATGGAGCTGTAAGTTTTAATGCGGGTCAAAGCGTGGGCGTAGCTATTACTAATTTATAATGAATTCCACGCAAACGAGGTGGCAGGCAAAGTAGTTATATAATTAAATATATGGAGGATGTTCAAGTTAAATATTGAAAGCCCAAAAACTTAATTTATGATTTTGTGTTTATACTCTTTATAACTACGCTAGCTAGTAGAAGTTATATTTCACTCTTTACATCAATTTCAAATGTAGTTTAAAAAGTATTATTTTATTGTTAAATAGCTTCTGCCCGTGGTTTCATCCCCGTTAAGTTCGATATTTCTGAGTTATTATATCTTTCAAAATTGAGAAACCTTCCTCATACACTTGCAACCCATAATTTACCCCCTTTGGGAGTTAAATTTCCAAAAAATCTATCCCAAATTCATCTACAAAATTTATTTTATTTACTTTACCTATAATTATGAACATATTTACAGACAGACAAAAATCCAAAAAATATGTTTCGGCTTCTACTGCTGGTCTAGTCTCCTCTTATTAATTTTTCTTAAATGTCTTTAATGAACAGGCATTTATAATTTCAAATTTTATTATATGAAAAATCATGAAACCATTAAACCTTTTATTACGACTCAAGTTATTTCAACCACAGATAAAACATCATTAACTAATAGGTACAGTGCGCGCCACAACTCAGTAAAAAACTATAAAACAAAATAATTTTTACTTCTATTAAAACTATAACAAAACAATAACAGTGGATAAATTTGTATATTCCTCGTCCTATTAAATAAGAAATAATTTAATATTAGTTAATAATTTACAAATTGGTTATTTCCATTTAGTTTTGCCTATTGTCGTAAGCCATTAGTAATAACACGCACTCTATTTTTTTGCTATTTTAAAATGAGTTTTTAAGCGTAAGTATTAATATCAGGCAAGTAACCAGGAGAGTAATCCGTGGTTTCGTTATGTCAAAAATGCATGTTTTGAGTGAAAGAATTACTAATTGACAGAAACTATTTGTTAAGAAACCAAAATCTCAATAAGCGAATAACCCCGCCGGTCATATCACGTTGACGGAACACACTGGGTTTTAGTCCGTGCAACTCGGACATAACCAGCGACTCTATCCGGGTCGATGGTACGCGGCAGGCATTTCCCAGTTTAAAAAAAAAAGGTATTTCAAATACTATGCGTTTCGCAAAATAAAATAAAATTGCAGTTTTATTTTTTACGTAGAAAATTCTATAAAAAAGCATTCCCACGTAACATTATTCGCGAATACATCGAAGACGACAATGATTTATCATTATGGCAACACTTAGCCGGTTCGATGAACAAGGTGCGCAAGCTATCCCAATAATTTGGAATTTATACCTTTAGGGACCGAATAATGTGAATTCAAGATATTTCAGAGTAAATGGGTTTTTGGTCTGTCAACATCTAAATCGTAATTCACGTTATATAATTATTTGGTTTAATGAAATTACCAGGTTTACGCCAATTATTTTAAAATAATACCTTTAAAGTAAGTAAACGTCGTGTTTGATAACTTGAGCTTCATTTAATTTTGCGCCATTAGCGTTAGCGTTATGGTTGGTACTTTTAACAAAAAAAAACACAAAATTCACGAAATTATAACACACACAGGACAAATTTCATAAAACCATTTATTTCATGATAATTTATACCTTAACAAGACCAGCAAATGTGATAAAAATTAAAAAGAATCTATTATAACGATACGGATGGTACACTTCCGTCAACCTGATGACTACATCAGGGTTTTTACGACCACAGGGCTGTCAGCTAGGAAAATGATTGGGCAATTCAAACCTCATTGGTTACTATATCCGTAGGATATATAGGTTGTAGTGTAAATTTGTGGTATAAAGAGGCTGATACATAATTTCCGGCCAAAGGTGCTGAATATTTTTTTAATTATTAGTTTTTGGAAAACTTGACACATGAAAGCATTTTTTAGAAATATGCTAGTTTTTGGGATATGTTTTGTGTTACTTACCATTGAATATAGTATAAACTATTATTTCTAAGTTTTACAGAAAAACAGCCACTTTTCACCACTGTTGCTACTCAAGACATATTAAAAGCTCTAACTAATTCTCTAGCTCAGCTCTATTGATGCAGTTTACTGATAAGAGAACATACTTTTGAAGTACATACAGTAGTACCAGTTTAAAGAGTTTTTGATTCGCAAAATCGCCTGGACACACCTAATTACACCATTTTTCTAGTCAGTACGTTAAATCTATGTATTAAAAATCAAAGAGACATTCAACAGGACTATATTCAGTGTAAAACACATTAGGAAAATTGGAATCGGCTTTTGAAGCCATGAATGTCAGAAAAAGTAATGCAATTGGGTCGATCCACCCCATTAAGCGATGTTATCAATAACGTAGGTAAGTACGGCAAGGCTTTCATACGGCAACCTAGTAATGCTCATCATGTCTTTAATTTAATTGAAGTTTGTATTATTATTTTATGTTTTAAATTCTATTTTAATTAATTATTTTATCAATTTATCATCTTTTACGAATTCCTGTTCTCTTAATATGTTATGTTATTTTTTATGTATTTTTTAGTTATATTTTCTTTGACCTTATATCATTTTGATTATAATATTACTTATTGACTTTACAGTTTTTAGGGTTCCGTAGTACCTACAAGGAACCCTTATAGTTTCGCCATGTCCGTCTGTCTGTCCACGGCATAGCGACGAAACCGTTGGTGCTAGAAAACTGAAATTTTGCATAAACATGTATGTTAACTAAACAAAGAAAGTCGTAGAGTAAATTTTGGAAAAATATTTTTTTTTCAGGTAGCTCCCCTACATGTAAAGTAGGGATGTTTTTTTTTTTGTCGCCTACCCCATAGTGGGGGTATTGTTAGATAGGACTTTTAAAAACGTTTAGGGGTTGCTAAGACAGTTTTTTGATTTAGGGATCCGTTTGCGAGATAATTAACTTTAAAGAGCAAATTTTTGTTCGAGTAGGGCGTCCCCCCCCCTCTAAAAGCTAAACTACTGGATCCTAAAATCTGAAAAAAATTGTGTCGGTAGTACATGTAATGAACTTTAAAGGAAAACTATAGCGGATAAGTTCACTTCATTAGTTCAAGAGGAATAGGGGTCCGAAATGTCAGATGCAGTTACTCAGAATATTTCGTTCAAAATTCTTGAAACATAAATAAACATACATAATACATGTATAAAATCACGCCTTTATCCCACGGGGGTAGGCAGAGACGATGGAACGCCATGTGCTTCGCTCCTTACATACTTCTTTCGCTTCCTTAACATTCATACATCTCGTCATACGTGCTAGCTGGTTTCGTGTACTACAAACATTTCCTATCTGAAGGACGCTATTTATCTGGTTACTTTAACTTAATTAGTTCTAGAGTAATTGTGGTCCAAAGTATAAAATGCAGTTACTTAGAATAATTCGTGCAAATTACAAAAACCTTTGAAAGTAATGACTTGTATGAAGTTGTTACTTGTTTAATACAGATAGTAAAACCCTTTTAAGTCGAAATATGTTGTTACGACTAGCTACGGAAGCCTACTGCGCGTGGCCCGACACGCACTTGGCCGGTTTTATAGAGTAGAGTAGAGAGTAGAGTATTCTTTATTGTACACCAAAAATATACAGTTTGACAATAGATACAACTTAAAATTATTTTCAAATTTACTTATCGCTGAAAAGCAATTTTTTACAGGCAACCTTTGGATGGATAAAAAGATGGTTTGTGTTGCAGGCAATACATGGGGCAGTTTCTGTATACAAATAAAAATCTAAATAAGTCTTATAGCTAATATTTACAAAAAACAGAAATATCCTAATTGCAATATTTACACATATCTTACAATAGACATACACATTATAAACAACATATAGATATTATTATAATAACATATACACAAATACTAAATAAATATATGATAATATATAAATAAATATATAATTACATATTTATAAATATTATAAAAGATAGGAGAAATACAGTTTTACTCATATCTGCAAAAAACTATGATGATGGTTTTATAGAAAAATAATATTCTTTTATAACCAATAATATTAATATTAATATTTTAAACGAATTTAGTGACTGGGCGCGTCTGATGTTTCCTGGCAATGCATTCCACAGCTTTGTTGCTTGGACAACAAAAGAGTCATAAAAAATTGTCGAATGCTTTGGCATTTGCATTTGAAGTCTTAAATTATATTTTTTGATTTAAATGTATTTTTTAAAATATATTTATATTTAATTCCATTCCTGCCTGATATTATAATAAATTTAATTGTGTGTGTTTTGAGTGATATTGTATTGTTTATGGGTATTATCTGAATTAAATAATTATTTAATTTATTTAATATAATTTAAAGTGATGGTGGTAGGTCGTAGAGCTCTTGTGAACGAGCTCTATGACCTGAAGCCGCCGCCTCACATTTAACATGCCGCAAAAAGTAGTGCTTGCACTACTGTGTTCTGGTTTGGTGGTGAGAACAGGCCCTAGGATAACTAGCTCATGACATGTGGCATAACACCGTAGTCCTTATTATATGAAGCAATGCATCTGCAGTCAATTTTAAGGATTGCTGTGGCCTGTGTTACAGCGTATATAGTATACGTCTTTCAAAAAAAAAATGGTATAAAATCTATCAGTGACGTATTTTGGATATTGCTTTAAAGATATTAGTAAAGTTATTGATCAACCATTTTTTCAATTATATTGAGGTCGACTTAGAGAATACCGGATTTAAATTGTACTTCAGATCAGTTTACCAGGGCAGCTAATACCAAATATTTTGATGCAATGTCCTTAATACTTAAACTTACAGCTTCTAACTGCATAACTTTACAGAATAATTTAATTTTCACTGTCCTTTATCATCATATTTTGCTAAAAAATACCAAGAAATAAAAAATTGCTTTTTCAAAATAAAGAAAACAGTGGCATCCCAGAAACAGATGTTTGGGGCAGCAAGCAGTTAGAAACTTTTATAATGGCCACTTAAACTTGTCAAAATCACAACATTTTGAAACAAGCCGTCATTAACGTAAATGTCTTTTAAATGTGCTTTTAAAGTACATTTTGTTCTTGGTCAACATAAGTTATTCGTAGCTAACGTTATTCTTTTTGATTAAGATATATGGCTTATGTATTTTAAATATGTTTAGGTAGATTTTATGTGAGCACGTGAACCTGTCCCCGTTATTATTTGCAAATCTCTGACAGTCGATCAGACAGCAAATTTTTGTAATAAGAATTTATCGAACCGAATTCGATGGTGGGGTTCTGAAGGCAAACGTTTTACATAAAATATTGATATTTAACTAAATTACGCAAACCCAAACATATATCGTAAAAGGCTCGTAAAATCAGATTGATAAAAGATTTTTAAGCAAATGAGTCCTCGCTAGTACCTCTTTCTAGAAGTCTCGTAAATCGAAACATCGTAATATTTTTGCTTTTCCAATAAAGTCACATTAATTGGAATATTTTTGAAGTCGTATTTGATTTTTTCATAAGATTTTTTTTTAAATATAAAGATACGTTCGAACATTTATATTGATAAAATCTAACAAAGATACTGAAAAAAACTGCGCGAAAGAAATACATACGAGTACTCTCCAAGTTTTTTTTTATTCTACAGTGCCCAAAAACATATGGCTATAACAAGTTCTACAATATTGTAAATAATATGTTGGCGCTACGTTTAAGGGTAGGTACGGTACTCCCAAGCACCGTGTTTCATACAAACGTAATATGGGTTTAACTTTAATATTTTTAAGTTTTCATCTATTTTTATAGACAAAACACATCTAAAACACTAAAATGCATGTGCTTTCGTGGACATTTTGTCTAAATTGTTTATTTGTCTATATAATGTTGGCACTTTCCTGGCAACACCATTATAAATGTCATTAATTTAACCGGTCGTCGTTAAAATTCAAACGACATCTGTCAAACATCGAACGTTTGAACGCTAGGCGAACGGTAGCGGTCGGTAGTGCTTGTTGAATTGTCGAGCCAGTAACATCGCCTAAAGTGAACTGTGCTTGGAGTGATAAGTTTTATAATCAGAAGTAAAAATATACCGTGGTTGATTGCCATGTGTAGATTTAGTGGAGTGAAACTGTGAACATGTAAGTATTATAATTATTAAATCTGATTGTTAACCATATAAAATTAAATGTGTGGAAAAGGAAATAAATGCGTTTTCATTAACTAGAAGTGTTGAGATTTATTTAAAACCCACTAGATTCTGAAAGGTGTTCTACAATAATAATCATTAATTGTGTTTCATACATACTGAAAACTTAAAAAAAATGGGTGCCAACAAACATGCATTTCAGTGTTTTATAATATGATTTGTCTATAATAATAGATAAAAACTTAATAATATTAAAGTTACACCCATATTACTTTTGTATGGAAAACAGTCAAGCAATTGTTTCCCTTCAGTTTATTCCAAAAACATGTAAAACGAGCTCTAAAGCCGCTTTTCACAGCGGCTTTACAGAAACAGACGGTTTACATTTTTTCGTCCAAAACCTTTAAATCCTCTACAAATCAGTTAATACCGTACACATTCATTCGAATTTACATATGACCGCTTTAAACTTGCAACGAAATAATGTTAAACCACAGACATTAAATTAGTATTACTGAAAAGAATACTGGTAAGTTGTAAATAAGGTTGGTAATACGTATTTTTGTTGCAACGAATTTTTAAAGCCAAATGTAATTTTAACAAGCCTTTATTTACCTGCGTTGGTTAAAATACAAACCGATTGTATTGTTCGTACCATTTGTATTTAACCAATATTAATATGAAAAACTGCCTCGATGGTCTAGTGGTTGGCGTATATCACCGCGGGGTCTCGGGTTTAGTTCCCAAAACGTCACAAAACGTGCATAATAGTTTTCAGTTTATTGTTTTACTTTATTCTATAATTATTTTATTACCGACTCAAACTTGACTAGTTTTCGTATTTTTTTTTTCAATTCATAGTTTTGAATCGTTCCACTAAATGTATTTTATGTTTTGTGTTTAAAACATCTGATGTTTTCAAATATGATAAGCAGGTTTCCGTAAAATAACAAAATGAACAGTTTTAATTTTTTCAAACGATGTTATGATTCATTATTTTCTAAAACAATTAACTTTATTCGTAGTTTTGGTTGATGTTTCAAAAAAGGCTTTTTTAAGAGATTGATAAATTGAATAACGCTGGTTTATGTGGTGCTGGTCATCGTGCAATAACTCCCGGGGCTTGTTCAAAAAAAGTAAAAAGTACAATATAATATTAACAAAAGCATGAAAGATTCGTAAAATTGGATTCTGTTACTGAATCTGAACACACTACTTTCAGGATTAAGTAAAATCTAACCAGAATTAACTCGATCATGCATTATTTACCTCTTAGGCTTGACGTTTCGGCAGACAGATACTTTCAGGATACTGGTAAAGTAAAAATAATGTTGTTAATAAATTTTACTTCCATAAAGTCATGGCTAAAAGCATTTTGATTTGCAATTCTGTTTATACTTTAAAATAAAGTATTATATTACACAAACCTACAACACAACACACCACTTCAGCAAATACCACCAATAGTAAGGTTTGGTGATGATAAAAATACTAAATACTGCATCCTAGTCGAATTTTGTCCTGACAAAAATATTCTTCTAGTCAGTGAAGCGAGCTGTAATTCGTTAGCGAGCCGATATTGCTGCCTTGTTTCTCCTTATCTCCGGACTTGTGGTGGATGCGGCGATGACGCTTGACCGCTCCCATTTGTGACATTTCATCGGGTACAGCTCCATCGTTGTGTTTGATACCAGACATTTAAAAATAATCTTGATAGTTACCACATAGTATAAAAAACAAATCTAACCTACAGCACTGCCAACCATAATTAAATTCGTGTAACAATACAATTTATTACTATACATTAATTAATTATAATTAACGAAACTATCTAACATACTTACATCAAAATACTATTTGTGTCTTTACCAGCTTGCTATAACTGGCTGAAGTTCGAGAATTTCAAACATTTTTGGTATAACCCAAAACGTTTAGTATGAATTATAGCCCTTGAGGGTATTCTTATTGTATCCATAACAGAGCATATTAACCTAACGAGTGGTACCCAAAGCTTTTATTGAGCTATTACGTAAATTAACAGTAGATATTATTCAGCCTTTAATAACAAATTATAAATGGATATGAGTTCTGTAAAATCTCCATTTTAATTATGAAGTTCTACTTAATGTTTTATGGTTATGAAGAGCTAAATGTGAGTCGATAGCTTTGGGTTCAATTGCTTTATGAATCATTTCGGCCAAATTGAGTTTTTTTTTTTCAGCTAAGCTTAATTCGCTTGTGTGACCAGGATTCGAACCCACGACCTTTCGATCGTAAGCCCGATGCCTTATCCATTGCGCCACGGCCGCTTCAAAGTTATGCAAGTTATGCACACCATTTTGTTTTTTTATCGATCTGTTTATTTGATATGCCTAAAATCGCTCAAATTGATTATAAGACCCAATAAAATGGATCATCATGCAAAAAAAAAGATATATTATGAATTTAAGAGCCGAATGTTTTCTTTATAAGCATTTTAGGGATGAAAAGGTCAAGAAAATTTATTAACCCAGGGCGTACTAACCATTTGATTTTGGGTATAATCATAAATTTCACAAACAATGTTAGGGTGTATTTACCTTAAATTGACTTTAGTTAGTAGTAAATCCAAACTAACTTTCAAGCTAAAGATTTTTTTCATTCTTAAATTCGAAGAATCTTTCTTCACGGTAAATTGTATATGCCTTAAAATAGCTGCCTCGTTGGTCTAGTGGTCAGCGTGTTTGCCTCTTACTGCGAGGTCTCGGGTTCGATTACCGGGTCGGGCAGATGTGTTGTTCTTTTTTTTTAAGTCTGTTAATAAATAATAATATATTTCCTCGGATCTCTCTTGCACGGATTGCTAGATGCAAGCCCAAATTTGAATATCAAATATTTTCCTCTAAAAAGCACCCCAATCTTTTATCAGCATGACAAAACATCGATACCATTATTTTATTGTGCCTTTTAAAAGTTCATTCTTCTGGACAAAGTTAACCGACCAGATTAACAAGATTTCAAAACTTTTCGCAATTACTAAGAAGAAGTACAAGGAAGTTTAAGGGAAATTGGTCTAATTTGAAAACAGGTCATTGTTTCTCCGACAACTTCAATTGAATGGATATTTTTTTTTGTTTTGTTACAAATTTGGTACAACAAATAAAGAGTACTTTCAGCAACATAAGTTGTTGATCACTGCTGTTTTTTTTTTTAAATTGCCATACAACTAACATTTTTTACTTTTATACATCATTTAGGTATATAAAATAATGCAGATATTTTCAATTACTCTAAGTTTGTATTCATCCAATCATTATTTTAGGCTGGCGCGGCGGGTAATTCTACTGAGTACCTCAAGAGGCGCAAATATATCACGCTTGATAGCTGTTACATGTTTGCGCCTTGTGCGGTCGAAACTTTAGGGCATTGGGGCTGTACCACTTATAGGCTGTACAAAGAGTTGTTAGTGTGTCTAACTGAGGCAAATCGTTCTCAAAATGCAGGCTTATATTTCGACCAGCGACTAAGTATCGTATACAACGCGGTAATGCTGCCAGCATTTTGGATACAAGGCCTTCTGACAGTGACTTATTAAGTTTAGATTAAGTTATTAGACTAGTTTAATTTAAGATCCAACACGATTTTTCTGTAAATAAAGATTTTTGTCCAGTCATGCAATTATGTTAATTTAAAAAAATAAATAATGATGAAAACTTTAAAGTCATTATTGACTGATGTAGCTGGCTGTGCCTACTATTACGATTGCTTCAATACTGATTTTACTATTTAGCAAATACGAGTATTATCACGAATAGGTGAAGCATAGACAAAATGCGTTTTCTAGATTCAAACAAGTTTTATTCAAACTACACGTTTAAGAACAAAATGATTTAGCCAATGACAAATAAATGAACTTATTCCTCGAATTTGATTGTATTAGAATAATCATTTAATTTTTTTTTTTTTTTTTTAATAAGTTGGGCACAGATCGGGGTTACAAACAAGTTTACGCCATTATAGTCTACAAAGGTGCGGTACGGGTTGGTAGACTACACAAACAGGTTAGATGCAAAATGGCAACATTAAATTATTAAAAAGTGTAGTAGTCATAATCATAATCATAGTTCTTTATTTGTATCTCGCCAATCTAGGTTCTAACTCGACTATCATTTAAATTGAAACAAATTATTGTTATGCATGAAGTTGGCTTTATTCCGTTCCTATGATACGCTATTGATTTGTGAATTAAGTGCTCTTTGCCTTATTTCTAAATGGGTAGTATTTCTGTGCGTGACTGTATATTAACTTATCACACGCACCCTAAAAGTTTATGTAAACAGATTTGTATTACAACGACTGAGGCATCACAAGCTGATTGATTATGAAAATGCATTGTTACTTTAATAAAATGTATATTTTCATCCACTCGCAAAAAAAGGTATTTCCATTTTAAATGTACAAAAAAGTACAATTAGTTTTATTTTCAAAAATAACACTTATTATTTTCTGTAAAACATAATTACTTAACAATAAATAAAAAAAAACAAATAACAATTTTTTATACGTTTTTTATTTTTTATTTTTGCTTGAATTTGTCAAATGTAGTTCGTCCAAATGAAATGATCAACTGATTTTGATATCGCGCAACTAAAGTCTATTCAACAACGATATTATTGTAGGTATTCTATCAAAAAATATATTATATTAGCTGAATGCTACAAAACAGGTATTTTTGCTAAATAATCTATTAAAATACATTATTATTATTATATTTTATGTCAGATATGTAAAACATTTAGTAATAATCAATAAGAAATTATACATAAAAATATAATAAAAAATAGAGTTGCGCCGTATTGGTAACTGAACCGAACATTCGTATTCGGCCACGTGTTCAGTAAAATAGTTAATTTATCTGGTTACCTAGCTAAGCAATAAATTAACAACTAAAACAATGTTTTACATGCGTGCTACTTACAATATTTTGTTTGAATATTATAATACTCAATTATAATGTGCAATTGATTTTATTAATTTATTCTAAAGCAATCTGACTACAAATATGGTATATAATAAGACAGTAAAGTTGTCTTTAGTAGTAAATTGTAAAAGTTGGTACAATGTTGCGTTTCACCGGCCGGCCGCCGCGCCGCACGGCGACAAGTGTGCATTTTGGTACTGAATTGTGCGCCAAATTTGCATATTAACAAAACCTAATAGTTTGGCTAATATCTGGTTCGGCAGAGCTTTAAACCGGATACCAAATGACATTCATTCGGTATCCGGCAAAACTCGTATTCGTATCTCAAAAAAAAAATATATTTTTGTCTTTTTCAGTTATGGACACCATCAACATTTATTCTGGCTCTCAGCTTCCGGAGAACCCACGTTCCCGCCAGATAAAACTTAATGGCCCAACTTAACGAAAATTATTCCCTGCACGAGGCATATTTTTCTTATCTCAACAGTGTAAACGTTTCAATCATTTGAAATTGTTCTCTTTTCTCGTTCAGCTGGTATTTGCAAGTAGTATTTCGAATTAATAGTACTTTTGATAAAAAGGACCCTGACTTCTATTTTACTTGAATTATAAAAGCTTAAGATAGTGAGATATTTAAAGATATTTAAATGTTTGTTGTGTTTTTACGTAAACACTACTGGATCACAAACAAACTTTTGCAGATATAAATTTATGTATTATATATAGTTTTTACTAGAGACAACTAAAAGATTTAAATGACATTATGCCCACTGCGCGAGCAGAGCTTCGCGTTCCAGTTAAAAAATACGTCAAAGTTTAGATATTTATGGGTGTTGACAGCTTTTACCCGGCCCGGGGAATAATCTATGTAATTTGACAGTATAATTGTTGCAAGAGTATAACCGTATTTTTTTTTATGTTTTATTTTGACATCTATTATCTCTGCTTACAATCTTCCGTTGTGACCATTTTTGTTGTCACAACGGGTAATCAGAACCAATTGAGTAACCTTGAGGTGATTATATTTTTATACCTACAAAAACGAATAGGTCAATTCTTATCAAAAATAAAAGTCTGTTCTGAAAAAAATGAAAGGTAAAATTGCGGGCAAAATCGTATTTTACACCTAAATCATGGGGAGACAAGGTTAATAGGGTTGAAACCCCGCTGCCTCGGGCAAGTCACGTAGCTTACGCGAAATTTAATAAATTTCATCTCTATTACGATTCTTCAGGCACATTATGGCCTTAGCTGCTTATTTTTTTTTTTTGTATTTAGTAGATTTAATTTTATGGTCATTAGGGATTTTATCAAAAAATATATAATTATAAAAAATCCTCGCTTCGTAGATTTTTGTCGCTACCGGCACTAGATGGCTTTTACTGATGATACTCAATTATTTTAACCAATTTACAAAATTCAAAAATTCAAAATTCAAATAGAGCACATGAGTAGATAGTATGAGCCTTAGCTTAATACAATCTCACTCTGGAAGGTACACCAAGCCACAAGCTTATTACGGTTGTGTGTGTGTCCACAAGCGGCTCTGTCGCGTTCGAAGCGAAACCGGTTTACACCGGCTCGGCTAGTGGACCAGCGCAGGGCTCGCAGCATGCGTCGTTTTTGTTTTGTTTTAAAAGAAAAGTATAGTCGTGTTCTAAGTTCACAAGTGATATTATTATGGTCTATTATAATGAGTATATGAAAAATAAAACGTACCTAATCATTTCTAAACTATCCCAAAAATCCACGTTATTATGCCATATTATGATAACAGTAAAGACGCTGAAATAATACATTTGTGACGTAAATAAATTTCATACCGTTCGTCAAACTTCTTGTTCATCTAGAAAATTTTGTAGTATAAAATCTGCACTTCATTTTATTACTCTCTAGTTTCATTTAATTCTTGCTTAATATTGTAATCAACGAGCAAACGTATCTGCAGCTTTTGTAATTATACTGGTTCTAATAATGGAGGAAACTGAGATGCTGACAAATCTGGGTCACAGCGCTCGGACTAGTCACACTGTGCATGGATTTTAGGGTTCCGACCTACGACGGATAAACTCGGTGACCGATTTCTCGTAGGAGAAAAATAGAACGTTTGAAAATGTATGAACTAACGCACACGTAAATAATTGAATCGTCAAATAAATAATGAAACGTAAGCGCGGCCCGATGATTGGCCCTACAACAAATCTATAATGGGCTCCTAACGGTCGGCCGGATAAATTTTGGCACAAAAGAAAATTATTTTAGTGCCGTGGATAGATTAATTGTACTAATATTATGAATGCGAAAGTTTGGGATGATGTTTTAACTAAAAAAAAACTACGGTGTTATGCCTCATATGCCAATAATTTCAGGGCCCGATCCCACTAACAAACCTCAACACAGTAGTGCAAGCACTACTTTTTGGCGACAGGTTAAAGATGTAACGGTGGTGCTGCCGCCCTCGAACTCGTTCACAAGAACTAAAACCACAAATCAAAACTATAATTTATAATTATGTATACTAACTACTCATTAAATAGTTGCGAGTTTTAAGACAATTTTAACATTCCCTGGGATGGGTAGTGTTATGCACGGTGTTTCAGTATTGGTTACCGTTGTTGATCTTGGTGTCGCAGGAGTCTCAGTGGTGAACGTGTAGGTCTGATAATATTTAAAAAAAAAGAATGCCTAACCAGGATTCTGTTTATTTTTCAGCTGAAATACACTGCTATTATTAGTTTAATAGAACCGTCAAGGCAAAACACGTAAGTCCCCCGATAATTGGTTAAGTGGTTGGACTTATTAAAGCTGGGCCGGCTGTCACGCAATTGCTTTGTGGTGCTGAATATAAGTTGAGCTGGCTTGAATTTTGATGGATGCTAAAACTATGAAAGAAGTACTTTTTTTCCTTTTTTGGCACAATTAGGATGTAGACTATGACAAATTACTAGTCAAATTAAGTACGTTTATAAAAACGTCAAACACCAATACTTTTTATTGAATTTGTAATATTTTAAAGCAAATTTAAGCTTTGCGATGCCTTTTTGTATTTTATATAATTAATAAAGTTGAAAAATTAAGAATCCAGCTGGACTCGAATCTGCACCCCCTAGGTATACGTTTTATTCAATTGTAAGAAAACGCGGACAGTGACGTCATGACCCTTTCGTGATCAACGGATCAAATATTGGATAATGATAAAACCAATTAAAAATATCAAAACTAATTTTTAATTTATTCGGTGAATGAAAATAGAAAAAATATTTTATTGGCAAAGTAGTACAATTGAGTACATTTACAATCGGATTGGTGAGATCCTGCCTCTTAAAAAAGGCCAATGTCTGTACCTTAAGCGTCAGTGTTCATGTCATGAAAGTAATAAAATTATTTCTACATAGTTTTATGTAACCACATATAAAACATTTTTTTTGGCAGTCTATATGGGATATAGACTGCCAAAAAAAGATGCCCTTCTTACTAAAATTATATGTCTCTGCGTAAAATACCGATATATTATTAATTACCTATTAGTTACACGGTGTAGTAACTAACCAGCAGAGGTACATAACACCCACATTTCACCCGTTATGTTTAAGTCTCATCTGAAAGGGGATGAGCCTATCACCACAAATCCAACTATGTGCTGCTTTTAAACATTTCCTGACGTAAAAATCCCAAACAACACTTTTGCCTGACCCGGGCATCAAACCTAAAATCTTACAGTAAGAGGCGCAAACGCTAACCAGTAGACCAACATTACATGATGTTTTTTGTTTTTTTGGTTTTTTTTTAAAAAAAAAACGACGCCGCTCTAGGCGTAGTTGAAAGGGGTCCGGTTGTTAATGCCTACAACGCAAAAAACCTACGTAGTAAATAGCCCATAAACTCATATGCTCTACTTCGCATTATACCTACATCGCAAAATGACTTGGTCGCAAAATGCCTACTTTATCAAAAATACACTCGAGAAAAAAAGCACTTGGACTGATAACATTTATTGACATATTATACTTAGAATCTACATACATATCATTTTACATATAATATAATTATATCTGGTCTATACCTACTATGCAAAAACAAAATAATAAATGAACGTAAAAAGTGTTAAAACACTATGTTAGTGAATTATTCACTATTGGTGAAGAATTTGCTTCCGTATTCTTATGATATTCTTTAAAAATTGTAAAACAGTAATATTCTGTTGGGTCAGGGAAGTCACTTCGTTGTCATACATTCTGTCGAACTGTATATGACGTCGCAATCTACGTGTCTGGCTGAAATAATAATTTTTAATGACAATATCGTTAAGCCGTGCTTCTTTTCGCAATATATATAAAAATGAAATCAATGTAGCTTTATGAGGATTTCGACAGTTTAGGCGTCTATGCCAGCTCTCCATCCCGTTGTTGGTCCGGTGCCTTTCTGAGGCACAACAGATGAGTGAGAAAGACTTCGCCCATTGTCGTTCAAAATAATTTATAAACTTATTGGTTGCCTCATCTTTTGAACACTGTTCCAGTATAGATTTCCATCCAGCTTCTATGAAATTAATTGGTAATAAGGGCAAATTTGAAGTCAACCTGATTATTTTATTTTTCACTTTGAGATCACGGCCTTTCTTCCATATAGCCCTGTTATAATGGTAATAGAACCCAGTTACGACCGCCGCGCCAGTGGGAACACGGTTCTGGTTTTGTGTAAATAGTTTTGTATCTATCTGTACCTTTTTTGAAAAAGTAGGCAGTTTGCGACCATGTCATATTGCGATGTAGGTATAATGCGAAGTAGAGCATATGAGTTATGGATTATTTACTACGTAGGTTTTTTGCGTTGTAGGCATTAACAACCGGACCCGTTGAAAGCAGTGAGGTGACCACTTTAACCGCTACGCCTACCGTGCACTCGATGTTGATCTCATGTAATAAGATTTTCCAATTACGTAAGGTCATGAATAAAATTGAAATGCCTAAAGTAAACTTTATGAACAAGGCAAGTCAGCGCAAACTTTTCAAAACCTTTACGATTAAGACATAAATCAAATGAATTATTTCTCCTTTATAAAGGTTGAACATGAAAGACTTCGCATTCTAAATACTTCATTATACTAAATACATTTACTGGTATGTAGGCTTTTTCATGTGAGATTTTTTCTTTAAGTAATAAACATAGGTTTCATGGGTTTTAAGCACGCAACGGCATAGGTGGTGGGTGGGCACGTCCCTATTTCATATTTTAAAAAATATCCTGCTAAGTTTTATTTACATTTGCATCACCAATGTTAGGAGTACATAAATGAATGCATTTTCCTGGTAAAGAAAAAAACATTAATATTTGAATTTTTGTTTTTTTTTTAGTACTAACGTAACAAATCGACTTTGTTAGCAGTATTATTGAAATGTCGATGCAATAGTTTCAATTCATATTTCAAATCGATTGAAAATTTCAGTCAAACTCTTATGGTTGTTATACCAGGCTTACTTTAGATGAACCACAACTACCATACCACTTGGGTAGGTGACACTAATTATTTGTATGAAACTAATAGTTCGATGCGCACGGATCACATTATGCCGTCATTATTAACCGAATGTGTGATACTGACCACAACGCAACCACAACGGAACCACCAGCGACACAGCATAATAGCACTAGTTAAAGAAATAACTAGTGCTAGAAGCAACCACACCCACATTTTGTAAGTACCACGACGCAACAGCCAGAAGCTGCTGCGATACTATTCATAACCACTACTCAGATATTTTTTGTAGCGATGCAGTGATGATTTTATGTGGTCGTGGTTTATGGTAATCGAGTCATCGCGCCAACTCTGACTTTTGTTACCAAATAGTCAAGACTTTCCTTTTTATGTGGCAAAATGTAAGTAGATTATTCCATTTATTTTCTTTTATTATCCGCTTTTATCCATACAAAGAAAACCCTTAAGCAACAAACAAAGAACCATTTTCTTTGCCGTCAAAAACAACTCTTATAAAACAAATCGTATTATTCCATTTGATGTAGGACGTTATCTTTGACATATTATGTGGTTCATAACACAGATAATGAAAAGCCAAGATGTACCTCAACATAAAGAAAAATATGTCATAACTTTTATGTGTCTAAGCTCTTGTGGAGGCACGATTATTCCATTACTTACCTACTCTCTTTCGTTGAGAAGCCTCTTGGAGCTTAGCAGTGATGACTGAGAATACTGTATAAATGTCTAAAGCGTGACTAGTACGAAATTGTGCTTTAATATATTCTAAATTTCACAAATTATAATTAAATATTACCCATTTGATTATCTTTTCCCTTCATTGCTGTATTATATCTTTAATAAGCCCAAATTTTACAGGTGTCCTTTACTTCTCCCTTCTCATCATGAGAAGAGGCTTGAGCCCAGCAGTGGGACATAAATAAATAAAATAAATAAATTTTGGATTTTTTACATTAGACAGAACGCCAGAAGCAATTTCACTATCCAATGGTCCCAATGACAAGGCCAAATACACACATTCACTCACACAAGCACACCCAGTCTTAGAACAAATCATTGCGAATCACACAAAGATTTGTCCCATGTGGGGATCGAACCCGCAACACCTGTGCAGTGGAGAGCGGCGAGGCGACCGCTTAAACCACTACACCACACGTGCAGACATTGAACATGTACTAGATACAGGGCTGCTTTTATTTTTACAGGTGTTGATTAACCGTATTGGCAGGATAAGCATATAATACATATAAATGAACGTGTCAGCTGTGTTATTTTTTCAAGTGTTACTTGTGTCACTTTTAAATTCAGTCAGGTTATATATTATTTTATGGGTTCGGATACGATCTATACGGAACCTCAGAAACGGACTCTTAGCCCCAATTTCACAGGTGTTAGATAAACCTTATTAGCAAGATAAGCATATAACACACATACATAAAAATGACAGCTGTATTTCTGTTTTTAAGTGTAACTTGTATCACTTTTAAATTTGGTCAGGTATTTTTTATGGCTCGGATAAGCGCTATACGGATCCTCAGAAACTAGGCCTTAATGTTGCTAAATGATTTGCAAAGACGTTATTTAAATGATGTGATCTGATCCTTGGCAAATTATACTTTAAAATAGCTTAACGATTTTCAGCAATTTCTTAACCTCAAGTTTTTAATTCAGTTTTTTTAAACTTTTTTTCCATAAAAGCAACCAACGGCACATAATTTTACGTAGTTCCCCCTACCAAGTTCAATTTGAAAGAAAATGGTAGAAAGTTTGTAAAATAACGTCTTCCCGCCGCCATTCGTATCGGGTTCCGTCACGTACCACATTTTATTGTTCCCACTAAAGTTCTTTTAGAAATCTCTCTTCGTAAACAATGTGGTAAAATAAATAACGTACAAAAATCAGCTTTAGTATTCTGGACAGGAATCTTTTGTTCGCTATAATAGGCTTTTACTAAGATCCTGTGACACACGACGGTTTATAGGTTATTTTACAATTTGTAAGTTTCTATTTATGGTTAGAATTAACCTTGCGTCCGATTAAAACATTTAATACTGGCTAACATTGCGCAACGCAATCCCGAAACTCATTGCAACATATCAAATAGATTCAGGCCTTGTATCGTTAATTTCAATTCGGCCGGTCAATTCTAGAATCTTTTATACGAATTTGACATTTCATCTGTCAAATAAGCTCCGACTAGGTTACCAACGACTTCTCCAAAACTATTGTAACTGGACCTTGGAATATTGAATACAACGAGCGAAACGGAACCATTCCACACAATCGTGTAGTTGTATAAAAAGCTATCAAAACTGTTAATATGATGAGTATGTGCCATAAAAAATGTAATGATAATGATCGCCTCATTAAATACAGTGTTTCAAATAAAACTTTACTCATTCACTTGTTATTTTTGATTAAACCCTTAAAATGGTTTTCACTTAGCGTGATACTATCTGTGATTAATTATTGTGATAACGAGGGGGTTTCCAATTCAACTGAATCACATAAGACAGAGTGGATGAAACATTTTAGAAAAAAAAACTGATAGTTCGGGAACTATAAAACAACCAGTTTGTTCGGGAACAAACTAGATGTTTTTATATTCCTTAAAAAATACTTGTTTAAATAAATACTGACCAGGTCCCTGTATAAATCAACTGAATATTAAATTGACAGAAATGACAATTATGAAAACGGACCAATCCATACTTTCAGGTTAAGAACTCTCGACGCGGTATTCTCATGCGTCCGCGTCCGGTTACGGGCCCGCAACCTCCGTACAATGCAGGTATAAAATAAAATTAAAAATTAATTTTCACAATGCGGTTTATGGCCAAGCATGCTTTCTTATATAAATCTTATGAGTTCTTAGCCTCTCATGTCATCACGTGTCACGTCACTTCTATATTTGCCCAGGTTATATTTTATTATAACTTTTATATGGATAACTGTGCCCAATCGGACCTTTTTGTATATTTTTGTACATAATATTTATTTTTTAGAAGAATTTGCTTTTGTTTTGACATTTAAGTTTCATGTCAGTCTTTTGGTTATCGTCCTAGGTTCAGTGTTCTTTTTAGTTTATTTTCCTATTTTCCTAATATAATTTATTTCCTTTATTCCTGGTTTCTTTGCCTCAACCCAATCCACAACATTTTCTTTTGTCCGACGACAGTTCAAAAATCAGTTCTTAGTTTATATATAACTATCACAAATAAATAATTTCTGAACAATCTAATCTGTCAGGTATCGTGCAATAAATTGAGTGCTATATTTTTTTTTTGTTTTCGTCAGAAAATAAAGTCATTACAGAATTTACAAGCAACAAAGTAGGAGTATTTTTAAACGGCATTCTTGCACGAATACCCTCGACTAGCATTTCGCAAAAGTAATATGAATTCACGGTTAGCGTTGGTCTAACCATAGTCGCAGCTCTAGAGCCTGTTTGATTTCTCACCGTGATACAGTTTCGATCCTCGGGTTGGGCAAAAGTGTTGATATGGCGAATGATCGATGATGTGATTGTGGTGGTAATTCACTAAAGCAATTTCTTCTTCTATTAACATATCAATAATTATTCCTCTGTCTAATCTGCACCTACCTATGCTTATCTCTGCACCACCCTAGGTTGACTGTTAGAGAATGCGATAAAGCATTAAGTCCGCCTATGTACTATTTTTATGTGCAATAAGTTAAATGAATAAAATTTAATCAGTTTAATTTAACAGTTGTGAATTAAGGATGTAACAATGTACTACCAGGCACAATTCCAGACCAGGTTCTGAGTCAGGCTCACCCCCTATTTAAATAAATAAATAAAATAATATTTGATTTAAACATAACAGATGAAATGTGTTATGTTTAAACCTTTGCCACACTCGTCTGGATAAAATAGGCGTGATGTTACTGTACGCTTTATTACATACAAAATCAAAAATGTTGGTATACAATATAAAAACAAAGCTATTTTCGACACCAGTACGCAGGTTAGTTTATTTTTAAAATAAGCATGATTATGCTTTAATTAATATTATTATGATTAAAGCTCTTTATGAATTGGTAATTTAATTTAAAACTTTTCATTAAAATGTTGAGCCGTAATGGTTTACAAGGTCCTTAACTCGTAACTGTAAATAGAACTGATTAAATATAAGAAAACCTTAAGCCGTTTGCAGATTGCGCCTGAAATAAGTCGGATATTATCTCATTAAAATAAAATGGCAAAAGAGAGGTGAAAATTAACAGTACTTTTGCTTTCAGATGGCTGCAACGGTGATTATATAATTTAGTAGATAGTTAGTGGTTTATTTTGTGCAAAATTGTATTGATTGACATCATGATGTGGGTAACTTTCAAGATAGTTTTAGGTTTCTCTTAAGTTATAAAACTATGTCTATATTACTCAGAAATCAGAGGAGTAAACACCCACAATTCGTCTGTTATGTTTTTTCAGGTCCCATATGAGTGACTGGGATGGAGTGCTATGCGAGTGTCAGGGTGAGCTTATCGCCATCAACCGCGCACAATTCCAACTCCTTGCTGCGATTGAAAATTTCCTGATAGAAAATGACGAAATAATAGCTCTATAATCTATAAAGTTCTGTTTACTGAAATCTGAAAGATTAACTTTTAACTGTTTAAAACCATGAAGTTTTGTAGACACTCCAACGAACTTTCAACTCAGTCAAACTGTCGATTAATTTTGTTTGAGACAGTTAGTGTAAGCGATTGCGACAAAGACAAAGTTTATTTTAAGTTTTTTTAACAAGGTTTAATTCGTTTACTCTTTCTTAGCTGGGAATTTCATTATTTGCTGTAAAGCAAGATTATTGTTGTTTTCAAATTACAATTATATTTGAAGAGTTTATTTGGTAGAATGCGCTTTACTCAGGGACTACTTTTTGAAGAGTACTCCTCAATAAATGAGCTTTCAATTGGCTCCTCCTTCTAGGTGGTCTATAAAATTTGTTACAATGGTAAAGAGGCGCGTCCTTATTTGTATCGTTTGCCCGATATATCACTGTATTATATCGTCGACGCGTTCATTACGTTGCATTGTCAATTTGTAAAAAAGACAGAAAGAAAGATAAATATTTATTATGACAAAAACCGCAAAACCCTGCAACAAAGCCCTGCAACGCAGAGTGAGGACGGACGGTATCAAATTAAAAAAATATTAAGTAGAACTAAAGTCCTGACCTGCCTCTGATATTCCGGAGAGCTGTCCCCCGACTGCAAAGACATGTCGTATTATTTTCCTAGTATTTTTTTTTATTTACCTACTCACTTTTACTTGGGTTCTAGATAAAAAATATTTAATTACTTTTTCGATTAAGAATAACATTTCTGGTCTCGTGGGTTTAAATAAAACTGTTTATTTATGCCTAACGGCCCGGCACTCGGTGCCGGTGACTGCCTGGTTTATATATTATTATCATATATTTATTATATTTAAATTTTACATAACAAGAGATTAAAGAGGAATTAATGAACGTGAATATTATATTTTGCATTGAAATAAAATCTTTACTATGGTCTTAATAAAGCAAAATAAAGCTAATATAAGCGTGTTAAAAATAGAAACAGTCCATATACGTTAGTAAAATTCTCTCCTTTTCCGTGTAATTGAAGAAAATGGGTTTAAAATAAGTCAAATTGTTTTATCTAATAGCACTTTATGTATGATTGTAAATAATTTTGCCTCAAGACCGCCTCGATGGTCTAGTAGTTAGGGTATGCGCCTTTCACCCCGAGGTCTCGAGTTCGAATCCCGAGAGGGCAAAGTGTTATTTGTGAACTTTCCATCAGGAATTTCTCAATAGCACCACGGAGTAGGAATTGTACCCGGTTGACGGCGATAGGCTCACCCCCTATCCCACGGGACCAAAACATAACAGGTGAAGTGTGGGTGTTGTACACCTCTGCCACAACTCTTTGGTAATTATGCTATATAAATAATTTTCTATATTTATTTGGCCCGCTGCATCTTGTAATTTATACCCCAAATTTATTCTTACGTGCAACCTCTCACTTCTTCATACTTAACAATTATTTGACCATAAATCATTCGTGCCATAATACATTTACATATTTGGAATCGCCTTCCTTTCAGTAGTAAGAAAATTAAGTTTCGTTACCTTCTCGCTTGTTATAATTGAGTGGGCTGGAGGATTATGTTTTTATCGTAATATTCGGTATATTTTTGTGTGACGTTATTGAAACAGGAAATATGTTTTAAATAAAATAAAGCAACATTTTATTTTCATTGGGTGTACGTACTCCACACCCAAGAAAATAAAACAGAAACTAACTTCATTCACCTGGAGTGGAGACCGTGTCAAGGCAAACGTAGTGTGGGACGCTCCCCAGCAAGATGGCGCGAAGATCTGCGTAAAATTGCTGGCAGCGATTGGATACGTAAGGCACAGGACCGTGAACTCTGGCGCACCTTGGGAGGCGCCTATCTCCAGCAGTGGACTGCACATACATAATAATAGTAGCCTAAATTCACCAGGTTAATTAAGCATACCACTTAAGTCGAATTTATTCACTTGGTTGCATCAAGTAAACGCCGCAGTAGACTTGAGACGCCTGGTTTGTTTTATTATTCTCCAGTTCATAATTATAGTTGACGCAAATAAATGACTAAAATAAAACTTTTGGACTACTTCTATAAACGCTTTATAACTTTTTTTATAAACTGTATAATCTTTTGACTGGCCATCTGTAACGGTTTTACCCTACAACAAATGAATAGGTTGACGTGTAGCCATGTGTTTACTGGATAATAGCCCAGCTACTATCACTGGCTTCTCACTAACTCGTTTCTAGTTTCACTTCTCGCTCATCGCCAGCAATAAGAAAACTGCCTTAACACAGTAGTTTTCAGCTGTCATAGACATTCGGACGGGCGCAGCGTACTTGGCGACTAACATCTCGGACAATAGACAATCTCAGTCTGACCCCTTCAACCTTCATGAAAAATGAGTGCAGAAAATTCTCGAAACACAAAACAAGCTTTCACAATAAAGGGAATTATTTCGTACGTTTGTGTTGAGGAAAACTAAATTCAATGTTATTATTATTCTTTCTGCAAAGTGCTTCTGATGTTATAAATAATGAAAAATGTATAGAAGTAGATTTACAACAAAATTAAAAAAACATTATTTTTTTAAATTTAAAACATTAAGAAACAGCATGGCATGTAAAAACTGACTAATTTAAATTTCTTTAGAACAATTCGTTCTTTGTTGTAGAGAGGTAGGTAGGTACAAGCGACTACATATTCATCCTATACGTTTCCAGTATAAACTGGTATCGCATTGCACAGAAAGCCTACACGACACAAGACCATCTTAAACTGTGTACATGAAAATATTAAAGATTTTGAACTTTAATTTTTTGATACAAGTAGTCATGTGTTGTAACCTTTTCCGAAGGTACGGTAAAGAAGATACGGTTAGGTATCAGGTTATCATCTGATCTTTCGAGACAGCTATTTTTACATAATTATTATGAAGGTATCATTATGATAGTTACTATTTCTTGTTTTCTAGATGATACTACATCGTTTTTATTTCTTGGAAGCTTTAATATTGTTTGTTTTTTTCTTATAACAACTATAATTATATTAAAGTAGATAATTTTGTCCAAAGGTATGTTACTTTTTTGTACCATTGGACAATGTATGTTGTCAGTTTGGGAGAAATAAAACAGGACTATAAATTTAGTTCAATCATTATTGTTACTATCATATAAGTGCTATTATATAAATGACAAAAATAAGTTGATCAGGCTACGCATTTAAAGGAAAAAAATCAACGAAGAAATTAAGTCAAAATTACTTTTTAACTTGAAAATCTTTACAACGACTTTGTTAAGTCGTGCACTCCATAGGACGCCGGCAGCTTGACGTTACTCACTGTTGTTTCTACAAGTTAAAATACTTTCATATTTTTAGTATTGGTAGTTTTTGAGTTATATTCAATATCCAAAGGTATATAGGTACGTCCACAGTGTAATACATGACCCTAGATGATAATTTTCATTGCTTGGATATAATTATAGATATAATAATACTTGGAAGCGTTTGAGCTAATACATAGATATTTGTGAGACAACTAATTAGTTGTCCATGCATTGTCGAATCCGTCTCAATGTTATTACTCAATTAACACGGTTGTATTAAATTATTATTATTATGTATTAAATACATGTCCAATTGGTTAATTAGTAATAAATTATGTTATATTATTATTATGTACTACCATGATATTTGCTTCGTTTAACTAATATATTACATTATAATATTTAATAATTATAATATAATATATTTGAGGTAACCACCGCTTTTTTGTGTATTAAAATTACGTTAGTATTTGCAAGGCTATCGTAATCGTCGTCGTTTAAATCGTAATTTAAAAATTTAATATTTGAGTCGAAGTCTTTTTCTATTTTTGTAGACAAAACATACAGACTAAAATGCATGTTTGTTTGTACCAATTTTTTTATTAAAACTGACGTGAGTTTCTAACATTATTAAAATTATGAAATACGGGTGTTACTGACGTAATGTTGGTCTATTTAGTCGACCGCGGTTTCGCCTATACGTCTAGGCATTATCAAGAGAGTGCGATACGTCGCACCTGAGTCGTATAGGCGAAACCGCGGTCGACTAAATAGACCAACATTACGTGAGTAACACCCGTATTTCATAATTTTAATAATGTACCAATTTTGTATTTTTATTTCAGTTTGCATGAAAATCAATTATTGATTAAAATAATTATGGCAGGAGTGCACGGTTGGCGTAGTGGTTTAAGCGGTCGCCCGTCGCCTCGCCGCAGCGTTGCCAGGCGTACCGATTTTGGCGGTACGGTCCCGATTCTTAAGTCAAAATGAAATCACCCGCGCGGGACAGTCTCAGTCCCGTATTTTAGGAAAACTTGAGTAGAGTGTAATATAGATTTTTTCGATGTTTTCTTTCACGCACATAATGAATATATTTCTTCAAAAAGATGAACCTTAAAGATTTATTAACAGAAGTGTGTACCAATAGGTTTGAACCTACCTATATTGTATTACATTTATTACATGTTATTTATTTTGTAATTATTTCGCAAAGACTTTGATTTTGATTGAACACGTAGGTACATCTAAGTACATCATGTTGTATACATTCTAAAAACGTCCTAGTGGCATAATATGTTTGCTTAGCGTGTTCGGTCACAAAACGGAAGTGCCTGTATCCTGCAAAGTGCGGATGTTTGGGAACGCGCCCGTCTCGATGATTCCGGTGTGTCTCAAGTTAAGTAACATTTAAAAGCCACACGGATAACTAGCCGCCTAAAAAAATACGTTGCTTTTGTTTACTATACTCCGTGGAGGGCTTCGGCCGCGTGGAACTTTGATAAAACTGACTTTAAGGGTATACTACCGCACACATACAAAGGTATTGTTGTCTCTATCGGCCTATGATATAAATGTGTGTGTGAGAATATGTGTTGATGTTCATTTGTTACTGAACGGGGCAATAACTCGAATCTTTTGTTTGACAAGTCGGACGATTTTCAACAAAACTTCGTTGCTATGGTAACAATGATGAGATTTGTATGTGCAACAGGGATGTATGTTGAACATTGTTATGAAAAAAATGTGAAAGATACAACCATACTCATTTTGTATGAAAATCATTTATTTCCAAAGTTCCCAAAGGGCGCTTGAACACGATAAAACAAACATCAAAATATAAAAAAATATAAAACTTAACTAACTAAATTTTAATACTTATTGCAATAAAATGATTTGACACTGGAGCTTAGATTGACTTTAATTCAACTAAGAAATTTGAATTAAAATCAATCCAAGCTCCGATGGGTATTGCATCATGAGAAGAGCTGGTAAGAAACTCATCATCTTATGTTCTTATTTCGTTCCCGATAATCTCAATTCTGCTGGACTGATCTTGAATATACTGCGAAGATAGTGCCAGACCCAAAAAATAACATACCTAAGGTACTTTTAACTACGCGGATGGAGCCGCAGCATGGAAGCATAATAATACAATAGCATAGTGCTAATCATGACTGTACTAGACTAGACTAGTAGATCACAGAGTGATAAATTACTTTGTGTCTGCTTCCCCATCCAATCGATTTTCGATTAATAGTATAGTCTACTATAACATGAAACGTAATTATTATTACCAGTGTTAAGTGTGCATTTCGAAAGAAAAAAAAGAAAAGTATTATTTATTCTGGCATAAGACAAAAACAACATTAAATAGCGTCTAAAACTAAATAATTCCAAAAAATTATTCATAATGCCAGAAATAGTACGCATCGCAGCACAGTATTTCTAAATAAAATTTGTTAAATAACGGCCAAAGAACTAATGAGACTTTTAGTCGCTAAATCGCATAAGCAGTAAATTGTTTTAAATAAAATCTTCTCCCTGAAGTCGCCAATCGTCGTCGATTCTATAAGTGTGTGCTATCATGATGGCCCTAAGTAAGTTGCAACATATCGTTTTCAATTTTAAAGTAACAAAATATACTTACAATTAAGAAAAATGATATAAATATTATATAAAAATAACATTATAAAGCGTCTAAAACTGAATAATTCCAAAATATATTAATTATAATGCCAGAAATGGAACGCATCTCAGCACAATACTGCAGCGCTAAAAGCGATCATTCTAATACGCCCATTGAGTAAGAAAGTAGCAGTGTGGCAAAAGAAAAAATAATTATTACTCTTAACATTATTGAATTACTATCATAGTCCCACAATTTTCATACGAAATACCGATTTCAATAGAATTCTCCTAGAAATACTATCCTTGGTTCTAACGATGGCAAACTCAATTCAATGTCAACATTCTCAAAAAAAATAATACGAAAATCATGAGAAAGGTTTCTCCCATAAAAATAAAGCTACACAAACAGTAATACAATTCTCATGTATCTAGCAAGAAGAAATATAAGTATCTACTAAATTTTTATGACGCATAAAGGCAGTTGACGACAGCGAAATAGAATAACCAGTAGTATAGTAAAAAAAATGTAGTTTTCTTCTCTTGGCAAAAATATTTTGATGATGTCATAGTATGGCAATTGTTGCTTTACCATAATGTTATGAAATAAAGGGTACGAGATACTTTTATTAGAGTTGGGCTTATATTTTTTATGAGAAGAAAATTATATGAAACATTTCTTCTATTTTATTGTTGTCAGTATAGAGTCTATCTTAGGGATAAGGTTAAAGGTATAGTAGTGTATATACCACATAACAATTACGTAAATAAAATCGTCCTGTTATTTAACGATACAAATTAACTAAATTTAATCATGCATGTTAGACTCTTATTTGGGGTTGTACTTACTGCAAACCAGAATATCTGGTAAAAAGCAAGCTTGGTCGAGCAATGCAAATCAGCATAATACCAGGGCATCCGAATATCTGATATCGACACCTTCACATCGCACAACAGCATATCGTGGCTGTTTCCTTTCATGGCTGCATCCATCTGGAATGCATTATTGCCACCACATCGTGCCTGCAAATCAGCATCCGGATTTAAACATGTGTACAAAAAATACTTACTAGAACAACAACAAATGTATTGAATGGCTCACCTAATTGTCCACACGCATATGCAGGAATATTCCATATAATTATGAAGGCTGTTATTTAACGGAAAAAAGCTTACTTTTTCTACTTTACAAAATATCTTAATTAAGAAAAAAAACTGTTACCATTTTACACGAAACACACACACACACACTTATCGCAATTAACACATTATACTGTACGCATATTTATTCACACTTACAATCACTACGTACAAATTATATTAGTTTTATTTAATTTGTAGATTATATAATTTGTAATAACTAAATGTTTGGCTTGGTTTAACTACGACTAACGACTAACTACTTCATTATTTGACTTTTAGCAACAACTGTCAAACCACACGCTGCATTATGGGTGCGTTCCATTTTGATGATTTTAATGTTAATTCGGATTAAAAAAGATAACTCAAACTTAATTTTTATATAACTATTAACATCTAAAAATACCCGAGTATTTTAACTAAATGTTTGGCTTGGTTTAACTACGACTAACGACTAACTTCATTATTTGACTTTTAGCAACAACTGTCAAACCACACACACGCTGCATCATGGGTGCGTTCCATTTTGATGATTTTAATGTTAAGTCGGATTTAAAAAGATAACTCAAACTTAATTTTTATATAACTATTAACATCTAAAAATACCCTTAACCTCATAAAATTTTTAGATGTTAATAGTTATATAAAAATTAAGTTTGAGTTATCTTTTTTTATTTATTGCACAGTAATGTGTATTATTTTCTTTAGATAAATAATTTACGTTTTTTTTTATTCCTAATTATTGTGTCACTGGAAATACCAAAAAAAAATGTATTTATAACATTAATGCCACACTGTCTTACTCACTATCAGGACACACCAGAATATCAGCGCTGTGGTGCTATTGTGCAGTATTATGCTGAGGTTTTCACACACACCTTATTTGAAATAGGAATAAGTAGTTTTAAAATTGTTCATGTTATTTTAAGATTCGCTGACGTAAATGTATCGTAAGAAATCTTTGGATGTCCTTAACATTACATGCAAGCTAACATAGGTTATTGAAAAGTGAAAACCTTTGTTTTTATAAATTAATGCGATTCCCCCAATTAGTACTTCTTTTTTGCTATTACAATTTCACTGGTCAGAACAAAATTCAATGAAAATTATTAACGTTTTTTCCTGCTTTAAAAACTCAAGAGCTTCTAAGAAAGAAAGACAATTGCAGGTAATAGCGCCACATTATCTAAGGGTCCGTAATAAATAAGGCCAACGCAATTTGCCCCGGCCGTCTGTTTGTTTGTGCGGCCGCTAATTCAAAGTAACACAGTTTGCACAACCGTGGCGCGTTTATTTGTATTTGTGTTTGCAATTTGCTGTAGAACACGTAGGTAGATAATGTCTAGCTATTCAGGTGTTTGGGAGTTACATTCTGAACATGGGCTGGATGCTTAATGCAGGGAGTCTTTTTGCTGTCTTTAAGGACAAATAAGATGTGAGTTTTAAGAAGTAATGTGAGGGGTGCATGAAAGGAGCCTCCCTGAGTGACGTACACAATGATTGCCTACGTCCGGCACACCCTGGGCAATTCGCGAGTTATCCAAAGCGAATTGGCTAATCCTTTCACCACGATGGCAAGTCAAAATAAAATTAGACGCAGCCATCGACACGACGAAGAAGAAGAAGAAGTAATAACTGACGTTGCCCTGGTTTGAGCGCTAAAGGCGACGCGAGGCGATGCGTCGGCATGCAAATGCTTAATACAGTGTGTCTTTTTGCTGTCTTTGAGGACAAGTATTATGTGTTTTAGAAGAGATAACTGACGTTGTCCTGGTTGAGCGATAAACGCGACGCGATGCGATGTGACTGCATGTAAATGCCTATGTTCAGAACGCAGTCGTTGAACGCTTTATATGCATTCCGTCGCTTTCGTAAGCTATAGTAATTTATTGAAAAAAAATACCAATCATAAAATAATATATATAAGTTTATGTTCGAAATATAAAAACATAAGTTTTCAACCGACGTGGTAAATCGATAAAATGCCTCACATCTCAAAAACCAACATCAACGTATCCACTTGGCCATAAAGTATAAACTAGGATTACTGCTAAGTAGGAGATTTGGAGCAAACTAGTCCTGGCTTAACGACCGTGACTCGGCATGCAAAAAGTCCTGTAGACGGAACACTGAATTTAAGAACGTGCAACCCGACCATAACCACTGACTCTGCCCGTGTCAGAAGTATGCGTCAAGCATTTCCCAGTAAAAAATAAAGGTATGACACCCTACCGCTAGATGGACTAAGGATTTCAAGAAGACGAGATAGAGAACTTGATGCGAAAGGCGCAGACCGGCATGGGTATTCCATTAATGAAATCACACGAAAATTGAATTTCTGTCAATCAAATAGCGACCGTATTTACATAAAGGTAAGGATTCACTACATTGGTGCAACTGTCAGCTTTCCTTACAAAATCACCCCCCCGTGTGTTGTGGTGCAAATTGGCAGAGGCTTATGTCCAGCGGTGGAGAAGCTAAATGATAATGATGGTAAGTTTTTGTCTTAAATGTACCTTGAGTAAGTAGTTGTTCTTTGGACAAAACACGAGTTGTTAATACGCGACACAATTGCAACATTGTATCTGGGACAATAATCGGTAATAGTTTAATGGTTACCATCCTTATCTTATAAAGAAAATAACAGGATATATATAAGTGCGCGATTTGTCAAAGTTAACGTGGATCCATATCATAGTGTGCACAACGCACATCTTCAGTATAAAGTGCGAGACCAGCTCATACTGGTAATGTATAGTTTGATGAATAGCTGTATGAACCTATATTATTTTGATTGATATGAATTACATGTTATTGTTCGTTTAATGTACTCATAGTTTATTTGACTCTTGCATTAATGTGATTGGTAGAATAAAAGCTAGTATTCAGATTGAGACTATATTTTTTATGTGCCTAATCTGTTTATTAATAAATCGTCCCACGATTCACTTAATAGAATGAAGCAGTGTGTTTGCTTTCTAAATAATATTTGCCATCGAAATAATACATTAAATCAAAACTCATACTATTATAATAATATTATATTGTAGACACGGGTTTTAATCGCGTAAATATTTTTAAAGGCATAAATACCATTTTTGCTCAACAGTTTCGTTCGAATCACACCGATCGTGGTCACGAGCTGTGATTGTAGACCCGTGACTACAATATATAATTATGTGTTCAAATCGCGAAAGTTTAACATCATATATTTTTTTTTCATTTTTCGTTTCAAAATCATATATTTTTCATCCACCCTGTTTGTATATTCAATTAGCATAAGGCCACGCCTACGTTTATGAAAAGTAGGTAGCAAGTATGTCAATCCAGGCTACAAAATTAAATTCGACCCGATTCTGTGAGAAAGAGTAACAAACATCTAATCATCCATATTTCAATACATCCCACAGTATTTTCGCAATTAATAAGAAGAACAGTTGGTTCTGTCTGGTGCTGCCTTGATGGTCTAGTAGTTAGCGTACGCGGGTTCGATTCCTAAATCGGGCAAAGTGTCTTTTGTGAAATTTACAATAGCAGCACGGAGTTTGAATTGTGCCCGATGGAAAGCGATAGGTTCACCCCCTATTCCATGGGACCTAAACAAAACAGATGAAATGTGTTTGGTGTACACCTCTGCCACACCCTTCTGGGTAATATAGGCGTGATGTTATGTTATATAGTTAGTTATGTATAGGTATGCTTTCAAATGTTATACTCGTACCACCAAATTATGCGATATGATATAAAAGGGAATGGCCAAACCTCAAACCTTATGTCAATAATTCAAGATAGTGAATAACTCCTAGTTTAGTGTGTCACAATTATCCAATAATATGAAAAATAAATTAAACAAGATATAATTAACAAAACTGTATTTCTATTTAAACAAGAATCAACTGGCAGCTTAATATTGTTTTTAATAGAATATTTTAGTTTTTTACGTTTTTGTTTTATTTCATGAACCTACTTTCAAATATCGTGGTAACAAATAAAATAATATATTATTTTTTATATAATACAGTAGTTTTTATCAATCATAGCCACAAAATACATATCACAGCAGCGATAAAAAATTTAATAGTAATTTTAATTACCTTTATAATTACCCCGACTAAATAAAAACAACTCAGTCAAACCAACTGACTGAAGACAGTCTTAAAATTCACAAAAAGTACAAAGTTGTCTTGCAGTTGACATCTATCACAAAATAAAAGGCGCAGAATGTAAAAGTTTCTTTCCAATTCCAAATCACGCTAAGTACAAGTCAAACTGTTTCAAGTGGGGCTGAAACTTTTGACTTTGTGTGACAGACTGGCCAGCAAAGTTAGCGTGTTTCGAACACTAGTTAGGTAGTCGTCTGGTTCATCCAGATTATATCGCTGTAGAAATTATACTGAGGCAACCGACTGGGGCTTAAGCAAAATAAGTTACTTTTACGCTTCAAGTATCAAATCAGCTTTATTTTTCCAGGAGCTCGTGTCTAAATCTTGGTTCACACCTAATGAAGGTAGTCTTTAGTTCCTGTTTGGATTAGTTTGGACGGCTTAGCGAACGCTATCGATTGTTCTATGGCGTTGGCCAGTAATCCGAAGTGGCGGTATTAAATTATTATTTGGCGTTCGCTTAATCATCCAAAATAGGACGACGAATTCGGTTGTTGGTCTTTGTTTGTTTGGTATGGACCTAGCATAACTCTAAGCCACGCAGACAAATCGGTTTACTGCTCATATCTATAATGTGCTACAGGTTAAGCATTGCTAACTGTAGTCGAGCATTGAATGGGTGATCTAAACATATCGAGTTTAACGAGTAAGTTGAGTCGTTAGTTGGTTGCCCATTTGAGGATTAAAGGCAGTATGACAGCAGTCGCTCCTTGCAGCATGGGATTCTTTATAAAGAGGATAAATAGCGTCCATAGGCTGCGGTAATTGCTCTCCATCAGGTGTTCCGTATGCTAGTTTGCCACCTTATTGGAAAAAAAAGAACATCATCTACAAATCTACAGTTCAATACTTAGGTACAAACATTTTTCTAAAGAAGCATTTATTAAAACGAACAAGTGCTTTTGTATCAGAGCCCAGCGCTCAATCTCGAATCCCAACGCTATCAGTTACGCATGTCTAAAACTATTTGATTCGATTAGATAAACAGAGCGACCCATCAACGCCACAAAACCCGCAAGGAGCATTAGACCTCAAACTTTGAATCTTCCCATCCAATTTGGGTAAAATTTACGTCATGGGCACTCATGGGCATCCTTTTAAGGAAATACACTTCTCTTGATACTTACTTTACAATGAGGTTAATATTACGAAATATGTATGCTATACTAGCTGCAGCGCCATAGGCTCCGTGATAGATATGGCGATTAAAGAGCTTCTTAATCTAGGCCATAAATAAATACATCAATGACTTTTCATAATTTTCGCGTGGAAGAGTAACAGACATCCAAAGATCATAATAATATATTAACAAGTATTTTATAATATGAAAAAGATGTACTTTAAAACTCAATTTTTTTATATTCAACGTGGCAATGCTGACAGTCTTCTGGCCACGGTATCTTCTGTGGACAGCGATGCGGAGGAATTTTATGACGCAAATTTAATTATTTTATTTTATATTAGTTATTGATTATATTATTGTATTGTTATTATTGGTCATTAGTTATTTTTTTTTCCTGTAAATACTTTGTAATTTTAATAAATATGAAAAGGAATAGATTTTTTTGCTTGTTACTATTTAATTCATAAACTACTGATTTTAAATATTTATTCACTTGTATACCTAAGTAACAAACACATCGCGGGTACCACAACTGCTAGTATTGTTAGGTACCTATAAATCTTATCAAAGAGTATCATTTCAACTCGTACTGGATTGTGTAGGTGTGATAGCAGTCGTTTCACGTAAAGTATTGATATTTAGCTTAATACGTTAGACTAAAAGCTGTGTCCAATATAATTGCGAAAGGCTCGGAGAACTAGGAAGACCCATTTATTCACATCACTTGTAACGTATTCCAACGGACGTGCCAGTTTTACATTGAAATAGTAGTGAACTTATTTCTGCTACGATGAAATTGTGACTAAACGAATTTTCGGATACTAAAAACTTGGACACTGTATCCAAACAAAAAGTTTTTTTTTTTGTCCGAATCGTTGTTTAGTCGGAATCGTTATTAGGCCTCGAAAAATACGAAGTCTACTTTTATCAACATAATTTTACAGGTAAATCCAGAAGTGTAAGTTAATGGTACAATAAAATAGCCCATGAATGCCCAAAAGATACTTACAGTATATAAATCGTATCTACATAATATGGGCCCACAAAACTATTGGTGTAACCACAAATTACTTGGACATCGGGACAGTCTATTAAGGTCAGAACATTATCCTTATAAATCGCAGAAACGTCCGAACTAATAACATTAAATTCTACTAGGTCGTAAAAAAGATCGTCGTATTATTCGCAAGCGCTAGTTACTGAATGTGCTGAGAATAAGAATGCAAATATAATGAGGTATTTTATCTAAAATTATTTTAAAAATACTATTTCTTTTTATTTTTATTAAAACTGACGTGAGTTTGTAGTATTATTCAAATTATGAAATACGGGTGTTACTCACGTAATGTCGGTCTATTTAGTCGACCGCGGTTACCTATACTTTTAGGCATTTTCAAAAGAGTGCGAAACGTTGCGCCGGTCGCAGCCAGTCTTGCACTTGCACGTGCAAGACTGGCCGCGACTCAGGGAATAATATTTCTTTTTATTATAAAAAACGATGCCCGCACTAAGAATAATCCCTGTACCGTGGGGCTTTTTACAAACATACATTTTATACAAACAAAACACTTCGAAATTACGAAATCCACAAAGATTAAGTACTAGATCTTGTCACGTTGTGAATTTTCTTTGTTTAGATTAGTCATTAGATTAATAATTACGCGGTATTCTTAGTCTTAAGAAATATAAATATTAGTACGGAACTGTCGATACGTGTTGTTGCTGAGTAAACCATTCGCCTAAGCATCTCTAAACAATTGGCCACGCCTCCTAACGGTAAATCTTTCATTTGCGATCTGCGCACCGGCAGTCACACTCAAGGCGTCTAGCGCGACGGCTGTGCTCAACTAAATTATCTTAAAATCCCGCTGGGGTAAGTTTCTATATGTTTCTATAAGCTTCTATCGTTTTTACAACCTAAGTTAATTTTGTAAGGTGTTCCTTTAATAACTGTTAAAGTCTTAGCGTTGTAAACTGTCTTCATTCTTGATAACGGTACATTGACCTCCGTCATGCCGCCTGCAAAGTTAGTTCGCTTATGCTTACACGGCCTTATCTGGACTTCCAGGATTACCTTTCTGCTTATCCTTCTGCTCGAAGACTGCATCTGCTCTGTGCTGCAACGGGCTTAAAACTTCACGACCTACTCCGGCTCCACGAGGCACCTACGTGGTTCGGTTGAAGTCGACACCTACGCGTGACCCTCCATGACCTCTGCGGAAGAGAAGCAACCGCGTGGCGACTTTGCACACTTCAAAATTAGACGGATCCTAAGGCCAGTGTACCATTCTAGACTCATAGAAACTCGGTGACCAAATCCACAAGAAAAGGCAATAAATAATATTAAGTAGATACTATTTACTGTATTATTTATAACCCGACCTACCTACCTACCTGTGAGCCACCCCTAAACAACGGTGAGGGCCGCAGTGGCGCCTTTTAACGTGGTTCTTGTGGATTTGGCATCGAGTTTTACTAAAAGACAGCAGGTTCTGCCGCCGACATTTTGATTGTGAGCGTGAAGGTGCATTGCAGCGGTCAGCGAACTGGTACGTACTTGTTTTTCTAAACTGTATTAGATTCATTGTGCTCATTTATTTTTGTGTAATTTTTGTGTAATATTTCTGTGTGATTTCTGTGTATATTGCAAACTGTATTATAAACGACTAAACTTTGAAAATTAAAAAAAATATTGTACCTACCTACAATATTTAAAAAAAAATATAATTTTAAAGTAAATTTTACCGTTGTAATACGTAGCAGTTCGCACTAATTGATTTATTTTCTTGCATATTTGAATTTTTTTATGCTATCAAACTAGTAGTTCCCCTTGCTTTGCTTCAATTATCACCTAAGCGTAGATAGTTTTTTTTTATTATTGCATTTTTGTAAGGAACACCAATTGTAGTACTGTATTTTCTGTAATCATCGTAAATAGGTAGTTACTTTAGTTGCCGCTACTGAACATGGAAGCTTACCCTATTAAATTTTTCTTGCTTAACAAGAATGAACTAACTTATGAAGTGCTTATTCGCGGTGGAGAGCCAGCAACAACCGTTCTCGAACTTCGTAAACAGTTAAATAAACTGATACCTTTAATACCTTCTTCTGATATTTGTGAATCGGGTATCGAACCTGACGTCGATATTTCCGGTGTAGGTATTTCGTTATCTGAGTTTGCCTCTCGAGTAAAAACGTTGGAAGATAAATATGATTCAAATCTTTTTGAACGTACTAGGTCTTTAGGTAATCATTTGTTTCATCGCATAGGGAGAATTGATACTTCAGGTTCCAAGCATGATACAGAAGTAAAACGATTAACTAAAACTTTGACATCTTTGCTAAATAATTTAAATAATATTAAAAATCCTTCTAAGATTTCCGATAACTGTGAGCCTGTAGCAAGTGTTCAAACAACTTCGTGTGATGTACCTAAAGTATCGATGCAGTGTGATCGTACCCACATTGGAGACTTACAAAAACTTAAATTTAACGGCAAGTCTTGTGTCCATGCTTTTATTCAGAGAGTGAATGAGTTTAGTACTGTTCGTAATATTTCGTCTAATAAATTATTAACTTACGCTACGGAATTATTCACAGGCGATGCATTGACTTGGTATCGTAGTGTCTTGGGTTCAGTGAATGCTTGGGCGGACTTGGTCATTTTACTAAAAGATGAATTTTCTCATGCTGATCATGATTATCGCTTAATTGCTGAAATACGTAATAGGACTCAGGGTGATTCTGAAAATATTACTATTTACTTTGCTAAAATGAACGAATTATTTTCTAGATTAAATAAAAAAATATCTGAACAAGATAAATTAGAAATTTTACTGCATAATATTCGACCTTGTTATGCTAACGTATTGCTGTGTAACTCTTCGTCTGTTAATGATATTAATGAATTGCGTTTACTTTGTAAGAACTTTGAAAAAATACAGTCATTCAACTCGCAATTTAAGGAACCTCCTAGAGTTTCTGCAGACACATTAGCTCCTGATTTAGCATATTCTAGACCTTCTGAACAGAGTTCTAATAATAAATATAACAAACATAATAATAACTTTTATAAAAATTCAAACTACTATAAGAATCAACATTCTAATAATAATAGTTCTAATAATCAAACTAAAACTAATGTTGCTGCAATCAATACGAAAAGCCCTATACCTAAAAAGTCGTATTGCCCTCGCTGTCGTAATAATGAACATTCGTTATCTCAATGTGCCTTACATTGAGATAACGAATGTTCATTATTACAGGACAGATTTCCTATTTGTTTTAAATGTGGTACTAAAAATGTTAAATACCCTGAATGTCCTAAATGCCAGTCTAATAATAATAATGCTAAACCAAAAAACTAATTGCTGAAGATTGTTGCGATAAAGTTAGTATTAATTATAAAAATAACATTAGTACTATTACTTCTAACAAATCTAAAAATTTTGATGAAAATGATTGGAAGTCTTGGCTTTCAAAACTAAAAATTTTCTTCTCTAGTTATTATATTACAGCAATCTTCAATAAAAAACCTAAAAATGATGTTCGGCCTTACCTAAATATTAAAGTACGTGAAGTGGAACTTTGTGGTTTACTGGATTCTGGTTCTTCAGTGACTATATTGGGTAATAATTGTCATCTTAATTTAATGTCATTAGGTCTTGAACTTCAGGATGATACTACTAAGTCATTTACTGCTGCTGGTGGTCAATCATTACGAGCTATCGGTTATATAAATCTACCAGTATCTTTTGAAAGTCAATTTCATATTATAAAAGCTTATGTTGTACCTTCTGTTGTATCGAATTTAATTCTAGGCATTGACTTTTGGACTAAATTTAAACTATTTCCAAAATTTATAAACTCGATTTCTCTCACTCGTTCTTCAAACGAAATACTCGTAGCTGAAGTTAGTAATAAACCTATTACTGTATTACATTCTTACGACGAATTAACTGAAGCTCAGCGGATTACTGCTGACAATATAATAGATCAATTCAAAGATATTTCTACCGAGAAGCGTGGTCTAGGCAGAACAAACTTAATAACTCACCATATCGATACCGGTGATACTCAACCTATCAGACAAAGATATTACCGAATTTCTCCTGAAAAACAACGTATACTCTCTGAACAATTAGACGAGATGTTAACGTTGGGTGTAGTTGAAGAGTGTGAGAGTCCGTGGTCTTCACCTGTCCTATTAACGCCTAAAAAGGATGGTTCACTTAGATTTTGCTTAGATAGTCGTAAATTAAACTCTGTAACTAAAAAAGATGCTTATAAATTGCCTTATATTTCTGAGATCTTAGATAACCTAAAGAATGCAAAATACCTAAGTAGCATTGACCTGTCGAAAGCATTTTGGCAGACTGAAATTGCTGAAACTGATAGAAATAAGACTGCTTTTTATATTCCTCATCGCGGAACCTTCAGATTCGTGACAATGCCTTTCGGGTTAACCAATGCTCCTGCTACTCAACAGAGACTGGTTGATACATTGTTCTATGGTCCAGAATTTGAGAATTCAGTCTTCTGTTATATCGACGATATAATAATAGTAAATTCCAGCTATGATACTTACATTTCCTTACTCTTAAAAGTACTTCAAAAACTGAAAATGGCTAACCTAACTATAAATTTTGAAAAATCTGTATTTTTTCGTAATAAACTTAAATACTTGGGTTACGTCGTTGATTCTAATGGTCTTCACGTCGATCCAGATAAAATAAATACAATTTTAAATTACCCTATCCCTACCAATAAAAAGGAAGTAAAAAGATTTCTAGGTATTGCTTCCTGGTATCGTAAATTTGTACCTAATTTTAGTACTATTGCTGGTCCTTTAAATAAACTTACTTCGACTAACAAAAAGTCTAATCCGTTCGTTTGGTCTGCTGAGGCTGACGAATCTTTTATTAAACTAAAAGAACTTTTAGTTTCTGCTCCAATACTCACTTGTCCAAACTTTGACCTACCGTTTGAAGTCCATACGGACGCTAGTAATTATGGAGTAGGTGGCTTATTGACTCAAACTATAGATGGTATTGAACATCCTATAGCCTATACTAGTCGAACATTAACTGGTCCTGAGAGAAACTACAGCATTACCGAAAGGGAAGCCTTAGCTGTTCTGGTGGCTTTGGAACATTGGAGATGCTATCTCGATAATGGTAAAAAGTTCACAGTTTATACTGATCATTCAGCCCTTAAATGGTTCATAAATCTTAATAACCCTACAGGACGTCTAGCGCGCTGGGGTATCCGTCTATCCGGATTTAACTTTGAAGTCAAGCATCGACGCGGTGTAGATAATATTATTCCTGACGCATTATCCCGCACTTGCCCAGTCTCAGCTATTGACACTTCTATAGATCCTACTAAAACAACTAAAGATCTGTGGTATTTAAATTTATATAATGGTTGTCAAAATTCCCCTATGTCTTTTCCAAATTATATTGTGAAAAATAATATTTTATATAGATTTATGAAAGCTAAATTATCCTTGAACAAAGAATTCGAATGGAAAGAGGTAGTTTCAGCTGAATCTCGACTTAAAATAATCCTTGAAAATCATTCGGAACCAATAGCTGGTCACTTTGGTATTTTTAAAACTTTTAAACGCCTAAGTCTAAAGTATTATTGGCCTGGTATGCACGCTGACGTAGTAAAGGCAATATCTAATTGCGATATTTGTATTGCCCATAAACATCAAAACCATGCAACTTTAGGTGAAATGGGTAGACCTAAGCAATGTTCTAGACCTTTTCAAGTAATTAGCGTAGACCTGGTTGGACCTCTAACCCCAACTAGAAAACTAAATTGTTACATTTTAGTAGTCACTTGTTGTTTTAGTAAATACTGTTTACTATTTCCAATCAAGAGGGCTACTGCTGAAATTGTCACTAAAATCCTAGAGGAACACGTATTCTTAATACATGGCATACCTTCTACAATCCTAATGGATAATGGTAAACAATTTGTAAGTGCTACGTTAAAACAAATGCTTGAAAAATATAAAGTACCTAAACTTCATTTTACTGCTAAATATTCTCCTCATGTAAACACGGTTGAGCGTTACAATAAAACTATTATGACTGCTATTTCAACTTTTATAAATAATGATCAACGTGTTTGGGATCAACTGGTACCTAAAATTCAGTTCGCTGTGAATAATTCTGTAAACGAGGTAACAGGCTACACTCCTTCATTTCTAGTATACGGCCGCGAAACCGTAACCTGTGGTTCACACTATATCAATACTAAAGACGATGATGAGCTTATTTTTCAACCTCGCGATTCCTACGCGGAAAATCTAGGTGTACTTAGTAGTATATTTGACAAAGTACAATCTTTATTGTTGCAAGCTCACAGTAGGAATTGTAAACAATATAATTTACGTAAAAAACCAGCTGAGTTTAATATAGGCGATGTAGTGTGGAAAAGAACATTTTATCAGAGCGACAAGGATAAATACTTTAATAAAAAACTAGCTCCTAAATTTATCAAGTGTAAAATCATTGGTAAAAAATCACCTTTAGTATATGACTTAATTGATATGTCTGGGAAATCGCTGGGTTCTTGGCATATCAAAGATATAAAACTAAATAATTATAAAACTTAAACTACTTAAATCTTTAAAATAAATTAGTGACGTACCTAAAGCTACAAGTTTATTTAACATCTACATTACTTAACCTAATATATTGCATTGTCTTATCATTTCAATAGATTTTAAACTTGCTAATGAGTATCTAATTAATCTTAATAATTATACTCTGTTGTTAGTGTCTCAAGTCGTATCGTAAAGACTTGACGATAATATTGTAATTTGAATGTATGCGAGAAGTATGAAAGTAAGTCTGAACGTATAGCTAAGTTTAACGGTTAGTAGTGTTAGGAGGATTTTGCTGTCTAGCACGCAAAATCCTGCGTTTCTGGCGGGGTACTGTCACGTTGTGAATTTTCTTTGTTTAGATTAGTCATTAGATTAATAATTACGCGGTATTCTTAGTCTTAAGAAATATAAATATTAGTACGGAACTGTCGATACGTGTTGTTGCTGAGTAAACCATTCGCCTAAGCATCTCTAAACAATTGGCCACGCCTCCTAACGGTAAATCTTTCATTTGCGATCTGCGCACCGGCAGTCACACTCAAGGCGTCTAGCGCGACGGCTGTGCTCAACTAAATTATCTTAAAATCCCGCTGGGGTAAGTTTCTATATGTTTCTATAAGCTTCTATCGTTTTTACAACCTAAGTTAATTTTGTAAGGTGTTCCTTTAATAACTGTTAAAGTCTTAGCGTTGTAAACTGTCTTCATTCTTGATAACGGTACATTGACCTCCGTCATGCCGCCTGCAAAGTTAGTTCGCTTATGCTTACACGGCCTTATCTGGACTTCCAGGATTACCTTTCTGCTTATCCTTCTGCTCGAAGACTGCATCTGCTCTGTGCTGCAACGGGCTTAAAACTTCACGACCTACTCCGGCTCCACGAGGCACCTACGTGGTTCGGTTGAAGTCGACACCTACGCGTGACCCTCCATGACCTCTGCGGAAGAGAAGCAACCGCGTGGCGACTTTGCACACTTCAAAATTAGACGGATCCTAAGGCCAGTGTACCATTCTAGACTCATAGAAACTCGGTGACCAAATCCACAAGAAAAGGCAATAAATAATATTAAGTAGATACTATTTACTGTATTATTTATAACCCGACCTACCTACCTACCTGTGAGCCACCCCTAAACAACGGTGAGGGCCGCAATCTGATTCTAAACTGTGCATTAATCAAAGCGATCTAGCACAAAACCGAGAAAACTTTGTCTTGCATGATCAGTTCAGATATTAATAGACGGACAGACAATAAAATCAAAATCGATTAGAAAAGTTCTAAATGTCAAAGTTTCGTAACCACTAGTTTAAATGTAATAATGTAATTTTACCTTGTTAATTTTGTTTTAATGGTGATTTTTATTTACTACCTGAGCAGCCGTTGACTTGACAGTAGTATTATTAAGTCCCTCTTGTTTTAAGAGAACAAAACATTTAACTGTCATATTTATTAAGTACTGAACCAAAAGAAAATGTAGTTACGCAATAAGATAATTGTGTTCACCGTACCGTAACACTATCTACGCGGACCGCAATTTCTTGTGTACAAAACATTTGATAATAAATTGTTGCTCCCCTCAGGCCTTCACCCTTGTACCTTCCAGTTCAGTGGTAGTTCGTCCAGTCGAAGGAGCCGCTTCAATGCGAGCAGTCGTCGCGCCAGAAAATTGGAGCACCCCAACTTTGTAATTACGTCACACGGTCGGTTCGAGGGTGATATTTTGATTATAGACATGTTGTGCCCTTCTGGATTTGGTTTCAAGCATGATTGAGTGGGATAGTGAAGAGCTGTTTGTGTCATGGTTCATTTGCGTACTGTGAAGCGTATGTCCATCATGCATATTTGCTTCACTTTGTTTTGGCTGCTCACCTGCTTTAATGGTAAGTTTTTGTTTTACATTTATGTCTGAAAAGGATTTATCTAATCATATGAGGTTTATATGTCACAAATACAACATTCTGACTTTGTTGGAATAATGTATTATCATGACAAAAGCATTGTTGAATCAAACAATCAACATATTAGGGATTCTGACTATGAACACTTTTTTAAATTTTAAATGTGATATGATTTTATTATTCAACATTCGTGAAATGGATATCCGATACTAGAGATATTATTTTGAATATTTGATTTAGGGTAAAAAATTGATTAACACGACATTCAGGTCAACTACTCATTTATTTAACCGTGGTTTAACATCAAATGAATAAAGATAATTGCAAAAGTGTTATTATTATAGTTTATTGTATTGTGTGTATGAAAATAAAAGTACACCTAGATCATATTACTTATACATTTACAAATTAAATGGCTATGGGTAATTTTAAAACCTTTCTTCTTGCGGCCTTCAATCATATTGATACTATTATGTTTGTGCGACCAATATAATATTATAAGAATATTCTTTTGTGAAGCATCGTTTTGAAAATATTCCACTTTTAGCAACGGATTTAAACGCGATTTTCCGCTTTTGTTATTTTGTTATTGCCGAAAATTTCAAAATTCGTTAAGATTATTTTGCTAATTGATATGGAACATTATACATGAGAAGGGTGGGGTACTCGAGGGTGTGTGAAGTCTACCAATCCGCACTTGGCCAGCGTGGTGGACTATGGCCTAACCCTTCTCATCACGAGACGAAGCCCGAGTCCAGCAGTGGGACATGTATTAGATACAGGGCTGCAATACATGAGAAATATGAGTTAAGGATTGTGTCCATGAATGGCGATAGGCTCACATGGTACCTAAACATGACAGGTGAAGTGTGGGTGTTTTACACCACTACCTCACCCTTCTGCGTAATTAAGGCATGATGTTATGTAGTCTTTGTTAATATTTCTATCTAACACAAATTGTACTAATAATATTGTAATAATTTGACCTGATTATCGACCCGTCGATCATCTTTTACTACCCTACATTGTTATGGTATCCTAATTATTTCTGAGGACGTTTGATTATTACTCTAATTAAATATAACTTTTACTTGAAGCTCTTATATTTGGTAGAATAATTCATACCGAGTCACGAGCATAGAGTAAGTAACAAAAACACAGAAAAGCTTTTAAAACATTAAGCTTCTCGGTTTACTTATCGTATGTTTTGATCTAATATGCATATTTTTGGTAACGTCATGTTGCTTGGGATTGCTACTCAAATAGGTGGACCATTTTTATACATTTTATATTTCATTGCGGCGTTTATATGAGTCTATTGTTACTTGTCTGAGATGGACGCTGCAATTCTTCATAAAGAGGTGTGAGTGTACTTATGTGTGTGGCGACCCTTACACACACACCTTGCAGCACCTTAGTTTAATTCAGACATCGATATAAGTACTAATGAATCCATTAGATATTGAAGTATAATATGTGTATGTGTACATATTATTATGTCTTTCTATTTCTATGTTTGTTATTCTTTCACACTAAAAATTCTACATGGATTTCAATATAACATGTAGCTTAAGAGCCTGTAAGAAATTGATTTTTAGCGATAAGGCCGCCCATTGTGAATTTGAAAATAATTTTCAGTTGTATTTATTGTCAAACTGTATATTTTTGGTGTACAATAAAGAATACTCTACTCTACTCTACTCTTATATAACTTGAAGCTTCTTTTTATCAACATACCTCCCGGGCGGAACCGCGGGCGGAAGTTAGTTACACATCATTCAAATTGACGTCTCCTTAAAGCCTTAAAGGAAGGCGTTCTTATCTCAACCCATAATGTATGTTTCACCGTTACTTATGACGTGTAAGTAATTACTTAGCGAGTCGGAACAGAGTTGTGCTTTGTCATTTCCTCCCGCACATAATATAAGAATACTAGTCTACAAATGGTGCTATATTTGTGCCAGGCTCTTTGAAAATGTGACGTCACACACAAACATTCCTGGCACACGGTACTCGACTGTCCGTAACGAGCAGACCATACTCTTACTAGATCATGATCCCGCAGTTGCTTAGTAAAGTGAACGAGTTCGTAATATATATGAGTGCTGAATATTAATCAGGGTTATGTAAACAACACGCTTGTTTCTTTTAAAAGGGTTAGGCAGGAATTTAATAAGTAACATTTCCTCAGTAATAATTTCTATAAATCCTTTTTATAGATAGCAAGCTAATTGACATAGATATAATATCGAAAACTGCCTAGATGGTCAAGTGGTTAGCGTATGCGCCTCTCACCGTGAGGTCTAGGGTTTGATGCCCGGATCGAGCAAAGTTTTATATGTGAACTTGGTCAGGAAATTCACAATAACAACACGGAGTTGGAATTGTGCCCGGTGGATATGCTCATCCCCTATCCCATGGGAACTATACATAACAGATGAAGTGTGGGTGTTTTCCCCTCAGCCACACCCATTTGGGTAATATAGGCGTGATGTTATGTCATGTTATGTTATAATGTCGAAAAATGGGGGATCACCCAATCGTGACAGGTTCAGTGCCCAACGGCCCCCAACAGACAATGTCACACCTGCTAGATCGCCCTAAATGCCGGCACAGCTGTTCCATAGCAGACTTAATGAACGCCACAGATACAGCAGTTAAAGTCAATCTGTACTATTGTAATGGAAGGAAAAAGAAGACTATTAATACTCACTTTATATTATAAATATGAAAGTAACTCTGTCTCTCTGTTGCATTTTTACGGCTAAACTTCTTTTTTCTTTTTTTTTAAAAAAGCTTACTAGCAATTTGCAAATACAAATTACTAGTATTCTTGTTAACCCCCTCCAGCTAAGCTTAATTCGCTTGTGTTAGGAGGAAGTTTACGTCCGTGGTGTAATGGCCAGGATTCAAACCCACGACCTCTCGATCGTAAGACCGATGCCTTATCCATTGCGCCACGGCCGCTTAACTAATAAGGCATATACCCACCATATACCCTTACTGAATAGATCTTGATGAAAATTTGTATGGAGTTAGTTCAAAATCTGGGGCACGAAAAAGGTCACTTTTATAGACATACACGTGGGCGAAGCTAAACGCAGTAGCTGGTATTCAATAAATATAATTTTATAAGAGCAAATAATGCTCTGTGTACGTTACATTTTTTTATCCAGCTTCAAAAATTACAAATACTTAGTCCCAATTTCACAGGCGTTGAATAAACCTTATTGGCAGGATAAACATATAACACAAATAAATTAAAGTGACAGCTGTGTTCTTTTTCAAGTTGGTAGGGTTATTCTTTTTAACCGACTTCAAAAAAAGGAGGAGGTTCTCAATTCGGTTGTATGTTTTTTTTTTTTTTTTTTTTTTTTTTATGTTTGTTCGCCGATTACTCGAAGACGCCTGGACCGATTTGAGAAATTCTTTTTTTGTTTGAAAGGATATACTTGTCATGTGGTCCCATTTTTTTCAAGTCACGTTTTGATGATGGGATCTTAGAGAAATCGAGGGCAACCCTCAAATTTAAAAGGCTTCTATATTGTTTTTTGTATATTATCTAAAGCTACTCGGATATTTGCATCTAGTAGTCAGCATTTTGTTGCTGAGCTGATGCTGGAAGGTGCAACTCCTTAACGGTTAGGAGTACGAGTATAATTCTTTAAATATAGGCTCCTTGAGGCCGTTTACTGTATTCTTTCAAGTGATATACAGATGCGGCGAGACGTTGAATATTACTTATGTATATTCATAATATGAGCTCATGATTTGATGATGGGATCCTAGAGAAATCATGGGTAACCCTCAAATTTCAAAGGCTTCTATTTTGTGTTTCGTATATTACCTAAAACTACTTGGATATTTGCATTTTAAGTTGCTGAGCTGATGCTGGAAGGTACAACTCCTCAACGGTTAGGAGTACGGGGATTATTATTAATAAGTTTTCCGTCTCAAGTAACCGTCGTCTCCTCATTCGAAAAACATTTTTGCTCGGTCTACCCATCACTTAAAATCGTAAAATAAAATAATTTTTAACAAAAAAAAAAACCGACTTCAAAAACTAAAAAGCAAAAAATAAATTTACTTCGCACAAAATAATACATTTTTTCATTTAGTTAAATACAAATTAAATAATTATTTTATAATTCTGAAGTCGGTGCCAAGTAAACAATAACTCTGTATAGATAATATCAATCTTTGTAACAACTATTTTCTGACTGAATATTAGTTCTTAATTATCCGATTTACTAGGCACCGTTTTCAGAATTATAAAATAATTATTTAATTTGTATTTAACTAAATGAAAAAATGTATTATTTTGTGCGAAGTAAATTTATTTTTTGCTTTTTAGTTTTTGAAGTCGGTTTTTTTTTTTGTTATAAATTATTTTTTTAGTCGGATAAGGTCTATCTGAAATCTCTGAAGCTGGCCCTTAGTAATAAATTCAAATTCAAATCATTTATTTTCATAGGCCCCAGGAGGCACTTGAACACGTCAAAATATTACAAACAAATTATATAAAAAATCAATTATAAGTAAAACTAAATAAAATTATGCTAATTACAATGATTTGAATAACCGGGGCTTAGATTAATTTCAATCCAACTGTTTACAATCAGATTAAAATCAAACCAAGTACCAGCTCCGATGGGTATTGCACTATGAGAAGAGCTGGTGAGAAACTCATGTGCACCATCTTTTTAAATGAAATGAATAATAAATAAATAAATAAATAATAAATATTTCACAATTCACACACAACGCCATCTAGTTCCAAACTAAGCAGAGCTTGTAATATGGGTACTAGAATAACTGATACTAATACATATATACTTTTCTTTTGTAAATACATACATATTATACATTGAAACACCCAGACTAAGACAAACCCCCATGTTCATGCACACAAAGATTTGTCTTAAGTGGGAATCGAACCCACGACCTCGGCGTCGCCGGCAGGTACACTATCCACTCCGCCATCCAGTCGTCAATAACAAGTAATATATAACAATTATCATACATATTGAAAGACATAAAAAGAGCAGTAGGGATAAATAATATTATGTAGTTTGTGGTTGTTTTAAAGGTAGCGCTAGCATACGCTCACTGTGAGGTTTCGGGTTTGTAGTAAAATACTCGACTAGTAAAAGGCCGACCCTTTCTCATTGTACCTAAACATTACTGATTGATCTCTGCTGTTCAGTTCTAGTTAATATGGTTGCAATGTCAAGTGGGTATAATGCCTTATTAGTTAATACCATTGTAACCTTCGCAGAAAATGACAGCAAATATATTGCGGTGGCTTTCAAGAAAATTGGCGCGACGGTTTATTGTGGTTTGTGGACGATAACGCTATTTTTATCGTAACCCGATTGCTTTGGAAAATGGCGAGGTCGTTGTTGTCTCGCCGCAATAAAATGTGATATACGGAGGATGCTAGTGCTGCCAATCTATGATCTATCGATAGCCTAAGTAAGCAAATACAATAGTATCGATAGTACTGGTAAACAGCAATACTATCGATTGGATCGAAACTCACTATTTACTATCGATAGTACTGGAAGAAAACTATCGATTGTGAAATTATCGATAGTTCAATGCTCAATGTTTTCTCAGTATTGGCACTTTTTTTTTAGTATTGAGGGAATTTTTTTATATTTCTCTTATGACACTACCAAAAAGAGAAAATTAAAACTTCGTTGATTTACTCTTTTTCCTCTTCGTCGTGTCGATGGCTGAGTCAAATTTTATTTAGACTTGCCATCATGGTGAAAGGATTAGCCAATTCGCTTTGGAGAACTCGTGAATTGCCCAGCGTGCGCCGGACGTAGGGAATCTTTGTGTACGTCACTCGGAGAGGCTCCTTTCATGCTTTGATTTACTTAACTTCATTAGTTTTAATCCAATTTTCCTTTGGAAGCAACTTGTTTTTTACATCTTAAATTATTTTTGCATCCCCACTTTTTTTTGACTTTGTGATAAAACACCACATTTTCTTTCTATTTCACTTGCAATATATGTCACCCAATATTTGGGCATCCCCTTTCTCATCTTTATCATCTGCCCTTCTATTACCAATAGTCCTTATTAACCTCTTTAGTTCGATTGTTCGAAACTCGTTTGCGTTTAACTATTATTCAAAATTTCACCACAGTGCTTCAACTACTGATTTTCCATAATGTTATTTCATGCAAACTTCGCGTGAATAAAACTTATTACAATTTAGATTTATGATTCATATCAGCTTCGTATGGCACGAACCTAGTGCAAATTAAAGCCGAGCTTCTAATCAAATAATTCAAGCTACGAATAGGTGTCGATTTCACCACCCGAGTTCAATCCTGAACGTGGTTGTCGCTCTCTCTCTTTCTCATTCCATGTTTGATCGGAACAGATAGAGATCTCGGGTTAAGTTGAGCTTGGGTGGTGAAATTGGCCCTTATATACCTAATAACCTACTTGTTCGACGAGCCTATGAATTATGTAAAATCAAGTTAGAAGTGCGAAGGTCAGATTAAATAAGTTACTAACTTTAACCACTTAAGATAATAACATATATTCACGGTAATTTTATTATCGATCTATACAATTAAGTAAATTAAAACAAGTCCTATTATTTTTTTTAACTACACAAGCTTAGAAACATTAGAAAACTTTCTTCTCGGAATGTTTTTTATTGTTTTATAATCCAAGTTATATTTTTTTTTTTATTATTACATTATCAAAATTCTTCATTCAGCCATATCCGAGTGGGAGACCGTAGGGCTGCGAAGTCAATAGTCTTTGGTTCGAACCCACGGCACACACCTCTATCAATAAATCGTTAAGATTCATCTTTTCAAAGATATGTGTGTATTTACCATATAAAATATCACTCGCTTACGGTGAAGGAAAACATCGTGAGGAAACCAACATGTCTGAGAGTGCCTAAAAAGTGCTCGACAGTGAGTGAATTCTAGCAATCCGCATTTGGTCAGCGTGGTGGAATATGGCCTAATCATGAGAAGAGGCCCGAGACCAGTAGTGGGACATGTATTAGATACAGGGCTGCTATTATTATTATACGTTATCAAAAACTCCTATATTTGAATTCAAGTTAAGGTACTTTAAAGCCAAATAATGAACACCTAAATACGCTCTCCGAACGGCAAATAGACAATTTGATATGATTTTTTTCTTCAAACATTGAATAACAATATCTAAATAAGAGACACTTAAAATGGCGTCAAACCGTCCACGTTTCGAGATCACCAGAAATTACACGCTTTTCAGCTTTAAAAGTTTGCCACAAGTCTTGAGAGAGCAGTTAATAGACGTCGATTGCAGCTAGTATCTACTAAATTATATTAAGACAAGATGCAACTTGTAATGATTTATTTAAGCCCATAGATAAAATGCAAATAGTAGATGGAGTGTAGCAAGTAAAGCCACCAAAGCAAATACAAAATCCATGACACAAGCAAATCTGGCATGCTCATCACACAATCCAGCATGCCTTTTTTTTAGTTCTGTAGCCTGCCAGGTTTGCTTCTGTCATGGATTATGTATTTGTTTCGGTGGCTTCACTTTTCGTGTTTGATGCACTTTATCTGCTTTTAATATTCAATATGGTGTTTTAATTCATACAATTTAATGAGATGTTGCTGGTCATGAATTTGATTCCAATTTTGCTACAAAAAGGCAATAATTAAAAAAAAAGAAGACCATTTTGTGGAGGGGATAAAAAATAACTTAACGAAATAAACTCGCTTATAATTTGAGTTAAGTAGGTATATTTGGTTGTAGGTTGTAAAATATGTACCTTATAAGCAATGTGTGGTAAGGAAGCGAAACACCACCGCGATTTACACTAAGCAAAAAACAATTAATTGTCATTATTGTTGAGCGCAACCAACGCCCGTGTTTTTTAACTATGCACTATTATAATAATTTAAATGTAAATATACAGTATATAGTCAAAAACCCTCACTTTGGAAATGCTATTTTCCATTAGAATTTTGTACAATTTCATTAAGTTTAAAAAAACAATGTCTGCGGGGCCAGCTATTTATAGCGTGCTAAGTATTGAGAATGGCCTTAAACAGCTTTTTGATAAGGTGAAACTGTAACTAAAGGTCGTCTTGTATATAGTATGAAATTCACTTGAAGTTTACGACTCTAAAATATGGCGGGTATATTTACATTTTCAGTAGGTGCTCAAATTTCGGGTTCATAATAACGAAGGCAGGCCGTGAATTTTACATTTATAGCTGTTCTCTCTAGTCTCTTGTGGTTTGAACTGCAGTTTTACGTCTTTGCAAGTTACGCCGCGTCGGACTGCCCTACATTTCATGCTCGTTTCTGTCTCACAGGAACAACGATATTTTTTTGTGGTAAAAGCTATTTTGTTGTTGGGATGTTCATTAATTAAAACTTGGGTCTGTTTTAACAAGTTTCTTAAATAATGGGACGAGATTGCTTGACGTTTGAGTCGTTTTTTTCTGTATTTTTTATTTTATTGGTATCAAAATTTGCGTATGTTTGTATGCGTTTGTTTCTTATTTTGTCACGCTCAACGTATGCATCAATTGATGAAATTACTTCTTTTACATAGCTGGTTATGTGGGGATATTATATTCACTTCATTGCCACAGCTTTCTGGATAATATAAGCGTGATATCATGTTACTGCTATTTATCTGAAACTATTAAGATATATTCAAATAATAATACTGCTCGATGATCTTGTAGTTAGCGTACGCGTATCTCTTCGCGAGGGTTCGATTCCCAGGTCAGGCAAAGCAGCACGGATTTGGAAATGTAATATTATTGTTGTAAAGACAAAAGTTTGTGGAGATGTGTCTATTTTTGTGTGGATGTATTTACGTGAGGATGTTTGTAAAGTAAAAAAAAATGCAAATGGTGAGACAAATGCTTCTAAGTCTCTATTAAGTTTCATCCTTAAAATATTGGCAAATGTCTCTCAGCTTAAATATTTAATTAAATAATACCCGCCAAGACCGTTTTCACCAAATCCACTAATTATGATCGGTAGATGGCGATAGTCTGACCCGCTATCCCATGGGACCTAAATATAACTGGTGAAGTGTGGGTGTTATTCACCTCTTCCACACCCCTCTGGGTAATATAGGCGTGATGTTATGGTATGTTAAAATAATAATAACTATCTATAATTTGTTGATCAAAACCGATATTGTTTACAGAATATTGTTATTAAACTTTCCCAATATAAATTATACACAACTTTTGATAGTGAAGATTAATTTCGAATGTGTTTTGCGAAGACAAAACCTTTGCCAATGAGTTCGCAAACTTTAATTAGTCGATGTACACACGGCTACCGATCATCCTATACATTGCCAGTAAAAGCTGGTCTCGTATAGTACAAGAAGCCCATACAACGCGAATCATCCTTAACTGGAATGTATAGATTGAGCTGTTGTTTATACTATCTGATACAAGTAACTGGCGGTTTCGTTTGTTCTTGCATTGTTGAGTTCAAAGTTTCTATTGTGATTTCCTATGGGGCCCTAAATCACGCTGAAACATTGTTGTTTCGACTAAATTAATCAAGCTGTCCAATAATGATACTTTAACATGACTTGCTTCGTCGTAAATCAACTCAGTTGGTTTATAGTGAGCCTCTATTAAGTTGTTATACAGTAAATATAGGTTCCAAGGTCGCAATAATCGTTACAACGTTGCATTTTTTATATATTGTTAGGGTTCCCACCGGCAGTCTAAAGCCTAATTTGCAACTTCCAAGGACTTTGTGCTTCTGGAGTCGTGACCCAAAATCCATTAAGTTGTATGCACAGGCTAGCGTTGAAGATGTGTCCGATGCGATCGGTAAGGTGAATCAGGACTTAGTGGCTATAAAAAACTGGTCTGACAGGTTTGGCATTAGTGTCAACCCCACCAAATGCCAGGCGCTTATTGTCGGTAGTCAGCGCATTATAAACAGAATGCAATCATCCTCTCTGCCGTCAATAACGTACAACGGGATGTCTATAGCACTAAGTCCTGCGGTCAAAGATCTAGGTCTTCATATTGACGCTACTCTCTCCTGGCAAACTCACGCTTCAAGTGTCAGTCAAAGAGTTACTCTAACGTTACGTTCATTGTACCGTCTGAAAAACTTCCTCTCATCCAGGACCAAGGCGATGCTTGTGCAGACTTTGATATTCCCCATAATCGACTATGGTGATGTATGTTATTTCGACCTGAATGCAGACCTTCTCGATAAATATGACCGCCTTCTTAATAACTGCATTCGATTTGTTTTTAATCTTCGCAAGTATGATCATGTATCTGCTTATCGCTCTGAGCTCAAATGGTTACCTATTCGCCAACGCCGTTGCTTGCGTGCCCTCACCACTCTTTTCTCCTTCCTTAACTCTCCAACTCCACCCCTCTACTTAACACCTTACCTCCAGTATTTGAGCTCTAATCATGCTAGAGATCTACGGTCATCTAATAACAGACTGCTTTTATGTCCTTCACACACTACTGGCTATGTCCATTCTTCTTTCTTCGTTCAATCTGTTCTTCTGTGGAATGCGCTACCTCTGGAAATCAGGATGGCAACAACACGTTACAGTTTTAAGTTTAACGTGCGTAAACTGTTGACTGAGCAATTGGCAAAATCATCATAATATATCTTATTTATCTTATATAATTATCAACTCCTCCTGTAAGGCTGTATAATTATGTATATATTATTATTATATTTTATTTATAAAAGTATGTATTTATTATGTTATAAATTATTATATATTTATTATTTTCAATATTATGTATCTCTATTACGTATTTTCTATAATATTAACTTCTTCTATTTACATATCAATACTTATTCCTCTGTATAATCTGCACCTACCTATGCTTATCTCTGCACCACCCTAGGTTGACTGTTAGAGAATGCCATAAGGCATTAAGTCCGCCTATGTACTATTTTTATGTGCAATAAGTTAAATAAATAAATAAATAAATAAATTCTTGTGCATTTTCTGTTTTTAACTTATATCTGTATATAAGTAGGTCCTATGAAAAAGTTGAGACCTTTCTTTTTAAGAAGACAAATACGACGAATAATTTTATGGTTTTTGGGTCACCGCTCCAGGAGTACTGGTCTTTAGAAGTTGCAGATTTGTATTTAGACTACCGTTGAGTACCTTAACAACAGTAACAACATACCAAAAATGCAACGATGTTAACAACTCATTACGGGTGAGTACCCTAACAATAGTAATAACAACATACCAAAAATGCAACGATGTTAACAACTTATAACGGTCGAGCAAAAGTGTTAATTGGAATTTATCCGTGGGGAATTGCTCAAATAGCAAGAAGAAGAAGCACGGTGTTGGTCTTGTACACTGTGAATGGCGATAGGCTCGCCTCCAATTCCATAAGATCTAAACATAACAGGTGAATTGTGGGCGTAAAATGCCTCTGCCACAACCTTCTGGGTAATATAGGCGTGATGTTATGTTATGTTCATTAGCTTGTTAAGCATAAATCACGGAAAAAGACCTCGTGACTAAGTCAATGCTGCGTGAACCGATCGATAGGTTAACTTACCTGCGGTCGGCCGTTGGATTGGTGACCATATTTACGTACAACTGCCTCGGAAGGCAGTGCTATTTCAAGTTGCTTTATCTATGGCAGTAGCAAGGGAGGGCTAGTCACCAACCAAAAAGTCTGACATTTAATCTATCAAAGGGTATCGTGTTCGTTGAAAGAAACAACAATCCATTAAAAAATTACTAAACATTTTTGCCGTTCAACTACTCGATATCAGGCTAACAAATAAAATGATTGTGATAAGCTTATTTTAATCTAAACGGTGGCATGTTTTAATGCCAATTAGGACTCTTTATCGCTGCCCAGCTGTATGGTTGATAGAAAGTAGCCCAGCCGCAACACAGCAACATTGCGGTATTGTTGGTGGGTAACTACCCAAACAGTTTTAACTAAGCTCAGACCGACCTCACATAAGCTTCATTTACACGTGCATAGCCTCGTGTAGATAGCCGCCTCGTTAGCGAATATTTTGAAACATATTTGTAGATATATGTTTTTAAACTTTCGCGATTTGAGAACATTTAAAGAAAATAGACAACGGGTCTGAATCGCGTAATTATTATCGCGTAAATAAATACCTATGCTTGACGTTTCGAAATGACTTGCATGATTCGTGGTCACGAGCCGACTGTTTATTTACTTTTATAATAATAACGCGATTTAGACCCGTTGTCTATTTTATGCAACATATTTAAAGAGTCTGTAAGTACGCCTAAAATTAGATATGGATTAAAATAGGAACGTGAGTAGAATTTTTTTTTGTAACACGTAGCGTCCCATTACATTGTTATGTAAAAGCTTTTGACCCAAAAGGATAATTACTTTTTATTGTACCTTTTAAGAATATAAATTTTCTTTACTTACTAAATTCTACTTCTTTTTGTATTCTATGCCAATTATCATGTGTGTTATTCATAGATATAATTTTTGAGTGCACTGTTGGCGTAGTGGTTAATGCGGTCGCCTCGCCGCTTTCTACTGCGTTGGTGTAGTGGGTTCGATCCCCACACGGGTCAAATATTTTTTTGTGATCCACAAAGATTTTTACTGACTCTGGGTTTGTCCTGCGTATGTGAAATGTATGTAATCCCGGCGATAAAGGCGTTAGTCTAAGTGTAGGCGCCGTTTTAATAAAAAAAAAAAATAGAAAATGTCCCCTAATTTAAATTGTCTTTTATCATATAAATTATTTTACTGTTGGTAAGGTATCTGAGTGACATAATGCTACTTTTTGCCAATATACCACGCAAGTGGATCCGCAGTCTGTGACTAGAACTTTGTACTACGTGACTTCATTAGTGTCAATTCAACAAAGGTGTATTGTCAATGGTGGCATATTTCTAAATTTTATTTCGACCTAATAAGCAATCTCTTTGAATTGTATCGATTATAACTTCTTAAACTTATGCTATTATAATGTTTAAACAATGTTCAAGTACCCTCAAGGTCTCAAGACAAAAGATAAGAAGTACCTACGTAACCTTTCCAATTGTAATAAAGACGGTCGATTGCTAATAGTTAGTTGATCGAGTTCAATATCATTTTTATCTCTGTAAATCTGTAAAGTTTGAGTATTGAAACGATTTATTTTGCCTCTAATAAGGGACAATTTCACTAGTTCACCATTTTAGAGTATGTTTCTAAATCGTCAAGTAAGAGTTATGAATCATCATCATCATCATTTAGCCTCACGTAGTCCACTGCTGAACATATGCCCCTCTCAATTTGCGCCACAACACCCGGTCCTGCGCCTTCCGCATCCATAGTGTAATGAATATACCTTGTAAATTATAACTTGATCAAATATAAAAGTGTCAGGTTATAATGCGCAAATCGAGTCCAGCTAACACTTTAATTTGTTCGTGTTATATTTTATCCTACGAATAACGTCTACTCATTTCGTCAAATTATTGCTACAAATAATTCTACAGATTTCAAATATTAGATAGAAAGATGGGTATAACTTTATTTGCATACCCTTTCATTACAAACTAAAAACTACTATTGAATGACAATAACAATATGCAAAGGGCGGCCTTATCGCTTGAAGCAATTTCTACCAGACAACCTGTAAATGAATGAAATATTACTGTGCCGAAAATACATCTTCTACAGCAATAAGTGTCTGAATCAAATTCTTGTCAATTTTCGCTTTTAAGTAGAGCCGAGGATAAATGTAAATGAGCTTTTAACAACGTTGACTCGAGAATTGTATAAATATTAATGGCCTGCGAACTACAAGTCTGATGGATATGGATTAGCTGGCAGCAGTTCTCTTAACTGTACTGTTTGTTTGTACCTACTTTGTTACTGTCCTATGAATATTAATTTATTTACAGCACCCTTCGATATTCGAAAGTAAACTCTGCCTGACTGTTATGCCTTTACAGCTAAACCACTTAAACATTCTTGCTTCAAATTGTTATAAAAGATATTTAATTATTTTTGAAGAACCACGTTAGTGAAGCCGTGGGCAAAATAGTGAGAAAGAGATACAATCAAGAAAAGAACAGCTTATTTGTTTTATTTCTTACTATTAGCTCAAAGACTTATTTAAAAAAAAACGTATGGTAGAAAGGGATAAATAATTAGTTGTAAATGCTTTCTGATAAACCGTAAACCGTAATATGATAGAGACCACTGAAATGTACCAAGTGAACAGAGCTGTGTCATAGTAATTTTGGTCTCTTCACACATACACTTCACCGAGTAATATTAACATATTTATGATTTTCAGATTTTTTTTTCTATAGCTGTGCTTTTAGACCTAGGTCCTCCTCTAGGTCCTCATGCTAAATTTTAAGATTTTAGATAGACAGGAAATTTTGCTTTTACATAAATTTGTGAGGATTTATTGTGAATATCTTTTGAAAATGAAAACCTAGAAACTTAAGTCCTTAACACCTTAAAAAAACTATTGATCTACGTATTTGATCAATTACAACTCTGTACCTTAACACGTTTCGGAGTAAAAGAGCTGTGACAGACAGACAAACGAGTGATCCTATAAGGGCTTAGTTTTTCCTTATGAGGTACGAATCCCTTAAAACGAAGGGTGACAGCTCGGCTTTGCTTCGTACCCGTCTAAGTTTTTATCTTTTGGTCTCCTTCTTGACGATTTAAATACTTGCTGAAAAATATATTTAAATACTTTTTTTTGTTACAGGTTTACAAACAATAAAAATAACGAAATTCGTAGTGCCAGAAGTGATACAGTATGGTGTTCAAGACTCAGTGATATTAGACTGTGATTATTCATACGGAAACAAAACGCCAGGACTAATGGTGAAGTGGTTTTTCAAAAGCAAAACAAGACTTGTGTATCAGTGGATTGTGGAACAGATGGCGCCACAGGCAATAGACATATTGAGAGGGCGAGTAGACCTGAACTATAAAGCGTCTGACGATCCCCAGACGATGTACAGAGCAATGAGGATAGTGAAATTAGATACAGACCTTTCAGGAGATTATATTTGTGTAGTGTCATCGTTTATTGATGAAGATGACAGACGTAAACACATGACTGTTTTTGGTAAGTATCATTATTTTTTCAGCTGTAATTCGAGTCCTGTCTATTATTCCACGGACGTGAACTTCTACCCAACACAAGCGAAATAAGCTTTACTCTAGAAGACTAACAAGTATACTAGTCATTTGTACTTGTCCGTAAAAAAAACAAAGAATAATGAACTAGTCTTATTTAATTTCTAATGTTTTTCAATGAGCTTAAACGTAACAGTTTATTTTAAGTAGAGTGGAAAAATTTACGTGTTACTATGCACTGTTTAACTTTAAAACATAAGATGACATTACCATATATAACCTCGATATTTTTATTTGTTTTCGTTTTTTGGGAATCTAGTCTAAATGCATCTTAAACCATTCACAGGCGTTTATAAGCCCAAACTTTAACTCCAAGACGAAAAAGATACAATAATAAATATGATTTCAAAATTATGCTTTTAAATAATACCTACATATATTTTGTAAATCAAACGACATTACAAATGCAACATGGATATAAAAGAAAAGCAACAGCAAATCCCGTCGAACGCTATTAACACTGCTTTACATCCGTTTCCGCCTGTAACGGAAATCATTTTTAATAGAGTACGTTATTATTATAAATTATACCATTTGCCCTTCGCTTGTAAAAAATACACTAAACTGAAATGGCTTTTATAAAAATATTTTTTTTACTAAAATATCTAAGACTTAAAAACTCGAATTAAAAATTAAATAATAAAATTACAATGATCCTTAGAGGATTTAATTAGGCCTTACTTTTTCTAATATCCCACGAGGTAGGTTACGGTATGTGCTAAGCTCCTTATACACTTCTTTCGCTGTCTTAGCATTCATACTTCTCGTCATACATGCTCGTCGGTTTTGTGTACTTAATGACCTTTCTGAAGAATATTTTCTAAATAATCTCTAATAAGATTCTTTAAAATACGAGTATAAAAAATCGTTCAACAAACTGATGACAACAACCGTAACTGTATACGTATGTAAAAAAAAACAAAAGAAAATCCCTACGAATCCCATTACCACTGGTTTTCACCCGCTTCCGCATCTCGCCTGCAACGGAAATCATTTTTGTTCGAGTACGCTATTTTTATACTCTCTACCATCTCCTCTGTTTTATAAATGACACCGCACTGAAATTGCTTTTATGAAGAAAACTTTTGAACTAAGAAAATATTTTAGGGTAAGAAAACTCTAAAATAATTAAAATTACAATATTTCTCAGAGGATCTTATTAGGTGTTTCTTTTTTAGGGTTCCGTAGTACCTACAAGGAACCCTTATAGTTTCGCCATGTCCGTCTGTCCGTCCGTCTGTCCGAGGCATAGCGACGAAACCGTTGGTGCTAGAAAACTTGCATCTATATACATGTATGATAACTATACAAAAAAAGTCGTAGAATAAAATTTGGAAAAATATTTTTTTTTCGGGTAGCTCCCCTACATTATGTAAAGTAGGGATGTTTTTTTTTTGTCGCCTACCCCAAAGTGTGGGGTATTGTTATATAGGACTTTTAAAAACGCTCAGGGGTTGAAGACAGTTTTATGATTTAGAGATCCGTTTGCGAGATAATTAACTTTAAAGAGCAAATTTTTGTTCGAGTAGAGCGTCCCCTCCCCCCTCTAAAAGCTAAACTACTGGATCCCAAAATCTGAAAAAAATTGTGTCGGTAGTACATGTAATGAACTTTAAAGGAAAACTATAGCGGATAAGTTCACTTCATTAGTTCAAGAGGAATAGGGGTCCGAAATGTCAGATGCAGTTACTCAGAATATTTCGTTCAAAATTCTTGAAACATAAATAAACATACATAATACATATATAAAATCACGCCTTTATCCCACGGGGGTAGGCAGAGACGATGGAACGCCATGTACTTCGCTCCTTACATACTTCTTTCGCTTCCTCAACATTCATACATCTCGTCATACGTGCTAGCTGGTTTCGTGTACTACAAACATTTCCTTTCTGAAGGACGCCATTTATCTGGTCCTTATTATGTCTTTCGAGGATAAAATAAATAACAAAATAAATAATTTCGATGATAACATAAATAAAATAAATTAAAAATAATCATTACATATCTAGGTCATACATAAGATCACGGTTTTTATCTCAAGACGAACGAAGGTCACCCATCCAACGGCCGACCGCGGTTAGCATTGCCTAACCTGCAAGATCGATCGTTCCGCGCGGCGACTTAGCCACGAGCTCTAATCGGTCAAGTAGTTTCGAAGCCTAAGTGGGGACGATATTTTTTCTGTCGCCTACCCCATAGTGTGGGGTATCGTTAGATAGGTCTTTAAAAACATAATGGGGTTGCTAATACAGTTTTTTGATTTAGGGATCCGTTTGCGAGATAATTAACTTTGAAGAGCAAATTTTTGTACGAGTAGGGCGTCCCACCCCCCTCTAAAAGCTAAACCGATAGCTTAAAAAATCTGAAAAAAATCACGGTGGTAGTATATGTAATAAACTTTTCATGAAAACTATAGCGGTTACTTTAACTTAATTAGTTCTAGATTAATTGGGGTCCAAAGTGTAAAATGCAGTTACTTAGAATAATTCGTGCAAATTACAAAAACCTTTGAAAGTAATGACTTGTATGAAGATGTTACTTGTTTGATACAGATAGTAAATCCCTTTTAAGTCGAAATATGTTGTTACGACTAGCTACTGCGCGTGGCCCGACACGCACTTGGCCGGTTTTTTTTCTAATAATAATAAGATAACTGCCTCGATGGTCTAGTGGTTACCGTATGCGTCTCCTTGAGATATCGGGTTCAATGCACAAATCGGGCAAAGTGTTATTTGAACTTGCCGTCAGGAAATTCAGAATAGAATCACGGAGTTGGAATTGTGCTGTCTGACGGTGGGTGGCGGTGGCGGTGCTCTGTGGCAATCCCATGGGACCTAAACATAATAGGTGAAGTGTGGGTATTATAAACTTCAGCCAAATCCTTCTGGGTACCTAATATCGGCGTGATGTTATGTTATTATGTCATACAACTGTAGTTCGCACACAAAAGAAATTGAAAAATTAAAGGTTGTCTGGCAGAAATTGCGTCAAGCGATAAGGCCGCCCTTTGCATATTGTTATTATCTTTCAATAGTTATCTTTAGTTTGTAATGGAATGGTATGCAAATAAAGTTTTTTCTATCTATCTATCTAAAAAAAGAGGTTTTGACCCGCTTCCGCGCCTTGAAGGCAACGGATTAGTTTTTTCGAGACCGCTATTTTTATGGTTACTATTATTAGGCCTATGTCTTATAGATATGACACAGCACTAAAGTTGACAAGGTCCAGTTATGAAAATCGCAAGTATTTCAATCGTAGTTTCAAAAGATCTAAAATAAATCAGAATCTTCAACATATTTAGAAATAGACGTAATATCTTTATTGCTTTAACTTCCATTCGAGGCTCCGTCCGCGTTGTGCGTCGATTAAAATTAGCGTATATTATTTTTGGAGCCGTGAACAACCTCGACACCAATTTTCATCATGATCCGTTCAGAAGATTCGAAGATTATTGTACAAACAAACAAACAAAGATCTATTTTTTTCTCAAATATTAGTAGGTATAGATACATATTTTTTTCGGCAAGTTATCATTGTAATTCAGCTACTTTTTAAATTCTTAGTAAAACATGTACGATTGATTTTTAATTGATACTGATTTGCAGTTCCCGAGGCAAGTTTTCGGTTGATCCAGAACAAGACTGATGATGACACGGTGAACGTCATCTGCTCTGCGGAAGGTGCTTACCCCGCGCCGAACCTCACCATAGCCACGCCTGAAAAGTAAGTCCTACATCTTTTATAATAATAACAGTCCTATATACAAATGCATGTCCCACTGCTGGGCACGGGCCTTTTTTATGATGAGAAGGGTTAGATGAGATGTTTTCCTTCACCGTTAGCAAGTGATAATTTTCATGATAAATACACACATATCTTCGAAAAGACTAATCTTAGAGATTTATTGACATTCAAACCCGAGACGTTCAACTTAGCAATCCTACGGTCGCCTGCCCTCATTTTTTACTTGAGACAAAATGAAAAATAAAAAACTGCTCCTTGTATGTACGTGAGGTTCTAAAATTCTCTGATAATGGAAAACATAATTCATAACATCTGTTAACTTATCGCGCCAAAAGGTATACAGGGTGTAAATAAAAAACTCTTTCAGTGCATAAGCATCATAGAAATCTTAATAATAAGGCAATAGAAATGTCAAAGACGCGTGACCTTGTCGCCGCGCATCTGTCTAGTCAAACACAAGTGCGAGTTGAGGAATTGTCGTCTTAATGTCATCGCAAAAAGAATAATTTTGTTTGCAGGAATACAAGCGCATTTGTCTAATCGAACACAAGTGCGAGTTGAGGAATTGTCGTCTTAATGTCATCGCCAAAAAGAATAATTTTGTTTGCAGGAATACAAAAAGTGGTATTTGAAAACCGGCGACATGCGTCCCAGTGTTAAAAGATAGTCGATAGCATTTCTATTGACTAGTTATTAAGATTTCTATGATAAGCATTGATGATTCTGATGTCACAATGTGACAATACTAACCTAACCAAACCTGCCCATAGGACCAAAATTTAAAAAAACTCTCCTCTTCTTTAATGCTCAATTGACCAGAAAGACGTGTTAAATAAAAAAATATCAATATTCATCGATAATTATTTATAATTTTCAATTAAACACATTTGTTGATTGAACAAGATTGAACAGAACTGAAGCTGAACTTACTTCAACTTGAAATATTGTTAGTTAAGCTCAGAGAGCCTGTGTTAAAATTTCAGTAGTCATTATTATCTCCATCACTAACCACACTATTTAACGATATTCATGTTATACGATCAAACAAAACAGTAGGTCTGAATACAATTTTTATTTTTTATAAAGCTTTCTACTAATTTGCACATACAAATGACTAGTATTCCTGTTAACTCCCTCAAGATACAGCAGACACATTCGTGGGGTAATGCCAAGGACTCATACAACTCAATCTCAAGTCAGACGCCTTATCCATTGCGCCACGGCTGCCTAAACAATACAATACAAATCGAAGCACCCAGAAATGATTGAAATTGTGTCCATTGTTCGGAGACATTTCATACTCAATAGAGCTCGGCGTTATCCAACGATAGGAAGCTTCCCACAATGCGGTTTCTATACTCAGTAATTTAGCAACCCCGCGATATTGTCGGGTACCTACAACCACGATACCCTGTGCAATTTGAGGTGATTCGTCCTTCTGACACGAAACTACGATTCTATTGCTATAGAGAAATTCATTGACATGGATTTACATAGGCTTCAATAACGTAACGCTATATCAACATAGCATCACACCTATATACTAAGAAACAGTTGAGAATATATGGGACCGGCAGAACCTTCTGCACACCGTGCAGTCGCTTTTACCAACCAGCTACGGTCGACTCTTGCCAGAACCGTAAATTTTTCAACTGTATGTTACTTCATTTCCTGACGTCACGTACATCCATTTGTTCCTATGTTATGTATCCTACATAGGATAGGATCAAATGGACTCTTTCTAGCAAAATTTAAGCCAATGGATGTATTTACTAGCCAATATATGAATAAACAATGTACGTTATTTTGATACTTTAAAAAAGTCTATTAATATTATATTACAATAAAATGACATATTAATTAGTACAAAGTTTCACATCCAAAATTATTTTATTATTATGCCCGTGATGTAGCATTTTCGTTTAATTTACTGGTCTAAATTAATATTTGTAAATCAATGTGTGTGCTCTGATTATTATTCATCAAAGTTATAATAAAAACATCTGCTAATTAATAATGCTATTCATTTATATTTGTAACAATATTTAGGTTCACTCTGGTCTATTTATATCTTAAGTACGTGTATTTTTCCCTAGACATCTACAAGTATCTCACAGAGTGCAAGAAAACAACGGGAGATACTCCGCAGTAGCATCGGTGACACTCAACGATGCTGATCTACCTTCACCGGCGGAGTTCATCTGCACGCTAAGAATACATCAAGCAAAATATTCCGTTAGAAAAGAAGCTATTTATTATCCAGGTCAGATATTTTACGTATTTCCGTTTGCTTTTGAATGCTAATTTCGCTAATGCTAAGTGAGTTCAAACCTCAGTTTCATCAAATCTTGATAAAGTTTAAGTTTGTAGTGTTAGTTTTAATTTAATAAAATTATCAAGCAATAAATTTATTAATCATAAGATGGTGAGCAGTTATTGTAGCATTATATACGCACGTAGTAACGAGAAAATCATTCATATGTACAAAATATTTAATTTATAAGATAAAGAGAGAGAATAGTAAGAGTAAAACAAAGCGAGCTTAAAATAGGCAATCTAAAAGCTTCTTACAATATTTATTGTATGCAAATGACCGGGTTATTGGTTAAAATGAACGGCTGTCGCGGCAATTCGACATAAATGAAAGAAGGATGTTTGCAACGTATTTGGTTTATTACAAACTAACTTAAAATAACGTACAATGTTGTATATTCGTGAGCTCGAAGGAAGAGAGATTAAGAGAAAGAGGGTTCGATTGAAGATCGCAAGCTTTATATAATGAAATCTTGACAACCGTTTGACAGTTGTCAAGTATCTGTCAAAGTGACTTAGGAAACTGGCCCTTTGGCCTATTATGTTTAGGGAGCGTTGACACGGGCAATGTTAATGGCGTGATTGGCGCCAACATCCTCCCGGGCGTTGAAAACCAGGTTTCAACGTTGTTCTTCCTCTAGAGGCAGAGCGCATAGGCGATTGAGGGCGATTTTGTATTGTTTACGAAAACAAAAAGGAAAAATGAAAAGATAATTATTTTTACCCCCAAGAAAAACATAAAATGAACAATTTTGAAGAATATTGTTTGAGACGGCCGCGCGGCCATTCAAGCTTTTTATCAGTAAAAAGTTTGTGTGCACAGCGATCTTAAGTATATTATGAACATTGCCCTGCCCATAGTCCTTGTGAATAATTTTACGCTTCGTTAACTTCATTGTGGAGGGTAAATTCACTTAAAAGAATATTGGTCGACGCTCCAACAATATTCCCTAGCAGTTTTTCCTCATTATCCGAAAAAAAAGTCCATAAACCCAAATCTCGCTAGTATATTTTTTGGAGATCTTTTCCAATTTGACATTGAAAGATCGATTACTAAGATTAATACGGTTTTTTAGTCAGTGAACATTATTTTCGTGATATTTTGGAGAGAATAATTTGTTGTTGATGTACTAAGATATAAGTTCTTTGAGTTTTGTGGACGCTATTCTCATGATTAATAGCGGACAAGGACTGAAAATTGAAGACATAAAATAATTGTTTGATTAATTTAATTTTGTCTTTTTTGTGATAAACAGTGCTTTACTAGAGCAAAGATCTGGATCTGGGAATCTTAGGTCCACAAAATAATTGATTTTGTTTCTGTTTTTGCTAAGTCCGTAAGAGAAACGTTAAACGATTCTGGAGGTGGGTTATAAATAAATAATAATAAAATAATAATTTATTTTATTTTATTTATTAATAAGAGCAATGTAAAAAAACTAAAGCGTTTCTTGTTGTTCTTTTATAAGTGTATATTTTATATTTTTGTTAACAGGTCCTATAAGTACTACGCCTGAAATGCCTACCGCAGCGGATATGCAACAAGCAGGAGCTGCAGTTCACAAAGGTATTAATAATACTTTTTTTCTTTATATCTAAGCGATTTATTTAATTTTGTATTCTTAAAAAATGATCTTTCTTTTTCAGATATAAAATTTTGTACGACGCTTGTGGTGATTTTTTTGACGGCGTTTACCAGATTTATCATTGTATAAAAAATATGTAATGATTAGACAAAATTGAATTAAATAATACGTATATGAGCTTCATTAATACAGCATTTTACTAAATTTTTCTTGGAAATACCATCTAGTCATATTTAATTTTACCAAATTATAACCAAATAAAAGTATTTTTTTTGATTGTGAGGAAATATGTTTACGAATAAAGGTAAATGTTTAATGCAAAACATTAATACAAAACTCATAAAATATGGTAAATACATTAACGGGTTTTCATACTGTTCATAATTATACCAAAATATAACCAAATAACTAATATGTTTTTTTATTGTAAGGAAATATCTCTAAGAATAAGTTGAATGCAAAACATTAAAATAAAATTCATTAAATAAATTGTTACTTACTGTTTTTTCATAAAAACAAATTACTGTTTTTTCATAAAAACAAAAGAAAATTTTTACCTACAATTATATATTGCACCTTTATTTCGAAACCGTTACTTAAAATTTCGTAAATTTCCGACAACCGTGTTATAATAAAAAATATTTATACTTATCACGCTAATGGGGCCTCATGTATTTGTATTAATTTACATATTGGACGAAGCATTTACTATGAACCTCTTAATATAAAACAATAGTCAGAGTCAGAGTAATAATCTTATTCTCATTAAAAGCAAAATTTAGGATATGTTCTCCATCTTTCTTAAAATGTTGTATGCTACGCAATGCAATCCACAGAAACCTTGAATACACATCTAATAGAACACAAACATACGTCATTGTAATTTCGATACTAAACGAAATTAAGTGAGATATATCTTTTGAAGGATAGGGTAAAGTTTAAAGAAAAGTGTGATTATTTGGACCAACACAGGTGCACAGTAAGGGGACAGAAGCGATATTTTGTTTTTAAGCTTAATCATGAAAAATACAAAAGGGAATAGTAACTTGCTATTATAGTAAAAATATATATTATGTTATAGTAAATAAAAATATTATTTCGTATTTGCGGCTCATAATATAAATGAATATGCAATTTCGAAAAGGGCACATCTCTGAAAATTAAAAATGTTCAGGAATTGAAAAAAACTGATTATTTTTCAAACTAATGTATTGTTTCTAAAAGTAAGTATTGAGTTATATTTTGATGTTAATAAGCCTTCGAAAGATACTAGATTGATTTATTTTAAAATTAATATCAATGTGTTATTAGATATTTTATAATTGTGAGATGTGCCCTTTTCAAAATTTACTGATTTGAGTACAATAGATAAAACAAAAAAACATTTGAAATGATCAGATGATCTACCACGGTTAGCATTTGATTCCACATTTGCAAATCTGTCTAGATTTGATCTAGCGGATCCTAATTTCCATGAACCATCCCCTATTGATATGCTAATAGGTGCTGATTTGTTCTGGGACCTCATTGGCTCAGAGCAGCGCTCCTTAGGAAGTAACTCCCTTGTGCTTCGCGGCTCTAAACTCGGATGGTTAGTGGCGGGTTCGATTCCCATCAACCCACAAACTACATTTCCTAATAAATGTAAATCCATAAATGCCTGTCATGTTGCTTTAAAGGAAGATCAATTATCCACCCTTGAGCACCAGGTAACTCAATTCTGGGAATTAGAAAATGTCCCACCTACTTCACCCTTTACAAGGGAGGAACAGTTGTGTGAGAAACACTTCCTCACCAACACTATCCGCCTAGATAATGGTCGTTTTTGTGTAGGACTACCTCTTCGTGACTCTCGCAATTGCTTAGGTGATTCATACCGGTCAGCCAAGAAAAGGTTCTTGTCTCTAGAAGCACGCTTTAAAAAACAGCCAGAGCTTAAGATAGCTTACACTAATTTCATACACGAGTATGCTGAACTCGGTCACCTTTCAGAATCTCCTTCTGAAAGGCCTATTAATTCATTTTTTCTGCCTCATCATCCTGTGATGCGAGAGCACAGCGAGTCTACTCGCATACGCGTAGTATTTGATGGTAGCAGCCGTACCTCATCGGGGCTATCCATAAATGACCTTCTAATGGTAGGTCCAACTATTCAGGAATCACTATTTAATTTATTAATTCGATTTCGTCAGTACAAATATGTCATTACAGGCGACATTGAGAAAATGTACCGCCAGGTGGAAGTCAGAGAGGCTGACCGCGACCTACAATTAATATTGTGGCGTGACAATGAAAGTGAGCCTCTCAGATCTCTACGACTGAACACTGTGACCTACGGGCTCTCTAGTTCAAGTTTTCTAAGCACTAGGTGCATCTGGCAATTGGGCGAGGAATGTAGTGATCCCAAAATTAAAAATATTATTCAAAAAGATATGTATTGTGATGATTTTCTTAGTGGTAGTGAATCAGAATCAGAATTACGCTACATTCAACGTTCGGTTGCCGATCAGCTGGCTAAAGGCTGTTTTAACCTACGGAAATATAGGTCTAACATTCCAAATCTTTTTTCAATCGATGAAATAAAGCCTGAGTTAGATAATTTAATCATTAGTAATGCAACTAGCACATTAGGCATAGGCTGGTCACCTGACTCAGATCAATTAAATTTCATAATCAAAACTCCTAGTGAGTCTAAAATAACTAAACGATCCATATTATCGTCAATTTCTCAAGTGTTTGATCCCTTAGGGTTATTATCAATTTATATAATTAGACTAAAGATTTTGCTTCAATCCTTATGGACTCATCCATCAGTTAATGGATGGGATCAACCAGTTCCTGATAACATTAAATCTCAATGGCTAAGTTTTGCTAGTAACATGCCTAAACTTTTAAATTTAAAGATACCTAGGTTAACTCTTATAAATAATGCTAAATTTATAGAGTTACATTGTTTTAGTGATGCTTCACAGCAAGCATATGCTTCTTGTATATTTCTAAAGTCCATAGACGCAACAGGTGCATCTGAAGTGCACTTGCTGTGTGCCAAGTCGCGAGTATCTCCTTTAAAAGCTACTAGTATCCCACGCTTAGAACTGTGTGCCTCTCTTTTAGGGGCTCAATTGAGCTCTGCGGTGAGTAAGGCTCTACGCTGTAATATCAATAGGTCATTCTACTGGACCGACTCCCAGGTAGTTTTGAGTTGGATTCGCACGTCTAAGAAACTTAAAACGTTTGTGGCCAATAGAGTTGCCTCTATCCATGAGCTCACAGACAGTAATTCATGGCGTTATGTGCCCACATCTCAAAACCCTGCAGATCTCGCTTCACGAGGTGTTAGTTTGCAAGATACATCAGCTGATCAGCACTCGCTATGGTGGCATGGGCCTCCATATCTTAAGTTGTTGGAGGAGTGCTGGCCTCTGACTAAGTCAGATCTAGAGGATATCCCTGAATTAAAAACGGTGTCCGTTTTGGCGGCGGAAGTTACACCTTCGGTCTCCATTATTTTAAAGTTTGATAAATTTTCTAAACTCATCAAATTGCATAGAGTTTACACAATGGTTTTTAGGTTTATTCATAACTGTAAAAACCCCAAAAATAAATACACAGGTACTTTACAAGTGTCTGAACTTAATTATTCACATGAAGTTATCACAAAAATAGCTCAGAAAGAATCTTTTTCTGAGGAAATAAATCACTTAACAAATAAAAAAGGCTTATCAAATAAATCTACTTTAATTAAAATTTATAGGTAAAACTAGGCAAAACATATCTACATTATATGTTTTATTGTTAGATTGCAAATTTATCATGCAACGCTTAGTTTTGTATTTGATTTGATTGCTTCCAATGGCAAAAATATTGACATTAGATGGTTCACAAGACACATCTAGTTGGGTTTTAACAGATTCAGTTATGAATGAACATTGACTGCCACAGTCAAGTAAAGCTCTAACGTTTATAGTTTTGTTAGTTAAACAATTAGAAAGTTGAACTCTAGCTGTACATAATAAGACTTGAGAACTATGAGACAAAGCAGCAGATAAAACAACAGTTTCAGAATTACTGTTAGGCGTTATAGCATCATGTAATAAACTATTATGTCTTTGCTTGCATACACGGCAGTGACCTGTAAGTCGGCATTGATCCACAACATGACCCTTTCGCAGGCAATTTTCGCACAATTGCTGAGAAGTTACGAAGAGCTTTCGCTCCTCAGGAAGCTTCGCCTTGAACTTCGCACACTCATACAAACGGTGTGACTCTTTGCAAAAAACACATTTAAATTCTACCTTCCTACTATTAGGGGCAGAGTCATCTTTAGCTGTTGCTACTAATGCTCTTGTATGAAACTTGTTAGGAGGATTACTGGCCACTGGCTTTGGCTTGTCTAATCTTTTAAGTTCGACAGACTCAGATATCTTTGACCGAGACTTGAGAAAATCAAATAATTCCTTTAAAGTAGGGACATCGGATAAAGTTATCTTATGTTCTTCCCACTTGTAGCTAGACCTATTTTCTAATTTAGAGGTTATCATTAGAACAAGTGGGGCATCCCATTGCTCAGTGGGTAAACCTAATGTATGAAGAGCCCTTAAGTTTTTAGTTACATGATCTATAACAAATAGAAAAGACTTAGAGTTTTCTTTGATAGGTTCAAAGTTAAATAAAGATTTTAAGTGATTATCTATAAGTTTGCGCTTATCATCATAGCGAGAACAGAGAAGTTCCCATGCTGTAAGGTAATTCTCATCAGTTGCATCTAAATTGCTAAGTACATTTGCAGCTTCACCTTCCAAATATGAATTTAAATAGTAAAATTTGTGAATATTTTGTATTTTGCTATTGCTATGTATAAGAGAGCTAAAAGTTTCTTTGAAAAGCAACCATTTTGAACATGAACCATCATACTTATTTATTTGAATTGTGGGCAGCTTAAAACCCAAACTATTAGGACTAATATGGCTACAGCATGAGTGTACAGATGATTCATCAGACTTAGTGCTAGTGTTAAGCTCTGATGGAGAGAATTTAATTATTAAACGTTTAGCTAATGCAATATAATGATCAAAATCTTGTTCACAAGCCTCACGGATATCCAACTCATCCTCCATAGATGGAGATAGCAATTCTATCCGTGAATTTAAGCCGTCAAATTCTTTAAATAAATTTTCAATTCTGGACAACCTCAATTCCAACTTATTGATTTCCAACTCGGATACAGTTTCTAATTTAATTAACACATCCATGTGGTTTTTAAATTTGGTTAAACGGCCTTTAATGTTGCTGCGCTTAACACACAAATCTTTGTAACTATTTTCCTCTGAGCTGGAAGTCATTGTGGGTAGATGAAATTAACCAGAAAGAATATTCTAGAATTTAAAAGAATAAATAATTCAATGTACGAACGATACGCTCCTTAGTCCAACGGCAGTGCTGGCAGTAGGCAGGCAGGCAGTGATCAGCGAAGCGTGCAGTCTTAAGCAAGCAGATGGTGGGTGAACGTCTCGTACCAGGCGGCAACTGGAATTAATATTTGTAGGCGCTAAATATATTGCTTATGTAGCAAATTAAAGCGGATTGTATCAGCACAAGGCTTGTGAAATGTTAGTTTTGTAATGGGAAGGTTGAATTCCAATTAAAAAAGTGATACTATGCAGATAGCACACTAAAATTGTTATATTTTAATATAAATTGCTTATAGTCTGATGCAGAATTATGTTGAATTGGATGACATGGCAAAATTTGAAAATAAAGTATGATGATGTGGCTAATTATTTAGCCATAATTTAAGAAAATATTGAATTTAAATTGTTGAAAATTACTGAATCTACAATGAAATTAGCTAATTGCACAAAATTGAGTAGGAAATATGAAGGAATAAGAAAATGGAACGAGCTCACATGTGGTAGGTGCAATCAGGCATGCTTGAGGCACACAAAATTAGCGTGCACCCGCTTTAGGCGCCTGATGCGTTGGAGTTGGTGGATGCGCAGCCACGTGGCGCATGCGCGTGGCTAGGGGCCACAAAATGGCTGCGGGCACGGCGGCGATGTCACGGGGATGGCGTGCAGGCGGAATGCCACACGTTGGCCGCAGGTACTGATGGCTTCGCCGGGACGGCAAGCTAGCAGCCTTCAGCTTGATCCTTGACCTGGGTGACTTGTAGGCAGCACGCTGGATCTCCTCACCGCTGTCGCCGTGGCACATCCACAGAAGAACCGCGTTGTATAGCGAGGTCCTGTCACGGTCGCCAATTTATGTCGCGGCAATTCGACATAAATGAAAGAAGGATGTTTGCAACGTATTTGGTTTATTACAAACTAACTTAAAGTAACGTACAATGTTGTATATTCGTGAGCTCGAAGGAAGAGAAAATAAGAGAAAGAGGGTTCGATTGAAGATCGCAAGCTTTATATAATGAAATCTTGACAACCGTTTGACAGTTGTCAAGTATCTGTCAAAGTGACTTAGGAAACTGGCCCTTTGGCCTATTATGTTTAGGGAGCGTTGACACGGGCAATGTTAATGGCGTGATTGGCGCCAACAACGGCTTTTGTATTGTTTACGAAAACAAAAAGGAAAAATGAAAAGATAATTATTTTTACCCCCAAGAAAAACATAAAATGAACAATTTTGAAGAATATTGTTTGAGACGGCCGCGCGGCCATTCAAGCTTTTTATCAGTAAAAAGTTTGTGTGCACAGCGATCTTAAGTATATTATGAACATTGCCCTGCCCATAGTCCTTGTGAATAATTTTACGCTTCGTTAACTTCATTGTGGAGGGTAAATTCACTTAAAAGAATATTGGTCGACGCTCCAACAATATTCCCTAGCAGTTTTTCCTCATTATCCGAAAAAAAAGTCCATAAACCCAAATCTCGCTAGTATATTTTTTGGAGATCTTTTCCAATTTGACATTGAAAGATCGATTACTAAGATTAATACGGTTTTTTAGTCAGTGAACATTATTTTCGTGATATTTTGGAGAGAATAATTTGTTGTTGATGTACTAAGATATAAGTTCTTTGAGTTTTGTGGACGCTATTCTCATGATTAATAGCGGACAAGGACTGAAAATTGAAGACATAAAATAATTGTTTGATTAATTTAATTTTGTCTTTTTTGTGATAAACAGTGCTTTACTAGAGCAAAGATCTGGATCTGGGAATCTTAGGTCCACAAAATAATTGATTTTGTTTCTGTTTTTGCTAAGTCCGTAAGAGAAACGTTAAACGATTCTGGAGGTGGGTTATAAATAAATAATAATAAAATAATAATTTATTTTATTTTATTTATTAATAAGAGCAATGTAAAAAAACTAAAGCGTTTCTTGTTGTTCTTTTATAAGTGTATATTTTATATTTTTGTTAACAGGTCCTATAAGTACTACGCCTGAAATGCCTACCGCAGCGGATATGCAACAAGCAGGAGCTGCAGTTCACAAAGGTATTAATAATACTTTTTTTCTTTATATCTAAGCGATTTATTTAATTTTGTATTCTTAAAAAATGATCTTTCTTTTTCAGATATAAAATTTTGTACGACGCTTGTGGTGATTTTTTTGACGGCGTTTACCAGATTTATCATTGTATAAAAAATATGTAATGATTAGACAAAATTGAATTAAATAATACGTATATGAGCTTCATTAATACAGCATTTTACTAAATTTTTCTTGGAAATACCATCTAGTCATATTTAATTTTACCAAATTATAACCAAATAAAAGTATTTTTTTTGATTGTGAGGAAATATGTTTACGAATAAAGGTAAATGTTTAATGCAAAACATTAATACAAAACTCATAAAATATGGTAAATACATTAACGGGTTTTCATACTGTTCATAATTATACCAAAATATAACCAAATAACTAATATGTTTTTTTATTGTAAGGAAATATCTCTAAGAATAAGTTGAATGCAAAACATTAAAATAAAATTCATTAAATAAATTGTTACTTACTGTTTTTTCATAAAAACAAATTACTGTTTTTTCATAAAAACAAAAGAAAATTTTTACCTACAATTATATATTGCACCTTTATTTCGAAACCGTTACTTAAAATTTCGTAAATTTCCGACAACCGTGTTATAATAAAAAATATTTATACTTATCACGCTAATGGGGCCTCATGTATTTGTATTAATTTACATATTGGACGAAGCATTTACTATGAACCTCTTAATATAAAACAATAGTCAGAGTCAGAGTAATAATCTTATTCTCATTAAAAGCAAAATTTAGGATATGTTCTCCATCTTTCTTAAAATGTTGTATGCTACGCAATGCAATCCACAGAAACCTTGAATACACATCTAATAGAACACAAACATACGTCATTGTAATTTCGATACTAAACGAAATTAAGTGAGATATATCTTTTGAAGGATAGGGTAAAGTTTAAAGAAAAGTGTGATTATTTGGACCAACACAGGTGCACAGTAAGGGGACAGAAGCGATATTTTGTTTTTAAGCTTAATCATGAAAAATACAAAAGGGAATAGTAACTTGCTATTATAGTAAAAATATATATTATGTTATAGTAAATAAAAATATTATTTCGTATTTGCGGCTCATAATATAAATGAATATGCAATTTCGAAAAGGGCACATCTCTGAAAATTAAAAATGTTCAGGAATTGAAAAAAACTGATTATTTTTCAAACTAATGTATTGTTTCTAAAAGTAAGTATTGAGTTATATTTTGATGTTAATAAGCCTTCGAAAGATACTAGATTGATTTATTTTAAAATTAATATCAATGTGTTATTAGATATTTTATAATTGTGAGATGTGCCCTTTTCAAAATTTACTGATTTGAGTACAATAGATAAAACAAAAAAACATTTGAAATGTATGTAATTTTTATTTCTGGCAGCTGAAATTTACTAATATGGATAAATGATGAATAACGGACTTTTATTAAAAATCTTCTTCTACAGGCTCTCTTTCGGTAGTAGTTAGCCATTCTAGAGTTTCTTCATAAAAGTCCATAAATTCTGCCGGTAATAAATTGCTGACATTTCAAAGGTGAAACAATAGTTTCACCTTTGAAATGTCAGCAATTTTTAGATGATTTATAGGTACTTGCCACTATAAGCTAAATTTTCTTGGTTAGGTAAGTTACTACGTTTTCGGTACATTTTTTCCGTAACTTCTCACTGATAAAGGTTTAGCTTTAAAATTTATTTGAGCCCATTTCTTAAAATCTTTAATGTCTTCTGTATTGACTTTTTCTACGTTAAATTTCGCAGTGTTGCTCGATTTTAAAATATTGAAAATATAAATGATAATAATAATAATATAATATAATATTGATTTATATTTATATAATTAATATATAATATTTATTTTAAATATATCTATAACATCATACCAAAAAACGAGGAAAACATTTGGCGGTTAACGGCGGTAATTTTAAATCAATAAGTTCGAAAAGGACACATCTCTAGACATGTCTCTAGAGATGTGACCTTTTCGAAATTGTTTCTGTACAGGTTATGACGTTTATAGTAGAATTATTACCAGAGATGTGCAGTTTTCGATCATAATGGGTGAAGACAAGCATTTATGTCACATTGGTATAAAAAACGTATTTGACAAAATATCCGACATGTGCCCTTTTCGAAATTGCATATTCAAATATATATTTATTAAATAAACCCAATTATGCGTTCAAAACACGATGTATTTAGACTGTATTTAAAAATAAAGAACTTTTTTTTTAATATTCGTTTTGGTGTGGGAATTATTTTTTTCGTGCAGTAACTGTTTCGAAATAACTGTGCGATATTTTATCGTGATCTTTAAATAAATTGTATAAATTATGTAAATATTTACTGTAAAAAAAATGGCCTAAGAGTGATGTTAGACATAATTTAATTTGTGTATATTTGTAAAATAAAATATGAAGCTTAATTAACAAAAAATGTAACTCGCTTATTCATTGCAAAATTTTAAATATACTTAGGTGTTTTTAATTAAAAGTACTATCAACCAAGTTGATTCATGATCCACCTTAATACAATTTTTTTAAAGACATTTAAAAACACTAAAATCTGAATTCACTTGTTTTAACAACAAATGTCAACATCATCAAATATGACAATTTCAAAGGATATATTTGTCAATGTCATGAATCAATTATGCTGATAGTACATATTATTATGATTATATGTTCATTTACATTTTTCTATGTATTATATTTTTTTTACGACGTAATGAAAATAAGAAATTAACCATAACTAAATGTGTAACAAAGTGTCACGGTCCCAAAAGTATTTTTAATTATTACTCCAATTAATTAATATTATATCGCTTCTTACATTTCAAAAAAAATATGTGATTATAAGATTGTCTATGTGTTATGTTTATTTTGATGGCTGTATAATTTCAATGACGGTATAATACGTATAATCCGTACAAAATAAATACAATATATCAATCAGCAACTTTTTCATTCAATTGGAGGTTTTATTTTACTTCTTTTTTGTGTAATATAATATATCATAGATGTGTTTCGAAACACACCTCTGATATTTTTGACATATTTTTTTAAATTTATGTTTCTTTATTACGGTACCTAATTTATTTCAGTAATATTTTAATCGCATCTGTAAAGTTCTCATCTTTAACATATTTTATTAAACGGTTCGAGAATAGGGAACTAGGTTCCTTTAAAAAAAAAACAGGGTAAAGTTAAGTTTATAATAAGTTTAAAATTAGCCACAGTTAAGTGTAAATTTTGTACTGCATTATAATTATTTAACCACTTTTATTGTAATACAATGTTACTATGCTATATACCTTAAGAGGCCGGCGAACGGACCGTGTTTTTACCATTTAAAAGCCTGTGCAAAAATATCAGATGGAGTAACTGCTATCTCTATTTGGCGCATAAGCACTTACATTTTACTACCGCTAAAAATGGCTAAGGAAGCAAATACAATTTACCTTGGCTTTCGCAATATATAAATAAAATCTTAAAATTTTCCTCATTTATTTTTGTTAATACCAAACAAAACAATATAAACTGTGTTTTTACAAATTAAAAATAACAAATATTAATGATTTCGTTACAGAACCAATAAAATTAAAATCTGACGTTTACACTGTAAGAATGCGTGAATGCAATTCGCAAAATTTCAAATTTATGTATTTGTTTTTATTTAACACCAAGATATATACTATTTAAATGTAAATAACACAATATTATTAGTAAATAAGCTGGAATCACAAATGATTGCGGAATTCCGTTTGTATGAAAAAATCATGATCCGCCTGACCCTTTAGCATTCGTTGCACACTCTGAGAATAAATAATATAATATTAACAATTCTATTATTTCCACTAATTAATCGCACTTGTTGTATGAAAACATAATAATTATGAAACCTCGCACATCCATTTGATTACTCCGACGATTTGTTTAATAAGGTTCGAACAGAATATGCGAGCTTTCATAATACGTATTTGTTCAAAATACGGGTGCTCATGGAACGGCTTCTGATCATTATTAAAAATAAATTGTAAATAAATAGAGGTATAATACCCGTTATATATACCCGTACGCAACAATAAGTTACATTTTATTTGTTTAAGATTTATTCTAGTTGTAATATTTGCTGTGAATATTAGCATTTATGGATAAGATCCAGTCAAGACTTATATTGTAACATTTGAAAATAAAATGATCGTTGTCTGTATTCTGTTTTTGTTTTATTTTCTTGTGAATTAAGTAAATATATGTAGCCGACATAACTTTGTAACTTCAGCATCAGATTTTTTTTATAAAGATTCTTATAATTGTATGGTCTTAAAGTCTTTCTAAATATTTTTTTGCATACCTATCCGAAGATATATGTCATAATATCCCATCCATAAGTACAAAAACACAATTTTGTGGTATTGACACTATAAAGCAGTGTCACTTTTACCGGACCGAGTTCAACGCTGATGCCGAAATCGAAAATCAGTTTTAACGATGAACCTGGACCGATAACATTGTCCCTAAAAGAGTTTGCCTCTGAATTGTGTTTTTCACTTGCACTTTTAAAGATAAAGATAAATTTGGATTTTTACATTAGATAGAACGCCAGAAGCAATTACACTATCCAATGATCCCAATGACAAGGCCAAATACACGCATTCACTCACACAAGCACACCCAGTCTCGGAACAAATCTTTGCAAATCACACAAAGATTTGTCCCATGTGGGGATCGAACCCACAACACCAGTGCAGTGGAGAGCGGCTAGAAGGTTCATTTGCATGAAGGTTCCTTACGTGACGTAAAGGCTTCCTAAGAAGTGTTTTTTTGTAAATCTACCTCTATTTCAAATTAGGGTTGAAAGGTTGTATGGAAGTTAGAAGCACGAAAGGAGGTGCCAAATTTGATAGGCTTATAATTGCATTTTATAATTTCAATTAACTTTCAGTTCTTACAATTCACTAGGCAAAACAGATTCGCTTAGAAGTAGCATGCTCAATAATTTAGTAGCATAATTTGTTCAGGAGAGATTCAAACGTATTTATTATTCAGTGGACAGTTTGAAGCCCCAACGAATCGTCTAATGCATTTGAAAATGCTTCTGACTGACCCGGTTACGGCTTGATGGATCACCTCCACAAATTATATTATGATTTAATTTTGTAAGAAAAATCTGGGACTCAATCGTAGTAATAAAATTGTATCTAAATGATTGATCACATTAATGGTTGCTTCGGTATATTTCTTTGGTATATTCTAATTTTTGAAATATAAAAATGTGTATAAGGGTGCGTTTCCACTAAAGAGGAGCGGAGCATTGAATAAACGTGTAATTATTTAAAAAAATCCGCCATGCTCCTCTCTCTTCAAATAAAACAAATGTGAACTGGGCAAAACGGCGTGGGACAGTGCTGACATTAAAATAAAACATATAAACACGCGACTCGGCTTTGATCGGCTCCTCCGTGGCCGTATGAAACTAAAATATTTCATAACAGTGCTGGATATATAGTACATACGTTGTGATACCGACAGAACTAGTACTTTCTACGTGAGACTTACGAGTACGAGTTACGAGTGAGTACCACGGATATAAAAAGTACCATATTTTTTATATCCGTGGTACTCATAGGTAAGTCTCTAATATGAAATATTAATTAAAAACTTTACTGAAAAAAAAAGACGGCAGACTAAGAACCAATTTCAAAGGTAATAAAATAAAACCTAACCGAATATAAAATTGACACAAGTAGGTAACACTCGAATAAAGATCACAGCTGCCATTTGCATTTATGTATGTTCTAGGGTTATCCTGCCAAAAAGGTTTATCTACACCTGTGAAATTGGGGTAAACATTGGTAATTTAACAATGACTGTACTGTAAGCCTCAAGTGGTTTTTTTATAGATTTTGATTGTAGCACAGTAAATATATTCTTAGATATCAAAACCTTGTTCACGTACCAGTTAAGATGAGCAAGGCATTCTTTGTAATATTAATAATATCTACATAACAAACACATCCAGCAAAATGTGAATTCTTTGTCACGCCATCTCATTCGTTTTGCTCGACGTAATATGACGATCAAAACGTATGAGAATTTTGACAGGAACGTGATGTGAATACTCAATGTGTATTGAGAAACCTCTTTGGAGTAAGTTGTCAGCATTTCAGCTCACTTTCAGATGAAGAAAATATTACACCTTGAAGTTTTATTGGTGTGGCGGTATTCGCACATAATATGTGACGGATGACATTGGCAACGTCAAGTAGTGACACGAGGAGTTCCAGGAGGCTTTATCTGGTTCACCTAATATAAGGCAAGCTGGTCAATCGCATCAACAGGCCAGTGAGCCTAGTCAAGTTTATCAAGGCCTAAACGCAATCGTCCTAAGGTCGATTATAAAGCATTCTTTTAGGAATTACTTTATGTTATGTTTTGTTATTAGTTTTGTAGCTTAGTTCTCTTATGTTATGTTTTTGGTATTAGTTTTCTACATAGCTTAGTTATCTTAACTCTGTCCCTAAGCTAAAGGAAGGAATGTTGAGTATGTGTATGGAGTATGATAGCGTTATGGAGTTATGGAGTATGATAGTGTCAGGCAATAAATGTCAGTACGAATTAGCAAGCCGTTGTTTCCTTACATAGTTGCCCGTATTTATCATTACACACACGTCACATACGTCAAATAGCGCTGAGTCGCGATAACGAAGTGTTCACAGAGACTGTTCATAATATATATACCACTTGGACAGCTGAGCCAGGCAATACCACCGACCCTGGTCGGAGAATCCTCCCTATGTTGTTGAGGAACCTTACACCCTGTTCCTCTACATTGGTATGAATAATGACTACCAGAATTACGTTTTTATGTGCGATATAGTTTTAATATATAAGCTTACCTTTCTAGTGCCGCAAGTTAAGAATTTTGCTGGAATTCTAAAATTCTACTTTTTATATTTATTTGTTTATGCTTAAATATCTAAAAATCTCACACATTTAACTGTTGTATTTTAACTTCTGTTGCGACTTAGTGGTGTCCAGGTTTTCATTCTTTGTTTAACAATAATACGAGTGAGTGCAAATGTGCGAAACACCTCGCGTACGGAACAGAAAATACTTGTGTAAGGATGTCAAAAATGTATGATAAAACTGGATCCAAATTCCGATCCGGAATCAATAGACTTTTCGAACGTTTTTTAGCCATAGACAAGAATTTTCTGTTTCGTCCTGTAACGTTCCAAACATATGCGCCCACTTTTAAGCTTAAACCAGTAAGTATCATGAAAAAGACAGAAGAAGTTATAAACTAAACTACTTAGATCTCACATTATAGTAACATAACATAACATCACGCCTATATTACCTAGAAGGATGTGGCAGAGGTATACAACACCCACACTTCACCTATTATATTTAGGTCCCATGGTTAGCCTGTCACCATCCACCAGGTACAATCACAACTCCGTGCCGCTATTGTGAATTTCCTGACGCAAAGTTCGCAAATAACACTTTGCCCGATCCAGGAATCAAACCCAAGAACTCGCGGTGAGAAGCGCATACGCTAACCACTAGACCATCGAGGCAGTTATATTATAGTAAATAATTAATAATAATAATAAATATCTCACAACTCACACACAACGCCATCAAGTCCCAAACTAAGCAGAGCTTGTAATATGGGTACTAGAATAACTGATACTAATACATATTTACTTTTCTTTTGTAAATACATACTTATGATACATAGAAACACCCAGACTAAGACAAACCCCCATGTTCATGCACACAAAGATTTGTCTTAAGCGGGAATCGAACCCGCGACCTGGGCTTCGCAGGCAGGTACAATACCTACTCCGCCATCTGGTCGTCAAAATTAAATAATAACCTCTTCACTATAAAGTGGACAATTCCAGAGTTATTGTGCAGCATTCATCTATACAGGTAAGATACTTTTTTACTTCCTTTTAAATAATACTCTAATTACACTCAGCCTTGGCGCATTGGATAAAACATTGGTCTTACAATCGAGAGGTCAAGGGTTCGAATCCTGGCCATTACGCCACAGCTTTGAACTCAATCCTTACACAAGCAAGCGTATTTAGCTTAGCTGGAGAGGGTTATTAAGAATAATAGTAATTTGATTTGCGTGTGTTGCGTTTTACGTTTAATTTACTACAATTTTATAAGTAGGTATATTTGAATGTCACTGTATAATGACTAAGACAAGTGTTAAAGACCACTCTTATTAATTATAAGACCAATAATTATACCCAACACTTATGGCAAATAAATTCATTTCATTTCATTTTAAATTACTAGTAAGTTTTTTACACAAAAACATTTAATTTATGTCCCGTAAAAATGTAGGTAATTTGTTCCGCTCAGGTGACAAAGCGCTTCAACCTCATTTTGTATACAAAATTATCCACTTCATTCACTTAATTCGTTCATTTGATCCCTGTGAAGTGACTACATGACCTATTTAGCGACGTAATTAAAGTAAATATTTTAATTGCTATGTAGAGCAGCCGCTGACAGAAATATTGGAGCAGACAAGTTGACCAAATAATAATATCTCTGATCGATGTGAAATTTCAATGAGATCTTCAGAAAATTCATAACGAAATTGTATGTAGCCTTTAATAATTTGATCTCAAAACATACTTTTCCTTAGTAAAAATCATATCAAAAATATGTCTGAAATACATAATCTTCGTACAAAGTATAGTATTTTAGCTCAAATGTTGATAAAGTTTTTCGCATTATAATAGCAGCCTTGTATTTAAACATGTACTACTGCTAGGCTCGGGCTTCTTCTCATGATGAAAAGGGTTAGGCCATAGTCAACCACGTTGGCCAAATGCGGATTGGTACACTTCACACACCCTTAAACACTTTTTAGGCACTCTCAGGCATACAAGTTTTTTCACGATGTTATCCTGCACCGTTAGCGAGCGATAACTTATGTGATAAATACACTCATATCTTCGAAAAGACGCGTCTAAAAGTTCTTTTTTTTTGACAGTGGTGTGTGTCCTAAGTTCGAACCCGAGACCATTGACTTCGCAGTCCTACGGTCTCCCACTCGGCTGTCGCTGCCCTTATTTTTTCTATATACAACAGTAAATTTTGTTTGGAACGTTAGCATAAATATAATATATGACATTGTACAACGCGTTTTTCCACTAGACCGCGACGGAAGGCATGGCGCGCGGACCATCTAATAACTGAGGCAATACTAAGTTAGATTCTATTCATGCTATTCTAAAGTCACCAGCTAGATTTACATTTATAGTCACCTCACTTGCCGAAGCATGGTCTCTGTAGTTCGTGCTTACCAAGCGGTTATCCATTCAATCTCGTCGTTCCTTTCAAACAGAAAGACTCACTTAGATTCTATGAAGTACACAGGGTGGAATCGTTAAGTGTTTTCGTAATGTTTTGATATCTCTAAAATTAAGTGTATAGGATTGATCTAAGTTCAAAATTATGCTATTGTTCGTTTTATTTTGAAAATATGGTATGGTACTTTTGATATCAGATTAATCAGATAATTATCTAGTTAGATCAGCCTCGGCAATTACTGGTACATACAGTCGGCAGTACTTTACTTAAAGATAGAAGAAAAGCTCGTTTTGAAAGCCATAATGAAGTATCCGTACTATCCAATATTCAGAGAAGACCAATGGAAGATCTTAAAAATTCATATGTTTTAGACTTTGTCATTATCGGCAAGTGTTATGCCTGTGATATATTTGATATCCAGTGTAAAATTTGCGCGCAATCGTTCAGAAAAATCAAATGAAAAACTTTTTAATCGTGTCTAAAATGTAATAGCTCTCTATTAAAACTAGGTAGACAGGTGAATAGCCGAGCAGCTACCGTACATTAGATCGCGTTCAAAGCGCAATGAGGTCAGGTCACGTCCACTTCATTCTATCGGCTAATAAAACTTACCGCTATATCAGAAATAAGCGTTTTAATAGTTATGAAGAATATGGGCTAATAACTTTTAAATTATTAAGTTTTTATCTACATTTATTGTCAACATAACATAACATCACGCCTATACCGAGAAGGGTTTCGCAGATGTGTACAATACCCACACTTTACCGGTAATGTTTAGGTCCCATGGGATAGGGAGTGAGCCTATCGCTATCCACCGGCACAATTCCAACTCCGTGCTACTAAGAATTTCCTCACTCACGGAAGGTTTACAAGTAACACTTTGCTTGATCCGGGCATCGAACCCGGGACCTCGCGCTGAGAGGCGCATACACTAACCACTAGACCAACGATGCATTTAAAATGCATGTTTGTTAGTGGTATTTTTTTCAAATTTTGTGTAATAATTATTTGGTGGTACAAACTAAAAATTTCAATAAAAATTTGAGAAAATGGGCGCCAATAAACATGCATAAGTGTTTTAGATCTTGAGATGTTATTGTGCAATAAAAAAATGTGTTTATGAAAAAAATCTTGAATTTGTTTTCATGCAGCTGTCGCGTGCGAACAAACACCTGAACAAAACATTTTACAGCCAATCAAAACACGTGATTTTTTTTTAACTTTTGTTTTGCAAAATGTTTTTTTTTTTCATTTTATTGAACGAAGCTGATGACTACGGCGTTATGCCACATATGCCCATTACTTCAGGGCCTGATCGCACAACCAAACCGGCACACTGTATTGCAAGCACTACTATTTGGTGGCAGGTTAAAGGTAAAGCGGTAGTGCTGCTGCCCGCGAGCTCATTCACGAGAGCTCTACCACCAGTAATGTTTGGATCGCAAGAGACACCGCTTATCTGAAAGCATTACATTAAATAACATCCCAACTTAAAGATAGGAGGAAAACCTATCGGCATCTACTGGGCACATTTTCAGACTCCGTGCTGATACTGAGGATCGTCCTGGGGATTAAAATAAAGAACTTACAGCGGTTACAAATTATAGATCAACAAAGCTGTAACGACTAAGCGCATCCAAAAAATAAACATTATTCTATCGTTTTAAAATATTTTAAAGATATTTGTTTTTTTTTTAGTTTTGCTTTTTAAAGGAACTTTCAGTGTTTAAGGAACCCTGTAATAACACCTCGGTTCTAATATAAATGCAAGTGAGAATGTCTGGGCTGCCAAACTATTGCATACTTGCACCGTCTCATACACCCGTACCATGAGTTTGTATTGCTGCAAACAATACGATTATTTTTTCAGGTGAGAAAAGTACAGAACAATTCTTCTTTCTTAATTTAAAAAAAAAAACATAAATAATGGTGTGACGACAAATACATAAATTAAATTAAAATGAAGAGTAACATAATATCAACAACCACAAAGAGGTGTATTACGGTCACGAATACGATATTATGCTTCAAGTGATCGATCTCTTATTGAGTTATATTTTTAAATATGTTTTTCAGTACTATGAAAATAAAAAACATGTATAACTTCATATGCTTAAATGTAGAATAGACCAAGCAAATAGATATGCAGGGCAAAAACTTCTACGCCAGAGTGAAAACTGACTGCAATCGATAAGCATGTGCAAATTAATTATTTAACAAGTGTAATATACCCACTATTTAGATATGTAACTCCCTTATCCATAACTAGTGTAGTAAGTCTTTACTATGACTTAAAAGATTTGCCCTGTGTACCTAACTCGTTGGCCACTGTACTAATTTCTACTTTTAATGTGTTTTTGAAGAATTAAAAAATAATAAAATTATTGAATGAGAATAATGTCATAAGAGACCTTTTATTAGTATTTAGTATAGTTGATTAGGACCATGAGTACCCATAGTAGAAAACTAGCAGCTGGTAAGTCGATGTGCTCTAAACGAATCCAGGAGTTGAGCTGATACGATTTCTTGCTCAATTGCACTTCATTTTTACAACAGCTGAGGGTAAATGTCTTTTATGTTCATTTTCAAGCGTTTGTGCTTTTCGAAAGGATTTAATGTAATTGCCAAATTCAGCTAAACTGCAATTGCATTCACCAAGTTGGTATTGTGCACTATTTAGCTGTATATGGAGCTGCTTCCGTGAGGATCATTTGACATAACAATTTGTCTTTATAGCGACATAAAATTAGCGTATAAAAAAATTCAATGTGTCAGAATTTGTTTATGTACTAAGAAAGTATACGGTCAGCCTGATGGTTAGCCCAAAAGCGTGATTTATGCATTGCAGGCACTATAAAATCTACAAGCACTCTTTTTGAAGAACGGCATGAATTGTGTAAAAACCCGGTCAGGGAGATGAGATTGCCGTCACAGTTGCATCCTATTGGTCTAAAACCATAATATAGATAGAAGAAAAACATTTTTATTATAGTCATTGACACGATAAGAAGAAGAAGGGAGATAAGAAATAAGTGCTAAAATCAAATTAATTACTTACACGTTATGTCCTAACATATTAAAAACTCACCCGCCAAATCTGTCTGTATGTGTGTGTTCACGATGAACTCAAAAACTACAGAACGGATATTCATGCGATTTTCACCATTAGAAAAAAAAACAAATTATAAAGAAGCTACTACTTAATAATTTGCAAAAGTTACCGTGGGTGGAGCCGCATGCGTTAGCTATATCTCAGCAGCTCAATTGGCATTAACATTTCCTTAATCTGCATAAACTAATACGCTTAAGCTCTGCCTACCGTAAATCGATAACCATACCATTAACCCATATATGCAGTTTAACTACTGGCTTTATCTATGGCTATAGTTAGACATTTAATAGTACGCCTGTAGTCTGTTACTTATGTAGAGAAACAATTACATATTATAAAGTCACGCCTATATTACCAAAAAGGGTGTGGCAGAGATGTACAACAGCCATATTTCACCGTTATGTTTAGTACTCAAGTAATTGGGGTTGAGTCTATTAAATGGTGGTGGTAGAGCTCTTGTGAATGAGCTCGAGGGCGGCAGCACCACCGTCTCACCTTTAACATGCCGCCAAATAGTAGTGCTTCCATTACTGTGTTCCGGTATGGTGGTGAGATCAGGCCCTGAAATTACTGGCACTTGAGGCATAACACCGTAGTCCTCAGTTGCAGCGACGCATCTATAATCTGCTTTTGTGGATTGATGATATCCATGGACTGTACTCCACTTACCATCAGGTGGATTACACGTTCGTTCGCTGTGGGCGAAGTATAAAAAAAAATGTTTTATTTAATAATAGTTGAAGCTCGAGGGGCGCATCTCCATTATCTACCTTTAAATGCCTTTATGAGTATAAGATATCAACATAACATCAGTAGAGGTGTAAAATACCCATATTTCACCTGTTATGTTTAGGTCTCATGCGATAGGTAGTGCGCCTATCGCCATCCACCGGGCACTATTCCAACTCCGTGCAGATATAGGGAATTTCCTGACAGAAAGTGCACAAATAACACTTTGCCCGACCTGGGAATCGAACCCTAGACCTCGCGGTAAGAAGTGCATACACTTACCACTAGACGCGGCAGTCAGTCAGGTATTAGATATTAATACATCATGATTCTTAGTGGACTCTTGGATGTACTAGGGTTTTAAATAGTTAAATAGTTAGAAGTCCTTGATACAACTCATTAGCAAAAAACAAAACTTTGATTCCCGAATCAGTCCGTGCTACAATAATATAAATATAAGATCGCTTGAACCGCATTGCGACGACTCAGTTATTCCCCACACCTGCCTACCCTATGCTAATACCGGTGCATATAGGGAACTGCAGCGATCAAACAAGAATAATTCAATTTAGGTATTCAGGAACCGTGTACTTTTAAATCTTTACTTTGTTTTGTTTTGGAATAATGCCAATGGTTACGAACTAGTTCTTTGTACAAACGGCTACCGATCAACCTATACATTTCCAGTATAGAATGCTCTCGCGTTGTATGGCTTTTTGTGCAATGTGAGACCAACTAGGTTAATCTGTAGCCATGTGTACTTCTGTTTATTTGTGGCCGATAGTTGCCAATTGTTTGTCCCAAACTGCCACATATTTTTAAGTCCAAATCGACACAATATATTTTATAAAGTGTTTTGAACTAAAGTTTGTGAAAATATCCGATGAAAATCTGCAAAACAGAAACACTTAGGAAATATTTACTCTATATTAAATTCACACAAACAAAACAACACGATTTTTCGGTTAGTCATCTGGTCTGCAACTTATGTTTATTTTAATATACAGTACACAGGACAAAGCTGAAGTTTATAGGGCGTATACTTTTACGCCATAGTTAAAAATGACTGAGCTATGCAAGTGTACATACAACCTAAACAGTGAGTAATAGTGGGTATACTTCGCTTCTTTAATGTGTAACTCGCACATGTATAACTAGTTTACTCAGGCTTCACTAGGACGCAGAAGTTACTGAAGTATATTTTACATATTTAAATAAACAGCTAATGCAACGCTTAAATACAGTGGAATCTCAAAATGCTACAAAAGTTTAGCTACTGACGTTGACAAGTAAATCACAACATAAGCCTTTGTTTATTTAATGAAACATTTTGACAAACTAGATTCTGCAAAATTAAACTGGAATCTTTTGATTTTTATATTTTAACTTCAGAATTCATATTTTCACAGGCAGCCTCCAGAGAGTGCCTCCCCTGACTTACAGCACGTCGCAGATGCAATTTCAAAACGATGTCGTGACGTTACAAAATATTCGTATTCAAAAGTCGTAGGAAACCCGTGACCAGTATATAATGATATTCAATTTTCACATTGAACACTGTCAAATAATATAAAAGAGATAAAAGTGTATCGCTGTATCTTGCATGTTTACTTCTGTAAGATTTAAGTGCATTTACAGTTTACGTCTTTACGGCTGAGTCGAGATCGCGAGACTGAGTATGTCCCGCGCGGGACATTTAATGTATGGTGTGCCTACAAGGAATCCTTATATTTATGCCATGCCCATCCATCTGCCTGTGCGTCGAAACTGTTAGTGCTAAAAAGTTAAGTTAAATAATGTCGTCGAATAATTAATACCAATGTTCAAAAACTTGTAAGATGTCTATCTACTTCTTTAATAGACATCAGTGCAACTTTAATCACAGTACGCGTTTAAGTTTTCCTCAAAGAAATAAAGCTTCATTAAAAGTTAAACGTGCTGTTTTAATTTTCTATACGAGAAGATATTTTAATGAACCGCGGTGGGAAACAAGAGTTTTAATCTTCCGACTTTTACCGTGCTGAAATATTGTTGCTACAGATACCATCTCTTTCATTAGTTCTGCAAAATAGAAGCATAATTCAGACTGACTTTTAAGCATCCATTTAGATATTCAGTAAAAAAAATATTCATACAAACATTAACTGCCTTGGTGGTCTAGTGGTTAGCATATGCGCCTCTCACCGCGAGGTTTTGGTTGCGATTCCCGGGTCGGGCGAAGTATTACTTGTGAATTTTTCGCTAGAAAATGCACAATAGCAGCACGGAGTTAGAATTGTGCCCTGTGGTTGGCGATAGGCTAAGCTCATGGGAACTAAATATAACTGGTAAAATGTGGGTACTATACCTCTGCCACACCTTTTTTTTTAATCTTTATTTCTAAGGACTTTTATACAATTTTGTACAAGTCAGTCCGATTAAGTATAACTATAATAGTAACATAACTAAATTTCAACAAATATACTGAACAACATATAATATTCTTCACTGCTTGGATGCAAATAATATTGTGTATAGCGCCTATCTGAGATGTGTTTACATTCAATGGTTTAAATAACTCATTTCTATCCTTCTGAAACCGAACACATTCCATAAAAAGATACAGCACGTCGTCTACTACCCCACAAACTTTACAATTCGGGGACGCAAATTTTACCTTATGGTAGCCATATTTATTTGATGGAATATGTCCGGTTCTAATTCTATGCGCTACAGTTATTATTTTTCTATTTAATTTACTAAAATACACCAAGGTATACGAGGTGATTAGGATTGCAGAGTTTTATACCATATGCCCTTTTTAACTGATCTTTTATCAAAATATTCTTTCCAGGGGTCTTGACATGATATTTTATACTTAGACCACACCTTTCTGGGTAACATTATGACGTTATGGTATGTTATACCTAATAAATAAATAAATAAATAAATACTTGATTACCGTGATTTTTTTGATATTATACTTTACCTTGTACTTGTAATTGTGAAAACAATAAAATATAGTTTTGTAAAAGTTTTCTGCGATGTTTGGTTTTGTAGCGTCCGCTGGGCAAATAAATCTATCTAAGCTAGTGTGCGAGATAAAACAGGGGTCTTAAGAAAATGCCCGTCGTAACAACGAGTTATCGGTCGACCATCTAACAACTGGTATTTCAGAGTAATCTGTGCATGACCCAGATCACAAGATTTATACGATCCTATTCTAAGCAAAAATAAAGACGGAAATTCGTATACTATGTACTTTTGAACTGCCAAGTATTTATATTCGATTTAACCTTCCTCATAGCACGCCTTGCTAATCTTCAAATTAAGATTTGATTATGATATAGTTATCGACATAGAAACGCAAATAATGTTTGCATACATTGTAACATTAATACCCTTTTTATGGTGGGTAAGCTCGCGTTTGACCACGATCTCCCCTGATGGTAAGTAATGACGTGGTCTACTGTCAAGCACGGGTATAAGTGTATCATTAAACTTAAACTAGATAGCAACATTACCCATTAAAAAGACAGTATAAACTTAAATTTTATCACAGTTTCATCACAGTAATTGCTTGTACTGCGCCGCTATTAAGCTTTTTCATTGCTACATGCGTAGGCTTCCTAGTAGTTTGGAAACTCGAAATACTTAGAGCGACAGCAATTTAACAATGTTATCTTGGTTCTTACCTGGCTCTTTGTTGGTCTAGTAATTTAGTCTACTGGTTATCACGCCTATACGGCCTCTCACCACGAGGTATTGGGTGTAATTTAACACGATTAATTGTAACAAAATTTTTATTTGGGATTTTTTAGATAGGATAGATGGTGATAGACCACCTATCGCATGGGACTTTAACATGACGTGTGCAATGTGGGTGTCATACTGCTGCCACACCTTTCTGGGTAGTTTAGGCGTAATGTTATGTAAATTGTTTCTTATACCATAATATTAAAAATATACCTTTATTGATCTTGCAGCAAGGTCGACATAACTGCCTACTCTAAGGTGTAAAAGCGTATCTGAGAGTTTGAAGATTTAAAGCAAAAAGCGAGGGGTTGTCAAGTGCCGCAGTCAATGGTGAAGTGCCACTCGAGAACATCAAAGGCAAGAATTTCTATGTACCCTCAAAATAAACTGTGATAACGCACCCCCACTAGATCGTAAGATATTTTTTTATACGGTGTTTAATTTTGATTTTTCGTATACGCAGCCAACTAGCTACATCAGGAATTTAGTAAACAGCCTAGGCCGTCCACTAAATGCCGGCATCCAATTCATTGAGCGCAACGTTTAACCAGATGAACGTCGTAAAGACATTTAGTTAAATTAGATATGGCTGATTTTATGATGTTTCCTTAGGATGATAAGCTCACAAATTATGTACGATAACTTTTTATCATTTAGGTAAATATAAACCCTACATAATTTGTTTGTTACTGCCTCCAAGTAACAGTGATAGTTAACTATTTCCAAATATATAAATGAGTTTTAATGAGAAGAATACTAGCGCTAATTTAAACTTTAAACTGAAATTCACGATCTAGAAACTGCCTCTGCCTTCTGTTATTATTCTACGCGTCACATGTGTTATTAGATTTCGCGTTATGATGAATTCACTGTAGGGAGTTCAATATACTGAGTGCACAGCTTCATAGCAGCAAATTAGCTTGGCATTGCTTAAGATGAAGATGCTCTAATTAGAATGTATTCAATAATAGTGTGTGGTATGCAAAAAGTATTCAAATAAAAATAAATAAATAAAATAAAATTCATTTATTAAAATACATTGGTCAAATACATAAGCGATAACAACATTTAATATTATTGTATATACATAAGTGTATATATAAACAATTCGGTGCCTGAACTAGGTAATCCTGTGTTTCAGGCTAATAGACTAGTATTACAAAAATGGTCTTAAAATTAAATAATCTTGTAAAAAGAAAACAAAAGGAAAAGGAAATATATTTTTAGGTGGTAGTCAACTCTTAAGATAAATTGGAGTAACTAACTAACTAACTTAACTTTATTTATTTATCAATTACCTATATAAATTAATTTATATAAATTATATAAATGACTTAACGAGCGTGTTACGTTTGAGCTTTTAGGGCTTCTTACCCAAAAAGTAGTAACACACATATACAATAATATTAATAAATAAATAAAATTAAATTAAATAATAAATTACATTATGCGTCATAAAATTTAATACCGAGACCAGAAGGCTAGCAGCATTGCCACGTTGAATGGCAATGCTTATTCGCTGGGCGAAGTAAAAACCAGCCTTCTGGTCGCGAGAAGCGTCGATTAGGCAAGAGATCGATTAAGAGTAGTTAACTTTGCATGGCTAAAATATCGATATTGTTATGACATTTATCAGCATTTGTTTATGAATACAAATAAATGAAATTGAAGTGTCTTTTAATATAAACAAAGTTTTCCAAACATTTATGGGTATTTGCACGATACATTATGCTGTCTGTCTGTTTATTTGTATCTTCAAAATGGCTAAATGGATTTTGATGAAAAATAAGAAGCTTTCGTGTACCTACCACGCGGACGAAACCACGGGAGAAAGTAAGTCTTTTCGTTTGATGACGCTAATCGCAGGAATTATTGAATGATTATTTTTGCATTTTATATTCTAATTTTTAATGATGGTTTAAAGATATTCGAAATTACGCTAAACGCCACAGGATCAGAGCAGTAAATTCAAACACGGCTCAAAGTGTGGGCGGAGGTATTACTTAACACACGGAATTCCACGCGGACGAAGTTAAACGCAAAAGCTAGCTATATGTTATGTTATAAAGAGATGTTATAAAAATATTCGGCAGTTAAAATCTGTAGCTGTATTTTTTTTTCTCTTATGCTCTTCCTATAACGTAGCAATCTGTTTTCTTCGAAACAATGAGCTATTTCTTTGGCCGTTGTTATTCTGTGCTATATGTAATGGGTTGGAGTCCAGTGTCCAGTGACAGTAGCTGTATTGAAAATGATTGGAATCGACTGAAGTTATATAAGAATCTCTGACTCGATGGTCTAGTGGTCAGCATATGCGCCTCTCACCGTGCTCGATTGGTTCGATTTCCGGATCGGACAAAGTCTTATTTGTGCCATCTTAAAATTCACAATAGCAGCACGGAGTTGGACTTATGCCCAGTGGATGGCGATAAGCTCACCCCCTATCCCATGGTACCTAAACATAACAGGGTAAATGTGGGTATTGTACACCTCTGCCACACCCTTCTGGGTAATATAAACGTGATGTTATATTATAAGAATTTATTGAGAATTTCAGTTTCAAAACGATTTTTTTCCATCACTTGAAATAACATTAAAATTTATCGGAATCGATAACAGATCCATTCAATCTTGAGAGGCGATGTCGACAATCGGGAACGAATTTTTATAGATTGGTCTTCTTGCCCTCGTCGAATGTTAATAGACGTTTATGATTGTAATCTCTCCTGCAAATTATTACTGACAAGGGTGTAAAATTTTATTCGTTTTATCTGTCTTTGGATTCTTCAGATTTTAAGGAAGATATTTTAAGAAGTTGAAAAGGTCAAATGTATTACAGTTAAATTATGAGAATTAGTTACAAAAATGTTTGCAGAACTTTGGGCACTTACTTATGGAAAGAGGGGATCTATTTTCGAATTTTTTGCCGAATTGAATCCTAGCCTTACGAGTTCAACTGAATATCAGTATTTTACATCGAACGCTTGCCATTAGGACAAATTATTAGTAATGGAAGTTCCTTTAAGATAATCTGTGGAAACTTGTAAATGGCCTTCATTGTGTTTATTTTCTTTTAATCTGTTAGTTTATAGCTGTAAGTTTTCCAAATAAAACAAAATAAAATAAAAATAAAAATAATGAAAATGGAAGTTATTTCAAATTAAGTTATCACATATTTCATGAGTACTTAGTTTTAAATAACCACATTTTAAATCAATTAACAAGTAATTTTGAAGACATTTAACTGCCTCGTTTGTCTAGTGGTTATCGTATGCGCCTCTTAGCCGGAGTAGGTACTCGAGTTCGATACTCGGGTCGGGTAGAGTGTTACTTGTGATCTTTCCGTCAGGAAATTCTCAAAAGCAGCATGAGTTAGAATTTTACCCGGTGGATGGCTATCCAATGGCACTTACACATAACAAGTAAAACGTGGGTGTTCTACACCTCTGTCATACCCTTCTAGGTACTATAGTTGTGATGTTATAAATAAATAAATAAATAAAATGTCTTTATTTCAGATTCAAGATCCATACAAATTGCATATTATTAGAATTATTATATTATTATTACATAAATATTTATCATTAATACAATCTATTTTTAATTTAAGTATCAAAATAAATCTCTAATTATAATTATAATTACATCTATCAGTCAATCAGGCAGCTATTTCTAACCATCGCTTATACATAATAGAAGCATACAGTCGCAGTTATGAAGATTTGGTTTTTTAATGTTTTTGAAAATATAAACACAGTCTTATTCTACAGTCACTTAAAGAAGTTACCTAGCTTATCGCCAAGCCGCAGACGGTGATCCACCAACTCGGCAATTCTTTAGAATACGTAATTAAGAATATTTTACCTTAGCAGCCTTATTAATTCAGTTGTAGAGTTGTTACTTAGTCAGCATTTTTGCTGGATACTTTTCTAGCAATTTAAACCATAGTTTAATTGGAATATTTTAGATTAATAGTGGCATGATTAAAAACAATTTCTTATGTAATTGCATGAAGGCTCGGACCATTCATTTTCGTTTCACAGACGCCTAAGACAAAAACATGAGTCAAAAATGATTTTCTTAGCTTAGCTGACACAGCTTTGTAATATTTAAGCGGTCGTGATGCAATGGATAAGGCGACGGTCTTACGATCGTGGGTTCGAATCCTGGTCACTAAACCACGGACGTGAACTTCCTCCTAACACAAACGAATAAAGCTTAGCTGAAGAGGGTTGATAAGAATACCTACTACAGATAGCGCGCGAGTTGAATGCAGTCGGGGTCTGAGGTAAAGAGCGGGAGCATCTCCCCCCGCTATCCGCACGCCCCACCTCACGCGCCTGCAGTGTAGTGATGTGCCATCCTTTTCAACAATCGTACGTTTGCCGTGTTATTGTGTTAATACTGAAGTTCCCGTGTTATTTTTTTATTTTAATAATGACTGATCCGAGTCCATCAAGTTCGTTACAAAAAAACTTTTAAAAAGGTTAAAAGAAGTTATGGAGCTGGCGGTTTCTCAGGTTACAGAGGAAGATTGGCGTTGCTTCGATGATCACGTCATAATTTTAGAAGAAAATTACTGACAAAGAGATGGATTAATTGAAGATACCATAGATCTATTCGTCATTGAGGTCAGCGACTGCGAGGATAGTGACACCGATTCAACCATATCTACCATTGAAATGTTTTAAATTGTGAAATGATTATTAAAAACGTGTAATAATTATGATATTGTTTTTTTTTTCATCATGTTAACCTAGTGTAAAAAATAAAATTAAACTTATAACATTGTTTAAATTTATCGACATTGTGGTCATCAATCATTATAATTAGGTCACAGCACTACCGCATTCCTAAGCTCTGCATTCAACTCGCGCGCTATCAGTAGTTATTTGTATTTGCAAATTACTAGTAAGCTTTATAATAAATAAATATGAGTGTGTTTCTGTGTGTGACTTTTTGTTTTGTATCATTGGACAAAATAGGTTATTGTTTTTTTGGATACATCTTTTTTGGCGATCTAATTGAGTGTCGTCATATCGTTTTGTGCTTAACTAACAAACTAATTAAAGTTTAAAGAGCAAATAAAAATTGAATTAAACTAATAAATTAAAAACTATTAATTGAGTATACCATTCTATTTTAAAGTATCGAAGTATTGAAGAGTGTCTTGGAATTATTTGTTGATGAAGTTAAATACCCTAATACTCTATTGAATCATAAGCGGCGTCACACACTGTTATGCCCGGTTCTCCGTTCGCGCATAGTGTAACATTCGAATCTGTCAGGTCACAATACAAGCGGTCTGAACGCACCTTAATGCCAAAAAAAAACGATTTTCAAAATTGTACATGGTAGAAGCGACATAGCGACATTTATTTAAGCCACAGCTCCCAATAATTGTCAGAACTCATTTCCACCGTTTCAATTTGTTTTTCATAAAAACTTGTTATGAACAACATACATGTAGGTAGTGTACCTAGTACAGCTATGAGTGTATACACCCCCTTCAACATTCCTTTTTTAACAGCTAATAAATAATAATTCGGCTTCCCCTTCTGTTAGGGGATAAGTAGAGGCGTTGACTTTGATGTTTGAAAAGCCACTTCATGAGTGCGCATACTCCAACCGCATGATTAGACGGGTAGTTAGGGGAGCAAAGTGTGCCCGGAAGGCAAAGAGGATTTTGGCCAGCGTGATGGACTATGGCCCAACCCTTCTCATCATTAGAAGAGGTCTGAGCCCAGCAGTGGGACATGTATTAGATACAGGGCTGCTATTATAATATTTTTCATTATTTACGTACCATCAGAAAAGTTTGAGCATGCTTACTTTATAAAATATTCCCGAGAAGCGTATTTGAGCAACAAGGAACATTATACACCGTGATATGAGAGCGGTATCATATTAAAGTGCGTTAATTTTTCTGATGGTACATGCATCTGCATGCATATTAACACGTTTTTATCCTACGGTTATAAGCAGAGACAAGGAACATACATAGTTAATTATCGTTGTGTTTTTTAAAATACATTTTTTTTCATTAATATTGAATATATAAAACAAAACAAATACAATAAAAACAAATAAATTCTACTCGAACCACTAGGTTTAATTTAACTGCAACAAATCTAATTAATAAAACTGTTTTGTATTCCAACAAACAATGTTAATCGATTCGCATCCGCATTTCCGTTCCCGTCGACATCCGATCAAACAGTATCGAATATGTAATCGATATCATGATTAATCATCGTGTTTATTTTTTATTGATTAAACATAAATAAAAATAAACACAAAAACAAATGGTCTAAGATTCAGTGGCTGCCCGACTTAACGTAATTTTATAGAAGAAGACAGTTGCCTTGTTTGTGCCTCTTATAGAAGTTAAAATAATCACTAAATATGGAATTTGGACCGTGATGGAGTATAAAGCGTTATTTTTGGATAAATGTTGACCTTGGTGAACAACTTATCCAAAAACTACGCTTTATACTATGACGTAACTTTTATAACAACTTTTTTAATACCTCCCAAAGCCACCACAATCCAAATTCCATACCTGGTGATTGTTTTAACCTAAATTAGGGACACAAACAGGAAAACTTACAGCTTTTATAAAATGACGTAAGTCGGGCGACCACTGGCTCTTATACTAAACATGATTTAGCTATATTCTAAAAATAACAACTCAAAGCTTTATTTACCGAAATTTGAGCGCAATTAAATTATATTCTGCCTTCCTATTGTAATATTTTATTATTTAGCTTCCGCCACGTGGTATGCTTGAAAATTATTATAGCTTAACCTTTCTAGTGAATCACTCTATATTTTGGTAAAACTCGTTGGATAATCCGTTCAATAATGAGTTAATTACGAACAGACAGACACAGCGACTTTTTGTTCTGAAATATTATGATAATTTTTTTTAGTATGGACGTAAGTAAAAAAACGTGAAATGTTGCTTAATATATTTGAATCACTTTATTTTCCTTATTTATTTCATTATCGAAATTAAAGACAGAATAAGAAGATCAATTAATTTATTTTTATTAAAACTTAAAACAACTTAACTTAGTATCAAAATAACATTGAACCAGATTGATAACTTTAATCAAACCGTCTACCCAAACTATAACAAAAAGGGTAGAGTGTACCCACACGGACTGCTAAAATAACCTAAAATATTCACATACGCAATATAAAGGCTTGCTATTTGGTGAATTCCTAGAAGGGAGCTGAGAATTTATTGGATACCTTCCGTTTCAATTTGCAAACGCGTTGTAAAGATAGTGTCATTTCGCCCGGTCGGACCTCTCTGAAGAGTTTGAATAAGTGCTTTTGGCTCAGACTAAAAAACCAATGTGGACACGTAACGAACGCAACTATCTATGCAAATAATGCAAATAATGCTTCCAAAGCTCGCGGGAAAGCGGGGAGGTAAATTGTACCGTGCTAGTGTCAAATCATAGGATTTGACAACTAGTTTTATATGAAACTAAGAATACTTGTATCTTACTTAAGATAGGAACAAATGGATGAGCGTGACGTCACGAAATGACGTAACATACAGTTAGCAGCTGGATGGTTAAAGCGACTGCCCGGTGTGCAGTAAGGTCGCAGGTTCAAATCCTACCGGTCCCATATCTTTTTCAACTGTTTCTTAGTATAATTTGCTAAGCATAGCTAAATGCTATAAAATAATTAATTAAAAGTTTTAAATGAAGTGTATGATCGGCGGTCATCTCATTTGACAGCGAAGCAAGCTTGACAATTACACCTCCGGTTGGCGTCGTTCTCTAAGGCTTTGGGACAAGATGGGGGTATTTAATTTGTAGCTAAGTTACACGTTACCAGAAAGTTACTTTATTGATCCGTTCTTACTTATGGTTATACTTGATATTTTTACTCCAATACGAGTAAAACTTAATTTGGACGGCTAAGCACCATGGAAATCAAATTAAATTCCGTTTGAACTGAATGTATAAAAGATCTTCACGGTTGCACTTGATCGAGTAAAACCTTATGTAAGGACGGAAAAGGTTAAATTATAACTTGACCTAGTATTTAGGTTACAATCTGAAACATGAAAATCGAACACAGTTATATTATTATGTTCAATGTATTTGAATTAATGCTATAATTTTACTTGCCACTTACTTATCGCTGGTGAAAGGAAGGGTGCATTCTAATGCAAGGAGTATTATTTTAGTTACTGACTACAAAGTATAAATCTTAGTTAAGTAGTTTTATGTGATTTCTTGGTGTTATTTTAATTTCTTTGTTAAAGACCTACACGGTTATCCGGCCCGTTGTCACTAAAATGTTCTATAGCAAAATTGACAGTTCCATCAAATATAGGATTATAGTTAATACTTATTTTAAAATCAATATGATTTCACAGAATAATTTGGCAATGCCGCCAGCCTTCTGGGCACGTTACTCGTGGCTGACATAGATGCAGATATTTTTTGACACTTGATATTTATTATTTTTACATTTTCTTGTCTTTTTGTAAATAGGTATTAAATAACATTTCACCAAATTAGAGTTAGTGAAATGTTATTTTAATTTATTTAATTAATTGTAAGAAGATCAATAAAACTTATATCTCTAAAATATTGCTGAAAATCTTAATTTCACAGTACGAAACCATTTTAAAGCATTTTAAACTTAATACTGAATTCGTATCTACAATACTCAATTTGTGAATAAAAATTTAAGTAATACCTCTTTTCCTCGTACGCCAGGCTACCGATCAACCTATACATTATTAATATAAGCTTGCATTATACGGGAAGCCTATACAACGCGAAAACATCTTATAATGGAAATGTATAGCTTGATATTAACCGCCTGTAAAGTAAAGTGAATGAAGTCAGTAGGCATGAATAGATGACTGATTCTATGCATAACGCAAATACTTCGCAACTCAAGAGCTGTACTAACGGCTACACGGTCTTTTTTACGGGATATAATCCCACCCACACGCCCATCACTGTGACTACTGTGACGCTAGGATCTACAGCGTCAACCAACTGAAAGACACCGTGCATGACACACGGGCAATCCCAGGGAGAGTTAAAATTGTTTTGGAACCCGCAACGAATCTAATCAGAAGTATATACATAGTTGGAGTTGGAAAGTATGTATCTTTACTTCTCGGCTACACGGTCTAACGTTTTAAGGCTTCCCGTGCAAAGCGAGATAAACTTATACTGGCAATATAAAGGTTGATCGGTAGTCGTGTGTTATAATCATGGAATGACTTCAGCATCGGTTTTAATGGAAGGGAATTGATTTTTTAATTGGGCTGACTAAAGGCATAATTACATGATTTTGAAGATTTAATGTGATCACGTTGTTGTTAACCTTTGTTTTGATGTTATTCAAAGTATATGTTGTTACATTATTAAACGATAATTATTTTGTGAAGCAATACATTTTACAAAATAGATGAACACAGTCAGGTATTTTTAGATTTATTAAGGGAAAAACTCTGTATTTTGAATTCAATTCAAAAACACGTCAAAACATTACATTATAAAAATTATATAAAAATAAATCATAAATAAATAATGATTTTATGATTTTGTGTTTGCTATGAATAACGTCGAAACCTTTTATGTCTATGAAGTAATAATACAGATTAATTTAGCAAAAGATCAGTGAGTGAAGGCTATAATGTATCGAATTACCGGACAAAGCCATAGGGAGCAGCTAGTGATATATCAACTCGTGAAAGGAAATAGCTACCGATAAGTCAACGGGATCAGCACGAGTGGACTGTAGTGATACGACTGTAAATTATGGGCTATTTTGTGCACAGTATAAAGCACAGTGGAAAGAACCGGAGATTCTGGGCTGAAAAATGGGGTTATTTATCACAGCGAAAGAAAAATAAATTACATTGTGTAAATATTCAATCATAGCAGAGTTACGTCACAACTATACTACTACAAAAAAGATAGATTTTTGTTTCTTTATTTGTAGTAGGCTCTAAAATTATTGAACCGATCTTGATAAAATATGGTGTTTAAGAGCCCAGAAAAAAACTGGACTACTTTGAACCGAGTTCAAAAAGAGAAGGAAGTTCTCAATTCGGTTGTATTTTTTTTTTATGTTTGTTCACCGATTACTCGAAGACGCCTGGACCGATTTGAGAAATTCTTTTTTTGTTTGAAAGGATATACTCTAAGTCACGTTCTGATGATGGGATCTTAGAGAAATCGAGGGCAACCCTCAAATTTAAAATTATTAAATTATTATTTAATAATTTCTATTTAACTAAATGTATAAACGTATTATTTTGTGTGAAGTAAATTTATTTTTTGCTTTTAGTTAAAAACCGACTTCAAAAAGTAGGTCTTTTTGAAGTCAGTTTTTTTTTTGTTAAAATTTATAGACGTACCACTTGGTTGGAGTCGCGAATGGAAGCTTTTATATTTTATGCCTAAAATATATATTTATATTATTAAAATAAATATATATTACAGATAAACTGAACCTGATCAGAACCCGCAACAGAATCAGGTTCCACAGAAAATACTATTATAAAGATGTATGTATTTAAACTATGTACATAAACGACGAAAAATTCAAAAGAATTCGTTTGTTATTTACTTCCTTGATGCAAATTATACTGTAAATTTTCGCTTACGAATACATTGCCAATATTCCTTAGCGTATTCACGCTACCTCGTAAAACCGACAGCGCTCTCGTTACATATTTTTGCATACTTATATTGTGACAGTAATACCGTAATACCTTGGTACATGTAAGATGCCAAATTTGTATGATAATTTTCATTTGGCATTCGCGCCCGTAATTTTTCTTCGCGGTATTTTTTGGATACAGCTCTGGGGGTGTACAACGGTTGTGTCATTTTTGTTTGTTATGAATTTATGCATGTAGAGTATAGTTTTTTTTTTTTAATTTAGTTGTAATTGGGATAAAGAATGAGGTTCTATAGGTACATGATGATTAGTTGCCTAACAGCGGTTTCCAATGGCCTATAATTAGTTCTTCTTCATTGAATCCCACTTTTTGATTCCATTTTTTTTCCGTTGGATACCGAAAATATGTGCCTATCCATCATAAAAAAAAAATATTGCCGTTGAATCCCATTTATGAATAATGCAGTTTTATTGCAGTTGGAACCTAAAAATTACTGCCGTTGGTTCTCAAATATAAATAAATATGTGAATGGGTACACTGGAAACAAAAATAAAAATAAAGTTAAGCAGAGTTAATTAAATGCGTCTTTGAATTTTAAGTATATGTATACGTCTGACTTCACTTGATCATAACAGAAGATTTTTTGATAGACTTCTTGGTCTCGTTGGTACTGTCAGGTCTCAGGTTCGATCTCCAAATTGCCCAAATTTGTATTCTTTTTGAGAAATCTTCAACTTGAAAACTTTACACATACAACGAAAACAGCAGTTTTCTATACATAATAATATCATTCCCATTGTCTCTTCCAGTAATATAGCATGGACTAAAATATTGTATAGAAATTACTAGTTTCTATCAAACTTAAAATAATAGCAAGCTATCAAAACTCGTACCAAGCCATCGAATCACATAATTGTGTGGATATTTAGTTTGTAAATATCTGTCACCATTCTCGGAATATGTATTATGCGTGATATTGTCTTCTGTCATAACAAAAGACTTTCACATTCATTATTTGTGAATAGCAAAAATCTTGAAAAGTTCCAAGAGATAACGAAACCACTTAAGCGTCCAAAACTTGGAAATAAGTTTAATTCCACGGAGCATACTTAAGTAAACAGCTGTAGAAAGTGAGCAAACTTCTCGAAAGCAGCGACCAGACATTATGTATGTCAAACAACATGCGTCGAGGGACCGGATAGATAGAGAGCCCGTGGGCGCCCTTAATGAGAGTAAAGACCACCGTCCTCCATTGACATACACGTCGCATGGCACCAACCAACCCTTTGAAAGATACCTTTATTTTCTTCAGAATTCAAGGGTGTCTGTCACAGGGAAGAAACCATTGTGGTGTGGTGAGCGGTAGTTTCTACAATAACTAAAAACAACATATCCAAATAATGAGCTTTTTACAGTGACGTTACTTTTTCAACGTATTTATTTTTAATATTGCCCAAGGCCATGATCCAAATTTAATATTTGGTAGTCGTTCTAAGCTATATTGACGCACAATCAAGGGAACTTTTAGCTTTTTAAGTATCGTAGGTCGGCCGCCCCCGGATCCTGGACTAGGAAGATTACACGCCGAGAGGACACCCAAGATTTTCACAATTTTTGCGCTTAATCTCGCAAAGAGGGAAAGTTTGAAACTCATTAGAGCAAGATCAGGGTACGAACACCGTAACAAATTAAATTTAATTCAACCGTAATCAAGATGTTTTTGTATGATCCCGAAATGGCTGAGACCCTGATTTAGATTCTGTGGGCCGTCTGTTTGTCTAATGATCAAGTACTGCAAATTAGATTGCCTTCGTTAGCAACGACTAAATTAATAATAATTAATTTACTGTATAATATGGTTTAAACTTTAAAAGTATTAGTTAATTTTATATTTTTTCCTAATTTGGATTAAATTATAAAACAAACACTAAAGAGAATTGCCAGCATCTTAATCACAAATTCAAAACGTTTAAGTATCTTTAACTTCTATCTTTTATAAATTTTATCTTCCTCTCAATATTTAAATTAATATTGATCTCATTATTTAAAAATAACTTGATGAACATGTTCGACTCGAATTAATAATGGTAAAAAATTAAAGGTTTTTTTGCGTACAGGTTTCTCGCTAAAAAATAAAAAAAAATGATGATAGGAGCGATATCGTTACATTCACTCGCACATCGCATTAGCTTGTAAAGATTTGACGTAAATCAAAATATATTGGAACATATTTTGTTGTTAATACCAAGTCACGATTTTGTTATCCCCAGAAAGGAGAATTCCTTTCTGGGGATAACAAAATCCTGACTTGGTATTTGAAAGCAATCAAATTTTGAATTCATTCAAACAATGGCGGAAAATTAGAAATGAATCCGTGCGTAAAATGTCAGCCATTTTCAATGAGTTTTGAGAAGGATTATGGAATCGATTGTAATAAAACTAAATGGCTTGATAATTGCTTGTGGAACAAAGAGATCCATCGTTGCGACGGTTTTCGGTTCAGTTTTTTCATAAAACAAATATTAGGCCGTTGTAGAAATAAATATTCTTTTATTGAGTATTCTTTATAATATTGAGGCTATATAAGACTTAGTCAGGGGTATACAGACATAATCAGTAAAGAAATAAGCCTACCACCGATAATTCGATCTTTAACGAAAATAAAAGCGTGGTACATACCCCTTATATTATGAGGGGGGATATCTCCTGCTATCAAGTAAAACGCTTTTATTTTAAGTATGGATTAAATTATCGGTTGAAAGCTTATTACTTTTTAAGTACATTCAAAATATATAATATATATATTTTTATCTACTTACCTCGTAAGCGGAACATGGACGGAAGCTAGTAACGACGTATCGACGTACTTAGTATTTAGGTGTGTGTTTTGTGTGTGTGTGAGTGTGTGTTTCAATTGATCCTTCGATGTCTTTGTGAATTGCTAACCACAGGTTGTCTTGTTTGTACTCCTCTTTGGTCCGTAAATTCATTTACAGTCTGTCACAGTATGCCGCTGGCCAAAGGACTCAAATCTAAAGGCATTGTAGCGTTTCAGTTACGATACTTCACTAAGGGATGTCCCTTCGTTGATGTTTTGTTTTCTTGTGTCTATGTGGTCGTACTAGTATAATTGTTTAACTTAGAATATTTTAGTAAAAGGCTGATATAACGATGAGAATGGTTTAAATCGTATTTTTTGCCTTCAAAACCCCTCAGAAAAATAAAATTGTATGTAAAGTGATTTTTTTTTTCATTTTCAAACTTCGTAAAAGCAGTCACAAAAATGGATAAATAAGCCAAAAGGACTATGTGGCTTTTGCAAGACCAACATTAAAATTATCAAGTAATTTAATGAAACTGCGATAAGTTATGCCCGCCGTCCACTTGGAGATAAAGGGAACTTTAAACGAGAAAAGTTGAAGATTGCTCGTGGACAAGTGAGGCGAGCTCCTGGGATCTACGGAGCCACACTTTAATTTCAACAACTGTCCGTCGGACTGATATGCCCATTGTGCGATAGGTCGGTAATCTCAAGTTGTGCAATCCAGGATAGTTTGTCTGGACACGTTTCCCGCCGTAGACATTGATGCGAAAGTTTTTGGACGCTTAATTTTGTATTATTATTTATTCAAAATATTATTCTTAATTGTGCCTGGTGAATAGCGATAGGCTCACCCCTAACTCTTGGAACCTAAACATAACAGGTGAAGTGTCGGTGCTGTACACCTCTGCCACAGCCTTCTTTGTAATATAGGCGTGAAGTTATGTTATGTAATTCTTAATTTCAAGCTATCACCAAATTATGTGAATGATGTGGTATCTTATAATTTAGAGAATATACTAATATGTTTTTATATCTTTTGTATTGTGTGTTAAAAGAGATACATAATTGATTAAAATTACATTAATATTTAAAACTTTATGTACAATATTTCATTATAGGTAATATTTATTCTATCAATAAGATTTCTTGACTGTCGTATTGAGTAAATATCAATACATAAAATCACTCCTTTATCCCAGATACAGAGAGGGTAGACAGAGACGGTGGAACGCGTTAACGAGTATATAATCAAATACGGAATATTTCTTATAGTCAGCTTCCAACTAATTGTGATGCAATATTGTTAAGTGGGTGTTGTGCGATACATCTCTATACATTTCCTTACATTTTCCATAGAAATTGACAGATGACAACACATGACAGCTATAATGTATATTATCTTCGTATTACCGTGTGTTAACCATTAAAAATATGAACTGCTATAAATCGTAGTAATAGTCTACTCGATAAGTTGAAAATGGTACAAAATAGAGATACTGGTCTTAAAATTATGTGCGATACCTCATTGGATTCGGAATGACGCCTAGGAAAATGTGCCAAAAGAGTGTATTAGCACATAAAAAATTGCAAAAGTTATAAACAATTAAAGATGAATAAAAAAGGGCATTTTGTTTTTGCCAATATTTCATTAACGATTAATATTTAAGAAATTTCAAAATAAGATTCTCAAAGAAGAGGAAATTTCCAACAAAAAACTCACAGCTCCCGGAACTCTATCTCCATCCTTACTAATATTATAAAGGCGAAAGTTTGTAAGTATGGATGTATGGATGTTTGTTACTCTTTCACGCCAAAACTACCGGGTCGATTTCGATGAAATTTTGCACACATGTAGCTTATAGTCTGGATTAACATATAGGCTACTTTTAATTGACATACCACGCGGGCGGAGCCGCGGGCGGAAGCTAGTTATTTATAATTTTAATTTGACGCTGAAAATAGGTCTGCGCGCGACATTTTTAGGTTGCACGCGTGGCGTCAAAAGCGAGTACGGCACATGAATGAATTTATTTAAGGTATTGAATATATTTCTTTTAATTTGAACAAAATATGGTATGTTTTGAATACTATAAATAATTTATTCCCGTTGGAAATTCTACTTAAAGTTAATTTTTCAACAAGTTAAACAACTATTAACTAACGAAATTTTCTCGAACTACTGTCTTAATTGTAAGTGAAAAAAAATGATTAAATAATGGTCGTAAAAAAATTCGTAGAGCCTTTCTTACATACATAATAAACAAGATTGTGCCATAAAAGTTACAAAAATATTTATACTTTTTTATAACAGTTTTTTTACTTGAACAACATTACTAGGATTTTTAAGTTTTTGTTAAAGTAGAAAAATTGTTAGAAACGAAGTCTAAATATTTTTTTAACTTTTATGGCACGATCTTGTTTATTATTTTCTCTTCTTTCAGAATCTTATTTTGAAATTTCTTAAATATTAATCGTTAATGAAATATTGGCAAAAACAAAATGCCATTTTTTTTTCATCTTTAATTGTTTATAACTTTTGCAATTTTTTATGTGCTAATACACTCTTTTGGCACATTTTTCTAGGCTTCATTCCAAATCCAATGAGGTATCGCACATAATTTTAAGACCAGTATCTCTATTTTGTACCATTTTCAACTTATCGAGTAGACTATAACAGTGTGTGGCGGTATCCGAACGTAATAAATGACACGTGACGACGACGAGTGCTGAATCGTGATATCGAAATGTTCACAGCAAGTGACTATATATACCACTTTCAACACGCTAACCTTGGACAGCTGTCCGCCAGGCAATACCACCAAGCCTGGTCGGAGGATCCTCCCATTGTCGTGGAGGAACATCACACCCTGTTCCTCTACATTGGTGACCCCGACGTGATACACAGTGAATGCTTTAAAAATAATATTCTCTGTAAAATCGACGCGATCCTATAAAGTGGAATCCCAACATCTTCATTACAAGTTTGCGGGTAGCTAATACGAAGGCAATAAATCGTAGAATATTACTTGTAGTAATATATTGCATATTGCAGTCTTCGGTGGTTGCTTCTATTAACTATGCAAACAAATCTAAAGCTATGGAGGCGAAATCGTTGGATAATTCCTTCTAGAGTTTGTAGAGGAATATGGTGTGATGTTCCTCCACGACAAAGGGAGGATCCTCCGACCAGGCCCGTTGGTATTGCCTGTCGGACAGCTGTCTAATGGTAGCGTCTTGGAAGTAGTATTTATAAATACTTGCTGTGAACATTCAACTATCGCGACAGAGCGTTCTTTAAAATTTGTGATGTGTTTCACTTCTTGATGTTGTCAATGTTATCCGTCTTTAATTATGTGCGCATACCGTCACATTACTCCCCTCCGAGACCGGAGGTCAATAGTTTTTGCTGTAAGTCAGTTGTCTACAATGCCAGTTGAAAGTAAATTATATATTTAAAATCAAAAAGTAACTAAATAAATCTAAGGTCAAGAAGGGTGTATAGCTTTATAGTATTTATAAATTTTGGGCATTTTTTATTAAACTTCTGTCAAAAAGACTAAAAGTTGTTTACAGAATTAAAAGCGTTTTTCATGTCAACCTAGTAGAAGAGTAATGAACTCTCCTTTAACAGCCAAGAGCATTGCAAAATCTCATTACAACTGAAGTTAGCAAGTTCGCTGAATGGAATCGACACACTACATTTGGCAAACATTGAATTAGCATATTGTATCGATTTTGCATACGCTCCAACTGACTATATTACCCGCCGTGCTTTTAAAACGAACTCGCAGACTGATTGCATGTTGGATTCATGTCTGATGTAAACAATGAGACCCATCTTTAAATTTGGTTAAATGTGAAATAATACGATTGTATGTAATATTAAAGTTGAAAAATTAAGAATCCAGCAGGACTCGAACCTGCACCTCTTACGATTAATACAATACGATTGTGTTTTTTATTTAGAGCTTTTTTCTAATAACGTTGTCAGTTTAATTTCTGTATTTTACGCAATATACATAAGGAACCCTTATAGCTTCGCCATGTCCGTCTGTCCGCTTGTCCGAATAGCATCAAAATTGTTGGTGTTCGAAAGATGAAATGCATAAATTTGTAAATAAACTATGTTGATTTATATTTATATAGTCAATAAGGTTTACATTTGTAGATAGAATAAGCAAATTTGATTTTGATTTGACTCAATGCTATCCACCCGATCGTGAATTTACTTTGTTGATATTACTTATAGTAGGTATGTATGGTGAGTATGTTTTTCCGCGTCTACTCCATAGTATAAGGTTTCGTGAGATAGATCCTTTAAGGTATTGAAATTAAATTTGAGGGGCTGCTTATACCGTTTTTTGATTAAGAAATGCGTTTGCGAGATAATTAACTTTAAAGATTTTTTTTTTGTCGAATTTCAAGTTTAGCGTCCTTCCCTCTAAAAACTATACCGTAGGCTCAAAAAATCTGGAAAACCCTGGTGGTAGCATATGACTTTTCTGGAAAACTATAGTGGTAGTTCAAGAGTAATAAGGGCCTATATTATAGAATGCAGTTAATTGGAAGAGTTCGTACATTATACGCAAATCTTTGAAAATTATTACTTGTATGAAGTTGTTGCTTGTTCAATACAGTAAACCTCTTTTTAGTCTAAAATTATTGTAACGACTAACTATAATAAATAAAATAAATAAATAAATATTCCACAACTCACACACAACGCCATCTAGTCCCAAACTAAGCAGAGCTTGTACTATGGGTACTAGAATAACTGATACTAATACATAATTATACTTTTCTTTTGTAAATACATACTTATTATACATAGCAACACCCAGACTAAGACAAACCCCCATGTTCATGCACACAAAGATTTGTCTTAAGTGGGAATCGAACCCACGACCTCGGCGTCGCAGGTAGGTACACTACCCATTCCGCCATCCGGTAGAACCCTATTGCGCGTGGCCCGACCCGCACTTAGCCAGTTTAATTAGACAAGTTATCAGATTTTCTGCACAGTCGCAATGGCTGTCAGATATCAAATGTTAATGGACATGATAATGGAGAACCGAACTTGTATAGTTGTGATGGTCACCAATCCGTGATCGAACTGGATAAGCATTGCTTAACACCATGATCGATCGATCACGGATAGCAGGGCTTTAACTAAGCCGCGAGCAAAATTGAATGTCGAAAAATTTCAGCGCAAAACTTTTCATTCCAAATGTTTGTACAAGTTTGATTCCGGAAAACCTTTTTTCGCTAAAGTTGCAGTAAATTCATAAAGAATGAAACATTTGCAAGTGAAATGAAAGCCGAGAGACGAGAAAAATAAAGGATTCCGGTCGGAAGAAAAATTCCCATTGTTACAACATTCCCGAATGAGGTCCATTTATGCATACGAAAACTTATTACGATTTCGAGAAAAAAAGGAGAAAATCTCTCTTTTGTCCCAGTGAGACAGTGTTCTTGGAATTTATACCGACACCCTTTCTTTAGGTTAGTAAGCAAATGTTTTTTATATTATGTTTGCTGTTAATTTTTATTTTGTTTTCATTTTAGTCATTTGTTTCATATAAAATAATATATAATTATAATTTCATCGCAAAAGAGTTCACATAAATGGCAGTTTTTTTATTAGTCGGTGCGATCCGTTCCTGACGGAAAGTTCGCAAATAACAATTTGCCCGACCCGGTAATTGAACCCGAGACCTCGCCGTCAGAGACGTATACGCTTACCACTAGACCATTGAGGCAGTAAATATATCAGGTGCCCAGTCCGGCACAAAAACCATACGCTCATTGACGACCGGATGGCGGAGTGGGTAGTGTACCCGCCTGCGACGCCGAGGTTGTGGGTTCGATTCTCTCTTAAGACAAATCTTTGTGTGCATGAACATGAGGGTTTGTCTTAGTCTGGGTGTTTCTATGTATAATATGTATGTATTTACAAAAGAAAAGTATATATGTATTAGTAACAGTTATTCTAGTACAAGCTCTGCTTAGTTTGGGACTAGATGACGTTGTGTGTGAGTTGTGAAATATTTATTTATTTATTTATTTTTGCTATGAGAATATTTTACCGCACACCGATAAGTCAGTGAAAAGCCTTAGTTAATTAAGATGATACTGTAGGTTGATCTGAATTAATCTACATTTTAGTAGAACAATAACAAAAGCTGTATAATCTATTATTTATTTTTGTAGCAATAAAATGTTCAGCAAGCGCCAAACAAAACAATGATATCAATGAATCGTCAAAATATTACACAGTTATTGTTATTTTTAAACAATGGATGATAAGTGAACTGCCAATGCATCGACGATCCATCATTGACATATATCACGGAGATGTACTTTATTGCTAGTATTGTTTTAAAAAATACAATATCATTCAACACTTAATCTATCTTTTTATTCACATACGTAAAAACCACTACCATAATTCTGTGCCTCTAGTGAAAAAGGAGATAAGTCTAAAAATGCAACTTTACAGGAGACGCAAAAAACGCCCCGCGCGCACCAAATTACATGTTTAAGTACGTGTGGCATTTAAACAGCTGTCAAATTAAATACATGTGATGTGTTATATAGGTAAAAAATGTATGTTCTTTCTTATTCTGGTATTTATTTTTACATAAACCAAATAGTTTTTAAAATAGCAACTTATACTTACCACAAAACAAACTACACAAGGGTATAAAAGAAGTTAGAACCCTTTTCACATACATAAAAAGTTAATTCACATTAGTGAAAAAGGATACGCATTTGGAATTATTTGTACGATAACTAAGAAATATAATGTGAAAATTAGTATTGGAGTAACCCAAAAAAAATAATTTGATGTGTACTTTTCATCGACATGATAAAATTTAAAAAAATACCAAAATAAATATCTTGTCCCCTTTTTCAGATAGTTATTAGACGTACCATAAGACGCAAGTAGACTTACGTGAGCCTTTAGTGTAAGTTGTATCCATTTTTAAACCAAAATAAAACAAAAAAAAATGCAAAAAACCTAGGGGTTTCATCGAATGTTTTTAAAAAACAACCTTTGCATATACGATGACACTCTAAATGAAGCTTTAGGAAGTAGATATTAGTAAAATGTCTGTTTTTAACTGTAGCTGCAAGTTTTGTCGATGCTTTTCCCTTTACATCTATAAGGTTACTTATGAACAAAACTCGTCTGTCGTAGTCTCCTAAGCTCCAATAATAATTAAAAATCTTATTTCTAAATTCTTCGGGAATTCTTTCAGCACATTTCATTCTACACGGTCCTAGACTTTTAATTCTCCTTTCTGTTACTATTTTACCTTTTCCTGTCTCGTAACTTTTTCCTAAATTTCTCTTCCTTTTTCTTGTTTCTCTATCTTCTCTTCTTTCCTTGATGCTTTTCCTAGGCTTACGATTCCGGCCTTGTTTAATACCTTCTTTATCCCAAAATGACTTATTATAGCTCGTATCTGAACCTGACTCTGGAATTATGACATTACTATTACGTCGTGTGCGCTTTTGTAAAACTGAACAATCTGAGCTACTTGTGACATATGTATTTGGAATGAAATCATCACTACTGTCTGTAGAATAATCCAAGTTAGGGTATGGTAGCGTATCAACTAACGTACAAAGAATATCAAGACAAATTAAGAACGTTTCATCAGAATCAGTGAATATATCGACATCATTGCCAGGGTCTGCGTTAAGGTTTTTGGAACATCCAGGTATTGGAGAACATAGGTTAGAGTTTCCTGGCATTGATGAGTTATTTTTGAAACATTCAAGATTTGGAGAATAGCTGGTTGAACATCCTGGTCTTGGAGAATAATCTCTGGAATGTGTAGCCTTTGGAGAATAGTTTTTGGAAGATACAGGTACGGATATAAATTGGTCATCAATCCAATCTACTTCATCCATCATTGCCATATCTTTGGAAACAAGATCCATCAAACGATTAATACGACCTCGACCAGTCATTCTAAAACAAAAGATATATTTATGAATACATTACACCAGAGAACCGCGTTATGAAAGTTAGGTAGGTAAGTCGAAATAGAAGCATAAAATATGCCAATAACCTAGGTAGGAGGTGCAGTTACACTTTATTTATTATCGATTAGAAATCGATATCGATGCTTCCCCCTTCTTTTCTCCCCTTCCTTCATTCGCCTTTACCCTTGCCCCCCTTCACCCCTCCACCCACAAAAACGTTACAAACATACAAAAACGCAAATGTTTCCTCTTAATAATATTAGTATAGAAGTTTAGATGTGACAATTTTACGTATCTTTATAATTATACTACAAAATGTAGTTGTTTCTGTAAGGTTGACTCACTATAACCATTGTTATTACTGTTTTGTGTGCAGACTTTAATAACATACTACAATAAAAAATAATTATTAAAAAAACAAAAAAAACCCGACTGCTTAAAAAAAAGAACTGAAAAGATAAAAACAAGTATAGCATTATCTACATTAAATTCATTAACAACAAATGAAATATGTCAAACTAAATTCTTTATGATGTTGCAGGCGGTGACAAACGAAGTTTTTAGTAGTAACAAAGTATTGTTTGTCCCCGCCTGCAACATCATAAAGAATTTAGTTTGACATATTTAGTTTGACAAACGAAGTTTTTAGTAGTAACAAAGTATTGTTTGTCCCCGCCTGCAACATCATAAAGAATTTAGTTTGACATATTTCATTTGTTGTTAATGAATTTAATGTAGATAATGCTATACTTGTTTTTATCTTTTCAGTTCTTTTTTTTAAGCAGTCGGGTTTTTTGTTTTTTTAATAATTATTTTTTATTTCACTCTTTTTAGTTCTTTAAACCGACATGTTTTTTTATATCTACTAATTTGTAGGAATCAAATTTTTTTGAGATCAATGAGCCTTAATCGTGAGTTAAACTATCAAATGCAAAAACAATTATTCAAATTCGACCGGCAGTTTCCAAGATTAGCGTGAGCGAACATACAAACTAACCTCCACCGACTTCGGGCGCGCGAGCGTGCCGATATATAAATTGGTAAATTGTGTTTAATCAGTAATATAAATGTGATAAGAAGTATATATATTTGAAATGGTCTTTTCATGGCCTTTTATTTGATACCCATATTACTATGATGAAAAGAAAATCCATACCTCCCCCCCTTTTTTTTCATTTGCCGAAGCCATTTTGAAAATTTATATAGCCTATGTCACTATCACTGTTTCGACGAATTCAACGACACCTCATATGTCAAAATCCGTCTAGCCGTTTGGGCTGTAGGGCGGTACAAAGAAATAGACATACATACATACATACATACATACGCTCGAAAAACATAACCCTCCTTCTGACGCAGTCGGGTAAAAATACAATAAAAAATCAATGTCTTCTCTTCATAATAAGTTACGTAATGGAGTTTTAAAATAAAAACTCGGTGTAAAAGGGTACATTTAGACAAAAATCTAAATAACAATACGTACACATTAAAACAATTCTCTAAAAAATATGTAATTAAGGGTACAACTTACCCGCTCAATTGACGACCACCCACCCGCACCGTACCCCGTAACGACCAGTTGTATCTTTTCTCAAGAAAAATGGCAGCGACGTTTCGGTATAGCTTTAGTTACGTCAAATTGCATTTCTTAATACAAATATTTCAAACGTGAAAACGGATTTCGATCGACTTATTCTGGATTGTTATCATTTATTTTGGTGAAAACGGATTTATGTCAAGTGATATCGTTACTCACTGAACATTTTTTAAGGAACAATTGTACTTGTACCCGTATTCACCAAATGAATTGAAGCTCTGACAATATATGTTTATTTATATAAAAAGACACAAAATAAAAAAATCATAGATCTGTGTAAAGAAATCAGAGTGCACTTACACCCCACTTCTGTAATATTTTTAGTGTTAGTTAACCCATTTTGCACATTGCTAACTTCGTTATTTTTAAAGATAAGCAAGTACTGTTTTCACGAATTGATAGATCATTTTTTTCTGAACCTTTTGGTATACTTAACTCATTTTCGTCAAAATCGGACTTGTACCCTTTTTCACTAGAGGCACAGAATTATTATGGTTGGTAATCTAATACTAATATTAAAAGTTTCAATTTGAGAAAGGTTGGTATAATAATGACAAGACTGGTGAGCCATTTACAAAATAATGTCCGATGAGAAATGTACACTGGGCCAACATATTAAGCTATACTTTTCCAATAGTTGGACTCGGATCGTATAGGCTTCCGTGCAATGTGTGACCAGCTAATACCAGAATTGTATAGTTTAATGTGTGGCCATGTGTAAATGGTTAGGTTATTAATATAATTATGCTATTAACCTCTTTCGATAAAGGCCTCCTTTAAGATTTTCCATTTGTTTCTATCCTTTGCTATACGTAACCATTCTGGACCAGCTCTTTTTTCATATAATTTTCCCATCTTTTAGGCTGTCTTCCTCTGCTTCTCATACCTTATCTAGGGTAACATTCCGTAATTATTCAAATTCAAATTCAATTTATTTCAAATTAGGTGCATACAAAATTTAATTTACATAGCATGACAACCAATGACTTAATATCTAAGATAGTATACACATTACAATTGTGTGTTGTTCAGTGGATGCTTACACTCGCAAACCCTGTGTTGTAGGTCACCCAACATTTTATTTGACAACATAGATATGAACGTGTACATTGCAGAGAAAACAAGAATCATGCTTCATGCTCAAACAAGCAATAGGTTTGTATAATATTTGAATACAAGTATTCAAAAAAATAAAATTTAAAATCACATGTATAGTACTAACATTAATTTAGTAACATATTCAATATCTATAAATTAATAATAATAAAAAAAGTATTGAATAATATCAGATAATATTGCCATAGTACATATATTATATTCCTTTTCTCTTTCTTGTCTCTCAACATATGTCTTGTCCTACGCCAATTCAGTTTCCTGCAATCGATTGATATGAGCTGTTTCGAACTTGTTCTCTCTTCTGATCAAATTATTTGTATAAGTTACAAATTAACGACAATCAAGGCTTTTTAAATGTATTATTTCAGGCGGTTAAATGGTCGTAGAATCCCTAAAATCCCCTTAATAATGAAATCTGTTATCTGATTTTCCTTAACCGTTTACAACGTGTCAAAAAGAACCACCGCTTAAACGACAGTATCTTATAAATTAAATTCAAAGAATGTCGCTGGCAGACATAACTCGCCACGCGGGCTCTGATTTGTCTGACTGATTGAATATAACTTTTAAATAAATATTTCAATAACATATAAAAAAATCAGACATGTTAAAATAAGTAAAGTTCATTTATTTTTTGGGTAGCTTAAAAGCGTCTGGCAAAAGCTCTGGTGCATCAAAAGTGTCTGGCACTTATAATATTACTTTAAAATAATATTCTACATGACATATGTAAAAATCAGCCATGTGAATTTAAGTTAAATAACTCTTATTTTTAGTTACCTTTCTCACCTGGTACCTGCCCAGGTGTCACTCGGCAAGTTACACAAAGCGCGTAGGTATTCAAGGCACACGAGACGCTACTGAAAACTTCAGGTTTCATCCGTGTGAAAATAAGTTATGTCTGTCAGCTCTGGGATCTTGGACTAATAGGAGTTGCGCGCGCGCGCCGCGCGCCGTCTCTCTTGTCTGCGGTTTTCTTCTTATTCGCTTTGCCAGGAATTCGCCATACCCGTGCACCACCTACCTACCTACGCCTTGAGCCTACCATTTTATTAGCCTACCAATTATTAATAATAATACCTTTGTCAATTTTAGATCTTTTTTATTTATTCTGTCTACCCAAATAGTCATTAGAAGACCACGTTACAGTACTTTAAAATGATGTAGTCGTTTGCATAATACTTAGTTTGGCTATTTGCCGTTTTTCTTAACCATTTACAATGTGTTAAGAAGAGCATCGCAAGCATTGCATAAACGACAGTATTTTATAAATTCAATTGAAAGAGTGTCGCCGGCAGACAACTCGCCACGCGGCCGGATTTCCTTCAAATAAATTTCTTTTAGAAATTTTCTGAAGGAACTTTAATATGGTGTAGTCGTTTGTATAAAACTTTACTTTGGTTATTTCCATTTCTTGGCGGTAAATCTAAATGCTTTATGCTCGTGACAGGCTATCTGTTGGCTCGATTTATTTTTAACCAGCTTGTATGCGCGGCTCCGCCCGTCGTACATTGTTAAAAGTAGCCTTTATTTTGCCTGGGTTCTTGAACTATTTCTATTATCTGCTATAATATACGCCCTAACTCTACAAGCCGTAACTTTACAAACTCTTCACCTTGGACAAAACATGTGACTTGACCTATTTTAATGAAATTGGCACGTAAATAATTAATGTATGAACTTTACAAGCGTTTTTGAACGATATAGTTTCCAAGCGAGTGAAGCCACTAGGAGAAACTGCTAGGTAATATTTATAGCCAGAACAAACAATTGGGATCGCTTGTAGAATCCTTAAAATGATGCCCATGACTTAAAGGGGTATGACCAATATACAATGGGATTGTTTATCGTTGCTGTGCTACCAATTTTGTTGCTATATCAAGAAAAAATCTGTTGTATTATGTAAAAATATATAAATATATATATTTTTTTTCAATAGTAAGTCGAGTTTCATGAAAAAAGTTAGTGAACAAATATAAATATAAAAACGTGATTATTCCAAAAAATTTCAGCGCCTAGTTCATCCTTCATGTTTAAATAGAAAATCAATTTGGTATATTTAATCCCGCTTAGGTTATGTTTCTTATTACTAGATTATCGTCATACACTAAACAATAAATTATTTATCTTATATTCGTGTCACAAGGTTGGTGGTGATACAGTTTTTGGGCAGTTTTTTTCCTTTTCACCCAGTAATATCTTCGTAACTTAAAATGTACAATATAAAACAGCAAACTAAGGTATGTTACTCACAGGTGTATCATAAATCTTAGCTGAAAGGGCTCGGACTATACCTCAAGGTATTAAGTGCTATATAAGCTCAATAGATCCCCGTTTATCTGGTTCTAGTGTACCACCGGCCTTATTTATGGCTCTCGGCAGACTATTCATTCGGTAAGACGTTATGGAGTTGTTTGGGTTCATCCTCCATTTTTAAGGGGTTTGCAAAGATTTACTGTGTGATATCTCAGCGTTTAACGACTCGTTTATTATTATAGCCTGCGGGCATTGAATTACCCTTTTTTGTTTTACATTTAATTGATCCTTTATCTTTGGGCCACATTTTATTTTGAGCTTAGTCGTCTTTTATTTGAATTATTAATTTTTTTTTTTTTTTTTTTTTTATTAATGATGTTTCTAAGCAATTAGATACGTCATAAAGATTACAATCTAGTCTAGATATAACATTAGAGACTAATGAGTAATTTAATTTTGACCTAAGCTACTAAATTAATTTATGCTAAGAATGTGTCCATTAACACCTATCTTATTGTCTCTATTATCGAAAATGACACTTTGTTCTTGTGTTCTTTTAAGATAGCACTAAACCACTTGAATCACTGAACTAGCTCAAAAGGTTTCGTCCTTTTAAGTCTTCTAACTATGTCTGTGGTGTCAAGGAGCTGGATGGCCTCGACATTCACGTGTTGAAGAAGTCGTCGTTCATGAGCTTCAGCATACTGTTGTATTACATTGGCGACAAGGTTCACCTTCAGGTCACGATGGAGATCCTCATTTCTGATGTACCAGGGTGCATTCACAATTCCCCTTAATACTTTATTCTGAAACCTTTGGATTATTTGGATGTTACTTGGTTTGGTACAGCCCCAGAGCTGTATACCATAAGTCCACACTGGCATGAGGACTTGTTTATAAATAAGTATTTTGTTATGCACCGACAACGTGGAATGTTTACCCAGCAACCAGTACATTTTTTTATAGCGAAGTTCCAACTCACTGCGTTTCTTTTTGACATGAACCTTCCAGCGAAGTTTTGCGTCTAGTGTCATACCAAGGTACTTGGCTGAGTTCGCATACGGTATTATAAGGTGATTCAGATATACCGGTTGATAGTTGGCCTTTTTGTTAGTAAAGTCTATATGTATCGATTTGGATTCATTTAGTTTTATACGCCACTTCTTTGTCCAGTAAACAATGGTATTGACGGCAGCTTGAACCTTTTCCACAGCTTCTGCATGAGTGACTCCTGTAGCCATGATAGCTGTGTCATCCGCGAATGTGGCAATTATATTGTTTTTTAGCTCTGGAATATCACAGGTGTACAGTAGGTACAGCACGGGACCAAGGACACTTCCCTGTGGTACTCCAGCTTTTATTGGCGTCAGTTGCGAATACGCATCTTCTTGTCTTACTCTAAACATCCTTTCTTTAAGGTATGATTCCAGTAACTCAGAAAACTGTCTTGGAAGCATCTTTCTTAACTTAAAAGTTAAACCTACATGCCACACTTTGTCAAACGCTTGTGCTACGTCCAGGAAAACTGTAGAACAGACTTTCTTTTCTTCTAGAGCCTTTTCTATAGTATTGGTGATACGATGAATTTGATCAACTGTAGAGTGGTTAGCTCTGAATCCAAATTGGTAGTCAGGAATCAGTTCTCGTTCTTCTATAAGAGGCTTCAATCGTCTCAATAGAAGCTTTTCTAGTAGTTTTGAGGTGATTGGTAGAAGCGATATAGAATTATTAAATGAACTGTTAAAATAATAGAAACATACAACTAAGCATATTATATAACATCACCTCAATATGACTACGTCGATGGTCTATTGTTAGCGTATTATAGCAGCCTCACCGCGAGGTTTCAAGCTCGATTCCCAGGTCGAATGTGCTTCTGACTTCTCACTTGTGAACTTTCCGTCAGGAAATTCACAATAGCAGCACGAAGTTGGAATTGTGCTCAGTAGATGGCGATAGGCTCACCCCTATCCCATGGGACCTAAACATAACAGGTGAAAGGTGGGTGTTGTATACCATACCCTTCAGGGTAATATAGGCGTGATGTAATGTAAAAAAAATCTCAAATAGCACTTAAATCTGACCCAAAAATCGAACCTGATATCTCTCAACCAGCAGTACCACAGGTATAACCAATGAAACAGTCTTACAACTATCATTATTATGTACCGATTCGTTGTATTACAAATTCACGAAGTAATTAATGACTTGTTTTCATTACACTAGTATTTATATAGCCCCACGTTCAATCAAAGTTTAGCACACAAAGCGACACAGTTATTGAAACTCAACACAAACCTAACATTGTATTCCGAACCACTGTACAAACGGTTACAACTCAGCTATGCAGTTCCAGTTTAAGCTGGTTGCCCATTGCACGGGCAGCTAACAAATGACTACACATCAACCTATACAGTTCCAGTATAAACTAGTTACCCGGGAAGCTTATGCGAGGTCATTTTATACTGGAAATGTATAGTTAAATGTGTAACCATGTGAACACAAATAATATATAGATTCAGAATAAAGTACTCGTGAACATTTTCTTTGTGTTTCAGTAATAGTGCAATTACACGATCACAATTTTTGCAAGGCAATTCTCTTGCTATCTTGATATTTTTATCGAGATAAACAAAGTAAGCAATAGAATTGGCGTAATTCAAAGCAAGCATTAAAATTGCGGCAATTCTACTACTGTGACGCATCGTTAGTCTGATTTTGTGTATTGTTGATTCCACTGGACTGATGGACTACACGTTCGTTCGCTGCAAGCGTAGTATAAAAAAAAATGTCAGTCATTTCAGAGCCTGATCTCATCACCAAACCGGAACACAGAAATGCAACTATTTGGCGGCTGGTTAAAGCTGAGACGGTGGTACTGCCGCTCTTGAGTTTGTTCACAAGAGCTCTAACACCAGTAAAACTTCTGATGACAATTGCACCCAGGATCTCAGAAATATACTGGATCACCGATCTATGCATTCAATCATGTTTCTATTTAGTTTAATTCAACTTCAACAGATGCAAACTACTCATTTATATTGATTTGATCAAGTCTATTACTCAACTGAATTGTCAAAGGAACAGCGGCAATTAAGGACGAGTCGACACAGCGGATGTCTAATTAATTCACCCCAAGAGAAACCACTTAGCTGAGCAGTTTACAAGGCCATGCTAACAATGCAAGCTCCCGTTGCGATATAACCAGCACGTATAGATTCAAGGTGATGTTGAACAACATGAGAAAAATTAACCTTTTTTCAACTAGGTTCTTTCTTTGTAGGTTTTCTTGTAAAACTAGGAAGAGACTAAACTCCACGACACAGTATCCTTGTGGGTTTAGAGTGATTTAGTCTTACTTTAGCTAGGTTTAAGTATAATAAATTCTGTCTAATAAACTGTACAAATTGTGTAATTGAATAAATATCTTTATCTTATCTCAAATATCTTATCCAATATAAGCTACTTTTGCATGCAGAATTAATTAAAAAACTTAAAAAGTTATTTTCGTTTTTGTGTTCGTAGAATGGTTTCATAGATTTTTATTCCATGGCACTTATCTACTTAGAAAAAAATATTACGTCATAATTTTTATAATGACACTCACACTTCACCTGTTGTGTACCACGTGATAGGGGGTGAGATTATCGCCATCTACCGGCCACAAATCAAACTCCGTTTTTACGATTGTAGCTGTTACTAAAATGTTTATGTTCTTCCTACAATCTGACTGACGACGGTTGAACCAGCTAAAACATTGAATTTTTTAATTTAAATCGTGTTATCTTTGCGGAAGGAACATTTTTAACCACGTCTGCGCGTTGTAAGACGTGACTCCATCTTCGTAAAGCCGTCCTCACATTGTATTATCGCTTTCATGAATATTATTGAGCCACTGTGAAAATTTCGTTATTTTGTGGACAAATACGAATCTTTACTTACACACGTATTATAATAAATCTCATGGGTTTGTTTGCTTGAGTACGTTCTGGAATTACTGAATTGAATTGAAAAATCTTTGAGTGTTTGATAATCTATTTTTTGAGAAAAGATATTGCTCAAAAGCACGTGTAAAACTGCGGGGAAAGTCTGTCTCAGTTACATGATAATTGATGGATAAATTGCATTCATAAACATCAATTGTTGCGTTCATGCTTTTCAAGAAAATAGCGATTTACTAAAAGTCAATACGGTTTTATTTATTTGAGATTTCATAATTTCGGTTTATTTTTTCTTTGTATTTGTATAATTGTCTTGAAAAACAAGTTATTATTTTAGAAGATAATTACTTCATTGAACATTACCGCTCTTAGAAAAAAATACGTAAACGAAGATGGCCTGAATTCGACAGTGTCTTTTTCGAGCTTACAAAAATGTTACATATAACTTGACACATTAAAACATGCAAAATCTCGTTACGTTAGCAGGTTTAATATATTTTTATCGATTATAAAACAAAGTCAGAGTCGTGATTCGCGCATCTAAAGAAATAGGTATAGGCATAAAATTTTTATTATCTCGCTAACAAAATGAAACTCAATACAAAGAAAGCTATCAATCAGTCATACAGTCTCCCAAAGGATCTCACCAATCATTTCCTATTGCTAAGGAAGGGTCTCGATTATTAGTGCGATCATCGATTATATCGATATATTTATGTTACCTTAGCCATTTTATATCAAAGTTGTTATGAATTATTATATGTATGTTTATTTTATTTTATTTATTTTTTGTAATTTTGTTTTATTAATTTGTTAACAGCTATTATTTATTTATTTATATATGGTTTTTAGTAGTTTTGAGCGTACAAACGGCACAAACGGCACTAAGGCAGGCCGTGGCCTGCAACTGAAAATTAGATGACTGAATTTAATTGCGGTCACTTAGCATTATGCTGAACTGCTGGCCTTTACACGGTACAGACTGTATTATTTCACTGTGTTGCCTATATTGTTTTTTTTTTGTTTTGTGCCAATATTTTTTTCCTTTTCTTTTATTTTCTTATATCTTAATCATTCAATCTTTCACTTCTGACACTTGTAATGTTAAAACAATTTTACTATCGAAACCCACCAACATCTACACTTATATTATAAAGAGTATTTTATTTTTTGGTTTGTTTGTAAGGGGGCGTCCATAAATTACGTGAGGTGTTTTTTTTTAATTTTCTGCCCCTCCCTCCTGCCCTGGTGAGATGTCGTGAGATTTTATTCAACCTCTTCCCCCATCCCCCAATCTCACGTGAGATGTTTCAAAATGTGAGTTACTTACGTAAACGCGTTGGATTGTTATTGTAAAAAGAAAAAAACAAATTTGCTTCGTGCTTTTATTTACGACTAGTTAAGACTAGTAATCAATATTGCTGGGATTTTTTTTTGTTTTAAGCAGAAAAAAAATTGCGTGATATTTGCCGAAACCCCGTCTCTCTCCAACGTAAGATTAGATGAGATTTGACTCGACCCCCTCCCCGCCTTAAACACCTCACGTAATTTATGGACGCCCCATAGGCAATAATCTACGAAATTACTAGACCGATCTTTATGACTATTGGTGTGAAGATAGTAGTTAGCTACTTTTTATTGACGTACCGCTCGCTAGTCTCCCTCTCTCTATGTCTCGTTACTCTAGTAGTTAGCGTATGCGCCTATGACTGCGAGGTCTTGGGTTCGATTCTTGGGTCGGATAATGTTATTAGGGATTTTTCCATCAGGAAATTCTCATTAGCAGCACGGAGTTAAACTTGAGCCCGGTTGTTGGCGATATAATCTATCACATGGGTCCTAAATTTAAATGAAATAGGGGTGTTATACACCTCTGCCTCACCCTTCTGGGTAGTATAGGCGTGATGTTATAATATTTTATGATAAATACCTTCTCTTACCCATTCACCCTGATTAAACGAAGCATGAACCCAGTCGGCATCTATCCTAAGTTAGTTAATTCTACGTGACAGGATCGTACATCTCAATTTATTTTGATTTAGAGTCAGCGTGTCAGCCAACTAGATACATTGAAATGCTTGTTGTAGTTACTCTATGCGTCGAGTATGTATGTACGTTTAGCATTCTAATGCATTTAATGTAATTAAGTGAATAATATAATGAAGCTACTTTTTGATTTATAATGTAAAGATAATAATAGCAGCCCTGTATACATATTCATGTCCCACTGCTATGCACGGGCCCCTTTTCATGATAAGAAATGCTATAGACCACCAAGCTCTGGCAAAGTGAAGATTGGTAGACTACACACACCCTCGAGTACTTTTAAGACACTCTCAGGTATGCAGATTTCCTCACGATTTTTATCTTCACCGTAAGCGAGTGATAATTTACATGATAAATACAAATACCTTCGAAAAGATGAATCTTAACGATTTATTGACAAAGGTGTGTGCTGTGGGATCGAACCCGAGACTCTTGACTTTGCAGTCCTACGAGACTACCTACTAGATAGATCTACTCATGGTATGGAAAAAGGCTGAGTGATTTAAAGATCATAAAGATCTTAAGGCTATTTTTAATTTGTTTAATCTTAACTTGGATCTAACCTGCTATAATAATAAATTCCTGCAAATGTATGTCCCATTTCAGATTTAAATTAAAATGTTTATCAGGCCTCTGCGCTGTTGGCTTCGGCCCACGCATGCCTTCCAAAGTACCGGGACTCCATAGTCCCGAGTTATGGAAACATAAACTACAAATTCCTGCAGTTAAAGTGGCCGTGGCGCAATGGATAAGGCATCGGTCTTACGATCGAAAGTCGTGGGTTTGAATCCTGGCCTTAACACCACGGACGTAATTTTTTTCCTAAAACAAGCAAATTAAGCTTACCGAACTGGTTAACAAAAATTCTAACTTTTTGCTTGCAAGTTTATAGACAGCTATAAAAAAAAAAGTTGGCCAACAAGCCCGTCAGAATTTATGCAAATGCAATGCAGCTATCAAGAGCAGGTGTTGGTCGCATCCAATCGTATTGAGTGTATTGCGTTTCAGAGGATTGGATTGGTTGAAAATGTTTTTGCATACCATTACATGTGGCGAGTAAAATAACGCTCAATGACATTACACAGTTTGCTGACCAAAGCATTGTTTCGTTAAATTTAAAAGTCTGATAATATGACCGATTTAGTATGAAAAAGTCTAATAATATCAGTCTAATCAATTGTTTTTGAACCGACCACGATCCTTGTTTTATAAAACATAATTATGATTTTTGTTATATTGGATCTACTCAAGATATGGAAAAAGTATTTAAAGGTCATAAGCACGTTAAGGCTAATTAAACCAACGAAAAAAAAAGAAGGTGGTTCTGAAATCAACGTCTGTTTTTTTATGTTTAGTTTAGACCACGCATAACTTTTTTAATAATGTTTGTTAAAAAAAAGGCGAACAAGCCCGTCAGAATCTATGCAAAGCTACCAGGAGCAGGTGTTGGTCGCGTCCAATCGTATTGAGTGTATTGCGTTTCAGAGGATTGGATTGGTTGAACAAGTGTTTGCATACCATTACATGTGGCGACACGGCACGTGACATTATACACTGTTCTGACCAGACCCTGGTTTCGAAAAAAAATGGATTTACTTGACATACAGGTGTTAGTAATTAAACCATTGTTTAATTACTAACACCTGTATGTGTAATACATTCTTGCAAAATAAGTGATTTGGTTTGATTTGATTTGATATAATATAAGAGGTAGATACAATCAAACTCCTTTTGCACTTGTTAAAAGGCTGTGAACTTTTTTTTCTGCAATTGGGTGTGTACGCATAAAAGAGGCGAGTTTGCCTCGGCTACATGCTCTCATGCTTATTTTTTATCCTGTAGATAAAACTAATTCATTAGGGTCTATTGAGTGGAACGCATTAGGTAGATTGAAACATCGTGGAAACTCGTTTGAATCCATGAATATAAAAAATACATTAGGTACATTGAGATTAAGACCTAAATTAACTTTCTACATAATATGTTAATCCTGTTAACAGACATGGTTTACAGGCAATTTATTTCTTTTAAAATAATTGTTTTTACTCACACGCGTTTTATTATCTATCACGAATAATACTTAATATAAAAAACCTGTACTTTTTTAAAATATGTCATTATTTAGTTAACATAACGTCACGCCTATATTACTCAGAATGGTTTGGCAAAGGTGTACAACGGTGTGTGTGTGTGTGTAAGTGTGTGTGTGTGTTGTTTAGATCTCATAGGATAGAGGTTAGCCCATTGCCATCCACTGGGCACAAGTATGTTAATGAATGCAAAAAACCTTTAAAGTACACTTCTGATGAGAAACCGACGATCTGTCCGTTTGTAACAGTCGATTTTCTACTTGGCCTATGAATTCTAATTAAACAGTAATAATACATTATTATGTAAGATGTCTTTTGTTGCAATGTGTTAGGGAAGACTGGTTATGAAAGAAACAGGGGGCGGTTGAAACAAAGTGAATATCTAACACGAATATTAGTATTGCTTTGTTCTTCGCAAGTTGTGCTTGTAAATTTAGTAATTGAGTAAGAGGGCCTCGTTGTGTTTTTTCATCGAAAAGTAAGTATTTCTGTTCGAACACTTTTGCGATTTTCGTGGTTTTGATTAAAGTTATAGTTTTGGGAGTGGTGTATCAGTTAAATTCAAGTTTTTAGAATATACATTATTTGCATGACCCCACCTACTGTTACAACCGAACCTGGTATGGGAACTGTTGAAACATATAACTTTTATTTTTAAAAATCGATTATATTCATAATCTTCAGTAACATTGCGTTTTTGTTTTAGTAGGCAGATAAATAGTCTTTGCTTTCGTTAACATTGCTAAAACAAAATTAGTCCCAATGCTGTGGAGGATAAATAAAAAAGGGTTCAACCGTACCCAGTCTCCCCTTCTTATAAAACTTTAGTAAAAACCTAACAAATGGCTAATCTATGTGCTATATAGTATCTCAGTAGTAAAACTTTTACTACACATCAATATGAACGATTTTACGAGTTTTTTCATTAACTAGACAGCCACTTCAGAGACAAACACATAAAACTGAACATAAAAGCTACGTAGGTAATTCGAAATCTATAAAAAATATCTTGAATCTAAGCGTTAGTTGGGATATGTTGTATGCTTACATGATTTTATTAACGAGCTAAGCGTTAAGCGCAGCGTTTTATTGAAATTCTTTAAAATAAGTATAAGCTTTAGATCTTCTCTGTTTCAATGTCATTTATAAGCTTTAAGATGACGTGTTTACTGATTTCCCGTAACCGCACTATTTTGAGAATTTCAGAAGGTTGGGAAATATCATTTCTAGACATATTTATGATAAATACAAAAAAAAAACATTTCTCAATCAACTGCATATAACAAAGACGGATTTCTTTTCTCAATGTTTTTTTATTTTATTTTAAGAGAACAATTTAAAATTTACCGACAATATTTAATACTTAAATCATTAAAATATAGGTACAATAAATATTAAAAGTAAAATAGATCTCATTATTTTTAGATACATATAGTTATCTCATAATTTAGTTACGTTTTTGTTACCAAAAGTGCCTAACTTACTCATCATAATTAATCCACAAATCGCTCCGCTCATGTCCAACTCGCTACCTTACGAGCTCCTGTTAAGACCAATACTGCTTACGGACATGCGAGTTTATACCAACTGTTTACTTAAACCAATGTAGTGGTAAAACTTATTTAACAATGTAGGCGCACGCGAGGCACAGAACCGTATTATTATGTAAAATTATATTCTGTAGTCCAAGGGGACGTTTAAACAACTTGACATACTTAATAATGCTTGTTGTTCCTTGGATATTCAGTTAAACTACCCTCTTAATATTTAACAGACATAAAACAGGGTGAATACGATATCGACCCATTAAAAACAGAATGAATTCGAATTTTGAAAGTTATACAGATACATTGAAGAAATATTACATTAAATTATTTTTAACCGACTTCTAAAAAAGGAGGTCTTTTTTTTATGTTTGTTCACGGATATCTCCGTCGTTTATGAACTGATTTTGATGATTCTTTTTTTGTTGGACAGAAGATGATTCCAAAAGGGTCCCATCGTCAGCATGTCGTGATCTGATGATGGAATCTCAGAGAAATCAAGGGCAACCCTCGAATTTTATAGGCACATGTAATGTTTTTAGTGTGTTTTTCAAAGCTGCACCAGTATTTACGTATTTTTATGTGGATGAGCTGATGATGGAAGGTCAACTCCTCAATGGTTAGGAGTTAAAGGATAATTCTTTCACTACTGTACACATATTCAGACTGCTAGTTATGATGTCAAGTGAGCTGTTGGAACGTAGATATTTCAAAGGTGGTCCTATTGTCAGCATGTCATGATCTGATGATGGGATCCCAGAGAAATCGGGGGCAACCCTCATATTTTATTAATCGAGGCCAGGATTTACGCTTGGTCGCAATAATTTTATGTGGTTGAGCTGATGATGGAAGGTCAACTCCTCAATAGTTAGGAGTTAAAGGATAATTCTTTCACTACTGTACGCGTATTCCTACTGCTAGTTATTGTGTCAAATGAGCTGATGATGGAAGGTTGTGACCCTCAATAGTCAGGTGAAAGGATTTAATTCTAGTCTATTATTAATAAGTTTTCCGTCTCAAGTAACCGTCGTCTCCTCATTCGAGAAACATTCTTGCTCGGTCTACCCATCACTTAAAATCGAAAAAAAAAAAAATTAACAAAAAAAAAACCGACTTCAAAAAGTAGGTAAACTAAAAAGCAAAAAATAAATTTACTTCGCACAAAATAATACGTTTTTTCATTTAGTTAAATAAAAATTATTAAATATTTATTTTATTATTCTGAAGTCGGTGCCAAGTGAACAATTAATTTATACTGTACTGTATAGATAATATCAATCGTTCTAACAACTTTTTTCTGACTGAATATTAGTTATATTTCTGTGGTTAGTACCAATACTGGGCACTAGAACACCTACGCCTCCCTTTTTGTGTGAACTGTAATTTGATATTGTAGAAAGGTTGTTTTTACTTGGCACCGACTTCAGAATTATAAAATAAATATTTAATAATTTTTATTTAACTAAATGAAAAAACGTATTATTTTGTGCGAAGTAAATTTATTTTTTGCTTTTTAGTTTACCTACTTTTTGAAGTCAGTTTTTTTTTTTTGTGAATTGTAGTCAATAGTCTTTTTAAAACGTAACGGTCGTGCTATTAATTACGCCAACATAAATCAATCATGGTAAATTATAATAATAATTTAAAAAAAACAAAGATTCTGGTCTCCATTCAAAAACTTTCGTTATAATATCAGACTTTTGTAACAATCTGACTTAATGTTCACTTTGTTCGATTAATTTGTTTCAAATTCTGTTTTTATAAATAAATATATTTTAATTTGCATTTTTTAGACGTATTTATCGTACTTTAATAACATAGACTGCGATAGAAGTCTATGTTATTAATATCTATAACAGGTTTGAAATACAGGCCAAACTGTGCTAAACTGTGACGCTCCTTTGTGGTGTTCGTAAATTTCGTAAGTAAGCTTTGGGGCAAAGAGCAAATAAAATTGAGTCTAATGGGGTCTTGAACTTTTCTTTATGTGGTCTCCGGAGATTCCGTCCAGAAATCATATTTCTCGAACTAGTAGTAAATAGAATAATTGAATTATATCTAGCAGCAATACTGCGGCAATACAAAATGCAAATAGATTGCAGAAAAGGCACATTTTTTGTTGAAATAGGTGCTACAGCGTGATGAAGACGTATTTATAACGCATGTGTATTTTTTTTTGTAAAAATATAAATTATTATGTAAATTAGGCTGTAACATATTTATTACGTAAGCAATATTAATGGTCATTAATATTTTTTAAACCCCTTTTGTGTAACCTGTTCTATAGAATAAGTTGTAAAGAATAAATTGTAAAGAATGTCAATTTAATAATTTTACAGATAAATAATATAAGTAAGCAATAGGTATGCCTTATGCTCAGTACTCACTTACAGTTTTTTCTACTACTAAACTCTTTTGCACTGAACGTGTGCACGATCTCGATGCAGTAAAACCTTATGAGAGTAAAGAACCTTAAAAACAACACAGTATTTATAATGAATTTAAACAATTTATTTTATTTATTTTAGCAATTGAATCCACTACAAATAGTATTATTTTAACATATCACACATAACACAACACAACACGGTAGCATGCATAATGAACAAGTTTTATGCGTTTTCAGCTCTGAATGTATAAATACGCAGTTTAAAATAGACTACATTTTCTGTCAGCAAAATAACATTTGAAATAATCTACAAACACCGGATACTGTACACATTTATTTGAATTTACAAGTAAAACGTTTTACGCTCAGATAATTTAATTAGTTGCGATTGTCGCTTGTAGATTTAATAGTATGCATAAAATGGTCATGGATTCAAACTGGATCTCTTTTAAATAATAATTAAAAACGGACTGCCTTGATGGTCTAGTGGTTAGCTTATGCTTCTCTCACCGCTAGGTCTTGAGTTCAATTCCCGGGACGGGAAAAGTGTTAATTGTGAACTTTCCGCCAGGAAATTCACAAAAGCAGCACGGAGTTGGAATTATGCCTGGTGGATGACGATAAGCTCACCCCCTATCCCATGGGACCTAAACATAACCGGTGAAGTGTGGTTATTATACACATCGACCACTCCCTTCTGCGTAATATAGGCGTGATAGTATGTTATGTTAATTACTCGACGAATCCTTAAACAAATTACTAAAAAGCAACCAAGAGTTAGGTACTGTAAAATAAAATTGGGAGCTTTACAACAAATATATTGGATTGGAGAATCCAAAATAACACTTCTGACCGACCCGAGAATAGAACCCGAGACTTTTCGGTAAGAGGCGCATACGCTAACCACTAGACCAACGTGGCAGTTTAGATCAACCTTTCAATTTGAGTACCACCACCTGAGTACCTGCTTGGGTCTTATGACTCGGTCCAAAGACGAGCTGTCGGGATAGTCGACGATCCAAAGCTCACAGGCGGTATAGAACCATACAGTCTAACGAGAGTCATAGCCTCCCTTTGTGTATTCTGTATAATGAGCTGTATTCTAAAGAACTGTTTGATACGGTACCTACATAAATCAGTGTTCGAATCCTTTGGCCTCAGTTGTCATTTGAATGTCTTTTATAGTCATTCAGTCAGAGGCTAAAAAGTTTGACAACTAGTCTACCAAAGAGTATCGTTGTTGGAGGTCTAATGACGCCCTGCCTAAAGTACTGATATTCAGCTGAATCTGTTAGACTAAGCCGTACCCAATGTAATGGTTTAGTGTGACTTTTGTACTCTTAAAACGGATAGAATCCGCAGTATTTAAAGTAAGTAAACAATACGTTTAAATATAACCTCAAAAGGAGTTTACTTACTTAAAGTACGATCAGCATAATGAAAAGGTAAAAATCATAAATATTGAAGTGAAACTACTCTCCGGAGATAGTTTCGGGATTTTGCGGGAATTAGAAAAGTTTTAGTTATTACAAGCTGTTTTATATTACCAGAGGATTGTTGCTTTTTACTTTATTCGAATCAACTCAGTTCAAGTAAAGTATTATTATTATTTATTGCCGCTCTCCACTGCACTGGTGTTGTGGGTTCGATCCCCACATGGGACAAATCTTTGTGTGATTCGCAAAGTTTTGTTCTGAGACTAGGTATGCTTGTGTGAGTGAATGTGTGTATTTGGTCTTGTCATTGGGACTATTGGATAGGGTAATTGCTTCTGGCGTTCTATCTAATGTAAAAATCCAATTATTATTATTATTGTGTTCGTTTCTTTATTATTATTATTATTTGAACTGAGTTGTTAAACCAATTTTATTGTTGTATGCGTTACGTATCTTCGGTAGTTTGAAAAAAATCTTGCAAATGGCTATGACGTAAAATATTTTGATTTTGATTGATCAACTATTTATTATTGTATAAGGCATTTGTATTGTAATTTAATTGCATGCATGCATTGTAATGTAAACTGTCGAATCGCTGTGAAATAAAAATGTTTTAATCCCTGAAATTCAAACACAAAAATAAACGACTGTAATAATCCTAAATTTTTATGATTCGGGAGTAACAAACACACATAAAATATGATCAGTACAGGTAGGTCAGTAACACCCGGGCTTGTATAGGCAGATTCGGGTAGGAGGGGTGGCCAATAAAAAGCAGAGGTTCTCAAATTTTTGTGACAACCCGATACCGAGCGTCGTATTTCACCGCAGCAATGGTTCGTAATGTGCTTTGCCCACGGAACCCGGTTATTGAATATGAGCTGGAAGAGATAGTTAGTTGATTTTTTTGTGAAAAATCTTGATGGTTAAGGGTTGATTTTTTAATCGCGGGATAAAAGTTATTCGTAAATTAATCGTTTCAGACTTAGGTACTGAAGGTAGATCTTTTGTAAACAAGCTCGATTTGAGAGGAAGAGAAAGAAACAACTGCCTTAATAGCGATTGCACTATACTTATTAAGGCTGATGCTTTAGTCTAGTAAACTGAAGTTTCAATATTGAGCTAATTTTTTTTTTCATTTCCTGAAAAATTATATTTATTAATTTACAATTATTTACATTAATATACATTTTCTAACTAATATAAAATTAATTATTTATATATAGGTTAATAAAAAATAACAAATAACTAAACATATTTTTTTATTATGTTTAGTCCTTTACCATAAAGGTACCCTTTGGAAGCGAGCTGCCAAGCCTGCGAACGGTAACTGCCTAAAACAACGACTCAGTAACTTTAAGGTAACTCTCGTAAACCCAGAGGACGTAACTTCACCGTCCGATGAACTGACTACCTAAGAAAGTCGCCGAAGGGGACTGGATGCAGATGGTGGAGGACCAGGTGTTGTTGCGCAAATTGGTGAGAGGTCCAGCAGTGGATTACGACAAGCTAGTTGATTGATTGAAAAATATTAGTATGGTCCTTCCAGTTTCATTCTCTAATGCAGTAATCCCATGTAAAGGGGAAAATATTAAAATCGAAATCGTATCCGACATCGAATTAAGCTAACGCTCTTCGATACCAAACTTAACTGTTCGTAATTAATATGGGACCGAAATCTGTCAAATATTGCAAAAGCGAGGCTCTGCGTAATGATACGAAGTTAATCTCTTTGATTAATTAATTAATATCAATTCTGTGCTATCATTTTGTTGGATTAAATCAATTTGTATTACAATAATATGATGATTATTTTAATGTGGTCACAAATTGATTTGTTCAATTTACTTTTATTTAACTTGTAATTACGTTTGTTTACAAAATTTTATATCGGGAATTGTATGTTCATTTAATATATTCTGATGTTCACGCAAATGTTACACATATTAAACATTAACGATTTGTTCCACAAAGTCTGAATAAAAGATAATCGTCAGATAAATTAAAACTTCACCAAATACAAAAGTGACACAATGCCAACATAAAATTGAACACAGTTGTCACGTCAATTTGTTAATAACATAACATCACGCCTATATTTTCCAGAAGGGTGTCGTAGAGGTGTACAACACCCACATTTCCCCTGTCATGTTTAGGTTTTATGAGATAAGGGGTCAGTCTATCGCCATCCACCGGGCACAACTCCAACTCCATGCTGCTATTTGGAATTTTTGACGCCAAGTTCACAAATAACACTTTAACTGACCCGGGTATCGAACTCGAGACGTCGCGGTGAGAGGTGCATAAGCTAACCACTAGACTATCGAGGCTATTATTGTTAAATGTTATCCTTATAGTTTTTCCTAAAAGAATATATTCATTAATACGACTTAGATTATACTCATTTATACAACGATTGTAAACCAAACCATAGTGTTAACGTTTATAACTAAGCATGTTATTTTTATTTTTTTCAATTAGGTCATGAAATACAACACAACACAAGTGTACAATTCAAATTGTAGACGATTCTAACCCGTTGTCTAATTTAGTGAAATATCAATAGTATCGCGAAAACATAACAACGAAAATAATCGGGGTATCTCAAACAACACTTAATTGCCCAACAAGGGATATATAGTATTATGGAGCTTTCCATCGGATAACGTTTCTTACAGATTTATACGATTCATTAACATCTGTTATCGGCGTTTTTCTTCAGTTACTCCCTTAATGGAGCTTTGTGCCGAGGGTCAGCTGAGGCGTTAAATTCAATTTACTTGCCCATTTCCCTTTTGGTAATTTTGCAATGAAATTGTGATGTTTTTGTTTGAAGGCTAACGTGACGTGATGCGGCTCATACAAATATTTTCGTTTCGACAGCGTTTGTGACAATTTTTGTATGAATTGCATAACATTGCATTACGTTTGTTATTTACCTAGGACAATTTTACCAATCACAAGGCTTTGTCAACTAACAGGCGCCTCAGCTGACCAACAGGATGAAGCATATTTTTTCTATTGTTTTATCAGATGCTACAAACATTTTTTAGACGACAGTACTATAATTTAGTAAGAGCTAAAAGAATCACAGAAGTAAAGTAACCGACATAGCTCGCAAGATAAGCTCGCTGAAGTGGCAGTGGGCTGGTCACGTCTGCCGAAGGACCGACAGCCGTTGGAGCAAACGAGTCCTGTAATGGCGACAGCGACTCGGCAACCGTAAGGTAGGACGCCCGCCTGCCAGGTGGACTGACGATCTGAAGAAGGTCACTGGAGGGGACTGGATGCCGAAGGCGCGGGTGTTGTGGCGTAAATTGAGAGAGGCCTATGTCCAGCAGTGGACTATGAGAGGCTAAATAATGAATCATGAAAAGAATCAAAGAGCTAAATCAAAAAAGAACGAAATATCAATCGATGAACATCAAGTTACGAAATTAACTTTGAAGTTTTGAATATTTTGCTGGTAATATACTGCTGAAGTAAGAACTGAATCCCCATATTTTACAAGCACATAAAGCCGGGTTCTGACGGTCGAAACGGCATGCTTACTCCATCGCCGCAGTTCTAGAGAGCGGCACAATTAGCCGGTTGCTTTGCATAAAACACACCCGTCTGTTCGCCTGTGGGTTAAGTACAAGCGGATTTAAAAAATATGCCTATCTTTGTATGTAATAAAACTATATTTTAGCTTTACTTTAATTTGTTACGTAACATAGCAAAACAACATAACAGCACATATTATCATGAAGGGTTTATAACATTATCATTTCATCTGTTATGTTATAATCATTTAATGTAATGAAGTTTTTTTTTATTTATTTATTTTTATTTTAAAACTCCAGGCACATAATAAGTGTATAATGGTGGACTTTATGCCATAGGCATTCTCTACTAGTCAACCGTAAGGTGGTGCAGAGATAACAAAGGTAGGTGCAGTAAAAATGTACCAAATTTTTATATACATATTGTGATTATCTTATTTACTTTATAGAAAGAAAAAAAGAAAGAAAAAACATTTATTCTGACATAAAAAAAATAAAATACATAAAAAGCGTCTAGAACTAAATAATTTAAAAAAACATTCTTAATGCCAGAAATGGTACGCATCTCAGCACAATACTGCAGTGCCAAAAGCTCCACAGCGCTGATAATTCTGTATAGCTATTATATACTGTGGTGTGCAGTGAATTTTATAATTGTGGGTGTTAATTTAAATACAAAAGGCTTACTAAACAGCAAATAAAAATAAAATCGGTTTAATAGTTAAAAAAACAAAATATAAATGATTTTAAATTTATTACCAAAAAAAAAAAAAGAATAAGTAAAATATAAATGAATGATATCATAAAAAGACCATGTCTTTTGTTTGCCCCAAACTAGACAATATAAATTATACTTATTTCTGTTAATAAAAGATTACAGATATAAATGTTTATAATCAAGAACAAATATGATGAAAAACTGACGTCTAAGCTGTAAAAATGCGTGAAATTCAATTCTCATTTCAATCCATGTAGATATTATTTTTTGTAGTTTTATAAAAACGCTTCAATCACAAATGTTTGCGTTATTTTGTTTGTATTGCAAAATTATGCTCCGCCTGACCCTAAACAAAGAAATATATCCTTGTACCAAACATCACGTGCACTGATTCACGTTGATTGTAGAGCAGAGCCTTTGCCTTCACGCGATGTTCACCCCCTCCAGCACATAGCTCTCAAAATGTCGGTACGTTTTAAAGGAACAATTAAATGTTCTAGTACCTTTAGTCTATGAACCAGTGGCCGCCCAACTTGTAATTTTAAAAAACATGAAAGTTTTACTGTTTTTGTTTCTTGTAGAGGTTAAAACGAACACCAAATATTGTATTTGGAGGCCATTACAGGCCTTGGGCGATATTAAAAGTAATGTTGTTAAGCAAGTCACACCAATAAAGCGTAATTTTTGGATATGTTGACATTGGTGATGGTAGATAATCATCCTACACCATTGGCAGACACTTAATTTGTTTCCAACCCCACGCCACGCTTTATACTATGAACTATGACGTAACGTTTTTTACAAGATTTTTTAATATCACCCAAAATTCACCCCAAAATTCCCACAATCCAAATTCCGTATTTGGAGTTGTAACGTTGTAACCTCTATACGAAGCACAAACAGGGCAATTTTCAGCTTTCATAAAATGACATAAGTCGGGCGGCCACTGGCTCTTACTATAATAATATACTACTTATGTTTAGATTAATAGCGCTTAGATCGAGTCTTCATACATGCCGTTCGTCTAAAATGCAATGCATTTTTATGAATATTTACTGCTTATCTATGTACAAATTGAAATAAAAGTAGTTTTATTTTTCAGTTTATGACTACTGCGTTCTAGTAGATGCAAGATTTTTTTAAACTATCTACGCAGATTTCTTTTTACTAAAATCGATGACGGTGCCAAAGAACATCCTTTTTCTTTTAATTATACTTACAGACTTGTCCATTGATAGATCGAAATGTTACACTCTGTACAACTATATCTTTACATTCTACACTGTTGTATAACGAATTTCGCGTGATATCAAACCGTTCAAAAAGGAGACATCTGCTCAGTTACTTAACGATCCCCATCATTATTGATAGTACATTTCACATTACGTCCCATTAAATTGCCCTGGCTAATACACTGATTCAGACACGAGAATCATCAAAAAGTAGTTAACCAAATCGAACACATAGATATAAAACACCTAGAAAGATAGTCTTCAACTAAAATTAAGCCAAAAATCACGCACATAGGGATAATAACCCCGCGCCGCTAGGCCGACACGCACACAAACATAAATCTGATGTGTACATACGAGTCTTATTAAGCTAAAACGACAATAAACTGGCTTCACTTTACATGCGTGTCCACGGTTTCTTGGTGTAATACATCAATAATCGAACATCACGATACCGAGACGTTGAAGAAGGTCGTTTCTTAACGGCATCTTAACATGCAAATGATATCAATAGGATTATTCCGATAACAATACAAAATTTTATGAATCGTAAAATATGTAAGTCAATACGGATTCAGTAATAAAACATGGTTCTAGTTGATTTTATTGTGGTTGGTGCCTGCTTGGTTAGTTCAGTAGTTAGCGTATGCGGCCTCTTCACCGGTCTCGGATTCTATTCCAGGGTTGAGAAAAAGTGTTTTATAGAATAATATTGGAATACTCCGTCAGGAAACTCAATTGCAGCACGGAGTTCGATTTGTGATCGGTGGATGGTGATAAACTCAAATCCTACATGAGACCTCTAAACATAAAAGGTGAAGTGTGAAAAAACTGTCCATCTTTGCTACACCGTTCTGGGTAATATTAATATAGGCTTGATTTCATGTTATGTTTGTAGACCCAATGTTAGCACAATCATGTATAGTGGGCCAAGCAATTAGTTATGCAGGGCAAAAACTTCTACGCCATAGTGAAAACTGACTACGTACTACTACCGTATGAATTACTTATTTAATAAATGTAATATACCCACTATTTAGATATGTAACTCACTTATCCGTAACTAGTGTCGTGAGTATTTACGATGACTTTGAAGTTTTTGCCCTGCATACCTACCTCGTTGGCCCACTGTACCTTTTCTCCCAATATGTTAGAGTGATATATTCGAAAGAGCCGGGTGAGAATAGGACGTGAAGTCGTAAAATGTTCCGAACGATTAAACGTTTTAGATGTGGTAGTTGCTGGTAAAGCGATTCTGCTATAAGCACCTCTTTGTGACATTGTAGAGCCTAGCTATTACCCGCGGCTATATCCGAGTTGGATTTCAATTAGCAGTAGTTTTCCTACTTGGAAAAACTTTAGCTTAAAACTACGTCTACGACATTTTGTTAGAAACTGATCAGTTGACCTAGATATTATTATTATACCCGACAAACAAACATTTTAATCTCTTTTTTATATATTATTATATTCATCCTCTTCCTTTATGTATGTATACGTATACGTATGCTTCTTCAATAAATAGTGGCCTATACTTTTTCAGGGGTCTTCAACTATCATACCTATATATCTATACCACACCAATTGCCATCAATATTCGTTTAGTAAATTTTAAGTATATAGGGTAAAAACTAAAAATCTTTTCTAATTATAATATTAGAAGATAAGAAAGAGACGCGTAGACTCGCTTACGCTGACAAAGTGTTATTTTTTGGGTCAAAAACAACGGTGGAAATGGACACTGATCATGCCTAGAAACTGCGGTCTCAATAAATGTCCATGCAGTATATCAGATGCTGCGGTAAATATAAGTATATCCTTTGTTTTTTAATAGCTATGCAGTTACCGCATGAAATCTAGGGTGCTCTATAATATATTTTTTTATATAAATAATATTAAAAAACCTTTTTACATTTAGGTCTTTGTCCTAGATGAAAAATGAAGCCTAAGTCCCAAACATGACTTTCCATTATTCTTTTGCTACAAAAAAGAAATAGATAGATTCTTCTACTATAGAATACCTTCGATAATTATCTATTCATCACTGTGAAGGTCTTCATACAAACCAATGATTGCCGAGTTCCATTACTTACAATCATCGCGATTCTTCCCGTAATGGGGTAGCAACGTCGAAGAATGGCCACTCTATAATGGAACCATTCGCGCGGAGATATTAAAATGTCTTTTGAATTGTAATATCGATTACCTCAAGGCATTATAAGGGCTTATTTCACCAAACTTATTGAACTGAGTTTAATACACTGATCTCGGTTTTCGTTCTCTAAATAGATCAAAAATCTATGAAATCGAGTTTAGCATTACAATTAGTTCAAAACGTGTGGTGAAATTGGCTCTTAAATAAATAAATATTTCACAACTCACACACAACGCCATCTAGTCCCAAACTAAACAGAAATTGTATTATGGGTACTAGAATAACTGATACTTATACATATATACTTTTTCTTTTGTAAATACATACATATTATACATAGAAACACCCAGACTAAGACAAACCCCCATGTTCATGCACACAAAGATTTGTCTCAACTGGAAATCGAACCCACGACCTCGGCGTCGCAGGCAGGTACACCATCCGCCATCCGGTCGTCAAACATACAAAACATATATTATAAACGTTGACATAGCTCCTCAGTAGTAAAAATGTTTAAACAAGACAAAAAAAAATCTTTAGAATTGTCTTTGCATCCGTAAAACTTTTGAGTAATTTGCCGAGGCTTTTTACTAATTAAATTACAGCGAATTAGGCACAATAATTATCAGTATTTTACTTGGAGTGACTGCCTACAGCCGTCCAGCTCGATGTGATACGAAACTCTTTGTTATCTGGCCTCTAACTACCCGTCATGGCTGCCATAAAACTTTAAATGGTCCACGGGACTCACGGCTTAACGTAATCTGCGACCCACGGAGGAGAACTACTTATGTTAAGATGGTTACCCATCAAATTCAAATTCAAATTCAAATCATTTATTTTCATAGGCCCCAGGAGGCGCTTGAACACGTCAAAACATTACAAAAAATGATATAAAAGTAAATAATAAATAATACTAAATTATACTAATTACAATGATTTGAATAACCGGGGCTCAGATTAATTTTAATCAAACTGTTTAGAATCGAATTAAAATCAATCTAAGTACCAGCTCCGATGGGTATTGCATTATGAGAAGAGCTGGTGAGAAACTCATGTGCACCATCTTTTAAAATGAAAAATATAACAATATAAAAGTACATAAAAAAATCACATAAGAAGAGCAATTCATTTCCAAATACTATTATCATTTATGTAGTCTGAAATACTATAGTAAGCTTTTTGACATAGTTTAGTCATCTAACGGTTGACCGCGGTTAGTAGGTATTACTTAACCTGTAAGATCGATCAGTCCGCGAGGCTTCGACTAAGCCTCGAACTCCTCTAAAGTCTTGTTTGGAAATTCGTCTTACTACCTTACTTGGACAGTGTGCGCTTGAATTAATTTGAATTAAATCCTTCTTGTTAGTAAGTTAAGGTGCATCTGTTCAGGTAAAGTTTAGACTTAGCTCTAGTGCTCAATTTGAACGACTTAACTCGAATGGTGCTACCAGACCAGGAGCGTTGGCCTGCAATGTAACGTTGAAGAATTGATGTTGAGCATTACGTTTCTGCATCCCAGACTGACGAACGTTTGCCTGTATGTATAACTTTATCAAAAAAACATAAAACATTGCACATTGTAATGTTAGTGTTATATTCGAATCTGTAAGATTATATTACAATTGAAAGCTCGCGATTTGGTAGCACCTCACGTCAATATTCATTTTAAGTTTCGCCCAATTTTTGAACAGTTGCCTTGTAAAAACATGAAATCTCAAAGAAAAGTCATGGGAATCAGAATCATATTTCATATATTATAGAAAACAATCCTCCACCACACGCCTATATTACCCAGAAGGGTGTGGCAGAGGTGCACAACACCCACACTTCACCTGTTATGTTTAGGGATAGGGGGTGAGCCTATTGCAGAATTTCCTGAACGAAAGGTCACAAATAAAACTTTACCAGACTCGGGAATCGAACTCGAGACCTCGCGATGAGAGGCGCTAAAGTTAACCACTAGACCGTCGAGGCAGCCACTATCTATCAGTTCGCGATAAACTCAAACCCTTCCATACGGATAATCATGCGATTTTCACCAATAAAAAGAATGATTCATGAAGAATGTCTAAGTTATTATTAACAACGCCGGCGGAAGCTTGTCCATTATAAAACCATATAATACAATCATCTCATTACATTCCCATAAACGAGGTACTCATATGAACTGTACACATGGCTACATATCGAGCTATACATTTACAGTATTAGCTGGTCTCCCATAGCACGAGAATCCTAAGCAATGCGAGATCATTTTGGAACAGTGGAAATGTATGTATAGCTTGATATAGGAGGTATGTGAAAATGTAATTGAGGGGTGACCCTAACGTCTGTTTCACACGCCACCAGTGAAACGAGGTCGAGAGGAACATGCTTCGGCATTATATAAGTTGAAGGTGAAAAGGGGAATAAGTGACAATTCAATTACAAGTGCATAATTAGCTTGGAAAGATAGTGGATAGTAATACCACATTCGTTACTCTGTGGTAATACTCTCTCCCTACAAACATGCAGCGATAGCCGAGTGGGGAGACCGTAGGACTGCGAAGTCAATGGTCTTGCGTTCAAACCCACGGCACACACCCCTGTCAATAAATCATTAAGATTCATCTTTTCGAGGATATAATGTGTAATAATCATATAAATTATCGCTTGGTGAAGGAAAACATCGTGAGCAAACCTGCATGCCTGAGAGTGCCTAAAAAGTACTCGAGAGTGTGTGAAGTCTACCAATCCGCACTTGGCCAGCGTGGTGGGCTATGGCCTAACCCTTCTCATCATGATAAGAGGCCCGAGCCCAGCAGTGGGACATGTATTAGATACAGAGCTGCTATTATTAGTATATAATACAATCTTGTTGTGTATTTTACTATGGTGGCTTAAGATTAAAAGATGCTTATAGCACTATATATTGCCTGCAACACAAACTATCTGTTTATCCATCCAAAGGTTGCCTGGAAGAAATTGCTATTTAGCGATAAGGCCGCCCATTGTGCATTTGAAAATATTTTTAAGTTGTATTTTTATTGTCAAACTGTATATTTTTGGTGTACAATAAAGAATACTCTACTCTCTACTCTACTCTAAAGGACAACCGAATCAAAGTTGGACCAAAAAGTTATGGAGCGTGGCGATGTCCTTTATGTATTAGTAGGATTTACAAAATAATATGTATGACATACATATTAGGTAGGTATATATATTTTATACATATATCATCACGATACATAGCCTAGTTCTTTTATTTACCTAAGTATCTTATTTTTTTTTTCATCTCTCTTTGTTTGTACACTTCACTCTCACATATTACGAGTGTCTTTTTCCTCTAGCCCTCTAAGGTTTTGGCAGAAAACTCATTTTTGAGTTAAGTTCACCTTTTGTCATCACCACTTTTATGTAATTGTGTTATTGTAATGTATGTGTACAATAAAGTATTAAACTAAACTAAACATCACCACTTTATTACCAAATAACCATTCTGGGTATTATGTCATAGGTGTAGAACACCTACACCATAATATATCTTTTCTGTTATCTGGACAAAAGTACGAGAGCAAGAGAGATTGACGAAGAACTACTAGGAACATGTCACCACTAAAATCGACACAAAAAATGCTCTACTACACTTCTAGGTACGACCTATTTTCAATGGTAATACGATTGTTAAACAAGTTCTCAGAATTTCTGGCCTCTGACTTTCACAATGACTGCCATAGATCTTCAAACGGCAACCAGGACCCACGGCCTAACGTTTTCTCCGAGGCACAGAGAAAAACTCGATACATTGAGATGGTTACCCATCCATGGCCCACCGCAGTTACCATTACTTAACCTGGAAGATCGATCGGTCCGCGCGGCTTCGACTTAGCCTCGAGCCCCTCTAAATGACCCTAGATATAAAAAAAAATAATCGTTGTATTTCAAGATTGCTTGTACAACTATTGCTTTGAATTTCAAACAATTGCTACTGAAGTACCTACTCTTATTCAATAGGAGCTTTCAAGCGATTGAATTCCACCGTTCGACATCTCTTAGTGTTTGTTCTAGTGATCTAGCTTGGGGCTATAATATATTCATTGTTTTACGAAGTACGACTTTCCTATTGAAATATATTTATTTCAATCATTTAATAATAATATGACCGTAATATATAACTCCTCTCCTCGTTGGTCAAGCGGTTCACTCGGGATCGAATCCCCGGTCAGGCAAAAGTGGTATTTGGGTTTTTTCGTCAGGAAATTCTAAATAGCAGTTAGGAGTTGGAATTATGCTCGATGGATGGTAATCCCATGTTATATAGACGTGATGTTTTGTCATGTAAGCTTACTGATAATTTGCAAATTTTAATTGGTAAAATTTTTTATTGGTGGTAGAGCTCTTGTGAATGAGCTCGAGGGCGGCAGCACCACCGTCTCACCTTTAACCTGCCGCCAAATAGTAGTGCTTTAATTACTGTGTTCCGGTTTGGAGGTGAGATCAGGCCCTGAAATTACTGGCACATGAGGCATAACACCGTAGTCCTTAGCTGCAGCGACGCATCCATAATCTGATTTTGTGGATTGTTGATGTGCATGGTCTGTACTCCACTTACCATCAGCTGGACTACACGTTCGTTCGCTGTGGGAGTAGTATATAAAAAAAATACTAATTACTAGTAGTCTTGGAACCGCCTCCAGCTAAGCTGAATTCGCTTGTGTTTGGAGGAAGTTCACGTGAGTGGTGTAATGGCCATGATTCCAACCCACAAACTTTTGAATGTAGGACCGATGCCTTATCTATTGCGCCACCGAAATGAAATTTAAATGATGATTTGTGCTATGAATTATCTAACTAACATTGAAATGTTTACCCAACTGTGGTGCCAAAAGAGTTTACTAAGATAACAAGTTTTTGTTTCACCACATTTTATATAATTATTAATAAAATTAGTCGAATATCTCATATTTAATCAAATAAAAAATCCAAATAAGAGTCTGTTTCAGAATCGTCATGTAAATGAAATTAAAAAATTTAACACAAACAAATTGATGTACTGTGTTGTGTCACTTTTTGCCCAGGTTTAATTTTTTTCTGATGTTTTTCCTTACTCAGACTTTGTGAAACAAACCCTTAATTTGTACATAAATACATTCATATAACTACGCCTTTATCCCAAGGGGGTTGGCAAAGGCGATCGAACGCCTTGTGCTACGCTCCTTACATACTTCTTTCGCTTCCTCAACATTCATATATCTCGTCATACATGCTCACTGGTTTCGTGTGCTACGTACTTGTTCTTTCTAAAGGACGTCATTTATCTGGTACAACACATTTGCCAGTCTTTCTACGTAATCAAACAACCTAAGCATACCTTTCTTAATCCTAGTAACTATATATATATTTTTTTTTACATTAGATAGAACGCCAGAAGCAATTACACTATCCAAGGGTCCCAATGACAAGGCCAAATACACACATTCACTCACACAAACACTGGGTGTGTCTCAGAACAAATCTTTGCGAATCACACAAAGATTTGTCCCATGTGGGGATCGAACCCACAACACCAGTGCAGTGGAGACCGGCGAGGCGACCGCTTAAACCACTACGAAACACGTGCAGATATATATATATATATATATATATATATATATATATATAATCTTTTAAACCTCAACGATATTTTATCACACTATACCTTATTCTGTCATTCAACAAACCATGAGTACCTACAATTTTAAAGACATTTACCAAAAATAAGGTAAGTATAATCACAGTTTACCCTGTACCCTTAGTTTTTACAACTTTACACAATAATAAACAAGTAACAAGGCTGAAAGAAATTCTATTCAATTCACTTGCCAAGTGCAATTTGAAGGAAAACGGTACAAAGTTCTCGAAATAACGCCTGTACTGCGCCATTTGTCTCGAGTTCTGTCACGTACCATTTTTTATTGCTCCCGAGTCTTATATATTTCTCGTCACATACAAAATTATCAGCAGTTTGCTAATATCAGCCCCTATCTTTACCCAGAATCGTAGCAGAGGTATATAACACCCATGTTTCATAAGTTACGCTTAGGTCTCAAGACATGGAGGATGAGACTATCACTCGGCAAAATTCCAGATTCGGTGCTGCAATTAAAAAAGTTCCTGACGCTAAATCACAAATAACACTTTTTGTCTAGCCTGAGGATCTCTAGACCATCAAGGCGATCAAGTATTACTATGATCACGCCATATTACCCAGTTGGGTGTCAGAAGTGTACTTCAGCAGTTACATTTAGTGCCCATGTGGTAGGAGTGATCCTGTTGGCATCAACCGGGCACAATTTCAAGTCCGTGCTGCTAGAACATTTCCTGATGGAAAATCCTAAATAACACTGTTGCACGATCAATCAAATATTACTGTGTGGTGAGAAAGAGCAAAACATTATTATTAGAAACATTAAGAAATTTAATGTAACTACATTTCAGGTTTGTACACCTACAGGCAACAAATCGCTTATCTAGGAGTCACACAGGCGCAAGTTATAAATGATCACCATTGTCTGAACATTATGCGTCGTCACGCGCGGGTCAAGCCTTGTTATTAATGCTTGCGTAGACACCGAGCGGTGCACAAATCGACTTTTGTACATAAATGTCTCGTATTTTAAAAAATGAACGCACATAATCAATTTTAAAAATTTGACTGATATCGTCGCCTTTTATGAAGGATCTGATTCAAAATCGTCAAGTAAGAGTTATTCACCTAATAATTTACAGCTTGGCCGAATATAAGAGTGACACATTATAAACATCAAAACGAACACACAATTTGTTTGTGTTACACATTATCTTTTGACTCAAGTTTACTTAATTATAACCATAATGTATACATAACATTAAGTTTTCGTAAAGAAACAATACAGCGATAATGTATTTTTAAATTTATTTTTCATTATTGCTCTATATGTGTACGCGTACTGAAAATACCTGAAGTCTACCAATCTGCACCTGGCCAGCGTGATAGACTAAGGCCTAACACTTCTCATTATGAGAAGTGGGCCGTGCCTAGCAGTCGTACATGTCAATGTATACAGGGCTGAGCTCTAATTACTGAAAATGAGGTTTTAAACTATAAATAAATATCACTCTACATAATACACACAACGCCATCTAGTCCCAAACTAAGCAGAGCTTGTACAATGGGTACTAGAATAACTGATACTAATACATTATATACTTCTCTTTAGTAGATAAATACTTATTATACATAGAAACATCTAGGAGGTTTGTTCAACAAGACAAAACAGCAGAAACCTCAATGTTCATTCACACAAAGATTAGTCTTGAGCGGTAATCGAACCCGCAACCTTGGCGTCGCAGGCAGAATAAAGTAAAATAGAGAAAATGTTAACAATTAAAGTATAATAATTATTCACACTACGTTTACATTTCCGTTCATTAGTAATTTAAATGGAAGTACTCAGTTAATGTGTGAACCATTAACATTGTACATTGTACGCACGGCTACCCATCTGGCTGTACATTTCCAGTATATGATGGACTTACATTACACCTATCCATTGCGAGACCATCTTATGCTGGAAATGTATAGGTTGATGAGAAGCCGTGTACTTCAGCATTTATAAATAATTTTGTTTTACTAATTGGTTGTCTGTTTGTTGTCGAATCACTCTTGATTGCTCTTACATTATTTATTGCTCTTCTTTAGTAAAATGTTTAAGATTTTGTTTTTAACTAGCTGTTGGCTTTCCTTATATGAACCATTTTTAAACCTTTTGGGTTTTCTTTTAGGGTTTTGAACCTTGATAAATATGTTTATGTGGAAATCTACATTAACATGTTTATTAAGATCGGTCACGTAGATTTCTTGATTTTTGGGTACAAACAAACAAATCTTTTCTCTTTACAAATATATTTTATACTACAAGTGCTAATTTTTTTTGGAAAGGGGATCCCGCTTGATATAACACAGCATCGCACTTTAACGTTCAGATTTAGATAACTGAATGACCTCTTTTTTTATTAAAACACCTACAGTTCCCTGCATAAGTAGATGAGAAAATTCTTTACTTGGTTCTTGTCAAAAAGAACACAGAAGCCAAAAAGTCAAATGAAATATTTTTGTTACAATTAAAAAGAAGCATAATATTTTTATTGAAACTGACGTGAGTTTGTAACATTATTCAAATTTTGAAATACGGTATGGCTATTCCGTAAATGTGACTAATTTCCAGTCGATTTCGAAATCGACTGGAAATTTCGTTTGAAACCGGTTCATCTCGGATTTAGTGCATCCTTATTTCCATACACATACGGTTGATAACTGCTTGGCAAAAAAATTGACAGCTTGCCAGTTACTATCCTCTAGCAGATTTGACAGCTTTTCAGGCAAGTAACGCAATTTCTTATGTCAAAATCGGAAACTGGTCATGGAGCAGTTTCTTAGTAATTTCTTGTACTTTGGCGAGATAAAATAATGATATTTAAAAGGTTTTTTTATCTCAGATTAACGTAATACAACAAATCAATAACTGTTTAATACTATGTATGTCATAAAATACTAATTAAATACGTAATGCAACAGAATTTAGGTCATATTATTTTCAGTCATAGATCTCGAGATTTTTCATACGAAAACTTATAAATATGACAAGTAGTAGCACGAATTATGCCAGTCTGGGATATAAAAAGCACTAAATGAAAATAATGTATCTTCAAAATATTGAAACAATAATATTATGTAGCTAGGTAGCCTACAGCTTCCTCTTTCTCGCCAAACTAAACAAATTTTAATGAATTCTGGCACACGGGTAAGTGCTTTCTATCGACGTAGTTCAAATCTAGTTACATACTTTAATAAAAAATTAAAAACCTGATTCATTCCATTTCATGGATGGTGGAGACCTTTGCCCAACAATGGGACAATACAGGTCATGCACCAGATAATGTAACTACTTACATTCTGTATTCACGATTATTAATTTATTTGGAGTTTACATTTATAATTTCTTATGTACGTAACGTAGTGTCTATGTCTATGATAATTATATCAGAGAAATAAGAATATATTAAAGAAAAATCAGAAGTTAGAAAAATTTTATTATTTCACAGAATTTCAGGCACATTTCTTCTAATGTTCGCTAGGCTTGCACTGATGAAACTTAAGTCTTAAAAAATGTTTAGCTCCGAAATCACCCGCCGCTATCATCTTTATCATAATACTATTATAATATAGGTGTGCTATATTCGTGTATTGCACCTGAAAGACAAAAAACATTACAACACAAGTGAGAGATATTTTAGGTGATTGCATCGTGTCACGGAGGACTAAGTAGAAATTATAACGCATACTTACTGTTTCTAGTACATAGCAATACCAAAGAGTTAAAATCACATTTATATATCGTTTTTATAGTTGTCTTATAAGATTATCTTCTTCTTCTTCTTTTATTTAATGGCAACTGGGTCTCCTTGCGGTGACCATTTCTACCAGTGTCAAGTGTGAAATATACATAATTAAAATAATTGTAAGCGTCCAAATTATCTTGATCTTTGATATTTGTTTTGTATTGAGGATAACTTTTTTTTCCATCACATCGCGTTCCATTCTTATTTTATTCAATTTTATGCACTCGTTTTACACTAAAGAGAAAATCTCTCCGAAAATACCTCTTACCATAATCACTTATATCGACGCCCCCACCGAATACTATGGCAAAGTCACTTTACTGTAAAAAAATGTTATTGCATATTTGAATACTACAGACTTAGTTACATCTGATAGAATTTTTTTATAATTTTTGCGTTGTTTATAGCAAAGTTATTAAGAAAATATGTTTTATTCGGCGGAAGGCACACACAATTTATGTACACGAATAAACATATTATACCTCATTACCAATTACCGACTACCTCTATTATCCGGTAATATGCGATAACAATAATATTCTAGTAAATATCCTACGTAATGAATTCGGCAACAGCTTTTTACCATTTTATTCGTGGGTAATTTTAATTTGATATATTTTGTAAAACGGCATACAATATTTAAATTTCAGTTTTTAATATCGTAAGCGTTCTTTAGAAGAAAGTTATCAGAAATATATATATTATAAGGAAAGGGTACATGAAATAAAAAATACAAAATAATAAAATTTCGATATAAGTAAGTCTACTGTTGCTATATTTGTAATTTTTTTTATGATGAATAGGCACTTGTATGACCACGATCTCACCTGATGGTAAGTGATGATGAGGAGCACGCTAACCTATGAGATACCTATTAACTCTTTCTTTAAAGAGATCCAAGTTGTCAGTCATCCACAGACTCGGGCAAGGCATTCCATTCTTTGGCAGTTCGCATAAGAAATGTAAAGGCGAAAGGTTTTGTGCGTATTAGTGGAATATCCACCGTGGAGCGATGTTTGAGTGCCGTTTAATTTGTAGTCCGATGGTGAAACGGGGATGGAGGGATAAGGTTGTGTAGTTTCTCGGCACACTCTCCGAAATGTATCCTATAAAAAACCGATAGGCTGGCAACCTAGCGACGCGACGGTGCCCCAGACTTTGTAGTCGAGTATCCGTCAGATCGATATCGCAAATGATTCTCTTGATCCTCTCGACTGACTCGAGCGCCTCAAGTTGGTATTTGGCTGAACCGTCTCAGAGATGAGAACTGTACTCCACACACGACCGGACCTACGCTTGATAGAGGTCAAGCAACTGCCCCGGTGTAAAATACTGTCTCATCTTCTTAAGGATGCCCAGCTTTTTGGCGTCTAGTCGAGCTTTCAACTCAATAAGGGAGCTGAAATTAAGTTTCAAAGTTAGCGAGATACCGAGGAGCTCAAGACGATTGGTTATTGGAAGGGATACATTTCAGAAAGTAGGAGTCAGGATGAATGGAACGCCTGAGCCTTACTAGCATTGAACGTTACTAAGTTGGCTTTACCCCAATTAGAGACACGTTCATACGTTCGACCATTGCCTCTCTGAGCGGCTGTATTTGTACACCACTAGCTCGTGAGTTGGGTATATAGCTTTCAACAACCGTTGAAAGCTATATACCCAACGTTGCTGAGAGCACGGACCCCTGAGGAATTCCGGCATTGATTGCCATTTGATCGGACGAGCTGCTATTAACGACAACCCGAATCGATCAGTCCCACAAGAAGTCTGATACACAATCACAGAGACAAGTAGGAAGACCGAAGGACAGTAGCTTGCTCAGAAGGGCTTGTTTAACGTATGCGTATGTCCGACATAGAAGTCACGCAAACTAGTGGACGAGCCAGTAATATCTAGCCGCTAAGATTCTGCGAATATAGAAGGAAATAAATTCGCTTTCTCCTCAGCAGTGTGGGCAAGTGACCCATTAAGATTCAGCTGTGGAGGTAGTGAGTTGCGGCAGAAGTTCCATTCGACTGATTTTGCTAGGGACCAAAACGATTTACTCCCTGTGGGTGTGTAGCGAGTTTGTACCCAATGCGGCGAATATGGTCAAATCGAGCCTTTCGTAGAGCGTTTTTGCTGGATTTGGTTGCCCTGTTATAGGCTTTCTTCTTATCCGGTATGTCGCTAGCTTTACGGTCTCGAGCATCAGGAAAGTCTAGTGTTTTCGTGCTTCAGCACGTCCACGCTCAGCTCCAAACCAAGGCTGTGCTTTGCTAGATGTGCTTGCATCGGAAAAAAGACTAGATTATTCCATCGCAGCACATCTGTTATAGCGTCCGCGCATGCTAAAGGATCACCCGAAGAAAAACAAAATAATGGCCAACCGCGAATAGGATGCAAAGAATCAGCGCATCCCATCCCAGTCTGCTGACTTATATCGCCATAACCGCCTTGTGCTTTTCGGGCTAAGGTTGGGTGAAGAATATACCGCCACAGACTTCACTAGACAGTTGTCAGAGCTGCCTAAAGGTGCCGACACTGACACTGCATAGTGATCGGGGTCGGTAGTCAGCAGAAGGTCCAGGCAATTGGCTATTTGGCCGTCAACATCGGGAACCCTTAGACCAGCTGAGTGAGATTTAAAGCCAAAGCGAGTTTGCGCATCTCTCTCCCAGCATGGTTAGTGTGCTGGTACGGGAACAGTTACTCCTGGTGGTGGGCATTAAAGTGCCCCAGTAACACTAGTTGACGACTAAAATGTGTTTTTATTGTATAAAATTATTTTATTATATAATATAATATTATCTTATTATATATTATAATATATTTATTATAAATAAAACTCTACCTCTCCGAACATTAAACGTTAATTATAGTTACTCCTAATCATCTTATAATTAGTATCAATATATTTACGTTCATACGATAGCATTTTAATGTAACAATTAATTTTTTTTACTTTCTTAAATGTGAATAATATCATTAAGAGATTATACATTCGATATGTGACATTAAAATATGTGAAAGGTTACACGAACAAAATGGTATCATTATGGTGCGATTACTATCCGTTAGTAAAATATCAACGAATATTAGTGTATACTTCTATTGCAATATCATAGACAAGAAAAATAATCACGCGAATAAAATGGTAAAAGCGTTTTATGGTAAACTGCACGCAGGGACACTATCGGCAATGTACATTTTTGAAAATAACTCTTTAAAGTTTAATATATTTAAATGTATAAATAACTGGCTAGAGAATATAAAAATATACCTTTCATTTAATATATAACACAATACCATTGCTTTTTTAATACGCGAAGTATTGAGAAAATAACGTTTTTTATTTTTCCTGTAAAGTTAGCGATTTTCGGTTACCATTTTATTCGGTGGGGGCGTCGATATTGTGTTTGTTGTTATAATGTGTACAATTTTCTTTTGATATAATCAGTTAAATAATTTGAATTTTATTGTATGAATTTGTAACTTTCTTAATTCAGTTTAAAGCTATTTATATGCTTTTTGTTGTAATGAAACGTTCCAATTTTCTTTAGTCAAAGACATTAGTTGCCACAGAGTAAAAATGCATTTTAGTAGGTGTCAACAAGAAGGTTTTATCAATACAAATAAATAAAATTGAATTGTCTGTTTTTATTTTAATGTCAAAACAACAATATTTTTAGTATATGTTATAGTTATTTGCACGATATTTATTTATAAAATCCAGTTTTAATTTATTTAGCTACCACGCAGACAAATCCGCGCGCGAAAGTCCGTTCGTTAATTTTATTATTTTATTTTCGCGAACTACTGAATATTAAACTGATATTTGAGATTACGCTAAACGTCACGGGAGTGGAGCTGTAAGGTTTAATGCGGGTCAAAACGTGGGCGTAGCTATTACTAATATAATGAATTCCACGCAAACAAGGTGGCGGGCAAAGTAGTTATACAATTAAAAATATGGAGGATGTTCAAGTTAAATATTGAAAGCCCAAAAACTTAATTTATGATTTTGTGTTTATACTCGAACATGGCAAAACCTTACAGTAAGCGGCCGCAAATTTTACCTCTGTGGTAATACTAAAAATATTTTTCTTTTATTTTAAGTCAACAATTTAATGGCGTCATTTCACTGCAAATATATTTTTAAAAATGTAGAAGTTATATTTCACTCTTTACATCAATTTCAAATGTAGTTTAAAAAGTATTATTTTATTGTTAGATAGCTTCTGCCCGTGGCTTCGTCCCCGTTAAGTTTGATATTTATGAGTTATTATATCTTTCAAAATTGAGGAACATTCCTCATACACTTGCTGTGTTGTATTTAGGCAGTCCCAGCTAGAACCTAACTGCGAGTCCCACACGACTAAAAAGACAGTCTTTCAGAAAATAGGTCATACAGCTAAGACTTACCTCGATTTTCTTCTAGGATAGCTTGCAGGTCGTAAGCACTCTAATTACACACAAATACAGTTCAATTGTTCAATCAATTTCACAGATAACACGAGATTTCTTAAATAGCGCGGGAGCCGGCGCTTGCACCTAACAGTTCATACAGACTGACGTTTGATGTCACTTGTCATTCCACGGACAAGTGGTTCGCGAAGTGATGTGACACGCGTAAACTAATCCGCATGTCAATCGATTCTTCGATTTCGAAGTTGAAGACCTAACACCCCCCACAGGACAAGTCAAAGCTGTCTACATATAAAAATACGTAGATACCTAGATTCTAAAAAAACCATCCAATCCATCGTGTGAGACCCTTAGGCGATATTAGGTATAACGATAACGATACATTTCCGCCCACCAAAATACACTAGTGGTATTTTCTAGTGAACAGTAAAAACGAGAAACGAAATGCTTAAGGCATGTAGCGATATGAATTAATACGAATTAGAACGATGCCTTATCAGATTAAAACTAAAGTTATATTGTAACAGAAGAACAACAGCAAAAGACTCAACTGGTCTATCTGCTCGATACGATTATGCATATAGTTAAATGATATGAACTAAACTAACTTAACGTAACGGGTGAGAAATATACGTAAACTAATCAGTTTGATTAGGCAAAGGACAGACCTTTGTCAATGGTCGCATGAGAAACGAGCCATTCGGTAAACGTAATTTCGCAATACGTGTCACTCCATCCGGCCCGCTGTACAATTCTACTACACGAGCTATGGGCCAATGAAGTGGCGGCGATTCCGATTTAAGGACAACCACGGAACCGACTTCCAATGGTGTCGCATGCTTAGTCCATTTGGCCCTCTGCATTAACGAATGCAAATATTCATTCTTCCAACGTTTCCAAAAGTCCTGCTGGAATCGTTGGATAAGTTGCCACCGTCCTAAACGAGTAATGTTCACGGAAGTAAGATCCGTATCCGGTACTGCCGTTAATGGTTCTAGCGTTAAGAAATGACCGGGTGTTAATACGGACATGTCATCCGGACATGTGCTCGGACTGTAGAGAGGCCTCGAGTTTAACATAGCTTCGATTTGAACGAATAGTGTAAAAAGTTCGTCTAACGTTAACGATTGATTATTGACAATACGATAAAGTGCAGTTTTAGCAGCTTTGATTTGGATTTCCCACACTCCTCCGAAGCTAGGGCTTGCGGGTGGGTTGAATCTAAACTCTATCTGTTCGCCACGAGAAGCCTCTTGCATGTAGGAAGAAAGCTCTCGCTTAGCGCCTATGAAATTAGTACCTTGGTCTGAATAGATTGTTTGGACTCTGCCTCGACGCCCTACAAAACGCCTAAGTGCAGCCACGAACGAATCTGTTGTCAAGTCAGCCGCAACCTCCAAATGAACTGCTTTGGTAGCAAAGCAGACGAAAAGGCACAAATATGCTTTGGTAATTTTAGCCCCACGATAATTGCCTGACTTGATACGAAATGGACCTCCATAGTCCACACCAACAATACTAAACGGTTTAACTTGGTTGACACGACTAGCTGGTAAGTCACTCATAAAAGGTTCGAGCGGTGTCGGATTAGTTTTAAAGCATTTCAAACATTTTGAGACGCGATGTCGAATGGCACGCTTGGCCGATAGAATCCAGAATTGTTGACTAACTAAATATTGTAACGTGTTGATTCCAGGGTGAACATTTTCACGATGGAAAGCGTCTATGATCATATAAGTTAGGTGAGCATGTTGTGGAAGCAACGCGGGATGCTTATGACTATATTCCAGACCCGATCGGGAAAGCCTTCCGCCCACCCTGAGGACACCCAGGCTGTCGATAAACGGCGACAGTTTTCGCATTTGTTTTGAAAGAAGTTGGCCTTCTTTCAAACGTGTGATATCTTTACTAAAGTGAAGAAACTGAGTACGTTTCACTATTATTAATAACGCGCTGTGAAGTTCTGTACGCGTCAAAGGAAGATCAGAACAGCGATTTTGTTTACAACGCAAGTTATTAATATAGCGAAGCCATAATCCGACTATACGTTGAATTTTACGAATAGACGAGAAACGAGAAAGTAAAAAGTCAATCGGATGAATAGAATTATCACTAGCAAGGAGGACTTGTACCCTCTCTTCGGCGCGCAAGTCATCCTCGCTAGGATCTGAAATCGTGGAAGGCCAGTTCTGTTCGTCTTCAGAAAGCCAACTAGGCCCCGCCCACCATAACGAATTATTGATTAGTTCCGCCGGAAGCTGACCGCGAGAAGCGACGTCAGCGGAATTGTCTTCAGACCTCACGTGACGCCACCGTACGCCGGGAACTACGTTTTGAATATGGCTAACACGATTTGCAACGAATGTCTTCCATCGAGAAGACGGCGATTGAATCCATGCCAACGCGACCGTAGAATCTGACCACGCGTGCATGGCCGAGATAGGTAATATCGATTTGTATACATCGTGAACAAACTTCAGCAGATCTGACAGCAGCACACATCCACACAACTCGAGTTTAGGCAATGAAACCACCCGAAGAGGTGCGACTCTTGCCTTTGATAAAACGAGAGAAACTTTGACGTTTCCACACGTGTCGATGACTCGAAGGTACACTACACCTGCAAAACCTCGTTGAGAACTATCTGCGAAGCCATGAATTTCGCAAGACTTGATGTCACAAACATTAATATGACGCGGAATTTTAAGATGTTGAATGCAGGTCAGTTCGTCTGTGTAGCGTCTCCATTGTTGCTTGATATCTGCTGGAGGATCCTGGTCCCAAGATATGTTAGCACACCAAAGTTTCTGAACCAGAAACTTGGCGAAGAAAGTTAACGGGGACAAAAAACCACAAGGGTCGTAAATACGAGCGAGTTCGCTTAAAATATGACGTTTCGTGCAAGAACGATTTTGAGGTGTGACGAGAAAATTAAACTGATCTAAACCAGGCTGCCATCTAAGCCCTAGTATTTTAAGAGTACTGGACTTTTCGATTTCCATCGATGCATTGTCGGTAAGACAAAGTTCCGGAGGAAGGTCCGCAAGCAGTCTCTGGTCATTACTCGCCCACTTGCGGAGCTCCATGTGACCACGCTTGAAGAGCTCAATAACCTCTGCCTTCGACTGAATGGCCTGATCTAGGTCAGAACAACCTGTTACGACATCGTCGATATACACATCATTTAGTAAAACTGATTTGCCGAGTGGTAGTTGACTACCTTGAGGAGGCCTATGTCGCAGGACAGCCTGACCTGGTAGCTGATACAAAAAAGTAAATTCTAAGCAAATAAAATGTTAGGATTATAGATTAGATTTAGCTGCATTAAAAGTATGTTTAGATAAGTTTAGGTAATAAGTTTTTTTAAATATAGTTATATCTCATTTTAATTGTTTATTCAGTGTATGGTCAGAGGAAATAAAGGCTATTTTTATTTTTATTTTATTTATTTATTTTAGTTGACTACCTTCCTCATCTGCAATTTGCCGAACGGTACGACACGCCTGAAAAGGAGAAGATGATACGCCATATGTCACGGTGTTTAATCGATATTCTGAGACAGGTTCTGATTTATTGAATCTCCAAAAGATTCTTTGAAAATCACGATGTTCTTCATGAACGAGAATCTGACGGTACATCTTGCACACGTCAGCGGTATATACGATTGAGTGAATACGAAACCTGAGTAGTATTTCCAAAATGTTAGCCTGTAATTTTGGACCGATAAGTAATGTTTCGTTTAACGATTTGCCAGTAATGACATCACGAGTTGATGCATCGAAAACAGCTCGTAGCTTAGTGCTACTGCTCTCTGGGCGCAAAATACAAAAGTGAGGAATGTAATACTTTCCCTGATGTAACTCGGCCGTAGGCACACTAGTCATGTGACCACAGTCGAGGTACTCCAGCATGAAATTAGAATATTGTTCGTGTAGAACCGGATTACTAGAAAGTTTACGTTCCAACGAATAAAAACGCCTAAGAGCTGTATCTCGCGAACCTGGGAAAAACGGTTCCTTGTCCTCCGCAAAAGGCAAGGCAACGCTATATCGTCCGGTGGCGTCACGTGTTGTCGTTTCACGATAGATACGTTCACAGCGCTCATCAGCTGCGCTCATCTGCGTGACGCACGGAAGTTGATCGAGTTCCCAGAACTTTTTAACTTCGTCGAGCAACTGGTTGTCCTCAACGAAGAACGAATTAACTTGAGGATTGGCCTGGCTGTCATCAGCTCTTCCTATTAGATGCCAGCCGAATACCGAATTCAACGCTGTCGGTTGATTAGGTGCTCCGCTCACCGAACCCGGTCGGATGAGAGAAGGGAAAATCTGCGCTCCTAAAAGAAGATCGATTGGACCCGGTTTGTCACAATCCGGATCGGCGAGTTCGAGACCTCGAATGTGAAGCCAAGACGATTTATCAAGTTTAGTGCTAGGCATATTGCCGCAAATAGTAGGTATTGCCAGTGCTTCAATATTGAAGGCTACCTGACCACGGATACCTATCTGAAGTTGAACAGCTCCAGAAATGGAAGCTGACGATTGACCTACACCGCAAACCCGGCGTGCGGTCACACGTTTGTCAAGTCCGAGTAGTTCTACTGCACGCTCCGAAATGAAATGAGCTTGACTACCAGTGTCGATAATACAGCGGAAAGACTGGTAGTTGCCCCGCGAATCACGAATTTGTATAGCGGCAGTAGATAAAACAACAATCGAATTATCACCCACACTCGTCAACGCACGAGCGGGTTCAATGACCGGGGTAGGATTTTGTTCAGAAGCATTCGCATCACCCTCTTGATGAAGAAGTGTATGGTGTTTCTGATGACAAGTGCGACACGTAAAGAAAGATTTGCAATCGCGAATTACGTGCGAAGTTCTCAAACAATTAAAACACAAACGATTTGATTTAGCAAAGTCACGCCTATCTTGCACGGACTTGTCAATAAAAGATTGGCAATGCGAAACCGGATGATGTTCTGGACAAATAGGGCATTTCGGTGCCTTCCTTCCCGATGCAGAAAGCTTATTAGCTTCTGGTTGACTTGTTGTTTTACCGGAAGCTGCAACCAATGAAGAAGTTGTCTTCTTGCTATTGGCAGTTGACTTGACAGCAGATTTATTCGTATTAACACTAGGAGTAGGTTGAGAATCACGACTAGTTGTGAAGTGTGTATCTCGAATGAGTGCACTACATTGTGACTCAAGAAATTCTAAAAGTTGCTTAAAATCCGGTAGTTCACACTTGGGATGTTTCTTTTCAAACGCGCGACGAGTATTTGAATCTAGTTTTGAGAGTATGTGATAACACATAATGAAATCCCAATGCTGAGTAGGTAACTTCAGACCTTGGAGAATAATTAAGTTTTCGTTTAAAAGGTCCAAAACGCGTCTAAAATCGGTAGGTGAGCTAAGTTTTAAATTTATGTTCAGTATTTCCCGCCAACACGTGAAGGCGAGTTCACGATTATCCCGATAACGATTGAGCAATGTCTGATAGGCAACCTCATAATATTCACCCGTCGTAGGAAATGTTCGGATTAGTCCTAATGCCTCTCCTGATAAACTTGACCTAAGATATTGCATCCGATCAGAGTTTGATAACGATTGATTCATATGAATTAACGAGTTGAATGTATCATAGAACATACTGAATTCCTTGATACAGCCTGAAAACCTAGGAAGCTCGAGTTTCGGAAGCCTAACCACTGAACTAGTCGATAGAGGGGGCGAAGCAATATTTTCTTTTGGCGGATCGAGTTTAAGTTGAATCGCGAGCATTTGGAAATAAACATCGTCGAAGTCGGTACGAATATCATCCTCTTCTTCGAGGTCCGATTCATCAACAACACTTAAAATATCCAAATGAGCTTCTTCGAAACTATTCACATACTTCTTCACTAAAGAAGACTGCACGAGAAAGTCGCCCACTCGAGAAGTATCCGTTTCCGCTATTTCAGCGATTTCCAGCGCTTTTTTTAAGCGATTTAACGCTAAAGTACGTTTACGTCTTAATACGGGCAAATCCGCGGGTGTGAGGCTAACAGTTTCAAAAACTTTAGATTTGCTCATTTTTCTGCTATGTTTCATGTTTACGATTTAATTTACCTATAGCAAAATAATCGCTAATAAAATAAAAATATTCGATATGAAAATGATTATCTCAATACGATCGATGTAAGTTACTGAACTATCAAAAACAAAACACTTTGTCAATCCCTATGTGAACAAATGATATAAAATGCTACCTTCAAACAGATTGATTTTAATTCTCAACTTGAAAAATAATCCTTGGAGCGGCGACGTAAGTTTATTTAAGTTTACCTCCAAAGATCATTACGAAAATGAAAACGAAAGTATTTAATACGAATATGCGAAATGAAATACGAAATAGTTTATATTTCGAATTACGAATTGATTAAACCTACACGATTAACGAATAATTGTAATTGGCATCTACGAGTAACGATTGAGTCATTGACCTATTTATGTACTGCACTTGTAATTACCTAGGTACGGTGTAAATAGTCGCATGAACCCTAATTTGTTTGGACGATAAAACACTGCACTTAATTATTTTATGTACGAAATGTATTTGAATCGGTTTGTTTACATAAAATAACGCCGTGCGAACCAACAAATTTTGAATTGAATTGATGCAATTACGCGATAAGAAGTAGGCAGATTTGGAGTCCTGTAAGGCTTTGCAGACCGGCAGATATGCAGAAACACGTACTGCGAAATGATATTTCTCACGTAAATAACAAGCTATTATGTATCTACCTAAAAAATGAACGATATTGGAATGTACGCAATTTCTCCACGCGGATACGATTTTGATGAAAATTAATATGAAATAACTGAACTGCTTAATAATGCTTTTCTGTTGTTCTTTTGTTGTATCGAAATATCAATTTACTAACGAGATGTTTTACGATTAATGAAAAAAATGGTCGCTAACAATGTGAGGCGGCCATTACGCTAACATGAAAAAATGATTTTAAATTACTGATACTCGATATTACAACGATTTTAATACAAAGTTTCTGTTCGGGCGCCAAATAATGTGTTGTATTTAGGCAGTCCCAGCTAGAACCTAACTGCGAGTCCCACACGACTAAAAAGACAGTCTTTCAGAAAATAGGTCATACAGCTAAGACTTACCTCGATTTTCTTCTAGGATAGCTTGCAGGTCGTAAGCACTCTAATTACACACAAATACAGTTCAATTGTTCAATCAATTTCACAGATAACACGAGATTTCTTAAATAGCGCGGGAGCCGGCGCTTGCACCTAACAGTTCATACAGACTGACGTTTGATGTCACTTGTCATTCCACGGACAAGTGGTTCGCGAAGTGATGTGACACGCGTAAACTAATCCGCATGTCAATCGATTCTTCGATTTCGAAGTTGAAGACCTAACACCCCCCACAGGACAAGTCAAAGCTGTCTACATATAAAAATACGTAGATACCTAGATTCTAAAAAAACCATCCAATCCATCGTGTGAGACCCTTAGGCGATATTAGGTATAACGATAACGATACACTTGCAACCCCTAATTTACCCCTTTGGGAGTTAAATTTCCAAAAAGTCTATCCCAAATTCATCTACAAAATTTATTTTATTTACTTGTAAGGACCATAATTATGAACATAATATACGGACAGACAAAAATCCAAAAAATATGTTTCGGCTTCTACTGCTGTTCTAGTCTCCTCTTATTAATTTTTCTTAAATGTCTTTAATGAACAGGCATTTATAATTTCAAATTTTATTATATGTATGGATTAGCTAATAATCATAAAACCATTAAACCTCTTATTACGACTCAAGTTATTTCAACCACAGATAAAACATCATTAACTAATACAGTGCGCGCCACAACTCAGTAAAAAACTATAAAACAAAATAATTTTTACTTCTATTAAAACTATAACACAACAATAAAAGTGGATAAATTTGTATATTCCTCGTCCTATTAAATAAGAAATAATTTAATTTCAGTTAATAATTTACAAATTGGTAATTTCCATTTAGTTTTGCCTATTGTCGTAAGCCATTAGTAATAACACGCACTCTGATTTTTTGCTATTTTGAAATGAGTTTTTAAGCGTAAGTATTAATATCAGGCAAGTAACCAGGAGAGTAATCCGTGGTTTCGTTATGTCAAAAATGCATGTTTTGAGTGAAAGAATTACTAATTGACAGAAACTATTTGTTAAGAAACCAAAATCTCAATAAGCGAATAACCCCAATATAATCTAACTATCGTAATGTTGATCAATTTAGTCTATTTGGCACTGCAAAACAAGCTGTGAGTAAGGCACGACGTGTAGCACTCTCTTGAAAATGCCTACCTACTTAACGTTTCTTTAGGTGAAACCGCGGTCAACTAAATAGATCAACATTGCGTGAGTAACACCCATATTTCAGAATTTGAACAAACACAGTAAGAACAACATTTTAATTAGTTAATAGAATTTAAAAAGTAATCATAACAACGTCGATCCTGATTTTACGGGATGATATATTATCTAGATAAATAAATGCCTTCATTCGTAAATTGGACCCACCAAAAATATTTTCACGTAAAATGTTACCGTTCGTATAGGATTGGTACACTCAAAACAAAGGTCTGTAATAAGTACCAGTGATTACGATAAACAAACCTTCTGCAATGAAATCAACTCTGTACAATCTAATCAGGATGCTGTTATACAGTTATTAGCTGAAGCCCACCGGTCAAGATTGCCAGTGAGCAAACAAGTTTATTGGTTACCAACAATAATGACACAATGAGATTGGTCGAAGAAACATACGGGTTAACTTTGCGAGCATAAACTCACATTTTTGTCCATCATGTAAGTTTCTTAATTTTAATTGATACCTAATTTGAACATTTATCATTATTTTTTTCGGCCGTCACAACGCAGCGGCGCAACCACAGCGGCGCAAGTGATGCAACACCTTCTTATAATGGTGGTTTTTATTATTTTACTCTTATTCCGACGCGTCCGTTTCGATGAAGATAGAGTACTCAGTATATATTTACTCTGGTACGGATGTTTGGCACCGCGCCAGTTCCTATGATGCCGGTGCGTTTCTGATTATTGGCTTAAATGCTGTATTTAGCTGTAGTAGTACGAGAGCCCACGACCAAAATTTTTGTCTCATAGCAATACGGCCAAAACCGCATCAAATCGATAGATACGATTATCCTGAACTCGAAAATACCAATATCAGACATTTTCCGCGTAGCGTTTGATCTGACCGAATTTTCAAAATTGTCAAAGAATTTTACCGAACTGCATCATAGCAATATGTCTGATTTGCAGACTGTAGTTGAATGATAGTTCTGAGATACCGGAAACATATTTTTCAGACGTTAGTGGTGTAGCGCAAACCCGTAAAATCACTTAAAAAAATTAAAAATGAGACAAAAAAAATGTCTCATAGCAATACGTCTGAAAATCTTTTTTATTAGTAAATTTTGGTTATTTGATGCGAACAAAACAATTTTCAGACGGAAATGTGAACGCATTAAATTTTGAGACCGTTTTGAAAATGTTAACAAATTTTACCGATCGGTATCATAGCAATATGTCTGAAAATTGTTGGACATGATAAAATAAGTTGTCCACATGTGCAAAAAATTTATATCAGACAAATTAAGTGTAGCACCTTCTCTATCAGACAACTTTTCGATACTCAGATATCATTTAAAATCATCATCGTTGTTTCTTTACAAAACACACAACTCAGGTCCGACATTTTACACCACCACAACCGCACAACGTATGACAACTAAGTGAGCGTCGTTCCAACGTTTGGAGCAGCTGGCGAGTGAGCTGTATAATAGTAAGAAAGGAACAGGAGCGTAACAAGCGCTGAGGCTGTTGAAATTAAATACTGATTGATTTGATAGTTTTGGTTTTATTTTAAGCACACTTGAGTAACTTTTACGAAAGAAATAAGTAATGACATCTGTCATCTGTCAAAGTACATATAATAGACAAGGGAGATTCTTGAATATCTATGAAGGCTGTAAATTTAAAAAAACATTTAACAGAGGCGTCGGCCAGGCGACTCCGAAACGTTATTTTCGTTTTTGGGAGTATATGCTACACTTAAAGTGTCTGAAAACAGGTTTTTGGTAATCATGGCAGCAATACGAAAAGTTGAAAAAAAAATTTATCCGTATTGCTATGATACAGGTCGGCTAAATTTGTTGACATTTTCAAAAATGCGCTCAGGCTATATGCTACGCGCAAAATGTCTGAAAACAAACTTTTTCGTAATACAATTATAAAATCTATGTACATTTTCACTATCAGACGTATTGCTATAATACCGACTGTCTTTTTTTTTTGACACAGCAGAAATGGCCTCCCACGCAGTTGCTACACTTTCGACCGTTACTACACACCTAGTCGGGTACAGAATCATACAATCTAACGATTTTATAGGGTTTTTGCCGTATTGCTATGAGACATGGTTTTGGTCGTGGTCTCTCGTACTATAGCTTTCATCGTTTATTTTTCCAAATTTGGCTGTTATTAAATATATTCATGAGATGTTTGTTTAATTTAAAAAAACTGTTGAGTTCTAAGCGTTGAAGGCTCTAGTTTCTATAAGACAAGAGTAATAAAACCGTCTGGGTGAGGTTTGGAGTCCAAAAAATAAACGAACAATACCAGAATATGGGTACATCGAAAATAATAACCTTTAAACATACATTGATATACCTAAAAAAGATAATTGTAGAAATATTGTATTGCTACTACATTAAGTATGTGGATATTAAACATGGACTGACATGTCCCAGGGTGATAAATTACCTAATATTAATTGACGATGAATAAAATAAAACGTTCATTTATACTGACCTAAGTTTAACCCCGGTTTCCGATCTCTCGCTCTCTCTTGATCTTCAAAGCTCTCTCATTTGTTTGAACGGGAAAGACAGAGCATAGAGGGAGAGAAAGATTGATAACTGGGTTCAACGTTCAACTCGGTTGGTGAAATCAGCAGTTGAACATAGGATGGTCAATCATCATGCCATAACAAGTTTTCTTCCAACTGTCAAAAGTACGGTAATCCATCTCAGTTATCATTTTCATTTGTATTTGGAGATATATGACAGTCAACTCAGATAGTCTGAAATGTTTTATTGTTTTTTAGGTATGTAATTTTCACCATCTTTGCCTATCCTTGTGGGATTAAATCGTTATGTAAGTATGTTATTGCATTGCATCGCTGCTGCATAGCACACTACTGATTTTTTACATGCAACAAGCAATATTTCTATCCTACCTTAATTGTTCGACTACAAAAATCTACGCGTTAGAGCCTGCAACGACAAATTAATTGGCAATAACGGAGAAAATATCGTTATTGCTGCTACAGCCAAGCAACAACCTTTGGGGTAAAAAACAGCTAAAATCTAAATTGAGGGCGCAATGCGGGTTTTTGAACATCATTATTCCATTCAATGTAACGGTTTAAGCATTGGTGCGAGCTTCCAAATTTTAAAAAGGGGAATGTTACCATAAAATCATTCCTTAGGCTTTGTGAGCTTAAAAAAAACGTTAGCACTAATCAAAATAAGTAATTATTGTATGTACAGTCGGCCAATGAGTTGGGTATGCAGGGCAAAAACTTCTACGCCATAGTAAAAAAACTGACTGCAATAGATATGCAAGTTTGTATTTCATAATTAATAAGTGTAATATACCCACTATTTAGATATATAACTCACTTATCCATTACTGGTGTCGTAAGTCTTTACTATGACTTAGAAGTTTTTGCCCTGCATACCCAACTCATTGGCCGACTGTACTATCAGCTAAGTCGATTCATAACCCATTTGAGAAATATTTTGTCTGAAATTGTCAAAGTTGATAAGGTTGACATTTGGTGATAGAAAAAGCGATTTTTTTTTTATACCACGCCCACAGCGAACTAACGTGTAGTGCACCTGATGGTAAGTGGAGTACAGCCCATGGACATCAACAATCCACAAAAGCAGATTATAGATGCGTCGCTGCAGCTGAGGACTACGGTGTTATGCCTCATGTGCCAGTAAGTTCAGGGCCCGATCTCACCCCAAACCGGAACACAGTAATGGAAGCACTACTATTTGGCGGCAGGTTAAAGGTGAGACGGTGGTGCTGCCGCCCTCGAGCTCATTCACAAGAGATCTACCACCAGTAGAATTTAGACTTAAGTGCTTTGAAATGCTTATACTAAAATTGTATTAAGGTGAACAATGAATCTGCTTTGTTGATAGTATATAACCTGTACATATTGGTGTGAGAAATCGTGTATTTGTGAAACCACATAAAATAATTAAAGGTTTTCGCAATATGTTATTGTAAGCATGTAAAAAAAAAATACAACCGAATTGAGAACCTCCTCCTTTTTTTGAAGTCAGTTAAAAAGTATGAATAAACAAACCTTCAAATAGATCTTTATTTTACATAGTTAATTCTATGTTAAGTCATGAATAAAGTTTTACAACTGTATGGAACACTTTGGAATGCTTTCTGCCTTAGCTGTAATAACCGAGTGAAAGACCAAAGAAGTGTGAAGTCGAAAGTCTTGGGTAGATGTGTACTTATCTTGAAAATAATCACTTGCTTACGGTGAAGGTAAACATTGTAGGAAAACCTGTATATCTCAGGCTGCCTTAAAGGGCATACGAATCTATCAGTGCGCACTTGGCCACCGTGATGGACTAAGGTATCACCACCACCCCTTTTTACCACAAGAAGAGGCCCGTGCCTAGCAGCGGGACATGGCTACTATTATACTAAGAAACAGTTGAAAAATATATGGGACCGGCAAGATTTGTATAATTTGCTAAGCATAGCTAAATGCTATAAAAATAACCAATTAGAAGATGGCTACTATTATTAAGCTTTCAGCTAATTCAACACGTTAAACATACTTACAGTCTAAACTCAAAATTATGTCTAATAAAGTAACGTAGACAAAATATCGGTCGTATAATTCTTTAGAAATCAGCGTAAAATCTGTAAAGTGTGGACCCAGCATTAGTTTGAAATATGATCGTAATTACCGAGCTAAATGTTCCACTCAACGCTGGAATATAGCCAAGCATTTAACAGATTAAAAAATTGACGATTCAATATTACATGCATTATTGTTTTAACATAAATCTTAAATAAAAAAAACTATCTAAAAAATATAGGTATATGAAGTAGTGTCGTAACCTCTTAAACATTATGCTTTCGAGACTGTTTTCTGTAACTAACCTTTGTTACAGGAAAGAGGAGATGTGATTATTCTGCATCAAATAGTTCGTACCTCATGAGGTGGTTACGGATATCCCCGAATGGCTTCGATGTTTTGGACTAATAGGGTCTGTAAGATTTTACAATATAAAGATATTTTATAACATTTTATATTTTGCCTCGATGGTCTAGTGGTTAGCGTATGCCCCTCTCACCACGAGGTCTATGGGGTGTATGGCGTGCATGAAAGGAGCTTCCACGAGTGACGTACGCAATGATTCTCTACGTCCGGCGCACCCTAGGCAATTCGCGAGTTTTCCAAAGTGAATTGGCTAATCCTTTCACCACGATAGCAAGTCAAAATAAAATTTGACTCAGCCATCGACACGACGAAGAAGAAGACCACGAGGTCTTGGGTTCGATTCCTAGATCGAATAAAGTGTTGTTTGTGAACTTTCTGTCAGGAAGATCATATTAGCAGACCAGAGTTGAAATTGTAACCGCTTTGCGAGATTTGCGTATTACTGAACGTAACTTCGTGTGAACGCAGCTTTGTGTTTTACTGAACTTAGGTCCGTGTATCACTGTATGGAGCTTCGTGTATCACTGAGTCACTTAACGCCGCGTCAAGCTTCGTTTGTCGGTTCGTTGCCGCCGCTCGAGAACCTTTTTGTCGCATTAGCCGAATTTAATAGTTACTTAGTATAATAAAATAGTTATAAAAATATAAAAATCAAATTCGTTAAACATACAAATCTTTCCACTTCTCACTATAGTGTAGTGAAGATAATATCTTTATGAAACTATTAAAATATCTGAAATGTATTCAGATATTTATTCAAGCTATCTAGTTCAGAAATAAGCTTATCTATTCGATATAACACACGCTCTGCTACACTGTGCTCTAGTTTTGGATATTTCTTACAGTATAAAGACATACTCCAAAATGGAAAGCCGGAACACATAAGCATAAAAGCCGTCTTGAAGGCGGAAGCCCGACATTGTACAGAATATCGTTGCCACACGTACTAGTTTCTACTTCAGAAAGTAAAATACAAACTTTTCTAACAAAACGAATTTCAAAAAATACATTTTATGGCACTTGTATAACTTAAGTTGAAAAGCTGTATTCGATACTTTGGAACTGAAATAAAATGTTTCGCGAAAGAAAAGTTTCATTCTTCTAACTTGATGATAAGAACAAAATACGTGGTATATTATTTTACTTTTTTAGTATCGTTCTACTAATAATAGTAAACTCGGAGTTTAACTAAAACTTGAGTGATATAACGACGCGAAAGTCGCGGGTTCGATTCCAGCTCAAGACAAATCTTTGTGTGCATGAACATGGAGGTTTATCTTGGTCTGGACGTTTCTATGTAAACTAAGTATGTATCTACAAAAGAATAGTATTATTATGTATTCGTTTCAGTTATTCAAGTACTCATATTACAAGCTCTGCTTAGTTTGGGACAGGATGGCATTGTGTGAATGTTGTGTGATATTTATAATTTAAAGATAACAATGTAATAACTGCTTTAAGTATAAATAAATTCTTCGCATGACTTGCGAAACTTTTCAACGAGCGCCCATTATTGTAATAATTTTACTCGTATTTTACCGCTTTTTGTAATATCTTCTTCTTCGTCGTGTCAATGGCTGAGTCAAATTTTATTTTAACTTGCCATCGTGGTGAAAGGATTAGCCAATTCGCTTCGGATAACTCGCGAATTGCCCAGGGTGCGCCGGACGTAGCCAATCGTTGTGTACGTCACTCGGGGAGGCTCCTTTCATGCACCCCTTTTTGTAATATATTATGATAGTGTATTTCTTGTGTCCTCGTGAGAAAATACATACATCAAATCACGCTTTTATTTCCTAAACGGCTATGCAGAGGTATAACTACCACATTTGCTTATGCTGAGATTAAGTTCGTTATATACCTACCTACTTATGTCACACCCATCTGGGTAAAACAATCGTGATGTTATGGGGGCTGAGTCTATCGCCATTTATAGGACACAATTCTAGCCTTGCCGCTATTGATTTGGTTAAAAATTCTCATGCCCTTAACATTTCTGACTGACTCGGCCCCGCATGGCTGACTCGCACACAAACAAAGATTTGTCGTATCGAGCTAAATTTGCACAATTAATATCGCTTCGCTTTTCTTGCGTGTAGTCGGTTTCTAGATGTAATAATTCTAAAATATGGCTAAAACTTTTGAATCCGAGATCAGTAGTTGGCACTTAGGGCCGATTTCACCAAACTTCTTAATCTACAGTTTTATTAATCCCCTATTTGCATCTATCTCTCTCTCCCTCTTTCATTAGATGTGTGTACGGAACAGAAAGATTGAAAGCTGGAAGCCTTGAGTTAAACAAGTAACAATAAATACGTTTCTTTCTTTCTTCTTTCTTTTTTTCGTTACACGTTGCCGTTGGTTAAATTGGTACAAAAACAAAAAGACATACTGAAAAAATACTGATCTCGGCAATTTTCCTTTTTAATAACCGGTTACATTGGCGCTAGTTAGTCTTTATGACTATGAAGTCACATTTAACCGACTGTTAACGTTAATATCTGCCAAGGTGAAGATAATGACTGTTTTCATGAGATAACCGCGGCCACAGATGCTCTTTATTACTTGAGGATGTTACTTATTCTGTGCTTCAGGTCCAACTTTTCAAGTATGGTACTGTAGCGGGTAGATAGAGTAAGCTTTACCTAATATGAGATGTGTTTTGTTTAATTAAAAAAAAAAACTTTTAGGTATGTAGTATGTATGTATTTATAATCGTAGCGTAGGTACCAGCTCACGCTTTATCTTTCTTGCACAAATGGTTTGTACAAATGTTTATTTGAATTTGCACAGCGAAGATTGAGCGTGTAGACGACAATGCGACCTGTTCGCACGATTTTTGTGCAAGTAAAATGGAGCGTGTAGTACCTTGAGGTGTCACTGATATAATCAGTTACTGATATTAGCCTATTTGGTACGTTTTTCTTTACCTGTCAAATTTGTATGCAGTTAAAAATGGCGACAAACTATTTGAAACTTTACTAGGAACCAGTGGGTCGACTATAAAACTGTTGTTTTTTGACATTTCATTTTTATATTAGATATAAATGACGGCAACAATATAAAATAAAGATGAAATTACAATGAAACAATATACTTACAATGACACAAGGAATAGCGATACGCGATACACGGCACCTGTTAACACTATCCTGCTCCTGGATGGAGTAATTTCTATTAAGCTATACTATGTACCATAGATTAATAACGCCTAGATCGGGAATCTTCATACAAGCGCTTGGACTAAAGTAAAGCTTGTAGTAAGTAAAAATGATTCAAAATTATTCAAAGATTGATGTGTGACCGACTTGCACACAAACAAAGATTTGTCGTATTGAGGTAAAATGGCACAATAAATTTCGCTTCACTTTACTTGCGTGTACTCGTGTGTAGTCGTTCTAGATGTTATTATTCTAAAATATGGCTAAAACTATTACCAAGAATCATATATCTTAGATGACATTGCACAGTGTTCTTTAAACTTATTAAAGCGTATAGCAGATAATATGGTAAGGTAAGTAAGGTAACGATAAAATATTGGCTTGGTTTTTAATTAACATTATGTGCAGTCTGTGTTTAATTTATAGCTGTTCCCTGTGGTTCTTCCAGGGTTGAACGTTGCTGCTCCCGTGGAGTGTCGCGTTATGAAATTTATGCCAGTCTAATATATTAAATCGATGGTCTCAGTATTATTTAAGTGGCTACAATATTTTATCCTAGTGTTTTAATTATTTATTTTTTGTCTTTAATCTTGCTTGCCTTGAGCATAATTAAAAAAAAAGCTTTTAATCAACAAATCCAATGCAATAAACTACCGCTAATATCCATTTTTCATAAGGTTGCCTGGAAGAGATCGCGTCAAGCGATATGACCGCCCTTTGTACGTTATAGTTTTAAGTACCCATTTCTTTGTATGTTTGTTACTAATTTGATGTGCAAATAAAGTTTTCTCTATATCTATTATATAATCGAACTACTTACTACGAAACGGCTCGACCGATTTTCATGTATATTTGGTAGGACTGTGAATAGGTCGTAAAGTACTTTTATGGACGTACCACGCGAGTGGAGCCGCGGGCAACATGTAGTATTCTTTTGAATTTATACTCGTAGTACTATCAATGGCAAAAAAAAACAAAACATGTTTTAGTGCAGGGGCTTTTGGATGGTTTTTTTTTCGGCTGGCATTATAAAAATAGTCTGTGAACATTATAAAGTGCAATTCAACTAACTACTTCTAAAAACTACAATGTCTTGATGTTTTCCAATATTAATATTTTAATATTATTTAATATGTTACTAGAAATATATAAAATATTATTAATTTATTATACAAATCTGGTATTGCTAAAATATTCTGAATATTGATCATTTTACACTTAATTAAATTAAAATATTAACCTTATAAAGAAATACCTCACTATGTACATAAAAGATAAGGCAAATGTAAAAAAAATTAGGCGTGAAAAATTTCATGCTATTGATTTGCACTTATAAAAATTATGATAAAATATAAATTAGTGCGTGAAACAGTTGAAAAGTGGAAACTTAGTATTAAAGGCCTAGCTTAGTAGAAAACTCTTTAGTTAAATATAATTCTGTGATGAGTGGTTTGAATAATAAATGATTAATACAACATTGGGTATGTAACAAAATGCGGTTACGTCAGCTGATTTTGGGTTCTGTCATTAATATTTCGAGATTTATTGATTAAGATGGCCATAAAAAAGTAATAATTATTTATTAGTATGAGTTATTCTAGTACCCATAGTACACGCTCTGCTTAGTTTGGGACTAGACTAGCGTTGAGTGTAAGTTGTGAGATATTTATTTATTAATTTTATTTAATTGATAGGCGTTAAAACACAACTACTCAAAGTCAAACAGTGTCCAGTACACGATCGCATTAAATTTAGGCGACCATTTTGGGGGGAGACACGAGGATCCAAAACATGGGTATGCGAGGGGCAACAAATATTATTTCTAGACGAGGTCAGTGTTCATTTACAAAGGTTACAACAAAAAATACGAAAATCAATCTCTCGTTAGTATTTTGGTATTGTAACCAATGGATATAAACATTACGTCTGTTTTGCTGCCCTTATATCGCATTCACCCTATATTAAAGCATGGTTATATTTTGTCATGTTTCGCCATTGTTTTACGGGTTCTCCAGTTTAAACGGTAAGTGCATTTTTAGCGACCACTGCATTAGAATTATTTCCTTAGTTCACAAACACATCTTTAACACACAAAGCACACCCATTCAGAGCAATTCTTTGCGGCATAACGTAATGCTTTGCTTCGTGTAAAATCGAACCTACAACATCAGTAGAATAGTGAACGATAAGGCGACCACGCACTCAATAAAATTACTTCACCAAATTAATTTATTTTATTTAAGGAAATAAAAAGAAAAGAAAACAAAATTCCTATTAACCTAAAAACAAATGACTACATCTAAAACTATGTACAAACTTAGTCTAAAAGACCGCTACCAGTGGGCAACGTAAACTAATAACTTCACCAAATAATATTAAAATAAAAATAATCATGTTACTTGCATATCACTAAAAAATGCACCCACCTCTATGCAGTGGGTGATATAAAAAAACGAACAATATTCATACAACAAAATACACCAAATTACAAATTTGGTGTATTTGTTGTATGAATATTGTTTAGTAAAAAGTACCTCAATTTAAACAATACACTTGATCAGTAGTTGAATGTATTTATAAAGATTTTATCACGCATGTTGACGCCGCATGTGTTGTGCCATGGGCACTCACCTGTTTCAACGGTAAGTTGTAGAGTCAAATGTACAAGGGGTTGTATTCCGATGCGGTTTAGTGGTCATGACCGTTAAGCAATGTTAGATTAACTTTTTTATTGTTTATTTTACCTTGTTTTTAAGGTTCCGTAGTACAAGGAACTCTTATAGTTTCGACATGTCCATCTGTTCGAGGCATAGTGTCCAAACCGTTATTTCTAGAAGGCTAAAATTTTGCATAGATATGTATCTTAAATATGTCAACAAAGTGGTAGAGTTAAATCTTCTTTTTTAATGTTAAGTGGGTATAGGTGATGGGGGTATCGATACATAGATCTTTAAAAAACGTTTCGGGGTTGCTATAACATTTTTTAACTTAGATATCCGTTTGCGAGATAATTAACTTTAAAGTCCAAAATTTGTTTCCCCCACGAAAAGCTAAGCTTACTTTAAAAAATTAGTAAAAAACATAATGGTAGTATTTGTAATAAATTCTCAAGGAAAACTATAGTAACTACGTTAACTTTAATAGTTCAAGAGTAATAGGGGTCCAAAGTGTAAATTGCAGTTACTTACAATATTTCGCACAAAATACAAAAACCTTCAAAAATAATGACTTGTATGAAGTTGTTAATGATCAATACAGATATTAAACCTGTTTTGAGTCCATAATTATGTTGTAAAGGCTGACTACGAAACCCTTTTGCGCGTGGCCGGACAGGCTATTTATTGAGAAAGACTGTAATATTTAAAATTATGTTGTACAAACCGTGGTGTGAATGCAACGAATTCTACGCGGGCGAAGACATGGGCAAAAGCTAGTGAATTGTAAAATGTTTTAAATAGTTATATTATAAAATCAGATTAAGGGGCGTTTCTGAGGATCCGTATAGATCTTATCCAACCCTAAAAATATAACTCGACCGAATTTAAAACTGACACAAGTTACACTTGAAAAAAGAACACAGCTGTCACTTTCATTTATGTGTTATATGCATAACCTGTCAATAAGGTTTATCTAACATCTGTTAAATTGGGGCTAAATGTTATTTCTTAATGTACACAAGCAATGAAAAGAACACCAAACTATGAAATTAACTGCTAATAAATCACGGGGCTAACAATAAACACATTCAAAGTCTTTGATAAATTGTGGGCCTTAATGTGCCTTTTGTGCCATAGGTACCATTGATGAATAATGAAGTGAAGGAACTATTGACTTTAAAGCCTTTATATTTGAGAGACATTTTTTCTCAATAACTTTTATTTTAAAATGAAAGCGACTTTTTATTATAGCTTTTAAGTAGGCTGCCTCGTTGGTCTAGTGGTTAACGTATGCGCCTCTCAACGCGTGGTCTCGGGTTCAATTCCCGGGTCGGGCAAAGTGTTATCGGTGAACTTTCTGTCCAGCTATTTTCAAAAGCAGCACGGTGTTGAAATTGTGCTTGATGGATGGCGATAAGCTCATCCACTTATTCCATTGGACCTAAACATAACAGGTGAAATATAAATAAATTAAACGTTTATTTTCTCTTTCCAACAGGTTTTGCTTTACAGTTAAAGGTCTTTTATGAAGCGGCAATGTTCTTATATTTCACCTATGTGAGAGACTGGTGCCTGATGTGGGTTACAATAAGGCAGCAAAATACTGACGAAAAAGAAAAAAAACTAAAGATAAAATAAAATAAAACGGAAAATATAATAGTATGAGCAAAAAGCAGAATTAACTGTGGATGCATTATTGTGTGTTGCCTCCGCAGTGGAGTGAGTGTATATAAGTTAATAACAAGTGAAGTTGGTTCTTAATTTTAACGTATTATTTGTTACTTTTTAAGTAAAATTAAAAGTACTCACCACATCTGCGTATTTGTATAACTTATAATAATAATAATATTTTTTTTTATATTTTAAATAATAACTTATTTCCTGCCCGAAATATGTACTCACAACTTTCTATCGATCTTCATCAAGAAAGGAAAGAATCACGTTTACGTAATATTTTAAAAGATATTACTCAGCAAATAAGAGTAAATAATAAAGAGTAAAAGAAAATGCTTTATTTTAAGCGAGTCAGTAAAAACATCGCCGTGACTGTCACATGCAGCATGCACGCAAAGTATCGCTTTAATTAATAGTCGTCGACTGTCTCCAGCGGATGTCATGGGAAATAATATATAGGACACTTTTGAGGGTAGTTGGGCCAAAAAGTAATGTTCTTAGAATTAAACGTTTTTGTCAGAGAAATTGGAAGAAAGTAGAATGGGTAGGTATCATAACATAATATCACGCATATATTACCCAGATGGGTGTGGCAGTTGTTATGTTTAGCAATTACAAATTTCAAATCTATTAAGAATGTAATGGATATTCTAAGGTAACGTTACTCTTCCATTACTATTTGGATTAATTGCGAAAAACGATCGTGAACCATGAATGTTTTTCTTCCAGGGTCTCAAAATTTTGTTTTGAAACACTGGTAAGCAGCTTTGTTAGAATGTCATTTACACCGAGAATACATGGGGTGCATGAAAGGAGACTCCCCGAGTGACGTACACAACAATTCCGTACGTTCGGCGCACCCAGGGCAAAGCAAATTGGCTAATCCTTTCAACACGATGGCAAGTTAAAACCTTGACCACCTTACTGACTGTCAAAAATGCCCTACCACCTGCACAAGAGAGGCGCTCATGAACGCCGACGAGAGCGCCATAACAGTGGCCACTTATTGGACCAATAAATTTTGACTCAGACATCGACACGACGAAGAAGAAGAACCGAGAATACATAAATTTAAAAACAAAACAATTTGTTGACGTTACTGACAGTTTGTCTTTCAAGAAAACTTATTCAATCCCTTTTCTTCAGAAAATTCAAATTCATCAGTGCAGCTCCATAGAAATATATACTATAGAAATGGCTTGTCCGAACACATTGCCATTCAAAATTGACATTATGAATAGCAGGACCAGTAACGCCATCTGCTCTGAACTACCATGTAAATGACTTTGCATTCACGCGATGTGTAACCTTGTAAGAGCGTGATGTAATTTCGTTTGCATTTTTTTTTGCCGAAGGTACAATAAAATTGTGATTCTTTCAAAAGTGTAAAATATTTATTATTAAAAAATTAAAAATACTCCTAGTTATATTATAAAAAGAACAGTACATCATGGGAATTCTAAAAGTAGGTCATATTTTGTTAAAGGAATAAAATAAAATGTTTGTTTCGAGAAATATTTTTTTACTAGCTTCTGGTCGTAGCTCCGCCCACGTGGTATGTATAAATGATTTAAGTACAAACTACTAAATGTAATTTGTACTTAAATCATTTGGTGAACATTCTCTTTAATCCGTGAAAGGCCAAAAGATCATTGAACTTTTGTTACAAGCTTTTATTTAGTTTTTTCAATTCATCAACTTTAACAAAATTATAGACTATACTTGAATAAATCCAAAATGGCCATTCCCAAGAAACAGGGATCGAAATTATCAAGTTAATCATCAAAAATCAGTTTAGATGAATTTTTTTGGTTTGCATATTTTTAGCAACTGAATATTAAAATTAAAACTCGAGTAATGTGTCAAAAAAAAACACAGTTTTTCATTTAACCGTTTTATTATAATAACAATTTCTTTTCTAAATCTAAAATTGCGTTTAAAATCTGCTTTTGTGGATTGATGACAATATAACAAGTTAACGCAGTAACAGTACATTTCACGATAATATGACAATTCATAACAAATACTTTTCTTAAATCACCAAAAATATTCTCTTGAACGTCCGCGGCATAGTTCAACTAAGCGCAGTTGCGCAGATCCAAAGTCATGTCACGCGGATATTCACGATTAAGGAATATGGCGTCGGAACGAAAAATTTTAGCAAGTAAAATTGATAAAATAATGTAAAGAGGTGGATATAATATGATATTTGTGCCTTACGGGTGATATGTAATACCATAATATTTTTTGTTGTGTGTAATTTGGTAGTTCGTACAACTTTTCAGTGCACAATTAGGCATTTTGTCGTGTTTGACCGCTCACGGAGGCAGCCAACCACAGTCAATTTCACTACGCGCTTTTTGTAGTCAGATTGACACCAAAAAGGTTGAGTCCATTTATCGCGCGTTAGCCGTGTCCTTACTTTATACGTCAATGTGCAGCTCATTCATTTTTAAATTATCTTTAAGACACCACTGCTTAAGAGCTTATTAAAATTCATTTTCAGTTTAAGTTAAAAGTGAAAGTAGACTTACAATTTTGATGCAAACACTTAAAAATTCATCATGAAGAAGAAAATACGGCTTTGTTTAAATATTCACAAAAACATCTCGCGCTCTATATAATATAAATATAAGTAGGTACATACTTCTACAACGTCAACACCATAGACCTGTAATAGAGATAGATACTGTGAGTTTACGTATATAGCTTGCTAATGGTTGGCCCAAAGAACCAACTATCCCAGTACACCAACTAAACTGTTCGCATGAGGCCATGTTGTTCATTTGTTGGATAGTAATTATGAGTGTTAATTAATGCAGTTTTCGCCAACAAAAATAATTAGTCAGCATCAAATTTGAAGCATCTAATAAATTATTTTCGGGTGACTATTATAATAATATTGAAAAAGATACGAAACAGCATCAGAATTGCCAGCTTCTAGATTTATATTCTAATTTCATACAGTCACCTCTATTTTAGTAGGCTAGCAAAATAATTAATGGTTGTGAGCACTATTATTGACTATCAATTTATCTTTTTAGTGTCATCAAATAATATTAAAGTTCAATTCGTTTTTCGCAAATTTTATAAATACATATTAGAAAGTAATATTGTGCAAGTATTCATGAAAAATGATTTTGAATGTTAAAATATTTTTACAATTTGAAAGGCGAAGAAAAGTCGTTAGTAGATTTAGGCAGCTAAAAATATAACAGAGATTCCACTGAATAATTTTCAAGGGACATTTAAGCTTTTTATCAGAGGAGAGTTTGTGAACACAGCGATCTAAAGTACACACGGCACTTTTCAAGCTAAACATCTCCAGTATAAGATGATTCCGCTTTTAATATAGATTACCCGTGCAACGAGAGACCAGCTTATACTGGCTATGTATTGCTAGATGTGTTATGTGTACATTAGGCGAGTGTTGCCCACAGCCCACAGTTCTTATGAATAATTTGCGTTGATTCCATTGTGAGTTTGTGTGAGAAAAAACACTTTTGATCTTTCTTCCTCTTTTCCTTATGAACAAACATAAAGGAAACCTTAGTTCAGTCATAAACAAGCCGTGGATGTTTTTATATAAACACACCAATTTTCTGGTATTAGTAGCAAATTTTTTCACTTTGGTTTTTTTTTCATGTCTTGTAATCAAAAACTTTTTTCAAAAGCTAAACATTCACAAATGGCATTAAATATTGTAAAGTCTCCGAAGAGGAATGAGAATTTTTATATTTATCGCACTATTATTTGTGGCGTGTTTTTAAAATGTCGAATGCTAAAATAAAATTATGCAAAGACAATAAACAATTTTTTCCGCCCGTGCCGTCGAATACATTTTTTGCAGCAGATAGTAAACAATCAGCGAGGTAAAGTGAAAAAAATATACCTTTCCCATTTCTCTTGAGTCTTGTGACGGAAATATTAATTAAAACTGAGTTTTATTTGTAAATAAGAGATGGTTCACAGGGTTATTTTAAAAATAATTTCTTAAGGGCCCTAAATTTTCATTTCAAAACATTTTTGTCTACAACAAATGTAAGTTAATTTATCGATTTGTCCACAAGACCTTTTCAGGATTAACACCTGAAATTACGTTTCAAACAAATGACAAAAGGCGATACAGCCTTTGAATTTTCTGTTATGTGATGATTCTACTTTTTAATCATTATGGATATTACATTTTTGTTAAAAGATGATTCGGCCTTCATAAAATTATGAGTTTCAAATGCATGCTAAACAATTTTCTGCTAAATGAAATTTAATTATGACGAAACAAGTTCTGCCATACAAGGACCCAGATTAAAAATCTAAAAAAGTCCATAGCAAAAAAAATGGAATTTGTTTTGCTATTGAAAGTTTTATCCAACGTAAATAAATTATCTTGAGTGTTCCAAGAGAATTCTTTTGTGGAATATCAAGTAACAGTAAGCGATCTTTACATTTGCGGGTCTTTTAAGGAAACGGGATCTTTGAATGGACATGGATCGATCCAATTACTCGGAAAGTCGGAACACCAAGAATCATAGGGTTCTATTGTCAAAATGGACAAAGATTTTTTATTGTATACAAACTGTTCCAAATAACTGCATTTTACAATTTAGGCCCCTATTACTCTTGAACTAACTAAGTTGACAAAGTCGCTTTAGTTTTACTTCAAAGTTCATAACAAATACTAACACCATGACTTTTTTTTTGGAATTTAAGAGCATACGGTTTAGCTTTTAGAGAGGGAGGGTAGAGGGGGTGGGTAATTTTTTCATCAATTTCAACCTCCACTTTACATGCAGGGCAGGTACCAGAAATTATTTATTTGTTCATTTTTAAATTCACACCACTCACCACAATTTATACCACTATTAAACCAACTTCAAAGAATAGAAGGAGGTTCTTCTACTGGTTGCATCTGGTGTTAACGTCCATTTATTTGGAATTAGCTATCGGGACTTCCTGTCGTAGGTATACTTTTTTTTGACGGCTTACGATTGCCTATCCAGTTGGGCCTAAGTCGATATTATCACTGTATACTATCATTGTGAAGTACTGCTAATATACACCTTTTCCTTCCGCATGTGGTTTTACTTACTTTCAACGGCCGAAGAACTTATACACACTACAATACCTAATTATCTCGTGTTTTTTTGTATGTAATATACGGGGTGGATGCGACATAGCGACATTTATTGAAACCACAGCTTCTATACATGGTAAGTATCAATTTCCACCGGATAAAAATTCTCGGGCGAAAAAAAAAAAATCACGTTCTCCGAACAATTTGAACATTGCGATCGTGCAATTTGTTCGGAAGACGTGGATTTTTTTTTTCGCCAGAGAATTTTTTATCCGGTGGCAATGCATACTGGCCATGTATAGAAGCTGTGGTTTCAATAAATGTCGCTATGTCGCATCCACCCTGTATGTATAAGTAAATATTCATACCTTGTTTCTTCTTAATGTATCGAATTTTTAAATGTGTGATAATTAAACGGGGATAATTTACAAAATCCGAGCAGTAAATACTTTCATCGTATTTCACCATTATGTGTAATTGGTGTAAGACTTAATATAAATAGTAGGTAAGTAATTATTTATTTGTGGTAGATACAGGTTGTATTTAAACGAGATGAAATGTGCAAAAATACAATTAATGTAACCATTTAATTACTATTAAATACTTAATTTTAATTTATTGTTATTTGCGGTGTTTAATGTAGTGGCAAGTATGTTTTCAAAACAAAATATTTTATTTAAATCGGTTCTGCAATGATGGAGAACTAAATTGGTGGACAAACATGAAAAAAAAAGGGCGTGGTATATAAAACCACCTCTTTTTTAAGTCGGTTTCACTGCAATGGTAAACAGTACATATTTCCAACAAACAATTTTGCTGGTTTAAATTCGTTTCCACATTTATTTTTAAGCTGATTGAAATAAAAACCAACCCTCAACTATTTTTGATTTACTTCATTTATGTAACGGGATATATTTTTATAAAAAGTGCAGATTATATTTCAATCTATTCATTGCAGCTTTTATTTTATAGCTTGATCATTACTGAATTTTTGTTTACGCTATCAGCTATTCAGAATTGAGTATAAAACGAATAATTACGTCTTCAGAATTATATTTACAACCAAATGAATTAAATTAAACCAAACGTTTAGCTGACTCTTCACGTGACCAGAAGGCTGGCTTCTACCTTGGTCAAAGGATCAGCATTGCCATCCAACGTGGCAACACCGCAAGCCTTCTGGGCACGTTACCCGTGGCTGACATAGATGCGGAGGTATTCATTTTTCTATTCTTTTTGTACATAGTTAGGTATTTCTCTAATTTAGTTAAAGAAAAGTTATTTTAATATTTAATTAATTGTAAAAAGATCAATAAATGTAATTAAATGAATTTAAAACACATATTTATATATTTATACAGAAGCCTTAAAGTGAAAATCACGGCTATTCTGGGCAGTATATCGGATGAATTATGTTACATAATTAATAAGCCACAGTGGGCTGGCTCGAGTGGCGTTTTATGGCCAACGTAAATCAATTGTGATTCCTTAAATTATTAACCTATTAGCAAATCTCTCTGAACTTTGGCGGACACGGTTTATTTTCAACTTTATCTTATAATTAAGGATTAACTAATCGAGTACCAAAAACGTCAGAATTACCGTTTTTATTTACGTATTTTTAGGTTTTTACAGACCATCTTTTTATCAGTCTTATTCGTTTTAAATGACAGCATATTAACAAAATTTTGTGGACAAATGCAGTAAACATTTCTTTACACTAGCAAAAATAAATAGTTAATCGTAGACTCCTGAGTGCCATGTTTTCATACTAACGTAATAGGTTTAACTTTTATATAATTTAACACTAAAATGCATGTTTGTTCGTGGCCATTCTGCCAAAATAGTTTAAATCATTAATTAAGTTACATACAAACTGAAGTATCTAAATAATAATTTTGAAAAAATGGATGTCAACCAACATGCAATTTGGTGTTTTAGATATAATTTGTCAATAAAGAGATATAAACTTGATAATATTAAAGCTAAACCAATATTACTTTTTCATGGAAAACAGCCAAGCAATTGTTCCCCCTTAAGAACAACAATAACTAAAATTTCATCTGTATTTTTATTCACAATGCACATTTACTGTTATATAGCATGAAAACTAACAACGGACTTGTATTACAGAGGGAGCGTGCTGTAATATTATTTGTGTGCGGCGAACAAATTAAATAGAAAGCTCCCCGACTATTATGAAAGCTCTGTTGAAACAAATTAGGTTTTATGGAATATGTTGTTTGTTTTGAGTTTACAATTTATACGTAGGTACTGTGTACGAATGTGGAAATTACGTCATAGATTTAAAGTCATTGAAAGGGATTTATACTCCTCTATTGCACCATTTTGTGGTGTTGTTATGTTTTTTTTTGTACTTTAATGACAACGGTGGTTACACCAATTACATTAATTGAAGACGGATTAACATGATTAAATTAAGCATATAGATATAATTAAGGAACATACAAATACACTATAATTTAGGAACATAAAAACTTGAGCGTAGTGAGGGACTGAAAGCACGAGATGTTAATAAGCAGCAGCTCGCAATGGCGAGCAGTGAGCAAAAATCAAATTTGCTTCGAGCGTGAGTAAAACTCGAAACTAAATCGAATTGCATTCACTGTTTTCACACAACAAAGAAAACCTTTTCAAGCTGCAGAGGTGAAAAAGGCATTTACAATACAATTGAATCGAAAAATTCATTCGAAAATAAGTGAGGCGAATTTTTCACATGTCAAATAGCATGCGATACAACTTCGGCACTTTATCACGCGATGGGGAGGTAAATGACCTATCAGATGGAGACGTAATGGAGTAATGGAGTGATACATTGCCTGTTTTGTTCAACATTTTGTAAAACTCAGTAGCATTACATGAGGATAAAGTAATGAGATGTTATTTAAACATTGGTGAAGATACCTTTTATAAATGACTAGCTTCTATAGACTCGCTTGTGCTAGTGTGTTATAACTATAATAATATATTTCTTAGCGTTTTGAACTTTCCATACCAATTTTTATGAAGAATAATTCAGCGTTTAGTTAAGAGGGTATAGCGTGCAGACTCTGACAGGTAGATGGAGTAACTTTTAAATGTTTTTACACTATAAAAAAGTCTCATTAACAAACCTTTATACTCAGATACAACTTAGTTTTTTTTTTTAACCCAGCTGCAATATAAATATTTATGTATTTTTTACAAAAAAATAGTTCACATCCAAAAATCAGTTCGGTTAAGGTCTTAAGCATATTATTATCTTCTAATATGAGTGTAGATTCTCTAATAGCAAATTGAGTGTGATCGTTTTCATATTCTCATTTATATTCAAAAGGCATTGTTGAGAAAGCTCTTTCTTCAAAGTAGAACAACAGGTTTCAATTATGCATTAGAATCTGTTCGATATCTACGGAGTTTTGTATATAATGAATAATGTTACTTTAAATTATATTACTAAGCTATTTTAGAAGCTCTTGGCTAGATTGAGAGGCCGTAAGTGGCTGGCTTACGTCATTTTATTAAAGTTGAAAGCTTCCTTGTGCGTTAACGTCAGTCGGCGACGGACTCCTTGGCCATAAGTCCAAGGCATCGCCATCGTATATAGATTAAGCAATGCAGTTGGCCTTGCAACGGGTGACCATAACCAGTTTTCGAGATTACGCTAAGCTGTCGGTCCTAGTTGTCATTTAAAGATCTATGACAGTGGTTACGGGCAGTCAGATGTTAAGTTTACTATAACGTCCTTTAATGCCAGGTAGTCTGACAACTGGTCATACAAAACAGCTTGTCGCCGCGGTTTTATCAAAGGATGCTGCTCCACCCCCGCGGGTTTTAGTGCGGGATTATATTATAGCCTTCATAAGTGGCCATACAAAAGAAAAAAAATATGGAATCAGTTGCTGAAAGCGCGACTAAACCAACTCCAAGCTTTTTAATAATAGTAGACAGTAACTAAATACTTTATACAGCATGTCTGCTAACTGTCAGGTATGTTATATTTGTCAGAAGATGCAATTTTTTTCACCCGAAAATTTATTGTAATTTCTGCACCCAAATTATCAGAACCATGTAAGTACTGAAGTCACGAAATAAATCTATGTTAGCTACTTGGTTAGATAAAACCGAAAGACACAAGAAAATCGTTTACATTTTTTTTTCATAAATCTAAGTATGCACACGTCTTTACCAAATTCTATGTTATGGTCCCTAAAAAGATTGTACAACAACGACAGTATTACAACTAACATCGTGATACTTTACCAATAAATCTATGTTAGTTACTTGGTGAGATAAAACCGAAAGACACAAGAAAATTCTTTGTCTGTAATACTAGTTATCCCTCTGACATCTACTAAGTCGGATTTCAGTGTAATCTGTGCAGTGAACCAGTTGATACATAAAAAAATACGGTTCGTTTTGAGCTATCCTTTGTTTCCTTTCTTTTATAAAACTTCGTATCATACATCGTATATTTGTATCGTATTCATTGTAGATAATGTTGATGATGATCATGTGGTCATGTTTCATTGTATAATTTACTGCTTATAACCTACCTAATCAATATCCGAAAAGTAATCGTTTTTACTTAAATCTAAATCATAGTCCCTAAAAACAGATTCTTGTATGTCTTTCAATTACAGACTTCCGCATACTGATCTACATAAATAAGCCATCCTGTATATTGGTATTTAATTCAGCAAAATCCACAAAGTCCATAATTGTATTATTTGGCACAATCACATAATTTTCTTCTTTTATTAATGTCAAATTAACTTAAACGTTGCAGACAAACCATTTAACCACAAAACCGAAGTATTCTAAAGGCAAACATATTAATTACCTCAATTAGATTTAACAAAGATGACAAAAGACTCGAGGAGAGGCCGTTGAAAGGCTTTTTGATAAATCGTGTTAAAATATTAAGAAATTAATATCCTTCCTCTATTTTCCTTTTGGGGACAGTTAATAAAATTACGTGATTTAACAGAGTCTTTAAACACTGTTTTAGATACTGGGTGAATGCGGCATAGCGATATTTTTTTGTAACCAAATGGTTGAAAATATTTCTTTTACAACTAGATAAGCATAAATATCAAGAAAGCGAAGTAAAATTTTGCACCTACGAATGTCAAAATTCGCCTGTTAATGTCAAAAATGCACGTATGAAGGTCAAAAATGCATACATAATTTCTGTATTTATATGTGTGGGTGGAGACACGCAGACGTTTATAAACTAGACAACTAAACCGTTCTATCTAATTCTACTTTTCTCTGTTTGGAACCACAAGTTCCTTGTATCGTAGTATCTTTTATGTATAAAATTTACATAAAGATTGTTGATTTATTTTCGCCATTGTAGTAGTAGGTCTAATGTGAATAAGTCAAGTAAAGTAAAGTAAAAAATATTTATTAGAACACCATAAAATTATTATTAAAAATTAAAATCAAAATAAAAATCGCATTCAAAAAAATAAAATAAAAATAAATACAGTATAACCATAATATAACAGTGCCTTTAAAGACAAGTTGCAACTGAGTTCATGTCTCAGACTTGCTATGCTATGATGGTGTATACACAATCATACATTGCCTTATTCGAAGAAATAAAAAGAAGAAAGTAATTCGACCTATTTCAGTTTGCCCGCAAAAGTGCAAATATCTTGAAGATTCAAAAACAACAAAAAACTATTCAATTTTTTTTATAAAAAAAAACTGGTTCTTTTATTCGGCGCATAGTCCCAAGAGAAATATTGGTTTTACGTGACTAATGTGGTCTGCAGAGCCAGGAAAATATACTTCCCGTTTGATGTATTGATGTTCCAGGCCTCTGGGATATGCATTGTTTCGAATCTGTGTCACTTTGTTATATACTATTATATAATATATTATTATTGTACATAATAAAACATCATTATTATTATTATCCTTACTGATAAATCCAGAATGAAACAGTTTGTGAGTAAGGATGTAGGGATGTATGGATGTTTGATACTCTTTCATTTAAAAACGAATGTTAAATTTTGATGAAATTTTACACACATATAGACTGGATTAAAAAAAAAGCTGCTATTCATTAAAATTGCATCCGGGTGGAGGCACGAGCAGAAGCTAGTAATAAATAATTTAGATTTTTACGAGAGATGGAATGCCAGAAGCAATTCAATGGTCCCAAAGAAACAAAATACACACATTTAAACGCACAACCATGACCGTATACAGTACCTACCCATATTGTACCCATTATGCTTAGGTCCCATGTGATAGGGGTAAACCATCGCCCTCCACCGAGCACAATTCCAACCAATAAACTTATAAGCATACTAAAACAACTAACAACTTACACCTTTTGCCTTTTCCCTAGTTGTAAAAGCTTTATTTCTGGGTAGGTTTACATTTTTCGTGTTCATATAATAAAGAAACTGCCAACTGCTACCATTGGGTACATCCACAGATGCTATAAAATCCTTCGATCCCTCAGGTATCCGCTCGAAGAAAAAATAAATATAAATTTGTCACGCGCCCAGCTCCACCTATTTCCATATGGATGTTACAGTCAAAACTCTTGATCAGTCAAAATTACTTTTAACTAAAGAAAACATCAGAATTATTTTTGAACAGTACTTTTGTCTATCAGTCGAAATCTTTTATCATTTTAACTCAGGTAAAGCAAAACGTCGACTGGTCAATATAGCATATAACGAATAGTAGTATTATTTGTATGAAATGCCACACTATACTGATCCGCATTGTACGTATCGCACATCGGCAATACTAACACCGATGCTCCGAGAGGTAACTTTTGCGTTGCGTGCTGATGGATGACGTCATACGAAATGCCGATTACTGGACTGCCCCGTGATAATATAAGAAATACTTGAGTAATGAGAAGTATTGAAATACGTGTAAATTTCAAATATAGTAAAATAGTACTTTTGACTGATATAAAAACATGCATCAATCAAATTCGAACCTATCAAAATCAGACAAATAGTGTTCTCAATATTGTTTTTTTTTTTATATTGTTTTCCACAAACTTTTACCCAACACGCATAATTATAACGTAAGTGTACCATCTCCAGTCGGTCGCGGGTAAAATTAGTCAAAAGTACTTTTGACTGATATGTAGTTTTGGCTGCAACATGGATACATATTTATAGATGTGGGGTATCTGGAGTCTGATAGATTTTGTGGTTTACGCCAGGCCTATCGTTTTGTGACAGTAATTTGTCTCTTTGGTACTTTGTTTTGTCCCGTCTCATAAAAAATTGCGGATATAGGAAAAATTCATGTAGCATGTTCTAGTAGAAAATGTGACCGTTTTTAAGGTTTTGTAGTACCTTCATAGAACCCTCATAGCTTCGCCATGTCCATCTGTCTGTCAGTCTAAGACACAGTGCCAAAACCGTTAATGCTAAAAAGCTTATTTTTTAAAAAACATTTAGAGGTTGCTGAGACATTTTTTTAATATTATGATAGACTAGGCTAACGTCGAGTTCCAAAATGTTGTACAAATTACTGGTAAGGCTCAAGCCAATCGACCTTGAGGTCATTTACACCCGGTATATGTTATACTGTCTCGATGGTCTAGTGGTAAGCGTATACGCCTCTCACCGCGAGGTCTTGGGCTCGATTTCCGGGTCGGGCAAAGTGTTTCCGTCAGTAAATTCACAATAGCAGCACGGAGTTGGAATTGTGCCCCGTGGATGACAATAGGCTCACCTTCTATCCCATGGGCATAGAAATCTTAATAATAAGGCAATAGAAATGTCAAAGACGCGTGACCTTGTCGCCGCGCATCTGTCTAGTCAAACACAAGTGCGAGTTGAGGAATTGTCGTCTTAATGTCATCGCAAAAAGAATAATTTTGTTTGCAGGAATACAAGCGCATTTGTCTAATCGAACACAAGTGCGAGTTGAGGAATTGTCGTCTTAATGTCATCGCCAAAAAGAATAATTTTGTTTGCAGGAATACAAAAAGTGGTATTTGAAAACCGGCGACATGCGTCCCAGTGTTAAAAGATAGTCGATAGCATTTCTATTGACTAGTTATTAAGATTTCTATGCCCATGGGACATAAACATGACATGTGAAATGTGGGTAATGTACACCTCTACACTCCCTTTAGGGTAATATGGGCGTGATGTTATGTTGTATGTTACAGTACAATTGTATGTTTGTCTGCACGTGTGGTGTAGTGGTTTAAGTGGTCGCCTCGCCGCTCTCCACTGCACAGGTGTTGGGGTTTCGATCCCCACATGGGACAAATCTTTGTGTGATTCGCAAAGATTTGTTCTAAGACTGGGTGTGCTTGTGTGAGTGAATGTGTGTATTCGGCCTTGTCATTGGGACCATTGGATAGTGTAATTGCTTCTGGCGTTCTATCTAATGTAAAATATCCAAATTTATTTATTTATATACGTTTAAGCTGTATTGTTTCATGCATCACAGTATTCATAGTGTAAGCGTTTTGGAAGCCAGGTGCTACCAAATAAATAAACTATCGCAGTGCGGTATATATTATATTCACGTACAAAATCGGTAGTCGCTCTGGTGATCAAAACGATGTATATTAAAACTGAGTCAATTGTTTCTAAAGTTATGATATTTTTTCGTTTTTTTTTATGTGTCGATATTGTAATACGTGCCCATCATCAAAATTCATGTTGTTACTGAAAAAAATACTGCCACCGCTAACCGTGGTTATACCAGGTTGGCATGGGGATTGTGTAAGACGAATGAAGCAGTCAAATAATATTTTTTATTTTTTTTATACTACGCCCACAGCGAACGAACGTGTAGTCCACCTGATGGTAAGTGGAGTACAGCCCATGGACATCAACAATCCACAAAAGCAGATTATAGATGCGTCGCTGCAGCTGAGGACTACGGCGGTATGCCTCATGTGCCAGTAATTTCAGGGCCTGATCTCACCACCAAACCGGACCACAGTAATGGAAGCACTACTATTTGGCGGCAGGTTAAAGGTGAGACGGTGGTGCTGCCGCCCTCGAGCTCTTTCACAATAGCTCTATCACCAGTAATAATAATAAGAATAATGTTTATTGACATAACTTTGTTACAACTTTGTTTGTTTGGTTTTGAATTCCCTGACCCCCGAACTAGTGTAAACTGTATTTCGGGGATCAGTGTCTCTAAAAGTATACTTTAACATAACGTATATACCCAGAAGGGTGTTGAAGAGTACAACACCCACATTTTACCTGTTAAGTTTAGGTCCCATGCGATAGGGGGTGAGACTATTGCCATTGAAAATTTACTGACAGCAAAACCCAAATTACAGTTTTCCCAGACCCGAGTATCGAAGCCAGTGAGTGGCACATACAATAACCACTAGACGACTTTTATTATGTATACTTACTTATTGTTATAGTTTTCATTTTAAAAGATGGTGCACATGAGTTTCTCACCAGCTCTTCTCATAATGCAATACCCATCGGAGCTGGTACTTGGATTGATTTTAATTTTAATTTAAACAGTTTGATTAAAATTAATCTAAGCCCCGGTTATTCAAATCATTGTAATTAGTATAATTTAGAATTATTTATTATTTATTTTATATCATTTTTTGTAATGTTTTGACGTGTTCAAGCGCCTCCTGGGGCCTATGAAAATAAATGATTTGAATTTGAATTTGAATTTGAGACGAACAAGGCGGTAACTTCAACATTGTATGAAACTACATAAATTATATTTAACATTGTATGAAACTACATAAATTATATTTAACATTGTATGAAACTACGTAAACTATATTCAACCTGAAGCAAATCTTGAATAAGCCTCTGTAACATTCACCGCGTATTTAAAGGTTGACATTTGCCAGTGACACAGTTGGATTGGCACCCGGTGACATCCAACGGTGACATCAGCAACCCCTTTAAAGGGCGTTATGGGGTACGAGTTTACAAAGCTCCCCTTGTTTATGATGAGAATTAATCCTGTTAAAATTTTATTAAGATTTACTTAAACTTCTTTTTTCTTTGTATGTACTTACTTACGACAAATGTTTTGTAATAATAAACACTTCATACCTGCCTATATTATGATACACAGTTACAGAACATACTCTATACGCTATTATAACACAATGTAAGAATAACGTAAGTATGCTGTGATACGCTCAATCTTACTTGCACAAGTCAAATTGAGTGTGTAGCCAGCAAAACGGTATATTTATTTATTTATTTAACTTTTTGCACACAAAATGGTACACAGGTGGACTTAATGCCTAGTGGCATTCTCTAACAGTCAACCTTGGGTGGTGCAGAGAAACAAAGGTAGTTGCGTTACGATAAGACTAATAGTAAATATACACTGATTTGAAAATCGATTAAATACATATTAATACATATATGGTACATACATAATACTTTAAATACGTCAATTTATTCACAAATATATATATTTATAAATATATACATATATATATAAATAATGGATGAAGAGAAGGGGAATATATACAACACTAATATTCTAAAAAATATTTTTTTCAAAAAGTGTTAGCAAGATGAACGTGTCCATGCTTGCATAAATCTCTACAAAATAGTAAAAATACTCTATAAAAAGTAATTTTAATATTTTCAGTATAAGTTGGTCTAGCATTGCACGGGCAGACTATAAAATGCAAGACCTTATTTATTTGACACAAGTGACAGCGTACATAAGAAAACCCTTTAACTCTAATTTGGTTCACAAATAAATCACCCCACTCACTTCAATCATTCATGTTCCGGCTGCGACCAACAAATAGCATTCGTAAGTTTAAATTATTACGTTACGGCGCACAGACTGGTATTTGGCCCTAAAACATGGTCAAAATGACTTTTTTGAATTTTAGTTCTACTTTCTTTAAGCTATTGTTTCCAAAAACTAGTATAACTGCTCCAAATAATAGAAAAAAAAACAAGCGCTCGCGCCATAAACGAGCTGTGGAGCTATGTCGGAAGTTACCGTTCGCCCGAAGTGTTCGTGTGATTATTCGATGCGCTAAAATTTCGTTGTTTTGAAATATTTACTGAATTTTATCTGTGTGATTTTGTGTTGGTTTTAAGTATGGATTGTGCACAACCAGGTATGTACTTTATTTAGTGCTTAATTTTAACAACTAATCTGTAGTCTGTCTTCAGTTATTGCCTTCAGAAACATGGATCAAAAATCTGCTATAAAAAACTTATTTTAGAAATTGAAAAGGTGTTTTAACATATTTCTCACCATTTCTAAGCTAAAATTCCAATTGTTTGTTATAAAGTAGACTGTATAGTATGTAATTAAGAACAAAATGGCCACCCGAAAGCACCCGCCTATTTTTAGTGATTTTTTTTCAGAGGTGCATAGCAAAGTCATTAAATAAAGTTTGAGTTATATTTTGTGTATTTATTTTGTAGGTTCTTCTGGAATGGCCACCCGAAAGCACCCGCCTATTTTTAGTGATTTTTTTTCAGAGGTGCATAGCAAAGTCATTAAATAAAGTTTGAGTTATATTTTGTGTATTTATTTTGTAGGTTCTTCTGGAATGATATTGACTCGAAATGACTTGTTTTGTATGATGGAAAGCTCAAATGTCCCAACTTTTAATGAAAAGTTGCAATTTTTGGAGCAAGAACTACTCAGTCAATATGCAGAAAAAAACCAAAATATTGCTGAAGTGAAGCAAAAATTGTCGATTATAAGACATCAATTTAAACAAAAATGGACAGCTGCTCACAATACAAAAGCTAGATTCCTAGAAAACAATGCCAAATGGCTTAAAGGATCCATATCGCTGCCGAAAGCAGGTAGGTGACACTTACCATTAACTCTATTGTTTTGTTTAACCGCAATTACGTGGTTTATTGTTTTAATTTTAAAGATAGAAATGGGTAAAATTTACAGTATGATTTGGAGTACAGCTTTGTCTTTTTGTTTTAGGAGTTTATCCCGGTCGACCGCAAAAATCATTTTTAGAACTGAGTGAAAGAAGCAAAAGACGCAAAACGAAAAAACTAAAGATCGTCTGACACAGATGCATTGACATATGCAACACAGATGAAATTACGGGAGACAGGCAAAGTGGAAGCGTCAAAAATTGAAAAAATTTTACGTAAATCCCAGAAGAGCAAGAACATATGCAGCAGCAATTAAAAAAAGCGCTAATGAAGAGGAACAAGATAAATCAATTGATTTAACACATTTACGTGCCTTGTTTATGTATACTGAAGCGGGACTTACGCAAGCCCAATATGAAATAGTGCGAGATACTATTAATCCAAGCTTTTATCCGTGCTATTCCATATTGCAAAAGAGAAAAAAGAGTGCTATCAAACATATAAGGATGTTCCGGCTAAACTACACCCGAAAGTTTTCCCGGGTAGCCTGCAATGCAGACGTATTAAACAGGCTACTCTTAACCTCCGACCCTGTTCTGACGGGCATGAGAAAGATGAAAAATAAAAAAAAATGCCCATACTCGCCTGATGTTTTAAATTTACTTCAAGAAAGTGAAATATTAAATGTAAGTTTAGACGAAACGGAATAATAAAATAATGCTTGTTTACATTACGTATGCCTTTTTTTAACCTTATCTAAGCTATAACTGAAAATAAATATTATCAGGAAGCACTTAGGTGTAAAAAATATTTTTGGCCAACTTTAAGGGTCAAATACCAGTCTGTGCGGCGTATGAAATTCAAAATATAACTGTGAGATTACTTACGAAAGGTTTCACATGGTCTCGTGAAAAATAGCCTAAGAATTTAAGCGTTCATCATCAATTTAGGCGAGCGGATAGCGGTGCCGGTTGTGCAGCTGCCCGCCACGCAAAGGTCGCGGGTTCGATTCTCGCTCAAAACAAATCTTTGTGTGCATGAACATGGAGGTTTGTCTTGGTCTGGGTGTTTATACGTGTGATAAGTATCAGTTACTCTAGTATCCATAGTACAAGCTTTGCTTAGTTTGAGTCTAGATGACGTTGTGTGAATGTTGTGTGGTATATATTTATTTATTTTATAATTGAAAAGACTAGCTGTTGCTTTTACACGCATGACACATGCTGTAGCGTGATGTTATATACTGAGTTGCCCATTTCGATTGGTCAGTATTGGCAAGTTTGAAAATAATAAGAGACATAAAATCAGTTTTTAGAAAACATGTCAATATTCATTATCTTATATAAAAAATTCTCGTGTCACAATGTTAGTTACCTTACTGCTCCGAAACGGCTTTACTGGTGATTACGAAATTTTAAATGCATATTCAGTAGGTTTGAGAATCGTCTACTATCTATTTTTCTAAGTGATAAGGGTTGTTCACACTTAACATTTTTTTTTTAATTTTTGGACAATTTTTTTGGTTTTTATTTTTCTATAATGTGGCATTAGAAAAAAAACATACAAGCCTAAATTTTTATCACCAACCCCTATTTTTTAATAGCCATTTTCGTAACCTTACAACGTCTGTCGGGTCAGCTTGTATTTTATAATTTCCATTGTCATTATCATGACGTTTCAATTTACTTTTATATTTTATTAAAATTAACGCACCAACAACTGCCTGTAGCTTTGCTTATTTTCTTACTTGTCCGTCCTAAGGTTGCCTGTAAGAAATTGCTATTATACTCTGTCCATTCCTTTATTTTCTTTTTGACAGATTACATTTAGGGATGCCTTCACACGTTACTGATTCGATTTGAAATCATAATCGATGATGTCTAAGAAGAACTTTCAATCGATTATTACATCGAAATGGTTTTAGTTCATTATTAATTATTCGTTTATTAGTAGTTTTTATTAGATGAAATAAATATACAAAATAATATTATAATAATAATGTCAATTTTTAATTTATTTTTAATTTTTAATTCCAAGATTTCGACTTAATTTCTTGCAAATAATTATTCATGTAATCATGATACTATTATTATATTCTTTTTTTATAAAAATACAGACAATACCTACACAAAAAAAAGTCAAATTATTCCTTTTCATAATGATCGATTTATTTCATTTCACGATTTGATTTATAGTCTGTGGTTGTTTGTTACAAACAGTGAACTTCCCTAAAAAGTGTCGCTTGTCAATAAAGTACATTATTATTGCAGTACATTAATCTGACAAAAAAAACGGTAATTCATAGGCGTGATCTGTCAAAAAGAAAATAAAGGAGTGGACAAAGTATAGCAATGCCGCCCTTTGTGCAACATAATTTTTAAGTGTAATTATTTACAAAATTACCTTTGTTAATATTGGTGTAACCACAATAAAGATTACTCTATCTATCTATATTCATATTTTTACTATAAGTGTTATACACAAAAGGGCGTGGCAGCCTTTTTGGGTAATATGAGCGAGATTTTATATTTGTTATTTTACCTTTACAAAGGAAAACGTCAGAAAAAGAACGGGACACAATTTTCAGCATTTCTGTGCTTTAATTAATTTAAGTTCCTCAACTTCTCGCATTCATCATCTCATTTAAGAAGTTTAAATTTTATTTAAGCAACTCTGCTACAATGTACACAAGGTATATGAGAAAATAATTTTCAGCACTATGTCAAGCAGTGGACTACGAGTGGCTAAATGATGATGATGATGATGATGAATACAATTCGGAGCCAAATATTCTATTTTTGGCTAGACCACTAGAAATTTCTAAAAATGCCTGCTAAGTTTGCGCCTACGTTACGTGAGAAACCATTGTGAAAAAATCAAGATTCTAGGCCCAGTTGTTTAGGCTTTGCGAGGATAAATCAGTCCATAATTAAATGTAGTGTATATTGTAATGACGTGTAATTATAATTACCAATAAAGAAGTTTATGAGTTTATGAGTTTATGTTTAGTGAAAATAAATTTAACCAATCAAATAATTAAAAACAAATAAAACATGTTTTACATCCCATTAACTACCGCAAATAATTATAATTAACATTGAACGTGTTTAACTTGCAAATAATTAATTAAATGGTTACATCTGCTCGATGGTTACACCAACTTCATATAAAATAATTTATAATAATAAATATGTTTTACTTGTTCAAATATTGTTTTTAGCATCGAACAATAATTAAGTGGGATCATTTAAATAATATAAACTTGTAATGGGTGCTACACCAATTGATCGATCGATGGTAGAATGGATTGGTCGAAATCGATCAAAAGTCTCTACGATTGGGCGTCGATCAATGAGACCACATTAACGTCGATTGATGTCATTTATCATGTTTATCACCTGGTAACCGTCGATATAGCAGCGATAGCCGAGTGGGAGGCCGTAAGACTGAGAAGTCAAAAGTCTCGGGTTCGATTACACGGCACACACCTCTGTCAATAAATCGTTAAGATTCGTCTTTTCGAAGATATGTGTGTATTTATCATATAAATTATCGCTTGCTAGCGGTGAAGGAAAACATCGTGAGGAAACCTGCATGCCTGAGAGTGCCTAAAAAGAGAGCCAGCGTGGTGAACTATGGCCTAACCCTTCTCATCATGAGAAGAGGCCCAGCAGTGGCACATGTATTAGATACAGGGCTGCTATTATTTATATTATAAACGTCGATCAGCCAAAGCTATCACATCAAGCAATCGAGGTTCTAATGATTGGTTTAATTTCATTTTCATTTTCAAATATCTTTATTTAATAAGTAATACATTAAACAAATGCACCTACCAAAGTTACAATTTGTAGCAGGTAGGTACTTAACACTTTATTAGGCTAACAATTTGCCTTTCAAAGCTTATAAATAAATCACATATTAATTAGATTAGATTAGATTTCCTATTTAATGACGAAATTTGTATCAGGAAAAGAAATACAGCAGGCAGCAATAGAGCCACTGATAAATAAAATCAACTGCAATAAGTAGTAACATCCAGTTTTGGAACGTTATCGCTATAAAAAAGAAAACAGCAGATGTAGGTATGTATAAAGTAGCTTACTTGAACAAAAAGGATGTTGGGCACAGAGGAGACGCGAACGCTGATGATTTTCAGTGAAAATGGATTGGGATTTTTTTAACTTAAGGGGGAACACAAGTAACACAACCAGTATCGTGTTTTGCAGTAAGAGGCTTGTGACTTTACTATTATTAAGTCTTTGTCTATTTTAAAGACATATAATCGTCATAGACCTCTCCCAATGCGCCTCCCGCATCCAGTCCCCTCCAGCGACCTTCTTCAGGTCGTCAGTCCACCTGGCAGGGGCGTCCTACCTTACGGTAATAATTATATGTCAAATAGTAAAATGCATGTTTGTTAACTTGTTTTAATCATTGATGTACATATAAAACTTGAAAATTAAAATTATAATTTCAACAATATGGCCACGAACACATGAGCCTTTTAGCTAGTTCGCAAAGCTATTATATTGTAATAGTTTATAATATATTTAAATATTCTTTACCGCAATTTTATGGATTTATTCACCTTGCCTCATGTTTTTTAATACAAAGTAGCAGTATATATGCACAAGGATTTAACGCACCGGTTCCCAAGTCAAAACCTTGACCACCTTACTGACTGTCCAAAATGCCCTACCACCTGCACAAGAGAGGCGCTCATTAACGCCGACGAGAGCGCCACAACAGTGGCCCCTTATGGACCAATCAAATTTGACTCAGCCATCGACACGACGAAGAAGAAGAAGAACCGGTTCCCAAAAAAAAATAATTGTAATTTGTTGCAAAACCTACGATTCCTATTTAGTCATGTTGAAAAATGGTTGAATGTAGATTAATGAATAAATAATAAATAAATAATATCAGGTCCTATAATTGGCGTCTTTCAGACAGGACACGAAACTGGCAAACATGTCTGACGAGATATTTGAATATAGGGGAGTAAATGAGATATGTAAGGAGCGCAGCACATGACGTTCCTTCGTCTCTGCCTACCCCTTTGGGATAAAAGCGTGTATATATGAAATGTATATGGAAAAAGCTAGTTTTCTTTTAAATACAGTAAGTAACTCGTTCTCTTGTAACTTATGCCATTTGCTTCCGTTACTATGTCATGGGATTCTCGCAGCACGTGTTATGTGGGAGAGTAAACGGTTTACGACTGCCTGCAGTATGGAATTCATTTTTGTATATATCGAAGCTACAAGCGGCTTATCTTAGATATATGTGAATTTTGGACTTCCCAGCACGTATATTGTAAGAAAGATAGTTTTTAAAATACAATCAGCAGCTTAGGGCCAGCCTTTGTATTTTACGTATAGCCGAACCAGTTCATTGAGCAGAGCTGGTGCATCAATTCGCCCTCTAGACACTTTTAACATAGTGCTGACTTGGTCGACTTAACTCCGGGTTTCGAGTGTATTATATCCAAGACAGCCAATGATGAACTTTGTAGGGTACATAAACGGGTAATAACCGAATTTAAATTTGTACAAGAACCGTAAAAGATACGGCCTGACGATATGTCCCGTTTTTACCGTTTGGGTACGGAACCCTGAAAAGTATTACTGCTACATTTCAGTAAGTAAGTAAGTAATTACATTCATGTCATATTACGCCGGCTCTCCTCGAAAATATACGGTGGTCGGTGAGGTAGAGAAATACGTTGTTTCAATTAACACAAAATTTAAGATAACTTAAATTTAAGGATAGAAGCAGTTTCTATGTGTTAGTTACAGGATTTATAAAATATTTTAAAATATAATTAAACGTTCTATAGTATTTCTAAGGCATCTATTTAATGCCATAAATCGACAAAAATGTATAAAAATTAAATGTATTTTTATATTGCCATTCTAAAAGATTCCAGAGCCAAAATAGGAAATGTAATAAACTATAAACACGTTGAAACTATTAAATTAGTTGTAAAAAAATCAGTTAGGTGACTTACTTCTCGTTGCGGTAAATATTTTAAAAGTTATGAGATATTTTGCGAGAATAATAAAGTGAGCATACATTTTATATCCCAACAAAAGTGATTTACGAGGTTGATAAGTACACGATGAAAATTATGGAAAGGAGTTTCCCAAGGAAGGTTTTTGTTGTTACGTAAATTATTTTTTCACGTCTCAAACAATAGAGTAGTGCGGTCCGCGTGTTTCATCCTTGTGGTGATAATTGTAATGTAAATTAAATAGAAATAGAAATAGAAATTAGAAATAGAAATATTTATTTGCTTAAAACATGGTATATACAGGGTGTTCAGTTAGTCTAGAGTACAGCATGTCTCACCGTAAGGACGGTGAGACATGCCGGTAATAAATAAATAAATCTTTAGTTTTACATGATAAGTTACATAATATATTGATCTGGATTCCCTGGTCCCTGCACTAGTGTAAACTATGTTGCAGGTAGCAGTGTGCCCCCCTTAAACTATATTATTAAAATGAGAGAAAAAAAACACGTAAATAAGATATTTAAATAAAAAAAAAAGTACAGGACAAAAGGTAAGAATAAATGAATTTTAGACAGTCTTGTGAGTGAATAGTGTTTGTAAATTTAAGGGTAAGTGTACCTACGTGTAAAGGATGTATTTATAGACAGGATGTAATGTATGATAAGTTCTGAAAACGTGTTTTTTTGACAACAGTGTTTTATTTTCAAATTGTACATGTAAACTAAAACTACTACTACTACTACTTCTGTTACTAGTAAAAAGGAAAATTAATAAATAATTATTTTTCGTGATGCATAGCTTCACATATTCTCGTGAATTTTCTGCGATAATATTTCTTTCAGACAATTTTCTTTGTTACAGCTGCAAGAGTATAAATCTCACGCAAATTTTTTACTACATTCTGCATTCTAATACAAGAATTATTTATTATGGCGCAAAATACTTTTGAAATTATAAAGGATGGCAGCTGACGGGAAATAACTGACGGAAAAATCTCAAATAACAATTTTACCCTACCCGGGAATCCAACCCGAGTTAAAGTGATAAGCAACATCACGCCTGTATTACCCAGAAGGGTTTGGTAGAGGTGCACACCAACCACATTTTATAAAATAAAAATATAGTTTGAAAAAACTAAAAAACACGCTTTTAAAGTACTCCTAACTAAAAAGTGAAAAATAATTCTTACTATAAGCTGAAAATGGTAATGAACAAAAAATACTAGTATTAGGTATTGCGAAAAAGCGTGGGTTGCTCGATAGACGAAAAATATGGCACAGAGCGCCCCACGGTTTATTTTTTACTATATTTTACTACTTTAAACTATTTTTTTTTTTTTTTTAATATTGTTATTATTATTATTATTTTTTTACTTTTTTTTAACGAATTATTGCACTGTCATCGACCTTTGACAGGTGTGCAAAATTTTAATGAAATCTGTCCGTTTAAAGTGGGTCAAAATCGAGTCCAAAGGAGTCGGTTACATACATACATACATACAGGTGAAGCTAATATAAGCGTGTTAATAAAAGAACTTTTTTTTTTCTATGCATGTTGTCCCACTGCTAATAAAAGAACATAGAATAAAATATTTATTCAGTACCATTTAGATTACCAAATTCTTTACATAAATGTAAATTATTGTGTGTATAAGGCACTATTCTGTACGCCTCAGCATATTTACAATATTGTTAGTCATTATTGATGTGAATAAAAGTACATATATAAAACGCGAGCGCGCTCCTTTATCCTTTAGTGGCACTTCTTTGACTTTCAAAGAAAATGCGTAAATACCCAATATAAATCATAAATCATAATCATTTATTGCGAAAGTCTTCGGCACCTTCGGCGCATCGGTGCTACTTCTTTTAATTTTCATAAATCACCACCCCACCTCGCTTGACCTGCTAAGTGCGCTACGAAAAGACAATAGATAATATATTTATATCGGCTACAAGTTGCAGACTGCTAGTAGTCAATAAATAAATACGCATTTATCCTACGGCTAAAAGTACAAGTTTACACTATGAATAAATCGCAATCTGAGAGCAATTTAGCTGAGCAAATTGCTGACTTAACTACCCCTACAAACTACGTCTCCCAACGTGGTAAGAGACGAAGGGAGGATGAGCTTGAAGTTTTTAAAGAAGACATGATGACAATGATCAAATCCATGCTGCTAGCGCAAGAGATCGAGCTCAAAAAAATGACCCCCGCACTCTTGGAAATAAAGCAAACCAACTGCAATATAGAAACCGCGATGGCCAATCTCTCTGCACAAAATGAAGAATTTAAGAAGAAAATAGAGCAAATGGAGATTCAAGCAAAAAAGGACAAGGAGTATATAACTATCCTGGAAGACAAAATTGAAGATATACAGCGCGAAAGCCGTAAATCTAATTTTGAGATAAGAAACGTTCCTAAGCAGCCGAAAGAAGACAAAGAAGACTTGATCAATATGGTGATGTGCATGACCAAAAATATTAATTGTGAGCTCAAGAAAACAGACATTAAAGATATTTACAGAATCAAAGGAAAGAAGCACGGGTCTCCGAACACGCCAATAGTCATTGAAACATCATCCACTCTGTTAAAAACAGAAATAATTAAGAAGTGTAAGACTCACAATCAACATAACCGGCATAATAAACTGAACTGCAAACATCTCGGTTTGAAAAGCAATGAGGACAACCCTATATTTGTATCCGAACAGCTCACATTTAAGGGCTCCAGACTGCATTTCTTAGCACGCGATTTAGCTAAGTCTAAAAGATACAAATTCTCCTGGACGGCCTACGGGAAAGTTTTTGTAAAGAAACATGAAGATTCACCCACTTATGTAATTAAAAATGAAGCTCAAATTCAATCCCTAATGAATGAGGTATGACTAGAAGAACATAGTGTTTCCCTTATTATATTACTTATGTTAACTTTTTTGATAAAATTTAACAATATTATAATCTTAATTACTTTATATAATCAACACATAAACAGATTTCTGATTAAGCATGGTACTGTAATAACAATAACCACTGTACTATACATTTACACTCGCAAAATAACTACTCATACATTCATACATTATCTACAATATTCACTTTGTTTACATAAACACATAACTATTTTTACAATAAACGCATTCGAACTAACTAGTCACAATTCAATCATTACTATAACGTGTCCTGTTTTTTTTTTTTTTTTTTATACGTGGGGAAATGCATTTACGCATACCACCCCACCCCGGGGAAGGGCAGAGTGGTTATGTGGGACTCGCCCGTGCCAAAGATGGTAAACGGCACGGGAATACCCACTAATACCCCACGGTGCTCCCGCACTCGCCTTGATGGGAGGGTCATGGGAATCTGGCGCAGCCTTTACGTCCACGACCCTCCCGGCGATGCCCGCCGAAGCGGGCCCCTCATGGCCCCCAAAGAGGGGGCTGGCGCAAGCCACCGACCAGCGCGAGGACCGCGTGCAAAGCCATCGGACATTCCCCATGTCCGACGGCCTGGTCCTCTCGCGGCGAGACAGGTGGTCGGTCCCGCCGCCCACCACGCCGCAGTTCAACGGCTGCGGCCCCGCCGGGACCGCGGAAGGCAGGGAAAGTGGCAACGACACACCAACAGTCCTCTCCCGCCGCGGCCCCGTAAACCACCGGGCCACAGTGCCAGCTTGCGCCAACACCGCAGCCCGGCCTTGCCCGCCAAGGCAGGCCCCTCATGGCCCCCAAAAATGTGGGGGGACCGGCACCGAGGGCCGCGTGCAAAGCCGTCAGACACTTTCGTATCTGACGGCCTGGCCCTCCGCGGTGAGACAGATGTTCGTCCCACCGCCCACCACGCCGCAGTACTGACGGCTGCGGCCCCGCCGGGACCGCGGAAGGTAGGGAAAGCGGCAACGGAACACCGACAGTCCTCTCCCGCCGCGGCCCCGCAACTCCTCGGCCGCGGTGCCGACTCACGCCAACACCGCAGGCCCTCCTGTTGCAGAGCCCCCCCATAAGGGCCCTGCAACATAGGCCGCTCCACAAGGGCTTCACTCCCAAAACCCGAGGAGCAGCCCCCCTCTGGGGTCCACTTGGCTTCGCCGTGGCGTGGAGGGCGCCACGGGTACTAAGCCCCACCGCGACGACAACGCGGGACCCGTTGGTGGGGACTATAACGTGTCCTAACATAACTTATAATAGCGAAATGGTATTACATTGCTGTCCCTTTATGTACATTACAGAAATAAACCATGAGGTATATTGCCAAATAATATTGTGTTGCCTAATGTGTGCACCACTCTCAAACCGGTTCAAATATGTGGATAACTTTTTAATGAATATTAACTATTCGTGTTTAACTGCTCATCACGGTATTTACATAATATTTCGCCCATGCACTCATTCATACATACCTTCTATATTTATATATTTAAACGCGAATACATCCCTTTCAAAGTCAATTGTAACTAACCCCATAATTTACCTAAAATGCAATATTTACAATGTATTTCTATTGAAAAGTATTAACAAATTTCACGCGAACGGCGGCGACCGGTTGGCTTTACAAGTGTATAATGAGTGATACCTTACAGACTGTGAATGAAATAGACGATATCGAGATCGCGCGATCTTTTCAATGCGATAGTGCGCAGCTACATAAGCACATTAACATAATGTAAAACCGACTTGACTATTATCTCACAGAATATTAGAAGTATTTACTGCAATTTTGACGACTTCACACTCTTGTTATCTACATTTAAATTTGAAACCGATATTATCATTTTAACAGAATGTAGATTACACTCTAATAAACCGATACCGCAAATAAATAACTACGAATCTTTTTTTACAACACGCCAGTTAAATCAAAATGACGGCGTAGTTGTTTTCATTAAGAAATCATTAAAAGCAAAAATTAGAGAAATATGTCTAACTCAGGCATCTTGTATTCAGGTTGAAGTACTTAATAATATTATCCTTTGTGTGTATCGTTCTCCGTCCAATACAAACACAGACTGTTTTATTGATTCTCTCAGCACACACCTTGATACCTTAACATCTCAGCGGAGCGTCATTATTGCGGGGGATATAAATATTAACCTGGCAACTAAAGACACTGAGCCACCACATGAATACAAAAATAGAGTTAACTACCTGAATGCACTGTCACAGTTTGGTATCCTACCTGGACATACATTCCCCACACGTGAATTTAATTGTTTAGACCACTTTATGATTAGGCTAAATAAAAGAAAATTCTCAGCTTCCATCGCTGTTTTACATACAACTATCACAGATCACTTTACTACATTTTTATCAATATCAAAACTAAAAAACAAACAAAATATAAATAAAACCAGTTCTTTTGTTAATTTTGAAAAAGCTTTGCATTATCTTAGGGAAAGTAACCTAGCAGACTTGATGTTTTGTCATGACCCAGAACAGTTGATACTATTATACAAACTAACGGAATCGATAAAACACAATACTGTTACCAATGTGATAACCAGCAATAGGCGCACTATTAAACCGTGGATCACTCCTGGTATATTGAAATGCATTCAAAATCGCAATAAATTACAAAAACAAACGCGTATTGATCCATTTAACGAGGTGCTTAAAATAACCTACCGACGTTATCGTAACTATTGTAATAATCTGATTAAAAGAGTGAAACGAAAATTTGAACGGGAACTACTGGCCAAATCAGTAAAAAATAGTAAACAACTGTGGAAAAATATTAAAACTATAACTTATACTAATTATACAAAAAGTCAAAATACAGAACTATTAAATATTAAACAAAGCCCAACTGACTCTGTAATTTACATAAATAACTATTTTGCAAACATTGGAAAAGAACTAGCCCTACAAATTCCATCTTCAACTAGCACGCTCGACACTTACCAGTTGACAGATACATTACCAATACAGGTTAACTCATTTGCTCTTTTAGATACAGATCCACTTGAGGTCTACAGAACCTTGATGAATTTGAAAACTGAAAGTGCGGCCGGGTGGGATAATATATCTACTAAGTTTCTTAAATATATAGGTCAGGATATTGCTCCAATTATAGCACACTTGACTAACCTCTGCTTCGCTAAAGGTATTTTTCCCTCAGCGCTCAAGAAAGTGGTTGTTATACCAGTTTATAAGAATGGGGACAAGGAGGATGTAGGCAATTATAGACCAATATCCATATTACCAGCCATGTCTAAAATATTAGAAAAACTAATAAACAAAAGACTTTTACAATTTTTACGCGCGGTTACTGCCCTTGACTCATTGGTGGCTGATAATCTGGATGTGAATAGTAAATGCTTGACTGTCTTTCTAGATTTAAAGAAGGCATTTGACACCGTCTGTGTTCCCATCCTTTTAAACAAACTGGAGAGTGCAGGAGTGAGAGGAACACCATTAAAATTATTTAGAGATTACTTATCAAACAGACATCAAAGGGTTAAAGTAGGAGATCATTTCAGTCAAGATGTAAATGTGACTTTTGGCGTTCCTCAGGGCAGCGTGCTGGGTCCCACGTTGTTTCTGCTTTACATTAATGACCTTTGTAACCTCAAAATAGATAACGCAAGAGTATTCTCATATGCGGATGACACCGCTGTCGTATTTTCAGGGAGCTCGTGGGATGAAGTAGCATCACGTACAGAAATTGGTATGAGACAAGTTGCTGCATGGCTTAAATCGAACGTACTAACTCTAAACTTGACCAAAACAAATTTTATTTCCTTCAGTATTTCGAATCGCACACAACCAAACTCAAATTTTAACATCAAAATACATTCATGTGATGATCCAAATACATGTTGTTGTCCAAAAATAGATAAAGTGTCACAAACCAAATATTTGGGCATAGTTATTGACCAAAGGCTATCCTGGTACCCCCAACTGGAACAAGTTACAAATAGGATAAGAAAACTAAGCTGGATATTCAAAACCCTCAGGCACACGGTTCCAGTAAGCTTACCCACTAACACAAACTCTACTAGAAACCTTCTTAACGAAATCTATATAGCCCTAGTACAGTCAGTTTTAGTATATTGCGTATATTATTATTTAGTATATATTATTTAGATCTTGAACGAGGACAACGGGCACTCATAAAACTAATGTATTTTAAAACTACTAGGTATTCCACAGAAAATCTTTATAAAATTAGCAATTTAATGACAGTAAGAAAACTATAATATAACCAAAATAATCCTAAAACAACACAAGGCCATACCGTACGATCCTAACCAGTCAAAAAAAAAGAAGAAAAGATAGGATAGTAAGTTGAAGTTCCCCAAACTAAAACAAGTTTCGCGAGCATACAATATAAAAAACGCGCAGCGCTTCTATATAATAGAATAAATAGAGATATATACATATATGATAACAAACATCATGAAATTAAACTTAAAATTACGGACTGGATCAAACCACTTACCTATGAAGACACTGAGGCGTTGCTAAAATAAAACATAACCAATACACACATACACACGCACCCACAAACACACACACGCACCCACAAACACACACACACACACACACACGCACGCACACACACACACACACATAATTTATATTTATTTATAATTTATAATAATTAAAACATTTTATTTAGTAAATAAATAAATATGATAATATAAATAAAAAATAATAATTTAATTTTGTAATCTATAGTGTATTTTGTAATAAAACTGTATAGCCACGAATGAGCGGAGTCTTCTACCACAGGCTTTTTTAGCTTAAAAGGAGACTCCAATCAATTATTGTTACCCTCGATTTTTATTGAAATAAAAGATTTTTTCATTTTTTCATTTTCATAAATTAATCGCAAAAAATCACCAGCCTTGGTGCTTTTTTTCAGTAAAGAAGAGTCATAGATACTTAAAGAAATTGCATAAAAAAGTTAACGCCCCCGGCGCAAAAATGTTTAACAGAAAGTACTTGATGATGATCTACTCCCCAAATCTAGCTACGCAATATCATACAGGTAAGATGCGAGATAGCGATCGAAATAAAAAAAAACATATTGCCCGAACAATTTGAGATCATCTAATTATTATCGAAAACATGATACTTTTCTTTAAAAAAAATAGTTGAAAATCAACACGTATCACGTCAAAATGATGTGATCTTAATAAATGTCGCTATATCGCATCCACCCTGTATACCAAACATACGTAATCCGATCGTTGTCTCAACGCTATGTGTTTCGAGTGACTGGACCCCTATATATTTGTTTGGAAGGACGAAGCGGAAGAGCGTCCGGTGTCCGATACCAAACATAAATCACTGTTCAAATGCCGCAGTTAAAATAAAAAGATTTATTCACCGCGGTGGGTTCTATTAAGTTAATGTAAATTTATGACTACATTTGTTTGCTTATTTATTTATCTGTTGATATTTATCTCTATTGCTGCCTCGATGGTGTAGTGGTTAGAGTATGTTCCTCACACTGCGAGGTCTGGGGTTCAATTCCCGGTTCGGGCAAAGTGTTATTTGTGAACTTGCCGTCAGGAAATTCACAATGGCAGCCTGGAGTTGGAATTGAGTCCGGTGGATGCCGATAGGCTCACCCCCTATCCAATAGGACCTAAATATGACAGGTGAAGACAGATAATGTAAAGAATGTGTTAATATAAATGGTACTGAATAAATATATATATTTTTTTTTTTATAAAGTGTGGTTGGTGTGCACTTCTACCAAACCCTTCTGGGTAATATAGGCGTGATGTTGTTTATCACTTTAACTCGGGTTGGATTCCCGGGTAGAGTAAAAGTATTATTTGAGATTCTTCCGTCAGTTATTTCCCGTCAGCTGCCATCCGTTATAATTTCAAAATTATTTTGTGCCATAATAAATAATTCTTGTATTAGATGCAGATGTGGTAAAAATTGGCGCAAGATTTATACTCTTGCAGCTGTAACAAAGAAAATTGTCTAAAAGAAATATTATCGTAGAAAATTCACGAGAATATGTGAAGCTATGCATCACGAAAAAAAGTATTTTTGAATTTTACTTTTTGCTAGTATCAGAAGTAGTAGTAGAAGTAGTTTTAGATTTCATGTTAAATTTGTAAATAAAACACTTCCGTCAAAAAAAAAAACACAGTTTTAGAACAAATTAAAAATGAGATCACTAAATTTGTTCGGCAAACGTTTTTTTTTCGTTACCTATTTAATTTTTAACCAGTAAAAAAAAATTTTTAACAACAAAAAAAACCGACTTCAAAAAGTAGGCAAACTAAAAAGCAAAAAATAAATTTACTTCGCACAAAATAATACGTTTTTTCATTTAGTTAAATAGAAATTATTAAATACATATTTTATAATTCTGAAGTCGGTGCCAAGTAAAAGCTATAACAACCTTTCTACAATATCAAATTACAGTACACACAATAAAGGGAGGCGTAGTTGTGCTAGTGCGCGGTCGCCCAGTATTGGTACTTACCACAGAAATATTACTAATATTCAGTCAGAAAATAGTTGTTAGAAAGATTGATATTATCTATACCTTCTATGTATGTGTATCTTTCTTGGCACCGACTTCAGAATTATAAAATAATTATTTAATAATTTATATTTAACTAAATGAAAAAACGTATTATTTTGTGCGAAGTAAATTTATTTTTTGCTTTTTAGTTTACCTACTTTTTGAAGTCGGTTTTCTTTTTGTTAAAAATTATTTTATTTTACGATTTTAAGTGATGGGTAGACCGAGCAAGAATGTTTCTCGAATGAGGAGACGACGGTTACTTGAGACGGAAACTTATTTAAGGTGCCTATATTAAAAGAATTATCCCCGTACTCCTAACCGCTGAGGAGTTGTACCTTCCAGCATCAGCTCAGCAACTTAAAATGCTAACTGCTAGATGCAAATATCCAAGTACTTTTAGGTAATATACAAACAATATAGAAGCCTTTAAAATTTGAGGGTTACCCATGATTTCTCTAGGATCCCATCATCAAATCATGACCTCATATTATGAATGTACATAAGTAATATTCAACGTCTCGCCTCATCTGTGTATAACTTGAAAGAATACAGTAAACGGCCTCAAGGAGCCTATATTTAAAGAATTATACCCGTACTCCTAACCGTTGAGGAGTTGTGCCTTCCAGCATCAGCTCAGCAACATAAAATGCTGACTACTAGATGCAAATATCCGAGTAGCTTTAGATAATAGACAAAAAACAATATAGAAGCCTTTTAAATTTGAGGGTTGCCCTCGATTTCTCTAGGATCCCATCATCAGAACGTGACTTGAAAAAAATGGGACCACATGACAAGTATATCCTTTCAAACAAAAAAAGAATTTCTCAAATCGGTCCAGGCGTCTTCGAGTAATCGGTGAACAAACATAAAAAAAAAAATAGAACCGAATTGAGAACCTCCTCCTTTTTTGAAGTCGGTTAAAAATGAACACTTACCACGTCTATAATCTATGTTTTCAATATCCCCTACGTCGCATCCACCCTTTATAAATTCTATTATTACTTTACTAAAAACCTAAAAACCGTTTATACAGAATAAATAGCTAAATGCATTCCACTCATTTTTTTTAAGAAAACAAAAAAAATCTGGTTTCCTATTACGCGACTCTATGGAATGTTCAATTTGTATGGAAAACGTAGTGTAGTAAAAACTAGTGTAATGGATTCTGTGACTGATTTAAACAAACTTCTAAATCATTTTTGGTAAAGTAAAAAATGTTTACTTATATTATTATTGAGAATACGGGTTTACTCACGTCTCGCACTGATGCAATCGCCCACTTGATGAATCTACGTAATAGATTCGAAACAAGTTGGCATAATCCCGGCAAAAATAACGTGAGCAGCCCGTATGCTCAATAATAATGTCTTCAGCTCACGTCTGTTTTAAAATATTATGATTACTTATACTTACTAACTTATTAAATAGTGCCCTATACAAATGTTTAGGGCACTTTGGGCAATCTCTACGTTTATGTAGCTCTGAAAGTAAAATGTCGGTGACCTTATTTGCTAAGAAGATCACATTTTTTCTGAACCGATAAAGCGACCGAAAATCGGCTACTCGTACCATATGTGTGGGGTCATGGCTTAAATAAATCCTTTGGATGTGTAAAGGCCACAAACGGCATTGAAATCTGATCAAATGGAATGAGAGGATTCAAAGTTTAGGGTCCAATGCTATTTCGTGGATTTCGGAATGTTGATGGGTTGCTCTGTTGGCCTAATCGAACGAAATTGTTTGTGATATATCTATGTACGGTTAGCAACAAATATACAAATAAATAATTATGTCAATTTGTCTGACTCCGTACAGTAAAGTACAGTAGAATAAAAATATGAACGATGCAATACAAATTAAATATTGGGCAACTAATAAAAATACGAAAAATAAATAAATAAAAAAAAAGTCTTTATTGACGCCTTTTTTTATGTAGTCTATGATTGACACAAATAATACAGATAGGTTCACAAAATGAGTTAAAATTAAGACACATGTAAATGAATTGTACTTAAGATACTGATACTGTCTCCCAAACTAAGCGAAAGCTTGTATTTTGGGTGACAGTGGACAGTCGTGTTTTGTGACACGATATTACAGTTTACAATAAATCTATAGTGAACATTATCTTTGCAGCTAATAAAAATAAGAATATTTTTATTAAAACTGACGTGAGTTTGTAACATTATTCAAATTATGAAATACGGGTGTTACTCACGTAATTTTGGTCTATTTAGTCGAACGCGGTTTCGCCTATACCTACGTCTAGGCATTATCAAGAGAGTGCGATACGTCGCGCTTGAGTCGCAGCCAGTCGTGAACAGTGCAACATTTGAATAAAAATATGAATATATCAATATGAAAATCGAACACTGCTGTCAGTTATTTTTTTTGTGTAATAGATTTACCCCACGAGTAAAGTTACTTACTTACGGTACGTTACTAATGTAACTTTTACTAGAGACTCAGTCAGTAAATGAAGTGGCATATTTGGCACGGTTAACTCTTCGTAGTCATTTGTGCGAGGATTATACGTCTGAATCCCCGTGCCGAAACTTAATTAAAGTTTTAATGAACCACGCAATATGTAGGCACGGGCAAAGATTATCTTACATAATTTTATGAAAATGGTCAACTTGTGCAAATGGGTTCTGTAAATACTAGATTACTTCGTTGGTTTAGTTGTTAGCATATGCGGCTTCACACCGCGAGGCCTTGCGTTTGATTCCCGGGACGGGCAAAAGTATTATGATTTTCCGTCAGACGAGTAGCACGGAGCTGGAATTATGGTGGCAAAGATTTAATTATCTTACCTAATTTTATGGAAACGGTCAACATTCACATATGGGTTCTGTTCATACTATTACTAGCTTTTATTCGCCCAATATGCTTATTAATATAGTAACTACAAAATTTCATCAAAATCCGTCTTTTTGCGTTAAAGAGTAACCAATACACACGTCAACAACCTCCATACGAATTCACAATGTTTTGCGTTAATAATTGCAATTTGAATGTCGATGGATAGACAAGTAGAGGTAGACCAAAAAAAGATAGGTCGGATATGGCAAAAAAGAAGATATGGAAGAAAGGAGTGAGTGATAGCGAGACGGCTTACAGAGCTGGAGAAGAAGATCTTTTGCGCCACCTACCCCAAACAAAATGAGATAAGGCCAGGAAAAAGAAGAAGTTGCATCAAAAAGAACTATCTCTTTAAGTTGGACTTAAGTTTTTACAACATAGCGCCAAAAACAATAAATGCAGATCGAAACAACTTCTTTGCTGATAATCCTACTAATATCATAAATGCGAATGTCATGTTTATTCAATTAATTTGTGTAACTTGTTTTCATGCTTGTAATATTGAATTGTATAGATTTATAATAATTTTATGTATTTTAGTAATCATTTGAAACGGAGTGACACTTTAGAATGTTTTAAAAAGTTATTTTATGCTAGCAACATTTGAACTTTAACGATTGTTATTGAAAAACAACTCTTTTGTAAATTTGAGCTTGAATGTTTGTGTAAATCGTAGCGAATAGGAGTGAAACCTTACTGTGTGTACGTTTTTAATTATAATTGGTGTTGAAACCTTTTAATCGTATAATGCCAGGGTATAAATAAGTTCATATTATCAGTGTTATCCTATCCCGAATTACCCGACGCATTGGAGTCAAGAGTAAGTATCATCAAACGAAAGTTCGTGAGGATGAGTGTGCATGTTTGTTTCATGCAAAAACTACCAAGTTGATTTTGATAAAATTTTGCACAAATATAGCTTATAGTACAGGTTAACATAAAATATACTTTTTATCCACGTACCACGCGAATGGAGCCGCGGGTAGAAGCTAGTTGCATAATAAATTTTTAAATCTGTAAAGTACTTGGCTCGATTCCAGGGTTGAGTAGCCTATACTGTTGCCAAACATTTAAATCGGTAATTACGACAATATCAACGCACAGCTTAATATATTATGCAGATGCACACATAATATATAATAGCAGTAGTACATGTTTGTATATATAACTATAATTATGTACATAATCCCACGACATATTAAGTTGTAATCTATTTCGCTCAATAAGAGCCAGATGAACCTAACTATAAATGAATCATAAATGGTTGTTATTAACAAATCGATTCCTTATATGGTACTTTATCATATACTAAAATGACATAGTGACAATATATCATAAGTTCCTATATGACACTAATTGAATAGTACCAGAATAGCGTATAATTACAAGTTACGTTAAATCATTTTGATAGATTATTTGTTTCACAATATCTCAAGCACAATAAAAATGTAAAAGCTTATACGACACTTTGTGTATTACAGAATTGGAATTTGTTTTCACATTACTATTTGCTTGCCTGGTGTCTAGAGACCTTGCAATCTGTTTGCCAAACAATCCCCTGATTTCTAATTGAGTATTTTTTCAATTATACTAAGAAATAGTTTGGACTTTTAGCAGCCGCTTTAAACCACTAAGCTACGGTCCTCTCTTGCTAGGACCCTAAATTTCTCAACTGTACGTTACGTCTTTATGTGACACCGCCTTCAAACTCATTCACAAGAGCTTAACCACTATCAAAACACCTTTAATGTTTAAAATACCATTTGGCAAGAACAAATACATATTTTTGAACCCAAAGTAAACACCATTTAAGCACTTGGGCAGCAGCCATGGCAAAATGCAGCATTTAAAGCCCAATAATCAGAAACGCACCGGAATCATAGGAACTGGCGCGATGCCAAACACTCGCACCTTTGTGGAGACACACGCCTCCGTTTTGTGACCAAACACGTCAATCTGCAGCGGGCAATACACGTCATAAGTTTTTAATAGTAGCTACCGTAGATGGTTGCTTTTCACAATGGTTTTTTTGACCATTCAACGGTCACGAGATGTCCGTTCATCCATTCTAGGGTCAATAACTACCTCTATACTAATTTTCATCAAGATCAGTCCTGCAATTTAGCCGTGAAAGTAAAATACAGAAACCTTCTCAGTCGATGATAGTAGAGCTCTTGTCAACGAGCTCTCCCGTGGAAGCACCACCGTTTTATTTCAACCTTCCGCCAAATTAATTTCGGTTTAGTGGTGATATCAGGCCCTGAAATGACTGGCATATTAGACATAACATCGTAGTACTCAATCGAAGCGATGCATCTGCAGACTGCTTATGTGCATTGTTCATTTCATTTGCTTTAGTAGTAGTAGGTCTATACCCAACCTGGGATTCTTGCGCATAGTTAGAATTAAACTAAATTATAATATATATTAAGCAGTTAATAAAGGAAATCTAGTTAAAATAAATAAATTAAAGTAGGAACTTGTTATTAGAATATACCTAGAATGAAACAAGAAGATAAATTTATTGTTAGAATGAATAGTAAGTTAGAATTGTAATTGTAATTTATGCAAGATATAAAAGTTTTTTTTTTATTCATGTTCCGTAGTTTCACTTACTATCAGGTAGATTAAGAACTCCTTCGCTACATTCAGCATACTAATAAAAAAATGGCAATTGTTATTAGAAAACGATATTCGCGTGTGTGTTCGTTATTCTCCCCCGTATGTTTTCTCAACCAATCTCATTGTGTACGCCATTAAGATCATATTGTTGGTAATCATTGAAATTGTTTGCCCACCAGCAATCTTGACCGGTGGGCTTCAGCTAATAACTGTATAACAGCATCCTGATTAGATTGTACAGAGTTGATTTCATTACAGAAGGTTTGTTTATCGTAATCACTGGTACTTATTACAGACCTTTGTTTTGAGTGTACACCAATCCTATTTACGAAAGGTAACATTTTACGAGAAAAATTTTTTGGTTGGTCAAATTTACGTATGAAGGAATTAATATGTTTGGTTTGTACGATCTGGTTTGTTAGAAGAACAACATTGTAATCTTTTAATTAATATTATATTATATTATCTTGAGCATTTTACACTAGATTGCATCGTTGGTCTACTGTTATGTGTGTGCGACCTGTTACTGCGCGGTTCCGAGAGATATCCGGCCCAAGATTTAGGCATTTGGGAATTTTCCATCAGGAAATTCTCAAAAGCAGCGCGATGTTGAAAATGTGCCCAGCGATAAGCTGTATTTACATAATAAACGCCATAAGACTTCGATGTTTAGTATTGATTTTACGCACCCTTTTTATTGAAATTTCCTTTACTCTGTCCCAAAATCAGAGAGACAAAAATAGAGCAAGATATGGGACCGGCAGGATTTGAACCTGCGACCTTACTGCACACCGGGCAGCCGCTCTTAACCATCCAGCTACGGTCGCCCGGTGTGCAGTAAGATCGCAGGTTCAAATCCTGCCGGTCCCATATCTTTTTCAACTGTTTCTTAGTATAATTTGCTAAGCATAGCTAAATGCTATAAAAATAATCAAAGTTAAAATAGAGCACCCAAATGTCAAATTCACCAACAATGATACAAGATAAGAGATTTCACTGAAAAAAACTTTGTTTTATTTTTAGAAACAATATAGCTACATTATATAATTTTTAGAAAATATGCTTACTCAACCGGGCATCGAACTATGCTCGCCCGATTTTTGTCTGTGATTTGGGAATAGAGTATGATGATAAAACAAATTACCAATGTACAAGACATGTATATGTACGAGACATACTTTTTAAGAAGGTGATTTGTGCACCGCTCGGTGTCTACGCAAGCATTAATAAAGGCTTGACCCGCGCGTGACGACGCATAATGTTCAGACAATGGTGATCATTTATAACTTGCGCCTGTGTGACTCCTAGATAAGAGGTTGTTGTAAAGGTTACACCGAAGGTGTTTTGGATCCATTTTCAGAAATGTTTATTGTGATTTGATTAGGTTGAAGTTGCTGTGTTTGTGTAGTAGTAGATAACTCTGCTACTTGTAAGCATATACATGCTTCAAGCAAGTAAACATTTCTGTTTTTGCTTTAAGTTGGTAATGGGATAGAATTTTGACACAATTCAGTATTTTGACGTTTATGAAAAAACATGACTTAACATCACTATATTACCCAGAATGGTGTGGCAGAGATGTACAACACCCACATTTCACCTGTTATGTTTAGGCATTTTGACGTTAATGGTAAGTAGAATAGTCAATAAGAAAGCATCAAACCGCGCAAAGGAACTTTGTCACAGTACAGTCATACAATTTATCTTATGACCAGCGCTTTCCACGTTACAAATATGAATCGCTTCATAAGCTAACCTATACTCGGGGAGTCTGTGGACCAGCTACACGCAGCAGGCAGTGAGTGCCCTGCGCGTTCAGTATAATAACGCCTTTAGGGTGTTGTTGAAACTACCCCGCTATTGTAGCGCCTCGGGTATGTTCGCAGATGCTAACACCGCGGACTTTTTTGCGGTATTACGTAAGCAGTCTGTATCGCTTATTAATCGAACGCGGGATAGTAGCAACAGCATCCTGAAGATTATAAGCGAAGATTATACCTCGCCTATAAACCGCCATCTGGTGAAAAGGATAATCGGGGCTGTTACCTGAAGTAGCTAGCTTTGTTTTGTTTTGTTTTTTAATTTATATGTGTATGTGCTGTATTGTATATGTGTCTCAATGTTATGTGATGTCTAATGGTATGTAATGTTGTGTTATGTGTTTAATCTTACAATTAATAATTTAAATAATGTGTATATGGATTGTTATTATCTGAAATAAATGTCTATTCATTCATTCATTCATAAGCATTTGAAAGCGAATTAATAGACCACCATTCATTTGATGAACAAACATCTAAAATTTCATAAACCGGGTCTAATCTAAAGCATTATTAGCCTGTATGAAGTAGCCTATAAATATTTGAAAAGAGAAACCCACTTCAGTTGAAATGCAGCTTAATTAAAGTTTAGCCTTTGCTGTTGAGAGAAAATGGCTCACCCTCATAATTTATTCCTGTGGGATATAATTTGGCCGGATTTGGTAACAAACGCGCTAGCGAAAACATTCGAGGTTTATCCACATTTCTATTTCTGTATATATGTATTTAAAGGACCTTTCAAAAACGTGCAATTAGGTTTTTAAAGAGGTTGGCAAGGCATGAATAATAGCTCTGACAGCTCTGTTAGATTGTTGTCAGTGGTAAGTCACTATTACGCAGTGGCTGTAAATGAAAAATAAAAAGATATTTTTTAAAAGAGGCTTCTATTATGTTTTTCAAACAATTTTAATCGAAATCTCCTTTATCGGGGTACCTTTTTAATCAAGTACATGCGAAGCAAGTTAAATAAAAGTTTTATGAACCCTGAATTTGTATTGATTAAATTAGAGCTATGCACATGTTTTTTTTTTTTTTGCAAAATTACCAAAAAGGAAATGGGCTAGTAAATTGAATTGAACGCCCCAGCTGACCCTCGGCGCAAAGCACCATTAAGGAACTAACTGATAGTTTTCTTCAGCCGATAACAGATGTTAATGAATCGTATAAATCTGTAAGAAACGTTATCCGATGAAAAGCTTCATAATACAATATTTTATTTGTGATATTTCAAATCATTGTATGCATTATAAATTATGCATTAATCAAATCACATTTCATCAACACACGCCACATTAACGATAATGCAATTTATAAATTAATCATACAACACAAAATCACTGTTACATTTTCAAGTAATTATTGTATAGCAGAGAGCTTATATAAATCATGCATATAGTATTATTAAAACACAATGCTTTTAGTACTATTTTTCTGCCATACATGGTTTGAATAACGAAACTATAAGCGGCAACCCATCTCGGACTCTCTCCGCTCCTTTTTGGTGGAAATCACAAGTCAGCTTAGCCGCATTTTTCCGCTCCTCTCCTCTTCTCTCCGCTATGGTGGAAACTGGGACTAATTTTTTGCAACAATTAGACTTTTTTTTTACGGGATATAATCCCACCCACACGCCCACCACTGTGACTCCTGTGACGCCAGGATCTACAGCGGTAACCAACTGAAAGGCACCGTGCATGACACACGGGCAATCCCAGGGAGAGTTAAAATTGTCTTGGAACCCGCAACGAATTTAATCAGAAGTATATAGTTGGAAAGTATGTATCTTTACTTCCCTCCAGAGCAAAGCGGGAGACTGTGCAATGCCAAATATAGACAAAGTGTCTATATGAAAAGAGTGTAGACACCACGGATAGTGACGAAATTATGGGGCCTAAATTTGATTGCTGTAATAGGTATGGCAGAAACGGCTAAATGCACGGAACAATTAGACTGCCAAAGTTCATAGAAAATGTATTTGAAAATAAGCAAATCAAGAAATACAGTGCCAGTATAAGATGGCCACGCACTTCAAAGGCTGCCTGTACGATGAGAAAACAGCTTATAATGGAAATGAACGGCTTGATGTGTGGCCGCGTGTGCTGGCGCAGTGACAATCGCGATTGAAAGCCAGTGTCAGCGTCAGCGCCCGACGTATTTTAACATAGGTATTTTTGAGATTGCGCGCGCATCTTTCTTTTAATCAAAATGTTTTAAAATACGTCTGGCGTAGTCGCTGACGCTAACGCTTGCTTCCAACTGAGAGCTTAATCATTTAAAATAGACTGTACCTAGAAGTGTAGTACTTAAAAGCATTTTGTTGAGGACTTGTTCCACTAGTTGTTATTCGTCCGTCTCTCTTGCTCGTTCGTTCCAATTCACTGGGGACACGTGCGTTCCCTGTCGCACTTCAAAATGTCATCTTTCTTAATTTCACGGTAGTGGAACGCGGTATGCGTCCGTCTCTCTTGCCCTCGTACGTACTAATTCACTGGGGACACGTGCGTTCTCGGTCGCTCTTATTTTTTTCTTTTTCAATTTCACACTAGTGGAACGCGGTATATGTAAGTTTGTCTTCAAAGCGCTCTTAAAAACTGCCCATCTATATGCTTCTATCATCGTTGCCCAATTGAATTTTTAAAACTGAAATCTAACTCCTTAAGACAAAAAAAAGTTCAAATACATGTCCTCTGTTTCAAGCGGGACAAAGCGACACTCGTTGAAATGTCACTAATGAGTGCGGTCAGGCGTGCGTTGTCACAACACTACCACAAGTCCCAAGATAAGGAGAAACAAGGCGCTCACTGGCTGAAAATGTAGGTACGACATAACATCACCCCTGTTGTACGTCACATCACGTCTGTTGCAGAGCAGAGCTGTATAGACACCCTTACTACACCGGTTGTGTTTCTGTCCTATGTGATAACGGGTGGACATATCGCCATCTACCAGGCACAATTGCATATCCCGTACTGCTGCTGATACTTTTGTCTAACCCGAGGATCAAACCTAAGGCCTTACACTATCGAATGATCCGAATATGGCATTACACACATTTACACACAAGTATACCAGTCGCGAAAGAAATCTTAAATTTTTTTTGTATGTGGTCAGTACGACCACATACAAAAAAATTGCGGAGCTTGTGGCAAGGTCGAAGCCGTGCGGAATCATCGATCGCAGGTTAAGTAATGCTAACTGCGGTTGGCCGTGGATAGGTGACCATTTTAACATAATGCAATTTCCTCCGTGCCTCGGAAGACACGTTTAGTCTCGGATCATTTTTTTAAGATCTATGGCAGTCGTTACATGTATTCAAAGGCTAGAAAGTCTAACCACTAGTCTAAGAAAGATTATCGTATTAAATCGTATTGCGTTATAGAGGTCAGATGGCAGTCACTTCACATAAAATACTGATATTAATCTAAGCCTGTTAGACTAGAAGCCAAAAGACCTCAGATAATGAATCACATATATATCAATTGTTCATGATTGTGTTACTATCACTTAACTTCAAAATATTCAGTACGTACAGAAATAGATACCTACAGAGATCTGCATTGAAAGCCAATAAACCTTCTTTCGTCCAAATCATTCGCAAGTGGACAAAAGACGCCACTTTCTACAGAAATAGGATTCGACGAGTAAATGGCTGCCAGTAATAAAGGAATATACATTTCTACCTGAGAGTTGAAATGAATAGTGAATGGCCATCGATTTTATTGGGACGGGATGTCCCTGGCTGGCTCTATTCAATTCAATAGTACATTACACTAATCTTATGATGGTCATTCACTCATCTAAGGATTTGTGGTATGTATAACTGTAGAACTTAATTAGAGCGGAAGATATCCAATTTTGCCTGTAAACATGCAGAATTGGCCTTCTAAGTGAATGTACAACTTTTTTATTTTCTAAATCATTAATTGTGTTTCTTATATATGTATAATACTTATAAAATTTACAACATATATACTACACAGACAAGTCGTTGGTTGATTTTGTTTGCAGGAGACTCGGCTTTAGGCTGAAATGGGAAATTTCGATGGATTTGGTGAAATTTAGCACACATAATGTTGCCTACAGCCTAAATTTACGCAAAAGCTGTTTTTATTTGTGAGTGTGTGCTTTCGAGGTTGTATTATGGCCACAAAGTCAGAATCTAATAATGGAATTCCAATAAAATCGAGGATAACCCTCAAATTTTATAGATTCTTACACTGTATATTTTCCGAAATAATTAGATATGTGCATCTAGGAGTCGGTATATCATGTTGCTGAGCTGATGCTGGAACCTTCCAGCATCAGCTCAGCAAGTTGTACCTACAACTGCTCAACAGTTAGGAGTACGGGTATAATTCTTTGAATATAAACATCTTTAGACCGTGTAATGTTATTTTCAAGTTATACACAGATTAAAAGAGACGTTGAATATTACGTTAGGTATTTTGTAGTCAGCTTTTTTTTACTATAGTACTACGTGGGTAGAGCCGGGGTGAAAGATAGCAATAGTATAGTTTAGTAATAAATAACTGTCATGGACTTAATTAGTCAACATAAACAAACAGAATGAATTTCAACAAAGCGGCAAATACATTGAACAATTGGTTTACCAACTCAGTTCAAACAAAGTAACGTATAAAGTAAATAACAACAATCCTCTGGTAATATAAAACAGCCTGTAATGGTCACTAAAACTTTTCTAATGCCCGCAATGTCCCGAAACTGTCTCCGGAGAGTAGTTTCACTTCAATATTTATGATTTTTGTCTTTTCATGTTCTCGTGCTGGGACTTTATTTATGTAAGCTCTTTTTGCGGCTGCATTTGGGCATCTCGTTATACCTAAACTACATTGAATATTTAATGCTTGGGATTTACTTTTTAAATGTACTACTACTACAACTCCGTTGGCTCAGCGATCCGAAGTGGATCTTGGCCTCCGACGTGAGATCTCTCTCCATTGTTGTTGTTGTGTTGGCAGTGTATAGCTTTATTATAGAGATAACAGAGACAAGGTTCAAATCAGCCAATATATTAATGAACTGTACATAGATTCTAACAAAGACTCTCTCTTTCGTGGCACTTAAGCATTAGTGCCACGGGGAAATCGCGCTTCGATTTCAAAAATAGGTCCAATGTTAGTAGCTAACCCGATGTTTCTTTAATAATGCAGCTAATGTAAAATAAACGGTAGCCTATCAAACTGATATTTTTGTCATAATCTGCTCATCTTTATGAAAATATCGAAAACTTAAATCAAAGTTGTCTATGTTGCCAAATTAACACGACAAATCCTAAATACTATAGAATTACTATAATTGCTAGTAAGAGGTATTGTTAGTCCGGGAGCTTTGCAACAAATGTATTGGGTCATTGGTCCACATGGGAAATGTAATAAAAGTGTTACCTACGGTTAATGGACAACATTGGTTTGGTCACAGAGTTGTAACATTAACATTAACAGCCCATTACTGATGTCCTGAACCATTAGTGATGGCTAATTTGTGCATTCCCACCAGAAATGTTAAGCTTTTATTTATAGAAACGGGCTCTATAAAATAATAATACGCGTACAACTAGGAATCAGCTTGCTGCTTAAAAAAATCATCTTAGATTTCTCAATAAAAATATTTCAACTAAATCCAAATATTATTGCTAAATATAATAATATAATTCTGCGATTCCAGCAACTATTTGGTCGAGAAATATGATTTCTGGAGAAAACCCCGGAGACCACATAAAGAAAAGTTTAAGACCCCATTAGCGAAGGTTTTATTTGCTCCTTGCCCGAAGGCTTGCTACGAGATTTACGAACGCCGTAAAGCAGCGTCAAAATGTAACACAGTTTTGCCTGTATTTTAAACCGGCCACGATCTTTTGGGTTCTCGTTTTTGGAATAAAATAAGTATACCTAACAGTATGCCTAAGTTTTATTTTTCTTTTTATGTCAGTAACGCCAAAAATAAATCGACGTGGCGACCATCACACAAATAAACGGCTTTTAAAAATTAAACAAATAAAATAGCGAGAAAAGCAGAGATATTATCACTTAAACCAGTATGTATTCAATGTTTTTTTTCTTTACCTACATCATAATATTTAATCATCTAACAGTTAACTGTTTCACAACAGTAAATCAAAGGCTATATATAAAATCAATATGAAAGTCAAACACAGCTATCACTTTAATTTGCACTTTGTGTTATTTTTATCATACGAATAACCCTTGTTGAAGTTTATGAAACCGGTCCTTATGCTCTCAAAAAGAACTAAGCAGATATAACGACCAATTTATTTAATCGTGAGACGAATCCAAATGAACAAGACTTAAGTAATTAAATTTTCCAGACGCCGCAAAATTTGATAAACACGTAACGAAAACGTTTTTCAACAATATAACGAACGAATTATTTATTTGACGGGAAATATCCTAACGTACCATCCCTAAAATTGATGGAAAACCATAAAACAATATTCCGTTTAAAGGTGGTCGCACATTTTTCCGCACCGTTTACGTAGAAGTTTTAGAATTGGTTGAATGAAAACTTATCTAAGCTCACAGATCCGCAAAAAATTGAACCAATTTCCACTTTAGCAAATCAACATTTCGAGTCTTTTCCCAATTACATTGGGGTCGGTTTCTAATCTAACGGATTTAGTTGAATATCAGTATTTTAGTGGACCGAATGCCATCAGACCATTGAAACACAGTAAGAGGTAAAACTATTTTTTTTTTTTTTCTTAGTTGATTCTATAACTAATGTTCCCCTAAATGTAATAGGGACCTTGTTGTGCCATCGTTGATTTTGCTTTATTTGTTGTATGTTTGTGATTTGATAAAACTATTACGATAATGTTTGTTAGATTAGTTATTAGACTTTCTTTCTTTAAGCATAAAGACTACCATAGATTTTTAATTGGCAATCAGGACAGACGGCTTAACCTGCTCTCCGAGGCACGGAGGAAAACGCGCTATGTTAGATGGTCACCCATACATGGCCGACCGCGGATCGTATTGCTTAACCTGCAAGATCAATCCGTCCGCGCGGCTTCGAAATATACATGAGCTCTTATTTTCCGCATTAACCGCATGACCGCAACCGAATTCCGCATGATGTTACTCTTTTATACAAAAACTACAGGATGAATTTTTATGATATGGTAGTATGGCCCAAAATACCGAATAGGCTACTTTATCGACGTATGACCGCAATCTAATGAAAAAAAGGCACGCAAGATTGATTGATTGTCACGGTTGGATCCGCGAGCTGAAGCTGGTGGTTTCATACAACGAATCTAAAAAGAAACCGTTTTTTGTCGATGCGGAATGGAGTTGCGGACGATGCTGATTAAATGTGCGATCCCCCTTATTTCTCCGTCATCGATAATATGATGTTTCCGGTAGAGTGGCAGGCTAATGCGTCCTCCCGGAATCCTTTCAATTTTGTGCGAGATGATTTTGGGTAAATAAAAATATCGATGAAACCGACTTTCATTTCTTTTGTTACAATCCAATGATTGATAACGGTTAGATGTAATTTGAAATGAGGGTATTATTTGTAACTATCACTGATATTATTCTTCAAAACCATATAAATGAATATTATATCATAATGACGATATACGAGATTTTGTTTTTAAATTACCATTTCTTGAACTATATTCTTAGTCTTGGTTTGGTTATGCGACTTTCAAAAGTAAAATCCTTGAATCTGGGTTGGAAAATAATAATAATTCATGCAAATGTATTTGACACACTCATACACATACCTGGTTCTTTTAATGGTTATATAACCCCAGCTTTTAAAAATCCCATTTTTCTATCATGAATAAAATGCTAGGGCATGCTTTAGTTTTCATATTTGTTATTATTTTCCAATAAGTCATATTTTCAAGTTAAAAACCCAATGTATATTTGATCTATATTTTCAGCTTTTCTTTTTTTAGAGATTTTTTTGTAATTTATACGAAAATATACTTGTTATCTTATAAATATACTTGTTAAATAAACCACTCCGAGCCTAAATTTCACAGGTTCCTTTTAGAATCGGTCAGGTAATATTTTATAGGTCGAATAAGGTATATCCGGAACCTCTAAAACTGCCCCTTTAACTAATAATAACATAATAATAAACTTCTTTGAGTCGCTACCGCAACTTTCTTAATAAAACTAGCAGCATAGAAATATAGCTTAAATTTTAATTACTTTTTTTTTTATAGCTAGCTTGCAGAGTCCGAAGCTTCCCTGTATACAGTTTTCCACACCACATGTTGTAGGGCAACGACTTTTTAAACCAATTCAATCCTCTGGCACGCAATCCACTCGTGTGAATTGGTTACGACCGCCACCTGCTACTTCTAATAGCTTCGAATAAATTCTGACGGGCGTTGGCAAAATTTTGCACTGGTCAATACTTTGAACGGGCTTACATACGATACTAGGAAAACCCATTCGGCATACTAAAAAAATAAGGATATTGCTTGGTTGTTATTACAAAAAATGCTTGTAATACAGGGTCATCTGGCCGTACATTCTAGGTTGTGATTGCCAGTTGAGCTTCCTTCGGGCCAGTCCCCTAAGCCGCGGGCCCTTGGTGGAATACCATCAGTGTGCTCAAATCCAGTTCAATTCAGCAGAACGATTAAAATATTTATAAGCACGGATTGTATACAAAAAGGAATAAGCTAGCAGATGCGTATTTCTAAAAAGAAATTAGATTAAGGTCCAGTTTCTGAGGTTCCAGATTGTGTGACCCATAAATTATGACCTGACCGAATTTAAAAGTGACACAAGTTACACATGAGTAAAGAATGAGTATTATAAGTTTACCTTGCCAATAGGGTTTATCTAACACCTGTGAAATTGTAAAGGCTTCTACATCTATTCACGGTGACTATGCTATCTCACGATCACGAACTGCCACAATCAGCAATTGATAAGTATGATTTGATTTCTTTTCCAATTAGAAAAGCGAGCAATAAACTTCGCACATGTAACGTGAACGTTTCAAAGGGTTTCATCGAATTAAGAAGATTCGTAAAGAATTCTATCGGCTGATTGCTATTCAAGCCGGGTTGGGTTCAGTATGTACTAATCGTAAATAAATCTTGAGGGGCGAGGCAGTAAATTGAACACGTGACTCGGACCGTAAGGGTTACCACTCATTATAATACAATAGGTATAACATAGTAGGGTGTGGCAGAGGTCAAACACTACATTAGTCTACATATATACTTAGTTCTCATGTTATAAGGGTGAACCTATTGCCATCGACCAGAAATCATTCGAGTTCTGCTACTAAGAACGTATCTACTGCTGCTACTAAAATCCCAAATTATACAAAAGGCAATCTTTCAGCTATGCAACTAAATCCGTGAGTCTAAAAGCCAGCCATACTGCAATAGGAAAAACTCTTCATTTTTTTAATCGGATTTAATAGCAAAATATCAAAATACCGTAGTTAAGATGACAATTTACATGGCTTTTATATATTATTATCATTATGTTAGTAGTTAGGTTAGCAAGATACAAGCTATGCGATGCTAGATACAAACGGTTTATTACATAAATGAGTATTATTTAATCAAATAAAAAAATCATGAATATTCCCCAGTGGCAAAAGGTCCGTTGAATGTTGTTTATTTATTTACAGTAGCTACGAATCTATAGCCTTCACAAAAACCACTCAGTTAAAAAAGTTTAAAGCCCTGCTAAAACAAGGATATTTATATAAATCCACAAAAACGATTGAGGCGTGTTTTACCGATCAGATCGAGCCTTGAACCAAAAGAGCCGGAGTAATCCGTTTATTGATTCAAAGCATTTGCTCGCATTCAATAGATTTTTTTCATTTTCACTTAAATATTTTTGCAATGTATACTGTACTGTGTACAGTATACTGACTATTAACTGCGTTGATATGCTTGTGGCTAGCGTATGAACCTCTCACCGACAGGCCTCGGGTTCGATACCAGGGTCTAGCAAAATTGATATAAAGGATTTACCCGTCAGGAAGTTCTCAAATTGAAGCACGGAGTTGAAATTATGCCCGGTGAAAAGAAAAAGAAAAAAAGAAAATTATTTTTATTTTCTTACATAACTAACACATACATGCAAAAACAGGTAAGTAATAAACAAAATGTAAGAAAACAGTGGCGGTTGCTCAGCTTTAATGCTGTGGAGTCTTGCATTTCTGCAAAACTTCCACAGCGCTGATTTTCAGCAACCACCACGGTTGACGGCACGAACAGAAAACAGGTACAGGTACGGTGGATGACGATATGCTCACGCCCTATCACATGAGTCCTAAACATAACAGTTGAAGTGTGGGTGTTGTACACCTTTGCCGTTGTTGTACACCTGTGACGTTATGTTATCTTTTAGATATTATTTTTTTAATTTTTCCCATGTGACAGATGGTAAACCTATGTTCACCTCTTGACACATGGGACCTAAAGATAACACGTGAAATGTGGATGATATTCACCTCAGCCATGCTCTTCTAGGTAATGTAGGCGTAATGTTTTGTATATAAAATATTTATTGGGGTGCTGGATTTTTGGCCGCAACGAATCTTTGCATGTTTCAATGTGTCAAGTACTGAATAGCATCTGATTGTATGTAACATTTTTGTAAGCTCGGGAATTTGCGCAATTCAAGCTTCGCCGGTACAGATGCTCTGTAATTCCAGAGCTTGGATGCAATGTCCCCACATTGCATCCAAGCTGTGTAAAGTAGTGTTAACATTGGGGACAACTGGTAATTCAGTTAGTTTTTTTTTTTTTAAAGCAACGCCGGCACTTCGAATAACTCTTGTGACGCTTTTGTTCAAAAACATACATTTCACACACACAATGCACCCCCAAATCTTTGCCAAATCACACAAAGATTTGTCTCGCGTGGGGATCGAACCCAAAACACCAGCGAAGTTAATAAGCGGCAAGGCGACCGCTTTAACCACTACACCAACCGTGCACTCCAAAATGTTGGCTTACTAATTTTTTTCTTTATTTGACGAAATAATGTTGTCTGATGGTATACGGTTTTTTTTTTTTATATACTACGCCCACAGCGAACGAACGTGTAGTCCACCTGTAGTCCACCTGATGGTAAGTGGAGTACAGCCCATGGACATCAACAATCCACAAAAGCAGATTATAGATGCGTCGCTGCAGCTGAGGACTACGGCGTTATGCCTCATGTGCCAGTAATTTCAGGGCCTGATCTCACCACCAAACCGGAACACAGTAATGGAAGCACTACTATTTGGCGGTAGGTTAAAGTTGAGACGGTGGTGCTGCCGCCCTCGAGCTCATTCACAAGAGCTCTACCACCACTACAAATTATAGCTTATGAGCATCATCAATCCACAAAAGCAGATTTTAGATACGTCGCTTCATCTAAGGACGATAGTGTTCCTCATGTGCCTAAAATTTCAGGGCCTTAGCTGACCACCAAATCGTAATACAAGCAGCAGGTAAAGAGGGAGCAATCAATAGTATATGTTTAGTACTGTCACTTTATTGTCACTTTACTTATACATAGAAACACCCAAATCAAGACTCAAATCGAACCCGCGACCTCGGCTTCGCAGGCAGGTGCACCACCCCATTCGGTTAATTAAATAAAAATTATTAAGTTATAATGACATTAAAACATTCACGCTTGCATCTTCATGTTGCATCTTTACTTGTAAGTCTTAAGACAAACGCCCAATCTCTTTGGGCTCAACAATATTCATAAATGCGATTGTACAATGTGAGAACGGCTTTACTAAGATGGAGTCACGTCCTAAAACGCGCAGACGTGGTTAAAAATGTTCCTTCCGCAAAGATAACACGTTTTAAATTCAGAAATTCAATGTTTTAGCTGGTTCAACCGTCAGTCAGCTTGTATTAAGGACATAAACATTTTAGTACTAGCTACAATCATAAAATTCTTGTGTTCGGACAATACATTCGCAACTTTCAGTTTTGTATTTTCGAGTGGAAAAATTCGTTGAGTGATACCTTGGTTTTATGTCTGTCTGTTTTGAAGGATCTCAAAACATTTTTAGATCCCTACTGACTGAATGTCAATCTGAAATAGTGTTGTTATTTTACTTTGCTATAATATATTTACGAATATAAGCATGTTGTTAAATCAAAAATCAAATGAAATAATTTTTTTTTTTCAGGCATTTAGGCCCATACATAAATATCATATATCTAACATACATATCTGTTAAAATATTAAATTGATTACTTTTTTCATAATTATATGAACATATATATTTATGCTAAGGGATAAAATACATCGTGTGTGTATATTTACTGTACTAATGGGTAGAAAGATCAAGCAAATTGATTAGATTATTTTACTATCTTTATTTTTTTGATATATCAAAAAAAACTCTTCTTCATTCAAACTATTACTGTTTTCCAACTTTTTATTTCTGGTTCCAATATAAAAGCACGCCCACATTTCTGAGAAGATAAAAGAGATGGATAGAAAATCTCTGAAACCACTCTACGGATTTGGAAACGAGAGCATTACAGCGTTTCAGGGTTTTGGATTTATTTTGCACGCAAAAGTGGTTTGTACAGACAACAACAAAAGCTGGCATCGGAACTTTTTTGTTAGAGAATAGTTGCAGTGTAACATTTTGCGGTTTGCGCGGTTACAAATTTATTGCATAAATTAATTAAATGAAATTACAATAATGTTGCGTTTTTTAGAAGTTTAAAATAACATAACATAACATCACGTCTATACTACTCAAAAGGGTGTGGCAGAGGTGTACAACACCCACACTTCACCATTCATGTTTAGGTCCCATGGTATGGCGGTGAGCCTATCGCCATCCAACGGACACAGTTCCAACTCCGTGCTGCTATTGTGAATTTTCTGACGGAAAGTTCACAAGTGAAACTTTGTCCGACCCGGGAATCGATCGGTGGTCTCGCGGTGAAAGGCGCATACGCTAACCACTGAACCATCGAGGCAGTCATTCAATTTGGTCTTTATCTTGAGATAGTTTAGAAGATTAGTACCTCGGTAATTTCACGGGCAATTCAATGTTGACACTAACCTATCAATTGTGACAATTTTAAACGAAACGTTGGTCAAAATGCTGTTATTTAAACGTACTATCAGACCAATGTCGGTAAAACCATTTAATTAAGTGCATACAACAGTTGTAATACATTTATGCAAATGCACTAACAGAGCAGATCCACATCTCGAGATTTGTGGCTTGATTCCTGAGTACCGGCATTATGATGGTTGAGCATGGAAATTAATCTCAAGTGCTATGTTATTAAGACGGAACAATTGCTTGGCTGTTTGCCATACAAAAGTAATATGGGTTATATCTTTATTTCTGACAAGTATCCATAGTTTTGTTAGTAACACTATAAATCTTAAAAAAACTAGTGTTTAATTAATTAGGTAATAAACAATAATATAGGAACACTGCCCAATGTGACTGCCCACAAAATTGGTATACACTACATTTGATGGCATGACATTGCACCCATCGTCTCAGCAGCGGGTATTCCCATCGGTCAGCTAATACGCACAGGATGCTGTTGGTACTTGATCTCAGATACAAGCATGGAGGCGTAACGTTTACGCATACTTTAACTTCAATATTATAAAGTTTTTATCCATTTTTATAGACAAATATAGCTAAAATACCTAAATGCATGTTTGTTGGCGCCCTATTTTTCAAATTATGATAAAATTCAGTTTGTATGGACCTCAATTAATGATTAAAACGTTTAGACAAAATGGCCACGAACATACATGCATTTGAGTGTTTTAGATATGATTTGCCTATAAAAATAGATACAAACGTAATAATATTTTCTACGTATTCGAAACTAGTCGGCATATCCCGGCTAAAGTAACGTGAGTAACCCGTATTCTCAATAATAATGTCTTCACCTCACGTCGGTTGAATGGGTTCAACTTTAATTATAATAATATTAAAGTTAAACTTTATAATAACATTACAGTTAAACCCATATTACCTTAGTATGAAAACGCGGCGCTCGGCAGTCTACCCTGAAAACCTGTGTATGTGCTGCAAGATTTCTCGTGATTAAGCACGCGCGGAATAATCTACCTTTATTACCTGTACTTACTTACTTACGTCTACTCTATTAAACATAATATCCCATGGGACCTAAACATAATATTTAAAATTCATTTTTTTTTATTTAAAATGTTTTATTTAAGTGAATCATAAATTTATTGGTCTGATAGTACCTTTCACATTTATAGTGATGTACCTATTTACTTGATTTCTATAAGCAATAATTCACTTAAATATTTATTTTAATTAATTATTTTTAGTATTTGATGTTATAGCGGTAACAGTTATACTTTACCTGTCAAAATATTTAAACTGTTATAAATAATAAATAAATATATCACAACATAAACACAACGCCATCTAGTCCCAAACTAAGCAGATCTTGTACTGTGGGTACTAGAATAACTGCTACTAATACATATATACTTTTCTTTTGTAAAAACATACTTATTATACATAGAAACACCTAGACTAAGACAAACCCCCATGTTCATGCACACAAAGATTTGTTTTAAGCGTGAATCAAACCCGTTAAGACAAATGTTAATGTTAAGCTGAGGGATAGCGTAGTCTTAGTAATAGGGTTCCGCTTTAACTCTTGTGGGTACGGAACAGAAATAAAAACCTTGATATGTTGAACCTTGATATTATATAGATAATCTATAAATATAATCTCTATTAAGAGATTGATTCTAGTGCTGTTAACCAAATTAGTTAAAAGCCCAAATTAGAGACAACTGAAAAAGGGCAGTTAGATATGAAAGTCGTAGAGGAGATTTATCCTCAACAATACAACCCAAGTTGAATATTGTTCAACATATTCCTAGGTTTCAGTCTGTATTTATGTTCAACAGAGCACATAAAGCTTAAAAGCATACTTAGCGTTATATGTAACCTGTTTAGAAATAAATTAAGGGTATATTTATTGAGAAAAGGCTGTTATAGTATCGATGAGTTCATAAATGACAATGGACAGACACAATAATATGACGAATTTGTTTTAATTTTTGTTTAAACGATGTAATGTATTTATTATTCTATCTTCCTTTTTTCATTTTGATTAGCGTACTATGTAATTTATTGACATTGATTATTTTGACATTGTTACATTAAACATGACATTATTATATTTTTTATGAAAATCCAATATAAGGTTAATGATGTGTGTTAGTTTATTATGTAAGTACTTTTATGTTTTATATTGTAATTTATTTGATGTGCCAATTTTCAACACAATGTATTTTGTTAAGAAAAAAATTACTAATGTCTTATGATTAACACCGTACGGCGCAATAGCCGTGCATTCTTCTTCAAGAATCCTTTCATATTATTGTAGACGTTGCAGCGTTGTGTCCTGAACCCGTTTTGATGTGTCATGGATTTTGTATTTGCTTTGGTGGCTTCACTAGCGTTTTCAGTGCACTTTATCTGCCTTTATTCTATTCTGAGTTGTAAACCAAATAAAAAAGAAATATATGGAAACAACTCACTGAAAAATATAACAACACAAAAACATTTTTGATGGCGGTGCCAAACAAATATTTACTATTATGACATTCGTATTTCATTCATTTCGTTTTTTTGAGTGAAATAAAACGCAATTAGTTGAACTGCGTTTTATTTCACTCAAAATCAAGTCACTGTTTTAATTGTAACGAGTGTGCAATAAAAATAAACTGAAAGTGCTATCCCGTTATTAAATATGAGTCAAGCCAACAGATAGCCTGTCACAGGCACATAGCATTTAGATTTACCGCCGAGAAACGGCAAATAATGCCTCATTGAACTTTTTTACAAACGACAACACTATTTTAAAGATTTTTTTGCATTTTTCTTTAAGGCCAGGCAGTTCGAAACCTGTCGAAAAGACAGATGTTTAAGCTTCCAGTGTTCAGAGAACTATGAAGGACGCTACCACACAAAAAATGTAAACAGAAGAAGCAATAATCGAACAGAATAATCGAAAAATGACTCAGTATTTATGAAAATAATCAGAAATATTACCATGAACTTCTATGTTTACTTATTTCGTGATTTTCAGCGAGAGTAATAATCAATAATCAATTAATTTTATATAAATTACCCAGTATTCCAAAAATAAAGTAAAATGTACCAAAAAGTGGCGTTTTTGCTCGTAAACTGACATCGTGACCGAGAATCAAAGCCATGCAACAATCAACCATTATAACACAGTAGTAAGCGTTAGAATTAAATAATAAGCTCGATAGTCTAGTGGTTATCGTATGTGTCTCTCACCGCGAGGTCTCGGGTTCGATTCCCGAGTCGGGCAAAGTGTTATTTGTGAACTTTTCAGAAAATTCACAATGCCAACTCTCTGCTCATACGTTCCTTGACACTGTTCAATAACCTTATGACATCAAAATCGGAATGTGACCTATTTGCTTCGGCTTGGATAAAAGTACGTAGCGAATTTTTGTCTTTTGCGAAACCTTAGATAAAGTTTAGCCATTTTTGTTGTTAATTGTATTGTTTGTGTCTTGTTTAGTATTGTTTTTGTTTGTACTTTCTTCTATCAAATTATTGTCAAATATTATTTTATGTTTTAATATATTTTTTTTTCTATGTATAACGTCTTGGTCTAGAACTGTAATGTTGTACATACGTTTAAGTAAATAAATAAAATGCAAGCACAGAGTTGAAATTGTGCCCGGTGGATGTCGATAGTTTCAGCTCCTTTCCCATGGGACCTACATATAACAGGTAAAATGTGGTGTTGTTCTCTACTGCCACACCTTTCTGGGTAATAGACGTGATGTTTTACTTTTTATATAGTACATTTCGTGGAATTGCCTTGCCTTAAAGAAATCTATTTAAAGGGAATCCGGAGGAGCGGGTGGGGCCGCGTGGCGAGTTATGTCTGCCGGCGACACTCTTAGAATTAAATTTATAATAGTCTTTTATGCGATGCTTCCAAAGCACACTGAATAACTTGTAAACGGTTAAGGAAAATGGGCGATGCATCTTTTTTTGTGAGTTAGGCATTAATTTTGTAATTGTTGCTGATATTATCTTCAGACAGGGTGTCCCAGTTTAGGACGTCAAGCCGAAATCGGGTGATACGCTAAGTTATGACAATTTATCAGATAAAAAAATATGGTCTAAAATATTACGGGCAATTTAAAAAAAAAGCAAGTGACGGTCTTTTTGCTTCCATTACATGAGATATTAAATTTTTGCAATTATGCTTTTGTAACTTAATTCTGAATACTGATTTTTATAAACATTGGTCAAAAATATTTAAACTCGTTGCGACTGCTTAGATGTAAATGTCATTTTTGCCAGCCGCCAGAACATTCCCAATAGCAACACAACGTTGAAATTGAATTGATGGGAATAAGCTATCACATGGCAACTAAACATAACAAGTGAATGTGGTTGTTATACATCTCTGCCACACCCTTCTGGGTAATATAGGCGTGATGTTTTATATTTTTTTATACAAGTACTAAAGTATTATTATTGAGAAAACGGGTTACTCACGTTACTTTAGCCGGGATATGCTGACTAGTTTCGAATCTAGGATCGGAATCGCGGAGGCGACGACACGCCATTAATAGCCCAGTAGATGAATCTACGTACTAGATTCGAAACTAGTCGGCATATCTCGGCTAAAGTAACCCGTTTTCTCAATAATAATGTCTTCACCTCACGTCGGTTTTAATAATATTAGTTGTAAAGTACTTACTTAACTATTAATATAGATTAAAAAACTCTTCTAACGAGGTACATTTGTCAAATTCTACTATTATTATTCACTGCTTATTTTTTTTGCTATACCTAAATGTAAAGAACATTTCACCCTAGCTTAAAATAACATGATGTATTTACAAAACAAACATGACACGGCACGTGTGTTTGCTTTGTCAAAAAAATACGTGGTATTTTCGGCCCAAAGTCGATGTATCGAATATACTTTAGTGACATAACTATAATGTGAACAATGGCTTTAGACTTATGCACCCTGATGAAATGAAAAATGTGTTTGATGGAGACACTTTATTAATATTATATCCTAGGGTACTTTGTCTATCTGTAAACTGTAAAGCCGGCTCCAGACGCTCGGCGATCAATGTCAAACAGCGAAAACTAAACAACGAACGCCAGCATGTGGGCAGATGCTTGCCTGTTTTTTTGTTGATATGATTTGACGGGTATAACCGCGATTAAATTGATTTACTTATAGATATCTATAATACCTTATAAATACATAAAAGTCAGTATAAATAATATAAATCGCAATAGAATTTAAATGTGTACGCCGCGATGACAGCGTTATCTAGTGAGTGAATTGTAACAACCGTGGCCACTTAACAGAACTTAACGTCATACTAGTTTTCACACGCAGCTCCATTTTCAACAAATTAATGATATAAACTAACTTTCAAGTTATACACAGATGAGGCAGGACCTTAAGATATTATTTAAGTTTTTCTTACTTTTTTGTGCATTTTTTGTAATTAGAGTCGGTTTTTTTTGTAATTATTTGTTTAAAAATATCATTACATGCATCAAAACGTATGCCACAAATATAAATTCACACAAAGATATCGGATTGAATTGCTAAGCAAGAATATATTCCAAGCTGTATTCAAATTCAAATATCTGAAACCGAAACAAACGTATGCGAATGGCAGGATTTTGTAGGTACTCGAAATATTCCGATTCAAATACATTGTTATTGTGGTTACTGGTAGCACTACGAACAGCTGAGCTGGTATACAATCGTGGTAATATACTGGATACGATACGACCACAATATAAGATATATATATGCACATGAATTTCTCATTACTTGGATTGATTTTAATTCAAATCTCTTAAGTTGAATTAATGTCAATCTAAGCTCCGGTGATTCGAATCATTTTAATGCAATAATTATTATAATCTAATTAGTTGAGTTTTATTTTAAGTTAATATTGTATTTTGATGTTGGTTTTGACTTGTTCAAGTATTAATATCGGTAAAAGGTGAATATTGCTTCGATTTCGCGAAAGCTAGTCTTAAAAATAAATAAATAAATTTGGATTTTTTACATTAGATAGAACGCCAGAAGCAATTACACTATCCAATGGTCCCAATGACAAGGCCAAATACACACATTCACTCACACAAGCACACCCAGTCTCAGAACAAATCTTTGCGGATCACACAAAGATTTGTCCCATGTGGGGATCGAACCCACAACACCAGTGCAGTGGAGAGCGGCAAGGCGACCGCTTAAACCACTACACCACACGTGCACACACAGTCTTGTTTCTCCATTATCCTTCCTATCTCTTGTTAACCCCTTTTGGGTGTTAGACTGTAATATTATCGACATGTAAGAGGTTAACAAAAGGTAGGACGGGCAAATATTGCCAAACTTAAAAAAAATATTATTTTAGATACGGTTACACCACGCACTCCATTTTACTTGTACTAATAGTTTGTCCAAACAGGTCGTTTTGCCGGCTATACCGAAGCTTAACACTCAATCTTAGTTTCTCCCGCCGCAACACGTTTTTGTATAATACTACATTTATGCAAAATAAGAAATACGTTTTAAAAAAGAAATCAATTTTGAATAAAATAAAAGAAAAATATACGTAATATAAGAAAAACACGAATTTTCATTTCAATATTTTAAGAAAAGCTTGTAGTCCGTCAGATCTTTCCTTATTCGATAACTCGGACCCTTAACATCTGCTGCTTTGAAACTTGATGCTATTGTTCCAACTAACTCTACAGTTGAATTCATTTCAGGCGTCATGATTACACACGCCTATAAATCAATACATCCTTATTCTTAACGCCATAAAGTTCAAACTCCTTTGTACATTGGCTATCGAGTAGTATTCAAAATCTCATTTGTTTGACAGTAAGTTCGCAATACATTTTCCATAACTTTGGGTTATAATGGAAAATTTGGGGCGCTATAAATAACACGATTGTGTTTGTTGCTGACGGCACTGGTAATGTAATATTTGACTTGATTACAATCTTGTAAAAGCAAGCTTTTGATTTCAAAAGCGAAATTCTGAAGTTGCTACAAATAAACATAGCGATTTCGATTTCAAGTATTTTAGCAATAGGTGACGGGAGAAGATGCGTTTGAATAACCAATCTGGTCACAGAAAGGAAATGTGGAAATAACGAAATCTGATTAACTATTCAAACATATGTGTTTGAATAGTTAGAAAGTAAATTGTTTGAATAGTTGAGTAGTAAAGAAACAACCCGCGGAAAAGCTATGGCTTTTCCGCGGGTTGTTTCTTTTTTTATTACCTATGTAATATCATAACAGGATACATCCCAATGCGCTACAATAAATACACTTTAAAACTAATACACAAATTATATTTCTTTTTTTACTCTTAACAAGTACTTTTTACATTACTATCTATTATCTACTATTACCATTTTAATATTAAATATCTTCTTCTATTATATTAAAAAGGTATTTTACTTATTTATACATTATTCTCTATAAAAAACTTTTACGAATTTCGGTAGGCTGCAATGATATACGTCTATATCCAATGCGATACTATTAAGCAAGTTTAGTGTATGGCGCGCGATAAGGGGGCAAACTTGTCATACCATACTATACTTTACATACTACTATTCAAATAGCAATCGATCATCAAATCGTACCGTGGATTCGTTATAAGCAAGGCGGATAATATTATCGAGTGGAACGTTAGCCGAGTCGATACAATATTATGCTAATTCAATGTGCGCCAAATGTAGTGTGTCGATTTTATTCATTCCGATGAACAAGCGTGCGATCCGGCTGTTTTGTTTATTTGAAGGCGAAGCAAATTTCGTGCGAATTATTTTTCACCCCTGCCTCGTGGTCTAGCGGTTATAACGTACGACCACTCACTGTGAGGTTTAGGGTTTAATTTGGGTGGCACGGGTCGGGCGAAAGTGTTGATTTTTCCGTTAGGAATTTCTCAGCACGCAATCTGGAATTTTGGTCGGCAGGTAACTAATAAAATAATAATAGTTTATTCACAAAAAGTAGATTACAATCACACTCTGGGAAATTAAATTATTAGGAGTAGTTGTTAGGAGAAAGGCTCAGCCCCATCAAGGTACCTAAACATAAGAGGTTAAAATTAAATGTGGGTTTTATTTTGAGTAATGTAGGTGTTATGTTACGTTATTTTTATTTTCACCCCTGCCTCGTGGTCTAACGGTATTTTATGACTGCTAACCGTGTGGTTTTGGATTCGATTTTTAGGTCGGAAAATGTGTAGTATGTTCCTCACCCTTGTATCAAAATGTAGGTAGGAACTATTAAAAACTTTACGTATAGTAGCACTAAGCTGCAACTAGACAAATAACTCTAGAATTGTCCATTATTTTAAATTTGTTTGTAGAAGCAACTACCGCGGAGATTGCAATATGCAATATATTAGTACTACAAGCAATATTCTACGATTTACTGCCTTCGTATTAGAAATCCGCAAACTAGAATTCCACTTTATACACTGTTTTTAACTGCAATCTAGAGATGTGCCGACTAATCGTCCACTTTCGTAGTCGGTGACTCGTTGGCTGTAAGTACTATAATCTAGTATAAGAAGTCCTGCATAACGTTTTTTTTTTATACTACGCCCACAGCGAACGAACGTGTAGTCTACCTGATGGTAAGTGGAGTACAGCCCATGGACATCAACAATCCACAAAAGCAGATTATAGATGCGTCGCTGCAGCTGAGGACTACGGTGTTATGCCTCATGTGCCAGTAATTTCAGGGCCTGAACTCACCACCAAACCGGAACACAGTAATGGAAGCACTACTATTTGGTGGCAGGTTAAAGGTGAGACGGTGGTGCTGCCACCCTCGAGCTCTTTCACAAGAACTCTACCACCAGGCCGCTTTGAAAAATACTGCATGTGGTAGTGCAACGAACATTATAAAATATAACGGTTATTAAAGGCATTTAATTTGGCCTGTATCAAATGATCGCCGTCGCCATTTGCTACACTGTTGTTGGCGACTAGTCGAACACTGACTGTTCGGCCAAAATCGGGCAGGGTCAGCCCATCTCTACTAACTAGGTACAATCTCATTTTATAACATTTCACACTATGTTCACCATAGCTTTTCAATATGTGCACACATACACACATGGAACACTATAAATCAATGTCTGTCAACAAACTTTGACAGAGCTTATTCTACAGCGGCGCCACCTTTTGAAACAATAAACGATAGCCCTCATTGCCAGGTCAAATTCTCAATGACATTAAAATTGTGCCCGATAAATGGCAAAAGGCTCACTCACTATCCTATGGGACCTAAACATAACTGGTCAAGTGTGGGTGCTGCTACACCCTTCTGGGCAGCACCCAAAATAAGCGTGATGTTATCTTATGATTGCTGGATCTAATGCAACCTTTATTTTCAAATTATTCTGTGCACATTTTAATGCTTTTAAAATTCCCTATCGTCGCATTATAGAAATTACACATTACAATTTGATCAATGGAAGCAAACTTTATGTCTAATCCAAACTGCAAATCTACGTTTATCCTGGACTGCAAGCACCAACTCAAGATTACAGACTTATCGCACAATGGGCATATCAGTCCGACGGACAGTTGCTGAAATTAAAGTGTGGCTCCGTAGATCCCAGGAGCTCGCCTCACTTGTCCACGAGCAATCTTCAACTTTTCTCGTTTAAAGTTCCCTTTATCTCCAAGTGGACGGCGGGCATAACTTATCGCAGATTTATGAAATTACTTGATAATTTAATTTTAGATGTGTCAAGGGCCATCGTATTTTCTTTTTGTGATTCTTATGACTTAAATTAAATTTGAAATTTGTTTCTTTGGACAGTCTTAATTATATTTACGTTATACGACAAATTAGCCAGGAAGTATAAATGTATGAAATTGCATAGCGTGTTTTTCCACTAGACGGCGACAGCGACAGCACGATGCCAGAACAAAGCTAAGGACATTTTACCGTCCCATCGCTTTCGCTTTGCCGTCAAGTGGCAAACCGCTTGATAAGAAAAGAAAATGAATAGAAAGAATGGCGTAGACATTAGTTAGTTATTATTTTTTGTTGTTAGGACTTAAGGTCTGTAAGTATTTAGTCTAGCTACTTTATATTAAAGTAGTAACTACGCAAGCGGAAGCAAGTATAAAAATATACGTCCATAAGCTATTCGTTCAACATTTTATCTACCAAGGAAATAATATAAGCTTACACGCCTTAAGAGTTAAGATAAATAGCGAATTATCCTCCATACTTATGCGGCAGTCGTGAAATGGCCGTCCAGGGACACATAGTATTATTCGCTGTAGTTATGAAAGTACTTTATGAGTGCCACTATTTATATTAAGGCCCCATTCAGACATGGCGGATGCCGCGCGGATGCAAATCGCGCGGTTAGACCGCGCGGATCATATTTACATTAGCGCCTATTCATTCGTTCACACTTGTCCGGGCGGATTGACAATCGCGCGGCTACCGCCACCGCCGGACAGGTATGAACGAATGAATAGGCGCTAGTGTAAATATGATCCGCGCGGTCTAACCGCGCGATTTGCATCCGCGCGGCATCCGCCATGTCTGAATGGGGCCTAAGAGATAGCTTTGTTGCGTCGTCTTTGTTATTTACCTCTGGGGCGTAATGTTACTTAGCCATAATTTCACTAACGTGTTAATCCGACGTTTAAGGACATTTTCGATCTATCTGCCCCGTTCAAATTGAATCTTCTTCTTCTTCTATCGTGTCAATGGCTTGTTGTTGAATGTTAAATAGTTTTTGCCCAAAAAGCAGCAACGTCTACTCAAATTGAATGCGAAAGAGAGATTAAATCAGGTTTTGCGTAAACCGCAGTTTAAGAAGTTAAGTGTAATTGGAGCATAAACTCACCCGACCATTTCTAAGACACGTAAGCAAACAGACACCAGGAAGGCTTTTATCCCGAAGGAATTGTGGTTCGAGATAATAAAGAATAATTTATTTTGAAATTGATAGATATCATAAGTTCATAACGTCTTATGAGACCAATTTTGATAATTGATTTTCTTTTTGCTATATTTATAAAGATCATTTCTTGTATCATTTATTTCATTCTTCTTCTTCTTATTCGTCGTGTCGATGGCTGATTCAAATTTTATTTTGACTTGCCATCGTGGTGAAAGGATTAGCCAAATCGATTTGGAAAACTTGCGAATTGCCCAGGGTGCGTCGTTGTGTAGGTACGTCACTCGTGGAGGCTCCTTTCATGCACCCCATTATTTCATTTATAGTGATTCTTAGCATTGCTGAAAAAAAATCATCTGGAAATGCACGAATCTTCAGAGGTTCATTTTCATGTTCGCGATTTTTCTGACTGAAAACGGAAAATTCAACTAACTTTCTAATCAAAAAAGATTGCATCTAGAGCTTCGAAATCTGATTGTTATTATACATATAATATTTTCTAAGGTTTATGCGAATGTTATACATGACTAACACTTCAATTTTCGGATTTTATCGCGATATTTCACTTAAATTTCACTTACTTTGATTTCCCGACGTTTCAAATGCTATTTCAGCATTCATGGTCGCGGGTAGACTGTTATTATACATTTAAAATTTTCCGGCGACGCACGTGTGTTTTAGCATGACTGAACTTCTGAATTCCGAACGTTTCGGTATGATGAAATTTAAAATCTATACATTACCAAGTCTCTACTCACAACCACGTGGTCACCAAGCCAGTTTGCCATGGGCATACTTTGTCGTATACAAAAACATAAATTAAATGGTTCTACCTAAAATTTCACACAACATTGCCGCTATGTGAAATCATTTTTAATCTAAATTCCATCCGAGCCTCCCTTTGTATCCGCAGCATTGCCGCACCGGTTCATGCTCTACATTACGTTGGATAACAATTCATTCCACGCGAATAACCCCAAACACTCTTAAGAAATTGGGCAAAGGTCTTAAGGGTTCTCCTTTTAAGCCAAACTAATAAAACCCAAGATGAAAAACTCGAAAATTTCAACGTGAAAAGTCAAAGGCTTTGGAGTTTTTGTTCAACTTAGCGTAAAGATATCTCTTACAAAATGGAAAGCCTTCAGCAAAGTCTTTTATAATGTGCAGATTGTCAAGTAGGTATGTATAGTCTGATTAAAATATAAATATTTTTCTAAACACAGTACTGTCATTGTCAATAATAATGTCACATTTCAGTCAAAGATGGATAAAGAGCACCTACTTGCAGCATTATTGAAACACTGATTTGACATGGATATGACCATGGGCGTACGCAGGAGGGGGCACGGGGACATCGTATGAGTACTTCTGCTACTACTGCTGACGATTATTGTTTTGGAATCCAATAACTTATTTTTTGTGCTGCCGCAACAGTATTAGAATCTAAAAAAACGTATGACTGTATGATTATTTTACTCATTATATTTGTTTAATGTATTAAAAACCCTGGTTAGTTCACTAACGTTCACTGATACACGGAACGGTGTTCACCGATAGATGGATCAGCGTCCACTAATACACGGAACGGCGTTCACTGATACACGGAACCAAATTCACTTGTACGGCTTACTTAATTCACTGACATGCATAATAGCGTTCACTGATGCACGGAACGGCGAACGTTTCACGACATTCAGGCATTCAGCATCACCACCAATATACAAAGATATCCATCCATTCCCCTTGGCTGTAATATTGTAGGTTATTTCTGAAGTAATACCGAGAAGACAGGTGTCAAATTAAATTGGATGCTCCAAACTACCGCTGACTTTCCAAAGCACGTTGCACGAGCGACGTCTTCATAAACGATATGAAGTGACGGCATATAAATTGAAACTTTATTTAGAACCTGACACCGTCTTAGTTGAAGCGATTTCATCAATATAAATAAATAAAAAACTTAAATGTTATATATATATAAATGTTATATGTGTGTATAGTTCCTTGCACGATACTTATACCTAAAATCCAGTATTTTAAATATTTGTCCGTCTGTTTGTATCTGCTAATCTTCGATTTTGGTAAAATTTTAGGACAAAACAACAAAACAGCCTATTTTTTTTCGATGTACCTACCACGCAGACGATTCCGCGGATCAAATTTAGTTTGTTTGTTTGATATCGCTAATCTCAGGAACTACTAGTCGAATTATAATAATTTATTGTCTTGTTATTAGATTTGATAGTCTAAGACATAAGGAAGGTTTTAAGATATTTAACATTACGTGTGGAGTTTACTCCATGGGAACGTAGCAGCAGCTATAATAATAAATCATTTATTTCAGGCTGCATAGGCCCATAGATATATACCTTAACCTAAAATACATAATTATAAATTTATTCATTCATTATAAGCTATTACTTAATACAACAATTACCGAAAAATTCCTGACTGAAAACTTGTAAAAAACTTGCAACGCCGACTCTGCGAAATGCACATCAAGAATCTAGATACTCCTGGTGTCGCCTACCTTGGACATAGGAAACACAACCCTCTCCTAACTAATACTAGACTCAGTACTTAGGTGAAATTGAAAATAATGATAATGATAATTTGGTTTTTTACATAAGATAGAACGCCAATGACAAGGCCAAATACAGACTTACACAAGCACACCCAGAATATGTACCAAAAAAAGACAGGAGACGCTTTCTCAGTAAGCGAACAATCGCTCCACATCCCATAGAATGTAATGAGCTGTAAATATGTTAGGGCACTATAGAACAACATCATAAATGTATATAAATCTATTCTGTACATTAAACTAACACACTCACAACACACACGACACGTTATTTATATAGATCTTTCTCAGACAAACATAAGTAGACTGTAAGTAGCTGACACAACCAGAGGCCGAGTACAAAACCGACCTATGAATAATATTGTTAGATCTGAACCAGTGAAATAAACAACTCCCAGCACTTTTGCAGGCATATTCTGTACATTAAACTAACACACTCACAACACACACGACACGTTATTTATATAGATCTTTCTCAGACAAACATAAGTAGACTGTAAGTAGCTGACACAACCAGAGGCCGAGTACACAACCGACCTATGAATAATATTGTTAGATCTGAACCAGTGAAATAAACAACTCCCAGCACTTTTGCAGGCATATTCTGTACATTAAACTAACACACTCACAACACACACGACACGTTATTTATATAGATCTTTCTCAGACAAACATAAGTAGACTGTAAGTAGCTGACACAACCAGAGGCCGAGTACACAACCGACCTATGAATAATATTGTTAGATCTGAACCAGTGAAATAAACAACTCCCAGCACTTTTGCAGGCATATTCTGTACATTAAACTAACACTCTCACAACACACACGACACGTTATTTATATAGATCTTTCTCAGACAAACATAAGTAGACTGTAAGTAGCTGACACAACCAGAGGCCGAGTACACAACCGACCTATGAATAAAATTGTTAGATCTGAACCAGTGAAATAAACAACTCCCAGCACTTTTGCAGGCATATTCTGTACATTTCACTAACAAACTCACAACACACACGACACACTTATTAGGTATTAAGGTAATTCACGGTAAAAATGGTATACTTCTAGCACTAATCAATATATTTCATATAATCTTTATATTTCATACTATGGGGGTAAATAAGGGGGTGTAAGTTTATATGAGGTTCGTAAATTTTAAAGGACAATGCATGAAATCCTGCCCATAGGTTTCTTACATGACGTAAGTGAACTGTAAGATCGATAATAGCCTTCCTAAAGCATTATACATAGTTGTTTCTTGCAAAAGGGCTGATTGTGCTATGTAGAGAATAATCCATTCATCAATCTTTGAAATTATTCGAATGACGCAACTATTATCTTTCAGGTTAAGTTCATCTTCTCATTCAACGACTTATTCCCTACCTACATTAGAATGTTCCATTAGCAGTAACCTCACTCAGCCCCACTTGACTTGTTGTCTGAAGTCTGAACTAAACTTAATTAAGTTGGAACACAAAAGAACTACCCATAATTGTAAGGACCAAAGCACATATTAACTCAAGCGTGTTTATTAAGCTTGAGTTAATATGCGGAACAAAAAGGGAAAAGTATAACGGAGCAACAAAATATGTAAAGTTGCAAATTAACTCGTGAATAGCAATTTTCGGACTAAACCACGTTTTAAACAATTTTCACTTTGAGCATCTTGATCAAAGAAATAAAACTAAAGAAGGCCTCCTTCAGCTTTTCCGACGAAAATGAGAGTAAATTTAACCAACAGTAATTCGCCTTTGAAGGCCTCCAAGGAGCGCTACTGAAAGGAAAATTGCAAAAGTTAGCGTTCCCTTATGAGATACAAGTTATACAACTAGATATTTTAAGGTCGCGAGTGGCTACCCTTTGCTTGTAATAACTCCACTTAAAATATTTCAGAAACTTCGTCTTCGAACAAAGCTGTAAGACGTACGATAATTAATTCTTAAAATAATTTGGTTATAGGCAATTTAAGTTTAATTAAATTTAAATATGAGCTGCTGTTGGCTATTTCTAAAGATTGTTTTAAACACACACGCTTCAATTAATTAGCAGTGCTTGATTTCCGTTATGTTGTTACCACACACGTGCCACAGAGCACTGTAAAACGGCTTGGCCGATTTTTATGTTTTTTTTTTTGTACAGAAACTGATGATGATGATGATGATCACTGAGGAGTCTGGCTCCAGGTCTCCAGCGGTCCCACGCGAGCTTCCTAACCCACGTAGTAGAATAGAATAGAAAAAAACCTTTATATGCATATCATTTTCATAAAATACAAAGACAACAACAATATGAAAAGGGCAGCCTTATTTATTTGTTGTAGATGGTAATAGGTAAGAAGTAGCAGTAAAGATTAGCTAGTGCCCGCAATGCTATAGTCCCAAACGTTGCAATAAAAATACAGTTTTAATACTTGAAAATACTTTATTCTTTTAGCCACATATTGGCAAATAGGTAGAAACAAAAGTTTTATAGTTTTTAATGTTACTAACATAGATTACATAAAAAAAAGCAGGACATAGTCTCTTGAAACACTTACTGAAGCACCCATAGTAAGTCACACGTACACACAGAACACACACATTGACACAATAGTAAGTCAATCGCCCGCCATTACGCTTTGGACTGTGCTGATGCTCGGATCTTCAAGAAAAATAATTAAAAATGCCGTCTTGTGTTGTGTAAAGCTGCCGAAACCATAGCGCCTCGACAAAAAAAAACCAGGGGATCACTTTTCATAGGTAAGCAAGTAATATATTCAGCTTATTGCCGAAATTATATTGTTTTCGTAAAAAATTACACCAAAACTATCAGTGTTGACAGTCAATAAATATTTTCATTTACCCTGAATTTGGGTAAATATTATTTAGTAGTATAATACATTTAGTATAAATTATTATTCTATGTTTTATAGATTTCCTGCTGCAAACGACGCATGGAAAAATTTTTGGGTAGAAATAATTAGAATCTGCAGAAATTATAACAGTTGGTAAAATTAAATCAGCATAAGGGATTGTAAGTAATTGAAAAGCACACCACTCAACATTATTATTTACTGTAAAAAAAAATGGAACGACACAATTAATTTTACTGTGCTAATGTTAAAGCAATTATTGCTTGAACATTTGCACAATTAAATTAAAAATAAATGTAAGTAATAATTACAAATGAAGTTAATTTATAAAAAAACAATTTTACGAAGAATTTTTTTTTGTCAAATTTTTCAAGCACTTTCTGATAGTTTATGTAATAAAGAATTTTTGATTTTAAATTGTTTTTTATTTTTTTGCTAACTGCCATAACTTATCCTACTATCCGATTTCGGCTCCAGGTCCTAAACTGGGACACCCTGTATATCACTAAAGCATCTTCACCATCTAAGAATCAGGAAGCGCCGTAGGAGTCGTAATTTTAAAATATTTTCCAAAAACTGGGTAGCTGCACTAAAGCATCTTCGCTGCCTTGCGTCAGGAGTGCCCAGAGCAACGAATTTTGTACATATTCCCTTAATAAAAACAAACAACTTCCACCTGCAGGCCCGCATCGACTGCTAGAAATATAAAATCAACTTTGTTTCGAAATTCAAACATAAAGTTTTTTGATCTATATTAACGACCTACCTAAGAAAATTCAGCATCCTATGGTCCTATTTGCTGATGACAGCACTGCCTTAATAAAATGCTCCAATATTTTAAATTATGAAAATGATATTAATAATACACTAAGGGATCTAATACAATGGCTAGATAAAAATAATCTTGTAATAAATTTAAATAAAACAAATGTAATGCATTTTCACCAACGATTGACCCCTCCACAACTAAGTATTGTATATGACGACGTCAAAATAGAGCCAGTAAAGGTTGCTAAATTTTTGGGAATATTAATTGATGATCAGCTAACCTGGAAACCGCAATCAGAGGAAGTGTGCAAAAAACTAAGTACATCAGCATATGTACTCTACTCACTTTCTCAAAAAGTTAATATCAGGACGACATTAGTTGCGTATCATGGATTGGTTGAATCTGTGTTGCGTTACGGTATAATTTTCTGGGGAAATTCATGTCTAAGAGAACAGGTGTTCAGGGCTCAAAAGCGCTGTATTAGAGCAATGTGTAGGATTAAAAATACAGACAGCTGTGTACCTAAGTTTGTATCACTTAAGGTTCTTACATTTCCTTCTCTTTACATTTTTGAATTGGCCGTCTTTGTTAAAAGCAATTTAAATTTATTTACCTTTGTAAGTGCAATGAGAAAAGGCCCCATTAGGAAACAATACCAAAACCAATTATATATAAACGCACACAATACTGCGCTTTATGAGAAAAATGTATTGGGTATGGCTACTATCATTTACAATAAAGTACCAGACGTTATAAAAAACGAAACGTTATATAAATTTAAGAAGAAACTGACAGCCATACTTATAGAAAAGTGCTACTATTCAATTAATGATTTTTTAAATGATAAGAATCTCAGTGTGTGAATCTAATGTCTTAATTATTTTTTTATTTGTACTGTAATTTGTTTTAATTGTTATTCACGGTCTTATAATAATTATATGTGTATGAAACTGACATTTTAATAATGATATTTAATAATGACAATTTTATAATGTAATCCTATGTAATCAAATCAATTTAATCTTTCTGTGTATTTTGACATCTGTTATTTGCTACTATTATTTTTTTTGCATGCTTATTTAAGGCAGAATGTACTTGGCTTCCAAATTATGTTAACACCTAATTTTATGTACCTACATTCTATGCAAAATAAAGATATTCTATTCTATTCTATTCTAAAAAAGTTGTTTTATATTGTTTGGTTTTTGGCCACGGTAGTATAAAACTACCTATATCATGTTTGATGGTAAAAACCCAATAAAAAAATATAAGAACTAAACCTCTAAAATATTTATTTAAATTATTGTAAAAATGTGGGTAATATTTCTCATGGCTGGTATACCCTAACACACGCACACATAAACAGACCGCTGCCATTTTGGTGCTTCAATCATTTTCTATGTGACATTCTCTCCTGCTTTTTTTATGTACTCTATGGTTACTAATTTACCATGAGGCGGTTCCTAACCTCGTTTGTGTCACTTTAAATAACTTTGCCTCTCTAAAAAAAACTTCATCGTCCGAAACGATAAAATAACATCGTAATTGTTTTGAGTTTTAGATATAATACATAAAATAAGTAAGTAGTTATTGGGCATTTTAGTGAGTATTGTTTAATTATAAAATACCTATATTAAAATAACGACATTTTGTTCTTTGACTCTTTGACAGATTTACCTTGCTATAAATTAAACTTAACTAATAAACTTAATGGCGTGCAGAGACACAGGGTGAAAATTACAGGAAATAAGAAAAACATGACACAATTATTTTTTTTTTAACATTTTAGTTAGCCTGTTACCGAATTTCGGGATGTCATCAACATTTGGAGCACTCTGTATTTATTTAAATGCTAGTTAGGTTTAGAAAAGGGCCGTTTCTCTCATGAATCATGGTTAAATTTTCACAACTTTAAATCCCTTCTAATACCTAGAAACTGGTACGGAAATAGTGAAACACTGAATCGTCGAGTAAGCGAAAATATCTCTTTAAAAAAGTGCGTTTCCATTAAAGCGGAGCGCATATTATTTTATTTTAAAGTCCGCTCGTCCCCACTCTTTCTAGCTCAGGTCCTAGCGTTAGTTTAATTGTGTTTTATTTGAATGCCCGCCCCGCTTACACTGTTCAGTTTTGATTTCCAGCACTGTGATTGGCCAATTTGATACGGTCCACTCAGCTTTAATGGAAATGCAGTTTTACGTCTCTGCACGCCACCAATGAAACTAAATATATTATTATTTAATAATACAGACACCTATTAATCTATGATCTGATAGGTAACTTATCAACATTTGCGATAAAACTATATGGAACATCTCGTCATAGAGGGCAGCACTAGCATAAGCAACAATTTGGTATTAAACGACTTGTCAATAATCTTTTCATAGTTTGTAGTCCTCTACTACATCTCAAAATTTCAACATAACATTTTGTCAGGCCTGCCTGTGAGACAGACATAAGTATTTCATAAGAACCTTGTTATTCAGGGACCCTACTTGATTGCGCGAAGTAATCTGCTAACCAAAGATATTGTAATACTACGCTGCTAACCTATAGGCTGTCAAGAAAGAGTAGATTTGGAACTAATTTTTTTGTCTGTTAGCAACATTGTCAAAATAATGACAGATGTCAATAAATAATGTAAACAGAGTTTACGCGTTGGTAAATTTTATTTATAATAGTATAAAACGGCAATTAAAACAGGAAAAAAGTAATAAACAATGAATAAAACTATCCGAAGGTCTGAAAGAGAAATAATTTACAATGTATATAAAAGATGTTTAATGGAATATGAGGCAAAAAGAAATCTTTCGGATATCGGCAATGTTTATCAAAGAACCGCTGATATGACCGGTATGTGAGAGTTAAACATGTTGTTTTTAGTCTAATCAAGTAAAGGTAATGGATAAAACCAAAGCTGTTTTGAATTTGTTGCTGAAATAAGCGGATTATTCAATAATTAAATCTAGCACATTGGTTCAGTTGACGTTTTTTGTACTCAGTGTTGCGGTATAGCGCGACTAGGTTAATGTTGATACTTGATTATAGTTTAAGTAAATAACATAAAATAATATCACGCATGGGCGTAGCCAGGGGAGGTGTTTAGGGGTTCAACCCAGAAAAGATTTCGGAGCGAGGGGATCACTCCAAAATGGCTCGGACTGTTTTATCTTTTCTGCTATATCTATGATTTTTACTTAATTCAGGTAAATCAGTAAGTACTATACGAAGAATTGCACGAGGAGGAGCACAAAATAGAGGCGTATTTCTTACACCAGGAAAAAACTGAAAAGGTCGTCCGAAGAAAGTGTTAGATAACTTTGATTTGTGTGCTATTAGACAAAAAGTTCAATTGTTTTAACGCTAACCACTAGACCAACGAGGCAGTTTAATAATATGTAAAGAAAGAACAGATTTATTCAAATACTTAAAATTAAATATTTTTCAAATATATTTTCTTTTATTTTCTGGTAATTGATAAGAACAGAGGACAGTAAAACCACAAATCAGCTTGGCAAAATAGTCTGGAAACGGAAACTAATTTATGACTGCTGGCTGTACAAATTAATTACGTTATTTTACTATTACTTAGTGCCGATTTCATAGTGTTAAACCGACGTTTAATGCTTAGCTACAGCTTTCGATATAATGGGTAATAATAGAATATTTTACTTTTTTATTATTTTTTTATTTTATATACAGCTAAGTATCAAGTCCTGGGAAGTGAACTATATGGGTTGCCATACGAACAGTAAAACAGCACTCTAGCGCCCCTATTCATTTCAACTCTTTCTTGACAGCCTATACACTATTTGTTGCCAACACAATACAGTCCCCACTCTTGACATTTCAATTAGACTATGACATAAAAACGTCAAAAGACAAATTAAATTGACGTTTATATATTGATAACTACGTCATAGTAGCATCTAAATGTCAAGAGTTGGCAAGCCGTGCTAAGTCGGCTGTATACGCCTTTTATGAATCACTATTATTGTTCATTAATGGTTGATTTTCCTCGGTGTCCGACAGATCGCTTTCACTCAGCACTGTAAAAAAAAACAGGTATCAGTTTTTGTAATACATGATTGAAAATATTTATATCATAAAAATGAATAAATATACAAATGAAAACCGAAAATTACAAAGGTAATGAAAAAAACCATGAAAAAAAACCATTCCAAACAGAATAAATATGATAATTATGTTTTAAATTAAGCTATATGTATGCGCTTAGGCGATTTTTCTTGTCATAACGGAGTGTTTCAATGTTTTATAATAAGAGTGACATTGTAATTGTATTTTTAATTTGACATAATAGATTTATTCGGTGTATTTATTATTTTATTGTAATTTATGAATTCTGACTATATTGTAAACTGTGGAAATATATACAGGGTTATTGGGTAAGTCGACCTAGATCCGTTAAGAGGTGGTAGTTCCCATCATTTCTGACTGATCTGACTATGAAACACCCCACCCTAAACCTAACCGTTTTCGAGATATTGGACTTAGAAGGTTTTTTTAAAAAATATCCCGATTTCTTAACTATAGCCTATTTTTTTTGTATCCTATGCCTTATATTTTTTTTTAATTCAGATTTTTGTGTGCCAGATAAGTTTTTTTATAATTCTCAACCCAAAAAGTGCAAGTATCTGAACCAATGGGATCGTAGTAGACGATTGATACCGTAAAAAAGTAATTAATTTGAAAAAAAAAAATTGTTTCTTTTAGTAATATTTAAAAAAAAATCTATGGCGTTAGTTCTGCAGATATTTTAAATAATATCTACGTTCCATTAACTATCCAACAAGGTATCACAAGCTAGGGTCTTATCACAATTTATAGAAAAAAAATCGATAAAAGGCTCTCAGGTAGCAGTACAAATTTGGGTTCTTTGGTCCTATTGTTCTTCCACGGAGCTGTGGTGCGTGCGAGCGGGACAAACTGACCAGGTGCAAGCGAGATAAAATAATCCCGGCCAATTTGTTGTTATTGTTTCGTTTTAGTCTGCTTCCGTGATTCGTCCGTAGTAGATGCGATATTTAGTGCTCTTCATTTCTTACCCGACTTGGCTTGTATTTCTAGACTGTTTCCTACAAATTGTGACTGTGCTTGTTAACTGGACTTTGAATTGTGCTTCTGAATTGGAACTGTTGAAGATGGCAACCTTCACGAACGAGGAATACGCGGATATTCTACTTTGTTATGGGTACTGCAATGGTGTTTCTGCACGAGCTCGTGACGAATACATTGCACGTTATCCCGGCCGCCGAATACCGGATGTCACTGTCTTTGACGGCGCTTACCGGCGACTCAGAGAGACTGGCTCTGTTTTAAGGCGTCGAGCAGACCTAGGCCGACCACGGATCATTGTTGATGATGAAGATGAAGATAATCAAATAGTTCAACGGTTTAGAGCGGATCCAACTACTTCAACTAATGCTGTTGCCCGAGAACTTGGACTCTCGCAGTGGAAAGTGTGGTTTACGGTGAATACTGCAGGCCTCTACCCCTATCACTACACGCCAGTACATGTTATCGAAGAGGGAGATCCAGTGAGGAGGTTAGACTTTTGTAGATTTATGCTTCATGGAGATTTAGAAGACCCAGCATTTTTAAAACAAATCTTGTGGACAGATGAATCAAAATTTGATAAAGATGGAATTACAAATTACCACAACGCTCATTATTGGGCCCCAAAAGCGCAAAAAAATCCTAACCAGAAGAGGACAAAAGCCGCACAAAGAAGATTTAGTTTAAATGTCTGGATGGGAATCATAGCAAACAAATTAATTGGGCCCTTCTTTCTACCTGATAATTTAAACGGAGAATTTTACGAACATTTTCTAAGAGAAGAGTTACCAAATTTATTAGAGGATTTACCCCTAAATCTGATTAGAAACATGAAGTTCCAACACGACGGTTGCCCTGCACATTACAGAAGAGGGGTCAGGGAATGGCTAGACAACGAATATCCTAATAGGTGGATCGGAAGAGGTGGACCCATACCGTGGCCAGCAAGAAGTCCTGACCTGACTCCCATGGATTTTTATGTGTGGGGACACATGAAGACATTAGTCTACAATGAGAATAATCCAATTGAAACTATTGACATATTAAGACAGAAGATTATTGAGGCTGCTGACGAAATTCGAAGAGACTTAACGACTGTAGTAGTTAAAAGCGGACTAAGACACCGAATGAGAGTGTGTGTGCCAAACAGAGGCGGCCATGTAGAACAAGATTTATAAATTTAAATAAATGTTGTTTAATAATTATTTGTATTGTTTTATTTCCTTTCCTGGCCCAAAAGAGAAGTTTAATCTTAAGTACCATTGTTTTTTTTTACTACCTGGGAGCCTTTTATCGATTTTTTTTCTATAAATTGTGATAAGACCCTAGCTTGTGATACCTTGTTGGATAGCTAATGGAACGTAGATATTATTTAAAACATCTGCAGAACTAACGCCATAGATTTTTTTTTAAATATTACTAAAAGAAACAATTTTTTTTTTCAAATTAATTACTTTTTTACGGTATCAATCGTCTACTACGATCCCATTGGTTCAGATACTTGCACTTTTTGGGTTGAGAATTATAAACAAACTTATCTGGCACACAAAAATCAGAATTAAAAAAAAATATAAGGCATAGGATACAAAAAAAATAGGCTATAGTTAAGAAATCGGGATATTTTTTAAAAAAACCTTCTAAGTCCAATATCTCGAAAACGGTTAGGTTTAGGGTGGGGTGTTTCATAGTCAGATCAGTCAGAAATGATGGGAACTACCACCTCTTAACGGATCTAGGTCGACTTACCCAATAACCCTGTATAATAATCTTCATTATATTATTACTAATGAATGTCAATTGTACCTATGCTCAATGCTTTTCTGTATAATCTGTTTTCTGTATCTGTATAATCTGTTTTCTGTATCTGTAAATCTTAATGTAAATTAATAATTTCATTTTGACTAACATAGATACTAAGTTTCACACACTAACAATATTATTGTATGGATTTTTATCTGAAATAAATGTTTCATAAATAAATAAATATTTTGGCCTAAATAAGACATGAATTATAGTAGGGTAGCTGATAGATAGCTATCCTTCGGCAATAAGTTTAGTAAGTATATAAGCACAATTGTTTTATAAACAGACCAATCTATCATTAAACTAAACGAATTTAATTACCGGAACTACATATGACTTCTGTCACGGAAGTTTCACAAACTTACAAAACAAACACATAAACAATCCTACTTAGATTAAGATAAAAAGCACTTCTAAAGCTTAGCACTACTGAACGAACATGCAGCATTCCAAAAGCAATAAATACAAATAATAAAGAACTTGCATTGTAACCCAAAGTTTGCTAAAATAACTATTAATATGCCAACTATTATCAACCATAAAACAGCACACAAGCGTCACTAACCTTAGGCTCCTTACTTTTAGCTTAATTTCAGGAAAAATCTTGTTAAACTTCTCTGCTACTTATTACAACGTAGAAATCAAATTTTACTGCACCATTTAATAATCTTCTAACATCATAAAATGGACAAGATCTAATTTTCATAAAATACAATTATTCGTATATTGACCACTACGGCAATGTTTAATGTTGGCTAGCGCCCTGTCGCGTAGTGAAGCGCAATTGCGCTCTTAGCACGAATTGTCACACATGACATTTAGTAGACTATGACGAAGTTATGAACATAGAAACGTCAAGAAATTTAATTATTAAAATATTCCTATTTAAAAGGTTTTGTCTATACTTAGTGGGTCAGATCGAAAGCAAAGGCGGCTCTTAATCTGCCTGCTGATAGTGAGAAATTATTCACACAACCGCGTTAAAGAAACCTTTGGTGGTAATGAAGACATGACGCTTGTATGTTGATAACTACGTTACAGTCGTATCTAATTGTCATGACATGTGTGGCAAGCCATGCTAAGGGGGCTGCGAAACTAGAGAAAACCTGGGGCTTTTGGTGTTTAAATTTGAATCAAGGACATTCGATTTATTTTTAAGAGTCAATGATTCACTGAAACTATTAATGAATTTAAAATTAATGTGTTACATTTATATATCCACCATTTATTTAATTAATTTTAAGATGATGTGATTTTCTTTTACATGTACATTTTTTTCAAAATAAGAATAATTATGGTGCTACCATAAATAAAAAAGGTATCTAATAAAACAAGTGCAATCAAAATGTACATTTGTTATATTTCACATAAAAAATACATATAACAGTATGATACAGCGGGCTTGCGTTGTGTAACATCAATATATTAACATTTATATACACTTAGTACTAACGGCGCTATTAAGCTACTTTTTTATATTTTTGAGCAGTGTTACCTTTTGCATTTGTTCCAAATTAACCAATTTACGTACTAAATCTATCTAAAACTAGAGGACAGAATTTGATGAATCTCCTCTTTTAGATAGCAATTGCAAGCGAACCTAAAACTGCACCAGTCTATACAATATATAGCAAGTATATTAAGAAGGAATATTTAGAAAAGAGTGCTACGAGTTAATCAAGAGTATTAGTAGCTCCAGCAGTCATCCAGATTTAACAGTAAGTATTAATACAGAAGACAATGAGCCTCTACACACATCCTAATAATATAGATAGACAATTTCAACTTTTTTTTATACCTGTCAAAGTCAAAAGATTTATTTTTGACAGATTGACTTCCATAAGGAGTTCGATATGACGAAAGTATTTAAAAACAATTTATCGTGTTATTATTATCTATATGAGGTTGCCGCGACATAGTCAATTTACTAAAACATTTTTTATACATTGTAAGTGCTCATTTCTAACATTGATTAAAACTAATGTCATTAAAGTCATTGTTGTAATAAAATATAACATTTATAATTGTGTAGATCTCGTGAAAATATTTTGCACTTGTATTACTTTAATATGACTATTTACAGAATAATCTCTATTAAATAAATAGGGTGCTTGACTGGTTTTACAAAAACATATGAGGGAAAATCTAAATCAGACTTGAATAAAGGCAATTTTGATATGATTTGTGGTTATAATAAATTAACATAAATAAAATGAATCACCGAACGGTATGTGCGCGCGTATCTTTCGGACCACTGCACTAAATTAAATCTTTTTTTTTCTTATGTTAAAAACTTTGATTATATAATTCTATAGATACTGCCTCATCAACGCTAAATCGTCCAAAAATTTTGTCCGTAAATTACCTGATCCGACAAAAACCGCTGTCAGTGTCAATTATCACCTCAAACAATTAGGTCATTTGAGTGAATTACAAAAAAACATTTTGTGAGTTACAATGTCGTATTGTGCCATAAAAATTTGCTTGAATTATAGCAGACGTGCAAATGCTACTCACACAATCTCCTACCATCGGTAATTAATCCAAAAACAATCGTATTTTTTCAAAACAAATCTAGCAAATTCTGACATTTAATGTTAAAACGCACACGCCATTTTTTGGTGTTGCCAGTCTGAGATACTATATTTACCCGTATTTCTGTTTTTTTAATTCTTCAGTTAATAATTTAAAATAAACAGCTGGTTTCAATAGTCTATTCGTAGATTTACTTACTATACAGGGTGTGACAAAATTAAAGAAATTTAATTAATATTAAATTAATATATTTATTATATTGATTATTATTTTATTTGATTATTATTGTGGCATTTGATTATTTAAAAAAAGCAAGTTTTTTTAGGATTTAATTGATTTTTATTTTATTTACAGTATAAAACTTAAATTTTCCAACAGTAACTTGCTAATATATTTTAACTTTGCAAAGTTAAAATATATTTTTATTATTTTGCTTTTGCAAACACACAATAATTTTATAAATTAAAGCGCCAGTAGTTTATTTTATAACTGCAGTATTGTGTATTTTTACCCCCATTTATTTTTCTCCCATTACATTGGGGTAAATTCAATTAGTGGTAACTCTCAGATGAATTTCAAGTCATCGTAAAGCAATGGTTTCACGCACACTAGCTTGTCAAATTTCTACGTCTTTGTTGCAATGTTCACTGCACGAGACTCCCTCTATGTACTCTAAGGTTAAAAAATACCAGAAGAATTAGGGAGGGCAACGCCTGGCAGTTACTATTATCTTTATAAATTTATTATGAATAACTGTCAACTGTCATTTACAATCAGACATTGACATAATTGACAGATGACATAAGTAATTACTGACGGCACTGTTTAACCATGCCACCAGTGCCACCACGTGCATTGACCAAAGGCTTTGGCACAAGCTTCAAATAGAAGCATTATTGAAATTATATACATTAATAATTCTAATTGAGTATTCAACAACGATTTTGATTGATTTATTGCCTAGTTTAGGTAGCGTTTTATTTGTAAGACGTCAAACACCCTATATTTTTGATCTAGATTTGTCTACTGCCCCTAAAGAATATTCTAGCTGGTTTAATAATAACTAGCTATTTATTTTTACTATAACACTTTCACAATCAGTGCATAAAATAATATAAGTTTTGTTAAGTGTGTCATAATTGTTATAGTTATTTTAGCGCCCGTTTTAATCAGTTTACAGTGAAGATTTTTACTAGCATAGATTATACTACTGAGATACACTGTGTAGTACTATTTTTTTTTCAATAAAACATGATTGAAACTTAAAACGCAAGCCAAAATGGTTTTTTATTCAGTAATTCAGAAATACTAAGAATATCTAGCGCAAACCACGACACCTACCAACTATCTACGATGTAGGCAACGTTTTCAAGGATTATTAACTTTTAAAGTTAGTATTAATCTTTTGTAGAAAGTGAACATCTATAAATGGTAGAAGGTCTGAAAATTCATAATTCTCACTCATGTTAAAAATTCTTAAGCGGGATCCACACCTAACTAACGGAGGCTAACGAACGCTTACGTTGGTCCTTCTTTTGATGGCATATCGAACGCCAACGAATCTTTAGAGTTTATCGCCACGCTTCGGATTTCCGAACGAGAACGAACGATCGATGGCGTTTGCTAAGCTGTATAAACTTCTCCAAACAGGAACCAAGGAAAGCGTTCGTTAGCCTATATTCGTTAGGTGTGGACCCAGCTTAAAAAACAGAACTGAAATACAACTTGCGTCCACCTGATGGTAAATGCTAAATTTATTGCCCATTGGCACCATAGTGGATTCAAGTACAAAAAATCGGATGTCATTACTTTTGAGCACTATTAATCGTATGGTTCCCTAAAATATGTAGCACAGAAAACAGTTGCCGACATCGAATGATCAACGATGGAAACAAGATAACTTCTAGTGAGAGGTACGAAAGACTAGCACGCCGTGACGCGAGTCGTGGGCGTGGCCAAGACTTACTGGTCGCAGCTGCCTATGAATACGTGATAACTTTTGTCCGACCGTCCAAGATCTACAACAATGACCAATATTATTCTAACTGTTAATAAATCCAACCACCTTCAACCCAAGCTTACACCGAAGTCAGCCGCTCTGGGAAACGCTAGAGAAAACTACTAAAACTGCGGCCACAAATGATGGCGTTTATGATAACAGATTCAGACACAAAGTCGATTGCTTGATAAACTCAGATGAATACAATTTTAAGAACTGGTCAAGTAGAATTTCTTAGTTTATTGTTCAAGTCAAGTTCAAAGCCTACTTGATTCTTTAGTTAACATAAAATTATGATATGTAGTGTTTGTTATATATGTCACACTCAGTTTCATGAATGGGTTCTTCGGCGTTGGCATAAGCTGGTTTTTGTGGAGATATAAGAGTAACATCGATCAGCAACATTATGTTTTTATTTATTCATTATGACTACACCTAGACCAGTATCAATGAAGCATCGTGGCAACATGAAACATTAACAAAGCAATAGAAAATAGACAAAGATAATATATCCTTGCTTCTAATATAGACTTTAAACGTCTTAAAAATATGCTTTGTCATAATAATATTATTTAGTTGGAAATTGTTAATTCTCATAAACGCCATCATTCGCAGACCCGATTATAAAGGCTTTGTTAGAAGAGAAGCAGATATGTAGAAGAATTTGCGAGATGCACGAGGCGTACGCGGCTCAGAATGACATGCAATAATATTATATCGTAAAGAAATTGACGCTGATTGCGTAATCATTATTATGAATTATAAGACAGGCGAATTGGGTATCTCTATAGATTTCTGAAGTTAAAAATCGAAACTGAGAGTATTAAATGCTAGAAAACTATATTTTTGGCAGTACAATATTATGTTCTTCGTTATAAATCCTAATTTCATGAATGCGTATTCAAATATATATCCAGTTTCTTGTGCCAAACCAAACATTGCTTTGTTCAGTTTAAGATAAAAAAAGATAGAAAAGACACAATATGTAAGAATTTATTACACAAACAATTTTTTTTGGTCAGACGGCGGCACTGTGTTGTGATAGCAATATAATGTATTTTTAGTTTTGTGAATTCTAGTTGTCCATGGATTTTATCGCCAAAATACTCAACTACACTTCAAGACTCGTTCAGTCCTAAAGTGCTATCGTTGATTCAAAAAGAACTACATTTCTGCCGTGCAATGATTCTAAGGCCTAATTTTACTGGCCGAATTCAACGCTGAACGATTTTCGATCCCTGTACCATTCAAACAATGAATCATTCAAACATCGAATCATTCAAACATTGAATCATTAAAACATCGAATGAGGGAGAGAGACCGATAACCGAGCTTAGCTTTAAGCGCGGTCTAAGAATTTTGTTGACAATCAGGTTTAATTATATGCATGAAGAAAGTCGCTTAGTACAAGATAAATAAATAAAAATTAACACGTTCACAACATGATAACATTAAAACGATAACTCCTCGTTTTCTCATTTATGCTTACTGTACAAACACCGACAATTGAAAAATAGAAAGTAAAATAATTTTAATTGAAGATTTAAACATGACCGCCCACGTTTGTACGCGGTATATTTAAGAACTGGGCTCGATTGACGGCAAAACTGTTGATATAGTCGACGCAATCTAGGTTGTCCCTCTCTATATTTTATGAGTTTTTATTTGTCTCAGAATATTGACATTTACATCGAAATCGATCGACGCCGATCGATGCATTTGACGTTTAAGAAGCCAATAAGAGCGCAACGCAGCGCTCGATCGATATCGATCAATGCGGTGTAATACACCCTGAGACAGATATTGCGGCATAAACCATAAACAGGTCGTGCGATTCTGTAAATGAAACTGTCGATTTCGATATGTTAGTGCATCATTACGCCCGTATTAATACGGTCGACATTTAATTAACAAAAAATTGAATTTCGTTTAATTCCATTCACGGAATACGCACGCGGGTTGACTATAGCGATAAACTTTTGAGAACTCACAGGCTTAAGGAGGTAAGTCCTCTTTTAAATTTCCTTTTATAGAAAACATTTTATATTATATCCGTAATGTATAACATTTTATACGTTACTACCAATACCACGACACTTTCATCAAAGATTTGTAACCTATCTACCGTCAAATATACTATCGCCGATTTGTTACACCTACTCACTACAAACACAACTTGACTAACATTGAATGTATGAACAAAAAAACTATAAAAAACACTAAACCAAATTTTAGGACTACCACATCCAACAATAATTTCATGTCAATATAACATATAAATTCAATGCTATCCAAGATTTTTATTTGGAAGGATTTTTTAATGTAGATACGAAATTTGAGGTCGTACTTTTCGCGATAGAGTAATGTATAAATTAACCTAAAATTTTAGCGCTTATTAGCTGGAGGCGTATTACGTAAAAATTGCTATGCAATTTGATTTCGTTTCAAACCAAAGAGAAAATAAATTAAGTTAGATAGCAATGTTACTAATTTCTTTGAATCCAAAACCAATCGAATGGAAACTGTTACGTAATACGCCTGTTAAGATCCCAAACTGCGCGCCTTTCCAACGTTCAATCAAACAATAACCATGAAAAAGTCACCCACACAAGAAAGGACGTATAACCCCTGCAAATTAGTAATGGGATAGAACCTTGTCACAATTCACTTTCTTGAAGTATAAAGAGCCTAGAGTGCATTACACTGCGCGATACCTCTTCGCAGTGTCATACAACACAAATGAGCTGTGACAACGTTCAAACCCGTTAGCAATTTGCGGGAGCTATACTATAGAAATGTTAAGCTAAGCAACAACTAGAGATATGAACCGTGAACACGCTTATAATTTAACTACTATATTAACTGTCCGTATTTAGTTTTTTTACTACTAGGTATTTTGTAGAAATAACCTCAATTGGTTTATGAATAAATGTCTCTAATTCAGCTTAAAGTTAAAACGACGATTGAACTCGCATATGTTAGACCGGTCTCACCGACTAGTTTCGTACTCCAACGGCGTGCTCACTCAGGGAGCGCACGTCAAATTCCACAAAAGTTCGAAACTAGTCAAAAGAAGGTTGAACACATGTGACAAATCGTAATTTAAACTCTATTAAGTCAAGCACCGTGACAACCCGTTATGTGTTTTGATTTCCTAAAAACGCGACACGTCATAATGCGCCCGTAATACGACGTTATAAACAATAGCTACCTATCACTTTTGTGGCACCGTTCAACCGCAAAATTACGGTCGTTTTATAGCGTCATAGCATTTTTAGGATTTTTCAGGAAGCTTTCCTCGAAGACGGTTACCGCGTCAATGTTTTATGATAGTAGTCACACGGTTGGGCGGGGGGGGGGCAGGAGGGGGCACTAGGAGTGCGCGTGTCGCTTGGCGTGGCGCGCGGAGGCGCGGCGCGTACCGTTGCGGTCGCGGGCGTCGGGCGCGGGCGGCGCGGGCCCGATGCGGAACAGCTGGATCTTCAGGTGCTCACAGATCTCCAGGCAGATCTGCCCGCAGTACCGGATCAACTCCACGCATACCCATATCTGAAATAACGAGTCGCTCTTCGTAAATTGTATCTTTGTACGGCCGAAGGTGTTATTAGGCGCTGTTAAAGCGTTATTATGTATCGATCGATTTGATCTACAGGCAACTTTGACTTAATCATTCTAAGGCTGATAAAATGGCCCCGACCGGCGACGATCGGTCAATAGGTGTAAAATTACTCTTAAAGTGAACTGCTAGTTTCACTATCGGCAGTGGGATACATACCGTACAGAGCCACAGGACGTAGTACTCCGGCAGTGCGTGGTTGAAGTACTGGTTCAGGAACAACATGGCCGGTCCTAGCAGCGACCAGTCGTAGTAATCCATCTCGCTCTTAGTCATATGAGCCACCTAGAAAAAGCAAATACAAAATAATTTATTACCGACTCTAGAAGTACTCTACACTAGCTGTTGTCAGTTTCTCGCGCAGGATACCGTAAACGTCTAATCCATAGCCAAAACAACGCGACCGAAGATCGGCGTGATTACGTCTACAATTTTATTTTCATTAAAAGCAACACACTGACCGAAATGACGTAGTGTTTTTGCGTACATAATTCAGCCGACGACATTCGGCCGCGTTCCGATTCGGTATAGTGTGCTTACGCATTCACAACTCGAACTTGATTTCGGAATGGCCTTTCTAAAAGAAATATCATAGAAACCACTTTGGATAATTAAACTATACATTTCCAGTATAAGCTGGTCTCGCATTGCACGGTAAGCCTATAGAATCCGAGACCATCTTATACATGGAACCGTATAGGTGGACGTGTAGCCGTATGTACAAGCATTTGGCCGGTGCAATGATGAATCAGTGCGCCAAGACTAATTACGATTCATATACACTCACCACAAGTCTGTTGGTGACTTTAGCAGCGACCATGCCAAAGGCAATGATGTACAACGAAGGGTGGTTTTGGTACACGTTGGTCTCGCTCTTCTGGAAGATGATGAACGCTGGTACCACCACCAGCGAGAACGGGATCACCGGGGACACGATGCTGGTACCCTGGCAAAAATAACTCCGTGTACCTCATCCTCTCGGGAAACGCAATAGGGACAAACAGGACATTCAAAAAAATCAAAAAACAAGCATAAGCAAATTAATATTTGATTTTATAGCACTACATTGGGGGGTTAGAACTAGTTTACAAACTAACATTCAACGTAAATGAAGCAACACAAGACATGCACGAAGCGATATGTGGGTGCGGTGAGTGAGATGAGGACATGCAAACAATGCGCACACAGCACAACACTACAGGGCACGGACACGGGCATACAGCACAAATGTACGATCTGTCATCGAGCATCGTTCGCCGGCCTCCACGAGGCGTGAGCGCGCGTGGACGTTAGTACACTGAGTGCGGCGCTTGCTCTTGTTAAGTGTTAATCATACGGCACAATGCTAATTCAAAATGTCTTACTGCCACAGTGGAGCCGTTTTTCCCCACTCCACCCTTCATAATGACGGTTACGTAACTCGCCACTAGGTACATGGTCAGCACCACAACTGCGTAGTTAGATATCAGATTCAAACTGACGTTTATAGTCGGTAACTGTAGTGTTAGACCGTGATATGCGATGATGGCGTGTGATGATCACATGACGTCATGCGGTTAGATCCCGCGGAGTGGCGCCGGACAAACGGACGACGCGCGACGGCGGCCATAACAGAAAAGAAACACATACATGCCATTAATATTAATAACAGGACCTAAACTGTACGAGGAAGCGACAAGGGTATTTCGTGGTGTCTTCACTCATTGTGGACTGTTGTGAAAGAGCTATTACATTAACATATGAGACAAATACAATATGGTAAATCGACGATTGTATCACTAAAATTGAGTTGTGTAAACTAAAAGGTTTTATGTTTAAAAACAATAACTAGTGCATTATTATTTGGCTGAAGGTTAGTCCATCGGTGTAGGCTTCATTGTAATTAAATTATTTTTTCCCACAATAATAATAAATGGAGGACCTATATCAATTGTGATTATACATGTCATGATACTTGTACAATGTGTTAACTGGTTCAGCCCTTCCAGCACGGCTTGTCACTCTTGACATTTAGACTCGACTATGACGTAGTTATCACCAGAACGTCAATTTCTTTTGTCTTTTGACGTTTCATGTCATAGCCGAATCGAAATGACAAAAGCGGCAAGACGAGTTAAGGGGTCTGATAAATAAGTTAATAGATAGAATTTTAACCGACCACCTGTGAATGAACCGTAACTAGAACGCGGTCATACCATAATATATCATACCAGATAACCATCTCCTAGCGAATGCAATAGAATTTAATATCTAACATTTATTTAACCTGCGGCAGGTATTTACAACGTAATCTCAACCGTTCAAAAAATACCTAGCAGAAGATAACATCTATGCCAATTACAATAATATAAATAAATAATAGTTCTTGGCATTTCATTACTTGTCGACAATACGTTGGATATACGATTGTCATTCCAGTATTAAGTATAAATACTACATATCACACAGCAGCGATAGCCGAGTGGGAGACCGTAGGACTGCTAAGTCGAAGGTCTCGGGTTCGATGCCACGGCAAACACCTCTGTCAATAAATTGTTAAGATTTGTCTTTCCGAAGATATGTGTGTATTTATCATATAAATTATCGCTCGCTGAGAGTGCCTTAAATTACTCAAGGGTGTGTGAAGTCTACCAATCCGCACTTGGCCTGCGTGGTGGACTATGGCCTAACCCTTCTCATCATGAGAATAGGCCCGTGCCCAGCAGTGGGACATGTATTAGATACAGGGCTGCTATTATTACTACATATCAGTCACGATTTGAAACTAATTCGACATTCTTTGATCTTTCATCTTAAACGGTCCGTAGCTCACTGAAACCTACGTAGTTATGAAAGGTACTTCTGAAGGTACTACGTATTTAAAGAAGAATTCAAAAGACATAATTGACGTTTCTATATTGATAACTATGTCTCAGTCAAATCTAAATATCAAGTGTCACATTTGACATTTAGCCGTACTGAGGAGGCTGATAGCGACTTGTCAAGTACCTAATCCTTATCGCTCAGGAAATTACTAGCTTACAGATATATTTTTTTATTCAGTAATTTAGTTTTAGATATTTTATTTTATGATGGATAGCGTTTGATCAAGCCCTATTTCATGCGGTATTGATGAGTCAGTACAAAGTATGACTGTGCACCCAAAATACACATTGTAAATTCATAGTGACAGTATGTATACCAAATATTAAAGCGAAAAGCTTTACGCATTTGCATCACTAACTGCGATTATGTTGTTCCAACACATAGCTGTCTAAATGCTTACATAGTCCAGCGCTGCGTCTGTCTGTTCGCGACTATCTCAAAAAGGACAGACCGGATTATCATGCGGTTTACAACAATCGATAGAGTGGTTCATGAGAAGCTATATATATAAAATCTGTCAAGGTCCGCCGCGCGGGCGCAGCCGCAAAAGCTATTCAATAATTATAATTAGATAATAAAAGCATTTATTTGTTGTGCGATATGTAAGTACATCGCATAAACCACAACCATAAGCTACCCACGTTTTTTTTTTAATCTTGATAGCAAAATGTAATTGTCAATTTTTTTTTTTCTATTATAATAATTATCTTTTGAAATGTATCCGGCAAGCCTTTGAACCTTTGATGAATGTGGAACTTATACGGGGTGGATACGACATAGGGGTAATAGATTTATACACAGATTCTAGACGTGGTCATTGACACTGCTTAAAATAATAAAAAAACATGTATATCCGAACAAATTGAACTTTAAGATTATTCAGTATGTTCGGTTTTTCTTTTCGCTTAATATTTTTTTAATCAGTGGAAATAAGCTCTAACCACGTATAGAAATTGAGTTAAATTTAATGCATCCATATCGTATTCACCCTGTATATTTTATCATGATTTACATTTGTGTTATTTACAGGATTATAAATCATGCGATAAGGTAATGATATATTGCATAATGCGACGATTCAGTCGTTTATGATTTTTTTTTTATTAATTTTAAATGAAAGCTTTTGATTTAGTTGCGTAATATTATTGCGAGTAGATTACTTTATTGAAGAATATAATTAGCAATTGAAACTAGACCTAATCAAATATGCTTATTATTTTTTGGTGTAAAATAACATTGTAAAAACTTGCAAAATATAACAAATGAAATGATAAATGGCGTATTGACGGACAATCTAAGATTTTATATTACGGCCATACAGTGCCTAAAAATAAAAGCACAGTGCTAATATACAGTAGTTCCACTCTCTGTTGAGTACATTTTAGACACCAGTTGTGCTTTGAAAAGTTTCATCTGTAAGTTAAACATTTCGTCAACCAATTTTTTTTACTTATATTTTGCATTTAAAATATTTGTTAAAAAGAAAGATAAATGATGATGTATTTTTCTAGCAAGGGCTACGTAATCCTTTTTTTTTGTTTTTTTATAATTTTCATTGCACAGAAAATCAAAGATCTCGATTGAACTTTATGCCTTAATACTAAACAAGACTGAATCGCCACATCCGCCCTTCCCATGACGTAACACAATAGAGCCTTACAGCGACGGTAGATCCGTTTTTGCCGCAGCCCCTAACTCGGAACGTAGAAAAAAAGTCGACGGTAAAGAATAAAAAGGCGCCGTTGCAACCGAGCACGACTAGCACCCACCACTGGAAGCTGACCATTGGTATCTGCAGTACAGTGGATAGATTTAAATGAAATAGAAAATTAAAAACACTCACATTTATAAGGGCTCAATCTCATTTGAGCTGCGATTGTACCCTTATATTATATTATATAAGACCTCAGTGTTTTCTTACTTCCAATCTAGTTAGTCATCACAATTCGATTAGGAGTAAGATTACTGTATGTTTCGTTGTACTGTGGTCGTTTTTTAAAAGGCATATGAATGAAAACATTCGACATTATTATTTAGTATGGAAATTATAAAAATAAACGCTTATCAAAAACTTATATTTTTTTATCCGAAGGAGTCCATTACTAAAAGATAGGCTTTTAAATAAAGTCTACCTATTACTGGTATGTTTAATAGTAGTGAATTTTCCAAAATGAGTGAAGAACCACACTTTGACAAAAATAAAAAGGGGGCCAGCCAGAATTGCTACTCGAACGAACAATACAAGTATACAAGTCAAAACGTAACATTTCGACCTCGTGTTCCGTGCTGCGAGAGAAAAGGGATATATTCCTCAGAACTAAACAACCTTTGATTTTAGTGATATTCTATTACATAAGGCTGACTTCCAATCACCAGATAAAAGGTATATACCACATGAATTAAAAACCTGGAGGAAAAAATTATCAAATTAAGAAATACGGGTGTTACTCACGTAATGTTGTGGTCTATTTAGTCAACCGCGGTTTCGCCTTACGTGCGTCTTGCACGACTGGCTGCGACTCAGGCGCGAGGTGTCGCACTCTCTTGAAAATGCTTAAAGTATAGTATAGGCGAAACCGCGGTCGACTAAATAGACCAACATTACGTGAGTAACACCCGTATTTCATAATTTGAATTATGTTACAAACTCACGTCAGTTTAAATAAAAATACAAAAAAAAATCTTTAAAAAAAACTTCAAGTTTGGTAGTTAGTATATTAAAATATGCAAATATTAGTGAATATATTTTATCTGGCGATTAGAAAACAACCTTATTGCTTTACCTCAAGCAATTTCGACATCATTATAACAGCACCTCCGAGTAATGTAATTAATTCCTGTGTCATAGCATTTTACCAACATACAAGTAACGGATACATTAACTCCCAAAATTAAAAATATAATACATAATTAAGGCTTATTTTATATACGACGGAGAGACGACAAGTGCAAACTTAACGAAACATTTAAATAAAGTAATTCTACTAACTGTATCTTCTAAATATAAGTTATTTAGTGAATAAAGATTAGTTAATTAACTAACAAAGTATTATTCTTTAATGGATCTGATTTTGTTGCGACAACACTAAATTCAATTTAAGATCATGCCTCGGTCTCTTTCTAACCTTATGTGAAAGGGAAAGATGACGAATTTTAGTTCATTAAATTGCCGTCATTTATCCCGTTTTAGCGATAGCCGAGTGGGAGGACTGCTAAATCAAAGGTCACGGGTTTGAACCTACGGTACACACCTCTCTCAATAAGTCGTTGAGATTCATCTTTTCGAAGATATGTGTGTATTTGTCATATAAATTATCGGTCGCTAACGGTGAAGGAAAACATCGTGAGGAAACCTGCACGCCTGAGAGTGCCTAAAAATAGTGCTCGAGGGTGTGTAAAGTCTACCAATCCGCACTTGGCCAGCGAACTATGCCCTAACCCTTCTCATCATGAGAAAAGGCCCGAGCCCAGCAGTGGGACTGTATTAGATACATGCTGCTATCATTATTATTATATTGAGGTTAAAGAGACAGATGCATGAACTAAAATTGAATTTAGTCGTGCCGAAACAAACTCAGGGCCAATATCATGCGGGACGGTAACATTTTATCAACATTATTTACCCATCTACTCCATCCCACTTTAACCGTCAGTTACTTAAAGTAATCGTACCTAAGGTCCATGTTGAATAATAAACCGCAACATTTAATAAAACATCACAGCACGAAACACAAATAACTTAACATTAATAAATGTCATGCTTTAAAAAACCCACATGATAATAAGCGATGAAACAATACTGTTGTAAAGGAGTTCAAGCATCTCTACGGACCACTTACGGATTCAAAATTATAAATGTAACTACAGAATTGTGTAACATTTGCTTATAACTTTTATGCCTATAATAGGTTCCTTTAGTATTTTTTAGTATTTATTTTGGTATTTTGCAATACTACTATATAATTTATGCATACTAAAATACTAAATATATGCATAATAATATATTTGCACACCGATTATACGGTAAAACATGCTGTACTACCTACTACTACTGTAATACCACCTATGTTACCATGTTCATGGCAAAGAAATGATTTCTATTTCCTTTTTTACGCATAATAATTGTTTACATACTATTTCATTCGACATAACTATCTGTTGAAATAACTATCAGTTGGCATATTGTTTTTTCGCATAATAGTCATAAGGCATTATGTTTTTTTCACCTAATGTTTATTAGGAACAATAGGTAAGGGTGCGGTCCCTTAGCCGCAAACATGTATAGTTGATATACGTAAAGTATTCTAATGAAAACATGACCACAAAAATTACAAAACTTACTTTTTCCATAGACAAGCAAAAAGACGATTATGCCTAAAAGAAATATGCGAGTAAAGTATTTATGCTAAAAAATATTATGTCAAGTTAATATTATACGTAACTATTATTATGACAAATGAAGGTATGCCAAGTTAGATTATGCCAAAAGTAATTATGCGAAAAAATAGGGGTTCCCTATTTTTTCGCTTAAAATTTCAAAATCGATTTAATTATCTAATTGTCATTTTAGTTTGTTTATTTGCATTAAACTATTCTGCCGATAGTTAGATGGCACTAGTGGAAGGTGGAGGGGTGAATAATTAATTCATATTAAGTCATCAGTAAGTGAGCTGGATACAAGAATAAACATTTAAAATGTATGATTGATAAGATTTATTATTACTTGTTTTAGTAGATATATTTATAGTAAAGTACTTAATTTCATGTATTTACATTCATATTTAAATAACTGATTACTTAGAACTTTATGAAACTAATAATTACAATGGTCTAAATTATAAGTATTAATTAAGAGCACAGAAACAAAAAAAAAAGAATTGGTTGGATACTAAAAAATTTTGGATATAGTATTAATTATGAATAGTATTAATTGCACAAATATTATAAGCAAATGTTACAAGTCATCGATACGGGTGTAAGTATCATTTCATTACACAGAAATAATAGGTAATATAAAAGGGCTCCTCTCGCGGTAATGTATCTACAGAATGCTATGAACCTTTTACGCCACAGGTTGCCTTTAGTAGCCAATTAGTAGTAATCCTAACAATGTCGCGCGTGTGGGAGAGGGACACAGCTATACAAACGAAAGAGAAAAAACCGAAACACCAAAACCGGTGCTAAGAATAGATATTCAAAGGAATAAATGAAAAGAATTTTCTGTGCTGGTCGAATTCAATAAACGAAACCAATGAATTTAATTAATTGAGGCAAGGAATAAATTCGCAAATATACAAAATTCAAACTACTGCATAATGGTTTCTATAGGAATTGAAATACTAATACTATAATAATTATTACATAACCAAATATTAAGTCCTAATATAGTCCTAATATGAACCCAATCTGCTTGTGTAATTAAAAATATGGATGCACGGCTTGGTCACAGTTGTACAGTATATCAGTTTCAACACTTTGAACAAACCCAAACGGACACACAGTTGCTATCGCTACGAAGACACTCAAATTTAAAATAAAATATTGTTTGTATTGGGCCGTAAGGAAGTATTCTTACTCGTACATCGTTTGAACTGTCCACGCCCCCGTACTATCGCATTATTGAAAAGTTTTAATGTTTCTCAAGTTTTCGCCCTAGGTCACAATTATAAAATAGTTATATTGCCAATAAGTAATTACAGATGTGGACCCATCTTATAAGGTAGTCGCTGAAGAGAATATCAATAAAACAAGACATCGGCATCGTAGCGACGCACACTCGTGTAAATCACCCGATCGACCAGTCGAAGTTGTTGAACCGCTCTACCAAACCAACTGTGCCATTACCAACTCAAGTCTCCCACACTAAGCGAGCAATACGGACTTTAAAGTGTCTCACAGCGACCGTGGAGCCGTTCTTGCCCACCCCACCAGACACGATGGCGGCGGAGAGGGCGCCACCGGTCATGAACACGCCTGCCACAGCGACCAGCGCCAGAGAGTAGCGCAACTCGAACCCACCACCCACCTAATGCGATTCGAGCCTTGACTTGCCACATCACATACTTAGTAGTGATGCAACGAATACAAATACTAATATTGGTATTCGCCGAATATCAACGATTTTATGGATGTTATTACACCAATCGTGAAGTAAAAACAATCGATACATGATCGATATTCTTAAATTCTGTCAAAACTATTTTTGCATGCATTTTGTAGGGTACATTATATTGATATATTTATATATGTAGCGTCAAATTTCACAATGTTTTCGAACTATTTACGATTTATAATTCAAATAAAAATTTAATTTACTAAGTCAACCTTTTTATTTGTCGTGTCGATGGCTGAGTCAAATTTTATTTTGACTTGCCATCGTGTTGAAAGGATTAGCCAATTCGCTTTGGAGAACTCGCGAATTGCCCGGGGAATTGTGAAAATTGCGAACTAAGTCAATAAAATACATAAATTAAAGTTGGTCTTAAATGAGGTGGTATTAAATTAATTTATCGAATAAACGTCTTGGAATAATTTGTATAGATGGTTTTAAGTACCCAATTATGGTTGAAGGTCAGATTTGTAGTTTTAAAGGTACAATTCAAATGTATATGTGTCCAAATATTCGATGAAGTATTCGTCGAATAGTATAATCAGTATTCGTATTCGTTGAAGTAGTATTCGTTACATCACTAATACTTTGCATAGGTTTGTATTTGTTATGTGTGCTAGTGTTACGATAATGAAGGTTATAGATGGAATATTACATTAAACTTATTTATTGTATAAGCACGATGCGGCATTTTCTTTCTGTTATAAAATAATGCGTGTGCTTCAATAAAAGTTCGCCATCTAGTGGTTAGCGTATGCTTCTAATTCAAACTCTGGATCGATTCGAACAAGTGTTATTCGGGATTTTGTTAGTAGCTGCACAGAGCCAGGATATGTGACATGGACCCTTTGTAATAATAATAAAGAATAACAATAATATTCATCTACCTTTAGGTAGTTATGTTTACATAGCAGTGACAGATTGGTTTAGATAATACAATAGGCATGATGACAATTTTTTATCTTCGTATATAATTAATACAACCTCTCGATATTGGAAACATCATAGAAAGAATTACTATGATATCACATCAGCTTCTTGAGATAATACAATTTTAAGTTAACATTAATAATTGACTCGCCCAAACGCTCCAAACAAACGGTTACAATGGCGTGACGTCACGCTTACGTATTGTGTATGTGAAGTTATGAATTTTTTTTGATAGCTATACGAAATATTGCTTTTATAAAAAAAGGTTTTATTATAAATGTTACTATAAATTATGTGGGACATTTAAAGATATATTTCTTTTTCAATAATTACTTGCTTTAACAATTGACTTGCCCGTTAAACTTTGAATTATCATAAAAATGAGTTACATTTATAACGCTCCAAACAAACGGTTACAATGGCGTGACGTCACGCTTACGTATTGTGTATGTGAAGTTATGAATTTTTTTTGATAGCTATACGAAATATTGCTTTTATAAAAAAAGGTTTTATTATAAATGTTACTATAAATTATGTGGGACATTTAAAGATATATTTCTTTTTCAATAATTACTTGCTTTAACAATTGACTTGCCCGTTAAACTTTGAATTATCATAAAAATGAGTTACATTTATAGTATGCAACTAAAATTCTTGCATTTGGTTTATGCTCCCCTATATTTTTATAAGGTATCCTATATCTTACTGTCTGTGGATCAGTCACCATGCCTATTATAATAACCAGTACAACAGCCACAGAACCATTATATTCTGACACCATCATTAACGTATCATCTAGCACACAAAACTGAACAAATACAATGCACGTTTGTACATCACAATATGTAGAACTACACGTCTCAAGTGGGTCACATAACACCTGATATTACTCATAACAAGACACCGCAGTCCGCACCTAAGGCATCTCATGTGGGTTTTTAAATCAGCAACCGTCTGGCTTTTACGTCTTCTGTTTACATTTCATCGTCTACGGTGAATTAAATGAAAGATTATATAAGGCAATATAAAGTACAATGAGTGGTTTTGGCGTAATTTTTTATTTTAGAAGCCAAAGACCAAATGTTATAGGTTTTGTGGTGTGGCTATGGATTAGTTTTTGGAGTAAAGTTTTTGTAATATTCCATTTTTATTTCAGAAAAAATACTAGATATAAGTTTTAATTCTACATACATATTTAAAATTGAATATTGCCAAAACGTATGGCAATTTTGGCCTAGAATAATAGACATAAAAAACCCATGACGTTTGATTGCTGGCCCCGAGAAAAGGTAAAATATCACATCAAAATTACCCATTGTCATTTGCAAGCCTGAAAATGATAATTGAAGTGGTCTCATTTTTGCGACAAAACATTATTATCAACTTTAAGGGCCTGTTCCACAGATCTGAGTACTGACTGATAAGAAGAGGTATTTTAATAGTCATTTAATTCACCGATGAGGGCGATTAAATTGTAACATTTTTAAGGTGTATAGTGCTAAACATACAAGAAAAAAAACTACTAAATATGCCATGTGTAACAATAAGTGTATTGACGTCACATTTTGAGAAATTTCTTGTATGAGTACACAAGATAAATTTCACTAGACATTCCTGTATAAAATACAGAAATAGATATGTATGTAGGTATCATTCACATAGAACTGCTAATTAAATGTGTCAATCGGTTCAGTTCAAAATGACTTGACAATTTGGAGTTAGCTCTTTCAATTGACATTGAAATTGTTAGTAATAACTATAACATTGACAACCGAAATGTGTTAGGATGTTATTATACACAAATCGATCGATGATGATCGATTGTCGAACAGCGCAGTTGCGCGCCTTTATTGGCTCTTCAAATGTCGAAACATCGACCGACGTTGGTCGATTCCGGTGTAATAGCACCCTAATTATTGTATTAAAATCTTTTCATTGACCAATAACTAAATTACCTAACTCGGTGAAAGCGTTTAATTTTGTATAGAAATGTCAAGTTTCATATAAAAGAAATGCTATCACTGCATTGGATAAGTAAGGAAGGAACAAGTAAAAAATAGGTCTTGGCAAAAACCTGCAGTTTATTAAAAAGTATATTTTTTACGCATGAAAAGTGTCTAACGTTCCTTCCTTAAGTTAAGATCGATTGCCAAGTCATTTTGTCCTGGGACCAGTATACATAGTGTCATTAGTCTCTTTAGAGCTAATCCTTCAGAGCACATTACCTGAGTGGCCCAGAAGCCAGGTCCGAGCGTGGCGGACACGAGATGAATGGCGATGATGGAGTACTGGGCCTCGGTCACGTCTATCCGGCCCATTTTAAGCGTGCCAGTGACGTAGGCCTGCCAGTGCGCGCAGTAGAACAACGTCATCGCGCTGAAGCACTGGAATTTAGAAATTTTATGGTTAGCTTCAGACGTCTATTCACAATAAAATTGCAAATGTAGAAAAATATGTCTACCGGTAAATAATCTTCTGTCTCTCTAATTTGGTAAAAGGTATAGTGTGTTCGATCCAGAGAAGAAAGAAGAAAAATTTTTAGTACCTACACGGAGTTTATAATTGTGCCAGGCAGATGGTAATAGGCTTACTCAACCCATATCACATGGCAACTAAACATAGAGAAATGGTTAAGTTAAACACCTCTGCCACACCTTTACCTAAACTCAATGAGTACACATACAACATAATAAGATTCAAAACATTTAGACTCAATTAAGGTGATATATATTACTAATCCGTCTAACTGCGACCACATTATTAGCAATGTAAGTAGGTAATTAGTGTTATTAACATAGAACCCATTCAATGTACCTGCGTTAGATACCTGACCTTTCGATTGCATGACTAGCGCCATTAGGCTACGAACGGTAAATTCATTGCCATAATTGAATCATACCGAATGGTCGCAACAGTAAATAAACATTCAACTAATATACCACTTTTTTTCTAGCCTACGGGCGTGTCCCACTGCTCGGCAAAGGCTTTTCCCAATGACTTCCAAGTCTTTCTGTTATTTGCTATCTCTGGCCAATCGTTCTGAAATGCATCCATGTCGTCCCACCATCTCTTCGTTTGGGCCTTCCCCGTCGCCGTTGACCGTCACGTGGTACCCAGTAGGTCGCTTTTATGGCCCACCTGTCTGGACTCATACAGCAAACGTGACCAGCCCAGACTTTTGACCTAATATACCATACTAATCAAATATCACATCTAGTGTGTGATAACGTATGCCAAATTTAGGTAAAACTTAAATAGTGATTCACAAAGATTGGCTGGTTTCCAGAGAGGAGAAATGAGGCGGGGAACGCGAGGCTGGCAGCACCCCAAATAGTAATGTTATCGATAACAAGTAGTGTGATACGGTGACGAAGGCATAATGTTTACATCCCGTCTTGGTAATTATGGACCAATTGTAAATATCAACTTAACTCATAAATATAATATGTCCGTAGCGAACAATGGAAAATTAAACCTTAGTTCGATCACTATTAAAGTGTTAAAATACTGATCAATATAACAGCTGTTTTACGGATCATTTCCAAACGCCGAAGAAATTTAAGATAAGAAAGACCTGAAGGCTAACTGGTTAAGGCCATGCATTTTCAAGAAATTTATTCTTTATTGACATCTATCGCCTGCTGTTCCGTCGATATGGTTGATTAATGCATGGTTTAAATTCTCGCTCACGACCTCACAGTTTTTGACCAAAATCGTCACTTTTTGCTACAATTTGATGGATTTTTTGAATTCTGGGTAATTAATTATATTTAAGAAGTTAATTTTGATGGTAATATTTATAATTTTTTCACAATAAAACTACTAAGCCATTTTCAATGATTCTGTTCGATAATTGTTTAATTTTGTTACTTCTTCTGTTAACAGTATTCTTATATAATTACTTACTTACTTACCTACATTATAATTATTAAGTATTTTTGTAAGAATTCAGGAAAACCCTGAAGACCACGCACTTAAAAGAACATTGGATGAGGTCTACAGTACCTAGTGAATCAAGGACATCTGCTAATAAATTTGACTGAGCGAACCAGTCGCGTATAAATATTGATTACACTCTTGAACCTTGCCACCAGTAATTTATTACGTCTTTGCAGATGATAAAAAAACTTATATTAAAAAGAAGTTTATAACAACGGCCTTGATTTTCTAAAATGTATGATAGTTGTGCTCAAGCGTGCATTTTTCATTATATATATAACTCAATGTTATCATTTACGTTTCACTGCTTCAGTAGTTCAGTACATAGTAAATGACTTCTTTTTATGTACTTTCTAGTTTATATAACATTTTGGTTCGGGTTTTCGGTTCCTTTTCCGATTTCAGTGGCAAGTGTTCAAAAGCTCTTGAAGTAAAAATACTTATTAAGCGTTCTAAAAGATATGATTTTTATATTTTGTGCTAATTTTAATGAAAGTAGGGTAGAATCTATCTATGGGCTATTTGGGCCATATAATCCCCCAATCGTGAGGCCAAAAGTTACATACCTACGATTTTTTTTTTTAATACGTTAGTATATAAAACGGTATATATGGACTGAATGTCTAACTAATCAATTCGAAAAAGATAATAATTTATAATGCAACTTTTGTACCCAAGGAGGCTCGCCTTCTACAGGTTATCATGACAACATCGAGTAGGAAAATTAACCGCTAGAAATTGTAGAATGTGTGCCAATTATACACACATCTACAACTTCGTTCAAATGTGTGTAAGCAGACAGACATCGAACGCGAGATACGCGTTTGATAATGACGTCACACACCGGTTAGATTAGGTTAACTCTTATCTTACTTTCTGCTTCGTCATCGAATTTATAATCGATGTTGCTGATTTTTAAGATTTCACTCTTTACCGGCTTTTATAGATTCTCATGATAAGTATGACCTACTTTTCAGTAAACTGAAATTTTGCAAGTTGAGTTTTGTGCCCAATAAATTATACTTAATTCGAAAAAAAAAACAAGTTTAAGATATAAATGTACCATCTACATTTAGGATGGATAAACATTAAAAAAAAATATTTTACTTCGCGAGAATATTTATTTATACCTTGGCATCTCCAAATGTATTTTCAAAGCTAAATAAATATCACACAACGTCATCTTGTCCCAAACTAAGCAGAGCTTAGCTTAGATACATACACATATATATATACTTTTTATTGTAAATAGGTACATACTTATTATACACTAGTTGCCGCCCGCGGCTCCGCCCGCGTGGTATGTCAATTAAAAGTGGCCTATATGTTAATCCAGACTATAAGCTACATGTGTGCAAAATTTCATCGAAATCGACCCGGTAGTTTTGGCGTGAAAGAGTAACAAACATCCATCCATACATCCATACTTACAAACTTTCGCATTTATAATATTAGTAAGGATTGAATCACCCAAACCAAGACAAACCTTCATGTTCATGCACACAAAAAATTGTCATGAACGGGCATCGAACCTACGACCTCAGCGTCGCAGGCAGGTACACTACCCACTGGGTGTGCCCGGGGCGTCGCTACGAGAGGAGGACCTAGAGTCGGGTGCCCGGTCGGAGGTCGGACTGGGCACGGTCGCCGCGGCGAGCCCTGTGGATGTAAGATCGATCCAGGGCTCGCCGACCCACCATCTTTCGGCGACGAGGGCACACCGCGGGGTTTTAGTGGGTATTCTGTGCCGTTTAACATCGTAGGCACGGGAGTCCCACATAGCCACTCTGCCCGTCCCCCCACGGGTGGGGTGGTATGCGTAAATGCATTTCCCCGCGAAAAAAAAAAAAAAAAAAAAAAAAAAAAAAAAAAAAAAGGTACACTACCCACTCCGCCATCCGGTCGTCAACCATGTAGTTAATGATTCACTATACACCAGTAAATTCTGAATGGCGGAAATAGTGGTTTAATCAAAGGTTTTGTTTTGCCAGTATTGCAACTGACCAACGGCCGGCAGTCCGCCACACATGATTAGTTATTGCAACGCGAGCCGGCGTGTTTACAGTTGTTATACGTTCACGACGCACCATGGATCATAATTATCACTTTTTATACGAATCATGTAGCGAGCTGACTTGTTGCTACCTGATTTTAAACGATAACTACGGCCAAGGTCGGGTTGGTCATAAGTTGAATGCCGATTTCACCAACGTGTTACACTCAAGTTTAATTCTCAGTTTCTTCCAAAGCGGAGATGAGAGGAGAAGTGCGCGAAGCTAAGCGGAGATGAGAGGAGAAGTGCGGCGAAGCTGGCATGTGATTTCCACAAAAGCAGAGATGTGCGTCGCCCGTCCGAAATGCGTAGCGGCCCGCTCCGGGTGCACACATCAAAATAAAACTCCTCCTCTCTTCTCTACTTGACCCATTTCCAACAAATCGGTGTGGAGAGAAGTGAAAATAACGAAATCTGATTAACTAGTTATTCATAACACAGCTCCTTTCTTTCCTCTCTGTTCCGTACAAAGAACATTAAATAAGAGATGCAAATATGGGTTAATTAAAACCCTATATTAACTTTGGTGAAATCGAACCAGAGGGTGGCCCCCTGTCCAAGCTCTTCAAGTCCAGTCCGACCCTAATTACGTCTCATCGACATTGTGGGGTTGCTGATTTTGCTGTGTATGGATCTTCATTCGGTGTTGAAAAGATACGATAGGTCACTATACTAAATATTCATATTTACTAGAACCAGGATACATAATATATATTAAACTTACTGTCTACATTATTCTAACTTAACTACGACCTATCTCTAGCGATATGGGTAGGCGACTGGCAAACGGGAGGGCTGAACTAAAACACCTACCTTAATACATAAATGCGCTGGTTGCACTGTGTTTCTACAGACATCAATAAATATTATCACTAATGGCTACATTTGAGACCTACAATACTACACCACCTGTGCCAGTAGGCCCAATCACTTCACTACCAGAACACTATAGTATGTTAATAAGAGCAGCTACTGCCGTTTGCTTGAAAATGTAGCAATGAAGTGGCGCCGAGCGTCATATCAAGATAATTTTACTTCACCAGTAGTGCAAATGAATCACTTTTATTGCATGATTGTAGTGATACTGATAAGGTGCCATACCTTAAAAAACAATTACATTAATTATGAGCTCATTGCGCGCGTATCACAGTCAACAAAACATATTATCACGCCTATATTATCCAGAAGTGTGAAGTAAAAGTGTGTAACACCCACATTTCACCAGGTGCAGAGTTGTAGATACAGAGTTGTTTTGGAAATCAAGCCTAATGAGCTATCAAATTAAGCTGATTATTATCAATTGATAATAATCTGTGTCAGTGATACACTAGGTCAAGTGTTTGATGATGACATTATATAAATGCCTACCTACATCCTACATACCACAGATTTATCGAGGAGGAAAAGGCGAAATAATACTGGGCCTTTAATATGAGCAATATACTTAATGGGAATGTGCTACAATAGTGTCAACAAAGATGCTTTTAAGTAATGAACTTGAATATGTACGATGGAGAATATTATTTACTGTCAAATGTTTGCATAGACTACCATACTTTTTAACATTCATTACAGCCTGGGCTTTCAGTCATTTTCTCTCAATGGCTAATTGTACTAAAATATACGTAAAAATCGGTAACATAAGTCAATACATACCTGGAAAAACATCCATGTTGGGTATTCTCCTAATTTGACAGATATGCAGGCTCCTAATGCTATAAAGACTGTTGATATGCTGTCACAGCCATGATCGAAGAGTTCTCCGAGTGGGGACTGGCTGCCCGTCCGGCGGGCTTGCTTGCCGTCTATGGCGTCCAAGCTTTGGTAGATGAAGACGCCTAAAGCGCAAAGGGCGCACGCCCATCGTGGCGGATCCTGCCGCGCGTCAGGGCTATACCTGGAAGTCATAAAGTGAATATGAATGAAGGTAGAGCTAGGTGAATATTCCCGGTAGCACTTTAAAATTTCTGAAGATATTATTTGCCTACACTTAACAAATACTTTAAGTAATTTACTTTAGGTTGTTTAATTGATACACAAAGTTTGTGCACAGCAATCTTTAAGGGTTACAAAACCTTTCTCAATATAAAATATAACGGGAATTAACGCGATCATGCAATTATTTACCTTTTAGGCTTTACGTTTCGGCTAACAGATTACACTGGCCATTTTCGAAAATAAAAAATAATGGTAAATAATTGCATGATCGCGTTAATTCCCGTTATATTTTATTTAAACATGCAACGCGTAAGTTTAAAAGTTAATCTTTCTCAATATATTCTCATTAGATGGTACCATTCAATGAGAATATTTACAATCAAAAGAGAAACACAAAAAAAGTACTTTGAATAATTATACTTTATAGTATACTTTTTTGGGTTTCGGTTCGGTTTTGGTTCAGTTTAGCTGTTGACTGACACACACTTAGCTTTTTTTCAAACTTTTTATTCTCTGTTCCCATGACTTTTAACATTAAAACCCCTTAATTACTCTTGGGAATAACTTTTAGGAAAACCCAGTTTTAGAAGTTCATTTTTTCATTGAAGATCCAGTATATGAAAGTGCATACTCACACTTAAAACAAATATGGACTTCCATACAACCATTCAACCCTTACTTAACTCTCTTGAGGTGAATTGATAAATATTCTAGGCACACTAGTTTTGGTTCTACTTTGATGTTCCAGCATTCAACAGCCTTCCAGGTTGCCAGATTAAATAAATAAATAAATATTCCACAACTCACACACAACGCCATCTAGTCCCAAACTAAGCAGAGCTTGTACTATGGGTACTAGAATAACTGATACTAATACATACATATACACTTTTCTTTTTGTAAATACATACTTATTATACATAGAAACACCCAGACTAAGACAAACCTCCATGTTCATGCACACAAAGATTTGTCTTAAGTGGGAATCGAACCCACGACCTCGGCGTCGCAGGCTGGTACACTACCCACTCCACCATCCGGTTGTCATCCAATTACTGAGACTTTATCCTCAAATATTTCTGAATTCTTTATTGCTTATTAAACTAAGAAAATGTTACAGTTATTAATTAAAACCTTAATTTATTCTTCTTCATATAACTGTAAGCACTTAATACCTAGAAACTTAATTAGGTACAAACTTTCAAATTATTTACCATTCTTAACTAATTAATTAGCCTACTCATTTTTCAAGTGAGTTAAAATAACTGTGATTTAAAAACTTTTCTACTAGCTCAATTATATTAAAAGAATTTAAAATTCAATGTGTATAATTTAATGTTGCGAGAAAAATCTACATCTTTACAACACTGATCTATATGACATAATTAAACTGATTTTGTGTAAGAGTCCCATACCCAAAGAGTGACAATGGAACCCTATTACTAAGACTTTGCTGTCCATCTGTCTTTCAGTTCTACTGTCTGTCTGTCTGTGAGGGAGCTCCATCTTATGAACCATAATAGATTGATTGTAACAAAAATAATTTGATGCATATATCTATGGCCGTCATTAGGGCATGCAGAAGTGGGTCTCAGTTGTTTGCTGGAACCAGTTCTACCTATTCTTAGTTTCTAATATAACACACTAAAGCTGAATTAGAAATTCACATTGTTGTCTTAATTTATTCGCAAGAAAAGAACTGCACTAAAAACATTTCATATCAATTCAATATAAATTGTTGTCATTACATAAATTAAAGCATTTTCCACCCACTAGCAAGTAACACATTTTGTTTGCTTTGTTGCATTTTCTGACAAAGAAGCCACTAATTTATTAGACTGATTTGTGGTTAAATAACAATAAATTAGTCTATCTTAGGACTTATCTTCAGTAGACTACATCCACTGACATCTACACAGCAAAAAAAGAACTTGGTTAATTTAAATATACACTATTTTAGATATAAAGCTCAAGAGTTAGTAAGGTTGAACATGAACACTCTCATCTCAGAAACTGCTGGCTTGTATTGATAAATTATTTGCAGAAGCTATGTAACATCACAGTACAACTCTTTGGAGCAGAGAAGTAACATTTGATGCAAGTGACTGTGGGAAGCAGCTATTATAAGATTTTTTTTTATTCATAACACAAGCTGTTTATATGCATAGTATATAATAACTAAATAGTTTTAAATACACAATCAATGACAGTAGCAATACACATATTTATCTAATCTATGTTAATCAACTTCTTAACACTACTTACTTCCCGGTTTCAAACTAATACCTAAACTCACTACCTATCACCGAATAGCTACCCTTATAAAAAATCTTCATGGTCACGTCGTCATGATTATGGTTCTAGTTACACAGACGTACTTCACAGACATTTTTTTTAAAGTCTCATGGAAAAATGGTTTATGGTTACCTACTGTAGCGGCACTGCATGCGTCAGCAACATGAAGAACATGTAGTCAGTCAGTCCGCGTTCCGTGTTATGACAGGTCGTGTACTTAGATTCATATTATAATTAAGGTTATGTAAGTGAATAAAAGTGAATGAGTGACAAATGTTCCTTACATTTGTAGAAAGTATAATAAACAGTCAGTGAAAATACATTATATATTTAATTCCACTTCCCGAGTAGAGTATAATAAGGACCTCTAAACCTACATATTGTTATTATTCAGTACATTGGGCTAAAGTTTAGTATATGGACCGTCGAGTTGGGCAACCAAATTTTTTTTGCAGAAAGGCCTAGGCCTATGGAGTCTTTCTGCAAAGTTTCAGGCTGCGGAGATTCTTAGTTTTTTTTTTAAATTAATCAAATATCCGAAAATTTTCACTACTAAAATGTCATTTGCGGTGACGTTTGACTTTCCTACGTTTAGTTTCATAACTTTCATACTAAGAACAATAAATTTATTTAATAATGTTTATTTTTATTGTATATTCCTGTTTAATAAATACACAAAGTGGTGTTAGTATGAAATAATGCGAGTTTATAATAATAAAAAGTATATTAATGTGTTTTAAATAAATTAAAAAGTGAAATTGTGAAGTAACGAAACGCGCAAATCGCGACGCCATTTTGTTTTGTCACTACATGAGTATTGTCAAAATGTCTATTTATTTATTTATTTATTTATTATTTATTTGGCACTTCAACAATATACACATAGTACACGTTTGTAAAAATTTCTTATTGCTAAAAATGTTCTTAAATGTATATCTATAATAGATGTGCACATCACTCTCTGTAAACATTGTTCAAGGTTACAAAAAAAGGAAAAAATCTTAATTCTAAAAAAAAAACAGTGACTTAATTTATCTTAACTAATAATGTAAATATACAGACCATTTATCATGCTTTATCTAATGAATAATCATCTATACATCTGTTTCATGAGCTGATTAATGAGCTGATTTCGGTATAAGTTTGCGCCTGAACTCGTAGAAGCTGTCGTCAAATATGTCAACATCTTCCAAACCTCCACACAGAGTGTTGTATTCGGAACAGATCCGTACCAATGGTGATTGTTTGCCAATGTTGGTCTTACAAAGCGGGATGTTAAATGTTCTGGTGATAGGATGACGAGGCATTCTGTTTGGTACCGAGAGAGCGATGCCATTTAGTAAATGACTACTGTCTATATTACCGTTGACAAGCTTGAAAAGGAAAATCAAGTCATGATTCTTTCGCCGATGGTGTAATGTGTCCATTTTGAGGAAGTTTAGCCTATGATTGTATGGAGCCCTATGCGAGATGCCGGTAGAGATGTAAGCCAAGTGTCTGGTAAAGGCACGCTGAACGCTTTCTATTCTCTGCGATTGTATTGCATACAAGGGGTTCCAGACCACAGAAGCAAATTCGAGATGGCTTCTTACAAAGTCAAATGTCAACTTCAGTCATCGTTTGTGAATCGACTTTTTTTAATTTAAGCATCATTTAATTTTATCAAAAATTCATTTTTCAAATTAGTAGGTTAGGTTAGGTTAGAACTGCGACCATAACACAGCACGAGCCGAGCGAGCGAAGCGAGCGTGCCGCGGCAGCGGTCGGCGAGTGCTAGAATCTATCTGTGTGATACTCTGACCCCTTTCTGAATCGACTTTAATTCATTTAAGCATCATTTAATTGTATCAAAAATTTACATACTTTAGTTTTAGCATGAAAAATGATATTATGGTTAAAGTTTAGTATATGGACCGTTATATATTTTAAGTTAGCCTAACCTCCAAACATATTTTTTCATTTTTCTCAAAAATGGGGGGGCTCCGCACCCCCCCCTTTTGGGAGGAGATTACCTACCCCTCCCCTCCACCCCTCCGCACCCTCCAATTCAACGGTCCATATACTAAACTTTAACCGTACATTGTGTTGCGCTGGACAAGCATTATTTGACCCTTTAAAGATACCACAGAAAGTAAATGAAATCCTAGGGAGTAAAGTACTATCCTCAGTAAATGGAAATATTATAAAAATAAAGCATTCAGGCACAAATGTTTCAGAATTTCAATTTCCTCATCAAGCATTCCGTTACAACTACTGATTATACTAAAGTACCCAACTATAAGTAAACTAAGAGGATAAAATAGAATTAACAATATCACAACAGCATTATTGTAAAATAAATTAGGTAACATTAACAGTCTTATAATCTCTTCTCTTCCATAATCTTATCTCCATAGACTGTGGCGCGATCGCTCCCACCAATCGCATGACTCTTGTTTTCATGATCAAAAAAGTAAACATTCATGGACCATGACCATAATACTAAAGAGGTTTGATATCGTCGCCGGTGCTACTATTTTACCCAGTGGTTAGAAAGTCACGCCACCAGAGAAAACGAAAGTCGTTACGGTTCGAAGAAACCTGTGACACAGTTCTTTTACGATTGATATAACCTTCAAGGTACTTACCAAACTAGAATAAGGGTGGTGACTATATTAACTATTAAACCTAAGATTGTGATGAGATTCGGTGCTAGCCATAACGGCGTCTTTGATACTAGCCAGCACCACCACGATTGGAGCCATGCATCCAATATACTGGCACTCGTACAAGAATATTTATGTTCACTAAGTCTTTTTAACTGTGCAGCATTTAGTATTCTTTCCTTGTAGAAATACATTTTATTTCACTGTCACGACATTACACTACACAATAAAATCGAACCGTTTATAGTCTTTTAGATTATATTCGCGAAACGCAGTGCACCACGCTCACCTCACACCACACAAATTCTCTTCTCAATACCATAGACGATTCGTCACTCACTATTTGACAGACTGACAGTAACGGCTGACAGCTGACAGCTATCTGTCATCCACGCGGTCACCAAAACTCACCAAAACCAAATCTGAAGTTCTTTTTGTCTTCGTTTAGAGTAGTGTTTAGACAGCCAACCTAGTTCGTGAGACTGCCAACAAAAAATCGAAACTGATTTAACCAACGCTAAATTGAATCTGAATCAGTGATTTAGTAGTCAGATAATAATATGTATCATGATATACATAAAGTAATGCAGCTTTATTTCATCAATTTATTTGTATTATTTAGAAAGAAAAACATGTTTAATCATGCCAATCCACATAATTCTCACCAATAAATATTAATCCTCCTCTTTGACAGCCAAATCCACTTTACGAGACTGAGTACGTTTCGCACGGGACGCAATATCTATAGGCTGTCAAGAAAGAGTAGATTTGGAACTAATTTTTTTGTCTGTTAGCAACATTGTCAAAATAATGACAGATGTCAATAAATAATGTAAACAGAGTTTACGCGTTGGTAAATTTTATTTATCTATACTAATATTATAAAGAGGTAAAGTTTGTGTGTTTGTTAAATTGTCAGGGGTAATCTCGGAATCTACTGCACCGATTTTAAAAATTCTTTCACAAATAGAAAGCCACATTATCGCTGAGTGTCATAGGCTATATAAAAAACCGAAAAATTAAAAGGTTTTTACGTGGTAGTCCGTTTTGTAAAGAGAATCGGAGAAAAACTCATCGTTATACGTGAAGGCCACAGCAGCGCGGCAGCGGCGCGCGATGGTTTCGGCTTATTTCGGTTCGCGTTCGTGCTCACTTCGGAAGAAGGAGGCGTGACCTTTCTTTTACATCTGAGAGGTAGGTACCCGCGCGGCTCTTTACGCAGCGGACGTCCCCAAAATTGAATTTTTCGTAACACACTTTCGACATTCATTAATTTTATTATTAAAAATTATATTTAGTTTTCATTTAATTTAGGTTATAGATAGGCATTAAGTTTGTTTCATGTTTGTTTCATATTAAATTAGGTTATAGGTATTAAGTTAGTTTCATGTAGATATTAATTTAGGTTATAGGTAGGTATTAAGTTTGTTTTGTGTAGATATTAATTTAGGTTATAGGTAGGTATTAAGTTAGTTTCATGTAGATATTAATTTAGGTTATAGGTAGGTATTAAGTTTGTTTCGTGTAGATATTAATTTATTTCTTACGAACGCTGCCTTAACTATGAAAGATATATATTTTTGAACATTATGCCCAACGAAGTGGGCACAGGTCAGCTAGTAAGAGTATAAAACGGCAATTAAAACAGGAAAAAGTAATAAACAATGAATAAAACTATCCGAAGGTCTGGAAGAGAAATAATTTACAATGTATATAAAAGATGTTTAATGGAATATGAGGCAAAAAAAAATTCTTTCGGATATCGGCAATGTATCGTATCAAAGAACCGCTGATATGACCGGTATGTGAGAGTTTAACATGTTGTTTTTAGTCAAATCAAGTATAGGTAATGGATAAAACCAAAGCTGTTTTGAATTTGTTGCTGAAATAAGCGGATTATTCAATAATTAAAACTAGCACATTAGTTTTAGTTGACGTTTATTGTACTCAGTGTTGCGGTATAGCGCGACTAGGTTAATGTTGATACTTGAGTATAGTTTAAGTAAATAACATAAAATAATAGCACTGACTGCTTTATCTTTTCTGCTATATCTATGATTTTTACTTAATTCAGGTAAATCAGTAAGTACTATTCGAAGAATTGCACGAGGAGGAGCACAAAATAGAGGCGTATTTCTTACACCAGGAAAAAACCGAAAAGGTCGTCCGAAGAAAGTGTTAGATAACTTTGATTTGTGTGCTATTAGACAAAAAGTTCAATTTTTTTAACGCTAACCACTAGACCAACGAGGCAGTTTAATAATATGTATAGAAAGAAAAGATTTATTCAAATACTTAAAATAAAATATTTTTCAAATATATATTTTTCTTTTATTTTCTGGTAATTGATAAAAACAGAGGACAGTAATACCACAAATCAGCTTGGCAAAATTGTCTGGAAACGGAAACTAATTTATGACTGCTGGCTGTACAAATTAATTACATTATTTTTACTATTACTTAGTGCAGATTTCATCGTGTTAAACCGACGTTTAACGCTTAGCTACAGCTTTCGATAAAATGGGTAATAATAGTTTTTTTTTTTTTATAACAGCTAAGTATCAAGTCCTGGGAAGTGAACTATATGGGTTGCCATACGAACAGTAGAACAGCACTCTAGCGCCCCTATTAATTTCAACTCTTTCTTGACAGCCTTTTGTACTTGCTTTATTTTTTGCGACACACTTTATGGGAAACTTGAGCACTAGCAAAGGATGTTGCACTTGTTGGCAATGCACATACTCAGAGGTCATGTTGTTGTGTTATTGTACTCGCAAGAAAGGTGATAGACTTAATTTACCAAAACGTGAAGAATGGAACTACATACACCTCTCGAAGTAAGCGTAGTACTATCAGCGCCGCTTACCACAAGGCGTTATTGGTTCTTAATTGACTACAAGAATTAATTATTTAGATATAGTAATTATAATAATTCAATTATTAATAATTATATACGGGGCTGTCCATTAATCATGTGAGGTTCGAAAGGAGGGGAGGGGTTCGGCAAAAATCACAAAATATCACAAGGGGGGCGGGGGGAGGGAGGGTTAGTAAGATATTACGTGTATTACATTTTTCGTCAAACGCGTGATTTCTAAACCGAAAAGCGGTATAACCAATTAATTAAATATATTCATGTATTATTACAATATATTATGTTTTTCTCATGATTAAACCATTCCTTTATACCAGTCAAAAACAACCTGCAAACTACCGGTTAGTCTTACACCTCACCACGTATCAACCAAGGGGGAGGGAGGGTTTAAAGAATGTTAAAAAAACAATCACGTGATTAATGGACAGCCCCTGCCCTCGGTGTACCTAAATGAGAATGTTCAATAGGAATCGCGGTTGGGATGGAATAAAGTAATACAGTATACAACACAAGACTTTATTATTCAACAATAGGTAATTACATTATTATTACAAAAATATAATACTTCCAAGATATAATTCATACGTCAGATATAATAATAAGGTATTTCGTAATACAAAAAAAATATATATTTAAAATCATTTTATTCATAAATTGTATTGTCCTCGTTACTTAAATAACTATCTACACGGTGTCACATTAACAATATTAAGCCCCAATTTCACAGGTGTTAGACCTTGGCCTTCTTCCTTATTGACAGGATAAGCATATAACGCAATGAAAGTGTCAGCTGTGTTATTTTTTTAAATTCAACATGTGTCACTTTTAAATTTGGTCAGGTTATATTTTATGGGTCGGATAAGATCATCCGGAACCTCAGAAACTGGCCCTTAGTATTTTTTTACTACATGATGTTAACTTTTTATTGGAATCACGAAACAGAATATATTTTTATTAAATGTTATCTTCAAATATTTTGAATTAAATAATTAAAATATAATTATATCTGTAAAATATTAATTATCTCATCCAATAGCAATAACAACATCGTACAAAAAAACTAACCTAAGTGACAGCTTTTACAACGTTTTAAGTTAAGATAATACTTATTTTATTGATATAAATATTGCAGGGATATTGAGTATACTCCATCCAAAATAAAAAAAGATTTATGAAATATTCCATAGTTCAAATTTCAACCTTAACTATATCACTAGAAATATTTTTTCAATACAAAGACAATTTAAAACGTCTCGAGTTAACATGAATTAGACAAAACGTAGATATAAGTAACAGTTTACGCACAGCATACGATTCTTATCCGTCATCCGTCACAATATATAATCAACATGGGATTCGGTCAGAATCCTGTCAAAATTAGTGCTTTTAATTGTCATTATTTTTAATAAATGCTTATCTCATATTATTATTGTGTTATTTTTTCGCAAATGGTACGAAAAGTATAGTATTTTCCTCTGTGATAAAGCTGTCTTAGTCTTGGGTGAACTGAAATCCCTCGCTACACTCAGGACTCTTCAGTCCTTCGTTACGCTCGCGATTTAAATCGTCAACCGCGAACGAAGACACTGCTTTATCCCCTTGGTTTATAATTTACTATTTCATTAGATTCGTATTTCAAAACATTTAAATATTTATTCTTATTTTGGATGAAGTATAGGTTAGTATTTTTTTTATATTTAGTGATGTTATCTATTCTTTGTTTGGCTTTTTCTTGCTTCGATTCTTTTTTGTAAAGTAACTAGTAAAGCGCCCAGGACATTGTGGCCCGGCAGTCGTTTCCCGAAGAGTAATCGCTTGACAGTGTCGTCGTACGTGAGGAGAGCTACCATGTTCTGTAGGAGAAATCCTTGGCAGTATTCCAAAAGTTGGGTAGCACCGTAAACCTGTAAATGATCAATGGAATCATCAATGTTATATTTTAATTAGAGGCTGCATTAATCCAAATTATGATTGTTATGGTTATTATGTGATTTATCGGACAGGACAGTTTTTCAGTAAACACGGAGATTATTTAATTATAAGTATTGTTTAAAAATGACCAGACTGTACGGGCAGTTGGCTATACGTCAAATAAAACATTTGTTTTTTCTTACCTTAGCATGAATATAAACAGACACAAGGTTATTCAGGTCCACAGACTTGGCGGCCCGAGCCTCGCAGTGCCTCTGCAGAGGGAGCAGCTGGAAGAACGAAGCAGCTGCTAGCACCTCCAGCACGTCAGACTCGGGGATGTCCAGCCCTGTGCACCCGCCCGAGTATAGGTACTTCATTACTTGCTGTGACAAAATAAAATAGATTTTAATAGCAGAAAGTATTGAGCAATTCATGCAGTAGGTAATGGGGGTCATTACCCTCACCTCCTAGGCCCTGAGGTGGGGCTAGGACAACAGAAGGTATTTTATCGCAAAGAGAAATTTTGACCACATGGCTTTATAGCTGTATATTCTGGCAAGGGTGTGCCAGAAAGGTTAAGAAGAGTAAATTATTATCTGACCCTTTTCCCAATTACAATGGGGTCAGCTCCCAGTCTAACAGATTTGACGGAATACATATTTTACGTAGAACAACTGCCATCAGACCGTGGAGGCCAGTACGGGCAAATACGATATTTTATACACAGTATAAGTGTATACTGTGTATAAAATCTCATCATCAAGATGAATAGCATGCTGAGGATTTGATTTTTTTTCGACCAATCTGAGGCAGCTATTTCATCTATAACAAATGCGACATCTGGTGGTTAAATTTTCTGTAATCGTCCCCACTAAGCAGTTATACTAATGTGTATATAAATGTGTGTGTATGTGAGTATTTACCTCAAAAATGTGGTATCTAATATCGTTGATCTGGACAAGCGGTGGTGTGGAGTTCGTCGTTGGGAGTGCTTCGTTGGAACACCTAGGTGGCGCCAGCATCGCTCGCAGGCGCGGGGATTCTGATACTAAAACTATTTTGTGACCGTAGAACAACCGCCCTTCAACCCTGAAAAGATATTCATTAATTATTAGATGCTAACGGTATGGTACGAACATAGAAATCTTAATAACTAGTCAATAGAAATGCTATCGACTATCTTTTAACACTGGGACGCATGTCGCCGGTTTTCAAATACCACTTTTTGTATTCCTGCAAACAAAATTATTCTTTTTGGCGATGACATTAAGACGACAATTCCTCTACTCGCACTTGTGTTCGATTAGACAAATGCGCTTGTATTCCTGCAAACAAAATTATTCTTTTTGCGATGACATTAAGACGACAATTCCTCAACTCGCACTTGTGTTTGACTTGACAGATGCGCGGCGACAAGGTCACGCGTCTTTGACATTTCTATTGCCTTATTATTAAGATTTCTATGTACTATCCTTCATCCAAGTTTCTATGGGTACGAAGAAGTATTATAAAGATAGCTTACGACAAAAATATTCTTAGACCTGCTAAAAATGTTTTAAAAAAAAAATGGAATCCAGAAGTTTACTGTCAAATGGTGCCATAGACAAACATTTTAGCTGCCTGCCATACATTTTGGCTCATCGTCATCGACATAGCGAGCGACATTTGGTGCCTGAGTTTTATCCTGCACCAATCGGAGCTATCCATTTTGACTCATCATCTGAATGCCATCGATTTCTTGACCGATTCTTTATGTAGAGGTTGGACCGGAGTATTACCAATGATTCAACACTAACAGGTTCTCGATGGATAAAACCGGAGATTGGGATAATTTGCATTTATTAAGTGTAATTAAAGCTAATTTTTAGGATTCCGTAGTACCTACAAGGAACCCTTATAGTTTCGCCATGTCCGTCTGTCTGTCCTCGGCATAGCGACGAAACCGTTGGTGCTAGAAAACTGAAATTTTGCATAAACATGTATGTTAACTAAACAAAGAAAGTCGTAGAGTAAAATTTGGAAAAATATTTTTTTTTCAAGTACCTCCCCTACATGTAAAGTAGGGATGTTTTTTTTTTTTTGTCGCCTACCCCATAGTGTGGGGTATTGTTAGATAGGACTTTTAAAAACGTTTAGGGGTTGCTAAGACAGTTTTTTGATTTAGGGATCCGGTTGCGAGATAATTAACTTTAAAGAGCAAATTTTTGTTCGAGTAGGGCGTCCCCCCCTCTCTAAAAGCTAAACTACTAGATCCTAAAATCTGAAAAAAATTGTGTCGGTAGTACATGTAATGAACTTTAAAGAAAAACTATAAAGGATAAGTTCACTTCATTAGTTCAAGAGGAATAGGGGTCCGAAATGTCAGATGCAGTTACTCAGAATATTTCGTTCAAAATTCTTGAAACATAAATAAACATACATAATACATATATAAAATCACGCCTTTATCCCACGGGGGTGGGCAGAGACGATGGAACGCCATGTGCTTCGCTCCTTACATACTTCTTTCGCTTCCTTAATATTCATACATCTCGTCATACGTGCTAGCTGGTTTCGTGTACTACAAACATTTCCTATCTGAAGGACGCTATTTATCTGGTTACTTTAACTTAATTAGTTCTAGAGTAATTGGGGTCCAAAGTGTAAAATGCAGTTACTTAGAATAATTCGTGCAAATTACAAAAACCTTTGAAAGTAATGACTTGTATGAAGATGTTACTTGTTTAATACAGATAGTAAATCCCTTTTAAGTCGAAATATGTTGTTACGACTAGCTACGGAAGCCTACTGCGCGTGGCCCGACACGCACTTGGCCGGTTTTTTTATTTTCTTTTTATTTGTGTATGATCTTTATCACAAAAAATATATTTTAGGATGTAGGCAATGATATTATATAAAAACAAAAGCAGATATGTTAGTAATTTCTATGAACGTAACATATCTATAGTTCTATAATATCATTGGATGTAGGTAATTCGATTACCCGTAAATCACCGGTTTATTTTCCTTTGATCACCGAGCATTGGACCGTGTGCATTGAATAGTTACCTGAACGTGACATCGGCGAGCGAGGGGTTGTTGACGTAGGAGGGGTCGACGCGCGCGGGCGCGGGCGCGGGAGGCGGCGGCTGCGCCACGCCCGGCACCGCCTCGCGCCCGTAGCACGCGCACAGGATGTCCGCCAGCAACAGTATCGTGCCCTCCTTCTGATAAACAATAACGTTTTAGACTTTTTACCCGACAAACAAGGTAGGGTCATGTTTTTTTCGCATGTTGGTAGGCAGGCAATCGTAGGTTTAGTAACAGTCTTAGCATTAAAAGCGGAACCATAGTTAGAAATCTTGTTATTGATAGGTGGAGAGACAGATATACAGATATCTCCTATATAGCCAGCCAGGAAGAAAGCAAAAAGTATAGTAACGCTTTACAGGTCAAACCGTACGAGCAATATGGTATTGGATCTCGGCCTAAGAAAGAAAACAAGTCAAGACCAACATTAAATTTTTACATACTTAATCACTTACAATATTTGATAGCAGCCCGGAATTAGTACTGTAATGGTATTTAGTATCAAGGAATAGTTAATATCTAGAAACACGTGCTTAAAATAAAAATAAAAAAGTAAGTAATGAGATAATGTACAACCTTTTTTTCCATTACCTTGCTGTAGCGTAAAATATTAAACAGCAGGGGGAGGCACTCGTAGATAAACTGCTTGCTGTAGTGACTGTCGTCTGATGGGCACACCTGGATGTATGACAAAATAGTTAAATCAAATCATTACCACATTTTCAGTTTATGACGTTCTTTTTTTTGAAGTTTCTTAGTTAATAACTGAGGTCAAAATAGTACAGGTTGTCTCGCGAAATTTCTAATGTACCTGTCACACAAAAATTACATAATTGTGTTTTTATTTGTTAGCGCTTAGAAAATAGTCGAATCTAAATGTCAATAATAGCAAGGCGAGCTATGGGCAACGATGACAGAATGCTTTGGGGACAGGACATTTGAACATAGGGGTGTCAAAAATGCTGATGTAATTTTCGTGAGACATTTTATAATCATTTGGTGACAAATTTTGTTTCGAGTACCATTAAAAGAAGGGTTTCCCTTGCCTGTAAGAAGTCCTGCAGTAGCTGGTCAATAACGGCGTCGAGCGTGGCATCCGCGGCGGCCGCCAGCGACAGCGTCCACGCGTGCAGCGACCACGGCACGCCCAGCGCGTGCAGCTCTAGTGTTATATCTGAACAATCAAAAACGTTTTGTTACCCAGTGCGCTCACTGTCAGGTCTCGGGGTTTATACGGAGTCTGGTATTGTGCCTGGTAGATGGCGACGGGCGCACACCCCATCAACTTACCATACCCATCATGGTACTTAAACATAACAAGTAAATTTCTGTCACATTTTTCTGGGTATTTGCATTGCATCTAACAGCTGAATATGGATCTCTACGCTTATAGAGGAGGGTATCTGACACCACCAATTGATGGTGGTACAGCTCGAGGTCAGAAGCGCCGTCACCTTTGACCTGCCACCATAATGTGATTGTACTACCGTATTCCGCTTAGGGGTGGTGGTCCTCAGAGGAAGCGACACATTATTTTATTATAATCTCTAACCTAAATGGTCAGTCTCGGCAGCACAGTACATGGCGTCGTGCAGCGCCCTTTGCTGTTGTTTGGTGAAGGTAGGGGCTCTAGCAGGCGGCCCTGAAGCACCCTCGGCAAGCACCTCTTCTAGAGACAGCACGGCGCCTGCGCCTCCGCCTCGGGCTCCACCCCGGACTGCAGCACGGAGGCATGCTCGACGGCCGTGCGTACAGCATACTGCTACGGCACTGGAGACGTAAATAAAAAGCGGGTGAGAATAAATAGATAGATGAATACGTTAGGTGTCAATTTTAAGACTTTTGTCGTATACTTAGTTATTTTTTTTATGACTGTTATTCTTAAAATATAGGACTGTGGAAACACTAGTGTCTGCCAATGCCTTGCCAAATAGTAATGTTTGCTCTACTATGTGATGACATCAGACTCTAAATTACCACACATGGCATAAAACCGTAGTCTTCAGATGAAGCGATAGGCTGTATTTACTAATTACTATCAGTTGAACCATATGTTCATCTATTTTATAAGTCGTATAAAAAATGCATAGATAGATAGAGTAATCATTATTGTACACCAATATTAACAAAGAAAAATATGTTGTAAACAATTGCACTTAAAAGTTATGTTGCACAATGGGTGGCAACCTTAGGATGGACAAGTAAGTAAATGAGCAAAGTTACGGGCAGTTGTTGGTGCGTTAATTAAAGAAAAAAAAATAAAAGTATAAAATGAAAAGTCATGATAATGACAGTTGAAATTATAAAATATAAAGAATACAGAAATGTATAATAATGAGTCAGGACAGTGAAGTTTATTTAAAGCTTACCTATAGCATCCATACTGGGCCGCTGCCGAGTAGCAAAGAGCATCGTTGAGTTGAGTGGACAAGAAAGGATCGGCACCATGGGATAGAAGTAGCTGTACCAACTCCAAGTTGCCCACTCCGCAAGCAACCTGTAAACGAAATGTTTATTAGACTTATTTTATGTTATAAAATGGTTACGAAGGTGGCCTATCAACTGCAGTTTACTGGAATAGTCAAAATAGTTTTTATGTTAATAGGACTTTTAGGACTAAGACTTTTAAGACTATAAATGTCAAACCCAAATCTTTATTACTAGTCATAATGTGTGGATATGAGCAGAGAGGTAGGTATGATCAGTCCACGCACTTGTAAAGGAGTTAAAGTGCACACGTCGTCTCCCCGGGCAGGTGCGCCATCGACCCTGGCTCCTGCCGCCAGCAGACGCCGCGCACACTCAACAGCACCGGTGGCGCCCACGCCACCGCCAGCGCCACTGCACGCGTAGACCAGCGCCGTCCAACCTGACAAACACATTTAGAGAAATAAATCATCAGATAATAGGTTTTAGGTACCTATTATCTGTTAATTTCAGCTTAGAAGCTTCTTAAATTGTGATTTAGTATTAAATTTTATTATGCTAAGTGGGATGGAAAATTTTGTGTCATCAATCGGAAGTGTAGGTACAGTGTATATTATTATGTAAACATAAACATAGATTAAAATATAAACAACTAGCGACGGCTGCGCCCGCCACTCAAGTCAGTCTCTCAGTCGTGAATACAAACAGTTTGCGTGAACACGTATCATCTATTACTTATTTATATTCCAATTACCTTTTCTCTACAATAACCAAAGAATAACCTAAAGGAAGTGCTCGCGCGAAGTCCAGCTTTTAGTCCAACGTATTCAGTTGACTATCATTATTTAACGTAAATAAACTACCATCTGACCTCCACAACCCAGTTAGTACGAAGCGATAGGAAGTACGAACTAACCTAACTAACACTTAGTTAGGTTAGTTCAGCAGTTAGCCTTTGTTTCTGAACAACTTTCAATAGACAAAATTGGAATACAAACCTGCAGTAGGTGGAGTATAGGTGGGTGAACTCTGAGAGGCGGGGGACCGTGGCGACAACGGCAGCGCACAGTGTGCTGCGCTCGTACCTCCTGTCTCGATGTTAGGATCAGCTCCTGACTCCAATAACATCTGGAATTAAATTAATATACATTTTCACGAACCAACTAAGCGGTGATTTTAATAAAATAACCGTGACATTAACCATACATAAGAATCTTAATACTAGATTCAAGTGCAAAACTATTTTACCGTTTTCAGGCGCTCCAAATAAATTACTGAACGCAATTTGCTATGAAATTAAGAATAGGTACCTTATTTTTTAAATGTCGAAAATAACTTTTATACTACACCTACGTAGATAGTACCTCTTTGCAGTATTTAATACGGAGAATATCTATCAAAGAAAGTTAGTCTTTTCAGACGAAATCTGAAAAGCAACATGTAATGTATGTTAGAGGTCTGAAATATTACTCCTAAATTCATTACTCCCATGGGAGTAATAAACTTTTTTTAAAATTTCTTTTTTTTTTCATTTTGTTTTCTGTACTTTTTGGTAAACCATAAATAAAAAAGAATATTAAAAGAATAAAATAACTACTTTTATAAAAATAAATAAATAAATGTAACTTAATTATATAGATAATAACTCCATAAATATACCACTAAAATCACTATTATTACCTGTTACAAAATAATTACAAACGTTTTTTCACAAATCAACTTCATAAAGTGTAGCTGGCTGCATGCGATTGTTACCCGTGCCTCTATGCGCGTATGAAAGAAGAAATTGTGAAAATTTTTGCATTTTGCTCCAAATTCCTCATCATTTTAAAACTTTTGAATAAACAATTTGTTGCAAGAACTTAATATGTCGAGTGATAGTGATACTGACGATTTATTGACTCCGGAGGAATTGAAAGTAACTGCTCAAGCAGTGATTGAGGACCTCTTACCACAAAAGTCAAGGATCAGATATAATAAAGCGTATGCAGATTTTCTGCAATGGAGAAGTGAGAAAAATGCACAATCTTTTTATTTTCCTTGTAGGTGTAGTATAAAGCACTATGTATAACTCGGGCGAAAGTTTGATTTCTTGGTGTACAATGTACTATTATTTTGACTGGTAGATGGCAAGAGTTGATCATCAATTCAACCAATTTGTAAGCTTTATCAACTACTTAGCCAATAGGGTGTGATCAATAGTGAAATCTCAGCCACCAGATGTCGCTCTTCCGATTGGACCAAATGAGTGATTCTGATTGGTCGAACCGACTAAATAATGTTAATCTCAAATCTTTATACAGTCGAAGGATTCATGTAAGTATGGATTACCTAATCATGATCGTCATGGAATTATTTGTCACTTATCTTCTCCAAAGCTAGGAATGACTTACGGCAACTATCTGTTCATCTCCAGCGAGCGCGGCCTTCATCAGAGCCGTGAGCCCTGAAGAATCCGGGGCATCGATACCAGCCGCTGGCAACAGTGTCCTGACGCCTCCCAACAGCTCAGCCCTGCCGCTGAGCAGTGCCCGCTGGGCGACCCCCACAGCCGCTCTCGTCAGCTCATCAGGTGTTCGAACGCACCGTGACCAAACTGGTTCTATGGCTTCTTCCAAGCTATGATATAAGCAAAATTATGAAACAGTGCCACCAGTTCCTCATAAGTCTGTGATAAACTTATTTACGACGAGTACATTTTCAATTTGGATAAAACTATAGGTATGGCTAAAAAATTTATGAAACTTTACCATGAAATAGTGAAAATTCGTGTTAATCGCAAGTCTTATACTTATCCATTGAACTTGTATATTATGCTTAGAATAGAATAGAATAACTTTATTTACTGAACAAAGGTACAATAATGGTGTAAAAATAACAATATTTTTCTTCTCTTTGTTCTACCTAATAGGCATGCAAACATCATATATTGTGGTTATAAATTATAGAACATTAGGAATAAAATAATCATTAAAAAAAAAAAATTAAATTAAAATTATACATTACAAAATTAAAGAAGCAAAAGGAAAAATAATAATAATAATATAAAATAAGATGTCAATTCAATTAAATAATTATGTCATGTCACTGTATCGGCTAGAAAATCTGTCACACTATAATACGCTTTATCTATAAGAAATGCTTTAAGTTGCCTTTTAAGTATTACATAGCTTTGGCTTTTCCAGGTTTTAGGCAATTTATTATAAATAATGGGAGCCATGCAAAAGATACTCTTGCGCATAAGAGCAGTCCTAGCTGCGTGTAATCGAAGCCTGCTATCATCACGTCTATTTCTCGAAACCGAGTCTGCTAATCGTGGGAAGAGATTTGGGTTTGACTTCACAAAGAGCACGATTTCCAAAATGTAGATGGCTGGCAGGGTTAATAGTTTGTGTTGTTTAAAATATGGCTTACAGCTATCCGTAACCTTGAGTTTGAACATCGATCGAATAGTTCTCTTCTGCGCTTTAAATATAATTTCCTTGTCCGTGGAGTTTCCCCAAAAAATTATGCCATATCTAAGAAGTGATTCTACTAGGCCGTAATAGGCTGTAAGCAATGCATCTGTATTGTATTAAGTATATATGAAAGCCTAAATAGAGCATAAGCACCAACTTGTTAAATAAGCTTGCATTTAGACATGGTTTTGTGACACAAAATTTTGCAACTAGTTAATTAAGACTAGAATAAATATATAATGTATTTTCAATCTCGGATAAGTTTTAATAACTTTTTACGTGAATGTCATTTGCATAGATGTTACGTTTCCTTTCATAATCAAATAAGTAGTTATCTAAATCCTAGTAACAGTCATTGTTACACTTACGTGACAGGTCTCGGTGGGCAGTCAGCATGTGGCAACAACAGCCTCGCGGCCTGCATGACGTCATCAGCGTCAGGCACGGCGGGGGGCGGTCTCAATGCTGCATGTGCTCGAATCACCCGCACCCACTCGCCCAGGGGAGGGAGCGCCCCCGCTCCGCGCTCGCCCCATAATCCTGCTCCACCGCAACTGCCGCCACTCACGCTCAAATGCTCCAGCTAAGGGTAAGAAAGTAAGAGAGGGAGAGAGAGCCATTTAAAAATATAAGTACTTAATTTTTCATGAATTTTGTTTTTCTTTTTTTAATGTAACATTGGGATGGACATTTTTTGATATAAAAAAGGAGTAACGGATCATGTTTGATTACCTGAGAACACCTCATAAAGTAATAAAGCGCTCGTTCAGCAGCTGGTGACAAGGGAGGCAGTCGAGGGTGCACTCTTCTTAGCACGGCTCTTAGCTCAGTGGCCGAGCCCGCACATGTCGTGAGGAGTACGGAAGCTGTGGACCCTGCTGAACTGTTGTTCGATCCCGCTGAAGTTCCTGAACCACCTGAAAGACATTCTTGGATAACTCAGTTTTAGATGAGGTTACCGTATTTACCACAAAATTGCACGCCTTAGAATTAAGTATTCACGTGTACATTTTTAAGGAAGTGGGGCAGTATGGTATTTGCACCTAGTCGACGATAATTACGTTGTAGACAATTTTGATTATGATTGTTACAGAAATTCAGGATCCAGGTGGATAGGACTTTGGAATAAAGTAAGGAAGGGTTCATGGCACGTACCAGACCCGTTGGTAGTGATCCCCGAATCGTGACTCAGCCCCAATTGTCTGTGTTCTGTTCTTGATACTCCTGAAGAGGATCCTGATCCTAAAGAGCTCATGGACTCCCATCGGGACAGAGACAACGCTCCTGCCAAGAAAAAATACTTAATAAATGAGCGGTTTTACAGGTGATTTCAAAATAACAGGACTGACAATTCTTAAAAAAATATTGTATCGTATTTATCATAAGTACCTAACTATTAGTATCGTTCGCTCTTTATACGGAATAGGTAAATCTATGCGAAGTGTGCTTGTGATGGGTGGAACAAAGACTTATCTCCAATCTCTTTGGGTGGTACATTATCAGGCTCATCTCAGGATCAGGTATTTTAATAATATCATCAAAGTAAATATTTATGTTATTCTACCTGATGCCACTCTGCCAGCGTTTAAATGACTGTACGGTTGCAGCAAACCCCAGAGATCAGCACAGTTGGCGACAGCATGGTCCACCACGGCGGGGGTGATGGAAGCGTTGTGGGAGCTGCTGCCGGCGATCAGTGCAATCTCCTCCAGGAGTGTCTCCATGCCCGCGCACAGGTAAATTGCTGCATACCTGGGCAAAACAAAAAGGGGTTAGTTTCTATAGCTTTAATCTTTGTAGTTTCACTACGGCATTGCAGTACTCCGTACAACTACAGTTAAGATTGGCTAATCGATAATGTTATCAGTGTAATTAAAACTGTGTACACATATATTATAATTACTTACTCATGCACAAAGGAAGCGACGCGCACGTCAAGCATCCAGCGCTGGAAGCGGCCGGGCGCCAGGCTGGTGCGCGCGCGCGCCGCCGAGCCCAGGCGCCGCGCCGCACTGCCCGACGTCGCGTACATCGTGGCTGCTCGCTGGCAACCCTGCGGAACACACCATTATAGGTAAGCCGTCTCATTTAAAGTAAAGTAAGTAAGTAAAAATTATTTATTAGAACACCAAATCATTATTAAAAATTATAAATCCAATTTAAAAAAAATATCTAATTTAGGATCCAGATATAAAAATAAATACAGAATAATTACAATAATACAGTGCCTTTATACTACATTATACAAGTTGCAACTGAGTTCAAATGTCTCAGACCTGCTATGCTATGATGGTGCCTAAAAGGCCACAGCTCAACATATTGTTGCCATTTGACGCATACGGATAGTAGCTTAGTTGGAAAAGCGGCGGAACGGTATTCTTAGGTCAGAGGTTCAAGTCGTGTCCCCATTTTTTTCAACTGATTTTAAAATTCAGTGGTAAGATTACAGTCACAAGTGGAACGAAGACCGGAAGTTTAAATTGGGGTAATTGAGGTAACCTGGTTTACCTTTATGCACGCATCAGCGAGTGGTGTGCTCAACACGATCCTGAATGCACCAGCTACTTCATGCTTCGAGCAGAAACCGAAGTTTTGGGAAAGCCGTTGCGCTTCGCGTGATATTCTCACCAAGGCCCTGCAGAAATAGTATCGTTTCTATTATTCATCAAAGTAGTATCGCAATAAAAAAATAAGGAATATAAAAACATCTTTTGACTGTTTTTATATTCCTTATTATTTTTTACTTTGTTGATGACCTTTTGACTGTGTTCTTTTGGTTCAATATGCAGTTAGTTAGTTAGAAAACACTAATGTAACACATAAAAACTAGATTTTTTTTTAAACAGTTAAGGTTGAATTAAAGACAACTTTAACGAAATATAATTAAATGTGTGCCATATAATAGGTGTCGTCTTATGTAGAAAAATGTCCTGCAATTACCTTTGCAATAAATAAGCGAGTCTGGAAGGTGTGTCTGGCGCAAGTCTGGGTGCTATGTCTCTGCACCTGCCTGCTTGCAAGGCTCGAGTTACTTCGCTAGCTGTCCATGGCACGCAACGCAGTTCTACCAGTCTGGAATCAAGTAAATTAAGTATTAAATTTGTAGATTAACAGCAAGTAAACTAATACAATTTCTAATATCCTGAAATATTTACCATTTTCATTTGCTTAGTTATCGTATCGTGTTATTATAAAAATAAGAACTGAGTACAGAAAAAAAAAAATTAAAGTAATCAAAAATCAAAATTCAATCGTCTACGATAAATTGGTTATACGTTTAGGCTACGGCATGCTACAGGATCGATACGGCTACGTACGTCCCGCTACGCGCTACGCCACTAAATATAATTAAATGGCACATCAAAGATTTTCAGGTTTTTAAATTTGCGTCGATATAAACATTTTTACCCCTAACATTTTACTTAATTCACACCATGCTATTGTTCGGTAAATTTGTATTTACCTGTTATGCGAATCTACCCACACGAACTCATCGGCGCTGGTGACGTTTGTGCAGACAGTGTCCAGCGACGGCTGGCGCACCAGTGGCGCTCGTCTCCTGCGGGCCTCGGCTGCACTTCCACTTTCTGCAATAAAACGTATTATAACATTGCACCTATATGATCCAAAAGGGTTTGGCAGAGGTATAGCACCCACTTTCACCTGCTATGTACTGCCTGAGCCTGATAGGCTCAATCCTATCACAGTCTGATGAGATAGGATTGAGGCTATCGCTAATTACTGGGCGTGATTCTAATCTCCGTACTGAGATTTCCTGGCAGAAAAGCCTCAAGTAACACTTCTGCCCGCCCCGGGGATCAATTTCGAGACCTCGCGGTGAGAGGCTGCATACGTTCGCTGGACCAACGAGGCACTCAAGATATTTTTATTGGATTGCTAATTCTATAACTTGCTAGAAGCAGATGAAATGAAATCAGTTATATGTGCTTTTATTCATTTTATCTGGTGAGTGTGGCGTTTGCAATATAGGCGATAACACAGATGCACGTTCACAGAAAGACAACCGTTTTGTGTGTACAGTCAGCAACATGAGTAGCTACACAATATAACAAATTATCAAACTCACTTATTTCTCAAAATCGTTATTATTTCATGGCTGCATGGAAGTTTAAACATTTCGAAATGTTCAGCAACTATTATTGCTAACTGTACATAATAAGTGGCACAAGAGGCAAAACACAGTAACCCTCAAGTAAAGCGACGCATCTACAATCTGCTTTTGTGGATTGTTGATGTTTATGGACCGTAGTCCACGCACTATAATGTGGACCGTTTGCTTTTCTCGTTATATAAACAAAGTAAAAAGTATCATAAGACCTTGTGCTCCATTATTGCTGCCTCCCCCCGCGCTGGACGCTCCACTGGTGGCTGTACTGCTGCTGTCCCTGGATCGTAGCGTCAGCTGCTTGATAGCAGACCTGATGTCTTCTAATCCACCACCTCCGGGCCAGGGTGACTGTAACTAGAGGCAGAAAGCAGCAATATAACTAATTTGCAACAAAATAAATTGATGCTCCGTGGTTCACTTAGTTTTAATGGTAATCCATAAATCTATAGCTTGACATTGAGTCACGAAAATTAAATGCACGTCATCGCATAATGTACAGCAATGGTTTTGGCAAAAGTGGTCGGGTAGGTCGGCAAACGTTATGTTTGTCTGATACTCTGTAGTTCACTGAAAACGTAACTTGTAGAGTTCGTGAGCTGAGCCCTAAGAAACTTCTTCAGAAAGTTGTTCATCGTACTTAGAGAGTAAACATTCTAAAAGTACTGAAGCCTAGGAGGTACGCCGGAGTTTCCACAAGGTCCCATTTTGTGTTATTCGCAAATATTTTTACCCTTGGATAAATTATTAAAAAATGGCGCGGTCATATTAGTACGCGAAAACGCGACAATTTCATTTAAAATTCGCAGAGTTCTTAGCGACTTCATCTCAAAGGACTGTGCCGGACCGTTATTGATATGCTAAGATACCAACCTTAGTATGAGGTCTATGTTTGGTCCTGGCATGCGGTGGCTGTCGTGGTCTTCTCGGCTCCTCCCGCCCCGCTTCCCCTCCGCCCCCGCTATCCGACATGGACGCGTGCCCCGAAGACCTGTTCTCGTCTGAACTGCTGTTGCATTCGTGGACGCCATTCTGTAGGAAGGTCACTAATATTATAAATGCAAAAGTTTATCAATGTGTATGTATGTTTGCTACTTTTTCACGCTCCGAGTAATGGGCTGAATTTAATGAATTTGGGCATACCTTTACCATTATTAACTTAACTAGCTTCGATATTTTTATGCTATTTCCCTCAAACTTGAGGAGCTTCTTTCAAGTTTGAAGTATATAGCAAAAAGTCGGCAAATGAAACAGAGGCGACTCGTCCCAAGGTGCGCTGGGGCAGTGCACACCCATAAAAATACACAACCTATATGAACTGTAACATTATTCGGTGTTAAGTACTCCCGAGTTAAGCTCGTACGATGCCGCGATGGCTAGAACTGAATTCCATAACAGTGAAAAAGAAACATGCGATCCAGTGCGTGAAACAAAAAAATATACGAGAAATTCGAAATTAAGTAAATGTTGAGCTTGGCTCCTGAGTCCTGTGGATGCTATTCGCGAGTGAAACAGGAAAGCGCGGCGGGGCGCGTGGATATTGCATGCTTGCCGATCTTATGTAAACAAAACAAACATCTACGTCGCCATGTCGGTCACCAATGAATTATTCTTTTAAATAAGTTATTAGTATTTAAATGGTTTGTGCGAGATATTTCATGTTAAAAATGGAACAATACAGATAAATCATTTATTAGTTAAAGTGAAAAAACTTAAAATGCATCTCGCTAGCTCGTAGTGCCGTGCAGCACCTATTGCTACTATACCAAAACTAATAAAACTCTCTTTTACTCGTGGTTTCGTTTTTCTTTTTAATGTGGATGTGATTCTGAGCTGAAGATAGTTTATGTAAGGTATGTTTTAATTTTTCAATAAAGTTATATAACATATATTAATTCATTTCATTACATTTATTTACATAAAATGTGGTATTACAATGTGACAATTATAAATAAAGCTCAGTGGCATTTATTTATCAACATACACTTTTGTAATTTTTGTAAGAGAGATATATAATTATTAGTTTCTCGAACATTCCGCGGAACAATCTAAAGTGTTTTGAGTATGGCGAGTGTAGCATTCATGATGATATCTGCGTCACAAAAAGAACTCATCGTCACTTGTTATGAAACAAAGATGGCTGCTGCCTCTGATGCTTTCGCTTTCAACAATATTTAAAGCTTCCCACCGATTACGCTTTTCCCTATCAAGAGATCGTGGGATAATTCAAAAACAATGGTAATTTAGTTTTTGTAGCGGTAACACTTTCGCCGCGTAACGCCTCGCACTGCTAATTATTGAGATGGTTACCTCGATGTGATCACAATGCGACTAATTGTTGGCAAATGTTTGAACAACTTATTAAAAAAAGAGGAAAAAAAAATAAAAATATAGATTAAAGAGTGATAGGTTATCGTGGTACGGGCATGTAATGAGAAGGGATGGAAGTAATGTTATTGATACAATTCAAAGAATCAATGTTGTAGGTTATAAGGGCAAAGGAAGATTGAAGAGAAGAAGGATCGATTGTGTGAAAGATGACGTCTGAAGGTAAAGTATGGAAGGATGAAACATATTGAGCTGACCCTAAGCAATGAAGGCTATCGTATTTTATCTCACTAGGTGCCGTCACTGTAGAGTAAGGTCTGTCAAAATTCGTTGACAGATATTGATTTAACCCAACCATTTGATACGTTGTTATATAGGCACAGTTCTTTAGGTTCATGAAAACAAACATTTTACAACAAAAAATATTAAGAAGCACGGATTTTTAGTTTCAATTTCAAGTGGGGACATAAATACGTCCGTTCTTATTGCTCTCATATTATTATGTGCGTGCCTCATGCACAAGTGCGTTCTCTGTCACTCGTATAAAGTTTGTCTTCAGACCGCTCTAGAGAACTGTGCCTCTATAGACATTGTTAACTTAATGACCGCATAGCCAACCCGCAAACAGTGACATTTAGGAGACATCACGTTATATAGGTATAAGTGGAAAATTCATACCTCATTTGGATAAGGGCAGGTGGATGACGAAAAGACCTACTCAATACATCACATTTAGCCGTATTCTTTACACTTCAATTCCTCATCACCAAGAGTATTCGTAACTTACTGTTTTAGTTAAGTTGGAGTGCTTTGCAACTTTTTTAAAAAAGTTGTATCACGATGATTGCGTGATCTTTGAATTTACATTTAAATGAAACATGCAAAATGCATAATACGTATAATGGGTTCCGTAAATTAAGGGGAAAACGTTATCTGAAAGAATATAATGATTTAGTGACAAAAAGCCGCTTACCAATGTTCAGTACATGATTCGACTGATTGACTTAAATAAATAAATGACTGACATGTTATCAGGAATGCAAAAAAAAAAAATAATCAATACAAATAAATAAAATTGTAGTGGCTGTTTTTAATGTCAAAAAAACAATGTTTTTTTCAGTTGATATAGTTAGTTGCGCGATACCTATGCCTAAAATATAGTTTTTAAAATTTTTGTCTGTCTGTCTGTCTGTTTTGTATCGGCGACTCTACTAAACGGCTAAACCTACCAGGCGTACTAACATAGGTTACTTTTTATTGATGTATCTACCACGCAGACGAAACCGCGGGCGAAAGTTAGTTTGTTTGTTTGTAGCGCTAATTTCGGAAACTAATGATCGGATTCAAATAATTATTTTTGTATTTGATAGTTCAACTAAACATTAAAGTTTTTGATATTTAACATTACGCTGAACTCCATGGAAGCGGGGCAATAACGTGTAACGCGGGTCAAAGCACGGAAGCAGCGATTTATTTAATATAACGAACTCCACGCGGACGAAGTCGCGAGTAAAAGCTAGTTAGTACTAGTTACTTACCAATGCGAACAAAATAATAAAAGGTTTCTAAGAATTCCAACACGTCGAAAGGGGTATGTAACGAGATCATTGCCGAAATGATTACTACATTTTTGTCGAGATGTTTGTAAAACCCCATGGGATAAAGGCGTGATATTATGTTTACGTATTTCGTAAAAAAAAAGCTATTGCTTATAACGGAACCCTTAGGGCATGAGTTCGATTCGCACCTGTCCGGTTTTTATTACATACAGTTATTGTAAGAATCGATTTTCACGCACGTAACAAAATGGTCAGTCTGCCCAATATTCGGAATCCCGTAACTTTAATGTCGTTTTAGCGTGCGCACGATTCGGATTTTATCCATTTTCTATCGACTTGTTTACGGGGCCGCGGGTAGTAAGCTAGTTAATATAACTAATTCCACAGCAGAAATGCAATAGCTAGTCTAGACTAAAATAAATCTTTTTCAAGATTTTATTTTTTTGTCTAAATAAAATACTTGTTTTTTTTTATAATATATACAAATAAACATTACTAATTTGGTTAATCCCCTCTAGCTAAGCTTAATTCGCTTGTTTTAGGTGAAAGTTCACGTCCGTGGTGTAATGGCCAGGGTTCGAACCCACTATCTCTCGATCGAAGACCGATGCCTTATCCACTGCGCCACGGCCGCTTATTCGAAAAAGTCTTTATCATTTAAATGCTACATTATTCCTGAGTAACACATATTTTATCGAGGTAACACGCGGGCGAAGCTGAGCGTGGATGCTAGTGTGCATTAAACTGTTAGAGCTCCTCCATGACCGTCTTCACAGAAATAAATAAACCCAATATAAAGTAAACAAGTTACTTTGATCTGTTTCCAGTAAATTGTAACTGTATGTGGTGAGATGTAATGAGGTTTGCAGATGCGGAGATGTCCACCACAAATAGATCAGTGTGTTTATCGTGTAGAACACGGTTCGAGCTAACCCGGGGGATTGCTCATTACTTGTGGTTACTTGGTAAACGCGTGTTGGTCATATCAATATTATGGTGGTTTTCTACTTTTTGTTTCATAGATTCATACGACGATGTAAAGCGACATACGTGTAGTACTTACTCCTGGTGCTAAATAGTTAACTAAAGCTCCTGAATCTTCGCTTCGGGTACTACATAGTACTATAAAGTTCATGTGTTATAACATTAAATCCTTGTTTATGAATCATACTATCTATTAAAGAAAACCGCATCGAATCCATTCCGTTGAAAGATCTAAGCATACGTTACAAGTGTTTATATTTACCCAGTTCGTTTTATTAGCTTGGTATAATCAACACCCTTAGCAATTACCTATCTTCCATCGCACTAAGTAAATAGATACAGTATACATGTCTAACTTGAATTAACGTCCATAGACTTGTTATATACCACACCCACTAGCAACATCCCATTCACACAAAGTGAAGCTAGTGATGCTTTCGCCCTCACGATAGATCACAAGAGCTCTACCACCGTCACGAGTATTGCATCAGCCTGGTGACAGCGGCATACCGACGTCCGGGAATGCTGACACTGCGCAACGTGATCGTATCGCTACCGAGTACCTGCGTTCTGCAATTACGGCACTCTTGGTACAAACATCGACCAATTGTCACTATTTTTAAGAAAATGTAGTAATAATTTTAAATAAACCTAGTTTTAAGAGCAATTCTGGGTTTTCTTGCATCCTGCTGCCGCACAAACGTATTTGGCGCAGTCGATAGGACCTCGAGGACTATATGATGTATCTACATCTAGTCCTGGAAGCTGTCAAGCCCTGAACGAGGACCCGAACCTTCACGTCGTGCAAGCAGTAGGAGTATCCGAACATTGATACCGCAGTTACCCAGATGCTATATTTTGTAAGTACGTTTAAATCTTTTAGTGATTTGCCCGTAGTTATTTCCTTTTAAGTTTTTCCTATACCTTCCAAAATTTTCCTTCAGTGAGATTTGCGGAATTATAGGATTATAGGTTAATGATAAAATTTTCTTTTATAGTAGTAGACAAAATAAGACTTTTTTTTAAATTTTAGTTTGCCCTAGAACTTCTAAAATTTTCCTTCTGTGAGAATTGCGGAATTATAGGATAGGTTTAGGAATGATCTAGTATTATAGTGAGAAGTATAAAGTGCACAGAATTTAATCGTTAAAATCTGTTTTGCATTATACTGATATGTTAGAATATTTTATAAGGCCTTAGGTTAGAATATTTTATAAAAGCCCTTAGCTTAGTGCCAACGCAGCGTCTGATTTTATAATGTTAATATTTTTTTGCGATTTATTAATCTGTGGGATAAATTGTATTCTATAATTTATAAATTTAATGGAATTCGAATTTAATAAAAGTAAAGCCAACCTAATTAGTAAATTTGAAATAAATTCACCGAGCTTATAAAGTCTCACTTAAGCCGACGTAGAGTAAAATGAAGTATTTGCGAAGTTAAATATAATATAATTATATATTTTGTAACATAATAATATAATATAATAACTGAAAATTTATTTCATCGAAATATATTAATATGTATAACATGTTCATTTAAATTAATTTATGTATTATATTAAATAATTTTAAATAAGATTTTTTTTTGTATATGCATTAAAAATTATTTATTCCTTTTGAAAGAAAAAAATACCTACCGTATATTATACGACAGACTTAGTTTCAGGATGATTACCAATCCACTAATTAAGTTTTATATCGAGTTAATCCTTTCTATAATAATATATTACTCATTATTACAACCTTCTTCTTTCTTTTCTTTCTTCTTCGACAATTTAGAAATGTATTAATAAAATAAATATTCATTTCATAATTCAACACCTCTGCCCCTCCTGGGTAATAGGCGTGATGTTATGTTAAATATATAAATATATATTTTACAAAAAAGTGTATCTTTTCCTTTTGTTATACTAAAAGGAAATGTTGTATTTAATATTATTAATAATATATTATAGTATATATATATTATATATATAGAAAGCCTTGCATTTGAAAAAAAAAAACAAAATTACATTAGAGAAATGATAAATAAAATAATTTTAATTTTACTTTTCTGTTTTAGTTATTTAAATATAATTAGTTAGACCAATTAGTTGAAACAAATCGTACCACTTAGTATTTTTATTAATATCTTTAGGTATTCGAGATTAAAATAATAAAAATATAAAAAGCTATTTGAAATAGTTCAAAGTTGTAAAATTTAATAAAAATTGAATATTTAATAAAAAGTATAATAATATATTAATTGGAATAAAAATATAGAACATAATTATTTTACGATTCATTAAAATAATTAGAATTAAAAAAAATATACTTTTTAAATACATTGGAGTAATAATACGTAGTATTTTAATTAATGTCTTTCATCAAATAAATATATTATTTTATTCAAATCAATCATAAAAAAATATAAGTACCTTTTAAATTTTAAAATAGAATAAAAGTCTGTTAATTTAATGTAACTAAATAAATATATATTTATAAATATATACATATATAATACAATTTTAATTATTTTTAAATTAGACAATATTTTTAGAATATTGCAAGTCGAATTTAAGTATTTTAATAAATAAATTTATCATTAGGTAAGAATATAGACTATAATAAAATATGGATGTATAAAAATAATTTATATATGATTATAATAAATTAAAAAATGTATATATTAAAGTAAGTTATAACGTTTAAAAAAAACTTGAAACGTTTTAAAATAAAATGAACAAGTAATAATATCAATAAATTTAAATTGATTATATGCATCTAAATTTAAATTTAAATTAATATTAATAATTTAGTCAATAGCAGAAAAACTCGTGTTATATATTTATATAAATATATAATAATATATACAATTTTATTATATTTCAAGAAATATACTCGTCAATTGAATAAAACATATGTAACTGACCAGGAATAAAACTTTCTGTAAAACCCTGTTTTAAGATCTCTGATTTGAATCGGCTGTTTTATGATATGCTGCTAATATGATTCAAATGAATCGGTGGTTTTATTATAATATGTTTTATTACCATCGGGTTGCAGTTTTTTGTAAGACGGGTTTTTGGTACAAATAAAGGTACATTTTGTATAATTTTTCATAAGAGTGAGATGTTTTCATACTTTTAAAAAAAATGTCGTAATATTCTTTAAAGAATTTTCAAAGTTCATTAATGTAGAGCGATGAAAATGATAGGAGTTCAGTTCATGCTTAATGAACATTGGGGCGGCATGAGTCTGACCATTTCAAAATTAAAGTTTGCTCTAATGTAGTATGTATAATAATGTAATGTATAAATTTTTCATGATAATTTTAAATTTGATTTAGATTAAAAAAAAATTATTCAAATAGTTTCAAATAAAAATTTATTTAATTTATAAATTGGACATAAGCCTAAAATTGGATTTAAATGAAATAAAATATCGAAAAAAAAAAATCTGTATGAGATTTAGTTTTTCTCTTATTATTTATTACATTATAATTTATTATAATTCATAACTATCAAAATAATGTATTTCAAATTTAATTTGTTAATAGGTACATATAACATATTATATTGATAATGGTTAATCAACTAGGTATTAGAATAACTTTTTATAGAGTGGTTAAAATGCATTAATGCAATCAATCAAAATCATTTATTTCAACCATTTGATACAAGGGTAATAATTAATTTTATTAATCAGAATTCATAATTATGATATATTATAATAAAGGTAATTAATTAATTGAAGTAAATTTAAAACATTAAAGTATATATATATATATATATATATATATATATAGTATTTATAGTAATATAGATTAAAACTATCAAATCAAATTAAAATCTTATGATCATAATATATAAATATAATACATTTCTGACTGACAGAGAAATTAAAGTTATAAAATTTAATTTAATTCGTTAAATTAACTTTAAATAATTAATTTAATTTATTTTTTTAAATTTGGTTTAGACTATTACATTATTATTTAAGTATAAAAAAAAAAATTATAATACAATATTTATTTACTATGATAAATTATAATATAAGGATTTTGTGTAAGATATATAATAATATATAAAAGTTAAAAAGATAATTAACAAAAGTTATATTATATTTTAATCTAACCGCACTAAAAAAAAGTTTAGTCAAGGTTTTAGATTTAATAAACTTGCAATTAGTTCATTTTAAAGAATTTCTAGCATTTATGACGCTATTTGCTATTTAAACATAAATCGGATGTTGCAAATTCAATAGTTCTAAGAAATAATTGGTAATCAAAATTCATAAAAAAAAAAGAAAATAAATTATGATTGTTAAATAATCATTTTTTTTAAATAATGGCCGTCGGACTGAATGTTTAATCTTGTTCTCTGATAAAATTAAAACTCTATCAGGCATTTTTTCTAAATTCTCCTACATAGCTATAGAATCCTATATATTATATAGAACCCTAGGGTTAGGTTAGGTAGAACGATTTTTTTGTTTTATTAGCAATAATGCGACAGAAAATTTATTATGTTCTCTATCGCAGAGATCTGATATAATATATAGTTTATGTTAGTTTTAGGAATTACTTTAATTTTATAAAATAAGGTAACTTTTAATCGTAGTGACAATTCAATAATAGCTTTAAAGTTCCCAATTGTCTATCCCATTACTATCCACAGTTCCTATCTTTAATATTCTTTCCATTTTTATTTGGCAATTCACGAAAAAGGTTTAATGTACAATAGAGGCTGAATGCCCGAAGTCCGTTCCAGACTATCTGCGTCGACACAACATCCAATACAACGATGCAAGCGACCGAATCTACCAACTCATTACTACGCAGCAAATCGTCGACCTTTGGAATCAGAAACTCTGACAATAGAAGCCGTACCAGAAATCCAGAACCACTCTATGATCTACTCGATGTAACCTTCACAACCTGCAAGCGCTCTCGAGAAATAGCTGTGAATAACCGCTATGCCATGATATTCGGTCCATGAGTACTAAGTATCGAGTTAGTGCTACGAAGGAACTTGAAACAACGTTCGCGAATCACTATAGAAGACGATAACGCATTAGAACTTCACCCTGGTGCTGCTTGGACTGCCTTTTCAGCGATACTCACGAACATTTTCGCCAGTAGTCGCTGATCTTCGGGAGGGAGATGTTATATACCACACCCACTAGCAACATCCCATTCACACAAAGTGAAGCTAGTGATGCTTTCGCCCTCACGATAGATCACAAGAGCTCTACCACCGTCACGAGTATTGCATCAGCCTGGTGACAGCGGCATACCGACGTCCGGGAATGCTGACACTGCGCAACGTGATCGTATCGCTACCGAGTACCTGCGTTCTGCAATTACGGCACTCTTGGTACAAACATCGACCAATTGTCACTATTTTTAAGAAAATGTAGTAATAATTTTAAATAAACCTAGTTTTAAGAGCAATTCTGGGTTTTCTTGCATCCTGCTGCCGCACAAACGTATTTGACTGCTTGATATTAGTTCCTTGTTTACCAAAAAAAAATTGAAGCGGGGTCTGAGCTGTCTTTATTCCGTCCAATCGCTCTCCCATCTGAGCTATACACGCCTCATTCCAAATCCACAAATCTTTTGACTGTACGATGCACATATTGCCGGACGTCTTGTATTATCTATTGTACCTACATATTAGTAGGTTGAAACAACAACATTGATGTTACAATCAATGTCGCGTGATAAAACCCCGCTTCAAGACCAATTTTTTTTTCGACTGTTTCTTAGTATTTGATTGCTGAGCATGGCTAAATGCTATATAAAAATCAATTAGAAAAATCCTACTTATAATGTAAATGGGTTTTTTTAAAGATGCATGGATATTTACTACTCTTTCAAACAAAAAATACCAAATCGATTTATAAAAATTTAGCATTTTGCTTATCGCCTAGATTTACATATAGGCTTTTTATCGACGTACCGGCGGCCTTACCTGTACAGGTTGTGCTGTTTCCACGGGTCGATGATGATGATCGTGCTTCGGTGGTCTCCTCTCCAGCGCATAGCTGTTCTGTGCGGGCGCACTGCGCACTGGCGCGCTGGCCACCGTCAGCTGCGACACTGCGCTCACCGCCTTGAGCTGCGCACAGCTTGGACCCTCGTTCTGTGGCTGCGGGCTGTCGTCGTGATTTGCTGGAATAATAGTTATGATTAGTAACATAATACTAGTTTGAATGTTTTTCCACTACACGGTAACGACAAATTTGCATTTGCTTGGTTTGTACGCTGTGCCGTCGCCGTCTTGCGGAACGACGCGCTCTATGCTTGCCAACAGTGTCGTGCATTTTAAACGCCCTTTGTATCTTATCATTGTTTTTGTATCTCATCATGTATAACTTTTCAATCGCAAGTTTTCTGATACCACCGAGGTGGCAATCAAGCTGACGACCTCAATGGTAGGACCACCGGATAGTTTAAACTTACGTTTATTAGTGGGTGAGGTGGGCCGTGGAGGCGTGGTGGCTCGATGCGCGTGCGGCGGTGGGGACAGGCGGCGGGCGTGGGCCGGTGCGGGCGCAGCCGCCGCGCTCGGCACCCGCACGCGCAACGCCCGCGCGCCCGACACGCCGCCGCACCACGCGCCTTCGTCTGACGGACGACAGCCGCTTGATGGTCTGAGGAATGACAGGACTTGTGAGTGACGCAGAAATGATAATTTAATACACACATAATATTTATTTAATCAGTTAACAACATTACATAAAACAATAGAGCCACAATGTATAAGTATTTTTGGCCATTGTTTCCTTTTATGAGCAAGTGAACTAAAAAAATATTTACTTAGCAGCTTTGTTCATTACGCATTAATAAATGAAATGCTAATTCTCCTCTTTCACTTTTATATGTATTCACTTTTAAAAGAGTAAAGTATTTCCGTGGTTGGGTTCACCGCTCGATTACAGCAAGCGCATAACTGTTACGGGTATAAAAAGCAGATTAGATTCATTCAATCCAAGTCACCTGTAACCTCGTGCCTAAAGAGGCTGACGTCGATGACCGGATGACGGTACGTTAGAGTTTGTCAACGTGAATCATCTCGCCATACTCAGAAGGGTTCTACAGAGGTGTATAACATCCACACTTCACCTGTTATGTTAAGGTACCGTGTGATAGGGGACGAGCCTATTGCCAAAAACCGAGCATATTTCCAGACTTTGTGTTGCTACTGAAAATTGCCTGGTTGTAAAATCCTAAATAAAAGAAAGAAAGAAGCCTTTAGTCTAGTCGCCCTTAATATTTTTTGGATGTCATGAATAACAAGGTTGTATGCTAAAAATCAAGCTATGATGAATATTTCCATTATAAAAAGGTCTCGCATAGTATTATAGGCTTTCCGTGCAATGCGAGATCAGCTTGTATGTGTGTGAACATAGGTACCTATTTAGAGTTAGATGTAATTGGGTGAATTGCGCAAGCATAAAAAATACACGGCAAACCTGAGAATGGTAGTGAAATCAGCTGATTTTTTATTTTATATATTTTTTCTCAAAAAGTAAGTACTTCTCTACCTTGGCAAAAAAAAATCATTGATTTCTACCCTATAATATACCAAAAAAAAATAATTACAAAGTGTCATTTTATCATCACGGTGGTCTGTCCCGACCCCAATTTCACTCATAAAATACCTTCCCCTGCAAATATATTTATAATATTGATTTAAATCGGTTGTTTTATCATTAAATTATAATATATTCGATCAAATAAAACCATTTTTGTTTGTTTATTTTTTTTCTCATGGATTTGACAGGCAGTCAACTTTTGTCTGGCAAATAGTTATCATTTCAGAGGACAGTAAGTTTTAGTAGAAAAGTCACGTCGACATTGCGTTGTTAGGCCCTTCTCACCTTTCCTCACTTCGGATCAGGCCGGCTCAAGCTCTAGACGCGAACGCACCAGTCCCAACGTCTTGCGGTTTCCCGCCACAAAAGTAAGTTTATCATTTCAGTGATATGGGGACAAAAGTAGAATCATTTCGGTGGCTGTTATAACTCGAGCTAGATTCGTTAAATTTGTTTTAAAATTGTGTATTTAATTTCGCCGTAAGTACTGATTTGCTTGAGTAGTGTTCATATTGTTTTAAAAATTTTATCACACAGTAAGAAACGGTGCACAGTCTATCATTTCAGTGGTAATTTTTTATCATTTCGGTAGACACTTTTCATTTCAGTGGACTCTAAAAAATTCACCCTTAAATATTTATGTAAATTTTGATGATATTTAATGTCCACTGACACACAATGTTATAAAATAGGCTACAGTTTTTTTGTCACTAAAAATATATAGATAGCATTGAAATTAAAAAAAAATACCGAAATGACTCAAAAAAATCGCTTGTTGAAATTCACCCAATTACGGACTCCAGAAAATATACTTTCTAAGTAACATAATTGTGATAACGGAGATCTATAATAGAAGATGATATAATAACAAAAAATTATATCGATTAAATGAAGGGATTACCGAAACCGTAGCGTAACGCGTAACTAATGTTTTTATATTATACGAGTAACGGATACAACTGCGAGAAGAAAGGCGTGACCGGTCAGTAATACGGTGTGTAAATGTACCAAACTGAATGTGGCCACTACGGTGGTAGAGCTCTTGTGTCAAGCTTGAAGAATCTTGCATCTCTTTTTTGTCCACTAAAGTAGCAAACCAGCACATAGCCCCCCTGTTGGTAAGCAAGACCTGAGGTATCACTCATGCGTTTTTAAAAACTTATTTGCCTGCCCCATGCTGTAGTCCCTTGGGAAAACCTCGGCAGGAAGCTTAATTCCACATCATATTTATCATTATTTAACTAAACATTAATTGAATCCTACTAAATACGTCTACGTCAATTTAGGCTCCCTGTCAACATTGTACTAATAATTCAATGTTGTTTTTTGTCGATCTATACTGTGTCACTGCTGACCAAAGGTCAGCTCCAATTTTTCCAGTCCACTCTTTCCTATGTTGCTTTCAGTTATTATGGTGTAAATTCAGGTCATCACATCTTCTAAATCTGCCTGTACGCCAGTATCCACCGAAGGCACTGCTTTGTTAGGGTGCCCAGTCTCATGATATTATGTAATGTATTCAAATAAAAGTAGACCTGGGCTTATTCGCTATTTGAGATTTTGGTTTCTTAACAAATAGTTTCTGTCAATTAGTAATTCTTTCACTCAAAACATGCATTTTTGACATAACGAAACCACGGATTACTCTCCTGGTTACTTGCCTGATATTAATACTTACGCTTAAAAACTCATTTCGAAATAGCAAAAAATCAGAGTGCGTGTTATTAATAATGGCTTACGACAATAGGCAAAACTGAATGGAAATGACCAATTTGTAAATTATCAACTGATATTAAATTATTTCTTATTTAATAGGACGAGGAATATACAAATTTATCCACTTTTATTGTTGTGTTATAGTTTTAATGGAAGTAAAAATTATTTTGTTTTACAGTTTTTTACTGAGTTGTGGCGCGCACTCTATTAGTTAATGATGTTTTATCTGTGGTTGAAATCACTTGTCGTAATAAAAAGTTTAATGGTTTTATTAATAAAAGCTAATCCATAGATATAATAAAATTTAAAATTATAAATGCCTGTCGAACACATTTAAGAAAAATCAATAAGAGGAGACTAGAACAGCAGTAGAAGCCGAAACATATTTTTTGGATTTTGTCTGCCTGTATAATTATGTTAATAATTATGCTCCTTACAAGTAAATAAAATAAATTTTGTAGATGAATTTGGGATAGATTTTTTCGAAATGTAACTCCCAAAGGGGGTAAATTAGGCAGGTTTTTCAATTTTGAAAGATATAATAACTCAGAAATATCGAAATTAACGGGGACGAAGCCACGGGCAGAAGCTATTTAACAATAAAATAATACTTTTTAAACTACATTTGAAATTGATGTAAAGAGTGAAATATGACTTCTACATTTTTAAAAATATATTTTTGCAGAAAAATATAAAATTGCTGACTGCCACTTAAAAAAAAAAAGAAAAATATTTTTAGTATTAAAACAGAGGTGAAATTTGCGGCCGCTTACCGTGAGGTTTCGCCAGCTATAAAGAGTATAAACACAAAATCATAAAAATTAAGTTTTTGGGCTTTCAATATTTAACTTGAACATCCTAACTACTTTTCCCGCCACCTCGTTTGCGTGGGATTCATTATATTAGTAATAGCTACGCCCACGTTTTGACCCGCATTAAACCTTACAGCTCCACTCCCGTGACGTTTAGCGTAATCTCAAATATCAGTTCAATATTCAGTAGATCGCGAGAATAAAATAATAAAATTAACGAACTGACTTTCGCTCGCGGATTTGTCTGCGTGGTAGCTAAATAAATTAAAACTGGATTTTATAAATAAGTATCGTTCAAATAACTATAAATATTTTGGCATTAAAATAAAAACAGACAATTAAATTTTATTTATTTGTATTGATAAAACCTTCTTGTTGACACCTACTAAAATGCATTTTTACTCTGTGGCAACTAATGTCTTTGACTGAAGAAAATTGGAACGTTTCATTACAACAAAAAGCATATAAATAGCTTTAAACTGAATAAAGAAAGTAACAAATTCAAACAATAAAACTCAAATTATTTAACTGATTATATCAAAAGAAAATTGTACATATTATAACAACAAACACAATATAAGTCATTATGGTAAGAGGTATTTTCGGAGAGATTTTCTCTTTAGTGTAAAACGAGTGCATAAAATTAAATAAAATAAGAATGGAACGCGATGTGATGGAAAAAAAAGTTATCCTCAATACAAAACAAAATATATCAAAGTTCAAGATAATCTTTTAAGACAACTATAAAAACGATATATAAATGTGATTTTAACCCTTTGCTACTGCTATGTACTAGAAACAGTGAGTATGCGTTATAATTTCTACTTAGTCCTCCGTGACACGATGAAATTACATAAAATATCTCTCACTTGTGTTGTAATGTTTTTTGTCTTTCAGGTACATTACACGAATATAGCACACCTATATTATAATAGTATTATGATAAAGATGATAGCGGCGGGTGATTTCAGAGCTAAACATTTTTTTAGACTTAAGTTTCATAAGTGCAAGAACAGCGAACATTAGAAGAAATGTTCCTGAAATTCTGTGAAATAATAAAAAATTTCAAAACTTCTGATTTTTCTTTAATATATTCTTATTTCTCTCACATAATTATCATAGACATAGACACTACGTTACGTACATAAGAAATTATAAATGTAAACTCCAAATAAATTAATAATCGTGAATACAGAATGTAAGTAGTTACATTATCTGGTGCATAACCTGTATTGTCCCATTGTTGGGCAAACCATACATGAAATGGAATGAATCAGGTTTTCATTTTTTATTAAAGTATGTAACTAGATTTGAACTACGTCGATAAAAAGCACTTACCCGTGTGCCAGAATTCATTAAAATTTGTTTAGTTTGGCGAGAAAGAGGAAGCTTACAACCTAGCTAGGTACATAATATTAATGTTTCAATATTTTGAAGATACATTATTTTCATTTAGTGCTTTTTATATCCCAGACTGGCATAATTCGTGCTACTTGTCATATTTATAAGTTTTCGTATGAAAAATTTCGAGATCTATGACTGAAAATAATATGACCTAAATTCTATTGCATTACGTATTTAATTAGTATTTTATGATATACATTAGTATTAAACAGTTATTGATTTGTTGTATAACGTTAATCTGAAGTAAAAAAACCTTTTAAATATCATTATTTTATCTCGCCAAAGTACAAGAAATCACTGAGAAACTGCTCCATGACCAGTTTCCGATTTTGACATAAGAAATTGCGTTACTTGCCTGTAAAGCTGTCAAATCTGCAAGAGGATAGTAACTGGCAAGCTGTCAATTTTTTTGCCAAGCAGTTATCAACCGTATATGTATGTAAATAAGGATGCACTAAATCCGAGATGAACCGGTTTCAAACGAAATTATTAATTGCTTTCGAAATCGACTGGAAATAAGTCACCTTTACGGAATAGCCATACGGGACATTTAATACGATGTACGAATGAATAATCAGATTAAAATACAGTTGAACAATTTAATATGGTTGACTGGTTCCTCCATACTCGAAGTCTCTAAGGAATAGTATAGTAACGTGACAGGAAACTCAACCGTTATTGTAAATAGGGTTGCATACTAAACTGTAATGGTAAATGGTTACCCTAAGGGACCATGGAGAGCCATATAATAAATATCAACAGGATGGATCGAATGAGATGAGTCGGCTCGTGACCAAGAATGATGCAAGTCATTCGAAACGTCGAGCATAGGTATTTATTTACCTTTATAATAATTACGCGATTTAGACCCGTTGTCTAATTTTTGAAAAAGGATGGAAGTGACATTTATTTATTGAAACCACTGGTCCTAGACATGGCAAAAGTATCAATTATTATTTTATATTTTTAGAGCATTATGAGTATCAATTTAATTCCATAGCAATATTTTAGTAATTTTTCTCTCCAATCAAAGATTGTCAAAGATTTTGATTCAAATTTTTAAGTTGAATTTAAGTAAATCTAAGCTCCGGTGTCAAATCATTTTATTACAATAATTATTATACTTTAATTAGTTAAGTTTTATTTTAATTTTATATTTATTTGTATTTTGATTTTGTTTTGACGTGTTCAAGCGCCCCTTGGGGCCCATGGACATAAATGATTTGATTTTTGATTTCTGATTTCTTAAATGTTTATTTCCACCGGTAAAAAACGTATTACACCGAATCAAGAAAAAGATCTTCTTTTCTGCGTATCGAATAATGCGCCATGTCTGAAACCAACAGAGGCCATCAACAAACCGGTAGCCAGGTACAAAGTCGTGTAGCCACAATCATTCAGAATTGCCGTGATGTTGTCGTCACTAATCGGCGCAATTGTCACCCATGCATGAACACAATGTGCTCCAACATTGCTCCAACAACAACATACTTTTTAAACGAGTTTAAACCTACTGGTCATGAAAAACCATACGTAGTTTTAAAAAATTGTATGAAGGACGACGCGACGTCCTTGTTCATCTTTCATGGATCTTCAAATTGTGTTCTGTTCTGAATGTTACAATGTCAACATTTTGTGTTGCGTGATCTTAATGATGATGAAGTGTCTTTGGGTAAACTATACATGGTTGGACTTTTCTTTAATCAAATCACTCAGTATCTAATGGGTGTAATATATAATGTAATACAGTGGACGCAGTATCATTGGTAAAAAACGCCATATAGGACGCAATATGACCTTCAAGATGTATATATATATATATATATATATTATATGTATATAACAGCGTGACGAATCCAGTACAAAAATGTTCATCGTAAAATTGATCCTTTTTTCTGAGAAAAAATCTTTTTTGGCGATTTGTTTGTCTGATTATGGATAAATAACATCTTTCTAGTCTAAGCTGTCCCAACCAAAAAATTTATCTAAAACTGGATAAATGTATAACGTATTAAAGTTACATTTATCCAGTAAACTTTATAAAAAACTAGGATTTGCAGAGTTTTCCGCTAGTTTTTTTTCAAGCTTCAAAATTAAAAAGTGTTTTCACAAGCTTATTCTCATAAATGTGATTTTCTTAAGTGTAAAAAAAATTCAAGACTGTTAAAGATAAGTGGTTATTTCCGAGGACACATTTTTACACACAATTGAACACTGGTAAGCGGCATCATCACGATGTCATTTTCACCAGATTTGACAAGAATCCAAGTCAAAGAATTCAAAAGATTAAGCATCCTGATAAAATATCAATGACAATGTATTTAAACATGTGATTACGTTAATCGGACACCCGTAGCTGTAAAGTTGGAACCCAAAGACACTTCAAGGCTATCAATAAGTGGGTCGCAGAGTGCATCAACACCATCACGTAAATGTCAACTCGATTGAGGGAAACAGGTGACAATGCTCGTGATTGACGGGTTAAGAGATATGATGCCTTGGTATTAGTAATCTAACGGTAGGAACACCGTTGTCAACATAATATCACGCCTATTTTACCACGATGGGTTTGGTAGAGGTGTGAAACACTCGCTCTTCACCTGTTATGGTTAGGTACTATGTGATAGGGGTCGACCCTCAGGGACGGATTCAGGAGGGAGGATGTGGGGGTCATGGACTAGAAAACTAGTTCAAAAAGGAATTGTATATCTCAGTAAATTGGAATTTTATTAGGTACTTCTTCTTCTAGCTACAACTAGTATCACATAAGGGATGCTATGCTATGCTATCGTCGTACGCTGACGTCGGTCGTAGAAATCGATCAAGTGTTCTAATATACACAAGTTGCATGAAGCACCGCACTGCAACGCTGTAGTCAGTGACAGTTCATTTCATAGAAACGGTGTTCAACGGTGCGCTCGACTGCCATCGGCGACCGACGCGACGTCGCGTCGTCAGCGTAAGAGGAAATCAGCTCTAACTTCCCTAAGAAATTTACAAACCACGCTTTTTTTTGACTGAATCACCATTCCTCTTTACCTCTGAACTTTTCTAGCTCAATGTGGCATTTTTTGCATTCACTCACTTCCCTGAGAAATGAACGCAATTAGCACTGTGTGTTTACAATTCTGTTCAATTAAGAACAGTGATGGTTGAAACTTGACGCCGGCGCGGGCGTTTCGTAATAATCCGTTGCGATCTTTTATCTTACACTAATTATGATTACATTTGTATTCAACTTGAATATGATATTGCCACGAAACATTTTTGTGTTTAACGGAGAGAAAGTTTTAATATGACTCGATGACTGTTATTAATTTTCAGCTTCATTGTTTGGGTATCTTGTACGGCTTGTATGGCTTTCTGGAGCAAATTTGATAATACCTCGCAACCGTTTTACTGATAGTATTATAAATGCGAAAGTTTAGGAGGATCTGTATGTGCCCTGAAGGGTGTGGCAGAGGTGTATACCACCCACAATTCACCTGTGATGTTTAGGTTCCATATGGCCACAATTCCGTGAATGTTTGTGGGCTGTACATAGTTGTAACTTACTACATACCGCGCCGGTTTGCTGTTTATATGTGGTATTACCTAACTACAATATTAATTTGTATAATGATTTGATTAATGAAAAAGGGCTATATTGCGTAAGTCGATAAGACCGAGATTAGAAGTGCAACGCTGTGACGGGCGTGGAGTGATCGGTATCGCCTCGAAGAAGCACAAAGCAGCATAAAGAAGCACAAGCTCGCACGAGTTCAACAGCACTCGATTGTTATCGAGTGAATCTCGAGCAATTAACGCAAATGTCTTCCTGAACACACGCTGTAAGAAATATGCCGTATATCCGTTATATGTAAGAATAATATAATACAAGAAATGACGGAAATCATATGATTTAAACATGCTAGATACGCTTTCTCTAGTGTGAGAGTTATTAGATTTTTGGTAGCGGTGCGGTGGCAGAATAAATATACTAAAGTCAACGAAACGGCGAAAACCCACGTAATTAAAAATCAGACTAATATAATTCTATGACCATGTATTAAAAATTAAATATCTCACAGTAAAACTGTTTAAAAGGTCGTATGACAATGTCATTTGCAATAAAAAAAAACTAAGTCCTGCAAATTATGTTTATTTCTATGTCATGAAAATTTTGCTGTTTTGTTGGCCGAAGCATAAAGCATAGACTGATGCTGTTTAACTTTAAATCGACGGATGTTATGTTTAATGACTTCATTAACAGTGCATGAGAACTAAACTAAAACATGCATTAATAGGTAAATTATGATTTTAATGAATTTTAAAAGCAGTTCTGTTTCCGTCATTGTTTTCTTACGACACCCGTATATTTAAAATAAACAAATAAGTCTTGTTTACATAAATATTACATAACAGATGTTTATTATTGTAGGTACCACCTGAATTAGTCTGAATAATTGGATAGTAAATAAGTTAAAATTAACTTATTAAGCATTAATTTCTAAAACGTATGTTTATAAATTTCGTCGTGACATAATATTATATTATTTTATAAACAGAAGTTTCCTGAAGTAATTACTTTAAAATCACGTAATTTAAAGACACAGGTGTAATGAAAGTGTGTGTCGAATTCGTATTTATAATTGTCTAATTAACTAAATGACACAGATTTAGAGATAATGCAGTTAATAAGCGTGATGACTTTTACACTAGTGTGCCCGGCCTGCTTCCTACACATTCTTATTAACAATTGCCTCCACTCTCGGGTCGCACCGTAACCGTTAAATTATGAATATTGCGATTATAAAACAAAGCAGATGGGATCCAGGTCATACTGTCTGGAGCAATCATAACAGCATCTTACCGCTTCCTCCAGTCCTGCACGAAGCTCCAATCGCAGTGATCGTCCTCGTCCAGCACCGTCGCCTCATGGTGATCCGTCCCGCCTCCCCCGTGCACTAATTCCACCAACTGAAGGGCCCTCTCAAAGTTACCTTCAAACTCCACCACTAGAAACCCATCAGAACTCATAGTCTCAAAAACTTCCTTCTTGTACGTAGCATCATTGATTGTCACCACGTCAGACGCATCTTTCTTTTCATGAGACTTGATCTCAGAGTAAATAGCTTCTGGGACTTGGACTTCTGATACCATTTGTGTACTTCCTACTTTATCTACTTCTATATTAAGTCCCAAGTTGCCTGTTTCATCCAAAAGACGGTTAGCATATATAACTTCCTCTTTGGCTTCTTCTTTCTGTCTATTTTCATCTTTCTTCTGCTCATTATGCTTACGAATTATTGAATCACCAAAATAAATAACGACTTTATTGTTACTCTGAGTAATTTTGTTTGCCAGTCCACCTTCTGTTAGCGGTAGATTAGCTTTTTTACTATTATCCTTTGAAATTCTTTGAGCTAATTCCTCATAGCACGGCAGTCGGTTACTGTACATTTTCTTGTCTGCTGAACTTTTTAGTTCCTCCTTCCTTTTTTCCACACTTTGGTAAACGGGAGGACGACAACATTCGTCAAACTGTGACAGCTGTGAACTTCTCATAGACTGCCTTGGTTCACTGTATATGTGCTCTTCTTCTGGTGATGATATCTGTGGTAAAGGAATGTACTTTTCATGAACGTTTTTGGAATTGAGCATTTCACTCTTCCTAAAGTTCAAAACACTTCGACGTACTTTTGACTCTGGGACATCGCTGCTATTAATCTTCTTAGAGCGTGAGTTACCCAGAAGTTTGAAGAGTGGTTTGTGTTCAGACTGTGGTTTCACCCTGTCAGTGCTCGGGGCTCGGCGCATACCATATGGTCCTGACTCATCCTCGGAGGGGTGTGGGTACAGCTGCTCACAGCTTGTGGACTTATGCGTATTGACCCTGGTCTTGCCAGATGTCAGGGGTTCTCTGCTCTGCCAATGTCTGACGGATAGTCTGGCAGCTCCGCGGATGAATTTCATAGGCTCCCATGCTTCGGCCTTCTTGAGTATGAAGTTGTCGCACATGTTATGTTTAGCATTGGGTTTGCGTGCGTCAGCGGCGCGGCAGGACTGCAGCTCGCGGCAGAGGAAGCACGAGCAGCGCGCGGGGCACAGCATGTCTGCGTGGACGTGCCGGCCGCACTGAGCGCGCGAGCCTCCGCCACCGCTGCGGGCCGTTAGCCCTCCAACAAGCATTGTTACCGTCGCTTCCCCGCTACAAAGTCTCGCGCTCTTGTAATTGCCGACACACGTGTTATTCATGGATTAATGTTACCGTTTTGATGGCAGCTCAAGACGCTCTATCTTGGGAATTTGTAATTGGCCTCGAGACGATTGCTTGGAAAGGTCTGTTAATAAAATCGATCGTTCGATATTTATAGAAATTTGAAACGGTTCTGCAGTTCATCAACGGTGCAAGCGGCCGTGCTTGCAATGTGTCGGTGTTACTTTGAGGTGGATACACTTGCATATGAAACTCGTCTATATTCAATGCGAGGTGAACGAAACCATAAGTTGTGTAAGCTAAATATAGAGCACACTTGAATCAGGGGGGTTATTACTGAATCACTCGCCGATGTAATGATACACTGAGCGGTTTGAATCGCCGGCTGCAGTTAATTTCCTGTAATATTTAAAGTGTGACTGTGATATTGCGAAATACATTTTAGATTTCTCCTGGGTATTGGATGCAAAACATTCAATATATTATTATGTAAAGTTTACGGTATTTCGAATTGGAATTCCGATCAAGAAGTATGTGTATAATAAAGAAACTTACCAATATACCTTCTCTTAAAGTTTGTTTTTCATTATTTCTATCGAGGAGAAAGTGAAAACCACGTTAAATTAATTAACTCGCGGCACAGAAATGAAATCATCGGTGACGTTATTAATTATAAACAACAAATGCTTTATGTAAATCTATTGTGATTGTCTAAATGATCGAATCATAATTAAACAAATTGGTTGACAATAACATTCATCATTCAACTCTAAAAGGATTTTATATTCAATAAGACTAAGATTAATAAAAACTTATTAGTTGAAATAGAAAATTACAAGATACCTGCATTTCAAGTCGTCATGTCAACCCTGATAACGCGTTTTCTTCTTTTTGTTTAGTGTACTAGAATTTTGCAGACACAAATTACTTGTATTCCTGTTAACCTCCTCCAGCTAAGCTTAAACGCTGTGTTAGGAGGAAGTTCACGTCCGTAGTGTAGGTAATGGCCAGGTTTCGAAACCACGATCACTCGATCGCAAGACCGATGCTTTATCCATTGCGCCCGGGCCACTTTATTATGATCTAAGATCCAGAATTTTCCTTTTTTAGACTATTTGCTTTTCAAATTTTGTATTAGATGAACTATTAGATAACTATTTCTAACTTTATCAGGAACTGGTGAAACTGGCTCGGATCATAATGTTTAAAAAAACTTCATAGTTAATGGTCAAGTATCAAAAGCTTTAAAAACGTAGAGTTCGTGAATATGTCGAGTGTTTTGCAAATAGAACCCACAATATTGTGGTACCACATACATCAGTTCACGCATATTATGCGTTTCCGTTCTGATATCAGCACAATTGGAGCAATTAAATATCGGACAGATGAGTTTCATGACTATCTATTAATTTCGATGGATGACAGTGTAGACGACTTATTTATGATAGTTATTTAAATTAACAATTATTTAAATTTATAAACTCGTGGCTAAGTCGAAGCCGCGTAAACCGATCGACCTTGCGTTAAGCGATGCTTCGGCGGGTCGGTCGTCAGCGTTCAGCCGTGGATGGGTGATCATATCATAACGAGTTTTCCTCCGTGCCTCGGAAAGCACGCACATAAGAGTATTTGGCCAATAAAAGTGGCCAAAATTATTTTGTGCGATTTATCTATTGATCATGCATAATTAAACAAGTAGAGATTGTTTCAAACTACTTCTTTACCAATATATAAAAAGTACAGGTACGGGGTAGGCAAATAATAATTATAAAAGCAGAGTTGGACTAAGCTAGAAGAACCTGGATGGCAGCTCACAAAGGATCCGGGACTCACTGTTGCAGGGGTTGTCCCAACGAGCCATTTAGGCTTTTATGGGGGGAAGAGGATCTGAAGGAGGCTAGCAAAGCCAGAAGTCACTTTTACGAACACAGTAGTGAAGAAATAATGTCATTGGTCAGGAATAACCAGTGTGACTAAGCACAGGGATCCCAGGATATTAAGTAAATCTAGAACAAATTGACTTGGTATTGACTAAAGATATTACGTAAACCACTTTTATGAATAGTGCTGAAGCAAAAAACGCACCTCAAGCATCTGAATCGCCTTCTAGATATTTCTCCACATTTAATTCCCAGGCTATATTATAAAATAAAACAAAAAGTTACTTAATTGACTTAACAAAAATTACGACGGCAAGTGAAAATAATATACAAGTAACGGTTACTTTCATTGCATAAAGTCCGAGTATTGTTCGAACTCATAATCGCCTGAGATTAGCACTTATTCCCATCCCACCAGAGAAAGTCCTACGCTTTATATAAACTTTATTTTTCATTGTTCGAACTCACTTTTCTCATGGAAAATCTTTGTTTGTCAAAGAGCGCTACAATGCGCTGGAAAAAGTAGTTTTTAGCTTTGAGCGCCGTTGAGTTGTTATTAGGTACTTTTTTAGAAATTCTCTGTTGGTTGGTTTTCATTCTGATATTTTATGCCTGTAATTAGGGTCAGTTTACGAATTCCTAATAAAGTTTCAGTTAATTATAAATATTCTATTCAAACTTGACATTTCAATTGGAACTGGGTGATACTAGACTAATATATTACACCAAGCGATTGATGGTTTTATTGATGAAAACAAAACCCTTAGGTACAAATTTATCTACATTTTTAGGGTTACGTAGGACCTACAAGGAAACCTTAAAGTTTCGCCATGTCGTCCGTTAGTCCGTCTGTGCGACACAAAGAGTCGAAACCGTAGCTACTAAAAAACTAAAATTATTGTTCCAGTGGGGGACTGGAACAAAAATTTCAGTTTTTTAGTAGTTACGGCCTTCTTCCTCTAAAAGCTAAACCACTGGCTGTAACAAACGTTCAAGGAATACTATAACAAATAATAAATAATAATAATAATAATAATAAAGCCATTTATTCCATATCTTCACTTTCATTTTACATTTCAGTATTTGTTAGTAAATTACTTAAAGCGTTAAATTAAGAAAGAAATTACTTATAATTAATGTTAGTATTTTTTATGAGATATGGACTATAACAAATACGATAAGTTAATTGGTTCAAGAGTAAAAGAGGACAAATTGAAAACAAAACGTACTTAATACAAAAATCTTCGAGATTCATGACTTGTATAAGTTATTATCGTTTAATATAGACAGCAAACCGTTTTAAGACCATCAATATCTTGTAACGGCTGAATGGACTAGAAGAAACCATATTGCGCGTGGCCCGACACGCGCATGGCTTATAGTTTTTGGTAGTGATATCCACTGGAACTATGACATACATCAGTGAAGGTAGAACTTATTTAATTTTACAAAGGTAAGCTATGTAAAATTAAATAAATTATATCTAGTAATATTTTAAAGCAAATTTTAGCTTTGCTATGCCTTTTTGTATTTTATATAATATTAAAGTTGAAAAATTAAGAATCCAGCAGGACTCGAACCTGCACCCCTTGGGTATACGCCCCAAGTGCTTTGCCAATTCAGCTATGGATTCGTGTGCTGCTGGACTCGAAATTTCTCAACTCTTTTTGTGCCAGCGTCATAGGTATATATATATACCTTTTTAGCTAGACAAAACATCACTTGGTTCCCAAGGGGTACAGGTTCGAGTCCTGCTGGATTCTTAATTTTTCAACTTTAATATTATATAAAATTATATCTATTAATTTATTGACAATATTGTTGTGGCTTTGTCACTTGGCGACCATTTATTATATCTTCTAAGATCTAGACTTCTAGACAGATCGTCGCCATTCATTATTAAATTCAGGGTGTAAATGACACAACCGCTTACCAGTGATACAGTTCTCGGTCAACATGGGCTTTTCCGATGAAAAATTTTTCTGTAAGCAGATTTTCCAATCAGAAATGTGAACGGTCTGCAAAATTTTCGATTGCGCTCTCTAGATCAATGATTGAGCGACGGATTTAGCTAAGTTTTGCATTAAACTCAGTTCAATACATTGATGAAACAGGACTTAGATTGCTACATTAACCGAGATCTTTAAATGAATAAGCATTATATTTATGTTCCTACTGTGGTTTGTATTAGCATCGTTGTGTATTTTATTACTATATATCAATTATGGTTAAAGTATGGAAAGTCGTTTCCCTGTAGAAAGAAAGAAAGAAAGCCTTTGACGAGGCGTGGCGTGTGGGAAATCTAATTCCAAGAAAAACTAGACTGATCATCAATACGGTATGTTATGTAAGGTTCGACAAAACTATTAGGAACTACTTGTATTACTTAATTAGCAAACAGGAAATAGTCTTCGGTTACTTCTTAACAGTATTTTCTTTTTAGAAAAACGACGCCCTCTCTAGGAATAACTCCTGTGTCGCGGGGGTGTTCACAAACATACATTTCACACACACAGAGCACACCCAGAGTCAGAACAAATGTTTGCGGATCTCTCTTTTTGGGGATTAAACCCACAACACCGGCGCAGTTAAAAGCGGCGTGGCGACCGCTTTAACCACTACGCCAATTGTGCACTAAGGTTGGACGCCCCCGATGGCCCCGAGCAATACCAAAAGAGGGGAGTAATAAGTTAGAACGCTATGTCTGTGTGTGTGTCTTTCTGTCTGCGGCACTGTAAAAGGGTGAACCGATTAAAAAAACAGTTTCTTAGTATAAATTGCTAAGCATAGCTAAATGTTATAAAATAATCAATAAGTAGTTCTAAACATATCTATTTTATAAACATCAGTTCAGTCCAAGTGAGGTATCAAATGAACGAACATAACGTGTACATAATGAAACTGATGTGAAAAGGCGTCAAATTGTCTTTTTTATAATTCCGTAACCAAGGGGTAAAAACGGAACCTTACATACAACAGACATGTTTTAATTAATGTTTTTAATTTTTTAATGGAATATAATGCTTTTTCTGAAAACTGCCTCATTGGTTTAGCGGTTAGTGAATGCACCTCTCACCACGAGGTCTCAGGCTCGATTCCCGGTTCGGGCAAATTGTTATTTGTGATTTTTATATTATGTAATAGCAGCACGGAGTTGAATTTGTGTGGCGCACCCCCTATCGCACAGGAGCTGAACATTACAAGTGAAGTGTGGGTATTTTACACCTTTGCCACACCCTTCTGGGTAATATAGTCGTGATGTTACGTTATTTGCCTGACTGATTCATCAATGCAAAAACGAACCTAATGTTCGATGAGACACCACAGGAGTGGAGTAGAGTATATTAATGGTAGTTTTAGCATTAAATAAACAACTTATACACAATTTAGAAAGGACAGGAAATTATTTAACTATTCTCTTTAGTTCGAACTACGCTTACAACAGCGTACTGACGGCTACACATTAACCTTTACATTTCCAGTATAAACTGGTCTCGCCTTACACGGGAACCCTCTACATCGCAAGACCATCTTACAATGGAAATGTAATGGTTGATCAGTAGCCGTTGGACTTTATATATTTATTTGCAACTTCCTGGATATTTCTCAATAGAATTGTCTTAATTTGGAAACTGAGTTAATGCCTCTATGGCGGCGTTTAATTGTGCTAATACAGATAACGAAACTAATGTCCTGACTGACCCCAAGTGCTCATTAAGCCCCAATTTGACAAACTTTACACGTCGTATACATTTTTTATTTTCATTAGAAGACGCTTGTGAAAACACTTTTCGATTATTAAGAACATGATTTTTAAGCTCTAGTTGTGAAAATGTATGATCGGAAAATCGAATGTATGATCGAAACATCTAGTTCCTCAGAACCATGTACTGAATAATTGGTAAGCGGCTTCGTCACGATTTTACTCTGTACACGCGCTCGGAACTCGAGCTCTACCACCATTAAGTTTTAGTAAACATCTGACCCTTGGGCCTCACCTTCTAGGCTTGGGCCTCAGTATCTCGTGGGGCGGCGGCTGCCGGCGCGGCGGGGTCCAGGCGGCGCAGGCGCAGGGCCGCTCACCGCCCCGGGTGTCACTCGCGCCGCCGCCGCTCAGAGGCACCGCCTCCGCTCGCGGCGTGCACGCATCCTCACTGCAAAACAAAAATACTGGTCAATATTTTTGTATACGACTCACTTCTGTGCGCGGCTCCACCTGCGTTGTAGAAGGTTTACAAAAAGCCTATTTTCTTCCTGGGGTCTTGAACTATGTACAGTTTTACAAGCTTCAGGATTTTCCGATGAAAATTTTTAATATCTCTCGAGAACTTCTGATCTATAATTTAGCACCTTGAGCTTCTCAATAATTTATAAATTTTTTGTTTTGCCAGCTTATTCTCACTTACGATTTTCTTACGACGACGTTTTTTTTTCCAATACCGATTTTCCAATGTTTACCTACATAGTCGTGGTATATAATTTCTATGTATTTCATAGCTAATTAATTGTAATTATGCAAGTGTTGTAATATTTCATTTGATGCTTCTTTATCTTTAATTCACATGCTGTGTCAGATTCGTTTGTTTTTATTCGATAATTGGATCGATTTTCGTGAGAATATTGGTAAGTACTTTGAGTAAGTCCAACCTCAGAAAATCTTCACAAAAAAAATCCAGTACTCAAAAACTATTCTTATAAATTAGTATAAAATAAATATTATTGTAAATATCATTACAATCTTAGTTCTCAACCACAAAATAAAAATTAGTACCGCAGTTACACCTGTTTCTTAAATGTTATAGATAGGTAACTGCCAGTATGCTGGTCAGTTAATTCTATAAAAATCTTTACATTTCATCATTATATAAGTTCAAAATAGGTCACCTAGGGACTTATTTAGAACTCGTGAAACTGGCCCATGGACTTGAAAACCTAACATAATAAAGACCTAACAATATCTAACCAATATCTACTAATATTTGCAGTCAGAATAAATCCCTCCTCACTCCGCATGCAATCACGTGCGTCTGCATATCTTTTACGCATTGGGGCGAGCCGCATACAAGGAGCCCCTTGTCTGTCACAAAGGGCCCCCTGTGGCAGTAAGTGTGTCGACACTTGGCACTCAGGCGCAGGATATCTTCAGGGATTTACTTTTACCGGTTCACTGGTATCCGCACTAAGTAGTTAGATAGCGAACGGTTAGCAAATGCAATTCAATTCATGCTCGTTCATTGTATTGCATTGCGATTCTCTATCATATTTAATTTAAGCTTTATTATATTTTTATGCTGATGTTAAGTTTAACTGTTATATGCATGTCTACTTGACCAAAGTTATAAGGCCAGCTATTTTAAGTGTAAATGAGTCTGAGTGTACGGATCTGTACGTGTCCCTGAATAAAAAAATAGTCCAAAAAGTTTATGATTTTTTCGAGCTTTCTTTTTGTTTACCGACTGACTGCGGAACAGTTACGTTACCTCATTCAAATACTATCTAATATGGTAAGAGGCTTTATCAAAATGAATATTCACACTGTACGTTTAAAAAAAATGAACAAAACTAGGCAACTGCGATCATTATGTATTTAACCACATATTTTCAGCGTGCAGCCTCCTTTTCTTTTTTGTGTTCTATGTAGTGTAATCATCAAAACTTGATCTAAAAACACTAAATAATAGAAGAGCTTTTATTTAAAAAATCGGAATGAAGTTCATTAAACCATTAATGTACCGATAAATGGTGCACTAAACCAGCGGTTGGCAACCTGCGGGTCCTCCGTGAGGCCCGCAACCATAGAAATCTTAATAATAAGGCAATAGAAATGTCAAAGACGCGTGACCTTGTCGCCGCGCTACTGTCAAGTCAAACACAAGTGCGAGTTGAGGAATTGTCGTCTTAATGTCATCGCAAAAAGAATAATTTTGTTTGCAGGAATACAAGCGCATTTGTCTAATCGAACATAAGTGCGAGTTGAGGAATTGTCGTCTTAATGTCATCGCCAAAAAGAATAATTTTGTTTGTAGGAAACAAAAAGTGGTATTAGAAAACCGGCGACATGCGTCCCAGTGTTAAAAGATAGTCGATAGCATTTCTATTGACTAGTTATTAAGATTTCTATGCCCGCAACTATCATCCTTGTGGCCGTTCTTGTTTTGAAAATTAGTCACTATTGATCTGAATAAATTGATTATGTTAAAAGCAAGAGCGCTCTTTTGAAGCGCTTCTTTTGTTTTTAAAATAAATGTGTTAAAACACGTTATGAAGTCGGCATCTTCAGCGCTTCCTTAGCCGTGGATGGCATAGATACTCAAAAAAGCATCATAAATCTAACGCCTCCCCCCTCTAATTGAGCTTATAGTGGTTTCAATTTATTTTGTCACTATGTGGCCTTTGCCTGCAAAAAGGTTGCCGACCGCTCTGCACTTATGACTGAACCAAGGGTTCGGTGAAATGGCACGCGTCCCCATCTCCATTGTCTGCACGGCCTATCGCCCAAGTGGGCGCGCCGCGACTTCCTTTCCCCGGCCTTCCATCATCAGTCACTGTGTCAATAGTAATACACGCTGAACGGTCGCTGACCGTCACGGCGGTACATACTACCAAGACATTGAACCACCATTGGAAATCTGTTGTATCTGGATATGGGTAATTGTGACGTGAGTGTGGTCTATACCGATGGCAGCAAAGTAAAAATACATAATCTAAGTAAAATGCCAACAGTTATATGCAATTTTCTGTCAGATAGAGTAATGTATTTTTCTACTTGCCATTTAATATTTAGTCTCTTGACTTAGTTATCTTATCTACCACTTGGTTCTATCAGCAAAATTTACTAATGACCTATTTGACAAAATTAATTAAAAATTATTAACTAATTAGACATTCTTTAGCGTTTCAACTATGATATAACTTCAATAGTAGGTACATTATAATTTTTGACAACCATTTTCTACGTATAATAAGTATGTGAAATTCATTATATATGTGTTACATTGTATAAGTATTAGTTATTCTAGTACCCATAGTACAAGCTCTACTTAGTTTGGGACTAGATAGTGTTGTGTAGTATTTATTTATTTTAGAGCCTTGCCTATTTTGAGCGAGCTATTCAAAGTGCCGAGGTTAACCACGTAAAGCGAACATATTTTAATTATTAAGAAAGCTTAATATACCAAAGTAATTCCACAGATAAAAATCAAATAAAGGTTGCTTTTATATTGGACCATACAATAATCGATGAGTGACTAGCCAAAGATCTTCACAAATACAGTGTTGTTAAAACATTCAACATGAAAATCGATTTCACTAAAGATGTATTCGATATTTTTTATTCTTTAGCCCCATTGAATTTGCTCTTAAGAATCACAGCTTTATCAAATATATATCGAGACGGTACAGTGGTATCAAAAATCTGGTCTCTAACCAAAATTATACTCTCCGCTGTAATTTTTAACCTCCTTAATTTTTGGTGTCTGTATGAAAAAGTTAAAACATTTAGAGGTAACCTGGAAACTGGACTTGTGAGGTTCGATGATACCGTTCAATTGATATACTGGTTTCCTTATTTAGAATACATCGTTGATATTTACTTCGTCTATAAATACGGCCGTGACTCTGGCGTGGAGTACTTTAAGGTCTTCAATCACATTGACAAAATTATAGGCGCACCTAACTTTGACCAAATCCGAAAAGATATCGTGAATGTTACTGTGATTTCCATTGTAATCTTTGTTTCCGTGTGTGTCTTCGATTATTTTTCGTGGTTTGTGACTGAAGGCTGGTTCACCCTAGCCGTATATTCCATCGAATTTGTATATTTTTTCTTAAACATGCTTACTGTACTTGATATAATTTCTCATGTTATTCAAGTAGAATATCGACTTAAAAAGGTGAAATATTTTTTGAAAGTGAGTAATTATTTTATTACATCTATTATAATAAATTAATAATAATGTATATTTAATTTTGTGTAGGTATAGATATATTTGTAATAAGCTTATATTGTACACAGAATATCCACTTTATAAATAAGGTCAAACATTCAAATGATGATGGGGTTTTGTGCGATGGATCCATGGAAACTTTGAATATATCCTATAAATGTTATTTGTTATTATTGGAGCAGGTTTATTACATAAATACTAGCTATGGATTTCGGGTGAGATTCGTTTTTAGGGTTCCGTAGTACCTACAAGGAACCCTTATAGTTTCGCCATGTCTGTCTGTCTGTCCACGGCATAGCGACGAAACCGTTGGTGCTAGAAAACTGAAATTTTGCATAAACATGTATGTTAACTAAACAAAGAAAGTCGTAGAGTAAAATTTGGAAAAATATTTTTTTTTCAGGTAGCTCCCCTACATGTAAAGTAGGGATGTTTTTTTTTTTTGTCGCCTACCCCATAGTGTGGGGTATTGTTAGATAGGACTTTTAAAAACGTTTAGGGGTTGCTAAGACAGTTTTTTGATTTAGGGATCCGTTTGCGAGATAATTAACTTTAAAGAGCAAATTTTTGTTCGAGTAGGGCGTCCCCCCCCCTCTAAAAGCTAAACTACTGGATCCTAAAATCTGAAAAAAATTGTGTCGGTAGTACATGTAATGAACTTTGAAGGAAAACTATAGCGGATAAGTTCACTTCATTAGTTCAAGAGGAATAGGGGTCCGAAATGTCAGATGCAGTTACTCAGAATATTTCGTTCAAAATTCTTGAAACATAAATAAACATACTCAATACATATATAAAATCACGCCTTTATCCCACGGGGGTAGGCAGAGACGATGGAACGCCATGTGCTTCGCTCCTTACATACTTCTTTCGCTTCCTTAACATTTATACATCTCGTCATGTCATACGTGCTAGCTGGTTTCGTGTACTACAAACATTTCCTATCTGAAGGACGCTATTTATCAGGTTACTTTAACTTAATTAGTTCTAGAGTAATTGGGGTCCAAAGTGTAAAATGCAGTTACTTAGAATAATTCGTGCAAATTACAAAAACCTTTGAAAGTAATGACTTGTATGAAGATGTTACTTGTTTAATACAGATAGTAAATCCCTTTTAAGTCGAAATATGTTGTTACGACTAGCTACGGAAGCCTACTGCGCGTGGCCCGACACGCACTTGTTACTTTATTAAGTAGAAATTGAAAAATATGTTGTAGGTTCTAATCGGTAACTGTACTGGCCATGAAGAATAATGTTTTTGATATTTAAAATTGTATTTGTCATAAGTGTCACTCACAAATCTCTTCTTGAATAAACATTTACAACAAATGGTTATGGGCAATTCCTAAAATAAAGTTAATGTTTATGTACTCATGTATAAATAGATGAAAATACAAAATATTCGTCGTGCATAAATGTATAAATAGATAAAATACAAAAATGTCGATGGGTGATAATGGTCATGCGTCTAATTCAGGTACGGGTTCCTCGGGAGCTTCATTACTTACCATTAAAAGTCTACATGGGAAGGATGGATATCCAAATTGGAAGTTTAAGATGCGTATGTACTTAATGCATGAAAATTTGTGGTCGGCTATTGTTGGCTATGACGAAAACAATAGTACACCAGTCAGCCAAAGAGAAAACAGTGATCTGAAGGCTATGACAAAAATGTGTTTAACCCTAGAAGGTGGTGCAATAACCCATGTACGTGCCTGCAGAACAGCCAAAGAGGTATGGGATACTTTATCTAATGCATACGAAGATAGAGGTATATGTAGAAGATTGGCTTTAGAACGTAAACTGTACAGATATGAGTTACAGAATTTTTCTTCTATAGAAGAATACATTAATGCTGTAACCAGTACTGCACAGGATTTAGCAGATATTGGGAGAAAGATTGATGATTTATCTATTGGTGCAATTTTACTTGGAGGTTTGACATCAGATTTTGATCCTCTTGTAATGGCTTTGGAGAATTCTAATATCGAAGTAACATCAGAATTAGTAAAACGAAAGTTATTAAACGAGAACACTAAACGTGAATCGAAGGAGTCAGCACTTGCAATGGTCAAGTCGTATAAAGCTGTAACGAAGCCTATAATTTGCTATAAGTGCAGAGAGCCTGGTCACAAGAGTCCAAATTGTCCTCAGAGAAGAGGAAAACAAGACAAGGATAAGAAAGGCAAGGATTCTCAGCAAAAATGTAAAAATGAGTCTACACTTATCTCAGCACTTGGTTTAGGAGGTACGTTAAGTCATAATGACTGGTACGTTGATTCTGGCGCCTCTACACATATGATATGCAATAAAGAATGGCTAAGTAATTTCGACACTACGTTAGAAGTTAAGGATATAACTCTGGCAAATAATAGAAAGGTCAATTCAGCTGGAATTGGAGATGTTTTGCTTAAAACTGATGAAAAATTGAAGCTCAACAGTATTAAAGAAGTCCTATTTGTCCCGGAATTAAGTACGAACTTAGTATCCGTTAGTAAGGCGGTTGATAAGGGTATAACATTTGTTTTTGATAGAAATGGTTGTTCTATGTACAATTATGATAATGTTAAGATAGTTGGTAAAGCAGTAGGTCACGCCACTCGCAACATTGGAGGCTTGTATAGGCTCGATCATGTTCCTATTCGCCCGGAATGCGTTATGATGTCTAAATCCGATGATGCATCAACTTCATCTAGTTTGTGGCATCGTAGACTTGGACATCTCTGCCGTGTCGCCTTGGAACATCTACGTCGTGGAAAAGCAACAGGTATTGATTTTATTTCTATTGATAAAAACCCTTGTATTTCTTGTATAGAAGGTAAACAAATTAGAAAACCTTTTAAAACAATTGAGTACAAAAAAGGTACTTCTATTTTAGAAGTTATACATTCAGATGTATGTGGTCCTTTTGATGTTATGTCTTTAGAAAATAACAAATATTTACTTATTTTCGTAGACGATTTTTCTAGAATGATTTTCTTTCTTTTTCTTTTCTTATTTTATACGCTCTAAGGCGGATGTTAGAAAAAGTTTATTGAATTTGAAGCTTATGTTGAGAGAGTAACCTCGCATAAAATTCGCAACTTACGTACCGATAACGGGGGTGAGTATGTAAATGGCGAGTTTAAGGAGTATTTGGCTTCAAAAGGTATCAAACACCAGACTACTGTACCGCATTGTCCTGAATCCAATGGAGTCGCAGAAAGAACTAATCGGTTTCTAGTTGAGAAGGCAAGGTGTATGTTACAGGACAGTGGTCTACCAAAAGCTTTCTGGCAAGAAGCCATAGGTACTGCCACTTATCTTAAAAATAGATGTCCTCATAGAGCTCTAGAAAATCGCACACCCTATGAGCTTTGGTACAATAGAAAACCAAACATTTCTCATTTACGTATATTTGGTTGTCGAGCATACGTACATGTATCGTCTTGTAATCGTTGTAGGGTTGTAATGAAGGGGTGTCACAAATAATAAGTCCCAACTTACGGTAGTTTAGTCCAGTATAATTTGTACACACAATAACACATAGAAACACTACAGTATATTGTTCACAAGCACATAAGATGAAGGATTAAGCAGAGTAACAGTTCTAGGCAGGCATGGAAAGATGCAATAGAATGTAAGCCCAAAAAAATAGTGAAAGGCGAACTAATAAACAAAGCGCGAGTAAATAAATTAGAGAGGCGAGCGACATGCGTTCGGCGCGGCAAGTGTATCAAGACTGTTTAAGAAACACGGCGCATGCCCGTGCGCACCGAACAGGTATATCTATCTTCTACTTATACATCTAGCTACCATAGTGCGAGGGACGAGTCGATAAAAGTTATCGACAAACATATCGACCAACCGATATGGATCGCTATATAATATTAATATGTTTTGCTAATGTATTTTGTATGTGCTTAATAAATGTGTGTAGATATATAATATATGTATATAATATATGTATATATTTGTATGTACTTGTTAGTTTGTAATAATGACAGTGGGGAAGATCCCTACACCACCCCCCTCCAGAGACCGTCAAGGGCGATAATAGTCCGGAAATCGTACATGACGACCGGAACGGGTAACATAACCTGGTTGCACCTGTGGTTCTGGGGCATCATCTTTTACGGACAGTGTGTAAACTGGTTTAAGTCGGTTTATCGACACTGTGACCTCTTTATTGTTTAGGAGGATTTTAAAAACTTTGTCACCCCTGGCGAGAACTTTATGTGGCCCAGAGTAAGCAGGTTGGAGCGAACCTCGAGACGCATCTTCACGAAGGAAGACGTGTTCACAGGTTTCAAGCTCTTTAAAAACAAACACTCTGGACTGACCATGGCGTGAAGTCGGAACGGGACGCAACTTATCCGCGAAATTTCTGAGACGAGCAGAAAAATCCGATAAGTCGGTACTACCACCAGTACTGGGTTCAAAGAATTCGCCAGGGAGTCTCAAAGGCTCTCCATACATAAGTTCGGCCGGGGATGATTGCAAATCTTCCCTGAACGCAGAACGTATCCCCAACAATACCAATGGCAACGACTCAGTCCATCTGTCTGTATTAGCGTGGCATACGATTGCGGCCTTGAGCTGACGATGAAAACGCTCAACGAGGCCGTTACAGGCGGGATTATATGCGGTTGTGCGTTTGCGTTCAAAACCAGCCAATTTTGACAGATTTTGGAATAATGCCGATTCAAACTGCCGTCCACGGTCTGTTATTATATCCGTTGGACAGCCGAATCGACAAATCCAGGTGGATAACAAAGCCTTTGCCACGGTTTCCGCAGTGATGTCCTCGATTGGGCATACTTCAGGCCAGCGAGAAAATCGGTCTATAGCGGTTAAGCAGTACCTGAAACCGTGCGATACCGGTAATGGACCTATCAGATCGATATGCACCTGTTTAAAACGCGCCTTTGGCAACGTATATGTTCCAACAGGCGCAGTAACGTGGCGATGGACTTTCGCTCTTTGGCACTGTTGACAAGAACGCGCCCAGTTCCTACAATCCTTCCTTACCCCGGGCCAAACGAACCGCTCGGCCACTAATTTGGCCGATGCATTAGCGCCAGGATGGCTAAGGGAATGCAGGCCATCAAACACCTGCTTCCGGAAGGACATCGGAACGTACGGCCTGGAAGTTGAGTAACTGACGTCGCAATATAGTGGAACTGAACTTCCAGGGACTTGAAACTTTTCCAAGCGCAAAGATGACCCTTCCGATAGCAGGGTCTGCAGTTCAGAGTCAGATGCCTGACCTTGAGCTAAAGCTTCGTGGTCAACAGGTGCCTCTAGTGCTTCAATTCGCGAAAGGGTGTCAGCAACCACGTTGGATTTTCCAGAAATATGCCGAATGTCCGTCGTAAACTGAGATATAAAGTCTAAGTGTCTATACTGCCTGGGTGAACAGTTATGTTTCCTTTCATGGAAAGCAAAACTGATCGGTTTATGGTCAGTATAGACAGTAAAGTGTCTTGCCTCGAGCATATGCCTAAAATATTTGATGGCCTCATATATGGCAAGAAGCTCCCTGTCGTAGGGGGAATATTTGGTTTGCGACGAACTCAGCTTTCTGGAGAAGAAAGCCAACGGTTGCCAGGCGCCGTCTTTAAACTGTTGTAAGACTGCACCGAGTGCCTTATCGGAAGCATCCGTGACCACGGCGAGTTTAGCGGCGCAGTCAGGGTGTGCTAACAAGGCTGCCTCAGATAAACTAGCTTTACAGGCTTCGAATGCCACTAAGGTGTCACCGGTAAGGCTGATGGGCTGCGTTCCCTTAAGCGAACCTGTTAACAAGGCATGCAAAGGAGCTTGAATTTCAGCAGCCCGTGGAAGAAATCTCCTGTAAAAATTTAACATGCCTAAAAAGGCTCTAAGCTGACGCACATTCTTTGGAGGCGGGAAATCTTTCACAGCTTGCACCTTCGACTCTAAAGGCTTACAACCGTCCTTGGAAATGTGATAACCTAGAAAATCAATTTCACTTACACCAAAAATACACTTGGCAGTGTTTACCAACATGCCGTACTGCTTCAGCCTGCTGAATACCTCGCGCAGATGCTGCTCATGATCCTGAGTGCTGCGCGAAAATATTAAATAATCGTCCAAAAAACAATAGACATTATCCAGTCCCCTGGTCATTTCATCTACAAAACGCTGGAAAGTTTGACCCGCATTTCTAAGACCAAACGTCATGAATGGAAATTCGAACATTCCAAATGGCGTCGTGATGGCCGTCTTTGGTATATCCTCTGGGCTGACAGGTATCTGATTAAAAGCTTTTTCTAGGTCAATTTTAGAGAAAATAGTACATCCAGACAAACTATGACTAAAATCATGGATGTGCTTAATCGGATACCTGTCAGGCACGGTACGGGCGTTTAACTTGCGGTAATCGCCACATGGACGCCATCCGTTGTTCTTTTTCGGGGCCAAATGCAGCGGAGATGACCAAGGGCTTTTAGATTCCCTAGCTGTGCCACATGCAAGCATCGCCTCGAACTCCTGCTTTGCTATTTTAAGCTTGTCCGGGGCTAAACGACGTGGAGGTAAAGCTACTGGGGGTCCTGGAGTAGTGATAATGTGATGTACAGTGTTGTGAGGTAGTGGTGTAGTGCGATGCATACCGGCTGGTCGAGTTAACTCGGGAAACTCGTCCAAAATTTTGTGATACCGGGTCTCACCAGTTATTACTTTTACTGAGGAAATGCTGGCTCGAGCTATGGTCGCAACAGCTGTAACAGAAGTTAAATTATCTATTAATCGCCTATTGCGAATATCAACGGCAAGATTATAATAGTTTAAAAAATCCACACCTATAATAGGCTTGGTTACGTCGGCAACGACGAACCGCCACACAAAAGCTCTACGCAAACCAAAATTTAAAGTTAAATTCACAAAACCATACGTATTAATGGTAGAACCGTTCGCAGCACATAAACTATAGTCCGTGCGAGCACGACGATCACGTAGCGCAGACCTCGGGAAGACACAGAGATCGCTTCCAGTGTCGATCAGGAACTGGGTCTTTGATGTACGGTCAGTCACAAAAAGGCGACCAGCTGCGTATGAAGGGCAATCGTCAGTCGCCATTACCGACCGCCCTTGGAGTTTTCCGACTTGTAGTCGCACGGCCGGATACACTTGGCCGCTTTATCCCCGAAGTTACTGTGGTACCAGCAAAGCGGAAACTTGCGATAATTGGACTGCGACCGCTGTCTAGATTTGTCATGGCTACCACGAGATCTTGACCTGCCCCGGTTATGACGGCTGTCTGATTTCTCGATCGTCAGATGCTGCAGCTGCTTCCGTAATTCCGCTACTTCCATCGCCAGATCGTTGACCACGGAACCGGGTACTGGACTGTCCACTGCGGCTACCTTTGGCGAAGAAGAAGCGAGGTCGTTTACTCGATCGGCTAAATCCGCTAGGTCCTCCAGTGAAGAGCAAGCTGGTTGTCCTGCCAGCACGGTTTGGATGCCATGTGGAAGTCGGCTGATCCATATAGTTCGCAGGAAATCGTCTGGTATGTTGATAGAAGCAAGGCTCTGCAGGTGACGCAGGAATTGGGAAGGCTTTCTATCCCCAAGCTCCTCGTGCATCAGTAGCTGCTTGAGTTTATTTTCCTTGGACGCACTCAGCCACTTTATCAGCTCGGACTTTAGTCTTGCGTACTTATCCGTCGGTGGAGGGTTGACGATAATATCCTTAACCTCCCTGGAATGCTGCATGTCGAGGTGTGCGATCACATAATTGAATTTTGTGTTATCGTCCTTGATGCCCGAAATCGCAAATTGACCCTCTATTTGAGCGAACCAAATATTGGGTTCCTCGGGCCAGAACGGTGGCACTCTCACTCCGACTCTAAAAACATCGATACCTCTCATCGACACTTGCCCATCACTAGCGCTTGGGTGTGGCCCTTGTGGCAGTGCATCATGTGCATCTTCAAATCCTTTCTCCATGTTCGGTATACGGGGTCACCAGTGTAGGGTTGTAATGAAGGGGTGTCACAAATAATAAGTCCCAACTTACGGTAGTTTAGTCCAGTATAATTTGTACACACAATAACACATAGAAACACTACAGTATATTGTTCACAAGCACATAAGATGAAGGATTAAGCAGAGTAACAGTTCTAGGCAGGCATGGAAAGATGCAATAGAATGTAAGCCCAAAAAAATAGTGAAAGGCGAACTAATAAACAAAGCGCGAGTAAATAAATAAAAAAAAAAAAAAAAAAAAAAAAAAAAAAAAAAAATAGTGAAAGGCGAACTAATAAACAAAGCGCGAGTAAATAAATTAGAGAGGCGAGCGACATGCGTTCGGCGCGGCAAGTGTATCAAGACTGTTTAAGAAACACGGCGCATGCCCGTGCGCACCGAACAGGTATATCTATCTTCTACTTATACATCTAGCTACCATAGTGCGAGGGACGAGTCGATAAAAGTTATCGACAAACATATCGACCAACCGATATGGATCGCTATATAATATTAATATGTTTTGCTAATGTATTTTGTATGTGCTTAATAAATGTGTGTAGATATATAATATATGTATATAATATATGTATATATTTGTATGTACTTGTTAGTTTGTAATAATGACAGTGGGGAAGATCCCTACATCGTCAAAAATTAGATCCGAAAGCAAAACAGTACATATTCGTTGGCTATTGCGATGACAACAAATCTTATAGATTTCGAGATCCTACCAATATTAGAAAATGTATTAAAGGGCGGAATGTAGTATTTTTAGAAAATTCTTTTTCGAATCCTGAAGTTAATGATGAATCGTCTGAATCATCTTCACATCAGAACGATATTATTGTCTTTTCTAATGATAACAATTTACAGGTGCAAAGTCCTCAACCTTCTTCTAGTAATAATCCTGATAATAATTTACAGATTGAAGTTCCTCCTCCTCTCCCTGTTACTGATATTTTACCAGTCGAGGATCAGGAATTACCTGCGGAAACAGAATCAGTTCGGAGGTACAATTTAAGAGATAGAAATCCTTCAACTAATTATCGTTGTTCTGTTTGCTGTTCTGTGATGCATTCCGGTGAGTTAAATGATGAACCTATTTCTTATTCCGATGCTGTCTCACGTCCTGACAAGGCTAGATGGATAGCTGCGATGGAAGATGAGTACAAATCTTTGATGACCAACGGTACTTGGACTTTAGTAGAGAATACTGGTCAAAAAGTTATACCGTGTAAGTGGGTCTTCAAGTTAAAACGTGATTCTGAAGGTAAAATAAATAGATATAAAGCACGTTTAGTCGCAAAAGGCTTTCATCAAAGTTATGGAATAGATTATGAGGAAACATTTTCTCCAGTTGTTCGCTACTCGTCTCTGAGAATTTTAATTGCGATAGCAACTGAGCACAATTTAAAAATGCATCATTTAGATATTGATACAGCTTTTCTGTATGGGAAACTAGAAGAGAAGGTTTATATGGCACAACCTGCTGGTTTTATAGCCGAAGGTGAGGAGACTAAAGTGTGTAGATGTTATGTATGTAACTATAGATATAAGTACGTATACCGTGGCTGTGACCCGGTACAATAACCTGTTAGTTCAATAAAGCAGGGTGTCATTGACTAGCGTGTTTAATGGTCGTCCTTCCCTACCTACATATCTAACAGTGGCGACGAGTCGGTTCGAATTTACGAGTGCAAAAATATGTCATCTTTTAGGATTTCGTTCGGGTTGTTGACGAATTTTGATCATTTGTCTCAAGATTGGAGCAGTTACAAATCTCGGCTTCAACAATGGTATATCGCGAACGATATAACGGACGAGTCGGACAAGTTTAAGGTCAAACGAAGGGCAATACTTTTAAGTGCTCTAACTGGACCTACATACATGCTAGCAAGGGACCTGGCGCTGCCTAAGAAAATAGAAGAAACTGGTTTCGAAGAGATTTTGAAACTTCTAGACGGTCACTTTGAGCCGAAGCGGCTTGGGTTTGCTGAAAAGTCAGTTTTTTACGGGGCAGTGCAAAGACAGGATGAAAGTCACACTCAATGGGCGGCCAGAATTCGAGGTTTGGCAGCACACTGCGGGTTCAAAAACTTGGAGGAAGCTCTGCTGGATAAATTCATCATGGGATTGACGCCAGGACACGAGCGAGACAAGCTTTTTGCTCAGGATCAGGCAAATTTAACCTTGGCTAAAGCGGTGGAGTTGGCAGAAAGTATGCGGTGTGCAAGGCGCGCCGCGCTCGCCGCTCCCGGGCCGGGCGGCTCGAGCGCGGTCACCTTCGGCGGTGGTAATGACGGCTCAGTGTTTGCGATCAAAGAGAAGTGCGGTGTGTGCGGATATAACAATCATAAATCAAATCAGTGTCGTTTTAAAAATTATAAGTGTAAAAAATGCAACCAAAAAGGGCATCTTAAAAAAATGTGTTCGTATGACGCGAAAGTGAAGCATGTCGAAGAGAGTACAGTGGATGATGAGGGTGACGATGGTAAGTTGTGCTTTAATATTCGGTGTGAAAAAGGCCGACCGATTTTGGCGAGTGTCAATATCGGTGGACTGGTTCTGGAGTTCGAAATCGATAGCGGTTCCGCAGTTAGTATAATTTCTGAGAATACCTACAACCTGCATTTTAATAATGTTCCGTTATCAGTTACTGAGAAAAAATTGTTTAGTTATACGGGAGACCGTTTAGATACGATTGGAATAATAACTTTAGAGATTGAATATTCTAAAATAACGCGAAAGCTCGATTTATTCGTGGTTCGTAACGGTGGCCCTCCATTATTAGGTCGCGATTTTATTTGGAATTTTGGATTAGAACTCGCACCAACAATTAAATCTATACGCGGTTTAGATAGCAATTCGTTAGTGGATGGATTCGTTTCGAGATTCCCTACTGTGTTTTCCAGTAACTTAGGGAAATTCAATAAATACGAAGTGGAATTACACTTAAAACCGAACTCAAAACCGATATTTTTTAAGAGCCGACCAGTACCTTATGCCTTGAAAGACAAAATTGATAAAGAATTAGATCGACTTGTGGACTTAGGAGTTCTGCAACCGGTTAAATATTCGGAATACGCATCACCTATTGTTCCCGTTTTAAAGAAAGACGGAGGTTTAAGAATTTGTGCGGATTTTTCGGTCACTATCAACAAACAGTTAATTGTCGATACCTACCCGTTGCCAACGGTGAATGATTTGTTTGCAAAATTACATGGTGGGGTCCAGTTCAGCAAGCTAGACCTATCAATGGCCTACACTCAATTTTGCCTAAAAGAACAGTCCCAGAACATTACTTGTATTAATACTCACCGCGGTTTATTTAAATATACAAGACTTGTATTCGGGTTATCGAGCGCACCAGCAATTTTCCAACGTGCTATGGAATGTTTACTGTCTGGTTTGGATGGTGTAGTAGCACTATTGGACGATATTTTAATAACGGGGGTCCAAAAATCCCAACACATGCGGACCCTAGTCACAGTTTTAGGTAGGTTGGCCGATGCGGGTTTAACAATTCAACAAAGCAAGTGTGAATTTTTCAAAGACGAAGTTAAATATCTTGGCCATATAATCGACAAGAATGGAATAAAAAAATCACCAGAAAAAGTCACAGCACTTTCACTAGCACCTAGGCCTCAGAATGTTTCGCAATTGCAATCTTTCTTAGGTTTTACTAATTACTATCGTAATTTTGTACCACAAGCTTCCACTATACTGACCCCGCTATATAACTTATTACAAAAAAAAACCAAGTGGGAATGGTTAGAAATACATGAAAATGCATTTCAAATAATAAAACAGCAGTTGGCATCGGATAGAGTGTTAGCACATTTTGACCCTGCGGCGAAGACATTTTTGTCAGTTGACGCGTCGCCATACGGGCTGGGTGCCGTATTGTCTCAGATAGGGAACGATGGATCCGAACGTCCAATTTGTTTTGCTTCTAGAACCTTAACGGCGGCCGAAAAGAAATATGCTCAAATTCAGAAGGAGGCTACGGCTATAGTATTCGGGGTGAAACGATTTCATCAATATTTATATGCTCGAACGGTGCCTTTCGTTTTGAGAACCGATCATAAACCCTTATTAACCATTTTTGGTCCACACAGAGGTATACCGGAAGTTTCAGCAAACCGGCTACAACGCTATGCAATTTTTTTATCGGCATACAATTATGTAATCGAGTATGTTTGTAGTAAAAATAACAGCGCCGATTATCTATCGCGCGCGCCGCTACAGAATAAAAGTATTCATGAGTCATCGTTCACGTTGACAGGTAGCGGCGGGCCGACCTTAGGGGCGGGGTGTGATCCGTGTGATCAACCTCACACAGCTGACGATCGCGCAACTTATGTGAACTTTGTTATTGACAATAGCCTGCCTATAACGTTAGTTGATTTACAGCGCGAAACAGAATTAGATAATACCTTACGTAAAGTGAAAGATTATGTCAATTTGGGTTGGCCTCGGAAGGTATATGATGATCGATTGAAACCATATTTTTGCTGTCGTAATCAATTGTCGATTGAAAACGGGTGTTTAATGCGAGGCCACAAAGTTACCATACCAGAGTCGTTGCGGGATAAAATTTTGAATGAACTCCACAGTTCACATTTTGGGGTAGTAAAAATGAAGGCAGAAGCAAGAAAAAGGGTGTGGTTCCCAAAAGTGGATGCTGCATTGGAAAAATTGGCCGGTACATGTGCTGTATGTAATGCGCTACGGCCAGTACCACCCCATGCACCGCTCCCACCCTGGCCTCACCCCCCTCATGCCTTTTATAGGATTCATTTAGATTTTCTTGGACCGTTCAACAACCAAATGTTTTTAATAGCTGTTGATGCCTATAGTAAGTGGGTTGAAGTGTTTATTATGACGTCATCGTATGGTTCGAAATCAGTCATTGAGAAATTAATAGAGTTAATGTCCCGTTTCGGTATTCCTCATACTTTAGTAACTGATAATGGTACTTCATTTGTTTCACAAGAATTTAAAATGTTTTGTTCTCGAAATGGCATTAGTCACGAACTTTCACCGGTATTTCATCCGTCCAGCAACGGGCAGGCCGAAAGTTTTGTGAAAATTGTTAAAAAAGGTCTTAAAAATATTATATTATGTAATTCAAATAAAAAACCATTAAAGGAACAAATTTCAAAGTTTTTATTTGACTACCGGAACTCCAGAAACAGTACCACTGAACAGTCACCCGCCGAACTCGTGTTCGGGCGGCCGATGCGTTCACGGCTCGATATGCTAACTCCAGCACCGACGCCGGCGCCCACCTCTTCATCCATTGGCCTCACTGAAACGGTCGAACGGAATCAGTGCTTACAGGGTAAATATTTTAAAGGGAAAATTCGAAAGGAGTTTAAGGAATATCAATTGGTTTGGATAACGAAAAACATTAACATAAAAAAAATCGTGTGGATTGAAGGCATAATTACAAAGAAAATCGGGAGTGTTATTTATCAAGTATATGTCCCGGGGATTGATCGTTTAGTCAAGCGGCACATAGATCAGATCAGATCAAAAGGTGAGAAAAATATGTCTACTCGTGACGGCAGCTGGGATTCCGACGTCATTCCAGATGTTCAAAATGATGTTGCGAGAACGAATCACAGCGACGACTTGGATGTAGTCGTCATTGGCACTCCACCTCCAGAGGAAATCACATTATCTTCTTGTGTCAGTAGTACACCGGCCATTGAGGAAGGAGAGGATGATGGATCTGCACGGAATATGTCCTTTGCCACGCCTGAGGCAAACGATGCATCTATGGCGGATGTGCCCGCGATCAATCCACGACGTTTAGAGTTGTCACCCGATAATTTTAGTCCGTAGTTTTGAATTATGATTTGACTTGTGTTAAATATTAAATGCTATCAAAAGTATGTCTTTAAATAAAGGGTGAGGGATGTTATGTATGTAACTATAGATATAAGTACGTATACCGTGGCTGTGACCCGGTACAATAACCTGTTAGTTCAATAAAGCAGGGTGTCATTGACTAGCGTGTTTAATGGTCGTCCTTCCCTACCTACATATCTAACAGTAGATTAAATAAATCACTTTACGGTCTCAAGCAAGCTGCCAGAGCATGGAATAAGCGATTTGATGAGGTACTTTCTGATTTGGGCTATAATAGATTGAAGTCTGAACCCTGCATATATTTAAAAAAGAGTTCTAATAGTATTGCTATAGTAGCAATATATGTAGATGATGTAATATTAGCTTATGACAAAGATTCCGAGTTATCATACTTGAAAAACGGTCTTGCGAAATATTTTAGCTTAAAAGATTTAGGTGTATTAAGTTACTGCCTAGGCCAACATATTTCTGTAGGAGATAACAGCGTCAAAGTTAATCAAAAACGCTACATTGTTGAAACTTTAAACCGATTTAATATGTCGGAGTTTAAAGCAGTGTCTACTCCAATGGATGTTAGCATTGACTGGCACTCAGAGACGGAATTAGCGGGAAATGTTCCTTACCAAAATTTGATTGGTTGTCTAATGTTCTTAGCAATTAATACTAGGCCTGATATATTGTTCACTATAAGTTTTTTGAGCCAATTTAATAGGAATCCTAAGCAAGTACACTGGACTGCTGCTAAACGCGTCCTACAGTATTTAAAAGGTACGTTAGACTATTGTCTTACTTTTAAAAAGACTGGAGAGCCTTTACGTGGTTTTGTTGATGCCGACTGGGCCAATGGTGGTGATAGGAGATCATACACTGGTTTTATTTTCAAATTAGCGGATGCACCTGTGTCGTGGGAGTGTAAAAAACAGCCTACAGTCGCCTTATCATCAACAGAAGCCGAATACATGGCATTGACAAGTGCTTCAAAGGAAGCAGTATACTTACAGCGCTTAATTGCTGAAATTACAGGTGAGTTTTCAATAGTAAGTCTTTGTAATGATAATCAAAGTGCGCAGAAGTTAGCACAAAACCCCGTGCATCACAATCGGACAAAGCACATTGACGTCCGATATCATTTCATACGAGAGCTAGTTGAAAGCAACAAAATTAAGCTGTCATATTTGCCAAGCAATATGATGTTAGCAGATATTCTAACTAAGGGCTTGAATCGATGCAAGCACCAACGTTGCGTGGCTGAAATAGGCTTAATTATATCCTAAGTTTTTTTCATTCCTGTATTTATTTATTTTTTTGTTTGTATTGTAACTTAGGTATATGTTGTGTTTTTTGTTTGTTTTTAACTAGAATAGTATTTTTACGTTGTTTTTATGACACTGATGATACATTTTATATGACTCTGTAAAGTACAGTCAGCTCGATAAGTTCATGTACACTTTGTTGATTAATAATATTGAGCGCAACATTTCCGATTAAGGGGAGGATGTTGTAGGTTCTAATCGGTAACTGTACTGGCCATGAAGAATAATGTTTTTGATATTTAAAATTGTATTTGTCATAAGTGTCACTCACAAATCTCTTCTTGAATAAACATTTACAACAAAATAAATATATAGGTATATAAAATATATGTAGAAATAAAATGTTTGTTTGTACGGGCATCTGGAACCACCGATAGGATTCTGAGAATTATAAATTACTAGCTGCGCCCCGCGGTTTCACCCGCGTACCAAAAGTGACCTGTGTCTTGCACAAACACACCTAAGGTGCCATTTAGATAATACATACAAAATTTTGTCAAAATCTGTGCGGCCATCGGAACTTTTAATTGGTGTAGATATCAACCAAGCGCAAACTGCTCAATATTGCAATGCTTACAACTTTTTTTATTATTTACTTTCAGATTCTGATGTACTGCGTGAATCTGCTCTTCAACGTGATTAATTTGTTAAATATATCCATCAGACTTGTAAACGGATCTTTTGTACGTTTTAACTCTACTATACACGACAGGTTTTTATTTTAATAAACTATCAGTTGCCAACGGAGATCAAATATTTTTCGTGTTTGTGTATTTGTTTTATATACATTTTTATTTTCATTACTTTAAAGATAATAAAAAATTACACAACACTATGTAAAAATTATCACCAATGTGATTGTGATTTTTTTGTAGTTTAAAACTACAAAAAAATCACAATCACATTGGTGATAATTTTTACATAGTGTTGTGTAATTTTTTGCCGGTTCCAGACGCTTGGCGAACTGTGTTCGGGGTTGATGCCAGTTTTCTTCACAATTCAGAGGATGTTCGACAAACAGTTCGCAATGTCTCAATTTGTTCGCTTCTTGGCGTTTGTGTCAAAGGCAAACGTCTGGAGCCGACATTAGATCTAGCATTAATTTCTGTTTTTAGTAATTTTAAGAGTGCCACGCTACTAATTATGCTCAATTAACTTCTTTGTTAATTTTTTTCAAGACGCCATCTGGAGGTGTTTTTACTTCAATTCTTCAAATGGCGATGCCAACCATTTCTAGTGCGCTCAGAGCATTTAACTACGAGATAATGGTCATTTTCCTGATGTATCGATGTGAGCAGGTCTACAAACAACGAGAGATTATAATAGTTCAAATTGACTGGTTACTGGCTAATAATCAAGAAAGTGAGTAGGACCATTCGAACCGGTCGATAATATCGGATGCGTTATCGCGATATCGATATACGATAGACGCATGCGACACTGCTGCGATAATTATGATGCAAAAATAAATAATGCGGGTAATACGATTCCGTTATTATCGACCGATATAATCGCGACAGTGGTAGAAAAGCTTTATTCTATAGCTTTTACACTAAAGCTTGCAGTTGGAAGCAAGCGTCAGCGCCGACGCCCGGCGTATGTTAACATATTTTCATGTGTGTGTGTCGTGTCGCCACGTCTGCGCGCGAATCTTTAAGTCATTTACTATGGGTCTCGTGTGTGAACTGCTATAATAGTCAGTATCTTTTATATTTTTTTCAGATGTAGATTTAAGAAGAAATATCTTGGAATTTCGCAATCTCCTTATCACAAGACCTATCCAGTTCCACGCCGCGAAGTTCTTCACTATGGATTATACCTTGCTTGTTACTCTCACTTCAGTTATTGTTACATATACTATCATTATGCTGCATAGCATGGACTACTAGAAGAGTTTAAAAAATCTATATATTACAGGATATATATATATAACATACAGACAAATATAACGACAGAAAGCGATCTTGCTGTATCTCGAAAAATCTAACTTTACACCAGAGCCAAAAAACTATTTCAAAACTTCATAACTCGGTGATAAATAACAATAAAAAGAAGAAATTTGAAACATATTTCTATCAATCTAATTTTTACCTAATTTCTTAAAAAAACTATCCTAAGTAACAACTTCATAATTTTTGTACTGGTCATAGCAAGCGAGCTTGGATGTCGAGCAACAATTGCTGTATCTTTGAAGTTTAATGTATGACCGCCTAAACCATACATACATTTTGACGCGGAAATTACTGCTTTATCTTATACCTAAATTCCTGACACAGAAAACATAAAGATAAATCACGATTGTTCAGTTTTAAGAGACCGACATTACCGCTTGCCATCAGGTGAATCACAGACTCGTTTGACCGTACGTCGCAAAAAAATCAATGGCCGACATGACATTCTTTCATCTTCAGGATATTTTTTTTTTTTTTTTTTAATTGTCAGATATCACAAATATCTTATTTTATTACAATCTAGCCCATGAAGGCTAATGAGTAATTCTATTTTAACCTAAATTAATATGTAAACATAAATCTAAGAGGCGTCCAATAACACTTCACTTAGTTTTTATTAAGGCGAAGACACTTTGTTCATGTTGTCTTTTGAACTATCACTGTTTTTGTTTGTAATTTTTCACTTAATCACTAACACTAACTAACTCATATGGTTTTGTCCGTTTAAGTCTTTTCACTATGTCCGTATTGTCGAGGAGCTGGATGGCCTCGACATTAACGTGATGATGAAGCCTATATTCGTGGGCTTCTGCCAATTTTTGCATCACTTTATCTACGACGTCAATGTTGAGGTCCCTGTGGAGGTCGCAATTTCTTTCATACCAGGGCGCGTTCACGATGTTCCTGAGTACTTTATTCTGGAATCTTTGTATAATTTGCCGATTACTTTGAGCGGCACAGCCCCACAGCTGGATGCCATAAGTCCATACAGGCATCAAAACCTGTTTGTATATTAGGACTTTGTTAGGTACTGAAAGGGGTGATTGCTTTCCGATAAGCCAGTACATTTTTTTGTAGCTTCAGGATATAAAAAACTAATGCTCGCACTGTGTTTAATGCGATTCTCAAAACTTTTGCATGCAATTATTTCCTGCCCCAAATGCAAATTGCCCCATTATCAGAGCAAGGCGAGCATTCATTCCTAAAAATATAGGATGAATTCCAAAATATACGTACGAAAGTATATTTACGTACGTTTTGTCATCGTATAAACGATATAGTCCTGTAATATTATATGATAAGACCTGATAATTTTAAAGCAAAAATCTATTGTAAAAAGAAAATAAACGTATTATCTATTTATTTATTTTTATTTATGGACATGTCACCTACCATGAAACCTAAACATAACGGCTTTTTGCCGTGCCACCATGTCGTCGTACTGCTGCTCGCGTCACTTCTTCTATACCACGCGCACTTATCACTCTCAGCAATCTCATGGACTCTAATGCAGAAATTGATATATTTTGAAATAAATAAGGTGTATTATTGGTGTTTTAACAATAATTTTGTGAATAGCAGTACTAGACTAGAAATTGTGATTAATATAATTGGTTCTTATAGCCGTTTTAATAAAATACATTATAACAGGTGAAATGTATTCGCTTTATACCTCTGATACACCCTTCTGGATAATAAAAGCGAGATGATATGTCATGCTACCAACATGTTTAAATCCCTTAGACTTGTTTTGGCCCAAAATCATACTTTATCCATGCTTGCAAACAATTCGGGACGGTGAAGGATAATTTGGTCCGTCCGTGACTCTGAGGCGATCAATCATTTGGCTGAGTCGGCCCGACGAAGCCCAAATGACAGGATGTTTGAATTACTGACCCTGCTGAGCTTCTGTTTGCCGAAATTTTTGATGTGAATAACAATAAAACAAGTAAGGAGTAGTTTAATTGTGACACTTTCAACAAATAAGGCAAAGAACGAATATAGCGTTTATTTAAATCAATATTAGTAATATTTTATTTTCATTAGCATTAAAAAACCGTAAATAGTTCGGCAGTGAAAATAGCACACTCTAACAACCCTACCTAAAAAGGTGACCATTTCGCTCACTCTTAAGAAGCTTAGCTCTTAAGATGATTAAATAACGTACAGTATAGATTACTGTACGTTTTTTAATCATGCTATAACTATAGACATATGTACCAATTATTCGCACAAGAAGAAGAAAGAGTATGTCAATTCGATGGTTGTAGTGTAAACTTTGCTATGTTTTTTCCTAGTAATAAGAAAAAGCATAGCTAGTTCATCACCAACTAAAACTAATATGTATCTGCCGAGCTAAAAGCAAGGCCTGTTTCTTATATGAAGGTACAATGCTATATAATTTGGTAGTGTAACGTTTAGACCGTGGTCCAAACATTACTTTTAAAATATTTTTCTGGATATTATCAGAATGGATTTTACATAGTTTTTAACATAATTATACAAAAATACATCATAGTAGAGGCAAATTATAATCACTAGCTTTTGCCCGCGAATTTTTCGTCTGTCCGGAATTAATTGTATAAAGCAGTTGCTGCTCCCGCACCTTGATTCGCATAAAACCTTACTACTCCGCTCTCGTGGAGTTTTGCGAAATGTCATAATATAGATATATCTCACAACTTACACACAACGCCATCTAGTCCATAACTAAGCAGAGCTTGTACTTAGGGTACTAGAATAACTGATACTACTACATATATACTTTTCTTTTGTAAATACATACCTACTTACATACATAGAAACACCCAGACTAAGACATACCCCCATGTTCATGCACACAAAGATTTGTCTTAAGCGGGAATCGAACCCGCGACCTCGGCGTCGCAGGCAGGTACACTACCCACTCCGCCATGCGGTCGTCAACGAATATCGAAAAACCTTTATAGAAAGTTAGAATCTTAAACTCAAAAAGTTAAAGAATAGTTAATAACCGATCAGTGGTTCTCAAGATTAACGATATCAAACAAACAAACTAACATTCTGCCGCGGTTTCGTCTGCGTGGTAGGTACATCAATAAAAAGTAGCCTATGTTACGCGCCTTGTAGTCAGTTAGTTGCATCGCAAATTTCATAAAAATGTTTCTAACTGTTTATAAGATTATTCGATACAAACAGACAAAACTTTAAAACTGTATTTTAGGCAAAGGTATCGTGCAAATAACCATACCAGCCACAATTTAAATGTTATTTTGACATTATAAACAGACACTTCAATTTTATTTATTTGTATTAACAAGTTTTTTTATTTTATCTGTTTACCATCTTTCGTCGGTAATTAAATAACAATCAAAAAGTTACGTCAGTAAAATCTATTTCTATAAAACTGGTTGGTATTCTAACGATATGTCCAAAACATTGATTTTTCGATTAAACGAATAATTTACTTATAATGACTACTAAAGCTCCTTGTGTGCTCATTAAGTCGGATGAGCACGCAATCTAAATACGATCAGTTACATCGAGAATCAATTAACTACAACCCGACATCAGGCAGATGGTACTCCGCAAGGGTGCACACAATCCACGAAAACACATGGAATTTCACAAGTCTATGAAAAACACATAAAAAATGTTAGTGAATGACTTACATTATATTACTTTATAACCGAATAAAACTACTATATAACGTGCATAAATTAATTTCATTTCGCCATGGTGTCAGACAACAATGTTAATGGAAAATTTACAAGAAACAGTTTACTCACAGCGGGAGTCGACCGTTCTGAACAGTTTGGGACTGCAAATTATTTTGGGCTTAAACAGCGTTTCGAGTGTGTCTCGTGGCGAGCGGGAAGGCTGGCGATCCTACCGTATACCTGACACAATGGCATCCCAAAACGGACAAAAACTGTCCGATGGCGGATTTATATGCTCTTCGGCATTCCTGGCGTTCCTTACTTTATATCCCGCGGGTGGAACAGCCGGTATTTCAAATACTGTATATTTTGACGTCACCTTTTCGATTCTTTATTTCGCTACCGAATAGTTGGCCATTGACCCGGATGAATTAACTTAATAGAGAGGGTAGTGTCTTTTCATATGCGATAACTCAGATTTTATATTGCGAAGCATCGTAAGGTTGGGCTATAAATGGAATATGGACTTATACCGATTGGTATTTTAAGTGCAAACGAGTTTGTTATTTACTTCACCATCTTAATAGTTCATAAGCCAATAGAACATTAGAAACCTATGAACACCGGTAGGTACATTTTAACGTCCGGCTACAAACTCCATCTTCCGACTGATATGAAAGAGTAACGTCTTCCTAGCCTAAACTATTTTAATACATTTGTAATTTCCCGGTCAACTTTGGGATCGATAAACATTGAAAAATATATTTTCTATAAATTACTAATCTTAAGCAGCTTTTTCTTTGTTCTTAATCACTCAAAAGTTTTTTTGCAAAACTTGTTGTCATACAATTGCCATTTTCTTATAATGTGTAATATTTTTAAATCCCATTTTACCGATGTATTGAAATTGCCGACGAAAAATGTTTGCATCCAAGGTCCCAGAAACATGTACTGAATCAGGTGCAAGTGACATCGTTACGATGACTAGATTACTAATTCACGCATCGGATTGATATACATACTACTTTTTTAGATTATAAATACACCAATCTGACAAATAGATTCAAAGAATTCACATGTTTTACAAGATATTTATGTTGAAAGCCCATTCATCAGAAAACGTATCAGACTGGTTTGGCGGTTGGCTATCGGACTCTACTCGACTATCGCTACAAACTTATTGTTATTGTCATGTTACATCGATATACTGCGCATCTGTCATAACAGCGTTCCAACTAGTAATTAAACACTATTAATGTTTACTTTCAGGCCATTGTTCGTACACACATTGTCTCAGACAAACAAACATGCACAAATCAACAGATGCTCGCTTCGTGCCCGGACTAACTTTCACTGTTTCACTGTTCCCATGCTTTTTGCATCCGACATGGGATTCTCACGTGAAAATATAATCAGCTATGTTTTCTAAAAAAAATACTGCTATGATCTGACACGCTACATTTATAGCTGAGTGCATCATTGTCGATTTTTGTCGGGTTGGTCTAATGAAAACGTGCCTCCTTCTCCTTGCTCCAGGGCTTTCAATAAAGCACTGTTGCGCTAAAAGATATTGGAGAAAGGATTTAATTCTTCATCATTTCACTGGCTGTAGTTAACCTTCAAATTGTGTCTGTGGTCTATGCAATAGCGGATCATAAAGTCACGAATTCCTTTCCTAGGACCAGCTATAGTATTTTTTGGATTTTTTCCGCTAACGTGTCAGGAAATTTCAGTCTAAAGGTCAGGCATTTTAGCTTTCAGTGTAAAGAAAAGAAAGAAAGAAAGAAAATAATCCTAAATATCACCATCAAAATGACCTTCTATGTTAGATAGATAGATATAAAATACTTTATTTTTTTATTTATGTTATTTATTACCTATGTGATTTTTAGCGAGAGTTATATGATTTTTTTAGAATGTTGAAGTTGCTTGGATATGTCTATCTAGCAGTCAGCGTTTGATAATGCTGAGCTGATGATGGAAAGAATAAATCCTCAACGGTTAGGAGTAATGGGAAAATTCATGAATAATTAATTCATAAGGCAACAGCTTATATTCTAGAGAGGTGCCTCAACCTTAATATAATTATTCATCAGTTATCAAGATAAAGTGCTGATAATGAATTATTAATTATACCTTTGAAAAATTACGTGGTACATAATTTATTAACAAAAAGGAGCGGAAAATAGAGTAGTGTCAACAAATGTTTAATCAATACGAAATGTCTTTAGCAATAACCGTGTGTACTTATGTGTTTCATAATGAAGTTTTTCACACCTTCATTTATGTCTGTTCGAGCATTGTTGAACATTCGGCTTGTCTTTGGGTTTTACTACAACATAAGCCCGAATAAACACATTAGTTTGTTTGCTAAAATGTATTGCATAGCATTGATTACCACTCTTACGTCATGTATGGCCTACTATAGTTATTCCCATTTAAAAACAGGAGGCTCAATAACTAGTGCTATTATAAGTAGCCAGTATTATATCTGTGGAATGATATGCGTAATTTATGACGGAGACCATTTCCTAAAATTCTTGAACAAATTAAAACAACTTGATTCATTTCTCAGTCGGCATGAAGTTCATGATAAAATACCAGTTTCAAAATTTGTATGTATAATTGCAATTACCAAAAAGATTGCCTCGTCAATTTATCTGAGTTCTGTTTCTAAAAGGGGTACTCTCGATATAGCTGTGTTTAAGTTCTTTACCAGTTCAATAACTATAGCTAATTGTGTTGCGAACTTGGCAATAATAATGGTATTTGAATTATTGTATCAACGAATGGAGTTACTTCGCAAACTCTTTAAACGAGACTTGGCTGCAGCTCGCAGGTTTGCAGAAGGAGAACAAGTAATGATAGAAAACTTGAAGAGATGTATGCGCATTTACAGGGATTTATCAAATACACTTGATGAAACTGGATTACCTATGAAAATACTGGTAAATAATGAGTTCTGATTAAGTGTTCAACCCGTATCATATAAATATTAGTTAATTATTAAATATATTCATAGTTAATCGTTAATATTATCAGACTTATACTTCACAGAGTCAATATATGAAATATACATATACAGTGTCCCAGTTTAAGACGTCAAGCCAAAATCAGGCAGTAGGCTAGGTAATGACAGTTATTAGAAAATATTTAATATAAAAAAACCGACTTCAAAAAGTAAGTAAATTAAAAAGCAATAAATAAATTTACTTCGCACAAAATAATACGTTTCTTCATTCAGTTAAATAGAAATTATTAAATAATTATTTTATAATTCTGAAGTCGGTGCCAAGTCAAAGCTATAACAACCTTTCTACAATATCAAATTACAGAAATTACCACAGAAATATAATTAATATTCAGTCAGAAAATAGTTGTTAGAAAGATTGATATTATCTATACAGAGTTATTGTTTACTTGGCACCGACTTCAGAATTATAAAATAATTATTTAATAATTTCTATTTAACTAAATGAAGAAACGTATTATTTGTGCGAAGTAAATTTATTTATTGCTTTTTAATTTACTTACTTTTTGAAGTCGGTTTTTTTTTTTTGTTAAAATTATTTTATTTTACGATTTTAAGTGATGGGTAGACCGAGCAAGAATGTTTCTCGAATGAGGAGACGACGGTTACTTGAGACGGAAAACTTATTTAAGGTGCCTATATTAAAAGAATTATCCCCGTACTCCTAACCGTTAAGGAGTTGTACCTTTCAGCATCAGCTCAGCAACATAAAATGCTGACTACTAGATGCAAATATCTTAGTAGCTTTAGATAATATACAAAAATGGGACCACATGACAAGTATATCCTTTCAAACAAAAAAAGAATTTCTCAAATCGGTCCAGGCGTCTTCGAGTAATCGGCGAACAAACATAAAAAAAAAATACAACCGAATTGAGAACCTCCTCCTTTTTTTGAAGTCGGTTAAAAATGGTTCATATTGGAAGAATTACACTACCACAACCTTATCCCTCCGTCCCCGTTTCACCTTCGGACTACCAGACAAACGGCACTCAGGCATCGCTTCACGGTAGATATTCCACCAATACGCACTAAGCGTTTCGCCTCTACATTTCTTATGCGAACTGCCAAAGAGTGGAACGCCTTGCCCGAGTCTGTGTTTGCGCATGAGTACAACTTGGATCTCTTTAAAGCAAGAGTTAATAGGTATCTCATAGGTAAGCGTGCTCCACCGTAGACCGCATCATCACTTACCATCAGGTAAGATCGTGGTCAAACGCGTGCCTATCGACCAATAAAAAAAATAAATATGTATAGACATGTAAAAAAAAACTGAAAATTTACTCTCTGTAACGGACTTTTAGTATAGATATTAAATTTTTTTGTTATGTCATCCTGAATACTGTTTCTTTAAGCCCTGTTTTTTTTGTCAACTGGCGATAACTTTTTGCCTAACCAAAGATTCAAAGTTATATCTTACCCAACTTTTGATTGATTGTACTGAAAAAAAGTTCTAGTCGAGTTAGGCAAGTAGCAATATTATATATTTCTGATAACTGCCATAACTTAACCTACTATCCGATTTTGGCTTCACGTTCTGAACTGGGACAACCTGTATTTAACCTACGTATAAGACATCTTTAAAGTCGTACACAATTATATTTTTACAATTTATACATGAACTAGCTGTTACCCGCGACTTCGTCCGCGTGGATGTCGTTTTATGAACAAAAAATGCTAAAGGTAACAATGTCAATATAACAATAGTAGGTACAACTATGCACTTACTTACCTATCTATTACCAAACCGACCAAAACAAATATACGACAAAAACTCAAGGAAAATAATATTCAAACAAATCAAAACAGACAAATAGGTACAACTCATGTACCTACTTCGAATCTACTTCAAATTTCGAAATAATAGAAATTGCGACACGTTCGTCCGAGACAGCCCGTAGAGTTTAGCGTAATGTTAAATATCAAAATTCACCCAGTTGTTTTTAAACTTAGTGCTTTCAAACAAACAAACTATCTCCCGCGATTTCATCTGTGTGGTAGGTACATCAATAAAAAAACTCAATAACAGAAAATAAAATTCCTACCTACCTAAATAAACCTATTTCTGATAATTACTAATCTAAACTCAATAAATAAGCAAAATCCCTATAAACTAATATCTATACGAATGTCTTATCCTACCTAACAGTATTATAAAATAACCTACGGTCACTACGTACAATATCAAATATACAACCTATACCAATACTTTAAAATTAAAATCTATACAGTACGACTTATATAAAAATAAACCTTTCGGTTTATCTTTATAAGTCGAACCGCAAAAATAAGTTTGTCATAGGTCATTTATAACCTACGACAAACTTAACTTTGCGGTTCGGGAGCAAACCGCAAAGTTAAGTTTGTATTTTATTGTATATTATTACCTATTACGACCTATTAGATTAAAAATACCCTATTAGGGAAAAAAGGAAATAAAAGCAAATCGGATTTTTTTAAAGTAAAGGAAACTGATCACCTACACATCTAACCTACTTATAACTATAAACTAAAAGAAATATCAAGTATGAACAAAATGAACAAAATTAATTTACAGGACTTAATTAATAAAAAACACTTAAAAAGTTATACGAAACAATAAAATAATTTTACTGGATCGAAAAATGTAATTCTTTATAGCGCAAATTTGTCTAATCGCATGCGTCCGACAACGATGCCTGCCGCAGATGCCGCCACACTTCGGCGAATGTACGCGACTACGACCGACGGCAGCGGTGGCGATGCAGAGCATTCGTTAAAAGGAATTTAAACTTCAAAAGCGAATGATTTCTTATCAAGTACTTAAATATAAAGTTTCATGGTTTTATCATTTAAAATTAAGAAATCCCATACAAACTTTCAACCTCTATTTCAACCCCTTCATCCCTTTTTTTTTTTAAAAAAAGTAGCCTATGTTCTGTCTCAGGGTCTAAAGATTGTCTGTACCAAATTTCATCAAAATCGGTCGCCAGGTTTAAGCGGGAAAGCGTAACAGACAGACAGACAGACAGAGTTACTTTCGCATTTATAATATTATATTTGGGATTTGGGATTTGGGATTTAATCTTATTATTGACACTTTAATTTATAATTTCAGCTACTTTTGTATTTGGCAGCCGACTTTCCAAGAACTATGATTATTGTTTTTAATATCATGAGTGATGACGTACGTATAATATAAAATATTCATTTTGACAACCAAGAATATTAATTAAATAGCCAGCTGATATTCAGATCTGTTTTAAGCTAGTATTAGTAATTAGCTTCTTTACGCGACTTCGCCTTTGTGGAAGATATGTCGATAAAAAGATATATCTCAATACCATTTTAACAAGATTGGTTCAGTCGTGAAAGCGGAACAAACAGACAGATAGACAAGAATTACTTTCGTATTTCTAATATCTGTTTGATTATCTTAATAGGGATAGTTATTATTATGTAATAGTTTCGGTTATTTTAGTACCCATAATACAAGCTCTGCTTAGTTCGGGACTAGATGACGTTGTGTAAATTGTGAAATATTTATTTATTTTTTAGTATGGATTAGTAGATAACGAAGTAAGAATCTTCATAGACATAAAAGACGTTCAAAATAATTAAATATTTTGTATAAATTTCAGTTTCCAAAAATTATGGCAGCGGAGGTTGTTATTGAGTCACTTTTACCTTTCGTACCAGCAATACTTTGTGAACTAATTCAAAGACAAGTGAATAAAATTAAAGTAAATGTTTTAAAACAGTTACTCGTTTATGAAGGTAATCATTTGCATTAATCTAGAATTAGAATCAGAATCAGAATCAGAATATCATTTATTTGCCTACTTTGTGTGTTACAAAAAATGTCTCCGAGCCGGTGGGCCCTGCAGAGTTGAGTCAGCTAACTTATGTCCTAATGGATCTATGTTTACTGTGTTCTGTTTATTCGTAATATGTTGGGGCTACTGATTACGTGTTTTACTTGATGTTTAAATTAATTTCATTAATCTAGACGTGGCAGGTAAAAGTTCTTAGGTCTTAATACGAGGTAAGAAATTAAGTTATACGCGGCGGCTTCGCAGAGGCACTGTGGGTTAAAAATGGACCTTCAAAGACAGAGAGAGACCTAATTGAAAATTTGACAGTAGGTTTTTGCTAGAATTAACTTTTGTTGTCCACTACTATGACTAAATAAATCACAAGAGTCAATTAAGTAAAAGAAAATACAAAAAATCGCTCACGTATTTTTTTTTTTAAAGTTATGAAATTTACTTTATCTTTTTTTTTTTTTTTTTCTTCAAGAATGGCTGGAAACACGGTAATATCCTAAACAAAGTTGTAAAAAGATATATTAATTTATTTATATTTCAATATCTCCGCTATGTAAAACGAATTTCCAAAATGATTTTTGTAGCCAATAAAGTAAAAAAATAATTGTTATAGTCGTTATTACAGCAAATTAAAATTGATAAAGAAAGGAATTTCTCTCACTAAATATTAGATATAACGGGATATTCACCATGTATATTTGTTGTCGCGTGTCGTGATCGAATTTGTACGAGCGCTGACAATAATAATAATGGCCCGTCCGTCGCGTAGTTAAAGAGTGCGGCAGAGGGTAGATCGGTTTGTCTGCCAATAAAAAAATGCTGTTTTCATATTACCCGCATTGACTACAGTGATTAAGTTTTAGTTTTATCGTTAACAAAAAGATTACATCTTTGAAATATCTAAATAACCCGCTATATAAATACATGGTAAATATCCCGTTATATCTAATATTTAGTAAGAACATAACCATGTTTAATCTCAAAACTTATTGCAATTTCTCTATTTAACTCGGGTGATATATTTTGGCATTTCCAACCTCAAATTTTTTAACCATTTGTTGAGATTATTGAAGTACCTTTACCTTCCGAATCAAAAAAAAATAAGTGTATCTCATGCGTACTTTATTTATTGGAATCATGATATGTTACAAAAATTGCAGGAATGAAAACCCGCGACGCAGTGAAGAATGCAGTAACATTCTTTGAGCACCATCCATTCAAGTACACGATATTCCGAGTGATCACCGTCGACTTATCTCTTGTTCTCACCATCATTGGACTTACCACCACTTACTTAATTGCTATGATACAATTTTCACATATTTATGATTAATTTAAATGCTTTCTGGCAGTTTTTTCTGCCAGAAAGCTTTAGCACAAACATTTGCATCTTATGTGCCATATAACTGATGTACTTAAATGCCATTCACAAAAACTCTACATGCTGCTAGCTAGCTGTTATCTGGTTTTCCTCGTTGGGTCTGCAGAATCAAAATTCCGCATTTTTAAAGACACTTTGTTTCTATTTCATCAACCTTGGCCCACGTGTCAATTTTGTGCGTACCTATCTATTATCTAGTTATCAACAGATAAACACCGATTTTTACCATTTAAGTATTGTATGAACCTCCAGAAAGATAGAGAACTCCAAACATGAGAGCTATTTATACCTTACAACTAATTTATTAGGGCAGTTACAATTGTCATGAAGCACGATAGTATCTTTAATATATTTTCCTTGGATTATGTACTTTTACCATCAAGAAGATACAACGACGCGGCGCGGCGCCGCGGTGACACGCCTGAACTTTTAAGTTTTTCTGCTTAATATATTGTAATTCTTTGAAATAAATATATGAAGATAAATTATTCTATAATGCTCACACTACGAGTAACAACAATTCAATTAATATTGTTCATCCGACTTATCTTCGGCTTTTATTCCAAAATAAGTTGTAACAAATACCTGACTTTAACTGCAAAACTATACTGCTGGGTGCTTATTACGATTCTAGCTTCCTTCCTAATTTATAGCAGTTTGGTATTTTTAAAAGATGGAGTTTTAATAACTGGTTTTATGATGAGTGCTCAGTATTTTTGGAATGGGATGCTATTTCTACTTTCAGATGGAATGTATTTGAATATCTTCTTAAGCACTGTAAGACAAACTGACTACTTGTTTGGTCTACGTAACGTGAGCGATAAAATACCAGTCACCAAAATTATATGTGATTTTGTAATTATCAAAACAATCGTTTATAACATCTGGATATGTGGTTTTATCAGCCCTAAAGGTTGCTACGTGATGATGTCTCATATGTTTGTATACGCTATTGTGGGTATGGGGAATAGTCTTGCCACCTTGACAATCATTATGGTATTTGAATTAATGCATCAACGATTTAAGTTACTTCGCAAACTCGTCAAACGTGACTTGGCTGCAGCTCGCAGGTTTGCAGACGGAGAACAAGTAATGATACAAAACTTGAAGAGATGTATGGACATTTACAGGGATTTTTTAAATATAATGCATGAAACTGGATATCCCATGAAAATACTGGTAACAAGGCGTCAAATTATTTAATGGTTTCCCTCATTTTCTCAAATATGTTATTTACATATATATGCACGTTTCATATCGGTTTTTAGTGTAGAGAGGACATTTTTTTATTGCTAATTTAACTTTTTTTTATTATTATTTTATTTTAATACGTTTTTGTATTAAAATTTACACAAACACGGGCCGAAGCCAAGTGTAAATCTAAATTTCGAGTCTATATTTAGTGTGATGTGTTTAAGTGTGATGTGTTTAAGTGTGCTGTGTCGTGTTTAAGTGTGCTGTAGGTATTTGATTGACAGTGTCTTAATAGTCGTCTATTGATCGTATTAATAATCTTATTAAACCACCAAATGTAATCTGTCACAAAATTAGCATCTAATCAATGTTGTATTTCAGATATTTATATCGATATCAACAAATTTTACTAAATGTTTGCTTGTTTATTATAATATCCTACATGACAATGTAAGTATCTTTGATTTACTGTTGTTATAATAAATGATCGCTCGCTAATGGAGCCAGAAAATATGTTGAAGTAATCTGTAAACCTGAGAATGCCTAAAACGCTCAAAGACTACTACCTCGCACTTGGACAGCGCCTTGGACTATGGCGTAACCCTTCTCAACATGAGCAAAGGCCTAGTGGGACATGAATTAGAAAAAGTGCTTTAATTGATTTACTGTTTTAACGACAATATCGCGAATGAAATAGCTTGGCTAATTTGTATCAAGTAATAAAAATTGTGATATTTAATGTTGTGACTTTTGCAGTTCACTAAAATAGCACTTGTGGAAACTTTTATTGATACGTTTGTAGCCTTCATACCAGCCTTATTTGCGGAATTGATTTATAGACAAGTGAACAAAATCAAAGTCATTGTGATAAGGCAATTACTATATTTTAAAGGTAACTCTTTATATATTTGTCATTTTACTTCTCATCGCCAGGTTTCTTTTAATACCGTGTCGGGTAAAAGTGTTGTTTAGATTTTTTTGCCTTCATTTTCTTTTTCTTTTTTTAATATAAGCTTACTAGTAATTTGCATATACAAATCACTAGTATTCTTGTCAACCCCATCCAACTAAGCTTGATTTGCTTGCTACGATTCGAACACACAACCTCTCGATCGTAAGTCTTGAGACGATGCCTTTCCCATTATGCCACGGCTGCTTTCATAAAGGCGCGAACTTAGTCTATGCTACATAATTATTGAAAATATAATGATATGTAATATTAATATCTCGAATTTTTTCAGGAATAAAAGCTCGCAACGCAGTGAAGAATGCAGTAACATTCTTTGAGCACCGTCCATTCCAGTACACGATATTCCGAGTGATCGCCGTCGACTTATCACTTGTTTTCACCATCATTGGATTGACCATCACTTACTTTATTGCTATGATACAGTTCTTACACGTTTATGATTAATTTCCCTAAGTTATCAAGTGAGTTATTATTAAGTTGGGGAGATTTTAACTTCTAACCTAATTTGTAAGTGACATTTTATAATATAATGTAGATATTAAATACTAACTATATCTGATTTCTGGTGATAAGTTTTCTACCTACATTATTTAATTTCGATGTTATTTCTTCAATCGTGTAGGAATTAAATGATGCATTATTATTATACCGACAGTGGACGAGCTCCCCTCGAAACGTCTAATATATAAATCTATTCTATTATCTATGCTACACTAAAACCAAGTACACAAGATAAATTTATATTAAAATAAAAAACACTAAAAACATTGTATGCCTATGTATTTGAACTATTTGAAGTACTTAAGTCATGTCCAGTTGATCCAGTGGAGATGTAAATTATGTACTGTGAGTTACGTCATCTTTTTCTGTCTTCTTTATACGACTTAATTTAGAATAATTATAAGAACATTTTGACGTTTCTAAGTGCTATGTAATAGTTCAATGCCGGCTCCAGACGCTTGGCGTACAATGGCAAGCAGCGAACACCAAATAACGCATGCCAACATGTGGCCGAGTGTTAGTTGGTGGAACTCGTGAGGAGCCGATATAGTGAAAAATTACCTACTTTAACGTATAAAGGTGATAGATACATTGGTATTTAACCATGAATGAATCAAGGTGAACCAATTTGGAAAAAAAAAACGTTTTCTTTTATAATTATTTATAACATTAAGATAAAGAAGAAAATATTGTATAACATAATTAATTATATACGTTTATTCGGCTATCGAATAAGAAGTTTCTTGAATATAAGATAGGTTAGGATACATAAGCTATTTTAATTATGGACGATGCATGTAACGAAATAAAGAAATTTATTATTAATATTTGTAGTTTATGTTTCCATAACTCGGAACTCTGGAGTCCCGGTACTTAATTAAGTAAATCTTTTTTCTAATAAACAAAATGTCATGGTCAATACTTGGCGGCACCTTTTTTGATAAATTGTTGTTCTGTGATTTTAAACCTTCAATGTTAGTTTATGTTAGTTTTTATCAGGTCTACGCAGTATTCATCTTTTGTAATTGATAACGGTTTCAAAATAATATTTATTTCATTCCATTTTAGAGACAATCATCAATTTTACTGTTAACAATAAATTCGGAAATTTATTTACGATTCTAAATCAAAATTACAAACGCTACCAAAAACATCACCTTGGAAAATACGAGTAATTTGTTTAATTATGTCAAAAAAAAATATTTTAACTTTAGTTGGCTACAAAACATATTGGTTCCTTATTAGTTTTACCGAATATTATATCTAAATGCTTATAAGTTTTCGTCAAATAAATTAATAAATTCTTTTCACAACTTTGTTCAAAGTTTGACGACAATTCAAAGTTAAGCGTACCGGAGCGAGGCGAGTTCTAGTCATTATTAAGACAAATGACATATTGAAAATGGCTTTGTCAAGTTCGCTGTCACTCACCGGGCCCCTTTACCAGTTCTACCATCTTCCACATTTCTCTGCTCCTTCTATATAACGCTACACACATTACCCCTCTCTAGCGCATCATTATTTAATCAACCAAAAGTGGTCAATGCCTCTACGTCTACAGAGACTCGGATGGATAGTTTATAGAATTTGATATTAAAGGCCAATGACCGGACCATATTAAATAGGGTCACTAATATCATTTGATGGATGGGAACGAATCCAATTCTTTAGATTAAACATATACAACCCTATAGCTCATGTCTTTGCATGCAGTGAATCGTGTTTTTGAAGAATAATAAAAAAAGATGTTCTATATTTTCCGCCTTTAAATTAAAACAAAGATACTTCTTAGCAAAAGCTTATGTTTTGAAAAAACTTTTATTAAAATTTACAGCCTTCCAAACTTTAAAGTTTTAAATATACTTTTAAAGATAAAAAACAATAGGTTAATAATATTAGACAAATAGTTAAGTTTATTACTGACTAAATAAACTGAGTTCAATTTTATAAGTAGTAATGTCAAAAACCGAGATTCCTATTTGAATGCGATTCGGATAAGCAGTCCTAGCAAGCTAAAATTGTGCCTATTTCAACCAAGCTTTAGAAGTAGCTGCATCTAAACTAAAAGCTATGCAATATAGGCATAGCCTCAAGGTCTACATAGACAATACTTTCGCTTCACCACTAGGTACAATACATTTCCCAGCAACGTGGGAATTTTCCTGTAAAAAGTGCACTGTTACCTAGCCATCCATTGAGGTGTAACGTCTGGTTCACTACACTGCACTGTTTTTGTCACGTGAAGACTGCACTGCACTGCACTGAAAAACTTTTACTTTTTCCCGGATTTGCCTGCGCGTGCGCGGGCGCTTGGGAGGCGCGCAACACACTGGCGCGACCCTCGTCCGCCTCACCTATAAATTCTATACTCGACTCGTGCCAGGCTTGGCCCTGTACAGTCGAGCACTCATGTGTGCACGCCCTTAGCTTTGGAAGCTCCTTTTGTGTAGAATCTTTAGTTGAAAGGAGGCATTTTCTTTGTATTTTCATGGTATAAGTTGTCGGGATGGACATAGTAGAAGTTTCTTAAGCCTTAAATTGTGTCGTGAATTGGTGACGCTTTATATAAATTATCCTTTGCTTCTTTTCCACTCCTACGTTCGTATTATGCATTTCTGTTCTGATGGCATAAATTATTTATTATAATAGAATAATTATTCAAAATAAAACTAAACAGTTTTGTAGTAGATATCTAATTAAAATAAATATAGCAGTCCTCTATACAAATACATGTCCCACTGCTTGGCCGGACCATAGCCTACCACGCTGGCCAAGTGCGATTGGCAGACTTCATACACCCTCGAGAACTTTACGCACTTAGAATATTGATGTAGGTACTTCGTATATAGGATAATCCGGTTCGACTAACATAATTATCTGATCTGAAGCAACCACCAACTCTGACATCGATGTATTATTTTATTATGGAAATGGCAAGGAAACACCCAGGGTGTCAGATAACACAGATTTTTAACTGCATATTTTCGCATCAAGATATAATCTTGTGCTACCACGTGGGCTTTAATTATAAAATTAAGCTCGGGATTGTACCTGCGGCGCGCGCGCAGCCTCCGGTCGTCGCTCGAGCAACCAGTTGGACCGCATGTTGCTTCCTCGGACCCCGCACACCTCAGGCCCAAACTTTACATTCATCACACCAAAAAACACCTTAACCAAAAACGATAAAGGTTATTTTCTCTTGTACAATAATCCTATTTTACGATTCTTCGCAACTGGTCCCAAATACCACTGCTATTTCGTACAAGACATGCCGCACAGGGTTCTCTACATATTTGTCCAAACTTGGCCGGCATTGCACCGTATTTAGGGGGCATAAGACCGAGTTCGGTCGGGCAGGCCGGAGAATGCACCTGCCCGCGAGGGCCCGCTCACAACCATTGCACTTAGGTACAACAATATTGACTGGCAGCTTAAGCACTGTATTTTGATAACACGTGAACATCTTAGTTTTCAAGTAGGGCAAATTAGACGCTGCTCCGTGGAATGTTAGGAATGTCCGAGATTGCTGTTCAAAAGCTTTAAATTATAATGGTCTGCAAGAAATTATAGACATTAAAAACCGATTATATTGCTGGTTCGCTACATAAACTCAATAATCTGCACGCAAAGTTAATGGAAGATAATTGCTTAAAAGCTCTCAATGCTACCCAGAATTATAGCAGCCATCATAAACTAGTATATAGACTAACAAACTAGAGCTTCCTTGTCTTACGGATTTAGCTCTCTGAATATCTATATTTTACGTGAAGCGACTGCCAACAGACCTCTATAATCCACCTACGAGGTGAGACCATACTGTTTGTAAGTAGTTATCAGTTTTTCTGGTCTCTGACTCCCCGTAAGACTGCCATGTCTTCAAATGGCAACTTAACTTAAGTCGCCTTAGCCACGAGCCTTTATAATTTGTTATAATAATGCTGGATAGGCACGCGTTTCAATGGGACCTAAACATAACAGGTGAAATGTGGGTGTTGTACGACTCTGCCACACCCTTCAGGGTAATATAGGCGTGATGTTATGTTATGTTATGTTAGCTTTAAGGACTACCTCCTCGGTTGTTCAAACGACAATGTGCAATGTACCTACCTAAGCTAAGTCAGTAAGATTGTGATGCACGAAGTATTCGGTGCCGTTTAACCAAAATTTGCAAATCCATCAACAGTGGACTGAGTCTGGCTGACAAATAGGCTCACTTCCTATAATAATACAGAATGACATCGCCGATGTATGGATATTTCGGTTGAATGTTTTTGCATCATGTAGCTTCATGCATCATATATGTAATCATTTACAGAATCACTGGTACGCGCTTCCGTCACAATGTCATTTACACCCTGTATTATTAATTCACTATGACCGTAGTAGACGTATGACGTTATTCTATGAGTATGAATGATAACTGCCTCGTGGGTTGACCTCTCACCGCTAGGTTTTGGGTCCAATTTCTTGGTTGGGAAAAAGAGTTATTATAAATATTGCCATCAGGACAAAAGCAGCACGGAGTTGGAATTGTGCCCAGTGGATGGCTCACTCTCGATCACATGAGATCAATGCAGGATCTTCTTTTCACCTATTCCCTATATAAACACAATGTTAATTAATAATTACCTAGGTCCTTAAGTTTTCAACCGAGTAAGCCAAATACACAGGAAGACAATTAAACTGACCACCAGAGAAGTAAAACTTGCTGGACATGACTGGCTCATATCACTGTCATATGAAGATACTGAGTTCATTATTACAAACCACAACATAATACAACTCACAGACACAAAATTTACCCACAAACACGCGCAACTCACTCACATTAACACATACACACTCACCCATATTCTTACCCACACACATACTAACACGAGGGCAATCTCTTAATTTGCAATATTTTTTCTATTTATTTTTTTGTCTTATATTTTAATGTACGTCTACTCTTAACTGTGTAACAATGTTCTGGTTATCTTCAACGCAAGTCTCGAGGTTAGTGCAGAAACCGTTGATAATCTCATTGCGTAGTATTCATTAATTTTATTAAAATAAATAATTTGAATTTGAAAATGTGTGTTCTACACCTCTGCTATATTATTTTGGGTAATATAGGCTCAATGTTATACATAATGTTAATGTTATATATATATATATATATATATATATATATATATATATATCTATGTATATATACTGTAATAAAAACCATTAGGTATGAAATGATTTGTATATTTAAGAGAAAGAAATTATTAGTTTGATCCGTTTCATATAATTTGGTTAATGCACGTGTCCAGTAATTGTGGTGGATGGGTTTTAATGTTATAGGTAACACACACGGTAATTCTCCGCTCCAATCCGATGTTGTTTACGTGATGCATTCTGATTGTACACAGTCAATTCTGCCTAAAACTGTTCAAGATTTGTATGTACATATTGTATTTAAATGATGACCATTATCAATTTATATGTATCAGCAAGGTATGGTCGCGCTGATACATTATTTCCTTTTGATACACCATTTTTGTGCAAAATGTTGGTTCTTTATTGAAAGAGACAGAGAGTATCTACCATCATAAGTACTTGGTTATTTGTTACCCAATGTCAGTAGGACATTAATCTTCAAAACTGCGCTTTTTTTCAGGACAAGGTTCCTCCTCGTCTTGATGCATTTCTGGACATATGAGAAACGTTTCTTCGTACTCTTTAGTTTTTGATTCATATATGTTTATATCTTCTTCTCCTTTCCCTTTTTCTGGTATTCGTGTTTCAGGTCCTTTTTGTTCTTTTGTCGTAACGACTTCTGATACTTTTTCTGTGGTAGCTTCAATTTTTTCTGGTACTTGTGTTGCTTGAACTTTCTCTCTTTTTAGGAAAGAAAATTGGGAAAATCGATCAGAAAAGAAAAAGTCGTAGACCATAGAAATTGCTGAGATTGCCACTACCGATGTACCTGCAAACGAAATTATTATAATCAAGAGATGTTACTGTCAATGAGAGGCATGATTTTACGAACGGCGAAATTTCTAACTGACGGCTTTTCGGCGCATGAGCTTTTTTGACTTTTTCAACAAGTTTGCTATCCATCATAGCGCCTTTCTCTTCTAATTTGGCACCCGCTTATTGTCAGAACCTATCAGTTTTGCTATCTTGCTAGCTGACGGCGCTGGATGCGGTCGGATCCCACGCACCGCTCCAGGACCGCCTTGTACTCAACAATCTGCTTTTATGCTCATAAGTTCATAATAACTAATGGACATAAAAGCAGATTGGGATTTAGCACGAAAGGTATTGTTTACCAAAGACTTCGGCGAACAATTTGAATCTGTTGCGGGAGGCGTCAGGTGCCGGAGTCCCGGCATTTGCTGCAGCACCAGCAGGTGGTTTCGGTGGCGGCGTGGTAGGCGGCCCAGCGGGGACGGTAGGAGGTTTGCTCATCTCGCTGAGTGGAAGTGGAAGGTGAAGATGCTCAAATGTAAACTTCTGCAGTTATTTTAGTTGCCATCGATGGAAACACGTCATTTTTGCAGAATATTAAGTAGACATGGAGTGAGAAGAAAAGAAGAAGAATATATTTTTGCTTTATAGCGAAGACGTTATGATAATGTCAGCTGTCGTGAAACTCACAAACCAACAAAGAGTATACTAATATATTGGGGAAAACGTAAACGTCAAAAATTGAGCGCCTATGGTTTCTTCGGCATTGTTACCCCCCTGCAAACCAACAACAATAATGATTTTTCATAGATAAACAAAACAGCCTCTGTCTCGGGCAGAGATAATAGATGTCAAGATGTAAAATGATAAAATTTAGTTATAGTCCAAGATCCCAGAGCTGACAGACATAACTTATTTTCACACGGATGAAACCTGAAGTTTTCAGTAGCGTCTCGTGTGCCTTGAATACCTACGCGCTTTGTGTAACTTGCCGAGTGACACCTGGGCAGGTACCAGGTGAGAAAGGTAACTAAAAATAAGAGTTATTTAACTTAAATTCACATGGCTGATTTTTACATATGTCATGTAGAATATTATTTTAAAGTAATATCATAAGTGCCAGACACTTTTGATGGACCAGAGCTTTTGCCAGACTCTTTTACGCTACCCAAAAAATAAATGAACTTTACTTATTTTGATGAAATTAAATCTCAAATGATTGTCTCGATAATTATGATGTATAAAAAATATATGCTATAAACTTATTTACTTTAATATTTATTAATTATTTTCTTGTTAAAGTTAATTTTGTTGAAATAAAGATGCAAAAATCTCAGATTGAAAACAGTAAAAGTATTCTTAATACATTGTTTTTTTTTTACTTTGAGGCGCATGCGCATAGTGCTCTCGCCCTCATACTACTAGCTGAATATTTTTTGTCTTAGGGGATGTTTGGTCACTCTGATTTGTCTGAATGATTGAATATAACTTTTAAATAAATACTTCAATAACATATTAAAAAATCAGACATGTAAAAATAAGGAAGTTCATTTATTTTTGGGTAGCTTAAAAGCGTCTGGCAAAAGCTCTGGTCCATCAAAAGTGTCTGGTACTTATGATATTACTTTAAAATAATATTCTACATGACATATGTAAAAATCAGCCATGTGAATTTAAGTTAAATAACTCTTATTTTTAGTTACCTTTCTCACCTGGTAGCTTCACAGGTGTCACTCGGCAAGTTACACAAAGCGCGTAGGTATTCCAGGCACGCGAGACGCTACTGAAAACTTCAGGTTTCATCCGTGTGAAAATAAGTTATGTCTGTCAGCTCTGGGATCTTACTCTATTATACTTTTGCAACAATAGAACAGCATTGCCATCCACGTTACCCGCGGCTGACATAGATGCGAAGGTATTTTTTGACGCATACCTAAATTATAATTATTATTTTTACATTTTCTTTTCTTCTTTGTACATAGTTAAGAATTCTCTAATTAAGTTTTTAATTTATTTATTAATTATTTGTAGTAGATTAGAAAAGTTTTTTTAATAGAACTGTCAAATTTCATAGAAAATCTCCCCGACTTTCTCTTCCTTTCCACCGGGAAAGCTGTGAAAACCCATACATTTCTTAACTTTGACGTGAATTTTATCTGGAACGCGCAGTGGGAATAATGTAATTTTAAACTTATAGTTCTTTCTAGTTAAATACAAGCTCTCTGGTCTCGGGACTATCGGGTCGTAAGGCCCTGACAACAAGCTACATAAAGCATAGAACCGACATAAAAGCTGTCAAATCGTTACCAAATCGAAGGTTTTGATTTGATTTACTAATTGTGCGTGACGCACAAGCGCTGTATAAACATTGACATTTGCATTGACATCGAAAAACAAATGTTTATCTCTCTCTCTCCAAAGTAAAAAGATCATAAGAGAATAAAATTAAATAAGATATAATGGATAAATGGATATTTGTTAAGTTCGATATAGGTACCTACTCGTTTATCAGAGTAGTGTATGGACGCAATGTACGTAAAAGTCAGAGACTGACGAAGGGCCTTAAAAAGCGCATTATTTTCTAGTAGTTCTGTAGATCGTTTAGGTACATACGTACGAATATGAAGACGAGTCAAGTCTGAAAGATGCCTTATGATACTCAAAGGATGCCTGTTTTTTTTTTATGCTACGCCCACAGAGAACGAACGTGTAGTCCACCTGATGGTAAGTGGAGTACAGCCCATGGACATCAACAATCCACAAAAGCAGATTACAGATGCGTCGCTGCAGCTGAGGACTACGGTGTTATGCCTCATGTGCCAGTAATTTCAGGGCCTGATCTCACCACCAAACCGGAACACAGTAATGGAAGCACTACTATTTGGCGGCAGGTTAAAGGTGAGACGGTGGTGCTGCCGCCCTCGAGCTCATTCACAAGAGTTCTACCACCAGAGAACACAAAGGGTTTATACCTACCGAACCTCCAATTTGCGTAAACTCCATGTTAAGGGCGTCTGCTTCCGGTCATAGCCAGACACACATAGAGCATTATATAGCCGTAAGCTGCCATCATCAATCACCACGGCTGCTCACGGTGGTGTTTGAATGGATGCGAGCACAAAATACGATGCGGTGGGTCATCTAGGTGTGCTCTGTGTGTGTGAAATGTATGTTTGTGTACACTCCCGCGACACAGGAGTTATTTCTAGTGTTTAAAAAGTAAAACTTAGTTTAAAAAATAAAGATTTACTAGATCTATAAAATAAGACTTACCATAAGGAAAGATAGGTACTAGCTGGGCTAACAGTCATTGTTCATGTTCCAGTTTTATTATAACCCCAACTCTATAAGGAAGTTTATTGTATTTTGGACTGTACTGAAGATGCCAGACATTTTGCATAGTTTCTCTATAAGAGATTTTAAACAAATAGTCATAAATATAATCATACAATTTGGTCCAATAAGTTCGTAAGCAGACGTTTAGTAGGGATTAATTAAGAATAGCAATCCACTTATATGTGCTACTAGACGGGGTCAATTCGACTGTAATATAACGCATCAGATGTTTTATATTACGTTACTAATTGCATTCTAGACTGACGAAACTTCAGAAAGGAGTTTTTCGTTTAAGTTTGTTACCTCATAACTTTCGACTGGACAAAGCGATTTCAATGATTCTTTTTTTATTTAAAAGATGGCGCTTCCCGTGTGATCCCATATCAATTTGGTCCAGTTCTGACAATGGCACCCATGAGAAAACCATATAAGTCTATAATAATTGTAATTGAATATTATATTTTTAGCAAATTATTTTTAATAAAATTCAAATTTCGTTACATGTTAAGCTATGTTGGTAACACTTCCACACTGGTATTATAATCTAATCTGTAGCGTTACATACAGGCGAATGCTTGCGGTCAGATAGCACCTTTACATAGAATACGCAATAAAACAACATTTAATACATGATATTGTATTTGGAACAATTCTCTCTTACCGCGTAATAATATAAATAATAGCTTGGTGAACGTCACTGATACAAAATAATATATTATAATAATTAATAATAACTTATGTATAGGTACACCCGTCGCCTCTTGCGTCCGTTCTACCAAACATTTTTTTATTACATGAAATTTCGACGTCGCCTCGATATTAAGCTTTAAGTATGTATATGCAAATAATACATAAAGATTTAAATAATGTTTAATTTAAAGTATTTAATGAAATATAAATAAAAATAAGTATTCTGGCAATGTTAAAACATAATGTAATTTTTTTTATACATTATAATCCATTGAATAATTTTGTTTTGTTGTAGTTATACAAAGATAGCGTTTATTTTAAAAAATGTTTAAGAGTTATAAGATCTCTTGTTTAACGCACATAGCGTATCGCTATCATATTGTATCAATCGTCTCGTCGACGCTAACCACTGTTATTCTTATATGTGTAATTGCCAGTTTATTGAGTTGAGAGACCTTGTATGTAATAAATTACAAAATTAATTCTATGAAAATGGTGCGGCATTCCTAAGATTATTATTATAGTTTACGATAACTATAGATAAAAGTTTTAGGCGGGTCGATTGAACTGCAAAAATACGCTGTTTCAGTCGCTCTCACTTGCTGAAGTACTACGAGCGGCTGAGACAGCGCATTTTCGCAGTTCATTCCATCCACCTAGAAACTTGATTTAATTTATTAACACTATTAGGCAGTGGCAAGCGACGACGGACGAAGAGGTGAGGTTCTCCAAAATGCATTCGACATGATGCCGGTTGTATATCCCCGCAATTTGGAAATGTGATAGAACTGACGTTTATGACAGTTTATAAGCCAATAAGAGCGGGTGAAGTCGTCTGATATTCGCACTAGTTGTCGCCACTTTAGCAAGACTCATCATGCTGCTTAAATATATCAAATGCACGCATGCACCCTGCATTGTTTAAAAATGTAGGCGCTTTGACACTTTTGACAAGTTTCTAAACCTCTGTTTCAGTGCTGCCGCCTAGTGGGCGTTATTTTAGAAAACTTATTATTGTCTAGTGCCGACATGACAGTTTGAACGAAGTTTGAAGTGCATTGTGTCAAGATTCCATACCATTACCAAAATACTGTGTGTGTGTACTGCAACAAGGTTCTACCGCGTAGTTGCATACTTTCTTATTGGCTCATTAACGGTCAAACGAGTGAATTGTGACAAGGTTATATCCCATTACCAATTTGTGGGGATTATAATTTCAGTGTGTTTGTGCGGCGCTGCCTCAGATATCTATCGACAAATTATATTACGGTCGCCGAAAGAATGCGTTTGTGTCAGTCAGTTGATATCATATCCAATAGGATAAAACAGAAAAATATGCATCATCCTATTGGTCAGCTATCAAATAAAAGCAGTCACTTCATATACTTTGTTATTTTATTTAAAACTGACGTGAGTTTGTAACATTATTCAAATTATGATGTCTTGCACTGGCTGCGTCTCAGGCGCGACGTGTCACACTCACTTGAAAATGCCTAAAAGTACAGGTGAAACCGCGGCGACTAAATAGACCAACATTACGTGAGTAACACCCGTATGTCATAGTTTGAATAATACTTTATGTTACTTAAAGAGCGTACATAAACACATTCATTCGGCGTACGTACTGTGCTTATGATTTGGGCGACGACGTAGAACGCTAAAACTAATGGCGTTACATGTGACTATCTTATATCTGTCCATCGCACACTCGCACAATCAAGCCTTGTATCACGTGTCCTCTTCATTTGCAACCTGAAACATTTATAGTTATTTTATTTTTACAAAGATATTCATATCGTTTCAACTGAAGATTTGCAAGAGACGGTAAGTATGGTTAGTGCAGAATACAAGAGAAAAGGAATAAAAATGGATATGAATAGAGCTAAGGTCTTTTTTACCTTACCTTATAGAAGGTAAGAAAGTACATCAGGTGAACGAATTTGTTAATGTACACCGTTCTTGTGGCAAATTTTTGGTCAAACAAAGTTTTAATATTATGCATTAATAATTTTTCTTTCAATTTAAATTTAAATATAATGCAATAATATCCATATGTTTTCCATTGACGCGCAAAAAAGAAGATTTGGGCAGTATGTTATTATTTGTTATTTGTTTGTATATATTATTTTGTTGGCTTTTTTAGGCGTTCATGAGCGCCTCTTTTGAGCAGATGGTAGGACATTTAAAGCAGTTAGGTAAGTATATTCAACTAAGAGGTGCCTCAATCGACGCTCGATCGAAACCATTTGAACGATCGCGACCGTAGAATAGAGATTTATTCAACATCGATCCTCTATAGCAAAAAAAAAACCCTGTCCTTATAATCTTTTTTATTTAGATTATTGTTTATTTTATTTTCTTATGTACTATTAAAAGATTTATGACAGACTCATGTTTCGTTTGAAAATGTCACTTTCGATAAGGTATCTAATAATTTCTTTAAATTTGACACTATCTATACTATACATACATAATTGTTTGCCCGTCTGACTGACTGATTCAACAACGCAGAGCATAAACCGATGGGCCTAGAAATTAAATTTTGCACAAGGTTCTTTACATGACGTAGGCGCGCACTAAGAGATTTTTTCGGAATGCCACCCATAAGCACTATCAGGAAGGGTTGAACACTTGTATGGAACTCTGTATTTTTTTAAATTTGAAGAACTTAATTTCAAGAACCTGATAATTGAATAAAAATAAGTGAACTTCTAAAACAGGTTTTTTCTAAAAGGCACTCCCACTAGTGGAATTCAGGATTTTAAAGTTAGTAGGAAGTTTACATAAAAACGCAATAGATGGATACTGTGCACTTTTTCATAATCATGCGACTAACCCAAAGGAACAGAGCAAATGGTTTGCCACAGGTAAAACCGCGGAGACTCACGAATCCCTATCCAAAATACCAAATTAGTTTTCAAGCGAATTAAGACTACCTTGTCCAATCGTTAATTTCCTTCTAGAAACATAAATAAATTAATTTTATTTTAATTTTTTTTTTTAAATATAATCGATTTCTCTTATTTCAAGACCTGGATTATAGTCTGTGGGTGTTTGTTATGACACAGGGTCTTCTCTAAAAAGTGTTGCCCGTCAATAAAGTACGGCATAACTTTAGAATATTATTCCTAAAAAAACGGTAATTCATAGGAGTGAGCTGTCAAAAAGAAAATAAACGAATGGACAAGTTATAAATGTTTTGAAATGTATTTATAAAATGAGATTTAAGGTGAATCATGAATAGAATGGTCTGATAGTATGTGTAAGTGATTGCATGTGGGTAACTGACCGTCAGATGTTATTTCCTAGCCTGCAGCGCATTGGAGAGCCAGTCCATCGCCTGGTCAAGGCCCTCGCCGCGGACAGCCGACGTCTTGAAGATCTGGAAGGTTCGGTCGCGCAGCGCGTCTAAGCCCAAAGCCTGATGCACCTCAGCCACCGTGAGGCAGCCTGCCATATCCTGCTTATTCGCCAGGACTACTAATATAGCGTTCGCTAGCTCCTCTTCCTGGAATATTAGAAAATGCTCTTAGATTTGGTGTAGGCTTCGAAGCCGCGCCGATCAATCCGTCGACAAGTTAGACCCTGAGTGCTAATACAACTTCTTCTTCTTCGTCGTGTGGCTGAGTTAAATTTAGTTAAATTTATTTTTATTTATTTATTTATTTCCCAACTAATACAACTGAAAATAGGAGTATGCAAGAACGCTACGTAACGTATTTTTACTATTTAACGTATTTTACTCTGTATAGGTCAAATTTATTATTTTTAGCAGATGGGCGGACGACGTTTTTACCATTCGAAGCAAGTTCTTCTTCTTCTTCGTCGTGTCGATGGCTGAGTCAAATTTTATTTTGCCTTGCCATCGTGGTGAAAGGATTAGCCAATTCGCTTTGGAGACTCGCGAATTGCCCAGGGTGCGCCGGACGTAGGGAATCGTTGTTGTGTACGTCACTCGAGGAGGCTCCTTTCATGCACTTTCAAAGCAAGTGCAATAATCAGATGCAGTAGTGCTATCTCTGTTACCCGTAATACAGTTTACACTAGTTCTGGGGTTAGGGAATTCAAAACCAGTGTAACAAAGTTATGTCAATAAACATTATTCTCATTCTTATTCTTATTGTTTGGCGCACGCGGGCTTACATTTATCCCAGAAAGACAGCACTACTGGTAGTTCAAAATGTAAACACAAATTAAATTTACCTTCGGTTCCAAAATATATAAATGAAAAATGTATGTTTTTCTTATTTCTTTTTGTTAATCCCAAACTTGACAACATAAACTATGTTTCTGTTCATAAAACATTACAGATATAATGTTTATAATAAAGAACAAATATGATGAAAATATCAGATCCATGTAGATCAGTTTAATGTTTTTTTAATAAATACAAAGATTAATTCTGTCTAAATGTATATAACACAATAGTATTTAGTAAAGACGCTCATGATTGCGGAATTTCGTTTGTATGTTTTTATATTGTTTGAATAAAATAAAAATTCCTCAATTTATAGAACCCCTGCTGGCTTAGCATACGACCATGACATAAGTCATGCATGAGAGATGGCTGAGAGTTTTTATCTCACGTTTAACTCATGCGCACAACGACCGTCACGTTTTCTATCTCACTTGTTATAACGTCAAAAGTAGAGACAACAAGTGCACTCCGACCTTCATCGAACCCATTTACCGAATTTTGACAAATAATATCGAGTTAATATGAGATATTACTCGTCGTCACTATTGTGCGACGAGATAATATGAGATAATTATCGAAGTTAATATTTTATTTAAAGCGATGTAAAACATTTATTTTGTAAATTGTGCGATCAAAAAACGTTCGTTCAGCGTTAAAGTTTCTTTATTAATTCACTAAATTTGATTTGTATAACCTCATTTCATGTTATTTCAAATATTGATAAGTAAAGGAAATCTGTGTGTACATTTTTTATTTTTTTTATTTTTATATTTTTGTAGTATAAAATATAGTTTTTGTTATTAGTATATAAATATTTGTTCTGTTCTGAAACCCTTATATATACAGTAGTATACACACATTGTTTTTACTCCTTTATTTTCTGCTTGAAGTGTAAGATATTGCAACCTTATATACTATGGATTTATTTATAATAATTTAATTGCATTTCTATATTTAAGTTTATTTTCTCTTTATAACCATATTTAGCTATAATGTTGTTTTGGTTGCTATAACTTACACATAGAATTATTGTCAAAAAACAAACAAATATTGTATGAATTATTTGAAAAGATGGTGCACATGAGTTTCTCACCAGCTCTTCTCATGATGCAATACCCATCGGAGCTGGTACTTGGATTGATTAAAATTCAAATCTCTAAGTTGAATTAAAGTCAATCTAAGCTCCGGTGTCAAATCATTTTATTACAATAAGTATTATAATTTAGTTAGCTAAGTTTTATTTTAATTTTATATTTTTTGTGTTTTGATGTTTGTTTTGACGTGTTCAAGCGCCCCTTGGGGCCCATGGAAATAAATGATTTGATTTGATTTGATTTGAAAGGATAATAGGTTATTGAACTTATTCTAATCGACATAAATAACACGCCAATAGAGAATTTATATTCGATTTAAATATAACATGCCCTGTATTTTTTTTAGAATGAATGCTTTAAAATGATTTCTATATAATTGATTTTAGCTTGTAACGTACTTTTCATTAAATAAACTGTGGCGGCGCGCGGCGCGCGGTGAGTCTGCCGCGCGAGTACCACGTTCGTAAATCATCGGCTAGTTTCGGCGACGTTCGATTTTCCTGCGCACACAACGGCAGTCTATTGTTCGCCACCGTGCCGCGCACCCTTGCGTCGCTTTACTTGATGCGCTCTAATCAGCTGTTACAATTATCGTAATATTACTATTGTATTTTATTTAAATTGCAATAGACAGTTGTATTAAGTACTTCGTTTCATTGTTACTGGCCCATACACCTCTACATAACAATAACTAATAGGTACGTAAAATGAGCCGAAAGTTAAACACGTATCACGTATATGTATGAAAAAATACAAGAAAATTTCATTTAAATGAAGTATCTCAAATCAGTAAATCTTACAACGACCGCCTGCATTTATAATTTTGTTTTCAAAACGTCAACATTTAATGAGATAAAATGAATGAATTTACCGTTACATATAAATTTGTTCTAAGTAATGTAATTTGTTGTCACATGCCTATAAAATTTGAATATTATTTTCTTTTATGTTTTAAATTATTTAATGGTAAGTGTTACTTTTTCTAATAAGTAAATTAGCGTAAACCATCATTTGAATTATGACGGATAAAAATATATCGTGCGCAAATACAGTTTCATTTTTGAAACAGGAGTAAAAACATGCTACAGTACTTTTGAATTATTTTATCACTTTAAGTCAAAAAGGTTTACATTTTATGTTATTCGTAACAACCTGTGAAAATCATACTTTTGAACGATACCGATAACCGTACCGGTTGGCAAAATAATATTCTGCTAAGGTCCGAATTGCTTACAATATCGCAATTAGTGCTTCTCACACGGCAGCTATAATGCATATTAATGTATGTCAAATTTCCCTTGGAAATCAGGATGTCCACCAACCGTTATGTGTTTAAAACTAAAGTGCGTGATCATCTCTTCAATGAGTTGGCAGAATTAAGTCAAACATAGTTTACTTCGTTATAATATATAATATATATATATATAATATTTATAAATATTTATGTATGATTATATTTGTGTATATTAGAATCGTATATATAGATCCATATATTATTTATATATTCTAAATAGTTTATTTTAAGTTTTTTGTAGTGTACTAATTTTTATGATGTATTTAATTAAATAATTGTAATTGGTTTGTTTCTAACCTACTCTCACCTCTTGCACCTACCACTTGTCGTCTCTGCATCACCTAAAGGTTGACTAGTAGATAATGCCTACGGCATTAAGTCCACCCATGTACCATTTTGAGCATAAAGTTTTTAAATAAAATAAAAATAAATAAATAAAATACGAAGATTAAACATATACATTTTAGCTGTAAACTTCTACGTAAAGATGTAATGAAATGTATAGAGATTCAAATATACATTTATACATCATAGCTAGACCACATTAAGCACAATGTAGAGATAAACGCGGGTATCATGCTATCTCTTTCATGTTATGAGAGATACATGATAAAACCGCGACAAAACCCATCTCACGCTCGTATGCTAAGCCAGCTGGTTAATAGTTCAATATAAGTGAATATGCAATTTCGAAAAGGGCACATGTCGGATATTTTGTCAAATACGTTTTTTTATACCAATGTGACATAAATGCTTGTCTTCACCCATTATGATCGAAAACAGCACATCTCTGGTAATAATTCTACTATAAACGCCATAACCTGTACAGAAACAATTTCGAAAAGGTCACATCTCTAGAGACATTTCTAGAGATGTGTCCTTTTCGAACTTATTGATTTAAAATTACCGCCGTTAACCGCCAAAATGTTTTCCTCGTTTTTTGGTATGATGTTATAGATATATTTAAAATATATATAATATATTAATTATATAAATATAAATCAATATATATTATATTATTATTATTATCATTTATATTTTCAATATATTAAAATCGAGCAACACTGCGAAATTTAACGTAGAAAAAGTCAATACAGAAGACATTAAAGATTTTAAGAAATGGGCTCAAATAAATTTTAAAGCTAAACCTTTATCAGTGAGAAGTTACGGAAAAAATGTACCGAAAACGTAGTAACTTACCTAACCAAGAAAATTTAGCTTATAGTGGCAAAGTACCTATAAATCATCTAAAAATTGCTGACATTTCAAAGGTGAAACTATTGTTTCACCTTTGAAATGTCAGCAATTTCTTACCGGCAGAATTTATGGACTTTTATGAAGAAATTCTAGAATGGTTAACTACTACCGAAAGAGAGCCTGAAGAAGAAGATTTTTAATAAAAGTCCGTTACTCATCATATCCATTTTTTATAAGTAATATGTTTAATTTCAGATGCCAGAAATAAAAATTACATACATTTGAAATGTTTTTTTGTTTTATCTATTGTACTCAAATCAGTAAATTTCGAAAAGGGCACATCTCACAATTATAAAATATCTAATAACACATTGATATTAATTTTAAAATAAATCAATCTAGTATCTTTCGAAGGCTTATTAACATCAAAATATAACTCAATACTTACTTTTAGAAACAATACATTAGTTAGAAAAATAATCAGTTTTTTTCAATTCCTGAACATTTTTAATTTTCAGAGATGTGCCCTTTTCGAAATTGCATATTCAAGTATAAATTATGTAGGTATTTCCCAATTTATAGAGTGATCCATAAGGAAATTTCAGATATAATTTGTAAAGGTTATCGATGTCGCGGGTATATTATTTTTTCCTATGACGGCAACGCCATTTTTCACCTGTTATGATTAGATCTCATGGGATAGGGTGAGCTTATCGCCATACACCGGGCACAACTTCAACTCCGTGCTATTGACAATTTCCTGACGGAAAGTTCACAAATAGCACTTTGCCCGTCCCAAGAATCGTACCCGAGATCTCGCGGTGAGAGGCGCATACGCTAACCACTAGACCAACGAGGCAGTTGGAGCTAAATAAGACAAATCACTGACAACAGTTAGTGAGCATATCATACAAAAAATAGTTCAAATTATAACTGATAAAATTAAATAGAACACGACCAAGCTATAACAATAAGGAAATATCGTACTTTATTGAGAAACAACTTTTAATGAACAGTTATCTGATAAATATTCAACATCATTTGTGTATCAGTTGAATGGCTATTAAACACAATATTTTATCTAACCATCTACAAGCTCTTTAAGTGCTTTAACTTGTTGTATACTATTTCATTGTAAAACTATAACAATAAGTTAGTGTGACCGGTAATTTAAAAAGCCTAGAGTAGTTAACACAACACTGGCCTTCAAATTTTTATTGCCAAGCAATAGATGATACAAAAATTTCTCAACTCAATCTTCAATTACTTCCCTTGAAAAAGATATATATTCCTTTTCAATCAGGTTTCTGCTCCGGTCATGATAAGACTGCAGCCCTAGCTGCATGAAAGGAGCCTCCCCGAGTGACGTACACAACGATTCCCTACTTTCGGCGCACCCTGGGCAATTTCCGCGAATTCTCCAAAGCGAATTGGCTAATCCTTTCACCACGATGGCAAGTCAAAATAAATTTTGAATCAGCCATCGACACGACGAAGAAGAAGAAGAAGCCCTTTTTTTTTTTTTAGACCGGGAAATGCCTGACGTATACCATCGACCCGGGAAGAAGCCCTAGCTAGTGTAATCTGGTTCAGCAAGGAGGCTGGGAAACTAACTGTGCTTTGCTAGAGAGACTTTAGCGTTGCCATCAACACAGTGGACTTTGATAATCTGCTCTCATTACTTTGCTTTCTTTACATATATCCAATGGTAATGGCTTAGAATTTACCTGTGTAGCTGTCGACAACGTATTTAAATCAAAGATAAATTCTCTTCATGGTGTAGTACTACTGTCAGTGTGCCTCAGGGTAGCGTTTTGTCTACATTACTCTTCACAATTTTTATAAATTTTAACTCTAACCACTTAATTTCTTCCTACCACCTGTATGCAGATGATCTGCAAATTTATTCACATGCATCTTTGGCTCAAATGCCAAGTGCTGTAGATATTTTAAAGAAAGATGTGGCTTGCATAGATGCTTGGAGCAAATCATATTGTCTAGTATTGAATCCATTGAAAACCCAAGTATGTAGCTCTAGGATAACCATTAAAGGTGATTGGTTGAAGATGCCGCAGGTTATTTTTTATGGTTACTTAATTACTATAAGTAATGAAGTCAAAAACCTGGGCATTACTTTGGATGCTAGCATAACTTGGGCAACACAGTTACATGAAGTTAGGAGGGAACTTTTCGCTTCCAATGAATCTCTCAGAAGATTGCGTGAATATTTCTGCTAACTACAACCAAAACTGCATAATCTAATTCCCTTCTTCTGCCAATGCTTGATTACCCAGACAACAGCAATCTAGATCTTGCCGAATAACAATCCAATAAACTTGAGCGTCTTCAAAACTTCTTTTATATATATATATATATTGATATTTTATAGATAAACTAATTAAAATAAAATTAATATTCCCATACAACAAACACAAGTTTAACTTAACTGATCCATTATTTTAATAGCATTTAGCTAAGCTTAGAAAATTATACTAAGAAACAGATGAAAAATATTTGAGACCTGCAGGTCTCGAACTTGCGACCTCTACACACCCGGCAATTGCTTTACCTACTAAGCTACGATTTTTATCTTGTAGCTAGGTGGGTAAAGCTGCTGCAATGTGTGCAGTGATCACAGGTTCAAGTCCTGCTGGTCCCAAAATTTTTATCTGTTTCTAAGACATGTATTTTTGACATTTTTATCGAAAATGGTATGGAACCCATTGTACAAATGCCAAATCAGATAATTATAGCTCAATTTGTTTTTCCTCTGAGTTTATTATAAATAATAATGTATAACAATATGAAAACCTACACTACACATCAGTTATATTGCTAAGTGCCAAATTTAACAACCAAATTAAGCCTAAAATCAGGTTTTCTGGTGTCTCTGATTTCGTTATATAGCTGTATTTTTTTCTAAACTATACAAATTACAATGATTTGGGTATTTAAATCATTGTAATTAGCAAACAAACCACCTGGATTAGAGGTGATTGTCATACCATCTGAGGGGCTCAGCTAGCATAACAAGCGCAAGATAGATTTTGTCATATTTTTGTATGGTGAGTCATAACAACAAAATTTATTTTGCACTTGTTATGCTAGTCCGGTTGGTCTGCTATACAAGTGAAAATTGTGTGCCAAAGGCTTTATCAACTGTCTTTTATTTTATTAGTATCAGTTTTGTTATACTTTTAGTACAAAATGTTATTCTAAGTTCTCTTTTATTTTAATGATGACATCCAGAAAGGTACTTATCTCATAACAAGTTAATAAATAAACTAAAACTTACCCGCAACATGTGAACTAGTTCATCTTTAGATATTCCTATTCTATCCCTGTCTGCTGAGTCCACTACATATATTATTGCATCTGTGTTTCCATAGTAACATCGCCAGTAAGGCCTGAAACATCAATGTATTAAGTATTACACTCAAACCTTTCAGGCCCTCAATGCATTAATACAAATACATTTCATGCCAGAAGGTTACACACAATTGTAGAGAATTGGCTTGAATAGAAGCTATGACAATAGTAACCTAACCTCAACACAACTCACCTAATACTGGTCTGTCCGCCAAGATCCCACACTTGGAACTTTAGATTTTTGTACGTTACTTGCTCTACGTTGAAACCGATCGTTGGGATAGTCGTGACCACCTCTCCAACTTGTAATTTGTATAATATCGTTGTCTTCCCGGCGCCGTCCAATCCGAGAATCAATATCCTCATTTCCCGAGCTCCTAGCAAGCCTCTGAAGTAACTAAATAGACCACCTGTAATATACAGCACGACACTTAAGTAAAAACAATAAAATAATGAATATAACTCTCTTTTATAGCAATTAAATCACTTACCCATTTTGTGATAAGCCTATACTATTTTAATGCATTAGTTGTTACGTTTATGGAATGTTTAGGTATTGTGTCTGCACATTAAAAGAACTCAATGTTTTTATTTTTACTATCTACACTTTCAAAATAATTATTCAATCACTTTTAGCGATAAATAAAGGCATTTTATCAAAATCACCAGCAATAGCAAATCATTTGACGTGTAAGCAACCACTCATATTTTATTTAATTGCCAGCATGAAAAATTAACTGTTGAAAATATTTTACAAAATTGGTTTGGAGTCCGCACCGTGGCAGCACATGTCTCCAATATGGAGGCCGGAATGTGGCGGAACATTACGTATAGTTCATTCTAAAATCCCGGATTAAAAAAAGAACTAACTAATTTGACAGCAAGAATAACAGACAGCGGGAGATAATTATAATAGGTCCATTGAGCAATAGGTCCTTCATTTGAGATATAAAATCATTGTTCTGAGCTCTGAGGTTCTTGCCTTCAAATTAGTCACTGGGATTCAAAAATGAACTATAACAAACCCCAGTCCTCAGAGAAGAAAAATTAAATATATCATCTACCTTTCTGTTTAAATATCATTTTATTTTATTAGTCCCACAGATATTTAAGTTTTTCTACGGTGTAATTTTTTTTAATGGAGTGAAAATGCTTAATGCGCCTACTAAAAAAATGTTAGTAATGCGTTAGTATTTTACCCTCAAGCGTCGTTTAATTTAAAATCATTGATCTCAGAGAAATATATAGCCCCTCAACGGTAAGAAGTACGAGGGTTCGTAGGTACGTGGGTGAAGTTACGTGGTTATTTATGTACGGTTCCTAAGAACAGATTTGCGTATGTCTTATAATTACAGACTTCTTCATACTGACTGATATAAATGTGCACCCTGTATTGTATAAGCTCTTTTGTGACTTCCCTCTTAATTCTAAAGTCATGTACTGCGACTTCTCCTGACTTTATTTTGATCACTAATAATAGTATTTTAAGTGTTGTTCTTTTTTTTTTGTGATGCCGACAATACCTGACGGCATACCACACTGTTAGGAATACGGCTACGCCGTGGGATCGACGCATGGCATAAGCTACTTTTTGCAAACCAGCAGAGTGGCCCGTCTCGATATGTTATGATACGGTAGAGGGCTAAACCTCCATTATAATATAATAATAAAGCCTTTATTTTCCGTTCTACAGGTTTTTCATTTTAACAATTTGTACATCTTACATACTAACAGATCCCTTTCGGGTATAGGCCTCCTCCAAACTCTTCTATTTTTCTCTGTCCTTGGCAATATTTATCCATTCTGGTCCAGCTATTTCTCTTATATCGTCTGACCATCTTTTCTTTGGTTTTCCCACTCTACGTTTTCCTAATGGCCCCTTCCATGTTGTTGTAACAAATAAACCTCCATTACGCCACAAATTTGCATTATGCTGAGCTGCTAGCCTTTTGGTACAGACTGTATACTGTATTTGACTGTATTTCCTGTATTGTTTATTTTATGTTTTGTGCCAATAACATTTTTCTTTCTATTTTTCTTTCTTTCTTTCTTTTCACCCGCGAGCTCCACCCCAACAGTGGTGAGGAGAGCATCTGCAGTAACTTGGCCGGTAGGTTAAAATCTAAATAGTTAATCAGAACAGCCATTAAACATAATTATCTGACGAGCTTGTTCGCAATTACATTGGGGTCGGCTACTATTCTAACGGATTTAGTTGAATATCAGTATTTTACGTGGAACGCCTGCCATCAGATCTCCACATCCCATTACGAGGTGATAATACATCTACAATACAATACTTTTTGTGAGACTAGTTGTCAGACTTTCTGGCCTCTGACTTCCGTAACGACTGCCATAGATCTTCAAATGACTATCGTGACCGACGGCTTTACGTGCTCTCCAAGGCATGGAGGAAGACTCATTATGGTAAGATGGTCACCCATCCACGTACAGCCACTGCGGTAAGCATTGCTTAACTTGCAAGATCGTTTGGTCCGTGAAGCTTCGACTTAACAACAAACTCCTCACTCATTAAACTAAAAAATTATGTATGATTTTTTGTCCAGGTACAATATTTTTTAATAACAAGAACCGGGGTACCGGTTTTATTGCTGTTAGAATCGGTTCTACACAAACTCTTAAGTACCCGGGTATACCCAGTTACGAGATCGGCGCCGTAAAATAGACCAGCAGGCGAAGGGCACGTGCTGACGAGAAAAACTGCTAACTTATTAGCTGGAACAGAACCAACCTGTTTAGAATCCTATATGAGTTGATTGAGTTGTGCAGACTTGTGCATAACACGGATTTATGTAGTAAATGTCTATCTGACTCACAGATAAATATGTGTGTACTTAATTGGATATGTTAAAAAACTAATAATATCTTTGAGGGGTTTTCCAGCCGTTTAGCAAATTCTTGGCTATTGTAATGTAATATACATTACCTATTGAATAACATAACAACAACGAATCTGGTTATATACAGTATCGTAAAAAAGACATATATTATGTGTAATGAATAAATCAATACCTCTATCTTGGTTTCATATAGCTAAAGTGTTAGGCACTTAATTCGTAACATTCACTTTTTCATGTAATAAAATATAATAAAAATAAGTAGTTTTAACATTTTAGGTTTAGTCGGAGTCCAGTCGGTTAGTTTTAAATATAATTTTGTAGTTCTACCCAACTCAAGGTGAAAATAATTCAACTTCAATAACCAATTAGAGCAATATTCATTGGAATATGAATATTGCTCTAATTGGTCATTAGCACATCGCGCCGTGACGTGTTATGTTGCGCACGCGTCACGTTACGACGACCCCGCCCCCATGTTTTATTTATAGACGTGTAGTTTCGCGTCTCCGACGATAAACAATACTATTATAGTTACGAATAGCAACTAATCGCGCGTTGACAGACCACTCGTCTGACTTGGACAGGTGATCGACTGACTGGTCATACAATGGCTTCCTCTGTATCGACATAATATCGCCGAACTGTTAGCGGAATCAACCTACTCGTTCTTCACGTGATATCTTTTTATAAAACTGACTATTCTTGTCACATATCACTGACCATACTTAGATATGCTCCTACATAGAGTACATAATGCTCCTATTGTATGCTTGATCGTTGTATGACTGTATGGGTCTCAAAGATGAAACTCTGGCAGACGCGCAGACGCCAAGACTTGTGTATTAAATCTGCCCCCTTAGCACGTTTTGTCACTCTAACAAGATCTCCCTTACTAGGCATCTGTATTTTGGTGTTAAGGCCCGGTTTCCACCAAATCGGAGCGATAGGAGATGTGTTTGAATAACCAATCAGGTTTCGTTATTTTCCACCTGTGCTTTGGGATTATACAAGATCATTCTACCTTCTTTATACTGGGAAATGCCTATTAACGTAAACCACCGACCGCTGGTTAAGTATGCACGGACTAAAATCCAATGTTTTCCTTTGACGTGATTTGACCGGTGTACCAGGTATCGCTCGCGCAAGGACGCTAGCACCCTGGTAAAGATAATTCTACCTACTACGTCTTAACTAATTATATCTACGAACAAATGTGGTGGTGGAGAGTTACAGATAGCGCGCGAGTTGAATGCAGTCGGGGTCTGAGGTAAAGAGCGGGAGCATCGCCCCCCGCTATCCGCACGCCCCACCTCACGCGCCTGCAGTGTAGTGATGTGCCATGCTTGTCAACTATCGTACGTTTGCCGTGTTATTGTGTTAATACTGAAGTTCCCGTGTTATTTTTTTATTTTAATAATGACTGATCCGAGTCTATCAAGTTCGTTACAAAAAAACGTAAAAAGGTTAAAAGAAGTTACGGAGCTGGCGGTTTCTCAGGTTACAGAGGAAGATTGGCGTGGCTTCGATGATCACGTCATAATTTTAGAAGAAAATTATTAGCAAAGAGATGGATTAATTGAAGATACCATAGATCGATTCGTCATTGAGGTCAGCGACGGCGAGGATAGTGACACCGATTCAACCATATCTACCATTTCTGAATCTGATTTTTTTTTTATTTCGTTTTGTGAAATGATAATTAAAAACGTGTGATAATTATGATATTGTTTTTTTTTTCATCATGATAACCTAGTGTAAAAAATAAAATTAAACTTATAACATTGTTTAAATTTATCGACATTAATTTTATTACTCATTGTGGTCATCAATAATTATAATTAGGTCACAGCACTACCGCATTCCTAAGCTCTGCATTCAACTCGCGCACTATCAGTAGGTAGATAGTAGCCACTAAAATAGGTTTAATTAAAAATAGTAAGTCAACAAGTTTAATATAGCTTCACCGTCTTCCCAGTGACCGGTGAATCATATCCTACATAATTTGTTTTATTTATAGCGTAAATTTTTAATGAATAATTAATGATCTCTGTAACGTAACATTATTATCTAATATTAGGTGCATCATGCGGTATTTTTGATCTCCGTGAATCATGATCATGAGACTTTATTAAGCAAGTAGGTATTGGTTTAATACAGGCATTTTCGTGGGATGGGACTAAAATAAGTAGAATGTAGATACGCCCGGTAAGAGAATTTTTGATATCTAACGTGTATTTGAATGGTGATGAAATTAACTCGAGGAGCACTTTTTCTCGCCTGGCTATTATTGGCTCTTCTTTTACTACGTTCTGGTTTCAAAATCTAACCTCACCTTAGGCCCTGAAATTCTCGAAACATGAAGAACACGTTTCGTATCGTATTCTGCAAATATAGAGCATCTTCAATATTTTTTAGATTGAGGCCTTTCATTCTTAGTTAATATAACATAACCTACTTATGAACTACATGTGCAAAATGTAGTCTAGATAGGTTAATCTAGGATATTTGGGATTGAAAATGTAAGAGGGAACTTCCTCAATTTTGTAGAAAATGGCATGGAAATATCAAATTCCGCGCGGTCGAAGTCTCAGACAAAAGCTAATATATTATTATAAAAATCGAAGATAAAAATGAAAATAAAAATTAAAATGAAATACTGAATAGGTACTGAAATTCGTCACGTAGTTATTTGGTGAAAGAGTAGGTATCAAGCATTTAACATACCCCCAAACTTTCGCATTTATTATTTATCCATCAACCAATCCAGATCAATCAACCAGCCTCTCGTAGTCCACTGCTGGTCATGGGCCATTTAGTAGGATAACGTGTCGCATAAAAAATGCAATGAAATGGTTGTAACATAATGTTATTTCAAATTAGTTTTTATACAACCGAAACGGATGCACAGGCGGATATCACCTAATTTTAAAGTGAGCGAGAGGCAAGACAATAAGACAAGGCTTAATCATCCAAATAGGGCAACCATGCGTTATATAGCTTTGGAACTACGAACTGTACTTTAATTATAGTTATATAGCAGAGCGATCGTTAACGATCAACACTATTCCTTCTGGGGATGACCAATGAGATTAAACCCTGGAATAACTTAAACAATTTAATGGTGGTAGAGCTCTTGTGAACGAGCTCGAGAGCGGAAGCACTACTATAGGTATTTTAACCTGCCGCCAAATATTAGTAGAAGTGCACTACAGTGCTTTGGTTTGGTGCTGACCCTGAAATTATTGGCACATGATAAAATTGTGAGACATAACATCGTAGTACTCAGATGAAGCGAAGCGTTATTATAAGGCGAAGAACTTACGACGCGGTTTTTGCCCGCGACCGCTTGCGGGCGACCGCGACGGCCCGCGGTCGCAGGATACATACAGACGACAAATATTCTAAAATATGTTTTGACTTCTATTAATTAATTAGGTATTAATTTTTCTGTAATATCTTCAATGTACAGCCATGGAAAATTTACAATGAAATTTTATTATATTTAATTTTATTTATGTATAGATTTATTTGCTACCTACAAGATTGAAAATTCCAAAAGGATGGAGAGTCATGGAGACCCTATCAAGCATCAGGATTGGGGCTTTCCACAAAGACATTGTTTTTTTTTTTACATCGGTATAATAAATTTAAATGTTACTCTTATGCTAATGTGATTCGACGTCTCTATTCACAGTTGTAATAAATTTTATGATTTATGAATAAGCAATGTGTACCTACTTTTTATCTATGAAAAAATACTTTATCTTACACTAAACAATAGAAAGGAATTTGAATACTTTTTTTTTTCGTTAAACTTTATAAATATTAAATACCTACTCAAAAAATCCGGCCAAGTGCGAGTCGGGCTCGGAATTGAATCTAAACGATGTAATTACAGCGTACATTCTTGTAGTGTTTTTACAAACAAGACCGATACCAAAAACATAGTTTAATGAATGCTTGTCTGTATATAATATGTCCAGGAAAATCTCTAAAACTTCTGAACAGATAAATGTTAACAAATAGTCGGTTCAACACATAGGCTACCTATTTTCACGCTGCCCTATGGGGGATAAGCAATAAAGGATCATCTCTTTATTTGCCCTTCTGGAACACCTAGTAATATCTTGTCGTATATATTTTATGATGCAAAAAAGCTAATCATTTGTTACTTACTCGCGAAACCACTTTAATTATGTTGAAAACATGTAAATTCATAATAATGATATTGATTGACACTTTTCATCGCGTAAAATTGTTTTTATTTTTTTAACTAGATGATGTTAGTGTAGTTTTTGTTATCGAAACGTGATAAAAATAAAATTACCTTCCTAATTTTAAATTTTAACATATCAGCTGAAGTAATTTGGTTTCTTTTAATTTTGCTTAAACACATACCTACATAAGACAGGCATATTTTTTGGTAGATAGGTATGCGTTTGACCACCATCACATCAAGCCTGATGCCGTGATGGAAAGTGATGATGCGTTCCACTGATACTACTGATCTACGATTACCTACGAGATACCTATATACCCTTGCTTTGAAAAGGCCCAAATTGTACTCATGCGGCAACAAGGATTCGGGCAGGCCGTTCTATTCTTTGGCAGTTGCCGGAATACCGTTTGCCTTGTACTCTGATGGTGAAATGTGGACGGAAGAATAAGGTCTTTAGCACACTCTCCGAAATATAAAAAACCGAACTTGCGATCAAAAAGATAGCAGATCGGTCTTTCGTAGCGGGCGGAGCGGCTGAACGTACTTACAACTACTATTCCAGCTGAAAAGTTTGATTGTTAGAACACGATAATATCTGAAACTACAAGCTGTAATTATATTGTTCTTTTTTCATTAAATAGTCTATATCTTGAGAAAAGTTCATAGACTATTTAACATCAAGCTAAATCCCACAGAAACTGAACAAAATCCTTTCACAGCACTACGGTTTTGCGCGTGTCTCACTGGAAGCCCGCACCGCAACGCCACCCGCGCCGGTAATCCCTTTTTAGTGTTTTGTAGAGTCGTGAATCCGGTTTCGTTTTGAAAGAAGCATCGTCGTCATCTGTCCAAAGATAGTTATACATCATCTGCGAACTGAGATACAGCCTGGTGACCGACAGACAGATGGATGGACCGACGGAAAGCGTAGTCTTAGTCATAGGGATTCGCTTTTACCCTCTGGGTACGGAACCCTAAAAAACTACCTGTCTGGTTATTTAGCTCAGGCTGCGTGAAGCATAGGACACATTTAATATTCCATTGCAACGTCCATAGTCAACTGTCACTTGACTGTAATGGGTGCTGCAATCAGGCATAAAGAGTGCGTACGGCCCTATGGGGGGTATCGACCTATGCGAAGTTTGCATGGTAGGTGAAGTCAACATTGTATTGTGAGCTGCCCTATTTAGTCCACGTTGATGCCGAATTGCCTTCGCAACTGTCCCGGAATTACTCTACGTGAGAAAAAAACATTAACAAGGTATCTTACGGTAATTATACAGCAGTAAATGATCTATGTAAATTATAAACAAGACACGGTTCGTTGGTCGTACCCGGACAGGGGATTTCCCCGGCACCTTGAATCTGCACAGATACCTACAATTTAATACCAGCTAGTTTTAACACTTGAGCACAGTATTATATTACTGAGAAATGCAATAATGCATGCGGGCATGATGCGTCAATCGCAGTGCGCTTTCGATGAACACCATCGGCCGTAAGGTTCGATTGTAATTAAAAGAGGCTTGAGGAAAACATTTTTGCGAGTGCAACGACCGGACTTGTAGTTCTCCGTTACCTCACAGTGGCTGTGGTAATGGTTACGTTAGCGGTTGGCTAGTTGCAGTCGTTGGTATTCAAATGAGCAGCAGATATTATGTACCTATCTTATTTATTATTGTTGATTAACTGTAGTAAACTAAGATAAAAGCTTAATAATTTTTTTAATGCAGTCGTTAATTTAATTTGTATAAATGAATACCTGAATAATTTCTTATTATTAATCAATTGATTCCATTCGTAAATTGTATTGTAAGACATGAACGTGAATTGGTGAATCAGACATGAAATTAGGAAATTAAACATGACTTTGTGTCCATTTTTTTAGCAAAAGCATATATCATTGTAGTTCTAAATAGGACCTTGCCCAAAGTTTCCAAACCTGTTAAGCTGGGTACTCAACGGAGAGCCATTACCGTATCCGTTGCAGATACTGTAACCAAAACAGCTTAGTGTGTACGTGGTGAGCCGCTTGCGAACCACCGCTACAACTACACAAACTACCGATCTATTTTCTTTTTCCAAAATGTCCATCCTAAGGTTGCCTGGAAGAAATCGCTTTAAGCGATAAGGCATCCCTTTGTATATTTTTCCTTTTATTTTTCTTTTTATTGTTTACTCTTAAGTTTTTATGTCATAGAAATTATGAACAAATAAATTATTTTCTATCTATCTTTTTACACACTACAATTACGGCTTCACACTGACAAACACGGCCTTCATTGCATGATTTAGATAAGACAGATGATATCGTCACATTTTCACATCATAAAATTCAAAATAATGGTCTCCAGCAATAAATTTGGTTGATTTACAATTTTACATCAAGAATTGCCATAACTGTCGTGTTTGATATAACCTAGAAATTCTTTAGGAGATAGTCAGGTTTCAAAGTACCTAGGTAATTCCATTCAAACCAGTTAAGCAGAACGCTGATGGCTTTCAAATCGCTAGTTTGTGCTAGTCTGACGTCAGAGGTAAACCCCGAGCCAGTTGATGTCATACGAAATTGCTAAATTCTAAATACCACTAATTTACTAAAAAAATACTAGGTATTTTTTGCACAATGTACTAGGTATTGATCGGAATAGATTCATGATCCAATTGCGAAGACATTTTAAACATATCAAAGTCTATATTTGTTTGACAATGTGTTTCAAATATAATTTAAAATAGTGGGTGGTGACCTGACCAGCAGTACATCAATGGTGCAGAGAAGGTCAATTAGTTTTGGTTCTATGGTCCGATACAGGGGTGTCTATAATTATTATTACTCAGAACTTAAGGGTTTGGCAGAGGTGTATTGTATGACACATTTCACCTGTTGTGTTTTGCTCCCATGTGATGAGGACCGAACCTGTCGTCATCTATCATTTTACCATAATATTATAATAAATATTTCACAACTCACACACAACGCCATCTAGTCCCAAAATAAGCAGAGCTTGTACTATGGGTACTAGAATAACTATTACTAATACATAGATACTTTTCTTTTGTAAATATATACATATCATACATAGAAACACCCAGACTAAGACAATACCCCATTTTCATGCACACAAAGATTTGTCTTAAGTGAGTATCGAACCCACAACATCGGCGTCGCAGGCAGGTACACTACCCACTCCGCCATCCGGTCGCCGGTGTGTTTGAAAAATAATAATAACTCTGTTCGAAAACTTAGGGTGAGATAGAGACTAGCTTAGGCTTTGCAGAGACCTTTCTTTTAACAAAACACTGGTTTATTTGTCTTTTTGTCAGAAAAGCTAATAGAATAAGTAGCTAGTAAGAAACTTTGTTTTATGTAGAATTATTTATAAGGAGGAGAATATATATTAGGTGCTATTTAAGAGAGTGCCAGGTTCACTATTGATCGACTATTTTTTTGATCGACATCCAAAAAGAAGAAGGCTAATCTATGTTGGAGTTTTAATTTTTTCCCTAAATGAGTGTATTTAAGGGTTTTAGTTACTACCAACTAAAACCCCTAAATACACCTATTACGTTGAAATAAATTTACGTTTAAAATTTCAAAAGATGGCGTTGTGATGCGATTTTCTAACTCGCGCTACGAAGTCGGCGACGCGGACGAAGTCGCGTGCAACTACTAAGTTCAATAACAACACGATGAAATTTGATCAACATTTATTCTCAACCGTTATTATTTTATTCATAATTCCTTTTAAGAGAAGATTTTTCAAACACATAGCTTACGTCAAAAAACACGTGGTAAAATCGTGCAGCCTGTAAAAGTACAAAATCACGGGTGTGAACATTCTTTTACGACGGTATTTAAACACTATATTTAATTCTGTCTGTGTGATAAAAATACATCACGAGCGACTTTAGTGATTCCAAAAATAAACTTGATAGGTAATTATAACATTTGGGACAAAAATAACTAACTGTGTTCATATTTCTGATGATGCAATAAAGATAACGTAATCTTTATCATTTTAAATTTGAATAACCTTCACTTTTTTAACGAGTTCATTCATACAAACATACACGGAAAATTTACGCGGCTCTTATCTACTCTCTATTAAACAAATTGTTATCTTAGCATTTATGATAAATTTGAAAACCAAAGTATGTACTTACAACTTCAGCACAATTACCGAAATTTTACGACAGCTCAAATCTGATACTAGGTTTAAAGACGAGAATTCTGAACCTTAATGAATTGGTCTATTATGTGGATTTGAGAATTAAGTATCCATGAGAAAAATTGGATATCTGGAAACTTTCTGTCAACATCCACATTCGTATTCTACAATCTTTGCTGAACCTAAAACAATTAACAGACCGCGGTCTTCATATTATTGCATATTTAATTAGGGCCAGATCCTGCACTATTCCCTAAAAATTGAATGTACTAAGGTACAATGTTGTTACTGTATTTATTTATTAACGGACGCCACAATAGTGATAGTGGAGGTCTTGTGAATTTGTCAAATTTTGAAATAAAATTTAACAGTGTCACCGGGCTAGATAACTGTGTGGGTCTCTAGTTAGACCAGACTGAAGATATACTTTACCAATTTCGAATACATACCTACTTATAAACACAAGATCTGTAGGATTTTTAATCCAGATGTTGACTAACCCGTGGTATATTGTAAAAACCAGTAGTAATAACATAGGATATCGCAATAACTTAATTAATTTGTAAGACAGGCTCTGATACAGAGCTATGATAGATTAACGGAAACAATAATTTTGATTACCTTTAAAACTTACGCGTTGCATGATTAACTAAACGAAAATTAACGCGATCATGCATTATTTACCTTTTAGGCTTGATGTTTCGGCAAACAGATTACATTGGTCGTGGTCGCAAGCATGTTGAATGTTTTTGATGTCAAGGACTTTTAAACGACGTTTATGATTGGTCCGATTTCTTTTAGGAGTGTAAGGTAGAGATATGAGCTATATGCTCAAGAATTACCCAGGGAGTGGCAGAGGTGTGTAATTATATCCACCTTTCATATGTTATGTTTTGTAAAAGAGATGAGCTTACCACCATCTCCATGCTACTAAACTAATAAGGCCCAGACCAAATAGATCAAACGGAGAGAAGAGGAGAGGAGCGGAGAAGTCTCAATTTGTGAAGAATTCTGTCCAGCTGCCGTGGCGGGCCGCTTCGTTTCTGCGCTCTTCCTCTCTTCGCTTTGGTGGAAATAGGGCGTCACACATTTGATCGACCCGTGGATCGAATGCGAGACTTTACGGTGAGCCGTCGCATACAACACCGCTACCGCTATACAAACGAGGGGTCATACATACGTGGTATAAAAAGTCAGTATATAAAACTTCACGACTTACAAAGTATCTTCTAAAGATCCATAAAGGTTGAATATTACGGTAAAACGAGTTATTTCAAAGCTATTGTAGATTTCTACTACAAGTATGCCCTTTATCTGGACTTCCCCGATTATTTGTATTATAAGTAGACTTAAACGTGCAGTTTATTGGAAATAACAAGTTCATTGATCTTTACCGATCTGATTACATGAATTGATGAATTAGTTCACTACTTAATTTGATTACCTTTTTTAACTGGAAAATGCCTGACGCATAATACTGACCGCGGGGCCAGTGGGTGTCCGTATACCCACCAGGGCCCTACGTCTATTCCGATTGAAAGCTAATGCATATCGTTCGTCGTATTCGGTACTTTCCGAAATGTTTAAGTAAAAAAATAGTACCGTAAAGGCTACAGAGAAATCTTGAATTTCTTTCAGCGTATTGCCAGCAGGGCCCTTCTCAGTTTTTAGGGTCAAGACCAATATTACTTATTATCCCGTTTAGCGGTGTTTTAGTACCGTCGAAATACCTTGGTTTTATTTTAAAATAATTATTAATTCATGAGGAATATACCTTCAAAACTTTTGTCAAGCCAGCAGGGCCCTTTTTTGTTTGTACACTTTCAGACCAAATAGTTATATTTTTTATTAGCATTTTAATAGTACTTTTCAAATAACCATACGTTTAGTTAGAAACGTTTGTATTTTAGTATATAATTTGCTTCAAAACTTATACCACGGCGGTCTCGCCGTTGGCCACGAAAAATGACGCGGACTGTAGTACTGCTGTGAATGACTACACCCTTTTTTTTTTTTCTTTTTTTTAAAAACCCGCACTAGGAATAACTCCTGTGTCGCATCTGTCAATGTAGTACTAAAGTCCGCGCCAAAAATCATGGCCGAAGGTTAGTAAGAACTGAAAGTAAGTATTAATGACCAATAGTGTCTGAAATATTAATAAAATGGACAAATTATTCTTCATGCTATTTGCCAAAGGTCAGTTGTCAAAATAAGCACGGCGCTGATCTGCCATGATTGGTGGCAAGCACTGCAGCGCTAAAATATTATGGCTATCGTGATATACATTTTAAAGCAAATTATCTGCCAAAATAAAAACTTTTCGAACTATATGTAAAGTTATTTGAAAAGTACTATTAAAATGCTAATAAAAAATATAACTATTTGGTCTGAAAGTGTACAAACAAAAAAGGGCCCTGCTGGCTTGACAAAAGTTTTGAAGGTATATTCCTCATGAATTAATAATTATTTTAAAATAAAACCAAGGTATTTCGACGGTACTAAAACACCGCTAAACGGGATAATAAGTAATATTGGTCTTGACCCTAAAAACTGAGAAGGGCCCTGCTGGCAATACGCTGAAAGAAATTCAAGATTTCTCTGTAGCCTTTACGGTACTATTTTTTTACTTAAACATTTCGGAAAGTACCGAATACGACGAACGATATGCATTAGCTTTCAATCGGAATAGACGTAGGGCCCTGGTGGGTATACGGACACGGCCAGTGGTTATGTCCGGGTTGCATGGACCCTGTGTGTTCTTGACTACGGGTCTATACCGAGGTTTCACCAGGTATCACTTACGCATAGAACTGACGGTGGTCCATCTTCATTAGAGGTGCGTGAACACGACGTACCACCTTCCTGGACCTGCTTCTGTTCGTGTGACAGACCAGCCTTCATGGAGGCCGTAGGTCAGCCAGTGCCGTCTGCGGTTGCATAGTAGGTAATGTAGACATTTATTGCATAACTTTGGATAACAATGTTATGACGACTGAGTCATATTGAGATGGTAAAAAATCATGTCACACGATGACTTGCTATATTTAAACAGTTTGTATGTAGTTAGTAACATATCACAAAGTGCCGTATCTATACAAAGGGTATAAAGAAGCCTTACTACACTTTTTTTATGTAAAGTGACATAAAGCCAAAATAAATCATAAATCTACAAATCTGACCACTTTTTCCAAGATGGCGGCGAAAGCTCATAGGAAATCGTGGTAGAAAATCTCAGGGTATATACCCTTTTAAGAAAAGCTTCCTCTACAACATGTACAAAAATCAGCTTTCTCTGTTCATTTGCATTGAACCAGGTAATTCACCTAGTTACAATTAAATTGAGCTAAACCGTAATACAGCAGAGCAAGCTCTACTATATCGCAGTAAGTTAGTGGTGAGACGCTGGTGATCAGCTCATTTACAAGAGCTTAACCACCATTAAAGTATATTAATTACTTGCGATTTTTTAAAAGATAATACTAACTTAAAAATACTTTGTCTTGAAATATTATTATTCAAAATCAGCTCTTCTCATGTTGCCATACTCATCGGAGCTGGTACTTAAATTGATTTTAATCTGATTCAAAACAGTAGGATTAAAATTAATCTAAGCCCCGGTTATTCAAATCATTTTTATATTATTATTTGTAATGTTTTGACGCGTCCAAGCGCCTCCTGGGTGCCTGCCTATGAAAATAAATGATTTGAATCTTGAATCTTGTAAATATTGTTTTAGTAAAAGTAAAAGAAAAAGAATATTATAAACAATAATATCTCAAGCAAAAGTATTAACTTCGATAAAGTATTAAATTAATAAAACGACATACCTAAGCTTTGATAGGCGATCTAAAAATATATAATTTAACAAACATGTTTTGCACACGCCTTCTCCCATAGGAAGTGTCGTCACTAATCCGCGACCCGACTTGATACATTCGTCTATTTTCCACTGGAATGTCAATCATTACAATATTTTTATGATTCATAAAAATTGCTCGTCTTGTGTATAAATAGCAATAAGTTGTCAAAAATAGTTTATGTCGACACATGTCTCCAATTTTGTTTATTAACTCTTCAACGAGCAAAAACTATAAATATCCACTTGAGAAGAAGATACTCTCTTCAGAAGTCATTGTCTAAATTACTAATCAATGCATTGTTTCATGTCGCTTTTTTGAGAGACAGTAAAATGGTGTCAAATATGCATGTGTATTCAAACAATACCTCTGGTACAGCTATCCTGGATCTCGGTTTACCCATTTTTGGTGAGTCTTAGTATCCATGCGAAGACGCAGATTGCTGGACGTAACTACCACCAAAAACTTCACAAGGCAAGTGAAAAGCCCTAATATTGGACGATGTCCTGAAAACCGTGTAGTGGCTACATTCTATCGTCGAACCTACAACTGCCCAGATCCTTAATATGACTTTGAATTTAGAGCTAAAGTATTAGCCTAAGAACCAGTGGCCACCAGACTCGAGTCAATTTATAAAACCTGAAAGTTTTTTCTGTTTGTGCCTTAATCTATATCGTATTATCCTTTATTACGATCACTAAATATAGTTGAAATCATCCTCCACCAAGTTGGGAGTCTGCTAATGGTGGGAGATGATTTTTACCATCATCAAGGTCAACATATCCAACAATTAGGCTGTATACAATGACGTATTTTTTTATATTTGTTTTATATCTCATTCATGATCCAAATTTCATATTTGGTGATCGATTTAGCCTCTATAAAGCTTCGGTTTCCTAGAAAAGCGGTGTGGAATAAAGCGGCCGTAAAGATAACGGTTGAATGACGTCACTAGAACGTTGCCCATGTAAAGTAAATGTAGTGGTTTCCTAAAGAGCGGTGATCGACATAACGTATTACGTATACGTAATCGTGTTACGGCCATAATATTACGGCCGCATTACTCCACACCGCTTTCCTAGGAAATCGAAGCTTTAGATGCAGTGATGTTATGTTTTATGCATTAAAGAAAGACTACAACTAGGCATCTGAATTCCATACAATTTGCATTCGATAATTAGAACTAGCTTAACACTTAGAAAGGCTCAAATTAAATTAACTAATACAAAAAAGTTAAAATTTTTCCTTGGTCTTATCGGCGTCGGTCAAGTGAGACAAATTATATAAAATGTTGTTTTACGTATGATATACTGGGTGTAAATGACATTGTGACGAAGCCGCTTACCAGTGATTCAGTCTATGATTTTAAAATTAAAATTTTTCGCGTTTTTTTTTTGCAATTGATAATGGAAGAGTAACATTGAGCCTGCGCCTAAGCTGTAATTTGAAATATTCCATTCAACCTTTGGATTTTCTGATGGATTGTTTTTCGCATTTGTAGAATTTTCCAATCATTTATTTTACACCTGGAACTTTAAAACCATGTTATAAATCTCTGAAAAGTGTTTTCGCAAGCTTAATTGCATTCATTTACGATTTTATTGAGATGTATAAAATTTTCTAAGACTGTTTTTACGATGAATAACAATTTCCAAAGAAATTTTTTGCACCCAGGAGCTCAAAATCATATACGGAATCACTAGTAGGCTTGATCACGTCACGATGTCATTTACACCCTGTATAATATCATCGGACTCAAAAACTTTTACAATGACGACACTAAGCGTAGGTATAATGATTCATTTGAAAGATAATTCCGTAGCAACAGTAGTTGCTAAGTCATTTTTCATATAAAAATAATTTTATCAAAAAGGGGTTATTTCCGTGACATTCAACTTTGTATGATAACCCGTCACAAAACGTGCAGTAATATAAATAATGAAACATATTGATAATGTGTAGGTTTTGAGCATTCCCACGTGGTTATCATTATTCGTACGAGAAAAGACAGCTGAGTGAGTGCCGTGCCACGCAAAATTGAGTTGTTCAATAATATAAGTGTAGTAAGTAGTTCATACATGAAAAATTCAGTTAATTTTACATTTAAGAACTTACTTACTCTTGAACGAACAAAGCTTTTTAGTCGCTATAGATGATCTCATGGTTCATTACGAGTACTATCGTTACCATTCTTATTCTGATATTTGAAGTTAATGGAATAGCTTGGAAAAAATTAAAGTAGGGCATCATCCCCAGCATTTTTTAATCTTAAAATTCCTCTTAATCAAAAAACTGTTTCTAGCAACCTCTTTATATTTTCAAAGACCTATCTAACGACAAGCCACACTATGATTTAAATATATATAAATTAAACAATCATTCTCAATTAACATGGTTTTATTTTACCACTTTGTTAAGCAACATTTCAGCTTTCAAACACTAAGGGTTTTGACGCTTTACCTCGAACAAATAGACGGACAGACGGTCATGTCGAAACTTTAAGTGCTTCTTCTAGTTACTAAGGAACCCTGAAAACATATTCGTGCTAAATTATTAAGTAGAAGAGCTTTTGTAAACTTTTATTTTAAGAATTATTATTCCTTCCTTCCTTTTGTGTATGCATTCACTATTTAGCATCTATAGATGAAATGGTAACTCTATTGCATGTACCTACTACTGTAGGCATATCATGTACATGATGTTGTCCTCGTAGTTAGTAAATCCGACTGACTCGGGAGTTCCCGGGTTCATATCCCGGGTCCAATTTTCCGTCAGAAAATTCTCAGTAGCAACACATAATCTGGTATCGTATCCAGTACCTAAATGACGACAGACTCCATACATAGGCCCTTTTACAGAGGAGCTAACATACTAGTTAAAATATGTAGTTGTTAATTACAAAGCTGGGTAATGCAGATTTTAACATTATGTTTTATTTATGCAGTAAAAAGGTGATATTAAGTAAGTTGTTCCACAAATTTAACAATGTCACTGAATGATGACATTGATGACACGGTGTATCTCAGCCAGACTTGTCACTACAAGTCTTTACTTGGCCGTGTGATTAAAACAGGCTGTTATCTCAGCTCTTACATTGTGCTATTATCAACATTACATGCCGCGTGTCGCGTGCCACTTACATCATGTCACTACGAGTATCTCACGTCACGTCATCGGCGAACAGGAAAAATATTGATAAATTAATTTTCGGTTGCGCTTGCTACCCTTTATCGTAGCGCTATCTACATAAATCGATCGATAATTTTATCTCTTTACTGTAAGTTTAACTACTTTAAGTTTAAATTTATTTGACATACGAAAATACTTAATTTATTGTTCTTCTTCTTCTTCTTCTTCATTCGAGTCGACGGCAAACTCAAATTTTGTTAGCCCAGTATGTGGCTACCTAAATAGAGCTTTCCTGATTAGGCTTCTGAATAAGGTTCTGAATATCGAGCCACCTAACTAAGAAAACGGTTTCTTTTCGAGAAGCGGGAATTATCAAATAAATAAGTAAGCACAAGCTTTGGAAAAAATTACGATGTAAAACTGTACATAGAAATATTTTCAGCTCAAGTCACTTTAACGAAATCAAAAATATTTCTTATGCAGACAGATGTAGAAAATATAGCCATCTTACAAATTGATAATGGTATAAATTAATTCATCTTTCGCCAGACGGAAGGAGGAGTTATGTTTTAAGATTCCTCTTTTTTGCTTAATCTAATCTCGTCATCTGTTTACATGTTAATTAGCTGATCATTTAAGTAAATGTACACTTGTACGTAATTGTTAACAGTCACGTTATCTAGATTTCCTCAAGAGTATCTGGGTCAAGGCCGCCGCCAGTGAATCACTGAACATGCGTAGGCGCTTACGGTAAAATAGACAAGTGTAAGTATTTATCTACTAATGCGTTTCCGCGCGTTAAACTTTACTGCTCTGAATCCGTAAAATTTAGCACAATGTCAAATAGCTTAACCATTCTTGATAAATACGCTATCAAACGCTAAAACCAATTTTCAATTTGAAGAAGTAGTTCTAGAGATTAGCGCGTTCAAACAAATAAAACTCCTCTGTAACATAATTTTAGTATAGACGCTGACGACATACCACAAAAATTTATGAAATCTAATCTCATTTGTTAAATGTTTTATGTACATTCCTTCATTGATTTACTGATACTCGAAAATTACGAGTAAACTAACATTTTTCTATGCCATTCTTGTTTAAATTCCCCATATTTTTTTCCTAAAATGCGTAGGGTTGTTTTCTTCCTGATGATATTTCTGTGTGGTCTGGAATGCCAGGGTTTAAAAACAGTTACAATGTCATTTACAAATAGATGCGATTATTTTAGAATTAAGTTATTTTGGTGATGACAAGAGGTGAACTTTGTAGAATGTTCTTCAGAAAGCACAAGCAAAAATATAGTATACCTTAATTATTTCATGCAGTAATAATAATATTCAACAAATATGTTAATAGAGTAAGATAGCATAGCAATAAAATTATAAATAAATAAATAACCCCCCCCCCTCTAAAAATTAAACCGTTAACTCAAAAGTACTAAAAAAATCACGGTGGTGAAATGATAGTTTTTTCAAGGAAAACTATAGCGGCTACGTTAATTAATTAGTTCAAGAGTAATTGAGTTCCAAAGTGTAAAATGCAGTTACTTAGAATATTTCTTACAATATTGCATTGAAAATAATGCCTTGTATGAAGTTGTTAATATTCAATATAGATAAATAAAAGATTGAAATTAATAACTATCATAGGTACATGAACTCATACTAATACCACATGCTCAACTTCATAACCTGTGCGTCTCGCCTGGTCAGTATTCATGATCCAGCAATGTGTTGTATAATTGTGTACCGATCAATTTAATCATTTCCAGTATAAGCTAGTCTCGCATAGCACGTAAAGCCGTATTGGCTTTACGTGCTATGTAAGACAATCCTAAACTGGATATGGATAGGCTGATCGGCACTAGTGGTGCCGTATATAATTTTCATCAAAAATAATATCTATATTATTATTGGATTTTATCATTAGAATAATTGGTATCCGTCGCACTGACTTTTAAAAAAAACCGGCCAAGTGCGTGTCGGGCCAAGCGCAGTAGGGTTCCGTAGCTAGTCGTAACAACATATTTCGACTTAAAAGGGATTTACTATCTGTATTAAACAAGTAACATCTTCATACAAGTCATTACTTTCAAAGGTTTTTGTAATTTGCACGAATTATTCTAAGTAACTGCATTTTACACTTTGGACCCCTATTCCTCTTGAACTAATGAAGTGAACTTATCCGCTATAGTTTTCCTTTAAAGTTCATTACATGTACTACCGACACAACTTTTTTCAGATTTTGGGGTCCAGTAGTTTAGCTTTTAGAGGGGGGGGGACGCTCTACTCGAACAAAAATTTGCTCTTTAAAGTTAATTATCTCGCAAACGGATCTCTAAATCAAAAAACTGTCTTAGCAACCCCTAAACATTTTTAAAAGTCCTATCTAACAATACCCCACACTATGGGGTAGGCGACAAAAAAAAACATCCCTACTTTACATGTAGGGGAGCTACCCGAAAAAAAAATATTTTTCCAAATTTTATTCTACGACTTTCTTTGTATAGTTAACATACATGTTTATGCAAAATTTCAGTTTTCTAGCACCAACGGTTTCGTCGCTATGCCTCGGACAGACGGACGGACTGACGGACATGGCGAAACTATAAGGGTGCCTTGTAGGTACTACGGAACCCTAAAAATGGACAAAATATGAATCATAACGCTCACCACCCTTTGAAATTATATTTGCGCGCAAAAACCGTTCCTTTTATGAAACTGAACAGAATTTTCCGATTCTTTTTGGATTATTCTTAGCTTGTTGTTGACTTTCAAATTGTTTGTGCATTCTAGAGCGATAACCCCGGGTTAGACCCCGGGACATCATTCTCCATTGTTGATAACAATATTAAATGGACTGACTGCTCGTAAACTGTTAAAGTTGATTTGAATTTCAGTCAGTTAGTTTTTTTTGTTTGGAGTGGTCAGATATTTATTGCATACCTGAAATTTTAATATTTTATTTATAAGGTATGCTCCAATTTGTGTTAACATCATAATTTCTTATCATTCACAGCAAGATTGTATTTGTATTACCAATTGTAGTTAAATTAACTCTAACTAGCAAAAAAAGAGTGCCAAATTTTAAAAATATCGTAATATCCACAAAACTACACATTATGCCCAAGATAAAAGGACATACGCATTAACAAAAATGCTAATCCACCGCACTGGTGGTGTAATGATCGCCGTGCCGGTATAGCCGTGTGTATTCTATGACATGACACTAATAGCAGCGTGCTTTTACATTATTCTCAATTAATAAACTTGGGCAGAGATCTGTGACCGTTCTTAGACCTAACTTTGACCATGCTTTTATATGTCATATTAAGCTTACTTTGAGCAGAATTGTTTTTGTCTTTTTGATCTTAGCCAAGTACTTCTACTTTGTTATAAAAAAATCTGCTTATATTATGCTATTGAACATTATTATATAAGAAAGGACAAGATGCAATGGAACACGGCCTAATTATTTTAATGTTAATGGGATGGAAACATACATAGTACATATGGTACATACCTACATTAACTTTAAATTACACTGTAAATTCTTCGCAAGGATGACTCAGCAATCGATTGCCTGAATATTATAAATTTCGTGTTAAAAATTCCTAGAGTAGGTACCTTGTATCGTTTACAACGGTTTTTTAATATTGTGCAATGCCCAAACTAAATAATTATCACTGCTTAAGATAGGGTTACCAGGTGGCCGGGATTGCCGTCATTGTCTCGAAATTAATAGGGAATTTTCATGTTTTTATTTAAACGTATTTATTAGCAAAATATAAAAATACTGTAGTGGAGATTACAAAAATGAAATTCCTAAATATTAAAATTAGCCTATAATAAATATATTGGCCAATAAATACGGTCAAAATAAGCATTTTAAACTATTAATTACGCACCGATCAGATAGAGAGAGCCGATATGTGATGTGACATTTCACAACAGCCATACAAACTCCGTGCTAAATTATGTTTTGCTAGAATGAGATAAAAACAAATCTGCAATGGTTTATATGTTTTTTACCAAACCAATACATGCATATAACTTTTACAAATAAACAAGAGTTACGCATTAGGCTCAATTGTCCCAAAATTCGTCAAATAACTTCTTGATTTTTTTTTAACGACTAATGACTCCACGAGTATTGCCGGCCTGCCTGCTTCGTGTTCGTTCAGCACTCCACCTTCAGCGACCTACTCTACACCTAGATATTATTATTATTATCTTTGTCCCAGAAATGCCGCTACTAAACTGGCAACCCTATCTTAGGAACATGATATAATCTCCATACTTGGTGACTAATAGCAGAAACATTCAATAGTTCCAGGCCAGTGACCTTTGGTGTCGTCACTTGTACAGCCTGTAAAATCAAGAGCAATAGTGAGAAGTGATTTACTTTTTGTATGTTATAAGCTGGTCTCGCATTGCACGGCCTCCCCCCTCTACAATGCGGAATCATCTTTTACTGGAAATGTAGAGTGCACACTTTTTAGTTTCACGAGATTAGTCAGCATCGCAATGTAGTCAGTAAGCGTGGGTCGTACTCATAGAAATCTTAATAACTAGTCAATAGAAATGCTATCGACTATCTTTTAACACTGGGACGCATGTCGCCGTTTTTCAAATACCACTTTTTGTATTCCTGCAAACAAAATTATTCTTTTTGGCGATGACATTAAGACGACAATTCCTCAACTCACACTTATGTTCGATTAGACTCATGCGCTTGTATTCCTGCAAACAAAATTATTCTTTTTGCGATGACATTAAGACGACAATTCCTCAACTCGCACTTGTGTTTGACTAGACAGATGCGCGGCGACAAGGTCACGCGTCTTTGACATTTCTATTGCCTTATTATTAAGATTTCTATGGTCGTGCTGCAGGTATGCCGCATACGATACATTAATTTACTAAAGACTTAAGGTAAAAAATAATAATCACTGGTTATTATTTATTATTTCCAATTAATTATATTCACAGTACGTAATATTTATACACACAGTATTATACTCGTTCAGTGGCTAATGTAGCGAAAGAAGATACCAGCGATATCAGGACACACGACATTGAGCTATACATACATGTCCTGTATACGCTGGTCTTGAGACAATCTTATACTGGTAATGTATCGCTTGATGTGTAGTCGTGTGTAGTCAACCATTCTCAAAAGAAAACAACTTTATTCGGGATTTCCACGCGTTGGCAAGCTATACTCTAGATACGCCTTGGAATTTAGTCTGCTATGACTCATTTCATTTAACTTTCAAAAGCATATTATTTCGTTCCTATATAAATGTTGATGAGCTATTATGACTATAAGATTTCTAGCCGATATCGGCTATGGCGACTAAGCTACTGCTACTTTTACGAGTATGGATGTTTTACTCCTAGATGACTAATATATCCAATTCTTGCAGTAAATACACGTGAACTCCGCGGACACGTGAGAGCGTCATTAAGATGATTAAATGTTATATTTGAAGGTGGTCGTGTTTTCAATTGGTTTCGTTTAGTATCTTGCCACTCCTTCTCTCTTCTTCAAACACGTGTCGACACTTCGAAATTATTTTGCACAATACAATTGCAAGCATGCAAGCAGCAATTGGCAGCGTCAGTCTCCCAATGAGAAGAATCTTTCTAGCATTTCTTCATATGTCTCTTACTTCTTAGAGCTTTAAGCCTTGATAGGTTTAAGAGACCACCATCCGAAACGAAATCGTATTCTTATAACTTCGTCAGGCTCAGCGTCACAATGATAGCATTGTGACGCTGAGCCTCTCTACGAAAACAAAAAGTACAGGACAAACAGCGTGGGAGCACAAGTAGCTAGAACACATCCCTGCTTGACCACAGGTGACAGGAAAATATTGGAGCTGCATTTTCCAGTGACACAACACGTAATTTCGTCGTGAAAAAGCTTTAACATCCTTTAAAATGCGACCGCTTACCTTCGGGTTCGATTCCCGGGTCAGGTAAAGGGTTTTAAGGATTTTTCTTAACAGCACGGAGTCTGGAAATTTGCCTGTTAGACGGTGATAGGCTTGATTCCCATCACATGGTATTAGTCTGACACCACAATAGGCGTGCGTGACTGCACATACGCCCGACGATCGCGCACGCCTAATGTGGGAGGATGCCTAACATAACAAGAGAAATATGAGTGTTATATACATCTACCACACCCTTTTGGGTACCTAATACAGACTTAATGTAATGTACAGCTTATAGTAATCCAGCTTTAGAGATAGTATCACAATCACGTGTAGTCAAATATTGCTGTTATAGATTTGGTGAACAGGTTAGTCACCAAATTACTGACACACCATTTATAATACTTTTTAAGCTTATCATCAGGTGCACTGAAGATTAGTTTGCCTCCGTCAAAAAATGGTATAGTTAGCATAAAAATTATTGGAAAAACATTTATGCAATTTTATGTTGGCAAACAGGGTATTTTAAAATGATGTAAGTGACCAGAGTAGTCAACACATCTTAGCGATCAGTTGTTAATATTATGTGTGCTGTCAGAGTGTTTATTATAATGTAGTCTAAGTTAGTCTCGTGGTTTGCGCATGCAACTCTCACCGTGCAGTCTCGGGTTCGATTCCAGGGTCGGTCAAAAGAGTTATATGGATTTTTTTCCGTTAGGTAATTCTCAATAAGAGCACGATAGGTATTGGATTTATGCCCGAAAATCATAACAGGTGAAATGTGGGTGATATACACCTCTGCTACATACCCTACCCATTTGGGTAATATCGGCGGGATGTTATGTTATGTTAGCACTCATAGTATATTAATCTATGGTTAACATAATATTAACAACTGATTGCTAAAATGTTTTGACTACTCTGGATGATTACATAATTTTGAATACCCTGTATGCTAACATACGATTCAATTAATGTTTTTGCTGATCATTTTGACAACCATCTCAAACAAAACTTTGACAATCATTTTGCAGATCTTTTTGATGCTAACTGTACCTACTGAATATCCAAATTAACATAGCCACGTGCCAAAATCATGACTAGTGTTTACCATATTGGAAATGCTGACGTAACGGACTCACGGATCTCCAAACGGATCGCAATGACTTGTTTACGTCATCGCTGACAACATTAGTTACGGCACATTATGACGAAGCGTAACATCTAATTTACGCAAAAAACGGGAAAATTGAGCCAAATTACTTTAAGATTAAGATTGGTCACAGATAAACACGTTGTTTGGTTTATGCAAGACTAGTTTTCTGTGTCTTTGTTATAATAGGATGTACAGTCGTAGTAAGATGACATTGCAAATGTATTGGGTTAGTCTAGGACTTGGATAATGTGCGCCGGGATCTCACCGCGGTCATTGGGAACGACCTCTCGCTGCCGGCTGTGATCGCGGCAATGAGCAGCGCGAGGTCGTGGGATGCGGTCGCATCCTTCTGTGAGGACGTCATCTCGCAGAAGGAGGCGGCGGAGCGGATCAGGGAGGACTCACTCCTGGCTGATCCGCTCCGCCGCCGGCGAGCTGGGCGGCGAAGGCGCGCGTACGCCGCGAGCCTAATGCCGCCCTAAGCGAGGCCGCGGGCGGTGGAGGGGGTTTTCCGCCGCCCGCTGATGCCTTCCGCGACGGAGTGACGCCCTGGGTGTGCCCGGGGCGTCGCTACGAGAGTAGGACTGAGTAGAGTCGGGTGCCCGGTCAGAGGTCGAACTGGGCACGGTCGCCGCGGCGAGCCCTGTGGATATAATATCGATCCGGGGCTCGCCGACCACCATCTTTCGGCGACGAGGGCACACCGCGGGGTTTTAGTGGGTATTCTGTGCCGTTTAACATCGTAGGCACGGGAGTCCCACATAGCCACTCTGCCCGTCCCCCCACGGGTGGGGTGGTATGCGTAAAAGCATTTCCCCGCGAAAAAAAAAAAAAAAAAAAAAAAAAAAAAAGGACTTGGATAATGTCCCCACCAACGGGTCCCGCGTTGTCGTCGCGGTGGGGCTTAGTACCCGTGGTGCCTCCACACCACGGCGAAGCCAAGTGGACCCCAGAGGGGGGCTGCTCTTCGGGCTTTGGGCAGCGAAGCCCTTGTGGAGCAGCCCATGTTGCAGGGCCCTTATGGGGGGGCTCTGCAACAGGAGGGCCTGCGGTGTTGGCGTGAGTCGGCACTGCGGCCGAGGAATTGCGGGGCCGCGGCGGGAGAGGACTGTCGGTGTTTCGTTGCCGCTTTCCCTACCTTCCGCGGTCCCGGCGGGGCCGCAGCCGTTAGTACTGCGGCGTGGTGGGCGGTGGGACGAACATCTGTCTCACCGCGGAGGGCCAGGCCGTCAGATACGAAAGTGTCTGACGGCTTTGCACGCGGTCCTCGGTGCCGGTCCCCCCACATTTTGGGGGCCATGAGGGGCCTGCCTAGGCGGGCAAGGCCGGGCTGCGGTGTTGGCGCAAGCTGACACTGTGGCCTGGTGGTTTACGGGGCCGCGGCGGGAGAGGACTGTTGGTGTTTCGTTGCCACTTTCCCTGCCTTCCGCGGTCCCGGCGGGGCCGCAGCCGTTGAACTGCGGCGTGGTGGGCGGCGGGACCGACCACCTGTCTCGCCGCGAGAGGACCAGGCCGTCAGACATGGGGATGTCTGACGGCTTTGCACGCGGTCCTCGCGCTGGTCGGTGGCTTGCGCCAGCCCCTTTTTTGGGGGCCATGAGGGGCCCGCTTCGGCAGGCATCGCCGGGGGGGTTGTGGACGTAAAGGTTGTGCCAGATTCCCATGACCCCCCCATCAAGGCGAGTGCGGGAGCACCGTGGGGTTTTAGTGGGTATTCCCGTGCCGTTTACCATCTTCAGGCACGGGCGAGTCCCACATAACCACTCTGCCCTTCCCCGGGGTGGGGTGCGAGCCTAATGCCGCCCTAAGCGAGGCCGCGGGCGGTGGAGGGGGATTTTCTGCCGCCCGCTGATGCCTTCCGCGACGGAGTGACGCAATGGGTGTGCCCGGGGCGTCGCTACGAGAGGAGGACTGAAGAGAGTCGGGTGCCCGGTCGGAGGCCGGACTGGGCACGGTCGCCGCGGCGAGCCCTGTGGATATAATATCGATCCGGGGCTCGCCGACCCACCATCTTTCGGCGACGAGGGCACACCGCGGGGTTTTAGTGGGTATTCTGTGCCGTTTAACATCGTAGGCACGGGAGTCCCACATAGCCACTCTGCCCGTCCCCCCACGGGTAGGTTGGTATGCGTAAATGCATGTCCCCGCGAAAAAAAAAAAAAAAAAAAGGACTTGGATAATGTTACTCTTTACATTATCAGTACGCAAAATCGCAAAAAAACAAAGATTGACCTTGGAAAAGTGATATTTTCCGTAAACAATTTTTTCACCAGGATCTCAAAATATGTGCAACACTGATGAGCGGCTTCGTCATGATGTTATTTACATCCCGTATTGTAGCAGATAAATAAATTATCAAATATATCTAGACAATGTAAAATGAAGGCAATTACCATTGGAGAAATCTCCGGGTCCGATCCGGGGAAATAAAAGCTCATTTTCACTTTACCAGAAACCTAAACACTGTGTTATTTTCTTTGTATAATTAAATTTCTAGTACAAAACTAGTAGAATGTTCCTGAACAATCTGTTTTCAGGTTTCTGGTAAAATAAAAATAAGGTTGTGTGTAAATTGAAAATATAGTTAGTTTGGAAGAAAATATAAAATTAAACAGTCTGAAACTAATTCAACAACAATAAAACTCGTCTCGGACAGCTGCCAGTGGGCCCCGTAGGGTTCAAATAATCCAGGTTGTCCCGCGGAATTGCTGGAGTATTAATATCTGTCTTCTAATATTGACAAAATTGTATGTCATTATTCTGAGACGGACCGAGAACCATAAAACCATAAACCATAAACAAACTACCTACAGCGCTAGAGGAGGGACAACCTAGAGTGTTTTGACTCTACCTAAACTCAAAAAATTCTTATTTATACCAAGTTTGTGAGAAAATAATTATTATCTTTATTTACAAATTCAAATTCAAATTCAAATCATTTATTTTCATAGGCCCCAGGAGGCGCTTGACAAACTATGTAAATAGCTGGGCGGATGACTTACTGTTATTTCTGTGTAGGTTACCTAAGTTTTTTATTTGTTGCTTCATTAACAGTTACCGCTAATAATTTAATCTACTTACAATTACTTATTGATGTGATTTCATTCATCATTTCAGAGTCTGAAAAAATATTTGTACATGACTATACTACGGCACCCTTATACCACTTTAATCGTGGGTTCTAATGACGCAAGTAATTCAATCAGTTTTCAGTCGAAAGAACCAAAGTTCAGCATGTACAAACATTTATGAATGACAAATTTTACCTGAAAAACTAATGACACTGGATGACAAATCACCGGAAGTTATACGATAGTGCCAATGTTTAAATATACGTCATACAGAAGTTTACATAAGATTTAATTTTTACCAAAAAAACCTTTAGAAATGTGTTTCACTACTCGGGTCAGGCCGCAACAGTAGTTTGCGCTACGGTTTTCCGGCTGGGTTAGGTTTGGTCAGCATGATTTTCATAATATTTGCGTTCTTTGATGTAGCGACACTGATGTGCTGGATATCCGGCAAATAAATCCGTTAGAGAAAAGAATCTGGGTCCGCATGTGTTTATCTTTTGACGAATCTTAAAAGGAAATTTTTTTGCAAATATGGTCTGAGTATCTTCTACTGAATAACTGGTCAGCGATTTCGTCTCAATGGCATTGACCACGAATCCAGCTCAGTCTTCATTGGTTGCGTGTGCGCTGATTATTGTCTATCTATTTATAGATGATACTTAAGTTATTTTATAACATTTTGGTTGTGTAACATATTTATTATACACAAATGATTCACAGATTATTTCATAATATGAATTCACATGTTTAAATATAGGCTGGTAACTAGGAACGTTACTTGCGCATTAATCTGCATTCTTTACGTAGATTATATCATTGTTAATACGATACAACTCGTGGTATCATTAGTTGCTAATAATGAAGTTTATCATTGATAGCGACAAGACACAATTAATTTCTTTATGACTGTCGAGAGTAGTCTAGACTCTAGACTAAATTTTTTGAACAAGCTGACTGATCTTAATGATCAATTTGTTCGGTAGTGCGAATCTGTAAAGGCAACAATTGGAGTCGAAATTTTAGTGTATCCTAATATTATTGTTTATATAAATACGGTCTTATAATAAGTACGGTCAATATTTGACTGACAGAAACTTAAATTTCGCGTGTTGCCATTTGTTACTGGTGAGCGAGGGTTCGAGACTTAAAGGCGAAAACTTCGGTAATTTTAATTATCTAATAACTTTCATAAAATTACAATTTGACACCTAAAAGTCGGACTCAGAACAAAAGACATAAAGGTGACATAAGTGACATAAAAAACTATCAAAAATATTAAAAATCTAAAACCTATAAAAAGTATTATTGGAACAAATGCGGTTGATGTGAAAATATTTTTTTATGTTTTCTTCGCAACGGTAATGTAAATTAAATAGGCATTAGATAAATATTAGATAGGATTAGCTAGAAATTATTTTCATTATGTATTCATTAATTGTATTTTTTTATTTCAGTTCAAATCAAAACGCTATATTTTATAACTTCACCTGCCTTGTTAATCTCTGCATCACCCAAAGGTAGACAGACTGGCAGATGCCTATGGCATTAAGTCCGCCTTGTATACAAATTCTGTATATGAAGTTTAGATAAATAAATAAATAAAAGGTGAGACGAAGGCTTTCTCGAGCCCGTTCACAAAAACTACATTACCCATGATCATGAAGGTCTGACGTACCAAAGTCAAGGTAGTATGTACATCCCTTAATCTGTGATTATACCTACGTTTTAGGTTTAAAGTTCAGTCAAATAGTATTCAGATAGTAACACGAGAGGCTTGCAGGTGATGACGATGAGCCATAGTTATGACTAGCTGTTTTTCCGCGACTTTCTGTCGCGTGGAATTCGTTGATCCCCACGGTTCTACCTGTGTTAAACGTTTTCCTCTGTTCCCGTAAGTGAGCGCGGTTCAGACAAAGTGCACAGCACACACACACAGCCCGGCTTAAGAATTAATTAATTCTTATTGAAGATATATGAAATTTCATGCTACAAACTTTAAAAATTACGTAGTTACACATATAACCGTTCAACCCTTATTTTACCTCCTTGGGATGGAATTCCCCAAAATCCCTTCTCGGTGCGCGCCTACGGCATCAGGCTCTGCGTTGATGAATCAGTCAGTCGAGCAAGCAGATATAGGTATTTAGATAAGGCACTATGATAAAGCAACATGTTTTGATACCTACTTTTTTATAAACGTGACAGTTTTTTAATTACGATCTTTGAACTATTCGGTCACAATTGCTTTTGATATGTATAAGGAAAAAACCTTACACAATTTTCTTATCACAAGGAAAATGCGATAACAGAACATAATATTGAAGTAAAAATTACTATGGCTTAATTTATGATCTGAGGTTAATCTTACAACGGTGCGACACGGGGCCTATATATATATATTACATATTTTTATTTAAACCACAGTTTCTAGAAATGGTCAGTGTTAATTTTTACCGGTATGTTTTTTTTACAAAAAAAGTCAATTTGTATAAGAAATATAACATTAAGATCATTAAATTTGTTCTAAAAACAATGAAATATTATTTTCGTAGAAAACATGACCTGTGGAAGTGGACACTAATCACGCTTAGTATTTTTAATTTGTGATTTCAATATCGCTATCTCGCATCCACCCTGTATTTCAGAGCCTTATGTTACCACTCAGCCGAAACATCGTAGAAGTGTCCTTCCTTTCCAAAGTTATACGTCAAATACTTTATGAAAAACTGTTGGTTGAGCTCTTGTAAACATGATCAAGGCGGGGGCGTAAGCTCTAGATTTGCCTGCGTGCATTGTTGATGTCCAGGATTTGTAGTTACCAGAAACCATGAGGTTGGACTACACGTCCATCCGTATCCGTATAAAGAAATAAAAGAATGTGATGTTACACAAATAAAAAGGTATGTTTGTGATAATCCCACGACACAGGAGTTATATATAACTGGTACGGGTGTCGTTTAAAAAAAACATGAACGTCTTCACGTCTCCTCAAATTCGTTGAACATTACACAATTACACGTGTACTTAGTAAAAGTTAAAGCACCGTTTTCCTCATGCAACCTCATTACGTCCCAATATCACCAAACATCTTGAAACGCGGTTTTCTTACAACTATATTTTCATCCTTTTCTCTAGTTGAATGTTAAAACGAGACGGCAAGATCGAAAGCTGTTGCTCAACGATAAACGTCAGTTATCCAATCGGTACTAAGGAATTCACCAGTCTACTTCCAACGTGCTCGAACACAAGGTCGGTGACAGACGGCTCTTCTTAGAAAAACTTTCACTGATCTGACGCAAGTGATTTGCACGTTAAATCATTGTAACCGCCGGTTACTGAACGACAATCGTAGGTCAATTATTGACTTCCATTGACTGTTCTTTTGAAGATGAGAGCCCTTAAGAATGAGCATGAGGAAGCAATACCTCGTATTAAATATATTTGTATACCTTTCCTGCCAGTTTAATATATTCTTCAAAGGGTTCAAAGCCTTCCAAGGTTCATATCGCTCATCCGATGAGTCAGTGACACATTTGCAAAAAAATCCTAACTGACTTAATTAAATTATGCCAAATTAAACTCTTAATAAGCCTTAACTACGTATATGGTGAAAGAAAATATACTATATTTGTAAGTTTAAAAGATAAGCCAAAAATCTTAAAATTATCGTAAATGGTGCAAAATCACCCCAGACGGCATAAGTGTCTCAAAAAGATTTTTTTTCTTTTTTAAAAAAACGACACCCGCACTAGGAATAACTCCTGTGTCGCGGGGGTGTTCACAAACATACATTTCACACACACAAAGCACACCCAGAGTCAGAACAAATCATTGCGAATCACACAAAGATTGTGTCCCATGTGGGGATCGAACCCACGTTGTTAAAATTAGTATAATAAAATTACATACTTTTGGTGCCCATCCTTACTGGAACCCATGTTTAAAAAAACTCTGAATCATACCTGGCTCTCGAAATCTTATGGGACCTAAAATAGTGGGATATTTTACACCTGTGTCATATCCGTTTGCGTCATATAACGTTAGTACAAAATTTTAATATTGTTTAATTTGCCAACATTTGCAATGTAAGTATATCTCATCATAAAACTTGTATTGTCTTGGCTTTTCTCTATTATAATATGCATTTATTGTGTATACAATCCTTCCGCGTAAATTATATAACATCCACCATCATCCATGGTATCAATCAGTCAGGATGGCAATTGGAGGTATCACTTATTAGAAATACGTTTTTATCTATTGTATTAGATATATTTCTCAGCTGCCGGACGTGGGGGAATTTCCTATGAACTTTGCAACTTCTCCTTGGTTTAGAATTAGTTCTTATATTAATATCAAGAAAAACATAAAATTGGCGTAGTGTATACAATTTTCCATTGCGTCTGCGCACCGGATTTAAGCAATATTATTTTGACGTTTGTGTCTTTTATTTTTTTATACTTTTACTTACTAAGAAACTTTAGTCGAACATGATCAATCTAGCAAGCAGGCATTCATTTTATAACTCATTAATTAATTCTAGTTATTTTTTTATGCCAATAAAAAAGTAACTAGAATGAATGAAACCTACACGCCTACCACCGTGACTCCTGTGTCGCCAGGATCATTAGCCGTAACCAACAGTAAGAAATATCTAGTTTATCTATTTGATATCATTATAGTGATAAAGTGATTAATTATAAAATAATGCAGGGTATTATGTCATACATAATGCTATGCTCCATTATCTACTGGGCACATGCAATGTAAATGAGAGAATGATAAAACATTTATAGATATCATAACATTTCACTTAGATATCGCAAAAGAGTGTGGCATTTCACCTGTTATGTTTAATGGTAGTCCAGCTCTTGTGAACGAGTTCGAGGGCGGCAGGCAGCACCACCGTCTCACCATTATCCTGCCGCCAAATAGTTATGCTTGCATTACTGTGTTCCGGTTTGGTGGTGGGCTTGCATCGGGCCCTGAAATTACTGACACTTGAGGCATAACACCACAGTCCTCAAATGGAGCGACGCATATACATTCTGCTTTTGTAGATTGTTGATATTCATGGGATTTAGTTACCACTTACCATCAGGTGGACTATACGTCCGTTCGCTACATAGGTAAGTCTTACCATCATCATTTATCCGACAGTCTTAGTCCATGATGCTGATAACAATTTCTTAACAGAAAAATCCGAATATCAGTTTTATCCGATCCGGGCAAGAGGACCAACTGTAACTGGAACGGGGGAGGAGTCCAAAAATCGCTAAATAAGTATGACGTGCTTTCCTCTATAAATGACCTCAAAGAGGCTTAATATTAAAATAGAAAATTACCGACATAGCAACATTAATAAAATTGGCAGTATTGGCACTTCGTACAGTTACATACACAGACATCCATACACATGTAAACGAGACAAACGATACACGTTATCGTCACATGAGACCTGCCAGGCCACGTACTCCACAGACAAATAACAAGCCACTGAAGGAAACACAACTTTAATGCGTGCCAACTAAGTTGATATTACAATGAAACATTTTTGTCTTTGTGTACCAATCTATTTTCAACTTTCATTTATGGTTTTAGGGTTGAGTTTCCCTTGATACTGAATACACTTAAGACTTTTGGAGCTTGAGTCTTTGTTTCATTGATGAAAAGTGCCAACAAGGTCGCATCGTACTACTTACTACTATTACTACCGTCTGGTTTTGATAGTGAATGATAAATTAAACTCATTGAGTGTTTGGTCAGATAACGACTTCTATATTATATGTTTTAAGTAGCATTAAGCACTCTAAGTGCTACTTACAATCAATTTGTATTGATAATGTAGATGAATGAGATGACACTAAGACCCTAGTTGATAAGACGATAAGTATTCTTTTTTTTTTTATTGTAAGTTAGATATTTTATTACAACAAAAATATTATGTACATTTAAATATTCTAATAACTTAATCAGAAAAAAACAAAATTGAATACCTAACTATGTATAAGTATTCTTGAATTTATCGAGCTACTCTTTTTTAAACATCTAGTTAGAGTAAAAAAAATTTACTAAGTGGTCCAGCGGTATAATTTGTGACCGCCAACCTTGAGTCAAGTTCGATTTCCAGATAAAAAAAAAAATTAGGCATTTGCCTTATTACTTATCACCACAACACAAAGGTCTGCAATTTAAAATGAGTTATTTTAGTTTTTCAGTTCCCATATTTAGTTTTTACTATTTTCGCTAAACTTACTTACTAATTGCATAAATTCAAATTCAATTCAAATCATTTATTTTCATAGGCCCCAGGAGGCGCTTGAACACGTCAAAATATTACAAACAAATGATATAAAAATAAATTATACTTATTACAATGATTTGAATAACCGGGGCTTAGATTAATTTTAATCCAACTATTTGCCGATGGGTATTGCATTATGAGAAGAGCTGGTGAGAAACTCATGTGCACCATCTTTTCAAATGAAATGAATAAAATACCTATAACAATTATCATACATATTGAAAGTCACATAAAATTGAAAACGCATATTTGTACGATACCGCTTACTGAGCACAATAATAAAATTAGAAAGGTGACAATGACAATACTCGTGTCTCACGTAACAAGCATACGCTCGGAAGTCACCAATTGCATCAGCCGTCACGAGAGCACAGCGCCACATTCCTCGTCTGGGCGACATGCGACGTCGCGGCACACTGACACCATTCCATTGTCAAGGTGTCAGCGCCGGCCACTGACACGACTGACAAATCTAAATCTATCTAATGATAAAATAAAATAATATTGTTTCTCAAAATCTTAATAAAGTATACGGGGTGGATGCGACATAGCGACATTTATTGAAACCACAGCTTCTATACATGGTAAGTATCAATTTCCACCGGATAAAAATTCTCTGGCGAAAAAAAAAAATCACGTTCTCCGAACAATTTGAACATTGCGATCGTGCAATTTGTTCGGAAGACGTGGATTTTTTTTTCGCCAGAGAATTTTTTATTATTATAATTATAATTAATTATTATCATGTACTTATTTTTATCACAAAGTATCATACGTCATCATTTTGCGCAAAAAAATACTTGGAAATTTGTAAAATATCTACAGAAATAACTGATAACGTTATGTTTTGGCCATTCGAGCATTCGAAGCGAAGAGGAATCTGTTGATTTTTTTTTGTCTGATTTACGCCTGTCGTTTTAAAACAAACGAATTTTGACGAGACTATTACAAATTTACAAGAATTCACAAGATTTAAAACACTGTGTCTTTTTGTCACTGCGACAGTATATTTCTCTTCTTTTTCTTTATAGATGAAATAGAGACAGATATACTATCGTAAGGACAAAAGTCGTTGTGCGCGCTTTAAATGTGGTGTACATGTGATCAGCGTATAAATTATCTCTAAACTAACATAATATATTCGAGACTAAATTTTACAAGCTACTTCTTACCACGCTTTCTTTCACAATTGAGAACATATTTGTAGACATTCCTTTAAATTCGTGTTTTTAAGGTTTATACTAAGTATGTAAACTATTTAATTTAGAGGCACAAATACTTTTTATCACAAAAATTTTAATGTTTTTTTTAATGGTCCTTTAAATGGATAAGAACTAGTTGCAAAGCTTTTTCTTCTTTTAGTCTAAAGCAGATATTCAGGACATGTATTACATCGTGTACTGGCCCGTCCAAAGGCTGGTCCCGTCAATACACATCGTACTTTCCAGACCGGATCGGAAGTGTTGGAACTAAGCAAATAAAAGATATGAATGTTAACCATACGATTTACAATCATTACGAAATATTTTGTAACCGATTATATTTAACAGACGTTTCATAAATGGGTCTTTTACCTTATAATTTGTTTGATATTAGTCACAGTTAAGTGTAAGGCGCCGATATGTGCAAATTGATGACATTTTCAGTATCTGATAAAAAAGTTATTAGGGTTTTCCTTAACATAAGATTGGTCATGCGCGGCTCCTTTGTCGATTGTGTTTGGTATTTTATACAATTCTTAGAAAAAGTGTATATATTATACCGAATTAATACATATTTTTAACTCAAACATATATTCGGTATATTCGGGTTTTGAAACCTAGGTTTTTGATCAAGAGCCAAGAGATGGCAAAAAATCGAAGGCAACATAACATAATATCACGCCTATATTGTCCAAAAGGGTGTGGCAATAGTGTATACCACCCACATTTAAATACAAATAAATAAACATTAAATTATTTAAATAAAGCTATTATCATGCAAAATCTTACATCTATTTATTTATTTATTATTTATTTATTTATTATTCAAATACTAATTGCACTAACAGTTACTATCAATGCGTACAATAAGTTAGGTATACAATAATTAGGTACTAAAGACTAAATTACTTGCAGTTAAAAAAGAATGTGACACAAATATTCAAAAATTTTGCCAATTTAATTTCAAAAATATCAACATTTGGATGCTGAGCAATCAAGGCGTTGATCAGTGCCACTACTGATCTATAAAAAAATGTAGACGAAACTAAGCCGAAATGTATAATGTATAGAAGCTGTGGTTTCAATAAATGTCGCTATGTCGCATCCACCCTGTATATGTTTTATGTTTTACTATATGTTTTAAATAATAACTTTACGAGTTTTATGTCTAGTTTATAAATATATTGTTACTTTAATTTAAATTCTTAAGTCCAATTTCTGTATAGACGCTATTAATAACCACGATACAGGCTTTGCGTAGTGTGGTTATTACTGTTATATCTTTTTATGTACTTGTGGACTGTAATAAAGATAATTCTTACCTATTGTTATTAGTATTAAGACTTAAGTTCAATTCATATATACTTAACGAAGAAATATTTATTTTAAGATCCATTCATACAGGGTGGATGCGACTTAGCGACATTGACTAAAACCACAGCTTCCATAAACATGTTCCGTATCCATTTTCACCGATTCAAATTTTAACACAACAAAAAATGATACGTTGCCCATAAAAAAAAACATTACGAACGTGTGTTTTTTTTAAGTATTGAGACTAAACATGGTTATTTTCTTACTAAATATAAGTAATACGGGATATTAACTAACTACAACAAATATACATGGTAAATATCCCGTTAAATATGAAATATTGAGTGTGTTTTATTATCAACATACACACACTCTCGTACAGACACACACACATGTATAGACATATACCCACACACACCCATACACAATAACACTCCACATACATAATTTGTTTATCATTTATCTTGGCATGTACCCTAAATTTATAAATATGCGTTCATTAGAAGCTGTATAAAACACAATTGATAAAGAAGGAGGGAGCCTGGAGATCTGTCATACAGGTCTTAAACCTATTACAGACTCCAGCTCTCACAAAGGAACAAGTTTCAGCTGTTATTTGCTCGTGGTGCCCGGGTTCAGGCTAGCGTTGAGCCGCCCTGCTTGTTTCATTATTAGATACCTAAATATTATTATTTGTTTAATTCATCTCATTGTATGACTAGGTACTAAAGTTGCAAGTTGGGCGGTGTCAGCGCTGGCTGGGCTTCGGGCATCACCAATAATTTATGTTTGAATTGTACATCCCTTTATGAGAGAAATAAATAAAATGTTTATGTTTATGTTTATCGTGAAAAAATTGAACCGATGAAAATATTTAAAAGAAGACAATTTTCTACAAGAAAAATCTTATTCGGGATTTAAAAAGAAAATGTAAAAATGACTGTGTATATATAATGTGAATGTTTGTTATTCTTTAACTCAAAAACTAGAAATAAACCTGTAGATTTTGATGTAATTTAGCACATATTATGTAACTTTTAGCCTGAATTAACATTGAGCCAGAATATTATGGGTATTGCCTAATTTTTATCGACGAACCAAGCGAGCGGAGCTGCGGATGAAAGTTAGGAGTTCATAATTTCCAAGGATGTAATATTGTGAGTTCAACACTTCGATGGTCTAGTGGTTAGCGTATATGCCTTTCACCGCGAGGTCTCGGGTTGGATTCCCGGGTCGTGCAAAGTGTTATTTGTGAAACTAACAATCGCAGCACGAAGTTGAAATAGTGCCCGGTGGATGGCGTTAGGCTCACCCGCTATCCCATGAGACCTAAACATAATAGGTGAAATGTGGGTGTTGTATATCTCTGCCCCACCATTCTGGGTAATATAGGCGTGATATGTTATATTGTGCAACGATATTTTTCAATAATCTTGTGATGATGATGTCAAACGAGATCATAATCCAAACTGATGTTAGGGAATGATAAGAATCAAAATATACAACGTGTAAATGACATCGTGACAAAGACTGAAACTGCCGAAGAACTAGGTGTTAAAAATCGTTATTCGAAAATATAAAAAAAATCGTGATAACATTTTAGTTTTTCGATATTATTCCCGTTAATTCTATAGATAGAAGTAACGTTACCCTAGCCAATCACAATACATTTGCAATTTGTCACTAGCAAATTTCTCATAACAACATTATTATCATCAGTTAGGCAGTGTCTACCCACTGCTGAGTATAGGCCTCCCCTTGTGAAAGCCAGCCTTCCTGTCCCAAGCCAGTCTCATCCATTGCCTGCACATCAATGATATCGTCTGACCATCTTGTCAAAGGTCGTCCTGGTGATCTACGAGTACCTACATTCTTCTCTTGGGTACCAATCTGTAAGTGTTTTGGTCCACCTATCATCTTCCCGCCTGTGTAACGGTTAGCTACATCGACAACTTTTGTACGTCTCTGTATTTCTATATTTGGGATTCGGTCTATTAATGAAATGCTTAGCATGAATACAAGTAACGAAAAGAGCAATGGAGCTCCATTGCTCTTTTCGCTACTTGTATTCTTTGGAGGCTAACGAGTGAATTGTAGGTGGTATATTGTTTCCCTTCTGGCTAATATAGGCGTGGTTTCATGTATGTATGTAGTAAGTATATACATGCAACTTGTTAGTAATGTTGTCATTATTTAAAATAGCTAGTGGAAAACTACAAATGGCTTTATGAGGCTCTAAGGCTTTCTAGGTACCGCTGAAACGTGCGTGTTTTCCCTCATTTCACCATTAATCACAAATGTAAACGGCTTTCAGGTGAGTGAGTCAATCCACCATTCGTGTTGGTATAGTTCATTGCTTTCTCGGAAATTGACGCACCAATTAACCGTTGTAAAGTCAATAGTAATGTTGTACAGGTTTTTATGCAGTAATTTAGGTCATTTTTCCAAATAAAAGAGAGAGATAGTATTGTCGACGTCAGCGAATCTTTTCACTCACACAGATAAAGAAACAAATACACTCTGATTCGTTCATTTGTTTTATAAAATTATAAAAAATATTTAGTGTAATTAAATTAGAGTAAGTTGTTACCATGTTTTGGCAAATAAACGTTTCTATTTATCTATTCTACATCTTAAATTTCGATCGTAGTTTCGGTTTCAAATTCAGCCAGTTTCAGCCACAGTTACAATTTCAACCAAAAATGTGCCGAATCTTTACCGACTATACGTGTATTAAAGTTTTAATCAATACATTTATGCAGCAGAGTAGTAGGCTGCAAATAAAACGCATAACACGCTCGAGTGCGGTGCCTTTTGATTGTTCGATTAAGTGCAGTACAGCAATCTCTAGACCGTGTTGTTTTATTTGATCTATTCCTAATCCGATTTAAATATCTAAGAAGTCAACTATGTAATATAATTGCCATAATCTAGTATTTATTTTGTTCGTCATTTAGCAAACACGGCACATTTTTCAGATCAAGTATTTAGGTACACATACAAACATTTGCATTATAAAATTATCATGTACTTATTTTTATCACAAAGTATCATACGTCATCATTTTGCGCAAAAAAAATACTTGGAAATTTGTAAAATATCTACAGAAATAACTGATAACGTTATGTTTTAGCCATTCGAGCATTCGAGGCGAAGAGGAATCTGTTGATTTTTTTTTGTCTGATTGTTACGCCTATCGTTTTAAAACAAACGAATTTTGGCGAGAATATTACAAATTTACAAGAATTTTAACAATAAAACCTTGCGCACTGTGTCTTTTTGTCGCTGCGACAGTATATTTCTCTTCTTTTTCTTTATAGATGCAATAGAGACAGATATTATATACTATCGTAAGGACAAAAGTCGTTGTGCGCGCTTAAAATGTGGTGTACATGTGATCAGCGTATAAATTATCTCTAAACTAACATAATATATTCGAGACTAAATCTTACAAGCTACTTCTTACCACGCTTTCTTTCACAATTGAGAACATATTTGTAGACATTCCTTCTACCCTTCGTGTTTTTTCAGGTTTATACTAAATATATAAACTGTTGAAATAAGAGGCACAAATATTCTTTTTATCCCAAAAATTTTAATGTTTTTTAAATGCTGTCCTTTAAATGGATAAGAACGAGTTGCAAAGCTTTTTCTTCTTTTAGTCTAAAGCAAATATTCAGGACATGTATTACATCGTGTACTGGCCTGTCTAAAGTCTGGTCCCGTCAATACACATCGTGCTTTCCAGACCGGATCGGAAGTGTTGGAACTAAGCAAATAAAAGATATGAATGTTAACCATACGATTTACAATCATTACGAAATATTTTGTAACCGATTATATTTAACAGACGTTTCATAAATGGGTCTTTTACCTTATAATTTGTTTGATATTAGTCACAGTTTAGTGTAAGGCGCCGATATGTGCAAATTGATGACATTTTCAGTATCTGATAAAAAAAGTTATTAGGGTTTTCCTTAACATAAGATTGGTCATGCGCGGCTCCTTTGTCGATTGTGTTTGGTATTTTATACAATTCTTAGAAAAAGTGTATATATTATACCGAATTAATACATACTTTTAACTCAAACATATATATTCGGTATATTCGGGTTTTGAAACCTAGGTTTTTGATCAAGAGCCAAGAGATGGCAAAAAAATCGAAGGCGTGGTGGCGAGGGTGTGGCAATAGTGTATATCATCCACATTTAAATACAAATAAATAAAGATTAAATTATTTAAATAAAGCTATTAGCATGCAAAATCTAAAGACTGAACAAAGTACAATGTTTTGTGTTTACATAGCTAACTGATATTTTATGAAAAACGACTGATTGAATTATCTCCTACTCAGAAACATTCCTGAGAGTTCATATGCTTGATGAGTGAGAACACGTGGGAATTTCTCTGTACTGTTTACATGATGAACCTATATTAAAACACCCGTAACCGCGCAAATATTTCAATAACATATTACTCACGGATCGATCGAACATCACATTCATCTTCACGACAGGTTTTATTTCCAGTATTTTCTAATTAGTATTACCTGCTAAAAAAGAGCCATCTGAAATTTGTCATTTGAAACTTGTTTCATGTGGAGATTTGCGCTTCAGCTGCGTTTTATTATTATTTGTTAATTTTGTACTAACTTCCGCCAGCGGGTCCGCCCGCGTAATATGTCAATAAAAACTAGCCAAATCCAGCTACTTGCATGACAAATTGCAGCAAAATCCATACAGCAGTTACTTTTACTTAATAAAATTAAATATAGTAGTAATATGCTTTACTTATATCTAAATATGAACATTTTTATAAAGGGGAAAGATTTATTTTTTTGTTTGTTACGATTTAACTTGATCGATTTAAAAAAAATATTTTACTATTAGAATAACTTAGACTATATTTTATCGAAGTACTACACCCTAGTAGATAATATAAAAAAGAAAATATATACTTTGTTTGTTTGTTTGTTTATTACAATAAAACTCAAAAACTTCGGGGTTGATTTAAAGTTAGGTAGCACGCGAGCGAAGCGTATCCTCATAATCTTCTTCTAATTTAATATATTCATAGTAATTACGCATTAGTTCTCAGATTGTGTTAGACCACACACTTAGGAGAGGTAATGACCTAGTTATCTATAAATGGTCATTGTGGCAAGATCAAACGTCTATTGCGTGCAATTCTTAATAGATATTATGTACGGCGATCTATTGAACCATGTCCTAAATATATATTTTGATTATATACAAAATCATGTTGACTATACACGACCAAACTGCAAAAAGCCAGGTTAGACGAGTGGTGCTTTCTTCCTAAAGCTGTTCACATAAATCAACCTTTAATATGTAGAGAAAATAAGTCTGAATCAACTGACATTGTCGCACGTACACACGGCTACCGATCAATCTATACATTGCCTGTAAAAGCTGGTCTCGCATGGTTCGGGAAGCCTTTGCGACACGAGACCATCTTATATTGGAAATGTATAGGTTGACAATTTCAGTTCAGTTTTCCTCCTTTCATCTGAACGATTTGCAATCAAAGGTGCATAAGACATCATGGCATTATGTAAGTTTCTCGTTATTAACTGGACGCAGTTACTAGTTAACTATATATTTCCTCGTTTACCTCTTTTACCAAGAAACATAATATCACAATTTATTTTTTTCAATGTTGAAAAATAAAAGCTTTATTTTTTTCTGATCGACTAACCTACATCAATACTAATATTATACAGAGGAAATAATTAATTTGGTTATTTGTATGTTTGTTTGTACCCAAAAAGCTTCGAATATACTTAATGAATCTTGATTAAAAATATTTTGTAAATAGTCCAGGTCCCCAGGAAAAATATAAGCTACTAGGCTAGGTGTTATTGTATAAATTAAAGCGAGTCAGAGTACCCTAATGACTCAATTGTGATGATGATAATGATTTGACTTTTTTTAGATTTATAAATGTTTTTTTTTTAAGTCACTCCTACAAGCAAACAAACATTTAACTTCATAACTTCATTATTATACAGGATGGCCAACTTGTGGGCCAACTTACAGCTACTTTTCATCCTAATATTTTGGCTCGATATTTGATATTTTTTTAATAAATAGGACTGGACAAATTGGTTGTGAACCATTTAAACTAGAAGGTCATCTTTTAAATTACTAAAATCGTTTGTAGATAAGAACGGTGACATTTGATTTTCAAAATTATACTCAAAATTTGGAGAACTGCTGTTAAATAGTACTAATACCACGTTCAGAGAAAAAATAACTGTAATGACAGTTAATTTTGCCTCTCGTGATGCAACAGGAACTTGCAAAGAGCGGCATATTCAAAGAATCCATAGTAATATTAAAGTATATAACAGTAAATTTTAAAATATTATAATATAAAATGGCCACCCTGAATAAAGAATAGGCAAATATAGTAGTAGGTAGAGATACTCGAAAATTCTAATTTTTTTAATGACGATGTGCAGGTGTTTCGATATTAATTTCATTCATCATTATTGTTGATTACATCAATGATAAAATTGCACGATTAACACATGCCAAAATGTCGTTATTTTCAATTATTTTGATCTACAAAGAAAAAATACCGATAACAAAACATAACATAACATGACGCCTATATTACTCAGAAAGTTGTGACAGGTGGAATGTAGGTGTTTTACATCTAATAACATCCACACTTCACCTGTTTTATGTAAGTTCCGTGTGGTAGGGAGTGAGCCTATTAACATCACCGGGCACAATTTCAGTCTCCGGAATTTTTAACTTTTTCGACTTATTTATGGAACCCTAGCCTATCACAAATCTCAACACAATACATTTTAAATTTTCGCACCCAATGCTGATAAGTCATATGCCTAATTACTAGAAAAAGATTTCGAAAGCTTTCTTCATTTAAATTTTTCTTAAACACCGACGTGTAAAAGATTACCAAAACCTTCTGTCCCATGGGTGCCAATTTCCGATGACACATTTCCAAATCAATAAGTTCTAGAATTATGTACTGAACACTGCAACATAACTTTGGTACCATGTAATTATACCTTGCATATACCTATATATACATATATTTATTTCGTAATATCAATCTCATTACTTAATATGGAAACTTGAAAAATAGAGCCCCCTAAATAAATGATCCCGCATTTAGCTGTTTCCGTCGATTACTCCAGTTACATTCTCGTGTTGTTTCACCATTACCCTACTTTCATATTGAAATTAACGTAATATTTGTTTAATGTCCTATTTTTAGGGTTCCGTAGTACCTACAAGGAACCCTTATAGTTTCGCCATGTCCGTCTGTCTGTCCACGGCATAGCGACGAAACCGTTGGTGCTAGAAAACTGAAATTTTGCATAAACATGTATGTTAACTAAACAAAGAAAGTCGTAGAGTAAAATTTGGAAAAATATTTTTTTTTCAGGTAGCTCCCCTACATGTAAAGTAGGGATCTTTTTTTTTTTTGTCGCCTACCCCATAGTGTGCGGTATTGTTAGATAGGACTTTTAAAAACGTTTAGGGGTTGCTAAGACAGTTTTTTGATTTAGGGATCCGTTTGCGAGATAATTAACTTTAAAGAGCAAATTTTTGTTCGAGTAGGGCGTCCCCCCCCCCTCTAAAAGCTAAACTACTGGATCCTAAAATCTGAAAAAAATTGTGTCGGTAGTACATGTAATGAACTTTAAAGGAAAACTATAGCGGATAAGTTCACTTCATTAGTTCAAGAGGAATAGGGGTCCGAAATGTCAGATGCAGTTACTCAGAATATTTCGTTCAAAATTCTTGAAACATAAATAAACATACATAATACATATATAAAATCACGCCTTTATCCCACGGGGGTAGGCAGAGACGATGGAACGCCATGTGCTTCGCTCCTTACATACTTCTTTCGCTTCCTTAACATTCATACATCTCGTCATACGTGCTAGCTGGTTTCGTGTACTACAAACATTTCCTATCTGAAGGACGCTATTTATCTGGTTACTTTAACTTAATTAGTTCTAGAGTAATTGGGGTCCAAAGTGTAAAATGCAGTTACTTAGAATAATTCGTGCAAATTACAAAAACCTTTGAAAGTAATGACTTATATGAAGATGTTACTTGTTTAATACAGATAGTAAATTCCTTTTAAGTCGAAATATGTTGTTACGACTAGCTACGGAAGCCTACTGCGCGTGGCCCGACACGCACTTGGCCGGTTTTTTTATTTATGTAAACTATAGGTTAGGTAATCTAGGTATAATATAAACCAAGAAACACAAATACAAATAAGTATATCAGATATTGTAAGTCTATAAAAATAATAAGTTATATGGTAATAATTTTTATATGTAACCATTGTAAGTAAATATAATTATTTACAACCAACCAATGTATGTAAATATAATTTTTTATATGGAACCGGAACACAGTAATACAAGCACTACTATTTGGCGGCAGGTTACAGGTGAGACGGTGGTGGTGCTGCCCGCGAGCTCTACCACAAATGAATATAAAATATATTATAGTTTACAAGCTGACCCCACAGACGTTGTCCTGTCTTAACTATGCATACATTCTCTGTGACTCTGTGACGATATTTGCAGCACGCATTTTGTCAATGTTATGTCAATCCCCTTAAAGGTACATTCAAAAAGTTCATACTGTCAAAAGCGCTAAGGTTACTAAATTGGCTATTAAAAAATAGGGGTTGGTGATAAAAGGGTAAAATTTTTGGGTTGTATGTATTTTTAATGCCACATTATAAAAAAATAAAAACAAAAATATTGTTCAAAAATTAAAAAAAAAAAGTTACGGGTGAACAACCCTTATCACTTAGGGGTATGGAAAATAGCTATTACCCGATTCTCAGACCTACTGAGAATGCATATAAAATTTGGTAAAAATCAGTAAAGCCGTTTCGGAGGAGTAAGATAAGCACAAATCTCTATAACTTAATTTCTATGTCAATAATAAAAGTTTTTTTAAGTTGAAGTTTTGAAAGCGTAATGTTCAGAATCTATTATTACTCTGGCAGTACGATCCTTAAACGACTGCAATTGAAAAAAATGATTTTAGTTTTAAGTTGTAGTTTTTATGAATAATAGTGATCTCATTGTTACTTTTATCACCATTCGATTTCCACAGCGTGCGGTTTTGGGCCGACTGAAACCAACGACTCCCCGGACGATCTTGACAAGATCGTCCGTCCATCTACACTACATTTACCTAGATCTACATTTTTATTATACCTATTAGGATTTGAAGCTGGACGGGCTAGAAATGACGCTTCGTTCAGCCTGCTGCCCAAGGACGCAAGTTTACAGTTACACCGGTCTGGTACTTATTGACTGGCGATACGTCATAGCTCGTGAGTCAGCTGTTTTCCTCGGTCAAGGCTCTGGCCTTGGACCAAAGCATGAGCGATAGCGGGCTTTGGAAAACTAGCGAATTGCCCGGGGTGCGCCGGACGTAGGGAATCGTTGTGTACGTCACTCGGGGAGGCGCCTTTCATGCACCCTACGTGTTGCATGACGCGTGATAATAATCATATGACCGCCAATCTACCTACTAGTTATCACTACAACATAAAGGAATATGATAAGTCATTCATACATCATACAGCTTGACCGATAAGCAATAGGCATATTATTATACTTGAGGTCTTACTAAAGATTAATCGACCAAATATTTTGTACTTGACCTCTTATAACAATTGAAGAGATAGTAAAATAATCAAAAAACCCAAAAGTTGACATATGAATCTGATATTGAATCAGTTGCAATAACTACCACTACAACCCACTTATCTTGCGACTGTGATTTCTGTGACCTGACAAAAGAAATCGGAGTTTTTGCGGAGTGTGTTTCTACAGTTTGTCATCCGTATCAGCGCGATCCAGTCAGTGCACAGACATTCATCAATAACAGTTAGGGGTTTCCCTTCCAAATGCTGCATGAAGTAATTTCAAGGTTGTCATAAAAACATTGGCATTAACACCTGAATGACCAAACCGTAGCAGACAACTGGCAGTCTGACAAAATAACCTACTTTTTGTGAGGAAGTAGTAGTCTGAAAATGACGTGTAACGAACTACTCGTCTCTTAAAAGAGTAATATAATTTAGAAGAAATACACGTGCCAAAGTAAGGTATTTTTGTCTTACTATGCATTATGAGTTGAAAATAAGGAAGTGAATTCTAGCTGTGCTGGACACAGAACGGAAATCATGAACATTGTACAGCCTGAAAAGCTCTCTTCTCACAACATATCTCACAAAATTGATGCGAAAATTTGAGAGTGTGGGTGTGTTGTTCAAATTCTGCACGCTTAAACGGATGGACTGATTTTGATGAAACTTGGTATACAGCGAGCTTCTGACCTGGATTATATCAAGGTATTGCGCACAGCCGCGTGCGGTACCTAATTGAAATATAATAAAAACCGCTTAAACTCCTTTAACCCTTAAGGCTTATGGGTTGATTATTATAATTATTTAAATATTTTATGGAATACATTTGAAATATCTCTTTTCTTCTGCAAATACATTTTCTTTTAATAAAATCATAGTCCTAAGTGTGAGGGTTTCACTTGGGCGAAAATGATCCAGGAATAGTTAAGACATCTGTTTAGAGTTATAGATGTATTTCTAGAAATAATGTAATAAAAATCAACTAACTTTCATACCTATAAATAACTTCAATAATTTTGGCTCGATATTTTCTCAGGCTCATTATATTGGCAACATGTCAGCGACAAGTTTGTCTAAAGCCGGTCCTTAGCATAGTTTATGTTTCTAAGAATTCACGAATTCACAATGATGGGTGTGATCTTTGAGTTGCACAATACTTTGTCACAACTAACGGCAGTTTATGATAATGATATCATCATCCTCATCGGCTCGTTCAACGATTAGTCTATAGTCATAGATTTAAGACACCGAGATAGATAGTCTTCAAACAAGTGGCTCATCTAAAGTGAAGCCAAAAACCATTTACCGACACGATAAGCCAGTCTCAAAAAAGTGGCCTCACTATTCATGCGTGTTCTCGATTTCTAGCTGTAATATTTCTATGTCTGTACTATATAGTATAGTTTATTCATGAAATATATTTTAAATATTTATATTATATCTTTACTTGAGTTTTGACTATCCAGAAAAATGGCAGTAGCTACGGGAAAAAAGAATGGAAGTCTTTTGAGGAGACCTTTTCCCAACAACGCAACAATTCTTCTTTCAGTAAGTCTTCTTTTAAGTCCGCCTTTGTCACAAATTTTGAGCAAGAAGTTTTTAAATAAATAAATATTTTTTTTTTTTTTTTTTTTTTTACTAGCCTGCGGGTGTGTCCCACTGCTGGGCAAAGGCCTCTCCCCATAACTTTTGTCATGGGAAGGTATGGACTATAATCCCACCACGCTAGTCCAATGCGGCTTGGTGGGTCGCCAGTGTTGCCTCGTTTGTTGTTTAGCAGGGTATACCACATGCAGGTGAGGTTGGCTTGGGTCCTGTAAGATGTAATTTAGAACCCCTTATACCCTTATAAATAAATATAAGTTTAAAAAAACTATTTTGTACCGATGTATCCCTTATGTTTTGCCCCACCCTTGCCGACAATGAGTTTGAACCAGTTTCGTAGCTGTAGGGTGGCATTCAATTCTACCAGTCACTTTCCGTCACCATTTCAATACTGAAAACGATGACGTGTCGACACACACGCGTTTTCCACGAACTTCACTAACTTACGGCATTTTTCAGAATTTATTCATGCTTTCACACGAATACATAGTTTTCCTACTTACTTAGTTAATTTAATTAGTTTCTCTTAAACTTATTTTCCTTTCGTTGAAAAGTTAAACATTCTGTAAAGTGGGCGTTAAAAAAACTGGTTATACCTACACCACAAACTATTATCTTACATGTGCAAAACAGTCAGGCTACACAATCCATTTTGCTTGTGAAAACAGCTTGGGTAAATGCCAAATGCACGCAAATTTCATAAAGAAAGATGGAGCGTGAAGCAGACAAAACTACCTGTTTACACAAAATGTTTGCGAAAGTACAATGAAGCTAGGAGCTGGACTACGAGATGGTGCGTATACTATACGCACCATCTCGTAGTGCATTCATCATTGAGTGTTTTTATCACGCTTTTGACAATGCCATTTTGATTTGATAAAAAATATATCATTGAATAAAAAATAGTAGCGGGCGCTGTGATCAAGATACAATTACGTGTCGAATCGCAGCCATCTATGACATTGATAAGCTATCACCAATACATCGCGGCGCCGCACTCTCGGCCCGTGCGCACATTATACCTCTAGATTACTACGAATCTGATCACTGACAGTATTTGCTATACGAGTCATACTCGTACGTAATTCTCATGTTAAATATTGTTAAGGCAAAGGCGGAAAATGGTTTTTACTACTGTTTTCATGACTTAGAACTTGTGGGCGTGGCAAATATTGTCTTATCTACAACATGTAGACGTAATGCAGGACTGCCTCGTTGGTCTAGTGGTTAGCGTATGCGCCTCTTTTCGCGAGGTTGAAAATGTTATTTGGGGTTTTCCGTCAGGAAAAGTGATTGTGCCCGGTTGATGACGATAGGCTCACTCCTTATCACATGGGACCTAAACATAACAGGTGAAGTGAGGGAGTAATACACCTCTGCCACACTATTCCGGGTAATATAAGCATGATGTTATGGAAATTAAGTTACATAGCTTAGTCTTTCATTCATTCAGAAATCTGTGAATATCATTTAGTACTTAGACTTAAATAACTATCACATTGTCTTTAATCTAGGCTATAATATAAATAGGTCAGTCAGTAGGTAAATCAACCTGTAGGAATTGCGGGGGAAAACAAAAACGGCCACACATGTATCTACAACATCCTCACTTTCGCAATAAATTATATTATTAGGACGACTAACTAAATGTGGTTATGAGGAGCTCGTGCGTGGCTTAGACGAAGCTGCGAGGACTAATCGACTTTCAAGTAAAAGAAAGGTTATTCGCGGTCAGCCGTGGATGAGTGACCATCTTAACATAACGGAGAGCATGTGAAGCCGTCAATTCTATGACAGAATTTACGGGTAGTCAGAGGCAAGAGCAACTATTCCACAAAGAGTATCGTATCACCTCTTACTAGTCATGTGTCCACTATACCAAAACGTAACTGAAAACGGGTATCATCTCTCTAACGTACCGTATCGGTATTAAAATAGTTACCAACGGTTATCAAGTATTAGTATGAAACTATGAAGTAACTACCGAATCACTGCGTCCCCGCGCCAACGTAGTTTCAAAACCGAACCCAAATCATATCTAATAACTAAATAACTGACAACCAAAACCAACTGACTCCACGCAACCGATCAAAACTAACTAACTTATCTATCTCTCTCTTACAAGTGATAATATCGCATGCATAAAAGAAACGGGGCGAGAGCGGCGCAAACCATTCAAGGTTATTGTTATAAGCCAAAGACGACCTTATATCTACTGCGCTACGGCTTAATCAAACTGTAAACGAGTGCGGTCGCTTTCGCTACCTTAGCTTAAAACGTTTGTAAACGCTATAGCTAGAATAACACCACCTAAAATACCGGTATTCGGCAACGGTTGTCTATACCGGTATTGTATCACCATACCGGTGTAATACCGGTTACCAAAAATATCTAATAACGCCCATGACTACCTCCTACTAAATAATGGAGGTCTGATAGCAGTCGCTCCACCTAAAATACTCATATTAAGCTATATCCGTTAAACAATAGCCGACACCAATATCTCGGCAGATTGATTACTAAATGCGGTTATAAAAAGTCCAGTCAAAGAAAGCAGAATATCGTAGTCCATTCATTCACAATAATTTACTGTTTTTATTTAGTACATAATGGCTACACATCAACCTATACATTTCCAGTAGGTATAAGATGCTCTCACGTTGTATATCCTTCCCGTGCAATGCGAGATTAGCTTATACTGGATATGTATAGGTTGGTCGGTAGCCGCGTGTACCTATTACTTTGATTTAATCTCAATAAATATTTGATTAGATATACTCGTCGTATATAATTCATCAGGAAAGAATTTCATGAAAAGAATTTCCACAAAGCGGTAATCATAAATCGTTTAATCACAAAACGTGTTATCACAAACGTTTCAGAGCGATTATCATTAATCAGTATAGGTACTAATGCTAATAAGTAAGGGAATTACCACATTCCACTGATAGTATTTTGTGAAGTTACGTTTTGATTTCCTTATCACTGATATCGGTTGGATAAACAATTAATCAATTAATTATAAAAAGCCCTTTGGAAGAATAATACTAGTATAATCCTAATTTGTGCTGAAAACTACCGAGCTGACTATAAATAAAAATTTTACAATGCCCAAGTGAAAGTCTTGAATATAATTAACCGGCTTCTACTTCCGACTTCGTGATACGTTGATAAAAAGTAGCCGAGACCTTGCCCTAAGGTCCCATCTACCTCCATAACAAAATCAAATTGTTAGGCTTAAATTCTTTTTTTTAAAGAAAGCTTACTAGTAATTTGCCTTACAAAATACTAGTATTCTTGTTAACCCCCTCCAGCAAAGCTTATTTCGCATGTGTTAGGAAAAAGTCCATGTCCGTGGTGTAATGGGCAGGATTCGAACCCACAACCTCTCGCTTTAAAGCGTAACTAAGTAACTTTCGGATTTACAATATTAGGCAATTAGAAAAAAAAAATTTGCTAATTGCCTATCCTAATATCCAGTTGGATTAAGATTATGATAGTTAGGATTACAATTAGGATAGTTAAGCTTATAGCTAGGTGGATTAGGATAGTTAGGATTAAGATTTTTATTATGAAGAGTAACTTTCTAACAATTTGTATATCTTTTTACAATTTAAATCTAAACTGTAGGGTGGAAATGTCAAAAGTCAAAAGTCAAAAGTCTTTATTTGCTTATTAAGTGTATAGTTAGGTCTTAAATATTAAATACAGATCTTGATAACTTAGTAGCCCTTTTCAGGCGTTGCATAATTAGATAAATGACGTCGTGACGAAACCGCATACCAGTGATTCAGTACGTGATTCTGAGAGGTTGGGCGCAAACTATTTTTCACCGGAAATTCCACACATAGGCAAATCGGTACTGAAAAAAATAACAGGATATAAAAAAAACGCAAATGTATGAGAATAAGTTTGCGAAAACATTGATAAAGAACATGCGGAAAAATGTTATCGGAAAATTTTACAAATTGAAAATAAAACCATCTCAAATCCCAAAAGTTGAACCAAAAAACTGCAAAAGTATTAGGATAGTTTAAGGTAACGTTACTCTGCCATGATTAGTCAAAGAAATCGGGCCAATTAAAAATTTCCTCGGAAATATCATAAATTTGCGGTGGACAATTTTTGCACGTTGGCGGTAAGCGACTTCGCCACGATTTCATTTACACCATGTATTTAAATGGCTCAATTGAAAATAAGTGAACATAACCAATATACTTATATAAATAATAGCATTAAATACCCGACCTTAGAATCACAATACCATCATTTTGATGATTCGGATGGCCTCAACAATCGCATCGTCATCATTAATGTCATGACTTCAAGTGAACTGTAGCCCTGAGGAGATGCAAATAAATTCAATCAATAGATATCTAGGTTACGAGAGAGCGTAGGTGTCTACCTGATTGTATGCTCATATGCATACATGTAGGCAATCTTTGACAATGTTACACTATACTAGCTGTTATAGGAAGTCAAACACACATGGAATGTTTTAAAAACTAAAAAAACATAACCATAACATTACGTCTATATTACCCAGAAGGGTGAGGCAGAGGTATAACAACCACATTTTACATGTTATGTTTAGGCTACATATAATTTGGGGTCTAACTCCGTACTGCTATTAAGAAATTTCAAATAACTCTTTTGCTTGACCCGGAAATCGAACCCAAGAGCTCGCAGTGAGCGATACACCAACGAGGCAGTTACACTATAGAAATTGTAGGAATATTTCAAGACTTGACTTTGCTTACTAAGAAATGCAAACCTGACAAAGTTTTTCTACTATTACATTATACGCCGGCTATAATAGGAAGTCACCAACGTGTAATTTTCTTATTATTTAATTATTGTGTATATTGCACAGTGGTTTCATGCAATAAATAGGTAACTATTACATAAGTTGACTTTTACCTGAAGCAGAAATCCCTGAGGCCCGAATTACAAGAAGGAAAGGAAATACCATTTTCATTTCATCAGAAACATTTCCCAAGGTCTAGGATTATTGAAGTCTCCGAGAACCGTGCGGCGTGGCGTGTCAGCTCTGGGAAACGGCGAGGACGTGTGACGCCATTCCATTGCCGGTAGTGCACAGTGTTCCGTATCGAAACGCCAATTAACCGGACATTACCATGGTTCGTAATTGTATGATCCGCTAAATGATATTAATGATACCACCTGCGACACAGTAGGCGCTTTGCAAACTGCATCTCTTTTCGTTAACAACGAACTTTTGAAAGTTGTCTTTAAAGGTTGCTAGTTCCAGATCTATCAACCATACAGCCTGCCTAATCGTAAGAACCGTAGCCTATGCACTCTTGCAACACAGGAGTATCACTGCTATAATATTAGTGTAATAGATCTACCTTGCTTCTAAGGGACAAGTGTGATATCATTGTATGGCCCTGGGGGTGCACCAAGATCCGTCCGCGGTTCTGAAAAATGGTGTTTGAACATTTGGGCGATTGTTAGCACGGTGACGTATTGCCTCCTCAGCTGAGCAAATAGGTGACGTCGCCGCCGTGACGCAACAGCCAAACCCACCGCTGCCGACGGCGACGGCCCATGTCGCACGTGTTGAGTCAGGCTTGGCTTTATAACAGAATACCGCGCCGCCAGCCTTCATACTCAACCAAGCCGTCGAACAAGCAACACGTAGTGAAGTGAAGTGCTACTATTCTTACGATAACAGTGCGCTCAGATCGTGATAGTGATAACAACTAATTAAAATAAAACAGTGAAAGTTTAAAATGATGGCAAAATTTTTCTCATGTGTGTTGTTGTGCCTTGTGATCGCTGTGACCGCGGCCGGACATAAACACCATCCCAAGTTCCCGAAGAACGCTCAGGATTATATCATTCCCGTGCCCAGAAAAGGTGAACACTCAATTTTGTTTTCATTGCGTCAGTCACTTAATTAAAAACAAAAAGTCACGCTGCTAGTGCAATTATATCAAACCTAAATATTTTAATATATAGGTCAATGAACTAAAACCATGTGATAAAATAATAATTTTTTGAATTTGTTTTCAGTCGCCTGTACTGTTGACAACGCTCGAGAACGAGACAATATCATAGAACAATCAAAATGCGGTGAACCAAAAGAAGTATTTGAATATTTGAAGATGAATGCAGCTCATGAACAGGTAAATAAAACATATTTTAAAACTAAATGAATATGTCATAAAACTTAATCTGTGGATTAAATGAAGGCCCTAACGAGCAGTAAATTATAACACTTGTAATTTCATATCGCACCATTAAAATCCATACTATAATTGTAACAAATTTATCTAATGACCTTATTAGATTAATAAATAGAGCACCGCTCAATTCGATTCATAATTAAAAGTTAACGACTTTTAGTGTTTGATTGTGGGTAACGGAAAACTCTATGTTTAAAATCTTGGCTCTCATTAAAACTAATGTTTGACTAATAAAACTATCAAACTTCAATACATATTAAATTAGGTGCTAATTCATTAGTTCGATAGTAATTAAGAGCCCAAAATTCACATCCGCGACGTCGCGGTCACCAAACATAGAATGGTAATGGTCGCGTGAGAAAATCCGCAAAATCGTGCTCGACTGACGTGAGTGTGTTTCCCCAGGTGAGCCCGCGCGCCGTGTGGGTCAAGCGCTGCGTGGGGCTCTGCGAGTACGAGAACGAAGGCACCTGCGTGCCCACCGAGACCGTCATCAAGCACATACCTGTAAGTACCTCATCTTTACCTTGTCATCTCTTTTGTCTAACTCTATAGACTATTCCAACGCATCCTTGACCGGGTTACTATATTTGTTCGAGAGTACCACCTGTTGCGCAACCTGACAACTGACCTTACTGATTAATGACATAATTGATTGAGGTTAATGACTCGTATTTCAGTTCCCGTGCTATATAGATTAGGGAAGTATTGTACTAACGAGTGTATTTTTCCAACAGATACGAATATACAACGTGAAGTTGAACAAGGAGACGTGTGCAACGTACCCGATAGTGGAGCACGTGAGCTGTGGGTGCTGCGCGCTGTCGCCCGAGGACTGCGCGGCGCCGCGGGTGTTCAACCCTCGTAAGTGCTCCTGCCAGTGCCCCAACCTCGAGGACCGCCGCGACTGCTTCAGAAAGGTTCGTTAGATAATGGATGTCTGTGAACACTAACGCAATCGACGCACCAGCATGCCTTGTTCAACAAGCGACACTTTCCTCTCTCGCTCCGATAACCTAAGCTTTTCTTTTTTCTTTTCATGATACTGTGATGTTGTTGTTTGCATAAATCAATGTTTCGTAGACGTGCAAGTACGCGTAACGAGGTTAAATCAACAGCACAAATATACATAGCATTAACGATTCGGTTTAGTACTGACGCCAGATCTGTGTCGACTCTGTTGTACTGACATCCATTGTCTTTCAGCCTTTGCTTTTTGTACGCACGGTGTTCTCTATCTGCTTTGTCATTCTGACTTAGTTTTTCTTTAAACATATGCATCGATCGTGATGATCTTATAGAACTGATGTATAAGATCGTCATTGAAATCGCAGTTTAAAGTCAAGGTGACAAGCGGTTGTAATGAGTAGAACCAACTCTACAATTAATTTTTTTATTGTTACAGCAGAGCCAGAATATGAGGTGGAACCGGTCTAAATGTACCTGTGAAAAAAGGCATAGTAGAGCTTAAATCACACAACATTCAGTAAAAAAGAAAACTTTAAGAACCATGAGTGAAATGATGTGACTTTAGAGACTATATTTATAGAACAATTTATATCTCGTTGTGATTAGTGTAAATAGTGCGGTGACACTGAGTGTGACGTGGGACGTCGATAGATGATTCAATTTTTTTGTGAACGTCAGAAGTCACATGCCTGCCGCGGACCGACAGAGCTTTCGTGACGGAGACGCCAGGACACCTGCGACACGACTGACTCGAATATAGTTTTAAAATATCAGTATTATAGCATTGTAAGTTATTTATTACTTAAGTATTTATATAAATGGGGCCAAAAGTTGCTGTGAGTGGATTCCGTCGTAATTTTATTCCATGACTTTTTGGTTTACTAACTATTGTACTTAATAGTAACTCAAATACGTATTATTATTTGTATATAAGCATTTTTCGGATTAATGACATCTCTGGTCAGTATTTTTTTGTATTTAAGTGTTAATGGCGTAATTAATGTACGCAATTCCTAAGTTGTGATAATAGTTATTCCATTTTATATTATTTAATTACATTTTAAGTGTTTTAGGTAGGAGATACTGAACTAAGTTGTAAGCTATTTATTTCATCTTCTAGTCAAGTGATGATGTTTCTAAAATAATATTTTTGGATTAGCTCTCTATTTTATTTGTGTAAGATGTACTTAATAGAAGAAATAAGAAACTCCTGAAGGATAGAGGCCTAGTCTTCAATTGTGCCAAAGGCACTAAGAATTTCATTACATTAATTTGATTGTGGTATTATTTTAATTTATTTTTGATTTAGGTAGATACTCAAGCTTTAAAAGCTAAGTGACGGACATGATAGGATAACGTTTTGTATAAGTATTTAGACGATAAGTTAAAAATACATTTTTTATGAAATCACCTTTACATTTTTTTAATTTTTACCTTTTCTGGCGATGATTAAGAAGCATAAAAACTACAATAACAATTTTGGCTTAAGCAAATGAAATGCACCAAGTAGAGTTTCAGCCTCAATGGACAATACCGAGAGTTCTGAAAGGCGTTAATGTCCCATTGAAGTTCTTAGATATTTTTTTACTTTCTTACTTACGCATTTTGGAGGTCCTCGTATGCCGGGGTCCCCCTAAAATTGAGGCGGTAGCTACGCCCCTGACTTACATAGACCATAATTTTTACATAGATGCCATGGAATATGTATTTCAAGTGAACGCGATAAAACAACGACAAAAGTACCGTATCTATCCAAATCTAGAAAAGCTTCAGCAGACGTATTCTGGAGTATTTTGTTTACACTGTAAGCCCCGCCCAAGAGTACATTACATGAAAAACAAGTGAGTGGGATGCCCTTAGAATGAGTCAGCCAGTGATCAACACATTCATTTGTAAAAGAATGAAGCAAACTATTTCTATACCTCTATGAGTGCACTGTTATCGAAGTGGTCAAAGCGGTCGCCTCGCCGCTTTCAACTACGCTGGTATTGATGGAAGGTAAGGATGGATGATTTTCCCTGTGTAGGGAAACATGGGAAAAGTCTTTGTGTGATTCGCAAAGATTTGTTCTGATTCTGGGTGTGTTTTTTGTGTGTGAAATTTATGTTTGTGAACACCCCCTGCTACACAGAATTTATTCCTAGCGCGGGCATAGTTTAAAAAAAACAATAGAATATGAAGCATGTCTGTACATTGAACAGATTTAAGAAAACTGTATGTCTGTAGATTTGTCTTGATATACAACACCCACACTTCACCTGTTATGTTTAGGTTTCATGGGATAGGGAGTTAGCCTATCGTCTTCCACCGAGCACAATTCCAACTCCGCGCTGCTATTGTGAATTTCCTGACAGAAAGTTCACAAATAAAATATTGCCCGACCTGCGAATCAAACCCGAGACCTCGCGGTGAGAGGCGCTTACGCTTATCACTAGACCATCGAGGCAGTATTATACACGCCTTACATTAATTAAAATAATAACACCAGCTTAACCATATAAAAATGCTAAAAAAATATTTCATAGTGACTTCCTTTAACTAAAGGTATTCAAAATATTTATTAATAATAGGTATTAACTGTTAAAATATCGCCAAAATTGTATATACACCCGGCTAATCATCAAGCTATAATTTTCCAATATTCTTGTACTGCACGGGAAGCCTATACAATGCGAGATCATCTTATGTTGGAAATTTATAGCTTGATAAGTATAGCGTACATGTTCATTGTTATAAAAAAAACGGTTGAATTTCATAACGTTTCATAATGATGACATAAATCGTTTTATCTCAAACATAATACATGCTATCTCATTTCCCTTATCTTGAGATGAATCACAGTCCACCAGCTGAACGCATGAAGTTACAATCACGTCAAGAATGCCTAGATGATTCTCTGATAGCTTCGATCATCATCTTCATCAAGCTTTACGGTGTGGTAGATTAAACGGTCGCAATGCGGGAGTCGTTTTTTAAAATACAATAAATACACTAAAATACAATACGCTCATATTATCCAGAAGGCTATTGCAGATGCTATTAACATTCCTAGTGATAGGGGACTCCGAGCCACTACCAAAAACAACCCAATACCACATTAACCCGAAGAAAAATGGAATATTAGATAATTTATTTTCATGTATAAAGGACTCATTTAATTTGAAATATTTTTGGAGTTGATGTAGTCTGTGTTTACATTTTTTCGGATTAATATAATTAGTATTTTAAAGCATTTATTTGTTTGTTGCATTACGATAAAAAGCCATAATGCTCCATCTCTTCCCGTACCAAAATGTATACAAATATTGTCTATAGAATTTAACTAACTAACTTATTTAAAATATTGTCAAAGAACAAAAATTAAATTGTTTGATTTATTAATTGAAAAGATGGTGCACATGAGTTTCTCACCAGCTCTTCTCAACGATGCAATACCCATCGGAGCTGGTACTTATATTGATATTAATTTGAACGTTAACGGTTCGATTAAAATTGATCTATGTATAGCATTGGCTGAAAATTAGCTTTCATTGCGCACATAGTTTTTGCAAGAGCAATGACACTAAGCCGTGTCATTGCTATTCTGGCACAAATCACTTCAATGCTGGAGTTAGTGCCACAACGTCACTTGTCAGTAGGTTGGAAGACTTAAAATAAACTTATGGTATCTCTTTGACCGTATTAAGTGGTCACTTGGTTTTCAAGAGTAAATTAAAAGTTGTCAAGTAGTAGACATTTTTTTCAAAATTTACCTTTTTTTGCGATGACCAAATTTTAAATGTTTCTTCTGAAAAGTGGCATTATGGATAAGTGTCTGTGTTGCACCGAAATGTGCGGATGAACTTATTAATTCGATCCCATATAACTATTTAAAACATAATAAACGGTGGTAGAACTTTTGTGAACACGTTTGCACCACGGTTACTGTGTGCTGCGGTGTTTCTTTTTGATAAGATTAGGATTAAACTGCTATAATACCGCAGTCCTCACGTGTGACGACGCATCTGCAATTTTTTTTTAATATTATACATGGGCGATAAGCTCCTGTCACATGCGATCAAAACGTGGTGAAGTGTGGGAGTTAAACACTGTCTTATTTTTAACCGACTTCAAAAAAAGGAGGAGGTTCTCAATTCGGTTGTATTTTTTTTTTTTTTATGTTTGTTCGCCGATTACTCGAAGACGCCTGGACCGATTTGAGAAATTCTTTTTTTGTTTGAAAGAATATAATATATACTTGTCATGTGGTCCCATTTTTTTTTCTGGGCTGTATTTGCTACCTACGTATCGTATCATAAGACAATGCAACTTACGAGCCGCTCGCTCAAACAGCCGTATTTTATACTTCAACAATGAAGCCTAGGTTCCTCCTCCCGTCATCTTGGGTAATCAAGGCATTGAGTTTAGGAATTTGTATAGAGTAACAGTTCTTTAAAGCGTTTTCAAGCCAAACGTTTTGCGAGCGACAGACAGTTCATTATGTCCCCATTGCAAGGCACCTATGAGATCAAGTATCCTCAGTGAGGACATGTCCCTACTTTGAACCGGAACAAAACTCCTTAAGGACTGTTGCTCTATATTAGTAGTATGTTTGCATTGACTTAGACACTGCAGCACTACTGGCATGGCAACAACGTGGGTCACCAGGCCAGTGGAGTGCTCGATATGGTAAGAACCTAGATATGAAAAGTATAAAAAATAGATAAAAAAACCGGCCAAGTGCGTGTCGGGCCACGCGCAATAGGGTTCCGTAGCTAGTCGTAACAACATATTTCGACTTAAAAGGGATTTACTATCTGTATTAAACAAGTAACATCTTCATACAAGTCATTATTTTCAAAGGTTTTTGTAATTTGCACGAATTATTCTAAGTAACTGCATTTTACACTTTGGACCCCAATTACTCTAGAACTAATTAAGTTAAAGTAACCAGATAAATGGCGTCCTTCAGAAAGGAAATGTTTGTAGTACACGAAACCAGCTAGCACGTATGAAGAGATGTATGAATGTTGAGGAAGCGAAAGAAGTATGTAAGGAGCGAAGCACATGGCGTTCCATCGTCTCTGCCTACCCCCGTGGGATAAAGGCGTGATTTTATAATGTATTATGTATGTTTATTTATGTTTCAAGAATTTTGAACGAAATATTCTGAGTATCTGCATCTGACATTTCGGACCCCTATTCCTCTTGAACTAATGAAGTGAACTTATCCGCTATAGTTTTCCTTTAAAGTCCATTACATGTACTACCGACACAATTTTTTTCAGATTTTGGGATCCAGTAGTTTAGCTTTTAGAGGGGGGGGGACGCTCTACTCGAACAAAAATTTGCTCTTTAAAGTTAATTATCTCGCAAACGGATCTCTAAATCAAAAAACTGTCTTATCAACCCCTGAACGTTTATAAAAGTCCTATCTTACAATACCCCACACTATGGGGTAGGCGACAAAAAAAAAACATCCCTACTTTACATGTAGGGGAGCTACCCGAAAAAAAAATATTTTTCCAAATTTTATTCTACGACTTTCTTTGTATAGTTAACATACATGTTTATGCAAAATTTCGCAACGGACATGGCGAAACTATAAGGGTTCCTTGTAGGTACTACGGAACCCTAAAAACGAGTAGTATGTATTAAAATAACAACCAAATTCGTTTGTATGCAAATACAGCTTCGGGAGTGTCCCCTTTATTATGAAATGGCCCCGCAAACCGGCATTTTCACTTATTGAAACATTCGCAACAGATTAAGATAATTATACGTTATAGCTAAAGCCTTAACTGGATATTTAATATATGATATTTCCTCGAAGCTGGGGATATCCCGCGGTTGACTTAAAAATAACTTTATTGCGATATCTTTATTGATACCGGTTAGTAAATTTGTCGGTAAATGTAATCGATTGTTTATAGGCCATTTTGCATAGTTCAATGCCAACGTGCTATCCGTTACTAATATTATTATTCTGGTTTACTCCAAAAAATATCATAATAATATAAATTAGGCCCTTAGATAATTAAACCAAAAGGACTCGTTATTGCCAAGGGTCCCCCGCTGCCAAATGCACGCCATATAAAACTAGTTGTCAAATCATAGATACGCGAAAATCTACCCCCAGATTAAGAAGACTTATTTGTATATTATATTTGCTTTCATTTCCTCTCCGTATTGATTAAGTGCTCTTTGGTTAGGCCCTTTGTCCAATTCCTCAAGGAAAAGCTATCAAGGCTCTGCGGATGAATCACAGCAAAAGCCTCATCGAGGGCTTCTCGAACAAATATACTACTGAGCTGCTGCTAGGGGGGTTCATTGTTCCACGCATGTAAGATTAGTCAACTAGTTTTATATGAAAACGTGATATTGTGCAAAAGCGGCGCTTTCCCACATTTTGCAGCTCCGGTTGGCTTATTGCTCTGAGGAATTGCCGAGGAACTAAATAATCTTTTTCACAAAAATGACAAATTATAATGTTGATATTCTGAGACACTATAGAGCCTCTACAGGACTATTGTGAGACAGTCTAAAGTGATCTGACTCTAACAGTGTACTATGCAAATCAAATAAGAACAGATTGTTGGTCTATCTTGAATGTGTTCCATTCACCCTATTGGGTACGAAGTTTTTGAAAAGGAACAAGCGTGTAATCGACAATTTCGTTCATATTCGGGCGAATGGAACACATTCAATATGTGCGAAAAATATATTCTTATTTGATTCGCATAGTGTACACTCGCGATGTAAGTAAAAGTCATAGACAATAGGAGAATTTCTAATTGATTTATATTTAGCATTTAGCCATGCTTAGCAATCTAATACTAAGAACAGTAGAAAATGTGGACTTGAAGCTACCTACTACTATGTAGTACATACAATAGATGACGGGAGGCGCGAGGCGTCCGTGAAGACGATGCATACATTCAAAAGATTCGTGGATTTGCAGTGGGCTTGCATGGCTAAGTGGTAAAGCGATAGCCTGGAATCCTAACGGGAAATAATCTCACCCACACGCCCACCTATGTGACTCCTGTGACGCCAGGATCTACAGCGGTAACCAACTGAAAGGCACCGTACCTACATGACACACGGGCAATCCCAGGGAGAGTTAAAATTGTCTTGGAACCCGCAACGAATTTAATCAGAAGTATATAGTTGGAGTTGGAAAGTATGTATGAAGGCTGGCATCCTATAGTCGCGGAAGATAAGATTAACCACACCATGGTATTAGTTTGAAAAAATGTAAAAATAGTAGTGTTGTAGCAATAAATTAATAAATATTTTTTTTTAAATAAACTCATTGTACCGAAATCTAAATCACAAACAAGAGCTTACATAAAGGTGTGCGTGAAAATTCTATGAGCCAATTCTTTTGACATGTATATTTGGCCTTCGAGCTCCACTTACTCTCCAACTCTAACCTTTCAGCGAATCAGTTTTGGTCCTGAAAAAGAAACTCCATCATCAAATTATTCGATTTAACAAGAGAAAGAATTTTCTTTGTTCATAATTCTTCCATCACACAATAACATGAGATGTTATTGTAAAAAACGTAAATCCTGGGAACGCCTATTGCTTTCTAGCGACCCGCTATCCTTAACTCTCGACGCTACGAACTGCTACGCAATGCTACGAGCGTAGCACTACGTGGCTTGTTTTATATTGGAACAGAGCAAACTACCTTATAATAATATTTAAATAGAAATTTGATCAATGTTTCATTGAATCCATAACATAACGCCACACCTATAATACACAGAAGGGTGTGGAAGAGGTGAATATCAACCACATTTCACCTGTTATGTTAAAGTCTCATGTGATAGGGGTGAGCCTTTCACAACCCACCGGACAGAATCCACGGTCCAACTTCGTGCTGTTATTTAGAATCTCCTGACGGAAAAATCCCACACACTTTAGCCTGAGCTGGGAATCGAAGAGCTGATAGATACGCAAATTATACCGCTAGATCAACGGAGCAGTTTTCATTTTATTTACCCATTTTTTTTATTTCTTTTGTAGAAAATTCCATTTGAGAAGATAGTGCAAGAAAATTATTTAGACTGCCATCATTTTACAATTGAAATACAGGGTAATTTAAGTTTGCTTCAATTAGCTTAGCTTTGTTACATTATAATAATAATTACATTTCGCACATTGCTATGACATTCCGGTGCACATAAACTAGTCTAATTGTACAACTAATTAAAGTATATCAGCTACCATATTCCACATTCTAATTACAGACTGATTAAAAGACAAAATCGGTACGGTTACCGACTAAATAATTATTTTAATTATAATACTTAGTACCTATTAGTTCATTACTAGGAATTGAACATGACCGCAAGCACATGTGTCGAGCTCTTGACCTCACTGATCAGTCAAAGTGTGCGTGCCCATTTAATTACTTACAAGAAAAATCTTTTATTTTTTTTTAATCCTGTTGAAGTCGGTAAAGAATGGGCTTTAAGTTAAGAATGGTTACTTAAAATGTTTCTTAATCTGTATTTAAGCTAATTTTGTTTTTTGTCTCCAATGAACAGCTACTAAAGCGATTTAAAATGTCTGCAACCATCGAAAATTAAATAATATTTTACTTCTTGTCTTCTAAGTCTTTATGTTGTAACAGCCGGCTACAGAATCCAACGCTGCGCGTGGCCCAACACGCACTTGGCTGGGTTTCTTTATTAATAGAGTTCCATACTGACAAAACCATAGGCTACTGCTAGTAAATTTTATAAATGTTTCACTTACACCGCCTTTAGATGTAACCTTATACAAACATAATGTAATTTCTTAAAATTTCCTGCAAAGCGTTTAGAACGTCGGAAAAACAAAAAGTAAGTGGAAAAACGCGATAAGATCGGTATTTGAGTGTTAGGTATTTCGTAATTTACCTAAAAGTTAGTGCCAAATAACGTCACAGTAGTTATATCAAATTAGTAGGTAGATAAGATAAGGCGAGGCCCAGGTGTGATAAGATGCTCATCAGATCGTAGTACGACGATGACGTGGGTATGAGGTGTGTCGACTTGACATAGGATATAGTATAGTTTGTTAGATCTGATTGCAAATTGATAAAGACATTAGTTTCATATTCTAAGAATAAAATTGATTTTAATGTATGGGACGATGCATCAAACGTTTAGCATAAATTACCGGCACCATACTCTCTTGAGGTCTAAAAATAAGGCCCGGTACCTACTTACCAAAGCGGAGATGGAGGTGAATCCAGAATAGGCAATCAGGTTTCGTTACTACCACATCTCCTCTTAGCTTTGGTAATGAAGAATTGATAAACACATACCCTCTTCTCTCCGCTTCGAGGAAAGCGTCTATTAACGTACTCGGGAAGACCGATAGTTTTTTAAAATCTTTAGCCCTTTACATGTGCCGGAGCTTCATTTTATTATTTTTTTCTCAGTATCTGCTGACGATGCCGATGCCGAGTTCTGGTATGTCAATAATTGTGACGCCTGTAAGTTGAAGCTTTAAAACCTTATGTCCATAATATAAAAATACCCATTTAAATCCAAATGTCAACCTCAAAATGATGCATGTCTTTAAATAATTTTAATATCTTATTTTGGTGTCGACTCGTTATGCTGAGTCAACAATACTAGTCATAGATAAATATTTATATTTAAACTAAGTATGTATGTTTTAAGATTAATGACGTAAATAGCTTTACGTGCTTGCGTATTTTTAATAGGCTTGCTTAGCTGCTGAATAGACGTCGAGGATACGACATACCGTCATTTTTTAAAACCACAGTTTGTAGACACGGTCAGTGTTTATTTCCACCGATGTTTTTTTATTGCCGAAAAATTAATATCACGTAACTATTTTTTTTTTTTTGAGATAGATACCTATTGACTCTTGTTCATTGTTGTTGCATTAACAAAGCAAAAAAAAAAACAAATTTACAAAATTAAGAATTAAGAATATTTTTTAACCGCCGAAAAAGACGGATTTGACCGTAATTATTGTTTTATGTCTGTTCAGCCCTCACGCCTTAGTTGATGATTGCCGGGTCGGGCAAAGTGTTATTAGTGAACTTTCCGTCAGGAATTTCACAATGGCAGCACAGAGTAGAAATTGTGGCCTGTGGATGGCGATAGGCTCACCCGCTATCCCATGGGTCCTAAACATAACAGGTGAAGTGTGGGTGTTGTACACCTCTACCACACCCTTCTGGGTAATATAGGTGTGATGTTATGTTACGTTATGGTATAATATTTAATAGTTTATGTAAAAAAGTTCAATAAATTAAGTTAAAGTTGGAAAAAACATTTGAAGTTTGGATTGACTTTAAATCTTTAGTTATTTCTTGCTATTTAGTTCTTCTTCGTCGGTATATTTTTTTTTAATGGGAACTAGTTTATCTAATTACCGTAAAAGGAGATGAGGAATTCATCTGCAATATCTCAAACAGTTCGTCATACGATCACAATATTCACAATACAGTTACGGTACAGTGACTCAATGTTTATAGCACGGGCGTTTAGTTATTAATACTTTATTAACATTCCTTAGCGGTTACTGAGTGTACTGCATTATTATCTGGTCTGACGGTATAAACAAGGAAATTGCCAGAAAACTTCAAAGCCAGTGATGTCGCGATACGTCACGACTTGTCCGCATGCAAGTACGTAGAGTTCTAACTAGTTATAGCATTTGGGTTCCTCTGTCGATGCAAACAACTAGGTCGAGTTGGTGTAAGTTTAACGTGACCAGATGGTCCCGTTTTTTCGGTAACTGTCCCGGTGTCCCTAGAACGTTAGAGGACACGTTCTCGGGACACCAAAATGTCACGTTTTGGGCACCGCAAATCCCGTTTTGGGAAAACGCGATGAATATCAAAGTCGCCACCTTTGGTGCTTTCTATCTCTTGGCGGCAAATATACTTCGGTGCTTTGGTTGTAAATCGAATTATAAGGATGATATGGGTTATGCGATCCCAGGGTCACGTTGTCATGATTGTGGTATATTCCCATAACTTTATCAAACAACTCGTCTATCACACGTCAAATCGCATTAGTGACAAATAGTGACAATCTTTTTCCCCGAAACTGAAATTAATATTGGCGGAAAGCGATTTGCCAACGATTGGATCTGGATAAGGCCAAAAACAATATTTTCCGTAATTAATTAGACCATTCAAAAGATCCAATCATCCAAATTGACTATTGATAGGTAAATCTTGTGTGCAATCATCAGTTTAAAGATTATCAAGAACTGGCTAATCTAAACTATGAATTCTACTGAATGACGCCAACAATGATATGATCAAATGACGACAACACAAATAATAATTTATCAAGATTTTGATACTTAATACTTCTTCTTCTTCTTCTTTTTCTTCTTCTTCTGAAGAAGATACTAAATACTTGAAAATAACATTTTTATACGACGACGTATATATTTAACGGGCGTGAAATCCTTCTGATGTAATGGCAAGCTTCTGGTAACTTAACAACAGTCGCTTTATCCGAGGACTATGGTGTTGTGTATAGAAATGTGAAGAGAAGGGATGAAAGTCATGTGATGTGTGGACTTCTACCTGAAAAGCAAACCGAAGAAAAGATGGATGGACAGCGTGAAAGTAGATATGAAAGAGAGAAAATTAAGATAAGTAAATAAATTAAGATGACAGACAGAGGAGAATGGCGGAAAAAGACGTTTTGCGCCGACCTCGAAAAGAATGGGATTAGGGCAGGTAGAAGAAGGGAATAAACCTCAAACATGTTTTAAATAAACTGTGTTAATTAGGTTGGTACATATATCGAGAGCGTCGTATGTTTTCCAATGTCTAACAAACGATTGATAAAACAATATTAGCATTAAGTGGATCAATGTTAGAATCAGATGCAATTCTATAAATAGTTGATCATAAACTCAAGAAATGCCCAAAAGTGGCAATTGGGCAGCGGGACGGGTCAATGCGTTCCAGTGGCGTACGTGAGAGGTTATTTTTGTACTGCAGCATCGGATTTAGTTCAATCCACCGTTATAGCACCTACAAATGTAAACACTAGGCTTTAATTAGGAACAGTTCAACGGTTACGCATGCGCGTGGGCTCCTCTCCTGCCAGAATCATGCGAGCAAGAACGTTGTTTGTTTTCTTATTGCGAGCCGACTCCCAACATGTTTGTTTTCGAGCATTCAATTTATCGAAAATTCGCTACCGCCGCTGATAGATATATGCGTTATTCACCAATTACTTTATGCTCTAAAGACGTTGTGTTTATTCAGAGTTATTCTTTGTACACTTGGCTTAAATTAACTTGCGATATTTTTATTCCTACTCGGAAATAGCCCGCTATTTAGGCACATTGACGATCTTATCTATTTTAGATCGTCTTATTTAGCGGAGGAATTAATAGCTTGGTGCTCCTTACATTGTGGTATTATACTAAACGGGTGTCCCAGTTTAGAACATCAAGCCGAAATCAGGTGATAGGTCTTAACCAATTACTTGAAAATATTTTAAAGAAATCAGGTTCCATATAAAAAAGAACTGGCCAAGTGCGTGTCGGGCCACGCGCAGTAGGCTTCCGTAGCTAGTCGTAACAACATATTTCGACTTAAAAGGGATTTACTATCTGTATTAAACAAGTAACATCTTCATACAAGTCATTACTTTCAAAGGTTTTTGTAATTTGCACGAATTATTCTAAGTAACTGCATTTTACACTTTGGACCCCAATTACTCTAGAACTAATTAAGTTAAAGTAACCAGATAAATAGCGTCCTTCAGATAGGAAATGTTTGTAGTACACGAAATCAGCTAGCACGTATGACGAGATGTATGAATGTTAAGGAAGCGAAAGAAGTATGTAAGGAGCGAAGCACATGGCGTTCCATTGTCTCTGCCTACCCCCGTGGGATAAAGGCGTGATTTTATATATGTATTATGTATGTTTATTTATGTTTCAAGAATTTTGAACGAAATATTGTGAGTAACTAACTGCATCTGACATTTCAAACCCCTATTCCTCTTGAACTAATGAAGTGAACTTATCCGCTATAGTTTTCCTTTAAAGTTCATTACATGTACTACCGACACAATTTTTTTCAGATTTTAGGATCCAGTAGTTTAGCTTTTAGAGGGGGAGGGACGCCCTACTCGAACAAAAATTAGCTCTTTAAAGTTAATTATCTCGCAACCGGATCCCTAAATCAAAAAACTGTCTTAGCAACCCCTAAACGTTTTTAAAAGTCCTATCTAACAATACCCCACACTATGGGGTAGGCGACAAAAAAAAAACATCCCTACTTTACATGTAGGGGAGCTACCTGAAAAAAAAATATTTTTCCAAATTTTACTCTACGAATTTCTTTGTTTAGTTAACATACATGTTTATGCAAAATTTCAGTTTTCTAGCACCAACGGTTTCGTCGCTATGCCGTGGACAGACAGACGGACATGGCGAAACTATAAGGGTTCCTTGTAGGTACTACGGAACCCTAAAAATGGCATTTATAAAATAAATACATCCTGTGACGGACAATACGCTCACGTTACTATAGATATTTACTTTTTAATATTTTTTGTCAACTAATCCTGAATACTGTTTCTTTACACAGTTGTCAAAAAATTAAAATTTATTGCGACAATTTGGAAGTAAATGTAAATTTTTGCCCAACCAAAGATTCAAAGTTAACTCTTTAAAAAAAAAAACAAACGACGCCCGCACTAGGTACAACTTCTGTGTCGCAGGGGTGTTCACAAACATACATTTCACATACACAAAGCACACCCAGAGACAGAACAAATCTTTGCGAATCACACAAAGATTTGTCCTATGTGGGGATTGAACCCAGCGCAGATGAAAGCGACGAGGCGACCGCTTTAACCACTACGCCAACCGTGCACTCAATTCATAGCGCAGCTTTAACTGATCGTCCAGAAAATGTACTAATCGATGTACTACATGATTGGGCAAGTAGCGTCAAAAGTTGGCACAATCAATAAAGTTTTGTTGTTTTCTTTTTTTCTTTCAATAAAACCTAGTACTGAATTTTGGACGGTGGGTGGTGGTAGTGTGGTCCCGAATATTGAGGCCAATTTGGCCAGCTAGATTACTCAAATACCCGTTTGTGAGTCGGTACAAATATTTTTTTAACAATTTTATGTAACTCTGGTCTTAACATTTTCGGTTTCAATGACTCTCCGATTCTAAACAAGGGAAATAAATGAAATAATTAGCATATTTGGCAGAGATTCAACCGGAAACATGCCAGATAGTCGGCGATCTTGCAGAGCTAATCACGATGACCGCGTTCAATTGAACGCTTTACGACACTCGCTCTGAATATCTTTGGGGTTACACATTACACACCGTATGTTTCGAAATGACCTGCCTGACTAAAAATGTTGTTAAGTTAAGGCAATCTGTGGGTACATTTTTTTTAATTTTTTTTAAGTATAAATAGTTTTTGTTTTTAGCATATATATAATTTTTTTCTTTGTCTGTTCTGGAACCCTTAATTTATACAGTAGTATTGCTTTTACTCCTTTATTTTCTGCTTGAAGTGTAAGATATTGCAACCTTATAAACTATGGAGTTATAAGTATTAATTTAATTCCATTGCTATATTTAAGTTTATTTTCTCTCCACAACCATCTTTAGCCATAATGTTGTTTTGGTTGCTATAACTTACACATAGAATTATTGACAAAAAAACAAACAAATATTGTATGAATTATTTGCAAAGATGGTGCACAGGAGTTTCTCACCAGCTCTTCTCAAGGATACTAGCTTTTGTCCGCGACTTCGTCCGCGTGGAATTCGTTGTATTAAGTAGGTAGCGACCTCTGATGAAGGAATACTATGGATATGCTGTAAAAAAATGTTAAATGAAAAGTCTAAATCTGAGCTAATAAGGATAGTGTCATCTTTGTCTAGCATATGTTATTAAAGAGAGATAACTCTATGATTATCTGTTCTTTTTAGTTGCAATTTCATCTGTCATTTTATTTGCGTGGTCGATCCGCCATTTTAGTCTGCCGTTGTTGACTGCTATAATTGGACAATTGGTTTGAATGTAGTGTTGTAATCAAACATCTTATCGATGTTTTTTATAATACTCTTATAAATGTATTTTGTTGTACACAGATTATCTGAAAACGAAAATAGAAAAAGAATTTGGTTGGAAGCCATAGGACAAGAAAATTTAAGAACAAATGTTAAAGAGAAGATATTGGTTTGGACATTTTAATGAAAGTGCATTTAACAAAACTCTTGAAATCGTAAGTCTTAGAGAAGATACAGTGCCATGTCTGTTTCAAAGAGTAAGTACCTATCTAGTATATTTTGTAATTCAAAACGAATACATAATGCTTAACAATCCACTCAGCATTACCCTATCATTATCAAGTCATCCGAGAGCTAATACACAAGGCATTGGGTCCCATTCAACAGATATTTATTGATTACATCCAGTTAAGTTTTTCTCTACTTCGTAAACATAATAATTATCATTAATCAATGTTTCGATATAATTATAATTTCAGGATCAATCTTCAGATCAGCACCAACCTCCATTGTCAAATAATGCTGAATATTCCTAATGCAAACATAATATAAGCATAGTTTGGTATGTGATGTTTCCAATTAATTCAAATATTGCAAGAATATAAAATAATGCTTACAGAATTGATTAAACATAATATGGTTGATATTATTGTTTTAGGGTCCTCAAAGTAGTCCACCAGTTACAAGAAAAAGTTTCAAGCCAGAAGAAAAAAATTAAATGCCTCAATGAATCTGTCTGTCGACAAAAAATAAAAATGGCAACACTTCAAGAAATCACTAAAGACCTTAAGATGGCAAACAGTTTTCATGTGTAACCATTACACATGAAAACTGTATAGCATTGGAACAATGCAGGTATCTAAAAACAAAGGCTTACCTTTAGAAAGGCAATACAGTGAGGAAGCCATAAATAAGTATTTGTTAATGTTAATGAAAAGTGTTGTGCAAACTTATATGAATTTACATTTCAAATATGTTGTTAAAAAATATACAGAGAAATTGTCTTTTTGAAATTATCTTAACAACGTTATTTTATTCCGCAAGGAATGAAAAAAATACAGGCTGTACATGAATATAATTATAATAAAATAAAGACTTTTCCCCTATCTTATTTGGTTTTATTTATTAAATCCTGCATTCCCCCAAACATCCAGCCCCCAAACATCCAGATATCCTAGTAAACGAGCAATTCTTATGCAGGACGGCTCATTTATATCGGTCAGTACTGAAAATGTAATAAATTATGAATCATGATCTCTAAAATACCGTTTTGTGGTTTAAATACCGACTTCCCTATACTGATCGATATAAATGACCCACCCTGTATATGCCCGGACGATCTGGAAAACGGCTCTAACGATTTTGATGAAGCTTCTAGAAAAGGGGTCATTTTGGACCAAAAATAAGAGTATCCATTTTGATAATATTTCCAGCTTCGACTGTAAAAGCATCAGTAAAACCCAGTCAATTCGCTGAATATCATCAATAATTTATTTTGTGCAGCGAGCCTTAGAAACGCGTGGCGTCACGCTTACGCACGCCGTCCTTGTTCATTTGTCTTATCGACAATCGAGGGGTAAAATATTTTGTGGTACAACACTAGTCAGCCATTTTAGTTGCCGTAGGTATGCACGTTTTTTTTGTAGGTAAGGCAGTTCCATAAATTTCCTTGTTCTGAGGTAGCGACTGCTCCCGCGCTCTGACCCGCGTTTAACCTTACTTCCTCCGTCAAGTTTAGCGAAATGTGAAATATCTAGACTTTTATTGAACAAACACAAAAAGAATTATTAAAATTCGATCTGTGATTCTCGAGACTAGCGCTATCAACCAAGCAAACTAACTTTCTTCTGCGTGTTAGGTCCATCGATAAAAATTAGCCTATGTTATGCGCCTTTTAGGCAGTTACCTGCAGTTAAAATTTTATTGAAATCAGTCAAGCTGTTTAGAAGATAAGCCGAGACCAACAGACAGATGAACAAGAAATAACTGTATTTTAGGCTTAAGTACCGTGCAAACAACTATTACCAGCGGAAAAAAACACTTTTATTTATCAGTATTGATGGTACGGAACCTATCAAGCGCAAGTCCAACTAGCACTTAACCGGTTTTTTAATCCACCTACAATAATAATGGGAATCAGAACATGCATACTTAAATAAAACACTGGATTTTCTATACTATTTTATTAACATAATATTTTCTTAAATTTACACGAATGTGACATCAGTACACTAACTTAGAAGTCGAGTGCCGCGATAGAATCCGTAAGTTAGCGTAGCGATAATAAATTACTTTTAATAATCAATAAATTAACTAGATTTTGTGGTAAGTATAACTTTTATGCTTATGTTATTATGTATACAAATTGCAAAAAAGATTATTTCAGTCTTTACTTCAGCACGTTATTATATTACAGCGGCGACCATTACCGCCGCACCACATTTGTACGTACGATATAATCTATACTTATATAATTGTTCGCCCGACTCACTGATTTATCAACGCAGAGCCTAAACCGCTAGGGCCAGGAACTTGATATTTTGCATGAAGGTTCCTTATACGGCGTAGGGGCGCAGTAAACAGGGATTTTTGGAAATTCGTTTGGAAGTTAAACGGTTGTATGGAAGTCCGTCATATTTTAAAGTTAGAATCACGAAATTTCAGTTAAACTTGATTAAAAATAAATTAATTACTATCCTGGGGATTTTCTAAATTATAATCCCAACAGAGCATTTAAGGATTTAAATTAGAAGTCAGTAGACGCAAAAATTCAATAGATGGCGTTGTGCAAATTTCTAACATGCGGGCAGCGAGCAGAATAACGTTGGCTCATCTAGTTTCTTATACAGGTACATATTGCTATATTAACTCGCTATAACCTCTTATGTAGTATTTTCTATAAGTAGAGCGTTTTAACGAAATTTGGGAATTACTTGTTTTTAACAGTTGCTTGCAGACTCTTTCTAGGCCCAGTTTCAGAAGTGTCAGATAAACTTTATGGGTAGGTTGATCATACTTTAAACACACAAAAATGAAAGTGCTTCTTCTTGTCGTGTCAATGACTTTAGTAATTCTGTTTAATATTTTCTATTTATACAGTTTTAGAGCAATAGGATGAGACTAGGACGCCTTTGCAAATGAAAGTGACAGCAGTGTTCCATATTCAAGTGCCTAATATCACTTTTATATTCCGTCAGGTTATATTTTATTTGATGAATAAAAAGTATAGGGAGTTAGTGTATTAGTAGCACTTGCTACGGCAACTGCCATAATCGCTGAACTAAAATGAAAACGTGATATTGTAAAAGAGTTTCTTACCAGCTTTTCTCATAATGCAATACCCATAGGAGCTGGTACTTAATTGATTTTAATCTGATTCTAAACAGTTTGATTAAAATTAATCTATCCCCGGTTATTCAAATCAATGTATAATTAAATAGTATAATTTAGTTTTACTTATAATTTATTTTTATATTATTATTTGTAATGTTTTGACGTGTTCAAGCGCCTCCTGGAGCCTATGAAAGCAAATTATTTGAATTTGAATTCGACGGTATTTAAATTGTATTCAGTTCCACATGTCTGGTTTAAGAATATACTTTATTTTTTTACGATAACTGCAAGCAACGTTTCTTGGAATTAATAGTGTATTTTTATTGCATCGCAAAGTGTTAATCACTCTTAGACAATTTAACCAAAAGGACTGGTCATTGTCAGGCGTCCCCCGCTGACAAATGGGGATGTGTCAAATAATATATGCGCGGAACAATGAACCTCCCTCCTTCACTCCACTGCGAGTTTAGGCTGGCTTATAAGCATAGTTATTGCTTTCATTTCCTCTCTATTTTTATTAAGTGCTCTTTGCCATCACTCGAAAGACAGAATTAACGAATTCAACATATTTAGTATATTTTTTGGAAAGTATTAGACAGTTCTAATAAATATAAATTGATATCACAAGTTATATTCGGTTAATATTCTTAGTATTAATTTTCTTTGCAACATCTTTGAGCAGTTTATACAGGGTGGCCGTTTTATATTGTTACATTTTTAAATTTGAATAACTTCAATATAAATGGAATCTTCTAGACTTTTTTTCAACATAACATAAGCTTGGAAATATGTCAGCTATACAATTTACGTCAATTTTCTACGCTTCTTTATGCCACCCTGTATTTACAACTTTTATTGCTTTACAACTCTTTTATTGCTGACACTACCACGCTACACTTCATTATATTATTATAAATATGAAAAATTTGGTCCTACGAAATAAGAAAGAGCGCTGTTTTTAAATAATCAGCCCTCCAGTACCGATGCCATCAAAATTGATCACAAACTTAAAGAGTAAATTGATTTTAACTTACTTTGATATCTACTGCAATGTTTTGCAGAACAATATATTCTGAACAACAAAAAAATAACATTATTACAGAATTCATAGCAGTCTTTAAAATTCATATTATTAAACTATTATTATTAGAACAATAATGTAAAACCTCTGTTAACAGTATCACAGTTAGACAGCTGGTATATTGTACATGGCCGTCAGTTTCTCCAAGAAGCCGCTCTCGGTGGCTTCCCCGTTGATGTCAGTCCTCAGCGCCCTCTCCAGGTGCCTCATGTCGCTTAGCGCCCCCTGGGAGCTCGGCGGGGCGCTATTAAACTCCCTCCCCTTTTCCACGTGCGTGTAGACTTGCATCTTTCCATCTGTATTTTGTCTAAACGCTGTCTTATCGATAATTTCCACGTTTTCTATCAACACATTGTTCCTATACATGGGCCGAAGTATCGCTAGCTCCCTTTCCTCTGATATGTTCCTGTACGCTATGTTGTCTAAGTCGTGTTTGATATAACTGTTGCTAGTGTCCGAGTATGCTTCTTTAAACTTGGTGTATGGAGGTTCTTGCCTCGTGTCGAATACTTCAACGTTGTTCGTGTAGTTGGTGTCTAGTTGGTCGATGGTTACATTAGGAGCGCCTTTCTTTGGTAGGTGATTTTTCTTGACAGTTTTGGGTGTCTTTTTGACGTTATTTTTGTTATTACTAGGAGTGCTTGTGGGCATTTTGGTAGTAGATGCGAGCGCGATTTTCTTTGGATTTTTAGAAGCGCTGGTGTCTAGTTTGATTGCTTTAGGTTCCTTCTCGTTAGTAGCTTTGTCCTTGGAGTCCTTGCCTTTAGTCTTGTGTTCGATGAGCCGGTTGCGTACTTTGTCGTGAATGAGCATGTGCCGCCGGAGATCCGCCGCCACTCGGAAGCTCTTCTCGCATTGCGAACACTTGTGAGGTCTCTCGCCTGCCAAAACAAACATTGAGAGTGAGTGGCAGTGATGATAGGTCAATCTAATATTTGTGTTTGAGTCACCACCTAATCGTTCGGCACTTACAATCCAGAATGTAAAAGCCGTGTGAAAGGGCTGCTACAGTACTTACGAAGAATCGACAGCCGCCTGGAGCAAACGAGTCCTGGAATGGAGACCGCGACCCCTTCCCTCCGCCAGGTGGACCGACGACCTGACGTAAGTACTGGGGTACTGGTTGCGGAAAGCAGCAGCAAATTTGGAGACGTCTAAATCCAAGAGTGAAGTACGAAAGGCTGAATGATGATGATAACTTACTGGTATGAGTTCTCATATGGCTGAGGCGGTAGGACGAAGCCCTGAAGCTCTTGTTGCAGTAGTCACACTTGTAGTTCCGCTCCCCGGTGTGAATGCGGCGGTGCACGTTCAAGGAGTATTTGCGAGCGAACTCCTTGTTGCAAAACTCGCATTTGAACATTTTCTGTAACCAACAAATATAATTTTTAAGAGACGCATTCCTGTAACGCTGACGTCGGTCGTGTTTACGAATATTCATTAGTTGTATGAAGCGCCGCACTATAACGCTACCGTCAGCAGCTGATCATTTCACGGTTGGCGTAGTGGTTAAAGCGGTCGTCTCACCGCTTTCAACTGCGCTGGTGTTGTGGGTTCGAACCCCACATGGGACAAATCATTGTGTAATCCGCAAAGATTTGTTCTGACTCTGGGTGTGCTTTGTATGTGTGAAATGCATGTTTGTGTCTGCGACACAGGAGATATTCCTATAGTATAGTTAAAATCTCGCTGCAGACTTTGTCATAAATCATAATCGGAGTAGGGATGTGCGCTAGTTGCGCGCGCGCAAGGCCATTATCGATAACAGAAACATTAAGGTTATCACGTAAACATACTTTCTGTACGAGCAAACCCGTACAACGCAATAGTTTTAGCTTTATGCTGACATAAACACGCAGCGAAGTGAATAAAATACATACATTCGACACAATAATCAGTAGTTGCAATAAATCGGTTCGGGCAACAGCCAATGTTCCTTTCGCCGCGTGTCGGTCATTTAGCATTAGTTTTAAGTTTTTCTATCTGACTTAAAATACATTTCTTTTAACTTTTATCATATGACTTATCATTTGATGTACCTTCCCCGTACACTTTCTTAATTAATCAGACGAAGAATTTTGATTTTATATTTTTAGATTCATATACAGGGTTATTGGGTAAGTCGACCTAGATCCGTTAAGAGGTGGTAGTTCCCATCATTTCTGACTGATCTGACTATGAAACACCCCACCCTAAACCTAACCGTTTTCGAGATATTGGACTTAGAAGGTTTTTTTAAAAAATATCCCGATTTCTTAACTATAGCCTATTTTTTTTGTATCCTATGCCTTTTATTTTTTTTTAATTCTGATTTTTGTGTGCCAGATAAGTTTGTTTATAATTCTCAACCCAAAAAGTGCAAGTATCTGAACCAATGGGATCGTAGTAGACGATTGATACCGTAAAAAAGTAATTAATTTGAAAAAAAAAAATTGTTTCTTTTAGTAATATTTAAAAAAAAATCTATGGCGTTAGTTCTGCAGATGTTTTAAATAATATCTACGTTCCATTAGCTATCCAACAAGGTATCACAAGCTAGGGTCTTATCACAATTCATAGAAAAAAAATCGATAAAAGGCTCTCAGGTAGCAGTACAAATTTGGGTTCTTTGGTCCTATTGTTCTTCCACGGAGCTGTGGTGCGTGCGAGCGGGACAAACTGACCAGGTGCAAGCGAGATAAAATAATCCCGGCCAATTTGTTGTTATTGTTTCGTTTTAGTCTGCTTCCGTGATTCGTCCGTAGTAGATGCGATATTTAGTGCTCTTCATTTCTTACCCGACTTGGCTTGTATTTCTGGACTGTTTCCTACAAATTGTGACTGTGCTTGTTAACTGGACTTTGAATTGTGCTTCTGAATTGGAACTGTTGAAGATGGCAACCTTCACGAACGAGGAATACGCGGATATTCTACTTTGTTATGGGTACTGCAATGGTGTTTCTGCACGAGCTCGTGACGAATACATTGCACGTTATCCCGGCCGCCGAATACCGGATGTCACTGTCTTTGACGGCGCTTACCGGCGACTCAGAGAGACTGGCTCTGTTTTAAGGCGTCGAGCAGACCTAGGCCGACCACGGGTCATTGTTGATGATGAAGATGAAGATAATCAAATAGTTCAACGGTTTAGAGCGGATCCAACTACTTCAACTAATGCTGTTGCCCGAGAACTTGGACTCTCGCAGTGGAAAGTGTGGTTTACGGTGAATACTGCAGGCCTCTACCCCTATCACTACACGCCAGTACATGTTATCGAAGAGGGAGATCCAGTGAGGAGGTTAGACTTTTGTAGATTTATGCTTCATGGAGATTTAGAAGACCCAGCATTTTTAAAACAAATCTTGTGGACAGATGAATCAAAATTTGATAAAGATGGAATTACAAATTACCACAACGCTCATTATTGGGCCCCAAAAGCGCAAAAAAATCCTAACCAGAAGAGGACAAAAGCCGCACAAAGAAGATTTAGTTTAAATGTCTGGATGGGAATCATAGCAAACAAATTAATTGGGCCCTTCTTTCTACCTGATAATTTAAACGGAGAATTTTACGAACATTTTCTAAGAGAAGAGTTACCAAATTTATTAGAGGATTTACCCCTAAATCTGATTAGAAACATGAAGTTCCAACACGACGGTTGCCCTGCACATTACAGAAGAGGGGTCAGGGAATGGCTAGACAACGAGTATCCTAATAGGTGGATCGGAAGAGGTGGACCCATACCGTGGCCAGCAAGAAGTCCTGACCTGACTCCCATGGATTTTTATGTGTGGGGACACATGAAGACATTAGTCTACAATGAGAATAATCCAATTGAAACTATTGACATATTAAGACAGAAGATTATTGAGGCTGCTGACGAAATTCGAAGAGACTTAACGACTGTAGTAGTTAAAAGCGGACTAAGACACCGAATGAGAGTGTGTGTGCGAAACAGAGGCGGCCATGTAGAACAAGATTTATAAATTTAAATAAATGTTGTTTAATAATTATTTGTATTGTTTTATTTCGTTTCCTGGCCCAAAAGAGAAGTTTAATCTTAAGTACCATTGTTTTTTTTTACTACCTGGGAGCCTTTTATCGATTTTTTTTCTATGAATTGTGATAAGACCCTAGCTTGTGATACCTTGTTGGATAGCTAATGGAACGTAGATATTATTTAAAACATCTGCAGAACTAACGCCATAGATTTTTTTTTAAATATTACTAAAAGAAACAATTTTTTTTTTTCAAATTAATTACTTTTTTACGGTATCAATCGTCTACTACGATCCCATTGGTTCAGATACTTGCACTTTTTGGGTTGAGAATTATAAACAAACTTATCTGGCACACAAAAATCAGAATTAAAAAAAAATAAAAGGCATAGGATACAAAAAAAATAGGCTATAGTTAAGAAATCGGGATATTTTTTAAAAAAACCTTCTAAGTCCAATATCTCGAAAACGGTTAGGTTTAGGGTGGGGTGTTTCATAGTCAGATCAGTCAGAAATGATGGGAACTACCACCTCTTAACGGATCTAGGTCGACTTACCCAATAACCCTGTATACGTTCTTTTGTTTATATATTTAATATGCTTTGTAGTAAATTTGGTAATAAAATAAAAAAAAATGTGTATTTATTTCTATCACCCATTTATAAATATATAAAACTATATATATCACTCATCGACTGCAGTAATACACAGGACTACGTGTGGGCGTGGCCTGCCCATAAGGCCCGTGAGTGGGAAAGAGAGCGAAACACTCGAATGATTTATGACCGAGTCTGCAGCGAGATTTTAACTATACTATAGTGCGGGCGTCGTTTTTTATGTTATATGCGTACGCTTGACCGTCGTCGTCGTCGACTGACATTAGGGTAACAAAGATGCGGCCCTAAGTATTTGGAGACTAGAAGATTATATTGCAAGGTTCTGACGCCAGAGTGCATCACTAGTAAACAGTCTTTGTAGTCGTTCAAAGTATATAAAAAGCTACAGACATAAGAATACAAAGTTAAACACCATGGCACTAGCAGTCAGAGGGCGCCACTAAGTCGTTCCTCAATGAATGTACTGACCTGATCGGAATGAATGGAGACTTTATGGTTCTTGAGATCGCTCCACTGGCGGAAGTCCCTGCCACAAATGTCGCATTTGTACGGACGGTCGCCGTTATGTACGCGCTTGTGCACCTGCAACGACAAACAACTTGTTAACAAGAGACGAGCAAATGTAAATCCGAATAAAACCGTGTCATCGCCCAGGGTCGTCGGCAATAGCCAGAACTTAATGTAAATAACGTCTAGGATGAGGAATAGACTGAATATTTGTCGAACTAGCGCGACACTCATCTGCAATAAAGCCATGAGTGATGGCAAGCACTCAAAAAATTGTTGTTTTAGCAATGGAGATGATAAAGTAACAAGCTCATATCAAGACCGACCCATGATGAATATTTGGGTTCGACATTGCAGTCTCCTCTACAAATCGGAGTCGTCCATTCCGCGCGCGAGAGCGACATCTGGTAGAACTGAGCTTTCAGTGATCTGCCCAATTTCCTAATACTATTTGTATGTCTAAATATTAAGACCCAATTTCACAGGTTTTCGATAACACCTTGGTAAGTCTATTCTCACTAACTTACATTTCATTTTGAATAATAATACTTTAATTCTAAGTACCTTCCTAATTATAATAATTCAAAATAATGAAACTTAAAATTGTAAGTTTCATTATATTAACTAAAACTTACAACTACATTTCATTTTGAATAAAAATACCTTAATTCTAAGTACCCTCCTAATAATCATAATAAAATAAACTAAGTAAGCAAAAACATATAATTTTAAGTTACATTATATTGTAATTAGGAAGGTACTTACAACTAAGGTGTGTTTATTAAAAATGAAATGTAATTGTAAGTTTAAGTTGAAAGCTGCACTGTCTGTCACATTACGTTAAGACCTGTAAAGACAGATATAAGTTTGATATATGAAAGAAATAAATAAATAGATACCTTCAACGCAGTAACGGTATAGAAGCCCTTGCCGCACTCGCGACAGACTTGCTGCTTGCCGTTGTGCGACAGCATGTGGTACAGCAAGCTGTTCCTGTGGTGGAACACCCTGAAGCACTGCGGGCATTCGAAGCTCTTCAGCGGCTTCTTCTTCACGTCCGTCGCTTCTTTAGAGTTGGAGTCTTCGTTCGAAGGAGTCTCCGGAGATATCTCTGCTGTCTCGGACATTATCACTTCGGTGTAGTTCTCGTTTTCGGCTACTTCTGTTTCTAGAATTCGTTGGAGGACCTCCTCTGCAAAAGTATTGATAGTACTATTTTGTAACAAAGTGCTGGTGCTTTGGTATTTTTTTATCAGGAATTCTCAGGCATTACGTAGGCGGTCTTGGGTTCGACAAGTGTTATTTAGGCATTTTCCATGAGGAAATTCTCAATAGCAGCATGGAGTTGGATTTGTGTCCGGTGGATGGAGATAGGCTCACCCTCTATCACATGTAACTTAAGCATAACATGTGAAGAGTGGATATTAGACCTCTGTAACAAGGGTAATCTAAGCGTTGATGTTGAGTTATGTATATATAAAAAAGTGTGAAGTCAGCATACCTTTGAGCACCTTGAGTTGCTGCGGTTCGACGCGCTCCCGCGGGCATTCGCCGCACATCGTCGAACACTTGTACCTAATCAAAGGACAGAGTTACTTGTAAAGTAATGGCGGGTTACAAGTATTGTATAAAATCACTACATCTATATGTATGAAAACTTAATTGTGGTATGCTAGAAAAATGCAACAAATCGTCTCAAGAAACATTTTTTTAAATAATGACACTACACTATCCTCTACTATTAGCTACACTAACCTCTGTCATTATTTTAATGTATTTAGGTTTAGGTTTAAAGACATTTATTCTCAAATAAGACTACAAGTCACCTCTATGAGAACATAATTAAACTTAAAGTAAAAAATATCATATTTTCGTTTTAGCCTTAAAAATATCAAATCAAATCAAATCAAATCAAATATTTATTGCAAATATGGGTACATATATTGGTCTTAAAAAATGGCGAGGTTCACCATACTTCACCTTAAGGTATGCAATATTTTTATTAATATTAATATTACATTAGTAGAACAATTAAACTAACTCCTTTAACATATTACTATGCTTACCCAGCTTATTTATCTAAAAAGAGTTATCAGCCATTAAGTATTCAGCGAGTTTGCATTTGAATATGTTAATTGAGCTTACATTTTTTATTATGGAAGGTAATCTATTATATAGCTGTGCTCCTTGGTATGTTAAACATTTTTGACCATAATTCGTTCTAACTTTAGGTAATACGAGAAAACTAGCTCGACGGGTGCTGCGTTTACTTAGCTGTTTTTGTTTCGTAAAAGTTATGTTTGTATGTATTTTATTATTAAGCACCTTTCTTATAAAGAGACACGTATTGTAAATATATAACTGTTTAACGTGCAAGATTTTGGTATCACTGTATATTTTATTTGTAGGTGTCAGATAAGGGTACCGAAAAAGAGTTTTAATAATTTTGTTTTGGGCTATTTGAAGGTTGGATAAATTTGTTTATGTGGTACTACCCCAAATTTCTATCAAATACAAAAGGTGCGGCTTTACTAGGGCGTTATAGATAGTAAATCGTAATTTGCTTGGAATACACGGTGTTATATGTCGTATTGAGCAAAGTAGTGATGATAACTTACTCCTAATATGATCAATATGCGAATTCCAAGTTAAGGTACTGTCAAGTCTTAAACCAAGATATTTTTCAGTTTTTTTGTTTTAATTCTATACCGCCGATGGTTAAAGAATCATGAGTAGGTATTATTTTATTTTTGGCTTTAAAAATTACATAACATGTTTTAGAAATATTGATTGTAAGCAAGTTATATTGAAACCAAGTATGAAGGGTATTTAGATCTTCTTGAGCTTGTGATATAATAGTATCAATTGTAGAGCCAAAGTAGAATAAGCAAGTGTCATCTGCATAAAGGGTAATGTGACCACGTAGGCCCATTTCCTGAATATTATTAATATAAATTAAAAATAACAAAGGTCCTAAAATTGAGCCTTGTGGGACACCACACACTATAGGCAGTTTATCGCTTTGCTGTTGGTCTATTTTTACTACTTGATATCTGTTAGTCAGGTAGCTACGAAACATTTTAATTTGTCATTTTAATTTAATTATTTGTAGTATTTAAAAAATATTTCTATAATTATCTTACTTATGATAGGAACAAATGGATGAACGTGACGTCACGAAATGACGTATCATACAGTTGAGAAATTTAGGGTTCTGGTAAGAGGCGACCGTAGCTGGATGGCTAAAGCGGCTGCCCGGTGTGCAGTTAGGTCGCAGGTTCAAATCCTGCCGGTCCCATATCTTTTTCAACTGTTTCTTAGTATAATTTGCTAAGCATAGCTAAATGCTATAAAAATAATCAATTAGAAATATTTCTAGAGACGATTTGTTGCTTTTTTTTTGCATTCTACAATTAAGTCATTCATATTTATGTCTTGATCTTTTTTTTATATTATTATATGGCAATAGTAGTTTCTAAAGCTAGCCCTTTTTGCCGCTGCTAATCCCTACACCTCCTTGAATACGCACCAGTGCCTAGCGTCCCCGGCGTGGGCATCGTGGGCATCGTGGGAATCGGCGAGGTGCGGCAGCAGCGTGTAGTGCTCGTCGTCCACGGCCACGCTGATGCCGGCCATCAGGTCCTCGGGCTCCGAGAACTCCCCCATCTCCTCCAGGCTCATCTGTAACAAACAGCTGCTTAGAGCCCATCCTTGATCAGGGTACAGGGTACCTTGGGAGAGGCCTATGTCCAGCAATGGACTGCTACAGGCTGATGATGATGATAAAAACTAAGGCCATTTACGGCATAGATCCAATATACTAATATAGAATATTCAATATTCAAGTTTAAGGTAATCCTATAAACAAAATGAACATTTACCTTCGACGAATGGGCTTCCTTCATATGCGCTTCACACTGATACTTTTTTCTAAACGTTTTATTGCATTTCATACAATTGTAGAACTCCAACGTATCGTACAAGTCCGCCTTCTCCGCCTCTGACGTCACGGGCTCTTTGTCCATACTCGCCATGGAATACTGCACCTTATTGCTGGAGTAACTGAGCGTTTTATCGCTCGTCGTGTATAGTACGTGCTTGTCTATGCTCTGGTTCATAGATTTAGGTACGGAGTTCTCTAGGGACAGCTCGACTATGGCGTCTGGGAGGATGGCTACGTTGTCTACTATACAGGAGTTGGTCATCTGCAAGTAAATATGATCATTGAAAGTTTATGGAAATGATAAGAATGTGTTTCTACCGGGTGCGCCAAAGTTCACCTAAAGTTTCAACTCCGATAATTGGAAATCCGAAAATGTTCTTCCTAACATTTTTCATCCTAACAATTACAATTCCTAACTACTCTGTCACTAATGTTCATAATTCGAAGCATTCAACTTACTAATGTCGGTAGCAATAAACATCTATTGTACTTTTATTAGTTTTCCTATATTTTTTCAGCATAACCATCTTTTACACTATTATTCAAAGTCATAATCTTTACTGTCTTAATCTTTAGCTTTTATTTTGTGTAATCTGATTGTTACACAAAATAAAAGCTATAGTTATAGCATAGGTCAATTATGGGTAAAGTAGTAGGTTAGGTTAGGTTAGAACTGCGACCATAACACAGCCCGAGCCGAGCGAGCGAAGCGAGCGTGCCGCGGCAGCGGTCGGCGAGTGCTAGAATCAATCTGTTTTTAAAATAGGTGTAGTACTATTTTTACAAATTTGCAACAGTTCTTAAATAGGTGCTCACTATGAAATATGTTAGTGAACATATTTTGGTGCACATTCAGTATATTTGGTGGAACAAAGGCAAAATTAGTTAAATTATATGGGAATAAATTGAAGCACTTTTAAATACCATCCATTATGTTTAGGGATAAAAGCGTTCTGATAAAAAAAAGTAGGAGTTTAAATGTATTTACATTAATGATATTAGTAATAACAATTTTCGGAAACATGAGTGTTATGAACAACACCAGTAGCACTACAAATAGTATGAATAAAAACTTTAGGATGAAAAATTTTAGGAAGAGTGATCATTCGGATTACAAATCGTTAGGAAGAACAATTTCGGGAAAAGAACTTTAGGTGAGCCAATATGGACCCGTTTCTACCAGAGATGTGGTATGTTAAGTTGCTAAGGATGTGTTTAAAAAACTCCGCTGAGTTTAACAAACACATCCTTAGATTTCCTCGTACATATCTGATAGAAAAGCAGCCTTAAGCCGCCTATACCTTGTCCATTCGTTTATTTTCTTTTTGACAGTTCACGCCTATAAATAACTGTTTTTATTTCGGAATAATATTCTACAGTAATACCGTACTTTATTGAGAAGCAAAACTTTTTTAGTGAGAATCGAGTGTCCTAACTAAAAACAACAGGCTATAAATTAGGTCTTGAAATAAGATAAATCGATCATATTACTTTGAAAAAAAAACACGTTGTTGATCTATTGTGTCTGAAATTTTAATAAAAAATAATTAAAAAAAATAGTATCTCCATAATTAATAGTTAACCCTCCAGCTAAGCTTAATTTGCTTGTGTTAGGAGGAATTTCACGTCCGTGGTGTAATGGACAGGATTCGAACCCACTACCTCTCGATCTTAAGACCAATGCCTTATACATTGCGCCACGGCCGCTTAAGGTATAGTTAAGGATGTGTTTTTGAAGCCAAATGCCGAGTTGCACGTGCAAAACTTGGTAGCTAATACGATTGGTTTTGACAAATATCCCTTGGCTAAGCATTTCTTGTGGGCACGCAGCTTAGCATGTTATAATGACGTCTCACAATCACAGAACGACATGTTGATCATATTAGGTACGCACACGCTCCATAACACTTGCACAAACAGTTTGTGCAATTATAAGTTTTGAGACTAAACATGGTTATTTTGTAACTTATTATTAGATATAACGGGATATTTACCATGTATAAAAGAGTGCGGAAGAGCGTAGATCGGTTCGTCTGCCAATAAAACTATTTTCACATTACCCGCAATGACTATATATAGCGTTTAAGTTTTAGTTTTATCGTGAACAAAAAGATTGCAACATCTCTATAATATCGAAATAACTCGCTACAGCAAATATACATGGTAAATATCCCGTTATATCTAATAATAATAAGTAACTATGTGCAAAAGAAGACACACATATCTTCTTTTCGAAGATATGTGTGTATTTATCATATAAATTATCGCTCACTAACGGTGAAGGAAAAACATCGTGAGGAAACCTGCATGCCTGAGAGTACCTAAAAAGTACTCGAGAGTGTGTGAAGTCTACCAATCCGCACTTAGCCAGCGTGGTGGACTATGGCATAAGCCTTCTCATCATGAGAAGAGGCCTGAGCCCAGCAGTGGTACATGTATTAGATACAGGGCTGCTATATTATGTGCAAATGTCTAATGAATATATATTATAATATAATATTCTCATGATGCAATACCCATCGGAGCTGGTACTTAGATTGATTTTAATTCAGATTTTCATGTTGAATTAAAGTTAATCGAAGCTCCGGTGTCAAATCATTTTATTGCAATAAGTATTATAATTTAATTAGTTAACATTTATTTTAATTTTATATTTTTGTATTTAGATGTTTGTTTTGACGTGTTCAAGCGCCCCTTGGGGCCCATGGCAATAAATGATTTGATTTGATTTGAATAAGATTTTCAATTTGCACAAGTAAGATTGAGCGTATAGCTAGCAAAACGAACTGTTTGGAATATGGGTACATTATGTATATGGGGCTTTACGTGGCCATACTTTTCACCAACTTCCAAAAGAAAGCTGAAAAACAATTGTTGACGAGTTTTTTTAACTAACCTTATCAATGCCGAGGTCGGAGACAGGGTTTTCTATAATGATGGTGTTGTGAGGTTCGTAGTGCTGCTTCAAATGTTGGAAGAACTTGAGTTGTTCCTCGCCATAGAACTCCCCGCATAACTGACAAATGAAGATTGGACGGACCTGCAACCCAACACATGCTTTTAGCTAGCCGCACACACGCAACTGCCTCGTTGGTCTAGTGGTTAGCGTATGCGCCAATCACCGCGAGGTCTCTGGTTTGATTTTCGGGTCGGACTATTTGAGATTTTCTCATCAGGAAATTCTCGCGGACTTGGATTTGAGCCGGGTGAATGGCGATAGGCTCACCCTCTTTTACATGGGACTTAAACATAACAAATGAAATGTGGGTGTTACACACCTCTGCCACACCCTCAGGGTAATATAGGCGTGAAGTTATGTTATGAGTTAAGTTGAGTTAAGTTAATTTAGTATTATTTATTATTTATTTTATATCATTTTTTGTAATGTTTTGACGTGTTCAAGCGCCTCCTGGGGCCTATGAAAATAAATGATTTGAATTTGAGTAGTCAAAGCTGCATAAAAACCAGTCAATATTAAAAACCGCCACCTTATTTGGTTACTGCTATAATAATAACATGATAATAAACATCACGAAAAAAAACTCGGTACACCATTTTTATAGTGGTTTTTGTCGTTCATAAACCTTGTTCTGTCAAAGTTCCATAATATGAACTCTGACCGAGAGAGTGCCGGCAGTCAAGTGGGTGTCTATTCAATAATATAAAGTACGTAGGTTTGTGATGATGTGCGAATGTTAATCACCATTTCACGCCAAATTATTATATGCATAAGATAGGTACTGCCTGTGAGGAATCCCCCCACCAACATTAAATAGGGCTTAGTCAATTATTTTGCCTATCAAAAGGGTTCCAGCGGAAGCAAGAAATAGAATACTCTCAAGAAGAATAATCCAATACTCACAACTTCATGCGCGATATCGTGTGGATGCGCGTGCGCGTAGCTGTCCGGCAGGATCTCCTCGCCCGGCGCCTGCCCCGCGCAGCTGATCACCACGATGTCCTGCAACCACAGCTCAGCCATACTCACTCCACCAACAGAATCGCTTTATTTACCTAACTTAGCGCACGTAACATGGAACAAAGCGATGCTATTGATTATGTGCTATGCAAAGTAAATGCACATTTTCCATTTGCACAGGCAAATGGAAAAGGAATGTTATCACATTCCTCTCGGAAATTTTCGTTCACAATAGCGTAAATAGAACACATTCAATATGGATCACTATACATTTATGCAGCAGCAATTACCATCAAACAAAACATTGATGATTATGAAACCTTTCGGAGTGCAAGGCACAAAAATATACTAAACGTAAGGAAATGTAGGATTACTCACTATTCTAGAAGTATATTTGTTATGGGGGTAAAATCTATAATAACCTACCAGATGTCATCAAGAATATTAATAATATAAATAGTTTTAAATATAAGCTTAAGCAATATTTACTGGAAAATACCTATTATTGCATAAATGAGTTCCTGAATAAAAATAATTGTACCTAATTGTAGTATTTGTAATGTAATTACTCAGTTATATATATACGACATTTATCATTCTTAATAATAATGACATGTAATAATTTTGATATAATGACTATGTTTAAATATTGTACGCCTTATAGGTATACTGCAGCAGTACTAACTAAATTGTAACATCTGTATTTTTACCTGTGGTAAACAATAAATGAATTTGAATTTGAATTTGAATGGCCGAAAAATGTGTTCTCATTTGATTCACATAGTATGACAAACGCATCTATACCAACGTAGCGCAGCTCATCTCTATTGGAATCTCAGCATCTCCTCTGAGATTTGTTATAGGAATAAGGTGTAGAAATTAAAGCTTATTTTTAAAAGATTCATATCTTACATTATACGATGTTACCTGCTGCGGAGTACAACTTCCGTTATTCCTCTTTAACTTTCTGGATATTCTCTTCTTGTGCGGCAGACTCTTCTTACTGTGTTGTTTGTTCTGCATGGACGCTTCTCCACTCATTTCTAGCACCTCGTCCGATTGTACCACCATTTGCGGACCATTCTGTACAGATTAAGGACCATCATATTATTATATCCTGTCCGTGCTAGAGATTTCAAAGAAGTTGTCGTGAGATTTCACAGCTTACGTATGATGGAAGTCACTCTGCGCAAAATAAAGATATTTAGTATTGTCTAGTTTACATCAATATTGAAAGTAGGCATGAGCCATGATGAGTTTGTGACGTCGCAACGCCGCTCCTGCTGCTATGTGCAAATACGCTTCCCACTGCAGACCCTTTTGGGATATATATATATATATATATATATAGGAGGTGCGCGCGCGACGCGACCTCTTTTCTACAGTTACCAGCGTCAGTTAAGTGTCTTACAAAACTTCGCTTCACCAGGACTTCGCCAAACCCGTGTACCACCTACCTACCTAACATACGCCTTGATCCTACCATTTAACTTATAACATACTAGCCCAAAGTGCCAAACTGTAAGGGGGAGAAGAGTGGCTCTCGGCTCCATTAAATTTAAATTTAAAGTGTGTGCTTGCAATGGTTGGAATACGACCCTACGAATCATGTAAGCCGGTCTTTACAAAACTGGCAATATTAACTCTCCCATCGATGTACATACTAGAATTGTGCAATTTTGTTAAACAAAACAAAAAAATATTTCAAAAAGCATCAGACATTTTTCCGTAAACACGAGAAATCCAGACAGATTGGTTTTAGACACCATGCCAAAAACTACACTGTTTTATTTACTTTTATTCTGTGGCTGATCTTTTTGCCACTAAATATAAATAATAATAGTAATGTATCGGTATTTTAAGAGTTGTGTTGTGTTGTTTGTGTAGTTATAATTATAATGTCAATAATTTTATTTTAATTTATGTAATTAATATTGGAAAATGAATTTTATAATGTTATGTACCTTTTTAATGTAATTATTTTTGTTAATATTAATTTTAATCATTAATGAAATAACACTAACATTTAATTTTTATTTTTATTTTTTGTTTTATGTCATGTCATTTAATATGATAAAGTGTTTATGGCTCTGGAAATAACTAATTTAAGAACTTAATGTACCACGCTTTAAGATAATAAATATTCTATTCCATTAGCATGACATCTCTGTGGCCTTCGTGATATAAAGGCTGGTCTTAAGACTAACAAGTTACCTTAAGGGAGCCCTTGTCCTTGTTGTACCAGTCATCCTGACACCTCTTGATCTGCTGCAGCGGAGGCAAAGCGGGCAGGGAGGGCACTTCCACTACTATCGGCTCCTCTTGTGATTGCACCTAATATAATATAAACAATCAATCTACAAAATAGCCAAACTGTAACTTTAATAGCGAAAATAGAAATAGTAAAAAGTTGCATGTAGAGTCTCAGCCCAGATGGTTATAAAAATGTGATATTTTTTTAAACATCAATAATGTTCAGCAGGTTTTTTTTTTAACGAATCACACACTAGGAATATCTTCTGTGTTGCGGCTGTGATATTTGCGGATCACACAAAGATTTTACCCGTGTGGGGATCGAACCCACAACACCAGCGCAGTTGAAAGCGGCGAGGCGACCACTTTAACCACTACGACAATCGTGCACACAAGTGTGACTGTGTTGATTTTGAACAAACACATGTTATTATTATTTATTATGCCATTTGGACTGACTAATAATATAAAGGTGGTAATAAAAATGTTTGTTTGTCTGTTTTAGCATAGAATATAATAGATTTTATGGCATTGTATGTCGGTACAGTTAAAACGTTACATTTTTCTTTGGCAGCCATGTACATTCTGTTATAGGCAGCATGCAAAAGTTACCATCTGTATGTTCTCCTACTCAAGCAATGAATTTGTATGAGATTTAAAAAATTAGGATGAGCAACCATTATTTCAATGAACATAATATTTTATTAAAGCACTTACTAAGGGTTGGCTAGTGAACAGCCTCATAGAGTTGTCCAATATAACAGAGGAGTCGACATCAGCCCTTACGGTCTGCACCTAGAAATTATACACACTCACAATAGGATAAAAGATTTTATATATATACATAAAAATGACGTGTCACAGTGTTAGTTATCCAATTCTTCTGTAACTGCTGACTGATTATATGTATATAAATCATAATTGATTTTAATGTGTTTATTTGGTAGGTATGGGATATTTTTAAGACTAAAATTGATCTAAGCTTTGGTAATTCAAATCATATTATTTTGATTAATTTAATTCGCTTAAGTTTAAGAGCCCCTTGGAGTTAATGAAAATAAATGATTTAACTTTGACTTTCTAATAAGTTTGTATTAAAAAAACTCTTCAATTAAACAAAATACAGAATGTGTGTAAAGCACATAGATATTATTATGTAGTACCATAATTTAAAACATGTCATATGGTTTTTAAATTATGGTTACTTTTTTTAAGGCTACCTTTTGATGTGGTTGATGCAGTTGCGCCCTGGACTGTTGAGTGATATGTGCCATAAAGGCAGCCAGTCTGCCTTCAGGGTCAAGCAGCTCTTCACCCCACTGTCCTTCAGCCACATGGTCACCCACTGACACTTGCCTAAAATAATAAATTCTAAAGATATAAAGTTTCTAGCCAGTTTCTCTTGTTGAGCATTGACACTGAATTAGCACTGTGTATCTTTGCCTTGTTAATTGGTGTATTTTATTCACCATTTATTTTTAGTGTCAAAAAAATTAGGTTTTTTGATTTGATCAAAATCAGGCCTATAAAACAAATTAAAATAATGCATATTGATTAATTGAATATAATAAAACACTATCTTTTTAATTATATGCAAAAGATATCTGTCAAAAAAAGTTTAAAATAATTTCCATACCTGCAGAGGGCTGTGGAGTAAGTCTGTGAATGCATGATAGCAACCCGTCCTCCGTTATCATCCTGAACACTTAAAGCCAGAGCATTGGCATCCACATGTACCGCCTGAAAACATACCACAAAAAAAGTATTTACAAACATGTTCACTGATATATTTATTTTATTTTATTTTATTTTAATTAGAAGGTACATAAACAGATGACAGATTAAACACTTGAGACATGTATTACATGAAAAAAAATGTTAATCTGACACCCAATTATATCTTTACACAGTAATTCAATTAAATAGCATCAACAAGAAATTTAAGAACTTAATTATAAGATAAAATTTTGCTAATGATACCTAAATTAGATTAGTTTCTAGCCATGAAGATTCTAAATTACACAATGATGATTTAAATTTATTGAGTACATCCTGAAAAATATCTGTTTGAGAGCATACTAATTACACAATGATGATTTAAATTTATTGAGAACATCCTGAAAAATATCTGTTTGAGAGCATACTAAATTATACTTTTTTATATAATATAATATTAAACTTCACTTCTTCTTTTCTAGTCAATGGCTTTAGATCTATGATGATATTAGACCAAACATTGGCAATGTCAATCTCTTGTTTTGTGGCCTGCAGAAGATCTTTACATGTGAAAAAGATTTGTTGGTTGGTTTAGATGTGCTAACCTCAAGATATATGGTCTCCAGAGTGTGGTCCAAATTGTGAGTTGGGGGTTTAAAAAAGCCTTTTTGTTAAAAATTGGGTCATAGGACTAGACATGCTATAGTTTGGAGATGTTTAGCTGCAACAATATACAGAGGGTCCTGCTGATCAAGGAATAAATTAATAATTGTATTTATTGTTCTATAATCCAGCAAAACAACTTGAAAGTATTACTATATCTAAAACAGTTCTATAACTAGAGTTAGTCTAAAATTGGTGAATTTGTTCATTAGATTTGTTATTGTTTTTGCTATTTAATTAAAAAACTACTGATTCGAAAATATCTTCACCAAACTATTCCTGAGTAACACAGGCTATATCTTGAAGAGGCACCACGAGGACGAATCCGCGCGCGGATGCTAGTGTTTTCATATAATAATACATTAGCAATCTTGAAGATATCCAAGGGCTTATTGCTCGACTGACTGGAGGCTTAACTGCTAGATATTATTGCACATGATGACTTATTCTGACCAATTGTTGATAAAACAGCTAGAATTAACCAGCAAGAAATAAAATAAAAGTAATGAAATAATAAAAGACCAGTAAGTCTCTCTCTACTAGACTAATATTCTATAATAACTTGCCGTTTGACGTATTAAATTAAATAATGCCGTGAAATAATAACCGAATCTTTATAATCGACATCACTGATAGAAAATCGTATTAAACACAAGGAACATCGTCATTGTGCATTGGTAAGGCTTACCTCGTCTGTTTGATGGGTATTAATATAATGCGTGACGGCTTCATCCATTTTCAGTTTTGATAAACTTTATCTACGTTACATTTGTGTACACTTCACAAAGGAAAGGAAACATATAAATTTTCGTAAATTTCTTGGTTTGGTTAGGTTATTTGACAGCTAAAAGCTTGATTTTGATTACGCTCAAGGTCACAAATTATTTACAAAATGGTTAATTTTTTTTTTCGTTACTTATATTTTACCAAAATACTCTATGAAATAAAATTAAAAAAACTGCATATTTAAATTGGTTAGTTGGAAATTTTACACAGTTTCGCCTTGGGCCTAAATTTATTTATTAAATTTATCTATTTATATTTATCAAAGTACGTCAAAGTATCAAAGTATGTACATACTATAAAAGAACGAATAAAAGGAACAGTAACGAAGGCAACGAACCATAATATTCATATTTTGGTCGGTACACACTGGTACACACCTAACAAAAGAAGGCAAACGAAGTTGGTAGCTAACTTTCGTTGGCCTTCGAAGATACATCCAAACATATTTGGTTTTTCTTCAAAACATCATTTGCTCATGATTCCAATTTTATTATTTATTTTATAATTTTTTTAATTCACGTCAAAGTTAAGAAATGGATGGGTTTTGGCAGCTTTTACTCGGTCCGAGGAAAATCTTCTATGAAATTTGACAGTCCAATTGTTGCAAATGTATAACCGTAAATTTTCTTCATGTTATATCTTGAAATCTTTTACCTCTGGTAATTTCAACCAACAGAACTTGAATGAAGGATAGTACTACTAAGTAAGCACGTCAAATACCAACCAGCCATACTCTTTACGTTTGGCGACCGTCCACACTGAAATCGGTCTAATGGTGCAAATCCTTTGATGTTTGATGCTGGGTCCACACCTGACCAACGAAGGCCAACGAACGGCTAAGGATGTTACAAAATTATTCGCTTGACATATATCGATTAGTGTTTATTCGATTATTAATAACTTACATAAGTTAATAATCAAGTGGCAATTACTTATTTTTAACTATTGATGCCATTTCGAGTGGATTATTCGCGAGTCCCGTCAGTCTTCATCGTTTACTTGGTCCAATACACATTCAAACATAAGCTACACACAAATTCAAATCGAATGAAACGTAATGTATATAGGTGATGCGAATAACTTTATCACATCCCTAGCCTTCGTTGGTCGTTCGTTGGCTCGGTGTGGACCCAGCATAACTAACATTCGCTTCGCTGGCCTTAGCCAAACCCCTCCACACATGACCCTTCGTTTGCTTTTGTTTGCTAGGCTTGTACCCGGCATTAAGCTTGGTACACACCTAACGAACGAAGGCCAACGAATAGAGATGGCAATAACGACTCAATTCGAGTAATCAATGCCGCGTAATATTATTACTGAATATTCATTACGGAAAACAGCTATTCGTTTTCCGTTATTGAAATCTGCAGACTGCAAAACAACAGTTTTTAGTAATGAATGTCACAACGAGAACTAGACAAAAATGAGAAATATTATAATAATGTGTAACATTTTTAAGGAAACAAGTAGCAATAATCAATAAACTTCCCTTCATAGGTACTTTGTTACAGGCTTAGGACTGTCAGAATAAGAGTTGTTTTATGAATATTATTATAAAAAAAAAAATTGTTGTTTTTTTTGTTTTTTTTTTTTTTTTTATATTTACATATATAATCTACATTATTTATATAGACTTCTCATTTGCGTTTATGAACATTATTTGTTCTACTTTTAATGAAGTCAATCTCGTTCGTCTGTCCGATATGATGTAGCCAGATTTGGTTTTGACGACAGCGACATTTTGATTAGTATTACCTCTAGTTTTGGGGTCCATTCGTCAGTATTGTTCATAGACACCAATATGTTTTTTCTTTAGGTGCAACTTTAGATTAAATTTGTAATCGTACTTTTGTACGATATAATGTTTTTGCAATATTTACATATTGCTTTCTTGTCATCTCCGGCAGCATCATAAAAGTTCCAAATTATTGAAGTGGTTGCACCCGTTCATGGCATTATAAAGTTTTTTACACAAATATGCACTTAACATTATCACACTTATTTACACCTAGTCACCAAACTCACCAAAAGTTAAAATACCTAAACTACTATTTACAACAATATTTACAGTTTTTTTACAACAAGGACACTATACAAGATAAAACACAAAAATACTCTATTACCTACTCTATTATTTACACGTAAAAATAAACACCGCAAAATTGCATTCCCGATCGCGATAATGAACCGTGCCGCTAGGAAACAACCAAAAACTGCAATGAAATTATAAAAATATAATGAATAATGTTACCGAAATTTCGAACCAAAACAAACTGTTGTCGAACGGTACTGTTGTTATAAAACTCCACTCTAAAATTAACATTATTTCATGCACGTTAAAGACCAAAATCGTATAATCGTATAATCAACATTACTAACGTACTTGACCTTGGCCGTCCACACCACTGAGCGGAGCGCTCTATCTCTTTCTTATACTTATTGGTTGGTATAAAGCTATCTTGTTCACACGCATCGCGTCGCGCCGCCGCCGCCGTGCCGGGAAGACCGAGCTCGAGAATCGCTTACGCGACTAAATCGCGGCGGTAAAAACGAATAATATAACGATAATGAATAATGAAACAGTCAAATAATGATATCTTGGACAATGAATTATCCATTACGTTTTTATATTTCATTGCGTAATTAGCTGTTGCAATAATGACCATCTCTACCAACGAAGCAGTTTAGTTGTCCTAGCCTTGCTTGTCTGTGATTGGATTTCTTTTCGTTCTTAAATAATTTTTCGTTATCTGTGGTTATGTCATAGTACTGTCGTAAGTTAACTGTTGTGCTTATTTTGCCATTTGCTCATTTCCTGAAGAAAATTCCAACTATGTTTCCAGAAATAAGAACTGTACATTGGTGAAAGAACTTTATTTCACTGTGAAAACTACATATTTATTCCATAAGTTTCTAAAACAGAATTGCAAATGTCAATATGTCAGGATCTCGGCCTTAATTTCCAACATAGAATGGTGAGAGAAATGCATTTTTAATTATTAGTATGTTATCACATAATTACCAGTGATAATCAGAGCTTATGGTACAGTATTTATAAGAGGCGGATGTGCTTTATTGTCAGCAAGGTATCATGTAATCCAAATATCGGCATTAAACATGTAATAATTGTATTTTTCTGTTGCAGGGCGCAAATATATCACAACTAGAAAGAGATATTGGGTCTGAGCAGTTCCCACCGAATGAGCATTATTTTGGTTTAGTTAATGTAAGTTAATATTTAATAGACTAGCACTCTGGCACGGCTTCGCTCTCGTGATACCTTGATAAAATGTAGTATATATAACTCGGGAATAATCTAGCATTCTAATAATGAAGAAATGTTTTAACTGGTTTTGTAATTTTCAAATAAAACTAACAAACGAGAAATCAAATCTTTGCTCCTATAAAATTAGCTAAGATAGCCAAAAGCTTAGGCTTATATGAAACTTCTAAGCAGGTACTTCAAGTCTACAATCACATGCAGACCTAACTGACATATGAATTATCAGCTTTCTGATACACAACATTGGCATCTAGATTCTTATTAGTCTCAGATATTATTGGCATTTATTGTTTACTGATCATAGAATAATTTTCACATATTGGTCAAAACTCTTTGATATCATTCTTCATAAAGAATGATGTTCTCAAGCCAATAGAATTGAGTTTTGAAATGTTCATATAGGATCAGTTCTTTTTTGACATTTATAACAAACTGAGCTTTAATAACCCCATTTCTCCCCATTGCATGAGGCACTGTGCAAGCAGGGATATGCTGGTCTCTTTTGCTCTCATACAGCATAATTTTTTGCCAATATTATGCAACTAATCTTCCGCCAGTTATGTGGTGCTAAGTTAAGATGCCCTTCGACACCCCCTTGCGCCCCTTCAGGTGCTAACCACAAGTACATAGCCAAATTTTCCTGCTTCTCCATACCTCTTCTGATTGTTTTGATCATGTATTTTTCCAATCCTCTGTATGTCTTCCAGATTCCTTCTAGATTTTATGGTAGGAATCCTGATTTTCATGTGCCTCCTGAACATAATCGTTTTAATATTTAATCAACCTTATTAAGTGTTAATTTTACCAAAATTCTCAATCCTCTATATCAGTGGTTCCCAATTAGTCGTACGCGTACCCCCAGGGGTACGCGAGATTGCATCAAGGGGTACACGCAGCAATATCTAAACTAAAATCCTTAAAAAACAATAATTCAATATACCATCTCATGCAACAGTAGACTCAAAAGTTGTTTTGCAAACAATCATTGGTTAATTTTTGGGCTGGTCTAAAAGACGTTTATCGTGTCAGCGAAGTAGCAATAAAATATTTACTGCCATTTTGCACAACTTACCTTTGCGGAAGCGGATTTTCCGCAATGACAAACATAAAAAATAAACATCGTCACAGACTTCAACTCGAAGACAACTTAAAATTAAAGCTGATCAACATGCAACCAGATTTTGCCGAGTTGTGTAAAGATAAACGTGCACATTTGCCACATTAATACCTAAAACATGTTCTCTGTCATTAGAATGTCTTTTGATGATAATAAAAATACAATTGGTACACCTGATTTCATTTTTTTATTTAACAATCCTAATAAAGGGGTACGCAAGTTGAAGGTCTTTCTTAAAGTGGTACGCAGAGAAAACTAATTGGGAACCACTGCTCTATATGATGCTCAGCTATGGCTTTTGATACCTCTATCCCTTTCAAACATTGAAGATAGAATATGAATTGGTTGGATTAATATATTGGGGCAATGTGCCATTTTAATATAATATTTACAAGCAATTTAATACAGATTTTTGTTTCAGTTTGGCAATACATGTTACAGTAACTCAGTGTTGCAAGCATTGTATTTCTGCCGCCCATTCAGAGAGAAGGTTTTAGAGTATAAGGCAAAGAACAAGAGGACTAAAGAAACTCTACTTACATGCCTTGCAGATTTATTTTATAGTATTGCAACACAGAAGAAGAAAGTAGGGTCTATAGCACCTAAGAAGTTTATTGCTAGATTAAGGAAAGAAAAAGGTAAGGTTTTATTTAATATAATTTTATACCTTTTAATAGTTAAATATTTCTTGATTTATTTAATTGATTAATTTTTATTTTTCAGAGGAGTTTGACAATTATATGCAACAAGATGCTCATGAATTCCTCAATTTTCTGATTAATCATATAAATGAAATTATTTTAGGTGAGTTAATACTTTAAATTCTTATAAGAAAATTTTAGTTAATTTGATGTTATATAAAAATTTATAATTACTTTAGTCTGTTTTGATCTGTTTTTTGCGGGAGTGCCCCAGGTACAATAACAATTGTTGCCGCTGCACCCTTGGGTATAATAACATCCGCGCTTTGCGGGGCCTGGTGCCCCTTTTTTATCTTCTATGGCGCACTAGGAGACTGCGGTGTTCAGATAGGACTGGGTAGGTCTTTACTGTTAACGTTTGTTTCAGCGGAACGCAATCAGAGCACACTAAAAGTACAAAAGAACGCGGCGGAAGGCGTGACGTGCAACGGCACGGCGCCGGCCGCCGAGCCCACGTGGGTGCACGAGATCTTCCAGGGCACGCTCACTTCCGAGACACGCTGCCTCAACTGCGAGACCGTCAGCAGCAAGGATGAGCACTTCTTTGATTTACAGGTCAGTGCAGTGAGGCCGAACGAAATGTAATAGGATTGCTATACGTCGCATTACAAACGTACGTACTTAAAGGGAAGGCGTTAGTCCGAATGAGAGGTTTGCATGTTTCTAATGCTTGGAGTAGAGATTATAATTTTCTGCTAGCAAAAATACATTTCGTGGTTTAAACCTAAAGATGTAAGACAAACTTTGATGTCTGATATAACTGACTCCAGAGTCAGACAGAATACTTCAAACTTCAATATTTTTATTGCAAATTATAAAAAGTCCATCTAATGAATTTGAATTTCTGGAAATACCTAGTCTGGATAAAAACTGGTGGTAGAATCTAGCTAGGCTGTTCTTTATAAAGCACTTCAAATATCCAGGACATTTTAGTTTTCAACTAGCAGGGACAGTGCTCCGCGATCGATCTGACGAAGTGACGACTGTGACGATGTTACGACGCTGATCCTATTGTTTGTCGGCAGGTGGACGTCGGCCAGAACACAAGCATAACCCACTGCCTAAAGTGCTTCAGCGACACGGAGACATTATGCAATGAGAACAAATTCAAATGCGACAACTGTAGCAGCTACCAAGAGGCGCAGAAGCGCATGCGCGTCAAGAAACTGCCGCTCATCCTCGCGCTGCACCTCAAGAGGTTCAAGTATATGGAGCAATACAACCGGCACATCAAGGTGTCGCACCGAGTCGTGTTCCCTCTAGAATTGCGCTTGTTTAACACGGTGAGTTTCTGCTTTTAATTCTCTATAGCTGTATCTGGGATGTTCTACTTTTATTACGCCATTTAAATACCCAAAAAAGAATAGGGTAGTCTTTTAAATATTTTTGACTATTGACATATCACTATCACTTGTGTCGTAAACATTTCAATGTGATTTGCGCAAGCAATGCTCTGCCACATTGCATCATTTTGTTTTTGATTTGTTAACAGTACAGTGTAACGATTTTTACTACTACAGTCATGTTAAGTCTATGACTACAGTACCACTTATTTTTATGCAATCCACTCGGTTATCATTGTTACCAAGTTGTTTTAAAAATGGGTTGCGGAAAATCGTTACAAGATCATGATATAGGCATTATAATATTAGTATGATAGCTAAATGTAGGCGTCTCTCCAGGGCGATCTTGGTCAACCTCTGCGCAGCGGAGAAGTCCCTCAAAAACATCAGGTACGTAGTACTTGAGCGAAGGTGACGATGGACGAATGGTATGGATATGTAGCACCTGGGAACAGTTAAGCATTATTCACGGGATTATCCTAAATTGTAAATAGTAGCGTTTTCGCTTTGCTGCGGTTTGTTTGCAGAGGTCCCCAGTTTTGTGAAGTGGTATTTCTCGGTATGGGATAGCTATAGTATTATAGCTCAATGCGCTTACAAATTATATTTTTACACTGTGCGCGCATAAACGACAGTTGTTTTGCTTTATCTGTAAAATTCCTAAACCTTTAGCCTAGGCGCATACGACAAGAACGTCCCGGCACGAACGGAAAATTCTTGTCTATGGCTGTCAATCAAATATATTATATAAAACTAAATCAGAATTCTGAAAGAAACTTTTGAAAACTCTGTTCATTCCGCTATCATTCCGGAACGAAATTCTGATCCGGGAAACATTTTTGACAGCCATAGACAAGAATTTTCCGTTCGCGCTCGATGCTCGCAATGCGTTCAGGTATATTGGCACTCCGCATAAAACAAAAAAAAAAATGGTCTGTCGTTGAAATTATCGGATTCGATTTACACTTTGATTGGCAATTCTATAGATTGATCTCTCAATCTGCAGTCATGTAATATGTATGAGTATGGTAGCACTATGAATGCATGTAACGTTGCGGTGTTGCAGTCGGACGACGCCGTGAACCCGGACCGGCTGTACGACCTGGTGGCCGTGGTGGTGCACTGCGGCTCCGGCCCCAACCGCGGCCACTACATCAGTATTGTGAAGAGCCACGGCTTCTGGCTGCTTTTTGACGACGATATGGTAGACGTGAGTACCGCGGCTATTTTTTTAAACGTTCCAGAAACAGGTTTACTTCTTCGCGGGAGTAATCACAAGCTACTTTTCACAGACACAAAGCATTCCTAAAAACAGAACAAATTTTGGAATCACACAAATATTTGCCCCATGTGGGTATCTACCCACAGCACCAGCATAGAGGAGTGGTGAAGTAACCAATTAAATCAGTATCCGTGCGAGTTATAAAAAATAAATTAAAAAACACCCTACGCAAATAATTAAGTACACATTGCCTATGATCATTAGGCCATAAATTTGTATTTACTTAAGTTGCCAAAATAGTCTAAACACGAAAACTTATTTTTGTTTACTGACAACATTGTCAAAGTAATAACATTGCAACATACAAAATACGAGCTTTACGATTGGTTCACGATTTCGAAGAATTCAAATTGGGTTGTATAGATTTGTTGATTTGTTATTTTGTTGCCCCCATTATTTTCTACACTTTCTTGTCAAGCTGTAAATATTATTAAAGATGATAGCTAAACATGCCCTCGTTAAAATGGTGCTACAATGTCTTTTGATGTCTGATGATAAAGAAGTCTTCAGTTGAATAAATCATAAACTAAGAACAGTCAAATCTTTTTTGGACTTGAAGCAGGATTTGATCCTGCGTCTAAAGGATTTCAGCTTATCGCTTTACCACTCAACCATCCAAGCCTCCTAACCTGCATATCCACGAATCTTTTGGCTGTATGAATGCGTCGTCTTTCCGGACGCCTCAAGTCAAAAAAATTGTCGACTGTTCTTAGTATTAGATTCATAAGCAAAGCTAAATGCTCTATACAAATAAATTAGACATAGATTATAACTTGTTTATTTAAAGTGAAAAATATGGTTGACATTTTTGTAAACTCGCGGGACTGTTACACTTAATGCAATATTTATTTGTTTTTTTATTACAGAAAATTGATGCCTCTGCTATAGAAGACTTCTACGGCCTAACTTCTGATATACAGAAATCGTCTGAGACGGGATATATATTATTTTATCAATCTAGAGATGCTAGTTGTTAACTTTATTATATTAGTTTAGTAATTTAATTTATTTAAGACAGTCATAAAATAAACACGTTATCATGCCGCATTTGTTAAAGTTGTAAAAGGCATAATTATAATTATTAAGAAATTGTTTAATTCCAAACATTGATTATATTTGATCCATTCTTTTAATCATAAAATTGTAAATATTTCATTTCAAAATAAAACGTTGTGATCTTTCGTCTTTTTTTTATTTATTCATTTAAAAACAATCTTGTCACCTTGACACATACCTTGGCTTAATTTGATAAGAAACAGCAGAGATAATAAATTAACGATTATACTCTGTCCATTTCTTTATTTTCTTTTTGACAGATTACATTTAGGGATGCCTTCACACGTTACTGATTCGATTTGAAATAATAATCGATGTTGTCTAAGAAGAACTTTCAATCGATTAATTACATCGAAATGGTTTTAGTTCATTATTAATTATTCGTTTATTTGTAGTTTTTATTAGATGAAATAAATATACAAAATAATAATATAATAATAATGTCACATACTTAGTCTATGACGGTTTCCTAGTTACCTTTGTTTACATTTTCATTTTTAATTCCAAGATTTCGACTCAATTTCTTGCAAATAATTATTCATGGAATCATGATACTATTATTTTATTATTTTTTTTATAAAAATACAGACAATACACAAAAAAAGTCAAATTATTCTTTTTCATAATGATCGATTTATTTCATTTCACGATTTGATTTATAGTCTGTGGTTGTTTGTTACAAACAGTGAACTTCCCTAAAAAGTGCCGCTTGTCAATAAAGTACATTATTATTGTGGTACATTACTCTGACAAAAAAAACGGTAATTCATAGGCGTGATCTGTCAAAAAGAAAATAAAGGAATGGACAAAGTATAAACAATCATGATGCCAATTTGGTAGTTTATACTTTTGCAAAAAAAATATTGTCACTGCTATAGTCATGTCCTTCATGGTCGATGTACCCATGTATATCGAAAGAGTATTGCATACCTACTATGCCGGTATATATTGGATATTTTGATATTCCAGCAATGCATCTTTCATCTTCTCAAAAAGTTTGTGAGGACGCTATTGCATAAAAAAATACAAGAAATAGATAACGTGAAATACATTTATTACTGTATGCATTAACGTAAAATCAAATGAGCCTCGGGTCTGCGCGCGAAAAGATACGAACAAAAAGTAATCCAAAACGCTTGAAGTTGTCTAATTTGGTGCAAACTAAATATAACATGAAGTGTGTTAAAATTCAATGTTGCGTATGTGGCAGAGATGAATAGCACCCACATTTTCATCTGCTATGTTTAGGTCCCATGTGATAGGGATTGTAATCTATCTATCTATACTTATATAATTGTTCGCCTGGCTGATAGATTCATCATTGCAGAGCCGAAGCCTAGAATCTTGAAATTTTGCCAAACCGTTCTTTACACGACGTAGCCGTGGGCTCACACTAAGAATGGGTGAAAAAAAATTATGAACATGAGAAAATGTTTGTATATTTTTGATTATAAAATTTCATTTTTATTTATTTATTATATAAAACAGGGTTGCCCTAAAAGTGTAATTTAGGGTTTTAAGATTAGTAGAAAGTTTACATCAAAGGGCAATAGATGGCGCCACGGGTTCAGATCGAAACGGTTGCCACGGGTGAAACCGCGAGGATCAACAAATCCCACGCAGACGAAGTCGCATGCAACAATTCAAATTCAAATCATTTATTTTCATAAAGCCCCAGGAGGCGCTTGAACAATTATTAGTGATCTATAAATATATAAATGTTCGCCCGACTGACTGATTTATCAAGGCAGAGCCCTAACCGCTGGAGGGAGCTTTTTTTTGGGTTAGAAGCACAATAATTTTTTTTATCGTTGATCTTGAACAAAAAAAATAATTTGTACATCGAGTCTAACAAATATATCCGATATGGTGATGTTTAAGTTAGTAGTAAGTTTATGCTAAAATCTCAATAGATGGCGTTTTGAATAGAACAGTGTAACCTTTGATACGGGTAAAATTGATCAAAGAATCCCACGCGGACGAAATCGCGGTAAACAGCGAGTCACATCATAGATTAGTAAGTTTGGTATTGTGTTCGTGTTTATTTAGGTACCCAAATAAATAAAAATATTGTGTATATTATTTTCAGATACCAGGTGGTCAGGCCTGTAGCTAGAGTCGAATTTGAGGTAGGGCAGCATTGGTTACATGTAGGGCGGAAGTCACAAACCGCCTCGACGAGTTCTAGCCACCGGAACAAACCGGGTTTTGAAAATGCATGAATTTGGATAAAACCAGTCATGTTCAAAGAACATGTCATGCCGGGACCGATATATATGTCATAGTATCGATAGTCGAAGTTGTTTAAGAGTTTACCTATCTAGGGCAGGGCAAGCTTGGTAGGAACAACTTCCACCAAAGGATCCAGTTGGGCTGGGCAGCATTCAGCAAACTTCATCGAGTTTTCTCTTTGTCTTTACCCTAATGTCTGAAAACGAAAGTCTACAACCAGTGCCTTTACGGTGCCGAAACGTGAACATTAACGGTCGGACTAGTCCATTAATTTAAAGTCGTGCAGGAGCGCTATGGAGCGAGCTATGCTCGACGTTTCTTTGAAGGATAAAATTCGTAATGAGGTATCTGACAAGGAACCTAGGTGACCGACATAGCTGGCAAAATAAGTACACTGAAGTGGCAATGGGCCGATCATGTCTGCCGGAGGACGGATAGCCGTTGGAGCAGACGAGTCCTATAATGGAGACCGCGACTCAGCAACCGAAGGTGGACGCAGATGGACTGACGACCTGAAGATCGCTGTAGGGGACTTGATGCAGAAGGCGGAGGACCAAGTGATGTGGTAGACAGAGAGGCCTATGTCCAGCAGTGGAGTATAATTGGCTAAATGATGAGGCAAAAGTAAATAAAATATCAAAATAATTGATCTGCCGTCATAGCATGGTCCATAAACCAATCACCATGTATATCACTGGCCTGTAGTAATTGTAGCAATAGCCAAAACTATTATGAAGAAAAAATACTGCCAAACACTTATGAGCAGTACCTATTTCATGGCAGACAATAAATTTCAAGACTAAAATACTGCTGACAAATACCTGAGAATTATCCTTTGAAATAGTACTATTTTATCATTCAGAAAATACGTATGGTTAGCAGTCCTGGGATCTTAAAATAAGTATTATAATTTTATTAGATTTTAAATGAAAGTTTCAAATCCTTAAAAGTATTTTATTTCCATTTATGCTACAAACTCGTACGGGATAGGAGCCAGTAACACTGGTTTTTCAGTACCACTGACAATGTGAGCACTCTTGGGTCCTGCAGGTTGTCTCTTTAGGCTTGCGATCTTGCCGGAGGCCTTGGCTTCTTTCAGGAGCCTCTCATTCTCCTTCACCCTCTTGAGGAAGTCTTGTCTGCACTTAGAGTGTTTGACATGTTCAACGCGAATGTTGATGCGCTTGGCTAGGATCCTGCCGCGGACGCGCTTGTTGACGATGACGCCGAGAGCATGCTGTGTGACATTGTAAACGCGACCAGTCTTGCCATGGTACACTTTGTGTGGCATACCCTTCTGCACTGCACCATTGCCCTGAAAATCATTACAGAATATTAAGTAACATATATATATATTGTAATCAATAGCATTATGTACATCAGTATCATCAATTCAGATGATTTACATTGGTTCTATTCTAAACAGCATTGAGCTGACTAAGAGACCTTTCAAAAGAACAATTATCATTTACATTGCATTTACTTGTTTGTGATTGACCTGTGTCCATGTCTGTGTATGTGTGTACCAGTGTATCTATAGTAAATATATACATAAATAATCTTGGTACATATTAACAAAAGCCTGTACTCATATTACTTGGTAAGAAGAAAAGCCAAAAATAAGTATCCTTTGATGCTTACGGTTTTGGTTTAAGAATTATACTAAAACCAATCAATTGCTTCATTAAAACAGAGCAAAACAGTCTCGATCCAGTAACTTACCCTGATGTCAACGATGTCTCCCACTTTGTAAACTTTCATATACTTGGAAAGAGGGATAGTTCCATGAGTACGGAACCTGCGGGCGAACAGATCCCTGGTGCCACGACGATAACCTTTGGAGTTCGTCATTTTAGTGCCTGAAACAAAACCAGCCTTCGGTCACTAACAAGCGCACACAACACGTGGAGTTCCGAATCTGAGCAATGAATTCTGATATGCAAACAACTATTACTTATAACACTCTAACGATTGCACGATTATAATATGTTTTTAGAGACACTAGGATTTTCTTGTATCTTTCTTTACTTTAGAAATAAAAAATATTCTTTTGATAATCACCTTGCTACAAAGCTTGACGGATAAAGAAAGAGGTTATGAAAGTCTATATTCTATGATAGGAAGGAACATATTAAGTCTATGGTAAGTAAGTAAGCGTCCAACGTTCAATTTATTTATTTATTTATTTATTTATCGTACACTCTCGATAATGTCTATCATGCTGGGTCCACACCGAGCCAACGAACGACCAACGAAGGCTAGGGATGTGATAAAGTTATTCGCATCACCTATATACATTACGTTTCATTCGATTTGAATTTGTGTGTAGCTTATGTTTGAATGTGTATTGGACCAAGTAAACGATGAAGACTGACGGGACTCGCGAATAATCCACTCGAAATGGCAAAAAACTAACGGTAAATTTAACGTTAAATAGCAATTTTTGTAAATAAAGCTTGGCGTTAAAAAGATAAATTATTTCACGTTGAATCTCTTAATGCTATTTTAATTTAACTGTTACATTTGCAAAAGAAAGCTACAACTTACCATTTTGCTAAAAATCGCGAAAAACTCATTTTTTTACCTTTGACCTTGAATTTTTTTTTTCCTTACAGGGGAAAGATGGGGAACTTTAAAATTTTGTTTTCAACGATATTTTAAACAATCTTACCGATTTTCAGCTTGGTGGGAATTTAGGTAACTTCGAATGTCTAAATTGACCAGACTATAAAGTTATTTTTAACGTTATTTGCCTGCTCCCTCCGTCCTGAAATAAGAACCAACGAACGAGTTTTTATAAAATTCGTGTTATGCTGGGTCCACACCTGACCAACGAAGGCCAACGAACGGCTAAGGATGTTACAAAATTATTCGCTTGACATATATCGATTAGTGTTTATTCGATTATTAATAACTTACATAAGTTAATAATCAAGTGGCAATTACTTATTTTTAACTATTGATGCCATTTCGAGTGGATTATTCGCGAGTCCCGTCAGTCTTCATCGTTTACTTGGTCCAATACACATTCAAACATAAGCTACACACAAATTCAAATCGAATGAAACGTAATGTATATAGGTGATGCGAATAACTTTATCACATCCCTAGCCTTCGTTGGTCGTTCGTTGGCTCGGTGTGGACCCAGCATTAATGATATTATTACTCTCTCTAAACTTCATATTTTGCAACTAGCAATACTGATCCAATTGATTTATGTCAATATTGTCAACGTCGCGGTGGTAATCTATTATTTTGGGTAAATCTAAATTTTAGCAAAATTTATTTTAAATGTAATGTATTGCTCTACGTAAAGTATCGTCTTTATAAAATATGAATACTTCTGTGGAAGGTATTATTGTAAACAATTGTCAGTACGCCCCCATATATTTGATACAAGATCCGGGCGCCACTCAGGTACATGTTATTTTGTGTTTATATTTACTAATAATATCTTCACCGCTACACACCTATAATCAATATTCTACTTTACAGGCTAATACTTACGTTTTGACTCCCAGCACCGTTGAGCAACCTAAACCCGTCAGCAATAACCTGAAAGCTTTCTACGAAAACAGCGGCAATATCGAGAATGGACTGGCTAACGTCGAAGCGCCCGTGAGGCCGACAGTGGTCAAGAGAAAAGAAAGTGTGCTCATCGGCAACAACTTGAAATTGGCGAGTTTTTTATTACCGAAGAATGAAAATGGCAATAAACAATATGTAGTTGATAACATTGTTCTGAAGCCTAATATAACCACTACTACCACTAGTAATTCTGTACCCATAAATACAATACCCATGAGTACAGTAACTATGAATACAGTGCCTATCAACACAGTGCCCATGAATACATTACCCATGAATACAGTACCTATGAATACAGTACCAATGAATACAGTAACCATGAATACAGTACCCTTGAATACAGTACCAAAAATAGATATGGATAGAAAAATAGTAAAATTGAAAGAAGTGCCAACTATCAAACGACCTGAAAAACGTTATCCAAAGATAAAGCCAAAGGAAAAGTAAGTAATATTGTATTCTTGCATTTAATGGTTGCATCATAACTATGTGTAAAAATATCTTTCACTGTAACAAAAGATGCAGGGACAGCTGAGTGGACAACCGTAGGACTGCAAAGACAAAGGTGTTGGGTTCAAACCCATGTCACACAACTCTGTCAATAATTGTTAATATATGTCTTTTCAAAGATATTAATTGTGTATTTATCATACAAATTGTTGTTTCTAACAGTGAAGGAAAACATTGTGAAGAAACCTGCACCCCTGAGAGTGCCTAAAAAGTGCTTGAACAATGAAACATGGTAGAATATGGCCTAACCCTTCTTATCATGAGAAGAGGCCCGAGCCTAGCAGTAGGACATGTATTAGATACAGGGCTGCTATTATTTTGATTATTAAAACACAGTTATTCGATTCTGTATACTATTAGTTTATCATAATCATAAAATCATAATGGTTCTTCTTTGTAGTATGTCTTATTCAATTGTAAGCAAAAACACCTTTCCTTTCAGCACACCCTGTCCAACCGTCTCTAAACACACATCAGTGCAATTAATAAAATTAGGAGAAACTTATCACAGGTAAATAATAAACTTTTTAGTTTTAGCTATACCAAACAGCGGTGGGAGCTGGGGTGCTACACACATCACCCTAACTTAATAAAAAAACAATTACTGCCATTTGGGCTTTTTTCGTTATTTATTTTAATTCTACTTCTCATAACACATTTTAATGACTACAGAAAAATCCTTGAAGGTCATTATTAGTTCTCTAAAAATAAGCCTCTTGAGCTAATGCATTTTAAAAGGCTTATTTCTGGACATTTTTTTGCCCTTTGTGGGTTACATCTTTGTTTTTAGGATAGGGTGACATAGCCAAGCCATCATCACATTATATTCCATTGGAGCATCCATTTGAGTCATCTTCTACAGCTTGCCTGTGTGCAGCATCCCAGCTCCCATAGCTGTTTGCTATAATAGTTTTATTGCTAGATGCATTGATAAATTATAAGTTTTCTCTATATATATTGTCTACATATACATGGATTTAGACCTCCTCCAAGTGTTCATTTCGAATAATATATAATATGACTTAAAAATAAATGACTCAAATAAAGACAAAAAGTTTGTCTCTCTTATTTCTTTTTATACTTTTTCTTCTTCATTTGAGTGGACAGGAAAGTCAAATTTTGTTAGTCTAGTATGTGTTAAGTTTCATTAATAAAAGCTACTCCTACACCTGTTATAGTCTTATTTCATACACTTTCAGTTTAAATCACCTGAGTGAGGGCCAGATTAAGATGGTGAACCAGGCGCTAAAAATGTTTAAAGATCCAGACAAGACAACAACTGCAGAACCAACCACCAAGCTTGATCCAGTTACAAACACTCAATATATTTACAAGTAAGGAAATAACACTCATTATTGTATTTAAATATCGTAACATTCTTTTCAAATCAAATAATTATATAAAATTAAAATATAATTAAATATTATATTAATTTTTAATACTTATTGCACTAAAATTAATTGAATCAATGGAGCTTAGGTTGACTTGACTTGAATTCAACTTAGAAATTTCAAATAAAATGAATCCAAGTACCGGCTCTGATATTCCGGGTATTGCATCATGAGAAGATCTGGTGAGAAACTCATATGCACCATCTTTTACAATAATCCATACAATATTTGTTTGTTTTTAGTTAATAATTCTATTTCAATAAAAAACAAGTTTTTAGTTAATAATTCTTTTTACTGACATACCACACAGGGAGTGCTGCGCGCTGAAGCTAAGGATAAGGATGAGACAGATGTGTATAACAGCCACATTTCGTCAGTTATGCACTTATGCTAGGCCCCATATGATAAGCGATGAGTCTACCGCCATATACTAGCCACATTGCTAGACTCCGTGCTACTGAGAATGTCCTAACGGAAATATCCAGAATTAACATATAAAATCAGAAATTTGTTAAATGGATCACTTGATCATGTCGTTGTTTATCGTTTCTTTTTTCTTTTTAGAATTGTTTCATCAAAAGATTTGGCAGCTGCTGGACAAAAGAAATTTATTGTGAAGGAGAAAAAGCTCACGAAAATTCCTAAAAGAGTGGTAGAAGAAAGGCTCAAGCAAATGGTGACCTTCAAAGATGATTTAGAGGATGAGGAATTTTTAACTGAGTCACATGAGGTATTACAATTTTATACCCATCTCTTAGTTTTGCCTGAACAGGGACTAAACAATCAGTGCAATACACTTTTAATACTTACCTTACTTAATATTATAAACGAGCAAGTAACTTTGCCTGTCTTTCTGTTTGTTACACTTTTACGTCTAAACTTCTGAACCAACCTTGATGAAAATTGGTATGGAGACAGTTCAAGTCCTGAGAAAGGACATAGGCTACTTTTTTCAACATACTTAACACGCAAGCGGAGCTGCTAGTTCTAAATACGGTTACAGACTCAAATATGAGCAGATAGTTAATCAATATTATTAATGTGTTTGTAAATTTTCATCAGCTCTCAACTAAATTCACAAGGAGTGGGCGCAAAGTAAAGTTACCAAGGCCAATCTTACCCGAGGATTCACTGCATAGATCTAAGAAGAAAAGCGGCACTGTCATCTCCTGCTTCCAGTGTTCTGCTGTAAGTTAAATGTTTTAAATAAATAAATATCTCACAACTTACACACAACGCCATCTAGTCCCAAACTAAGCAGAGCTTGTATTATGGGTAGTAGAATAACTGATACAAATACATATATATACCTTTCTTTTGTAAATACATACTTATTATACATACAAACACACAGACTAAGACACATCCCTATGTTCATGCACACAAAGATTTGTCTTAAGCGGGAATCGAACCCGCAACCTCGGCGTCGCAGACTGGTAGTGTACCTGCCAGAATGGCGGAGTAGGTAGTGGCCTACGTCGCTATGCCGTGATGTAACAACCTTGCAAGGGTACAAGGATGTTCTGTTTAAAATATATTTTTTTTAGGATTTCCATTATGAGTAATTTTACGTATAATACGAGAAATATTCAATATTTTCCACACATTTCCTGCAATCAACAAATACTAACTAGATTGTTATTCAATTTCAGGAATTTAGCAGCTTGTACAGACTGCAAAAACATTACGAAAATCAACCTACCCACATACCAGCTAAGATCCATTCCAATCTATTCCACTGTCTACTGGCGATCATCAAGAGTGGCTCGGAAGGAAATAAGACTAATATCTTTATTCAGCAATTGGAACAATTAATTCTGAAATTAAAATCTCTCTTGCCCTGTTTATTGAAGAAGGTTAATGGATCCGGCGCACAATCTTGTACAATTAATGACGATATTGGCAGGTGAGATACATGATTTAAGATATTTTCACTGTACAAGAAAAGAAAAGTTTGGTTTAAAAAAGTCATTTTTCGTTCTTTGTAAACTCATGTCAGATCTTAATCTCATAAATCGAAAAGATCTCCTTGAGTTTGCACTCAATGGTGGGTATTACTGTAAAATAGTTCCATAGACAAACATGCTCATTTTCGTACAGTTTGAACAAATATATGATTTTATATTTGAGGTCATCTCAACCAAGCTGTTGTTCACTATTCCCGGTGTTGGCCAAAATGAGCAATGGATTTTAGATCAAACAAGGTTATTGGTAGTCAGGCTATTGGCTGAAGCAGCTGGCAATGGCTGAGGTTCGAAGCCTGGTCATAACACTAGGTTAAATAACACAAATTACTAGTATTCTGGTTAACCCCCTCCAGCTAAGATCCTCTTGTGTTAATAATAAAATTCTTCTATATTAAATAACTGTATTGTCCCAGCACGCAATGTCATTATGATATGAATAATTTAAAAATCATCAATATTTTTCAGATTATTTGGCATGAGTCCTGGCAAGTACAACATAGACGTGGAAGCCCTAAATTGCGTTAAAGATAAAAATGGATACTGCATACACAACCCAGCCAAAGTTACCAAACAAAGCAAAGACAATAAACCATCAATATTATCAAAGCATGCTGAACACTTGACGAATCTTGAAAACGATTCGGAGAACTGCGCCAGAATAAATTCTGTTGCAAAATGGCCAACTGTTAGCAAGAGGATCTGGAAAATTAAACAGAAAACACATGAAGCCAAGAAAATGAGATTAAAATCTGAATGTGACACACTCATTGATCTGGGAACAGAAGATTTTGGATTCAAAACTGAAGATATCAACATTGCAAGTACTGTAACCACTGCCCCCGCTGATGTTACAAAACTGCTTGTTAGTACTCAGGACGCAATTGCTGGCTGTCCGCCGTTAAATAAGTGTCAGAGTCAGAGCAATAACTTTCCCATACCTGGACCGAATAAGCCCAAACACAATTACGTACAGTTCCACAGCACTCACTTTGACATCCGATCGTCGCCCATCAAAGCCACACCATCTTCTACAGGGTTTCGTAAATTCCAAATCGATCCTAGCAAATTTAGCAATTACCAAGCACAGGTTATTCGATCTTTAGATATGGTGGACAAGGATAATAAGAAGCTCATTACAAATTCTGATAGCCGTTTACATATTCCTATATCAAGTTCAGATGGCAATGTACGTGTAACTCTGCCAAATACCAGGAATGGCTTACATTGTCATGTATTGCCTGGTTCAGCTAATGGACTAACTGTGTCCATGCCCAATTCGAATACGAACTTACACGTGTCTCTAGCTAATTGTGATAATGCAATGCATGTAACATTACCAACTTCTGGTAATGGTATGAATGTGACATTACCAGCATCTGGTAATGGAATGAATATAACATTACCAGGTTCTGATAGTGGTTTGAATGTTAGTTTACCACCTTGCGACAATAGTATAAATGTAACATTACCAGCTACTGATAATGATCTCTCTTGCAATACATTACGGGGATTTGGCAATTTGTCTAACTTGCAAAACTCAGTGAACGGCTTGCAAATATCAATACCCAATTCTGAGAATGGTTTACATGTTTCTTTACCAAACATGGAAAATAGTTTAGATATTCCTATACCAAATACTGAGGATAGTTTAGACATTACCTTACGGAATTCAGAGAACAATTTACATGATATCTTTCAGGACGATGCAGCTGTGAGTCTTTCGTGTAAAGACTCGAATATAGACCCAGATTTAAAAGAATGGTTAATTAGTACAAGTGACAAATCACAGCAAGGTTTTACGAAATCGAACAGTCTGATCGAACCGGCATTTCTGCATGTTAGCGATAGCGGAGACAAAACCTTGGACAAAAACGTGAGCCGCAATAGCGACATGCCGTCGCTAGACGCGAGCGACAGCCGCCTCTTGTCCAATCAAGGCGAATCAGTATTAAACTTTTTAGAAACATTAGGTAATGAATTAGTTTACCCTGAGACTGAGATTAGGAATAATGGTGTGGACTTCCAACTAGATGGATGGACGTTCCACAGTACATAGTTCAATTAAAATAAGCTTTAGCAATAATTATAATGATGTAATGATTACGTAATTACCTATAATAATAATTGTAGACTTAAGCAGAAATATATATTTAAGTATATTTTTAGAGAAATAATAAATTTGTACTTACTATATGTCCAGTTTTATTTAAAAAAAAAGACAGTTTAATATTATTCAAGTACTATAAACAATATTATTCAGCATCCTGTTGCGGCATCTTGCAGAACTGCACTCGGCAACTTCCCCAACTGTAGTTTAAAGTGCAAACTTCAGTTGGGGCAGTTTACAGTAGTTTACACCAAGTTTGTGACCAGTTTGGAAATAATATAAATATTGTATTCAAAATGACATTTCAATGACAATATTTGTATAAATTGCAGTTGACCAAATCATATCATATCCCATGTAATGCGAATCCGATCGGAAGTCTGATTGATCGGAGAAGATCGGTCATTTGTTATATTAAAATAAACCTTATGGACCGCGAGCCTGTAGCATTCATCAATGTGCAACTTGCTTTCAAGTGTATATTTTGAATGAAGAATAACTTATTTTTGGTGAAACTTATACACAACCATTGTGTCATGGCTAACAGCATAGTTTACATGTAAACTTACTGAAGGAAGGAGATAATTATACTGTATCAAAGCAGGCACACTATCTAATCGTCATAATCTGTTATACAGGTGTCCAACCGAAACTGATTTATTGACTGAAACCGAATAGTCAGCCCGGACCACAGGTTCGGCCCAAAACGAAATTAAAATTTTTGAAGACTTAACAAAAACAACAGTGAAAGCTGGGAGCTTGCACTGTTCTGTTTGTTATAATTTATATAAAGATAGTAATCAAAATAGAAAAGCAGTGAATATTTTGTACTGCAATCTTGAAGGTACATAAAAAGTTTCGGCAACTTTTTGGCCGAAATCGAATCTGCCGTTGGTCACTAGTTATACCCAATCAAGCTTAAAACATCAAATAACTTCCTCTAGATTCTCTAGAAAGGAAATCCATAGAGTGGCATAGAGAAATAGGTTATTGAAAACTGCCATTTATGCACTGTAGGTATTTGGTATACAAGAGGACTAAATAAAATAATTACATTAAATTGACAATTTATTCTAGACTTGTAATGCTGGCCGTTCATTCTTGCTCTCCAAGTTATGGTTAGTAAGTGCATATCCTGTGCCACCTCTTTGTACAGGTATGATGTCTTTTTCTTTGAGTTTGTCTCCTGTGAGCGGGTGAAGCCAGTCTTTCTTTATGATTTTTTCCACACATTCCATTGTCACTACATCACCTGTTGTCCTGTTTACATAAAATTTATGTTATGGAAAAAGGAAACAAAAAGTATATACATACATACCTACATATTTACTGTATTTACATTTAATGAAAAGGGGCCATTCAAATATAACGTAAGCAGATTTATTACAATTATTTACCCCCCCCATCCCTCTTGTCAGCAAAAGTAAGCAAAGCTTTTACCCCCTCCCCCCATGCTTACGTAAACATTTTTCAGATAATAATGTATGCGTGCGGGAATCCCCAAAAATGCGTTTCGTTTTCAAGCATAGACAATGGGAGGGTTGCCATTCGTGTAAAAAAGTAAATAACTACCAATGACGTAATCATCATCTAGACTCCCCTACCCCCCATGTCATCCAAAATAAGCAAAACAGAGAGCCCCCCACCCCCCCATTGTGCTTACGTAATACTTGAACATCCCAAAGATACAACAGTAAAAACATATTTTTTAAGAAATTACATTATTGTGGTTAAATAATTATGACTCCAGTGGGACATGAACCCCCACCTCTAGGTTTTACGTCTCACTTCAGTCATGGAATTGTATTTGTCAACCTTATAAGTTGTTTAGACAATTTCTCCTAACAGGAGGTTAGGTTAAGATCAACTTCATACCATTATTATAGTTATGATGTTTTAAATACTTATAATATTGAAGCAAATCTTAGCTTTTTAACTGAAGTTAATTTTAGCTAGCCTAACTTGCTGTTAGGAAAAAATGTCTTAGCAATTTCGAGCCCCACAATAATTGTAATATTTTTAACCATAATATTGTTTAATAAATGCTATGCAATGTTAAATTACACACCTGATTACTGCACAAGGCACAGCATTGCTCAAAATATCATGAGTAATAGGACACATGTATCTATTTTCTTTTGCAATCAATGACTTTTTGTCACTTGGGTCTTTCACCAATGTCCACTTAACTTCTAATAAATCCTTCATTTTCAAGGGTTTGCCACTCATTGGGCAGTACACATTAGGGTCTGGCTTTTCTACCCTCGAAATCTTAGCATCTGGTAATTGAGATGGAACCCAAAAGCTTGGAAGTTGCTTGTCTTTGCCGCTAGCTAGATTAGACACTGATGAAGATGCTGTAGATGGCCCTGCTTCGTCAGCTTGACTCTTGTGCGAGTTACTGGCAATGTTCTTCTCCCAGTTCATAAATTTTATCAAGTTTGCTTCTTTTTCCGCTGCAGCCAATTCTGCTTTCTCTGATGTGTCTTTCTTTAACTGTTTTTCGTACTTCTTTAGTTTGCGGGTGTATTCGTTCTTCTTAGTTATTATGTACTCCAATATAGCCTCCTTATCAAATAAGTTTCCTTCCTTAGTGATTACAGGATTCCTACATGGCTGTAAAGTTAAACTGCAGCAATCAAAACCTTTGACTGTGTCCTTACCAAGTCTTTCATTTTGGGTACCGTAGCCAGATGCAGCAGCGTCCTTCTTTTTCTCGTGGTAGGTATATACGGCACCAGCTGTACAATTTCTCGCGTGTCGAGTCATGGTAATTATACAAAGAAACTGTTAGTTCTTACAATGTAATTCAATTTATTAAAAAAATTACACACCAAACAATCTAAACATGGCAAATTTGTGAAATTTGGCAATGCTTGACAGATCTAACAATGACAATTTGGTTGCACATAAATGACATAAAGGCAAAAAAGGATAATACCGAGAACTGTTTATTAATACGCGATTCTCACATCGATTACAATTTGATTGCGGTATTATAATAATATCGTTTTCAGATCTAAATGAGTATTATTACCACCCATACCTACATTTTAAATCACTGATATCTTTTTTCTTGAAGACTTTCTTTCAAATGATAAGTTGTAAGGGACAATTTTTATGTAATTATATGGAATACACTACATATTATTATCTCATGTATTTTATTGGCTAAAGAAATCAACTGTATTGTTTAAAACAGCTTGATGAATAACTCATATTTTTTTGTATAGGTTTTTTTTGTCCTCTAAATACAATTCCGTCGTACATTTATTTAATACAATATATAATTAAAGTTTTTTTTATTATTATTTCTTAACATTATATGATATTCTATTACTATCTATTATATTATATATATAATATTATATATTCTTGATAAAGATAATATAAATAATAATTTGTAAAGATACAAATAATACGCATGTATTGCACATATAATCTTTCATCATCAATTACTCTATTGATTGGTGAAAACCGCATTTAAATTCTTTGTTTAGTTTAAAAAATAACTATTCGAGAAAACAACCGCCATGAGCGCCGTGATCGACAACATTGTGATAAATAGTACCTTGCTTGCACTAAGCCAATATTGCAACAAAAGGTACAAATAAACCTTATAAATTATTTTGAACTGCTCATTACGTGCCGCGGAATTTGTGGATCAAAGATATAATATACAACTAGACAGGATGTTTGGTACATCGATTACAAAATTGAATTGGTTTAAAAGTAGTATCTAGTTTTAGTTTTTCATTGCACCACTTTATATCCTAAGATTAAAAAAAAAAATAGTTTTTCAAACAAAACATAAAAAGAAATGAAAAGAAAAATAAATAAAAAGAAAAGTCAGATGCTGGGTCCACACCGAGCCAACGAACGACCAACGAAGGCTAGGGATGTGATAAAGTTATTCGCATCACCTATATACATTACGTTTCATTCGATTTGAATTTGTGTGTAGCTTATGTTTGAATGTGTATTGGACCAAGTAAACGATGAAGACTGACGGGACTCGCGAATAATCCACTCGAAATGGCATCAATAGTTAAAAATAAGTAATTGCCACTTGATTATTAACTTATGTAAGTTATTAATAATCGAATAAACACTAATCGATATATGTCAAGCGAATAATTTTGTAACATCCTTAGCCGTTCGTTGGCCTTCGTTGGTCAGGTGTGGACCCAGCAATAAAAGATCGCAATTTACAGGTTAATACAATCGATTTGTGCTTATATCAACAACACTACACTATTTGCTAATACTCAATGACGTTTTGCCCATAATAAAAAAATACGTTTTGTCACTGTCAGAGTGTCAGACTCACTCAATCAGTCTTTCTTGTGTCTGTTTGTAAACTTGTTTACTTTTGCTTAGCTGTTCACGAGTTTCTCTTTTGGTGCAGATGTTCTTTAGAGGGCAATTAATTTTATATATCATTGAAGTTTGAACACGATAAAATTAATCTGTGATTAAAATTATCTTATCAATTGAATTAAGTTTAATAGCAGTGATAAGGTTTAGTGAGTGTGTGGACTAAATAATTGATTGGATCATAACGAAAATATCGTTTGAAGTGTTGTGTTATTTGCGTGGTGATTACTACAAGTGAATAATGAATTTATCGTTTGCGGGATGTGGTTTTCTTGGTATCTACCATGTCGGAGTTGCAGTGTGTTTTAAGAAGTATGCCCCCCACTTGTTGTTAGGTAAAATCTCTGGCGCCTCTTTTGGCGCTTTGTCAGCTTGCTGTCTTCTGTGCGATCTGCCTATTGGTAAGAATAATGCTATTTTCTTAATTCCTCATTATTAGTTTGTTCAGTCAATACTAAGTAATAGATTTAATTTGGCCCTTATAGCAGGCAACTTAAAATAAACCCTTTACTAAAAACATAACTGCACAAAATATCAGGGTAGAAAAATTATTATCCTTTACCCAAAAAACTCACAATTTTAATTTTTCCTGTTGTAATGGGATATCAACAGAGTAAACAAACCTTTTTATATTAGAAGATTTTTAAGATATAGTCTGTTGACTAGTCTGCTTGGATGATTGTATACCACAGACCTGTAAATAGAGATAGATATGGTGATTAAGTCCAGGGTGCCAACATTCCCAGTGCTTTAATGTATGCATGACATCATGTTGTTCATTTGTTTGAAAGTAGTGAAAAAGTGGCATGCTAGATTTGCATACAGTTGGATGGATTAACATTAGATATCTCTATCTCTGTGTCAGTAAAATTCAAGTATAATCATGTTATCAATGACTCTAAAGTCATTTGTTTATGAATTTTATTTATGGTTACTGTGGGTACTGGGTACTGTTAGCAAATTGACACAGTTGGCAAGGTTCTTAGCTTTAGTTTGTTTAAACTCAACACCTTCGCAAAATTAGTATTATAGTAGATGGTAAATGAGAGAGAGAACAAACAAAGCTACCTTATCAAATGTTGCAATTTTATGTGAAACTTTTTCAATTAGGTCATGAATCTTTTGGTCTGATGGTACCAATAGATTCATGACCTAATTGAGAAAGTTGCACATAAAATTGCAACATTTGATTAGGTTGCTTTGTTTGTTTACAATTGACACCTTCCATTATTTCACATAAAAGGACATTGACCATTATTGTTTGAAAATTTAAGAATGAACATTATGTAGCATTTTGTTTTGTTGCTCTGGCCACTACTTATCAATAAACTGAGCCCCTCCAAAATTGGTCCCGTAAGTCAATAGAAAGAAGGTTTTTGTTGTAAAAATATTTTTTTTTCTAAAACTTGATGTTTAAATACTTGAATTGAATATCATCTAGTTTATATCTAAATAACTGTTTGAGCAACTTTTATGAAATTTGGATTCTAGGTAAGCTATCAGACTTTAATAGATGTGTCATTCTTCAAGTTAGTAGATTAAATAGGTTTTTAGTTGTGAAGGGCTCCATATTAACTTGATTGTAAACCTCATTCATGTAAACACACTCCTGCATTACCAGCTATTTTTTTAAAACTTGTCTGCAACTCTGCTGCATGGTAAAATTGATACTCTTTTTTAAATGCTGTAGTGTTTTGGGTAACCTCTCATGTATTATGCCTTCTATGTCTGTATTTTAGTGTCCTGTTTTGGTTGCCATGCCCCATTTAACATATTTACAGCCTTTATCTTGTACTAACTTATGCCTGGGCCCTGTCCGCAGAGTATATTGAAAAAATATGCTTTGAGTTAATCTTGGCATAAAACCTTCATGTTTAATTTCTTTTTGTGCTTTAAAATAAAAATTCAAGCTGTTCTATTCTTCTAATAGTCATGCTTGTTTGTATAGTGGTTTGAATGTTTATTGCTTAAAGCACAAAAATTAATAAAACAAATTTAAATAAAATTTACAGGGCACATCAGATCAAAAACCTAACCCATTTCCAGTCGACCTGTAATCTTGATATGAATTTAATATGAAATGGCCTATTAGGCGTATAAAAAGTCAAACATTTGGAATTAAGTGGCAATTACTAAAAACCAAAAATAAGTTTATTGAAGTTCGGTAGATGGCGTTGTTCCAATTTCCTGAATCACGCTATGATTATTTAAATTGGTTAACTGGCGGTTACTCACAACACAGAACTCGTCAAAACTGTTTAGGTTACCTTCTCCATTTAAAACTGTACCTAAATTCAAATTCAAATCATTTATTTTCTTAGGCCCCAGGAGGCGCTTGAACACGTCAAAACATTACAAAAACATTTCGACGTGATAGCGGTTCTTACCCTCTCTGGAATTATAAAGACCCCGAAATATCCCAAAAAAACCTGTCTTCGGACCCTCCAGTACTTGTTCATGTGTATAATTCTTAGTAGTCAGGTTGTTGCCAGTCTGTTGATTGCTGAATAAATTACGCTGCCTTGTGTGGATTAGTACACTATACTCATTTCCAATATCTTACGGAATACATATTCGATGACTAGATACCAGCACGAGGATCTCTTGAAGGATAAGTGGTCCACGACAATAAGCTTAAGAGACAAAAAGGATACTTTTCATGTATGTCAACGTTAGTTTGCGTATGGCTGTAATACCGAATAATTAACAAACAATACACAATCGAATGCAAATTAATACAAATACATCTAATACAAGAACGTTAGCACGCAAGTATATTACATTACATTTCTGCTCCATTTCCTGCGCCACTGAACGATGTAATTGGAATTCCGTAGGTGAAATCACAAGCGATGTGCTCAGGGTCGTCAGCGAAGCGAGGGCAGGTTCCCTCGGGCCTTTCAGTCCGTCCTTCAACATACAGAACGTGCTCCTCGAGGGCATGCAGAAGTACCTGCCCCACGACGTCCACAAGATCGTCAGCGGCAAACTACACATTTCCCTCACCAGGGTATATGATGGAAAGAACGTCATAGTCTCCGAGTTTCCTACTAGAGAAGATTTATTACAGGTAAGTGCATGTATAGTGTTTATATTTTTAAATTTTATTAACAAACTTTTTGGTATTCTGTACCTAAACGTCATTTCTTAGTTTAATCTTGACCATAGATAATACATATAAACTGATCTTGACTAAATTTAGTTTTATCCACGCAAATTGATGCACCGCCCTTTGATGATGGAACTGTTTTCACACTTAACTGTCATACAATTAGCGGGAGCTAGGTATACTTAAAACAGCTAGAATGAAATAATCCTTGCTTTTAGTGTAGGTAATATCCGCAATAGAGATTATAAATCACGACGGTTTATATTTATCATTTGTTTGTATTATCTTATCATTAGTTATCATTTACCGATGACGATATTGCAACGAGATAACATCTAAGCATTTGCCGCCTAGCGCCATTATTACTCATATTTCAATAGGGAAACCTACCCTTAAGTTATAAATAATCATGGGTAATGAGTTATCACTTTTTCAAAGGAACATACAGATATTATCGGCCGAATCGGCGCATTTGACACAGAGATGCTGTCTGTCGCCGCTATGCTCAATACCAGTCAATGCTGCCGCTTTTGGTGTTGATGTCCTGCCCAATATACGACTGCTATAATGTGCTTAATCATTAAAATCTACGTGGGTATTCATTTGATTAAAGTTATCATCGGTATAATACCTTAAACTTTAATATATTTTGCTTTAGATTTTATCTACCATAGGCGTCAATAAGCTACAATGTTCGCAAAATAGATTTTGTACCACTGCCACACCCTTCTTCTTAACATAGGCGCGATGATAATATGTCTAATGTTCACTGTGATATACAGGCCCTGCTAGCATCATGTTTTGTACCAGTATTCTCGGGGCTGCTCCCGCCCCGTTTCCACGGCATACGGTACATGGATGGCGGGTTCAGCGACAACCTTCCAGTCCTGGATGAGAACACCATCACCGTCAGTCCCTTTTGCGGGGAGAGCGATATATGCCCCAGGGACTTGAGCTCACAACTCTTTCACGTAAGTATACATAATATTTAAAAATGTTTTTTGTATTTTTTAGATTTGTTTACACACTGCTGTTATCAATTGAGCCCTGGGTCCATAATAAGGATTGCAGTTACCGTTGATTTACAATTGAAAACTGATTGTACCGGAATTACCGTTTTCTGTCAATCGACGTTTAAAGGGTAACACTAAGAACGAAATTGCAATCACTAATCCAAAAGGAACTCATGTGCTACCCACTAAGTTTCAAGAATTAAATTCGACACTACCCCCAACAGGTAAATTTAGCGAACACCAGCATAGAACTATCGAAGCAGAACATGAACAGATTCGCGCGCATTTTGTTCCCGCCAAAACCTGAAGTATTGAGTAATATGTGCAAGCAAGGCTTTGACGACGCGCTGAGGTTCCTGCAAAGAAATAACATGATATCTTGCACGAGGTGTCTCGCTGTTCAGTCCACGTTCCAGTTACAAGATGTGCTTGATGATACGACCTACGAATACGTCCCCGATTGCGAAGAATGTAAAACACACAGACAAGTATGTAGCAATTTCTTTATTAGAAAAATCCTTGCTTTGCCTTTTGCTTGCAGATCCAATGTAGACAATCATGCCAATATCCATACATAGTAAAACAACTTCACTCTCGGCAACCAGTCGGAGCCACCCATTTCACCCATAAAGAGCGACCTCTGGTGGCCAGGCTTTCAGTAATCTGTCCGATTGAAACAACGGAAATCAATTTACCGTAAAATCAGTTTCGTTTGCATTAGTAGCTCACCAAGGCCTTTGCAATATTAAGACATTTCTTTATTTCATAGCACGCTCTAGTGGACGACCTACCGGACACGGTGATGACGATATTCCAGAACGCGATAGACTCGGCGAACAATGGCGTGGTAAACTGGGTGATGCGACAGAGAGCAATGCGGTACCTCACACTGTTCACGCTGCCCTACAGAGTACCCATCGATATCATGTACGCCACATTCACCAAGTGAGTATAAACAACTGTTTCTATATTTAGGGACAGATGCTTCACGTCCTGATAGTTAAGTGCCTGTTAATTCTGTTTATATACATTTTATTTTATCACAAATAAGTGCCGGTGAAACTGTTCCTTGAGCTTTATTTGTGATCGCTAGACTGTAACTATTTATATTTGCATATTGCGTAATTCTTGAGTAACTTCGTCTTCACCATGAATAGATAGAACGATGTGACAGTCTTGAGCTATTTTTGACTGCTTCTAGGAGTAAAAATTAGCAAAGAAAGAAAGAAAAGAAAGAAAGAAAAGAAAGAAAGAAAAGAAAGAAAGAAAAGAAAGAAAGAAAAGAAAGAAAATTATTTTAATTACTAAACATAAAAAAAAGAACAGTATATAAAAAAATTAAAATGAACAATAATATAATAACAAAGTCAAAAGTCACATCATTCACGAGTATCCGAAGAATCGGGATATCGTGCAGCGTTATGCTTTACAGCGATTGATAAGGACTGTCACGGCGTTCTATCTATAGACTATAATAGACAATGCGTGTATACCAATCCAGTACCAAAAAATGCTTCATATTTTTTTACAAAGGCAAAAAACGCCTTAGCTCGCGTGTAAGTTTTATTCTCGTAACATGGCTGGACAAGATTTCACCAAATTAAACCCTACCCGTGGAAAGAAAGTTATGCAAAACCAGTCTCCGTACTGATTGACATACTTTAGTACTTACTTAGTTAGGGTCTTTACGCTATAATCATGTAGTGAATCGTCGCGCTACTACACACCCACAGTTTTTATATAATAATTACGCGTGGTACGGCGATGATAATAATTAATATTAATATTAAAGAATTTTCAAAATCATAAAAATTGGTTAAGGCGTTTTGGAAGAATTCGATAACTAACACTATATATATTTTTATATTAATTAGATAATATCTATCAACTGCCTTGTTGGTCTAGTGGTTAGTGCATGCGCCACTCACCGCGTGTTATTTGGGTTTTTATCGTCAGAAAATGTTGAATAACATGACAGAGTTGAATTTGTGCCGGGTGTATAGCGATAAGCTCACCCCCTATCACATGGGAACTAAACATAACAGGTGAAGTGTAGGTGTTATACACCAATGCCACACCGATCTGTGAATATAGGCATGATGTTATGTTATCTTATTTGTAAGGACAAGCTATAAGGTTTGATCGCACGGTTTTATGCTTATTGGATCTTTAAACGTCATAGAATTGTGCCTAGGTCCTTTGAAATATTAATTTGCGGGGATTATAGCTATACACAGAGATACAGGCATAGAGAGTAAGTAAAACAGGACATCAAAGAGATATTTAAGATTTTAGTACAACTTTCTTAATATCAAATTGGATTTAAATATAAATATTATTATTAAGATAACACTTCAACTATTTATGTTTATTTCTACGCACGAGTACACCAACCAAATGATTGGAAAAACTTAAGTGTTGATTACCAGATCATTGTTTTTTTTTTTTAAGGAAATGGAACTAATAATAACTCCTGTGTCGCGGGGGTGTTCATAAACATGCATTTTACACACACAGCACACCCAGAGCACTCTTAATTTAATTGATTTGATTTTTATCTTAAAATACGTTTGATTTAAGATGAAAAATTAAAATCAATAAACAAAAGAGTTGGGTAACAGTTTGATTAACCGTGCGTGGTCGCGTGCGAATCGTGCGACGTTATTCATATTCCCACTCTGCACTGTGCTGACTTATCTACACGGTGTAACACAAAATATAATAGTTATATTTAATGCATTTATGTCAAGGACATGCCCATTGTGATGAAATTGTTTTACTTAGCTTATTTCAATCATTTTAGTCATTCATTCTTGTATCGCTTGTTAATTGTAGGACAGCGAAATAATACCCGTGTAAGTCTATTTTAGCAATTTAATTGAAACTACTCGTCAGGCGATGCCTTCACCTCTCAGTGAAAACACTGGGCGGATTCTAAAAAATGTCAAACCTGTGGTGTGATTCTGTAAGGGAAACTGTTAATTGCGCCAATTTAGTGCACCCTTGCCGACATATAAATACGGTCGATATGTGATTGCCAGAAATTAAAACTTCGTGTGATACTATTTATGGAATACCCATGCGGGCCTTCAAATCTGCTATTTCAATAATGTCATAATAACTGTCACTTTGGGTAATCTGCTTAATCTTTCTGTACCATATTAAACACTTGCGTGTAAAAAAGAACCAACCATAGATTTGGCTTTGGTATGTAATTTTTAAGGGTACACTACATAAATACGAAAAACTTTATTCCGAAAGTCACCATCACGAATTTCAAAATACCGATATTCATAATTCCGAATGGTTCAAAATTCCGAATATAAGAACTCCGACTTATCATTACTCCTATTTTTATAAATACTACATTTTAATATTCCTAACGTTTATAATTACTATTAGTGAAATACCGAATTTCAATAGATCGAATAATAAAAAGTCCGACTTAATGATAATTCGAAACATCAAAAATACGAATACCGATTATTTAAAATACAGATTAATGCGGTTACGTATTGTAATATCTAACAGTATTCTATCTATTTTTGAAATAACTACGGTTGATTTATATATGTTTATAACACATATTGGTGAACTCAAGTACTGTTTTATTTACATAATGTCGATTAAACTAAAATTAATCTCACTAACGAACGATTAACCTAATGATTTTTTAAAATATTGGATATTTCCACTACACATGAAATATCTAATGGACGACTCGCCTACTAAAATTAAGGCTTCTCCAATAACTAAGACTTGTCAATTAATTCAACATCATTTGGCATCTACTAGTGCTGACATTTCAATTAATTTACCATCAAAAGATGCCCTGAGACAAATAGTTAATCGTGAAAAAAAGAAAGCTATGTTGACTATTAAAGAACCAACAAAATTTGATTTTGTAGCTAACGAAAAAGCAGTTACAACTGGAGACGGGGAATTATTTTTAATTAAAAGCAAAGTTTTCGGAAATAAAAGAGTAATGCTGTTTAGCACTAAAGCCTTAATGACCTGAATGTTATGGCATTTGATAGTTACAGCTTACAATGATTAGACAGGCACTTCGCCGGCCGCTGCCGCGGCACGCTCGCTTCGCTCGCTCGGCTCGTGCGTTGTCTTTCATGTTTCTAACCTAACCTACCTATTAATTTTTATAATTATTTTAAACTTTCTTACAAGCAATTTTGGTGGGAAATGATGTTATGGCATATGATAGTTACGGCTTACAATGATTTTACTGGCACTTCGCCGGCCGCTGCCGCGGCACGCTCGCTTCGCTCGCTCGGCTCGTGCGTTGTCTTTCATGTTTCTAACCTAACATACCTATTAATTTTTATAATTATTTGAACCTATTTTACAAACAAGAAAAGGAAATTCTTCGGCTTACTGGCCGGCTTCGCCGGCCAGCCTCAGCCGCGGCGGCGGGCCTTGAAACCACCTGCTCCTCGGCTCGCGGGCCGCCCCACCCCTCCGCGCCTACGCGGGCTTAAATTACACTCTAGGGTAGGGCAGACAAGACTGCGTGAAGTCGGTTTTGCAGCGATTCGTTTCTGTTACAAAATTTTTTGGCACAACATGTTGACGGTTTAGTTTATTCGAAGTATTGAAAATCGGAATGTAGTTTTTCGGACCGAGAACCTTCCGAGAATTTGATTCTTCGAACGTATGAAAATCGGAAAACTAACAAATCGCAATATCGACTTTCGGTAAAATAAAATTCGTGATTTTTAATAATAGACATTATGATTCTTAGGTGTTATGAAATTCGGACATTTGAAAACAGGAACATCAAAATTCGGAATTAAATATTTCGGAGTATTTGGGTGTCCCCAATTTTTAAACATACGAACGAAGCAAGTAATAAAAGCTTGTAATAAGATTATGTTATTATAAACTTTAAATACTTAGTAAAGGTAGGGTTTTATAAATTTAATTAATACATTTAAAAAATAAAAGATAAAAACAAGATCGACACGAATACTCAAACACCCTCGTTAATTTTAAATAACATATTGTAGTTTTCTAAGAAACAGTTGAAAAATTATGGGAATGACAGGATTTGAACCTGCGACCTTCTGCACACCGGGCAGTAAAGTCCTGGCAAGAGGCGACCGAAGCTGTTTGTTTAAAGCGACTGCCCGGTGTGCAGAAATTTACTGTTTCAAATCCTGCCGGTGCCATCATTTTCTTTACTGTTTCTTAGTATAATTCGCTAAGCATAGCTAATTGCTATAATGAATAAGAAGTTATAATGTAGTATTGCCTGCTTGTTCCATCACTAACCTGTCATCGCTTTTTAGCTATGTCGGTGATAAAGTAGAAGTGCACGCTGTCCAGTACCAGGTGGCAGGGAATGTGCTCGTGCGTAGAAAGAGGTGTGTCCGACACAACAACGTTATAACTAGGTCAGTCACGTTTTGTACATGGTGAGCGGTCTGTGTCGTGTGTCTCGTGCTGTCTGGTTAAGAGGTGATTTGGTGTTCAGAAAACTAGTGGAATACATTCTGTTACTGATATAACTTTTAGGTATACTAATAATTAACTTAGTTTATTGCATTGTGTGCCTACGTATCGCTCGCCAATTATATATTTTGTTGTAAGATAATGAGAAATACCATTTTGTTGTGGTTGTTATAAACCAAGCTGTTTCTGGTTCATCCAATCTGCGATCTGCTTCAATGAAGAGCTTTAAGAGCTTTCTAGAGCATTAAAAGATGCCTTTTGACTCGACACAATGTTTGCTTCCATCTTGACGTCAGTCATCATTAGTGTTTACATAAACTTGACGTCTTAACCCATTTGACGCACACATTACTTTATTTATACTTAGATACATGCAACATTATCCTGATAATTTAAACAATCATGTATATCGTATGATTTCTTACTTATCTTTCACATTGTTCGAATAGGTCAAAGCCGCATGTCAGATTTTGACGTCAAGATCTTTATCCTAAAAGGTCATGTAGTTAAAAAAATATATGTTATGTAAGCGTTTGAAGATCGCAACGTTTTGCGAAAGTATTACATAAATGTTTTACGTTTATATAATGATATCTGAAATTATTGTTTATGTTAGTATGCGTAGCTAAAAACACGTAAAGAGTTATTCACGTGTTTTTAGCTACGTAGTTTTGGCTCGTATCTATAAAGTGGAACTGTTGATGAACCAGCATGAACTATCGTCAGATTGAGCCGCACAACTCATTTGCTTGAATGCCCGTATTGCCCCTTTATCTTATTAATAGACGATCAGCTCGCTTAGCACGGCTTGGTTCTCTTGACATTAAGATTAGACTGTGACGTAGTTATTAACATAGAAATTCGTATTCATAAAAATGTCAATTCAATTTGTTTTTTGACGTTTCTATTCTATGTTGATTGATTTCCTTGAAAGTTCATTACCACCATGATTTTTTTCGTTATTGTTTGTCAATGGTTTGCCTTTAGGGGCCTTACTTCTTCAGAAAAAAAGAACTTCCACTTTTAAAATTAAAATAAAATATATATTTATGGGCTCCCATACAATAGACATAACTTTTTTTAGCATTATCTATAAAAACTATAGATGGCCGACTCCCACATGGCCGGTTGTGAGTTGTTGTTGGAATGTATAATTATTTTTCTCTCTAGCTTCAACATAGTCATTCTAATATTTGAACTGGCGCACGCAGCCTAGTTCTCTGCCTTAGGATTAGCCCTGCCGGGCAAGCTCAATCAGGTACCTAAGTATACACCACGCCAACGTACTAAAAAGGGACATAAAACACTACAAAGATTTTATGAATATTTAACAGAAATTGTCAAAACGTTTGGCTTTGTTCATAATAAAAGTGGACGAATGTTTCGACCTCGGCGGTCGGCATTATCAGTATATTAAATAGGGTATTATGAGTGATAAGCCTTTGTCCGTCATGTACATATTTCCTGTTGTGCAATTACTACTGACTAGCCAATAGATGATTCTATAGTGACGCTAGTTGTAAACAACTTAACTTCTCTATCATTAGTATCTAACAGAAGTATAAGATGAAATAAACTTGAGTCACCATAATATATATGATTATGGTGGATAGGACACACATACTCGGGCTCTTCACTCCTTGGCAGTTCGCATAATGAATGTAGCTAAAACGCATCGTGCGCATTTGAGGACTGCCACCATGAAGCGAGAGTGCCGTTTGTCTGAAAGATGGGGACTGAGGAATAAGGTTGTGCAGTTACTCGATAAAAGAACGATAGGGTAGCAAATTTGCGACGAAGCTACAGTCTTTGAGGTCGATCATTGTCAGACCGTCTTCGTCGATATAAATGTTTCAGGATCTTTGCGACCGTTTATCGTGAAGTCACATGTTCGATCCTCGGGACGGGCAAAATTGCTAACGAAGTCGCGGGAACAGCTAGTTTTCGAATATGTTAGCTAATGGAATTTAATGTGCACTTTCTTTCACCAGGTTCGTGACCTGCACGCCTCGGATGAGCAAAGGCATTTGGAAGCTGAGTCTGAACATGCTGCAGCAACTCCACGGCTTCATATACGCCACCCACGATCGGTCCGAGGCGGCGGCCAGGATATACTACAAGCTTACCATGGACGGCAAGATGGACGCCAACGATGGCAGACAACTCGACAGGAGGTGAGTTTGGACGACTGAAATTGACGGTGTATTGGACGTGACTGGTGGTAGAGCTCTTAGGAACGTGCTCGAGGTTCGAAGCACCACCCTTTTAACCTGCCAAATCGTAGTGCTATCTATCCTGTGTTCCGGTTTGTTAGAGAGCTTAGATCCTGACACATAAGACAGAAACGTAGTCTTCAAAAAATGACGCATCTACAATCTGCTTTTGTGGATAATTGCTGTTTACGTGCTGTAGTTACCGCTGCCCGTTTACTACATTAGTGAAACCTTAGTTTTAGAAAGAAAAAAGTACTATGATACTTTTCGTTTGAAATAGTCATAGATGATAAGGTAGCTATCAGTTTGTTTTAACATTTACCATAATTTTGAATGAAATTAAAAATTGGTCGTGTAATGAACTGAAGGAAATTAAAATTTTCGACAAAACTTAGTTATGTTTATTTAGAAGCAAGCTTATAACGATTCCGGTTCAAACTCCATAGCATTGTTTGTTGACATTCAAAAAACGACCGTATCACGTGTTTGTTTAAGTTCATTATTACTTATCGATAATACTTAATACTTCTTGTTAGAGCTATGTTTATTCATCACGTAGATTTATTGTACATATGATTAGTAAATATGTAGATTATGAATGATTGACGATATGCAGTTTTTTAGCAAAGCACTGATAATATTGTTGTGTGTTTAAGAACGTGTTACACTCTTTTTATTTCGACTGCTGTCAAATGTTACAACGCTTTATTTTAAATCAATTGAATTGATTGGTTTTAGGCTTAGTTTTAGATTATTAGTTAAATTAAATGGATGACAGCATGACTCTGACTTAAGATCGAAGCTTTAGTAAAACTTAGAATTTGATAAATCGATCGCCATGGACAATAGAGATGATGACTGAGCTCGCAAAAGTAATAAAATGAATACCTTATATCAAAGTAATTACACAATTACAATTACATACAAAAATGAAGATTAGTCATCAGTCATGCCTATTGGACATAGGTATATAACAGATATATAACAGTTGTAGATGAGCTCTTTGCTATGTAAGCCAAGTTTCTAAAAACCACACACTGCCTTGACGCCAGTCAGGGTTTTATATCTGTGCGGTTTATCACTTAGCTGAGATTATCTTAACATGAATTGTTAGTCTAAGAGGCTTGAAACAATATCTTTGTCTAATTCTCCATTCAAAACTGTTAAAGGGCTTGATCGTATTCGAGTTACTAATATCATTTCATTTATTCATTTGTGGATCATAGGTTAGTATTACAGTTCTTAAATTTAATGTTATATAGTACGCTATGTCCTACCACATGCTGCGGTGTACAAGTTTATTTATTATATTAAAAAAAATATATATTATATTATATTATTGATTAATAATTTGTATTATTTACATAGCTCCAATTCATTTACATTAAACAATAATAATATTAATAAAAAAATTTATCATTCAAAAGTCGTCAATATGCTTTATGTAACAAAAATTTATTGAGCTTACCTTTGAAAGATTTTGTACAATTTATTGCTCGTATTTCTTTAGGTACTTTATTATGTTTTTAAACTTTCGCGATTTGAGAACATTCGAAACGTCGAGCATAGGTAAATAAATACCTATGCTCGACGTTTTGAATGATTTCACCAGTCGGCTCGTGACCAAGAATGAGGCAAGTCATTTGAGACGTCGAGCATAGGTATTTATTTACCTTTATAATAATTACGCGATTCAGACCCGTTGTCTAATTTTTGAAAAATACTTTATTATATATAATCGGTGCCATACAAAAAATATACTTGCGCGCAAAAGTTGTATTTTAGATGCCACATGTTTTAGGTTAGCTTCACGTCTGGTACCTGAAGGGTTTGCAATAAATAAATGAGGATTACTCTTAACAAACGTTGCAACTTCGCATATATATAAACACGGCACCGTCAGGATTCCCAATTCTATAAATTTTAGTTTACAAGATTGCTTTTTCTTAAGACCTAGAATTGAGCGAATACATCTTTTTTAAGCAACAAGTACACGTAATTTGTCTGTTGAATACCCCCCAAAATATAATTCAATACCTTATAATACAATACACATGCCCATAGTATGCAGTCATTACTGTTGACAGATTGGCCAACTCAGCCAGTTTATATAGAGCGAACGAGAATTTATAATTTTTTTAACAAAGATTATATCAATATGTATTTTCCTATTTATCTTATCATCTATTATATGGTATCCTCATACTCTAACGCGCATAAAATCGCGGGGAGCAGCTAGTCCGGTAAGAAATCAGGCAGAGAGAGAAGCGAGTGTAAAAAAATACAAACTCTATAATTCATATAGCAGAATTGCGCTCTAAAACTAGTGTCACGGATGTAGGGCAAAAGTCAGCCAGGCTAAAGTGGGACTGGGCTGGCCACGTTTGCTGTATGAGCCCAGAGAGGTGGGCCCAAAAAGCGACCAACTGGGTACCACGTGACGGTCGACGGCGACGAGGAAGGCCCAAACGGAGATGGCGGGATGACTTGGATGCATTTCAGAACGATTGGCCAGATATAGCAAATAACAGAAAGACTTGAAAGTCCTTTGCGCAGCAGTGGGACACACCCGGAGGCTAGAAAAAAAATTACACATTTAATTAATTAATTACACAAGAAATAAATAAAATAATCAACATCCAAGTGTATGCTTGTTTGTTAGTCAATTGTACCATCCGCTGTTATGCAATCAAAAAGTAAGTCGGAATGGTCACGTAATAAAATAATATATTCTGATATAAAACTAAAATTTTGATACAAAGAAGAAATAAGCAGCAATAGCAATTACAAAACAGCTGTTGTTTATAAACTGATAAAGGATTTAATTACTACGTTTCAAATAAATAATGATATTAATGGAATAGGCATTTGTTTTACAATAACACTGTAGTGTAGTTAATAAATTATTGCAATTATATTTCAAGATTCTAAGCAAAATATTCTTCTAAGGGAACAGAGTGGAGACGGTGCGGTTTGGATCAGTCCGTAGTTGACTAAAACATTTGGTTTCAGACCAATAGGATGAGAAATATACAAAATATTCTTAATCCTATCCGCTTGGTTGCACTCTGCAAATTTTGCTTTACTAGCCAATAAATAGCCTTACTAACACTTTATTGTCCACTCAAATGCAATTCATTTTTGGAACGTATTTTATGACGAGCAGGCCAAACTGTAGCATTTGAGTGGTGGCAACACGTCGTCACGGCCTTTGAACATTGTTCCTTGATAGATAGTTTATTAATGCGTGTTCTCCGAAGATATTTACTTAGTTAATTAATTAGTCTAACTACTTATATTACGAGTGTGACAGTTTCTGAGGTATTTGGTTATGTAGATGTCGGTTACTCTCTCACCCAAAAACTACGATGCTGTGATACACATGTTGTTTATAGCTTAGATTATATATTTTTTTTACTATCCTACGTGAATGTCCAACTGCTGAGCAAAGGCCTCCCCCCATGACTTCCATGTCTTTCTGTTATTTGCTATCTCTGGCCAATCGTTCTGAAATGCATCCAAATCGTCCCGCCATCTTCGTTTGGGCCTTCCTCGTCGCCGTTGATCGTCGCGTGGTACCCAGTTGGTCGCTTTTTGCGCCCACCTCTCTGGACTCATACGCCAAACTGGGCCAGCCCAGTCCCAATTTAGCCTGGCAGTCTATATATAGGCTAACTTTTTTTCAAAATATCATGCGGGTGCTAGTTCATAAACATTTTCATAGTATTGTGATGTTTAACGAGAAATACAACAACATAATAATATGAAATCTGAAAGTAAACCATTAAAAACGTTAATTTGCGTAACCAGTTTTAACCAAGTGAACATAAATTGGTAAGTTGAACAATACCATATTCTTTCTTTTAGAGGCATGCAGATACAAAATGACTGGAACAAAGGAAGGCCAGCATTTGATTGGCACAATACGAGGCGCTGTTATCCACTGCCCCATTTCTTGTGTTCGTCATCGCGCTATCGTTATCGCGCCGATAGCTTCAATACATAACATTTAGTTGTTCATTTGCGTTAATTGTACTTTTATGCATTGAAATTGATAGCGAAATGGACAGACAATTTTAAATTCCCACGGTACAATGCATGTAGTCATTAAGCTTGTAGTATTTCGACGTAATGCTCTGGCAAAATGGGATCAAATTAAGAATGAGTATTTTACAGGAGGCCTGAATGTTGCATGTGATGGCAAAACTGAAAGTGTATCGTTTAACTTGGTATGGGCATGTGATGAGAAGGGATGAAAGTCATGTGACTAATAGAGTGATAGTAATAGCCCCAAGAAAATATGGAAGGATTGCGTGAAAGAAAATATGAAAGAGAAGGGAGTGAGTGATAGCGACGGCTGACAGCGAAGAATGAAGGTAAAAGACAGTTTTGACTGTTTACGATGTGGTTTCTATGCTTTATGTCCAATTTCTTTAGTATACACGAATATAATCGCTTCGTTTTCTTCGCTTATAGCAAGGACAACTTATGTAACGAAACAAAAAAGCGTCCTAGTCGCATCCTATTAGCCTAAACTTGTATAGATAGAAGAAGAAACATTATTATTATAATCATTGACACGACAAAAAGAAGAAGAATCTACAAATAAAGGGTGTTATAATACCAAAATCGATCGACGTCGAACAGCACAGTGTTGCGCTCTTATTGGCTCTTTAAACGTCAAATGGATCGACCGACTTCGGTTCAAAGAAATTTATTTTCTCAAAAGAACTACATAGTTCGCTTAACAGGGAAAAACAAACAATTTTTGAGTAATAGGTCTTAAAAAATATTTTATAACATGACTGTGGCTTAAAACTGTTTCTTAATGTGTTCCTCCAGACGTTTTTTAAATAAAGTTATTGTTTTACTGCTGGTTATCTCTTCAGGTAATCTATTATCACAGATAATATAATACTAGTACAGATACCCAATCTCATACAAAAAATTGACGCCACCCTAAAAAATATTATTCTGGGGGCTATTTTAATTCATTTTTTATGCCAATAGATGGCCGTACTTGTGAGTAGTCTCAACCGCGCTACCTCAACGCCATCTAGCTTTTGCAAAAGGTAACATCAGGTACATGACGTCCTTGTGTGCGTGAGAATGTGTCTGTGTGCGTGCCAAAGCTGTCAATATATTATTATCTGCATGTGTGCGTGTCAGTCAGTATGTACATTACCATTACGTTTGACCTTCTACAACGCTATAACACTGCTGCATTCAAAATATCAAACGATATTTTAAAGTTTAAAAATTTAAAGTTTTTTTAATGAAATGTAATGTAATAAAATAATGATTACTTTCTATTGCAATTGATTTTGATTTAGACTAAACTAAAAAATATTATTATAAGGGAAGTGTCGCTAAAACGAGCAAAACAAAGGTATCGCGGTAAAGGGCGTCCTTGTCGCGCTCACTTGGCGTGAGTCACAAACCTTTTGTTCAAAACCTTGAACCTTTTTTATTTAGTCGTATTTATTTCGGAATGTTAGTACTCAATAAAACTTTTAAATCAAATTCAACTCATTTATTTCAAACGGGTACAGGCACATAGTTATAAATAGATTTTTTTTTAAATAGAGAATTCAGAATCTATGTCTGTGCCACTCGAGGAACTTTAACTTTCTGAAGTGTCTGTTACATGTATAATAAAGCGATTGGCTGTTTTGTCTATTTGATGGTCAAGACCTCTAATCACGGCTGCTCCTTTTTTGACGTGCTCGACACAATTTTGCCATTTTTCAGGCGTTACCTGATTGAAGGCATCATTAAATAATGTTTTAAAATCATTTAATTTAAATGTAGTAGGTGTTGTGTCGAGCAACGTGACTTTTAGTGTCCGCCCATCATACGAGCTCTATTGGATTGAGCACCCCTGACTCACTCTGACGTCACACTCAGCGCCGAGTATGCGGGCATATCCCAAAAAATCTTATTTTTAGTTAAGAAATTAAAAAATTCGGTTATTTTATAATTAATTGTTTACTTCTATGAAAATTAGTTACAGCTAAATAAATAAATGTAATAATGGCATGTTCTTTGATTGATACATAAGTTGAAAACTTATACAATTTATATAATTTATAATATTTATAAATTATTTATTTTTGAATTACGTAAACAATAGCAATTACATATTATTATTTCATTGTTTTAATATGTATTTTTGAACATGAAAAAAATACCACAAATTATGCCCCTAATTTACGTATTTCTTACTTAATACCTTGCGATAAGAGGTGTTTGATTAACCGGTATTATGAAACTCGATCGATGCAGTAATTAGCGACAGTTTTTAATGACCGCCGATCGCTATCGTAATTTTATTGACTTTTTGGTAGAAGTCGGATCAATGACTTTTATTCTTTACTTATCTATCTGGAACTATAGAAGCGACTATAGAACATTCACAGTTCGCGCGCTGTTATAAGTTTCAATTTTGCGTGCACGTGGTCGTGGGTACCTCAGGCGAGCTGTAGGTATAATTTTTACATTTACTTGACTTACGTTTGGGAGTGAATCTTCTGTTGTTCCCAAGGACGATAATAATATAATACCTACTTAATGTTGTTACTTATTTTGCCTATACCTACTTCAAATAAAACGTCTTAAGTCAAAAAAAAAGTTGCAAAAGAAAATCTTTATTTATTTCTGGTAAAGTTTGATCGAAAAATCTAAAATCTGTTTATAAAAACGTGCAATCATGTTTGCTTAGCATTGTTCCTACAACTGTCTTCGTTCGCAAAAACGTATTTTTGTAGCAATCTTATTATCGAAATTTTTAGCTAGACTAAGATTGCTTTGAAGGAAGAAGACAAGGGAGGTTTTAGTCATATCACTCAATACAAAAAACATGTATGTAAATACCCACTAGTGTATCTAGGGGTGCGCTTTGTTTTTCATAAAAAAAAAATCTTCATAAAATCGCAATTATTTTCCGAAGAAAAATATTATTAATAACAAATTAATAACATTTTTCTTCATACTCATTGGCATTAATAATATTGTTTTTCATTCACATCTTTTATACTATTTTTTTCTTATATTATAGTTTTTCTTAATGATACCGATCATTCTTTTCAACTCCTATAATTATTTTTATTTATACATTTGTTTGTTCTTTTTTTTATGAATTTCTTCATTTGAGTGTTACGTTATTTACTTTATTGATATCCATAATGTCAATATAAATATATCATTTATTTATTTATTTAATTGTAAAAAGATCTGAAAAACATCTCGCATAAAATATCCACAAGAGCACACAAACAATCCGAAAACTTCTACCGAAGTGAAGGAAACACGCGCCCGTTCCTTTGTAAATAAACAACAGAACGGAACAGAACGTTTCGAACAGAAACAAAATGTTTTTCTGCAATGTTACTCAATAACATTGCAGAAAAACATTTTGTTTCTGTTCGAAGTACATCACATGACAATTGATATCTATATTATTTTAGATTAATAAAAAAATAAAATACATTTGATTACTTACATTATTAGAAAAACATGTATTTAATATATAATTTAAAAAGTTCGATGATGATTTTATATCTAACTATTATTGGAAGGCAATCGTAGCCTCAGAAACTAAACGCGTCATCGTAAGTGAATGTCCATTAAATTAACATGTTGAGTGACAAAAGCGTCGAACTCTAATTTGTTTATAACTCAATATACACTCACACACTCATACAATGTTAAAATAAAATTGAAATAAGCGCCATCTATTAGCCACAAATAACCTAACCGCATGAAATTTTTACATTTTGTGCCGTATCCAAGACGGCGACTGAAGAGATAAAGACATTGATTTCTTTTTTCTCTCAAATCACTTTGAAATAATCGAAGAATACTTTTAACGTTTTATATATACGTGCTTTATTTTTTAAAAATCATATTTTGGTCAAAAGTTGAACAATAGCGTTTATAACAATTTATTATTTTTGCATTGCTACACATAACGCCATCTATGGAATTTTTTAAGAAGTAAAAATCTAATGTTCCTAATGATACCCCATGCTATTATATAGCTGCGCCCCTTCGTATAGTATATTCTTCTTCCCGTAGTTGGTTCTGGGTTTCTGGAGTTCTAGTTTGTTATGTCGTCTGGTGTTATATTTGTGGGTTTTTTTTTTTTAATTGTAGTTGTGAATGGGTATCTTCTGTCAAAATTTTTCTTACTAATATACAAGTTTTATATCTGTGAAGTTGGTCAATGTTTAGTATTTTAGTGTCCTTGTATACTGTGGCAGTTGGTGTTAAATAATCATATTTATAAAGTGTTTTAACAATTTTTTTTGTACAATTTGTATTTCTTTGACATTTGATTTTGCCGCATCTCCCCATACCTCTATTAAATATTCGAGGTGGGGTTTTACTAGTGTATTATATATGACAGGACGTATTTTATCTGGGATACAGTGAGATATTCCCCTATAAGTGGATAAATTTTATTTTTTATACTATTTAAGTGATTTTCCAAGTTAATTTTGGGTCAAGTGTAAGGCCTAGATATTTTTCACAGTTAGAAAGTTGAGTTTGTTCGTTATTTATTTTTAGTTGAATTAGTATATTATTTTTACTTCGATGTAATAACACGTAAATAGATGACATCACCGCCCAAAGTAAAAAAAGAAATTGATAAGTAAGATGATGAATTATTTCACAAAGACTATCTAATTTGCATATTTTATACTTTTTAGCATTCGAGATAAAGCTACTGCGCAGTTGTCATACTTTATTTAAAAGTAATTAAACAGTATTATTATGTATGTTTGTGTGTTGATTATCTAGTTTTGTTTGTGATAGTATAATCCCGCCCGCTGGGGGCGTATATTCTTCATTACGTAAAGATAGATTAGTACTATAAGTCTAATCCTCGAGGTCACAAAAATAAGACTGAAAGCGTGACTTAGTGCGAATTTGCGATAAAATAACCACTATCGGACAAATAGACTAAATGCCGCGTCATAGTTAAATTCCTCAATTTAGTTTTGATTTAATTAATAATTTTCCTTATCCGAACAAATTGAACATTAAGATCCATAAATCGAACACTGACCATTAGCGACCGTGTTCGATTTGTGGTTACAAGAAATGTCGCTATGTAGCATTCACCCTGTTTATTTATTTATGCAATTGCATAGAAAGATACTAAGAAACAGTTTGAAAAATGGAAAAAAATATGGGCCGGCAGAATTAGAACCTGCGACCTCTGCATACCGGTCAGCTGCTTTAACCCCGTAACCTACGGTCGCCTATTGCCAAGGCCCTAAATTGCCCATCTGTATATTACGTCATTATGTGACGTACCTATCTTAAATTGGTTACTAGGGCATGAAATCCGAATAGCCGAATATTTGGAAAAGCCGGATATCCGTCAATTTTACTATCCGGATTTCATTAGGTCACTATTCGGATAATCCGAATAATTGCGCTATCGTTATTTTATTTACAAAAAGAACAGTATTTGAATAAACACTAAACTTAACTACTGCCAAAACTATATAATTATTATCTTCTTATTAACTATTTATTTATCTTTCCTTAAAAGTTGTATTATATTGGAAAATTATATACAACTTTTAACGAAAGTGAAATTAATATATAAAATAAATATACTTAGACGTAATTATCATTATATCATTATCAGCAGCAAAAAGGATATGAAATATCTTTAACTTTTATGGACCAATTAAACAAAGAGATCGAAAAATCTTTGTCAAATACTCAATCAACATCATCCAAAGTAATGGTTCTAAAATCCGATGATGAAGTAGAAACTCTTTGCCGAGTACAAATGGCACTATTTGATATGGGAGAGAAACGTTCATCTTAATCAAGTATATGATTTACTTTTAAGTATTCCTCCAACCAGCGTTGAAGCTGAAAGGGTTTTTTCTTCCACGGGTTATTTATGTAATAAATTAAGGACATCTCTAAGCGATGCGACTTTAGATTGTTTAAGTTTCCTTAGATCTCATTATCAAAGACTGAAGACATAGGTTCATAGTTTCTAATGTTTTTAGGAGACTGACTGATTGTTGTATGATTATTTTTAGACTTAGAATGTTTTGAACAAATATTTAAAGAAGTTATATTGATTTCGGAAGAAATGTTTAGTAACCTAAATTTTAATTGAGATATTAAAAAAAATATTTTAAAACCTTGTTGGTTTTGGACAAGTTAGTAAACAAAAATTGTGTTGATTATTTATAAGCAAGAAGATATTTACCTTTGTGATGTTAAATTAAGATTTATTTTATTATTTAGTTTTCTTAGTGATTTTTAAAAAGTAAAAGTAGTAAAAGGGGTAATTGAGATTCATGTCCTAAAAATGAAACAATGTTATATTGATCTCAATAAAATATTTTTTTTATGCGGACTAGTTTCTTATTATTTAAAATAACTGATGATAACAGTTTGTTAACCTAATATTTTAATAAAAATGTTGATTCAATACGTTTATGTCTGTTTTATTTACACTTTATAACGGTTTTTTGCATCGGATAATTGCATGCCCTATTGGTTACAATGCATTAATAGAACGTAGAAGAATATCAGTATTACAATTATTGTTACTCGATAAAGCGCAAAAACAAAAGCAAATTTATAATTTTATGACATTTTATCTGCTGACAAATCGTATTTAATGTACGCAAGAGAAATGATAAAAGGCACGTGAATGTAAGTATGTGTGCATTATAATTATCTGCATTATAATCTGCATTAGTAGGGATTTATTATTGTAGGAAACAGATTACAGCCAGTTTCTGAATAAAAAGTAAAACGAGACCTTGTTACTACTGAGTACCTATTTATACGGTTTTTACTATTTTTAAACTACCCTATATTAAAAATCCATCTCAATCAAAAAAAAAAAAATGTATTGAGGCTGAAATTGTTATTTGGGCTTTTTCCGTGGCGAATTTTTATTCTCAGTAACTGACAGTCTGAAATTCTTCCTGGTAGATGACGATACGTGGAATAGGGGTGGGTGAGTAAGAGTGTGTGATACTTCTGCCACATTCTTCTGGGTAAGGGTCTTATTACAATATTCACTTGATCGTCGATTAATCGATTCTATAGTCGATCATAATGGGCTCGATCAACACTCGAAATCACTGTCGATCGACGCTCGGTCGGTTCACGTCTAATGCTCGCCTTGTATATCGCAATTAAAAAGACAGATGGCAAGAGAATTCCCTTGCAAAACTTGCATCATGTAAATGCGAATTTATCCATTCCACCGTCGAACGATGGCATCGATGGATTGACCATCGATTGATTGATTGTAATAACTCTTATATATTATGTATAATCTATACTTATATATTTGTTCGCTCGACTGTCTAATACATCAACGCAGAACCTAAACCGCTAAGGCTAGAAACTTGAAATTTTGCATAAAGATTAAATAAATGGCGCATGGGCGTAATTAGAAGGTATTCGTGAAAAATACACTCAAAATAATGGTTTAACGGTTGTATGAAAGTCCAGCTTTTAATAAGTTAGAAGGATGAAATTTCGTATAGTTGATCTTGAATAAAAATTAACTTCTTAAGCAAGGTTATCCTAAAAGTTAATCCTTCTAACTTATTAAAAGCTGGACTTTCATACAACCGTTAAACCATTATTTTGAGTGTATTTTTCACGAATACCTTCTAATTACGCCCATGCGCCATTTATTTAATCTGACTTGTTTACATAAAGCGCAGTAGATGGGGACTGAGCAAAACATTTGCACTGGTGAAGCCGCGGGAATCAACGAAGTTCACGCTAACGAAGTCACGGGCAACAGCTAGTTATACATAACGTGATTGTCTACAGGCGAGCCAGCGAGTTCCGCATCAGCTACGGCGACATGCGATCCACGCACGATGACGTGGACACGTTCGAGCACATTCTCAACGTGACGTCACACAACGAGGCGCTGCTCGCGTACTACTACCTGGATGGGGAGAACAAGGTATGCATTTACTTGAAAATACAGAATCTACAAGGAACCCTATAGTTTCGCCATGTCTGTCTGTACGAGGCATAGCGTCGAAACCGTTAATGCTAGAAAGCTGAAAGTGCTAGAATATTTTTTTGTTATATATTTATTTTCCCTACAAGAGGATGACTTTTTTTTCTGACGCCTATAGTGTAGGGTATCGTTAGATCCTTAGGTCTTTTATAAAAACTAACGGCTTACTAAGACTTTTTGATATAGAGACCCGCTCCCTTATAACAATTGATGTTGATTGGGACTGAATCAGACTCGAATGATGAATCTTTGCGAGAAATTTAACTTTAAGAGCAAAGTTTGTGCTTGAAGTATAAGTCTCTGTATGTGTAAGTGTTAAGGGGTGAGCTCCTTATCACCTATACATACAGGGACCTAAACATAACAGGTGAAGTGTGGATTAAACACCTCTGTTACTCTATTTGGTAAAATAGGCGTGATGTTACGTTATGTCCTCCTTGCCACCTGGTGAGACAAAAACTAAAGCCCTCATTGTTCAGTGTATCTGAACAATGAGGGCTTTAGTTTTTGTGAGTTAACAAAATGTTGAGTTAACGATCAACGTAGTGTACTTCCTTTGTTTTTCCACTGAATAATATTACGATTTTAAAATAATGGAACTGTAAACGATACTAAACATGCAGGTTACAGAGATATAATCATATGATTTACGATAACAGTCGATTATCATAATATTCATAATCTATAAGTCATAACTGCCTCGATGGTCTAGTGGTTTGCGTATACGCCTCTCACCACGAGGTCTCGGGTTCGATTCCCGGGTCGGGCAAATTGTTATTTATGAACTTTCCGTCAGGAAATTCTCATTTGCAGCAAGGAGATGGTATTGTGCCCGGTTGATGGCGAGAGGCCCTATTTAGGTACCATGTTATGACATGGGACCTAAATAGGACAGGTAAAGTGTGTGTGTTGTACACCTCTGCCACCGCCTTCTGAGTAATATAGGCGTTATCAAGTTCATAACAGTTGTAGATACTGCTTTTTATCCATCTCATTTGGAAGTAAGTACATCTAGTAAAATATCACGCAATCGACGTGATAATACTAAGCTCCGCTTGCACAAAGCCAAACCTGCTCTTATGCGCAAGAGTGTCTTCTGTATGGCTCCAATTATATTTAACAAACTGCCTAAACAATGGAAAAAGCTAAACAGAAATGCATTCAAAAAAGAAATAAAGACATTCTTGGAACGTAAAACTTATTACAATGTTACTGAGTTCTTGGAAGATGTTGAATTGAATGTTTAATTTAATTTGTTATTATCTTATAATCTTTCTCACTCTTTTATCATATAGTGTTATTTATTATTGGTAATTGGATTCGATATATGTAATTATAATCATTGTTTAATTTTATTGTTTGTATTTTTTTTGTGATTATTCTATTGATTTAATTTTTACATTTTATTTAAAATTTTATGATTATAGATTATGGTTTAATCTAAAATTATGTTCATTACGCTATTATTTAATTGATTGTTTAAAATTATTTATTTTTTTTCTACTATTAATTCTTATTGTCACGTCAATAATATGACAAAGTCTAATGGTTCCGGTAATTGTATTGTAACAACGTATTGTACCACACTTTAGACAAATAAATATTCTATTCTATTCTCTTCTATTCTAGGCAGCGACGCACTTATTATTCATAGCCGGCGCTCCAACGATAAATGACCACTTATTTACGCGCAATAATACTATAAGTGATATGCGGTATATGGCAAGAGAATAGTTGTTGACAAAAACTATTTTAGTGAAAACATTGCTACGGTAATTTTATTTTCATATCAAGTATCTGTTTTCAAGAAATATTGCATCTGCCTCGGGTTTGATTCCCGGTCGGGCAAAGTGCTATTTGTAAACTTTCCGTCAGGAAATTTACAATAGCAGCACGGAGTTGAAATTCCGCCCGTTGGATGGCGATAGGGTCACCCCCTATCCCATGGACCTAAACATAACAGGTGAAGTGTGGGAGTTGTACATCTCTGCCACACCCCTCTGGGAAATATAGGCGTGATGTTATGATAATTTATATCCACACTTTTTAAGAAATGTTAGTTAGTAATCTGGTAACGTCATACCAGTTAAATAAGACGTTGCTACGGTCAGTCCCTACTAGAGTAATAGACAGGATTTCAAGGCTTGTCTCAAAAATTTGCGTCTCTCCCGTGTCCCGTAATAAAACTATGGCCCCGGAATCCGAAAACGTAAAAAGGAGCTTGAAATAATTTTCCCAAAATCGACTTTATTTTATAATTTTAGACTTATATGGTTTTCTAATGGGTGCCATTGTCAGAACTGGACCAAATTAAAATGGGACTACACGGGAAGCATCAGCTTTCAAATAAAAAAAGAATCATTAAAATCACTTCACCCAGTCGAAAGTTATGAGGTAACAAACAAAAAAGAAACAAAAAGTACAGTCGAATTAAGAATCTCCTCCTTTTTCAAGTCGGTTAAACGCAATTATTTGTTATTATCTAAAGTAAATGCAGCCTTTTAAAAGTACAGTCGAATTAAGAACCTCCTCCTTTTTCAAGTCGGTTAAACGCAATTATTTGTTATTATCTAAAGTAAATGCAGCCTTTTTTTCTAATGTAATGTATTATAGTTTAAGAACCCTTGAGGGAAAACTTTGTATGCCTGTATGGGCGGAACATGGACTGTACCTATTTTTTTATTTGTAAAAACATCTGTATCCACCTGTTTCACAAAATAAATAAATTGAATTGAATTTCGCGCGGTTGGTCACCAATTCACACGCCGGGTTTTTATGGCATCGCTCCTGATGTTGACAGAGTTTATTGGGTTTATCAATCAATCAATCAATCAATCAATCTATCATCATTTATTTGCTAAAATATGGTACATACCTAAATGGGTGTTGTAATGTGGTTTGTCCTCATATTCTACCAAATAATGGCGTGCAAATGTTTACATAATTTCAAATTATAATTAATCAATAGTACAAGATAAACATTAACAAAATTAAATTACACTAAATTACATTATTATATATATACAGAATTAAATTAATATGTCCTTATCCTCTAAATATTCTTTAATGTCATAGTATGTCTTATTTAATAAAAATGTGTGAAGTGTCCGTTTGAATGATAATAATGGTAAATTTATGCATGGGGTGTGATCAGTTGTGCTGGTAAACAAACAATACTCATGTAAAACGTGCTGCAAATTTTCCGAGCACAGATGATTGTAATTAATTGGCATATTTGACCTTTGTTATCTTCGTGCAATGGTGTGGAATGACGTGTTAGACCACCTCACAGGCGGGGTTATCGGGCCGTCGCGTTTGATTCACCCAATTAGTATAACATTTCTAATATTTATATACATCCAATGTAGTTTAATAAATAAGAAATAATTATCACACAACTCACACACAACGCCATCTAGTCCCAAACTAAGCAGAGCGTACTATGGGTACTAGAATAACTGATACTGATACATATATACTTTCTTATTTTTGTAAATACATACTTATATATGTATGTATACATAGAAACACCCAGACTAAGACAAACCTCCATGTTCATGCACACAAATATTTGTCCTAAGCGGCAATCGAACCCGCGACCTCGGACACTACCCACTCCGTCATCCGGTCGTCAGTTTATTGCCTGTCTTGAAATGAGAGAGACAATTTTAAACTGAATGTTGATTTGTGAAGTCGGATGCGTATTTAATATGCACGTACACGTATCCAAATTCATATCCTGCCAGTGTTGGTCATCTCACAAGAATGGAGAATTGGGAGACCTGGGGGCCAAGCATACGAGCGCGAGATAGATATTTTCGCGCTCTTGTCATGTTTTTATATGGGGAAACATGACAAAAATGTGACTCAATCTATCTCGCGCTCGTATGCTTGCCTCTCTGGCAAATAATGGAGCAGATTCCTTAGTCGCATACAGACAAACTTAATTTTGATGGATATACGTATGATGTGCAACAATACAAAGTAGGATTTTTTTTATTTATCATCTGTGTATAGCGAACAGACGTATAGCCCACGTAATGGTAAGTGTAAACTATAGCCCATAAACATCAAAAATTGCACTTACAAAAGCAGATTGTATATGCGTCACTAATTTCAGGCCCAAACCGGAACAGTAGTGCAAGCACTACTATTTGGCGGCAGGTTAAAGGTGAGACGTTCACAAGAGCTCTACCACCACCATAATTGTAATATGTACATAATTAGTAATAAGCATACTTGACCCCGGCTATCGTGCTCGGATGACGTGAGTGTGTACTAGTGACGATCCTCGTGTGATCTTTCGATATTCTATTTTTAAATAATCACTCATCAGGCACGTTGATTGTTATAATTTTATCGACTTATTGGTCGATAAAATTATATTTGTCTAAATATATCATTGATATAATTTGTCTCGAATACGAAAATCTTAGTGTGAAACTTAAAATTGTAAAAAAAACCGCCACGTGCGAGTCGGACTCGCGCACGTAGGGTTCCGTACATCTAAATAAATGTTTTTCTTTATTCTTTAATATATTGGAGTGCATTGAATGAAAGGTAATATGCAGTTTACCTACGTAAAATGCGGTTTACGATTTATAACGTATTAAAAAAAAACTTATAATTAGATCTCTTTCAAACCAATTTTTGGTGGAAGTTTGCATGGTAATGTACATCATATATTATTTTACATTTATCATTCCCTTATTTTAGAAGCTGTAACTTCTAAAATAACACATTTTTCCACTTTGGAAGCGTCTCTCGCGCAAACTATTCAGTTTAGAAAAAAAATATATTAGATACCTCAATATCATTTTTGAAGACCTATCCATAGATCACACGTATGGGTTTGATGAAAAAAAAAATTTAGTTTCAGTTCTAAGTATGGGGAACCCCAAAAATTTTTTGTTCTTTTTCTATTTTCGTATAAAAATCTTAATGCCGTTCACCGAATACATCTACTTGCCAAATTTCCACAGTATAGCTCTTATAGTTACGGAAAAAAGTGGCTATGACATACGGACGAACAGACATGACGAATCCATAAGGGTTACGTTTTTGCCATTGGGCTACGGAACCCTAAAAAGGCCAGTCTGTATTTACATTGAGATTCACCTAAAGATAAAAAAAAATGTTGACCTATATCTGTATCGCGGTTCAGACTCCTTATTTATCTTTTCTACACATCAACGTAGACAAGCATGATGTGTGAATTTAAAACCTCTCTAACAAAGAAGATTCAAAAATATCCATACTAATGGCAGGAGATAATAAATGGTTGGTAAACAATACATAACAATTTGTTAATAAACTTTTGGCTTCCCACGAATAGTAACAAATAATTGAACACAGTCATGTTTACACAAGTTATCGCATTTTGAACTTCGCTCCACACGCCGCGCCAGTACCCAGTACTAAGTCATGATTATTATCGAGCGCTCTTTGTAAATAACATACAACTGCTTTGTTATTAACGATGATACGCATCTATACTGATGTTATAAAGATGATGAAGAGTTTGTTTGTTTAATTCCATTCTAGTCTCCGGCAATTTTCGATAGCCCGTTTATTGGAACGCTATATTATATTATGTACTAGCTTTTACTCGCGTGGAATTCGTTGTAATATGTAGTAGCCGCGCTTTGACCCGCGTTCAACCTTAATGCTCCGTTCCCGTAAAGTTTAGCGTAATTTTTATTACCTTTAGTAGTTAGACTATCATACACAAAAATAATTATCAAATTCGACCAAAAGTACTCGAAATTAGCGATATCAAACAAACACACTATCTTTCGCTCGCGGATTCGTCTGCTTTGTAGGTAGATCAATAAAAAGTAGCCTATGCTACGCGTCTTGTATTGAGTTACCTTTCTAACCTTTTAGAAGATTAGCCGATACAAACAGACAGACAGACAAAATTTTTAAAAACTGTGTTTACGGCAAAGGATATCGTGCGAACAACTATACCAATTTGAAAAAAAAAACATTGTTATTATGACATTAAAAACAGACACTTCAATTTTATTTATTGGTATTGATGATGCCGATACGATATAGCCAGTAAAATATGTCCTTATATGGGATATCGGGACTAGTTGGGATTGACATTATTTACTTTTACACGTCCATAAATTAACGATTGTTAATGTTTATGATGTAATTATGTCAAAACATCTACCTATGCATATGTGAGTACGCTAAAACTTTCGTTACCTGTAAATTGACTGATTTTTTTGTGAATATTACATTCACGAAATTTTAGGTCCTCGTACGCGCGCACATCTTTGAAGCTTCGTGCTCCTAGTCACGTGCATACATTCGGTACATTGCCTTAAAGATAATATTCCTCATACTTGAAATACTAAAGGCCGATTTCACAAATTTGATTGTTTTTGTGTCGAAAACATTCCGAATAGTTGTATCAAGGACTCTGTAAAGCAGGACCTTACACATGTTTTATTGGTTGCAGATGAAGATGACAGAGATATACGACGTGACGGACGCGGACACGGACGCCGTGCAGTCGCCCATGGAGCGTGACGTCAACAAACAGCTGGAGTTCGACAACGACTGGAGCGCGCAGTTCATCGCTGACTCGGGTAAGAGAAACCTCTCGAAACAGTCGGCGGGCGAAAGACTTTGGCACTAGCGCGAGTATGTTACTGTACCAATCGATCGACCGTTGCCATCTTAGGGTAAAACCATTCGAGCGTAATTTTGTGAGTCGTGAGTCGCGTATTTTTGGTCACTCATTTTATCAACTGAATAATCTGCTGAGTTGCCAGACGAACTTTATTTTCTTATTCAGTATTGAGCGTTGGTACGAGCTGTTTGTGTCGTTGAGCACGATGGATCCATTAAAAATATTGTGTATTTACGAAGCATATTTCTTACTGTTCAACTGTTGTAGTTCTCGCGCAACTCCCTCCCTTGCCCTTCCCTCACCACTACCGAAATTCGGTCGAGTTAACGCGCATTGAGTCAGCATACAACTCATTTTGCTACCGAAATTCTGCGACTCACGACTCATAAAATTACTCTCGTTTGGTTTTACCCTAACGGTTGTAGATTGAATTAGTCGACGTCGTTGGTGGTTGGTGTACTAAAACTATTGATTGACTACTCCATTCCTCTATTGATCGATTAATATAATATTATATTTCTAAATCGTATTTATTTAATACTAACAACACTATCTCGAGCTACTTCCTTAACACTAACTGTTAATAGTCAAACTCAATTATTCTTTATTTCATAAACTATTACGAAGTACTTGAAAACGTGAATAAATATACAAGTATAATATCTTAATTCAAATTAACTTAAAATCGCGAATCTCAATGCGTATAACTGTCGCATTATAAACTTAACGGGCCCAGGAGCCCGCGGGCGGCTAACTTACGTCATTTCATAAAAGATGAAAGATTACCTGTGTTTCTTAACATATATGTAAAAATTATCACCAAGTCTGGAGTTGGAACCATGTTAAGTGACAGCCAATTTTGAGGGGTAATTTTTGTCACCACTAACAAAATTGCCACATGTTACGATTGATACTATGACGTAACTTTTTACAACGTTTTTTTCATTTCCCAGAGCCCAAATTATTTATTGTTCTTACCTATCCTTAAGCACCTAAAGGCACACCACAAGGAAACTTCCAGCTTTTATAAAATTACGTCAGTGAAACAGTCAAACACCCTACAGATGTAGATGTAATAATACATCTACATCGATCGACGCTAAACACCAAAACACTACGCTGCGCACGCGTAGTGCCTTCTTATTGGCTCTTCAAAAGTCAAAAGCACCGATCGACGGTCCATCGATTTAGATGTTAAAACACCCTTAGGGAGCTACATTGCCTTGACATCGCTTTGTTATTCTGCTAGTCTTCGCGGTCAATTGTGTATGATCACAATCTAATAATAATTACAAAAGAAAATTCATGTACTATGTGTTAGAAAATGTGGTGGCCATCGTTTCACCGCTCCATCATGTCTCACCCTCAGATCTTCATTGTCACCACTACATCACTCCAAACAAGTAAGTTAGCCTGTTTTTGTGCTTATCTTATACGACACACCTCATTTTAATACTTATATCAAAATCAGATCCCGGTTATGTTTCATTCTAAGCAATCCATGAATTAACCGCCATTTTCAATTCTACCACCTACACCATAGACAATCTGTGGACTGATAGCGCTGTTCTTGTGGCTACATTCTGGGCAAACAAAATCTTACAGCCCGTTGTGTTTTCCATTGACACGCAAAGAAGAAGAAGTTCTTAATCAAGTTTGCTGGTACCCGAAACAGTGCTGCCATCTCGCGTCATATACAATGAACTCAATGTATTTTTTCATTTGTCCAGACGATTTAGACATGGAGGCGATGGACGACGACGCTTTGGCCGATCGGAACATATTTTCTGACCCCGAGAGCGAATGGAACATGCGTCGCTCGCTCTCCGCCTCGGACAGTGACTGCGACCAACCCGAGTCCGACCAGAGACCGCCGTTAATCGAACTAGCCTAACCCCGATGAAGTCGATGGACGACTAGTCTTTCAAACGTTAACCTAGTGGTACGAAACCTATAGTTTGACAGAGATCTTTATGAATATGAGTGCTGCTCAAGGTGTTGTAGTACTTGTTGTCGAGCGAGGCATTCTGTGAAGATATAGAACAGGATGAAGCTGATGCAACGTGATAACATCAGCTGCGTCCATACGCAGTGTTTACACTGTAAGACAGAATGTAGTAGCTTGATTTGTTTACAGAGGTCACTGTCGGATTGTTTTGTGGCAGTAAACAGTGCTTGTTTTCGCCTACAAGTTCGCCGCTGTGTGTAAACTGCTAATATTACTTGTATTAGTACCGAACCGAGCTGAAATGTGGAGTTGAAATTCGATATTTACTTAGTTAACATACTGATCATTTCTAAATTACATTAATATATAGCTAAAAATATGAGATTGTTCATTCGTAACCCGAGTAAAGGGCAAACCCTTAAAGGGCAGTTCAAACGTTTCAACTAACCCCGGGCTAAAAACTTCGGATTTTTTAAATCTTTTATACACTTACGTTTTCATCTTGCCGGCGAAACTGTTTTTTCGTGTTTATCTATACAGGGACTCGTATCACAAAAAATATATATAGTCTAATATTGTATGTGATTCTAGAGAAAATCGTTAATATTATTAGACTAATATTTTTTTATGATACATAAGACCTGTTCTAATAAAAAATATTATGCTATTCTGTGACTAACTCGCCTTCCTAGTGTCATAGTAACAATCAGATAATTTCTGCTTATCAATAATAAGTAAATTAGATGTGCAATGTCCGATACGACCCACGTAGATACCGCGTGCCTTTCATGTTTGACCTACAAACAGCTGCTTATTTTCCTAATAGCGTTTTGAAGTTAGAGGTTATCAGAAACTCTGACATAGCCAGACGCTACGCGGCGATTTACTATAAGACCTTATCCAGAAGTAAATCGTGTGAAAGAACACTTAAGAATAGTTTTACCAGATTCTGATAAAGTTTTAATCAAAATAAATAAATATCTTACAACTTACACACAATGCCATCTAGTTCCAAACTAAGCAGAGCTTGTACTATGGGTACTAGAATAACTGATTCTAATACGTATACACTTTTCTTTTGTTAATACATACTTATTATACATAGAAACACCCTGTCATAGAAAAACATTAATAATAATTTATTTGGTACACAAAAAAAAATACAGTATGTACATAGAAAGACACTTAAAATAGGTACAAAGGAAATTAAAATATATTGTTCTACTGGTACTTAAAATAGGAAATCCTGCGCTATAAGTACACCTTCCAGTTTCACAATTAAGTTAGGTACAAATAAAAATACCTACTCAATATACAAAATTTGTCTAATTTTATTGTCATAGTAAATTTAAATTAAACAATCTTTACGAACTTGACATTTTATTTAAATCCATCAAAAACTTGATCAAACTGACCCATAATGCAATTCGCCAATATTTTATTATTTATCAAAATAAGTTGCAGCTCTCTCGGTTCGCGCAAAATACAGCTGTGTTGTATCTAAAGTCTGGGGTACTGATATTGATACGCGACACTATTAATAAGCTAATATACCCAAGCCCCCTAGCACACTCTTTACACTAAGGGTCGACACACACCAAAAGCGCGTCGAAGCGCAGCGAATCGAAGCGCAGTTTCAGTATCATATGAATTTTAACTTTATTTTCATTACTATAATACTTATTATCGCATGAGAAACTCAAACGATTCGCGCGGATGCCCGCGGCGCCGCGGGAATTCCGGCGAATTCCATAAACGGAGCCGTGCGACTGCGCGAGAAGTCGCGGGCATTCCCGAGAATGCTCGAGCAGTCGCAAGCGGCCGCTGGCAATATCCCGCCCCTCGCCCCGCTCCCCGCGCGCGTCTGTTGCGCGTGAGCATTCGTATTCATTCCTTGCAGTGCAACGAATACAGAAGTGATGGAAATGGATGAAAAAAAAAATATTTTACTCTTTATCTCTTCGGCCGCTTCCTCTTCTTCTTCAATTATATGTGCAATAATAATTAAATCCAAAATACCCATTTTCACTGCTTATACACAAGTTTACTCGAGTTTTGTTGAAAGTGAACTGCGCATAGGAGAGCGACCCGTAAATACATCGCGGGCAGGCCCAAGAAGGCGCGCGGAGTCCCGCGACTTCTCGAGCATTCCAGCGACTTCTCGAGCAGTCGCGGGAATCCGCGCGCCTTCTCTACCGAGCGGGTCGCTGCGCTTCGCTGCCCTTCGCCGCTCTTTTGGTGTGTGTCGACCCTTAGATTCCAGTATAACGAAGTTAACAACACAAAGACGCATAGAATAAGGACATACAACAGCATAGACACTGCGTTAAAAAAGCAAGTCAACCCAATATAGCTACTTGTTTCTAACTTTGTATCTTTTAATGAGAGAAAAAGGGCTAGCTCTATACTCAGACGTTTGGAAATGCCAAGGTTGTGAGTAGTTGTCTACGCATTGTGCTTATTTGTCTGCAATTAGATGTCATATTGTATGAAGAATGTGACAATCAAGTGCTTATACCACCCCGTCCCGTTTGGGACATCTGACATTTTTATTGTGGCTTCTATGCGTTAAGTAATTTTTCTATGTAAAAACGTCAATTCTTTTTCTTGGCGTTACCATGTTATTAACTACGTCATAGTTAAATCTAATTGTCAAGAGCGGAGTGCTATACTAAACTCAAACTCAACATTTTTTGGTTCAGCTTCGATTGATGTTGATAGTGATCGAATCAGATTCAAATGTTAATTTTTGTTACACATTTTGACACATGAATCTGATTCAATCACAATCAACATCAATCGTAATAAGAGGGCTGAATTGCCTTTTAAGGGTCCAAGTTGAAAAGCAACGCAAGAGCGGCCAATACGGCAAATTTTTTCATACAAAAAAGATGCGCGCGCAATCGTGACGTATACGCCGGGCGTTGACGCTGACGCTTGCTTCCAAATGCAAGCTTTACGTGACGATAGCAGAGATACGCAGTGGCGAACGTAAGGCGCCAACAATATGATCTTATAAAGCTCACTTCAGGTATAGGGTACCTTTTCGGTTTCTGATTTTAATAGTTCTAGTACTGTTTTCTTATCATCTGGATTTTATTTAGTTGTTTGTACTGTGAACGTACTGATCTCTATACAATGCAAAATTATAAATTATGTTATCATCGAAAACTAATTAAGATTATGGTTAAGCAAAAATATAGCATTAAGTCCACTCTGTGCCTAAAATGTTAAACAGTTATAAAAAAAAAACAAAAAAAAAACGAATGTTTTTATAATATGAAAGGTATTATTTTATCGAGGCTTATGATATAGTAAGTGCTTAATATTGGTTTCATAAAAGTAAAAAAAAATGTATTTACTACCACTGACTACCAGCAAAGTAGATTGATGATCCACCTTATTACTTAATAGACATTTCAAAACATGAGAGTCAACATTCGCTTGTTCTTTAAATAAATGTCAATGTATATGGACTTTGAAAATTCCGAAGGAAATATTTGTCAAATGAGTCATGAATCAATTTTGCTGGTAGAACCATTATGATAGGTGCAGTAGACAGTAAAAGTTTAACACCGATAATTTTCAACATAATCCTTTTGTCGTCGTCGTTGCGTCGACGACTGGTCGTCCGAAGCTGTCCCAAGCCGTCCGAAGCCGTCAACGCCTCTCGACGGCTGCCGTTGGCCACGTTGCCGCTCGTGTGTTTGAGCTTCATGGCCTATTCACACAATGGAAGTTTTGCAAGGCGATTCTAATGCTTGCTTTGTCGCTATTGATAAGACAAAGATGGCCAGAAAAAGGCTTGTAAAACTTGCATCGTGCCTTTACTGTCTATCGAATCTGATTCATTCTAATAATTTAATTGTACTCATCACGCATATATTACTTATAGCATTATTAGGTGACGGTGGAAATAAGTTAGATTTATTTATTGTACAACTATTTCTGTGATGAACTGAAAAATTATTTGAATTGATTTCATAAATGACACTCCAGCAATGTATAAGTTTAGGAGCGCTAATCGTACATATTTATGTTTCTATTGATTTTTCAATTCATCACACCAAATGTAACTGTAATGTGATATCTATCATTATTAATAAAAAAAATCGGTTGTTTAGTATTTAATTAATCATTAAGTATTTCACGATTGTCGATAACTGTATTTTTCTTTTAAACTGTTCGTTGCAGTGTGGCGCGAAAATATAACTAGGTACTATGTCTAATTTGTACCTTATTCTGTTCATGCACACCTCTCTTTCTTACCTTATGCGAAAGGGACAGATGACAAAAGTTTAAATTGACAGGATTTTAGTTCTTATAATTGTGAACAAACGTATCATTTACAGTCGCCATGTTTTTAATTCACAAATAATATAAACATCATGATGAAACATACACGCAAATCTATTTGACAGGACTGAATTATTATCATATTTTGTCCCTTTCTAATTAGGTTAGAGAGACACGCACTGAACTTTAATTTAGTTAAGTTGTAGTGTTGCATCACAGAACCAGAGCCCGGTTTCATTAAAAAAAGTTAGTAATTCAATTTGACACCTTTATGGGCAAGTTCGTGGAACTTTCTTTGGAAAAATCTATCAAATCTACCATACTTAAAAATCGCTCTCATAGTCGTGACAATGAATCCCTATCACATATATTTATTCAAAGCTGTTTGATATTTTTATTAAATTTACTACGTAATGAAATAATTTAAAAAAAAACTAAAAAATTATAACTAATAAATTGACACGACTGTTTGTGACCACTTTTGTTTCTCTAGTTACTCTAGTTGAATAACTTTTTTTACGGATACAGAAGTGCCTTAATGATGTTACCGAGTGTTACCCATTTTTTCTTCATTTAAGAGATGATTAGTTAGTGGTATATATAACTCTGTTATTATTATTTAGTTAAGAAGTGTTTTCGCTAGCCGCGCATATACTTTGAGAAGATTTTGTTTTGGAATGATCTATAGATTTTTAGACAGACGCAATTTTACCAGCAATTCAAAAGATAATATTTTTAATAATATGAGAGAGCCCCTTAGCAATTGCTTAGCGCCGCGCCGGCAGCTTGGTTATTTTTACTATTCGTAAATATTTACCGTAGTTTTTGTGCATTCATGAACATTATGTAATTAAATTTTAAAACGTGTTTTTCGTATATAAATAGTTTTTACGAAAAATCGTAACAACTAGTTGAATGAATTTTGTTGCTAATTCAGAAAAGGTGTTTTTAAATCGAAATCGATCAAAGTCGATTGATACATTTGACGTTTTAATAGTCAATTAGAGCGCTCGATCGATATCGGTGGAATAACACACTAAGTTTCCAAAACAACTAAAAATTCAATCCGACGTTTAAAATGCAATTGTAAATAATTAACTTGTAAAATCTAAGCTCTGAAATATTTTGTACATGTTATCGTTTGGTAATTAGTTTTTATATTATGTAAATAATTCGTTTAGAAGATATAAAATACATAAAGCTACCCAAAATATTGGTTTTTAGTCGACAATGTTAGCGGTTACGACTGTCACAAATATTTTTAGTAAAATATTAAACTGTTTATATAAATTATTGTTTTATTTGAATCTAGAAAGAAGGAAAAAGCTCAATGATCCCGCCAAAACATTTTCACGTAAAATTTATTTATTTATTTATTTATTGTGGTACAAGAAACAAACAGTATTATAATTAAGAACAATTACCAAAACATACATAATTAACACTGTCACCAACAAAGTTTCTAATAATAAAATTACACTCGGCGGCTTAATTAATCGCACAGATAAATAATAAATATGTAATATTTATTATTTATCTGTGCGATTAGTTAACAATTTAAGAAAATAATATATAAATATATATAATATTTGTATTTATATTCGCATATACCTAATATAAGATTTAACACATTTAATGTTAATAATATGATAGACTTGCACCAACTTGCGATTAGAAAATGTTATCAAATCTCATGTAGAGCCAAGCTTTTAACTTCACTTTGGTCAACATATTATTTATTATATGCTTTAAGTCTAACTTCTTTGATTATGTGACTCGGCCGTTTTGTTACTACAGAAAAAAAAATTGTAAAACTTAAAAATTATTGAAAAAGTAATAAATATTTTGCACTGTTTCACTTCATTATCAAACGCCCAAGTCATACATGTTTTTTGGCTAGAAAAATCCTAACTTCCTAACTAATATTATAAATCCGAAAGTAACTATATCTACTGCCTGTTTACGCTTTCACGCCTGAACGACTCGCCCGCGATTTGGATGAAATTTGATATGGGGATACTTGATGGCCTAAAGAAGAACATATATTATGCTAATTTTTATTATTGATATACCACGCGGGCGGAAGCAAGTACCTACTTCACAAAGAGGTCGGTTTAATACTATCCTTCATCCAAGGTTTAATAGGTTTTGTGGTTGACATACTGGAAGTCAAAAAAATAAATTGATAGACGTCATCATATTCTAATTTTAAGTCACTGTCTGTCAAACACACAATCAAAAATCGTTATATATTTTTGATTTATTTAATAACTTGGTCAGTGGTATTTTTATCAATATTACGTGAATTAACCGCGCCGTATAGGACGGTTTGCGATTAATGGTTTTACAAATATTTTTTGAACATGGTTGGTAAAAGTAAGGAGTCGTCGAACAGCTGGATATTCCACCATTGTTACTTGAGGTGTTGCAAAAAGCAAAACCTGACACCTCTTAGTTATGTCATACCCACGGACAACGGGAAAGTTCTCAACTTCTGTGTGGATAGGATAAAGTACGTGGAATGGCCTCCCATACTGAATGCATTGTGTTGCGATATGAGTCTACATTCTGTCTCTATTAAATGCCGAAATCAACTCAAAACGGGTAAATATAACATGTTTTCATTCATATATTATTAGGTATATTTAAAAGAGTAAACCCTAGCTAGCGTCGCTCGCGCGATTGTTCGTGGCCTTCGAGATTAATATTGAACCGAACCCTTTTGAAGGTACCTATGTCTGTCATGATTTTAAGAAATTCTGACAGAATGTGTATCTCTACTGCAGCTATAGCAATTTACAAATACTAAAAATTAAAATAATTTGACAAGAAAATCAACTCGTGTACATTTTTTTTGAACTCGTTTTGCAGGGTGTGATTTTGATTGGTCGTCCGTAGAATCTGATAAGACCACTTCTGAAATTTCTGTTTGAATTTTCTTCTAGTCTTGGAACACGTCAACTGCGAAAGACTAGCCAAAATGGTGACTAAGCGCTGTGTGATATTTACCAACTTCATGCTCAGCAACCTGATGGAGACTATAGCACAGTTATTGAGCAATAACACCTTGCTGACGTACTTGATGCTAGAGGGACTGCCTCTAAAGATTCCTTACCTGAATCCTTTGAGCGAGGTAACATCAAGTTGTCATAAGTGTGTACGTTACGCCAGCAAGAAAGTGTCACCTAGAGTGATATGAGTAGAACGTATAATTAGTGCGCAATCTGCTGTAAATGTGCGCCGCATAAAAAAATTGTGCGTCTTGTAGTTTTGAAAAAAAAAACGTAAAAACGATTCCTGCTGGAGTAACGTTGTTCTAGCAAGAAAATTTTAGACGAATTATCGGAGAGATAAAATACATACATGGGCAGAGAGCTTATATTTGTGCAAATATGTGCGCCATAAATATAATTTGTGCGTCTTCAGGTTTTCGAGATATTGCGTTTCCCGCTGGAGTACCTAACGTTTTGCGAATTCGTGTATCTCTAGTCTCTAGTCTCTTGTATAGTCATTTGGTATTATTTAAAATCACAGATCAGTTTTTCATTTACTTAAGTACACAAACAATAAAATCACTTAAAGTGGCTCAGTACCATCATGGCGTGAAATTTAAATATTAAGTACCTACTTGTTGTTTTGGCCGAGATATAATTAAGTTTTAAAAAAAAATCTGAATTTATTTTAATAACTATTTTCTACTGCACTGTAGTCGGGCACAATACGTTTCAACCAGTTAGCGAGTAAAGTTAAGAAGGTCATCGATACGTATGAATCCGTCGCTTTTTTGTAGTCATTCGAATTTGGTCGGATAACCTGCGCTGAATAACTGTTTTGGTTTAGTATTAATATTTACTTAATACGAAACAGTTGAAGCTGGATATTTTTACTATATATTATTTGTTAAAGGCACTAATTTTTGGTTTACATCTACAAATCTTAGGTTGAGCCAGTTTCTTGTTTGATGGCGTCAAAGTTATGATGCCGTTTTGACTTTTAGTAATATTATTCATTAGCGCTTGTAGGTTCTGTTTTGAAACTTTTTATGGTAATTATAAACGTCAAGATGGAACGAATACAGTTTTTAGCGAGCTTTTACGTCTTCTCATTTAGGTGCTACAATATTTTTTTAAGTTTTCAATAAAGCGCAATTACTTGAAAATTATAAATATTATCTGGCATCTAATTATGTCACAAATATGCACAAATTAAGAGCCATTCGTGTATGTTCATTCTACAGGCGCACATAAAATGGTCTTAGAGATACACGAATTCGCAAAACGTTAGGTACTCCAGCGGGAAACGCAATATCTCGAAAACCTGAAGACGCACAAATTATATTTATGGCGCACATATTTGCACAAATATAAGCTCTCTGCCCATGTATGTATTTTATCTCTCCGATAATTCATCTAGAATTTTCTTACTAGAACAACGTTACTCCAGCAGGAATCGTTTTTACGTTTTTTTTTCAAAACTACAAGACGCACAATTTTTTTATGCGGCGCACATTTACAGCAGATTGCGCACTAATTATACGTTCTACTCATATAACTCTAGGTGACACTTTCTTGCTGGCGTAACGTACACGTCATAAGATAGATAGATTAAAAAATAATTTATTTGTACATACATAATTTCTATAACATGAAAAACTGAGGTAACAACAAAAAGGAAAATAAAAGAAAATGGACTAAGGGCGGCCTTTATCACTTAAAGCGATTTTTTTTTTATAGTACGCTCACAGCGAACGAACGTGTAGTCCACCTGATGGTAAGTGGAGTACAGCCCATGGACATCAACAATCCACAAAAGCAGATTATATAGATGCGGCGCTGCAGCTGAGGACTACGGTGTTATGCCTCATGTGCCAGTAATTTCAGGGCCTGATCTCACCACCAAACCGGAACACAGTAATGGAAGCACTACTATTTGGCGGCAGGTTAAAGGTGAGACGGTGGTGCTGCCGCCCTCGAGCTCATTCACAAGAGCTCTACCACCAGTAATAGTGATTTCATCCGTCAACCTTAGGATGGACATTTTGAAAAGAGAAAATAAAGTGTTAGGTCTAATCCGGTCTGTTCATCTTTCCGAAACCTTGATCTTTTAGAAAAGGGAGTATATATTATAGTCTACTTACGGTCATTGGCATTCTAGAATACCCTAAGGCGACTTGCTGGTTGCCAGGTAGAATGAGGTTGGCAGTAAGATCATCATCAGCGAGGTAACACAGGTACTTTAAAGTGGGGTTTGTTCACGTTTTTATGATTGCTGTTTGTGTTTAGGCACTTTTAGCGAGTAACTGTCTCCAACACCTTCACCTGCCTCGATGTCAGATTGGCGACGCGGGATGTTTCGCCATTTGCAAAGCCGTCCGAAGCATGCCGCAGATATTGACGTTGGATCTTACAGGCTGCGAGCTTACTCCTCTCGGGGCTGAATACATAGCGGACTTAATCAAGGTACAATTGTTAAGTAATCAGGCAAAGTAAATAAAAAGATCGCAGAGCACCACTGCGCTGTCCGACAATCGACGACGATCGATTTAGATGTGATAACATCCTAACTGCCCGTGTTATTCAGTTCAGATTAAGCTGTTTTAATTTTCGACGCTTTCGTTGACCTTATCGCGTAATATAGTACCGATCAAGACTGCGTCTTTGCTTATCATTTTGCGGCTGCAGAGTTGCAGACCGAGATTCCGGATTGAACGTGTGACATTCAGATTGACCGGTAGGTATATCTAAGATTCGTAAAAGGAGTACCTATCTCACGTGTTCTCTTCTCATCTTTTCATTCCAGTACCAAAAGATACATAGATATAGTGAGAACTGGATCCACACGTTACGGTACCGCGTACCCGAACTGGACAATATGGGCGGTCTTCGAAGGATCACTTTGTGCGGCAACCCGCAACTCGGTGACGAGGGCGTGTCCAAATTTTTTAATGTCCTAGCTGATGATTTGTGGATAAAAGGTACTCACTACATATATAAAGTAATTATAGATTTGAGACTTTATTTAGTCGATTGTGATAGGTCACGTCCCTAAATATTAAATTTATTTTAACTATCTTAAAGATCCGTTGGTATTTTTAGCCTTCCTACCTATCTTGCATTTACCGGTGCCTGATTATAGTATCAAAACATCTGAATCTTAATCTATTCTGGTTTGCTTACCTACTAAGCTATTTTCACTAGCCTTGGACGTACAAAACTGCGGTTTGACGGAAGACACCGTGGCTACTGCTCTACAATTCATGGGACCGAATACCACACTGGTAGTGCTGGACTTACGGAACAATACCCATATCTGCAAGGAGTCGCTGGCTAAGGTGCGAGCGGGGTTGAAGAGCCGGGAAAGAGGAATGGTATCAGAGGTTAGTTTACCTATATTCTAAGGCGAAGGTCACGCTGAAGCATCCTCGGAGAATTCAGAGAGCGGCGGCGAGAAGCATTTGGACGCTGCATTTGCTGCTTTAAAATGCTACTTTGAGAGGCAGAGAAACAAAGGTGGACTTACACTAAATCTCTCTCTACCACCTGCGGGGTACGCACGGCGACACATTAAGCTATACTTTTCCTGTAAGTATAGATAGACTAAGTTGGAGGAATTAGTAGGAAGTAGTATTATAATTTGAATACAAATCAACTAATAGAAAATGCATCTGATACGATTCTTGTTCTGAATTTGACAGTTCACGTGGTTGTCCAGCGTTAGCAGCGAAACATCGACGGAAAGGAACTACAAACCAGCCACCATTAAGTGAGTTCGGTTTATTTTTTAAAATTCATTGCTTTTTTGTGCAAATAAATGCATTCTCCAATATCTTAAAACATGCAGTTTGGATCACTCCACACACATAAAAAAATGAACTGAATTGTTGCTCAAAATTAGAAGATTCGACGGTGTTGAATAAAATAACCGATAATTTTGATTTTAGGAATTCGATAACGAAAGAGCGAGCGCCATCTAGTGTAAGGAATAACAATACGACTGTGAAGAAAGAGAAGTGAGTACTACCACAGATAATATACTGCCCGCAAAATTACCTATTGATGAAAATATTACATGAAATGTCTGATCTGCGCTTATGGCTTGGCACATTGTACAGAAACTTTCCGATAAGCCTGCTTTCTTTCCCTTACTGACCGATATAAATGAGCCACCCTGTTTATGACCTTGACTGCCATTGGTTTCAATAAATGTCCATAAGTCGCATCCAATCCGTCTATGGCGTTTAATTACATGGAATATTGTCTTTAGACTTTAATGGGTGAATTTCTTCCAGATCATACATCGGAGTGCTAGAAGAACAGTTGCAAGAGGAGATCTCGCATCGACAACAAGTCGAAGAGCTGAACTTACAATTAGTAGAGCAAATGAAAAACATGAAACAACAACAGATGAAACTATGGGGCTCAGGTAAAGAATAATAAGTATATCTAATAAATTTCCTTCTACGCGGGAAAACAATAGTCATTCATACATTGTCGAAAGCTATGTGTAGATCATGCAGGTAATAAAAAAAAATTGTTGTAGTTACCAAAAACTTGACATCGATGATGTCTCAGCTTGAACAGTGTAATACAATTCGAAATTTCAGAAGCCAACCAGTTCCTTATAGCCTGATCAAACCATTATTCTTTATCAAGGTTCAGAATCTTCAGTTGTTGCAAGTTTGCCCGGCGATCTGTCTAACTACTCTCGCTCGACGAGCTCTATGACATCCGTGTCCATTGACCAAACCACGTTGTCCTACATACAGCAAGCCTTCAAGGACATCTACACGTTCATTCGGGCCAACCAGTGCCATGGGTTAGTGATACATAGCATGTCTTCTCATTTATTATTTTTGTGTCTAGCCTGGTCTTTGTGCCACCAGGATATTATGTAGTTTAGATGGAATTTATCGTATTTCTCAAAATGAACAGGTCAACAAATGCCTAAAGATAGTTTTCTAACAAAATATTTTAGGAAGGTACTTAGTAAGAAACTTAACAGATAATTTTGTAAACCTCACAGTAAATGTCTCCATGAGACATCAGCAGTTGAAAACGAGAGTCAGCCAAAGACAGCACCAGAAATCGAGGAACCTTGCGACCGGGTGGAAGAGTTGACAATGGATGCGGAAATGACGTCATATAGTGCTGAAATGAAGTCATATAGCACTGAAATGCATGTAACGAGTGTTCCGAAAAAGGCTCAGAGCACACACCAAAAGATCCAGAACGGAGAGAAACCTAAAAAGACCACAAAGTCTGCGCATATTCTCGGTGATAGTGATACCCAGCCGAGAAATAAGCAGGTAATGATTAGTTACAATAAAAAATACCGTAGTAAAAATAAGTAGAACAAATTCCTCGAGAATATTGGATTCGTAATTCATCCCCAAGCACACCTAATGTTGGTATTCTCGTAGGCGTGTACTCAGTGTAATGAAATTCATTTGTCTAATTTGCATAATTTCAGAAACCTGTGATATTTGAAAGACATATGGGTGACTCTAAAAGTACCCACGAAGATAACTTGCTGTCTATTGAGAACATGGTTGCAGCCAAAAAGAAGGCAAAACTGGTAAGTAATTTAAACAATACTTTTATTAAAACTGACGTGAGTTTGTAACATTATTCAAATTATGAAATCCCGTATTTCCCGTATGTTACTCACGTAATGTTGGTATATTTAGTCGATCGCGGTTTCGCCTATACTTTTAGGCATTTTTAAGAGAGTGCGACACGTCGCCCCTGAGTCGCCGCCAGTCTTGCATGACTTGTAATTTTAGCATTATTCTAAATCGGTCACTTACAAATTCTTGATGCGACTCATTCATCTGGTTAAATATTGACTACTTGACAAAAAGTTGCACGCCTGAATTCTAATAGTTGCTTATTTAAAAATATAGTTTTTCTTTTCTACCATCAAATGTCCATATGGTTCTTATTCAATCTGTGTATTTGCAGAACGTCATATACGGCAGCATCAGCCCTTGCAGTAGCATCAGTTCGGACACACTGTGCTCCCCCCTGGTGACGCAGCGCGCCGTGCCCCAAACCATCAACCCTCGCGACGCCTTCTACTCATCGTCAGAGTCGGACGACGAAAGCACACCGTGACACTGTTTTGGCCATTGTAATACGACTAACTTTTTTTTTTGTGAATTATTAATAAACAATATATTTTACTATTTTCTAATTTTTATTATGCCACAGCATACACTCTCATTTCGAAGAAATGTCTTTTCTCTTTTTCTTTTAATGCTAGCAGCACAGTCATTTAATGCAATCATAAGTGCGAATGTAACAAGAAAACTGATATTTCTACTCGCGTGATTTAATGTCACTTAGTCGATGTGATGTGACCCAACCTCATATTACGCGTATCCCAATCTCAAATCACACATGACCCAACCTCATCACAAGACACAATCTCATATCACATGTTACTCTATCTCACATCACAATTTGGTAATGTTGTAAAGGGACAAGATTATTGACAAATCTAATTATGAAAGCAGTCTTCAAAAAATTTGGGTCATTGGCCACTAACAATATGAAATCAACGAAGTTTGTTCGTTTTTATAACTCTGCTTTCGAAACAAAACTTCAAGGTTTAGTTATTTTTGATTGCTGGAGCTTTAGTTATTCATCAATACATGACGGGGATTTCTGTGTTTTGATTTCGTAAATACAACTGTGCGTAAATCCAGCCCATTATCTTTTACGAGATTAAGTTGCATATGTGTGAGCATATAGTTTTAGAAAGAAATTGGCACCACAGTTGGTTAACTATTATTATCAGTCTTTTAAGGCAGGAAATCATGACAACTCTCAGCACATTTTCTGCAGCTGGAGGAAACTGCTGCAACTTTTGACATGGACAAAATACAATAAAAACCTCAATAACTGACAGAACTATATTACTTTACATGTTTTACCTAAGTTATTTTTTTTTATCAGAGAGGTCCACATTCTTCTGCTGTATCTTGGCAATCATTTGTTGTTCCTGGGCCTCCTTTCTGGCTAGCTTATCTAGCTTCTTTTGTTCTTTCTCTCTCTTAGTCAACATCTCTTGGAACCGCTCATCTCGTGGATCCAACTTGAAGCCAAAATGTCTTCTTACTTCTTCCACTAATCTTTCTTTCTTTAGCTGTAAAATAGAAAAATTGTGATGTCAATAATTGAATTACATTTATTGAATTACTGCTTTACAAAATGATAGGTATATTTATTTATTCATTTATATATTGAGGATAATCAACGTTACAGACACCAAATTATAAAGTAATAATTTTTCTTCAAATCATAGACACTGGAACCACAGCATGAATCAATATTTCCTCCCGCTAAATTAATATGGAACCATCCTGAGATTTTTCATGTGGTTCTTCTAGACATAGTGCCTGTCTTAACACTTGCAAGTGTTCTTTAGACTACAGTATCTGTGCTCCATCAGGTGGGCCATGTTTGGCAACTCTTCAAAGAAAAAAAAGTTCAAATGATTCTTGTAAAGATGTTACAAACCTTAGCAGCATTAGCTTCAGCACTCTTCTTGGCAATTTTATCATTGAGTTCCTTCTTCCATTGTTCAAGTTTAGCAAATTTGGTAGCTACTTCCTGGTCTCTCTGTAAGACCTTCTGCTCCTCTTGTTTTCTCCTTACTGCCACTTGGTCCATCATCTCTTTTAAACTATAAGGAAAGGCAACTGCTTCATACTCAATTCTCTCTTGAATATCTTGTCTTGTAGGGAAGCACAATTCTGTAATATTAGTTGTAACAATATGTCATCATTTTTGGAACGAAGTTCCTTATTTAAGAGTTACTTTCGCATTAAAGATCCGTTTAGGATTCTTGGGAGGTAAAGTATACCGTATTGACTTACCGGGATTTACGCCACTGATAGACCCGTACTTTCCATACATTTTTCTGCTATATTTCACCGTTAGATGCGCAATATTTTTTGGTTCTTCATAGGGTCGTCGACCATTCATAAGATTACGATGTGCAAAAGATAAACGGGATATATTCCTCTTCTTTTCGATTGTGGCTTCTCTTGCCCTCGCCTCATCAGAATCATCAATCAGGACATGCTCATTGGTTTCAATAACTTCTGTAGTAGTAGATGCTTTACGAAAAAGGGAGTTTACAATGTTACTTCGTAAACACTTGGTTCTTAAGCACAAACTCATGTTTATTATTTTACAATTATTTTCTTAAATAAATAGGCAGAATACAAAAAATAAACAGACAATTGAATTTCTAGGTTATGAACTAATTTTTATTTTCTTTGTCAATTTGACAGTGACACTGTCTTTCGTTGACTGTCACAAGGGTATCATAGTCTGTGACTGTCACCGAATGAGGTGTCACTGTACGTAGTATTACATTATCTTTGACTGTCACCGTCTCTAACTTTTTTTACCGAAAACGCGATGTAGTAGCATCATCAGAGAGCCTATGTTTGAACTGAAGGATTTTAAATGTTTAAGTCATTGACTACATAAAAAAAGGCAGGACTGAGTCTCTTGAAACACTTACTGAAGCACCCATAGTAAGTCACACGTACACACAGAACACACACATGTACATAATAGTAAGTCAATCGCTCGCCATTACGCTTTGGACTGTGCTGTTGCTCGGATGTTCAAGTAAAATAATTAAAAATGCCGTCTTGTGTTGTAAAAAGCTAGCGAAACCATAGCGCCTCGACAAAAAAAAACCAGGGGATCACTTTTCATAGGTAAGCAAGTAATATATTCAGCTTATTGCCGAAATTATATTGTTTTCGTAAAAAAATATACCAAAACTATCAGTGTTGACAGTCAATAAATATTTTCATTTACCCTGAATTTGGGTAAATATTTTTTAGTAGTATAGTTTTTTAGTAAAGTATTAAATACATTTAGTATAAATTATTATTCTATGTTTTATAGATTTCCTGCTGGAAACGACGCATGAAAAAATTATTGGATAAAAATAAATAGAAACTGCAGAAATGATAACAGTTGGTATCCATCAAAATATAGTGTAGTCTGCAGTATCCACTTCGAGGAAATTGATATATATAAAACAAAAGGTGGACTTATTCGCATTGTCAGCTTTGCCGTACCAAAAAAGGTAAAACAATAGTATATTGTTTTAAATAAAGTATTAAATTAATAAATAACAGTACTTTCATCTAAAACTTTTTATTTCTTAGTTTAGTTTATTTATTTTTTTTTTATTTGCCAATATTTATTTGAAATATTGAAAAATCGCATGTAAGTGAATCTAAGCTTCGTGATTGTTGGTTTAGTTTAACTTAGATATTATATTTGGTTTGTACATTTTGTTGACGTTTTCAAGCACTTTCTGATAGGTTATGTAATGAAGAATTTTTGTTTTTTATTTTTTTGATAACTGCCATAACTTATCCTACTATCCGATTTCGGCTCCAGGTCCTAAACTGGGACACCCTGTATATCACTAAAGCATCTTCACCATCTAAGAATCAGGAAGTGCCGTAGGAGTCGTAATTTTAAAATATTTTCCAAAAACTGGGTAGCTGCACTAAAGCATCTTCGCTGCCTTGCGTCAGGAGTGCCCAGAGCAACGAATTTTGTACCTACATATTCCCTTAATAAAAACAAACAACTTCCAGCTGCAGGCCCGCATCGACTGCTAGAAATATAAAATCAACTTTGTTTCGAAATTCAAACATAAAGTTGTTTTATATTGTTTGGTTTTTGGCCACGGTAGTATAAAACTACCTATATCATGTTTGATGGTAAAAAGCAGCAAATAAAAAAATATAAGAACTAAACCTCTAAAATATTTATTTAAATTATTGTAAAAATGTGGGTAATATTTCTCATGGCTGGTAGCCCCTAACACACGCACACATAAACAGACCGCCGCCATTATAAGTGACATTCTCTCCTGCTTTTTTTATGTACTCTATGGTTTAAGTATTTTTATTTATTGTTGTCGTGTAGTTTGTTTTGGTTTTAATAATATTATATTCCTATTCACTTTAAGTTTTAAATGACGACTCGTAAGGATTCCTTATGTATGCGTATCGCGTACGCATTTTTTGCATTACCCTTGATCTGCTACTATATATACCAAGTCTGTGAACTATTCGTTGACTATCAAACTGTATACTGTTAAATTTCCTTTATGTTGCGTCTTGATATCTTTTATTTATGTATAGAACACTTCAACGTGTATTCAATGCCATATTAAAAAACAAAAATGTCACCGTCTTGACAAGTGTCTTGAAAAGCGCGGGAAACTTGATTTTGGCGGACGTGATTTTTCTCGTTTCTGAAATTAATTTTAATTATTATTAGTTATTAGAGATTATGTTGAGCAGAGCAGGGGCGCTTGGATTCAAAGCATGCGGCTACCAACGAAATTGGGTCTTGAAGTCATAAATAAAATCTTCTTTATGTTCAGCCAAATACGCGTTTTATTGCTCAGAATAAACACACAATATTTACTACGTCAATGATGTGATCAAACAGGATATTATAATAATTACACATAGATTCACATTTTACATGTTAGAGTGGAAAACGACAGATTAGGAAGAGTGGAATACACAGAGTATATTTAATAGACTAAAATCTACTTTATGGTTATAATGTAAAGGGTATATACATGATCAATCTCGATCTTCAACACTCCTCCTTACACTTTACATATGATAAGGTTATTTAAGTGTGGCTTCATTAACAATTATTGTAAACACATACCACTAATAATATACTGCAAGCTTATGTCAATAAAAGTAAACACAGTTACATAGTCATAATTCGACATGCAGCTATAACTCAAATGTCACAAATGAAATTAACACTTAGAATAAAGTCACAACCAAAAAAAATTCAAATACACAATTACATTACATTACAATAGTTATGTCATTAACATTAAGTCCTTGTATAAATCTATTATGTTTTTCAGCACATAAAGCTTTCGTCAGAACATCTGCTACCATTTTGTTAGTCTGCAAATACTTAACAATTACATGTCCCTTTTGAACCAAGTCTTTGATAAAATGAAATCTTAGGTCTATATGCTTAGTTCTTTTGTGGGAGTGTTCTTTAACTAACAATAGTTTTTGTGCACTTTGGCTATCATTATAAATTACAGTATCAAAACTTTTGTCGATGATTTCTGACAGGAAATTTCGAACAAAACAAATGTCCTTACAACAATCTCCAAGAGCTACATATTCTGATTCACAGCTAGAAAGTGAAATACATTGTTGCTTTCTTGACTCCCAGTTAATAACATTAGTGCCTAATTTAATTACAAAACCAGTATAAGACTTACGGTCTGACAAATCATTAGCCCAATCAGCATCAGCATATGCAAAAAGATCAAAAGTATTGCTCTTTGTGAAGCAAAGGCCATAATTAATTGTACCCTTTAAATAACGTAGCACACGCTTCGCCATGCGCCAATGACTTTCATCAAAACAAGTATTGTACATACTGAGTTGGCTACATGCAAAAGATATATCTGGTCTAGTGCAGACGGCTATATACATTAAACTGCCTAATAATTGTCTGTACTGATAAACTTCATTATCTAAACATGTTTTATTTGACTTTTGTAATTTAGAATTAACCGGTAAAGGTGTAGAGACAGTTTTACAATCTGACATCCCATATTTAAACAATAAATGCTTAATGTACTCAGTTTGACTTAAAGTTGTGATGCCTTTCTTTCTACAAACTTTCATTCCTAAACAATTATTCAATTTACCCAAATGTCTGACTTCGAAATTGTTTTGTAATAGTTTGAGAAAGTTATCAATACAATGATTATGAAATACATAGAAGTCATCCACATATAATGCAATGATAATATATTCAGTCTTAGTTCTTTTAACATAAATACATGGCTCACATTTGCTTTGTGTAAAATCATTCTGAACTAAAAAATCATGTATTTTAATGTTCCACATTCGGCTAGCTTGCTTAAGGCCATATAAGCTCTTTTGAAGCAAACAAATCTTATTACAATTTTTAAAGCCTGAAGGTTGTTCCATATAAATTTTCTCATTAAGGTCACCATTTAAAAAGGCTGTTGTAACATCAATATGGTCTATTTCTAATTCTAATTCTGTGGCAATTGAAAATAGAATTCTTAATGTGCTATGCCTAACAACAGGTGCAAAAGTGTCTGTGTAGTCAATTCCCTCCAATTGACTAAAACCACGGGCAACCAACCTTGCTTTAAATTTAGCAGGCTTACCTGTGCAATCGAGTTTTCTCTTATAAACCCATCTGCATTTGATGACGTTTTCATCTGTAGGTCTGTCTACCAGGATCCATACATTATTTTTAATAAGAGAATCATACTCACTTTGCATGGCACTTAGCCATTCTTCTTTTTCAGAAGATTGCATGGCATCTCGATATGAAGTAGGCTCATCTAGTGAATAGCCTTCCGCCATCATAGATAAATCATAGTCTTTGAAATGGTATGGCACATTACCTCGTGTTTTACGTATAGGACGTGAACAAGACGTGTCGGAAACAGCCGGCAGTGTCGGTTCAATTGGTGCAGATTCCAGCAGAGAAGAGGCAGCATCAGTTGGAGCACCCACTTCATCACCTTCGTCACAACCATCAAGTGATGACTCTGGCAGAGAAGATATGGCACCCATCGGAGCACCTTCTTCATCACCTTTGTCACAATCACCTTCATCGCCAGTACAGTAATGATCAGATTGCGGTGACCACGCCGGTAGTGGCGTCGGAATATCAGCATCTGAAACATTATTTAAAGAGGATGAGCATTCAGCTGATTTATCCATTTCATTATTTTGTATTTGACTATTAAATTTTGTATCAAAATAATAATTATAAAAATCGGTTCCACAAGTAACTTTACAACTGTCATGTCTTCCCATAAATTTATCCTCATTAAAAATAACAGATCTAGACGGTATAACTCGCCGAGGATTAGTGGGATCAATCAAACGATATCCTTTAAAGGTTTCACCATAACCAACAAAAATAAGAGCTTTAGCTCTTGCATCAAGTTTCTGACGCTTCTGACTAGGCAAATGTGCATAAGCAGTACACCCGAAGACACGTAAGTGACTGATATCTATAGGAGATCCAGACCACAAGCTCTCGGGAACGCCGCCTGAAAGTGCTCTGGTAGGAGACCTATTTTTCAGGTAAATGGCTGTCATAACTGCCTCTCCCCAGTAGCGATTACACAGGCCGGATTCCTGCAACATAGCTCTAGTTTTATCAAAAATAGTCTTGAAAGCCCTTTCCGCAGTACCATTCTGCTCAGCGTTATAAAGGACAGTGGTTTGGTGTATAATACCATGTTCTTTAAGATAATTGCCAAGTTTCTTATTAATAAACTCAAGGCCATTGTCACTGCGTAAAATTTTTATTGGCAAATCAGATTGTTTCTCTATCATATTTTTAAAATTAATAAAAAGTGAACTCACCTCTGATTTGTGCTTCATAAGGTATCCCCATGTTTTCCGGGTATGGTCATCAGTGAAGGTTAAAAGGTAGCGAGCACCACCCCAAGTCTCGACTTGCATTGGTCCAGCCACGTCTGAATGTATGACTTCTAAGGCTTGTGTAGTACGTTTAATGTTGACAACAGGAAATGGTGCCTTCACCATTTTGCCAGTCAGACATGGCACGCAACTACCATTGATGGTACTATCTTTCTGAAATAATAAGTTCATGCATTTCTTCCCATCACCAAGAATTCTCATACCTGATTCAGACAGATGACCAAGACGTCTGTGGATTAAGTCCATCTGACTTGTCGAAACAGAGTGAGCCTTCACTGTCTCTTGCCTAGTCTGCAAGAGCTTGGACGGCTCCTCCTCAAGGATGTGTCGTACTTGCGCCTTATACTTATACAGACCATTTTCTTTTGAAGCAACTAATATTTGATTGCCAGTGACTTTTACATTATCAAAGATTTTACAGTGATCCCTATTAAAAATGACAGTGTAACCCTTATCAGTGATTTGACTTACAGACAATAAATTACTGGTGAGGTCAGGCACATGTAAAACATTCATTAAGCTAACATTAGAGCACAAAGAGAGCCTACCAGTATAATTACTATATAATTTCTGACCATTCGCTACATAAATAGTTGAATGTGTACCTTTAGGCTTCACAAGTATCTCTTTGTCAGCTACCATGTGTTGAGATGCACCGGAGTCAACCACAAAATCATGGCTGCTGCTGTTGCTGCATGCCATGGCTGACGCCAACATAGTATGGTTTTCCTCCGTATTCTTCAGCTCCTTCTTGCGCTTGAAGCAACGCTTGATTGTGTGTCCGCTTCTTTTGCAAAATTGACAGAACATAGGTGATGTTTTCTTCTTTTTGTTTCCTAGGTATGCCTTCGCTCCTTCCTGATCATTTCCATTCCTACGGTGTTCCTCCTGCAGCAATCTGGCACGCACAAGTTCCACCGTCAGTTTGTTGGTAAGACAGGCAGTTTCCAGGCCAGATACTAGGTTGTCATATTCCTGTGACAAGCCGCTTAAAAGAATTTCTGCGACTTCATCATCATCTATCTTCTTGCCTATGTCAGAAAGTTGCTGAACGAGCCGCATGACAGCCTCAATATACTCAGACATGCCGCCATACTGACTGTACTCAATTTTGTGAAGTTGACGCAATAACAGTACTTTCCTGTATAAACCTTTCGACTCAAAGGCGTCGGCAAGTTTTGACCATGCATCCTTTGCCGATGTGGCGTCTCTTACGTATTGATATAAGGCTGGCTTTATCGTCAAGCAAATCTTCGCCAAGGCGCGGCTATCACGGGTCGCATCGGTGTCATCTCCACTAACACAGCCCCATAAACCATCCAGTGTAAGTAACATTTTTATCGCGAACTTCCAGTTCGTGTATGTCTGTAAGCCATCTAGCTTTTCAAAGGGAATGTGTCCATTGTGATTATTGTGATCACTCGACATTATTGTGGTTTAATTGGCTTTCTTTGGTTTTCTTCGTGGCATCCGCTTTATTATGTTCTGGGCAGATAACCTGTTGAGCAGAGCAGGGGCGCTTGGATTCAAAGCATGCGGCTACCAACGAAATTGGGTCTTGAAGTCATAAATAAAATCTTCTTTATGTTCAGCCAAATACGCGTTTTATTGCTCAGAATAAACACACAATATTTACTACGTCAATGATGTGATCAAACAGGATATTATAATAATTACACATAGATTCACATTTTACATGTTAGAGTGGAAAACGACAGATTAGGAAGAGTGGAATACACAGAGTATATTTAATAGACTAAAATCTACTTTATGGTTATAATGTAAAGGGTATATACATGATCAATCTCGATCTTCAACAGATTAGTAGTGTAAATAATAGTATATATGTTAGTTTATTATTTTATTTAGTTTCTGTAAATAGTATTTCGAGGAGATTCTGTAAGTTTTTTATTCTTTTTTGTGGTGATGAATGAGCCGCCCGACCCGGGGGATATTCCCCCGGTCGGTTTAAATATTATTATTGATAATGAGCATATGTTAACTGACTCCAGTACTGCTACGGATAGCTCTTTAAGATCCGATAGAAAAAGAATTCGGTCGCCCCGTAAAGTATGCAAGAATTGCAATAAAAGAAGGAAGCATAAGCATTCCCATAAGAATAAACCGTCGGACTGCAATTGTGACATTGTGAATGAAACACAATGTAGTATCAGAGAAAGATCACCTGTTAAAATTACCAATAAAAGTAATCGGGTTGAATCTCTAGACATTGGGTCTAAAGATTCAACTTGCTCTCAAAATATAACTCCCCCACAGCCACCTCAGCAGGTAGTAAGGACTCAATACGAATCAACCGATGCATCTCCTTTTATTGTGCATGTACAAAAAGAATCTTCTGACAACACTGCAACACTTCATCCTGTCGCCTTTGGACACTTTTTAAAACAAAACTTGTACAAAAGTATTATTAATGGTAGTCTAAAGAGGATTGGAAGAAACCGAATTACATTATCTTTTAATAAATACCAAGATGCAAATTCATTTATTAATGACTCATCGCTAACAAAACATAACTTAAAAGCTTATATTCCCTCCTTTAGTATAACACGGATGGGTTTAGTCCGTGGTGTACCTACTGAATGGACTGTGGATGATATCATTGAAAATATATCCGTTCCCATTGGTTGTGGCAAAGTAATCAAAGCCAGACGATTAAATTATAAAGTCCATGGTTCAGCTCCAGTATGGAAACCATCTCAAACGGTTGTTCTTACATTCGACGGACAAGTGTTACCCAAACGGGTTTTCTTATGTTATAATGCCCTGTCGGTAGAATTATATACGTTCCCAACGATCCAATGTTTTAATTGCTGCAGATTCGGTCACACTAAGATGCAGTGCAAGTCTTCTCCTCGATGTTACAAGTGTGGGCAAAACCATACAGCTGACACATGTGACTTGGAGGAGGACTGTGCAAAATGCTTCCTTTGTGGCGGCCTACATTTTGCTACTAATAAATCTTGTCAAGAGTTGGAAAGACAAAAACGAATCAAAATTTACATGGCCCAGAATAGTGTGTCATATTCTGAGGCATTAAAATTACATCCTCCTCCTTCCAAATCATATGCCGAGATATTAACTTCCACTTCTCACAATAATTCCAACCATGATAAATCACCCTCAACACATCCGTCATCACCATCATCACCAAATAAATCTTACAAAAAGACCGTCTTCCTACAGCCAAAACCACTGCCTAAATTTACAAGAGAATATGACCGTGAAACACACCAGTCCCTTATTAAAGATTATGATGGTCCATCTCCCTCTAATGGGTGTGCCCTGAAAAATAATAATATAAATAATAATGATGTAAATAATAACGACAAACAAATCATTGATGTAATATTAGCTTTATTTAAATCTTTATCTCTATCGAATTCTTTACCGTCCAACGTTGCCTCATTAATTCAAACTTTCATACAACTCATTAATAATGGACAATCAAGCGAAAATTCTTCAATGGAATTGCAGAAGTGTAATAAATAAAAAGTGTGAATTGATACATATTATAAATAAATATGAACCAATTGCACTTGCTCTTTCAGAGACATGGCTTAAACCAGGATTCTCATTTAGAATCTCTGGCTATGTCTGCCTAAGAGCTGACAGACCTGATGGGTATGGCGGGGTTGCCATACTTATCAAAAATACACTTTCTCATAAACCTTTTCCTCTTCCTCCTCATAGTGATGACATATCTGTCGTTGCTGCTGTTGTAAATAGTGTTTGTATAGTCTCTCTTTATTTCGCTCGCCCTTCTGTAAATATTTTTTCTGAAATTTATAATTTATTTTCTGTATTACCTAAGCCATTTTTAGTAATGGGAGATTTTAATTCTCAGCATCAATGCTGGGGTAGTTCAACCACAAATTATTATGGTGAACAATTATTAGAAGTTTTTGATTCCCTTAATCTATGTATTTTAAACACCTGCCTTCCAACTCGCCACACAAACCCAGATGAAGGCATAAGTGCCCCAGACTTGTCTGTCTGCACTCCTGATTTGGCTTCATCTCTATCATGGGCGCCCTTACCCTCTTCCTATGGCAGTGATCATTTTCCTTTAACCATTTCTTTTCCCTATAATAGACCAAGTGTTACAACTCCCACTCCTCGACTGAAATACAGACTGACAAATGTTGATTGGAGTACATTTAAACATTGTGTTGAGCAGAAAATGCATAGAATTCCTAAAACATGTTCAGGGAATGAAAAACAATGTTCTGATCTATTATCAAACATTTTGATAGAAGCTGCTGACCAAACATTCCCTCTTAAAAATGTAACTTCTGGTAGAATACCCTCCCCACCTTGGTGGGATGATGAATGTACTCAGGCTGTCAAAAAGAGGAAAAAGGCAAAAAAAAATATTGTACTATGATGACTAATGAGAATTTCGAAAATTTCTTGCAAGTTTCTCGTGACACAAGGAAATTACTTAAAAAAAAGAAATTTGATGGATGGCGAAAATATTGCACTTCTATCTGCCCTGATGTCTGTCCATCTGTTGTTTGGCGTAATATAAGACGGTTTAAATCCGCCATTAACAATTCTACACACAATAAAATTCCTTCAGAATTAGTTAATCAATTTATGGATCAGTTGGCTCCACCTTATGTTCCAGAAAATAGTTTTATTTCAATACCATTATCCATTTCTAATAATAATGACCCATTTGGACTAAATTCCCCCTTTTCTTTTAATGAATTAAAAGGTGTTCTTTCACATGTTAAAGATTCTGCCCCAGGAGATGATGGTATCCCATATTCCTTCATTGCAAATTTGAGTGAACCAGTTCTTAACAAATATTTAGATCTTATTAATACTATCATGACTTCTGGTAATATTCCTTATTCCTGGAAATCTCAAACAATTATTCCAATTTTAAAACCACACAAACCATCTTGTGAAGCTTCTTCTTACCGCCCTATTGCTCTTTCTTCTGTTTTGGCTAAAATTGCAGAACACCTAGTTAAAATTCGTTTAGAATGGTTTGTTGAAAGTAACAAGCTAATTGCTCCCACTCAATTTGGATTCAGAAAAGGAAGGGGTACTTTAGACAGCCTGAGTGTGTTTGTCACTGACATTCGTTTAGCCTTTACTAGAAATGAACATGTAATTGCAGCTTTCTTGGATGTCAGTTCAGCATATGACAGTGTACTCTTATCAGTCCTGAAACAAAAACTTAATTTATTAAATGTTCCAGTTATGCTCTCAAATTTCATTTTAAATATGTTATCTGAAAGATCAATAAATCTTTACCTTGATAACACTAAAGTTAGTAGACTGGTATGGAAGGGCCTTCCCCAAGGATCAGTCCTAAGCCCTATTCTTTATAATATTTATACTTATGATTTAGAAACGTCTCTCAATGGATCTGTGCAGGTGCTTCAGTATGCCGATGATTTACTTTTATACTGCAGTGGGCAATCTGTAAACAAAATAGGTGACAATTTAACATCATCATTGTCTCTATTAAACTCATGGCTTTTAAGAAATGGTTTGGATTTATCTGTAAATAAAAGTAATGTTGTATTATTTACTAGAATGCGTAAACCACCTAATGTTAGTGTACAGTTCGATCAAAAACCATTACCAGTAAAAAATCAAGTAAAGTTCTTGGGCGTGATTTTAGACTCTCATCTTACAGGCCTTAATCATTGTGAATATATTGCAGCAAAATGTGAAAAAAACATCAACATTATTAGATGCCTCTCAGGGGTCTGGTGGGGTGCCCACCCATTTTCATTGAAGCTTATTTACAATGCTTTGATACGAAGTGTATTAGACTACGGAACTTTTTTGTTGGAGCCTGGTAGTGTTGCTGGCTTTCAGAAACTGGATAAAGTACAGTCAAAGGCTCTGAGAATTGTTTCGGGTGCAATGAAATCAAGTCCGATAAATTGCCTACAAGTAGAATGTGGTGATCCTCCCCTGCGGTTAAGACGTCAATATTTGTCGGATAGATTTGTGTTTAGGTGTCAACAGTTTGTAAATCATCCTCTATCCAAAAGAGTAGCTGATCTTTCTGAGGAAGTGGCCACATCCAGATATTGGGCAAAAAGATCTGCTCCTTGTCTTATAGAAAGCCTCTCAAAATGGAAAGCCATTGAAGCTCCAGCTCATCAATCCGAGTTACTACCCATATTTCATTGCAATTACCATGAACTCGTTTTAGACCCCAACATTCAATACAATATTGGTATCTCTAAGGATGACATATGTCACAATTCAAACTTTAACTACACAATAGACAGAGATTGGCTGGGTTGCCACTACATATTCACTGACGCCTCTAAACAGGGCGCTAGTTGTGTGGGTATTGGAATATATCACCTTCAATATAATATAATTGAAAAAATAAAACTCCCCCCAGAATCCTCCGTTTACACTGGAGAGTGCTTTGGGCTGTATAAAGCGGTTGAATATGTTTTGTTGATGGGACTACAGAGATCTTTAATTGTAACAGATTGTAAGAGTGCCTTACAATCATTAGCTAAATTTCCGTTTTATAATCAAAATAAACCCATCATCTTTGATATCCGTCGACTATTACATAAATGCACATTAAAGGGTTATTCAGTCAGCTTCGCCTGGGTCCCGGCCCACTGTGGTATCTCAGGAAATGAAAAAGCGGATCTTTTGGCGAAGGATGCAGTGGTGTGTGGTGACATTTTTCCTTATCTAAACTACCATCATGATTTGTCTACCTTACCCAGGGTTTATTTGCAGGAATCCTGGAATAAATTTTGGGCTGAGGATAATTTAAAAGGAAAGTTTTACCGGAGCATACAACATAATATACCAGCGAAACCCTGGTTTTCCAAATGTCTCTTTAATAAATTAGTCACATCTATTATAATACGCATGAGACTTGGACACAACTGCACTCAATCTCATTTAGCGCGTATTAACGTAATTAATAGCCCTGACTGCCCCTGCGGAACTGGTGTGGGAGATTTAAATCACATTCTATTTGCCTGTCCTTTATATGACTATGCCTCCTTTTTAAGCAATTTAATAAATTTACATGTTCCTTTCCCTTCATCGGCATCTTGCCTCCTTTCTAACTTTAATATTAATATTTATAAAGTTATTGCCCAATTTATTTTACGTAATAATATAAAAATTTGAATATAATTATTATATCTGCCTTCCTTTTTACAAACTTTTACCCATATTTTTATATCTTAATAAAATTATTATATTTACCTATATATGTATATTTTAGACTAATCTCTATAACATCATTCTCAATCCAGTCCTAACTCCAAATTCCTTGTTTTTGAATTACTATACGTTTCCCCGTTTTTAACTTGAAAATGGCATACAAGCACAAAAATGTGCAAATGCCAAAAAAAAAAAAAAAAAAGAGTGTCTTGTCTGTCAAGTCAATAAATGTCTGAAATGTCTGATTCTTTCAACCAACAAAATTTTAAGATGATTCCATCCATAGAAAATTAGAAATACTAAATATTTCAAAGCAAAAACAAACATTTGGAATGTAAACACATTGTCGGTAAACAATATTATTTTATTTATCAATAAGTTATCACACAATGGCCCCACGTAAAAAGGTATTGATATTACTTGACGTGTTGTTTTATTTTATATTTACCATCATGTACTCAACACGCTAATTTGAAATTACAGGCGAAATTACGTTCACCCAGTAAGAAACATGTTATCTGTATGGCTTCAGATTTCTTCTTTCCTAACACTGGAGGAGTTGAAGAACATATTTATAATTTATCTCAATGTTTAATAAAACGAGGGCACAAAGTAGTTGTAATAACACATTCCTACGACAAACGCATTGGAATACGATATATAACATGTGGACTTAAGGTATATTACTTACCAATTCGAGTATTTTATGCTCAATGTGTCCTTCCAACTATGATTTGCAATATAGCTTTAGTAAGATATATATTGCTTCGAGAACAAGTTGAAATAGTACATGGACACTCGGCATTCAGTGTTTTGTGTCATGAGGTATCAATCATAGGGCAACTAATGGGGTTGAAGACTGTATTTACTGATCATAGTCTCTTTGGATTTGCTGATACATCTGCTATTTTAACAAATAAGTATTTACAAATGTGTTTATGTGAAATTAACCACTGCATTTGTGTGTCACATACTGGTAAAGAGAATACTGTGCTTAGAGCCAAAGTTGAGGCCCATAAGGTTTCTGTCATACCAAATGCTGTAGATGCTTACAGCTTCACTCCAGATCCCGGTCAAAGAGACTCCAATGCCATCACAATAGTAATAGTATCTCGGATGGTTTATAGGAAAGGTGTGGACTTGATGGCAGCTGTAATAGCTGAGCTATGCTCCAGATATCCAAAAGTAAAATTCTTAGTTGGAGGAGATGGGCCTAAAATGTGGCTTTTACAAGAAGTGAGAGAAAAAATGGGATTGCAACATTGTGTCACTCTTTTGGGAAGCCTTAAACATTCTGAAGTAAGAAATGTTTTAGTCAAAGGTAATATATTTTTGAATACTTCTTTGACAGAGGCTTATTGCATGGCTATTGTGGAAGCTGCCTCATGTGGCCTCAAAGTTGTTTCAACAAGAGTTGGAGGCATCCCGGAGGTGCTGCCGGAGACCATGATTTATTTGACAGAGCCAGATGTTAGTAGCCTAGTTGCAGGCATTGAGCATGCTATGCAAGATTTTGAGCAAGGGGAAATCTTGTGTCCCTTTGAGTGCAACAGAATGATAAAGAATATGTACAATTGGATGGATGTAACAAAAAGAACAGAAATAGTTTATAACAATATATCTTGTAACAGGATTAAAACTCTTGGAGAACAATTGAAAAGCTACATTTCATGTGGAGTGTGGCCTTTTCTTTTAGTTATAAGCTTGATGTATGTGTTATTAAAACTTGCTGAAAAACTGTACAAAAGGAGACATATTGATGTAGCAAAGAATTTGAAGATTTGATATCAAATATATGTATGTTTTGATACTTTTAATTGTCACCAAAAAAATAATTATAATACATAGGCTACAAAATAGTTTTTATGACTTTTTACTAAGTTAACATACCAAACAATATTTTAGGACATTTTTATGACCTATAATAATGATATTCTTAATATCTTTCCGTTATTAACTTTATTACAAACAATGTTTTAAGTTAGCAAATTAAAGTTAGTGTTGTTGTGTCAGCATTTAGCAAATGGTTTGTTTAAAAACAATATAGTATTTAATATATATATATACAATTTAATATATTATTTAGTATTTTTTTATCCACTTTGATTCTGTGCAGATGCTTTAGGGTCGACACACACCAGAAAAGCGGCGACCCGCTCGGTAGAGAAGGCGCGCGGATTCCCGCGACTGCTCGAGAAGTCGCTGGAATGCTCGAGAAGTCGCGGGACTCCGCGCGCCTTCTTGGGCCTGCCCGCGATGTATTTACGGGTCGCTCTCCTATGCGCAGTTCACTTTCAACAAAACTCGAGTAAACTTGTGTATAAGCAGTGAAAATGGGTATTTTGGATTTAATTATTATTGCACATATAATTAAAGAAGAAGAGGAAGCGGCCGAAGAGATAAAGAGGAAAAGATTTATTTTTTTCGTCCATTTCCATCACTTCTGTGTTCGTTGCACTGCAAGGAGTGAATACGAATGCTCACGCGCAACAGACGCGCGCGGGGAGCGGGGCGAGGGGCGGGATATTGCCAGCGGCCGCTTGCGACTGCTCGAGCATTCTCGGGAATGCCCGCGACTTCTCGCGCAGTCGCACGGCTCCGTTTATGGAATTCGCCGGAATTCCCGCGGCGCCGCGGGCATCCGCGCGAATCGTTTGAGATTCTCATGCGATAATAAGTATTATGGTAATGAAAATAAAGTTAAAATTCATATGACACTGAAACTGCGCTTCGATTCGCTGCCCTGCCCGCTCTTTTGGTGTGTGTCGACCCTTAAACTAACATCAAACTGGCATATTTAAGTATTTACTATTATAAAACATTTTTAAACTGTTAGCCACAATTTTACCAGTTCCTGATAAAGTTTTAGTTACAGTATGCCTGCGGTTTAAGTGCAGTTAGGGTATGCATTCTCCATTACCAGTGACACCCATGGTAGTTGCAAATCCTACAATTATAATTGATAAGGCAATATACCCCGACAGCACTTAGATCGTGTGGATAATGCATGCATGCCCTATTTAGTTTTATACAAATACCTTTTTGAAGTTTACTCCCCAAATGCAATCAGACCGCGAACAGACTGTAGTTAACTTTATCTGACGAAAAGCAGGCCTAACAAGGACTTGTCAGAAACCTGTGAATCTGGCCCTAAGTAGTTAGTTTTACGGAAAGTTATAATTTCGGGTTTTGCACTACAATATTCTAGTATAATAGAGCTACAGGGATTAGATATACTTTTATTTTTGAATAGGCGAAATATAAATAAAAAAAAAAATTGGAATGATATTTATTATAACATTAAGACAAAAAACAATTGCCAGACTAATCCTTGTATTAGTTTGCCAGGATTGTTTATTGCATTATATAATACAAAATGAATAAAATACACATCTACCATTGATTAATACATTTCAGTAAGTAAACTCTCTAAAAGAACAATATTTTTATATTCTTTTAAGTATATTATTTTTCTAATATGTTAAATTGTAATATAATGCGATTTTAATATCAAGACTGATCTTTACATACGCAATCTTGTTCTTCAGTGTTGATTCAAGCCCTGAAAAATAAATAAAGTTGGCTATTAACAAGAATTTTGATAGATAAGTACATATTATAAGTAAGTATTCATTGATTGAATTTTATAATATATAATTTATTGATTAAATACATTTTTCTAATATTGTTTTACTGTAATATGTATTTCTTCTCCTACTGGTTATTTAATTATTTTTACTATAACTAGTATTTGATGTCAATAAAATTTAATCGCGTTAATGCCTGTTTAAATAATATCAAGAAATATGCAACGCGAAAGTTTAAAAGTTACAACTAGTATAGTTTATTACACTGTAACAGTAGTTACATACAACAACAAGCACCTTGATCTCAAATAAATGTTCTAGTTTATATCTGTTTGTGTTCATTAATTATTCAGTACAGAATCCAACTATAATACCTGGTGGGAATAATGTCTGCATAACGTTGTTGTCAAACCAAAATCTGCTATGTGCAGAAATCATAATTTTGGGATATGGCAATAAAAACGTCTCTTGTATTCAAGGGAATGTAGGTAAGAGGTTGTCAATAAGAAGTCGTAGATCGTCATAATATAATAGCCATAAGCACATGACAGTTTTTATATGGTAAAATATTGCAGCCAACTATATGCGGAGGTTAAAAGTAGAAACCTTACAAAATTTGCACATAGCAAATTTTGGTTTGACAACGACAATAAATTGCAAAGTTACTAAAATACTCAAGTTAAGAAAGCAGCAGCAATGCAGTAATTTTATTGTTTATACCATTTGAATACATGGAACCATCTTGACAGGTCAAAGTAACAGATTCAACACTGAATTCATCAGGCCCTAGCTTCCACGTGTGGCGCCGCCCGCGTGGTGCGTCAATAAAAAGTAGCCTATATTATTCCTCGAGTCTTAGATTGGTCCAGTTGATTTGAAGATGTTTGGGTACAAACAAACAAAACTTTATAATAGAGATATGGAACCAAATTTGTATTTTAAACATTGGGATAGATATAGTAGGTCGAAGACAATAAAATAAGATGCCGATAAACAGATGCCGTCTCACAAATACATAAAAAGGTAATTAATTACTTACACTTTAGTGCTGCGAGGTGGGTGTTTGGGCTGTACTCCAGACTGCTTCAACTGAAGCACGATGGACCTCAAACGAGCCACGTCACGTCCGCGCCGGGGACCGAAGTCGCACAGCTCAGCCACGCGCGCCCATTCGTTACCATCCTCAACAGTACTCTCGGAGCCACGAGCCAATGCCTTCTCAGCATTTCTTTTGAAACAAATTCAGTATTAATTATTATTAAAGTAAATGTGGTGCTCGTTTATTTACGAATTCATGTGAAATGTTATTTTTGATTTGAGTGTTTTTAAATGTTGCAATATGTATGACCATTTGGGTTGTCAAATTCAAGATATCAGCAAGTCCACGTTATTACGATTTGAGACAGTAACACTGGCTTGTTAATTATTTTTATTCCAGGTTCTTGGGAAAGGTCTCTTAGTTACATTTCGGAGAGAACTTGAAAAAAAACGATGGATCTTTCATTCATAAAATCATGTCCAAGAAATCACGAATTGCCTTTTTTGTGAGGAAGGTATTTTTATAAAGATTTATTTAATGCTATTCGGGATCGAGAGAATTCGACTCTGAAGAAAAGTACAATAGAATTTATTTAAAAAAAAAAAGGAACTGGAACACTTTTTTATATTATAATCTTTGATTATATATATCTATAGATACTGCCTCATCAACGCTAAATCGTCCAAAAATTTTGTCCGTAAATTACCTGATCCGACAAAAACCGCTGTCAGTGTCAATTATCACCTCAAACAATTAGGTCATTTGAGTGAATTACAAAAAAACATTTTGTGAGTTACAATGTCGTATTGTGCCATAAAAATATGCAGGAATTATAGCAGACGTGCAAATGCTACTAACACAATCTCCTACCATCGGTAAGTAATCCAAAAACAATCGTATTTTTTCAAAACAAATCTAGCAAATTCTGACATTTAATCTCAAAACCCACACGCCATTATTTGGTGTTGCCAGTATGCGATACTATATATACCCGTATTTCTGTTTTTTTTATTCTGCAGTTAATAATTTAAAAATTAACAGCTGGTTTCAATAGTCTGTTCGTTGATTTACTTACTATACAGGATGTGACAAAATTAAAGAAATTTAATTAATATTAAATTAATATATATATTATATTAATTACTATTTTATTTGATTATTATTGTGGCATTTGATTATTTAAAATAAACAAGTTTTTTAAGGATTTATTTGATTTTTATTTTATATACAGTATAAAACTTAAATTCTCCAACACTAGCTTGCTAATATATTTTAACTTTGCAAAATAAAAATATATTTTTATCATTTTGCTTTTGCAAAAGCACAATAATTTTATAAATTAAAGCGCCACTAGTTTATTTTATAACTGCAGTATTGTGTATTTTAACCCCCCCTTAATTTTTTTCTCCCATTACATTGGGGTAAATTCAATTAGTGGTAACTCTCAGATGAATGTCAAGTCATCGTAAAGCAATGGTTTCACGCACACTAGCTTGTCAAATTTCTACGTCTTTGTTGCAATGTTTACTGCACGAGACTACCTCTAGAGATTATGTACTCTGAGATTATAATGTTCAAATAAATTACAATGCAAGACCAAACTATTAAAACTATAGCTAATTCCATTACATATTGTAGAGGGTACTGCAATAAAAATATCTAAGTCCACTGTTTACCTCTGTTGAATCACTATGTCTAGAGATTACAGACTAGTCCAGAATTTTTGATGAATTATTAAGAGACTTCTGTTACATTTATCGTTTTGATTATTTCAACATACGAAAGTCCTTAATTTACACTTTATTATCTATTGTATGTTTTATTGTTTTTTTTTTTCCACCCATGTTATTTCAGGTGACACTAAAAGATTTAAATTTCCATTATCTCTATGTCACTTTTTAGACGATGTGATTTCTTGAATTGGACCACCCATTAATAAAAGTGCCAATTATTATTCTTTTATACATAAAACATTACAATTAGATTTATATCGAAATGTTTGCCCCATTAGTTTTTCCATCACTTAGTCACATAATTACAATATTGATGGCCACCATGTTATAGGTGTACAATGGACAACATGAAATTACTGAAAAACAAAAACAAATGACAGGAGATATCTCCACCTATTATAAAACATTGTTAGTCTTCCCTTTATTTGTATTTAAGATATACTTACTTAGCTGATTCCCTGGTTGCATTGAAAATAAAAGAGAGGTATTAGTGTATATTTTTGGTCATGCAAAGAAATCAATTTAATCAATATTATTATACAAATCGCACCCTTTATTCATTTACCGAATAAGCATAATGTCTTACTTTGGTATAATTTAAGTAGTTTAATTTTAGGGACTCTACATGCAAAGTATATTACAAAATTATCTGTAAATATGTTTTTTTAAGTACATATTTAGCATTGAATAATGATGTCCATTTTTCAATTTCTATGTGAAAGATTGAAAAGAATTCATAAACACAGGACCATTTATATAATAAAAAATAATATAAAAATATATTTTGTCTTGTCTAAATCTTTCAATACTACTAAACAAACACACTACTGTGTACAAACCAAACTAAAAAGATCAAGTTCTACCTCTTGAAATAATTACGCATATAATAGATTAATTATGCTGATTACTGTATTAACCTTGATCTATAGTAGCCAGATCCTGCTTGATCACCAGCAAATATATAAGTTAAAAAAAAAAGCTGTCCTAAAACTCAAAGATAATCAGGCAAATGGAGAAAGGCCCAGTCATGAGGAGCTCCAGAAAAATATTTTAATAATCTATATACGTACCACCATTTTTTTTACAGTTATTTTAGACAAAATTAAAAAAAATCACCAACTCAGGGTGAGTTAGAACTTCTAGCACCGTGCCTAACTTTTGGGTTATTGTGGATTTTTTATATTGTTTTCAGCATCACAAACAATCAAGTTACTGACTCTTTTGTATTTTGTAAATGATTAACTTGATTATTTTTTGCTGTAACAACATGAAAATCCACAAAAAAATTAGTCACAGTGCCAAAAAATCTAAGTCAGTGAATTTTTCGATTTTAACCAAAATTATTGTAAAAAAAAAAGGTGACAGATATAAATATTCCTCCTGAGCTGAGTCCTCCTGAGTGAGCTCCTCATCACTGGGCTCTCTATTTTTCTGAGTATTGTTGAGTTTTAAATACCTGTTTGCAGCCTTTGTTTTGGCTATCTGTTCCTCATGAGTTTTGTACCAATCTTCCAATTCCTTCTTAGCTATTTTCAACATTTCTTCTTTCTTGTTTTCTTCCTCAGCATCTAATTAATTAAATAATTGTGATGTCATTTTAAGAACCTACAATAATCCTATAATAATGTAAAAATAAAAGTTTAATTAGATGTGTTACTTTTTTATATAATAAAAACAACTGGATGTATTTTGATTATTAAATTTGCCACACATGTAGCTTAAAGCCTGGATTAACACTTAGCCCACCCAGCACTAATGTCATATAACAATAAAATAATAATAATAATTGTTTGTTACATAAAGATATAAAAGATAATATTTTATACTAATATTCAATACTTCAAAAGAAAAGAAGTTAGACAAAATGAAATGGATAGTAGCTTGGCAAGATACAATAGACATTAGATCTCTGTTACATCTTTACATATGACCATAAACACATCAAACCCACCTTTTTCCTCCAATCTCATTTTCTGTTCTTCTCTCCAGATTTTGATCTTCTCTGGTTCCTCCCTGTCCTGCTGCATAGAGCTAAACACCGATGTCTGGATGGGCTCATCATCTAGCAGGCCATTTGAATCAAATGTGCTTGCACTGGGGACTTCTGCCAAAACAAATGGTGTATGTCCAATGATTGTTTAATTATAATTATATAAAAGTAAACAGAAAAAATCATGTACCTCCTTTAATGTTTGAAAAACTTACTTTATTGGCTTAATTTAATTCCTGACGATCGATTGTCAAAAAATTTACCAAATATTTAAACTTTCTGAAAACCTGCAGCATTATACTTACCCACAAAATCATCTAATCCGTTTGTGGAAGAAATAATTGGGGGCGGAGCACTGGTTTCCAACTCATCTTCGAGCCCTGCTAATTGATTCTGTTCGCGTGCCAAGAACTCCGCTGCGGGGTCCACCTCAGGTTGAACGAAATTGTCACCGAAATCATCCATCTTTTATAGCAAATTATTTCTGCAGAACAAAAATTTCAGATTGCAGATCAATTTTCTTCGGTGAAAAATGGTGTAAATTAACTTGACGTTACTTTTGACAATAATAATGACTAATATGACACATTGACGACAGCAGAGTAAGAAAGAAAGTAGATGAAAAGTTCTTTGTCTATGGACGACACGATGACAAAATTATTTTAAATAAAATTATCCAAATTTGAGATCTATTACAATGCAATAAAGTTCAAAATCAGTAAAAATGATCTGGGTCTGGTCTGTGAACTAATCATTCTTAACTTGACTGCTGTATTGTCTATTGTCTATGGCCAAGCCTAACGAACGAAGACAAATAAACTGATTCGATCTCCGTATAGTTGGTCTTATTTTAAATAGCTTAGCCAATAAACCCTTTGATGTTACCGCCATGCTTTGGATAAACAGCGATAGCCAATAAATCCTTTGATGTTACCGCCATGCTTTGGATTACCAGCAAACGCCAACGAACGATTGATGGCATTCGTTAGGTGGGTTATGCCGTCCATATAGAAACTAAAGGACGTGTTAGCCTTCGTTATTTAGGTGTTAACCCGCCCGGCTTTACATTCGCGCGCTCTCAACGTTTTCTACAAAGAGAATGTAATCACGAGTATCACGACGTTTAATTTTATGAAGAGCACCTTGCTTACTTACTGCTTACTCATGTACCATTTGTGTAAATTTTTGTTACTTTTGATCATAATGTATACAATTTTTCACATTTAAATGATTTTTATCAAAAAATACAGTGACTGGAACATAGAGTTTGACGATACTTTATACTTTGACATATTGATATTGACATCATTCATATATACATAACTTAAAACAATGTTTACATCCACATCTGATTCTTCTGACGGAGACTTTTAAATTGAATCACATTATTTTTGTATTACTTACTTTTATCATGATCGAAGATGAAAAGAAAACTGAACGCAAAAGAAAAAGATTTGCGGCACGGCTAAAAAGTTCCAAGGGAGTATTATGTACTGACGTGCCGGGTGTTGTATGTATTTTATTACTCAGTATAATGCTGCACATTTATCTTAGTTTTTAGAACCTAACCATCAATTGATTAAATATTATTTTTTCAGAACGTTGTATTGTGTAACGCTGGACAGGCCACTGGGTTGGAGAAAGATGCTGTATTTAAACTAATAAAGGAAAATAGGTTAGCTATACCTTTGCCTAAGTTCATATCTGAGAAGGGCGAATCCCATTCGTTCCTTGTGTTCGATGTTACTGAGAGTGCTGTGCAATTCCTAAACATTTTTAATGGTAAAGTAATAGAGGATGATAATGGAATGCCACTTTACATAAACTTTGTTGAAAAAGGTAATTTATTTGCTAACAAATACTCCAATATTTATATTAACTGATAAATAAAATAAATTAAAAATAAGTAAATTACTAACAGCTACATTCAATATCTGTATTCATAAATTTTATATTAATAAATATATTTTTGTACTCTGTATTTAAACATATAAAAAATGAGAAAATAAATGAATCATGTTGTCAACTATTCATTAATTTACATTAAAATTAATAATTTTACTAATTGCAGTTCCCAATACAGAAAAGGTTTACCCACATCCAAATCCGAATGGTCTAAACATAATTTGATTGATTCATTAGTGTTGATGAAGAGGAAGCATTCTTAAAACTCTTTGACTGGACTCCAGAGACAAACAATTTGAAGAATAGACAAGTCAAACACTATGGTTTTGAATTTAGGTATGGCAGCAATGATGTTGATTTAAATAATCCATTACAAGAAACAATACCTAATGCTTGTGATGTTCTCTGGGAAAGGTTAAAAGAACATGGGTATAATGTTGGAGTTCCAGATCAGCTGACCGTTAACAAATATGCACCTGGACAAGGTATGTAGTTATTAACTGTTTCATATTAAGTAAATGTTTAAAGGCTTGAGTAAAATCAGAAATTAAATAACTTATGTCCATGGACTCCAAAGTGAGCTTGCGCACATCAAAACAAAAGTCAAAATATAGGTATAAATTTAAATTCAAACTCAACTAATTTAATTATAATAATAATTGCATTTAAATGATCTTAATCACCGGAGCTTAGATTGACTTTTATAGAGATGACTCATAAGGAGGTAGGAAAAAAAATAACATTGTGTCAACCCTAAGTAATAACCCTAAGTAATTAGGATAAGGACAGGAGGATGATGAAAAGCTGATCTAACAAACTTCAATAAAGTATTATATAGATGGATAGTATAATACTTTATCAAAGCTGACAAACCATTCAAAATATAAATGATCTAAAGAATTATTTTGTTTATGTAGCCAAGTCCATACAATAATAATTGTAAAGGAAAGAATTCAAAATACCCTAAATATTCAATTTTAACATGTTGATAATTTCTTTTTAAAAAAATTGCTTCAACAAAAAAAGAAATTGTAAAAAACACATGTTTTATTGTCAGGTATTCCATCACATGTAGATAAGCACAGTCCATTTGGAGATACAATTCTGTCTCTCTCACTCGGCTCCGATGTTGTGATGGACTGGAGGCATCACAGTGGGAAGTATGTGCCAGTCCTCATTCAGACACGGTCTTTACTCGTCATGCAGGGAGAAGCCAGGTAATTCCATTTTTCAGTAAATTAGTCTGCCTTTGCTTGTAGGAATTTACAAGTACAAATTTATAAATAAATAAATATCACACAACATACACACAAAAGCAAAAGCAGCGATAGCCTAGTGGGAGACCGTAGGACTGCGAAGTTAAAGGTCTCGGGTTCGAACCTACGGCACACACCTCTCGACTTTTCGAAGATATGTGTGTATTTATCATATAAATTATCGCTTGCTAACGGTGAAGGAAAACATCGTGAGGAAACCTACATGCCTGAGAGTGCCTAATAGGTGCTCGAGGGTGTGTGAAGTCTACCAATCCGCACTTGGCCAGCGTGGTGGACTATGGCCTAAGCCTTCTCATCATGAGAAGAGGCCCGAGCCCAGCAGTGGGATATGTATTAAATACAGGGCTGCTATTATTATTATACACACAAAGCTATCTAGGCCCAAACTAAGCAGAGCTATTGCCAAAAGTAGCTTGTACAATTTTTCCAACAAAGCAATAGATTAAAATACAATCTGTATAAAATTCGAAAATTGTTACATAATGATAATATATGTAGTGGAGTCCATTATTATGTTGGCAGTTTTGAACCTATTACAGAGAATTTATTCCTTCCTGTAGGTATGACTGGCAGCACGGAATACAACCACGCACATGGGACCCAATCATACAAAACAGTGCTTCAGACAACTCGGAGGATGAAATAAAAGTAGTCCCGGGTGACACTACTCCCAGAGGAACAAGGATTTCACTCACGTTCCGCTGGACTAGAGGAGGTCCGTGCGAGTGTTCGTACAAATCCCTTTGTGATAGTGCACAGAAGATATCGGCTGACAATTTAGATGATGATTTGGCAACTAATCTTGAAGAATTGCACGTACATCAGGTAAATCACCAATAATAGTTTTTATTTCATGCCAGCCTGCGAACGCAACTTCGCTAGCGTTGTACTTCGTTTCCAGTGCACGGTTGGTGTAATGGTTAAAGCGGTCGCCTTGCCGCTTTCAACTGCGCTGGTGTTGTGGGTTCGATCCCTAAACAAGTATTTTTTCATGTAATCCGCAAATATTTGTTCTGACTCTGGGTGTGCTTTGTGTGTGACAAGTATGTTTGATAACACGCCCGAGACACTAGAGTTATTTCTAATTCCTAGGGCGACTTATAAAAAGAAAAAAAAAGTAACCTATATTTTTTTCTAGTTTAAAAGCCACAAGTACGCTATAATATAGACCCAAATTCACCATATTTAAGAAGTCTAGTATATTACACTATTTTGGTATATAACAACTCACACATGCCTAAATTGCTGTTGTCTTTATTGTGACGTACGAGTTTGCGTCCTGTATAGCTAATTGCTTTGTCCTGTGTACAGGTATATGAGCAAATAGCTGGACACTTCAGCACGACGCGCCACAAGCCGTGGCCCAAGGTAGTGCATTTCATGGAGGGAGTGCACCCCGGATGCGTAGTACTGGACCTGGGGTGCGGCAACGGCAAGAACATACTGCATAGGAATGATATTGTACAGGTATGTACTATTAGACCAACTGGTTCATCATGACCCATTCTAATAATATTACTTTTGAGGGATATTCGCCACGCTCCACATTTTGGTTCAAATTCGAAAGTGCTGACCAAAAATAAAATGATTATAATATAATTATATTAGAACTTGACCCCTTAAGGCTTAAGCACGTTTTATAACGTTTTATAATTGCAGCAAAACTGTGGGACCACTATCCTCGGTTTTATTTAAGTTTTTTTTCTAATGGATTATAATTATTTTTTCTTTTACTTTCGAATTTGGACCAAAATGGCAGTTGTCCATTACGAAGTAGATGTGGTTAACATAGTTATCAATTTGCTTAATGTTGACGCTTAGCACCATTTTATCCTATTTATATATTACTATTAAATTTATATAGGTTTTATCACTGGACGGATAATCATAATACGGGGTGTGCCCCAACTTTGCCACATGGAGGGTAAAATGTGACTAGAATTTTGACTAAAAGAAGACTTTATATTGATTCAGAAACAACTTAAACTGCATTGAAAGATAGTTTTGAAAGTATTTTACTACCCTGCACAGTTAGCACACTGCATAGTAATGTATACTTCTGCAAATTTCAGATAGCAGGGGAGCGTTCTTGGTCGTTACTCATGACGTGTCAGGAGCACCTTGGACGTGCGGGGGGCGCGGGGCGTGCGGGGGGCGCGGACGCGGTGCGCCTGGACGCGCTGCACGTGCCGCTGCGTGACGCCAGCGCGGACGTCGTCATTTGCATCGCCGTCATACATCACTTCAGCAGCCCGGTGAGACACTCACTGAATCATTTATATTCTAAGCTATTAATTTAGTATTTGAGTGGGTTATCCATCAATCATATCTTGCAAACAATAGTCGTTAATATAAATTTAGCGATTCGATACGCCCGAATTTTAGCAATGGGATAACAATATGACTAACTTACAGTATGTCACAAAAAGTCTAGAAACGAAAACTAATTTGTCTGTTGGCAACATTGTCAAAGTAATGACGCTTCAATAAATGGTCAAATTTGGTTGTGCTGAATGGCAGCCCCATTATTTTTCTACTACTGTTGCTAAGATGATGATGCAATGCAATGTAGCCCAGACTAATTTGTTTCTGTTTGTCATTCAGGTAAGAAGATTTCATGCCATATCAAGTATACACAGAATACTTCGATCAGGCGGGCGTGCTCTAATTACGGTCTGGGCAAAGGATCAAACCAAGTCAAATTATCTCTGCAAGAACAAGCTGAACCAAACCAACATTGAAACCGAAACCCAAGTCACGGTCGGAGGCGTCAGCCTACCCGTCCACGAAAATAGGACTCAATTCAAACATCAAGATCTTTTAGTCCCGTGGAAGCTAAGAAAGGTTACTGAAAATAAACTATCCAGTAAACCAGAAAACACTCTTTTAAGATATTACCATGTTTTCGAAGAAAATGAATTGGACGAATTATGCAAACAAGCTCATTTTGAAATCGAGAAGAGCTACTATGAGGAAGGCAATTGGTGTGTGGAATGTAAGAAAAAATAAATCTGCTGAGGTAACACTTTGTACTTGTTTTAATTTCCAAAAAGATTCCGTCTACAAAAATCAACATAAAACATTTATAGAAAAACATTACTTAAATAAGACCAGTTATAACAGTAACGTAGCGTCTAAACGTTATCATAATTCGTTTAAAAATGAATGAGTTTTACAATCATCCTTATAAACCGTTTATAAATATTTTGCTAACATCAAAAAATATAGCATTATTTAATCAATGTGACAACACCGTGAATTGCCGACTGTTTTCTTATAGTGCAACCCCACTAATATCCAAACATTGAACGTTGTTATAAATATTTTGTCTCGTGTTGGATTGTTTTTGGGGCGCAGAAGACACGGCTTGAAGCAAGAACACGAAAAAAGTTTTTCTTTTTTAGGTGATCTGATGACGACAAATATGAACGTAACTTTAAAGTTACGTCGCGACTTAGGAAACTGCGTAATAATTTTTATCTGATAGAAAAAAAAATCAATGGGTAATCCTTCATTATGATCTAGATATACATGTACCTATCTAGATCATAATGAAGGATTCTTGTAGAAAACAGCCATTATAATCACCGTTGACAAGTAGGTAGGTATTTAATATTGTTATTGTGAAAACTTTGAACTGCCGGATTAGTGGTCGTTTTTCTTATTGGCCAGAATACATTTCATTTAAACATATTATTATATTGACTTACGATCGAAATGAGTACCGAGAAGACTTGTCAATTTATCAGAGGCGGCACCCCATACCATAATGAACAATATTGTCTACTCCTAAAGGCCCGGGCGTATCGTGGTACGTACTTTTTAATTCAACGGTAGCAAAAATTTTGTGTAGGTAACTTATAGTGAATAGCCCTATATGCACGTCCCTACATTTTTTTATTTTTTGTCAAATACGAACCTAAAAAAATATCGTGACTGAATTTCACTTAGATACTCTCGAGCGTGTTTCCCGCCAATTGCATCAAAGAGGCCACGGAACCACCACTATTTCTTTCTAGCGCAATTATACTAATTACGTTAACAGATCCGACTTCTGCGCAACTCAAGGTTTCATAAGAGCCAGCTGTATCAAAGGTATAACAGATATTGTGGACAGGTCTGCTAACACGGCGTCCACGTTCTGCAACGTGTTCACTTGAAATATATTCTCCTTTCTAAAGCTCAGTATTGCCAGCGCCAATAATGGTAGGATTTCGAGGCAGTCGTAGCCAAGGATGGCATCCCATAGTAGTAGCAGTTGATCCGGCGGTAGATGGCCACTAAATGCTCGCATTAGCCATTTGAATACTACTCGAATTCTGAAAAAATATGTAGGTACATTTATTTTGTTATCCAAGTATAAATCGGGGCAAACATCTTGAGCAAACGACCTTGAATGCGCAGAAACGAATTTTGGGTCTCTTTGGTTACGAGGCTGAGGCGCAGGGGGCGTACCTGCGCGTGATTGGTTGATCAGTCGACCCTTGCCCCGCGCACCGCGTCTTCGTTCCGCTCTCCCCCGAATACACGTGCGTGCAGTGAAGTGCTCACTTTTGTGCTCTGTTATAAATCGTTAGTTGTTGTTGTTATTTGTTGAGTTAAAAGCGGATTTTATCACTGAATATTGTCGGCGATTTTGCCAATATTAAAAACCGAGTTAAATATTGTTTTAAATCGTAATAAGTTCAACAAAACATGCCGACAAGCATTGTTTTCGATTTAACTATTGTTTAAGTTATGAGAAATTTGACAAAACAATGCACGACATACAAAATGTTGCACATGTCGGCTATTGTTTATATTTTGACTATTACCTGCCACTGCACTCACACAAATACAATTGTCTATACATAATACAATATCCCGAAATAAACAGTAATTGTAATAAATAAAATAGGTTATTCTAAAAACTCGACGTAACTAATCATATTTATAGCAATATTTTGCACGGAAGTGTACGATGCGCAAACTTTCTCCCACCACGTCACCTAATGCTCAAGAAGTTTGCCCATAATTGTAATGTTCTAATTAAATTTGCTTTGTCCAATAGACTTGACTTACGGACTGATGTTGATATTTCGAAAGTGTACCCATAATAACGGTTCATTCGCTTCTAGAAGCCTCTCGTATAAAAGACATAATGAAACTATACCCTGTAACAATATTAGATAGAAATTAAAATCTTTTCTCCATCAATAAATTTTAAAAATATTTTACACCTTGGCAAAAATAATAAGAAAATAATGGGGAGACAGCGCCGGCTACCCAAGTACAAATCAGACCAACACTATTAAAAATATACAAAATAAAACCGACTGTGCTCCTTGTTTTCATGAAACGGCGGCATTACTTTGACAAAGTAGCCAGCACACATCAGTTTGCATTTCTAGACTATTCTGCCAGTTTGTAACTATTTGATACTAACCTGTGGATGTGTAGAAATATAATGTAGCCTACACCAGTACCGCACGTAAAAAGCTCGAAATGTGAAATACAGTTGTACCGGGTCGTCGTACAGATAGCAGAACGGGGTGGCTGCGAAACAAAGTCATTGGATTAGATACCAGACTTACCTTTACAAACTGCTATTTAATAAATGATACATACCATACATAGCGAACCCATGAAAAGGTATGATGCCGCTGGGCGGGAATACGATGACATTTTCCGGCGAGGCCTGCTTCCCTTTGATGGTGACCGTGGGAGGATTCCCGATGCTGCCCTTCACTTGCTGCATAATCTCTACGTCGCGAGAGAAACACAGCATCACCTGGACACAAGCCGACCTTATATTTTTGACGAAGTAAACATTTTTAGTGACAGTAGACAGATAGTTACTCTAGTTTGAATATTCTGTAATAATCTGGCGCCAGAGTGCAGCACTAGAGATTTTGAAGAGTCGTTCAAAGCGTGCTAAAAATTGTTGTCTAGAATAATGTTCGCGCTAATGCCATTTGGCCACAAGTGTCCGCCATTTTTGATAACGCCAAGCAGTTGACAAGGTATGCACACGTGTGGCTAGTAACGACATTGAATGAGTGGATAGGACACGCTACTAATAGGAATAATTAGTAAATTATGGCTCGTAAGTCAGTTCGTAATTTACCTGATACAACAAGTCTTCAAACACAAAGTACTGATCGTCATTGGAAGCCGTCAGTTGGACATCTTTGAATATGAGCTTGTCGATCATCAGGTCTACTTCCAACACGCTGTTTTTTAACTGTTGGAAGTGTTCTGTTTGCTAAAATCAAAGCACATAAACTCATTAGATTCGGTTTCTAATCTAGAGTATTCAATCCTATTCAGGAATATAACTCTGTACTTCATCGATGGAGAATTGCAGATCATGCATTTATAAAAATGTGAACATTTTTCTTATCAAGCAAGAGCGGCAATGGCCGTAAGTCTATTACTTTCAATATGTTTTCTTTAGTACCTGTGCCTTGATATCGGAGCCAAGTGCTATGGACCAAAGCTTGGCGCGCATGCACTGGGGACTGCCTTTCTTAAGGTACTCCAGAACCACGGGCGCATAGCTCAGCTCGACTACCCTCTCGCCTAGGCTTATGCGTTCAGATTCCAGGGTGGCGAACCCTGGGACTGTGCTTGGCATATTTGGGTTTACGCCTAACAGAGGATCGCCGTTCGCCCATTCCGGTAACACTTTTCGCTAAAACAGAAATGCTTTAATGACTGAAAAGTGTGTGAATAGGAAGATGTACTAGATACATAGCGTAATAATAATAATTACGCGTATTGAATAACCTATTCGAGGTAGATGCAACATAGAGGTATTTTTAAACAAAGATTATAAAATTGGTCAGTCTAAATTTCCTCTTTATTCCATGCCACTGGTTAAAATCAATTAAAAATACGAAAAAATCTTTTCTCATTTTCAAAACCAATTGAACATAAATCATTATGATTAGTAAATCTGTTTAGTTTGTCCAAAATACGTGTATTTCTGTTATTTTAACCATTGAAAATGAACACTGCCCTTTTGTCGCATCCACCATCCGACATTTGAGGCCGAAGATTTCATCTCTTCACAAACCATAAGCACAGTATAAATTTGTACATATTTATACTGTGCTTTAAGTCATAGAACAGAGATAATGTACTCGCAGACTATGTAGAGTGACTTGTGAACACTGATGGCTCTCAATTTTACACATAGTTTTTTTCCTTTTTTTTCGTGACTAAACAGTTAAATAGGTATGTACGTTATTTAATTTCCTTATCCTTAATAAATATACTTACTAACTGATCTAATGTCTTAACTTGTAAAGGTAAATGAGCAAACTCCCATTTTGGTTCATCACTGAAAGCAAGTGAAATATGAATACAAATCACATAAAATATTATCTATTTAACGCAGATATTAATTATTTGTTGTCTACTTACTCTCTCGTGTAAGGAACATAACCGGACAAAGTTAATAAAACTTCGAGAAAGTCTTTTGGCGCATAAACTGGTCTATATTTTGATAAATCTGGAAAAAAAGTGTCCAGGTATTAAGATAAATATAAAAAATTGTTCGCCGGTATTTGTTTTGAAATCCACTGGATGGTATTAATGCTAGGTATTACTTATTGCTAGATATCACCGTCCAATTTATAAATATCTGGATTTCATATTCATATGAAAGCGGTGTGGAATAATGCGGCCGTAAAGATAGCGTACAATGACGTCGGATGAAACCGAAAGTTAGTTTGTTTATTTGATAGCGCTAATTTCGAGAGCTGCTAATCGGGTTTTAATCATTCTTTTTGTGTTTGTAAGTTCTCAATAAAGGTTTTAAAATTTTAAGATATTTGACATTACGCTAAACTTTACGGGAGCAGAGCAGTTAGGTTAAACGCCAGTCAAAGCGCGGGAAACAGCTATTACTTTATACAACACTTCCACGCAGACGAAGTCGCGGGCAAAAGCTAGTTAATCATATTTACCTATACTATAAGTGCTAAGTTCATTCCATTTGTCGGATAATTCGTCTTTTTCACTCTGTGGTCTAATTTTTGCTAAGGAAGTTTCAAGGTCAGCGCACATAGAATTCAAAGACTTGTGTATCCGCTTTTCCCACTGTGCGTTTGCTTTTATTAGCGATGTTATTGGATCTAGCCTCTGCAACAACATTTATAGGAGGTAGGTACAAGAATCCTAAATCCTATGTAAAATTAGTAGTATTATAAGGCTAGACATTAGTACCTAGATGTCTAGTAAAGTAGGTACAGTCGAGGTCAATAATGATGGCAGTTTTTAGCCTCGTTAAGTCTTATTCTAGTTTTAGGTTCAAAACTGCCTACATTGTGAACTCAAATGTACGTATTAAAAGTAATGTATGTATAAAAGTTTACAAATGTCTTAAATTCTAAAAGTCATCATCATCATATTATTTCATCTTTATCAGTAGTTTGAATAAATAGCATTATCTTTAAATAATTGCAATACATAGGTAAGGTATAGTGTTATATTACGTAGGTATTACATTTTTCGCATTAAAAATATCGCTTTTACACACAGAGCTTAAACCAAGTCTGTGCTTTTAAAAAAAGAAAGAATGCACATTTATCGATTACTTACTGCTCAAATGGGGTACTTAACCGTCTAACTTTGAAATAAGTTGGGCGAAAATTCAATGAAAAATGAAAAAGTAATTTTAATTTATTTGACGAAATAACATTCATATTTCAATATCATAGCTGTGCAAAACGAATTGCCTATTGACTACTAGTTTTAATTCATCCAATCATGAAATAATTACGATTTTGAGAATTAAACGACTTTGAAAATTTGTTTGTGTGTATTTCCTGTATCGCGGGGGTGTTCACGAAAATACATTCCACACACACAGAGTACACCTAGAGTCTAAACAAATCTTCGCGGATCACACAAAAATTTGTCACGTGTGGTCATCGAACCCACAACACCAGCGCAGTGGAGAGTGGCGAGGCGAGCGCTTAAAATACTATGCCAACCGTAAACCCATGTGTAACTATTTTTTAACCGACTTCTAAAAAAGGAGGAGGTTCTCAATTCGATTCGTATATATGTTGCTTTTTTTTTTTTTTTTATGTTTGTTCACGGATATCTCCGTCGTTTATGAACTGATTTTGATGATTCTTTTTTTGTTGGACAGGAGATGATTCCAAAAGGGTCCCATCGTCAGCATGTCGTGATCTGATGATGGGATCTCAGAGAAATCGATGGCAACCCTCGAATTTTATAGGCACATGTAATGTTTTTAGTGTGTTTTTCAAAGCTGCACCAGTATTTACGTATTTTTATGTGGATGAGCTGATGATGGAAGGTCAACTCCTCAATGGTTAGGAGTTAAAGGATAATTCTTTCACTACTGTACACATATTCAGACTGCTAGTTATGATGTCAAGTGAGCTGTTGGAACGGAGATATTTTAAAGGTGGTCCCATTGTCAGCATGTCATGATCTGATGATGGGATCCCAGAGAAATCAAGGGGCAATCCTCATATTTTATTAATCGAGGCCAGGATTTACGCTTGGTCGCAATAATTTTATGTGGTTGAGCTGATGATGGAAGGTCAACTCCTCAATAGTTAGGAGTTTAAGGATAATTCTTTCACTACTGTACGCGTATTCCTGCTGCTAGTTATTGTGTCAAATGAGCTGATGATGGAAGGTCGTGACCCTCAATAGTCAGGCGAAAGGATTTAATTCTTGTCTATTATTAATAAGTTTTCCGTCTCGAGCAACCGTCGTCTCCTCATTCGAGAAACATTCTTGCTCGGTCTACCTATCACTTAAAATCGTAAAATAAAATAATTTTAAACAAAAAAAAAACCGACTTCAAAAAGTAGGTAAACTAAAAAGCAAAAAATAAATTTACTCCGCACAAAATAATACGTTTTTTCATTTAGTTAAATAGAAATTATTAAATATTTATTTTATAATTCTGAAGTCGGTGCCAAGTAAACAATTAATAACTCTGAATAGATAATATCAATCGTTCTAACAACTTTTTTCTGACTGAATATTAGTTATATTTCTGTGGTAAGTACCAATACTGGGCGACCGCGCACTAGAACACCTACGCCTCCCTTTTTGTGTGAACTGTAATTTGATATTGTAGAAAGGTTGTTTTTACTTGGCACCGACTTCAGAATTATAAAATAAATATTTAATAATTTCTATTTAACTAAATGAAAAGACGTATTATTTTGTGCGGAGTAAATTTATTTTTTGCTTTTTATGTTGCTAACAAATACAATGGATATCTAGACGTCTCTATATCATGCTAATAGCACAATGTAATGTATTTAAGCTGCTGTGCTATTAAGGTACTTACACTTTGTTTACTTTGTGTTCTAGCCCAATGAAATACTGTATTTCTTAATTTTGTATCTAGACCTTTTTCTTTCATAGCTTGTTGTAACGTCTGTTTAAAGTCTTCCTTCTTTATATTCGGTGACGACACTAATTTCTGAAATTCAAATAATGGATTGGATTAGAAATAACATGTCTTTGTTACGTATACCTAGTCTGTAGTACCTATACGTAACCAAGACATAATTTTTTTTAAGCCTAGCTCCTGAGCTTCGAGTCTGTCTCCAATAAATTTTAGTGTTGCACTTTCTTCTTTAGAAGTTTTTTATAGGTTGAGGTATTTAATAGGAATATTCAAATGGTGCTTCAATAAGTAACTGGAATGTCGAGTTTAGAGCCACTTGTAGTTTTAATCAATCCGAAAACTCTGCACTTCAGCAGCATTGCATCTCCTTTAAATACTAAAACCAAGTCTTAGAATAACTGTAAGTTCATCAATATCACTACTTTATTAGATTTATCGTTATGGTGTCTATTATACTATTATACGTGCCTACCAGTGATAGGCAAATTATTGTGTGCGTCTGTCAAGGTGAACATTTTGTCGTAGGTCACATACCTGAACATCACAGTAGAACGATTTGTATAAAGAAAGATTTTTGATTTCTTCAGCTAATTTTAATGCGGTTTGATGTATTGCTTCCTCCTTTATGTTTTCCATTATTAAAGATCATGAAAAATAGGTGTTTTTAATTTTGAAAAATAAAAATAACAAACGTAATTGTGTTTACTTTTTTTTATAAAATTCATAGTTCACGTAGGTTCAAGTAAAAGCGAAGATAATATACTGTTGCCATGGAAACAGTCAAATAAATCATTGAGGAAGTTGCAAGCAAACCTTTGTAGAGATGGAAGAGTATTATTATTTGCTTTTAAGAAAACCAAAACCCAAACCACTGAGAATCGAATAGAAAAACAAAGTTACTGGCTCTAACCTTATTTTATTCTCTGCTATATTCTTTTGAATGAACAACTCTGATTGTATGGTATTTTTTTGTCAAATATATAAACTCCATCAAAGAGCACTCATTAATTGTCTAAGTACTTACTTCATATAATTATACAGGGTGTTATCGTTCATTGTGTCCAGGATTGTGGAGGACTGATGGCAGTTGCTTCACCTAAAACACTGATATTAAGCTTTATCTGTTAAACTGGAAGCTGACCCTAATGTTATTAGGAACTGAAAACGGTTCGGCAATTGATGAATGATTTACAATAACTCATTCTTCTATTAGACATTTTTGATTTGATACTGAACTTAACTGCAGATACATTGTTGATATCTTGAGTGCAACCCTATTCACTGACATGACAGCTGGTGTTGCGTTGTCATGTCATACATAAGTGACAGTTGTCGTGTCATTTAAAGTCAGGTGTTAACTGGTGTTTACAAAACAAAGAATCCTAAAACGAAAATAAAAACTTGTAAAATGGGTAAAATTTTCCTTGATCACATCGGTGGTACTCGATTGTTTTCCTGTGCATCATGTGATGTAAACCTTACAAATCGTTCGGAGCTAATCAGCACAAGGTTCACGGGCGCTACAGGTACCATTACTTACTTACCAATTACATTATCTCCATAATGTTCATAATTCTTTTGATTTTAGATTGCAAAATAATGCTTTACGATTTTATAACAACGTTCTCCGCTCGGTGGTGTTGCGAATCTAGACCTATAAGTATGTGACAATGCAATAGTTTTTAATGAGGACAAATTAGACATTAGACAAAATAGATCTGTTTAAGAGTATCTTTTCCTGTATATTAGCTGAAAGAAAAAAGAATCAATATCATATCTATCCTTTTCTTCTTCTTTCGTGTCGATGGCTGCAGTCATATTCTATGAGCCCAGTGCGTGGCCACGCGGATAGCACTTTCATGAGCGCCTCCTTTGTGCAGGTGGTTGAGCAAGTGGGACAGGTAATGAGGTGGGCCATAGTCTGTACAGCACCACACTAGCAATATAGGTCCGATTTGTCAAGAAAACCACACCTTACCTGGTTCTGTTTGCTTCAACCCACTTGAGTTCGGAGCCTATATCTATCCTTAATAATTTATTTACACATAACAAAGAAACCTCGGATCCCCTTAAAAAAATATAGTGAGGCACAATTTTTTTTGTACAATTCATAGACATTTCTAGCCGAGATTAATGAATATTTTCAGGTCGGGCATTTCTATTTCACAAGGTGGTGAATCTAGTGTATTCAGAGGTGCAAGATCGAGTGATGCTGACTGGCCGTCACATGGTCCGTGATGTCTCTTGCAAGAACTGCGGCACCAAACTTGGATGGGTGTATGAGTTTGCTACTGAAGAGAACCAAAGGTAACTCTCTACTTTTCAAATTATAATATTTAAGGCCAGTTTCACCAATACCTGATAAAGTAGATAAGTTAACTGGCAGTTACTGTATACAGATTAGATTTTTGATATGAATTGTCTTATTGGGAAACAGTGAAACTGCCCCTTAGAGTCATAAGTGTAGCTTTAAATATTGAATGGAGTTATTTAGCCTCTAGACAATATTGATCACTAGTGATCACTACACTACTCCACTAGTGGAGTAACCATCTCAATAATCTAATAATATGTTAATCTAGGTTAGGCTATTAAATTATTGTATCTTGCATCAAAATCTGTTGGATAGCTTTCAATGAATAATTATTGGTATTGACTGATTTACAAACAGACTTTCACATTCACAATATTAGTGGTATTGGATGTTACTTTTTGCTTTACCATCCCTAATTGTTTATACAAGTATACTATATATGGTGTAGCCATTGGTGTTATCTTATTGTAATTCCTGCAAATACTATCTCATCAATTTTTTTTATGTGAAATGTGGACCAAGTTCAATATTTCACCTATAAGATATTTTGATATCTTTATGGGTACCTACAGTCAGTGCCGGATTTACCTTAGACGGGGCCCCAAGCAACCACTGATTTTCGGGGCCCTCGTTCTAATACATAATTTTTAATTTTTAAATAACAAAGAACAGATAAATTTTGCTAAATCAATATGTTATTTAAATCACTTTAAATATCAACTTCTTGCTACTTTATTACACTTTCTTTCTACTTTTTTCAGTCGCAAATTGATAAATAATATCATCGAAGTCAAGTTCTCGAAGCATGTCTTTTTCGATAAACAGAAAGCTCAAATCGCCGACTTTCCTTGGCCCGTTTTGACACGTTTCAAGGCGCTTAATGATCTTTCGCCAGTACTATTTGTTACCGGCAGAGTTAAAAATAGCCGGTTGAGGCATTCAACATTCGGCAACGCAGAAAACAATTCATCATTGAAAATGATTTGATACAAATACAAATCAACTAATGTTTTACGAGACTCGTTCCAGTACTGAACTAATTTCAAATCATTTGAAAGCAATGAATAATTGAAAATGTCAATGTCATTTTTAGGGTTCCGTAGCCGAATGGCAAAAAAACGGAACCTTTATGGATTCGTCATGTCTGTCCGTCCGTATGTCACGGCCACTTTTTTCCGTAACTATAAGAGCTATACTGTGGAAACTTGGTAAGTAGATGTATTTGGTGAACCGCATTAAGATTTTCATACAAAAATAGAAAAAAAAACAAATTTTTTGGGGTTCCCCATACTTAGAACTGAAACTCATTTTTTTTATCATAAAACCTATACGTGTGGGTTATCTATGGATAGGTCTTCAAAAATGATATTGAGGTTTCTAATATATTTTTTTTCTAAACTGAGACTGGCAAGAGACGCTTCCAAAGTGGAAAAATGTCCCCCCCCCCCCAGCCCGTAACTTCTAAAATAAGGGAATGATAAATCTTCTTCTTCTTCGTCGTGTCTATGGCTGAGTCAAATTTTATTGGTCCAAATAAGTGGCCACTGTTATGGCGCTCTCGTCGGCGTTCATGAGCGCCTCTCTTCTGCAGGTGGTAGGGCATTTTGGACAGTCAGTAAGGTGGTCAAGGTTTTGACTTGCCATCGTGGTGAAAGGATTAGCCAATTCGCTTTTAAGAACTCGTGAATTGCCCAGGGTGCGCCGGACGTAGGGAATTGTTGTGTACGTCACTCGGGGAGGCTCCTTTCATGCACCCCAGGGAATGATAAATGAAAAAATAATATATGATGTACATTACCATGCAAACTTCCACCGAAAATTTGTTTGAACGAGATCTAATAATTAGTTTTTTTTTAATACGTTGTGAATCATAAGCCGCATTTTACCTTTCATTCAATCAACTCCAATATAATACAGAATTAAGAAAATTAAATATTTAGATGTGGTACGAAACCCTACATGCGCGAGTCCGACTCACACTTAGCCGGTTTTTTTATTTTATTTTATTTCATTATTTTTTAAATTTTTTATTAGTTTTGTAAAAATGTTTATTTTTTTCAAATTTCGGGGCCCCTGTCTAAGCGGGGCCCCAAGCAATTGCTTCCTATGCTTCCTGGTAAATCCGCCACTGCCTACAGTGGCAACGCTCCTAATGCCCGACCTAACTCCGCGAGTAATCACGACTTTGACGCGCCTCTTCCACGGCATCCTCCGTTGCATCGAATAGTTCGGCTTTACACCAGCTCGCGAGGGTACTGCATGACCTCGGCCGTCGCTCGCAACAAACGCGAGCGCACTGTCGCAGTATAACTCGACATGGAGAAGTCGTTCGATTGCGACTGGCACGCTTTCCTGCTGTAGAAGCTGCCAATGTGATCTCCAGAATCCTGAGCATGGACAGCTTGGGCAACTTCGTGGGACGTCTGAGCACCAAAATTAGTATAATGTTAACTAATTCATATTAAATATTAAAATTGGAAACCATAAAGCGATTCAGGCAATAGGAACAACGCCATCTATCGAACGCTTCACGAAACTTTTAAAATTTTATCAATAAAAAAAAAGATTTTTTCCATTGTATAATATATTTAAGGTAGGCAATGGAAAATAGGCATATATGCCTATTTTCCATTGCCTACCTTAACCTAATAACCTACCTTAGTACCAAATATCAGGTTTCTAGGTCATCTAGAAGTGGGTTTTTGATCTATTAGTCAGTCCGTCACAAAAATACTGGTCTTAAATGTTAATTAATATTTAGATAACTGTTTGAGCTACGTTAAATAAATTTTGGATTGGTAAACTAACGGATCTAATTTTAACAAATTTCTAGATGTGGGTTAAATAGGTTTCTAGTTGTGAAGGGGTCACTCACACTCCTGCGTCTCGACATTTTCTTTGAAACTTGGCTGCCACGCTTAAGTGTGCCTAAATAATTAAAAATTTGAAGATATGTGGATTATGGATGTTTGTCTCTTTCACGCAAAAACAATCTGGAAGATTTTGATCAAATTTGCATGCATAGGTTAGTCTGAATTAACATTTAGATATAAGTTACTTCTTATCGACATACCACGCCGGCGAAAGTAGTGTTTATCATGTAAGTTATTAAAATATCCATGTTTTTTTAATTACAGATACAAAGAAGGCAGAGTCATCCTTGAGAGAGCTTTAGTGATAGAAAGTGACGGCATTGAAGAAATTCAAGTGAACAATGACGACTAAATAATGATGTTAGCTAGCAGAGGTCTCGTACTTTGAGAATCAAAATTAATTTTATTTTAACCAAATTTCAATATACTTAAGTTATGTTTTGTATTGTTACTAAATGTTTTCAATTAAGCAATTAAACATTTTAAACAGGTTTGTTATTTGTCTGTACCATACATATTTTTGCCAAGAATGTAGTATTCATAATATTTACAAACAGCGGAAAGACTAAATAATAGGAACTTCTTACAGGTTTCGCAGTTTTGGTACTATAATAAAAATGCTCTAGGGATCAAGTTCTAATAGAATAAATAGTGATATTTTCTGGGCCGGCACCTTCGAATTTAGGCCAAAATGGCGGCTGTCCTTTATATAGAAAAAATATAGAAGGGCTCAAATCGCACCCTTCGGGGACACCATCCATTCAGTAAGAAGTACTATGCGAACCCATAAGAATAGAATATATTTTACCGCCATGTTAGGTGTGTTCCATTCGCGCTTATGTGAATATTTTTCGTAAGTAACAGGAATGTAGTCGAAAATTTCGTTCACAACAGGGCGAATGGAACACAACACTTAATATGGCGGAAAAATCTATTTCAATTTGATTCGCATACTTGGTACTCATTCTTTATATAAGTCATTATACAATGTCCGAGTGGTCAGGCAATTAAGATAATAAATAAAAGGTGCTTACAATTTGTATCACATTTTATTGATAATATTTATTAGAACACAACATAGATTTTATCAGATGCTTAAACTTTTAACGTTAGTATCAGTATGCTTACCTGGGTAGTAGTACCTAGCAGTTTTACAAATACCTACTTAATACTTACAATAAATATATAAATGTTGTATACCTAGTTAAATAAAATATTTCAACAACATAATAATAGCTCTGAATAATCAAGCAGTGATAATTTATATAAATATTTGTGTTTGTGCACTTGGTGCATTAATCTCAAATAATTTGGAATTAACTACACACTAAATTACAAGCAAAGACGGGTGATATAATTTATTCTTAATTCAATATAGTTTTAATAACCAACACAAACTATTTAAAGAATAATTTTATTGTTTTTATCTAAAATCAATAATAGGTATATTTCTAAGCACATAAATACAATGCAGTTTTCTTTATACTTCAAAGTGCCCACTTCACGGCTTTCGAAGTAGTTATGTACTATGCAGATAACCGGCTAATAACGTGTGGATTGGTCACGTTTGTCTCGAAAAGCTGCCGATGATTTGGTATTGCCAATATTCAAGCAGATACCTAAGCAAATAATATATTAGGCAAGTACCAAGGATTCAAAGAGTCGTTTGCTTCTAAATAAGCCTCTGGGTTCTGGTCTTAGCGACATTAGCTCGATAGAACAGTTCGCAATAATCAGAGGAAGGATATTTATTATATTCCCCGCTGCTAATTTTACCGTAGTACCTACTTCTTACAGTTCTTATGTAATGTAGAGTTTGCTTAGGAGGCGTAAGGATAATTTCCTCATACAAACAGAATGCCGCAATAATTTGTGATTTAAGCGTATTTACTACCATTGTGTTATTTACATTTAGACAGTATTAATCTTGGTCTTTGTTAAAAAACACTTATACCAAGTGTTTACATAAATAGAAGATTTTGCGAAATGCATCTGATTGCACTTGCTTGTTAAAATGCGGTGCGTCTGCGGCCTCCTGACATTTATTGTATCCAACTGTAGATATACGTAGGTAACTTCGGAGAAACGTAAAATGATACACAAAGAGTAACATATCCACACAAGCATCTGAATTACATTTTAATAAAGCGAAACTATCACTGCCTGAAATAGCTTATCGCCCTAAACATACACAACTACTTTACATTTACATTTACAAACTACAAAATAAACATAAAAAATAATGCACCATTTCATTACCACTTTTACTTAACAGAAGCACCTCCTATAGCAACAGCAGGTAGATATATTATACCTAGTTAGTTAAGGGCTATGTGTGGGCTCGGCAGTCACTACCTTCTTGCCCAGCGTTTGATAGACTTCCTAGTAGGTGCTACCTACATATAGCTCAAAGGATTATAAAATAAATAATGTTTGCCATTGGACAAGTACAGCAAAAGGTGAGCTCAATGAATCAAAATCAGGCTTTTCCAGTCACTTGCTCTACTTGCCAGAGTTCTAGACAAATCACGAGGTACATCCCATGCTACGCTATCTGGTACCTCGTGATTTGTGTCAAAAGCCTAATAGCTGAAGGACATACATTTTTTACACGACTGAAAATATTAAGCTTTACGTTTGAGACCCTTGCAGAAAGAGTTCACCTCAGACCTTGCAGCCACTCAAACAGCACAATAGAAAAACGAAAATGTAAACAACTTTTTTCAATAAGGCTGCGATGCCTCATATGAATTATAAAAATCAAGCTTCTTCTACAACATATCCAAAAATCAGATCATATGCACTTATGATTACTTTAAATAACTGTGCTAATGTGCATTTATAAATTAATTAATGAAGCGTCTAATGAACGTATAATTAGGTAACATTTAGAAGTAAAACATAGAAACCATGAAAAATTCATTTTCTGTAAAGGTACCTATGGTATTTTGTCGTATTACCCCTGCCACATTGCTTTGGTCGAAATTTAAAAGTGATCCATGCAACCATTAGATCTTAAATCTCTCAAATCACACAGCACAGCACAGACAGCGTTCAGCGGCGGAGGAAGATGCGAGGGCGATGCGTCGGTTGGATACGACCGGTTTCATCGCAATCGTTCATGGCATCGACACTCAGTGACAACAACCGTGACACTCGATGGTTTAGTAAACCTAAAATTTTAATATGCCCGTTTTCACCTGAATCCTGCATATCGTTAGACTGCCCAGCAAAATGGTCCTTCGAACCGAATTTCGACCATTGCGGCCACTCTCCAATATGGACTATCCACGCAGGCGATATTATAGTGCACAAGCACGTGCATAAACACAAGTGCACTCTACTGTCCATTCTCTCACTCTCATATCCCGATGGAACGGAGCGATTTCAGGTGCAGGACCTAGCAGCCAAGCAGCTTTTCTTACCGTCCTTGTACTGATCACACGAAGCCGGCTCTTGCACTATATTTTCTGTATCACTTAGAGGAGACTGATGCGATAGGCTCTTTTCTTTTAAATGCAATGGTGCTTATGTAATTTGTAGGTTTCTTTTGAACTGGTTCTACAAATTTTTATGAAGAACTTAAACTGCAGGGTCTATTCTTTGGCCTTTGAAAAGCTTCCGATTGAGTAGGAGGAGCTGATTCAGATTGGACCTCAATATTGAATCTAGTGTAAACGTCGACGTCGGCGTCGCATTTCCAAATCCGTGACTGACCTACTTCTATTCTCGAAATAGTCTAGTGTCATCAATTTCATTTGCGGTTTTGATTTCGTCGTTATTCTTGTTTGCCCATACACCCGCAACAACATTAGTTGCGTTCTGAAGATTCTGATTTTGGTGTCTGTTATTTCATGGTTAAATTTCATTACGACATTTACGTCATCTTCGTCAATTTTTAGTTTTACATTATTTACATAGCCAATTCCTCGGTTTTTTTGTCATGCAGTTTTGTCGTACTTGTTTAAGCCTCTTTAGCTTGTTTTACAGGGTTGTCAGTCTTGCGTCACTGCTAGAACTATGACTAGAAAGAGCAACTTTTTGTATACATTTCTTAACGTTAGCATTTAATCTAGGTGGTTCACTTAGGACAAAAACACAGCTAGGCTGGGTAATATGACCTAAATATTCAGACGTCCTGCCCGAATCTGCGTTTCCGTATGAATACAATCGGGGTGTATTCAAAGCAAGAGTAAATAGATATCTCGCATAGTACCAGTCGCGTGCTTCACCGCAGACCGCAGCATCACTTACCATCAGGTGAGATCGTGGTAAAACGCGTGTCTATCCGCCATCAATAAAAGCCTTAAGATGAGACAATCAATAGCGTATATAATATGTAATAAATAATAATGTAGTAAATATAATAAAGCCCTGCAGGGCTGCTTGGTCCTGCGCCTGATCTCACTGAGTCTCATGGGGCAATAACATTGAGAAAATAGACAGTGTTTACGTACGTTCTTTTGTGCACTATAATATCGCCCGCGTAATGTCTTTTCTCCGTTAAGAGTGGCCGTCATGGCCGTAATCCGGCTCGAAGGACCATTTTGTTCGGAGCGGTATGCAAGTTTTACAAAAGCGGACTGTAATTTATAAGTTTTTGACTAGCGAGAGTTGCAGCTGTCACTGAGCCGAGTGTCAACGCCACGAACGATTACGGTGAAATAGGACAGGCCGTCTTCGCGTTTTTCTCCGCCGCTGATTGAGTCGATTATACGCACCGACGATAATACCATTTGATTGAATAAAAACATCACCAGAACGCAACATGGCTTTGTAAAGTAAACAAAATACTAATATTAACTATGTTTTATCTAAAAACGTCCTGAAGTATTATTTTAAAGATTTTTTTACGTTCATGGGGATAAGGAAATCATACCTTCATCTGCAAGGGTCGTCTCTTCGTCAATGTGCAGTATTTTCCAGACATCTACATCTATCCCAGCTCTAACACCTCAACACAAGTGTAAAGTCGCGTCTCCTGTGACCAAAAACAACCTAATATTCTGCGATATTGGTGAATTCTGGCGAAACTATCTAGCGATTTGATCGGATGTCACATATTATTATGTTTTGCTAGATGTTAGGCTGTTTTTGGTTGCATAACATACAGCTCTTAACATAAACAATAATAAATGTAGAAATGTCCAGGCCAGATTGTTTTTAAATATATTCTCTTTACATTATATTATTACGAATTTCGATTCGAGATCACAATACAGCCATTCGCCTGACTTTCATGTAGTGCCAAATTAAAGCTTTATCCGTGTCTGTTATAGGCTAGAACTCCAATTAAATGTTGTGCCTAAGGTTGAAATCTGCACTGCAGACACAGAGGTAAAACTACATTCTAAACATTAAAAACAGTTTTTACATCGAAGACAAACCAAAGTGCTGTGCACTGAAACTCAATTGATTTATACTTTACTTTGACTGATGGCCATTGCTTACTTTTTATCTGAACAACATTCTGTACCATAAAACACAATAAACAGTGACCCTGTCTCTAGTTTTGAAATTATTTTCCTTCCTTGTTTCCAAGCTCCCAGTCCATTGCATTTGTCCTCAAAACAACAAAACAAAACAATCTGTCTGTAATTAATATAATGTTTTTAGAGTCCCATATTACCAACAAGGAACCCTTTTAGCTTCGCAATGTCTGTCTATATGATGCCTAGCGCCGTGACTATTACTGCTAGAAAGATACAATTAGCTATGTCTGTTAACCATGTCAACATAGAGGTCAAATAATATTTTCAAAAACCGGCCAAGTGCGTGTCGGGCCACGCGCAGTAGGGTTCCGTAGCTTGTCGTAACAACATATTTCGACTTAAAAGGGATTTACTATCTGTATTAAACAAGTAACATCTTCATACAAGTCATTACTTTTAAAGAATGTATGAATGTTGAGGAAGCGAAAGAAGTATGTAAGGAGCGAAGCACATGGCGTTCCATCGTCTCTGCCTACCCCCGTGGGATAAAGGCGTGATTTTATATATGTATTATGTATGTTTATTTATGTTTCAAGAATTTTGAACGAAATATTCTGAGTAACTGCATCTGACATTTCGGACCCCTATTCCTCTTGAACTAATAAAGTTAACTTATCCGCTATAGTTTCCTTTAAAGTTCATTACATGTACTACCGACACAATTTTTTTCAGATTTTGGGATCCAGTAGTTTAGCTTTTAGAGGGGGGGGGGGGGGGCGCTCTACTACTACAAATTTGCTCTTTAAAGTTAATTATCTCGCAAACGGATCTCTAAATCAAAAAAACTGCCTTAGCAACCCCTAAACGTTTTTAAAAGTCCTATCTAACAATACCCCACACTATGGGGTAGGCGACAAAAAAAAAAACATCCCTACTTTACATGTAGGAGAGCTACCCGAAAAAAAAATATTTTTCCAAATTTTATTCTACGACTTTCTTTGTATAGTTAACATACATGTTTATGCAAAATTTCAGTTTTCTAGCACCAACGGTTTCGTCGCTATGCCTTGGACAGACGGACGGACAGACGGACATGGCGAAACTATAAGGGTTCCTTGTAGGTACTACGGAACCCTAAAAAGGACTTTAACGGCTAAGTAAACTTTGTTGGTTCGAGAGAAATAAGAATCTGAGTAGTAAAAACATACCCTAAGTAGGTATATTTGCGTACATTTATATTGTGATACAATATAACTCAATAGCCTACATTTAGCTCCGATATTTCATAACCGCGTAGTCAATAATTATCTATACATATTATAAAATTGTAAATATGCCATGTCTGTACATTATAAATATTTAAGAAAAAATAATACAAGAAGTCTTTATAAGAGCAGTAGACGCCAAACCGTATTTTTTTAGAATTTTTCTGTCGATCTGTCTGTATGTCCGAATTAGATGCGGTTTCCAAAGTTGTATAGCTGGAGGTCTAACTAAAAACTGGTATATGTTTTATCTTTGACTAAATTAGGTAAATTAGGGGTTTTTAGTTTATACAAGATGTTCGTAAATTTTTAAGGAAAATACTTGCAATTCTGCACATAGGTTACACAACAAAAATTAACAATACGAAATTTTTTTTGGAAACTATTTTTAAGGGGATAAATTTGTGGTTTCTAAGTTCCTCAATCATGTAGAAAATAGCAAGGAAGTATTAAATTCCACGCGTACGAAGTCGCGGACAATGGCTAGGTATAAAATAAATATCAATAAATACAACGCAACTGCCTCGTTATGCAGTTATTTGCTAAAGCTTTCTTATTAATGCGATGAACCCACGTTTAAAGATCGACTGTTACAGTCAAACACAAAACTGTGTACTGAAGACCATTGCAATGAACCTCGAGGATTGGAGAAAACGAAATAAGCCCACAGATCATCAGACGCCATTCTATGCCTACATATCATGTGCTTCACTACTACGAAAAATGTTGCTTTACATTTGACATGACGCAAATCACACAACAGTTTTAAGAATACTTATATATTAGTTCCTACATGATTATGGGACAGAGCTGGAGTCAAAAAGTCATCCTATAAAAAGCATAGGTGTATGTAAATCTAGATATATTACCGGCGTAGGGTATCCTTGCCAAACTCTGTGTCTAAAATTTTGTAATCGCTTCCAGTAACAACTAAAGTGAATATATCCGAGGCAATACAAGTATTCATGTAGGATTATGTTTCCGAAAGAATGTTTTAACTTTTCTTACGCTATTCATAAAAAAGGTACCGGGTTATTACGAACACGAGGAGAGTCCTTCGGCGGCTCAGCACCAGCGCCGACTCTTTGCTTTTCCGTCTCTATAAACTCTAAAACAGCCATGTAAATAAACTTATATTGCGCTTCGTTTTGCACCATACCAGATCGCTGATCTCGCACCATTTGCACCGTGCGATGTATATCGATCTCGCAATCAAACCCTTCTTTTCTTATTTGATCCAGAATCATGTCGATGACGATAAACGTTCCCGTCCTCCCGATCCCTGCCGAGCAATGCACGCACACCACCACCTGTTCGGGTGGAGCTGGTCCCGTCATAATCTGCTGTAATCTATAATTTACGTCTAATAGTATATTTAGCACTCTCCCCGGTTCGGACGGGACGCCGTGATCGGGCCAGGCGGTGAAATGGAAATGATATATGGTCCTCTTCGTGGTTTCATCCTTTTTAGTAACCAAGAAACGGCGCAGTGTGTAGTCTGGTGTGGATGATTCGAATTCATTGTAAACTGTGAATTTCTTGTAATCTTCGGTTTTCTCCAGCTCAGGCCAGTATCTTTCGCATTTTACTTTACCGCGCTCGACCTCTTTGGTCGTCATTATAATGATGCGAATGTCCTCTTGCCAGATCATAGACCAGAATGGATATATGGTAGACGACAGACAACCTTGTGTAGCAATATACAACTTATTGTACACATGATCTATAATACCGTTCTCCATTTCCTCCATCGATTTCGGAATAGTAGTGTTAACGTAATTCGGATTACTTTGAAGAAGAACGCACGGTTCAAACGATGGTGCTATTTTTACATTGTTACTTCTTGTTTTTGCGTCAGGTTGTTCTTTGTCTTCAGTGATTATTATGTGACTTGTTGCTTTCTCTTCATGTTTCGATGGCGAATGATCTGCGTCCATGATTCCGTTCTCAAAACATCCTCCATTGAGGGCCACATACGAGACATAATCGGGGCTCGAGTCGATGCTGTCGCATCGAATGTAATTGGCGTTGATGTAGTCAGAACCTGCTGGGGCGTCAGGAGGTATGTCCTTTAGCACCACACGCGTGCGATCGAATGGTATTATATTTTTATATCTGTTTTTTCTTATATTTTCTGGTTTGGAGCCTGCCATCCTATCGAATAATTGTAAATTTTCCATCATCTGTAATGTTTCAAATTCCTCCCAAAATCCTGCTTTATAAGCCATACTCTCAATTGGTCCTTCATTTTCTTTTTGCAATTGTTTTACCCTAGTATGAAAATGTCTGACTTGAATGCGGGTGGCGTTAAACGGTTGTATTAGACGAAGTACGTCGCCCGTAGTCTCAACCATTGGGAAATTTCTGTAATGTTCTATGAGGCTGACGAGGCTGTCAAACTGCTGGCCGCCTCCAACGTCATACCTGTCGTCTTTCCGTCGTATGATGACGTGCGTGACGCGGTCGCGCATGCGCACGGACAGCACGAAGTCTCCGGGCTGGCGCTGGGACTCTCGGACAAGGAACGAACCGTTTTTGCCGTGCTCTGTCATCATCCTCTCAGCTTCTTTGGCGGTGAGTTGTCCATGGTACCAACGCTCAGTGGTGGGGTCAGCACAGTTAAGAGGCGTCTTCAGCCTGATTATATTGCCATTCTTCTCACGCAGTTGACACTGGTTATCCATATAATACTGAACGAGTTCTGACAGAGTGGCGAATTTTTCACCACCATAAAGGTCTAAGAATTCACCATTATTTTGTATTTTGATGTGGGTGACGTCATGGCCTCGACGAACAGACAGAGTGAAGTCTCCTTTATTACTCATGCTGGGCCTCGCTAGGAAGGAGCCATCGTGGCCCTGCTCCATGAGTACTTTCTCTGCCTCCACCCCAGACAGTGCTGGGTGGAACCATCTCCGTGTTATCATCTTACACTAACCAAAAGCACCACTTTAATACTCACAATATTTAACTGTACTTTGCTTCATACAACTGGGTTTTTGTAACTGCCAGCTTTTCTCATGAATTTTCTCTTCATACATCTGAAAATAAAAATAAGAAATTAGACCATAAGGATTATAAGATATTACTTTGATTTGATTGATTGCCTCAATGGTCAAGTGGTTAGCATTTGTGCCTGTCACCACAAGGTCACAGGTTCCATGCCCGGGTCAGGCTAAATGTTGTTTTATTTGTGAACTTTCCGTCAGGATAGCAGTACAGAGTTGGAATTGTGCCCGGAGGTTGGCGATAGGCTCACCCCCTATCCCATGAGACCTAAATAAATATAACAGATGAAGTGTGGTTGTTGTACACCTCTGTCTCACACTTCTGGGTAATATAGGCATGATGTTACGTTATGAGTGTTGAGATACTACTTTGTTGATTATAATATGTTGCTGTGTCTTGTGTTTCTCTATTCGTTTTGGCATAACAATCCAAGAGTGAACCACATAATATTAGCTATTAACATAGGTATCCTATAATTATAATGTGACTATAGTTAGTAATGATTCAAGTGTTCCAGTTGTGAGGGGTCTTCCCCTGAAGCTGCCAGAGAGGATATGCAGTCATCATTAATCACAAATAAATAAAGTTTAAGTCTCTGTCTATAATGTAAAAATAATAATATTTTGTAATATGTACTTTACTTTTATAATTTGTATTTAAACATATAAAAAATGAGAAAATAAATGAATCATGTTTCCAACTATACATTAATTTACATTAAAATTACAATATAATATAATCCATAATTACATTTATTCAATTCTTATACCTACAAACCAGTTATTTATTTTTGTTTGTTTGTTTGTTGCCTCTAACCAATTGCAATAAAATGTTTACAGCAAATAGGTTTAATATAATACTTGGTAGCTTAATATACATTTTTGATGTGGGTGAAACCTCAGGGTTGCACATTGTCTCAATTCCCTTTGTTCATGATTACAGAGCATATGAATCCAATTGCAGTTCACTAGAATACAACAATTATTGAAACCAAAGGTATCAAAATAATTATTCAAGTATTCAAGTCTTTATGGCACTACACAATGTCTGACAGGCACAGCAATAGTAGGAGAGAGGAAGACTGAGCTCTGTGTTTATGACAAAAATATTAAAATTTTAAAAATTGTATCTTATTAGATGTTATACATTTTATATTATTTTATTATATTTAGAAATTTAAATGTTATGTATAATTTGACCATTTTTTCGTGTACATGTAACTTTTATAATGTGCATGATCTCTTTATTCAAGTTAATCATTCCTGAGTACTAAATCAATCCAATTAAATGAATATTTACAACTTATAAAATTTTCTTGGTTTAATTTAAATGGCTGCAGGCATACTATTGCAAAATAACTTGTTACTAATTGATTTAAACACTTGTAATGTTAATTACATTTATGTATATATATATTTAGCGAAGAATGAACGGACAAAGGTATGTCTCGAAAACACACAAGTGGCAGTGAAAGGCGCAGAATATAAGTGTATTATGTACTTTAAACTCACCTCAGGAGGTCAACCTTGTGTTTTACAGCCTACGAAACTTGCGAACCCTTGAAATTTTGTAATATATCCAACAATGTGCTGTTGCTATGCTGACAAGACCTCCTTATTTCCAGCGTGTCGCACTCCTAAATGTAACATGTGAACTAACAACAAGAGGTAAGCTCCAACTTATACGATAAAACATTAGAGCACGTATAAACACAAGCACTAACAGACGAACAAGCGAACTTCGTGTTTGAAGAGTTTGTGAATGTGATTTGCTCTATTACATTACATGTAAAAAGAAATATATAAGTACATAATGTAGAAGTAGAATGATAGATGTAAATAAAAAATGTCATGTTAATGTCAGTCAGTAATACTCAGTGGGTTCGTTCCACTAGCTCTATATGAACGGAATTTTTGTTTTTTTTTTTGTTTTGAACAGTAACCCATTTTCCATAGAATGTTCAGAACGATCCAATGATTTCGCTCATTATCAGTATTTTCACCGAACCCTGTAAGTAATGCAGTGTCAGTAACTCTGTACTAGGGGAAAAAATAGTAAATTTTGACGTTTATAGATATTATTAACATTACATTTCAGGCTAAAAAACCAATATGGACACGCATTTAACGCAAATATCTATGCAAGTAATACTGCCAAAATTCCAAGGGAAGCAGGTTGGTAAATTGTACTGCGCTTGTGTCAAATCATAGGATTTGACGACTGGTTTTGTATGGAGTTCAAGAGCGGCGCTCTTCCACATTTTTGCAGTGGGGACGCCTGACAATGATACCTCCATTTGGCTTCCTGCTTGAAGCATTGAATTAATGTAGATTGTGTTTAATAAATTGGTATCACATTTATAATACATAAAACAATGAAGAAAAATCATCTAAATTCATAGAATAAAGATGAGCGAAGTTACGTTTTTTTTTATAGTTAATGAAATCATAATTAGAACGATGCTGGTCAAATGTCTAAATTGAACACTTGTCAGTCGTTCCATTTGCTGAAATTTGCATTAATTACTCAGATTGAAAACATAGTTTCTTTCCAAAAGAAACATCACATTTCAGGTTAACAAAGCAAAGCGTTTTGGACAAAAAGAACAGTAATGGAACACACCCAGTACGTCAGTCAGTATTGCCAGATAACTGTCTCGTAATATACCCAAACTTTTCCCAAAATACCCCAGAATACCTTAAAAATTCAGGTTGTTGATAATTTGTAACAATTATGAAATATTGGTAAAATCATTTCGGTAAAACGGCAGGATCCCTGAGGACCTATATTATTTCAGTGATGAAATCGAGGGTTTTTAGATTTCGATCAATTCGGTAATGAACATTTAATAAGTCGATTATTATAAACGCCATAATTTTTTGATAAAATTGTTTATTTTATACTCTAATACGCTAATTAATAACTATTAGACCGCGAGGATTCGGGGTCAATTTCTGGGACGGGCAAAAGTGTGATAAGGGGTTTTCCGTCTAGGCTCGTTTTGCTCGTCTTGGAAAATAATAATAATAAAAAATCCCGAATTCCTCCAAACCCAAAATTTTCTCTCTAAGTGTTCCTCCAATTGTCAACCATAACTTAAAAATCTCCTGAATTTGGGGGAAATCCGCCCAAACTTGCATCACTGATGTCTTTAATTACAAAATACTTTCGTTATTCTGAGAAAATACCTACTACATTGCTTGACAATACTTGACATCTCAATTGCCAGCAGATGGCAGCACAGTTTGGTTATATAAAGAAAGAATATTCTATATATACTGTGCTTATACGATCAATCAAGATTGTGCCACACCACAAAATCGGCACAACCAATCACTGACCTGAACTCGGTTAGAGTATTAATACAGACAATTTTAGAACCCCTAGCTCACTTTTTACCTTACCAGTGAGTAATGGTGGCTAAAACTATAGCTATGGTTACTACCTTTTATCAAATTCAATTTGGCAAATTGAATTTATCCTATCAAACATCTAAAACTGTAGTACGATCCTGGGCTCGTCATTTCTGCGTCCGCCTTGCCTGCACCGGTGTCACCACCCTATCCATTGCACTATATAGTGACCACCACATTCTCGCACAGAGAGTCAGCAAAGATTAAGTTATACTACGTAGAGTCAGGGGTACAGAAAAACTAGTGTGTTTCGAGGAATGGAGACAATTTTCTTAGTAAATTTTGTTATATATTTAGGAAATTTAAACAAAGGAAAACTATTAATCATACACTCTTTATTTATCATTACCAAAAGACGAAGATTTATTGCCGAAGTAGCTTGTTATTACTTTTCTCACGGCAAATCGCTTGCTTGAAGACGAGCCTCCTGCTTGCTGATTGGGTGACTGACTGGCCCAATGGTCGAGGCTTTGACGTCTAAAAACTTTCCCTAAAGATTTCCACTTTTGTTCTGAGGTCATTTCTTTCTCTTCCAAATGTTGGTTTTGAATTTCACAACCATCTCCCTAAAAAATGTATTTGTAAGAGCCTATTACAATTTTAATAAAAAGCTAAAAGGTGGGCAGACGACATAAAGAAAATAGGTAGACCGACATGGACAAGATCTGCTCAGGACAGACAAACATGGAATCAGTTGGAAGAGGCCTATTTGTCTGAAGGATACGCTGATACAAAGGAAACTAGATCACGATAGAATCTTATAATATTATTAAATTAGTTTTGTTATAGTTTTTTTTTTAATGTGTATGTCAATATCAGCAATAAAGGCTTAATAATAATTTCAATTTTATTTATTTCTAGCTTCTGTCCATGCAAACGCTTACGTGATACGTCGATAAAAATAGAATATTAGTCCTTCCTGGGGTCTTCAGGGTGTCTACATCTCAATTTTCATCGAGATTGGTTCCGTGGTTTAACAGACAGTTTTTTTTGTAAAAGTAGACATTTACAAAATATTGATAAACTATTGACCCGCCCCGGCTGCGCACGGGTGCAATGACTTGGTTAGTACCCACGCAACCGCTATGTCTCTGCATAGTAAAATCTGCATATCATCGAAAATATTCATTTATTACATGGTGTAAGGGCGCGTATTGATCTATATATTAAATTCAAAATATATTTAATTGGATAAGGATTAGTGCTATATTGCAAAATTATTTACGTGAGTTATCGGTAAGAGAAAGACATTATACTATTGCCGACCTTTTTGAGGTGTACAATTCTGATGTAAACCGGTGAAGATACAGCTTTAATTAACGTTGAAGGAACAGAAAAAAAATGTTATGAAATTTTGGAATATTCATAATAAATTCTAAAATCACCCCATCGATACTGTACTTGAAAATAAAATGACGTCAGAGGACAAAAAATCATGTTAGACAACGTTGTAGATCATACACATCAACATAAACTAACTATTTGCCGCGACGTTTCCCGCGTGCAATTCCTTGTATTGACTTCTTCCTACTCCCGATGTGTTACCTGCGTTAAAGTTTACTGTATGGTTCAAAATTCCTAATAATTTTAACAACTCCGTTTCCTTTCATTCATCCTATTTTTATAAATCCGATATTTCAATATTGCATCATAGCGTCTTGACCACCCAGGAGTGAATGAGCAGCGAAGGCCGATTTTTTAAATCAACTGTGGGAAGTACCTACTTCGAACTCAGTGAAACACACTATGTAATTTCATTAAGTATAGGTAGGTCATAAACTCACGTCTTGAGATTTAGTCCGGCGCTGCGGTAAGCGAAAAAGACTGCTAAAGGACTTCTTCCATGTCTTAAGATGCTTATAAGACTTAAAGTCTAGGCCGCCTGCCCCTTCGACGGGTGTCGACTTACTTTCATCCTTTCTATCATAATCCGGAAAAGAACTCTGGTTCTTGCTTTCTTTAGGCGTATCATTGTTTTCTTGCAATGTTTCTGGGCACAGCATTGTACCTACAAATTACAAAATAAAAGGAAATTTATTGAACTTTTCACAGTATACTCCAAATAAAAATATTTTAATTTTATTCGCTGTCAATATATCAACATTGTTTTGTTATGTCATCCATGCAGCTATGATTTGTCTACGGGTAAGTATACCTACCTATAAAATCTTTTTTATGAGTTAAATTTATTAAAAATATATGTATGGATTAGATAGGATGGGCGTACCAGTCGCAAACCAGTTAAGGAAAATTTTCATTTTGAAAAGCTCTTATTTGGAAATATGTAGCTTTCGTGTAGAAAAGTACATACAAAGTTGTTTATTGTTTACTTACGCTGCCAGAATGATAGATTATTTGAGTCCAAATATTAAAGCTTTTTATTTATACCATGAAACATATAAAAAATGGGAGTGTGCCTATTTTTGACCAGTGTGCTCCAATGAATGATCATACTTTTGCACCAATAGTTGACCACCGAAAAAGTTATGTAGAAAAGGTAGTTAATTCAAAATAAAACACGACTATTTGACAAAAAATTACTTTAATAATGTATTAATTAAATGTTTATCTATAATGCCGAGCCGGGCCTAGGGTACCTTTGGCTTTTGGTGGTGTTGTTCCAAGATTATTTTGTGGGGGTAGGTTAACTACATTTTCTTCTGGCTGTTGATTTGATGGTCCTGGTCCAAAATCAATTAAAGATGCTACCTGTAATAAACTGGGAGAAATCGGACTCGGTGTTCGTTGCTCTCTTAGAATTGCAGGACTGCCGGAAATCTCGGTTTCAAGAATACTATCATGTTCTTCTATCTGATTATCTGCACAAGGTAATAAAGCAGTACCTTCGGTTTCTTGAAAGTTCTGTCTGATTTTACGCCATACATAGAAAAGTTCTTTCGCTGATTCTTCTCCAGTCCACGGTTCATTAGGATTGACGGCTCGGAATTCTTGTACAAGCCTTCGCGACATAAGAGATTCAAAATACAGAGCGTGTTCTACGCTTATTTCAGCAGGTTTATCTATGGCACTGTGTCTGCTTACCTATATTGCTCATGAATTTGGTGTAGTCTATACTATAGCATCAACATTGAATGGATACAAACCGCATTTGCGAAATCCATTGCAAATAATTGCAGGAGTTGCAGCTTTCATTGCAATTCTTAGTAATGGAGCAAATTGAGCCCTGGTTACAACTCTGTTTCCAGTCTCAGATTTCCACTTATGGACAATCTTTTTCCATGAATTTTTTAATGGTCTAAAAACCGACACATCCGCTGGCTGAATTATATGAGTCGCATTAGGATGTAGGGCATACAAAATAATTTGATTTTCATTACAAAGTTAACTGACTTCGTAAGTTATATGCGATTTGTGACCATCTATTAGAAAAAGAACTGGAAACTTGACATTGGATTGCCGTAATGCTGGTAGTAACGTATTGGCAATGTAGCCATGAAAAACTCTGGCCATGAAAAAATACTTTTTTCGGAGGCATCCTCAATCTAAAAAAAAGAGCAACAAACTTATAATAAAATTCTAATCTGGTCATACATAGGAACACTTTTTTTTTTACTATGTTCCATTAGCAAACCAGTGGTCAATTACTAGAGCACATTGCTTATAACGACTATAAAGATAGGCTTGAAGCACTAAATTGTCATACAAAGGCATCGCTTTGAAAAAAATAATAAATAAACAAAACACTATAGACAACCAGTTGCAAACCAGTTGGTCAACAATAGGAACTCAGTACAAAGTGTGCTCCAGAAGTTAACCATCGTTGGAAATACGTAATAATGTCATTATTTATTAAAAATAATAGCTTATAGCAGTTAAATAAACACACTTCTTTTTAAATAATACCATTTTCTAAACGAAATTACGCAAACCTAGGTGATTTTGAAGGATTTCGCTTACCATGTAAACGTGCACTTCTAACTGTAATGGCGGCTGGAAGGCAACTAAATGAGGTACTGTACTGGTGTAATAAAAAGAACAAGATAGCTATATTTTTATTTCACTCTCGCAAAAAGTACGCTCTGAAGTTTGGTAACAGTCTGGGCAACCTTACAAAACAATTGAATTCATAAAAAATGCCCGCCATTTCTTAATTTATTCAATTTAGCATGCGGTTGGTCAATCACTGGTACCTGGTTTGGGACTGGCACACCCATCCTATGAGCGGCGTCAATTTTCCAGCGCCGCCGCCGCCGTAAATAGGCAACGGGGCACCAAGTGACAAGCGACTCGGATTAAAGGGCGCCGATGAGCGTGACTATAGCTTCTTTGGGTATAGTCAAGCTGATCGTCGGCGCTGACTACTTAATATGCCAGATTTTCCTATGAGCGTTTAAGGACAACTCGTAGTCGTCAGCGCTAACGGCAGTCCAAAAATCGCTTTATTCTATACAATACAATTCTTTATTGATAACTCAATGTTACACGTCAGTTTTTTTACAAACGCCATGCGTAGCCGTACGCACCGTGCGTCGGCGCTGCTGTGATTTATTTGCACCGACTGACGCAGACGATACACAGAAAAGTTCCAGTTGACACTATAACGTTAACTGATGACAGCGTTTGTGAGCGTTGGAAAAATAATTTACACGTTTGTAAATAAGAAAAAACATATAAGTCAGACAACACAACATATAAATAAAAATGCGTCATTAAATTATAACACAGGATTTTTCAAAATATAAAAATCGGTCAAGTGCGTGTCGGTACCCGTATAATCTCAGGGTTCCGTACCAAATGTACCTATTTGAAAGCTTACCGACCCTAAAAAAAAAGATAATTTTGTTCGTTCGTTGTAACTTCGTTATTCATCATCCACGGCCTTCTATATCCCATTGCTGTGTATAGACCGTTCTTTGAAACAACTCAATCATCGTAGGAGATATGTTTAAGAGAGCTGAGGATGGCTAGCAGAATATCAAAATCTACAGAGTTAAAAGCATTGCTGAAGTCAAGTAAAAATAGAGCAGTAAGTTGACCATTTTCCATGCCCAGCCTGATAACCTCCGTAATATTTACCAAGGAAGTGACGGTGCCATTACCAGGACAGAAACCAAATTGAAAAGGATTTAGGAGATTGTTTTTTGAATGAATAAATTTAGTTGGTCATGGGAGAGGCGTTACAGGACTTTAGAGAGGAATAGTAGGATTGAAATGGGACGGTATTCGGAAAAAGACGTGGGATTAGCCTTTTTTTTTGGCATAGGAATAATTTGAGCATCTTTCTATGCCTTAGGTTAGCCGCGACTGAATATAGAAAAGTTTAAGATATTTAAATGTTTACAACTAGCTACAACTATATTATAGCCATTTATCTTATTTTCTTTTAATCCGTAGAGCGGTTTCCCATTTTATACTTAATGCACGATATTTGGGTAATGTACCTATGCGTGTTTTTTTCTTTGCTTTGGTATACTAAACAACCACACATTTATTATAATTAAATTACTTTTCTTTCAATTTAATAATGAACTTTGTTTACCAAACAACCAAACACCAACTGAGTGACGTTAAGCACAGCGCGCTCTACACCATGACATATTGTCTTACCTCAAGAAATAATGTTCTACCTTTGAAATGAAACCAAGTAAACAGGTCTTCGTCATACTAACTTTGGTCCCTCATTTCACCAAGTTGCCGACTGTATATTTAGGATTTTCAGATTTTTTCCTATAGTTGTGCTATTAAGACCTACACTCATGCTAAATTTCAAGATTCTAGATAGACGGGAAATACCCTATAGGTTTTTGGATTTTCGCTCTTCCATACATTTGTCAGTGTTTATTGCAATTATCTTTTGAATATGTAAACTTTGAAACTTATGTTTTTACAGCATAAAGGAACCGTTGATCAACGTATATGATATTAATTTCAGCACTGTAGCTTTTTTTAAAGAGTTGTGACAGACGGACAAACGAGTGATCCTATAAGGGTCCCGATTTTTTCCTCTTGAGGTACGGAACCCTAAAAAATATAAGTTCAAAGCTAAACGATTCTCAGTATAAGTTAGATAAATAAAGCAATTAAAAAGGACACTATTTATTAAATAACATAAAGAGATACTAAATATAATTAGATTGTAATTTAATAAAACAGTTAAAAAGTTACCCAATATGACTAAACTTTGTATTTTTTTGAATGTCGTTAAAAAAAACCGATAATATTTTAACAAACACATACGAGTGAGTACGATTTTATGAAAAAAAAGTTTAGGCGTTTTTTTCAGATCGAAATTCGAAAATGCCTAGTCTTTTTTTAATAGCTTAACAATTAAATATTAATTATTTTTTTTAACAATTTAAACTAGTTGTTTTTCCATTGACACGCAAAGAAGAAGAATAGCTTATTGAAAACCTTGTTGGCTATGAGATCTATACTTTGTCCATTCCTTTATTTTCTTTTTGACAGATCACGCCTATGAATTACCGTTTTTTTTTGTCAGATTAATGTACTACAATAATAATGTACTTTATTGACAAGCGGCACTTTTTAGGGAAGTTCACTGTTTGTAACAAACAACCACAGACTATAAATCAAATCGTGAAATGAAATAAATCGATCATTATGAAAATGAATAATTTGACTTTTTTTTGTGTATTGTCTGTATTTTTATAAAAAAAAGAATATAATAATAGTATCATGATTCCATGAATAATTATTTGCAAGAAATTAAGTCGAAATCTTGAAATTAAAAATGAAAATGTAAACAAAGGTAACTAGGAAACCGTCATAGACTAAGTATGTGACATTATTATTATATTATTATTTTGTATATTTATTTCATCTCATAAAAACTACTAATAAACGAATAATTAATAATGAACTAAAATATTTCGATGTAATTAATCGATTGAAAGTTCTTCTTAGACAACATCGATTATGATTTCAAATCGAATCAGTAACGTGTGAAGGCATCCCTAAATGTAATCTGTCAAAAAGAAAATAAAGGAATGGACAGAGTATAAAGGCGGATCTTAGGCTATAGCGATTTATCGTGTTACAATAATCGCATCCGAGTCGTCCTTGCCAAGGGCTAGTCTTGTGAAAATCTCTATTAGATTATAATATATTTAAAAAATCACAATCATTGCAATGTACACACTTTTTTTCCCAATTTAATAAGTAGTTGGAACTGGCCTCAAACTGATAAGTTTACGTGGCCAGTTCCACCGGCCTGAGTGAAGTGTCCGATCGCACATACCGGCTCGACGCGCAGTGGCTTTTTTCATCACGTTTAAAGAAACGTCTTACATCACTGGAATAATGTTGATATTTTTTCATTAGACAACACTTTCCAATGACATTCGATCTCACTGTCCCGTTCAAATATTGAATGTGGAGACAGAGAGAGAGAGAGAGAGGTCAAAAACCGGGTTCAACTAGTTTGGTAGAATCGGCACTAAATGTCAAGTTAACTCTTAACACTATTTGATAGGAACTAAGGCGCGCAGGACTGTATCGGGGGCATGTAGTCTCCAAAGTTGGTGAACACTCGGCCCCAGTACTTAGGGTCTGCCTTGGGCACCAGTGGCTTGTTGTTTGGAGGCACAGCTGTTTTGTTCACCCTCTCCAGGTCATCCAGTAGGGAACGCAGAACGTCTTGCATTCTGAGAAGTGAAACCAAAAATTATAAGATCGAATGAAATTACATCTAGCAATGTTACTTTAGACTACTTGAGTGAGATGAATTTGGTGCTGTGGGTGCAGTTGGAAATGTATGGCATATTTTTAAGCAGAGTGGGAGGACTTTCAGACTTGTAGCTGTCAGGAGAGTAGTGTAATTGCGAGTCGGGACGTCCGTCATCTCTATAAGAAAGCGCACTTCCTTGTCATAGATTTTTTTGTAAGAAATATAGGCATTCTATTTTAGTACGAACCGATGAGCCAGATTGTCTCGTTCACAAGGATCCTCCTCCACGTTGTAAAGACACGGCGCCTCCAGTGGCTTGCAGGGTGTCACTGGAATGCTTTCATTGCATTTTACTGTGGCCAATTCTCTGAAAAGACGTATCAGAATTTACATTTATGCATTTTGTAAAAATTTCAAGTAAGGGGAGCTCGTGTCCGGTCGTGGATATAAGTCAAAGCAGTTTGGAGCGATCGATCGTCTGGTAAAGCAATACCAACCGCGGTCGGCCGTTGGATGGGTGATCCTCTTAACATAACGAGTTGTAGTAGAAGTTGCTACCTACTGGGCAAAACTATATAAATTAAAAATGAGAAACCATAGTGCCATTGACACGTACTTCTTCTTCTTCTTTTATTTAATGGCAACTGGGTCTCCTTGCGGTGACCATTTCTGCCAGTGTCAAGTGTGAAATATAATTAAAATTATTAAGCGTCCATAATGGCGGGCGATATACTCGGACTCTGACGATGGCGGCGCAGGCGAACACGCGCTGTCAACGTGCACTCACACACGCCGCCACCGCCAAAGTCCCATTGACACGTAAGAAGAAGAAGAAACGAGTTATCCTCCGTATCTCGGAGAGCACGTTAAGCTGTCGGTCCCGATTGTCATTTGAACAACTTGGACAAGTCTGACTTTCAGTATAACAAACAGTAGATATCGTATTGCCTCGTAATGGTTTGGTAAGGCCTGATAGCAGTTGCTCTACCTAAAATACTATTTACTAACAACCCCATTGTAAATGGAAAAACGCTCCGAATATGAACAATAAATATTAAATAAATAAATATTTTACAAACTCACACACAACGCCATCTAGTCCCAAACTAAGCAGAGCTTGTACTATGGGTACTAGAATAACTGATACTAATAATTATATACTTTTCTTTTGTAAATACATACTTATTATACATAGAAACACCCAGACTAAGACAAACCCCCATGTTCATGCTCACAAAGATTTGTCTTAAGTGGGAATCGAACCCACGACCTCGGGTCGTCAATGTAGTACAGTCTGCTGAGTTTACCTGATAGATTCGACTTTATCTTTGGCAGGCATTGGTTCAATCTGCTTGATGGCGGTGGCGGCATCGCAGCTGTACAACAAGTCGAAGTCGTAGGCCAGATCGCGACCGCTCGGTCCATACCAGCTGTCCCAAGCGCCGTCGTAGTTTGTACCTTCAATACAATATTTTCTTCAGTAATATAACTTCAGGCCTATATTACACAGAAGGGTAAACAGATGTGTATAACATCTACGTTTCACCAACTATGTTAAGGTCACATGTATGGTGGTAGAGCCGTTCGCTATCCATCGGCCAGTTTCGCGCTCCCTGCTGCCAGTAAGAATTTCCTGACGAAAAGTTCTTAAATAACATATTTGCCTAGATAAAGTAACCATTATTATTCAGCTGAATTCATTAGTCCAGAAGCCGACCCAGATGTACTAGAGGCTCGAATATTGACTTCCATGGAGCTCATTAGCACAATTTTCAAGAAGGTATTTTCTGACCTTTAATGAGTTTCCATTTGCCAACAGTGATGGCGGCGCTGCTCCAGATGTCATCAATGTTGTGGACTACGCTCGTCCTGCTCGACTCCAGGTTTTTAGAGAGCGCCTCCCATAGATCTACGCCATCCAGATTCTCTAATGCACTAGAAAACATGCTGTAATTAAATTAACTGTGCCTTATTATTATCCCTAACATCGAGATGAAGCCGTTTGATTAGTTCCAATACAATCAGTATCGTTATTATTTAGTCCTTCTTCACTACTAGGTACTATTTCACCCCGTATAGTGAATGACATTAATATTCACGAATATCTAACTAAAATGGGGCCATCGTAGTATCCAAAGCACTCGGGGCGTTATTGCTTTGCTTATTTATGATAAAAAAGCGGATGGAAACCAAAAAAACAAAAAACACAGAGTTAGTTTGGGACAACAAAACCGCTAACGTGATACATAGTTTGATAGGCCCCAAAGCCAAAACCTGAGGTTTCCGCCAGCAGCGCTGTAGAGCGTGGGCAGCCAGTCCACGATGTGCAGCTTCTGCGTGGCGACTCGAGCTCGCTGCTTGAGGAGAGGGCTCCACAGCAGGCCCGCGCCGCGGACTCCTCCTTCCCAAAGTGTGTTCTTTACCTACAAATTCGATATTAATAATACTGCAAATTGGTAATGGAATGGAACCTAGTCGCATTCAGTAGTATTGTATGACAGTGAATTCTCTCATGCGTTCTAGCGGTATACCTACAGGTAATACAGGATGTAATCGTCAAGTGTGTCCAGGCGACCATTTCGTAACTATTAGATGTACCAAACTGATTTTAAAAGTACGTTGCTTTGGGAGTAAAATTGTAACAATATAATATCCAAATTGTTCACATTAAACATACCATAATAAAAATAAGACATTAATATAAAGATCGAAGACGGTCTTTCATGAGCAGAGCATGACTGTAGCTAGCCAGTTAAAGCTAGCACATTGCAAATTAGTTTTAAACGCCTGACCCTAGAATAGAGACAGGCACGACAAAAAAGGGGGGATCGGTAGATATTACTATCAAGGAAGCCTCACCCCTCTCAAAGGATAGTTGGACGCGGCATTGTTATTGAACCCAGCTGCCGCTCCCCCATTGTCAGAGCTGAAGACAATGATGGAGTCCTGCAGCATTCCGCGGTTATTCAGCGCCTGCACCACTTTTCCCACTGACTCGTCCAGCTTCGCCATCATTGCTAAAGGAGGAAAAATTTTTAATTGATTTTATGCATGTATGTAGGTAGACAATAGACCCACGGAGGTCGAAGTGTCAACAATAATAATGTATGTAGGTATGTATGTCCAAATAATGAAGACTGCGTTTATTTACGGACCTGCATATTTCCGCCGCTGATAGTCTTGGATGAAGGAGAAGTTGGCCACAAGGTGGTCGGGCGCCCTCAGGAACTCGTAGGGATTCCCGCTGTGCATCGCAGAGTGACTCACCATCAGGAATAGTGGCTCGCTCGTGTTGTGTGACTTAATCAACTGTCAGAGCAACAATCTATGTAGTCATCATGAAAAGGTAAGAAACAGCATAAATTTTGATTATTTTTATGTACTTTGAACGTTTAAAATTGTGTTTGTCATTGAAAAATTAACTTTATGTAAAGCCATTCAGAATGGATCTACAGATGTGCATGTTATATCGATATCGAGGATACATCGAAGTGATGGTAGAAAACTAGGAAAGCTGACCCTACCACCATGTGGGATACATAGTTCTTTGCAGGATGGAGGGAGAGTCAAGCTAATCTTTATAGATAATTCTATGTTATTGTCGCGGCAAGGTAAGTGTTCCTGTTAAAAAAGTATATAGTAAGTGTGTAAAAAAGTATTGTCACATGTTTGGGTTGCTGGAGACACAACTTTAGATTTCCAAGTACTTTAACTTTCAATCAAACACATTCAGGGAATTCAAACCACCTGTAAAAAGTTTATGTCAATAAATCATATTTTATTTTATTTTATTTTACTAACCCGAGTGGCTTCTGTAGTATACACATCAGTTGCGTATTGGCCAAAAAGCTCATCAGCGACGTCAAACCCTGCAAATATTGGCATAATACTATGTTATGATGATCACGTATCTACGTAAGAACATAATAATATCTAATATTCAAGGTCATAAGAAAAGTAGTTCATGGGATCTGTATAAATCAATTATTACGAGCAACAAAGTAGTTCATGGGATCTGTATAAATCAATTATTACGAGCAACAAAGTAGTTCATGGGATCTGTATAAATCAATTATTACGAGCAACAAAGTAGTTCATGGGATCTGTATAAATCAATTATTACGAGCAACAAAGTAGTTCATGGGATCTGTATAAATCAATTATTACGAGCAACAAAGTAGTTCATGGGATCTGTATAAATCAATTATTACGAGCAACAAAGTAGTTCATGGGATCTGTATAAATCAATTATTACGAGCAACAAAGTAGTTCATGGGATCTGTATAAATCAATTATTACGAGCAACAAAGTAGTTCATGGGATCTGTATGAATCAATTATTACGAGCAACAAAGTAGTTCATGGGATCTGTATAAATCAATTATTACGAGCAACAAAGTTGACGGAACACAAAAAAGTACTTTTTTTCCTCCTTAGTAAAGCTGTCTGCCGCGACCCAGACACCTAAAAATTTGCCGCTTAAGGAAAACTAATCAGTCAATTTTAATTAAGTTTTGCTTACACATACGTATGGATTAACATAACAGGTACTGCTACTTTTTATCAGAGGCAGAAACTCTTGAATTCAGTGAAAAAAGTTATCGTTGGTTTTAAGACCTGGTACGAAAACAGAGGACAGGCACAGCTTATACAAAACTAACCTCTTCTAAAGTCCGAGCCCCAAGATCCTTGTTCCATGTTGGTATGGTCATACAAGTCAATCTTACCGGCCCAAAAGCCGAGGTGACTGTCGAACCTAAATAAATTAAAAAATAAAATATTAGGTCCCACGTAAACATTTTCCAGTAAAATGTTGCCCTGACTTTTGTTACTACAAGAACTACTATAATAAATAATTACTCTTCAGTTATATATTATTATTAATAATATATAACTGAAGAGTAATTATTTTATGCTACGCCTACGTAGAAATTACCTCATTGCAGTATGTCATACGGAAAATATCTATCAAAGAAAGTTTGTGTTTTCGGATGAAGTCATGTAATAATAAGAGCTATTTAATAGAAATACACGGCAAACCTGAGAATGCCAACGTGCTGATTTTTTATTTTATATATTTTTTCTCAAAAAAGTAAGTACTTCTCTACCTTGACAAAAAAAAAACATCGATGTTTTTACCCTATAATATACCAAAAAAAAATAATTACAAAGTGTCACTTTATCATCACGGTGGCCTGTCCTGAACCCAATTCCGCACATAAACTACCTTCCCCTGCAAATATTTTCATAATATGGATTTAAATCGGTTGTTTTATCATTAAATTATAATATATTCGATCAAATAAAACCATTTTTGTTTGTTTATCTTCTTTCTCACGGATTTGACAGGCAGTCAACTTACGTGTCTGGAAAAAAGTTATCATTTCATAGGACATCAGTAAGTTTTAGTAGAATAGCATTTAATTTCGCTGTAAGTACTGATTTGCTTGAGTAGTGTTCATATTGATTTAAAAATGTTATCACACAGTAAGAAACGGTGCACAGTCTATCATTTCAGTAAAGTGTCTACCGAAATGATAAAAGATTACCTTTTATCATTTCGGTAGACATTTTTCATTTCAGTGGACCCTGAAAAATTCATCCTTAAATATGTATGTAAGTTTTGATGATATTTGATGTCCACTCACACACAATGTTATAAAATAGGCTAAAGTTTTATTTGTCACTTAAAATAGATAGATAGCATTAAAATAAAAAAAATCCACCGAAATGACACAAAAAAATCGCTTGTTGAAATTCGCGCAAAAATATCATTAAAATGACCCTCGGTTTAACGGTAGATATTCTTTCTTGTAATGTCCGAGATGCCACTTGCCAACCAGGTGAGTCTTGTACCCCAGCTCCTTTAAATACTGTGGCAGGATTTTCTCGGAGAGGGGCAGGCCCCGAGGCTCTGTGCCATAGATTACGCCATGCTGCATGCCTGAAATACAAATAGCGTGTATGTACCTATCCTGTAAAGTCCTGGGTATAATTTGTTTTAAAATGATTTTACGTTACGTTACATTACGCGTTGAAACCGACGTCTCTAGGTAAAAAAAAAAACAAGGAAACTAATCGGCGATCAAAATAGATAAATAGTAAAAAGCTACTTCTTTGAATTGGAAAGGAACTTCATAGTTACTTAGTAAAGGTTAAAATTTTAGTAATGTTTTAAAATTTATATACATTAGCAAGTTCTATCTTATTTACCCGTATGTATAGGGTATTTGCCGGTCATGAGGGCGGCTCTGGAGGGCGTGCAGATAGGAGTGACGTAGTAGTTGTGAAGCACGACGCCGGCGTACGCCAGCGCGTCGATGTTGGGTGTCGGGATCTGATTGGAGCCGTGGAAACCAACATCGTTGAACCCCTGAAAAAAGCGCTATCGCGTTGATGTCTTTTGAAGGGCAAGCAAGTTTATAATCAAAAGTACGCTAGTCAATTTGCCAATTTTACTATTCTGTGATATATACCTACCTTACATAACATAACATAACGCCTATATTACCCAGAAGGGTGTGGCTGAGGTGTACAACACTCACATTTCTCCTGTTATGTTTAGGTCTTATGGGATAGGTGATGACCCTATCGCCATCCACCGGGCACATTTCCATTTCCGTGCTGCATTAACACTTTGTTCACGAATAAATCTTTGCACGACCCGGGAATCGAACCCGAGACCTCGCCGTGAGAGGCGCATACGATAACCAGATAATAATATACGATATCCACCGAGGCAGTTTATAAATATATAAAATTATTTCTTTTATACATATTTCCTACTGCTTTGAGCTTTAATTAATATGTTTTTGGCATGGTTCGTGTAGATAGATAAAAAAGATTATTGTGCATTTCCTAACGGAAAGTTCACAAATATTTATAAACTTACCTATCACATAATTATGGCTTTTTTACATATCTGTTCATAGACGAGATGAGTCGTTTGATATTCCTTGTCTATCATGGTACTGTCTATTGGGTTTTTAGACCTTCGGTTGCCTCCCAACACTCATCCTAATCGAATCCTAGTTCTAATTAGTTTCTCGGCGATCAAAATTATTATGAATCCCTTCACCAACCCCCTGGCTATGACCACGGCATGACAAGTTGTTAAAAGTCACCCTATTGTTCCTCAGAACAAAAAGAAAACTAGTCTACTAGATGCGGGCGTCCTATAGTCTAGTCAACCCCGACCTACAATCGCCGGGGACTCGCATGTCGCGAAGGCCCTTGGCGCCTTGAAGCGGGTGCCGCCATACACTTGCTCCAATTGGCCCAAAGCCAACGAACGATAGTCGATAGTGTTGTCTTGGAGGTCTGTTGTCAGTTATCAGAATGTGTCAAAGAACAAAACAACATATTATAATATATTATTATATAATGTAGGTTTTTGCCTCATGTCTATGTAAAGAAAATTTAATCATGACGACCGGATGGCGGAGTGGGTATATAGTGTACCTGCCTGCGACGCCGAGGTCACGGGTTCGAATCCCGCTTAAGACAAATCTTTGTGTGAACATGGTTCACAGTTTTTCTATGTAGGTATAATAAGTATCTATTTATTTACAAAAAAACCACCCTACCCATAGTACAAGCTCTGCTTAATTTGGGACTAGATGGCGTTGTGTGTAAGTTATGAAATATTTATTTATTTATTATTTAATATAGGCATAGTAGGTAAAGAGTGGGTGTTGTACACCTCTGCCATACCTTTATGGGTAATAAAGGCGTGGTGTTATGTTATGTCATTATATTTTTCCAACATATTTTTTTTAATTATTTATTCCGCAACTACAATATTTTTATCGTAACTGAATTCAAAACTACTAGTTATATTGTGTCTAAAAGTTGGCAACCCCAGTGCGAGCGCATCCCTTCGCATTTCCCTGTATCTCGTAGAGGTCACTAGAGGTAGAGCTTTTAAACGAAACGAATTAGATAAGCGAGGCCCACCGCCTCCACCGAAGATGCCAGACGGTCTTACCAACGTCAGCAGTGTTAACAAATTTAAATAAGCGGTGAAGTTATCTTACAGTAGCAAAGTTCCTGCCGGGACCGAATGAGTTCATCGTTAAACTCCATGATAAGAAAATTAAATTAGGCATGTTGACCTGCGGTGGCCAGCGCTTGTATATTTTTGTAAAATACCCTCTTTTGTACCAATAAAGATTATTATGATTATTACCTAGCCCAATAGATACAGCTTAAATGACGCACAAACTTAGATATAAACAAACTTTATATTATCCAATATTGAAATTTACTGTAATAAAAACAGTGTTAAAGCAAGTGAAACCTACATTCGCATATTAACTTACATAGTTATTAAAAAACAGATAATAGTTAAATACCAGTTTTACTATCATTATCATGCTTTAATAACATTTTAATATTTTTTTTATAGCGTAGGTTAATAACCTACAATTTGACCTATACTTTCTGGCTGGCGACGGCCAGTAGTACAACTTATGCTAGTAAACAAAATATCATCATCATGTGAATAAGTAATAGATTAACTTACCAAATCATCAGCTAGTATGAAGATAACATGAGGCCTGGCGTCCGCTACACGACACAAACACAACACAGCACAGAGACACAGCTCCCACAACATCGCGAGGTGACACTGCATCCGAGAATGACGATATCTCTCACTAAAACAACGCAACACCAACAGCTGACCTAAAGGTCTGCACCCACTACACCGTATCATCAATACAAATAAATAAAATTGAAGTGTCTGCTTTTAAAGTCAACATGCAGCAGTAGCAATGTTTTTTCATGCTAGTATAGGTAAATGTTTGCACGATACCTTTGCCTAAAATACCGTTTTATAAAATTTTTGTATGTCTGTTTGTAGGTATTTTGGCTAATCTCCTTAACGGCTGGACTGATTTCAATACAATTTTAGATGCAACAGCAGGTACAATATGCGTAACATAAGCTAGTTTTTATCGATGTACCTACCACGAAGACGTAACCGCGGCAGAAAGTAAGTTTGTTTGTTTGATAGCTGTAATCTCGAGAAATACCTACTGGTTGAATTTTTATAATTATTGTTGTGTTTGACAGTCCAACTCTCAATAATGGTCTTTAGATATTTTACATTACGCTAAACTCCACAGGAGCGGCGCAGTAAGGATGAACGCGGGCGCAGTTACTATTTAATACAACAAATTCCACGCGGGCGAAGTCGCGGGTAAAAGCTAGAAAGTCAAACGTCGCTTACTCTAACCACAGAGTAAACAGAGACTAAGCTTCATACAACCGCGCTCAGATACGTCCACTCACACAAGCATAAGACGTCTGTGTGCGTGTCCACTTGCGGCCCTATCACGTACGAGGCGAAACCGGTTTCTACCGGCTCGTAAGTGCCTTAGCGAAGGGCTCTCGCGCGCTCTCGGCGCGGCTCGCGGACACTACCGCAGCTCACATAAATGTACCCTGTGAGTGTGCAGTGTGCAGTCTACAGTAGTCCAGCGCAGCCGCGGTGCGCGCACGCCCGTATGCTCACTCGCAAGTCTCGTCCTAAAGGGCACGACGCGCGTTATAATTTATTAATACAAAATGTACTGTAGGTACTGTTTGTAAGAACAATAATCGTCGAAATAAGAACATATCTTTTTTTTCTATCCCAAGGAATCTACTAGGTGAGTAGTAAATTGATAGTAAAAGAGTAGCTATTTTTATTATATAGGTACCTATTCAATTTATATTAGTGGGGTAGATAGATACTTCATACATAATTACATAGGTAGGTACCTAGTGCACCTACATCAATATCAAAGAAAATTTAAATCTGTGCCGTGTTTGTAATGCGATGGAACCTTGACACAATTCACAGCTAATAATATATTCCTACTTATGTATGAGTCACTAGCTTCTACGCGTGGCTCCAACCGCGTGGTACGTCGATGTAGCCTATATTATTTCTGGGGTCTTATCTTTTTATACCTATAATTGTATAGATGTATGAGAATGACAGTTCTAATGTCATGCGCTCTTCTACCTAATACGTTAATAGGTAGGTAGGTACGTTAAAATTAAATTGTAAAAGGTTCTACTTATCACATTAGGTACCAATTTGAGAGGATTATACTTAAAGACTTTTATTACTTTTTTGACTTGTTGAAATATGTAAAAAATACCTATCTACCCTTATTATTAGCGATTGATTTATTATGATTAGGTACAGGTAATACAATAAAAAAAACTGCCGCGTCGTTAAAACACCACTATGCCGCCAGTGTAGTAATTGTACTAGTCACATGGTTTGTCCTGTTGTGCCAACACTGCCAAGTGCCAACCCTAGCAAAATAGGTAAATATCTTAGACGTTCTTTAAAAGGTTAGCCTCTGTTCGTTACTCTGTGCTCTAACTACTCTGTCCCAATATCAAGTCCTTTCTATGCCCGCGTATTGTGACCGTATGCCAATCAGTGTTGCCAGATGTTTTTGACAAGCGATCGTACGCTAGTATGGAAAAAAATCGTATTTCTTAGGGAGAGGTGAATAAAAAAATCGTACGTATGTTTAGGTAAGAAAGTTTATAAATAAAATTAGCTACGTCTTATACAAATTTTTACTGGTCATCAAATTGAGCGTTTCAGGTGCTGGTTCATAATTTTCACAGCACCCGAAACGCTTAACATGCTGTTTTGATAGTAATAGACCATTAAAGTTTCGCTATTGAGTATCGGTCGGATAATAACTGAACTACTGAATGAACTTTCGCGATAATAAAAGGGTAATCCCCGACTACTAATGGGAGTACTCGGTGAATAGTGATGGGCCAATAACATTTGTTTGGTGGCTTTTTGGTTTGTTCCGCAAGGTTTGATTGATTGATCATGCATGACTGACGTGGTGTAGCTGACTTTTCTAGGATCACCGTTCGAAAATATGGGCATAGAACCGATCATTCAAAATCTTTAAAAAATCGTACAAATCGTGTACGATTTCGATGATTCGGTCGTACATTAGTAAAACGGGCAAAAAATCGTATGAATACGATTTAAATCGTACATCTGGCAACGCTGATGCCAATGTTATTTGCTGCTTGACATATTTTTAGCCGTTTATTCAACTTTATTCCCTTTTAAAATGTTCATATTATTTAATTTATAATATCTTATCTTGCAAGGATCTTATAATTTTGTAACGTGTACCTAAGCACTGCGGTACGACTACCACACATATCAAACGAGGCTGTCGTTTGATATGTGGCTCGGCGTTACGTGATTGTGAAGAGCGTACGAGTATTTATAGTAGCAAAATATCACCGTACTCGAATTGCTGGTCATGGCACGCCTTGGTAGGGCCTATGCCGGAACGATCTAGTAGGCGTTACTTCGTACAATTTTATATAAATAATATTTTCTGTATATGCAGGTACGGTGAAGTGGACGGAGGCCTTTTTGCTAGTAATTATGGCGATGCTTTTGAAAACGATACACTTTACTTTTTGACGCTTTACACGAGCGTGTCGCACGTTCTCGCATTTGTATGATAAGTAGGTTAGTGACCTATAAGCTTTGATGGCGCAAGCAAGTTTCGTTGAACAATTCGACTTTCGATTTCTGTATATAGGTTTATGAATATAGGTTTTTCTAATAGATATTTAGTTTCGAAAAGTTTACTGGCAGTCTTTTTGTCTTGTTTACAATTAATTCCGAGCATCTATTAATGACCCCCAGATTATAGAAAGCTAAGAGTTTAGATATAACTCAAGATTATTCTGTAATTCTAAATAATAGTATACCTACTGACCTAAAAGTTGTTTTTGATGATGATTTTTTTTCAAACTATCTATCCACCTAAGCAAATAATATCTATGATATTAGACACTATGTAGGTAGACGTTTATTTGACCAAGGCAGTGAAATAACCATTAATCAATGATATTATAGAACTATAGATATGTTACGTTCATAGAAATTACGATTTAAATCCGTTCCGAGCTATTCCAAATTGCACACATTGACAAATGTAACTGATAAGTAAAACAAAAGATACGAAATAGCACGCAAATGAAAGAGAATGAAAGAGATAGCTATAGTTTTAATGATTGCACTTCAGTGGTACGCACGTGACTGCGCTCGACGCAGGCCACACGCAAACTAAACACAAGACGTCCCAATTGGGACGTCTTGTGTTTGAGTATTGAGTATTCACAGCGCGAGCGCTTATAACATATCTGCTTTTGTTTTTATATAATATCATTGCCATTAATAATATTAAGAACAACATAGGTTGTAATAAAGCTATATAATCGTTAAATATATTTTTATTGCATTATAATTCTACTATGTAATTAATGGATTTAAACCACAAAAACAAAATAACTACTTAAAAACTAGCGCTAAAGAACTCCGTGTGACGGTAGAATAGATTATAACGGTCGATAATAATATAAGGTCATTGATCTTAGCTGATAACAGCAATAACATTACGTATTCGTAGCGTACATTCTATATATTATATAAAAATGAAACCCATTTTCTGTTGTCACGACATGGCATGAAAATGGCTTGACAGATTTGGCTGATTTTTTTTTTGTACTTTTCTAATACTCTGTACAAGGTTTTTACGGAAAAAATATAAAGAAATATATAAAAATAATACCCGTTTTCCGTTGTAACGACATAGCATGAAAACGGCTAGACCGATTTGGCAGATTTTTTTTTGTAGTTTTCTAATAGGGAGAATCTCTCAGAAATATTGTAAAATATACATTTAATTTTGCATCAGGGAAATTGGTATTCATTTTTATATGGAGGATATTATAGATTCCAGTTCAAATTGAATAGGTACGCATACAGAAGATAGGTCAGCTATACAAAATAAAGTAGTGCATCAAATTTACGCTAAGGCGGTACGAAGTTTGCCGGGTCAGCTAGTAGAGCATAATTATGCATTGCGAAGGGCATTCGCAGTGGTTTTTCTCGTACTGTACACATTCGCTTTCATCCGATTGACGAGAACATACTTTCTCATTTTCTCGAGGAATCACTCGTAACTGGTAGGACAAGGTGCGTAGCTTTGCACACTCCATAATAAACGGTTGGCGCCAATTTCTACAACATTACTTCTACTTTACTAAGATCCTGAATTGTTTTACGAACCGAGCGTTAAAATTAGTGAGTTAGTTCGGAAAACATGTTTTTGTCGGCTGTTAGTTTTAGGCTAGTGGATTAAGCTGAATATCAGTATTTTAGCGAGCGACGGCTCTCTAGTTTCTCGAATATGATAAATTTTCTTCTTCATGTCATAGATTTTCAAACGCGTGCCCGTGTTCGATCGACGATCGATTGGTGTGCAGGTTCGAATCCTGCTGGATTCTTAATTTTTCAACCTTAATATTGTATAAAATAGAAAGGACATAGCAAAGCTATAATTTGCTTTAAAATATTACAAGTTAAAGATAAATATTATCCTGAATTCAAAATATATTTGTTGCTTTTAAAACCCCTTTATTCATTACCCTGACCAACCATGGTACCATGGATAATTTTAAAAGTTCCTAGTTATTTGATTGTAACGTGATCACACAATAAAAATAATTTTTCATTCAATCAATTCTTCAATCATTCGTCGTTTCATAAAACAATGTGACGTGAGACTATGAATAAAATACTTTTATATTTTTGTCCTCAAATATAAACAAATCGTAGAACAAAATTTGTTTAGAATGTAAACGTGTAGACGAGGATATTAGTATTTTTAAATTATACCATATCTCAATAGGATGAGGCATCCTATCGCAGACACCATTCTGGCACTACCTATTTATTTCATAAATAATGAATGTGTGTACTGATCCCGCGAGATGAGTTTGAACTAAATCAATTGACAAAAGACCCTCCGATACGATGGTTTCCTACAAATAGAAATGAAACACATTGAATAAAAATGTTTCAATTTATTATTCATACATTAATACAGTCCATTACCAATCTCACACTAAGTAATATTAAGAAACATAAAGGTATAGAAACCAACTAGTTAGATTAAGAAATTATTGAAGCTGGCTTTTGCTAATAATACCAATAGAACAAGTGATCTTAACAACAGGGGCACCGCCGTATCTGCCGTATCAATTATACGGGGCCCCCGGCATACGAGGGGCCCCCAAAGTGCATAAGTAAGAAAGTAAAAACCTACCTAAGAACTTCGCTGGGACATGAACGCTATAAACGCCTCAGTATAAACGGGCCCCGCCAAGGCACGCTACGCCACTTCTTAACAAATTGTCTATCAGAATAACAACCCACGTTATTTAAATGTCACTTAAATGGTATATATAATTGTACCATTAGTCACTTGGGTGTTAAAACACCAATCAATCGATGGTACGGACTGGGCGGCGTCAATCGATATTTATTGAATAACGTTACATCACGCATATTGCCCAGAAGGTTGCGGCGGAGGTGTACAACACCCATACTTCACCTGTTATGTTTTTTAGGTCTCATGGGATAGGAGGTGAACCTATAGCCATCCACCGGGCACAATTCCAACTCCGTAGTGTTACTATATATACATCGATCGATGCATAGCTCGACTTAGATCGATTGCCTATCAATTGATAGGTATTATCACATTAACCATGCATTTTGAAAATTAGTTGTATTTTCTAAGATACAAATTGAAAATATAGATATAGATGGATTTTAAATTATGGTACAGAAATTTTACTTTTTTCCAAGGTAGGTAACGATTGCGCATTATGTTTAAGTTAAATTAATATAAAAACTGTCATCTATTCAGTATAAAGATATTAAGTGTAAAAGTAAGTGAATTGTATTGTATTACTCATGGACTTATCAGTATAACATAGCTATTGAACATTGAAAAAAAATGTGTAAGTAATGTACGTAATCATTTATCTTGCCTTTTAGTTTTCAAACTTGTATTGCTACTTTTTCTTAATTACTAAACATAAAATATTGTTCGCGTCATATATACCTTTCTGTAATAAGTGGCAAATATATTATTATTCGGTTTTGTTATAAACAATAAACTTCGCCAAAATTACGAGACGTTATAACAATACTTGTAATATTTAAAGCAAATTTTAGCTTTGCTATGCATTTATTTTTATGTAATATTAAAGTTGAAAAATTAAGAATCCAGCAGGACTCGAACCTGCACCTCTTGGGTATACGCCCCAAGTGCTTTGCCAATTCAGCTATGGATTCGCATGCTGCCGGACTCGAAATTTCTCAACTCTTTTGTGCCAGCCGAAGCTAGACGAACCATTACTTGGTTTTAGCGCCATCTATGCGTTACTTATTCACATAATCGCATACAGTACGTTTGAATTAAGATCAACTCATTACTGTCGAGAGATGACGCATTTTTATCAATACTTGTAATATTTAAAGCAAATTTTAGCTTTGCTATGCATTTATTTTTATGTAATATTAAAGTTGAAAAATTAAGAATCCAGCAGGACTCGAACCTGCACCTCTTGGGTATACGCCCCAAGTGCTTTGCCAATTCAGCTATGGATTCGCATGCTGCCGGACTCGAAATTTCTCAACTCTTTTGTGCCAGCCGAAGCTAGACGAACCATTACTTGGTTTTAGCGCCATCTATGCGTTACTTATTCACATAATCGCATACAGTACGTTTGAATTAAGATCAACTCATTACTGTCGAGAGATGACGCATTTTTATCAATACTTGTAATATTTAAAGCAAATTTTAGCTTTGCTATGCATTTATTTTTATGTAATATTAAAGTTGAAAAATTAAGAATCCAGCAGGACTCGAACCTGCACCTCTTGGGTATACGCCCCAAGTGCTTTGCCAATTCAGCTATGGATTCGCATGCTGCCGGACTCGAAATTTCTCAACTCTTTTGTGCCAGCCGAAGCTAGACGAACCATTACTTGGTTTTAGCGCCATCTATGCGTTACTTATTCACATAATCGCATACAGTACGTTTGAATTAAGATCAACTCATTACTGTCGAGAGATGACGCATTTTTATCAATACTTGTAATATTTAAAGCAAATTTTAGCTTTGCTATGCATTTATTTTTATGTAATATTAAAGTTGAAAAATTAAGAATCCAGCAGGACTCGAACCTGCACCTCTTGGGTATACGCCCCAAGTGCTTTGCCAATTCAGCTATGGATTCGCATGCTGCCGGACTCGAAATTTCTCAACTCTTTTGTGCCAGCCGAAGCTAGACGAACCATTACTTGGTTTTAGCGCCATCTATGCGTTACTTATTCACATAATCGCATACAGTACGTTTGAATTAAGATCAACTCATTACTGTCGAGAGATGACGCATTTTTATCAATACTTGTAATATTTAAAGCAAATTTTAGCTTTGCTATGCATTTATTTTTATGTAATATTAAAGTTGAAAAATTAAGAATCCAGCAGGACTCGAACCTGCACCTCTTGGGTATACGCCCCAAGTGCTTTGCCAATTCAGCTATGGATTCGCATGCTGCCGGACTCGAAATTTCTCAACTCTTTTGTGCCAGCCGAAGCTAGACGAACCATTACTTGGTTTTAGCGCCATCTATGCGTTACTTATTCACATAATCGCATACAGTACGTTTGAATTAAGATCAACTCATTACTGTCGAGAGATGACGCATTTTTATCAATACTTGTAATATTTAAAGCAAATTTTAGCTTTGCTATGCATTTATTTTTATGTAATATTAAAGTTGAAAAATTAAGAATCCAGCAGGACTCGAACCTGCACCTCTTGGGTATACGCCCCAAGTGCTTTGCCAATTCAGCTATGGATTCGCATGCTGCCGGACTCGAAATTTCTCAACTCTTTTGTGCCAGCCGAAGCTAGACGAACCATTACTTGGTTTTAGCGCCATCTATGCGTTACTTATTCACATAATCGCATACAGTACGTTTGAATTAAGATCAACTCATTACTGTCGAGAGATGACGCATTTTTATCAATACTTGTAATATTTAAAGCAAATTTTAGCTTTGCTATGCATTTATTTTTATGTAATATTAAAGTTGAAAAATTAAGAATCCAGCAGGACTCGAACCTGCACCTCTTGGGTATACGCCCCAAGTGCTTTGCCAATTCAGCTATGGATTCGCATGCTGCCGGACTCGAAATTTCTCAACTCTTTTGTGCCAGCCGAAGCTAGACGAACCATTACTTGGTTTTAGATTCGAGTCCTGCTGGATTCTTAATTTTTCAACTTTAATATTACATAAAAATAAATGCATAGCAAAGCTAAAATTTGCTTTAAATATTACAAGTATTGATAAAAATGCGTCATCTCTCGACAGTAATGAGTTGATCTTAATTCAAACGTACTGTATGCGATTATGTGAATAAGTAACGCATAGATGGCGCTAAAACCAAGTAATGGTTCGTCTAGCTTCGGCTGGCACAAAAGAGTTGAGAAATTTCGAGTCCGGCAGCATGCGAATCCATAGCTGAATTGGCAAAGCACTTGGGGCGTATACCCAAGAGGTGCAGGTTCGAGTCCTGCTGGATTCTTAATTTTTCAACTTTAATATTACATAAAAATAAATGCATAGCAAAGCTAAAATTTGCTTTAAATATTACAAGTATTGATAAAAATGCGTCATCTCTCGACAGTAATGAGTTGATCTTAATTCAAACGTACTGTATGCGATTATGTGAATAAGTAACGCATAGATGGCGCTAAAACCAAGTAATGGTTCGTCTAGCTTCGGCTGGCACAAAAGAGTTGAGAAATTTCGAGTCCGGCAGCATGCGAATCCATAGCTGAATTGGCAAAGCACTTGGGGCGTATACCCAAGAGGTGCAGGTTCGAGTCCTGCTGGATTCTTAATTTTTCAACTTTAATATTACATAAAAATAAATGCATAGCAAAGCTAAAATTTGCTTTAAATATTACAAGTATTGATAAAAATGCGTCATCTCTCGACAGTAATGAGTTGATCTTAATTCAAACGTACTGTATGCGATTATGTGAATAAGTAACGCATAGATGGCGCTAAAACCAAGTAATGGTTCGTCTAGCTTCGGCTGGCACAAAAGAGTTGAGAAATTTCGAGTCCGGCAGCATGCGAATCCATAGCTGAATTGGCAAAGCACTTGGGGCGTATACCCAAGAGGTTTCAACTTTAATATTACATAAAAATAAATGCATAGCAAAGCTAAAATTTGCTTTAAATATTACAAGTATTGATAAAAATGCGTCATCTCTCGACAGTAATGAGTTGATCTTAATTCAAACGTACTGTATGCGATTATGTGAATAAGTAACGCATAGATGGCGCTAAAACCAAGTAATGGTTCGTCTAGCTTCGGCTGGCACAAAAGAGTTGAGAAATTTCGAGTCCGGCAGCATGCGAATCCATAGCTGAATTGGCAAAGCACTTGGGGCGTATACCCAAGAGGTGCAGGTTCGAGTCCTGCTGGATTCTTAATTTTTCAACGTTATAACAAATTAAAATTTAGTTACTTACGACCAGTTTCACCTGTCCCTGATAGCCTTATCAGTACTTTCATGCCACATCAATTCATGAAGATTTAACTGGCAGATATATCTCAAATATTATCAGGAACTGGTCAAACTTGACCATTTAGGTAAATAGTAAAAAATTATACAATGATTCACATTAAATAATGTTAAAAGAAATGTTATGATATTGATTGTATGAAGGCGTCAACTAGTTTTTTAGATATATTGTTTGGAAAAGCTAATTACACATTTTATATAGTTTTATAATTATAGTAGAGTTATTAATGGACATTATGCCCATATTTATGTATATGTGCAAAATAAAAAAAAAAACATTTTATTTCTTCTTCTTTCCTTCTGTATATTTAATGAAATTATTAATATAATTATACACACTGTACTTTGGCATAGAGCCAGGTTTCAATTATTTCTAACTACTGCTAATATTTAAAATGCGAGACGAAATCAAAATACTCGTTATTCCATTTCCCTTCAAGAGTACCCAAACTCGAGAGTGAGAATAACTCTTAAATGAAAATATGATATACTTTTGTTCACAATATATTACTATAAAATCTGTACAAAGCAACATCACGTCCAAGGCATTTATTCTGATATTTATACAATTATTATTTTATTCATAATATTCTTGTATACGTAATAAATGCCCATTTTCAATAATGGATAAGTTCGGTTAGATAGCTAAACGGACATAGCGACTTCGAAAGGCCCTTCACAATCGTCAAGTAAACTACACAAAGGATAAAAAACAACAAATTGAAGAGATAATTGTGTTCGAATTTATGATTAAAATATGACAGTTGTAATTTAATTTGCCGATTATGAAACATCCGAAATAATATTTTCAATTAGAATGTAGTTCTTAAGAACTCATATAAATACAAGTTATATAGATACATTAACTTTGGACACACTCGTTCTTTGGTAGAGATCTGCCAAAGTACTAGACACGAACCACCCTGCTTAGCGACTAACATCAAACTCAACTTAAAATCTACATAAAATCATCATCGCGTAACTAAAGCTGGTTAAAGAATCGCCGTGCTTATGAATATCTTTTATTTTTACAATGCAAAGTCACCACGAGCCGATTTTTAACGTGGTATACAATCAACCTTACTGACTGTCCAAAAGGTCCTACCACCTGCTCAAGAGAGTATTCTCTCTTGTAAACCAAACCTCCTAGCGTTTTGATCGTGTTAGATACATTGTAAGGTCTTTGCTTAAAAAAGCAGCCATAGCCGAGTCCCTCTCGGCTATCGCTGCTTTGTAGGACTGGAAAGCCAAAGGTCTCGGGTTCAAACCCATGGCACAGGTCTGGTCTGTGAATAAATCAAAAAGCTTCGTCTTCTCAAAGATATGTGTGTATTTATCATCTAAATTGTCGCTTGCTAACGGTGAAGGAAAAAATCGTGAGGAAACCTGCACGCCTGAGAGTGCCTGAAAAGTGCTCGAGGGAGTGTGAAGTCTACCAATCCACATTTGGTCAACAGTGGGACATGTATTAGATACAGGGCTGCTATCAAGGCCTTAGAAAGAGCACTCAATATGTCAATATCATAGATCAACATGGAGAGGAAATGAAGTGAATCTCGCGGGAGAGCGGAGGGTAGATTGCTTCGTGTAATCTATGATTTGACAAGTTAAGTTTTATACCACGAGCAAGATGCACATCTAAGGGGCTTTACAATAGGTGAGGCATGAAGAAGCGGGACGGGAAATAAGAGGCAAATGACTTATACCCCAAAGATTTCAATTGCAAAGTCTTTTGTAACGCAACACAGCACGTTAAGTTTCACTTAAGCTTAAAGAATCTGTCCCTCTGCAAAATATAACCAACTTTAGTTATCGCTACGATGCTTGCACTTAAATTCATTCTATTATAAGAACATATACAACAGATTCTACGAGCTCAATATTAAAATGCATATTATTCACACTGTTAATGCCTCGCTTACATTACATAAAGTACATATTTCATTTTGAAAAAAATTAGTGACCCATTTTATTGGTATTACAATACCGAGTGCCTCAAACATCGCGCCTAAATAACACAGAAGGATGTAACAGAGATGTATGACAGCCAAATTTTACCTTTCATATTTCGGTCACATTTGAAAGTTAGAATTTCCTGTCGGAAAAAATTACAAATAACTAAAATCAGCAGTGCGTCGTTCACACGGCGACAAATCAAGCTATACTTTTCGTATATAAGATACGATCTTGCATTGAATAGGTCTCCTGTGCAATGAAAGATAAGTATAACTGGATTTGTCACCGTATGTACAGTGGTCGAACAAGTTAGTTATGCAGGGAAAAAACTTTTACGCCATAATAAAGTCTTACTATACCAGTAATAGATAAGTGGGTTACATATCTAAATAGCGAGTATATTACAATTATTAAATATGCAATTCACACATGCATATCTATTGCAGTCATTTTTATAACGAAGTTCCTTATCGCGCGTTGCGAAGGGGGGCTAGACGGTTGTAACGACACTTTTTGCTATAGTTGTAGGCCGTGCGGCGTGCGCGTGTTTCTCTGTCTGTCTCGCTCTCTCTCTCTCTCTCACATAGAAAGCAAGCCAGTTCTTTTCGTTTCGTCTTTCTATTTAGCATTGAACAGTGTGGTGTCGTGACGATTGTATTGTTGTTATTGTATACAGGTTTTTTGTACATAATAAATAGTCCAAAATAATAACAATAATGAATCCTGACAGTGTACAGTGTACTGAATACTGACATCAATATCTGGCACTTGTGCATAAGCACAAGTGCCAGATATTGATGAAGCTAGGTAAGAACTTCGTTCCATCCGGGTGTCCCTTGACACCTCTCAAGTTTTTTACTATAGCATAGTTTTTGACCTGCATACCTAATTGCTTGGTCCACTGTACTCCCTTTCAAACGAGTCTCTGAATACTGATTGGTACAGCCAAATCAAACTCATTTGAAATATTCCCACAAGAAGCATTACATTTATTTTTGTTCTATTAATTCCTAAATTGTTAAATATCAACTCTTCGATAGATACAGTAATATTTATACTAGCATTGGAACGCTGCATACTACGCGTTCAATTTGATCCCTTAATTCGAATGTGGTAATAAATTATACAATTTAATTTAAATGCAGAAATTTAAATGTTTGTTTTAAAAAGCGGCAATATTTACGAGTACATAATTATTGTGTTTTTTTGCTAGCCCAAAGTGTTGTCGACGTAACAACGAAATTAGGTCTTTTCAGCTTTGGTTTTCTAGGAAAACGATGTGGAAGAATGCGGCCATAATATTATGGCCGTAACACGATTAGTACGTAATACGTTATGTCGATCACCACTCTCTAGTAAACCACTACATTTACTTTTCATAGGAAACGTGACGTCATTTTACTGCTATCTTTATTTCACGAAGCTTTCCTAGAAAACCGAAGCTTTAGGGACATAAGAAGCAAAGAATACAAAATGGGAAAACGTAACAGCTACAGAGGATCAGAAAATATAATAAATAATTCAAGTTGGTAACAAACATTAGGTACCGGGTGAGATAATAGAAGCTGCAGTAAACCATAAGGGTGTTACACACCAATCACCACAAAATTGGTAAAAGATGCGCCACCTTAAAAAAAGATGTGACAACAATTGTGCTAGCAAACAACCCATCTACCATGTGTACATATCAATATGTGACAGAATGTATTAGTGAATGTTGTTGCGTGGCTCCCGTCCCCGGCGCGTGACGTCACTACTCCTTGCGCGGCTTGCGCTTGCGCTGGCCGTCCCCCGCGCCGCCCGCGCCCGCCGCGTCCCCCGCGCCCTCCGCGACCGCCGGCGGCTGTCGGGGGAAACACAACAGTCAGATACAATACTTACTTATTATAAGCTCAGTCCTCCGCCATAATGCGACCACGATACCTCGGGGTGACCCCGACCCGGGAATCGATACACAAGATATAACCGCTAGGCCAACGACGCTGTACGCGATGTTATTATTTTTTTAATAACGCATTCATAGTAAGGTAACAAAGCACATCTCTGGTGGAAACGCATCCTTAAGGGGCAGTCATAAAGATTTAAATAAGATAGTAAAATGTCACCTCTTCAGCGTTGGTGTCGACTCCAGCGTCTTCCGTGCTGGAGGGTCCATCCAGGTCTGACTTGGAGGGACGCTCCACCTCACCCAGGTCCTCCTCCTCACCCTCCGACTGGTGAGGGTCGTCCTCTACTACTGCGTCAGTCTTCTTAGGGTCTAAGTCTGAGTCCTGTACGGAGAAATATCAATGTCAATATAACGATATCTTTTTGTGAAAGACAACAGCAGACTTACCTTGCAAAACTTGTATTCTGAAAAAATAGTCACTTTGACGTTGGTCACCATTATAAACAAAATCAAAGCGCTTGAAGTTTGTCCGGTTTGAAGTTAGCCGCTAAATGAAATGTCACACTCGAGAACAGTGTCACGTGCATTGGTCGAACAACCATGTGCAGCCAACTTCAAAATCGTCAAGATCATTGATTATAACTAAAGCCATGTTTCATTTCAAACAATCTTAATAATATTAACGACTGAGAGAATGGCCTAGATAATGTTACTTATCTAATGGGCCGGAATAGGAATAGCAATTTGCTAATTTTGCAATCAGCTAATTTGCTATTCCTATTAAGCTATTCCCATTAAGGCTATAATATACATATAAATATGTATCCGAAATACCCAGTATTATAATAGGGATGATGACTGATACTGCAAGTTATAAAAATGAATACCTTATTATAATATAGGTAAACAGAAACTAAAATTAAATACAAGAATTCTTAGTTACTTTAAGTCGCATACAAGCTACAAGGCAGTGACGTCACGCCTTTATAGGCGTTTATTTGACGCGCTTGGGCGAGTCTATAAATAATGTGAATTTAAAATTGTATTATGTATCTCAGGAAGTTTTTGTGATATAAAGAAGTAATTATTTTAATGATGTTTCTAATATCGAGACGTTTTACATCAATCAATCATCAAGCCAATTATGTATCCTATTGGCGCAAATTATTCTGAATAAACAACATAGTATTTCCTGACCTTATCCCAATTTATTTGGGGTCGGCGCAAAACGTATTTTACCTCCATTCTCCTCTGTCAGCCAGTACACAAAAATTGCACAAAAAAAAATTCAAAATGTTTCTTTGATCACATCATTTTGTCGAATCCTCCAATATCTATGACAATTTAATAATATAATACTTACAGATTTAGGTCCGCAGCAGGCGTAGGCCACGAGTCCCACAATGATGAAGGTTCCGATGATGAGCACGGCGTACACCCAGGGGTTCTCCCCCGCGAACTGCAGACCTCGCTCCAGCACCGAGTCCTGGGGAATGCCTGCGCTATAGCCACTACTCAACTAGCATACTACTAAATGTGTTAAGTGCGGTACATACTTCTCTTTTTTTTTAAGTAACGGAGTCGAGGTTGAACTTCAAGAGATCAACACTTTTCATATTTCTAGACCTACCGAGACCAGCTATAACCTCGTTCACTTATCAGTACGGGCACACGACATGACAAACCTAATTAGCAGATCAAATTTTATAGCATTACGCCTATAGCACCCAGAATGGTTTGGCAGAGGTGTATAACAATCACATTTTACCTGTTATCTTTAAGTTTGGGTGATAGAGGATAAACAAATCGCGGCAAAGTCACAAATAACATTTGTCCGACTTGTTCACGCACTAATATTTTTTTATAATTTTTGGAACGAAGTTCCTTATCGCGCGTTGCGAAAGGGGGCTAGACAGAAAAAATTGCTACGAAAAGTGTAACGACACATTTCGTAGCAATTCTCGTAGCGGCGTAGTAATTACATGCTACGTTACAGCTACGGTGCTACATCATTAGACACACAGAGTGAGTATTCGGTGAACCACATTAAGATATTTTTTATAACTTAGAAAAATAAAAATTTCTTTACTAACTAATCGAAAGGAACTTCGTTCCATCCGGGTGTCCCTTGACACCTCAGAAGTTTTTTTTTTTGTTTTTCTTTTTTACATTATTATATAGAACGCCAGAAGCAAATACAATATCCAATGGTCCCAATGACAAGGTCAAATACACACATTAACTTACACAAGCACACCCAATCTTAGAACAAATCTATGCTAATCACACAAAGATTTGGCCCATGTGGGGATCGAAACCACAATACCAGTGCAGTGGTTAGCGGCGAGGCGATAGTTAAACCACTACACCACACGTGCGGACACTAAACCACTGATTAAATCCTCAGGTCGCATAAGCTTACCATTAAATTAACGAGGCAGTCTGAGAATATAATTTTCTTCGATGTTGTTTAAGAAGAAAGACTTACACTAAATGGACTCGAGCGCTCAACAAAAAATCAACACAAAGACTTTGAAAAACTAGCCAATTACAAAAAGTACAGCAAAACGAGGGCTAGCTATATCAGGCACGACCTCGTTGACGCGTCGGTACAGGCATATGACGTACGCGGCGATGGGGATGGCCACGTACACCGCGTACAGCGCCCACCAGCCGGGCCGGTAGTTGGTGGCCCGCAGTACGCGGCCCCACCACGATAGCTGATATAATAACCACTTATAAAGGCCGCCATGTTATCCGGTTACTTAAATGGACGCTACAATGGAACATAAAAATGGCCGAACCGAATGTACTGGTCTAAATATGTATGCATAATGTCACGTCTTTATGCCATGGTAGTAGGTAAAACATTGATGAGATTTTTACACGCGTGATTCGATTCTTCAACATTTATTTATCTTGTGATACATGCTCGCCGATCCTGTACCTACAGGACACCACTATTTCTCATTTGTTAAAATGTTATTTAAATAAAAAAGTATCAGGGAAGATTACTAAAAGATCAACAACAATCAGCAACAGATGTCGCTTTTTCGTGTGGGCAGCATTGGCTCGATATAATTATGAGCATGATTATTTTACACATATTATTTGACTCAAGTCTTTAAGTTTTAAAATGAATACGGAGGAATAAGTACGTTATTAGATGCGCAAGATTTTTGCCCAGCAGGAGGATAAGATATGATAAGACATGGGTAAACAGAAATAAAAAAACCCGACCAAGTACGAGTAGGACTCGCGCACGAAGGTTCCGTACCATCTATAAAAACGTCAAACGTCATGCCTGTTGTATGGGAGCGCCCCCTTAGACATTGATTTTATTTTAATTTAATTAATAATTTTCAAAGTAAATATATCTGAATATTCTGTGAATATTTCAAACGACTACAATACATGTCGCCGCTATCAATATCGACCTAAAACGAACAAAGAAATCACGTTGGTTGTACCTTAAACATTTATTTAATATGGTTTAAAGTATTTGTTCTTATAGAGGCAACAGTTATACATCATCTGAGAAAATTTCAACTGTCCAGCTATCACGATTCATGAGAAACACGCCTGGTGATAGACGGACGGATGCGTAGTCTTAGTTATAAGCTTCCGTTTTTACTTTTTGGGTACGGAACTCTAAAAATATAAGTATAGTATAGCCATCGAGACGAGATAAAGAATGTAAACAAACGGACCGTTACTGAGTTACATTGCGATAGCGAGGGATTATTATCTCTGTCCTTATCATTCGTACGCGCAGTTGACGTCAATTGATCGACAACAGCTGTCGTTGTGTGTTTCGTGGTACAGGAAAGCAGTCAGTACCGCAGTTGTCAACATTTGGTCCGCCATTTTGTGATCAAGTTCATTCCTGTTTGGATTGCGTTGAAAGTTATACATATTTTTTCGTCTCCGTATTTGCTTGGTTTTTTGTTGTTATTATTCCGTTTCTGTTAGTTTTATTTTTGATTTTTGCTGTTATTACTTAGTTTTAATATATTTATGTTATATTTTTTATGTTTTTGACAATATAAGTTCCTTGTCAGTCTTTTAGTTATCTAGTGTTTCTTTAGTTTATTTCCTATTTTCTTAATATAATTTATTTCCTTTTCGCCTGGTTTCTTTACCTCAACCCAATCCACAACAATAAAAATTTATTCAAATAAAAATGTTTTGAACCCCTGAACATTTGTTTACATTTTTTATCTCGTCTCGTTGGCCTTACTATAGAAACATAGTCTCACCGAATCCCGCGACATCTTGGCTCGCTTGGGCACGAAGGAGCGGCTGCTCCATTCCAGCGCAAGCGCCTCGTCGTCCGTGATGAGGAGGTTGTCGAACAGCAGCGCCGGGGACATGGACCACAGCTCGAAGCCCACCGCGTGCTGAGGACATTGGTTCCACCAGTCAAATCAAAATATTTTTTTGCCTCTGCAGCTTGAAATGTCGTTCTTTGTTGTATGAAAACAGAGCGAAACTCGAATAGGAGTCATTTTAGTGAGAAAACTGGATTTTGGTTCAAGTTGTCCTTTCGCTCAAAGCTAATTTATAATCTAATGAATAATACTATAATGATTGATATTTTGTTTTCTGTACTGTGATTAGTTATTACTTATTGTGTCATAATTTGATTTAATGACAATGTTGTGTACAGTGGCAGAATATACTGTAAAAATAACTTTAATATTCTATTCTAACAAAAAAAAACAGAGTTTAGTTTAGTTTTTTTAAATTTTACATAGCTTTCACATAAGACATAAGACATAAGACATTTATTTCTGAACAAATTTACATTTGTGATGAAAATATAAATATAAATAAGACTTACAACTAAAATATATTTTAACAAGACAACCAAAATAGCAAATTAGAAATGATAATAATAAAAAAAAATAACAAAAAAACATACATCAATCATTTTAAAACTATTTTTTATCTTCAGTGTACTCTGAAATGCTATAGTAACCTTTTTTCAACAAAAATGCTTTAAGCTTATTGCTAAAAATATTTGCATCTATTATAGTTTTAAACTCTAGAGGCAATTTGTTGAATAATGTGATAGCTTGTACTCCAGCGCTATGTTGTACCACATTCAGGTTCGGTTGAATCGCCTTTGTGAGGTCTTTCCTGCGACTATTTAATCTTGTTTCTCTGTCCGATTCCGATTCATATTTTGATAAATTTTTAATAAGATTAGTTAGGACTATAAAGATATAAAGGCAGGGTATTGTTAATATTTCTAATCTGATGAAATGTTCTCTACAAGATTCTATCTGTTTGATGCGCACTATTGTTCTTATGGCTCTTTTTTGTATGACAAAAGCTGCATTTATGTTGTACTGATAACTATTTCCCCAAAATTGAATGCTGTAACGTAACTTTGATTCAACTAGCGAGAAATAAACCATCTTAAGTTGAGTAACTGAAATGACATCTCTCAAACTCCTGATTGCATAACAAGCAGAACTTACTGTGTTTACTATGGAAGACACTTCTTGTTTCCAGTTTAACAGGGCATCTATTTCTACTCCTAGAAATTTGACGTTTTCCACAATTTCAATTTTGTTTCCATGAGACATTACCTGCATTCTATTCGTATTTTTAGCTGTTGACTTGAATAGTAAGCATTTCGTCTTGTTTGAATTCAAAATTAAATTATTTACACCAAACCATTTTTCAAACGACTCGTATATTTCCTGTATTTTGTCTTCTAGCCGTTGTATAGTTTTTTCGGCAATGATTGCATTTGTATCGTCAGCGAAAATTACTAGTTTAGCGTCTGGAGCGTGATTTGCTATGAAAGCCGACAAATCATTCAAAAAGATAACAAAAAATATTGGTCCTAAAACTGAGCCTTGTGGTACACCGCGGTTTATATCTTTGATATCTGATTTGAAGGCTTTTTGCTCGTTTTCAATCATTGACTTCATCTCAACAAACTAAACTGTTTTCTATCCTGTAGATATGACTTAAACATCTGTAAATTTGCATTTCTAATACCGTAATGTTCCAATTTTGTCAGTAGTATATTGTGATCTACTGTGTCGAAAGCAGAGCTTAGATCCAGGAAAAGCCCTGCAACCATTTGTCTATTATTAAGATTTGTTAGGACCTCTTCTAATAGAGAGTCGATTGCATCCGCTGTACATATAGATTTTTGATAACCAAACTGAGCAGCATTCAATATTTTGTTAGCGTTTAGATGTTTAACAAGTCTGTCCTTCATCATACGTTCTAATAATTTTGACAAAACCGGTAATAAAGAAATCGGCCTATAGTTGACTGGATCAGTCATTTTGCCTTTTTTAAATATTGGTAATATTCTCGCAACTTTGAACTGTTCGGGAAAAACTCCAGAACTGATGCAGTTATTAAAGAAGCTTGTTAGAGGACAGGTAAGGATATCAATACTTTCTTTAATTATGGTTAGTGGAATATTGTCGTACCCAAAAGAGGACTTACTATCCATATTTTTTACCATATTATACACCTCTACTGGTAAGACTTCATCAAATATCATATCAGTTTCAACCCTTTTAACATTTTCAACAAGATACATTTTGGCCAGTTCTGGATCGAAAGATTTTAGTTGAGATTTATTTTGAAATATATCAGCAAAAATGTTAGCTATTTGTACCGGATTATTTGTGGCCAAATCATTAATTTTGATTATTGGATTGTTGAGGGATTTTCTTTTTTGGTTACCTCGATGCTGGTTAACAATTTTCCAAATAAGTTTACTAGAGTTAGAAGTGTTTTCCATTTTCCTTCTCACATCTAACCTTTTTGCACACCTAATTATTTTTCTGTATTTACTCACATACTTATCACGATAATCAAGGATAGTTTGATCACAACTTTGTTTATTGATAGTATTAAGAAATCTTTTAAATTTGCTGGATACTTTGATGCCTTTTGTAATCCATGAAGAACTGTTTGCCTTATTCATGTTAGTTTCGATTTTTTTGCATTCGAATGACATTGTATGCACTTGGTTAAATTGTTGTACAAAAGTATTGATATCTGTAGACCAGTTTTGTTTGAGTAAATTTTCCCTGTATTTTGCCCTGTTTCTATCGTTGTAAATTATTTTGTTAACTAGTATAAACTGCGCTTGATTTTGTTTAATATTTACTTTCTCTAAAAGAACAGTACAGAGGAGAGCCGCATGTCCATCTGAAATCCCATTATGATCAACTAATAAATTACTCAGATCATTTTCAGGTATGTTAGTGAGGATATTATCAAGACATGATTCGGAACTATTTCTTCGAAATGTTGGACAATTCACTAAACACCGGAAATTATAGCATGTTAGCAGAGTCGAAAAGCCTTTACTTTTCTCATCATTTTCAACATATTGATATTAAAATCGCCACATATTACACATTTTCTATTACAACAATAGTGTAGTATTTTTTCTAGTCTTTCCATAAAACAATCATAATTACTATTTACAGGAGTTCTGTAGCAACAAAAAATGTATAGGTTTGTCTCTATATCTCTAACTCCACACACTTCAAAGCAATCAACTTTGTATAACTGCTTACAAACATCTATTTCTTGTACATTTCTATCATTTTTTGTCAAAATTAGGGTTCCTCCTCTTTTTTTGTTTATTCTAGTATTATAGCATCCCAGTTTATAATTAGGGAAATTAAACTGTTTTACTGACAACTCATTCAAAAAGTGTTCACTTATACATATGAAATTTACTTCCTCTGACATCCCACTAAGATAAATCTGTAGGTCATCAATTTTACTGTTTATTCCGCATACATTTTGATGGTAAATAATAAGAGAAGAAATATTACCTACCAACTTACCAACACGTCATCAACTTAGCAGAACTTGTACGATAGGTACTATTTGGAGCTGCTTAGGTGAAAAGTTGTATGTGCGACACGAGATCAAAGTTATTTACATCTCGTGCTTTTGAGTCCCCCACTACGCTCAAGATTCTATTCTACTATAGAATCTTTCGCTTATTTGAGACTGAAAATTAACTCTCGAAGAAAATACGAACTTTCCTCTCTTGTTGCACTATTTATGAAATATCGAAAATAAACGTTTCTATGTAGCATGCTATTCTCATTTTTAACCGACTTCAAAAAAGGAAGAAGTTCTTAATTCATCTGTATTTTTTTTTAAATCAATCCTTACGAGTTTATCTGTTACGCATTCACGGCTTAACCACTGAACCTATATTGGTGAAAATTAGAATGGAGATAGTTCGTAGTCTACTTTTTACGTTCAATAATACTTTGTGTGAGTGAATATGGCACACTATACTCACGATGGGGGTCATCCTGAAGGGGTGCTCGTCCTTGAAAAAGTGAGGGTTGGGGATTCGGCGCGGCGTCCACTTGCCCAGGTAGTTAGGGTTGGCGATGAGCGGCGCTCTCCAGATGCCCTGGGGATACAAAACAAACAAACATTAATAGGTAATGCAACAGTCGTACCAGTGTAATCAGCTTAAAACCTTACGACTCTGTTCCCATGGGTTGCAAGGCGATTCAGAAAAACACACAACGCCATCTATCGAATACTGATGTAAACTACACCGCAATTACAAAAATGTTGTAATTTTGTTATTTCAAAAACCTCCTGCATAACAGACCTAGCCTAGCGCAGGAGATTTTTGGCCATTTGCTTAAATTTTTTATTTCTTTTTATTTTACTAACTTAAAAACCTGATTCACCAGCTTGGGGGATAATTTTGAAACACCTTGATAGGAGTTTCTTTTTTCTTACTTTACTCCTCTGTCACATCCTACTGGATAATAAAGGCATGATGTTCCGTACCTTGAAGTTGGGGTTGGGGATGGTGGGGGGCTGCCACTGCCCGCAGCCTGGGGCGCTCTGGCACTTGGGGTTGTCGATGAGCGGAGCCTCCCACGAGCCGTCCATTTCGTCGTCCCAGTCCTCCGGCCGCGAGGCTTCAGGGTCTGGTGAATGTTAGATAGATAGATATTATATATACTCTTCATTGTACACAAATAAGAAAGTCAGTTTCATAAAGCACATCATTTAGATAGTACAATGGGCGGCCTTATCGCGATAAAAGCAGTTTCTTACAGGCAACCTTTGGATGGTTGTCCATCCAAAGGTTGCCTGTAAGAGAGCTTAAGAAATTATAAATAGGTAGTTATTTTTTTTTAATGCACTAGAAATAATTGTGAAACGGATATAATGGGTATATTAATACTTACATATTATACTAATATAGTTACATATAAATAATATACTGTACAGTGGGCCAACGAGTTAGGTATGCAGGGCAAAAACTTCTAAGTCATAGTAAAGACTTACTACACCAGTTATGGATAAGTGAGTTTCATATCTAAATAGTGGGTATATTACACTAATTGAATATGTAATTCACGCATGCATATCTATTGCAGTCAGTTTTCACTACGGCGTAGAAGTTTTTGCCCTGCATACCTAATTGCTTGGCCCACTGTACATACGATTAGCAGTATAATATATACATTATACACACACACATATATATTGTTATTATTTGTTAATGTGCAAAGACTTATTTTTACTAATATTATGATATAAAAATAACTGTCTGTCAGGGCCGTTACACACAAGGTGGGACAACACATTTTATGGTCCACTGTAGTGTTCATCCGAGTGACAGTTGATTCAAAGTAAAGAATAAAGGGGAGGACAAGGATATTATTTAAATAAACATCGACTTTATGTCATCAACAATACGGTTCAATTTAGCTCGCTTCAAAGTGGAGTATCTTTTTCATTAGCTAATCAATCAATTGCATGCAAATTGTTTTCTTATTTCTCTGGATTACCATTCTAAATACTCTAAACTTATTCAGTGAGCGCTATAGGAATCGTTAGGGCAACTGACCCAGCTTTATACGATATCTGTTTTATAAAACTACCGTCCTTAGTAAACACTGACCGTGAATCATCTCAGGTTCGTCTTCGAGCCAGCCGTCAGGTTGGACGGCGTTGGGGTCAACGATCTGAGCGGGCGCGTTCTCATCCCACTCCTCGGGCTTCGACGCCGAAGGGTCCACGATCTAAGGGCAATCACTCATATTACAAGACATATTTTTTACGCAGTGCCTTATAATAATATGCAGAAATACATTACGTTACATGGAAAATCGTTCCGAAAAAATGCCATATTTTTACGGATAATATTTTTGTGTTCACCAAAAATCTAAAGGTACACCTATGTACGCATTTCTAAAATATTATTCTTAAACCCGTTTCATTATTTTGCTATAATTAAACTACTCGGCCAACAAAATATGTTACACCAAACAAATTCCAAATTATCACCAAGATATAACACTTTTTCCACAAAAAATACTTCTCGGCCAACAAAATATGTTACACCAAACAAATTCCAAATTATCACCAAGATATAACACTTTTTCCACAAAAAATACTTCTCGTGCACCAAATATTCCTGATTGTTACACAAAATAAAAGCTATAGTTATAGCATAGGTCAATTATGGGTAAAGTAGTAAGTTAGGTTAGGTTAGAACTGCGACCATAACACAGACATTGCTAGAATCAATCTGTTTTTAAAATAGGTGTAGTGCTATTTTTACAAATTTGCAACAGTTCTTAAATAGGTGCTCACTATGAAATATGTTAGTAAACATATTTTGGTGCACATTCAGTATATTTGGTGGAACAAAGGCAAAATTAGTTAAATTATATGGGAATAAATTGAAGCACTTTTAAATACCATCCTATTTTTACATGTCAATGCCGTTTAACTAACATTCGAAATTATTAATATCTTGGTAGTTATAGACCTTATTATCTCTCAAAGAGCGTCATTACTTATTACATTAAATCAATCGACGTCGATCGATTTCAGGATATTAACAACTAATTCAATGCTGCCAACACTACACACACTGTAAGCTGTCTTAAAAGAAGGTTACCTTTTCCCTCTCATCCCAGTCGGCAGGCTTGGAGTCGTTGGGGTCGTCGATTTCCTCCGGGGGGTTGACGGGCGGCGTGAAGTCCTCCAGCAGCGACCCCGAGTTCACCACCTTGCTGTCCACGAGCACGCTGAACGTGTTGTCCGGTCGCACAATCAACGTGTACAGGTGCGGCTCTTTGTCTTTGTAAATGTCGTCCAGCCGAGACCTGGAAACAAACATCATGCTTGTATTAAACAGAATAGTGTCGAGGGGATGGATAACACTCACATACCCTGTTACCGTAGCTCCCGCCGTATAAGCCGTATCAATTATACGAGGGCCCCCAAAGTGCGTAAGTAAGATAGTAAAAAAATACGTAAGAACTTCGATGGGACATGAATGCCTGTCAGACCTCTCAGTATTGTCCATAGAGGCAGAAACTTTAGAAAAACTAAAGTCATCATTAGATATATTTTTTTTTATTAATGCGTTTGCCGAAAAATAGGCAAGGATGGTGGTGGTTAAAGTGACAGATAGATAATCATGATGAATAATTATTTCTTTTAATTGTATGCAAGCATTTTTTTCTTTTGTGAGAAATCTTTACCCTTCATAAGGACGCCCAATATTTTTATACGGGGCGCCGTCAAGGCACGCTACGTCACTGCTTGTTACGTTTAGGTCCTATAATTATAATGAGCGTGATCTACTGAGCGCAATTCAGGGACTGACCGCAACTGAGAATTTTCTGACGGAAATATCCCATGTCCGCCGCCGTTCCAATGACTGTGAGCGGTCGTATAATGCATTTATTCACTACCAGACTAACGAGGCAATCAATAGAGCTTATAGAAATATATAATTTTTCACCAATACATAGAGTGAGTCAAGAAGAAAGTTCAGGTATACAATCACCGAAGGTTATCGACGTAACACGCGGGTGGAAGCTAGAAGACTATAAAACTAAACTCACGTCGGTTTCTTGCCGTGTTTCTCTTCAACGCTTCCATTCTTGGGATTGACGTGTCTAAAGATGAAGTGGAGTTTGTTGTCGTTGCCGCACTTGTCAGGCCCGAACATGATGGTGTATGGCGTCTGGTCGTTGAACTTGCGGAGGTCCGCCTTCGTGTTGGTGCCTTTGGACAGCAGCTTGATGTACGCACCGCCGCAGTTCTGTCCTTCCTGCAATAGGCGTGAAGAAAATTTTTAATTTTTGTGTGTAATCGAAATACCCCTCGATATTAGAAACATCATTAACAGAATTACTTTGTTATCACATAAACTTCCTGATATAATTAAATTTTCAAAGAAACGGCTACTGAGGCGTGACGTGACGTCACCCTATTGTACTTTGTATGCGAATTTGTGAATTTTGTTTGATACCTTTACGAAATATTGCGTTTATGTAAATTATTTCAAAAATGGACTCGCTCATGAAACTTTGAATGATCATAAAATTTGTTATAATTCAAGTATGTAACAACTATTTATTGCATTTGTTTTCTGTTTACCTATATATTGATTAGGTATTCTTATATTTTTATATCTAGAGATCGGTGATCATTCCTATTGCACAGTGGATTGTTTCAAGGAAGAGACTTGAGCTGTGTCTCCAACGACACATTATTGACAACTAATCAAGTCGCTTAATGCTTCATTAAACCATCTCCATTTTTATTTGAAATGTTGTTAACATTTACATAAGTTGAACAGTAAGAGTGAAGTTTTATTAGTAATTTGCAGATAAAAATACTACTTGTATTCTTGTTAACTCCCTCCAGCTAAGCTTAATTCGCTTGTGGAAGGACGAAGTTCACGTCCGTGGTGTTATGGCCAGGATTCGACCCTACGACCTCTCGATCGTTAAGTCCAATGACTAATCAATTGCGCCATGGCCACTTCAAGGTTTATAATTGAGGCCGTGTAACACTAAATCAGATAAGTTTGTCGCCGCGTTAAATACATGCCTTAATACACTAGCAAGTAAGCCAGCCAAAGGTTTGTGTATTTCGTTGGCATTGGCTAAAATTAAAAACTTTCAGATCTTTCAGTAAATATTATTAATTGAAAGAATTGTTCATAAATAAATTAATCTACAGACATAAAATACTCATATCCCGAGTTTAATGTTGTTTAATGTAAACAAATAAAAAAGATTGACGCGTTTGCGCTATTTATACTCAACGTGATACAGCACATACTGTTCCTTGGAAATTCGCCAAAGATGAACTTTCATGAACACTCAAATGCATCAAACCCCTATATTTTTCTGTTTTCAAAAATAGCTTCGTGTTTACACATGATGTCTTTATTTTATTTTTATACTTACAAGGGCTTTAAAATGTTCACAATTTCTTAGACTTAAGGCCGCATAGGCGTTGTATGCTTCGCGCATCGAGCCTAGCAAGTCGTTTAGCGAAAACAAACGCTTTAGAATTTTCGCGACCGTCCGCACTGCCCGCTATGCGTCGAGCTAACAATACAAGCCACTAGGTTCCAGCTGCTAAGCAAGCCACCCAGCTATCCGGGCTTGGCCTTAAGCGTTGATGTTGATAAACGATCAATACGTCATCCGGAGCTACTGTTATCCAACAACGAAAACCTAGAAATGGGCAGTATACTCTTTGCTGCACTAGTTGTAACTTTTAGCTTTTGGCTTTACCCGTAACGATTCGATTTTAAGATTACAACCGGACCCAACGGGTAAGCATGCTCACCAAGGCATGGAGAAAATCTCGTTTTGATATGATGGTCAGTATGGTCATCCATCCGTGACCGACCGCGGTAAGCATTGCTCAACCAGACGATCGATCGATCTGCCTTTGGTAAATAGCTATTTACTCTCACATACTAATGTAATATAAGCTATAGCTAAATCTTACATGATTAAATTATCGAATAGTAAACCGCTTTAGAACAAATGTTGAATACAATATGACGCAATCCTTGTCTGGATTTCAACAGGCTTACAGTATTATGTGGAAATATGAATAGGCATGAAAGGTTAGCCGATAAGCCAATTAGTGGAAACGATGGTTCTAAAGTAGGTAGGTAATAGGCATGTCGTTATTTGCAGCTGACGTGGACCTAGGGTTACCATATATGCTGCCATCACATCTGATCTAGAAATATTTTTACACCACACACACTTTTTTCAAGTCTCCGTTGGCATTTTCGAATTTCAGGACAGTGGACTCTAATTGCGGGACACGGGATAAGACGAAAAATGCCGGGACAATCCCGATTATGCTCCTTTATACGAAGAAGAACATGAAAGCAAAACGTCCTGTGAGCAAAATTTCCTATTATAATAGTAGCAAATCGTCCTAATATCAAAAGGACATGATAGCAAAACGTTCTTAAATGATCAGGAACACTCAAAACAAACTTCTTTTTAGTATGAATGACATTGAATTCATTTTATACTATGTACCCTGTCTTTAATTATGTTCCACTTAGTTATTTAAAAGTATGCAACCGATTTAATGCGGTGCTCACCAGCAGATCAAAGTGATTATTGGAAAACGTTTATAAGTATAATACATGCATATTATAGTAGAAAATAGTTAGTCTGCATCGTTGGCCTAATAAGTAGCGTATGCAACTGCCACGCAGAGGTTTTAATAACCGGGTCGGGAAAAAAGGGCTGTTGGGATTTTCAGTGAAGAAAGTCTAATATTTGCATTGAGGTAAGAAGTTGGCGGTGTTTATCCCTTGGTTTGGAAGTCACTCCGTTGGACCTGCACCTGATTTCGCACCTTGAGACCACAAGTTTGAGAGTAAAGGAATAGAGAGATCTTTTGTGTTACGCGCAGAGTTTTGTGAGCTAATATAATAATTTAAATCCCGCGCTGTTGGCCATCAGGTTAATTTCTATTGAGATTGGCCGGCCGTAGCCCAAAAATTCGGCTAGGAAATCATTACTAAGTAAAGGAAACCCAAGAAATACAAAAAATGTTATATGGTTTTGCACCCAAGTACAATCCTTCGTTATACGTCTGGCTATTAGCCGAAAAAAATGCCAATATTTTTCTCAATAGCAGTGCGGCGTTGGTATTGAACCCGGTGGATGGCGATAGGCTCATCCCTATCACATGCAACCTAAACATAACAGTTGAAATGTGCTCCACCTCTGCCACACTCTTCTGAGTAATCTAAGTTAAAGGGCGCGTTTTATAAATAATCTTTGTCATTTTATTAGATATTCTCAAACATTGCATGAAAGGAGCCTCCCCGAGAGACGTACACAACGATTTCCTACGTCCGGCGCATCCTGGGCAATTCGCGAGTTCTTCAAAGTGAATTGGCTAATCCTTTCACCACGATGGCAAGTCAAAATTAAATTTGACTCAGCCACCGACACGACGAAGAAGAAGTAGAAGATTGCATAAAGTTTTTTTTTTTTTTGATGAAACAAGGTACTTTTAAATTAAAATTGAAAACCATGCTTACAAAATAGTCTATTCAAGTTTATTTGTTTTGTGTTGCACTGTACAGGAAGGATGTTTTGCAAATTGTTCTTTTGATCTCTTTTCTCTTTTCTCAAAAGGTCAATTGTTAAGCCGTTGTTTAAAAAGGGTGATCCAACAGACATGAACAACTATAGACCAGTCACATTGATACCAGGTATTTCAAAAATTTTTGAAAAGGTAATGCTAAAGAGATTGCATGATTTTGTCTCGAGTCAGGGAATCCTTAAAGATGAACAATTCGGCTTTCGGAAAAACAGCAGTACTTCTCTAGCGTGCTTCAACCTCATTAAGAATATAACAGAGGCTATCAATGATCGAATTCCAGTGACAGCTATACTACTCGATATGAGTAAAGCATTCGATTTTGTTGATCACAAATTGCTTTTATTTAAACTAGAGAAATACGGCATTAGGGGACTAGCAAAACACTGGATTAACAGCTACTTAACAGACCGATATCAATGTGTTGAAATAGGCAAAATAGAGAACGATACAAAAGTAGTGAGTAGATCAAAATTTACACCCAATAAATTTGGTGTTCCACAAGGGAGTGTTTTGGGGCCATTCTTATTCCTTATATATATAAATGACCTACCCAATATCACTCATCATAGAACTGTGTTATTTGCCGATGATACAACTTTAATAGTAAAATGTGAAAATAGAGATACATATGTACAGGATATCAATACAACGCGAACGTTTAATAACACAGTCACTTGGCTAGAAAACAATAATTTAAAAGTTAACCTTAATAAAACGCAGCTCATTCAGTTCAAAAGTTACAGAAACAATACAACTGAATTAAATATCACATATAATAATATAAGACTAAAAGAGGTTGAGAATGCAAAATTTTTAGGAGTAATACTTGATAGGCATTGCAACTGGAAGGCACATGTGGAGTATGTCTGTAGTAAGCTGGACCGTTTTGTGTTTGCAATAAAAAGATTGCGACAAACAGTATCCATGGAGGCGGCACTCCAAGCTTATTATGGATATGTGTCCTCAGTTTTGACATATGGGCTTTTGCTATGGGGTAACTCATGCGAAATCGACAAAGTGTTCAGGGTTCAAAAGAAATGCGTTAGAGCAATATGTGGAGCATGGTTTACAGATAGTTGTAAACCACTGTTTGGAAAATTTAGAATCTTACCGCTGGTCTGCATGTATATTAGAGAACTCTGTGTTTTTGTCAAACTGCACCCACAATATTTCAGTATGCACTCAGAAACTGCTAGTAGAAATAATAGAAATAAGTTCAAACTTTACCGTCCTAGATGTAATTTAGATATATATGAAAGAAATGTGTTTAATAAAGCTGTAGAAGTTTACAATAAACTACCAAATCCATTTAAAGAACTGCCCTTGAACTTATTTAAAAAGAAATTAACGTTGTGGCTTGCAGAAAAATGTTTTTACACCTTGAAAGAATTTATGACATGTACCTTTTAATATCAATGTTACATTTCATTAACTAATTATATTAATATGTATGGATTATTGCTTGATTTAATCATTAATAAAATTTGACTTGTAATATTTTATTTTTTAGAGAACATTATTTTAGCTGACATTAACTGGACATTTCATAAATTCATTGACATTATAATTATATATTTATCTTGACATTATATAATGAATTAATATTTAACTAGAATTTAATTTTGACATTTAATTACTAATTTTAATATGCTACTGCTTAAAATTTACTTACTACTTAAAATTAATTACTAATTAAAATTTGCACACCATTGTTGTTATGGTAGAATGTCACAGTGTCTTAATATGTAATGTAACACCTATGTACTACTACATTCTTGTGAATAAATGAATCTGAATCTGAATCTGATATTAGGATGATTTACTACTAGGTCATTTTGCTAATAGGACTAACTGCTTATAGGTTGTTTTGCTATTTGAATTCTATTTAAACCCTTCTGTTAAGTCATGCAACATAGCATGATTGCATTTATCCATAAAAAATCTATTATAAACTTTAAAAAGTTGTTTAACATGGTGTGAAAAATTACCCGGTATATTTTGCGAAGGCTGGCAAGGGGGAGGAGAGGTCTTAAATCACAAAAAGTTTGCTTATCTAATACTTGAACAGCCCATTTCTAATAAAAACACGTATCCGGCTATACCCAATAAAATCAATAGAAAAGGAGAGTTGCTTTGGACAAATTATCGTAATCTCTAATACAATTTTCATCACATTCTGGTTTGACTTACCTGCATTGTGACTTCATACTGCACAATCAAGGGTTTATCATTAAACTCAAAAGGTTTGTCCAACAATGTAGCAATGGCTGCATGCTTTGCTTCGGTTGTTAGCACCAGACCCAAGTCTTCTTTGAAGATCTTTCGACTGGGCGCTTGTATCTGAAAAATGCATTGTCATTATTACCTATTTTACAGTTTTTAGTTTAATCCTATTATCCTACAAATATATTAAATGCAAATGTTTGTTAAGATTTGTGAATCTGTGAATGTATGTGTCTGTGTTTGGATGTGTGTGTTACTCTTTCACGCAAAAAAATAACAGGCCAATTTAGATTAAATTTTGCACACATGAAGCACTAGGCCTGGATCAACATATTTAATAAGCTTCTTTTACCATGCAGATGGAGCCGCGGGTTGTAGTTAGTTATTTTATTTTCCGGTTATCAGACCTTAAAGAAATCTTAAGAACATTTTGTCTGGAACTGTAAGCAAATGTAACCCATAAGATTCAGAGACAAGTTGCATTCCTTCTCATGGGAATGAACTAACCAATCAGGAATTATGATATCTGTAATGACATTACTTGTTATTTGAAGTTACAGGCAATAATGGATAAAATCTGATATAATAAGTAATTAATCTTTGCTTGCCCTGCAGATTACGTAGCATTTTTGTTGTGGTTTAATTTAACATACTAAAATAAGACATACTAGAAGTGACATAATCTATCTTTTGTTCATATACTTGCCCTTCTGGAATAACAGACACAGAAGGCATACCTTTATCATAGTTCATTTCAAGTACAAGATCACAAGTACTTAAAACAATATAATGTGTACTTGCACAGCAACTATGCCCAGCTCGTGCATAGTTTAGATTTGGTTGGAAACAAAGATAAGAAAATGATATCAAATTGTATAAAGAATAGAGTTATGACTCTTATCTTAGTATTAGCACAGATAATATAATACTAGTACAGATACCCAATCTCATTAAAAAAATTATTTCTGTGAGCTACTTTAATTCACTTTTTATGCCAATAGATGGCCGTACTTGTGAGTAGTCTCAACCGCGCTACCCTAACGCCATCTAGCTTTTGCAAAAGGTAACATAGGTACATGTCGTCCTTGTGTGCGTAAGAATGTGTCTGTGTGCGTGCCAAAGCTGTCAATGTTTTAGAATATTATATCTGCATTTGTGCGTGTCCGTGTCAGTATGTTACATTACCATGACGTTTGACCTTCTACAGCGCTATAACACTGCTTCATTCAAAATATCAAACGATTTTTTAATGTTTTGCGATTTAAAATGTAATGTAATAAAATAATGATTACTTTCTATTGCAATTGATTTTTATTTAGACTTATGTTAGTTGTTTAATTTTTAAGGTTATACAATACAATATCATTCACCCAAGAATAAATTCATTTTAATATGATAGAGCTTTTGTTAGCACGCTTGAATGATGCACGTAGCCGTGCTATGCGCTAAACTGGTTCTCAGTGTTCCTGTCAAACTTGGTAGGTATACCACTAACAAATTGGAGCCTACCTATGCCAAGGATGTTTCAATTCATAGGTTAGGTATAAATAGCCGGGGCTACTCCCGCGAAGCAGTACTGCATTGGGCTGGCGCTTAAGCGGTTACGGCGGAGCGCGGCGACGGCGCGGCGGCGCGGCGCGGCGGAGCGCTGCGGTCTTCCAACCCCTAGCCATAACAGATCGCCGCGCTTAAAACATTCACAGTTCGCGCGCTGTAATAAGTTTCAATTTTGCGTGCAAGACTAGTATTATATTATCTGTGGTGCAAGTGGGTACCTCAGGCGAGGTGTAGGTATAATTTTTACATAAAATAAACTTGACTTTCGGGAGTGAATCTTCTGTTGTTCCCAAGGACGATATAATATCTATTAACGTTGTTACTTATTTTGCCTATAGGTACCTACTTCAAATAATAATTTCAAGTATTTCAACATTAATGTAAAGACAATTTAAACGTCTTAAGTCAATAAAAGAGTTGCTAAAGAAAGTAGGTAATCTTTATTTATTTCTGGTAAAGTTTGATCGAAAAATCTAAAATCTGTTTATAAAAACGTGCAATCATGTTTGCTTAGCATTGTTCCTACAACTGTCTTCGTTCGCAAAAACGTATTTTTGTAGCAATCTTATTATCGAAATTTTTAGCTAGACTAAGATTGCTTTGAAGGAAGAAGACAAGGGAGGTTTTAGTCATATCACTCAGTACAAAAAACATGTATGTAAATACCCACTAGTGTATCTAGGGGTGCGCTTTGTTTTTCATAAAAAAATTTCTTCATAAAATCGCAATTATTTTCCGAATTTGTTATTAATAACATTTTTCTCTATACTCATTGGCATTCATAATATTGTTTTTCATTCACATCTTTATCCTATTATTTTCTTATATTATAGTTTTTCTTAATGATACCGATCATTCTTTTCAACTCCTAATTATTTTTATTCATACATTTGTTTGTTCTTTTTAATTAATTATTTTTTTCCTTTTGAGTGTTACGTTATTTACTCTATTTATATCCATAATGTCAATATAAATATATTAATTATTTATTTATTTAATTGTAAAAAGATCTGAAAAACATCTCACATAAAATATCCACAAGAGCACACAAACAATCCGAAAACTTCTACCGAAGTGAAGGAAACACGCGCGGCCCGTTTATTTGTAAATAAACATTGCAGAAAAACGTTTTGTTTCTGTTCGAAGTACATCACATGACAATTGATATCTATATTATTTTAGATTATAAAAAAATAAAATACATATATATATATGATTACTTACATTATTAGAAAAACATGTATTTAATATATAATTTAAAAAGTTCGATGATGATTTTATATATCTAACTACTATTGGAAGGCAATCGTAGACTCAGAAACTAAACGCGTCATCGTAAGTGAATGTCCAATAATTTAGCATGCTGAGTGACAAAAGCGTCGAACTCCAATTTGTTTATAACTCAATATACACTCACACACTCATACAATGTTAAAATAAAATTGAAATAAGCGCCATCTATTAGCCACAAATAACCTAACCGCATGAATTTTTTACATTTTGTGCCGTATCCAAGACGGCGACTTAGGAGTTAAAGACATAGATTTCTTTTTTCTCTCAAATCACTTTGAAATAATTGAAGAATGCTTTTAACGTTTTATATATACGTGCTTTATTTTTTAAAAATCATATTTTGGTCAAAAGTTGAACAATAGCGTTTATAACAATTTATTATTTTTGCATTGCTATACATAACGCCATCTATGGAAATTTTTAAGAAGTAAAAATCTAATGTTCCTAATGATACCCCATGGTATTAGGTATTTGAGAACAAACTATATTAGCTCACATATAATTTTATTACTTTCTAGTAGTGTGCCACTTAAAGGTAGATATGCAAAATTAAATATAGTTAATACAAATAATCTTATAAATTTTTACAAGACATTCAGAATGTAATATAATCTGTGGTAAATTAGATTATCCTAATTTCATCATGCCATTTTCATGAGGTTTCACCAGTCATGATTAGAAGAAAGTAGAATCTAATGACATACATGCATCGAAACACACCTTTATTCCACGTGGCATAGGCATAGACAATGGAATGTCATGCGCCATGTGCCTTACGCACTTCTTTTGCATTTTCAACATTCATACATCTCATCATACATGCTTGCTGGTTTTGTGTACTATATACTTGTCCCTTCTGAAGGATGCCACTTATCTGGTCTCTATCTGTCTTCTGCAAACGACCCTTGTCAGTACTTTCAGCCACATGGGCAATGTGCTCTTTCACTAATTTTCTAATCTAATGACTTGATCAATATTTGTTTTGTACACATTCAAGACTGTAAGGGTGTTATTGACCTAATTGACTGATTATTGATTATTAAATTAATACACCAAACAGGTGAAGTGTGGGTTCCTCTGCCACACCCTTCTGAATAATCTAGACTTGATATTATGTTGTTTGCTAAGTTATTATAATTATTACTTACCTCCCATTTTCCATCATATTTGGCGATGTTTTCATCCACCCCTTGTTTCTTAGCTTCTGATTTGACCCATTTATTCTTGAATAAGGTGATATCATCAAAGTTTTCCACCAGGTGAGCTTTACCTGGCTCTAGTTGTGGCGATTGATATTCATCCTCTTCCACAGTCTAGAAAACATTTTAGATCTTTATCATATAAAAGTAATTTAAGTAATACATACTTTCCTACTACTATGGGGCAATCACAACCCTCAAGAGTCTTGCAATATTTAAACATACTAACTGAACATTAAGAGCTATCAGATAATTTAGGGTATGCTTTGAAATACCTATTAACTATAGTGGTGGGAGGAATGTAGGTTTGAGAGATAAAATATAAAAGTAAATAACAATACAATAGTGAGAATGCTAATCAAATCAGAGAGAACCAGCTAGGAGTAAAAAATTCCCATCCAGAGCAATAACTCTCGAGTTTTAAGCAGATTTATTATGACACAGATCTGTAGATGATGAAAAATAAGGTCATGGAATTTGCTCAATTGATCTGACGAATTGGAGCTTGAGGGATTATCCCTACAGCCTCAACTGCCATTCGTTTTTTGTTAAGGAATTATTGTGGATAGCTTGAAATAGTAATATAACGAAAGCGGTACTTTTTCAAGTAAAAAGTGCCGTTTATACCGGCGCTAAAACTTGCAAGTCGCTCTTAAAACCGTAGCAACTTAAGTCAGTAATAAGTAGGTCATTTAACCTATAAAAACTAACCTCCACAGTGACTCCGTCGTTTCCATCGTCATCATCAGCTCTTACCACATCCGCGGCACACACTAACACGAGTAAGGCACCGAAGAGGCACAACCCACGGCTAATAAAAGCCATCTGTAAATGAATTTCACTCCTTATACACTGACCAACAATACACCAATACTAATGGTAAAGATTCCTACTCTACAGTACACAGCACTTTGCCACGATAACCACACTTAATTTAATTAAAAATGTGTATCATTTTGTATTCGGACACAGCGAGGACCGTGAGTACAGTACAGCTCTGCGTGCTGCCGGATAACGGAAATCCTCAATAAAGGACGTCCAAGCACCAATATATTACAATTAGAAATAACATGGGGTACCTTTTAACACAGTTGAGACTCTTTTTTATTAGTAGTTTTATCAAGATTGAGTATAACAATATTCTCATCAATTAGCAATTTGTTTTTCCTGAAAAATTTCAACCAATGAAAATGTAGCAGTTGTCAAGGTAGTGATTGGACAGGTACGACAAAGTTTTATGCGATATGGTAAAAGTTTGTACTAACTGACTTTGAGGTGACCATTTATTACTGAAATCTTGTTCTTAAAAGATTGCAGCGCCCTCCTTTTTTGTCAAATAAATCGATAAAAATAATTCGAATTCCACTACAATACTCACTCCACTCGTTTGCGTACTTTATAGTGTTGGTATATTACTATTAGTCGATTTCTTCCATAGTGTATATAAATTATAATGTGAACTAGAACCATTGCGCCCATGCGGCCATGTTCGTACGTAATCATTAATTAATTATTTTAACCTGCAACCCAAATACCACCAACATCCACGGATTTTTCATCTACTTAAATATCTGGATATCTTACGAGAAACTTTAACAAAGACCGTAGAGTTTGAGCTACATTTACTGGTACTATATCTTACTAATACTTTGGCCATAAAGACCTTACTTACATCTCTCGTCTGCAGCTGCAGCTCTCATCTCTGATGTCTGTCAGTAGCCGGCACTAAATGTAAATGCCCAAATGTAGGAGGAATAAACAAAATATTCTTGATTCTATTGGTCAGCTGCATAGAAATCTTAATAACTAGTCAATAGAAATGCTATCGACTATCTTTTAACACTGGGACGCATGTCGCCGTTTTTCAAATACCACTTTTTGTATTCCTGCAAACAAAATTATTCTTTTTGGCGATGACATAAAAACGACAATTCCTCAACTCGCACTTATGTTCGATTAGACTCATGCGCTTGTATTCCTGCAAACAAAATTATTCTTTTTGCGATGACATTAAGACGACAATTCCTCAACTCGCACTTGTGTTTGACTTGACAGATGCGCGGCGACAAGGTCACGCGTCTTTGACATTTCTATTGCCTTATTATTAAGATTTCTATGGTCAGCTGTAAAACTGAAACTCAGCGCTGGTCGATAATGAGAGCTGGCAGCCACTATAATATGCACAGGTTTCTTATTTAAATGGTTGAAAGCAACGAACTAAGTGACGTGCTAGTGTGAAGTCTTGTCGCTTTAACGTTACATTACATTCACGAATGTTCGCATCAGTTCCACACTTCACATCCTTGGAACAATCGCGGTGTTGTACACGATGGGCCCAATGTGTAATGGACCTAATATGTAACGACGCAGTAATATAGGAAAACGTCCAGATTTTATTTAATTTATTTCTGGCTGGATCACTGACGTCGATTATTCTATAGTATTCTTGATTGGTTTTATACTTCTATCTGCAACATCACTAGTGACATTATGCTAACTGACGTAGACTGTCAGAGATAGATTTGACACCTTGCGCACAAAACAAAAATCTTAAACTTGAGTTTTACGTTCAACGTTGGTTAAACGTTCGATAAATTTAATCTTCACGGTTATTTTACTTGAGACTCAACAAATTGACAGAAATATTATAATATTGGTTAAATGAAATTATTTTTATATAGAAATACACTGTAATATAGTACGGCTACTCTTGCTTCACATTACAATTTTCTTTTCTATATTGTTTACCTTTTTCCTTCATGAATTCTTTTATTTGTAAGTTTTTATTCGTTTCGTTACCTTCGACTATCAAACGAAAACAAGTGTTTTAAAACAGGACTAACAGGTGCTCAGTAGTGTGGTGAATGTGTCTCAAAATATTCTTTTAATATCTGGTAAGTATTGATTATTTTTTAGATAAACTAGTTGTTTTAAACTTGTAGAATATAATGTTATGTATACATTTTTAAAATTAAAAAGGATAATGTATTTATGAGTGTAAAGTTACTGAACTTTTATTCTGATGTGTATCTGTATATTTTTTTCTACCATACATTTTCCTTTGTGTTTCAAATTTAAATAAATAAAATTTTGTATGATTATGGAATTGTTTTCGTTAAACATTTTAAAGTTTCTCATCTCATTTACCAAAAGCACTTTTTTGCTTCACTACAGCAGATGGTTATTACCCCGATATCATATTATTATTAGACTTAAACACGGTAAAACTTCTTAATAATATTAGGATACGTTTTTACCAGTTTCAGATAAAATCCTGGTACCCTAGTCAGTACTTATTTGAAAGATGTAATCAACTACTCTAAGGTATAACATTGTTACTCATTTTTAGTTACAAAACATAACAGGTGAAGTGTTGGTGTGAAAGCACCTCTTGCACACCCTTGATGGTAATATACATAGGTGTGAACATAACTGTTATTTTATGTATTTTTTACAGCTAGAATATGATTATAACTCCTAAATGCCAGAAAGTTAGTTATGATGTTATTGCTTGGAGGTGTTGAATGTCAAATTTGAAATTAACTGTCACTTGACTATCCATAACTTTATCAGGAACTGGACCTAAGTTATAGTAATTGCCTTGCAATTGATTGTTATCCATTATTGTTATTAATTTATTATCTACACCTACATATTTCACAAATGTACATCTTATCATTTATCATTTCTATCAGCATTGATTCCAGTAATTTTAATGCTGATTACTTATATGAAACAAAATAAGGCAGTAAATAAATTATTGATGTATTAACACATAGGCCAAAGCATATGGATATATAATTAAATTACTGAACGGATTCTAATAACTGAGGTGTCAACAGATTCTTAATAATGGCCAGGTGTACCTACTAGGCACTTGGGCGCAGTTAACTCCAGTTTTGAAATCTGATTTAGAAATTTATGATTATAAGTAGTTAACCACATGTAATTATGGATACCTGTATCCACAATTAACATGTGGTCACCTGAGTAAACTACATGTAGTTATGTCTCCCAAGTAGTTACGATTTATTAAATACGTCTACTCTCATACTAGTGTTAGGACTCAGCAGTCATTAGGTGCATCAATTGATGTAACATGTTGTACACCAAGTGATGCACAAAGTACTATTATGTTTAGTGATGGTATTGGAAAACATATGGGCTCAAAACTGAATTCTCTTGTTAAGGGACAATCAGTTGTTAACCATTGCTTACCATCTGCAACATATGATATTATTATGAAAAGAATTTTAAGTTATAACTACAGTAATTATAGAAATCTTATTATTTTAGTGGAAAACAGGGGTAATGTTACCAAAAAGGATTTAATAATAATAATAATAATAACTTCTAATTCACATTCCCCTACTGTAGGAGCCTGTCAGATGCGGAAAATAATCTTAGATATAAGTTGAACAATGTACTACACACTATAAGTACATAATAATATAATGATAGTATTCATTTGATTGATACTAACAGTTTTGTTAGCAGCAAATTATATTTGACTAAAGGTAACTATTACCTTTCTGCTAGTTTTAAGCGACAGATAGCAATTTCGCTATCCTATTTTATTGACATTACAGCCAAGAACTTGGCTACTAACAGATCTGCTTCTATTGAGCAGACTAATGACATGCAATTATCTAATGATTATTTGAATCATGACATGAATTATAACTTAGCCTCTATTGAGGGTACTTCTGACATTCTTAATATTAATGATATTGACATTTCTAATTCTCATATTAATTCTGAAATCTGCAATCATTTAAATTAGTTCATGAGACAACAGAGGTAGCAACCTCTAGCTCTAATTTATTACATGTACAATTGATCAATTTAGCTGCAGAATCAAATAGTAATTATATGTCAAAACACCCACAGAAATGTACTAATTACAATACAAACGAAAATATAAACCTGGTGCATCAAAATATATGTTGTTTAAATCTGGGTAAGCAACTAGAACTGGAATTATTCATGAAATCTGAAAATATTAGTATAATGTGTGTTACTGAGCATTGGCTTAAGGGGCATCAGCTCATGTTTAATTTCAGCAACCACCAGGTTGGTAGTTCATTCTGCAGGGTCAACACAATACATGGGGGGTCCCTAATTTTACTTAATAAGAAACTTAAATTTAAAGAACGGAAAGATATTGTGTCCCTCTCTGTAGAATGTTCCATAGAACTCTCCTGTGTACAATTAGAGCAGTTCATTATTATATGCGTATATAAACCTCCCTCCGCAGACCTTAATTTATTTTTAGTAATCATGGATGAAGCCCTATGCAGAGTAAATAATTTGGGTAAAACAATTTTAGTCTGTGGAGATTTTAATATTAATATTCTAGTTAATACAACTGCATCATGTCAAATTTTGAGTCTTTTTAAATCCCATAATTTAATAAACTTATTTATGGAGCCTACTAGAATAAGTGCCACCACGGCTACATGCTTAGACAATATTTATACAGATATTAGTCCAACTCACAGAAGTATTATTAATAAACTAGATTCTGATCATTCTGGGCAAATGATAAGTTTTAAAATAAAAAGTAAAAATGTACACTGGCGAGCAAAAAAATCGACTCACTTCATACTTTCGCACTCAAAGTGTTCTAATTTTAAAATTAAGACCTAAATATTAATTTAGGTCTTAAATTCTCTAAGTTATAGATGTTAACTTTAAAAAAAAATAACAATTACTAGTGTTAACTTATAGACATTGTCACAATAGTCGAGGAACAGTAACTCTATGATTTCGTTCTCGTTCACTCAGTTAGCATTGCGTGACCTTAGGGCGTATAAAAGGTGACATACCCCTTTCACCCTTATCAGTTGACCGTGAAACGTCAACAAGTACACATCCCCTCAATCTCCAAGCAAGAAAATTGCCCGGAAATGGATACCACAGCATAAGCCTCGGCTCGAGCAGTTATCGTATTGCAACAGGGCCTGATTCAACGTCAAGTGGGTCGTACTTTGCAGATGAGCCAGTCAGCGGTATCAAAAATATACCAAAAGCACCAGGAGACTGGTGGTTTTCACCGACGAAGAGGTTCCGGTAGAAATCGGTCCACTTCGGAGGCAGACGATCGCTTTATCGTCTGTACTTCGCTGAGGAATCGTTCTCTCACCGGGGTCCAAGTTCAACGGGAGCTCCGAGAAACACGTGGGGTAGCTGTAAGTTCTTGGACAGTGAGAAGAAGACTCAAAGCAGCAACCCTCACTCCAAGAAGACCAGCAACGGGTCCCAAATTGACTGCAGGTCATCGAGCAGCCCAGCTACGTTTTGTAAGAGAACACGTCGATTGGACTGAGGATCAATGGCGCTCTGTTCTCTCCTCGGATGAAAGCAGAGTATGCCTACATGGTAGTGACAGAAGGAGAAGGGTGTACAGAAGGCCGGGGAAGCGTTACGCACCATGCTGCATAGCAGAAACTGTTGCATACGGACGAGGTTCCTGCATGGTATGGGCTGGCATATCAATGGAAGCAAAAACTGAACTGGTTTTCATTGAAACTGGCCGCCATGTGGGAGGGTTGACCGCACATCGGTATATTGAAGATATCTTGGAAGACCACGTCATCCCATACGCTGGTTTTATTGGAGAAAACTTCATCCTGATGCAGGATAATGCCCGTCCACACAGCGCAAATATCGTGCGGCAGTACCTACGAGAAGTGGGTATCGCTGTTATGGACTGGCCAGCTCGTAGTCCGGACTTGAATCCTATTGAGCATTTATGGGATGACCTAAACAAAAGAATCCGGGCTAGAGATCCTGCACCAGGTACAAGAGCTGACCTGCAAGCGGCTCTGACTGAGGAATGGGAGGGTATACCACAAGACAGAGTGGAGCATCTCATTGGGTCAATGAGGAACCGTTTAGAGGCTGTCATCAGAGCAACAGGGAGTAACATTCGTTATTAAAGTGGTCATCATTATGTAATAAAGTTTATTTAAAATGTTATGAAGTCTTTTATTTAAAAAAAAAATACCCTTAATTTTCAAGTTTTAGCACTCGCAAAGTTTAAAAACATTTATTGTTCAAGAAAATGAGTAAAAGTTAAGAGTATTTGTATTCATTTTAAAGCTAAGATCTAGAACTTAAATAATTTAAGGCCTAAGTTAAGATTTAGGTCTTAATTTTAAAACTAGACCACTTTGAGTGCGAAAGTATGAAGTGAGTCGATTTTTTTGCTCGCCAGTGTAGTTAGGAAAAAAATTACTTCTATACCAGTAACAGCTAGTCGCTTTGAACGTATGAGAGTTAACCTAGCTAATAACTTACCTTTCTTAGATAATGACATAGAGCCTAATGTAATGTATAATTCGTTTTTTGATTCATTTCTTCGCGATTTTAACTCAATATTTACTTCCAAGGAGATTACTGTTACTAGTAGTCCTGTCTTTGGTGACTGGGCAACCGCAGGTATCCATAAGAGTAGGCAAACATTGTACATTTTATACTATGAAAGACAATTTAATAGCAGTGAAGAGTTTAAAGAACATGTCAAATCATACTCGAAGATTTTTAAACGCGTTTGTAAAATTGCTAAATCTACATTTATTAAATCTAAAATCAAAAACAGTAGTAATAAAATTAAAGCCACATGGAAGGTTATTAATGAAGAGACTGGGAAGGTTAGATCAAAAAATTCAGACTTTAAGTTAATTATCAATGGTCAAGTAACCAAGTCAGATTTAGAAGTTGCCAGTGCTTTTGAAGGATTTTTTACTGCTTTTCCTGTCTCTCTAACTAGTGCTTTAGGCTCTTCCTCCTCCGTTGCCGAGTCGTTACTTAAAGATAATGTGCCTGAGTTTTACAATAATTTCGATTTTCACCATGTTAATTTGTCTGATTTTAAAGCCGCGTTTAAATCAATTAATATTAAGAAAACGGCTGATCTATGGGGCATTTCTGTACATATTATAAATTCGTTGATTGACATTATTGCACCTGATTTAATCGTGATATTTAATAGATGTATTGATTGTGGTGTGTTTCCTGACTTAATGAAATTAAGTAAAGTCATTCCTTTGTTTAAATCAGGTAGTACATTAGACCCCACAAACTTCAAACCAATATCGGTGCTACCTACGTTTAGTAAAATTTTTGAAAAATTAATTCTCGCGCTGTTACTTAAATATTTTAATGAAAACAATCTGTTGCACACTAAACAATTCGGTTTCACTCGCGGACGGTCAACATGTGATGCTGGGGTAAAATTACTGGAATGCATATTTGAGGCTTGGGAGGAGTCGCGGGATGCCTATGGGGTGTTTTGTGACTTATCTAAGGCTTTTGATTGTGTGCAGCATGAAACTCTAGTCAAGAAGTTACACCACTACGGTATAAGAGGCATCGCTCTGGATCTTCTTACTTCATATCTAAGCGATAGGATTCAGAGAGTAGATGTCAATGGAAAGCGTTCGCATGGATCAGCTGTAGCAATGGGGGTGCCACAAGGCTCTATTTTAGGGCCTTTCCTGTTTCTCTTGTATATTAATGATTTACCTCATCTTGTTAAGGATAATCATGAGATAGTATTGTTTGCGGATGACACTTCTTTAGTTTTTAAGGTAAAAAGACAACAATCAGTAATTGACGATGTAAACAATGCTTTATCAAAGATAGTGAACTGGTTTAGTGCTAATAACTTGCTTTTAAATGGTAGTAAAACAAAATATATTAGATTTTTTACAAAAAATGTTAAGCAAGTCAAAACTAGTGTGGTGATGGACAATGAGGAATTGGAAATGGTCAATAAGGTTGTCTTTCTTGGTATAACATTAGACTCTAAATTACAATGGGGCCCACATATAGAAACGTTGTCTGGTAGACTCAGCTCAGCAGCTTACGCCGTAAAAACAATTCGTCAACTGACCGATGTTGACACTGCGCGTTTAGTTTATTTTAGCTATTTTCACAGTATAATGTCATATGGCTTATTGCTCTGGGGTAGTGCCGCGGATATAGATTCAATATTTGTGCTCCAGAAACGAGCTATTAGAGCTATCTATATGATGAGTCCCAAGGAGACACTAAGAAATAAATTTAAAGAGATACATATTATGACGTTACATTCTCAATACATTTACGAAAATTGTGAAAAAAAAATGTACGTTCACAAAAACCAAACGAAATTTAAGAAAAATAGTGATCTCCATAAATTAAATCTAAGGAACAAAAACAAACTCGCTGTGCCCACTACTAGGCTCCATAAAATCTCTAACTCGTTTCCAGGTCAATGTATACGCTTTTAAAATAAACTTCCTTTAGACGCAATAGAATTATCGATAGGTAAATTTAAAAAATATGTTAAAACTAAACTATGTCAAAAAGCTTACTATAGTATTTTAGACTACATAAATGATAATAGTATTTGGAAATGAATTGCTCTTCTTATATGATTTTTTTATGTACTTTTATATTGTTATATTTTTCATTTTAAAAGATGGTGCACATGAGTTTCTCACCAGCTCTTCTCATAATGCAATACCCATCGGAGCTGGTACTTAGATTGATTTTAATTCGATTCTAAACAGTTTGATTAAAATTAATCTGAGCCCCGGTTATTCAAATCATTGTAATTAGTATAATTTAGTATTATTTATTATTTACTTTTATATAATTTTTTGTAATGTTTTGACGTGTTCAAGCGCCTCCTGGGGCCTATGAAAATAAATGATTTGAATTTGAATTTGAATTTGAATTTAAGTTTTGTTGTTTGACGCAATTATAGAGAAAATCTTAGAATTTATTTATGAGTAGCTTTGTACCGCGTGGTAGGTCAATAATAAGTCACCTATACCTCTAGGCTATAAGCTAAATGTGTGCAATATTTCATTAAAATCGACCTGGTAGTTTTTGCGTAAAAGAGTCACCAAAATCTCAAGTCGCAAACTTTCGCATTTATAATATTAGTAGGTTGGTGTTCCGAACACTCGTAACAATCTTCAGCTCTATGAGAATTTCAGTGCCTTCAATGTTAAGTAATGCTGTATCTTTACCGGATCATAACAGCTACTCACTCAGTAATTTCTCAGTAACTTACTGGGGAATTACTGAGTGAGAATATTGGGGTTATTATATTTACAATAAATTATTGGTATCAATAAAATCTATAAGAATTTTTAGAGCTCATAGAAATGTTAGAGTTTTATCGTATCACTGTACCCAGAAACAAAATTAAAGAAAATCATTATTATTAATATTTTTTTGAAACATTAATGGATAAATATTCGACTCGAAGTAAAATATTGGCAACAGCACATTGCTATTTCTTACACAATTCATTTAACTTCGACAAACCCGACTTCATCAGCAACACCACAGATGTTTTTGTATATCGCCATTTTTACATAGCCGTTCTCACCATAGTCCTCACCCCAGCTATTCTTTGCTATGTAGTAAGGTATATCAGCTTTTCGGTCATATCCTACAAGTAATAAGTCGTGAAAATTTTTGTCGCTTTTTGCACAAGCTCTTTTGATTATTCCTCCAAGATAGTTCATTAAAGGACCTCCATTGATTCTAACGATAAGTGGGCCATCATTCAGGGCGTAGAGTATTTCATTTTCGTCGGTTATATTGCACCCTATGCGAAAGTCTATCAAACTAATTCCACCAGTTGTTTTCTTGCATGTATCATTCCTGAGGGTCAATGGATATTCAGTATCGCTTACAATACCAAGTTTTGTTCCGTTTAGGTAATTCAAGGCTTTAGCAAAATTACCTAAATTACAGCCGTTACTGATATTACTTCCCGTTACACATTCTAGAACCTGTTGTACACTCAGAGTCTTGGAAATGTTCAATGTTATGGCTGCCATGCTTTCAATTGCTCCAACGGTGACAAAAGCCCAGCACCCTTTACACTCCCTCTGGTTTTGTACTGGTCGTATAGCACCCTTGTCGCGCCAGTCCAATCTGTCAGATAGTTTATTCAAGTCTTTAGTCGACGTTAGCTGACTTGCGCCCCAGTTACATTCGGGTAGGTCATATGTAGAGGTTGGTGCGAAGAGTGTTTCCGGTTCCATGTCTGAGAATTTCGTCAAGCCAAAAACAGTGTCACCTTCCAGGGCGTTCGCTTTAGCTATTTCAACTAAAGAGGTCTGTAATGTAACAATAAGATATAGTTATTAAGTGTTTTATAAATATTATTTAGGGATAGAAGTTGTAACGTACAACACACATGAGCAGCAATAATATGTCTTACCATAATTATCGTGATTGGCAACTATAGGCAAGAACAAAGAGGAGAATATATAAGTATATATAAGCGTTAAAATCACCTAGGACCACCACCTCCGCAGATGGATACTAATCTAATATTTTTTCGCGGCAAAACAAACATAATTGCCCCTTACCTTGAATCGCCGTAGTCGCATATGATATTCCTCTCCCGAATATTTCTTTTCAAACCGTGCCATATAATTGTAGAACTTCAGCTCATGGAGGTCCAATATTCTGTTATTATTTGTTTCTGTCGGCACCATTTCTGTTGAATCCCACCATATCTTTGCCAAAACCAATGTAAGAAAGATTAGAACAACCGAGTTTAGAATAAAACTTTGTATGAACATATTTTTAGTGTATGCTATGTACGCTAGTGATTTAATTAATGTCTATATTGCAACTGATTATTCCTCGGTTTATTTGCTTAATTTATTCAATATCATTTTATCCTTTGGTTATTTATATTACAAATGTATGCTGTTATTAATAGTTTTTCTTTCAAATTGGATCGTTTACCGGCAAAATCCGATTAAATAATATTTTTCCCCTGGGCTTCGTTTATTATTTATCATTATAAAATTACAAAATTGAGTATGTAATAAAATTTATTAGATATGAATTTGATTAAATCCGTGCAAAGAAAATTCTTGAAATTAAACTTGAAACTTTTTTATTAATTACTAACAATCAAAAATCGATAAAATAAGAGTATATAAGTAAGACTCAAAAGGCACCCAAACCAGTTAGCGGTACAACTTACCATACCAGAAGCAATACGCCGACTCAAAATCGACGGGATATTTTTTTTCCAGAACAAATTAAAAAAAAAACAGGCTTTCTCCCCTGGGAGCTAGTGTTGTAAATTTAAGCCTTGAGCCTCGAGCTTCGAGCCTTGAGCCTTGAACCTTTAGCTTTAAGGGCTCAAGCCTTAAAGGTTTTAAACCTTTAAGGCTTGCAGGTTTACAGCTTTAAAACTTTTAAAGCTTGCAGCTTTAAAGCTTTAAAAACTTTTAAGGCTTGCACCTTTAAATTCATATTTAAATAATGTGGGCTTTACAAGGTAAATATTACCTTGTAAAGCCCACATTCTAAAAAGTTAGTTGAATAAAATCATACTTTCATTCAGTTTTTACGAAATATTCCTAAAAAACTACAAAAATTGACAGTTACATATTGAGAAGGAATACACGCTCTTAAGGTTTTGGTTTTTATTTTAAGATCTTAAAGCCTTTAAGTTTTCATGGCTAAAGCCTCGAAGCTTTTAAAGCTAAAACCTCAAAGCCTTTAAAGCCTTTATGGCTATAGCCTTGAAGCTTTAAAGCTAAAACCTTAAAGCCTTAAAAGCCTTTAAGGCTTAGCCTTATACAACACTACTGGGAGCAGTGCCATACACGCCAAACAACCACACCCCATCTGCTTATAGTCTGAATGACTGATTGCAAGGTAAGAAGAGTAAAAAAAATAGCTTTATCGGTGGCCTTTGCGCATGTGCAGAAAACTTATCTGGCGCATTGTAATTGTCAATTTTTCTGTACAAAATCTGACCTTTCCATACAAAATTTGACGGCTTCACCGGTTAAGAGAATCTTTCTACATAGTGTACCTAGAAAGATTCTCTAAACCGGTGTAGAACAACGAACAGCTTCGAATAAATCCGAAAAAAGCCGAGCACGTCTGAATAGGATTGATGACGTATACTGTTAAAATTAATAAATTAATTTATCGTGATCTTTATAAATTAGACAAAATATAGGAAAACTTCAAATAGTTTTGTAACAAAACTTGTATAATAATCATTAGTATGATCTTTCCATTTATAACAAATTAAACATTCAAATAGTAAATTCTATTTTTTTTTTATAATAATGAATGATTTAACTGACAACGTGCATTTTTGCTTGAAGCTTTTCTCAGAGGACATCTCCTCCTCATTTCCGCCAAGCTTATTTCGCAAATAACTGTTTCAACTCCCTTTTCATACCTTAAGTCTGAATTACTTCACATTGTGGACATTATATTACGTAACAAGCCTCCGCCCGCATGGTACACACATTATAGCACACAACACATCAAGCTATACGTTTGCAGCATAAGCTGGTCTTGCATGCCAACACATTGCGACACCATCTTATACACGAAAGGAGCCTCCCCGAGTGACGTACACAACAATTCCCTACGTCCGGCGCACCCTGGGCAATTCGCGAGTACTTAATAGCGAATTGGCTAATCCTTTCACCACGATGGCAAGTCAAAACCTTGACCACCTTACTGACTGTCCAAAATGCCCTACCACCTGCACAAGAGAGGCGCTCATGAACGCCGACGAGAGCGCCATAACAGTGGCCACTTATTGGACCAATAAAATTTGACTCAGCCATCGACACGACGAAGAAGAAGACCGGAAATGAATAGCTTGATGTGTAGTACGTGTGTACGGCGATAAAAAAATAGTCTATAATGTAAATCCAGAGTATAAGCTACATCTGTGAAAAAAAAACATCAAAATCTACCTGACAGTAGTTGCATGAAAGAGTATAAAACATTCACAAATTCTCACACCTTTTTACAATATTTCGCATTCATTAGTAGAAAGTAGGATAGGATTAATAGTATAGGAAGTTGGATTAGTATGATTATAAGTATTATAACGTTGTATTGTATGGCGGGCCTTATTAAACGAATTGATCGATCGTCAATCGACGTTATCGATCAATGGTGGACTGATCGAATCGACGTTCATTGATAGTTTTGGTCGACGTCGGCCAATCAAATGTGTTCATCTTTATTTTATTTTTGTTTCAGAATAATGAATTACTCAAGACGTCAAATTTTACGCTTATTGAGGCTACGCAACCTTCTTCTGCTGACCATAGTAGTGATGCTGTTTTATATGATAAAGACATTGAACAGTACGGAACCCATTCCTGTGGCATTAGACGTATTGCAAGAACCACAGAGATTAAGCCGAAATTTTAATGACGAAATACAGTACTTCGTCCCTTCTAATTTAAATGTAAGTGTTATTTATTTGGCCTCTTCAGCTTGAACAGTATTTTGACTTTTATTTTCACTTGTAAAACTGTGTCTCCAGCGACCAAACACCTAACAAAACGAACGAAATCATTCAATTCTGACGGCAGCTAACAGAAATGTCACGTTTTGATTGTTTGCCAAAAATGTTTGGCTCGCAGGAGACACTGCTTTAGTTATTCTTACAAAAAAAAAGTAAGAAGAGAGCAATATAAAAAAAAAATACTGTAATGTAGTTATAAAAACTAAACCTGTTACATGCAACATATTCAGAACGATTTCCTTGTATTTTACAACAATTTTAAAATTATAGAAAATCGACTGGCATGACTATCGGTTGATAAGCGAGGAGCGGAAACGTACGGGTGAGTATTATCAACATATTAAAATACCTAGCAGTAAATTTGTCCCAAACTACGCTATTAATCTTAAAGCTGACGAGTTTGTTTGAACGCGCTAATCTTTAGTTTTAGTGGTGGGATTTAAATAATTTATATTTATTTATTAAATCACTTACAAAAACAAAATACAATAACAGAGTGTAACATAATCCAGTTTAGATTTACCGTACACCAATTCGTCGACGGTACATGCCAAAAATATCTATCCATCTACACGCAGTGCAGCGCGCGCGCTCACACACATTATTTTTATCTACCTTCAAAGCAGAATGTATTTATACAGCGTATTTAAACTATGTTTCATCGGAATATTAAATAGGGATAAAATATGGGATTAAATAGGGTAATTAACGAGCAAGGTTATAAGCTATTTAACATCACACTGCCAACCAAAGGAGCAGCGCAGTAGCGTTTAACACAGGCAAAGCCGCTGTGTTTACACACTACAGACATACTGGTATCAACCATCTTATTGCGATATCCATTAACCACGACAGTAATGGCAATAATTGATTTATTATCGTTTGATGTCTAAGTAATATTGTCGGCTAAACACTAGATAACGATTCTCGTGAATAAGTGCCATTATCAGCACCTATATCTTTTAGTTTGAATAAATAGAAGAATGTACCTATCTACTTTCTTTAGAGGCGATATTATAGTGCATAAGTGCTTGTCGCTCTGATGGGCCCACATGACGTCATCGACATATGGGCTCTTTTTGGATTGACTCGAAAGCTAAAATTTTGCCGAAAGGTACTTGAACATAGATGTTTTCTTGTAACTGCATGCTAATAAATATAATAATCTTTTGATGGGTCACTATCAGCTCGGCATCTCGCGTTTTTTCGTTAACTTTAGTAATACGTTTTCTAAATTTAAATAAAGTAAACGGACTCCTTGGAGATTTTTTAAATATTATTCGAATTCATTAAAATTTCCTTTACTTAAATTTGCAGGACTTGGCGAGCAAGGTCAGCCCGCGTCGCTGCCGAAGTCCGAAGTGGACAAAGAAGAGGCTTTGTATTCAGTCAACGGGTTCAACGGAGCCTTAAGCGACCAGATACCCTTGAACCGCTCTCTTCCGGACATACGACATCCCAAATGCGAGAAGTTGCTGTACATTGCGTCGCTGCCGACCGTGAGCGTCGTCGTGCCCTTTCACAACGAGCATTGGAGCACGTTGCTTAGGACTGCGTTCAGCGTCCTTTATCGATCGCCGGAGACGCTTATTAAAGAAGTCATTCTCGTCGATGATGCGAGCACTAAAGGTATGTTATATATATGTGATTGTAAGTATGTAGCTGTCAACGTCACTTCACGATATGAAATATTCAAAGTACACACATCATCAGTTGTGGAAATAAGGTTATAAAATTAAGAATGATTAGTTATTTCTACTTATATTCAATAGATAACGAAACAATCGTAGTTTTGAAAATCTTAATTGTGAAATGTTGGCAACTTTAATATTTTCAAGTTAAAATTCTCAAACGGAATAGGTACGTAGATACAGCTCATATCCACATTCCGGCTGATTCAAACTTAGATGTTGTTTTTTCAACCATTCAAAGTAAAAAGCATGTCAGTATAATATTATATTTTGTCACAGCTTATAATACAAATATTAATGTACATTGTAAATGTATAGCTAAAACTAACGAAAAATAACTCTATTCATAGCTGAGAGTAGGCGATTACGCACGCACGGACTATGATTGCATACAAATCATGTATATTTATTTGTATTGAGCTAATTACCATTAAAGGCTAAGGCTTTGTAAACTGCTAAATAGCTATATTTCTCAACGGTTTCTCACTAATTGACAACATTTTATAACTATGTATTTAGTTATGTAATAGAATATTTAATGTAATTATTTAAAATTTAACTTCCTTTGTATATTGTATGGCAAAATGATATTTTCATTATAAAAGTTGAGGTTTTAGGTTTAAATTAAGAGGATAGGTAAAGTCAAGTTCATAAATATATGGCAGTTTTTAGGCTTGTTATAGAGATAACAAGGTTTAAAACTTTCTATTTATTGATGAACTTGGCTGTACAGTCAGAAGCAGTTGTCGTACTTTAAAATATTCGGTTGTATAGCGATAACAAGTAATTAAGTCTTAAAGCGACCGTTGATTTAGTTACCAAAATTAAACAAAATATAGATTATAAGTTAAAAATGTTAAAAATAATTGACATTACTAAATAAATTTCTACCATTCTACTTTTAAAGTATAGTAGATTATATTGCCTTTCTTATGGCAAAACTGAAGAAGCATAAAGTTAACTGCAAGTGGTCAAAATTTTTATTTGAAGATACCGTGTCGTGGCGCCAGTTAAATTGTGCTTCATAAACTTTGTTGTAGACACTTTATTTTTAACTATAAGCGGACGTAACTGCTAAAAATAGTGTTATTTGTGTTTGGATTACCATATATATTCAAGGTAAGTTTGAATAATTGATATATTATCAATTTTTATGATAAATTATAAAAAAAGGAAATATTTATTGTTTTTGGGGTGATTAGGGATGCCTAAGGTTAGAATAGCGATGAAGAGAGGTTGAATAGGAACGATAAGGTGGTCAATAGGGACGACTTGTGTGTGAATAGGGACAGCTTTGTAGGGTTGTTACTGTATGTTTATCCGTGACGGAGACGTATCCGTACGGTAGGTAGGTACGTTTAATTAGGTACCTACCTAACTATGAGTTCGGGGTGAGAAGTTGTTTGCGTTTATGCACATATCCAACGTTCCCGTCTAACTTTGGCTATATTTAAATACCTGCTACTTGTGTTTGGGGGTTAATTTGTTCAATTTTAGTTATTTTTTGTGTTTTTTTACAGATGCCTCGCGAGTATATCATCAAAAGCTCACGGCCATACCGAAGATATGACCCATTGACACTGCCATTGACAAATATAAAAATGGTATTGAGTCAAAATAAGGAGATATCAGAACGCTTATGTGCCAGCCCTAGCAAATTTCTCTATTAACCTCATTCTCATTCCTATTCACCCCATATCCAGGGTGAATAGGGATGGCACATATTTTTACATTTATTGCTTAAATCGCAAATTAATATATTTCATAATAAAGATTCTACAATAACTCATATATATAGGTTGTAAAATAGATTCAGATTGTAGGAAAACTAGCATTAAACTCTAAATGAAGTTAGGTTTCGTCCCTATTCACCCCGTTTTACTGTTGAATTAGAATGTTACTTTGTGTATAGCGAATATTGTTATTATCCGTGTTACTGTTTGTGTATTTGCAACGTCCGTTTTAACATCAATCCCACAATTTGCGTATGAGGCGATAAAATCATGGTGTTATGAGGAAATTACGATAAAAAATATTTTGTGTGTTACCACACCATTTTATAGATTAATTTTATTGTTTTAGTTTTGAATTAGTAGCTTGCATTTTATGAACTAAATGCCTCGGTAATACTTCTTTTGCACTTCTATATTGGGTATAGGGTGAAATATTAGTAATGTCTTATTATAATTAGTCATATCTTATGGCTTCGGTCGCGTGGTGCCTCGATAAAATATAGCCTTTTTACTAATGAATGCTCTAGCATTCTAATGGTAGAGTAATTCTTGAAATCGGTTTAGTAGTTTGTGGGTTAAATCGTTATAAACAAACAAAAGTTAAAAAAAAACAATTTGTAATTCAAATTCAATTTATTTCAAACTAGCGACCCGCCCCGGCTTCGCACGGGTACAATGTTGATACTAAATACACTACAGAAAAACTGTGAACGTTGTATATAAAAACACAGCGGCCCGCTCCGGATTCGCACGGGTATATAGCCTATATCACTCACTGAAAAAATGATTAAAATAGATCCAGTAGTTTTGATTTATTCATTACTGCCCGTGGCCCGCACGCGTTAAATTTGGAGTAAAACAATTCCCCCTTTCTATGCATGTATTATACATAAAAACCTTCCTCTTGAATCACTCTATCTATTGGAAAAAACCGCATCAAAATCCGTTGCGTAGTTTTAAAGATTTAAGCGCACATAGGGACAGAAAAGGCGACTTTGTTTTATACTATGTAGTGATTAGGTGCATACAAAATGTCATTTACATAGCAAGATATTTATATTTTTAAATATTAGTATAGATGAAACCATTACATTATTACAATAAGCCTCGTTATTTATTTAGTTGGCGCGTTGTCGCCTAACATATGGCTGTATATACCGGGTGTCTCATGAACATAAAGAATCATTTACTTGCTTATATATTGATTAGAAAATGCAAAATATTTTTGATGTTTTGATATGATTTTATGTAAAAAATTGTCTGCTACTTTAAAGAGTAATTGGATTCTTCGCCATTTTTCCATTGAAATTAACGGGTTATTTACCTGCTTATATGTTGATTAGAAAATGCAAAATATTTCAAACAATCAATTTATTATAGGTTTTAAATAGAATGACAATATGTTAATACGGTTTTAGAATCACAATAAAACTGGCATATTTTTTCTACGACGGGCACACAGGTCTCTTTCATACATTTTATTACACCATAAGGGTTCAAACTTTAGGTACAAAAAACTTTAGGTTAAGTAAAAATTGATTAAGCTGTGTATTTTTTATATTAAATCATTGTACAATATTAAGGTAGTACATTTCATAGTTCATCTTTTTTTACAAGTTGAATTCCAAAAACAGACTTAAAAAATGCCAATATTTATGTACATGGCATCGAAAAAAGTGGACGAAGGTATCGATTTGAAAAAAAATTAAAATGTTCGTGTTTAATAATCCGTGATACTTTAGTTCAACAGATTTTGCATTTTCCAGTCAGGTGTGATGCCCTCAACCTGCAGATAAAGGATTATCCATTAATAATGGGACACCCTGTATATTAAATATACTCAACTAACCATATAACCTTGTATAAAAACACAAATTGATAAGTGGGTACACATAATATGTATGTGGTAAGCAAATATTTCACAAATTTGTTGTTTACAAAGATGTTTCAGAATTAGTAATATATGATTATGCAAGTCTTATCATAAGTATATGGAATGTAATAAATTCGTTTACTTTACGCCGTTACTTCTCTGAGACCGCATGCGGTACCTAAGATTTAATGTTGTCTCTTGAGGTGTTGTCCTAGGTGAGTGACAAGTCCGATGCGATGCGGCTTCACACAAATGCCTCTGTCTCCATTGTAATCGTCGCGTGCCATCGCGCGCAATGTATAGATTGCGTTGGGTGGCTTAGCGTTGTTCACTCACGTAGGACAACATGTTACTCTAAAATATTTCCTAAAATATCTATGTTTTGGTTGAATTTTGGCGATCTTATCGTAGAACTAAAGGTATTTAAATAGTATCAGTAAAGTAGTAAAATAGTATAATAATATATTGCATTCTCATTTTAGGATGTTAAATACATTGCTTTTTTTTGGACATAACATTAGTTTTGATTAGATACTTGTTAGTTTATCTTAAATAACATAAAATAATTTAGAATAAATAAATATAAATAAAATAATACAAAGTTATTAATATAATATTAATTATAAGTAAAAGATTATCCATTTGTTAATATTAATTAAATTATAACTGTATTTGTTAATAAAATAGTAAATAATAATAATAGTAAACAATTGCCGACAATTACCTACGTTAAAAAAAAACACATCTGCAAATAAATATGTACATTTTCTAATATAGGTGACTAAGTGCATGTGTAACTAAATTATTTAGTTTTACACTATTTCATATCTAATTTATGTACGATAAGTAAGACAATACAAAAAACTATTATAATAATAAATAATAATAATAAAAAACTCTTTATTGTACACCAAACAAAAATAAAAAATAACAACATAAGATATTTACACAAAAGGTATGGTAATACAAGTGGCGGCCTTATCGCCTTGTGGCAATTTCTTCCAGGCAACCATTGGATGGAAAGAATTTTAAAAAGTGTGAATTTAGGGGAGCGCGCGGTGTATAAAGATGTGAAAAACTAAAAATTAAACTGTTTAATATCTTTAATAATACATTACACATCATTAATAAAATATAGTAATACAATACTGTACTAATACGTATATAAATAAATATACAGGGTTATTGGGTAAGTCGACCTAGATCCGTTAAGAGGTGGTAGTTCCCATCATTTCTGACTGATCTGACTATGAAACACCCCACCCTAAACCTAACCGTTTTCGAGATATTGGACTTAGAAGGTTTTTTTAAAAAATATCCCGATTTCTTAACTATAGCCTATTTTTTTTGTATCCTATGCCTTTTATTTTTTTTTAATTCTGATTTTTGTGTGCCAGATAAGTTTGTTTATAATTCTCAACCCAAAAAGTGCAAGTATCTGAACCAATGGGATCGTAGTAGACGATTGATACCGTAAAAAAGTAATTAATTTGAAAAAAAAAAATTGTTTCTTTTAGTAATATTTAAAAAAAAATCTATGGCGTTAGTTCTGCAGATGTTTTAAATAATATCTACGTTCCATTAGCTATCCAACAAGGTATCACAAGCTAGGGTCTTATCACAATTCATAGAAAAAAAATCGATAAAAGGCTCTCAGGAAGCAGTACAAATTTGGGTTCTTTGGTCCTATTGTTCTTCCACGGAGCTGTGGTGCGTGCGAGCGGGACAAACTGACCAGGTGCAAGCGAGATAAAATAATCCCGGCCAATTTGTTGTTATTGTTTCGTTTTAGTCTGCTTCCGTGATTCGTCCGTAGTAGATGCGATATTTAGTGCTCTTCATTTCTTACCCGACTTGGCTTGTATTTCTGGACTGTTTCCTACAAATTGTGACTGTGCTTGTTAACTGGACTTTGAATTGTGCTTCTGAATTGGAACTGTTGAAGATGGCAACCTTCACGAACGAGGAATACGCGGATATTCTACTTTGTTATGGGTACTGCAATGGTGTTTCTGCACGAGCTCGTGACGAATACATTGCACGTTATCCCGGCCGCCGAATACCGGATGTCACTGTCTTTGACGGCGCTTACCGGCGACTCAGAGAGACTGGCTCTGTTTTAAGGCGTCGAGCAGACCTAGGCCGACCACGGATCATTGTTGATGATGAAGATGAAGATAATCAAATAGTTCAACGGTTTAGAGCGGATCCAACTACTTCAACTAATGCTGTTGCCCGAGAACTTGGACTCTCGCAGTGGAAAGTGTGGTTTACGGTGAATACTGCAGGCCTCTACCCCTATCACTACACGCCAGTACATGTTATCGAAGAGGGAGATCCAGTGAGGAGGTTAGACTTTTGTAGATTTATGCTTCATGGAGATTTAGAAGACCCAGCATTTTTAAAACAAATCTTGTGGACAGATGAATCAAAATTTGATAAAGATGGAATTACAAATTACCACAACGCTCATTATTGGGCCCCAAAAGCGCAAAAAAATCCTAACCAGAAGAGGACAAAAGCCGCACAAAGAAGATTTAGTTTAAATGTCTGGATGGAAATCATAGCAAACAAATTAATTGGGCCCTTCTTTCTACCTGATAATTTAAACGGAGAATTTTACGAACATTTTCTAAGAGAAGAGTTACCAAATTTATTAGAGGATTTACCCCTAAATCTGATTAGAAACATGAAGTTCCAACACGACGGTTGCCCTGCACATTACAGAAGAGGGGTCAGGGAATGGCTAGACAACGAGTATCCTAATAGGTGGATCGGAAGAGGTGGACCCATACCGTGGCCAGCAAGAAGTCCTGACCTGACTCCCATGGATTTTTATGTGTGCGGACACATGAAGACATTAGTCTACAATGAGAATAATCCAATTGAAACTATTGACATATTAAGACAGAAGATTATTGAGGCTGCTGACGAAATTCGAAGAGACTTAACGACTGTAGTAGTTAAAAGCGGACTAAGACACCGAATGAGAGTGTGTGTGCGAAACAGAGGCGGCCATGTAGAACAAGATTTATAAATTTAAATAAATGTTGTTTAATAATTATTTGTATTGTTTTATTTCGTTTCCTGGCCCAAAAGAGAAGTTTAATCTTAAGTACCATTGTTTTTTTTTACTACCTGGGAGCCTTTTATCGATTTTTTTTCTATGAATTGTGATAAGACCCTAGCTTGTGATACCTTGTTGGATAGCTAATGGAACGTAGATATTATTTAAAACATCTGCAGAACTAACGCCATAGATTTTTTTTTAAATATTACTAAAAGAAACAATTTTTTTTTTTCAAATTAATTACTTTTTTACGGTATCAATCGTCTACTACGATCCCATTGGTTCAGATACTTGCACTTTTTGGGTTGAGAATTATAAACAAACTTATCTGGCACACAAAAATCAGAATTAAAAAAAAATAAAAGGCATAGGATACAAAAAAAATAGGCTATAGTTAAGAAATCGGGATATTTTTTAAAAAAACCTTCTAAGTCCAATATCTCGAAAACGGTTAGGTTTAGGGTGGGGTGTTTCATAGTCAGATCAGTCAGAAATGATGGGAACTACCACCTCTTAACGGATCTAGGTCGACTTACCCAATAACCCTGTATATAAATACATAAAAATATGATATAAATAATGGTAGTAAATATAATATTTCAAAAATAAATATAGACGTGTAGCAAAATTAAGAGACACAACACATAAATAAATAAAGCAAAAAAAAAAAAAAAAAACTGAAGGGATATCATTTTATTGTAGACAAGTAGTATTCATGGACCATTCTCTTGAAAACTGGCAGTGATTTTGCACCTCTCACATTAGCCGGCAGCGCATTCCACAATCTGACAGCTTGAACTGAAAAGGCCTTGTCCATAAATGTTGTGGAATGTTCAGGCATTATTATAATGCCACGGTGCCATAATGATACGTTGTATGAAGATAAGCTAATGTTATCAGCAAGCGATATTATCTAAAAACTTGAACAGTTACTTAATACGTATGCCACAGTGACATGTTAGGTAATATTAAAGAATTTACTAATATACCTATTGAAAAAAAAATGAAATTTGAATAAAATATGTTTCTACTAAAAAACAGTTAAAAAAATAATGGGACCGGCAGGATTTGAACCTGAGACCTTCTGCACAAGAGGTAGTCCGTGCAAATTTCAAATCCTGCCGGTCCCATAATTATTATTTCAACTGTTTCTTAGTACAATTTGCTAAGCATAGCTAAATACTATAAAAATAATCAATTAGAAATATGTTTCGTTGGATAGTCACATTTGATAAGGTATTGTCTTGACATTTAAGCCTTTTTAAATGAAATTAGAAAAGAGTTGTCTCATTAACCTTTTTGAGAAAATAAATTTCTTTGAACCGAACCTCTGCTAGTATAAAATATTGCATTAAAACAGATATAATTGCATAAAATTTTGCAATAGTTGAACCATGTAATAGTACATTGTCCAAGGGATAAAAGTAGTCGATTTCATTGAGGGTTTGGTTTGTGGCGAAGCTGAGGGCCCTAAAATCCTCGAAAGAGATTACAAAGAAACAAAAACTACCAAAAACAACAAAATCTACAAAATATCTACCAAATATTACAGAAACTATCATAATTTACAAAATCTTACAAATATTACCAAAAACAACCATTATTTACCAAAAACTACCAAAAACTAATAAATTATAAATTGAGAGACAAAAGACTTCGCCTTAGTAGCAGTGGGAGTTTTTTTGTACTTTTCCTCTCGCTGCTCACTGCAGGAAAAGGCACGCTGTTCAGAACTCACCCAAAAACACTAACTTTCTTTGATAGATATTCTCCGAATGACCAAGGTACTTTCTACGATGGTGAATATAAAATTATTTAAATGCGGCTTAGATTAATTTGCTCCAAAGGAATCTGCCAGGATTCGAATATGGTACTGGGAAAAAAACAGATAAAACCGTCTTCATACCTTACAACTCTACATAATACTCACACCTCTAGATGTGGCTAAGGGTATTGACAAACTCAGGCCCTGCTGCTCGGTCGGCCCTGATAATATTCCCGCATATATACTTAAAGGATGTAAAAATTCTTTCGTTCCTCTTTTATGTCATCTTTTTAACACAGCTCTGCAGTCGGGTGTATATCCAACTCAATGGAAATTGTCACGGGTTACTCCAATCCCCAAAACTAGTGATAAATCATCAGTTGAAAAGCACAGACCTATAGCTGTTCTCTCAACAATTGCAAAAGTTTTTGAACATATTTTACATTAATTAATTTATAAAGACATAAATGTTTATTTATCTGATGCCCAACACGGCTTTCGTTCTGGTCGCTCTGTTAATACTAACCTTTTGATTCATGTTGACCTAATTTCAAGAGGCTTAGACGCTTGTAAGCAGACAGATGTGCTGTATTTCGATTTTTGCAAAGCATTTGACAGAGTAGACAACGATGTTCTTCTTAATAAGTTGGGGGCCATCGGTTTCTCTCACGGATTCCTACACTTCTTCGCTGATTACCTACGCGATCGCAAGAAATTCGTCAGACATAGTTGCTTTGAGTCGAGGCCTTACATCACACCATCTGGTGTAAGTCAGGGTTCCGTATTGGGTCCACTTTTGTTTTTAATAATGATAAATGATCTAGTAGATAAAATCAAATCTGCACAGTGCTTACTTTACGCTGACGATCTAAAACTTATTATGGAAGTAAACTCAATTGAAGACTACAATCGTCTGCAAAATGATATTAACGCCGTTTATCAATGGAGCATTACGAATAATTTGCTTTTCAACACTGAGAAATGTCACGTCATGACTTACACTCGAAGGTTGCAACCTCTTCTGTTCAATTACACTTTAGTGGACCAAACAATGACTCGTGTCACCAACGTAAAAGATTTGGGAGTGACCTTTGATTGTTGCTTAACTTTTAGAGATCATATGTGTACTCTTGTTAAGGAGTCTTTTAGACGCTTAGGATTCGTTTTACGCAACTGTCGCGACTTTAATAACCCGCAAGTCATCAGACTACTCTACACCACTCTGGTGAGGAGTAAAATTGAGGCTAGTGCTTGTGTCTGGAATCCATATTCAGCGAATCAAATATTGCAATTGGAGAAGGTACAAAAAACATTTCTAAGATACCTTTTCAAAAGAACATACTTTTACTATCCATACCTATACCCAACAAACTATCTTTTGGGAACATTAGGCTTTAATTCTTTAGAAGTGAGAAGAGGTCTTGATCAGCTTATTGTGGCCTTTAAAGCTCTTCGAAGTGCTATCGATAGTCCTGTACTTCACAACCTTTACTGTTGTCTGTATGTGCCTAGCAACTTCTTGGGTGTTCGTCAGAGTCGGCGGCATAGATTGTTCGCGCAGCCGGTATCTAATACTGTTGCAAGAGCAAAGTCCCCAGTGTGTCGCACCCTAGAAGCGCTCAACGTCCTTCTGAGTACAAATCCGGAATGTGATGTGTTTGTGGACGAATGGAAGGTAATTTTGCAAGTATGTCTGGTGTTTTGTGAGAGTATGTATGAGAGGCAAAGTACAGTACTATATTAATGTTTGTTTTTAATTTTGAATTGTTTTTGTTTAATTTGTTTCCTCTATAATTAAGTTAATTATTGTAATTGGCTCTAAGCTGTTGTTATTAACTATAAAAATAAATAAATAAATAAATAATGATCACAGAAAGATAAATCGTATCGTTATAATGAGTTTGAAAAAAGAACTGGTAAAATCCCCTAAAACGGTATAAGACCATAACGTTAAAAAACGCAAAAACAGGTTGTTATAGCTACCTGCGTCATTATATTATATTTTATGTACGTTTCAGATTTTCTTAAAGAAAAACTGGAGATTCACCTCGCCCGTCACATGCCGAAAGTGCGGGTGATTCGCCTCAAGTCCCGCAGCGGGCTCATAACGGCGCGGCTGGCGGGGGCCAAGGCGGCCTCGGCAGATGTGCTGGTGTTCCTCGACTCGCACACCGAGGCCAACGTCAACTGGTTGCCGCCACTTCTAGGTCTGTGTATGTATTATTTTACTATTTATGTAATCATACTCAGAGCCTTTTTACCAATTTTATTGATTCATAGTCATAGTCATTTATTCATAATCAATTTAAATTGTGTTTGAAAACATTACATAATTAAAAGATATTAACAATGAAATAAAAATAGAAAAAAAAATAAAAAATAAAAATAAATAAAAATACATCTACATTATTAGACAGCTTCTAGCTTAACGAGTTCAAGTAAAAATCTGTATTTTATGTAAAGCGACTGCCACCAGCCGGGCAAGCATACAAGCGCGAGATAGTTATGACGCGTTTTTGTCATGTTTCCCCATTTAAAAATATGTCAAAAAAGGGGCCAAATCTATCTGCGCTCGTATGCTTGTCTCCCAGGACTCAGTACGGGGTGATACGATATCATTTTTCAGGTTAGTAGTTATATTTTCTGGCCGCTGACTCGTAACGACTGTCTCCTTTGATAAGCTTTAAGCCTAAGATTAGGCTGCTCGGTTTTGAAGTCTGTATGTGCTAGTGGCGCCATCTGCGCCGAGTTTTATGGTAAAGTATTTAATGTGCCCTATTGTTGGTTTAGTTATATATTTATTTGATATTATTTGCCAATATAATCGTACAAAGCACAAGGCCTACCAATCGATTGCCACAGCTCGCAGTTTTGTGCCGCCTGGAACCAACGCCGTTTGCCGATTTGTGGCCGCCACCTGTGAAGCTATGTCGTTCACTTAGGTTCGTCCCAAATTTTAACTATCTTTACATAATATTTGTATGTAATTTCAGAACCGATAGCCTTGAACTACCGCACAGTGACGTGTCCGTTCATAGACGTGATCGCGTTCGATACGTTTGAGTACCGCGCGCAGGACGAGGGGGCGCGGGGGGCCTTCGATTGGGAGTTCTTCTATAAGAGACTGCCCGTACTGCCCAAGGATGAAGAGAATATGCCCAAGCCTTTCGAGTAAGTATTATGTACTAACTACTTAACCTGCCGTCCAATAGGCATCAGGAGCCAGCTATATCAGGGGTTAATCTCATCACCAAATCTTATAGCATGTGAAATGGCGGTGTTTTAAGTCATTGCCAATCATTGCCAATTTCAAGTCAGTAAAAATAAGTGAGCAAATAAATAAATTATCTTATCTTATCTTATCTTATATTATTACTGCAAATGACTTACATTTGCAGTAATAATATAGTCGTCCGCATTGGGGTCCCATACATCAAAAGATTAAAGCTGAAACTATTTTATATATTTCGTGTAGGTACAAAAATTTAAATATAACTAAATAAAAAATTTAAACGTCATAAGCTATATAAATTTAGCACACTCAATTATATACAGATACGTACAGGCATGCACACACGCAGTCATATCCACACACGGACACACACACACACACCCACACAAACCTCTCTTTGTATTGTACTGTACTATTTAATTCAATTCATATTTTATTATATGTGAGGTATAATAAAATTCTATTTATTACCTTGTAAAAATATTGTGTACTGGGTCGAAAGAGACTGGACTCCACGACACAGGTTATCCTAGTGTGGAGCCCAGGGAACAAACACAACTGTACTGATTTTCGAGACAATAAATGTTTTTTGATTTTTTTTCTTTTTTACTTCTGGGTAATATATTTATGTATATAGGCTTGATGATATGGTATGGTAATTGAGTTGTCCCAATGGACGAGATAACTGAATGCTCAGTCAATAGGTGTCGCTACTATACGATAGTCTCGAAATGAAAATATGTGGTTACGTAATACTTGGACGGCCCCTATGGAACCATTTGACTGTAATATTTTTAATGCCAAGCCTGTCTCACTTCCCGAGCATCGAAAACATACCTACGCGCGGCTGCCACTCTCATTAAGGGACTCGCGAGCGAGCAGTACTATTCTTATTGCGACGCTACGATTGGCCGCGTGCTGCAGCAAAAGTGCTAAACGCTAGTACGATTCGCTAGATAACTATATGTAAACTAAATAGTAACTCTTTACTAGTCTAGTACTCTATACTAACATCAATCAACAGGTTTAGAGTATTTTGAATTGTATGTATATGTAATAAAAACAAGAATATAATATGCTTGCAATGTATTTCTGTAGGTAGCTAAAGAAAAAGATGCTCCACTTTGAGGCGAGCTAACTTGCACCATATTGTCAACGACATCAAGTCTATATTTCTTTAAATACTTTTGCTAAGAAATCCTTCTTATCCCCTTTATTCCTTGTTAATGTGTAGGAGTCCGGTGATGGCGGGCGGTCTGTTCGCGATATCGCGCAAGTTCTTCTGGGAGCTCGGCGGCTACGACCCGGGGTTAGACATCTGGGGCGGCGAGCAGTACGAGCTCAGCTTTAAGGTATACCATTTATCTATATCGAGTACTTAGCTCTAGGCTGTCAAACAACCCTCACAAATCGATAATGGGATTCACAGTTAACTTGTATTGTATGACAGATTAACAACTACTACAACAAGGTTGTGTGGCGCTTTTTAATGTGCTCTTATTGGCTATGTGCACATAAAAAAACTCAAGGTCAAGGTTATATCCCATTACCAATATACACATATACAACCTTTCAAACCTTATTACAAGGGTTGAAAGGTTGTATGAAGAAGTTAATGTCGCAAGTTAAACTTGATTAAAAATTGAGTATCTGATCACCAGCTCTGGCAGTGCGGAGGTCGCATGGTGGACGTGCCATGTTCCCGGGTAGGGCACATCTATCGGAAGTTCGCGCCCTTCCCCAACCCCGGACACGGCGACTTCGTGGGACGGGTCAGTACTCTTCTTCGTATCAATTATTCTTGTTTTTTTTATGGGCCAATATATACGCTACAACAAACTTCCTAATAGTATTCGTCTTCCTAATAGTATAGTACTGTCTATAAATAAGTAAATAAACTATGTAAAAAAGCATACTATACAATCTCGGACTATTTAAATGACAAGACAGCGTGGGAGCGAGTTGCTCTGGATCACAACAACAAGGAAAAATATGGACGCATCATAAGAACATAATTTAAGAATTTTCAATTGTGTCTATATGAATAAGGATTATTTGAATTTTCTCTTGTTTATTTATTTATTTATTTTATTACATTTTAGATAGTACCTGCCTCAGTCGTCTAGTGGTTAGCGTATGCGAGGTCTTGGGTCTAATGTCTGGGTAGGCAAAGTGTTATTTGGGATTTTGCCGTCACGAAATTCTTAGTAGCAGCACGGAGTTGCCTCGTGATGGCGATAGGCTCACCCACTATCACATGGAACCTAAAACATTGCGGATGAAGTGTGGGTGTTGTATATCTCTGCCACACCTTTTTATAGCAAAGCCAACGAGACGAGATAAAGAATGTAAACAAACGGACCGTTACTGAGTTACATTGCGATAGCGAGGGATTATTATCTCTGTCCTTATCATTCGTACGCGCAGTTGACGTCAATTGATCGACAACAGCTGTCGTTGTGTGTTTCGTGGTACAGGAAAGCAGTCAGTACCGCAGTTGTCAACATTTGGTCCGCCATTTTGTGATCAAGTACATTCCTGTTTGGATTGCGTTGGAAGTGATACATATTTTTTCGTCTCCGTATTTGCTTGGTTTTTTGTTGTTATTATTCCGTGTCTGTTAGTTTTATTTTTGATTTTTGCTGTTATTACTTAGTTTTAATATATTTATGTTATATTTTTTATGTTTTTGACAATATAAGTTCCTTGTCAGTCTTTTAGTTATCTAGTGTTTCTTTAGTTATTTTCTTATTTTCTTAATATAATTTATTTCCTTTTCGCCTGGTTTCTTTACCTCAACCCAATCCACAACAATAATAATTTATTCAAATAAAAATTTTTTGAACCCCTGAACATTTGTTTACATTTTTTATCTCGTCTGGTTGGCCTTACTATAGGTAATATAATATAGGCGTGCTGTTATGTTATGTTAATATTCCAGAACTACCGTCGCGTGGCGGAAGTCTGGATGGACGAGTACGCGCAGTACTTGTACGCACGGCGACCACACTACCGGGACATCGAACCTGGGGACATCTCGGAGCAGAAGGCGTTGCGTAGCAAGCTGCAGTGCAAGCCTTTCCGCTGGTTCATCAAGCAGATCGCCTTCGACCTCACGGCGAAGTACCCCGTGGTGGAGCCCGGGGCCTTCGCCACCGGACAGCTGCGCCCGGCCTCCAACAAGGGACTGTGCGTGGATGCCCACCATGGCGGACAGAACGACAAGCTGCATCTCAAGCCTTGCTCCACCGGATCTTCCGCTGAGCAACAGTTCGTAATGTCGTGGCATAAGGATATCAGGTCTCATGTTACATCCTACCCCTCAATCTCTCTCGTCCTTTCTCAGACAAACATAAAAGTCAGAGCTAGCCGCTAGTTACTAGTCGCGCCAGCTTTCAATTTATTTCAATGAATCATTTACCACACTCATTGAAACGACTTTATAAGTCGTGACCTGTAAATAATTAGAAGCCGGGCCGCCAGCGATTAGCCATTAAGTGAAAAACCAGCATTTCCTTTCAAATTCTATTTTAAATTCTTAGTAAATATATATAATGGTTCATTAATAATGGTAAATGTTGAATGGCAGGTCTAAAACTCGGAACATGTGCTGGGACCTGCCCAATTCCGCGCCTCGGAGCCCCGTGCTGCTGTACTCCTGCCACCTCGGCGGCGGCAACCAGCTCTGGAGGTATCATGTGGTAAGTATTCATACATATTTGGGAAAGGGCTATTCAATCCATTCCTGAATCTGCACCTGCTTAACCGTTTCCATTTTATTTTTTGTAGGACTCAAAGAAAATAGCCCACGGTGAGGACCTTCATATCTGCTTGGACTACGATCCTGCAAGCCTGGACCTCTACATCAACAAGTGCAACGAAGGGGACACCCAGCGGTGGGACATCGACCACGTGGACCTGGAGATGCAGGCCAAGTGGGACACCATCAGGTCCAGGGTCACGGCGCCCGAGGAGTACGATGTGTGAACTCGGTCAGTCAAACAGTTGTTTAATAAGTCATACTTTTACGTGCAATATTACGTCACATTCGTGTATATTTTTAAACTAATTAAATGCTGCAAGCAATCTATTTCAAATTAATTTACTGTGAGCTTCTAACTGAGCACTACGAAATGTAGATTGTACGTGGTCATCACAAAACATTTATCAATAGGCAAAAAATTAAAAATCACTAAACGTGCATTTTATATAAATTACAAAAAATATCAGTTAACTTTTTGATAATATCATAAAATAATCTAATAAATGTTGACTGAACTAAACATAAATAATTAATTACTTTGATAGTTTTTATACCATTGACGATTAAAGAGGCTATTTTTTCGAGTCCAAAAAACCTATTCTATTATAATTATTTTGACTGTTTATAATTAATAAAATTTTTTTTTTTCGTAAATTGAAAGTGTTACCATCTTGGTTAAAAAAAAATAATTAGTTGTAGACATATACAACATTTTTTACTTATGAACTTGAGTAATCTATATTTAGATCTTTGTTAGTCGTTGAAAAGAGGCACTATTGAAGTGGTAAAAGCACTTGAAATTTTATTCTCTGTTCGGGTTACCACGCCGCACGATGTTAGTAGTATTGTGATTTTAATGTCATATATTTCATAGGAGCAAGTAGATCAATAGACGAGTCTACTATAATACAATAGTATTTTTTGCCTAAAATATTATTAGGTCACTCCTCAACCTTAATCCTTGTACCGAGGCGTTCCAATATACGCGTAATCCTATTGCCCTCTAACTCTCACCCCGGTGAGACTGAGAGATCAATAGTGTTTGCGTACCTTGGAACGCTTCATCCATACAAGGCACACTAGCATTTTCAAATACTTAAAATGTTGCGTTTGACAAAGAAATGTTATAAAATGGAATACGGACGAGAAAAGTCACAAACATGCATACATACATACAAACACACATAATTTTTTTAAAGTCAGTTATAAATAAGTACCTATCTTTGTTTCTATTTGCTCCTAAAATAGTTGTAATTAATATTAAATGAAAAGTACTGTCTACGCTTAGTAGGATGAAACTTTATGATGCTATATTAAAAATACACTTGCTTTTTATATAAAAATGATGTACCTTAATTATAAATGTTATTAGAAGCTAAGGGCTTCTCTAACTATATCAATTTTACTTTATGGGTAGAAAATGAAATTGTGTGTTTTAAATATATAGTGCATTTATTGTTATAGAGTACTTTATTGTGACCGTAAAATAAAATAATGAAATATTTACACTTTTGTACTTATTATTGATGTATTGATATAATATTTTATAGTATAAACTATAATTCTTTTAGGGTACTTTTTCATTTTTTTCTTAATTAAAATTGATATACCTATCTGCAGTTGATAGAACAGTTGTTAAATCATATAGTTTGTATTATATGGTACGTATTTGTTTTGTCTACGTTATATGCATATTATTATTATTATTTTATATGAAAATCATTATGCTTAGAATATTTAAATATTCAACTTATTAAGCCATGTACTGACAATGAGTTTCAATGTACGCGCGGTCGGATACGCGTACACCGGAACGATAGCCCGTACACGGCTTGTTGTACCGTGTGGGTAGTCTAGTTGCTTAATATGTTGACAGTTTAATTGCCAACATATTAATGAACTTGACTGTACAACAAACGCCCTAATAAGTAGTTCTCGCAATTGGAAACTTGTTTTCAAGTGATAAATTTATTCAATAAAATCAATATGTTTGACTATTGAAATTATTTGAATTGCAACTGTGAAATCAATAACAATTTAATGATTATATTATTAATGTGTTCTTATATTTTGTATTTTTTGCAAGTTTTAGTATTATAATGTGATCACTCACCGTGAGTTCTCGGGTTCGATGCCCGGGTCAGGCACAAGTGTTATTGGGTAATTTTTTGCTTCTTTGTGTTATTTAACTAACATAATTATGGTTCGAGGTTTTTTTCTCTCGTTGAGGCTTTATATGCCATGCAATATTGTAGTCATCGTCATCATAGACAAGTACTGTTAATTTTATAGTTAGATGTAATAATATGTGTACTGCTATTGTATTATGTTTCATAAACAATGTTGTGGCGACTCACTGCTTTAAAATTCATACTTAACAGATGTTAGTAAATGTTTTACCAAGACAATGCCTAAAAGAAATGATAAGAGTCCACGCACTCAATGTATGTAGGCTCGTCAATGATGACGAAAATTGTATGTCGATATTCTGAGACAGATGTAGGCATAGAGTGATACAGCTCTAGAGGAGGAAAAACAGGACTGCGTCTACCCTACATGATTATTCAACTAAAAATCCTAAATAAAATCATTAAAAATGTGACTGAAATGTTAACTATCTATGTTTCGCATTTTGTACAACATAAATGTAATGTAACGCTTATTTATAAACATATTTGAGTTGATCGTTGATAGGATCTCGAGATGTTATATAAATTACTTTAAAAGTGCTTAAGATTGGCAAAAGCCTGGAAAATTACAACTTTGAAAAGAACAGCCATATTACGGCACTTGTCAAAATTCACTTTTTGACGTTTATGACAGTTTATGACGGAATAGAGTCAAAGTCCAGGTTGTCCCGCAAAATTGCCGAGATACTAATATATTATTTGTCTCACAAGAATGACAAAAGTGTATGTCGTTATTCTGAGAAAAGAACCATAGATCAACTATACAGCTCGAACGGGACAACTCAGGCTGCGTCTTCTTCTTCTTCGTCATGTCGATGGCTAAGTCAAATTTTATTACAAATTGCCATCGTGGTGAAAGGATTAGCCAATTCGCTACGTAGGGAATCGTTGTGTACGTCATTCGGGGCGGCTCCTTTCATGCACCACTCATGGCTGCGTCGATTCTAAGAAACTGGGGGATGGAAACTTGTTCCACCTCATTACCAATAGTGAAATTAACTTCCAACTAATAAGATATATATTAAGTAAGAAATTAAAATGTTTGTGAAAGTTTTAGTTTTGCTAATGTTTGTGTATCTTGTTGAATTGTTTGTCTGTGTGTATATTCCATTGTGAGACATATCACTAGTTGTTAAAGAGCACTTTTCGATTTATTTGTATATTCGGAAATAAATTATTTTTGTAACGCTGATACCGACTTTTATTACGAGTCATCGACATCTTAGGTGTTGAATAATATAATATATTACAAACATCGTAAATGATAAATGGTTTTCACTAAGCCTAAGGAGGCAATAATAATGTTTAAAAGAATCTACCATCTTAACCTTTATAGGTTCTTCTTGATGTGTTTACGTCTCTGGTAAAATCCTTAATGGCACCTAGCACGGACACAGGACACAAATAAAACGAAATAATATTTTAATAACTTTTTATTACATATTCCATTAGAATACATACTAATATTATGTACATGCTCGCGTCTCTCGTTCGCGGCATGTACTGCCAGACTAACAGAGTACAACTGTTGACTATCTATCCACATTCAGAGTATTTAAAATGGGGTCTATGCACCATACCTACGTACAAATGAAATGCGTTACGAGGAAACAAGTTCTACATGTAAATGCTCCGTGTGAAGTACACTGTAAGCTCTCTAAAGTAATCTAGAAGCTGAAGTCTATGGATGGCAACGGGACGCATAATCTGTGACGTCACTCTTCTCTATGATAAGTGGTTGTACGAAACACCCGTCTAACCGACTGAGCATGTCCACAATCAGGACATATTGCTTTCATTCTGTATCACTTATTCCTAAACTCCTTATCGGATTACATTATAAATAATTCAAGCGTAAAGATATGTACAATATTTTTTACAGATTATATACTCAATAATAATTAAGTACCTATTTACAAATTAAAATTCTTTATACATCATAAAATAGATAACATACATTTCTAAATATCACCATGAAATCAATAACTACGCTCACAATAGATTTATATATATATAATATGACTTAATTTAAAGTAAAATACATCTTAAGTTAGGTATCTAAATAAAGAGTAAGACGTTTACATTACAGTATTGCTTGTTTTAGTCACACGCCAAAATATCACCAACGCGGGTATTCGGCTCCAACCCGTTACGTTTTCATTTTGAATTTCTTATTTCATCAAATCACGCATTTTTGTAAAAAATATTTTATCCTATCACCTGACACTCAGTCGACTATAATTAAAGTAGAGCTTATACAGTTAGACACCTTAATTTAAAGTGAGACACATTTATGGACATATACATATATACCTACTTTTAGTACATTTGTGCTTCTCACTGACTTATGGCAACACGAATCACAAGAGCACTAGCACGCCCGTGGGCAGCAGAGGAGTCAGCACACGGCAGTCAGCACTGCTCTGTACTGTAAGTCAGGGAGAAGAGGTCTATCGGTTACGATTACACTACAATTGATTGCACAACATGCAGAATGTACGTATCGACGTTCACGGTAACATTAGTTGGTTATTTTTTTTTTTTTTTTATTTTAGTCTATTTTATATGTCATGCTATCGGGTTTACTGTATGTTTTCTACCTACACTCTGTAGCTCCGAACTGATTCAATGCTTCTTTACTTCATACATCTTGCGACTTGACTGACGTCTCTAGTTAAATTTCATTTAATTTATAAGTTGGATTTTTGCTTTGTTTTTCTGGGATAGGAAATAAAGGTTTAATTAGTGTGACGCTTCGAGTAACACGCTAGTCAGTCTTCCTAAGTCGGTCGTGTCGATTCCGATTTGATCTGTTCACTACATTTTGGCGTCACTTGAAAGTAGAATTACGTTTATAATATTTTTCTCAAAGACAATTCATTAAAAATAAAAATAAACGCTAAGGTCGCTTTCAAGTTCGCGCCAAAATATTCGTTTTATCTGATCTCTACAAATCCAATGTTGTAAGCATGAATCTATGTTGTACGTTCTCTCCGAAGCAAAAAATATATACATTTAATTTGGAGAGTCAGATATATTACAGGTTATAAAAAAATAAAATTATTTCTAGTGATAGTATTGCGAAGTTAAAGACCCTAGGTCTAATTATATCAAAGGAACAACTACAAACAATAAAATAATATATGATTTCTATTTACAAGGACCTAAAAGTAGGGATAGAACGAAATTTTTGGCTTAAACTTAATAGGAATACATGGATTCTGATAACTTATTGATATAGGTACGCATAAAATATAAAATTAAGACTAAAAATATTTCATTGAAAATTGTAAAAAATTATAAAATTGTGATCGCATTGAGTATTTCGGTTTCATGATTACAATAAGTATTATGCTCAGATTGTCGTATTATTATATTTTTGTTATTATTTAATTTTTTTATTTATTTATGACTCAGTACCCTGTAGTGAGTTGTTTCGAGATTCAGTTCAGTCCAACGAACAAAACAATATAAAAAGGTAAATAAGGTTCACGGGCAAACGCCTAAGTACCAAACTATGAAACGATGAATTAACATTCTCCTCGGATGGGACCGTAGCGGGGAGTCGTCGCCTTTAGCTACGACTCGAACGAGGTCGTCGCTCATTTATTTCCTATATTATTTTGAATTAATAATATAATCACATTTTAGAGAGACGGTTTTTTTAAAAATTATTATAGTAGGCCTTTATATTTCAGAAGAGAAGAGTCATAACGGACGGAAAGATATTAATTTGCAATTTTCGATTAGCTCGCGGTGACGCAAAAAGTAAGATATGGAAATATATTTATCGACGAACTCGTTTCACGCGTCCGTCTTCGACGACTCCCCACTACCGGTACACCTATCGGCTCTCAGTCCACCTTAACCTAACCGCCTCGAGCTATACAAAACCGTCGTTCAATTCAGTCCTATCAAAATTAATTTCTATCCTCGGCGAGTCGATCGCGGGAGGCAATTTCAATCCGGACAACTCGATCCTATAAAAAAGTAAGAACTAAAGTTACGGGCGCGACGTCGGGCCGGCGGACGCTCTAGAGGCGGCGGCGCGCCTTGCCGCTCTTCCTGCGCTTGCGCTTGGCGTCGCGCACGAACACGACGTTGGCGGGGTCGTCGGCCAGCTGCGGGAAGCGCGACACGGAGTGCAGGTCGCGTGCCGCCCAGCCGTCCACCACGCCGTGCGAGATGAGCTCCTCCTTCTCCTCCTCGCTCCACGCGCCGCCGCCCTCCCAGCCCGCCGCCACCAGCGCCTTCTCGCGCTCCCACGCCCGCGCCGCCGCGCGCTTGTGCGCGTGCTTCAGCAGCTTGGCGCGCTCGGCCGCCGCGTCCACGCCGTAGCGCAGCACGATCTGCGCCTGCGCCGAGCCCGCGCTCACCGCGTGCACGCGCACCTGCCGGCCAGAGGTACCGTTAGCCGCGTTACGAGTGCGCACTGCATCTGACGAACTCAAAGAACTAAAAAGTATATTACCTCTAATCCTTGATCGTTGGTTTCGTCCTGCGACACGTTGAACTTGCCGGACAGTCGCCGGAGCTCCTCCATGTCGTCTCTGATCTTCAGCGTGTTGTCCTTCACGAAGTAGAACACGTCCTGGTCGTGGATGTTGAAGTGGACGTCGAGGAAGTACGAGTTGTTGAAGACGGTGGTGATGACGTCCTCCACCACGTTGTTAGTTCCGTCCACCACGCTGATCAGCGCCTTCCCGTCCACCCTCGATATTAGAACGCCCTCGCCGAAGACGCCGCGCTTGTACGACACTCGAGGTAGCAGGTTTCGTGTGATCGGTTCCATTTTCAGAATAGGCGTTGGTATGAAATTCATGTCTCCCAGCTGTTGGTTTATCTAAAAAATAAAAAATATGGTTTAGTATAATCTTACCCATTAAATGATAAATATAATTTTCACATAACGAAAATGGAACAATCGAAGGTGACTTACCTTTCCAATGATACACTGTAGTCCAGACAACACTTCAAAGTCAGGAGTCAAATGAGGAGCCGTCAACTCCATCTTCGGTTGGAAGATCATATTAGACACGTATTTGGATCCCATCATCTTGGACAAATCGTAGCCGTACAGTTCCAACCAGCTACTCAATTCAGTCATGTAAGGTACGTGTTGATTTCTGTTGATCGGATCGTTGTTCTTGAATCGATAGATGAAAATATCCGTTGGTAAATGTAGTTTGTTCGCCAAATGCTCCCAGCTCGGAGTCATCCATTGCCCGACCACCGGATCGTACAGACGAGTCTCCATATGAATTAGATCAGTGTAGTAATCGTAAATGCCTCCCTGGAAGTCTACAGGAATGTAGAATTCAGGATTGCTATCTTTCAAGATTTTGCCGAAAGGACTGCGTTTAATTTCCTTTACGATTTCACCGTTGATATCAAATACTACAAGTGGCGATCCATTTTGGTCCGTAGCGACGTAGAAGCGCTGGTCTTCCGTTTCAATGCATGTTAAGAAATTTCTTTGGTCGTAAAGATATCGGATGGTCTTGCCTGATTGAGGATAGTGTATGTGCGTGACCAAGTGAGGTGTAGCGGGATTGGCGTAGAAGAACTGTGTCACGTTGCTCTTGTCATCTCTCCAAGCAATCAGTCTGCTCAAATCGTCGTAGTAGTACCACATCTGGAACTTGTCTCTCTCGAAAGCGTGCACGAATTGACCACGAGAATTGTATCGGTATTTCTGTTCCCCGCGTCTAATGACGAATCCACGGCCATCATAGCTGCTGTACTCTGCGTCACCGTACTGGACGACCCTGTCTCCGATATCATAGCCTAGGTAGCGTTTCTCTCCATGCTCGATTACTCCTATGACATTGCCGTTTTCATCGTACACGTATTTCCAGTCGTCTTCAGAGCCGACGACTTCCATCAAGTGCCCGTCGTTATTGTAACTGATTCTTTCAACCGAAGACGTGTCTCCGATCATAGTCTTTTTCGATTTGATTCTGTTCCTCGAGTCATACTCCAATTCGAGACGGAATACATCGAAAGCTTTTATGTTAATAAGAATAGTCTTGACCCTGCCGCGATCGTCGTAGTCAGTAATGGTAAAGAACTGTTTACTAGTATCTTGCATTACAGATCTATTAAATGTATTCCTGTAGATTCTTAAATCGCTAAGTGCTTCTAGGTTACCCAGATTTTGGTTATATTTCATTCTCAGTTGTGGCATTTCTTTGCTGTTAATGTTGACGTCAATGGTAGAAAGCCGAGCGTTACCGTCGTATTGATATTTGAAATGTGCGTTGTTCAGATGATTTTTGGGATTAAACTTCATTTTCTTGTCTTTTAGAATTCCGGCGTGATATTTATAATCTTGCCTGAGTTCGAAGTCGGTATCAGTAACTTCAACGTTCTTCACTAGGTGAGTGCTTTCGTGGTACACATAGCGGATCGATGACGTGCCCGCTAAGATCATTTCCAGCTTTCGGCCATTATCGTATATGTAAACGATTTTGCCTGATTGGTGCGGGAAAATCTTAGCAAGAATGTTTCCGTCGTCATTGTATAAGATTTCGTATGGGTGACGGTTCATTGGAGAGAAATATTGGTACTTGAAGTAACCCAGTGACGTCATGAGGGCAAAGGTGTGAATATGTCCACGGGGAGTTGTGAGATTTTGAAGAGCTCCAGAGTCGTCGTAGTCAAGGAGGTAGTCGCTGCCTCTGGGCGTGGTTACCTTCAGTGGGAGAGAAGTGAACATGTCTCTGAATGCATATGTGAGAGAGGAACCGTCTCCGTAACGGATTACATTCAACCGTCCAGCTCTATCATAATCGTATGTTTCATTCAAATCTCCCCAACTCCAATTTATTAACCTATTGAATCTGTCGTATTCAAGTACTACTCCGGCGAATATTCCATTACTAGGTCCAAATCTTACCGGCCTTGCTGTTCTATCGTATGTCACGTTAAGCAATTCCACTTTATCGTCCATAAATACAGAAATAGTAGACGTATCTCTATCATATTCTAGTGTGAGTAGATTCTCGCCATTTACTCTAAGCCTTCGACCAACTTGGGATATAGATTTGTCACTGCGTGGTTTACCGCTGATCTTTCGTAAGAAATATCGCCACTCGAATCGGTTGGCTAAATCACCGCCGACCTCTGTCTTCTGTTTCGCTGGCACCGGGTAGCTTTCGCCTAAGATTGGGTCAATTTCTGCCAAAACTGAGTATGGGACTGTGTCCGTAGATATGACATGTCCCCAAGGCATGCTGGTGGATATGCTGCCGTCAGATAAAATTATAGACTTTTTCTCGGCGTCTCCGATGCGGGTACCGACTGAGGATCCCTTTATTAATAGAGACATTGGTTTCTTATTATTTTCAGTGATGCGAACCGTTGCCCCCTTTATGCTAAGATCAAATTTCAAATTGACGATTCTGCCAGTTGGTGTGACAGCAGAAATGAGTCGCCCGAATTCGTCATATTTGTATACATAGCTCCTGCCAGTGCTATCGTATTTAGATTTGAGTAAGCCACTGGGACCGTAATAGTCAAAGGTCACGTTAAAGTTGTCGGGTGTCCGTAACTCTTGAAGCATTTTCATTCGGGACATTTTTAGTCTGCATTTCTGACCTTTGGTATTTTCAATGGAGTTTACCGATGTCGAGTAGTCACGTAACAAGAACACTTTATTGCCCGCGGCGTCAGTCACAGTGCTTAGCTTGCCGTTGCTTGTGTTGACAGTGTATGTAAATACGTAGTTGTTTTCGCCTGTTAGAATGTTCTTACTAGTTATGTGCTGACCGAACCTGTTGAAGATGTAGACCTCCTGCGTATCAGGCGAATAGATCTCGTATTCCCTTACTCTACTCGCATCGGGAATGCTCGCTGTCACTGATCGTATTCTATAGTTAGCTTGGTCGGCGATGTGAACGTTCCCATCGGGACTTGCAATTATAGCAGATATGGTGTTGAACTTCGAATTGGAAGCCAGAAAGTGATCAGCTTCGAAGCAATCGCAACCTCTCTCTAAGCAATTACATTTCGATTCAGCTCCAGCGTACAAGGATATTTTGCCGTCAGTTGTGATTAGACGAACCCTGTTTATTCTCTGAGAGTCACTTTCAGCAACAAACAAATCCCCGGCGGATCCGAAGGCGATGCTCTGTGGCATGACAAGCGTGGCGTACGTGGCGAGCTCGACGTCGACGCCAGTTATCGGAGACGGGCAATGAAGCGGTCTGCCAGCGATCACCTTCACCCTTCCATCCGGAGCCATTTGTAGAATCATGTGATCGTCAATGATGTGCAGGCTGTTGTCTAAGGGGTTGATGGCGAGTTCCGTCGGCCAACGCAGGTGAACTTCTTCGACACTGAGTGTACCTTCACAGGGTATCGGTTTCCAGTGAGCTCTGTGCATGTGGTTGCCGATGATAGTGGTGATGATGCCGTCTCTGTCGACCATCCGAATGTTAGTACCGTCTGCGAAGTAAAGTATGTTGTCTATGGACACCGCCACGCCTTTGGGGTATGCTAATTTGGCATCTCTTGCCAAAGCACCGTCTCCGCAATGTGCTTCGTCGCCGGGCAGGCAGCGTTCCCCTGAACCGACGATCGTTTCCCAATTGTGTTCGGGGTCGGAGAAGTCTTCGGTGTTTCGTACTCGAATGATCTGGTGGGATTCGGGGTCTGAGATGTACAAGGTTCCATCCAGAGGTGATAACGCCATGTGGTACCGGTACGATACTCGTGTGGCACTGAAACAGAAACAGGAATCATTCGTATCACCGCACAAATACTATCTGATGTTACATATTTTATTATACGAGATGTTTATCAGAAAGATTTATTAAGTTTATAGTTAAGTGTTATTTTAAAAGTTAAAACGTTTCTGACCCTGTGTACTTATTTGGTTTGGTTCACATAGTAGACAGTTAGTTTGTTTAAAGATAAACAATAACTAAATGACTATTACGTTTGTTTGATGTTACGTTTGACTGAAGCGTGGAATTAACGTAAAAACACAACCATTCGACATAAATTTAATCCACATTGTACTCAACGGTAAAAAATTATTAAAATCGTTTCATTTAATGAGCTATAATAGTAAATTAAGTATAAAATGCACGTATGTATTTATATTAAGATTAATATAATTAAGAAAATTCAAAACGCAGCGCATTGTACATACATATTCTCTTACTTCACTTCAATTTAAACTAAGTATTGTTAGAATTTAGTGATGAAAGAAGATTTGTATTGCACTACGAACTTTTGAATTCCCTCTCGAATATTAATTGAACTTGTCTCGAAAAGTTTCTTCGATAATTAAATAATTAAATCTGTCTGTATTTTGTTCGAAAACAAAACATCAATTTAATTAAGAATACTAAAGAAAAAACATTTAAATAAAATATGCTAGATGAATCGTTGTGCACTATAAATATGTCCCGCGTGAATGAGTCTCCGTGGCTGAAATTATGGAGGGCATTATTAAAAAAAATACTTGGTAACTTACTTTAACTTTACCAAAGTCCGCACAGTGCCATCCGCGTTGATCTTTCTAACGAGATTAAAGTCTCCAACGAAGATAGCACCATCGGGTGCAGCAGCGAGTGCCACGGGTGCCAGCAGCCGTTGCTTGGCCGCCACTCCGGAGCACTTATCACCACACTCCAGCTCCCTCTGGCGACCGTCTCCCATCGTCGTGATGATCACCCGAGGTTTGTGCTTCAAGTACACGTTTGTTCCATCCCCTTGTTGAAGGATTCCTGGAAATTAATATTCATTGTTATTAACATCACGCTCCCAAAAACCGATAGAGATAACTTCTGATTCAAATTTCTGCCTTGTGCAGGTTAATAATGTGTAAGTCAAATTATTATAAACACAATTTATTATTACACAAACTTGAGCAACAAATAAATTCACAATTAACAAACACAAACGTACTGACATAATTAAACTCGTACGTATTAATTAAAGATAAATCTGTTCATCTATTTTGGGTTTGTAACTAAATGTTAAACGAAATCGACCTAGTGTTTCAACCGTATTAATTCACAAAGCTGTAGATACGCGACGTCGCTAAATATATCGATGTCAATGAAGAGGTTCAGCGATTCGATCACTTAACAGATTACATGGCTTCGTACTTAGCGTTGTCAAAACACATTCACTACACTGGAGACCTTCAAATTTGCAAATAGATATCAGAGCATATACCCGTTCATTTTGTTAATGTGTATACACAAAAGTACCTATTTACTGAGATTTGAGGATACCTCAGTTATTTGGAACTGGAAGTACCTAATAAATAATCTAAATGAATTGAAGATTTGAAACCATTAGAACTCTATGTAGATTATTATAATAAAGTAGATCGAATATAAAGTCACAAAATGTATTGATTACCGCACCGGCCGTACGACGAATTTGAGAAAATATATAGGTATTTTTTACTAAGTATTATTAATTTCCCCACGAAGTCAACACAAAATGCACTTGTCAGATAAGAATCCAGATGATTGAAATCGACTTTGTTCTTTAGATGTTTCACCAGTATTGTATGTACAACAAAAATAAATTCTACTCTGAAAAAAATACTCCAAAATATTTATAGCACTCACCTTCATGGAAATTGTATCTGTGATGTATATCTAAGTTCCATCCACCGACATCAGAAATGCTCATATCTTGGCCGCTCAGCTTTGTGGTCTGCGCGTTCCAAATGATATCCTTGCAATCCGTGTATTGGTAACCAACTTTGACCAGCGCGGTGGTGACCCCGTACACTCTCTGCTTGTACACGTTAAGTCTGTTCCATGGATAGGTGAACTTGATGTCCGGGTCCGCTTCAAAGGTCTTCTTGAACAGTATGCCTTCGATCGTGATCCGAAGATGGATAAGTGCGAGGGTCGGTGGAATCTTTTCAGGAGTCAGCTGTAGTTGGATGGTGGACACGTATCCAGCTGCTCTGGAGCTGTGGTACACGAGGTGGAGCCCAGTGCCCGGGATTTCGAGACTTTCTTGTATGACCTGTGGTATTTCAAATATGTGTAAATACAGTGTATGCAAAATACGAAATAATTAAAAAAATACGGACGTCAAAATTTCTATCCTCGTCACAGGCCAGTAATGAAAGTAACCTTAAAAAGATATCGGGAAAATAATATAAGAAAATTTCGGTAGAAGTCACGTCTGTACGGGACACGGATTGCGTAAGCAGTAGTAAGGACGACTTGCACTTGGCCGGTTTTTTAATTAGAGAAACCAATTAGGGACGAGTACTAGACTAATTAATTAATCTTGATTAGTAGTTGTTCGAAGGGCTACCCTCATCACTTGTTCAGGTCACTAGAAACATTAGACTGAATCTATTGCTGCTCTGTGCTGTTGTACATTTTCTGACAGTATATCTTTAAACGTAGCATCTTTAATGAATAAATAATGAGAATAAGTATTATACAGGGTAAAAGCGACATAAAAAAAAGTGATGCGAAAAAACAAACACTTTTTACTAACGAATGAAACATTCAATTAGTTCGGCAAACGTGTTTTTTTTATATGAATACTGGCGATGTATGGAAGCTACACCATATATATTTGGAGTCATTTAACTATTAATTTAATAATGACGTATAACAATAGATCTGTCCTGATTTAAGTAATATATTTTTTTATTAAAAATGTTCATTATATCTTCTTTTGGTGGCTTTGTTGGTGCCATTAACCTATAAAATATCCTAAAATATTTCATCAACGCTACCTGTGACTCGGCCAATATTGCGCTTTTATCAGGGCAGGCACCCTGGAATCCATGCTTCCACGTGGCGAGGACCACCGGCTTCATGGTGTCGTAGTCATGCGCTAGGCACGCCTGCGGAGGTCCCAGGGTCACCTTGTCGTCCATGGTCGTCATTAGAACCGTGTCGATGATCACCACCTGTAATAAACGTGTCATGGAGTTCTTAGCTTCTTTCTGTGAAGCGGTGGAGTTTTCGCGTATAGCATTATCTTCTTCCTCAATCTTATTTATTTGTTAGGTGCACAAAACACATAACAATCATGATTACATTAAAAGTAAATGATATACAGTTCAGATCTGGATCGTAACATAACACATAATATATGTGCACACAGCAAAATCAATATTGAAAGATCAAAAAGCTCTAACAACTAAAAAGTAATAAGGAACGCGGTTTCGATAGATGAATGAACAAACAGTATAAAACTTATTACGTTTGGATGTGTCAGACGCATCTACAGAAAGGACTGAGGCATTTAAACCAATACTTACATGGAGGTATAAATTTATTGAAGTGCTGTTCAAAAATATCTAGGATTTTGTTATTTTTTACTAAATCATTATACTGCCGAGCCATTCTTGTAAGGGGATTATAATACGAAATTTTGGAAAATATATAATTATATATAATTTAAGACAGCAATTCTGGTGAGTCAATGATGTTATGAATGATTTTGTATAAATAAACTGAATCAAAATATTTGCGTCTGGTTTTCAGTTTCTGGATGTTATACTTGCCAAGTCTGCCCTGATTATCCGATTGTGATCGACCTGGGCTATGAAGATAGTTAAGGATTCAGAGGAATTTTCTCTGAATGCGCTGAATTTCGTCAATGTGTACTTTATAGTTAGTGACCATATTCTAATGTACTTCTGACTAGGGAATAGAAAAGATTCAAGCTGCTTTGAAGTCTTCTGAATGGCTTTGTAGGTCTTAAAACAAATCCAAGGTGTTGATTGGCTTTGACAATAGCGCGAAATGAGAGTTTATCGTCAAAAATAATACCCAAGTCCTTTACAACATTTGATCGACTTGACCTTCAACATTTTAATCACAAGTTATTTTATTACGTTTGTTGGTAAACGATATAATAAAACATTTATTAATATTTAAGTACATGTCGTTAACTATACAAGCCGATACAGTATTTATATCCTGCTGAAGAGCAACACAATCTTCTAGTTTTGAAATCAATAAAAAAAAGTAAAAAACAAATCTTTAAGTCTTCAGATAAAAGGCAATTACAGGACAATTTATTAATCAAATTATTAAAAAATATAAAAAATAGGGGCCAATATAAAAAATATAAAAATACCGCAAGATGGGATTTCAGTTGCTGATTAATATCTTACGTAGAACAAAGCTTTCTGTAACCTCGTAATGCTTGATGTCACACTACGATCGTTATAAATTAAACTTTTCAACAGAGTATATTAACTATATGGTTAAAGATTGAAGGAAAATGTCTCGTTGATTAGGTGCATGAATTGAGCCGTTACTAATGTTACTATATAAGCCAGTGCTTATATTATAATAAATAGGTTAATTAACCTAGAAGCGATTGCTTGTTTGCATGTGCTTACAGTATAAACCTTTCATCGAAGTAAAACAACAGTTGAAACACCTGCTTATTAAAGAAAAATACAGGTGTAAATGACACGGCGAAGAAGCCGCTTACCAGTGATTTATTGAATCATTGGTAAGCGGTAAGCACATGATTTTGAGACCCTGGGTACAAAAATTTTCATCGAAAAATCCCAAAGTTGATTGGAAAATTGTAAATGTATTGAGATAGGAGTACCTACTTTAAAGTAACGTTCGCAGAGGTGGCAGCTCTACTAGATGATCGGACCAAATCCGCTCCGGCCTCAATTAGAATCTGCACGAGGCACAACACGAAGCCAAGAACAGGAGCGGTTGGAAGAGCATTGTTTAGTCAGGATTACGACGCAAGGAGGAGGAGGTTAACGTAACACTTCCACAATCTGTCGGCACATTCGCGAAAAACTAAAATTTTATTGAAACATTTTGGCACGCAGGGTCTTTCACCCATGTACTGGATTACTGGTTAGCGGCTACGCCACCATGTCTTTTACACCCTGAATACTTCAATCCAACACCATCTTTTCATGTACAAAAAAATACAAATTGTACAAACCTCATTCCAAGGCACGTGGACGACCTTCGTGGCTCTCTTAAAAGGTGCCCTCCCAAAGTTAAGGGACACCGCACCTCCTCCGTTCACCAGCAGATCGAACCAGCCGTCCTCCCTGGTCAGCGTGAACCCTTCCAGTGGCGTGTCGGTGGACACCCGGACTCCAACCAATCCCGTGCCAAGTAACGTGATCACACGACCTCGGATTACGGCTGCTCGGCTGCAAATGTCGCCAATACAACCATAAGTAACCACACAATGATGTTGATGTCTATCGGACCATTGGTTTTTCTTCCGATACATTCTGCTAAGAGATTATCATAAGGGTAACGGAATTTCTAAAGTGATCATGTCTGTCTACCGAAATCTACGGTCTTCTATTTAGTTGAAGGGTTGGGTGAAGTAATGAATTTTGCTAAGTATAATTCAAAACTATTCTGGTGTCTGTTGATCGTTGTATGATTTAAAAGTCTAATTCTAATTACTATCGAGACTACTATCATACATCATTTTCAAAGTGACTTCATTGATCTACTTACGCCATCAATAAAATTTTATTCATAAACATGTAAAACAAAAAGCGAACACAAATTCACAGGACACAATTTGTAGGTAGCTAAATACTACAATAATAGCACAACATGCAATACATAAGCACATAATATTGTATCAGGTTTTATATATAATAATATAAATATGTTGCCAATTTAATATATATGTTTATATTGTGGTATATATGTCAAAGAAAACACTAAGTCAAACCAATATGCTATGGTACATTCGATACACAGGTCTTACCTCGAGTTGAAGTGATTCCAAAACATACTGCGCAGCGTAAGAAAAATCGGGAGAAAGGATAGAGATAATTAAGTTTATTGTGTGTAATAATATTAATTTGGAAACAAATAAGCTTGAAAACGTTAGTAACGATATCGTCATAAGTAACGTCGCATGCAAGTCGACAGTCAACAGTTAGCGTCTTCACAAATAAATACATTTTGTTAATACATGAAAGAAAGAAAGCGTCGGTACACTCTCATAATGTAAATAAAACATGGGAATTGACTGGGGCACAACATTGCGTATTTTATATCAACATAACATACATATAACATAACATCACGCCCACCCACACTTCACCTATATGATTAGGATCCATGTGATAGGAGGTCTTCAATCACATTTCTAAACTCCGAGCTATTACTGAGAATTTCCTGACAGAAATATCTCAAATAACTTTTTACCCGACCCGGGGATCGAACCCGAGACCTCTCGGTTAGCAGCTGCAAATTTTACTGCTAGACCAACGAGGCAGTCTCTTATAGAATAAACCAAATATGTTAGCGTCATGTCCAATTAGGACGCAGTTATGAACTTAAGCCTAACAAATAACACCGAACATTGAATTTTTACCTTTCGTTGAAGTTTTCCTGCTTGGCATAATTTTGGAGGCTACCTTCGTCGATGATAAACTTCATTCGTTCAAAGAACGAGGCCGTGATGGCTGGCGGTTGTTTCCTAAGGAGGATGTCTGTGGGCTTGGGCGATGACACACAAAGCTGACTACCTTTGCAAACGGGATTCTGACAGCATTCTGGATCTTCACAATCAACGAGACCATCTAAACAAACACGAAACCAATGAGCAACATCTAAATCATTAGCGAGTTTTTTCAATAAAGATATATTCATGAAGTAAAAGAATACCTTTGTCGTTATCTTTGCCATCATCACATATTTGTTCTTTGAGTGTGGTGCAGTCTGGTCCGTCCCAGCCATCGAAGCATTTACACGACCATTGTCCATCGTTGGCGGCCACCTTACACTGGCCATGGCCTGCGCATCCCCTCGGACATCCTTCGAGCGTACAGTGCCGGCCGTTCCAACCAGACACGCAGAGACAAGTTCCGTTTTTGCATTGGCCGTGATCACTGCACCGCGCGTCACAAAGCTTCGACGTGCAGTATTCACCAGTCCATCCAGAATCGCAAACGCACGACTCACCGACGCATCGGCCGTGAATACCGCAATCCAGATCGCATATTTCTGTAAATTGTGCATTATCATATCGACGATCGGAAAGGAAAAACACATTAAACAATATTTAGAAAATTGTTCAGCAAAACTGTTTAACGTTTTTATTTCAAGAAAGCATTAGAACTTATATATTTATTGATGTATTAGATATTTATTGATGAAAACATAAAAACTTGCCTTTCGAACAGTCTTCACCGGACCACCTCGAGTGGCAATTGCAGGTTTGAGTGTCAACATCAAACGTGCCATGTCCAGTACAATCCGGTAAGCATTGTAAAGCATCTTTATCCATAGTTCCACAGTCGAGTCCTTTCCAACCCTTCTTGCAAATACACGATCCTTCAATGCAGAAACCGTGGCCTGAACAAGACGGATGAGGGCAGTCGGCATCGCCACAAAACTTTCCCTTGTACCCTCGGACACACGAACATTTTCCGTTGACACAATGTCCGTGGCCGTTACAATCAGGCACTTCGCATTCGTCGTGCCTTAAAGAGCATTCCTTGCCTTTCCACCCAGGGTTGCATTGACATTCGCCGTTAATATACTCACCTCGTTGACTACATAACACTGGGCACACACCTAAAATACGAATGTAATGTTATTATGACCATAAACATTTGTAGAGAATATATTTGAATGAATTGTATATAATAATATATAAAACGTACTTTTACTGCAATCATCTCCACCAAAACCTGCTTGGCATTGACAATGACCCATCAGACATTCGCCTTTTCCTGAGCAGCCGTTCGGACAGTTATGCGTCATTTCATCAGCGAGTATTGCAACTAGAGATATTTCTTGTGGATCACCGTCATCATTGTACAAGGACAAGAACCAATGACCTTGTTCCATGTAGTGCGTTACTTCCTTTTTGATTGACGGCTTTAAATGAAAATGCTGCATTAAACACAAATGTTTGGTAAATCGTTTTGTTTCGACATTATAAATATGAAGTTTGTACATAGCCAAGTAATTGTTAAGCGATAAAGAATATTCGTATTCTAATATATACGTACATGTGATGTCCTTGTTGTTCTTGCCTTGAATCCACTTAAGACTTCAAGGATATGGTATTGCGTGTGGGTAGGTAACGCGTTTCTCCTAGCGTATACGCCTATAGAAGCGCCTCGAGGTATCATGTAGTCAAATTTGACATAACTTGCTTGTGTCTGATAGAATTGCATATTCCAATAGCTATATGGAGGGATTTCATTTGATAATTTTTCACCTAAAGTAATTTGTTTAAACGTCGTTCCATCTGGTGGAAATGTTTGCGCTGGGAACGTCCGCGCACCTATAACATAAATGTATATTAGTTTCGAATATAAATGTATAATAAATAATTTCATTTCAGTCATGCGATAATGTGATGAATATTTACTTCTAGAGGTTACACTACTACTAAAGTACTAATCCCCTTAAATTGTTAAGAAAAGCTCGTGCAATGAAAAAAGATTATGCGAACAACTTTGCCATAATTATAATGAAGCATGCATGTTAGTACATTAGACACAGTATTGTAGAGAGCTGCCGACACCCTAAGCCGTGACGTGATGGTTTTGGTGAAAGTTAGTAAGTTATCACTGGTATTATTGCAGTTCTGTGACCTCACCTTCCAGAATAAGAATGGGTGGAGGTTCTATTTTTGGACAAACCAATTTTGGTAACTCAGTTGTAGATAATATGGTTGGTGATTCAGTTTGAATCGTTGAATCAGTAGTAGATTCTACACCGAACGTAGTAAAAGTACTTTCACTTAAGGATACAGTTGTTTCAGTGGTAGGCTCGGTATCTGTCGAACTTTCTATTTCCGAAGTAACTATTGTTTCTGTCACAGATTCAGTTGATAATTGTGTGGAATCGTATACTGTGGGGTCTATCGTTGGGCTACTGGTTGTGGATGCATCAGATTTGGCAAATGCGGTGGTAGCTTCATAGTCATCATATACTTCATCAGTGGTATTGGTCACACACGCAGGGCAAGAACATTCACAACTACCGCCCTGCCAGTCAATCTCCTCTTTAGTAGACTTGTCGACCGTGGACCCTTCTAAAGTGACAGGCCTATTAAAATTCGTAGGATAAGTTGGTTCTGCATCCACAGGAGTGATCTTAACAGATGGTATTTCATTGCCATCTCCAAATGTGGGGACTGTTAAAGTGAGTGAATAAAGAGGTTTATATGAAGCATTTTCAGCGTTATCCGTTGATATTGTCAGATTAATTAATACATGTTTAGGGTTAGGAGCATCAGGATTTTTTGTATCAGCAGTATTTACAGCTGAACCATCATCACCCGTTGTCTCAGTTGGAGCAGTTGAAGTTATAATGTTATTTTTAGTATTAGTTAACGTCGGAACTGTAACATGCTCACTCTGAGTCGTAAACTGATTTGCAGTAGTAAGTAGCCCTTGCGATGTGGTCGTAGGGTTCAAAGTTGTGGGTACTTCTTTATCTGATTTAAATATGGGCTCTTCAGAAGTAAGTTTTCTAGTACCAGGTGATCCGGTAGTCGTAATTGGCGGAGAAGTCAATATATGGGATGTGGTTGGTTCTGCCATAATTTTTGTACCTGTAGTTTCACTCTCATAATGAAACTTTTCCAAATTTTCTTCTGATTCAGACTGGCCATTTGAGTTTATATGCAGGATTTCTTTGACCTGATCCAGTTGAGATTGAAATTTATAAAACTGAAGTTTTTCGATACCATACGACCGTATCGATGGGAAGGCATCAGCTTGCATATCCTCAGGGACGTAAGCTACCTCATCTTTAAAAGGTTTCGGTACAGATATTATGTTTTCATTTATTTCGAGTGGTGGTGGTACATCTGCACTTTTTATTTCGTACTTATGAAATGATTTTGTCCTAACGTCTTCGGTAGATATTGCTTTAGAAGATAGTGAGTCCGTTGTGGGGTCCACTGTCGGTTTGCTACTCGTTGATGTTCCAGGGTTGTTATTTGTTGTTAGATCACCAGTATTAACATTTATAAGGTTATCGACAATAGAAACATAAGCAGTGTTAGACCCGTCGCTCTTGTCCTCGTCTTGTTGAGTGGTGATTTCCGCTGAATCCACACCATGCACTAAGCTAACAGTGTTCAAAATAGGCGTAGTTATTTCATGCATATTTACAGGTTTAGAAGAATCTTCAGAAGAAACAGATTGTGATATAGAAGAAGCATGCCCATCTACTACATCTACACTTCTACGTGGGCGAGAGTGGCGTTCCTCTTTACCTGTGCCGATGGTTGGCTGATGCGGCTTTGAGATGGACTTATTTACAAACTCCAGTGATGTAGTCTTGGATGCTGAAAATGCATCCGAGGGCTCACCGATTACGACCGCACAGGATTTGGGGTTTTGATACGTCCAGTTGACGAAATATGATGCTGCAAACAGACTTATGATAAGTATTTGTATAAAACCTTGAATGGTTTCGATAAGATACATTAGAATAACACTTAAATCCAGCAGTATGAAATTTAAAATATATAGAAAATAGTCTACTGCACTTAAGAATAGTGAATGACTTACCTGTCATATATGAACCAACAGCTAATAAGAGAATGAACAGTATTATAAATACTATTCCTGTACACTTCCAAGAACATCTTGAAGATAGGCCTTTTCTAAAGTGGAACCGTGAACCAGTGGGTGGGAAATTTGTTGCACGGAGGTTGTTCCGAACCGGGAGTACAGGGACTGGGGTGCTAAAGGTCGGGTGAGGTCGGTCAGACCTGTCCATCCTTTCTAACGTACTCTTCTCTGGTTTACCGGGACTACTACACGATGAATTTGATTTGTAGTCCATAGACGGATTCTTTTGGATATCCCCTGAAAAGTTTAAAAGGGTGAGTATACAATTAGAATATTAGCCTTGGAATGAACAAAGCCATGACTAGCTAAATGTGTTAGAGCGTAATTAATTTTCATTTGGCAATATCCTCCCCTTGACCATTCATTACAGCGTTTAGTGGGAGAGGTCCGCACACAATAGTGTAGAATTATCAGCCGTTTGGATTTCAAAGAATTATTTCTGTTAAAGTTAGATATAAGGTTTATCGTAAAAGTAAATTAGTTAATTTGCCAGAAAAATGTTTGTGATCCACCGATGTTTTTTTTATAGTGGCTTTGTTTCTAGGTGGATTTTTGATATATTGTGATAAGTAAGATAAAAGCTTTTTATTAATGACCAAGCCTGTAGCTGTGCCTGTAGATCAATGACTTATACTTTTCACGTTGAAGTTTGTCATGTTTTGAGTTCAAATTAGTTTATTTTCTTTCTTTCTGTGTTCATAAAATGTGAAAACTTTTTGAAAGTTGGAGAATTTTCGCACGAAACTTTTATGCGGGAGAGATAAAGTGTAAAGCAAGTAAATACAAGAGAAGAGTAAAGACTTACATTCACCAGAGGGTACATAGAAGTTGCCGGAGGGCGTCCTCACGAGGCACGAGGGTTCGAAGTCAGCCAGGTCGACGGGGTTGCCCGTGATGCGGCCGTTTATTCGAGACATGGTGGGGTTACGCGGGGGTACATCAGGGGGTAACCGGGATCCTTCTAGTAAGTGTCCTGCAGAAGAAAAAGCCGTTAATAAGGTACATCTAGTTATTATATATTTATAATATAGGAACAGGAGAAGATAATGAAATCAGTATGTGACATATGTATATTGTCTGTATTTGATACATAAGTTACATTAACTAAGGTGAAAAGTAATATTTAATGAACTATACTTTATTAATAACTGTTACAGTAACAGTTATTAAAAATAAAGAGATCCCGGATATTTTAGCCACCTGCATTATTCTGTATTCATTTAGTTATTTCTATATACACAAAAGCCAGTTTATACATAAAAGACAGCAAAAGTTAAAACGAGAGTTAAGTTAATCTAATGTAACGTAGAATCTCTCGTTCGAAAGGCCACAAAATAGCTCAGTAATCTCAGTATAGAATTAGGTACTCTCTTTGAGAAAATTCGATTAACTAACGAAGCATTGCTCGATCTTTAGTACCAATAATCTGTTATCAAATGGCGTTATTTGTAAAGTTAAAGGCTTTTACAAAATTAATCAGCATGCTCCAGCGGTCGTGGCGAAGGCATTAGCACAGGGAAAAATTTAATTAATTCCATCCACGAAAATTTACAAGTTGAAATTCAATTAGGGGCGAATATTGCTCACCGTAATGGCTCGTAAACAAATAACCGTGGATAGGCTCATGCAAATGGATCAAAGATCGCGTGTTTCGGCTGTTCTTTATAAGGAAAATATATTAGATCGGGAGCTATCGGTGTAACCGCGGGTGCGGCGTGGTGCGGCGCCCGCGGACTCTCCCATCGCTAATATAAGCTAATGGAAAATCGAAGTATTATCTGACGGCGCGCCACCCTCCACGCCTCTTATCCTTCACCAATTTTAAGGATTCCTTCGAGCGTTAATTAATTTATTGTACCACCCGATGTAGCCGCAAGAAAACTCAATTAATTTTAAAAGGGTTTTTGTGTTGTTTTTTTCGCGATCGATCTCCCCCCGTCCACGATAACCGAAATGAAAACTTCTCGACAATATCGCCAGCCGCCTTTCGTGGTCGAGTCCTTTGATACCATTATTTTGGTAGCAATTAATTCCTAATGAGTTTTATAAGAGTCTGCTACATACTATATGTCGACTATTGGACTATTGGAGTCCTTTGGTGTAGTAAAGTGACGACTATATCGTCACTTTACTACACCAAAGGACTCCAATACCACAGAATAAGAATACAACCAATACTAATATAAAAACGAAACGCAACTGTCAAGCGTTGTGGACGCAAAATAAAATATTTTTTTGGAAAATTCATAATAATTACTTTAAATAGTCTACAAAACAGGAAAACATTGCCTTTAATAAGTTTTAAATCAGGAAAGTGAACGGCTTTACTATCTTGAACCGGCTCGACTGTCCCGTATATTTTTAATGTGTGGGGACGAATTGTTCAACCTGTAAAGTGTAGGGCACCGTGACAGCGGTGCCCAGTGACTTCTAAACAACAACAACTAACAAGATAACTGCAATTCTTTTGAGATCATAAACCAATATTCGTCTAATATTTTAATTCTGGTGGCACATGACAAATAGAACAGGACGCTGACGCCCCCGCTGCCTTGACGACCCAGTTGCCTCGCGACGCGATTTTATTGACGGCTGTCACGTTGCTTTTTTATAATGTGTTTTATGTAAATATGTAAATAATGAACCGTAGATGTATTAATAAGTGTAAATAACAATCATTTATGAGTTTGGATAGTGGTAGTGGAGATGCGGACTTTACGGGCACGTCCCGCAAGGATCTGGTGCGGTGCCCGCTTTGTTCCCAGGCCCGTTTTTTTAAAGGTGAGCACGGTTTAAAAATTCATAATGGTTTGAAACACAAATCTCAAAATGTACCTCCGGCTCTAACAACAACTCCCATAACAATAAATAATTCTATAACACCTTTCTGGCAAAAAATAGCAAAATTAAAAAACACAATACCGATACTCAAACGAATTCCGCGTGGGGCGAGACCTTCAGTGGCACAAAACTTATCGCACTGCATAGGTCTTGTCGTCCGAGAGAATTCTACAACGGCTTGGGAACAACTTCTCACCTTTCCTTATAGAATTCTTCATGTAAAAACAGATCCTATTTCTTGTAAAAAAAGTTTGACCGCACAAATTAAAGATAATTGCCACATTACGACCCAAAATTTTGATAATAATCCAGCCAGTTTTAAACAGAACTCAATATTCCATCAGGTAGAGAGTAAATTAAGGGAAGGTGATATTCGGGGCGCCTCAAGACTACTATTTAGTAGCGATATAGTGGCGCCTTGTTCTGCAGAAACACTCTCTGATCTGCAGAGCAAGCACCCTGCACCAGTTGATGACCTCTCTTTTCCCGATGGACCCGACTCTAACATAAATATCTTATCTGTTTCAGCCAAGGAAGTTTCCTCAGCTGTCTGCTCCTTCCAGAGTGGCTCTGCCGGCGGTCTCGATGGGCTAACCCCACAGCATTTAAAAGATCTTTTAAGCTCGGGCGCCGGTGAAGCTGGTGATACCCTCTTGAAGGAGTTGACAGCTCTAACTAACCTTATGCTCTCCGGCAATGTGAACGAATGCATCATCGATGTTTTATACGGCGCTAACTTGTGCGCTTTGCGCAAGAAGGACGGTGGCATTCGTCCCATTGCCGTAGGGTGTACATACAGACGTATGGCAGCCAAAGTGTGCTGCAACCATTATCGTCAAGAATTATCGACTACATTCCAGCCCCTCCAACTCGGGTTCGGATCAAAGGGGGGGGCTGTGAGGCTGCCATACACGCCTTGTCCACTTACCTTGGCTGCGACAAAGGCGAGGTCATCTTAAAGGTAGATGTGAAAAACGCCTTCAACTCAGTGAATAGGGACACTCTGCTGACACAAGCAAAATTAGAAACACCTAAAATTTTCAGTTTTCTTTGGCAATGTTATAGACATCCATCAAAATTGCTTTATAAGGAAAATCTTTTGGAATCATCAGTAGGCTGTCAGCAGGGTGACCCTCTCGGACCTGTTCTTTTTAGTCTTGCTGTTAACCCCATTATTCGGCAACTAAATTCAAAATTAAATATGTGGTATTTAGACGATGGAACCCTGGGAGGTGACGCAGAAACAGTACTTCAAGATTTGGCAACTTTAAAAAATAAATTTAAAGCTATAGGTTTGGAACTAAATTCTAGTAAATGTGAAATTTTTTTAAGTGATAAAATAGACAAGCTTTCGGTTTTACCTAAATTTTATTCTTTGACACCTAACATAAAAATTATAGAAAAAAGTTCTTTTCGCCTCCTTGGGTCCCCAATCCTTGAAGAAGGTTTTCATAATTTCATAGAGGAAAAAATTCAAAATTTCAGTGAAGTTTCTGACCGGCTACTACAAATTAATATGCATTCGGCCTACACAATTATCAGGTATTGTCTTTTCGTCCCTAAATTCACACACGCCCTCAGATCAACCCCTTTTTGGAAAAATTTAGCACTTTTAGGACAATTGGATGAAATTATTCGTAGCACTTTATGCAAAATTTTTAATATAGCTTTGAACGACCGGACGTGGCAACAGGCGAGCTTACCAGTTCGCTTGGGCGGCCTCGGCGTTCGAAAGATATCTGACATTAGTTTACCGGCGTTTCTGTCCTCGGTGTGCAGCACCGAAGAATTAACCAGGAAAATTTTATCTCCTACACTGGTTAATTCGGAAGTGCTGTACAAATCCGACGCACAGAACGCCTGGCTTTTAACCTGTCCGAGCACTGACTTGCCGACCAACCCATTCTCCCAGAGGCAGTGGGATGGGCCGCTCTGCTGTAATGTTAGAAAGTATCTCATTGATACTACTACCAATGAGGCTGAGCGTGCTCGTTTGCTGGCTGTGGGTGAATGGGAGTCAGGAGCGTGGCTTCATGCACTTCCATCACCTAACATAGGTACCATGTTGGATGACCGTACCTTCCGCATCGCCACCTGCCTTCGCTTGGGTGTTCCATGCGTTTCTCCGCATCAGTGTCGGTGTGGTGAAGCTGTCGATCGCCTCGGGCACCATGGCCTTTCGTGCAGCAGGAGTGCTGGCCGCATGCCGCGGCACTCTTACCTTAACGACATTATCCGTCGTGCTTTGTCTACCGCCGGCGTGCCTGCCGTGCTCGAACCAAACGGCTTGTCACGGGACGATGGGAAGAGACCGGATGGTATGTCGTTACTGCCTTGGAAGATGGGTAGGCCCTTGGTGTGGGACGCAACCTGCGTCGACACCCTCGCGCCATCACATCTTCCAAATACGGCGGCCTGCGCCGGCACTGCTGCTGCCTCTGCAGAAACCCTCAAGCGGCGCAAGTATAGTAATCTTGTTGGAGATTACATATTTGAGCCGTTTGGGGTTGAGACGCTGGGGTCATGGGGCCCGAGTGCCCATTCTCTTTTTAAAGAGATATCAAAACGACTGATCGACACTTCACGTGATCAGAAGGCTGGTTTTTACTTTGCTCAAAGGCTGAGCATAGCAATTCAACGCGGCAATGCCGCCAGCCTTCTGGGCACGTCACCCGCATTTGACATTGATGCGGAAGTATTTTTTGATGCATAACTTTTAAAATTTTTTAGTTCTATTTTTTTTACAGCTGTACATAGTTAGGTATTTAATTTTGTTTTTTTTGATTAAGTTTAATATTTAAATGTACATAATATGTTTGAAAATGAATAAAAATTATAATATATATACTAATATAATATTTATTGATTTCCTAGATTAATTGACTTTCCTATTTCTTCAAATAAGTTATGTGCAGATACATATTATAAATAATTGAAGATGCAAGTCATAGGCAAACATATTTTAAAGGTCAGTTTTACAACCAATGTAATGAATTTGCCATGACCGTGCTATACCTACATATTTATATTAAATACCCGTCAAATTTGTACACCTGTTAACCACATGCCGTTACGTGTTAAAGAATCGATCGCGGTAATCAGCTGTAATCACAATATAAAAGGAGGTGATTTGTCAGAGTCCCGGAGTGTAGGGAGTAATGCGTCTAGTGGAGCGGCGCGACCGGTCCATCCATCGCGCCCCCGCCGCAACCAATGAAAAAACTAAATCACCAAATCCCTTACCTAATTTAGGAGGACAAGCATAGTCATTAATACACACGTCAGTCGTCCTGCTACTACAAAATGTGGCCCATTTATATCCCGTCTCGGGGCCTGGGAATTATGGTAATCGGACGAGTCGTGTCCTTTGTCTATAATGGCTGGTAATTACCGACGCACCTCCGGGGGTACTTCGTCTACTGAGGGCCCCATCGAAGCCACGGCTCGCAGAATTCGACACTCGTTACGCGAATCGTCTCAACTTTAAAAAGGGAACCCGATTTTGAATGCCATCAAGGGATTTGTCACAGCGCGCACAGAACACACACCTTTATTCCTTTTTTACTTTTTCAAGAATTGCCCCCCACACTGTCGCACTCATTGCTCCTTTTGGATTTGTTTACACGAAGGATATCGGGATTTTTTACTACCAACCCAGACTTTTCGACGCTCGCTTTTACTATCCCATATTATTTATTGAGACTACACTATGCATAAAACTGAATAACAATCAGATAGAGGCCAGTATCCATATTCCGGTTCGTTTATTTTTATATTTTTCGAGCCATCTGGCATCCGATCTCCTATTTTCCGTTTAGGATCCGTATTTTCTACTGAAGAAATCCAAAGCTCGCTTACTTATTGGAAGATAAAGGGGGTGTGTTTCGGCTCATTTGCGGCCGAGCTCGGCCCGAACAAACGTGATTTCTTATTGGAAACGGAAAAAACAGACCGACTTGTAATAGAGTAACTGCGGCTTATCCACCGCAGAGCTTTGTACGGCCGATGCGATGAGCCTCAGGCGGAGTCCATTACTCCTTGAGAGATCAACCTTTGCGCGTCTCATCTTGTTTGTATTACAGGAGGAAATAATGGAACTTTGTGACGAAAGAAACAGCTTTTGGCGCACGTGTTGGCAGCCAAACGCAAACTGTCAAGTATATATCTCGGCAGGTAGTTTCATAACCCGCGACGTTGATGTATGAGACGTAAAGCACATTCGGGTGAGACGTACCGATAGAAACGAGATACATTTGGGCAATCTCTGAGCCAAGAGACGCGCCGGCAACACGTGCTCACAATCTTAAACTCGTTACAGGAACATTCCAGAAGCAATTTAGAATTTACCCCTTAATCTTGATCCTAACTGGAATTGAGAACATTCGTACGACAGTCCTTATTTATGCAGATTAATATCGCAGTAATATGCAAATATGTATGTATTGGACGTTGCAGTACTTGCTAAAAACACTTAAGCCGCAGTGTGCCGTACGTTTTCGGTGCCGATTCCCCAATTTCGATTTTAAATTTAGCACCAAAGTTGGTCCCGTGCAATATTTATATGAGATCGCGGCGCTGCGATTTATAGTTGGGAAACAATCGGGAACTTGGTCCGGCGTCGTCGTGACTTCGTTTTAATTAGTACCCATTCATCGTCGAACAATCGGGTGCTCGAACAAATCCATTATCGGGAACTTTTAGATAGTCGAAAGAGGTGTATTCAAAGTTTTGCGATTGCGAAGGGCTCCAGCACGAGCTCTGTTCTAGACCCTACATTCTCATGGCCGGGATTGTCTGCTCACAATTCGTGTCTATTGTGTCGTGGAAGCTCACTCTTCAATGGATTCCTTTCAAATATATTTTTATTAATACGGTATTGGTATTTCTTATAATTTCCTTTTCGTGCTCGATATCACAAAGTTTAGCCAGCATTATCGAAAAATTCGTCGGCATCAACGAAATTCAGCAGCGGAGGAAAGTAAGGGCGCTATCTCCCCGGGAGCTGCCGGGAGCCGGGACAAGTGGAACGCTTGCGTAATGACATTACGCGTACATTTTAATCGATGCTTTACGGTTGGCCGGAGCTCAATGTTGTATACATAAGTTTATCTCTTTAGTACATAGGCGGATTCGTTCTATTAAAATTGATTGATTGACTGGCGGTAATGTTTATACAATATAATTTAAGTACTTATAGGTTACATGCGTGATATAATGATTGGGGCTCGGCTTGTGCGTGTTGGTCGGTAGCCAGGCTAAGACGGCGAGTGGCGACGAATGTAAATGAATAGCACGGGTAATGTATCATGTCAAGACTTGGCGGCCGGCTGCCACGCTGATAAGATTACCAGACAAAGGAAGTCCACCCATATCACTACCAGCGAGACCGCTAAATGCGAACCTTCATTTACTACCGCTGCGCTGACGAAACAAATCTCAATTTTAGAACATAAGCTTTAGAGTCCACATTGTCTTGTGCGGTCTTTATTAGTGTCCCGACGTCAACGTCTGCTTCGTTAAAGGACACTCAGCTTTATTTATGTTGACATACTGGCAATGTTGCCTTATTTGTTGTTGACTATTCCTATTGTTAGGATTAGGATTTGAATCGTACGGCTTCATGAATAGAGTCGAGATTGGGTGTTAAGGTTTCGATTATATATACTGCTGCCGAGGAAATTTGAGTTCTTTTCAAAATGGTTTAGGGTTTGTTTTTCTATTTATCGGGTTGGTAGAGTGAGGTTAGGCGGGTGGTTTCCGGACGACGATAAGGAGACGATGTTGCTAAGTCGGCCCGTCACGCGACCTGTCCACTAATTTATGTTGCGCTGATTTTGTGATATAAGAACCAGTAGACGGAACCCTTCTCTACGGCTCTAGCCGAGGTCGCGGTAAAGCTTTTTTATGGCCACTTATGTAAATCTATTGTCTAGCAAACATCCGTAGAACAAAGTTACTTTCAGAACGTTCATTTACATGAAACTCATTACTATTGATGAACGCACCAAATAAACACGAAGTGACTATTTAAAAAGGAATTGATGTTGAAAAAACTAATTTAAGTTTGTTTTATAAAGAAATAAAAACACAAAAGAGTCAACTTTAAATTACTTACTCCATAGGTTTAAAATTTTATAAAAGAGCTTTGAAAAGTAATTTTGAAATGGTGCAGAGCTGTAGTTTGATCAACCGGCTTGATTATACTCCAGCGTTAGAGCTCGTTAGGGGCTTCCGAGCGAGCCTTCATTAGAGTTTACAAGTAAATAGAGAAAAATAGAGTGTCCGAGAGCTCGCGTTACCGACACTTACCGACCGACGACGCGACCGAGCATTCCCTTCGCGCCGACTAACTAACCTTACAGCAATATGCAACGCCACCATTAATCTCACTATCTCATTGTACATATTTCTTTGTCTAAATCCATTAAATTAATTACATCCATTTGGGGATCCGACTCCGTATTTATTAGGCTCGTTATCATTCATTGAATCTTTCGATAGACGAGTACTCGGTAAATTGGAAGAAATGCCGAGACGCCGTGATAGATGTTCTACTTACACGTAAATGGGGGGCCAAATTAGCTGTCTACCGAAGAATGCAGTTACTGGCGTGACGGATACCCGTCGATGGATCGCGATCGCGGAGACCGCGCGACCAAGATTCATAGGTGTCATCGAGGCCGTTTAGAAGGGTGTTTAAATTGGGAAATTCCTGGCGATAATACACGAGGTGCGAAGTCGCAGGACGTCCGTGTCGGCGGCGTAGCTCGTTACGGCATCGGAGGAGACGGGGCGCGTCTTTTGTTTCGGGCGCCGCCGCGGGCGAGGAATGTTTATTAGCGTCGGACAATGGGCTGCTCCGCGCGGACGTTTGATTGCAGCGCAGCCGTCAGATGTCCGATAACCGGCAGCGGCTCGACTTCATTAACCTTTACCCGTCCGCAGAGGCATTAATTACGCCTAATAGAAACAAACAAAACGAAACTCCGACAGATAAATGGGCCGAGATAGTTATTTAATTGTCTTATCTGAGGAGCGGGCGTCGGGACGTCTCCGGGCTTGGAATAATGCAGATTCATTTGCCGTTTACGTCTTAACTTTTGTCAAAAGTTTCCATTTACCGATCCCTCTTTCCGCTAATGAACGATTCAAACGAGATTGGGTGTTGTGAATTAATGTTTTGTGTAATTGCTTGCGTACGATTGTGTAATTTGAAGCGCGTAATCAATGGTAGAAGATAACAACTTCGCTGTTCCATGCGGGTATGCAAATAACTCTGTTACCGAAGTGATTGTTGTTAATTTAACGGTAATGTATATCAGCATTTGAGAGTACAAATGCTGTTGCGACAGTATTAGCGGTCGTAGGATTTGAATCAATTACATCTGATTCTCTCTACATAATACACCAGAGCATATTGGAAGACGGCAGAGCTCAATTCTATAATACTCTTTAATTAATTTTTTAGGTGCCAAGCAAAGACATTTAAATTTTACACAATTAATATATTGCGTCTCTCACCGCGAGATCTCGGTTTCAATTCCCGGGTCGGGCAAAGTGTTATTTGTGAACTTTCCGTAAAGAAATTCAAAATAGCAGCACGGAGTTGGAATTGTGCCCGGTGGATGGTGATTCCCCTATCCCAGGGGACCTAAACATAACAGGTGAAATGTGGGTGTTGTACACCTCTGCCGCACCCTTATACGTGAAGTAATGTTATGATATAATGTGAATATAATTAATGCAGCTGAATCGAAACTATATGAGGTGCTTGTGAATATCAATAAACGTACCAAAAGACAAAATGCATCTGTGCCGCACTCCGACAGTAGTACTTGATGTTGCTTTGTGTTTCGCAACACTCGCGATCGATAGAGGTGTTAAAATAGCGCATTTTAGTACTGCATCACTTTTGCACCCCAACATTCGATGTTCGATTGGACGAACAATCACTTTTTATTCGACAGTTTTCCAAATATCCAATTAGTCACTCGATTGTTACTAAAAGGTAGAAACTAGAAAATTAAGCATCGTAATAGATTATTTAAGGTTCGTATACGAATTAATTAAATATTTCGTAGAAAGGATATATTGATAATAGCTTCAATAAAGAAAAGTAACAATATCAACATAACACTGAGTAGTAAATCTGTTATTCAACTGACACAATTTCGTTTACTGGCAACGTGTCAGTAAATACACACGGAATTCCTCAAACTGAATACCAAGTGTGATAACAGTGGAAGCCATTCATCCCTTGTGTAGGGGTGTACGCATATGTTATTTTGAATCGGCGTCGCAGTAACGGTCCAGTACGACGCCGGTCATATTTTCCGTCGCTACTTTTTCCGGAAGCGAGCATAGCCGCCGGCGAAACCTTGATAGAGATTGATGATGGCATCCCCGCACCCCACCCCGCTACCCTCGCGGGTCATTGAGCTTACCCGATTACACCGGGCCAGAGGGGATTCGCATATATCCAAATTACCCCCGTGATGGACGTTTCTTACCCAGATAACTATCCGCCGATAATCCCCTGGTACCTTATCGATATCACCATATATGTTTACTTGAATTTTAGTTTTGCGGCGGTGTGCTGTGATTGCCAATTCAATGAACTCAAAAATATGAAAGCTTTTAGTTTTATCGTCGCTAACAATATTTCTACCCCCACATAATAATAATTAAGAAAGCCCCCACTAATAAAATGTTCACTTTAATATAGTTCTAAAAGTATATAAATGAAAGTTTTAAACTATGGTTGGTATTTTAATATTTTGGGAGATTGCTATCCAAAATTATTAAAATTACATTTAGTGATAAAATCACGCTTTATTACCGAGGGTAAACTAAGACAAGGCTAGTTATGTGCTAATACTGGTGAAATTCATAATAACTGTTTTTTTGGTCAGTCTAAAATAAAACCATTTAGAATAGAGTGACACTTCTCGATGCGCTTTTAAAAAAAGTTGCACCACCCGCTATCTCGAAAGTTGAGCGGTATTCGACACCGACTGAGTGGTCGGTCCCCTCAGCCCCTCTATCCACAAGTGCCATTATCACTACGTACAAAAAGTGCGTTTTCTTTGCGTAATTGGCAAAGAGCCCTTCAGCGGTAAATTATCTGTAAAATTGTGCTTACGTCACGCGGTGCATCCGATATAAAATATTATAGCTTGCATCGAGCAGAGGGCTCTCAATTGCGGCAAAATCATATCGCGTATGAAATAAATCAGCTGTTCCGGTGCCTCGGGACGGATCGCGTTACACCCTCCATTTGTGGGTTATTTGCATTTCGATATAAAATGGCGGCCGCGTGGGATTTGACGTGACGTTGACAGGTGCGTGCGCTGTCATACTGCGATTTTGTTTTTGAACGGATCCGTCCAACTACTGACGGGAGTTTTAACATGTTTGGCACATTATTAAAATGTGATTTTGTTAATTAAGTTAATTTACACAATGTACTTCATTAGCATATTCAAGGCTTGTTATTTTAGTATATAACAAGCCTTGCCATCCTTAATGCTTTTAATTCGATCGGCTGACGATATCGCTTAGAATCACACCCAAGTGTCTGTGAAACTAAATGTGCTAAAACCACAATCATTTGTTATTCTTTTATGCTCTTTGAGCCTTTACCGTATAGACAATGTTTGACTCGTAGTAGGTCATAAAACTTTCATTTATAACTCGGAAGTAAATACACAAACTTAAATTTTAAACATTTATCTAAACCTGGTCATGAGACCAGGTTTAGATAAATGTTTAAAATTTAAGTTTACGCGAAACACGTGTTAGTATCTTATAATATATTTTATAGTTTATTCGATTCCACTGGAACTAGATTCCGTGGCCAAAGTGGATAAGGCGTTTAGTTAGTAGTTATTTGTAAGGTTCAAGCCCCACTGGAATTTAATTTTTCAACCGTAATATTGTATTATAAATGCCAAAATTTGCTTCAATGTTACAAGTATTTGAAAAATACGCCATCTATAATAACAGTACGAAGTTACTTAACCTAACCTGTTAGGAGAAAATATCTTAACAATTTGTCAATAGATGGCGTGCAGCCAATAAGGCGAGGTCTGTCATATATGACAGCTATGGGTTGACAGATTCGATTCCGCGGGGACTAGATTCCATGGTCGAAGTGGATAAGGCGGGGGGGGGGGGGGGGGGGTACGTAGAACTCATAGATGTGGGTTCAATCCCCACTGGCATCATAATTTTTCAACCGTAATATTTTATAATAAATGCTAAGCAAAACTAAAATTTGCTTCAACATTAAAATTATTTGTTATTAAAATAAATTCAGAGAGTATTAAATTTTTTTGATGTTATGATTGGTAAAATATTTTTGCCTGTAATGTAAAACACCAGAGGATAGCTACTGCGGTTATATGAATGAACGTAGTTTAATAAAGAACGCAATGGAACTACAGCAGTTGCTAAACCGTTACATTTAAAATTACGTTTTATTCAATCTTGTAGTCCTTACTTTATCCATAATCCACCTATTCATCGCAGGCTTCAAATCACAAAAGGCGCCACCTTTTGTGATTTAGAAAAGATTTATACTGGACCCCTACTTAGTTAACAGTAGGCAGTCTACTTAGGGCAAACTAAATATACGTAAGCATTACCGGTATCCTCGGAAATCTACAAACTCGACCCGTTCTATATGTACGGAGGTCAAGCACACTCAGGCCCTTTGTACCCAAATAGATATAGTACTGTGTGCATTAGCGAGGGTCGCTTTTCTTCACGCCTTTTTCGACAAAGATGAGGCAGTCGGCGGTACCCCGGCCATCCGCTCCCGCGAACCCGATTAAACACATGTCATTTTGATTTATCTGTGCAATTATTAGGCATTGTAAAATGACGCCCATGATGTTTTATCGGATTATAGTGTGGGTTATTTAAGTGATTGGCGTGATTAGTTTAATTAAACGCATGCATATTAATAATACAGTGGGTTCCGACGGTCTGTGTTTACACAGAATCTCATTCATTAATTGGCATCGCATTGTGGCTTTAATGTAATTCAGTATGTGTGGGAATTTAAATGCAAACTGTGGGTATTAGCGATGCGTAGGTGGAAAAATGTATTGAACGGCTGGCGGTTAAGCGAGCACTCATGTTTTAAACGCGTAGTCAAACAGCGGGTCCGCGGCCCGGCCGGCCCCATCCATCTTGCGGCCGCACGGCTCCCGATGCTACATTGACGAACGATGGCCCCTCGATATGGAAGATGACACAAAGCGATGACCCCGAATCTATTCCTCCTAAGACCCGAGTAATAGTTTTGCCCCCACTATCCGTTACTCTCCATATTTTATCGGATCTTTTTATGAGGGTTATATTGAGAATGTGTCATGTTGCGATTTCCTCAGTATTGCTGTTTTATGTGTCTGTGTGTCGTACTTACATTTTGTATTAATAAGTCGCATTTGCAACGATCAACGTCATTGGATTGATCGAACAACAATGTGACATTCAGCCATATTGGTTTGTGTTTGATTCTTTTATTTATAAAATAATTCATTTTATTTTTTATTATTGTCGCTTTCAACCTTATTTCAAAATGATGTGAAGCAGACAGCAATAAAGCTAAACTTTATAAATTATTATTAAAATATTTTCAAGCTTGAAGGAAATATTTGAGCCGAGCTTAATTAAAGTAGGTAAAGTATTCAACAACAAAAGCAGTACAAAAAGGTGAAGCATCACTATTTTTACAAAGTTGCAGTACACAAAACACGACACAATTCGGTTTTTACGCTCTAGTCAAAAATGCTTTTTAAAACAGCCCGACATTAGAGCCGTCGGTTCCGGAACAGACAATTTTGCATTTGGGCAGCGACATATTTGATGTAGATGCGTGAACGATTGATGCCCCTTGTACATATTTTATGGGACCGCGGTCATTCTCCTCAATCTATTTGTTTTCGGATTTCGGATAAGCGCATGTGTTAAAGATACGCACAAGGGTCGAAGGTTTCGCCTCATATTTGCATTGCTGCAACCCTAATGGGGGCCATTTTGTTTCGATCACGTTGAACCATTAATGACGTCATCCATCACGTCAAGTTGACAACCCAGCGCAGTTGCAATGGACGCGGATTTTGTGTTGCTGCTGTAAAAAACAACAAACAAAACCGTAATACTATTAAAAACCTATCGGGCGTGCTTTAAAACGTACAGATAAAATTCATTTTAAAACGTCACTGATAGATAAAGCTTTAACTGAATCTCTGTGTTTCTTTGTTATCCTCGTGATTGAGATATCATTGTTCATTTAATAAAGCTTCGTTTAGCCGGTACGAGAGTATTATTTAATGATGTCGAGTTCCTAAGCACATTACTCCGGCGTTAACACAAATGTAGCATTGCAGTATTTGCTAATCCAGATTAGTAATCATACGGTAAACCTATTACCATTTCAAGTGTGAAGTGTGAAATCGCTCATTTGCAGCTCTCGGCGGCTTGCCATCGCCGCGTCGGCTAAATGCTACACCGAGGAGCTATTTTTAGAGAATAAATTCAATTAGGAATTGCCTCATTTAGAACAAAAGGGAGGTGAAATAATGCAGCCTTGTTAGTAAGTAATCTAGAAGCTAAATAAAGGAGTGAGTTACGGCCGGCGGCGTGTGGATTAAAACCGACTTTTCTATATAAAAAATGAGCAGTACAAAACCGGGTGTGGAGGGTACCCGGCGGACAAGATCCCTTGTGGCTGGAATTTCATTTGCAAAATTTTTGACCGAAACGCCATTATGAACGCCTCCAACGCGTATTATATAAGTGTCCCAAATTGAATTTCTTGAGCGCCGTCTAAATAGAGCCATAAAAATGAGATTTCGGAATTACGCCGCGTAATTTTTACGCATGGAAATGACGTACGTGTAATATAAGCCTCGCGCGAGATTAATCCCGTGCAAATATAGACGAAAAGGAATCAAGAAGACAGCGGTGAGTACCTACACGGGTATTCCATCAGGGAGCGCCGCCTTCGCACCTCCGCATTTTTATGTTTTCATAAATTTCCGTTGAGATCAATATTTTATATTCGCACCGGTACCGCAGTAAATGGGGATTTTTTGCAAGTTCGCGCCGCACCCCGGCTTTATTTATTCGGATGTGGCCCTCTCGAGATTTGCCACTTGTACCGTTCGATACATTTTTCACACGAATAATGTTATCACGTACCGTTTCTACGCGCCTTCTCTATCACTTATGCATATACGGACTTTTTGCGGTGTGTACGTACGCTCTAATTTGAAAACCGGGCGCGACGCGAGCTGTCTTTGTGGACGTGAGATTGTCCGGTGGCCCGGACTCGGGATCGTGAGAAACAAATCCAATCGCCGGGAATCCTTGTAGGGGCGAGCGTTGATTGGTCGCGACATTTTATTACCTTAGCCAGGAGTCGGTTTTACGAGGCGGGCTGGCGGGAGGGTGGTTTTACGTGATAAGTATTTTTATTTGTTCGAGAGCTCGGTAAACTGTCGCAGCTAGTCGCGGATTACTTTACCGTAACACAATCTCTAAGCTGTTAGTGGCACCTTTTTTTTTTTTATTTTACGTGGGGAAATGCATTTACGCATACCACCCCACCCCGGGGAAGGGCAGAGTGGTTATGTGGGACTCGCCCGTGCCAAAGATGGTAAACGGCACGGGAATACCCACTAAAACCCCACGGTGCTCCCGCACTCGCCTTGATGGGAGGGTCATGGGAATCTGGCGCAGCCTTTACGTCCACGACCCTCCCGGCGATGCCCGCCGAAGCGGGCCCCTCATGGCCCCCAAAGAGGGGGCTGGCGCAAGCCACCGACCAGCGCGAGGACCGCGTGCAAAGCCATCGGACATTCCCCATGTCCGACGGCCTGGTCCTCCCGCGGCGAGACAGGTGGTCGGTCCCGCCGCCCACCACGCCGCAGTTCAACGGCTGCGGCCCCGCCGGGACCGCGGAAGGCAGGGAATGCGGGGCATCGAAAAACGACGCGCGCACCGACACTCCTACCCGCCGCGGCCCCGTAAACCACCGGGCCACAGTGCCAGCTTGCGCCAACACCGCAGCCCGGCCTTGCCCACCGAGGCAGGCCCCTCATGGCCCCCAAAATGTGGGGGGACCGGCACCGAGGGCCGCGTGCAAAGCCGTCAGACACTTTCGTATCTGACGGCCTGGCCCTCCGCGGTGAGACAGATGTTCGTCCCACCGCCCACCACGCCGCAGTACTGACGGCTGCGGCCCCGCCGGGACCGCGGAAGGCAGGGAAAGCGGCAACGGAACACCGACAGTCCTCTCCCGCCGCGGCCCCGCAACTCCTCGGCCGCAGTGCCGACTCACGCCGACACCGCAGGCCCTCCTGTTGCAGAGCCCCCCCATAAGAGCCCTGCAACATGGGCTGCTCCCACATGGACTTCCAGCCAAAGCCCGAAGAGCAGCCCCCCTCTGGGGTCCACTTGGCTTCGCCGTGGCTCGGGGGCGCCACGGGTACTAAGCCCCACCGCGACGACAACGCGGGACCCGTTGGTGGGGTGTTAGTGGCACCTGTCACAACCACGGCCTATACTTTATTTTAGAGAACTTCTTTACCCATTTCACATCAGGTGTTAGTCAACTTTGGGATGATATATTACTGGAAACAGTTTGTGCAAACAGGTCGTCGTGTCGGCTACACGCTCCATATTAGGCTACGTACGCACTATGCGGTTAGCCTGAATGCGGTCAGCCGTGCGGTTGGCCGCAATCAAAACATTTTACAAAATAGTAATTCTCATTCGTACCGCAACCGGACGGCTGGCCGCATGCGGCTAACCGCATTGTGCGTAAGAGCCCTTACTTGTGCAAATTGAAATTTACATTCTTGTAAATTTGCACAAACTGTTTGCGCAAGGAAGATGTAGCATGTATTCATGTATGGACTCTTATAATTCGAACTCACTATTCATAACTAAATCTTTGATTCACTGTCACCACAAAATAGTCTGAAATATCAACGTTTATTTGAAATATAATTTATATTTTTTGTAAGAAAGAAATGCCTTAATGCTTATGGGCGAGTTAGGCGAGCGGGAGCAATGCACCACGCATTGAGTTAGAGGCGGTTACAGACTGTAGGCAAGTTTCGAAAAAGTGACCGGACTATGTGCAATACACTTTCTGCTTTTTCCTAAAGTGTCGATTTGTATTGGTTATTGAGCTCATGTGCATGTAGGTGCTCGTGAATATTTTTGATCAAACTAGTTTCTCAATATCAATATCATCGAAAACTTTTCTTAGAATTCTTTATGTGTATAAATGTTTTTTTTTTATTTACCATAGCTGCTGACTAAAAATGTTCTAATAAATCCATTTGAAAACGGTTATTTATAATTATACTGATATATTTGCCATAGTGTTATTCTCACATGGAACCGTTTTTATATTACTACTTATTATTATTCTGTTATAAGTTGCCTGAATTTGAAGTAATTATATTTATGAGTATATCACTCATAAATAATTACTTGAACTTTACCTCTCATACATACATAATACATACCACATATATACAATAATACCCTGTGCCCTGCGGCAAAGAAGTTATTCCTGGTGCGGGCTTAATTTAAATAAAAAGAAAAAGGATAATAATCTGATTCTAAACGGTTGGATTGAAATTAATCTAAGCCCCGGTTATTTAAATAGTTGTAATTAGTATAATTTAGTTCTACTTATAATTTATATTTAATTGATTTTTATATTGTTATACCTTGGACCTATGAATATATTTTTTTTTTAGATCATTTAATCTTCTTTTGGGTCTATTTTTCCGCAATAAATATTCGGTAGTTCATCACCGATCCAGGAGTATTTCTTTGCACAAAAAGGGAGGCAGTGCTCACCCGCTGCTAATCCTATTTACGGCGGCAAATAAATTATGGCTACGGGCGGCTATTATGGCCGGGCGGCTAATATGAACGGACGGTGCCCACTGTGCGATACTAACCGCTTTTTGTTACATTTATTGTGGGATTTCTATTAGTACGATAGTTTCTATTCCACGATTTATGAATATTGAGTCCGTTTATGACGTTTTTATTGTACGTATGTGAATTATTGGTTATCTTTTCAGTTCACAATAGGATAGAGAAAATTGTAACGTGTGTTATTTATTTTTAATATTTTCAGTAGATTTTCACGTATAAGAAGGAAATAGCTAGTTCGCTTAAATTAATTTTACGTAAAATAGTTTATGAATCCAAAAGCACTGAAAAACTATTATGCGTTATTTTATACTTTTGAGTTGGGCAATCCTGTTCACTGGAGTGATACAACCGCAATTATACTCAATTATTAAAATTTAATTAAAAAGAAAACAAATAATAAGTTATGATCAATTGAAAACATAGTAATTTTACTAGATAATATATTGAAAAACTCTTATAATAAAATTTTTAAGAGATCCGAGATCGGGGTCACCAATGTAGAGGAACAAGGTGTGATGTTCCTCCACCTCAAAGGGAGGATACTCCGACCAGGCTCGGTGGTATTGCCTGGCGGACGGCTGTCCCACGGTAACGTATTGTAAGTGGTATATATGTATACGCTCTGTGAACACTTCGTTATCGCGATTCAGCGCTCTTTGACATATGTCACGTGTGTGTCACTACTTATGTGCGGATACCGCCACACAAATGATTTATTTTTATTATTTTCTAAACATTCGGTCGCATTCAAAATAACTATATATTCTAAAGAAGCCTTTTGATAAATGTAGCTACGTTCGTACTTCGTTGCGGTTTCGTGTATATTTCAGCTGTTTGAAGAGTTCTTCAGTTCACAGCAGTTTAATATAAACTTACGAAGTTAGTACTGTACTAAATAAGATTTAATTATGTTAGTAATTCACCCTTATTGCGTACACACGGCAACACATCTAGCTATACATTGCCAGTATAAAGTTGGCCTGGCATTTTATAGGCTTCCCGTGCAATGGGAGATCAGTTTATACTGAAATGTATAGCTTCTTGTGTAGCCGTGTGTTGCGATGTAATATAATAGCTACGTGTGAACACTTGTGTTATTATCATGTTTAAGTAATATTACAATTCTGTATCATTGTTGTCTGTTTCAAGATAATATAATTGCTCTCTGTAATTTATATTAAAATTTGCCTCAAATAAGTTACGGTTAAAATACAATAAACATTGCTTATATGCTAGCATTATAAGTAATGGTTATTGTATTTTAATGGGAGGTGAAATAAAATAACATTAGCATCACGCCTAGGAGCATAGTACACCGTGTTCTGTTGTTGATGCCTACCCCCATGGGACAATGATGTGATTTAATGCATGCATGTATCACGTCTATATTACTTACCTAGAACGTTAGGCAAAGCTATATTATACCTACATTTCACCTATTATATCCAATATGATAGGGGTAAGCCAATCGTCATGTACCGGGCAAAATCCTTACGGATACCTCCAATAACGCTATTATCAAACCGGGAATCGAATCCCGGGCCTCACAGTGATTGGGTTTGTTTCTTCATTAGTTTAATCCGTAGATATCGAACCTATTAAACTACCCTATAATCCTCTAATACTGTTAGACAATACAGCGTTATCAAAACATCAACATTTGGCACGACACCTCGATGCGTGTAAGGGTGTTTGTGTGTGAATGTGTGCGTGCGAAAATTCTTATTAAAATTATAAATGCGAAAGTTTGTGAGTATGGATGTATGGATGTTTGTTACTCTTTCACGCAAAAACTACCGGGACGTTTTGACACATGTAGCTGATAGCATGGATTAACATATAGACAATTTTTTATCGATATACCACGTGAGCGAAGCTGCAGGTGGAAGCTAGTCTTTAAAATTATCCTTATTCCAAAAATCACAAACACAACAAAAGTATCAAAACTTTTGAAATTTATATTGAAATGGGTGTTAAAGTTCCTTCCAAGATTTTAATATTAAATCAATTTCAAATGTCTTTAATTTACCAACGGTACGTTACTATAATACAGATTAAAGTAATGAAGACGGAACTATATCAAATGACGCTCCCTATAATCCTCCGCGGTAAGACAACACCGCGTTATCAAAACATCAACATTTGGCACAACACTATCAAAGGGATATTCGCGGCCGCATGCATGCATGCATATATCACGCGTGTATGTGCCAATGGAATTGTAGACAAACAGCTGTCCCGTCTGATAGCACTTCATTATCATAACACAACGCTCAGGTGATAATCGTGTGTGTGTAAGTGTGTGTGAGTGTGTGTGTGGGTAGTGTGCGTAAGGAAGTCTTAAATATTAGACCGTAAACACTACCCATTCTACTCAGATAGGAGTCACATGTGTGTGTCAAGGTGTGGCTGAAATATAAAACACCCTGTAATTCCACTTATTCACTAAATTAGTTATTTATTACCAAGTAAAATAAGAAGTAAGTACTTTAAATTAATCGAATAGAAAATACTTTAATATTTTTAACAAATGTTAAATAAATAGTTAAAAGACCCAGTTTCAATTAAGAGCGTTTATTCCTTTTCAAAATGTAACTGTCAATTTTTGTAGTGTTTTTGGAATATTTCGTAAAAACTGAATGAAAGTATGATTTTATTCAACTAACTTTTTAGAATGCAAGTTTTGAAAGGTAAATATAACAATTTCATTCGTAAATACAGCATAATTTTGTAATTTATCAACTTAACAGTTAATACTCTTTCAACTGATAAAATAGAAAAGTATGCTTTAGTTATTAAATGTAATTGTCATATTTACCTTTTAAAGCCCACATTCTAAAAAGTTAGTTGAATAAAATCATACTTTCATTCAGTTTTTACGAAATATTCCCAAAACACTACAAAAATTGACAGTTACATTTTGAAAAGGAATACACGCTCTTAATTAAAATTAGGAATTCTAAAATATGATTGTTAAAATAAAATAGAAGTTTGTTTAGTATGAAAAAAAATATTTTTTATCTTATTTAAGTAAAACATTTCATTGTGAAAAACGCCAGACGGTTAAAGTTAATAACATTTTTAATCGATTTGAAAGTAGTTTTTGCGCAATGTTTCCAAATATATTTTTAGAACTTGCTTATATTCATGGCCATCATGGCCACATTCACAAAATTATATAGAAATCCTAATCATTCGATTTCTAAGAAATGAATTATAGTCGCAGCAATATTGCTACGCTTGCTACGCGAGCTCTACGCGACTGCTACGCATTTTAAGTATGAGACGAACCGTTATTTTTCCATATTAAGTTTATTTACGAGAGGAATATTAAATATCTCAGTTATAAGGCAATATTTAAATCTAATATTATGAATTATGTACCGCCTTTTCATACACATTCTTCATTCTTTAATCTAGATTCTAATATGAATAGACATTTATAAAACAAACCCTAAAATAATTTAATTTATCGCTGTGCGAGGGTAGATGCCAGCATAATTCTAATTTACGAATTCCATCTCACACATGCAGCGCATAAAAAAGATAAATAATTTGGGCACTTTCAATAAAGCCACAATTTCACGGGCGCGTTGGCGCGAACTCGCGAGTGTTACAATTTAATAGAACTTCAAAAGGCCTGCTGATTCCACCACAATTCTATCAGCTTAGCACGAGATCCCGAGCATTATGCGTATAAAAAGCGGTTATCGCTGCACCCCCGCCCCCGGCCGGCGCACACCCGCGCGCCGCCTTACCCCCGCTAGGGGGCGCACGAATAGGGGTACAAAACGGATACCGGGACGATACTACGCGAACTCTAGCGGAACATAACTTTTGAGTAACTTTTTAGGTTGTTTTAAGTACATTGCTGTGTTGCTACTAAAAGTGCACGGTAGTTTACTTGAAAGCGCGTATTATAACGCTCTCATATAGATCGAGTCGTTCCATTGATATCGCTCTGGTGAAACACATGTGTCTTCATTTCGCGTGTTTCGCTTTAAATTGGCGATGACGCCTAAAGTAAGGTAGAACAAAATAGAAACAGTTTTTACGAGGAACGGCTTTGAGTGAAACTTCGGGATCGTTTTTTGTTCGCACGTCCATTGTAGTCCGGAGGAAGGTAGGTATGGAAAACTGCGAGAAAAAATACAAGCGAAGGAAAATGTTGGACGTTTATATTTATAGTTTCAATTAGCGAGCTTTGCACGCGCCGCCTGTTTGCCTGTGAAACTCGTTATTAGAATTAAAAAATATATAAGCCAACGTTTTAGAAAAATCCCTTTCGCTAACCCAAACTTGAAAATAAATTCTAGCGTAAATTAGCGCGAATATAAAATTCATCGTGCGCAAATTACGAGTGCATAAAAGGCGGTCGTCAACAGAATTTAATTGGACATTCGCTGTAGAATGCCTCATTTGGACGACAATAATCAACGCATAAAACAGTTTAACGCGGTCACTTTAAAAAGATTGCGATACGCAGAAATTGCGCTTTCGTTCGCAACAATTAAAATTGCGCGCTGTCAACGCTTGCAATTTAACAGTGACTATTTAGCGGCAATTACGTTACATCACTGTCCATTGTCCTGTAGCGATTAAGTTTCGACGACAATGGTCCAATCCCGACCTCTAACGAAGCGACTTCGGTAGTTTCCGCCCCACTTCGGGCGCTCAAAGAAGCGTAATTTGCGGTTACGAAAATTGTAGTCACTACGAATTTTGACGATGTTCCCCGATGTTTACCAACTGCAGTCGTTTGAAAGTCGACCTTCCAACGGGTTAAGTTGAGTTGGCGAAGTTCCGGGTGCCTCGGGGTTAATTCGGCCGGTCAGTGTAACCCCTATTGGCATCGATGGGCCGGACTATAAAATACTAGTACGGGGTACTTACTCCACTATTGATAGAATTAGGGTTTGCTTTTTATGGGACTCCTTTTGTTGTACGACCTTCGACTGTTTACAGAGATTAAAAAAGGTTCTGATACATGGTGATCTTTTTATATAAATGTTTGTATTACACTATCTGAATATATTAAGCCTACGCTTATAAAGAACTTCGGTGATGCGATTTTGTAAGGGAAATGTCGATTACGAAATTTTAGTGCATCCTTTATAATAATACGGTCAAAATATTTTAATTGGCAGGAATTAGAATTTGCGGTTGTATTCTTACACAGGAAAATGCGGTTGTATTCTTACAAATGACATATTTAATCATCCTACCTGTATTTCTCAGAAGGGAAACACAACAGTATATATTAACATAATAGTTCTTACACATGTGACGGAACAAGTATAGAGGTTCCAATTACTTTCCAAATAAGCCTAATTACCAATTACTAGTTAAGCTAAGAACTGGTTAAACAGAAATGAAGGCCAAAGAAAAAGCGATTAGAGTGAGCTTTGAAATAGCGGTAATTTAATCCATCTATTAGCAATATTCCGTGAGAGCCGCGCTGCAATTAAACGTTGACAAAAGCTCAGCAAAGGCGGTAGGGGCCCTTTGTTACAACTACGCCAATAATGACGGCGTAAACTTTACTAATTTTGCTACAAACCGCGATCGTTGCTACACCAAAGCTCGCTTCACATGTGCGCAGTTTAGTGCTTCACTTAAAAAATATGTTCTTTGTGAATTTCCCGGGGTTAAATGGACAATTTCAGGAAGTGCTCTGTTTGTTTGTCCAACGAGAGGTTTTATTTTTGTGCTCTCAAACTGGATAAACTCAGCTTTACCGCTACTTTACCGTATGTATACAATTACTAGTTTTGGGAAACATGTTTTTATGGTAATTTTAATATACGGTGACATTTTTATGACATAGTTCATAATATATTGTGCCAAAAGAGCGTGGTAGCTGTGGTTATAATAGATAAGTCCCATATATGCTTTAGAGGATGAGTCTTCCACCATTACTCGGAGGAAATGCCTTACTCCGTGCTGATAAGAATTGCTGACAATTCAAAAATCCTAAATAACACCATAACTTCTTAATCAGCAGTCGTAGACACTATACCAACGACATAATCGTCAAACAACAACTATGATCAAGCTTGAAATTTTAACATTGACATTCTTATGTAATCCTTTCAATATTTATATAAAAAAAAACATTTTATATAAAGTTGATATGCCTTTGCACGCAGTGTGTACACAGCTTTACTTTTCCTGTAGTTGGTGTAAGCGAGCGATATCTATCGGCGACTAACTGCTCCTGAATAACGTTCACCTTTGAGTGCCTCTGCTTCAGAAGTCAAGGCTTTTGTTGCTTTAACAATAACAATTACATAATGTTCTTTGTTCATTCATATGAATTGTTTTGTTATTGTTAATACAGGCATTCTTTTACACAACTTTTTTGATAACACGTTAAAAAGGTTGATAGGGTGAACTCTAGTAGCAGTAGTCAATTCTATGCAAAACAGGAGCAATGACGTCAATATACAGTTTATATTATGTTTTGTATTCTGCCCCAGTAACTGATGAAGCGGTCGCCTCGCCGCTTGCCACTGCTTTGGTGTTATGGGTTCGATTCCGACATGGGACAAATCTTAGTCATCCGCAAAGATTTGTTTGGATTCTATTTGTGTAAGTGAAATGTAGGTGTGTGAAATCACCCGTAATACAGGAATTATGTCTAGTGCGGTGCGTCGAATTTAGCATTATAAAAAACACTACACGGTCTCAATTGGAACACAGTAATGCAAGCACTATTTTACGGCTTGCTAATGGTTGAATTAAACTTGTTTACAGAGGCCTCAAGAACCTTAAAAATTCAAAGTAAATTTTCCAAAGCTCGCAGGCTGCAATGTGAGATGAACGCTAAAATCGGCGATTTTTCTGGTGGTGCTGAAAATCGCGATAATCGCTACTCAAACAGACCGCTCAGCTCACCGACGAACTCCCTCGCACCGAGAATTACCGACTTTATTACAAAACATGAAAAATGATCGCCCGTAGTCACTAGTTATTATAAAATATGGAAGAGTTTTTAATAATAACTGGTTACGTACTTTATACGTGTCTTAGGTGTCAATGTAGGTACTATTTTTGTCAATTGAATGAAATAAAATAAATGGGCGTCATACACCCACAAAGTGTTGTAACGATTTTTATAACTATCATTTAACACAATGCCGAAATTATTGATTTCCTAGGCATTGTTTACAATACCTGGATTTCGTACATATCCTGTAATATATAAAGGATGAATTTATTATAAACTTTATAATAAAGTGATATTTACAATCTACGAAAATTCACAAGTATCGTAGATTTGTCGCTTACTACATCTTAAAACAAAGATAATACTATTATGCCTACAATAAAGCTCTGCTATTTGGTGGCAGGTTAATAGCGGGACCGTGGAGTATCTTCTTTTGAATTAATTTACCTAAACAACAGTGAAGGTTTTATAAAAATTAATTATAATATAGATCTTGCATTTCATGCAGACAGTTCGCTTGTAGTTTAAGTATACAATATAACACAATAGTATGTGACAAAGCGCGTCACTCTCCGGCAAGTCATCGGTCTTTTGTTTCATTTGGTTTCTTCAACTAAAACCCAACTGTCTTCGTAAGATGCAAGAACTATAGCCTTCATGAAGGCTACCCGCAAAAATCACCTCTCAAGTAATGCACCTGTTAAATTTGTGGAAGTAATGGCCGAAAATACGGATTCCCGTTTCGCTTGCTCGTTGCTCGTAAAACGAAATGAGTTAATAGTGTTAGGGCGAGGCCTGACTTTTAGGGAGCGAAGCGCTTTATTCCAGAGTTAAGCCTGCTCTTCTACTGCGTTAAATGCGCTGATATTTCAGTTAGCTTTTAATTTTTATATGACCTTGCATTAAATGGCATGCGTATTGCATAAATAGAATCACCTGAAATATTAGTTCCCGTAAATCATACATTAACAATTTGAAATCAACCGCTTCTTTTACAGAATCACTCTACCACTTTGACATTTCTACTGACCTATGAAAAAAAAAACTCTCACTACATTAGAGGAGAGATAGATAGATAACATAGTTATAATTATGAATAATGTACAAAAAGCATAGCAAAGCCATAACTAGCTTTAAAAATAGACTTATCACAAGATGGAATAATCTTTATTGCACACCAAAATAGTTAATTAAAAGTCTAATAATTGATTTCACGAATCAGAAAAGCTCCATCATCATATTAATTTGAATAATATTAGCGCGCAAATACTATTATTTGACTAGATAACTTTAAATTCAAGGAATGTTCATAATCCAATTGCTCTCTCCGCTCGGCTAGATGCGCGACCCGAAAGTAATCGATGCCTTCGTGGTTTTATTTTTGGGCGAAAAACTGTGGATTCAGCGTAAATTTAGATTTTATATTCAGTTTGAAGCAATATATTTGATGAAGTTATTTTTAGATTCGGTTCAATGCCCGAATCGAACAATGTATACCCAGACTAGGGCTTCAAACACCTGACAAAGTGGCACCTTAATTGCTTTTTAAATTGTAACACTTGAATAATCTGTCAGTCAAGCTTTTGATATCTAATTGGCTTATTTAATTATACGTCATTCTTTTATTATTCAGAGATAATATTAATCCTACAGGTTTTCACTCCACAACTACGATGAATAATATTTTAAGCATCACGACAGGTTTCACTAAATTGTAATACACAAAGATCATTTAAAAGCATTTAATTCCACTTTGACAGTAATTGGCAGGTGACCACAGTCATTCAATGCTCTTTTTGGGTTCCGTACCCAAAGGGTAAATACGGAACCCTATTACTAAGACTACGTTGTCCGTCAGTGTCACCAGGCTGTATCTCATAAACCGTTGTAGCTAGACAGTTGAAATTTTATAACTGATATTGCTATAACAATAATCTGAACACTAAAAACGGAATAAAATTAATATTTAAGGGAGGCTCCTATGCAACTCTTGTCGATTTTATAGATAATGGTACGGAACCCTTCGTGCACGATTCCGATTCGTACTTGGCCGTTTTTTTTTAATATTACTATTGCCACTGCAGGAAAAAAGTTTTATTTTTATCCGCAATAACTCGAAGTATTTTTAAACAATGGTTTGGCTAGTCTGATATTTCACAGTCGGAATAACTTTTCCACGAGATATAACGGTTTTGTCTTGAAGTTGGTTTTAAAATTCTCGAGATTAACTATTAAGACATTTAAAAAAGTTCCAGGTTGTGCTCTTGTATAATGCACGAGTCATACTTGCTGTATTTTCTTAAAATTGCATCTCTTGGAGTTTTTGTTGAATAGCAGAAGAGTAATCTGGGGTGTTATTACGGGGTGGTCGCTAGATTTGCCATTTATTATGTACTGTCGTGGCCGCGCTCCGAGCCGACACTGCTTGTGGTCTCGGTCTCGACAAACGCTGCGTCAACCGGGAAGCACTTTAGCTGATGTATATTTATAATGTAATACATATTATGTATTTTAAATCTCGGTTACTTGCACCTTGTTTAGTGAAGTGTTCTGTTAATCAAACCTTGTCAGTGTTGAACCTTTTTATGAAATGTTATCAATTGGAGACCATTAATTTGCACAGATATCAGGTTTTCTAATATATTAGGTATTCTGTGGTTAGAATTCCACTTAACAAAATATTGTGTTAGTATTTTCATGGCAACATAAATGTCATTCATTCAACCGGTCGTCGAACGATATCTGTCAAATATCGGTGGGCAGTCTTTGTTGAACCGTCGAACGAGTAAGATTTTCTAAAAGTGAACTGTGGTCAAAGTGATAATTTTATAATCAGGAATATTAATATAAAGTGGTAGATTGTGTGTGTGTTGATTTAGTGCAATGATATGTGAGTGTAATAACTGTAAAAATGTAAGTACTATTTTACATCTATTGTCAACCGTATGAAATTAAATGTGTGGAAAATGAAATAAATGTATTAACTTTTAATAGAAGTGTTGAGACTTATTTAAAACCCCTACATTCTAAAAGGTGTTCTACAATTGCTTTAATTTAATATTGCATGTAAATGATATGAATTACATAAGTTTACATAAACTTATCATTATTCTCTAAAATATTGGTACTTTCCTTTTCTTTGAAATAGCATCCAAAGCCACTATTCATTAATTACTTATGCTTATTTAAGTTGGTAGACTGCTCCACCAATTAATAACTTAATACTTGCAAGTTGGAACAAAAGTACGAAAGTGCGCGGCCGTATAAATTGCATAAGACTTTTACAGTCGCGATGGAAGCACAATAACTGTTAAGGCGAAGTTCGTACTGAAAAGATTGAGGTTATATTTGTGTACCAATGGAGAAAGTAGCATTTTTACTATTCGGAATTATCTTTATTACCATAAAATGTTTCCCAAAGTTAGTTATAGTCAAATAACATTGTGCGGTTTTATGCCGTGTCACCTGCGACCAAAAAATAACTAAACATTTTTGATATTTAAAGAAATTAGTAACGTACTGGATATTAATAAGGGAACATGTAAGAGTAGTTATTTTCTTTGTTGAATGATCATAGAAATAAACACAAAGCACACAACAATAAGAAGTAAAGTAAGTGAAATATTACGTAAAAGTGGAAAACGTTACAGCGTGTATTGAAGTAATTAATTCAGTCTATCGGTCCCTTTTATGCATACTTATTTAGTGAAAGTTAAGAAATACCTGTGACTAAGTACTAAATTTTTACGGATGCATGTGCTTCTGTTGCTCTTTCCCGAACATACTTCTGAACACATTTTGAAACACTTTAGCTTTTTATCGCGACGACGCATTGCGACGATTTTGAGTTCCGCAGCTAATACAGGATGGCGGTGCATGGTTGTCATGCACAAATTGGCTTATTAAGCTATAACCCATCATGTTCGGTTGTGCAAACAAGTGAATTACCGCACAATGAACTGCGCACATGCGCTAATCAGGTCCCGTACGTAACAAATAGCTTATGGTGCACAATATTACCTCAATTTTACTGAAAATTATACATGTATATAAGGTAAAATGTTGTATACACATTATTATACATTTACAATCCACCGTTATCTAGTTCTCTATTAACAATCCAAGATAATTAACAAAAATAATATTGAAAATGTATAAATTTACCCGGGGGATGCAGGTTCGAGGCAAAGCTATAATTTGCTTTAAAATATTACAAATATCAAAAAGAAACAAAAACCAAAACTTTTCAGTGCTGGGTGAAGAATGCCACAAAATATATAGAAATTAGGATTTAAGATTTATATAGGGAAGTAAACTATCAAAGAGATACCTATATGAAACTGGCGAGCATGTGATTATGTCATGAGGAATGAATGTTGAAGAAGTTAAAGACTTTTGTGAAAAGCTATGTGTTCCATTGTCTCTGCCTACCCCTGTGAGATAAAGGCGTAATTTTATGAATACATAACACGCACATATCGCCTATAAGGGTGTGGCAGAGTCACCCGTTATGTTTAAGTTTAATACTAGGTCGGTGATGCTATTGAGAACTTTCCGATGGATAAATCTCCAAAACGTCTGTTTTCCGACTCAGGAATCGAACCTCGTGGTTCAGAGTCGCAAACGCTACCCACTAGACCAACGAAGCAGTAAATATATGTTTTAAATGCACACCTATGATGTAAAGATGTCCGGTTCAACTCACCACAGCAGGAAAAGAAAACACGTCTGGTTAATTGCAGCAGTAGTGGCCTTGTCGTCAGTGTGGAGCTGCCTTAAGCTTTAGATCGCGATCATTTCTGCTGCATATTCTCAATTATTGTCGACGCCGACGCCTTGCGGGACTTTGGGAGATGCCTGAGCCCCTTAATTGCTACGTCGCAGACGCCCTCGAATATAAATAGAGGAGAGGAGATTGGAACCACAAACAAGATGCAATTAAATTCCAACTATCGAATTGGGAAAATATTTGTTGCACAGATTTGTTGTATGTTAACACGTGTTTAACACCGAGTTTTCCTTAGAGCTAGTTCAGACATGGCGGATGCCGCGCGGATGCAAATCGCGCGGTTCTAAACGCAAGTGTTCAGACAGGGGTGCGGATGTATTTGTAGGATGTATTGGAGTGTAGAGTGACAGTCCAATCATGGAAGTCGAAGAAGCAATATGTGTGTACATGTTGCTCCGTATAAAAAAAAGAAAGAAGAAACGACAGTATTGGGTGCATCCAATATTACGTGATCGGCTCACCCATGGTCAGTTTCAGGCTTTATATCCAAAATTAAGAAGTTTTGAACCAAAATTCTTTAATTATTTAAGAATGTCTATAAATTCTGTATCTGCACCAGCACCGTTTCTAATAATTTTATTAGAATATTCTGCACATTGGATGTCCCACAATGCAGGTCTTTTTTCTACCTCATCGATGAATACCTCGGTGTCGAAGCGATCCATTGTCACCGTCCGATACGCGCGGCGTCCGCGGTGCAAATGAACGCGCTCCAGGTCCGTCAAGTAAATAGATCCGAGCGGCAACCGCGCAAATTCATTTTCTAGCGGTTGAGTGGCGGTAGCCACGCGGATTGTCAATCCGCCCGGACAGGTATGAACGAATGAATAGGCGCTAGTGTAAATATGATCCGCGCGGTCTAACCGCGCGATTTGCATCCGCGCGGCATCCGCCATGTCTGAATGGGGCCTTAAACTCTAATGCGGCTACATACATCGCGATAACGCGGCAATTACGTACAAAATCCAATTTTCGCATTGATACCATTATTTTTCGAGAAGGTCAAAAAGTATATAGCAGTCAAAAAGTAATTCTTGCTTCTTGTGTTACGGTCTGGTGATATAATATAACCAGGTACTAATTATAGTGGTCCAGCTCCAAATTTACAGATTTTCAGCAATTTGAGTGTATGTAGATGTCAATTTTAGAACTATTCTAACATTATAACATAATATAACATTACGCCTATATTACCCAGAAGGGTGTGGCAGAAGTGTCCCACACTTCACCTTATTTTAGGTCCCATAGGATAGAGGGTGAGCATATCGTTATTCACCAGGCACAAATCTAACTTGCTGTGATTGTGAATTATTTGACCGCAAGTTCACAAGTAACACTTTTCCCGACCAAGGAATCGAAACCTAGACCTAGCTTACCACTAGACCATCGAAGCTATTCTATTCAAAATATTTTAATATAAGTTAATTTGGGAAGATTGCTTTTTTTAGGCAGTGTTAAGTAACAAAAACCATTAATTATATCTGTTCCATGTGCATGTACATGTATGTCTAACACAAGTGTTAGTTAAATATCATAAATAAAGTTATACATAGCCATACACAGTTTTGTACACAATCTACTAAATTACTTAAACAGGAGAGTAACATACAACTGTACAAAGTGTACAACATAATGTAGCCAGAATACAAGAAAAGAAACATTAACGTAGACATTGTCGCTTTCGCGGTAACATGCCGTAGTTTCTTCTTTTGTTACGTATGAAGCAAACAAGTTGGTAGTTCACCTGATAGTAAGTGGTCACTACATCCTATGCAGCGCCCCACTTATTGTTCCACTGCAGTGCTAACGTATTGAATGACATACGACAGTGTACGTTATCTACATACTACCTTTATTTGTAAATGTAGTGACGTATGTACACCTAACGTTTAATGATAACTACAGTCCATTAAAATCAAAGAACTTGTCGATGGCATCGGTCTTACGATCAAGAGGTCGTGGGTTCGAACCCGGGCCATTACACCACGGCGTGAAGTTCCTCCTAACACAAGCAAATAAAGCTTAGCTGGAGGCGGTTACAAAGAATACTAGTAATTTGTTTTAAAAGTATTTAAAAAAAAGAAAAAAAAGAATGATGTCTATAAGCTCACCCACTATGACATGAGACCTCAACGTAATAGTAAATATGGGGGATAAATACCTCTGCTACACCCTTCTGGATATTATAGGCGTGTTATTATGTCCGGTTATTGTTAGTGTACATTTAGATTCTATCTTTATTTGTAGCTTTAGAAGATTTTCATGTGACGTATGGAGTGGGAACTCAATAGTGCAAGCACTATACTATTTCATGACTGGTTAAAAGTGAAATTACATTTTAATGAGAATTGAATAAGTAAATAAGTGTTAGTAAGCAGTAGTAACCCATAGTTATTAATTATGTGGAAAGGCACATCTCGCCTTGCAACCATGCGGTAATTACAGGAAAACAATGAAAGCGGCATCCATAGACGTAGCCGGCTATTGTTGCTGAACAATTAAGTAAGGAATTTATCGCAGGTCACGGCCGCCTTTGTCATTGAACGGTGCTCAGCTATTTTTATGACTATTGCTTCGACTTTTTCTTTTGGTTTTAAGGGGTTTTGTCTTGTGAACGAATTTCAGCAGCTTTTTTACAATTACACCCTTTACGCGATAGCTGCTCTGCTCCCAAACTATTGGCTATTTATTATTTAAATGAAATATCTAAATCTGATCAGTAATTCAAGAGATTACCTCATTGATACAATAACCATAAAAGTCTACCGTATCAACACACATACGTACAAATCGATAGGTCCTATATATATAGGCCAATAGCCACTCACAGCGCCATAAAATTGAACTTATATTATTATGTTAATACCAGACTATAAACTATATGTTTGCAACATTTCATTTTTGTGTAAAAGCGTAAAAAACAACCAGATATCAACACGTCCTCACAAATTTTCACTTTTATAATGCATTTCAGTAGGATGTTGCTGTAAGCCCCACTACCGTATACGGTATCAATTTTGCCTAGACGGTTTTTACATTCATTCATGGCGAACGTCATCTATCTAGTTTTATACTTTCTGTTTCAACGGGTATGCGCACAGATTAGTTACAAAAAAAGCAACTAGTGTAGACCACTGCCGATCTCAAAAAGGGAAAATAGTGATACGTTAGAATAAATGGAAGCGTATGTAAGTGTATCTGTACTGCACAACCAAATATATACAACACTTTTAAGAAGATGTGTTGAGACCACAGAGTAAGAAACGAAAACTATTGTTTGCTGACAACATTTTCAAAGTAATGACATTTCATTTCAACAAAGCTCCACGATTGGCTGATAATTTCAAAAAATATGAATTGGGTTGCGCTGATTGGTTGTTTTGCAATTTTGCTACCATACGAACGGATCAGCATTCCTTATATTCTACTCTTTTTTGACAAACTAGTTCCCGTCATTGTAGTGTCCCCTCTACAACTTTTGGTTAACACAAAGATTATGATGTTGAGGGTACACTACAATATTATTATGTATAGAGGTAAAATAAATTACTATCAATAATATTACTAATAATAATATTCGTCATCAAAAACGGGCTCACACTAGTATTATGTTAAATTAAACATTACTTGTTCTTATAAGATTGTTTCTATGTAAAGCCGCTATGAGAACCGTAGTCGCCTAACTACGAACCAATTTTCTGTCCGTTATAAACTTATAAGTGTACAAAGTGTATTGAGTGCATTATCCGTGGCACGTCCGTACGGAACAAAATGTTAACGAATACTTAGCTACGTTTGGAAAACAAGTCGTGAGCGAAAAGACCAGTGTTTCGGACCGATTCCACCAAAATCTTTGGACTAATTTTTAAGTTACAAGATCTACAAATTATTTATTTCCATGGAGGGCGCTTGAATACGTCAAAACAATATCAAAATACAAAACATATAAAATTATAATAATACTTAACTAATTAAATTATAATATTAATTGCATTAAATAATTGGAATTACCGGCGCCTAAATTAACTTCCATTTAACTTAGAGGTTTGAAATAAAATCAATCTAGCTAAAAATATTATCTTAGATCTTAGTATAACTAGATAGTAGTTATACTAAGACCTAAGATAATATTTTTATTTACAAAAAAATATACATGTTGGATCTTAAATTAAACTATTAACACAATCTAAACTTAATTAGTCACTGTCAGAAGACCTCGTACCCAAAATGCTGAACTCAGATTGATTGGTGCTAAACTAAATAAAATTTAATTAAAAGATTAAATGATTAAATCAAGATTGAAAAACAAATGTATAACAAAGACATTTTTTTTTTACAGACGGTGAACTAAAACATACAATACATTTTTGTCACAATATCTATGTATTGAGTCACAACGAATCAAGTTTAAAGCCAAATTCAGATAAGTTCAGGTTTAACTTCAGTTTAACGAGTTTGATGAAATTGACCGTCAGGGGGAAGGAATTGAGAGGGTGGGGTAGACGTTGAGGCCATTGGCGGCCATTGGCGCTAATTGACCCCGGTAAAACATGGTATCTGATTCCTTACAAAACGTTACATATCCCAAGATAGGTCACAATATCCATATCATCAACACGAACAAATAAAATTGAAGAAATGTTTTTAATGTGAAATGAATGTTAAAATAAAAAAGATTTTTTTTCATGCTGGTATAGTTATAAGCACAATACTTTTGCCTAAAGGCAGATTCAAAATTTTCTTCAAAACGGCTAAATGATACTTGATTATTATTTTATCGATGTACTTACCAGTCAGACAAAACCGCGGTAGAAAGTCAGTTTGTTTGTTTAATAGCGCTAATCTCTGAAACAACATACTTGTCGAATGTTTTTTTGTATTTAATAGTCTATTACTTTAAAAAAAATTAAATAGACAGTAATACTAAAATCTTTATTTACAGGAAAATATACATATTGGATCTTAAATTAAATTAGTAAGTAGTCATTTAATAAGAAGAAGAAGAAAGAAGAAGAAGAAGATTTCAATAGTCTATTACTTAGGTAAGGTTTTAAGATATTTAATATTACGCTAAACTTAACGGTAGCGGAGCCGTATGGTTCAACACAGGTCTAATTCCACGCGGAAAAGTCGCGGCCTAACGCTAGTATACATATATATTTATATATTAACTGTGTGTAGATCCACGGCGTACAAAATTAATTATGTTATCAGAGGCTCCTATTTCTGGCTTTACTTTCCTTCCTTTTGTCTGGAAATGTTTGTTATTTTCTATTGTAAACGAAAAGTAATAAAGAGAGTGTGTCGTGTTGAGAGATTGTTTGTATACGAACAACAGTGAACGAGCTCAAGAACAGGCTAGATAAGGGACAACCAAAGAATTTCTTCTAGGTTTAAGTTTCAATTCAAATAATAGCTTCTGAAGAGGGCAAATAAATTCGAACAAAGCGTTAGTGAAGGCCAGAAATAGTTTTTATGTTAGCTGTGCTGAAATATACTTTAACGTCCGCAAATTGATAATGTGATAGAACCTTGTTATAATTCTCTTGACTCGAACCACAGTTAACTGCGACAAGGATTCAACACACGGCTTCATGCGTCATAAGCGTTAAAAATGTGAATTTTAATAAGGTTTTATTCCATTACCAATTCGTGGGGATCATACACACGTTTTATTATTTATGTCAAAGTACATATTGAGTAAGTAGGCATTTATGTATTTGAAAATTTAATGCGAAGTGGGTAAAATATAATAGGTAAAATCAGGGATCTTGAATTTTACCTATACTTGAATATAAAAACCTCCGAGAAGCCATTCATAACAAATAAATATTTTTATTGTATTATTTGCAATATCTTTTAAGGAATCTCTCAGGATCGAAGGTACACAATTTGATTGTTCTCTAATAATACACCCACGCCTTCCAATTTCAAGGAGAGTTCAATAGTTATAATATTAATTGGTCTTAGAATATCTATAGAAGATAAAAGCACTTCTCTCCATTAAAAAGAAAATAAATATCACTTGATATTATCCTATCAATTTACAACACTAATATAAAAATAATTGTTATGCCATCATCATCTTCCTAAACCCAACGTTTGTACTTAAAACATAACTGAAAATTGTCAATGACGCTGTATAAATAACATTTTTGTGTTAACCATTAAAATTGCAAGAATATAAGCAAGGTATTTGATGGTAATACAGCACTGAAGCTAGTTTAAATCGGTCGGTAAAAGTACGGGTGTGTAGTATGGGCTGCCGCGATTAAGGCATCGATCAAATAGCGTGTGGCGTAGAAAGGTACCACTTATCAGATTTGGCCCTATTTGTTCGCCTACTTATAAGTAATTTCCGCAAATCGATTTGCTTGAATAGTTCATGTATCAGAACGTGATGGCGTATGATGATATTGCATCGCTCCATTTTTATGAAGATTACTGGAATTTAACTACCGTTATCTATTTATTGCCTTTTTCAAAGAATAGTCGACGTTTTTCAGCTAGAAATAATTATTCGATGTGTTCTTTGCCTCTTTCAAGTGCCTATGCAATTTAAAAGGTTTATTTCTTTCTTTTTGATACTAAATTGTTATTTGAATATAAATTTCAGAAACGACTAACAATTTCTGTGTTCATAAAATACTTTTACATTGGCTTATTATAGTGTAAAACTGAATCACAACAAATGTGCAATACTGAAAAGATCATACTTTATATGGCTTAGAAGTATTATTTAGCAATTATAACTGCGAAATATTCAACTGCATAACAAACATGTTCCGGTTGTCATGAACAGGCAACTTCAGCTCAATCAAAACGTCAATACCAAAAATATTGGCATCGACCTGCACAAACTAACTTCTAACAAAATAAAAGGAAAGTTATTCAAAATTTATTTGAAATAGGTACTTCAGAGAAGAGTTGAGCACGAAATTCGTGCTCATTAAAAACTTTTTAACGGTTAATGAAAATCTTATTGAACGGAGTGGGAGTGCATCGGCCCCGCGCGGCCTCGGGTGGACTAGCCACCCCCCTTCCCCGCTGAGAGGCTCGCCTGAAATGGCCCGGCTAAGTGTATTACAGTCGGATCGCTGCCTTTCATTCGACACATCAAAGAATATCCCGCTCGCTCCAAACTAGATTGAATCAAAACGGCTTTGTTTCTATCTAGGTAAATTTTCAACGCGATGTTCCGTTGAAGAGATTAGTCATTCAAGTGGTCCCTTTCCATGGTTTGTGACAGCTGAGTGTAGCTTTGTTTTTGTGATTCGAGTCCCACTTTGATAAATTAGTTATTTTGTAAACAACTTTATCTTTCGCATTAAATTATCAAGGCTATATTCTGTTTATCGTATTTTATCAATTACACTTTCATCAAGTACGTTGACCATACATATTATTATTCTATCGGGGGCATCTTGACTACCACAGCTACCACACCTACGCAGAACATCTCAGATAATATTGCTGCAACAAATTGGTATATATAGTAAAAATATGCAATGACCTAAATGTTCCACTATTAAGACAAGAGTAACGTAATCTTAAGCGAAGTTTGAAATAGTTAAAGCTGCAGACCTATTAGCAAGTTTAAACACTGACTGCGCATAATCTTAAATTACAATTTTAACAAGCAAGTAAAAGAACTGCAAACTCAATATAATTACGAAAGTTCAACAATGGTTGTATTTAATATTGATCCCATCTGACCCGTTTCTTATAAGTAGAGCAAACTTGCCTTAAAATAAAAAGCTTGTGACTGCTAATTGGAAGTTATAAAGTTGGGAGTTGAAGCACGGTTCGCCTGCGGACGCACTGGAGCACGAATTGTGTAGTAGTCGGCAGTCGAGAATCGGCAGTCGGCAGTCGACATAAAGCAAGTGCAGCTCATTCCGCCGTCTCTGGCACCCTCACTAGCGTTAAAAACTAAACCAATATACTTCTTAAAATTACAGCGGCTCCCCCCGGGGTTGCATAAGCGCACGTGGGCGAAGGAAATTTTGGCAAACCGCCGACGGAACAGAGAAGATGTACATTGACACGATTTCAAACCACCATTGTATGTGCAGTTTGCACGATATTGTTCCCAATGGGCGCTCTGGGCTGCTATACAACACCTTTTATAAATATAATATTCCTAAATATATATTTTTATATTCTCAAGTTATATTTTTTGCTATTTAAAGATATATAGATACATAAATGACGTGCTTTAGAAAGAGTAAGTACGTAGTACTCGAAACCGGCCAGCATGTATGACGAGATGTATGTATGTTCAGGAAGCGAAAGAAGTATGTAAGAGGCGTAGCACACAGGGCGTTCCATCGCCTCTGCCTATCCCCGTGGTATAAATGCGTGATTTTATGTATGTATGATATTTTTTGAAATCAGTTACCGCGTAACGTTAGTAGTTTATATAATATCAACAAAAAAAGATATAGTTAATGAGATTAAGCCGGCTTTAACTAATGTACAAATCATTGCAAAAGCTGAATTATATGTTTTACAAAGGAATTAAATTTAATGAAACATTTTAAAGCAAATGAGCACTACTAATTTACGAAATTTAAACATCACTAAGTCTATGTGCTGAAGTTATTAAAAATGATCTCCCTTTCTAAAGTGGTCAGAGAGAGCCGTTCATACATAAATGATATGATAAAATCTGTTATGTAACATTTAGTTTTCACAACCCGGATGATATTAAAAGAGAAAATCTATACTCTTATCCACGCCCCGATCGTATTTTTCTAGTTAAATAGCTGTAAAAATATTCGCATCGATAAACAAAATGTTCCGGCCCAAAAGTCCGGCAGAAACGGTTTCCCATTCGAACCGAAATTGTTTTCGCAATCGGCGCGGTGCTGGCGAGCTTCCCAGTCCGTACGTGGGCCGGGTACCGATGATGCCGACGTACGGCTCCTAGCCTCCTACCATCCCACCATTCCCACAACTCAGGGGATGGAACACCTCGCCAAATTAGGGTATAAAAATATAATCAACTAACCAACTATAGGTACCTACACAATAAGTAAATATAATCATAACTATATATACAATCTCAAATGCTCATGCTATGTTATATGTCTAAGAATACCTTGATAGATTAACGGTGCCGTCGGATTGATGCCTGTTGGAATAAACATCAATTAATTATCATTTCATGTAGTCGGGTAGCAGGTTGTCGTCGCTTGACTACATTTGAATAATCCGGGTTTGTTATAATGGCATTATAGTACGGTTCGACGAGTCTCACACGCCTAACAGAATACTATCTATACAACACCCCTTCATGTACACACGACTACCGATCAACCTATACATTGCCAGTGTTAGCTGGTCTCGCATAGCACGGGAAGCCTATACAACGTGAAACCATCTTTTATGATAGAAATATACAGGTTGATTTGTAGCCGTGTGTTAAGCCGGCTATACATTTCCAGCATAAGAATGTCTCGCATTGTATAGACTTCTCATGCAAAGTGAGACCTGTAGGTATACTGGAAATGTATAGGTTGAAGTGTAAGTGCGTGCACTGAGAAACTTCTAGTAATAAGACGAAGCTATTGAATTGAACCAAATTGAACACGTAGTTATTTAATTAAAGCTAAGCTTGCCTTGTTGGGCTAGCGGCTAATGTAAGTTACTGCTCGTGTGGTACCTGGTTTGATAACCGGGTTTGTAAAGTAACAGCACTGAATCCGGCATTGTGCCCGGTAGATGTCGACCGAGGTTGAGCACTCTATTATTTGGGACTTAAATGTAACTAGAGAAGTATGGGAGTTAACACACCTCTGCCATACTCTTCTGGCTAATATAGGCGAGATGCTATTTATTGCTGACTGAAAATGCTTAATAATATTGAAGGTATTTCTACATAGATCTTTAAAAGTGGAAAATAAAATTGAAAATCATAAAATTAACTTGAGTCTACAACATCATAAAATACAAGCGAAACATTTTACAGTTGAAGGTTCAATACCCTCCTCCCACTTGGAATATGAAACATCGCGGTCTACAACTAAATAAATAAAACGGCACCGCTATCTCAATCTATTAGATAAGTATATAACTTGTGATGTTTTGTAATAATTCTGTTTTATATCCTCGTGGAATGAGGAACAAAAGACATGCTATTAATTCCAGAAATATAAGAAAATATGTATGTTTTAGTTAATAAGGATAAAAGAATACCGAAAAAAAAGTAATAATACAATTTATAGCCTTTAGCTATGTTTAACAAATTATAATAAAAAAGAGTAGCTTAGTTTGTTAAACGCGGCGTAACGGTATTCCAAGGTCACAGGTTATATTTTTCAATTGTTTCATAGTATAATTGGCTAAGCATAACATATAAAAATAATCAATCAGAAGCTAATAAATGATAAAGAGAACATATTGAATTGTTCAGGTTAATGCTTAAACTATCAACGCGATTGAGGAAGTAGGTGAAGCATAATGAATAGCTGAATTGATATGTTGCCTACAGAAAGGTTGGAATGAGCAGCTGTGCAGCACTGTAGAACTCTTTCTGAACTGTGCTGGCACTTTGAACTAGTTTCCACGTATTTTTGTGAGAAATACCATTTTTGAACACTAGAAATTTAGGTCGTAGATCTTTGTTTTATGGAACAAATGTTTGCAGTCCACCTGCTGGTTATAGGAGTTCATAAACATCTACAAAAGCTGTATTATAACTTTCTTTTTTCAGAAAACGCGGTTTAGAGTTGGAGAGTTTTTATTTCGTCTCTGACTGGATAGCATTTGAGTGGCAATGAGACATTATGGTGCGGAATATGTTATTTATCGACAGGCAAATGACGATGGGTAATTTTGGCGTCATATTTTACTTTCTTGTGGCCAACAATGGCTATTATTGGTATACATTAATGTAGAAATTATAATTTTAAGGAACAATATTTGTCTTTGTTGCTCCAAAAATCTCAATTTTTGCTTATTATTATAAACCAGTAGTTGCCCTAGTCGCTACAGGATAAAATGAATACTCAATGTCCGTGATCAAACGAGACTAATATCTTACATTCGAAGTCAAAACGGGATAAAATAACGAAATAAGGTTTTAAAATACAGCTACAAAATAGGATGATAAGTACTATATACCTGCAAAACCATATCAACCAGAAAACAAAAACATAAAGATCAACCACATAGTTTATTTCAAGCGAGCAACCGAACCCGCCAATGTTTTAGGTTTAAAGCAAAGTTACGGTGTGGTATTTTCTACATGAGTTCAATAAAAACACCGTAAATTCTTTGTTTTTTGCTGCAGTTTATTCCGGTCAATTAACTTTTACAAGCATATTTTTTTTGTTGGTGCTACGGCAGATCGTCGTAGCAACGTAGATACGTTGTGTAGCACCTTCGTAGCATCGTAGCATCTTTGGTGGAAATTAAGTTTGAAATAGATATTCTTCTTCTTCTTTCGAGTCGATTGCTGCAGTCATATTCTATGAGCCCAGTGCGTGGCCACGCGGCCTTTGTGCAGGTGGTGGAGCAAGTGGAACAGGAGATGGGCCATAGTCTGTACAGCACCATACCCGCAATGTTGGTTCGATTCGTCAACTAATACCCCAACCTGATAGGGTTTGTTTGCTTCGACCAACTTGAGTTCGGAGCCTATTAAGTGACTTTCAAAGCTTATATGAATGAATAGTTTCAATTCGATTGAATAGCTCTAATTAACGTTAATCCAAGACTTAGCGCTGTTAAGCTTTATAGTTCGCTTTACACATTTATTTGCAAGCATTAACTCCAAACATTTAAAATATACTCAATTTTAAAGTAGAAACTAAAACAATATTCGCAGCAAACGGTACGAAAGCAGGGAATTACAAAATAACAAAACTTAAGTATAAATAAAAGTGTTTACGCTGTGCGCGACACTCGCGAAATATCGCCGCGAGGGAAGACAATAAAAAAAACGAACAGTTAAAGTAACTGCGCACAGATGGCGCTACCGCGGAAATATATTAAGTAAATTTAAAAAACGTATTCCCGAACGCGAGGCAGGCAATGGCGCGTGTGAAATTTAGTATTGCACTTTGAGATCAGTGACTGTTTGCCGCGTGCCCCGCATCGCAATGCTCTGCTTCGAACCTACTGCCTACGAACATCGCCGTGCTTTTTCAACTCCTTGCTCACTTGCTTTTGAAACAATTTCATACTGTATTTATTAATTTAAAATTGAATTGAATAATTTGAAAACTATAATATAAACGTAGTAAATCGTGTAAAATAGTTATAACACATTATGCCTTTAAGGTATTTATGTATATGGGCCTTGTAGCCTAAAATTATGCATATACTCGTATATAAAATTATCCTTATATCTGACACATTTATCATTCAATTTACGACTCTAATGCACGGCCTTAGAGTCGTAAGCTGTATGTTAAAAATGTATTAGGTATTGTCTACATCTTCAAAATAGGCCTTGTAGCCTGAAATAACATTATTTGATTTGACTATACTGTACTTACTTGTTCTTGATATATAATATAAAATATAACAATGTCTTTTGTAAACAAGCGTTACCTTGTGTAGAATGCAGCTCGCAATGTTCGTGTTATTATATTTTGTGCGCCCAATTTTAAGGCAAACCTGTAATTAATTAATGTTCTGAAAATAATGCTAAAAGTAAATTCATCCTGACATATAAATTAATTTTGCAGATATGCACTAGCATATTTCAGATAAGGTTATGAGTTGATGAATGAATTTGTTGTTATAGCGGCAACAGTCACATCATCTGAGAAATTTCAGACAGCTATCACGATTCATGAGATACGGCCTGGTCGTTGTTACCCTTTGGGTACGGAACCCTGACAGACTAAAGATCAACGCCGCAACGCCAAAACCGCTGGTTATCAAATCTTCTAATAGATAAAAATCTCGTGTCACGGTGTTAGTTGTCGAACTCCTCCGAATATCAACCGATCCTTACGATTTTTTATGTATATTCAGTAGGTCTAAGAAATAGAGATAAGCCTTTTTTATACCGCTTAGTAAAGGTCGACATAATACACGGGCGGGGCCGTGAGCAACAGCTATTTAGCTATGCTTAGCAAATGATATTAAGAAATAGTTGAAAAATATGCGACCGGCAGGACTTGAACCTAAGCTACGATCTCAAGTAACCAGGTCTTTTAATTTCTCAACTGTATATAATAATAAAATAATAAACTCTCACTCTCACTCTCAACTGTATACTACGTCATAACTTGAGACCGTAGCTTAGTTGGTTAAAAGCTGCGTAACGGTATTCCGAGGTTGCATGATCTTGAACATTATAATGTACAACCAAAACTAAAAATATATTTTTTTTATACAAAACCAAAATTATTTATCAAAGAAATATATAGACAAAATTAAAGTCAAACAAAAAAAAATGCAACATATCGTCGCGTTGTCATGTCGGTGCGGCCACGCAGGACTATGACGTCATTAGCAATCTGTCCCACCCCTCCTACTTCACCTTCCCTCCTCCCCCGCGCCGTGTGCTCCCGCCAAATTGGAGCAATTATGATGTACAGTTTGTTTTGTTAGCCTCCATCGCCTCGCAATAACAACCTGTAATTTGACGACTAGCAATTTTAACGACGCTCTAATGAAGCGATAAAAATATAAAATCTTAACGAAGGTAACAAGTGGAATGAATATGTTTTAAAAATCAGGTATAACTAAAACTTTATAAACACAAATATATTATACTCCTAGCTTCCATTCGCGTGGTATTTCAATAAAGAGTAGTATGTATAGTAATCCCAATCATGAGCTATGTATGTGCAAAATTTTGCGTGAAAACGTCACGGCGACCTCCACTATCTTCACAAACTTTTACATTTTTAATATTAGCAGGATTCTGCAGAAAGACGCTATACGAAAATATGGAAAATCAGAAACATTTTGGGGCGACGAAGATTCGGATACCGCGAGGATGGTCGCGGATGGACAACAAACATTTTACTCAAGCCGCAAACGACGTCACCAAATGAACTATTTATTACCATGACGTCACACTAAAGTCCTTCATAAATAAGGGCAAATTAATAATTAAATATCCAGGTTAGTTATCAGCAAATTCTTCGGAAACTATTCGAAGATATCAATTACTTAAATGAAACCGAGTTTGAAATTGAACCGAGACATCGGGTGGTATTAGGGTTGCTACATTTGCTGGCGCTTATTCCAGGACCACTTTAAAGTGAGGATAGTGGCGAGTTGGTCACTGGAGGTGGAATGAAGAATAGACACGGAGCAGGCAGATCAACCGTCTACGTCGTTGCTTCGCATCCAACCAGGGCTGCCAGATGGCCGGGAGATTGTGTTTTGTAATTTGACTTAATTGTCCCAGTAAAAAAAAATAGCTTTTTAAACAACATATCGACACTTGAAAGGCAAATTTACTACATTGGAATCGCCTGATTTTGGCGAATGTAATGATAAATTTTCGACCCAAATTACTGTAAAAACATTATGCCTTTCCAGCGTCGATATGTTGTTTAAAAACTATGTTTTCACAAACAAAAATGACGGTATGTCTCGCGTCAAAACGCAATCTCCCAGCCATCTGGCAGCCCTGGTGGGTAGCAAAGCAACTAGCCTTGTCTGGAAGGAGCCGCGCCACATCTAACAAAGCAACATAATAGTACTACAAGTGGCTTCGTTTATATGGCGATCGGCTCCATTACAGATGAAAACGCTATTTTAGAGGTAAGCTGTTTACTTTCATACTTATCTTCCATACATATGATAAAATTGTAAATTTGCCATATCACATTGAAGATATTTAAGATAAGTTAACGAGGAGAGTCGTCAAGCAAAAATATTTTTTTTTGAATATTTGTCTGTCTTTCTCGTCTGTATGTTCGTACGTGCATCACGCAAGAACTACTGCATGGATGTGTAGCTGGATCTAACTTAAACACAATGATATGTTTCATCTTTGTATTTTATCCCTACACTTTGCCCGTCCCAGGAATCTAACCTAACCACTAAACCCGTTGCCAGACAAATTGAACATTGAGATCATTCAAGTTGTTCGAAGATAAGGATTTTTTTTAAGATTTTTATAACTGCTGAAAATGTACGCTGACCATGTCTAATATCGTTTTAATAAAGTCCGCTACGTGACATCCACCCTATATATAAACATTTATTTAATGAGTATTGCTCCTTTTTACACAAATATTTACGTCAGCTCTCTCATAACATTTTCCTTTAAAGTTTCGCAGAATAAAATTTATGCAACTTGAAATGAGTGAGCACATCTTGATAAAGCTTTTTAACGTAGTAAGTAGGTAGTTTTAATAAAACGTTGAATGAAGAGAATCCCAAGAACAAAGTTCCCATAAATGTACCGAGAAAAATTAATGCTGTGCTCATTTGTTTTTCACACAATTTATTAACATCGACCAAGTTGTTATGTTATAATGATTTTCTGTTGAGTGCTTCATGGTCTATCGGCATCATTTGCAACTGGTCAATGTGAGGTCTTGGGTTCGTTTTCTGGGTCGAGATAAGTAGTATTTGGGATTATCCCGTAAGAATTTGCCAGTTAGGTATTGTATTCTTGGTGTAATGGCGATAAGCACACTTTTTACACTTCTGTCACACCTTTTAAGTAATATCGTGATGTCATGTTCAATCGTTTTCAGCAATATCAATACCACCCAGTATTTATAAAAGTATGCCAATGTAATATACGTGAGTGTGACTTTAAAATTAATTTATAGCAATTATTATTAAAAGTTATTTGAAATTTGAAAATTAAATATAAAATAAATAAAGAATGACTGGTGGAAACAATGAAATGAAATCAAACTAGTATAACAAAATTTTATTCATAACTGTGTATTTTTTGATATCTGAAATGTTTATTTTAATAAAATTATCAATCCGTTGTTCAAGATAAGTTAAGAGTTTTCATTGAATTGATTTAGATAACTAATTAAATCGTATAACTGAATCCATTTATCTAAATAAAATTAAAACCTAGAATGAAAATAAATTAGGTATGTACATTAGGTTACCATTTCTATGAAAGTACGCAAGCCTAAAAAGAGGTCACGGTATATTACATACATTATAAAAGATTTTAAATCAAAATAAGCAGAATGTCGCTTCATTTGCCTTTCAAGAAATTAATAATTTGTCTTTTCGACAGCTGGCAAGTCCGAATACCCATTCGCAACATTTGCGAATTAGCTAACGCCTATTTGTACTACATTTTAGCTGAGCTTCAGAGCTTATTAATGTGTACCTTGGAACCACACCTTACAACAACATAACATAACATAACATCACGCCTATATAAACTAGAAGTGTACAACACCGAACTGCCAAAGAGTGGAACGCCTTGCCCGAGTCTGTGTTTCCGCATGACTACAACTTGGATCTCTTCAAAGCAAGATTTAATAGGTATCTCATAGGTAAGCGGGCTCCACCGTAGACCGCATCATCACTTACCATCAGGTGAGATCGTGGTCAAACGCGTGCCTATATCCACCATAAAAAAAAACCGTCGTAAGTATTGTGCCCGATGGTTCTTTTTCAATCCTTGCTGCTATTGTAAATTTTCTGACGGAAAGTTCCCAAATGTGTCGTGTCGAACCCGAGTCCTCGCGGTGCGTTTACGCCCACCACTAGACCATCGAGGCAGTCGTGTCACAGAGTAACGAACAGAGGCTAACCTTTTAAAGAACGTCTAAAATATTTACCTATTTTGCTAGGGCTGGCACTTGGCAGTGTTGGCACAACAGGACAAACCATGTGACTAGTACAATTACTACACTGGCAGCATAGTGGTGTTTTAAACGACGCGGCGGTTTTTTTTTATTGTATTAACTGTACCTAATCATAATAAATCAATCGCTAATAATAAGGGGAGATAGGTATTTTTTACATATTTCAACAAGTCAAAAAAGTAATAAAAGTCTTTAAGTATAATCCTCTCAAATTGGTACGTAATGTAATAAGTAGAACCTTTTACAATTTAATTTTAACGTACCTACCTACCTATTAACGTATTAGGTAGAAGAGCGCATGACATTGCGCTTAAGAACTTGAGAACTGTCATTCTCATACATCTATACAATTATAGGTATAAAAAGATAAGACCCCAGAAATAATATAGGCTACATCGACGTACCACGCGGTTGGAGCCGCGCGTAGAAACTAGTGACTCATAAGTAGGAATATATTATTAGCTGTGAATTGTGTCAAGGTTCCATCGCATTACAAACACGTTTAAATTTTAACACACAGATTTAAATTTGCTTTGATATTGATGTAGGTACACTAGGTACCTACCTATGTAATTATGTATGAAGTATCTATCTACCCCTCTAAAATAAATTGAATAGGTATAATCCCACCCACACGCCCACCACTGTGACTCCTGTGACGCCAGGATCTACAGCGGTAACCAACTGAAAGGCACCGTGCATGACACACGGGCAATCCCAGGGAGAGTTAAAATTGTCTTGGAACCCGCAACGAATTTAATCAGAAGTATATAGTTGGAGTTGAATTTTGATTGAATAGGTATATAATAAAAATAGCTACTCTTTTACTATCAATTTACTACTCACCTAGTAGATTCCTTGGGATAGAAAAAAAAAGATATGTTCTTATTTACGGTACATTTTGTATTATTAAATTATAACGCGCGTCGTGCCCTTTAGGACGAGATTTGCGAGTGCGCGCACCGCGGCTGCGCTGGACTGCTGTAGACTGCACAGGGTACATTTATGTGAGCTGCGGTAGTGTCCGCGAGCCGCGCCGAGAGCGTGTGAGAGCCCTTCGCTAAGGCACTTACGAGCCGGTAGAAACCGGTTTCGCCTCGTACGTGATAGGGCCGCAAGTGCTCACGCACACAGACGTCTTATGCTTGTGTGAGTGGACTTATCTGAGCGCGGTTGTATGCAGCTTAGTCTCTGTTCGTTACTCTGTGGTCGTGTGTTCAAAACATACCATAATGTTAATCAAACTAGAACCAGAGGGCTATCTAACCTAATTGAGTTCCATCTGCGTGAAATTACGAACCAGATATTAGATTATACATTTAGCTATACAACCGAACGCTAATATTATTATTTACAAGTTGAAAAGGAAGTTATTGCGATGCCCGAGGCGTCGGCAGGCGCAAGATAAACTGAAACTCTCATTCCTCCACAATAAAGTTTCACGAGTATTTTTTTTACCCGCCGAATATTTCAAAGTACTTTTCTATTTGCTTTCGGGTTTCTGCAGAGTTTCACAAATTGTTTGGATGTTACTTCCCCGAGATAACCGGTGCATGGATTGATCAGAATAAAATTCAAATGAGTTTCGCGATTGCGTTCTTGTTTTTTATTTTGCTTCAAACTTTTTTGATGTTTTGATTGGTGAGATGACAAAATTCTGGCCGTTTTTTTGTGGATGAATTTCAATATTTTCCGGTTTCAATACGACCGAGACCACAAAAAAATAGGAGTAATATACAAGAGTCTGATCCTTTGTCTATAGATTAAACTATGCAACTATAGATTTAACCGGTCGAACCATGCCTAAACTCTTATTTTCAGATAACTTAAAGTAAACAATGATTCAGTTTTTAATTGGAATTAACTTAGATTCGTCGTGGTTCGGCCCCAGTTCTATAGTTTCAAAATATATTAGGCTAGTTACTCAGACACGATGACCTCTAATTAAGATTTTCTTAAATTCTTTCCTTTTAATACCAATCAGAAAATACAGATTGAGCGTTGTACCAGTACTATCTACCCATCTCACACTCTGTAAATATTCAAGGTTTATTATTCCAAATTCTACATGAAGAAATATAGTAGATAAAAATATTTGTTCTCATATTTATCTATCGATACGTTAATAAAACGATCCTAAGTAAATATCAACAACGCAAAAACGGTTAAACATTAAACACGGACGGGATATAAGAAGATGTCGATACCGAATCTCTCCGAGGACGGCGGAGACTAACAAATTATAAGTGGGCGTCTGAAAACGACTCCTTGGGCGCTCATAATAATATCTTGGAACTAAAAATGGTGCGAATGCGAGAGGGGAACGGGGGAATGCGGTCCGCGGCCTTCCGCGACACAAGTCATAGTCGTACGCGGGGATAGGTAGTGTGCTTTGCTCCTTACATACTTCTTTCGCTTCCTCAACATTCATACATCTCGTCATACATGCTCGCTGGTTTCGTGTGAAACATGCTATTTATCTGGTACCTATATGTCTTTGATGTAGATATCTGGCGAAATAAAATAAAATTGTATGCTGGCTAGCTAAGAAACTATTAGACTTATTCGAAAATACAGGTAAAAATATTTAAAGAATAGATGAGCCGAAAAGTATACAAACTCCTTAAAAGGGAATCAAAATTTCGTCAAAACACAACTACAACTGAAAGAAAATTGCAACAGATTACCTCAAAATGAGAAATAAAATAAGGTATTGTAATATTTATGAAAACACTACAATACAAAATGTTCTTTTACCCAACACCGCGATACAATGGGAGTCACTGTACCACTAAATTGACTGGAGTCGAGCTGTTAAATCGGCAACTGTACAATTCTGCTATTTAATAGAAAGGTACGTTCAAGGCCCGAACAAAGCCGGGAATGTATGCTATCCTTTGGGACTGAGCCTGATTGCTCTAACGTCTAGAAACAATGATACAGCAGATTAATCGAGGCTTTCTAAACAATAAGCCATTGTTGTCTTTAGTTTTAGCAATCGATACTATAATAATAGAAACTAGCACTTTTAAACTCTTTCGTGGAGGGATCCGCATAAGTAATATCAGTTCTGTTATTCAAGGCCAATTTTTTTGTGTCGGAGTCGCATCATAGTTTGTCATTATCAAAGTGCAGGTTGGTAATCTTTACATAATCGTCATAAAACATGAAAAATGCCCGATACTTTAGGCGGCTCTAAGATCAACCTCTTCTCATGATGAGACGGATTGAGTTTAGTCCACTACAGGGCTAGTGGATATTATTAGGCGCTAAGTATGGGTTAGTCCATATCGCACTGCTGGGTAAGGAAAGGATCTCTTCTTATGAAAGACCGAAATCCACCAGGAAGGCCAGGTGCGGGTTACGATGCACACCATGTAGCACATTGTGTATGAGGCATCAGGTTTGCAATCAATATCCATATTTTAATTACTAACTTAAAATTTGCATATTTTTAACGGTTTCAATTTCAACTCTAGTAGAAAAAACCTTTTAATTTAAACATACCTACGCCACTTTCTTTGAGAGTCGTAAATGTTCTTTCAACATGAAACTCACGTTAAGAAGTGCTTACTCATCGTAAGTCGAGCAGAAATCAAGAACACATTTAAAGGGACATCGCCGAAATACTTGTGATCTCAAGTCTCGTCAAAACGAATGATATCGAATCAGATTTGCATACGAAAGACATAATAATAGTCTTAAAATTTTACTAGGTGAGATAGCTCGAAACGACTTTTATCTTAATTGCGATACTTTTTACTGCCTAATTTTATGTTTTTTGCTCCAAGTTTTTTAATTTAAGTTCATTTGCAGAATCATCTATTGAAAAAAGAGCCTTGTTAAATTATACATATTTCCAAACATTTTTGATGGGATTTTAAAGAAAGGAAAAATGTCGTTAGTCTCAGAATAATGTTGTTGTTAACAATATTCATTGAAGAAACTTATTATTTAGTGTGAAAGAATAATAGAATTTTTTATACCGACGTGTACGAAAAATTAAATTTCATCGAATAATGCAAGTAGGCAACAAAAGCTCACAGTGACAATATTTCCGACGCTGATTTAGCTAAAATTTAATAACAAAACCTTCGCGTACAATAACAAAGTAATTTTTCATCGGCGCACAAAAAACGGTTCAGAAACACCGACACTAAACGAAGACTTTGCATTGTCACGTTTGACAAAGGAACTGACGTCAAGTATCAGTTAAAAATGATAAAAAATAATGCAGATTTCTTTGTAGGTACCTACTTCGTTCGTTAATATAACGGGCGATCGTTGTAGATAACTGAGTTTTTCCGTTAAATCGTCCGCGTACTTAACGACGCCTTCGTTAAACGGAAGTGATTCAGGTAGTCATTTGTGTTCGAGTGCTCTTTTTCATTTGTAACTGTATTTAAATGAGTTTTTGTGTTATTTATCCTTCTTTGTCAAATGACCCTGTTTGTACGGAAGGAAATATTCTCCATTGTTGTTTTATTGCCTGACTACCTTCCGCCTGCGGTTTCACCCGTGTGGTGTGTCGATTTCGTCGAAGTTAGACGAATTATATACATGAAGAAAATCGCATGAGAATGCTACAATAGTTTGGAGTTCATCGCTAACAGCTGGTAATACAGACTTGGCGGAGGCTTGTCTTTTATAATATGTAAGAGGATTACTTATTACAGAGATGAGGCTCATGGCTAAGTCATTGCCAAGCGGATCGATCTATCGTCGGGTTAAACGATTCTTGCCGCGGTCGGGCGCGGATGGATGCTTAAATAATATAGTCATTGATTCTGATTGTCTTTGTGACAACGGATCAATGACAGTCGTAACCATAGAAATCTTATTAATAAGGCAATAGAAATGTCAAAGACGCGTGACCTTGTCGCCGCGCATCTGTCTAGTCAAACACAAGTGCGAGTTGAGGAATTGTCGTCTTAATGTCATCGCAAAAAGAATAATTTTGTTTGCAGGAATACAAGCGCATCTGTCTAATCGAACATAAGTGCGAGTTGAGGAATTGTCGTCTTAATGTCATCGCCAAAAAGAATAATTTTGTTTGCAGGAATACAAAAAGTGGTATTTGAAAAACGGCGACATGCGTCCCAGTGTTAAAAGATAGTCGATAGCATTTCTATTGACTAGTTATTAAGATTTCTATGGTCGTAACGGATAATAAGATGCCGAAAAGTTTGTCAACTATGCTAACAAAGATGTGGTATGTGTCCGTATGCGGTTGTGGAAGTTGTTTTGCCTAAAATACTGATATTCAATAGAATTAGAAATCTCAATTTCAATTAGTCAATCATAGTCCATTGCTGGAGATAGGCATAGGCCTATCCCAATTTGCACCACAACACCCAGTCCCCTCCAGCGATTGACAACTTGAAGAAAAGTCGTCAATCGACCTGGCGGGGGCGCCTTCTACATTACGCTTGCCAAAACTAAAAGCCTACTTCAATGTAATGAATGAGGTCCGGGTAATGATTACGTGTCACCTTCAGTGTCCGTTTTGATTACAGTTTATGAAGTTTCTCTTTTGACCCACAAAGAAAATTGGTTTTCTTTTCAACTCCTTAACTTTTGATTAAATTTATTGAGGGTTTCAAATTGGTTACCGCTATGGAACTTGTTTACTTTGACGTAATATTTTGGCTATTTAAAAAACCATGTTTGAATGTTACTATAATATTCGATAATAATAACTGAACTCGACTTCTGTAGAAGGCGGTGCTACTTGACACGACACGCATTGTGAAGAGATTTCTCTCTCTGGAGCCCCAAGTACCTGTAGGTTTCGGACAGATCGCCTGTCCGCCTGTCAGCAGGCTGTATCTCAAAAATATAATTAAGAGTATCCGTTATAGACAGTTAAAAGCTAAAAAATACTTGAAACCAAATTTAATAAAACAAACGCGTTTTTGCTCGATATTGATACAATTATATTTTAATTGTAAAGTTTTATCATTTTCCATGTACTCATGTCAAACATGTCAGCAATTTCTAATCTGTTAAATATTTGGATTTGGAAATTTATCAGGACCTGGTGAAACCGATCCTGAGTAAGTATTTACCTATATTTATGTTTACTGGATTAAGTAGATAACAAACGAGTAAAGTGCTAAGGCTCGAGGCAGACAGAACAATGGTAGCTATTGACTCAGCATTACCATTATTAGCCATTAATCTTGCAAACATCCACTTTGGTATTCCAACCATTATTATAGCAAATAGACGAACATAGATATTTTGGAATTTACGTATAGGTAGTTCAAGTTTTTGGCGCTGATTCTGATACGCAACGACTATCTTAATTTATTTAAAATGCATTTTTCTTTTTCTAACGTTGCGAAAAGGGCACAGAAAAACACATTTTAATTAGAGACTGAAGTTTAATTTTAGAAGCTATAAATAAATAAAATATAATGCTATGTGTTAATTTTATGTATGTCCAAACATAATGTTCAAACACACAAGCCAACCTAAATTAATTTATTTAAATTTCGTCACTTGTCCCTTTGCAATGAGGTCCAAGAAAGATGAACTAGACCTAAATTTAGTTAAGTTGTGTAACAGCAGAATCGAGGCCCTTGCATCTTATTAGCTCTATAAAAGCTTTCGCGCCTAATGACTAGCCTCTGTTGAGACAGGTCAACGTGGCCGAATTTGGCCACGAATTTATATTGAATTAATTATCTCAAGTAATATAGCAAAGACAGACGTAATTTTTTTTCCACAAAAACTTCTATTACTTTTTCGAAATCAGAATAATGTCATAATGTCGAAGAATTTCCAGAAGTAAATAACATCCTGCGTACTAATATTATACATATAATTGCAAAAGTTTGTGAGTATATTTCGATACAAGAATATTAAACGGTTTTTCATGCAATTTTGTACAGAGCTATACATACAAGCAATGTTTTAATGACATAATTTAAGTATGTAGGTAGGTCTTACGCAAACAGAAGCTAGTAAATAACAACACAGATGTAAAGAAAACGGGCGAAAAAGCAAGCCGACTTAGCATTTACACAAAAAGGTTTCTAACATGAAAAATGTTTAGATGGGTTACAGTCTGAATCCAACGGTTGTTCGAATCTAATCATCGATGAGTTTATTTTCTTTAAAGTGTCGTAAAATCGGCTCGGCTGCCTCGTCAAATATCTGCCGGAAATGATTGACTTACGTAAGGGAAATGAAAAATCCCTCGGATAAAAAGAAAAAGAAAATAACCATAGGATAACAAAATCTTGTTTTTTTATTTGTATGTTTTTAAGCTTCTTGTAAGATTTAATAAAGGCAATGTGGATATTAAAGATATTTTGTATATCGAAGAAGAAATTCGGTTCATTACTGTTCCTTATTATAATATACCTATTGTCCTTAATTTACACCTGAACATAAAAGAATATTGTTAAATAGTTTTCTAATTGATTAAACGAAATAACTTAAATAAAACTTACTTGAATAAAACTAAAAATAAGCAACGACTAAAGTAGTAATAACAATTTGCATCTTACAGAATTAATAAATTAAATATAATTATAAATTATGCTTCATACAATTTTTCCGCATCGCTGTTCACAGTAGATACTGAAAAGCAACTTTGGCTGGGCTGGCAGCATCCTATTGAAATTATGAGTATACATACCTATATGCTTATTTATTATTACATTACAGTTATACGCTTGATTTTATTTTAATTGATGAACACTGACCAAGTTTATAGTATCCGTGTTTTTATTGATTATCCCGAAACGCTATGCCATATCCAGACCGCATGTGTTCAAGGTACCTGTAGTTCGTTGTTTGATACACGAACGCGAAGTCACAAAACAACACAAACATAAAACCAGATCCTAATAATTACAATGTTGTTGTAATCTCGAATAACCTTTTAAATTTGCGAAGTTACTCCATAAAAGGTTTCTATGTATCAGGTGTTGCTTTTCTAATTACCCGGATTCTAAGTAATTATGTGGTATGTTTACGTAGAGTGGATGTTTATTGTTTGTGTTTTGGATGGGTATTTCATATCCAAAAATTATTTTTTTACCCGCGGATCCGTTTACATATGTGATGAATTATATATTTAAAGTTTGCTTAATGATTACTCTATCTATTGATGAGAACAGTATAGTGAGCGGACAGATATACGCCGCGAGGAATTTTTGTTTTATAATTTGTATAAATTTTGTTTTTATTCTCCTTAATAGTTATATATGTTGTAGGTTTTTTTTTACGCTCATAATATTCTATTTTTTTTATTTACTGAAAAATATACATATTGGATCATAAATTAAACTAGTCTTATAATTTAATCAAAAAAATAAGTCATAAAAAAACTAAGAAATCAATAAAATCATTGATTTTCTAAATAATAATGGAATGTTGGAATTTTGTAGGTTTTATGTACTTGGGATAGTACTTTATTTGTAGTTGATTAGTAGCCCTTTATAAAAAAAAGGTAGAACACAATTTTATTAGTTTTTGAAACCCTTCTAGGTTATTTGCGTACCGAGTGCGTGCTTACAATACATAATAATAATAATGTAAATTTATGGTTACGATAGATGCAGTCAATATTAGGCTGTGCGTCAGGCAGTTAAACAAAAACAGTTCCGGCACCCTTCACTTCAACCAATCATGACAAAATGGTTAAACTTAAATCTGGCCATAAATCACGAGGCGAAAGTGAAGCATCGTATTCATTAAAGTATAGCAGCGATCGTAGAATTATCCCCAACACCTGAGCGAGTTGAAAACTGGCGCGAACTTCGCTATTCCAAACTTGAGTTGGAAATCACTAACTCGGTTCCTAACTGGTAAACAATCGCTTCAAACGTAATTTGCTGGTTATAGTGTAATGGGGTGTAGACGAGTAGTTGCTAGGATTCTTGATAACTTGTATTCTCTTAGCACTTAAGGGGACATTCTCGCTACCGCGCTTTAGGCTGCGTTGGTATGTTTTTGTTCGTCAAAAACGTAGCGCGCTCTGAGCTGGGTTTTAAGGACAATAATAAAGCAACGCAGCCGAGCGCAGCTTTATTGAATCGTGGTTTGGTTGTACGTTTAATATTATTCAGTCACAACCTAAAGGGATCCCTTGTTTTCGCATATTTTTTTTTAGCATAACACGTTACGCATTTTTTTCGCTTAATAATCATTTGGCATAATTGTCTTTTGGTATTTTTCATTCGGCATAATAATATGCGTAACTATTTAATTATAATGCCAAATAAAAGTACGCGAAGTTAAATTAAGCCGACATTTTTTATCCTAAATCATTGTACATACATATTTTAATAGTGGGTATATTACACTTCTTAAATACGTAATTCACACATGCATAGTCAGTACTAATATAGTCAGTGTTCACTGTGACGTAGAAGTATTTGCCCTGCACAACTAATTGCTTGGCCCACTATACATTTTTAAACCTAGACGACTGAAAGTGTCTATTTGTTGAAATTATCATAATTATTAATAAATCAAAACAATGCTTACAAAATGCAATTTAGACTTTAATACATGTCAATTTGATCAATATTAATCATACACCGAAACTACTACAGGGCTCAAGTACGGATGTATCCTCTTAACGTGCATGTACGTATCTGTTTTGCAAATAGTGTAATGTTTCAACTCCTCTATCTTTAAGTTTCATATGGCCAATTTCACCGAACGCATTGAACCGAGATCAATACTGAACGCAGTTCATCGACGTAGAACACGGGAGGACTAGTAACATTATACAGGTGATGCGACATAACGATGTTTATTTAAACTACAAATTCTAGACGTGATTAGTGTTTACTCCACCGAGTATAATTAAACGGAAAAAAATCTGCAGGTATTCTGAACAAATTAAATATTGAGATCAGATCAGTTTTCTTTTCGTACAAAAACGGATTAAAATAAACACTAACCGCGTCTATAAACTGTAGTTTCAAAATATGTCGCTATGTCAAATCCACCCTGTATGAAACTTTTAATAACCAAAGGTACTTTCACTTCTTTTCTCATTGTCCTGCAGGTAAATAAATAAACAACTCACCTGCAACAGCTAATCGCACAAAAAGACTATTTGATGAACCTATTGTCATTTCATCAATTAATTGGAGAAATAATTACCTATCTAGTACCATCGCATCGTGATAGGTCACACTTACAGTATCTCTTGTATCGATGCCATCGACATTGATTCTGTGTTGTTCACTTTGTTCACAAATTTTAGTTCATACATCTCTCTCTCTCTCTAACTTCATTAAAAACAAAGAAATAGCGACATTTTAATCGTCAAAATTAGTTTTGTCTGTGTGTTTCAACATGATGTTTTGACACGTTTATTCATAATTTTAGCACTGTCAAATGAAAATCATTTAGCATTTTAATCAATCGTTACGTTGTCACGTCATTACACAAAAAGCTTCGATTTGGACGTTCCTCTTTGTATGTACATACAAAACTTTAGTTACAGAAAAATATACATATTGAATCTTAAATTAACTAGTCTAATAACTTAATCTAAACATAATAAGTCGCTGTCAGAAGGCTTTGTACACAAAATGCTGGCAGCATTACTTGTTATTTTTGTTATTTTTTACTATGCCTTTCTGCTGAGTTTAGAAAGAAAGGACTGTATTTTATTTAGTGATGGTACAACAGAATCGGGACCATTGTCATGTGTTTCGTCATATCAATTTGTTTTAACACATTCACGAACACAAACCTATTGTGAGTCGGTTTTAATTAATGAGTGCGATTGAATTACAATGTATTCGCATAAATTATGTCTTTGGCTTGAACGTTAACTATCAGTTAGTTTAGAAAGGCACAGTCTTCTTTGATACCTTTAAAATTCATGCTCTTTTTTAACGGTGAAAGCTGATTGGTTAGATTATTTTGAGTATTTTTTATTGCAGCCATAATACTTTATTTTAAAGCGAGTTTTCGAACAGTGTTAAAGCGCAAGGGTTTAAAGACAAGCGCTGGCAGCGCGTGAATCCTTACAATTTCATAACATAACGCCCATATTGGATGTGGTAGAGTTGTTTAATACCCACATTTCACCTGTTATGTTAAGCTCTCATGTGATACGGGAGAGATTATAGACACCTATCGAAAACAATCCTTAATTCCGTGCTGCGCTTGACATATTACTGACGGGAGCTCCCAATAACAATTTTGCCGACATCGAATCCAACACCTCGCGGCCGGAGCAGTCGCAAACACTGCAAGACCAACGATGCAAGCGCTCACAGCTAACAACAATTCATTGCATAAAGTGCAGAAAATATAAACAATAATGTTTTAAAATAAATTTGTTACGCAAATTTTAAAAGCAAAGCAGTAAAGTGAGCAAACGGGCAAAGTTGTAGGACTAAAGTTTTTCTAAAGTAGTGCGCCTGCTTTGTGCATGAATATGTAAGTGTACTGTAGCACTTGCTTATAAAACATTGCTGACAAGTAATCACACTGGTACCGCCACTACCTTATTATGCATTACGTTGTGTGGAGCAAGTGTCCTTTTTAGAACTGTAGGAAGTATAAATATCTATAGTCATAACTGTAGTAATATATTAAAACTAATAAAGTGGATAAGTTTGTTTTGTAATAAAAAATCAATACTTCCGATGTTCGATAAACGAACCGAACGTCGCGTCATTGCGAATGCTTCGAAGACATGAAGCATATGTTTATTGATGCGTTTTTATCGCGAAGTAAGTTCACACGAAATTCTTGTCACATACCTAACTGGAAGGTTTTTTATCGTATATCGAACAAAATTGACGCAATTAAAGTAATTATACTAAATTAATAGTAATTTATTATATTGTCACTAGGTATGTACATTATATTTCGCACCGATTTAAAACGTCCTATCAACCTTAGCGCATTCTGAGAAATAGAAAATATAAGGACGCCACACGTGGCGTCCTTATATATCCCAGAAGGCAGTTGGCCAGGTTACTTTACAAAGAAGCACACTTAATAACACCCACACTTCACCTGCTACGCTTAGCTCATGTGAGTCTATTTCTGAAAAGCGTTTCCACTTTAAAATAGGTTAAACAAACGAGCGAGAAAATAGGGAATATTTTCGTGGCAGTTTTGGTGATATAGGCCTTATAATGGCGAACGGCCATTGTGAGTGTCAAAGCTTTTGTGTGCAATTTTCAGCCGATTTAGGTTTTGGGTGGAAACAACGTACCCCAGTGACCCCCGCCAGTGGGGTCACACAGGTCGGTGTACAATAGGGGGTCAGAAACAACAATGTTTTTACACTCACGTTCGTGATCTGCTCGCTCGAATGTGGGCCTCAGCATTCCTGTAACAAAAAACAAGCATTTACAAAGGGCTCGTTTTATACAGATTGTTATAGAAACTTTGTATACAGTGGTACCGGAGCCGCTTTCTAGTGATTCAGCTTATAATCCAAACATTTTTGTATCCATATCTTCATCAATCATCAATACATCATCATTAATAAATACAAACAAATAAAATTTAAGTATCTGTTTTTTAAATTCAATCTGAACCTCGATTGCTAATACATAGAAACAAGTTTTGACTTTTAAAAGTTAATCTTTTTAATAAACTAAAGTAACTGTCTCTGCTGTATATAATATTTAACTTTATCTGTTTTATATAGTTATATATACCTACTTGTATAAAAAAGAAACACTGACCCATAAAAGACCAGGCAAATCCCTGACGTAAATGAATGAGAACTAATTGATCAATGGCTATTGTTTGTAATTTTATACGTAAAATTAAAATTCTGATTTCATAAAGTTTCGCCTCATATATAGGCATTTTCTTTTCATTACTTTTAATTATGAGAATAACACTATTTTCATTTAAACTGAAAATTATAATTCTAAGGTAGAAACATAGCTATCCTAGTAATCATAGTAAGCCTATTGCTTAGTTTAGGACTACATGGCGTTTTGTGATATTTATTTATTGTTATTTATTATACGTTTTACTTCCTAAGTGTTGGTAAGGTACAAAATTCTTATATAATTTTATTGTATGTGTGCGTTGTCTGAACAACACTGAACATAGAAGATATTTTATGAAAAAAATATTGTGCGGATTCATTACACTTTACCTTTATTTACCAATTTTCGTCTGTCAGACGTTTTTGTAGGTTTGTTCACAGAACAAGAAAAAACATCCTAAAGCAAGCTTTAATATCAAGACATTAGATGAGGTTCCCAAAGTTATGTGCCTTTAGTTCTAAATTAAAAACTATTATGTGAACTTATTTATTGGTAATTGATTGACACGTCATACGCTCCTACTGAATGAAGTTCTATCTATGTACGTCAGTTCACTTCAGCAATTCAGTATAAATAGTAATTATATATTATATATCTTTAAGTATATAAATTCTAAATTTTGTCACTTATAAATGAGGACATGTAATTGGCTGAAAGTTGCGTATTTAAAAAGTTGTACTTATTGTTACTGCTGTTGGTCTTTCAATAAATAAATAATATATTGTTAAAACAATTGTATTAATTGGATAAAGTAGAAAATGCGCAGTAATTGCTTCATTATTTACAGTTCCTTTAATAAATTCACAATACATATTTATTTGTACAACTGTAATTAAATGGTGCGTAATGGTATCGCTTATCGATTTCTGCCTAACATTTATTTATTTTATGACATACTCTGTAATTTAGTATTATTTTTGTATGGATTTACACTAGACAATTTTGGATCATTTCTAGTTTTCTGATTCCGCTAAAGGGAACCTCGAAGTGGGGTAGGTATGTGCTGCAGAGTTGAATGGTAGATGGACAACATTGACCGTCACCAAGAGACAAATCTCGGGGCAGTAAGAAGGTTATATTAAACTATAACATAATCCAAAAGAAACAAATAAACTACTGTTACAAATATCATGCAAAGGAAACAAATAAACTACTGTTACAAATATCATTCATTATCCTGTCCTATTGTTTTCTACTGTCTGTAAATGTCTGATTGGTTGAAGGTTTATTTGCTTTTATATCATATATTTTATTAATTATGATCAGTTTTCAAAATGGTTCACGGAGGACGATTCTTTTGCTACTACTGTTTTTCGGTATGATGATGAGGTTAAACTCTGAAAATTGTGTTTGAATTTAGAGACGATTACATACTTTAAGCTTGTTATTTTTTTTGTCACACCACAAAAATATCTGCTTGATAAAACACAAATAAATTAGCGCGAATCGTGAATTTGAACCTGAATCCCCTGAGATCCCTACCCTACAGCAGCTGGGCATAAAAAGGAATAAAAATTGCCGACCTATATTAACTCCAAATGGCTTTCAGGTTTTCTAAAGGTTTGCGGCTGTTTGCTCATAATATAAAATATGTGTAAATTACGCATGCCACGAACAGACGGAGGGTAGGTAGTGTTTATTATTTCATTGTGTTCGCGATGAGCGCGCATCTTTCGTACTTTAGGGTGAGTGAAATTCTTTTCTGAAAACATAATAAGAAAGCATTTGGACGCATCGCCACGCTCCAATGTATAACACGTGGTATCCGAATATGGATCCACTCTGAGTGTTATTTTCTTTGAATATATTTGAAAGGAGCAACAAAGAGATGATTGGAATTTTATATTTTAAGGCACGAAGTATATTTGCTGAGTAGGTGATAAGTGCTTCGGTTCTAATATATTTAAATTACTAGCTGAGCTCGCGGATCCATCCGCGTGTAACATCAATAAAAGAGCCTATAAGATTAGCCAAGGTTTTCTACATTGGTCTACTAGACAAATAGCACTCCGGGACCGCTTCATGGTAGATATGCCTCAAATCCGCACGACACGCTTTGCCTTAACATTCCTCATGAGAACTGCCACGGAGTAGAACGCCCTGGCCCGAGTCTGTTTTTCCGCCTGAGTACAATTTTGGTCTCTTCAATGGAAGAGTAAATAGATAAGCACAAGAGTAGATAGGTAACTCATAGGTAAGCGTGCTCCACCGTAGACCGTATCATGACTTACCAACAAGTGCCTATCCACCATAAACAAATGCATTATATTTTTGGATAAAAATATAAATTATTACAAGCACGTTCTCTAATCTACCTATCAAACCTAAGAATTTATAAAAAAGGATAGAAAATAAAATAATCTAAGCAGCACTTTAATACCTTAATATTATCGCGACAAGTAAAATCATCCTTGACAATAGGTAAACCCAAAGAGATTAGAAATGGGTATTTTAAAGAAAAAATGCTTTATTTGTATTAGTTATACCTTCTAAAACCGATGTCAATGATAAGAAGTTTTATCACAAAGCATAAGACGGATGATAGTGATGATATGTTCAGATTAAAGAAAATAATATACCTGATAGGCTTAGATTATAGCGTGTTTATGGTCCTTAATACTAAGAAATACCCATTTTTTTTTTGTTTTCTTCTTCTAAAATAATGAAATGTTTCCTTTGAATAAAATTAGTTATTCAGTATAAACAGTACTTCCTCTCCACGTGGCATTCATTAATTACACCCTATCTAAATAATACAATGGCCTTACACACAAATCAAGCAGTTTATTGAATAGTACATCAAAACAATCCATTGTAAGTTAACCCCGTAACGCGGGCGTGACCGCTGCGGACCGATCACGACACCAATAAATAACTATTGCGACAAAGTCTGACGACAAAGCGCGTGTCGTGCGCCGGCGTCGTGATCCGTCGCACGTGTCGCGACAGATCGGAAGCCGATCGCACGATAAAATCACGACTCGGCAAAAATAGAATTTTACGTGTACCTACAGGGTCATTTTAAAAATAAAAATACTGATAATGCAGCTAGGTACACTCTGATCAATATTAATTTTATGCCAACTATAAAAGATTTTGGTTTTTAGAATATAAATAAAAAATACATCGCTTTATTTAATAAATCTACAATGCCATACAGTTATTTATTTTCATATCTGAACTCCGTGTGCATATTGTAGACCGGATGGCGGAGTGGATAGTGTACCTGCATGCGTCGCGGGTTTGTCTTAGTCTGGGTATTTCTATGTATATTAAAAATGAATTTACAAAAAGAAAAGCATATACGTATAAGTATCAGTTATTGTAGTAGGTACCCATAGTACAAGCTCTGCTTAGTTTGGGACTAGATGACGTTATGTGTAAGTAGAGAGATATATTGTGAGACATAATATTATAGAGCACTCAATTCCCACATTTTGTTCGTTTGACAGATGATTCTTAGGAATAGTTTAAAAAAAGCGGGCGAGCTTACTACTATTATAAAAATGACCCAGTAGATTGTACAGAATTGGTCCCTTCCTTAATTGGTCCTTTTTACTTTTTAATCATAACGACTCGTGACGTTTTCACGGACGAGGGTTGAATTTCGATTCTTTTAATGAAGCTTGTTTTACATTTGAGTAATTAATTCACACAGAGAATTATTTCGGCCTTATTTCTTTTAAAAATTGAATATTGCGATATTGTTTTTGGAAATTTTGTAACAGATGTTGCCTACAAATAACGTTTCAATTTAACCCTTAGGCCCAACGTCACCAGGTCTTAATAAAGTTTCGGATAATTAGGTGCTGGGGTGTAAAATATTTGTCTGCTATTATTAGACAATCTCATAGTAAATCGCTAATATTATAATTTTCAGAACATTTTTTTATGAATCAGGGCTCTAGTTAATTCTATAATTTCTGTACCAATCTATTTGACATTTCATCTGCCAAAAAAAAACCCAAAATGCTATCCAGAACTGGAGAAATTGGTCCTAAGTAATAAGTTCTATGTTCAAGGGTATTTATAAAAACATATAAATCAGGAATATCGAGATGACCTCATAAGAACAGTTGAAATTCGCTTTCGCTTCTATTTCTCGTAAATAAATAAATGCTTTTGTTTTGTCATATATCTGAGAGCCGGCCAAATACATAATCTATGCCTTCTAATATAATAAAGAGGTGAAATGTTTTTGTTTGTTTGTAAGGGATAAGCTCTTGATTCACTAATCCAATCCTTTTTTTTCATATTTTATGTACAGATAGTCAAAATAGTCTAGATTCGAATTTTTTTTTTGATTCATTTTTTTTTAAGATTAACTATATCTTAAAATATTATGATTTTCCATATCTTAAGATTTATTTAAGATATGGAAAAATTACAGCTACATATAATGTATAGTAGTGACAGATTAATAGCAGTCAGCCAGTTACAAGTTTTTACTTATAGAGACAAACAAAGTCAAAGTTGACGTCAAACGTCTTATCGAACTCCACAATTGGTTCACGATTTCGAAGAATTAAATTGGGTTGGACTAATTGGTTGATTTGTAATTTTGTTGCCATACGAACGGCACAGTGTCACTCCCATAATTATCTTCTCATTTATGAGAAGCTGTAGTTAGACTTTTTCGAGTAACATAGGCTACTTTTTATCGTGAATGAAACCGCCGGTTGAAGCTAGCCTAGCTTATTTATTTGGACAGTAGTCGAACATACTATGAGGCTAGCTAAATGAAGTTAATTAGATAGTACAATTCTATATAGAGTCACGATTGACATTAATAGCGAACTAGAGCTCTAGCTAAGCAACTGATTTAGTCCAAAATTATCATATTTGGCATGCTCAAAACGATATACTAACTCATTCAGATATACTTATTCGTATATTAACATACTGACGAACTGCCTAGTTAGTCTTTTAGTGCTGGTCATCGCGAGATCTTGGGTTCGATGCCCGGGTCGGTCAAAATGTTATTTGGGTTTTCACCAGGAAATACTCGCTGCACGAAGTTAGGATTGTGCTCGGTAGATGGCGATAGGCTCACTCGCATGAGACCTAAACATAATAGGTGAAATGTAGGTGTTATCTCTCTGCCAACCTCTTCTGGGTAATATAAGCGTGTTGTACGTTATGTACATATCACTGTGTATTGCCCCAGCGGTTAATGGCAGGGTAAATCATTAAATATCATTTAAGTGGCGCAGTAACAAATCATTTTTGTAACATTATAAATAGCTCGATTTATCAGGCGGTCAATGAAACGATCAGATGACCACGTCGTTAACACCGTGCACTGCATATTGATAAAATGTCACCGCTCTGCCTCTGTGCGTTCCTGATTGGCAGTAAGAACGTGTGATTTATTTTATTAACTCGACAAAAGGGAGGAAATTATCATATTAAATCATACTCATAATCATACTTTGTTTATTATACCGACTATGGGTTCGGCCGACTAGTCATCGACTGCAAAAGTGGCGGAGTAGTCGGCGATACCGACAAGTAGGCAAGGCCGATCATTAGATTCGGTTTCATTTTATTTTCGTATGCATTTAAAACCTAGTTTAATTTAGTTTAATTCGTCGCACCACCACATGCAGTATATTACAAAGCAGCACAAGTTATACTAATCCTAGATATTGGCATTTATAGTAATAATTGGCCGGCTTGGCGGCTACAATAACATAACACATTCTCAATTAAATTTGAACTGTATTGCAAAATACTCTCGCATCCTACTTATGTTTTATATAAATGCTAAAGTTCTCTTCTATGTATGTTGGTGCCATATTATATACTATAATATTTATTTTTATTTATATTATTATATTTATGCATTTATCGTGAAATATATCTTTATATATAGTTATTTAAATTATATTTTTTAAATCATATTAAGTTATTTTAATCGTTTGAATAGTACTTTGTATTCTTAATTCAATTGTTTATTCGTGCACCTCCTACCGCCACAACTTTGGTCTCCATCTACTTCCTGTCCATTCAGGTTGTCTGGAAGAGATCGCGGATAGCGATAAGACCGCCGATTGTACAGCTACTATACGTTTTAGTCATTTAGTTTTAAGTTTTGTATATCTGGTGTACAATAAAGTATATTTATTATTATTATTTATTATTGGTGTGGATATTTAGTACGTATATGCACAAAAACTAATAGTAAGTCGCAACCGCTTAGATTAAAAGACGACCTCATAACAGTTGCGCAAAAAGGGTAATTGCGTCACCGATCATGAGTCTTGCACATGAAATGTTGCGAAAACACATTACATTTATAAGAATCGTCTCAATTATGAAGTTGGTTTTACAATGCACTGTATAAGGAGTAATCGTTACTATCTCCTTTATTGCAACGCTGTGAAGTATATGATTGTAGCGGCCACACCCATGTTGGTCCACCGCCTTCTGAGTAACGGGGCACACGAATTAAAGGTTATTAAAATGTAATACATCTCTTATCTTTTTAAGTACCTCTTGACTGGTAAGTGATCAGTTGCGCACATTGTCTGGTATTTAAAACATATTATGCGCGTATACTTGTGTAAATAGTAAATATATAATAACTACAAATTTGGTAATAGCATAGTACCTTGACATAAATGCGTGTTACTTTTTGCCTTGTAGAACGTAAAAAATAATTGTGATAAGGTTTCATCCCGTCACCGATTTGCGGGGATTATATAAAAATGGAAGTTCTTTATTTAAAGTCAAATTTCGACCGCCGTCTTGCTTATTATGTGACAAAATCTTTAATTTTCTTGACTTAATAAAATTTAAATCAGTTTTTATATTGAAAAGGTTCAGAAATATGACGCTTTTTATGTCGGAATGAATCTACAAGATCTACAGCCCTTTAACTGGAGAAGTTTTCTCGCACCTCGTGAACGAGATATTTGGATAAAAGGAAATAAGATAAGCCATAGTATTCTTCACTTCTCAATATCTTCACACGTCATTACGGCACCACTGTTACGTCACTTTTGGTCACGTAGTGGATCAAGAGATAGATTTTATCTCAACGTCAGTTTATTCATGATTTATGACCACTGCGGACCACTGACATGGCCATATTGCTTTTCTAAAAGAGTTTTAGTAGATCTTAACCAACAGGATATCGCTTTCAGATTATGATCTTTTTGATGTACTCATGTCAGTGCTCAACTGCCAATTGCCTTAATCGATCAATCTTTTCTTTTTGTACAATTAATGCAGCAAACGATTTGGTAATGTCAACTACAGCTTTTGGCCATTTGGATATTTGACAGTCCGTTATATAAAAATATGCCGAATTTAAATCGCGTTTAATTGGCAAAAAATGTGGCTCAGCGGGAGCTATATCACATTTTTACGGGGTTAGGAAAGTTAGTACATACGACTAACTTTCCTAACCCCTTTTATATATTTTTTTTATAACCTTAGCAGCTCGAGAAGTGATTCGTGATTCTAATCTATAAATCTATCGCTCAAACTTAGCACTCGAAGAAACTACGACCTTTAATCTCTTCTTGCATAAATAACTAATCTCAACTAGTTTTTCAAGTAAATTTGTTTCATATCCTAAGCCGTACCAGTTTTCTTGTGTATTATAATAATAATAATGATAGTATAGATACAAATAAAGTTAATATTTTTGTGCAATAAAGTAGTGAATTATTTTATTTAGGTTCCACAACAATTGTACCGGGTTATAAACACGGAATGCAACTCTCCAGCCCGTATATGGCCAGTGGGACCAGTTGCCATACCGGGCGGACATAAATGGCCGGCCGTTTCCAAACGTGGTAGCAAAGGCCCCGCAGCCAACGGGTTAAATGACACACGCTCGATTTTGAAACACGTAAGAAAGCTCGTGTTAACTATAATCGATTGTACGTGTCGATAATTAAATCGATGGTGAATCAATGTGTCGATATGAGTCATGTTTAATGATATTTTTAGGCAACTGTTTTTTGGGACCTTTGGAAGTAACTAGTACATCTAATGTTAAAGCAAAAGTACCAACTCCAAAATGGTAAAATCTGCGCGTGAGCTCCGTGGAATTGGCGGTTTTGGAATAAGGTGACGCGAAATTCATGTTATTCCAAATTCCGGTGCCTCGAAGTGCGCGTGCGGACATTAGTTGTTGTTCTTGTAAACAAATAAATATTTCTAAAATATTCACAGGGAACATAATTTAAGATTTTTAACGGTACGGACTTCACGAACATCCGTATTATGCAGTCGACTTGGTGGAGGTCATAATACAAGAATTGTGTATTATTAATTTATAGAGCATTAAGTGAATAATTCATAGTCTGGTTTATCTCTGTGCACTTATAATCCATTTTGAAACCTGTTTCAAAAATTTTGCAAAATTTGCATAACAAAAAGGGCAGGTAGCTGAAATAATCCATTAGCGATACTCTACAGATTTTCTCGTCTTTTTTTTCATTAGAATTCATAAGGGACTTAGTTAACAAAGGACGGAGTTAGATTGGAAAAATTTATAACTTGCAAGATTTGCGCAACTCAAGTGGCGCGGTATTTGCATTTTAATTGTAGTCAGGGTAGTGGCCCATTGGAAACAGAGAGCTATAAGCGGACGCGAGAGCGATTTTATAAGGAAGTAGCTGTTCCGCGACTTTACTCTTGCGGAATTCATTTATTCCAGCGGTATTACCCGTGGCAAATGTTTTGCTAATCTTCTGTGGTGCCATCTATTGCACTTAAATGTAAACTGCCTACTAACTTTTTGACTCTAAATTACACTCTTGGTAATAACTTTTACGAAAACCTTGTTTTACAAGTTAGAAGTACATCTTTTTATTAAAAATCAAGTATATGAAATTCGTGATTCAAACTTCAAATATGATGGAGTTCCATACAACCACTACATCTTAATTTTACCACCTTAGGAAGAAGAATCCCTTCTAAATGTGCGCCTACGTCATGTAAGGAACCTTTGTGCAATTTTTAAGATTCTAGGTCCAGCAGTTTAGGCTTTGCCATAATGATTCAGTCAGTCGGGCAAACAATAAGGCCCGTAACATCTGTACACACTAACGTACTACAAACAATCGGTCAGAAATAGTATAAAAATGACAGCGGGTCCGATTATCGGTCCTATACAAACTCTGTCGTGGCTGAGAGTCCTTAACATGCGAAATTGAGGCTAAAACGTATTTTTTTGGTAGTAACTCCAATGCTTTTGATTGTATCCGTCGCATCTTTCTTCAGGCCCCGCTCTTATCAGCAACTAGTTTGACCCGTGTTAGCACAAAGGAATTTATCTCACAGAGATCGTTAGTTCCGATAGGGGAGGGTGACGGACCCGAGGAAAAAGAACTATCACAGAAAATCGTGAAAAACACCTTTTTTCGGTAAAGAATGACTGATACCAAAGAATTACAGAAGAGTGTGGCAATTGGGTAATTGTTAATTACCCAATTTTACCTGCTATGGAGGCCCCATGTGAAAGAGGCTAAGAGAGATTGCCATCCTCCACAAATCCAAATCCGTGCTGATATTAAAAACTTCCTGGCGGAAAAATCCCTAACAACACTTTTAAACGTGTTTTTAAGGATATTTTCTCAGTCAGGCATTTCTTAGTCGCAGGACGGAGTCTATATTTGTGACCTAGTACATATTTTCATTAGCAATGGTTGAGGACGAGCTAGCAGCTTATGTAAATGAACGCGACAGCGGGGCACTGCCAAGTCGCTGCCTACCGTGATATGACATGAAACCCTAACACGACATGTCAGTCTCATGTGAGTATTACCCCTGCCTAAGCCTCCCGGGAAATACTGCCATGATGTTATGTAATTGCGAGTATAATCACGAGTCTAGCAAAGCAATCCTCTCGCAGTCAGTACATACCTCAGTAAAATACTAAGGTTGAATTCACCCAACTTCTAAATCTACAGTTTTATTAAACCCGTTTTTTTTTTAATAATTTATTTTCATATAAAAATACAATGAAACATTTTAGTAGCAGACCAAAAACCACAGCGGTTTGTCCGGATTGCACATATTGATTATAAATTACGAACACATTACATTATACATTACACACATGAACAGGGCTTTCATTGTACAAAAAAAATGTCTTAGGGCAATAGCTGGTGTATCCCCACTAACTAGCTGTAAGACCCATATTTAAAAAATTAAGAATATTGACTTTGGTATCTCTATATATTCTTGAAATTGGCATATTTGTAAAAAGTAATTCACAATTCTTTACGAAGGTTAGTGAACATAGCAGATTCCAAAAAAGGGATCCTAGTAAATTAAGAAATGAAATATGTAAAAGCACTCTTCACTACAAAAACAGTTACAGCATGTCAATAAAAATTTTTAACCACATTCCACAAACTTTAAGAGAATTACCTTTACATATTTTTAAAAGAAAACTTAAGTTTTGGTTACTTGAAAAGTGCTTTTATACGCTTAATGAATTCTATTCCTGTAAAAAATAAGTTATCCTGTTTGTTAGTGCTATTTTATTGTCCATGTTTACTTCTTTAAACAAAAATTCGCATGCCTATTAAAGGTGAATATGTCGGGCTGCTAAAACATGTATACCATCTACTGTACCATATTCCTGCGAATAAATGAATCTTTAATCTTTAATCAAACACATTATACACAGGTCTTCATCTTTCTCATAATCGTTTAATTTTTGTACGGGACACAGATATCAAAAGTTTAAGGAAAAAGAAAATAATAAATGGTACTAAGAGCCAGTTTTAGGTGTTCCAGATAGATCTTATCCGACTCATAGAATATAACCTGACCGAATTTAAAAGTGACACAAGTTACACTTGAAAAAAGAACACAGCTGTCACTTTAATTTGTGTGTATTATTTTATGCTTATTCTGCCAATAAGGTTTCTCTAACACCTGTGAAATTGGGGCTTAGTCTTTTTCAAATGTTTATTCTAATACATTTTATTTTTATAAGACATGTAGCGTACGGACTTAAGACGACCTGAAAGTAAGTGGTTACTATAGCCCATAGACACCATCATTCCTCAAAAGAAGATTAAAGATGCGTCGCTTCATCTGAGGAGTATGGTGTTATGTCTCATGTGCCAGTAAATTCCGGGCTGTATTCTTGAATATTTTTAGTAGGTACAGAATTCATTATAGTGGCAAAGCTTGGGACGCTATACAGAAATACCATTGAACGGTTCTACTGCATATAGTAAGCACTGGCGAGCTTTTATTAATTAACTTGGAATTTATAGATCGGTTAATTATTTCACATTAATTTATCAATAGGTAGGTGGTATCATTGGCTATTTATACCTACGTAATTGAACCACAAAATTAACGATCGCTTCGTCATCATGTACGATTTTATAGATGCCGTAATAGGTAAATTGTAATATTAATAAGAGAAACTCAATAGCGATTGCAGCCCTAAGATCCTGTACTTGAAAGTGTGATAGAAAAGCGTTCGCTATGAAAAGGGGAGCGTGCATGTTTTCACGAATTCACGCCTCTCGGATAGACGTTTCACTTAACCGCGGCTATCAACAAGCCTAATGCAAAGCCGAGGCCGCACAGCAGCGTGACAGAGATAAATTACTTCAGCTCACACTTGGCGGTTGCTTGCTGACTTTGCTGTACAACTACATACCTACTTACTTTGTGTTCAACTAAAGTAACGCAAACTTTTAAAAACGTACTCTATAAAAAACAAGAATAAAATCGTAGTGTACATTTTTCGCTTTAAATCCTATCCTATCCAAAAAATATTGTAAATGCAATCTGTGGATATATGTTACTATTTTATTCAAAAAACTTCTGGGTCAATTTTGATGCAAATCTGCATTTATGTAGCTTGTAACGTGCATTTTATAGACGTACCAGCTGGCGAGACGCAGGCGGAAGAAAGAAATGGTATATTCGGCTAATTGTTGTCTGCTTCTTGGAGAAAATTACCTTATTAATGCCGTCTTGAGCTGATACTGGGCTTTGGGTTTATAGGATTGTTCGTGGTTCCATCAAATTTATTTTATACTAAAGAAAAACGGAGGAGGTTCTTAACTCAACTGTGTATACTTCGAAGGTAGTTTCATGGTACGGAAATTACGGTCTGATGATGGAATCCCAGGGAAATTGAGGGATACCCTCGTATGTTATAGGAAAGTAGAGTGGTTTTCATATATTATCTGAATTAATCTTATATAGATATTTGCGTCCGGTAGTCATCATTTCATATTGCTGAGCTAGTGATGGAAGGTACAACTCCTTAACGATTAGGAGTTACGTAATATTTTTTGAACAAAGGCACCTTTAGACCGTTAGTTATTATTTTGTTAAATTTAAATGGAACGATGATTAAGTAAAGCTACTTCACTGAAACGAGTAAATAATAAAAAAAATACTGTAAAATCTTTTATGTCACACATTGAATTTAATATTTCACATTAAATGTCCTAATTTGAAGAGTTACATAAATAGGCCAAATTTTTTAATGTAATTAAAAATTCTGTTTATTTTCTTGTTCTTGGAAGCTTTACAAAATAAAGTTCATTTAACAAAAATACTTCCTCATATAGAATTTAGGCGAAAATCTTTTCGTAAAACTTTTCATATAAAAGTGGATAAGGCTTTTTATTAGAACGGAAACGGTTGTTAATTTTAATGTCGGCCGTAATGAACAAATCTTAAGACCCTTGAATATGGGCTGGAGAGCCTTAATCGTGACGGCCGTGATGGACCCAAGCACAGGCGCAGGCGATTTGTCCTAATCACTTGTTATACAACTTTGTTCTGTGTAAACCAGCACCATAATATGTTAAGTGTAAATATGTCTTTAGAAACCTAAGAATACATGTGACGCTATTTTATTAAATTATTCTTCAAAACAGCGCGTAATAAATAGCGAATACGGAGTAACTTTACACAATCTTCTACACAGATTACTTTCATTACGTACGCCTTTATTTGGTTGATTAACACGCCAATTTAAGCTACTGGTTAAAATTAAAAAATTGTGAGTGATATAACTTATTTATCAAAGAAGGTTATAGGCTGTAGGTAATTTACATAACATCACGATACGAGCCACGGAAGCAGAGCAGTATCGTTGAACACTGGTAAAACAGCGGGGAGCGTTTCTAATAAAATCGCTGCCTCTCGTAGGTACGCCATACCCTCCTCGCTCACTGGAAAGGCGTTTTTCTTGGATTTTTCTTATAAACGAATAGAGGGTAAGGAAAATTAGATATTTTACCTTTTGCCTAATGAGGAGTTATCAAGCTCTCGAGTGGCTCGAGCACTCGTTCAATATCGGCCCATTAACTTTTATGACCACTAGTACCCTTAATTGTTATTAAAAACTTTGTGTTTGGATTTCTTAGGTATTTTTATTTTTATTTAGTTGCCGCATTTGCATTTCATATGATAAGGTTTTAAATACAGATTATGTTCCATTTTTCATAAATACTTGTAACATGTACCAAAGAATATTTAAAATGGCTATTACCTATACTGAGTGTGATATATAGCACGTTGAATTTGAATAGTTATACATTTATCAAACGTATACGCAGCAGCAAAGTCGATCGATGGAGTACCGAATGTGAGTGTCGCAGGGGACATGCCGCTACATTTCACACGAACCATAGATGCTAATAGAAGCTCAGCAAAGGTGAAGGTATTTAATCTAGCGGAATATCCCCTTATTCTCAATATTAAAATACGAATGAGGGGAGTTTCACCGTAATCAGCGTCTGATCACGTGTCCCCTTTCAAATCGGCTTATATTCATATCTGATCCTCCACAAAATTTCTTGCGAACCACCCCGCAAATAAAGCTTACTTTTCCATAAATTTTCAAAACCCCGCAAAATGTTCACCATGATTGCGGCGTTACCTTTGAACAAGTAATTATGGCGCTATTCCTGAATTAATACTGAGATAAGCCGCTTCTATATTCCTGCCTTTAAATAGCCAAAAAATGAGGCCTCGAACCATTATCGACGCGTATTCCTTTGAAAATTTACGAGCTTCGCTAATCAACGCCGAGGGAAATTTACATTCACTTTTATCATCTTTGTAAGTGCTGAGGAAGAAAAATGGGAAGCCTTTTGTTAGTCGATAAAAATTGGGTGAATTTGGCAAATCAAATTCAATGCGGTGAATCGTCAGGAGTGAACAACTACGCGTTGTTAAAAATTCACAAGTTTTAGCTCACAGGCGGCGCGGCGTGGCGGAGCGCGCGTTTGACATGGAAATGTGCAAGCCTACTCGTTGCGATTTCCCGCGGAATTTATTCAAACGTCGAACGTTCCCGTCTCCTCCCCCTGCGACCGCGCAGACCGCACGCATCTGTCTTCGCATTGATATGCACATTTGATTGTCCGCGCTCGCGTGCAGTCGACGTGTATAACACACATCAATTTGGAGAGTTGTTCAATTCTTTTTAGCTGTAATTAATATTTGCTTTCGAGTGGCACCGGTACCTCCCTGCTATGGCCCCTTTGTATTCTAATAGTACCGCTTACGGATGATTGCGCACCCCGCACAAAACCTTAACGCTTTTTGATTAAGACTGGTGTGTAGCATTTTTCCATTAATAGCATTTCGATACGGTTGGTACTTCAATAAGTGTGGGCATACATGAACGCGTAAATATAGATTGACATTAAAATATAAATTCCGATAACTCGTCGTCGAACGTAGCGAACCAAACGTCAAAGATCATATTTTTATGAGATATACCATTCATAAAAGCCTGCTTATAAAAAGATGTCATCATTAAGAAAGCGTCGTCAAACCTGTCTAAAACACTGTTATAATTTGGATGTACGACATAACATCGTCCAAAAACAATTTATAGAACACACGAGATATTAACATGTCAATTCAAGATGTGTATCAAGCGATGACTCGCAATACGTAAGGGAAGAAGTTAAATTAGGGGCGGAAAAGATAAATGGTGTAAAGCTGTCAATATCTACTTTTCATTAATGGTTCAAAAGTGTGTTTGCGTGGAATAAGCGATGGATTCTGTACAGTCACTGTCTAATGTGAAAGTGAAAAGTTTGCTGGTTTATATTACTTTATATTGCAATGGAGGACGGGTGGATAAGACAGTATGGCAGTATCGGTTATGTTTTTTTATACGGTGAAAGTTTTAACGGGCGCGGTCGTGTAGAACCTGATGGTTGGGGGTAACACCAGCCCATGGCATGAACATCAACAATTAACAAAGGTAGATTACAGATACGTCACTTCATTTGAGGACTTCGGTGATATGCCTCACGTGCCATTATCGGGCATTATCGCACCACCAAATCGGAGCATAATTTGCAAGCTACCTTTTGGTAAAAGATGAGAGTCAGACGGTGTTGCTTCCGTCCTCGAGCTCGTTCACAAGAGCTCTACCACCAAAATCTAGAACGGTTATATACAACAACAACTTAATCATAGATAATATAATTTCCCTTGGGAGCCATGGCAGAGATGTATAACACGCTTTTCACCTGTTCTATTTAGGTGGACCTTTTTCGTAGTGGGTGAGCATATCGCCATAAGCTACGTGCTGCTATTAAGAAATTCCTGACAGAAAAATCCCAAACAACACTTTTGCTTGACCCGGGAATCAAACCCAAGACCTCGCGACAAGAGTCCACATACGCTAACCACACGGTTACCATCGCATTGGGGTGAGTCAGATACGATAGAGCAGCGCACTGCAGCACAGTTATATACAACTACAACTTAATCATAGATATCATTTCTCTTGGGTGCCGTGTGCCCACTACCAACGTTTTGCCTTCATATTTGCTGCACAAAATACCAAATGCTGCATTTTAGAATCACCTCTGGCATTTAGATGATTTATTCTCATTACGAACATTCTATGGGAGTGTTATGAGTAAACTAAGTTTGTACGCTGTGTTGTCTGGCCGTTAGTTTACTTATTCTACACAAACTCAGTTATTTAAGGTTTAGACTCTTAAGTCTTTGTGACATTAGAACAGTCACATTGAACAGGTACAGTCAGCAATAAAAACAATATCAAATAATAATGTATATTTTTTTGTCGTATATGTGTGAAAAGATAGTATAGTCGAACTCCCAGATACTTCTAAATACATGAACATAATGTCGTTATGTATCACGTGCAACTATAAAGTCAGCCTTGTTAAAAGGTACTAGAATAAAAAAGTAAGAAAACGAAAATCTGAGAACTTTAATTAAAATAAAAGTTTTTATTCTGAGCATGATTAAATTTAGTTGCCAACAATGACGACATAATGTGCCGTCACAACATGGCGGAATACTATTCTAGTTGTTATTTAACAGTGTCGAGTCGAGCTAGAACGTAGCGTGTAAGGTAAACATGCCAATTACAGGCGAGAGACGGCGCAGCAAAAGCCCATGCAGGTTCTTAATTCCTAGTTTTAAATAACAGAAGGCAGTAAGCACGTTTTCCAGCGCCTGGCACGGGGTAGCACTCCCTCGCACCCTCTCAGCCGACCTAACAGCTAAGGTGCTCGTTTGATACGAATACCGCAGGTTAAAGGGTTCCCCTTTTCAAGATAACATTTCCACTTTCAGTTTTATCGCCTATTTATAGTTTTCGTTCCAATTTTACAAGTTTATAAATAATTAGCTGTTACCCGTGACTTTGTCCACGTTTTTTGCATAACTGTTTTGTTTTCCTTGCGTTTATCGTAAAGCTAAGTTAAAGCTTACACATGCTTTTCTTGCCTTCGCCTTAGCGTGCCCTTCCACAAAAAACAGCTCTCTAACAAAAAAAAGCCAATCGGACAAGTAGTGCCTAAGATCAGCGCGTTTAACCAAACAAACAGACAAACTCTTCAGCTATATTATATTAGTATATTTATATTAGATTATTTATATTTGATACTTTAAGACCTGCAAATATCATAATCATGTTGCGAGCAATGAACTGAATTTAACTCTAGACTAATAATTATTTCAGAAGAAATTCTATTTCATTAAATGAGAAATTGAATTTATTTAAATCTAATAAAGGGCACCTTGTCCAATCCGAAACGTCTGTAATAAAAAATATATAGGTAGATGAATATTTATAATATCTAATCTTTTTACTTGAATTAGATTTTCACGTGGGTCATTTATAATGATTGCTGCTTAATAAAATAAGACATTGTCTTAATTAGCTTGTATTATACCAGTACCACGGGCGCTGTCAGTCTAATGTGTAATGGTTCCATCGCGCGGTGTCATGCGTTCTCATTGGCTCTTTAAACGTCAGAAAATCTAATTGTTACATGGTTCTATCCTATCACTAATTTGTGGAGTTTATACTAAAGTCAGAGAGCCAGAAATCAAGTTACACATTGAAATTCACAAATCATTATTTGTGATTTTGACATTTTGGAGCTCTATTTTTGTGTATCTGATTTTGGTACAGAGTATAGTCGATAAGTCTATCAAGTGCAGAGCTAAACCGGTACCCACAAGCAATTACCCACCGGCCATTGTTCAATCTCACTTATTAGTGACGTGTAATAGGAATTAATGGATAGGCCGTGCTCTGTGCAGCTCTCAGTACAAAGCCTTGCTTGAACATGTCTTGTATGTGTTACGGTTAATGTGATAAATTGACTTTACTTTTACCGGCAGTTCATTTTGGTAATCAAGTCTTTGGCAAGCATTTCGGTTCTGGCAGTATCAAACCTAATCTATCTTACTTATAGCACCGAAATTTAAAAACCTCTACCTCTCCTCTATTGCTCGACTGTTCAGTAAGATGCTTAGCTCACGTTTTTGAAAATTTATCGGTACTATTGTAATGTTTTTGTTTTTACCGATAAGTGAACGATAGATGAGATTAATTTATTACTTTTACTTAGTTTTTTGGTAATTGCACGATTGGCGTGGTGGTTAAAGCGGTCGCCTTGTCGCTTTCAACTGCGCTGGTGTTGTGGGTTCGATTCCCACATGGGACAAATCTTTGTGTGATTCGCAAAGATTTGTTCTGACTCTGGGTGTGGTCTGTGTGTGTGAAATGTATGTTTGTGAACACCCTCGCGACACAGGAATTATTCCTAGTGCGGGCGCCGTTTTAATAAAAATTTAAAAAGATCAATTTATCACATTCATCTTAACATAAACACAGCTACATCAAGTTGTACATTACCAGTAAAATCTGGTCTCACATTGCACAGGAAGCCTTTACAATGCGACCATCTTATGCTAGCGTACAGCTTCATGTGTAGGCGTGTATAGTATACTGTGTGTGTCACATACCGATAACTTTGTAGGATGATGACAGATACTTAATTAAAGACATTAAAATCAATTTGTGTATTTTGCGCGGCCATGGCGCAATGGATAAGGCATTGGTCTTACGATTGAGAGGTTGTGTCTTCGAATCCTTGCCGTTGCACCACCAAGCCAATTAAACTTAGCTGGGTTAGGTTAATAAGAATATTAGTAATTTGTATTTGCAAATTAGTAGTAAGCAATAAAAAAAAGATTTGTAAAGCGCCCGAGCACTGCAGTCCGCTTGAATGAATTATTTAATCAGAATCTTATTTTGTTTCATTATAAAACAAAAATATGATTGTGAATTTACAATTTTTAGAGAAGTAGTAATACTGGCTTTTTTTTTAAGTCTCATCAGTCACCCAAAAATACATACATACAACAAAATCATCTCTCACTTAAAATAATGTTAGCCAAAACTCAAAACGTAAGTTAAATGTTACATTGTCTGACAAAGAATATCATATATTGTGATTGTCTGTACCTAGAAAAGTTGAATTATTTCCACTACAAAAATGTGCACAAGTGGACTTACATTCAAACGGTCAAACAGTAAGCAGCTTTACAAATACATTTAGAAAATGGCAAAATGTGATTGTTTTATGGAATGTCGTTGGAAGTGCATTATGGATTCCATAAACAATGTTTCAGAAATAGAATTCCTGGTGAATAGGAGTTGTTCAGTCGCTGCTATCGGCCCGAGTCCCGCTTGTCTGCTCAATAATGCAACGAGAGATCGATAACTAACAATACGGTATACGCCACAACACTTTCTGTATTGTCTATTGTCAGAAATTATTTTTCTGAACAGGGTGTAAATTTTACACCGTGGGGAAAAGGTAACTGGGTTTTCCGTGCGTTTGAGACTTTGCAAATTTAATTTAATGTTTAAGAATGTATTAAAACTAACTAGTGTTACAAGCTGTTGGACATCTTATGTAACGGTCGCAATGACAACATTAACTATAGAACGCGAAAGTTTAAAGTGACTACTGACTGTAATCTAAATGTTCAAAGTAAAGTAGTTATACTAAAGATATTTATAAATATTATCTAATTTCACGAACACTTCACTCAAAAGAAGAAGAACTAAGTTATATAATTTCAAAACCATCTAAAATTGTCTCAACTATAAAAAGAACTACAGTAGTACACTTACGTAACAACATAACATCACGCCTATATTACCTAGAAGGGTGGGACAGAGGTGTTCAATGCCCACACTTCACCTGTTATGCAAATAACACTTTGCCCGACCCGAGAATCGAACCCGAGATCTCGCGGTGAAAGGCGTATACGCTAACTACTAGACCATCGAGGCAGTTAGTACAGTACTTTTTCACAAATAATACCTAGTGAGAAAAAGAATAACTTGTAAAGAATCGCAAATTGAACAGTTACCTGGCGTGTCTTTATATCACAGGTATCGTCGTTTCGGAGTACACGCTACCGATCAATCTATACATTGCCATTATAAGATGGTCTTGCCTGGAATAGCTTATACTAGAGATGTAGGTTGATCAGTAGCCGTGTGTACAAATTGGTTTCCGATGAATTGTCACAGTGGCACGCTCCAACTATGCTTTGGAAACTATTGAAGAGACTTTGACCAGTAGTGCGCAATCGGCAGGCGCTGTAGTCAGAAAACAGCTATTTATTTATCAAGTTATATGTTTGTATGTGAGTGTAAGAACCTAGGAATCGTTAGTTTTAGAGATTGCCGATTAGTCAACTTTACTGTAAATGCCAATAATCTAGGATTAAAAGTGATAAATAGCTTATTGATTTTGAAATATATAGCATACTCGTGCACTGCACTCGTGCAAGTTTAACCAAATCTAACCGACTTGCCGGTAACGACGACTGATGTCTGCCAAACTTCTAGTCGGCAAATCTCTTTAACAATAAAAACATGAATTAAATTGTCAATAGCAAGAAAAATGCCGAAATTTGAAGTCTAAGATTCTAATGATGTAATTTTCGCTGACTGTTTCATTGGCCGGGGAGTCTTCATTAAATAAATAACATTTGATTCTCGTAGTCTGACTTGCAACTCCTTTCATGCAATATTCTAAACGAGCTTACAAAAAGTGGCAAACATAATCACTTAAACCGAGTCCCATTTTCTCCAAGTCATCATATCATTGTCGGAGCCAGTTAAAGTGACACGTCAAAGGGATCGATTGGCCGATGAGAAAATTCTATCGGCAGGCTGTCATCATCAATTTGGCCTTGCCTTTGCCTTGAGCGGAAGCGATGCTGTCGGCGACAATGCAATCATCAAATGGAACAATTGTGGACACTTAACTCTGGCTCTACATGTTGATACAGTCGAGTTCATTTATATGTTGGCAGTTTTGGACCAACACTGGCATCATATTAATGAACTCAACTGTACCTACTAGCCAAATTGAGGTGTTGCGTTACCTGCTTGTTTGCTTGTTTCCTACACTTTTGCGGTTAAGTGTTAATTATTAAATCGACTTCTATTATTATAGAATCGAAATTCAGGACGAAAAAAAGGTAGAGAACATTAGTAACACAGTTTAAAAAAAGTGGTATCCGAAATAAATTTAGCTAATACGGAACTAAAATCTAAGAAATGACGATGTAATTATGTTTATTATAAGAATTTAAGTCAAAGGCAAAATGATTAAAAAATACAAATTAATGTTTAATTTTATAAAAATCTTACATACCAGATCTTTCTTTCAGATCACTTGTCTAACAGAAAAGAACGTCTGAGGGGTTTCACGAGAATTTCTTTTTTAATAATATTTTCGTATACCTACACATTTCGGGCCAATTTGAAAGGGGATACCTCGCTCTTGGATAAAAGTTGGAACATGTAAATAAGGCTCAAATGACGGCCCCATTGAGGGAACATCTTTTCGTCTAATTTACAATATAAATAATCAGGAGCAATCGCGTTGAATCCGAGCTATTTACCTTCGAGAGCGACAAAGGTGGCTTAACGAGCCACCGAGAATGTCTGCTTGGAATTATAAAAGTTTTAAAAGAAATAAAACGGAAAGTGTTCACGAGGGTCGCTACGCTCGCGTCGCGAGTCGTGCTCCACGCTCAACGCTCCATGCTCGCAAATGCGGGCGCGAGGACGGGGGCGGGTCGACAGCGACAGTGCCATACACACTTGCGCAGTACAAATAAATTGGAATTTGCTAGGGGACAAATTGTGCCGCATTTACCTGAACGATTGACGGATTCTTTTATCGAAAACTAACTATAACTAAGATAAGAAATTGAGAAATACTTGTTTAAAGTTTGATAAACTTTCGAATTTTAAATTCGTGATGCTCCTGACCTATAGATGTTTAAATTACCGACAACATATTAATGAACTCGACTGTACAATGCTATAAACATAACAACATACAAACATTTCACCTTTAACCTGCTGCCAAATAGTAGTGCTTGTTTCGGTAAGATTGTAGGATCGGGCCCGAAAATTACTGAAACATGAGGTATAACAACTTAGTCCTCAGATGGAGCGACGCACTTCAATTTCTCTTAAGGATGGTTGATGTTCATGGGCTCTAGTCACCACTTACTATTAAATGAGTCGATTCAAATAAAAAATAAAAACTTATTAACGAATCTGTTATTATCATGAATAAAACCAAATACATAAGTTAAATGCTACACAGAAAACGTATAAAAGTTGTTTCAACATTCTAAGTATGTAAATCGTAAAAAGTAAAGGCAGTAAAGAGCGGGGAAATATTTAAAGCCTAATCAAAGTTCCGCAGTAAGCATAACTAAGTTAAACAACTTCCCGGTAAATGTACAAGGATCTTAAAAGTTTTACTTTTCACAAATATCCTTTTGCAGGCTAAGAACGCTAAGCTGAAGCTACAAGTTTTTGTACTGTTGGAGAAAAGTAATAGATTTGAATCCAGTTCTACTGAAGATCCAGTTCTAGAGCTATCTCTAGATAAATCAAATATTTAAAAAATATTGACAACGGGTCCAAATCGCGTAATTATTATAAAGGTAAATAAATACCTACGCTCAACGATTCGAAATGACTTGTTGGTCACGAGCCCAATAACCTATTTACCTTTATAATAACCCATAGTCATTTTTTTTTAAATTAAATATTCTCAAATCGCGATAGTTCAAAAACTTGTGAATCAAAATTTATATCTTAGGAATCCAACAACTATCATATATGAGAGGATTTGAGTGTGCACACACGGCTACCGATCAACCTATACAATTCCAACATAAGATGGTCTCACGTTGTAAAGGCTTTTCGTGCAACGCGAGACCAGCTCTTTCAAGGAACGCATTGAAAACAAGTCATGAAGTTAATATATCTTTATTTGGTAAAGTTATTTATAAAACATAACATTATTTTTTTCTTGTGTGATTGATTACCTTGTCTAACATCTCCTTTCTCGAAACTCTTCAATCTCTTTTCTTACACATTTATATTTATTTCTGCAGTACTCCAGCCCGCTCTTAATTTAAGTTGATTCTTGATAAAAGTTTGATCTTCAGAAATTATTTAGTCAAAGAGCGGACGTAAAGTTCAGAATATGTTTGCTTAAACTATAAGAAAAAGATTATCATTTCTTTTCACAAAAATCTGTAGGAGGTTCACATTCGCCAAATGCGAAGTTAGTATGATTGTTGTGGAACAGTGACTTGGTTTCTCCGTCACGCCAGGGAAACCTTTTCGTAAACCTACGCAGGTACTCGTATTGGTAGCATTCTGTCTTTTCTGGTGGTGTGTGCATGAAAGACAGCGCAGTTTTGTAGATTATGATAGGTAGACAGAAGAAATATACTATCCTCCTATATTTCCTGAAGGTGCCTGCTGGATATCTGCGCCCGGGACAGCAAGGATTACTCGGTATGTATGGTTTTTCTGGGGGTTTAGAGCCTTTCGGTCCTGGTGGGCGTGGTCCACCCTTGTAACGTAGCCGTTGTCCTTGCTGACACTGTGGACACTGACACGGTGGACACTTAGGACACTGAGTCGGTTGACACTGCTGCGTCGGCTGACACTGCGGACTCTGCGGACACTGCTGATTACCCCAAGACGGACAGTTGCAGTACGTTCTAAGCCCACACTGTGGACTTTTGAACGTATTTAGTTGCGACAAAATTATCATAATATTCGGGATGAAGATTACACTTACTTTCTATTTTGCTATATTTTGTTCAGTATTTTTATTTCATTTTACCTGTTTTTTTGCTAGATTTTGCTATGAATTTTTGAAAGTTTGTGTCAAATTTGGCATTGAGTTAAGAATTTATATTTTATGTCAAACACAAAAGGTTTTTGCCATAAGGTTAAATACATACTCTTTAGTCAATAGGCGCATGTCTTGAACGGTATTATTCTCAAGAAATTGGAAGAATAGACATGGCGCATGGCGGTTGGTTTTGTTCGTAGTAGTAAGATGAACTAAATCCTAAGTAATATTTGTAAGAACGCTGTTTTCTACGGCGAGCGCGAGCGGTAACAGTTACACAGTCGATCTGTGGTAGTTAGCCGAGTGAATGCTTTAGCAGTGTTCATATTTAATCTGCGCGGCGGTATCGGTTTAATGTGCGACGAATGCATGCATAATTCAGCGCTGAGGAGAAGTTGCCGAGGTGTTCCGTGGCGCATAATGCGATGTCTGAGTTACATCGTAGAGGGCGCCACTTGTCTGGTGTTACTTGAACGGAATTGGTTAGAAACAAGACCGTTTGAAAATAAATCTTTCTTTCAAATTGCGTCGTCATATTCTGCGCCTAACAAACATATCATCACGCTTATTTGACTTAAAAGTTGTACCACACCCACATTTCACCAACTCCGTGCTGCTGTTTAATGGAAAATCCCAAGTAACAGTTTTGTCCATTGACTTGAGTAAAAAAATACCATTGACTTGAGCTATTCACACGAAACACAAAATATTTTTTTCCGAATGAGACAACTGTCTATTATCCAAGATTGATATACCTATTATAACAAGTTTTGAAAAATAAGAAGTTACGAAAAACATTACATTCTAATATTCTATCATAGTACAATTAATTTTATGAATGTTTACGTTTCTAAACCCTTCAAATTGTTCCTTTTTCAAAAAAATATACTCCCGAGTTGGTCTCATTGTTACCAAAATGTGATTATAAAATCTAGGAGACGTTCAATCCATCAATTTTATAGCATAACGACACTAATCAAAAAAAGCAGTGCTGTATTTAAATCTCAAATACTTCTGAAATATGCTATTAAGCAATCTATGTCACGCGAGCCAAGCGACGGACATTCAATAAAATAAAGTGAGGTGCACTAATAGTTTAATTAATTGTCGCTTCACGTGCTTAATTGAACATAAACGGACTAATCGAAACGTTAGCACAAAATGCGACACGCAGGTATACGTTTAAATACTGGTTATCAAAGCGCTAAATTTTATTAATATAGTAACCATTGTCAGCATTAAAATAATTGTCGTGCACCCTTTATAACAGCGCGAGCGGCGCGTTATTTGTGTTTAATTCTGTACACATTAACGAAATGAACATCGTTGTTCGCAGTCCTAACTCAATTTATATAATGAATGCCATATATTACCCGTTTTCTGTTAACAATTCGCTATGAGCACTTCACTTGCAAAGTTTGTCTACGTTGTGTCAACAGTGAGCATCGCGAAAGCGAAGGTGGCACTCGCTGCTCCGTCACCGCGCCGAGCGGACGTCTCATATTTATTTTATTAATAAATATGTTAATACCAAGGTAAGTAGCGTCCCGTGCATTATTCATCGGGAACGGTGGCTCAGTTGACACAGCAACGGATAGTCATGCAAATTCAATCCGCCGAGATGCGACCAAAAATTATCATAATTGTGACGTTTTTGTTTCTATACCTGCGCTCAGCTCGGGAAGTTTAATCTGAAGTTTGCCGACACTTTTAGTTTTGTATAACGCCGTCATCACATCCCCATTTGCAATTCAGATGGACGGAAAAGGCGGACGCGGGCCGGATCCGTTTCGCCTCAACTTCTGCCGCGTATTGCGGCGGATTTGTTTGAAATATACGCAGCTCGGGCCGAGGGAACTCTTTTTCGTCTTTGTACACTGCTTTTCAGCGTAACGACAAATTGAATAATGTTGTAACGTAGGTCCAAGTTTTGAAAACTTTCGCGTGCTGATATAAAAGGGATGTCGGATTTCTTAATTCTTTTTTGTTGGGCACTGAGCCTACCACTTTTATGTGTGCCACTGAGCGGTCGTCGTAAATTTAAAACAAAGACCGAATGGTGTGGGGACCATACAATATGTCAATCATTGGATTAGCTTGGATGACTTTGGACAAAGGAATATCATATTACATCCGACAAAATCGTTGAAGTGTCGTGTTTACGCCTCTAAGAATAGGATTTCAAATTTCGAATGCTTATTTGGCCATAGCTACCCCAAACACAGAGCTAGTAAGTAAACTGCAAAATGCGTTGTGACTAGTTCTTCGCCATACACCTTATAAAATTTATAAGACGATTGAAATCAATAAAGTTTTATAGCCGAAAAGATGCCGTAAAGATTTGTAATACTACCGGATGGTAGTATTACAAATCTTTACGGCAACTTTTATTCAACAGTGTGACGTTTCCATAAGTTTGATACGAGAGGAAGAGATAGGAGAAATTCGGACCCAAATATCGCATAAAGTGTTAAATCCAGCGACTCCCTTTCCGTAAGCTGAAATAACCAGTTTTATTGCACCTAGATTGGAAATCAAACGTTTACAGATATTATGTGAGCTTTTTATAGTGTCATCATGTTGTAAATACCTACAGGGTGTTAAACTTGGTCCTTGGATCGTAAATACGGGGTGTTGGATCGCTTTTAAGCCTACCGATCAGATTTTATGTCGGACCGAAGTGTCATTTCGGATTTATGACGCTATGTGAGGCACTTAAGCTGACCGTAAAAGTTTATGTAAAAAGCAAATTTTACATAATCAGTTTTGCGACTAGACATGTCAGTCACATTACGAAATTCAAGTCAGTCCCTGGTGGTGTGTGTGGATAGGACGTGGTTGTAACTTTCGGTCTGTTGACCGAACATTCCGAAATGATTTTCTTTGAGTGACCGCAAAATAACTTAATGAAATATATGATTTTATTGAAAGTACCTGAAGGGATTAGGTTTTGAAGATTGAGTTACTTGACTGTCACCGAAATCTACATAAGCGTAGATTTAAATTTAAACACCAGTTAAAAATACGACCTCCAACGACGGTAAGTGAAAATTTAATCCACAAAATATGCATATATATATTATTTGAAAAAAAAAAGTGCAGCGTGTTATCACGAAAAAGCGGAGATTCCAAGATTGCGGTAAAAGCTCTCGAGAAATTGAAGTTAAAAAATTCAGTAACTTTTAAGTTTCTAATGACATTTTCATGGTTAAATCATTATAAAAAAAAAACCGACTTCAAAAAGTAGGTAAACTAAAAAGCAAAAAAATAAATTTACTTCGCATAAAATAATACGTTTTTTTATTTAGTTAAATATAAATTACTAAATAATTATTTTATAATTCTGAAGTCGGTGCCAAGTAAAAGCTATAACAACCTTTCAACAATATCAATTACAGTACACACAATAAAGGGAGGCGTAGTTGTGCTAGTGCGCGGTACCACAGAAATATAACTAATATTCAGTCAGAAAATAGTTGTTAGAAAGATTGATATTATCTAAACAGAGTTATTGTTTACTTGGCACCGACTTCAGAATTATAAAATAATTATTTAGTAATTTCTATTTAACTAAATAAAAAAACGTATTATTTTATGCGAAGTAAATTAATTTTTTGCTTTTTAGTTTACCTACTTTTTGAAGTCGGTTTTTTTTTGTTAAAAATTATTTTATTTTACGATTTTAAGTGATGGGTAGACCGAGCAAGAATGTTTCTCGAATGAGGAGACGACGGTTGCTTGAGACGAAAAACTTATTAATAATAAACAAGAATTAAATCCTTTCTCCTGACTATTGAGGGTCACGACCTTCCATCATCAGCTCATTTGACACAATAACTAGCAGTAGGAATATGCGTACAGTAGTGAAAGAATTATCCTTTAACTCCTAACTACTGAGGAGTTGACCTTCCATCATTAGCTCAACCACATAAAATTATTGCGACCAAGCGTAAATCCTGGCCTCGATTAATAAAATATGAGGGTTGCCCCCGATTTCTCTGGGATCCCATCATCAGATCATGACATGCTGACAATGGAAGGCAACCTTTGAAATATTTCCGTTCCAACAGCTCACTTGACACCATAACTAGCAGTCTGAATATGTGTACAGTAGTGAAAGAATTATCCTTTAACTCCTAACCATTGAGGAGTTGACCTTCCATCATCAGCTCATCCACATAAAAATACGTAAATACTGGTGTAGCTTTGAAAAACACACTAAAAACATTACATGTGCCTATAAAATTTAAGGGTTGCTCTCGATTTCTCTGAGATCCCATCATCAGATCACGACATGCTGACAATGGGATCCCTTTGGAATTATCTCCTGTCCAACAAAAAAAGAATCATCAAAATCAGTTCATAAACGACGGAGATATCCGTGAACAAACATAAAAAAAGCAACATAATATATACGAATCGAATTGAGAACCTCCTCCTTTTTTTTAGAAGTCGGTTAAAAAGCTACATAACCGAAAAAAAAACACATTTTCTATTCAATTTTCATATTATTTTAGGAGTTAGCGGGTCCTTATAGTACATTTGGATTTACCAACGGTTACATCTGCCAATACTCGTGAGTAGCTTATTTCCGGCGCTAGTGGCGCCCTCATTTTTTCAGTTGACGCAGAGTCAGTCCATTCATCACTACGACCGAGGAGATTACACAAGTAACCGAAATGTTTTAATAAAAGCGGCCTCGAGCTTTCACGAATGGAAGTAATATACGGTCTTATATTTTTGAATGAAGGAAAATACGGTCTTAATAAAACATGTGCTGTGCGGCTTAGTGGCAAAAGTTGACAGTCGATGAAAATGAAGCCTATCGTACTCGGTAAGACATTAGTAAATTTTTTTATCAGTAAAATAATGTTTGTTTCAGATCGATAAGCCGTACGCCGTAAGATTACCCCCTAAAAGTAAAAAATTACGTAATATTACATAATATTACGCCTATATTATCCAGGAAGGGTGTGGTAGAGGTGTATAACACCCACATTTCACCTGTCATGTTTAGGTCTGAGTCTTAGAACTGTGCTTATCGCCATCCACCGGGCTACTTTCAACTCCGTGCTGCCGTTGAGAATATCCAGACGGCAATAACCCAAATACCACATGTCCGACCCGGGCATCGAACCTGAGTCCTTGCGGTGAAAGGCCGTATACGTTAACGACTAGACCAACGTGGCAGTTAAACAAATTTACGTCCTTTTCTAAACCAATATTATGAGGAGCAAAAAAAAATTAAGCGCAATTCGCCTACAATAGAATTGTGCTATATATTTAATCTATGAGCCACGCGGACGAAACCGCGCACGGAAGTATATTATATATATATCGGTACAATCCAATGCCCATTTCGTTAATTCAACAGCTCAAAAGGTAATTAAATGAAAACATCTCCCAAGACATAACGGCCTCAAATCGAGATTCACTCCACACAAGCTTTTTGTATAGTTAAAGTTTTAATTGGTGTATTAATACGCAGCAGGTACACGAGAGAACTCAGTACATATATTATTACAAGTCTGTTGGAACACACAGGTGAAAATCTTAGCATTGCTCGGCGTACACTCAGTTATTTATTGGTGACGTTATACAGGATGGATGTGTTATAACGACTTTTATTGAATCTACAGCTAGAAGTATTCAATTCCTACATTTTTCTTACGACAAAAAAAATGTTAACGACATTTATTAAAACACAGCAGACGAAAAAGAAAACACGTTGCCCGAACAAATTGTATGATCGCGATGTTCGATTTGTACGGAAAAGGTAAAAAAAAGGTTTCATGATAAAAAAATTAAATGACTACTGAACATGTTGGTTTCAATAAATCTCACTGTATAATGAATATAACAATTATTATTGTATTTTTGTAGCTTTAATTTCCGGCACAGATTTTCTTTCTTGTTAGATGTTAAAAAATATTAATAATAATAATAATTTATATTTAAACATATAAAAAATGAGAAAATGGATTAAATGAGTGAATAATAATAATAAAATTTATTGTCCAAAAATAATACAGAGTTACAACAATGGTGTACATTAAGTATTAAATGTTATATTATTAGGTACAAAGATGATATTCATGTTGTTACATCTGTAATATACATTCATAATAGTGTCCCTGCCTCTTAAACTAGGTAGTCCTGTATCTCAAGAGACAGTGATCAGCCGATGTATTATACTATTTATTATAATGACAGAGTGAAACTGTGCATCAGTTCATCGTTTCTGTATTATGGAAATAAATAAATAAAAAATAAAATAAAATAAAATAATGTTGTTAAATATAACATTTTGAAATAAGGGTTATTGTGTATGGTGTGATGTGTGTGTTTGTGTGTGTGTATGTGTGTGTGTGTGTGTTTGCGTGAGTGCGTGTAATCTTGTTATTATCTAACGTTTGCTAACCTAGGTGATTAGGGCTTCGGTCGCGGTGTTATGTTGGCAATGCATAATAGTTGTCACCTAATCTCTCAGGGCGGTTCTGGTGTGAGCTGCAAAAAAATGTGTTGTGTCAATCGCCCGTTAAGGATACTGCGAGTGTAAAAGATAGCGATTTTTCGCAACTTACCCCAAAGGCGCTAAAAAATTTGAAACATAGGTACTATTATCAAATGAGGTTTATCGATAAAATGATTAGCCCAAGAACTGAAGATAGTTTTCTCCCCGCCGGCTTCTTTTTGTAACTTATTATAATAATATAATCATAATTAATAACCACAGAACCGCAACGGCTGACAGAAAGTTAATTCGTATGTTTCCACGCAAACTTTCGGCTAAAATCGCTTTACGAGATTACTTTCGTTTTGTACAAATATTAAAGGGACTGATTGAGTTAAAACTTCTTAATTACGTCACTCACAGTGACTCACTCTGATTGGCTCACGGGATCTGTGAACGACATGAGCTATTATTATTTATTGAATAATATTATACTTTATTAAAGTTGTTGACTGGATGGCTTAGTAGTTAGCGTGTGGGACCTCTAAACGAATTTTTATAGCACAGAGTCTGGAATTATCCCCGGAAGGTGGTGATAAGCTCAGTCACACTTTGGATCTATGTTATTGGGAGAAATGTGGGTGCATTATCTATGCCTAGCATTAATTTCTTAGATATGTAACGTTTTGTACGAAATGATAAATAATTCTTATTTAATTAAAATATGATGTTACATAGGTCGCATAATAAATAGTTTCGGATATGAATATATTTTATTATAGGTATCGGCACAATGTTGTTATTTGACATGACATTGTTTCGGATTGCGATACTATTTTCAATATACAATTACCACTGTAAAATTATTTTGATGATTAAATAGTTCACATTCTATTATTAGTACTGATGCATGATTAATAGATAATTGAATATTATACAGCAGACATTTTAGTAATATGTAATGTATGTGTGTAAATAGCTACAGCACGCGGCTTCGCTCACGTGGTATGTCGATAAAAAGTAGCCTTTGTCCTTCTTCAGGTCTTAAAATAACTCCATACCAATTTTTATCATAATCGGTTCAGTAATTTAGCCATCAAACATAACTGACAGACATAAATAGTTACTTCCTCATTAAAAATATTATTAGTAAGGATTAATTAAGATTTTAATGGAATATGACTGCTTCGATGGTCTAGTCGTTAGTGAGCACCTCTCATCGCGAGGTCTCCGGTTCGATTCTCGGGTTGAGCAAAGTGTTATTTTCGAATTTTCCGCCATGAAATTCACAATAGCAGCACGGATTTGTAATTTTGCTCGGTGGATGGCGATAGGCTCACCGTCTATCCCATGGGACCTAAACATTTCGAGAACAATTGGTATTAATAAAAAATGTGTTAGCAATAAATATAAAGAATAGTGTATGAGAAATCACTAAAATTACTTACCTCAATAGGTGTCATTGTCATGTAGTTTGATGAAATTTGTCTTACCTGAAAAAGAAAAACGATTATAAGTATTTATTTATTATTTGCACTACTACATTGTTTCCAGTCTCAGAGAGCACATTAGCCGTCGTCCAGGTTGCCATTTGAAGATTTTTGACAGGTGTCAGAGACCAGAAGTCTGAAAACTAATTTAACAAATAATATTGTATTGCCCCGAACTAGTTTATGAAAAACAAAAGGCCATAATACACATGATAGTTTTCTGAAACAGCCGCCAAATTGCCAGTCGCCGATGCTAAAAGACGTGCTATGGACCATAGCAAATTTAAAATCATTCTATGACCCTAATTAAGTAACGTAAAATAAAATTATTCAGCCAAATCATTTTGTTATTCGGCGTAAATACTCGAAAATCAGTGATATTCGACGAGTACACGTATTCGTATTTATTGCAACACTAGTATCAAATAGTCTCCAGCCGCGGAACATCGTAAGCAAATATTTTCACTCACACACTCATCAGTGTTCATGTTTTCTTTGCATCGTTCAGAGTGCACTGAGCACCCCTTAAGAAGTATCAATGTTTTTCTGAGAGCCATGCCATGTTTGTATTCGATCACCCGTTTGAAGCATTGCTGCGGCGTGCTGCGGAACTTCGACTTCAATTACTTAACAGCAAATGTTTGCACTTGTAAAGAACAAGGATTAAAAAAAAACTGTAACCTACAATACAAGGATGCTATTTTTTTTTACATGGTGACGTGTGTAGTGAACGAGCGTGTTGTCCTGTTGGTAAGTGTAAGCCCATGAACATCATCAATCGACAAAAGCAGATCGTAAATACGTCACCTTATCTGAGTTAAGATGAAACATGAAGAAAATTTACGGTTATACTTTTGCACCAATTGGACTGTCTGACCCGGGCCGGGTAAAAACTGTCAAAAAAAAAATTGACAACTTTGACGTGAATTTTATTTGGAACACGCAGCTTTGTTCGCGCAGTGGGAATAATGTTATTTCAAACTTTTTGTTTTCAATAGTTAAATGCATGCTCTCTGCTGAGGACTACAGTGTTATGCATCATGTGCCAGAATTTAAAGGCTTGATCTCACCACCAAACTGAAACTCAGTAGTACAAGCACTTGATACAGCAGGTAAATAAAGTGAGACGGACAACACCTCCCTAAAAGTGTAATTTAACATTGTATTCACTTGAATATACTTATTTAAATAAATAACAATGATACGTAAGAATAGGTGATAATTTAAATTTAAGCATTAATTACACACATTAACCACGACTATAATTTAATAAAAGTTACAATGAATTAAGTTTTAATTAAGCAATAAATTAATTTGTTAAAAATTCATTGGTAAAGTAAAGCCGTGGATAGGACCGATACATCGGCGCAACGAGCGATTCAAGCCATTAATTTTGGTAATTGTTGTGAACTTGTTATAAATTCAGGAGATTAAACCGTCCGATCGTGTGTGCATTGTGCCTTATATTAAGACTTTATTATTAATATAAAATTTATAGAAATATTAATATGTTACCAAACACAGTTACAAAACGACTTATTTATGCCTTTGCTTTTTTAATAACTGGCGAGGTCTTTCCCGTAGCCAGCGTAGTACGTCGATATTAAAATGCTTAGATGTACTAAATATTTGTGAGACCTTAAAAAAAAAACATTAAAATCAGTCTAGCCGTTTTGGAGAAGTTTCATACCAAACACTGTGACTCTAGATTATTATTTTTTTATATTGTTAGATAGATTGAATATTGCAAATATGAAAAAACTTAACTCTATTTGCTATGAATTCTGAATTTGACCAACGAAACGCAGAACTTTTTTATTATGATTTGATTCTATTAGTTACAGCTCACTAAGTTCGGATCTATTTATTGCCCCTAAAATTGTAACGAGGCTTGGCTCTCAATTTTTGTTTGACTATATTTTGTTTGTTGATTAAGTTAAGTCCCGACTCATTACTATAATGAGAGCCTAATTTAGTCCGACGATCTATAAAAGAAATTATACTGGTACGTCTAGAATAGTCTTACGGCGCAGCGGTCTAATTTGCTGCCATCAGCAAAAATGAAAGAGCAAATATATTCAGAAACTACAACATATTTACCCCTCCCAACTATAAAAAACATTTATCGAGCATTGAACTCTCTGACAAACAAATACACGAATAAAACTGGCGGTATAACATGAGCGCGATCTAATAAAAAAAATTAGATGTTATTCAGGCGTGCTATTGCTTAATGCAATCGTCTCGCGCGATAAAATGAAACGTCAATGCCGACGTTTAAATAAAAAAGAATAACGTAATTCTTACAGGCTGTACGTAAACAAAACGCCTTTGCCTCACATAAGGAGTGTTTGCAAAAAATTCGATCTCCTTTTATTCCTTGCCTCCTCTTAACCCCCCAGCGCCCGCCGCGTACAATCATAAGTGTTTTCTTTGTGGATAGCAGAGCCAACAGCACCCTTTAACGTGTTTATCCTTTTCGGTCGAGCCTCCCCTATATAAACGAATATTTTGACCCTGTTTTTATTTTTTGTACTGTGTTATTGTAACTGAAATGTTTGTTTGGCGGTATTCTGTTTACTAACAATGGCGTAAATGGACATACAGAAGGCATTACATTCGTCAATGTTTGGATACTGAAAAAAAAAACGGTAATGTGGCTTAAAAGCCGTATATTGCGGCAATTTAGAACTAACACCATATTATAAATATTTCACTGCTACCCACGGGGAACGAAGTGGTTAAAAGCGAGTAAAATTTCAGGAAGCCCCTAGTTGTTAAATATATATTTATAAAACTAGCATTTGCCAGCGGCTCCACTCGAATAGTACGTCAATTTTAAAAAAGTCTTAAGGATAATAGAATTGGTAATGTTAGTGTATTGCCACCATTGGGCAGTAATTGGTCTAACAGACAGATTGATCAGTGTGCAATACGCCCCGAGCAATGATGAAAACTGGTTACCGGCAATAATAATACCGGTATTTATTTTACGTACACACAAAAAAGTAGTTCTAAATAGAGCTAAGCGCTACTTTACACTTTGCCAACGCCTTAAGCTGTATAGAGCGCAGGTCCGGCCACATTTGGAGTACTGCTCTCATCTCTGGGCAGGAGCTCCCAAATAAAAACTCGACCACTTGACTACCTGCAAAGGCAGGCTGTTCAAATCGTGGTAGCTAATCACAGAAAATTTAGAGTCGTTGGGGCAACAAAGGAGCTTCGTATCCCTCTGGGTGTTTTCATCATTTTATCAACGGGGCGTGCTCTCATTAACAGTTCGACCTGGTGCCATTGTCACCTTCCTACCATTGCACACTCGACGCCGCATTCGGGTGCATCTTTACCAGCTAGACACGATTCTGTCCAGTACGGTCCATTTCTTCCCCACAACTTCCCAACATCAAGCTTATTTTATCCAAAAGACATGATAGAGGTGAATAACACCCTCATTTCATCTGCAAAAATTATAGTTTAAGAAAATTAAGCATTACCTATTTGATTTCTCACATGAATAGAATAACTATTTTCGTAGCTGACCGTAATAATGTTGTTCACGTCTCCACTTGTGTTTAACACCCTGACCAAGCGTCGTGCCTGAGGGTGCCCTAGGCGTCTGCGAATTAAACGCATTACACGAACCTCCGGCGCTGCCCAACGACGCGTGTTGCTTGCTTATCAACTTTCAAAAATAAATAACGTAATGTTACAACGTACAATTATGTTACGGTGAAAGTCTGAAATGTGTCAATCTTAAGATTTATCGGTGTGTATCGTCAATAACCAACAGGATATCTTACATTATCACCAAATAATAAAAGAGACTATTTATTTAAATCAATATTCAAAATTGATTCATATGCTAAATTCATTGTTTTAATATATTACTTGGTCAAATATGTTTTTTTTTGTTTTCAAACCCAAAAAAATCTCCTTTTAATGTCAAAAATGCACATATGAAAGTCAAAAATACAAACATAATTTTAGTATTTATATGTGGGTAGAGACACGCTGTCGCTGTCAATTTATATAATAAGTAAAATAAACAACTTAAATAGACAACTAAGCCATCCTATCTACTTCCACTTTTCTCTGGTAACTATGTTTTTTTCTGAAAATGCAGCTCTTCGCGCACATTGTAATGTTTTTAACGAATAAAAACGTAGTGGCGGATACGCAGCTGAAAGCTCGGCTTTTGTCTAAGTTTACAATGAAGTGTTTAATAAAATAATATTATTGAAAAGTATTTTTTACCAAACCTCGTCACAATATGTTATGACAAACATGTTTACATTCTATTTTAAATAACAACATGTCACATTAACAAATCAAAGTTATTTAAAATGACTTAAACCATTACTAGCGGGCACATAATTACAGGCTGTCCCCGTTACGTGCTGTGACCACGCCGTAAACATAATGTTTCAAAGCCTAACGAGATATAATCGACTTGCCTAATAAATTTATGCATATTACACGTTAAAAAATTTTAAATAAATAAAAAAAATATGGTTGCCTACTAAAATAAAACTGAAGAGTTGGTTTGATTGGATTGATCGCTGGATTTGCTGGTCAGATTAGTATACTTATGTTTTTGCTAGGGTATACAATCACTAGCATTTTTTCAGTACTACCGTAATCGGGTAGAAAGTCATATCTAAAAAACAAAAATGCATGTTTGTTTGTGCTCATTACGTCAAAATTAAGTTTTTTTTATTTAAATCAATTAAAGATAAAAAAAAAGTATATATAAAATGCCATGAACAAACATACATTTTAGTGTTTTAGATATGATAATATCTATAGAAATAGTTAAAAACGAACGAATCACGATATTGTTTCCTCTTAATCTAAACTAATATAATAAAGAGGATACATTTTATCTTTGATTTGTTACGATTTAACTCAAAAGTTATTTTAAAGGTTAAAAAAACTACCCTAATCATTGTTTCTTCATTCAAAATCGCCAGCGTCCACCCTTTCAGAAGATTAGCCGATACAAACAGTAAGACAGACAAATATTTTAAAAACTGTATTTTCGGAATAGGTGTCGTGCTAATAACTATTTCATCAAAAAAAACAGACTTCAACTTTATTTTTATTTGTATTGCCAAAAGCTCGTGTCACAGTGTTAGTTATCGCAATCCACCAAAACGGCTTGACCGATTCTTATGATTTTTTTTCTTACTTATTCGGTAGGTTTGTGAAGGAGGTAAACTATTTTTTTACCACAAGGCCGTACCACGCGAGTAAAGCCGCAAGCAACGGCTGGTTGTAATATAGAAAGTGCATAGGATTATGGTTCTGGCAATTTGATAAAATGGATGTGAAAGGATTCAATAACCAATATTGGCTGAATAATAAATTGTGAAATGGATTTAAAAATGATAGTGTGTGTATCTACCAAGGATATAATGCGCTTTCAGAGTTCACTGCAGGTAACCACAGACCATAAAAACTTATGCAGTTTATTCTATACAGGGTGGATTCGACATCGGGGCATTTCTTGAAAAAAACCGAATATGTAGACGTTATCAGTGTTCAATCTATTGATAAAAAAAATACGAAAGCATCCACCCTGTATATAAAACGCCTACTAATATAACATAAAATAATCCTTGTCGGATTTCATTTCCTTACGTGGATATAAAGCTGCTCAAAGGTAGCGGTTTCAAAACAAACTACTTATTTTACTTTATAAAGCCGAGAATCTTTGTAATCGTCAGCAAAACGTTCACAAAGATTCCTTTTAAGTCCGTCTGGTGTGATCATTATACATTCATAGACGACTGGCTGCGAAAGATTTCTTCGACACGCAAATCCTCGGAATAATTTTCAAAGCCCACGGACGTTGAGGGTTACCACACCGTAATAATATAATGGTCTTAAATCTTGGCGAATTTTTTCAAATATAATGTTTTTATTCATGTGGTATGTTACGTATCCCGGCAATTTATTTTTGGCGATATCATGCATAGTATCTATGCAAACCTGACGATCAAATTAAAGCTGAACTGGTGAATAATAATAGGTGAAAACATTATAATCCCCCTGCGCTCTTCGCCACCTCCCCATTACCAAGCGTTTTACTTGGCTGGCACGGATAAATTACTCAGTTATGAATAAATTTCGCATAAAACTCGGAACTGCACCTTTACATGACGAAAGAGTAAGCAAGATGGACGATTGTGGAAGTGGAATAGAGACAGCCGACCAGCCAAGTCGTAATACGAAAATTTCATTAAGAAGTCAGGCCATCGCACAGTTTTGCTGATATCTAGAATATTTGGCGTGCTTAATAAGATGTGGAATATCTTCAATTCTGCCGATCATTTTAATAAAGTAGCGGTGGAAATGAAGATTTTAAGAGAAGATTTATATTGCCAACGTTATCTTGATTAGTTCAACATAATTGCCATTAAAATTTTTGATGTTGTCATCAGTTCTAAAGTTTTTATTACAAAAAAGAAAACGCAGACTAATATTAAATATCTTTGGCAAAATATTGATGATAAAATATGAAATTGAAAGTCTGATAGACAAAATAGCTGACAGAAAATAAAATAATGAGCATAGTTGATACGTTTCATATTTTGCAATAAAAACATTAATTTATTATTTTCTTCGATACATTATATTTCGATATTTTATATACTAAAATTATTATAAATATGTCGTAGAAAACCAAAACATGAGGTTTATTTTGGGTTCACAGCTAATTATCTGGCATTAATATAGACATGTTGCGTGGCATAAAAATCTGAAGGAGCTGTAGGGAGCACACAATTAATAACGCCATGACGAAACAAAATATTGCTGCGAAAAAAAAGTGTCGGTCTGCCGAGTATCGCATTAGCAACCTCGTGACGTCATTACGGAATGGCGAAGCTCCGCGTAGCCAAGTGGCGAAGCACGGAGGTAGCGAAGCACCCAAGTTGATTTTCAAACGGATTTAATTCAATTTACAATTAAAACGTGGTCCTCTGTTTATTTTTTCGGTACACTGGATTCTAATTTGTCCGATGAATTTTGATGGAAGTTTGTTTTTCTTATTTATGTTTTTCGTGTTTATTTTGGTGTTGGCGTACGCTTCGTTGTTTTAATGTTGATGTGTTGTATTTCGTATGCGGATGTGGGTATTTTAATTAAGTTTATGATGATAATTAAATCGTTTGATAAATTAAATCTGCTAAGGTTCAGATGTTAATTTCTTGCCATGAATTGAAGGGTAGAACATTTTGTGGCTACCTGCAACTACTCATTGCAACTCTTCCACTGTCAAGTAGAAAAATAAATCACTTATTAAGTGCAGACTATAGTCTAACTCACACTGTTAGAGATACTAAGGCTCATCGTAAGAATTAGAAATATTCACCTAATCTAGATATTCAATATTTGAGTATAACTAACGATTTCATTCATAATTGAATTTTAGTGATTTTCTTATTAAGTGTTAAGGCAAACAAAACATTATTAACAAAACACTAAATGTGAAATTCAAATAACGATAACATTTTATTCAATTTCATTTTAATTTAGGGCTTCAATTCTCGCTTACTGGCAAATACTGGCAAAAGTCTTTGTGATATTAAATTTATGAAGATTTTTAGGTTCAGTTCAGCTCAGCTCAGCAAAACAAACGCCTTAAAATACTATTCAATTAATACAGAATAAAATAAATATTCAATCCTGATATTTAAATATCTATGAGTGATCTTTGACGAAATACTAAACTTAAGGGTTAATTAAATATATTAATATAATTTTAATGAAATGGAATATCGACACTATTATTACGACTTAGTATAACTGAATTAAAGTTATCGATATAATCACGCTGTCACAGACATGAATAGAGGCAATAAAGAGTTTCATAATTACAATTTACCAGTGATTTTATGGTTTTTATCGGCAATTTCTTCACGTCATGTTTTAATAGGTCTTGGAAAAAATATACATGTCATAAAAAAATGAGAATAAGTATGCGATATGATTTTTAAAACATTAAGCACATGATTGTGAAGCTGCGGTCTAGTAAAAACGAAACATGCCATGGTCCTCACGGGCGATATCCTTTTTACAGAGGTCAACACTCATCAATGATACATCACAGCCCTAACCTCATACCGATTGACATTCAAACACCCCAAAATTTACCACAAAAATGCACGCACATGATCACCCCCTTCTCATCCTATTACACGAATTATCATATCAAACGGTAACCGACGCATTCGCTATAAAAAAAACAATCATTCAAAACCTTTCATCCTCTTATTAGACAGAAAGGGTTAGTACTACGACGACTAACATTACATTGCGGCGCGGTCAAACAAATCTCATCTTTGCCCCACTGACATAGAGAGTCAGGTTAGAAAACCGTATGTTTGTTATTATGTAACAAGCTTACCTCGCACAGCAATCAAAGGTTCGTCTATTTAAATAAATCTAGATTGAAATTCACAATAGAGTTTGTAGGGAGACGGCGACATCGTTATCGGGACGCACTCGGCCCGGGGTCACCGCGCGGGGGTCAAATTTATTGACTGCTGTTTTGCCCTCTCGGAAATAATGCTGTTAGCTGTTGCTATTGTTGTCTTGTTCAAGGTTCTTTATATAATGACCCTGCATTTGTTGTGTTTGAAGTCCAATTTCTGGTTTATAACAGCATTTCTAACACACGTTTCATTTATCTAAATTATAATATTATTATAAAACACGGTAAAAGGCTTTTCGAAAAAAAGTGAACGAAAGCGAAAATAGATGTAATAAATAATACTTTTAATATCGCGCTTTGCACCCAGCGCTGACGTCTCCAGCAAAAATTATGAGCATTACTTTTGCCAACGAAATTGGGTTACCGATGGCAATGTAATGAAGTGCTGAACTTTCAGGTCGTGTGTGGAGGCTCGGAGGGTAATTTCCTCTGATATACTGTCCTGCCGAATCCAGCCGAGCGTCCGTCTCCAATGATAATGGTCTCCCTCTATAGTTTTAATCTTCTTTATTGCTGACCCTTTGCTTAGTTTCGAAGCAATTTTGCCCCCTATTATTTTATGTTCATATGAAGCTATGAATTCGTTTCTTTTCGTGCGCTAAATCGAAATAAACATTGCGGTCAGGTTTGAAGGTTAATGGTCAATGTTTATTTGTAGAATAAACACGATGTAATCAAATATTCTTTGAATAAATGTGCCGACTAGTTGCCAGCTTTATAAGTCTTATAGACAACAAGTCCCTTGGAACCAGAAATGTAAAAATTTCAAATTCACGGGTTGGTTAGTTATTTTTTGCGGACGAATTAAGGAAGCCTGCTACTGAATCTTTTATTAGGTAAGTATACACGCTGTATCAGTAAATTTAGGGTCTAAAACATCCTCTGATCAGACAAGTAGAAAAACAACTATTTTACAAACCTCACACATGAACTAGGTCACTCGCAGAGCTGACAATTTACTGAAGCAATCCCTAAAAGATAGCGAATTCTTATTCGAGAAGTTTAGGTGATAAAAGGCAAGTACGAGTAAATAAAGTACCTAAAACGCTTCGTTTATACTTCGCAACAATCGCAACCCATTTTCTTCGCAACAATGTCGTCCCCAAGCACTCGGATAGTAACGAGTAGGTAGTTTCCAAAGTTATAAATCTCGCACCAGAAACCGAATGAGGGATGATTTTTCAAAGCGGATCGGGGTGTGCCGGCGACATAAGCGGTACAATTAATTTAACAGGCGCAGAGACCGGGGTTTGCTGTGGTGTATACTGAGTTCTATAGCGGTACGTATTTACTATACAGGGTGGGTGCGTCAATACGGGCTTTTTTTCTAACTACAGATTCTAGACGTGATTAGTGTTCATTTTGACTAGTAATTTCTTATTATAGTATTTTTTACGTTTTACGAACAAATTGAATAAAATATGCTTTTTTTTCGTAAAAGAAAAAGTATCCCGAGAAAATAAATACAGACTTTGTCTAAAATCTGTGATTTTAATAAATGAAGCTATGTCAAATCCACCCTGTATACTCAATTCAAACCTGTTGTGAGCTGTTCCACTTTCGACGCAAATCTGCACTTAAGTTTGATACAAATTAAACTGCTTTTAGAATAATTTTACCTAAATCAAAGTGATTGGTTTTCACAATTTTATTTTACATTACTCACAAGAGAAGGAAAATTAATGAACAAAATATAATTAACGATTGAAAAGAATAGATGGGGATAAACGATTAATAGATTTGCTAAATGCTTACAAAGGGTTGTAGGAATTAATAGGATTGATATCATTCAAATGGGTGTCTTTAATTTCTTTAATTAGAATGATTGAATAATAGCAAAATTAAATGTTAAAACATAAATGCTTCCTCTATGCGGCCTCTCACCGTGAGGTTCGATTCCAGGGTCGAGCAAAAGTGTTATTTAGGATTTGCTGTCAGGACATTTTTCAATAGCAGCACTGAGTTGGAATTGTACCCGGTGGATAGCGATAGGCTCACCCCTTATCACATTAGACCTAAAGCGTAACATGTTAAGTGTGGCTGTTATATGTTTTTGATATGTGTAATGTAATATGCCGGTACTCAACTTAACTAAGTAATTTCCATTTTAAATGATCTGTAATTAGACAAATGCTTAAAGCACATAAAGTTGACTTGACTGTTTTGAAATCCCTTACTCCCAAAACCGGGTAAGCAGTGAGAAAACGTATCTTAAATTGATCGGAATCAGTCCGTCATTAACACCGATGCTAAAGGCCTGTTTCACCCGTATCAAATAAATTTTATTCATTAAATAAAATATAAACCGACCAAAACAAAAGTGACACAAGTCACAGTAAAAACAACACGGCTGTCACTTTCATTTGTGTGTGCTTGATGTTTATTCTAACAATAATTTATATGTGATGCTAGCGAAACTGGGCCCAAGCAGAATTAGTTGTACCAATCGCTTGAATCTTCAAACTTATATAACCGCGGGGGTAAACTGGGGTAAATTGTGAGACATTAATCTTCCACACGAAAAGTACTGTGAGATAGCGGGGACTTACATGTTTGTTCCGGTTTCTCTCCTTTACTCAGTGGTGGCTGAATCATTAGCGAATGAGGTTGTCTCGTAAATTAACCCAGGATATTTTTATACTGGGTATATATTACATCGTGATGAAGCCGGTACATGATTTTGAGACCATGGGTACAAAAATAAATCAGACATCGGCAAATCAGTCTCAGAGTATTTTACGCGGCAATAGGAAAATCGCAAATAAGCTTGCAAAAATACCTATCAGTGATTATGATCAAGAACAATCACATTATTTAGAAATTCCCGGTGTAATTTTATGCTTAGAATCATGTGTTGAATTGCTGGTGAGCGTCTTCGTCACGACGAAATAAATTAATTGAAATTGGTATAAATATTTTACCTAATATATAAATACTACTGACAAAGAGCAACGTTATTTTATATAGTGGTTAGAAGACTATTCAATTAATTACACAGGCTATTCAATTAAAGTTAAACATTTCAACAGGCTATTCAATTAAAGTTAAAGAAACACATTTATATATTTCATTTCTTTTTTTAAATTGCCTGCACTATGAATAACTCCTGTGTTAGGAGGGTGTTCACAAACATACATTTCGCACACAGACACAAAAAGCACACCCAGAGTTAGAATAAATCTTTGCGGAACACACAAAGATTTGTCCCGTGTGGGAATCAAACCCACAACACCAGAGTTGAAAGATTAATACACATAATGTAGATTCTTCTCTATTAAACTTGGTTAAAACAGTGTTGTGGCACTTTTACGCGAATTAGCTTAGTGAAGGAGTAAAAGATTAATTTTAGTGCTCCTTAGACACACATTACAGTAAATTTGTAAACCACACACCCACACCGAGGCAGTTTAAAACGAGTCTTGTTTAGTATGTGCTATCTTTGAACCGAATAAATTAACAAGCGGAGTTAGTGTTAGCAACAGAAGTTGATTCACAGTAGTTTTAACATGTTTTAACAATAAGTTTGTTTTTATAGTTGTAGAGCTGTAGTGAACAAGTTCGAGGGCCTCACCACCGTCTCAACTTTAACCTGCCGCCAAATACCATGTTCCGGTTTGGTGGTGAGATCAGGCCCTGAAATTACTAGCACGACGACGATTATTCAATTTGCTTTTGCGGAATGTTGGTGTCTATAGGCTATAGTTACCATTTACCATCAGGTGGGCTATACATTCATTCGATACATATGCCGTATAAAAAAAATCTTTAACTTTATTAAAACTCCCATACTTTACATAAATTCGAATTTCAGATTTGTGTGAAAAATCAAGTTCAATCTGTTACTATGAAATATTAATCGGATGAAGAAACTATTAATATTTTCATTAGAAGATGAAAACAAACTATTCGCTAATAAAACATAACAGTGTATCTATTTATCTACAAACATTAAGATAGTACGAGTAACTATAAAAACAGCTTTCCACTTATTTAGGTCTCATTTTGTAGGAATCGCAACGAACGAACTAATTTCCATTTACTGGAAACAATTTCAGATTTCTGTTGCTAATGATAATACCAAATTGCATTATTGTCGGCGCCGAGAATGGAACGAGATTTCATTACAGGCAATGAGGCCAGAAAACTAAAATCTAGCCGTAATATATTGTCATTACAAAGCCATTTACATTTAGAAATATATCATCATTAGTATCACAATAATTAATTGAATAGTGTTCAATTAATTATTCGTTTGAAACCAACCATCATATTAGCAGCATCGATACGGTAACAGATTGCTTTCAAACTGACCAACTTTGCGATTAAAAGCTACGCGACAACTCTCCAACTCTATGTGCTATTTCTCATTTAGGAACGACTAAGCGCAGATGCGTCTGACACCGCGGCTCCGTAATATCCTGTCACTACACTGACCTATTTCTATTCGAACACAATGCGACACAGTGCAACCCCGCTCACCCCTACACAAGCCACCCCTCCCGAAACGCTGCTACAAATTAACACGCTAAGCTTCTGTGTCGCTTGCTGGAAAACTTGCACTGTAGCATTACTTAAATCTTTATTAAGAAAGCAATAAAGACCATATTTAACGCTGTCAAAGGTTTCATCGAAATTAAAGTGTTGAGGCGCGTCTTTTTGGGGTGACACTTGGGGTTTTGAAGATTTTCCGTTATGGAAAACACTCTTTCGTCGCTCAAAATGGAATTTCATTTTGGGAAATTAATTAACTTTTTATTTTACATAATAAATTAAATGTTACCTCTAAAATCATTCTTGATTCGGATTTTATTATTAGATATAATTGTCATTCAACGTTGTTTCCATTACGCTTTGTTTATAGATTAAAAAGTATAAAATTGGTTCCAGTAAATGCACGTGAAGTAACATCATTATCACGGTGACCTAGATGCATCGTATCGACCTAAGTTCCTAAAAGCAGAGGACGCACGGACGGTAACTCGACCATTGACTAAGCAGGTAATTTACATAGCGAGCACTTTATTTTTGACCGAAACTGAGATCAGATCATGGTGGATTTAACCGTAATATTACTTGACAAAAAAGGAAAAATAATTTGAATGAAACATTAATGAGTTTTACTTTATATTTATTAATCGCGTAAAATATATAAGGTATGACAGGCTGTAAAAGCTGTTATTCAATAAGGCAAGTTACTTCTAAGTAAGTAAAGAAAAATACATGTCTAGTCTAAAATTTTGGGTATTGGTTGGTATTTTTAAGTTTTATAAATCATACTAAAAACGATGATAATTGTGTCGTAATTTTAATATTTTCCTTTAAGCATAATAATAAACTTCTAATTGATTATTTTTATTGCATTTAGATATGCTTAGCAAATTATACTAAGAAACAGTTGTATCTACTTACACTATCTGTTTGTATCTTACTTAAGATAGGAACAAATGGATGAACGTGACGTCACGAAATGACGTATCATACAGTTGAGAAATTTAGGGTCCTAGTAAGAGGCGTCCGTAGCTGGATGGCTAAAGCAGCTGCCCGGTGTGCAGTAAGGTCGCAGGTTCAAATCCTGCCGGTCCCATATCTTTTTCAACTGTTTCTTAGCATAATAATAAACTAATAAAACATATTTTGTTCTTGTAGATTTTTCTTTAAAATGATTTAACTTTGGGTAATGAGAGAAATGTAGGTATTGATCGTTAGTCGCACCTGTCACAGAGCACATAAATTACGTACCCGCTGCGGATATAAATATCGTGTCGCAGGCGTCATTAATACACAATTATAATAACGGAAATTCTGATGAATTCATTACAAATGGATTACTGTGGTTTTGTAACTAGCTAGCTATTAAAATATTTCATTGAATAAGCTCATATTTTGAACATTTATGGAATTTTTCGTTTGACGAATTTAATGTTTGACGTAAAATTGTTTGAGTTGAACGTAAAATTGTTTAAAGAGCCAAACGTATTTTTTTTAATAAATGTTATTGTGAGTCAATGTTCTGAGTTAAAAATGATCAATTTACTTGCATCAACATCAGACAGCAGAGTTATGGCCAAGAATAAGAACAAAAACCCTTTCTGGGCAGCAAAATTTTGTAGAAAATCTTGGTTGATAATTTCAAGGTAAACTTTTTTTTAAACTGCAACCGTTCCTCACTACTCAATTTTTGATGAAATATCGTTTTAACGATAAAAATTCTTTTTGGCAAGTCTGACAGCTGCAACTGCAAAGCTGTATTATCTACCGCCTTAATAGGCTGTTCTGAGGACGTATTTATACAGTGTGCTACGGCCATTTTAGTAGTATAAAAGATAAACATGAATTATATTATAGATTGTTGATATTTGTAATATTATCTGACCGCAAAGAGATGCTGTGAATCAATGCTATGTTTTATTGTAACAAGTGGTTTGTGGACCAAAAATAATTCGGTTGAATTAAAATAGGCCCAAAACAATAAAATACATACTTGATCATACTCGGGAATTACCACAGTGATTTATAATGTGTGCGACGCCGAGGTTGCGGGTTCGATTCCTGCTCAAGACAAATCTTTGTGTGCATGAACAAGGAGGTTTGTCTTGGTCTGGGTGTTTCTATGTATTAGTATTGGTTATTTTAGTACACTTAGTACAAGCTCTGCTGAGTTTGGGACTAGATGGCGTTGTGTGATATTTATTTCTTTATTTTTAATTTTATTGTTATAATGATTTAATTAACAGCATGAACGGAATGTTTATATACAAGGGCCAGTAATTATGGAGTTCGATCGATTTCAAAATCGTAAGCACAATGGGAGGTATAAGGAGTATTAGAGGGCACAGTCCATAAAATAAGAAGGTCAAGACGCGGGTCCCGGTCTCACGGGTGGAAAGGCAGCGCCCAATTTAAGATTTTGTTGTAGACGGGCGAATTATGAGCCTATTCCTGTGTCGCAGGTGAGAAAATGTAAAAAAGCTTGCTGCGGAAAATGAGTTTTTTGACGTAAGTAGAAATTATGAAACTGGCTGGCTTGTGCTATTAAACTTGCCCTTTTGAAACGTATTACAAACGAAGCACTTAATTCTGTAACATATTGTGTGAGTTGATATTTAAATTTGTAATGAACTTCGCGTGACTGAGGGTTGTTACACTATTGGTTAACGTAACCGTTAAATTTTTAACCCAGGATAACATTGATCATGACAATATGATTTCTATTTTCATTTTCTTTTAACAAAAACGTTATTATTTATTGCCTCGTTGGTCTAGTGGTTCTTGGGTTTGATGCCCGGGTCAGGCAAAAGTGATATTTGGGAATTTATTGTCAGAAGTTTCTCCATACTAACACGGAGTTGGAATTGTGCCCGATGGATGGCGATAGACTCGCTTCTTATCACATGGAACCTAAACATACCTACCTAACACGTGAAGTGTAAGTGTTGTACACCTACTTTGCCACACCCTTTTGGGTAATATAGGCGCAGTGTTATATTATTTTGGTAACGTTTAAGACAGTCCAACGAAACTTGCAACTAAAAGGAACTTAGTAGACAATTAAGTTGTTGAAGTCGCGTAAGTATAGCTCTACACTCAAAGACTGAATAGCACTTTTTATTTCTCATGCACCGTATATAGTCCTAACTACTGTATTTAAAAGTTGCATTTTTATGATTTCAATACTTTGAGTGAAAATGATAAGAACATTACGATGAAATGTACTATGTTCGGTTTGCAAGCCGAGGTGTTTTGACGTCGAATAAAGACGGTATCCATTTCTCAAGTGAGTATAAGTTAAAGTGGCTACATTTGTCATAAAAGTTGATTTATGCTATCAATTTTCTATTAACATCTTTAGTCATTAGAAGCCGCATTTCCTTTGAATCTCCGTGGCTCTGTTGGACGCGAAAAATTAACTGTTCTTAAATTAATATCGAACTCCAATCTTTATTGGTCGTAATGTATTGATATGAACTTGATAATGGAGCTATTTGGTTATAATTTTTTTCATTAATTTAAGTGCCGAGACTAAGCTTAGTTATTGTATTGTATTTAGGTAATCACGGCGAATAAACATCGAATGCCCACGCGATCAAAGGATGGTTTCCCAAATATAAGTTATACAACAAAGACTTACCTTGATCGTTCCCAGGACAGCTTACACCTTAATGCTCTCAATATAAAACGAATATAGTTCACGAAATGTTCCAATTAATTCACATTTATACAAGCGATTATGAAAAGTCGCGCGCGCTGGCGGCGGATCTCAACAGGTATCTGGCTTGACGTTTTAAAGACATTTGTCAAAGACAAATGGTTCGAGTAGAGATGGGACATGCGCGTCGATAGTTCGGTATGTGTTTCATCTTCAGTCTATGACCTAACACCCCCCATTGGGCAAGTAATTGCTGTCTACATATAAAAATATGTAGATACCTAAATTCGAAAAAGCACCCATTAAATCATGTGAGAACAATAGGCGACGATAGGTTTGGTGATAACGATACCGTTATTTTCTTACTAAATATAAGATATCACGGGATATTTATCATGTTTATTTGTTGTAGCAAGTTATTTCGATATTTCAGAGATGTTGCAATCTAAATTAACAGTTCAGATTTAATGTGAATATTAAAAAATCGCAAGTTTGTCTATTCTTCGGGTTCTCTCGTCCAATCGGCCGAGTTTTCGGGTGGTCATTCGCGTGACCGGTCCGCATTAGTGCAATGAATCAAATTGAATAAGGCCGCGATCACATCCGCGATTGGTCGAATTGGAGGAAGTGCCCGTCGCAAGCTAATAAATAATCATTGTTAACTGTTCGTGCTTCAGGCGCTAATGGACTTTTCAGGCGAAACACTTTGTTTCGATTACAAATTAATAACATTATAACTATTTATAAATTTATGGTAAGTAAATTTGTGGCGATTTACATAAAAACTTTTATTGTAAAACTTTTTCTATGTAGATAAAATATGTTTTGTTTTCTTGTAGAATTTGTTTCTGACATTCATACTTTGTTATTTTTTTGTCAAATATTGTTTTACAAAAATATTATAATATAGAAATTCCATCTTAAGTTGGGTTACATAATTAAACAACCTACAAATTCACCAAGATTTTATTAAAATTCTAAACACCTAGACCAAGACTAACCTTAACTTCTCATTGATTATTAAGCATTAAGCTATGCTTAGCAAATTATACTAAGAAATAGTTGAAAATTACGTAATGACGTAACATACAGTAAAGAAATGTAGGGTCCTGGCAAGAGGCGGCCGTAATGTTCATGCAAACCAAGATTTTTATTGAGCGGGAGTTGAACCCGCGACCTCGGTGTAGCAGGCATTAATACTACCGACTCCGCTATCTGGTCAATGAAATCTATTTAGAATGAAAAAAGCCTAAAAAGTATTAATTAAATTAACCTTAGAATGCTGTCCTTTAATTAGAAATACCCTAATCCTTAATAGTTTATTTCAAGACTTACTTATAATCATATAAATAAAATGATCATTATACTAGATATAATTTTAAAGATGCACTATGGTTATTATTGACTTTTTTCAAAGTAAATAATAGCCATGTTAGATCAGGCACAGATTATCTAGATGACGTATGGAATTTTCAAACATTAGACAACGTAATTCATCAGATATTGAATTGGAATAATGCCTATTACTTTCAAAGCTCTGAAGTTTAAAACCTCATACACATATCAAGTAGCCCACTCCAGCCGGCCATAAGCACAAAACTTTATAGTATTACGCTTAACTATCAACAATTACTCCAAACCGCGAACCTCAATTGCGCGCACATTTCAAACAATAATTCCACCTAACACTTTCGCCCGGTCGTTACGTCCCCACAGTGCAAGGATTAGGGGACCCAGGGCCCCACGGCCAACCAAGTTCAAAGTCTCGCACACAGAATTAATAGGGTTATTGTGGCAATAAATACGGCAGGCGCTAGCTTGCGGTGCGCTGCGGTGGGATAAATCAAGTGGGCGAATGCCACAAGATGTCCCGTGTACAGTGTACTGTACACCCTTCCGTCTGTGCGCCGCACTGAACGCTCCAGAAGTTGGACGCAAGACCGGTGCCTGCTAACTAGGGCTTGCAATTATCTTCGATTTTTATCATCGGTAAAAACCTATTAAATATTTACTGGTTAACTTGTGAAAATCGGTAGTGTTGTCAGTTTTGATACTGAAATTAACTACTTAAAAACCAAAAATATATTTGTTTAAACTAACAAATCCCTGGTTTTGCAAAAACTTTTAATCGGATTTAGATTATTAATTTAAAAGAAGTCATCCTAATCTCACACCATGAATAATTTTTATTGAACTTAACCCTAATGCGATGTTGTAACTGACACAGTCGATTTCGAAATTTTTGTGCCTCTTAAATTTTTTATCTATATGTGGTCAATAATGGCTTGTCAAAAAAATCTTTTAATTCGATTTTTTTATCTACGGAGATTGCTTACGGATTTTACATTATGATAACTTCATGTTAAAAAGTCAATAAATTTTATTCTACATTGTGAATAAGCCAAATTATGGGCTAAATTAAAAGTAAATTTATTAAAAAAAATGTCAGAAATAATGTTCGCGATCGTTTATACCTTGCGGCACACCCTGAGAGCAAAACAGGGAAGTTTAAAGGCTATCCTAAAGTGAGCGTAGCGGTGAATTGGGTGAGTTATTTCTGTGAATGCGCTGCGCTCACCCTGTGTACAATGTACTGTATACCTACAGGATTTCAACAGTAGCCACTAGGTACTGCCTTATGTACCGAGCTTACCGCCTGCAGCTTCGCTTGCATCAACTTCATAAGAATTTGAGGCTGAATTTTCATATCAGGTACTGAGGAATAATGTAAGTTGTGAAATATTTATCAAAGTCCATTGGGTTCATAGTTTATGGATATCAAACAAATAATTAATGTTATGCTTTACAGTTAGAATACTTTCTAAAAAAGTACTTTATTATGATAATTCTTTATAATACAAATAAATATAATTTAAAGATTAGTGAATATTATAATAAAATTGTTATCAAAAAGCCCCTGATTTAAATTAACAAAAAAAAATATCTGGTTATTTTTTTTCTCTTGGCCATCGTAAACCGGGCACCAACTGTCCGGGCCCGAGTCACCGAGTCCGTAGGAGGATACCCTGAAATTAGAATCCTTACACGTGGTCCCCGGGTGGTGCCAATCAGGTGACAATGGTGGTAGGTTTCGGCCGCGGCTTATGACCCGATTTAAGTTCGTATTATTTTATTATTCGTTATATATACGTAATACTCGGGTTATAAGTTCATATACGAATATTCATATATCTTAAGTTAAATAGAAAACACTTAGATAATGACTAAGCCTTTTAATTTCTTAACCTACTTCATCAGCAATTGAGATTGGCCGAAAAGATCACAATTTATGCGTGGACAACCCACCTGGGGCCCTTAAAAGCCAAGGGTGACTAATTTATTGTAGGTTAATTTACCGGACATGTTTTATGTGAGGCCCAGGGGCCCAAAAGAATGTTGTGGCGTGATTTGCATGTGTATTCGTGTAAGTGGCCTTGCTAGCTTTGCCGATACGATGGCTTGCTATACAACTGGAGTAAAGTGGCGTTGATATATTGTGTGCTTCTGAGCCGTAATGGGAATAAGGTCGGCCTTAATAGGTCCTTTGGTTTTAGTTCAATAGTTACCAATGCTCAATGTTAAATTGTGAATTATGTTAATTGAGCGGAAATATATTGTAACCGATTGGTAATAAAGTTATTGAGAGTAACGGTGAACGGACATAAGTTAATGTAAACATTTGGGCCACTGGTATTGACTTTTCATTTGGTAAAATAGATCTCAGATTGCATTTCACAAAGGCAGTCGACTGACAGTTGACTTTACTTGTAGTTAAAGTGTAAATTCTCAATACAATAGCGAGGGTATTTGTATTGTTTTTCTTTCTCATACACACTATGACACAAGTAAAGCTAACAGCCTCCGTATATCTTTTAGTAGTCAGAATGCACAGTAAGCGTAGTGTTTAAAGCGGTCGCCTTGCCGCTTTCAACCGCGCCGTATTGTAGGTTCGACCCCCACAAGAAGAGAGAAAGAGAGAGGAGAGGGAGAAATCTTTGTGAGATCCGCAAATATTTTTTCTGACACTGGGTGTGCTATATGTGCTGTGTCTATCTAAATGTATGTTAGTGAACACAGTAGTTATTCCTATATTAGAGACAAATCCAGTCTCACCTCGATATTAATTTTAAAGATGTCGGTTGGTGTAACAGCATTTTATCTTTTCCTATGTCGGCGGCGGCTAAGTTATTGTATAGACTTACACAATTAGGTATTAAGAATAGGCCAATAATATAGATGCTACTGATGTGGGAGGGGATGGTTCGCTGTGCACCAACTTTTAGTTATAAGTGTTCTCTGTAAGCGTTGATTTTATGGGGGTTACATATTCATGTTTGAAAACACCCCCTTTAAAAATAAAGATTAAAAAAAAAATCCTATATTAGCGGGCTTCGTTTTTTAAAACACAATAAAGAACATAATATTCTTATACTGACTTCATTATCTTTTGGGTTTAAATTGCTTTATTTCACCGGCGATATCCCAGAATTAATTTAGCAACATCGGAACACGGCAAGTTGTCCGGCCTGTTTGACCCATCAGACCTTAAATTATCTCGCGTCTGAATTGGACGCCCGTTAATTATAACTTTAGTCGTGACGTGTCCAAAAACTGTGCACTTCAATTAAAAGTACCTACTTGGTATTAGAAACCCGCCGCTGTTGTGTACGTAATTATAAAGCAACGAGTTTTGAAAATACCCTACAGCCCTTATTTGAGTGAATGAAAATCCTTTTCTATTGATATTATAAATTCGATGTTTGTTACTCTTCTACGCAAAAACTAATAGGTCGATTTTAATAAAACTTTGCACACATGTAGCTAATAGACTGGACTAACAAAATACATAACATAACACCTATATTACCCAGTAGCAGAAGTGTACAACACCCACATTTCACCTGTTATGTTTAGGTCCCATGGGATAGAGGGTAAGCCTATCGCCATCCACCGGGCACAATTCCAACTTCGTGCTGCTATCGTGAATCGCCCGACGGAAAGTTTACAAAAAACACTTTACTTTACCGACCCAAGAATCGAACCCGAGAACTCGCGGTCAGAGACGCTTACCACTAGAACATCGACGTAGGTAATAAATAGCTACCTTTTTATTGACTTACCACGCGAGTAGAGCCAAAAACGAAAGCTATACGAATTGCTTGTTTAAGTTAGTTTCAGTACTTTATTTCAGAGCCTTAATCTTAATATTAATCTAGAACACAATAGCGCAAGTACTACATTTATTACACTACTATTTGGTAGCAGGCTTCCTTTTCACAAAAGCTCTACTGATAATAAACTAACAGCGAAACACTACACGTCAATTAAAGAGAGTGTGCTGTGTAATTAAAAAACAACGTAAGTTTTATAAATACTCCAAAGAAGTTATTGTAGTATATTAAATAGTATGAAAAAACACGACAAGGTTTTTAAATGTAGGTACATGGGAGCTAATTAATAGAACGATGAACGGAAAATTGGTCAATGATAAAAATATATGAGCAAATAAACAAATATCAAATGGACTTATTTCAAGCAATTTAATTCATAAAAATACAGACGAATTGTGAACGTCCTCCATTTTTGAAGTCGGTTAAAAATAAACATTTGAACAAATTGGGACCGACAGAATTAGAACTGCAACCTTGGAGTACCATTTTACTAGTATAATTTGCTATCTAAATGCTTTCGAAATAATTAATTAAAGTTAGAAAAACGTTTTTATACAAAAAATATTTACCTAAACAGATTGGCCTAAAATAAAACAAGAGGACCTCGGGTCTGCGCTCAAAAACGTCCGAACTGAAAGTTCTGAAAAATGCTTAAAATAATCAAATTCGGTGCAAACTAAATTGAACTTTATAAAATTTAGTATTTTCATAAAATTTATATTTGTTTGTAACAGTTATTTATATTTCGAAGCATAGTCTAAGTAGGTTGACATAATGACAATATTTCGTAAATTTTGTTGTGAGTCCCGACGTCCATTTACGTCAATGCCAAAACACGTTTCAAAAGAAAAGTGAAAAAAACTGGATCAACTGCCAACGATTGCCTCATTTCGAAATCTGACTCTCAAAATTGAAATAGAAAGTCAAATGTAATAGCATAACATACATAACATCACGTTTAAATTACCCAGAAGAGTGTACAACGCCCACATTTCACCTATTATGTTTAGGTACCATTGGATATGGGGCCTATCACGATCTACCGGGTACAAATCCAACTCCATGCTGCTATTTGGCATTTCCTGACCGAAAGTTCACAAATGGCACATGGCCTGACCCAGGAATCGCACCCGAGATCTCGCGATTAGAGACGCATACGCTAACCACTGGACCATCGAGACAGTTATGTGTAATAAATGGAATGTAAGCTAATGTAAAGCATAAGACAAATTTGCAACATGTGAATTAATGGCAACAACACATGAAGTAGGTTCCATAAAACCTTTTCCACTGTGAAAAACCAAAGGCTGATTAATAGGAATCGAGTTGTGATTCCACATTCAGCCCATCGCCGTACGCCATCGCTTCGACTCAAACAACTGATTGGTGCCATTAATCACTTCACGAAAACGCTCCAAATCCATTTTTATTCCATTCAATCCATCCTATTTGTGCAATTTAAGATTAATTACTTAATGCAATTCTCATTTATTTATCAGGTATTTATCACTTTCGGTTTTTTTATACTTTACAACCACATTTCTACCTTGGTCGATAGCCAGTATATTATATAATTGAATAACATATTAAATAACATCACATCACCTTTACCCAAAAGGGTCTGGCAGAGGTGTTCAACACTCACATTTTACCAGCTATGTTTAGGTCCCATGGGATAAGGGGTGAGCCTATTGTCATCCACCGGGCACAATTACAACTGCGTGTCTATAGTGAATTACCTGATGGAAAGTTCACAAATAACTTCGCCTGACCCGGGAATCGAACCCTAGTCCTCGCGGTGAGCGCATACGCTAACCACTAGACCATCTCGCCACTGGTTTATAACTACATATTAGATGGCATTTCATTAGACCGAGTAACACAGATACGTGATTTAGGTTTGCTTCTTGATACAGGGTTAACTTTCAATTTGCATATTGAGGCAATTTGTAGCAAAAGCTTTAAAGCTCTTGGTTTTGTCATGAGGCAGTCTGCTCAGTTTCAGGACAGGGGTGCCATAGTTGTGCTGTATTATTCCTTTGTTAGGAGTATCCTAGAATACAACTGTGTAATCTGGGATCCCCACGAAGCAAAGTACAGCTTGATGCTGGAACGTGTTCAACGGAAATTTGCTCGTTTCCTTTATTATAAATTATATGGTTACTACCCATATTTGTATCCGTCTCTCTTCGTGTCAGGTATGGTTAATATAAACACTCTGGAGCTGCGAAGGAAATGTGCGATAATGGTACATTATTACATGTTATTAAACAATAAAATTGATAACTCTTGTGCCTTATCACGTTGTGCCTTGTCGGTGCCGGACCAGTACACGCGACTGCGTTCGCGGCGCCTGTTGGCGGTACCTGCAGTACGAACCTGTACTGCCAAATTTGCACCTACTAACCAGGCAATTTCACTCCTGAATGGTCTAACAAGTAATTACTCAGAAGTAGACTTGTTCTGTACCAAATTTTGCCAATTTGTATGTTTTTGTTTGTTATTTTTAAGTGATAATCTATGTACCTAATCTGCGTGTAAATTTTTAATCTACTTGTGTGGCTCACTGTGCGCATTAGGCAACTGTAAGCACAGTGAGCAGCTGAGTGTAAAATAAATAAATAAATAAATAAATTGAGGTAATCTATGATGTAATACTTCTAACAATATCAGCAGGTAAGCGATTTTTAGTTTTATAAAAATAAACTCAAATTACCACCATTATTTTTCTAATCAAGATTTAAAAGATAAATCCAAATTTAAACGTTTCCCAATATCTAATGTTTGTAGTATACTTCTGAAACTTTGTAAAGGCGCAACTTTCAACAAAACAGGCTTTACGTTCAACTTGGAGTTAGCAACTTTGAATTAAGAGTACTTTTAAAGAATCCTGTTTGTTCCTTGATAAAGGAAAGTCTGGCAGGGAGACGTCTTGGATGAAAAGCAGGCATCTGACACACGCGCCCGATAAAACCAATAAAGAACTTAAAAGTAAATTGTTAGCGGCCGATTCTTTATTGTCATTTATTTAATAGAACATTCTTTTAGCTTAGCAATGTTTTGGCAAGTTTCGGAAACTACTAAGGCTCACCTCTTCAAAGAAATGACACAAATGAAATAGTTCCTACATTTCACAAACTACCTACCATTTTACTTTCTTCTTTGGTATTTCGTGATTTTATTTGTTTTCTTTGTATCTCAACAATATACTCCACGGGTTGCTTAACCTGATGCACAATGTGGAGAAAAGGACATTCATGTTTTAAAATGTACTTACTTTTACTTTGTAAATTTACATTTGTATGTAACAAATGTAAATTAACCAAGAAAAAGTTTACATTGCTTTTTATATTTATTTGTACCTACGAATTATGAAGTAGGTTATGAATGTCTGTAAACACTATACGCGTGACTTTCTCTAGCCCAAATGATTACGGTCTTAGGCCTTCAGTGGCCGTAAACTGGTGTATTATTACGATAATTCAGGCCTGAAATTACACGGCACTGAGAACACAAGACAGTTACTTTTCGGTATATTATCTATACTTACTTATTACTTATATTTTTCGTTGGTTTTATTAATATTTAACTCAAAAACTACTGGACTGATTGTAGAAATTCTTTAAAAATATATTTTATTTTCAGTAAAATCCGCAAAAATATCATAAAAAAGACGATGGCGTTTAGTTTCTCGAATTCGTTTCCAATTTAACAGAAGTTTGATTTTATTTACCTATATGTAGTTATATATACATAGATCTAACTAACTAACTTTAACTCCCAAGTTGAAATCAATAAACTATATTTTAATTTAACATAAAAAAATATAAATCTGAAGCAAACTTAATATAATAAACTTCATAATAACACGAACCAAAATGAAAGCTCCATGTTTTTCATTTGTACGGCACAAAAGCCTGACGTTGACCATTACTCACCAACATTTCGATATCTCCACATTAGATTCCGTAAATGCCAACGCTGCCGACTGACAAAAACTGCACACTTAGAAATTGGATACGAAAAAACTATTACTTGTACTCTAGCAATTTTACAAAAGAAATTCTTTTCCAACTCCACACATTGCTGGTGCGCGTTGTTCCGTGTGCCTTAGGGCCGATTCTACACTAGAGATGCGATACTTTGCTACGTTGCTATGGATGCGTTTTAAATCCACCAATTACACTTATTTGTGAACATAGCGTAGCTTTTGTGTGAACGGATTCGGCTAAGCTATGTTTTTTGTATGGATAGATGCAACGAGGTTGTAAATAACTCTTAACTAGAGTGGCATAAATATCAAGAAAGCGTAGTAAAATTTGGACACCCTGTGTGTGTGCTATGGATGTGCATCATCCTCGCGTAGTGACATCACTTGCACGTTGCGGCGAATTTTCACAACACATCTTTTGCAATTTGCACAGGTGTGTTGCTGCAGATCTGGCTTAAGAATCGGTATATGTAAAAGATAAAGAAGTTTTATCTTTTAAATTATCTTCACATAAAGAGATTTTACACTTTTTGCCAATTACTAAAAGCCGCGAACAAAAGCTATTTACAATAAAACTTTAGTGCCAAAGTATAACAAGAAAGATGTTTAAAAAAGTAAATTTATACACATTTATCGCAAAAGTGCCTACAAAGAAAAACTCAGCGGCTACTTTGAAAATAGAAGTTATCTAAGGCTGCACGTTACTCTACATGACCTTGTTGAAAAGTAACAAAGGTGAACTTGAATGTTGGTTAAGTGTGAGTTATTTCTTAGCTCAAGTAGACGAAAGTAGCCTTAAGGTTTTTTATGTGATTAACCGACTTCAAAAAAGGAAGAAGTTCTTTATTCGACGTGTTTAATTTTCATGTATGTCCATAGATTTCGACGTCTTCGTTTGTTTGTATTTGACGTCTACTATTGACGATCTAAAAGTAATTTAATCGCAAAAAAATAACACAGATAAGTTTACAATTATTCAAATTGACGCTTCACATTCTATTTGTACACTAATCTAAACTAAGTGTAGAAAAATATTTTCTCTGTGGAAAGTATTTAAAGTCCTGTATAGGAATATAAGGGCATATAATATGACGACTGTCAATAAAGTTTCGAAAACACATTCATAGCCATTGACGTAAAATTAAATGGACTTAGGGTCTCCGTTCAAAAACGTACAAACCGAACGTGCTCCAAAACGCTAAAAGTCTTCTAAGTTTGTGCAAACCAAATTGCACATTACATTGTCATAAATCTGTTGTTACATTTATTAACATTTTTAGCATTAAGCTACATTCATGTAGGTTGACATTAGGATATTATTTTCATGAGTTTTATTCTAGTCCTGACGTCTATTCTATTAAGTGTCACTGTTCATAGCCCTATTGTACAATAATAATCGAAGACAGACGAATACTGCGCAAACACTCCCATACAAGACGTGTTGTATTCCTCATACGGCTAATACAGCTTTTACCGGAGAATGTGCGAATTGTAAGTACTACCACATCCCGCATGCATCATCCCATCTCGCACTAAGAGATTTTTGTCGCCTATAAGCCGTTTTATCCTCCCTTTTAGAGCAACGAAAACTTTTCGAACGCCTTTAAGAGGGTATTTCCTGTGATTGAACTCTATTAGATTGGTTGTGTTTAATATTATTTGGTCAACTATTTTTTTTATTCGTACACACTAAAATGCATGCTGTGCCGTCTGATTTTGTCATAAATAATTTTAATCCTCAATTAATCTGATTAGAAAATATAATGAATTAGACACATATTTTATTTTCTTCTAAATAGTTGTTTGTTTACGGCTCTAGTTTCTTCAGGTGAAAATCAATTAGACTGTATTTAATTGCAGTCAAGTAACAATATGCTTAGCTGTTAGACTACTGGCACGGACTCACTACGGTGTTTGTCAATGTATATATAAAAAAAGAAATTGCGTTTGTTCCTATGAACTTTTTAACCAAACTAAGTTTGTATAGAGCGCGGTTACAGGGACTATCCTCTTAACACGGGCAATGTGTTTTGTCGGAGTGAGCGCCATTGTTGAAACTTTTCTTTTTCTTTAATTTTATTTCGGCCTCGGCGTTATCTGCCCTTGAGGTTTACACGCGACGAGACGAGCCGACGACTGCTAATCGTAAATGTTAAAGTTCACAACACAAAAGTGCAAGGTGAAACTTCAAGTGGATGTATAAATGAGCCCCCCTTATATGGTAAGTGGTAATTAAAGCTTCAGAACGGCTAGATAGGTATGTTTACAAAAAAATACTATGCTAATATTCATGACATATATCACTTATATATTAACTAAAACGGTGTGGCAGATGTGTATAACTCTCTTATGTAAATTTTTCCTGTTATGCTCATGTGAAAGAGAGTGAACATATCGCCATCTACAGGACGCAATTATAACTACGTGCTGCTATTGGCTACTCAAGTAGGTGTGCCTACAATATTCTTGTCAATATTTCGCATTTTGATTGGTTTTTGTGGTTTTTCATCTACTCAAAACGGATAATTTTGACAGTAATATTGCCGGTGTGCCTCCATTGTGAGTTTCAAGTTAAACATAAGTAAAGCCTTCATGAGTTAATAGAAGTATTGATTTTAAGTACTTTTAACAGTTTTAATGTATGAAATTATGAAATCTTTATTCATATGAACGTGCTGTAGTACAATAAACCTTAGTTAACATATACAGCACCTTTTTATAAAATTAAGTATAATAATAAATATTGTTTTAACTTACATAACATAACATCACGCCTATAAACCCACATTACCCCTGCTATGTTTAGATGCCATCCACCAAGCACAATTCCAACTCCATACATATGTGAATTTTCTGACGGAAATCTCACAAATAACTTTTTGCCCGACATGCGCCTTTCACCGCGAGGTCTTCGGTTTTCCGGGTTCCGCTAACCACAGGACCATCGAGGCAAACTTGTAAATCGCACCGTGCTCGTCCCGCATTTGCAGAACTTTTTTCTTGGAAATGAATTAGGGCCGCTGATTTGGTTATATTATTCAGAGTCCAAGTTTATATTGCTTTTGTTTCGTGTCCAAGTTAACAACTTTTCTAAGTTAACTTAGTCCATAGAAGAATGTTCAATGTTGGTGAATGAAGCACCTTTTTTTATAAAGAGATTGCTATCCGACAGATTCATTTGAATACTTTTTTTGTTATCGGCGCCTTCGTTTTGATAAATAACTTGTATAAAGAAATTCGTGGAACTTTTATTAGTTTTTTGAATAATGTCTCCGTTTGTGTAATGAATTGTTTTGGTTCATTCCTTCATTTTAGTGAAAAGGTTTATTTTTCGACAATATATGACACGACTAGCCATATTTTTCGACAATATATGACACGACTAGCCATAATTATGGCTAAAGCTTAATGGCTGTGTTTTACTTATATAAACAAAAGCTGTCAAATAAAAGAAAAGAAGTACATGTAACCTAAACAGTAGTACATTAAGTAGTAATAGTAATATTACATTAAACACCTAAAAAGCGTTCTTACTTAACAGGGTTCTTTTTAAAGCTTACTAATATTTTGCAAATACAAATTACGAGTATTCTTGAAAACCTCCCCCAGCTTAATTCACTTGTTGGAATGGAAGTTCACGTCCGTAGTAATGGCCAGGATTTGAATCCACGACCTCTCGATCGCAGGACCGATGCCGTATCCAATGCGACACGACCGCTCGTCTATATTAGTACTTTATACTACACCAATGAAGCAAATTGACAAATGTTTGTATCGACATTGCTACGTTCAAAAAGTTCACTTTACACACTCAAATGCCCGGGTCGGAAAAAAACTTTTATTTGGGATTTTTTCGTTCGAAAATTAAATAGAATTATATCCGTTGGATGGCAGTAGACTCACCTCGAACATGGAATCTAAACATGGCAGGTGTTGTGTGGGTGTTATACATCTCTGCCGTAACCTTCTGAGTGATATAGGCGAGATGTAAGTTATGTTTATATATTTAACATTAACAGTCACGACAAACTAATAATCTAAACATAGATTCGAGTCTGAAATATCAATTATATGGAAGAAGCAATACCGTTTATTTGCGAAAAGCCTACGAGCTACGACGCGACGCTACGAAGCTACGAGTGATGTACCGGCATCATGCGTCGTAGACCAATATCTTAACCCCAGGCATTTCGTAGACTTGGAAAGTACAAACAACTACACATCATACTATACATTTCCAGTATTAGCTGGTCCCGCAATGCACTGAAAGTCTATACAACTCGAGGCCTTCTTAAACTGGAAATGTATAGGTTGATTGGTAGCCGTGTGAACTACGACTTCGACCAATAAAGGGCCGATCCAACTTGAGTGTATTGGGATTAAACAAACACAATATAGATATGTTAGACACGAGAAAGTAATGAAAACAGTTCTTTATACAATCTATTGTGTAAATAATGACAAACAGTGAAATATATACTTGGAAAATAAATAGTCTAAGAAATATTTTATGAATGTGTTTTCCATATTCATTAAAACACTGCTTTTCTTTGGCTTGTTTAATATGGATTCTTTAACAACATGTTTACTGTCGGAAGATTTTTATCTATTTCGTCATTTGAATTCATGTAGTATATATAGTAAAAAAAATAAGAAAAAAGTTAGTAACTGTTGTCTGCGACTCCGCCCGCGTGGTATGACGACCTTCATCTAGAGGTTATAAAAATAGCTTACAACATATTCTCAGTAGCACCAAATATATCCACAAAATTTCATTTGAATCGATCAAGCCGTTCGGCTCAGTTCGACAACTAATACTGTGACACGAGATTTTTATATAAAGAATAATTTGTTTCGTGTCTTTTTGACAAACATACATTAAATTGACGCTAAATCAATTAGGGGACTATAAGTTATGAATAAGATATTTTAATTCGTCTGCCTGCATTAAACAAGAGAGACCAACTATTGAAGGATCCCGCGTCAGTAAATATTGGATCTAACTGTAACTTTCAAACAACACACAATACTGGATAACCCACTATTTATTTAAAGGCAGATTGAGAGTAAGACGGCGATATTGCCTCGGACCTATTCGTTTACATTGGCTGTAACTTCAAATACTAGAATGTTCATTTGAGTTCCAAAACTCGGTTAGAGTATGCGACTGCTGCAAGTATCATTTAGGTCGCGGGTTCGATCTCTGGGTCAGCCAAAAAGTTTCATTTGGGATTTTTCCAGAAAGAAATTTCTAAATAGCAGCACGGAGTTGGATTTGTGCGTTGTGGATGGCGATAGGCTCGCCCCCTATCATATGGAACTTAAAAATAACAGGTGAAGTGTGGGTGTTTTACAATATACACCTCTACTACACCCTTCTTGGTGATATAGGCGTGATGTTATATTATGTAATGTTTTAGAAATAAATAAAAAAATGATTTATAGGTTCAGCAAACAAAAGTGAAAAGTGTTTATATATTATATAGGTTTGCCAAAACGCAATTCTTGTGAAGACGATCGATTGAAAAGCCTCGTTTTATCTCCTTGCTTATTCAATCCTTTCTTATCCAAAAACATCATTATACAAATTCAAATTCCCCATGTAACCCTCTCAATTTGAGTCAGGGTAGCTTCAGGCTAAGAACAGTACGAAACTTCCCAACAAATAGGCAATTTTATATTTAATTTAAAGCTCACGGAAAAGTTATTTTGATTTTGTGCTGTATTAAAATGCTGAGTTCATTTTAGAGTACTTTGACTTTCTGGTAGAAGTAGCTAACAAATATTGATATAAAAAAAAGTGCAAGAAATATAGCGCGATATTTTTCAAAAGTTCTTCGCTCGAGAAAGACAAATCAATTCCATATGGAGAGGATTCTGCAAATAGATAAATCATAGATATTATCCTATAACTTAAAATATTCATCGATCAAGACCGATGATACCGTGTTTCATCATTTAGCCTTTCGTAGTCCACTGCTGGACATAGGCCTCTCTCAATTTGCGCCACAACACCCGGTCCTGCGCCTTCCGCATCCAGTCCCCTCCAGCGACCTTTTTCAGGTCGTCAGTCCACCTGGCAGGGGGGCGTCCTACCTTACGGTTGCCGAGTCGCGGTCTCCATTCTAGGACTCGTTTGCTCCAGCGGCTGTCAGTCCTTCGGCAGACGTGACCAGCCCACTGCCACTTCAGCGAGCTTATTTTGCGAGCTATGTCGGTTACTTTGGTTCTTTGTCGGATGACCTCATTACGAATTTTATCCTTCAAAGAAACTCCGAGCATAGCTCGCTCCATAGCCGGCTGCGCGACTTTAAATTTGTGGACTAGTGCAACCGTTATTGTCCACGTCTCGGCACCGTAGGTCATACCGTGTTTATTACGGATTAATTGATTAAGAAATGACTGAGGTCTTAATTGCTTTTTACTATGTTCATATTAACCACCCAACTAATTATCCAAACAAAACGTAGAACGTAGCAACCCTATTCAGTGACGTCCCCTACGTTGGTCTCAGTCAATAATCAGAGGAAAGACGCAGTAATAGCTTCAGGGCTGTCAGAAGCATGCTAGTCAATAAAAATCCTCATATACGGACAAACTTTCGATTCTCCGGCGAAACAAAATGAGCGAAGTTATAACGTAAAAGGAATTGGATTTTCGTATTGAATTGACAGAGGGGTCGGGAGGGAAAAGTCAAGAGTATCAAGGTGGACGAGGGGGGATAGAGAGAACAGGTGAAAATAGTTTGGTGTAAACACGATCTGTCAAATGTCACAACATGTCACGATTCCATTGGACAATGGGCAATTATTGCTGTGGCGCTCTGATTGTGTTAGACGATAAAAATATATTGCTTTGGTGTAGGTTATGTTTTGTAACTTACTTTATATTAATTGTAGAGTTTATTATGGTTGCTTTATACAGGTAAGTGTACCTATAAAATATATCTACATGTAAAACTATTAGCGAGTATTAATTTTTCTCGTAAGACAAGCGATAGTCGGCATCTGATCCATATTTGTGATTATAATAAATTTATGAATGAATATGGTTTAGAAAAAAATGGAGATCCTTTTGAACTATAATACATTTACAAGCTTGTGATGGTAGCATTCCATCGTCTCTGGCTACCTCCGTGAGATAAAGGCGTAGTTTTATGCATGCATGTATGTAAACTAGTGATTATGTGGTAGTAGAAATTACACAGAATATTTTTTTTTTTTTAAATAAAGCTTACTAGTAATTTGCAAATACAAATTACTAGTATTCTTGTTAACCCCCTCCAGCTAAGCTTAATTCGCTTGTGTTAGGACGAAGTTCACGTCCGTGGTGTAATGGCCAGGATTCGAACCCACGACCTCTCGATCGTAAGACCAATGCCTTATCCATTGCGCCACGGCCGCTTAATATTGCTTTCGCACTTATCATAATTTGAAATAATTAAAACAAAAAAAAAATATCTGTCTACGCCGTTTTCTAAAATAAAAAAAAGGTTAGCATGTTTCACGTATATGCCAAACATAACCTTTATTAGTGACTTTGAAAGCTTTCATTCATAAGCTGTATTAATGGATCTACCTACGCGTAGTGAAAATGATGAAACGATGTGATTTGTAAATCTATGTTTGGAGTGCTGTTGAATAATAAATCATATTTGCTTATGAAAACTTTATTTAAGAAGCGTTTTAAATAATGTCTCTATTCGGACAAAGCCATATTTTGTGTATTTGACTTCTTTACATATTGATAGTGATTTATAATGATCAAACAAATAAATAAATAAATAAATATTCGCTATTATGAATTTATTAGGCATTCATATATACTCTTTTTATTTAATGCTGTTGTGTATTATGAAAATTCAATTTACTAGTATTCTTGTTAACCTTCTCCAGCTAAGCTTAATTCGCTTGTGTAAGGAGAAACTTCACGTCTATCACAGACGTAATGGCCAGGATTTGAACACAAGACTTCTTGATCGTGAGACCGATGCCTTATCCGTTGCGCCACAGCCGCTTAATTAATATAATTGGTTAATTATATAATTTATTATAACTATGTAAAAATCATGACTTTTATTCACTGCATTAGGTTTCAAAGAGTATTGTTATTTTTCATTGTTAATTAAATCACAATACGTACGGTATTATTATGACGAAGATGACGACACTGTTCACGTTTTCATAGAGATCTTATAGATCTTTGACGTTTTGATAAAAGTAATTATATTGACTTGTAGTCAAAATCTCTAAATTTTAGTATATTTATTGTGGTCATAAGTCGTTGGAACACGTGTCGTGATAGAGTTTATACCTATGGTAACAATAAAGTGCCAAAAAAAGAAAAAGGAAAAAGTTGTAATATATAATAAGTTGAGAAATCATCGTGTGTACGTATGCTACATGTTCATACAAAGCCTTAAGTTTCAGAAATTTCCATAAAACATGCAATCGTAGAATTAATTAAAATCAGTCCATTCAAAGTAACTGAAAAGCAGAAATAAACTATTTCTTCATTCCCGAGGGGACACATTTACATATAAATTCAAAAGACAATTCGAATCCGCGAATCGAAGTGGAAACGCGGAATTACTTTGCGGAAGTCTCCGCAACAAACATCCGCTTAATGTTGCAAACTCCGATTACCAGTTTAAATAACCAACTTGTATAACTCGGTATGAACATTGCTACATTAAAAGCACAACATAACATCACGCCTATATTACCTAGAAGAGTGTGGCAGAGGCGTGCAACACTCACACTTCGCCTGTCACAAAAAAAGTGATAAATAAGCTTATTATTTTTGATAAAGAATCATGATCGTACTAAGTTGATATTAAATCGGCAAATATAATATTTACAAAATCAACAATTGAAAAACGTATTCACCATTTCTGTCTTACGTTTAGAAAAGGGATCTACCAAATGGGCCGAATCTTTCTGAACTAAATTAGTATCCGGAATTCTATAGACTCGTATGCAGTAAGGTTCAATTCCGTATAATTTGGCAGCTTTTATCGACCTCTTGTGTTATCCGTAACCCGTAGGGACAAAGCGTTTCCGTGCGGAGCTCAGACGGTGCGCTTCCGAAGTCGACAGTATCGCCCTCTATCGTCCCAGGCCCTTATCTCCGACTCACAATCTTTTGTACATGGGCCTATCTAGTTTGGTTGTACGATCTATTCATTCCGATAAAATTGCCTTTCGTATGGCTTCATCTCGGTGTAATGTGGCTTACTGTTGAAACGTTTTCGTACGGCTTGAATATGTGTTAGTTGTTAGACTAGTAGTGTACATTTTATTTGCGATGCTGTCCCTAAAAAATAATTAGCTTAGACAATCAAACCAAAATGACTGGTCATTGTAAGTTGTCCCCCGCTGCTGAAAGTAAAGAACCGCCGCTCATTCACGACATATAAAACAAGTTGTCAAATCGTAGATGCGCGGAACGATCTGCCTCCCCCCGATTCCCTGCGAGTTTTGGCAGACTTATTTGCATAGATATTCTCTTTCATTTCTTCTCCATATTGATTAAGTTCTCTTTGTCATAATGCGATGATTTACTTATATCTAATTTAGAAGTCAATAGAGAAGAAACTAAAGCTTTTGCCATGAAAACATCACAATATCTCACCGATATTGCTTAAAAGTTGGAGATGTTTATGTTTAAGTTTTATGTGTTAGGTAATGAGCCAGCAATTTACCAGACACTAAAACATTATGCCGAGCTATTACTGAAAATATTCCAAACATTAGATATTGCTCGACCCAGGGATCGAACCCAAGATCTCACGATGAGCGGCCGATAATTAATTGTACAGACTACAAGGTAAGCCATATGCCGAGCCTTTTCCCAATTAGATTGGGATTACGGATTTATCTGATTATCAGTCGTTACGTAAAGCGACTGCCATCTGACTAAAACCCAGTAAAAAAAATAAATAAAATAAGTGAAAAAAAATAGTAATACGATACTCTTTGTTAGACTACTTGTCAGACTTTATGGCCCCCGTTCTGACGTAAGACTGCAATAGATGTTTAAATGACAATCGGGACCGACGGCTAAACGTGCTCTCCGAGGCACGGAGGATAACTAGTTATGTTGAAGATGGGCACCCATCTACGACCGACCGCGGTTAACATTACTTAACCTGCAATCGATCGGGTTCTAGCCACAAGGCAGTCAATGAAAAGCAAAAGTAATAAATGAGTGGTGACGACAAGTGAAAATCCAATGCCATTAAAGATTTACGAGCTATTCACGAGACATTCTTAAGCTCAATGATTGTAAATAAGCTATTGTCGAGGAGATCATTGTATACTAATCAACATGTACATCTAACGGCTACACAACAAGCTTTACATTGTCAGTATAAATTGATCTCGCATTGTATGGCAAGCCGCAATACGTGTCTATTCAATTGGCAAAATATACTATAGCTTTATGTGTTTACATTAAACTTGGTGAAATCAAAGAATTTTCATTTGTATAGAATAACTAGAAATAGTGAATATAAGCATTGTTTTTGGAAGCCCTGATTCATACGGAGTTCTTTGACGACCGCCGACAGCATGTCCTAAGTAAATCAAATTGTTTAAATAATTATACTACTACCTACGCAGTAGCGAAGAAAATCCTTCAAATGAAATACTGTTCAGAGATCTTTCGAAAATAAATACAGAGTATTGAAATCTTATAGCATTATTTATCTTGGGGTTTTTTTCCAATTATATTTGGATCTGCTTCTAGTCTAATTGAATGTCTTGTCTGGATTGGGCTCGATATAAGATTTGATGCTTTTATCAGACCCATACAACTTGGACAATTTAACCAAAAGGGCATCATTGTCAAGCGTGACCCGTTGCCAAATGTGGAAAAATGCGGCTTTTGCACATCATATAGAAACTAATTGTAAATCAAAGTTGCGCAGAACAATCTTCCCTCGCCGCTCCCCCGCGAATTTTGCCAGACTTATTTGCATTAGATATTTCGTTTTACTTTCATTTTCTCTCCATATTGATTAAGTGCTCTTACCATACAACCCTGCATGGGGTAATACGATACTTTTTTCTCTTTGTATATTTGTTCGTATTAATACATTTGGTGAAATACTAAATGAAACATCGCTTATTTGCATTGAATGTTGCCTTATCAACAAACACAGTATGTTTACAATTCAACCCGAACGCTATCTACATTACTTTTAAACGACTTTTTAGTACAGAGGGGATTAACCATCGGTCCAGTACTACACTAACGACTTCGAACCCTTGCATTAACCAATTTACACCCCCGATTTGAACCCCTAAGCTCCCCAAATGCTATAAATTGTTCGGCGGACGAGCCGCTTCCGCTCTACCTGCTTGTAAAGTATCTGAGCCCCGATTTCACAAAATTTCTTATCCTACGTTTTTATTAAAACCCGTTATTGCATCTCTCTTTCTCAAACAACATGAACGAAACAGAAAGATTGTAAACTTAGCTTGCTTAGCGTTAAACTTGTTGGTGAAACCGGTACTAAGTGTTGGTAAAAATACTGTATCATGATTTTCCACTGATTATTATTGGAATTTTAAACAAGTTACGGTAAATTTATGAGACTGTAACACGCGTATGTTGTTTTTTGTATTATTATCTATGTGTATTTACGATACAATGAATGATTTAATAACTACAGACCAGACGTGTTTGGGTGTCAGTCGTTCTGATTTATTATTTCCAGTTGCTTGTAATTTTAATTTAACCCAAAAATCCCTCACAACTTGTCTAATTTTAATATTTACCGAAAAAATAAAAAAGGTATGTAAAAACTAGGGGCATGGATTATTTTATTGAGCAAACTAATTTCAAGATTCTGGTTAAGTAAAAATAACATAGTAGGTATACATTACTGATAATTTCGCAATATTTTGGCAACAATAATTGGTGTTCATTCAAATACCAATTAATATAATTGCCTCTTAATAAATAATGAACACTCGTGTATTTAACCGAATACCCTTTGGTAAGTTAATAATTTTCACATTCAGTTAATACTGATATTTTAATTAAACAATATCTAAGAGTGTGTTTTATTCTTATTCATTCTTTATTTGGTTTCAATTGATGAATGATTTAATCTTTTTACAAAATTGTATTATAATAATAGTAGCCATGTAGTAATTATACATGTCCCAATACTGTGCACGGGCCTCTTCCTGTGAGGTTTTCTATTGGTAGTAGACCAATGGTTCTTATAAATATGAAATACCGTGCCGGGTCAGCTAGTACCTATAAAATATACCTACAGAAATATAATATTTGTGTATATCTACCGGGTACTCATCTACTGTAGCTCATATTTCTTTTTTAAAATCGTCGTTACCTGAAACAATAGAGGAACATTTAATTTAAAGGTACTTTCACACTGATGATAAAACAGTTTAATAAGTAGCTAGTAGAAATGACACCCACACCTGATGATTATAAATATTTACAAACGTTTGTAAACATCATCAGCGTGGGAGCAACTTAACTGAATAGGATTAAAATAAATGTACAATGATATATCTTATATATAAAATTCTCGTGTCACAATGTTAGTTACCTTACTCCTCCGAAACGGCTTTACTGATTTTTACCAAATTTTATATGCATATTAAGTAGGTCTGAGAATCGGCTACTATCTATTTTTCATACCCCTAAGTGATAAGGGTTGTTCACTCTTGACATTTTTTTTTAAATTTTTGGACAACATTTATGTTTTTATTTTTCTATAATTTGGCATTAAAAAATACATACCACCCTAAATTTTTACCCTTTTATCACCAAACCCTATTTTTTAATAGCCATTTTAGTAATTTAATCATTTTTCATCCCGCTCGATAACTGATCAATACGTTCGTTTTTGTAAATGTTTTTCACTCTTTTTCGATTAAAATTTCCCCGAGCTTATAACAAATCTAAAATTTAATAGCCATTTTAGTAATTTAATCATTTTTCATCCCGCTTGATAACTGATTATTTATCTTTTTTTGTAAATATTTTCACTCGATTTCGATTAAAATTTCCCAGAGCAAATGGCAAATCTACATTTTTTGGCAAAACAACGTTCGCCGGGTCAGCAAGTATAATATATGTTTATAGAACTCACATAGATAGATAGATAGATAGATAGATAGATAAAGTAATCTTTATTGTACACCAATATTATTATGTCTTGTACAGGTTTTAAAATTACTGTTTTATAAAATCGCCGCCTAATATTTTAGCTGCAGACATAAATATTATAAATAATAATAAAAATATAGTAGCAGCCCTGTATCTAATACATGTCCTACTGCTGGGCTCGGGCTTTTTCTCATGATGGTTAGGCCATAGTCCACCACGCTGGCCAAGTGCGGATTGGTAGAGTACTTTTTAGGCCTGAGAGTGCCTAAAATGTACTCAGGTAAAAAGTACTAAGCATGCAGGTTTCCTCACGATATTTGCCTTCACCGTCAGGGCGCGATAATTTATATGATAAAAACACACATATCTTTGAAAAGACGAATCTTAACGATTTATTGACAGAGGTGTGTGCCATGGGTTCGAACCTGAGACCTTTGACTTCGCAGTCCTACGGTTTCCCACTCGGCTGTCACAGCTTCTCTACTAAATTATAATATTATAATTGTACTGTTTTAGTTAACATATTATTATATTAGTTACTTTACTGATAGATGTTCAAACTGCCATAGTAACAGAACACAAGGGTTAAAATTCCCCATGGGGAGTTTTCCATTTTTGGCTATCAGTAAGGGTATTGAACTATTGTATTAAATAATCTCAACCCTCAGCGCCCCCTATTTTGATTAACGATGCAACTGATTGAAAAAATGGAGCTTACGTCTATTGAAATTGATATACTTAGAGGGTAGAACTCGATTACATCTATGGATATAATTGGTTTTTTAATAACTATCAACCTTTCATCCGAAGCCAATTTATTTAAGATATTATTCGTCAGAAAATAGTTGTATGGATTAAGGTCTTTTTATTTTCATAAATAAAAAGACAGGTCTTTTTTAATAAATTATGTTTATAAATATAATTATAAATTATGTCAACTAGATACCGGCCGTGTGGCTCCTAGAGGTATAACAAATAGCTTACAACCTATTCTAAGATCTAAAAACTATATCCAAATAAAAAACGTTTTTTTTTATTTTCATTTAAAAACTAAAAAAACTTTAATGTAAAAAATCTTAAGCAAATATTTAAAAAGAAATAAAAAATAATAGATGCAACATCAAAAAATACTTTTAAGCACCTGAATGGTACGACTTTTTCTGTTTCAAAGCAACGAATTAATAGTTGATCATTTTTGCTATTGCAACAGAAAACTGGTGGTAGAGCTCTTGTGAATGAGCTCGAGGGCGGCAGCACCACCGTCTCACCTTTAACCTGCCGCCAAATAGTAGTGCTTCCATTACCGTGTTTCGGTATGGTGGTGAGATCAGGCCCTGATATTACTGGCACAAGAGGCATAACACCGTAGTTCTCAGCTGCAGCGACGCATCTATACTCTGCTTTTGTGGATTGTTGATGTTCATGGGCTGTACTCCACTTACCATCAGGTGGACTACACGTTCGTTCGCTATAGGCGTAGTATAAAAAAAAAAATAATTAAAAAACCAGCATCAATTCACGAACGTACCGATTAATATATTCACTTCTAAATTGATGACGCGGCTTCTAATCAGAACCTGCCGCTACATTATACTACCATTTCAACGTGGAAACCTTATCGCACCACCCATCTATTTCTATAATTATAATAAAAGGTGTTACTCGATCCAATTTGATGGCTCAATAAGAGGAAGATATTATTTATTTCTTTTTAAATGATTGCTTTAGATTTTTTGCATAGGATTATTTTTTATTTTGTTAACTGAGTTTAGTTTTGTATACAAATTTGAGCAGTATTATTATGTACACATTTTGACCTTTCATTTGATACCTCACTACCTTTCAAATGAATTGCAGCATTTCTAATAGTAGTAGCACGTATGAATAAAATTATTTTTCTACGCGGTTAGAATGAACAGCGAAAATGCGCTATCTTAGTCACTCGCGGTACGTAAAGCGTATGTCAGCGACTGAGACTACAAATTTTCGCTATTTATTCCAACCGCTAAGAAAAATAATTTTACCTGTACCTAATCAAACAATTTCGTGAGTAGTATCTTTCTTTCAAATATCTACTATGGCTTCAATTTCATTATGTAGAAGTGTAGAAAACCCCTTCAATCGCAATTCAGTAGACGGCACAGCAATCAATTTTGACGAATCAACCCATAGTACCTTCCACCGCGGCACCGTGAGCCAGAGTTTGATTAGATCGCACCAATAAAACAATCACGTCACAAATTAAACATTCGTTACCGATGGCACACAGCAGGCGGCGCTGGTGCGCAAACGTGTCACTCTCATACAATTATCTAATTAACGCGCACCCAACATGGCGCCTTGTTTGCAGGCCAATTTGTTGGAGCACAAGATCCCACTTCTGTTTGCTCATATACAGACGGTGGTGTTATGTAAATTCGTTTGTGCTACAGAATTTCGCATGAGTAAAAAGTCAGACTTGAAATGTTTGGAATATTGAAACGCTTTAGCGATTGTTGATTTTGGGAGAAATGATAAACATAACGTATTTCCATTGGAAAGTTTGTATGAAAGTGACCGTGGAATTTTTTATACTTTAACGGTCACGTCATTTATCTTAATGAATTCGTGAGTTGATTATAAGTTTGGATATCACATAACATAAAATCACGCCTATATTACCCAGAAGGGTGCTGTGCAACACCCACATTTCGCCTGTTGTGTTTAGGTCTCATAGGATAGGGTGAGCCTATCGCCATTCAACGGGCACAATGCTGGCTCAGCTGCTTTTGTGCATTTCCTGACGAAACGGTTAGCCCGACCCGGGCATCAAAACCGAGACCTCAGGGTGAGGGGCGCATACCCTTAACACTAGACCAGGCAGTTCCAGTAGACTTTCGAGGCAGTTTTAAGTTTGTATACATTATTGCTAGCCACAAATGTAACCAGTACTCGCTTATATATAATGAAGCTTCATTAATGAACTAACTACCTCTTTGGTCTAGTGGTATAATATGCTACCGCTCACTGCGGAGGTCTCAGGTTCGATGCCCGGGTCGAGCAAAAGTGTTATCGGGATTTACCGTCACGAATTTATAAGTAGCAGCACGAAGTCTGGTATTGTGCTCCGTGGATGTTGATAGGCTCACCCTTTATCACATGGACTTGAACATAACAGGTTAATTGTGGATGTTACACGTCCACCTACGCCTGAATTAATATTACTTTAAAAGCACATTGCTATTAAAGTAATATAATATAGGAGGATTCAGCTGAATCGAAACATGTCTTTAAATAACTTTCTATATAAAATATTTTACTATATATTATATACAAAAACTTTACAATTTTAAACAAAGATATATTAAAATCATCCCTAGAATTCTCAAGCCAGCAAATTTCACAAAAATTCTTAATCTACAGTTTTTAAATTCTGTATTTGCATCTCTATCTCTCATCCAATATTTGTTTGGCTTAAGAGATCGAAAGGTGTAGCTTAACGGTAAACTTTAGTTTAATACGTTGGTGAAATCGGCACTAAGCCTCCAACGCATAGGTTAAAGCTCTGAAGATTAAAAATAACTATTACTTAAACATTGTTATTAATAAGTACATAAATTATGAAGTAAAATAAGCAAGTCTAAGCTTGTATTAGAACACTAAATTAATATGGAGAGGAATTGAAAGCAAATATCTATGCAAATAAGTCGGCGGGGAGTTCATTATTCCGCGCATCGATGATTTGACAACTTAGTTTTATATGACGTGCAAGAGCGGCGCTCCTTCATATTTGGCAGCAGGGGACGTCTGTCGATGACTAGTCTTTTTGGTTTAATTCTCTAAGATTTACGCAGTTGTCTCTCGAAACTACGAAATACTTATTTTGTGATGAATGGTGATAAATTACCTTTGAGATTGTTTTCTAGAGATGAATTTTCGTAAGAAATAATATAATTAACTTATTTTTGCTTAGAACGAAACGCAATAGATGAATAGTTGAGCTCTGATTGAACAATTAAGATTATTAATGTTGAATGAAATTGTATATAATTATATATATTTTGGTTATTAGTTGAAGACTTATTTTCATCTTTTAAGTCCAATCAAAATAAAAGCTTGTTCTTAAAAAATATTTTAAATTTATTTTTATTTTGATATGATTTTCATCCCCTGCCGCAACTTAAACATGTGCGACATTTCGTGTATTGCCACAAGAACTAAATACTATGAAATATACGTCTCGAAGCTCCTAAGCGTCAAGGAGTTCTCTCATGAGAAGCCACTCCTGGCTGCAGCGTCAGATAGTTCTCATCATATTACTGTATCATCACCAAAACTAAATAACTATGCAAAATTTCGTATCTCTGCTCTTAAGCGTTGAGGTGCTTTCTCATAATAAGACACTCCTGCCAATGTTCAGCTCGATCGGGCAACTTGAAGTAAAGAAAGATTTATAATCTACATACATACATGCCCATATTGCAAGCTAAATAATAACTTTTAAATACAACGTCATATACAATTTTTGCTTCATTTTCTCATTCTTTACGAGAACAAGAATTATACTTGAAAATTTGTCATTAGTATTAGCATATTGGGGCGAAAACTCCTGAACGCAGGTGTGATAGCAGGTACGAATTAGGGGAGGTACCTACTTGTCTAAAGGTGTGCCATAGGGGTGGTAAATGCATAATATTAACATTTATAAGTCCTGACGTATTGTGTGTTCGCCTTTATTATAATCTATATTGCTTATAGTGGATAGGGGAACCGGCAGAAGAATTGCAAAATTTGAATTTGTTACTTATAATCGCCGTCGATATTGGAATAAACTTATACTTATTGATATGATTTTAACGAAAATTAACGCCATTAATTCCCGTTAAAATCATCATTTCATAATTTTATATAATATCAATAAATCTTAATGCCCGTTATAATAATAATAATAATAGTATAGGAGTTAGTAGTTAGTAGTCTTATTTAGTTTTGGTGATGATACAGTAATATGATGAGAACTATCTGACGCTGCAGCCAGGAGTGGCTTCTCATGAGAGAACTCCTTGACGCTTAGGAGCTTCGAGACGTATATTTCATAGTATTTAGTTCTTGTGGCAATACACGAAATAAATAATATAGGACATAATAATAATATAGGAGCTTCGAGACGTATATTTCATAGTATTTAGTTCTTGTGGCAATACACGAAATAAATAATATAGGACATAATTTATAGCCATGGCATACCATACAGAACGAAAGAGAAACCATAAAAATAGATATTTACTCCTTAAATCTACTAACTTGTACTACATTGTACAAATATACATAATTATAGATACATGATATAATATATAATAATATATTTATAAAATACTTATATACACATTACATAAATAAATATAATATAATATATACTTATACATAAATAAATATATAGTGAGCAGGAATGTACGAAGGACGCAATAACGACTCTATAGTCAAACTTACTAAATCACTTTTGTAATCAAGTAGTGCTCCTTAACTAATTTTTTGAATGCTGGTAGGGATTTGGCACGTCTTACTTGTATAGGTAAAGCATTCCACAAACGAACGGCTTGGACAGTAAACGACTTGTCGTAAAAAGTGGTTGAATGCATTGGTGTGCTTAACTTCAAATTTTCCGATGATCTCAAGTACCTGTTATGTGTATCATTAATGAAATGGAAACGTTTTTTGAGATAAGTGGGAGTTCTGGGATTAAATAAAATATTGTATAGCAGTGACAGAATATGAGTATTCCGGCGAAGGCGGATTGGTAACCACTTGAGCTTTGAACGAAATTCGGAGACGTGGTCATACTTGCGTAAGCCAAATATAAACCTTATGCAGAAGTTTTGAAGTCGCTCAAGTTTGTTTAATTGTTCTTCAGTGACATCCAGATAGCTGGCATCAGCGTAATCTAGGATAGGGAAAAGTATAGAATGAACAAGTGCAATTTTGGTGGGGATCGGTAGAAAGTTGCGTAATCTTCGCAGAGATCCCAGAGATTCTTGGCTCATGAGATTGTCGACATGTGGGAGGTGGACTCGGCTATTATTGTACCTATAGTCGTATCCGTAAACGGACTGATAGCAAAGAGTCTCGACAAACACCTAAAGAGACTCGCGTTGGGTGGCTGGATCAAGGGTCTGATGCAGAAGGCGGTACTACTGGACACGGCACGCATTGTGAGGAGGTTCCTCTCTATGGAGCCCTAACCATCGGTAGTTTGGTCCCTGTACCCGATGCCGGTGGGGTACTATTTTTTATATTTTTAAATATTTTTTAGTACTTATATTTAAAAATGTAAAATTTTATACTTTTATATTTTTAAATGTACTTTACTTTTATAATTTATATTTAAACATATAAAAAATGAGAAAAAGATTAAATGAGTGAAATAATAATAATAAATATTCTTTATTGTACACCACTAAAAAAATACAGTTAAGAAAATAACAAAAGACAATGTTGCACAATCGGCGGTCTTATCGCTAATAGCAATTTCTTCCAGACAACCTAAATGGACAAAAAATATAGGACATAATTTATAGCCATGGCATACCATACAGAACGAAAGAGAAACCATAAAAATAGATATTTACTCCTTAAATCTACTAACTTGTACTACATTGTACAAATATACATAATTATAGATACATGATATAATATATAATAATATATTTATAAAATACTTATATACACATTACATAAATAAATATAATATAATATATACTTATACATAAATAAATATATAGTGAGCAGGAATGTACGAAGGACGCAATAACGACTCTATAGTCAAACTTACTAAATCACTTTTGTAATCAAGTAGTGCTCCTTAACTAATTTTTTGAATGCTGGTAGGGATTTGGCACGTCTTACTTGTATAGGTAAAGCATTCCACAAACGAACGGCTTGGACAGTAAACGACTTGTCGTAAAAAGTGGTTGAATGCATTGGTGTGCTTAACTTCAAATTTTCCGATGATCTCAAGTACCTGTTATGTGTATCATTAATGAAATGGAAACGTTTTTTGAGATAAGTGGGAGTTCTGGGATTAAATAAAATATTGTATAGCAGTGACAGAATATGAGTATTCCGGCGAAGGCGGATTGGTAACCACTTGAGCTTTGAACGAAATTCGGAGACGTGGTCATACTTGCGTAAGCCAAATATAAACCTTATGCAGAAGTTTTGAAGTCGCTCAAGTTTGTTTAATTGTTCTTCAGTGACATCCAGATAGCTGGCATCAGCGTAATCTAGGATAGGGAAAAGTATAGAATGAACAAGTGCAATTTTGGTGGGGATCGGTAGAAAGTTGCGTAATCTTCGCAGAGATCCCGCAGATGCAAAAAGCTTCCGACTAACTTCCTGTAATTGAGGTTCCCAAGACAAAGTTCTATCGATGATTAATCCTAAGTTTTTAACTTTAGTACTTACAGGAATGCGGATACCATCAAAGATTACATCTGGAAGGAGTGACCAATCAATTTTTGATATAAACCTGGGACTACCAACAATAATGACTTGCGTCTTGATAGGATTCACCGTAAGTCCATTTTCTGAACTCCAGTGGCATACTTGTGTTAAGTCGTGATTAATTTTATTGATGGCGTCCAGTAAGTTTTCGTAGGGAGCTTGTGCATATATTTGTAAATCGTCAGCGTAAAGATGGTAGGATGAAAGAAGCTTACAGGAAATAGAGTTAATAAACAGAGCGAAAAGTAAAGGAGATAAAACGCCACCCTGCGGTACACCAGCAGAAGTATTGCACCAAGAAGAATAGGTATCCTCAATTTTAATACGTTGCCGGCGACCAGACAGGTAACTTTGAAACCACTCAATTACCGTTGGAGATATGTTAAGAGAGCTGAGTATGCCTAAGAGAATGTCAAAATCTACAGCGTTAAAGGCATTGCTAAAGTCAAGTAGACACAGAGCAGTTAGGTTGCCATTTTCCATACCCAGCCTGATATCATCCGTAATATTTACCAAGGAAGTGGTGGTACTGTGACCAGGACGGAAAACGGATTGGAAAGGATTTAGGAGATTGTTTTTGCAGATAAATGAGTTAAGTTGATCATGGGTAAGGCGTTCCAGGACTTTGGAGAGGAAAGGTAGGATTGAAATGGGACGGTATTCTGAAAAGGACGAGGGATTTGCCTTCTTTGGCAGGGGAATAATTTGGGCATCTTTCCATGCCATAGGAAAACTGCCACTGGATATGGAAAAGTTCAAGATATGGCAGAGGATGGGCAGGATGTCATCTAGGATAGGAAGGATCATATTACGGCTGATACAGTCGCTGCCGATGGCATTAGATGTTATTGCCATAATACTCTTCTTAACATCACAAGCAGAGAATTGAGTAAAGACAAATTGTGAGTAATCAGGAGTTGGAAGAGAGGAAAGATTGTGTAAGGTGTTTGCCTTACTGATCCTATTAAAATAAGGAGACGCTGTGAAATGTTGGTTAAGTAAATCTAAATTTAAGTCCTTTGGGATTTTATCACAATGTGATTTTCCAACTCCAAGTGATTTAAGAAATTTCCAGACTTTAGCTGGATCTCCATTTTGAACCGACTTATGGATATTTTGGCGTTGTGCGTCCCTACACATCTTTTTGCAGACATTGCGAACGCTGACGTATTTCTCCCTATTAGCGACATTGGGGTTACTTTCAAATTTGACCTTTGCCCTAGCTTTTTTATTGATTAACTGCTGTATTTTATCCGTCAGCCATGGGCTTGGCGGATGTTTTATTTTGACGGGTCTTACTGGTGCATGTGAGTCATAAATACGCGTCAGTATCGCATTGAATAAATCTACCTTTTCGTTTATCGTTTTTGAATCAAGAAGCTTACTCCAGTCAGTGCTGATGATATCCTTGCGAAGATCATCAAGACGCATACCACCAAAATTACGTTGTAATAAGAATTTAGGTTTTGCCTTAGGAGGGCGAATCTTGTAAGATAAAAATATAAGGTCATGATAGGAAAAGTCAGCTGAGCATTGACCGTGTTTAACGGCGTGCACAGTCGAAGAAACGAGAATTAAATCAAGAAGAGAAGGAGTACAATTAGGAAAATGATGAGTCGGGTTTAAGGGGAGAGCATATAAATTAGAAGATGATAGAATACTATTAAAAGAGTTACAGCGAGAGTCGTTCTTAAGTAAACAAGTATTAAAATCACCCATTATAATGGTATGATTATAGATAAGAGAAAATTTTTCTAATAGATTTAATAATAGATAATCATATCAATAAATATACAACGCGAAAGTTTAAAAGCTAATAGGGCAAACTTATACTTTATAAAGGTTAGGTCAAATGGGATAGTGAATGAATGAATGAATGAACGGAAGAAACACTGATAAATTGCAAACATATTTGAAAACGCGAACAAATAGCGGTGGCAAATAAAAATAATAACACTGCTTGCTTTTCTCGAAACTAGTGAATTACAGTTCCTAGTTTTATTAATTGAAATGAAGCAATGAGACTTCCCTAGTGATACTGTAACTTATAACTAGTGTCGACTTACGGTGACGATATTATGTATTATAAGGTATGATAAGAGGGAACAATAGTTATCGTGTTTCCAGTATTTCCGTAACCGTGTTGTAACTTTAGTATTATTATGTGTTCATCTATTTAACCAACCTCAAAACAAAAGTAGGAGGTGCTCAATTCGATTGTATTTTTATTTCTTTCTTTACTTTTTATTTGTTTATCGATTTTTGGAGGCGCCTTGACCGATTACAGTTTTTATAATAACTTTTAAGCTTTCGCGTTGCATATTTACTGATATGTTTTGAACGGCATTATTATTTTTTACCTTTCGGTGCTTGACGTTTCGACAAGGTTGCACTTTGTCATGGTCGCAAGCAGACCGATTACAGTTTTTTTAGTATACTTGTTTTTTTTTGTGAAATGATTTTATAGACTTTAATCACTCGTTTGGCATTCACGCTTTACGTCTGTTTTGCTGTCGCTTTTGTAAAATTGCATCAACTATATAGACCTACAAGTATATTCGATTTCAACTATTTTTATGATTGATTGATTACATATTCGTTTTCTATTAACACTCAACCTGTTTCCCCGAAAATATAATAATGGATACTGGACGTTATTAATCAGTCCCCGGAATCCTCGCAAGTCAATAATTCATCATTGAAACGAGCCAGTAGAATATAATTACGGGAAGGCAACAATGCTCACAGCGCGAACGTGGTGAATTACTACTGATATTGGCAAATTTAGGAATACGGGCGACATATTAATTCTCCGAGCCTTTTCCCATTTTATTTGGATCAGCTTCTAGTTTATCGAATTCGGCTCAATATATATTAGTGTTCTACACAAAGAAACTGTCATCAGTCCGATACAATACTCAATGTATCCCCTGCATTAGGCGTGGGCGATCGACGTGTGCACGCCCACACGCACGACGATTGCGCACGCCCAATGTGGGGTCAGCCTTAGACGAGCTCCAAAATGTCAAATTCATCAAAAAATATTTGTGAATTTAATTTTAAAGCTCTATTTTTATCCCTCTGATTTTGGTATAGAGTACTGAACTTCCATAACGACTGTCATAGATCCTCAAGTGACAAGCGAAACAGACAGCTTGACGTACTTTACAAGGCACCGAGGAAAAATCTTTATGTGAAGATGATCACCCATCCCAGGGCCAATGGCGGTAAGCATCGAGTACCACTAATTAAATATGCCTTAACTTATCAGTTATATTTACGGTCCGCAAAAACTGATCGTCTTTCAAAACACATAACATATCGCCTTTATTATCTATAAGGATGTGGCAAAGCTGTACAACACCCTTATTTCACCTGTTATGGGGATAGGGATCCCAGGTGATAGAGAGTGAGCTTATAGCATTCATCGGGCACAATTCCAATTTCGCATGTTATTGAGAATGTCCTCAGGAAAAAATCCCAAAAAACCCTTATGCCCGACCCGAGAATCGAATCCGATTATACCACTAGACTAACAGGATCATTCAAATGTAGCCAAAAATAGAATGATAAAGTCAAGACCCAATATTCATAATATAAATGTTATGTAGGCCAACTTGTCACATAAGAAACACGTTAAGTTTATAGCTTAATCCAAGTTTGACAATATTATAAACCTCTTATAAAACAGTGTTGTCTTGATAAAGACGACGTTTCATGTGAAATATAAAATAAAAGTTGTCTAATAGCGCTGCGGTTTTCACCGCGTTAGTTTGACATAAGAAATATACTTTCGGTGGTTAACTCCTTATTTATAGATCGCAAAGTGGAGCATTTATTTCGTCACCGAAGAATAAACCTGGTGTTGAGTTACGGCACAGTAAAGACGGTAGGTTATCTTGATAGAAATGTGTGCGTGCGCTCCGGGCGCTTTAAGCGCACGCGCTAACACACATGTATTTTCAGGAGGACGCGCGGTACTAGTAATCCGTAGTTCGCATGTATTAAATATTGTTTGCATTAATTTTAAAGTGACAATCTTACGCATCAACGATAGAATGCCATTAACTCGCCGCGAAGCCTTAGTTATCCTACTATTATTTTCTATGGTTACGGACAAAATATCCCTGGTTACATGATGCGATGACGTGACCACTGATTGAGCGACTTTCAGAGTATTTTTCTCTTTTTATGACATACTAATAGTCTGCCTTATGGTAAGTAAGTGGTACGTACAGCCCATGGATTCAAGGCAGATTGTAGATGCGTCGCTTCATCTGATGACTACGGTGTTATTCCTCATGTGCCTGATCTCACCTACAAACTGGACCAAGGTCAAAGGTGAGACGGTGATGTTGCCCCTCTCGAGCTATTTCACAAAATTTCTATCACCATCAAAAGAGTATTTTAAATTTGACTACTTTAGGGGGAGAGAACTGGGCTAGAACTCTGAAACCCAGAATACAGCCTCCACAGTAATAATTAAACAGCTACGTTTAGTAACGCACAAGGACAACATTAAAATTAATGAGGTAGTTACACGGCCGGCGCATTAGTTAGATTGCCTAATTAAATCTTAGTTTATTAAGTAACTGACTGTCTCGTGGTCTAGTATAATTTGCGACCACTACCCGTTAGGTCCTAGGTTCAATTCTCAGATCCGGCAAAAGTGTTTTACAAGAATTTTCTAATAGGGATTTCTTAGTAGTGGCACAGAGTTTGGAATTGCGGCCAGTAGATGTCGATAAACATAATCAGTGAAGTGTGGGTGTTATACAGCACACCCTTCTGGTTAATATAAGCGTGATGTTATAATGTTTAAAAGTAAGCTCTTTGATGTGAAAGTACGTCTTTTGAACGACTCGGCACAATTACGAGAGGCTGATATCCGACATGATGTTTTCAAATTGGCGGCGCATCACGACGAGCGACGGGTCGTCACGACGGCGACGTAGTGTTTCACTGCTAGCCATGGCAGCGCGGAATATCTGAGCTTGGTACTATTTTAGCTTGTAATATTCTGTTTTATTTATAAACTAGCGACCCGCAGACGACAATCGATAGTTTTTACTTCACGACAACAATCGAACGACCTCGACTCTTTTACCATTCTGCTATCGAATGATTGTTGTAATTACACCCTATGGAATTGATAAAGGAAATGTTACATCCAAGTAAAAACCTCATTTCTAGAAATCTAATTATTTTTTGGCACAAAAAAAGCAGTAGGTACAAAGTTATACACACTTAAGATCGATACAAAAAAACTTAATATAATGTTATACTAGTACTTAATATAGTAAATCTTGTGCTATCCCTAAGTACCAGCAACCTTCAAGTTTCACACTAGGTGCGAATAGAAAAGATATTTTATATAACTAACTGTTCATAAAATATCTCTCATTAAATCGATTCGCAAATTCTACCAAATTGAAGTAATACTTCGATCGAAATTGGATTAGGTAGATAGCTACAAAAAGAGTCCATCTTTAGCTGTATTTAAGAAAAAAGTTAAAGAGCATTTTTTTTCTATGATAACTTAATCCAATTTGACATAATATAATTTTATTTTAAATAAAAAAAATATATCTTTTAATTTTCTGTCTTCATTTATTATTATTTAATAAATATATATTATGTATCTATACGTGTGTAATTTATATAAATGTACTAGGGTGTAAATATGTATACGGATCTAGTTTTATTTATCTTTTGTACTTTCCTCTTAAGTCGTACACTTATCTTGCCCTTTAAGGCATCTGGCTCCTCTATTGCTTTAGGTTTTCTGAAAGAGAACTCAAGCACTGAGTTAAGCTCGCCTTTTGTATACTATTACTGTAATATGTCTATTTCTTTGTAATCTTTTGTGTACAATAGAGTATTAAATAAATAAATAGTAAAAAATATCAAGTTCATAGAGCTCGTGGTATAACCGTCCGTCGAACGAGAGTGGAGGTCGGTGATCGCTGTTTAGATAGCAGGGGCACAGCTCACCCCTCGCTGTCTGACAACTGTTATTGTCTTCACAGGCTTCACTCATAAAGGTTAAGATGGTACTCCAAGATACTTAGGCGCCTAAAATATTTTGTCATTAGAAAAATGAAGATTTATTTTCGGTAGTCTTTTGTGAACTTTTGCTGCTTTTGCTTGTTGCCGATTTGGCAAATTTGAAAGAATTTGATTATTTTAATTTTAATCAAAAATATAGTTTTGAATATCAAAATTTAAATTAAGAATTTGACTATAAAAATATTTTTACTAAGCTATTTATAGATAATATTAATCATTTGACGTTTTTATGGCTGTAATACGTTTGAATTAGTAATGAAAGGTAATAATGCCCGCCTGAGTACTTACGATAGTTTTTAAACAATTTCTATTAATTACTATAGGTATTATATAATCACAATAGACCCCCGAAGGTCGACGTGAACACCCAAAGCCTTGTCACAACAAAAATAATAGGTTTAAAAATATGAAAATAATGTTTGAATAAAACTAGTATATAGTAAATCTTACTAATGGTACGTATACGTATAGGTAATATCAGAGATATACGGCTTTGAAGAAGCCGCAAATGCAATATATGTCATGAATTGGCGTCACTCGAGCTCATCGATTGGTCAAGCATCCATCTGCAGATAACTTCAAATCGTCAAGATCCCTGAAATACCTATACGCTTTTTTAATTAGACTTTAATGACAAATTGTACAAAAGGCGAAGTACATACGTTACGAAGTATATCGGAGGTCAAATTCAAATTGAAATCATTTACTTTAATATGCCCTAGGGTGCGCTTGAACACGTCAAAATACACGGTCTGTGTATTCTCTATTCTAGTCTTTCAATTATCTAAGGTAAAGTAAAGCGGGTTCTTATTGAGGATTTTTTATACGATAAGTAGCGAACGGGCATGGTGTCAACCTAATGGAATGTGGTAACTACAGCATTAAAGTCAATAACCCACAAAAGCTGCTGTGTTGCTTTATCAGCGGTCTACGGTATGCCTCATGTGCCAACTTAGGGCCTTATCTCACCATCAAAACGGAACACAATGGTGCAATCACTACTTTTGGCGGCAGGTTAAAGGTTCGGTGGTGGACGATCGAGCGCGTTCACAAGAACTCTACCCCCAACAAATTGGTGTTTCAATCCCCCTACGAAGTATATTCGAGGATAGTGTATCCTCTAATCCAGTCTTTTAATTATCAGGGGTAAAGTAAAGCGGGGTCTTATTTTGAGAAAGATATCTTTGTATTGAGTAAAAGAACTAAAGTCCCTGTTCGATAGTAATTCTAGAAAATAGTTACATGCTGCCGGAATATTTTTAATCGAGATCGATTTAGGTATTTAATAGTTATTTATGCTTACATAGAATTGCCTCTATAACCTACTACCTTGTGGCAGAGGTGTATTAACACCCACACTTCACCTATTGTTTAGCTTATCGTCATTCAGCGGGCACAATTCCAACTCCGTGCTGATATTGAGAATTTTCTTGCAAAACCCAAATAAGTCTTGCCCAACCCCGAAATCGAACACGACACCTCGCGTTGAGTGGTCGCATACGCCTCGCTAGAGTTGTAGAACAACAAGACAGTAAATAGTTATACGTGTTTTTTTCCTGTGTCTTTTTGTTACGCTTCAGAGCAAATATTGATGAATATTCGTATGGAATCATTTTGTAATATAACTTTATTAAATTCCATGAAATATATTTTGCCTAACATCAATATTTGATATGATAAGCTCTGCTTAGTTTGGGACTAGATGGCGTTGTGTGTAATTTGTAAAATATTTATTTATTTATTTACGCTCCCCGGTTTAGATTATCCTTTTTGAAGGACGCCATTTTTTGGTCCCTGTATGTCTTCCACGTACCACAAGTTCCAGTTACACAATGATAAAAGAAACCCGCAGCATGTAATCCCACGCTTACCGGCAGTGGTAAGCGGTTAAACAAGAGGCGGCCCCGCGGGACCGACCTATGTTATCTCAGGAGCCAGTTAGATTGGCTTTCCTCCTTATTATTGGAAATATCGACGTGGCCATTATGTTCCGTTGATTTGTAGACCTTATATTTCTGGAAGTTGTACACACGGGGACCGATCAAACTGTATATTCCAGTTTATGCTAGTCTCGCGTTGCGCGGGCGGTCTGTACAGCGCGAGACCATCTTATGCTGGAAATTTATAACTTGATGTGGAGCCGTGTGTACGTATTATTTGCTTTTGTGATTCAGACGAGGGTGCTGGCTCTCGTTACTATTTGATTATTATCTTCCTGGCTTCTAACAATGGTTGAAAATCCGTGAAATAAATAGTGTTGGAGTGAAATATTGAACTATTTTCTTCGTGTGATATTTGACTTTTTAAATATTGAAGATATGCAAGAAAAGTGTGCTTTGTGGGATTAAGTACCTATTTCATATTTATGAAGTGATCGTTAGGGCACACAATGCAAGTTTTGCAAGGCGATTCGAGTAACTTACAACATAAATTAATTAAAGTGACAGTTAAGTTACTGTTTATATTTCATGTGTCACTTTTATAATTCTAACTTGACTAATGTGAAACAGGTCCAAAGAGACAATTAGTACTTTAATAACCTAAAACCTTCGGAATTCTACTAAAGGGTAAAACTTTAATACAATTTGGATATGACCTATTTAAAAATCATTTAATGGCAATAATTTGGTATATTTAGAGGTCTCGGGTTCGATTCCCGGGTCGGACAAAGTGTTATTTGTGAACTTTCCGTCAGGGAATTCACAATAGCTGCATGGAGTTGAAATTGTACCCGGTGGATGGCGATAGGCTTACCTACTATACAATGAGACCTAAACATAACAGGTAAAATGTGGGTATTGTACACCTCTGCCAGACCCTTAATACAGACGTGATGTTATATTATGTTATAGAATTACTAATTAGAAACTTTGGGCTTGATTTTAATTTAATATTGGTCCAGTATTTACGAGTTAAGAATCTGTAATAAATGCCAATTCTCGGCCATGAAAATCCCATAGAATGGTAGACGTAGCTTCTACTGTCACCGGCATTATGAATGTCACCGGATGGCAGATGTCATTAAATAAATGTGTCTGTAATTTCAGGCTCTTAATTTAACCGCCAAGCCGGAACAAGCGTCACATTTGATGTTTCTTGAACTTCCTTGGTATTGTCAAATCGGCAGTACCTACTTGTTATAGTACAGTCAATTTCGTTAATGTGTTAGCGGTTATAAACGTTTTTTTAGTAATAAGGTTCAAAATTGTCTACATATTTATAACGGTTGTATTAATATGTTGACAGTTTTGAACTGTGTGTGTCGAACAAACTGAAATTTCTTTAATTTATCATCTTATCGTATAATTTTATGCCAAAAAGCACTATTTTTTCATTACAGATTTTCTTATTACGGTAAATGATCTTAATTCAAAGAGATTAACAATATGACAATCATAGTGTCGTGTATATAATGTTTTACCACAGCAACGGCGTAATTAATACGGAGATGATGCCAAACTGTGACATTTTTGTGTGTCTAAGCTAGATGCGGTTTGATTGGCTCGAGGGAGATATTTTTAGGCAAAATGGAAAATTGGTAGGTAACAATTTGGTAGCTCTCAAGACCGTAATAATAATTTGAAATATCTCAACGACAGCCCGAATTTCTTTGATACCTTATTGAAATTAGAATATCAGTTACATCTCCGTCAATTAGCATAAAATCTGAGGCCATTACAAAATTGAAGTGATCTTATCTCAATAACGAAACGCTCAGCTACTCAGAAAACGGCCCACAAAAAAATATCAAACAAATAAAATGGAATTGGTAATCTTTAGAAGTCCCATTATTTCAAGACAAATAAAATTTTACTGAATTAGCTCCTTCGAATTCTGATGATAGGGAATGAGCGCGCACCTTGGAATTGCGGAGCAAACAGTTTTCGTTTTAAAGATATATTAACAAAGGTTCCCCCATTCGATTAAAGCGGTATAAAACGGGATCCACCCCATCTCTATTTCATAATTTGCATCGTAGACGCAAATAAATTTAAAATATTGCTCTGTGAAGCCTTAATTTTCCTTTTCTGATGTTCCAATCAATCTTTGGAATCGTGGGGTGGGTTTGATGTTAGACACATCGGCAAACAACGTGGTTTGGAATTAGGAAAGTTAGATCATTTACCTACATTAAATGCTTAGGTTCGTCGGTCACCCTCAATTTACTGTCTTTTAAACAAAATAAAATGAGATCGAGAAAAAAGGTTACATTCTTGAACTAGAATATTTTTTTGTAGGTGCATGATTACAAACTGGTAAAATGAAATCGAGCCCGTTGTTTGTTTGATCGCACTAATCTTATTAGCAATGAGTTTGATTCATTGATTTGCATTTGATGGTATAATTCTGCAGCGAAGCTATAAATTATTTAATATCATGCTAAAGCAAATGAGAACGGAGCCAATTTAACCAGCAACTTTTATTCTTATAGCATTAGAATTTTATTCCAGACTTAAGTCAGACAAAATCTATGTCCAGGTGAAGTAACATTATAGATCTCTTCAGTCTTGTGGTGAGTCACGCGATCACAAGGCAAGGGTCCATACATTCATTGTATTTACATACATTTACCCGCCACTGGCATCCGCAAGGAAATCGGCTAATATCCTAGGACGCCCTAGTCGTGTTATACTTGCGTCAGTCGCGTGAGAGCGATAAGGAATAGGATGTGATAAGGATAAGACTGAGGCAGTTTTACTCCAAGAAAACGTGTAGGCTTTAGAACAATAAGTTCAAGAAATTTTCTCACAGGTAGAGCTTTTGCGAACGAAATCGAAAGAGTATGGACTACTTACCATCTACCGTCAACCTGACGACAAATCGAAGTGCTCAAAATTCAGCTACGGTTAAGTGGTGAGAAGAGGTGTCAAAATTACGAGGCTTAAGTGTGATAGTGTTTAGATACTCTTTTAGAAAAAATAATAGGTTTTTTTTTACATACGAACTTGTTGCAAACCGACGTATAGTCCACCTGCTAGTAAGTGGTAACTATAGCCCATGGATATAAACAATCCACAAAAATAGATTGTAGATGCGTCACTTCATCTGAGGATTAAGGTGTTATGCCTCACGTGGCAGTAATTTCAGGGCCGGATCCCACCACCAAACCGGCACACAGTAGTGCAAGAACTACTATTTGGCGGCAGGCTAAAGGTTTAAATTCACTCACTCAAACTCGTTCACAAGAGCGCTACCACGAATACTTTTTACGAAAGTGGGCCCTGAACAAGAGCCAGAATACTCTAAACATGTAACATACTTCCAAAAACTATTTATTTACGATTGAGAGCTCTTATCTTATTCTGCCAAATACGTGTGCGCTTTCAATACGAGTGGAGGCTATACAATAGCCCGCTTTAGAATTTCAGCGCGAGCTTCCGATTGCCTGTAAGCTCCAATGCTTTTAACTGCAAATTCAGATATCGCTTTGTAATATAAATAATTATACTGTTGTTGCTCACAGATATAGGAGGCGGTAAAATTTTGACTAAACGTAATGATATTTTATTTGATTGTTAATGTTACGTCTGCCATAAATGAAAAATATATACACATACTTGTTATATTATAGCTTTGCCATGCCTTTTTGTATTGTATACAATATAAAGGTTGAAAATTAAGAATCAAGCAGGATTCAAACCTGCTGAAGCTGAATTAGTAAAGCAACTGGGGCGGAGGGTGCAGGTTCGAATCCTGCAGGATTCTTATTTTTTTACCTTAATATTGTATATAAGTATATACAAATTATTTCATACTAGACATAAATATATTTTTATGCTTATCTATAGTGCAGAGCTTTAAAATTCTCTAATTCAGTTTTTATAAATAAATAAATAAATAAATATTTCACAACTCACACACAACGCCATCTAGTCCCAAACAAAGCAGAGCTTGTACTATAGGTAGTAGAATAACTGACACTAATACATATATACTTTTCTTTTGTAAATACATACTTATTATACATATAAACACCCAGACTAAGACAAACCAAATATATTTAACTTTAGACGTGGCTTTCAAATTGGTTGGTTAGATACGCAAATATTCAAATCTATAATAATATCCAGATCATTTAATTTCATATTCTGATGAATTTAATTGGAATATAAATATGTCTTTATATGAGTCTCGACTCAAGAAGTGCAGTTTGAAATCATGTCAGTGCATCTGAAAATGGAATCCTGGAAGATAGTGATAAGCTTTATGATAAGAAAACAAAAACATCACGGGTGAAATCTGAGTATTAATACACTTTTGGGTATTATTTCACATACACCATTTGGGTAATGTAGGCGTTATATTTTGAAAACCACATTTGTAACGCAAAAAAACAAAAAAAGATCAAGGGTAACTTGAACAGTGTAAATATTGACATCAAAATGCATCAAAATACATCTATAGAATTTAAATCAGGAAAAATTGTGGATTCTGTCCTCGTACCCTATGCTGACTGATAGCAGGCTCTGAAACTGCTACCCTACGATACCGTGACGTTTTTGAATGACAACTAAGTACGCACGGCTACCGATCAACCTGTACATTGCCAGTATAAGCTGGTATCGCTTTGCACGGGAAGGCTGTACAACGCGAGACCATCTTATGCTGGAATTGTTTCGGTTGATATGTAGTTGTCTGTTTCTAAGGGTTTACGATCGTCCCCATGTTTGTCCTTTTGATGAAGGTCACGAAAACCAAACGGAAAAGGGGATTACTTCAGTAAACTAGATGCTAGGGGAGTTTTTTTTTACTTTTAGAGTTTTTATTCGAAGTTGTAATTTGTTTTGATTCGTAAGCCCCTGGTTTGGTAGGTGGGAAGATAAACAGCATCTTCTTATCTTCTGAATTTTATAACAAGCTGTTTTTTGCGACCTTTTTCCTTATGTCACAGTGTGTAAGTGTTAGTTATCAAACTTCTCCGAAACGGCTTGACAAATTTTATTGATTTTTTGAGTCTGAAAAAGGTTGTAAGCTATATTTTATCAACGTCGGAATATTAATGTAAATGTTTGTGAGGAATGTGCCAAGATGGTTAGCGTATGCGCCTCTCACCACGAGGTCTCGGGTTTGAATCCCGGGTCGGGCAAAGTATTTTTTGTGAACTTTCAAACAAACAGGAGAAATGTGGGTGTTGTACACCTCTGCCATAACTTTCTGGGTACTATAGGCGATACCAGCTTATAGTGAAAATGTATAAGTTGATCGGTAGTCGTCTACACTATGTTAATATTTAAAAAACTACTAACAATAATTCAGCTATCCGAAAGATTACATAATGTTGCGAATTCTATTACGTAAAGCAGTAGGCTTTGCCGGCAATATCAGGCCGCCATCGCTGCTGTCAGGCGCGTCCGCCAACCGACCAAGAGCCACAGGAAATTGACCAGACTTGTAACATGTACAGGTAAATTTTATTTGATGAATAAATTGTCGATACTGCACCGTCCAGAATTCGTAGTATTACTATTCAATATTTAATACTTTTATTATTTTATAACTTATTCACAATGATGTTTTATTAAAATAAAGGACAGATTTTTCAAAATTTGCTTCGCCATATAAATATTAAAAACGGTTTATTTATTCCATGAATATTATAATGGACTCCGTTTGCTTAAAGTTTTGTGATATTCGCTATTTTTTTTTATCCGCGAAAAAATCTTTATAATTAGAAAAATTAAGTTTTCAGTTTCTGCTTATCTTGTTCAAAAAACACGTAACAAAACATCACGCCTATATTATCCAGACGGGTTTGGCAGAGGTATAAGACACCAGCACCTGTTATGTTTTGATCTCAAGTGACAGGCGGTAAGCTTATCGCCATCAACCAAGGACATTGTCGACCTTGCTATTAAGATTTTTTTAATGAAATAAATCGAATAAAAAATTTGCTCGACCCTGGCATCGAATAGGTAATCGAATAAAAGACCAACAAGGCAAGTCAGGTTAAAAATATCTCTAGAATAATTGAGGCTAGAAGCTAAAAAAATATAATGAAAAGTAATACAGTAAAGAGCATAACAGCGAGGCCATTATACCTGATCAGCCGACAATGAGTAGCAATTGCGGTGGTTTGCTGCAATTGGCAGCACTGCTGCTGCAGGCTAAGCCAACTTTATCGACTACTTCTCAGCTTAAGCCCAGGAGCGGTCTACAACATTCGTGACTTAAGCTCTACAATGAAAGAATCTATTTATATATTACATGACTACCTTTTTTCCCGCGACTCTACCCAGTACGTAGGGTTGCCAGATGTCCGGTATTTAAGCGTACAGTCCGTTATTTTCGAGGCCTGTCCGGTAAAAAATAAATGGTCATACCGGACGGAACAATGTCCGGTATTTTGAAGAAAGTCGGTACTACTGGTCACAAGCGCCTACTAAAGTAGGCATACAAACATAACAAAACATACAAATAAAAAATATTAGTATAAAAAAACGTATTTTTTGCGACCTAGCAATCCCCTCCCCCCGACTTTTGGGGTTGTCCGGGATTTTTTCGCGACTAACCTGGCAACCATACCAGTACGTCGATAAAAAGAAGATCCAGACTATGCAAAAATTTTTAAAACCTATCCGGTATTTTTGTGTGAGAAGAACATTCTCACATATTCACATAGTGCCACATTTGTTACATTAGTAAGTTTATTATAAGTAATTATTGTAATAACGTAAAATTAAGGTTTGTTAGCACGGATACAGACGTTTTATTAAACGTGGTAATTTTTATAAATCCTTAATTTTTTATTACATTTTAAACTTTAGCGATTTATGTGTATAAAGCCCGTAATTTTGCTTTAATAATCGTGTAACACAAAATATACCGTTTGGTTCACGTTAGACGGCAATATTCATAACAAATTCACTAAAAGCCTTTATCAGCACTAAAACCATCCCGTTCACAGAGTACCTTTTACAAGTAGCATTATATACGCGTTACGCCGCATTGGAACATCTAGGCTCGCCGCAAGCTGGCCAATCAATATAGTGGGTGCAATTATGTTAATGCACCGCCGTAGGCCGCGAGGCTCCGACGCAATTGAAAATGTAAACGACCGCCCGTACACCTCTGCGAGCCCATGATAACCTGGTACTCCGAACTCTATAGTGATGGAGCCGTTTAGTTTTAGATGCTCATAAACAAACAAGTAAGGGGATTAGGTTCCCAATTCCAAACTAGCCGGCTATTAAACCAAAAAGGGCGTTTGGCCGGTATAACGGTTGGTAAACTATTGAGTTATCAACTACGGTAAATATCGTCTAGTAAGTTCGAACTATAGGTTACAAACAATTTAAAACTATCGCGATTTGTACACATAAATTACTAACTTTTAACATATGCACGACGTTTCGGCCGAGTTGCACCCTTCGTGGTCACGAGCTGACTATATCTGAGATAACCTGACTGAAAGATCAGAACGAGTAGGGAGACCTCCGCGAGCCCATGATAACCTAGTACTCAGAACAAGTATTGATGGAGTCGTTAAGTTTGAGGTGCTCATAAACAAACAAGTAAGAAGATTAGGTTCCCAATTCCAAACTAGTCGGCTATTAAACCTAAAAGGGCGTTTGGCCGGTATAATGGTTGGTAAACTGTTTGGTTCATCACAACAGAAATTATCGATATAGATTAACAATAAACTATAGAACATATATGATTTTGTATTTTTGCAATGTGTTCACATGGTATGTATTAATATTGAGTACGGCATGCGTATTGGATAAATGGAACCACATGAAATTTGAATTTCTGTCAACCAAATATCGACCGTATTTATATGGAGATATAGATGCACAATTTTTTTGAAATCGACTGATTCCGCTACAGAATCGCGCCACGGGTCTTAATTGTGTATATATTAAAAGGCAGCTGTACCTTAAATACTTACAACTTTTTAACTTTAAAATAATATCTTTCAATTTCCGCTTTTTACATAGAACTGGTCGTAACATTCAGATAGTATAATACACATTTAGGTATTTAGTTGTACACCGGCGAGCGTTCTTAACAAAAATATACAAAGTTTTAATGCTACACTGGAGTGGACGTAGGTATGCAACAAAAATTAAATATCTACAAATGCACTCGGAACTTTCATAATTATTTTAAGTAGTTATATAATTAAGTCTTGTGACTCCACGAAGTGAGAAATTTTAATTATTTTATGTTATGTTATTATAAGTTGCAGTAATGTTTTTAATTTAATATTTTAACTTGATTTACTTTATTTTCAACTGGCTTCTTCAACGGGTTATTAGTATGATTTCTCGCAATAAACTCCAAGGGGCTCTTGAACACGTCAACAGACATGATAATTACAGAGCAAATAAAAATAAACTAAAGAATGCCATAAATTAAAATTTTACTGATCAAAATAATAAAATATGATTTTAATTACCGAAGCTTAGATCGATTTTGAACAAATTGTTAAGGTTTAAATTCAAATCAATGTAATTACCAATTCTGATGGGTTTTGCATGAATGAGAAGAGCTGGTGAGAAACATAATCACATAATTATAAATACGAATAGATTATAACTACTCGTAACTAATGTAAGATCTCTTTTTTTGTACGTCGTTGTATGTAGAAAACGGTAGGGGCGGCTATGGCCCCCTATAACAATCCACGAAAGCAGATGGTAGATGGATCGTTTACGGTGATATCCCTTTGTCTCTGAAAACTGATGGTAAATGTTATACTATCACGACTGTGGTATCCTGTTCTTTATTTTCAACTCTATGAAATATTATTTCATCATGATCAACGAGGCACGACGACTTAATAGACAAACAGACAGATCTTCGTTAATGATCCGCCGTACCATTACTGATCATGTGATACCATGACTTCTTATTGCCACTAAATTCCTATTCAGGTGGAGCGTTTATGTGATAATTGACGTTTCACCGTACATGAAACAAAGAGAGACGAGAAGAGACTCTTCCGAGACTTTTCCTTATTACGTTGGAGTCAGCTTCTAGTTAAACGGATTTAGCTGAATATTTTTTTTATTATTTATTTTCTTACATAACTAACATATATACAGCAAAAACAGGTAAGTAATAAACAAAATGTAAGAAAACAGTGGCGGTTGCTCAGCTTTAATGCTGTGGAGTCTTGCATTTCTGCAAAACTTTCACAGCGCTGATTTTCAGCAACCACCACGGTTGACGGCACGAACAGAAAACAGGTACATAAACATATAAAGATACAGTGACGTAAAATTAAATAAATAATTAATAATATCAGTATTTTACGAGGAGCGACTGCCATCAAACCTCCACATCCCAGAACGAGGTGATAAGATTATCTTTCTTAGACTAGTTGTCTGTCTTTCTGGCCTCTCACTATCCGTTACGGCTGCCATAGACCTTTAAATGGCAACCGGGACCGACGGATTAACGTGCTCTCCGAAGCACTAAGGAAAACTCGCTATATTAAAATGGTCACCCATCCACGGCCGACCGAGGTTAGAATTGCTTAACTTAAAAAAAATATCGGTCGGATCGGATCGGGAAACAAAGAAACTTTTCAGGTTTCAATCGCAATGTATTGACAAGGTCATGCCATGGGTTCCACAAAACCTAAATACCATTGCGACTAAGGAACGTAGCTTTAACAAATTAAAATATGAATTTCATCTTACTACCCAAGGAAAACAGATAAATATAACGAAGAAATAAATCAGCAGTATTTGAGACTTTTAATTTCCTCTAATTACGAGCATAAACTTGACGATCAAACGTTTTAACGGTTAATAAACTGTCACTTTCGATCTAATAGCCCGAGGTCCTGATGGAAAAATGTAATTACGGCATAAATTGAAAGATCGCCTTGTGCTCTGCCGCCGACGTAGCTGGTGCGTCCAAATAGTAATTAAAAGGACTGACGTTTTTTTGCTAACGTGTTTAAAAGTACTCGCTTTCTTTTTCTACAAGGATTTAGTTTTAGCGAGGCGGAGCGTATTAATCGTGTATTATTGAAATAGATAATGAGATATCGAAATGGACATCCATAAAACTTCATGGGTCAACCAATTTTTTTCCACTAATGTAAAAACTTATACAACAAATATCTCATTGTTAATATAATAATATCATAAAACACTTTAAAATAAAGTAATCGAACCTAATTTAAATTAATAAGCAGAAGAGTTTGTTTGAAACGGATAATCTCGATAACGATGTATGGTTCTAGGATTAGATTTTCTCTTTTTTTTTTGTTGAAACTTTTTACTGCACCTACCTTTGTTATCTCTGCACCACCTTACGGTTGACTGGTAGAGAATGCCTATGGCATTAAGTCCGCCATTTTACACTTATTATGTGCAAGAAGTTTTAAATAAATAAATAATAATAATAACGACTGAATTGAATTGAAAAAGTATTTCGGTGTTAGATAGCCCTACATGGGCTATCAAGGTAAGCTAAAGAGTGAAATATAACAACACGTGCATCTCATGGGAGCGGAGCAGTAAGATTAAGCTCTGGTTCTGCCGCGGGGAGAGTATGAAGATGCGTAACTAAAACTCTACCATTTCCTTAGGCATAACATAACATGGAATAACATAACATCATGCCTATATTACCCAGAAGGGTGAGGCAGAGGTGTACAACACCCACATTTCACCTGTTATGTTTAGGTCCTCTTGGATTTTGTGAGCCTATCGCCATCCACTGGACACAATTCCAACTCCGTGCTGCTATTGGTGACGGCAAGTTCACAAACACTTTCGACCCCGGACTCGAACCCGAGTCCTCGCGACGAGAGGCGCAAACGCTAACATCCATCGAGGCAGTTACTCTAGTGGTTAGCATTTCCTCAGACTGGTGGCTTATCACAGTCTGTCTAACAAACTAAAGTCAATACTCAAACTTTAACTAATTAAGCGATGTTTATCTTGGGCAGAGCACTTATATTTACAGAATCTGTTTCAATATTCATTACAAACTTTACTATCCGTTTTAGAACCCTTGTTTATTTAATAAATTTGCGCTACTTAACGATTTAAAACTGTTAACTGTTTTTTTTACTGGTTTGTGGATTTTGAAACTTGCCTTCAGTCAAAAGGACATTCAAGATCTCTGAATTTTGTTTTTAACCCGCGACGCAAAAAGAGGGGTTTAAATTTTTGTACCGTTATGTCTGTCTGTGTGTTTGTCTATGCCACCGTAGCTATTAAACGGTTGAACGGTTGGATACGGGTTTTCTACTTGTAAGCTAGTTTCTTGGCAATGGTTCTTAGAAATCAGCTCAGCCGTTTTCAGTTACGTTTTAGTGGCACCACGGTCGGTAGCAAGTATTTTACAATATTTGAGCATACAGAATAATAGCTTAGCTTATATTATAATTCATAAAGTTTTGACTCAGGGGCAATTTCACCAATAGACATTTAATAAAAAAAAAACATTATTCTGATAATATTAAAGACATACTATAATACATTTCATCTACTCCCATGCTATAAATCCTCTATAAACGTTCTTGAAACAGTTAGCTAATTGCCAACATTAAAACAGCCAGTGTCATAATAACCATTATAACACCCAAACGGGTGTTATAATGTTGTACTGAAATTCATTATGCAACTCCTTTTTTACTCATCGAACAGCCACATTCTCATGGCATCTTTATGAATTTCAAAAAAAGAACATGTCATGCACGCGCGTTTCACTACCACAGCGCCGTAATTTAAATAAAAACTTATTCGAATTTTTGAATTGACGTCGTATCCCGCCATTTTTGTTCAATAATAGTATTGAAAAAATACTTTTTAATAATTGTACGATCCAAAATGTAAATAATTATTACAATAAATAATTATATTATTACCTATACATAGTTTTTTGTATTAGATACTCACTAATTAAACTTTCCATGAATTTACATAGAGTTCTTACAACACTGTACCCTAATACCCTATGGTTTCAGAACATTTATAGAGGATTCATATCATGGGTGTAGATAAAGTCTTGTATGCAACTGTTATAATTAGGTATTAAAACACTCATGTGATACTATTATCACACTCGGCTTCGCCTCGTGTGATAAACCCACACTCGTGTTTTAATACCCCTCATTATAGAACAGTTGCATAAATAACTATTATAAAACGGGGAACGGGCCTCAGGAAAGCCTATTTGGAACTTTTTGGACAGATGAAATGTCAAATTTGTATAGATATGTATATATATATATATAACTATCACATAACTATCCAAAACCTCGTTAGAAGCTGATGAAATTGGGTCTAATTCTTACTTATACCTACTTACATCTAAAATTACTTACTTACTCGAATAGATTACTTACGATTTGAGTTTTTTACGTACCTGCAACAAAAAACGATATTTGTAAAATAAATTAAGATCAAAATTACAAAAAAACGATTATCATTTAATGTTTAATTTTAAATATATAATTTAATAATAAATAATTGTTTAGCCATCACGGGAAAACTGCAACATAATTTTGGATGTTAGGTTCGGTCCCTAAAGTTAATATTCCAGATCTAACTTGAAAAAATAACTGAAATGTGACAATTAATATGCCTACAATGGCGGGCAATATTCACAATAAAAAAAAACAATATTTCAACTAAAGTTATTATATAATGCAAGCCATTATAGTATGTAGTTGCGAACATGCTCATAATCTTCGAGTAAACATTATTCATAACATAACATGATATCACGCCTATATAACCCATAAGAGTGTGGCAGAGGTGTACAACACCCATATTTCACCTGTTATGTTTAGGTCCTATTCATAATTGGCACCGTGCACAATTCCAGCTCCGTGCTGCTATTAAATGAAATCCCACCCACACGCCCACCACTGTGACTCCTGTGACGCCAGGATCTACAGCGGCAACCAAAAACTGAAAGGTACCGTGCATGACACACGGGCAATCCCAGAGAGAGTTAAAATTGTCTTGGAACCCGCAACGAATTTAATCAGAAGTATATAGTTGGAGTTGGAAAGTATGTATCTTTACTTCTCCGTGCTGCTATTGTGAATTTTCTGACGATAAGTTGACTAAGAGCGCAGTGTGCTAGGAATTAAGCTCAGCGATCGAATTCGTAATATTTACATACGTGAACAAACAGGTATCACTGACGTGGGCAGCAAGTCTGCTAAGCTGAAGTGGGACTGGGCGGGACATGTTTCACGTTTGCATCCGGAGAGGTGGGCACGGATTGCCACACAATCGTTGCCGCAAGAAGGGCACCGTCGTAGGGGTAGACCTAGGAGGCGCTGGCGGGATGACCTAGATGCCTACAACCACAACTGGTGGGAAACTGCAGGAGATAGAGAGGACTGGAAACGTTTGGGGGAGGCCTTTGCCCAGCAGTGGGACAACGCAGGCTAACAAAAAAAAAGTTGACAAATAACAATTTGCCCAACCTGGGAATCGAACCTAAAACCTCGCGGTGAGAAGCCCATACGCTAACCACTAGACCATCGAGGCAGTTAACCTTATTCGTAATTTCGTAATAAACCTTATTTTTGGGGTAAAATATAACAAAAGCAAAATGAAATGAAGCTGTGTACAATTTCTACATTGGAATCTGTCTGTAATAATTTACTTGGTGAATAACTCTTACTAGACGACTAAAACAGGTATTACGTGTAAAATAAAATAACCGTTGACACTATACAAAGGTGACAAGCACTTTGTCGACAGCTGCATGTCGATCTCATTTTATGTCTACTTTTTAGTGAAAATGTTTATCTCCGAATATTGCATGTAACTAGGGCAGAGTGGCCTGAATAAATGAGTGCTCTGCAGCAATCCAGTTATAAGTGCTAACACAGCTTGGGATGCCATGCGACCAACAGCGTTTTATTACATCACTACTTTATTAACCATATAGGGTATGTCATTGGTTTAACATTTATCTTTATAATTTTTTTAATTATCACCCTTTTATGTAGGATGGTAAGTGTGTGATATAGCCATCTACCGGATATATTAGAGTCTGTGTTGCTATAGATAATTTCGACGTAAAAAGCCTAGGTATCACTATGTTATGGCCACCCGAGGATTGAAATTGAAGTATCTTCTTCTTACGTATCAATAGCATTATGGTTTCTCATTTTTTATTAATATTGTTTTTGCTCAGTAGGTAGCAACTTCTACTTCCTTGCTTGTGGCTTGCATTAGGTCTTCACGAGTAACATGTAGAAGGAGACAACGGGCACGAAAGCAAGTGAGCTATGTTTTGAATAGGGAAACCACAATTGCACTAGGTGTCATTGGTGTTTGTGATTCCCCATTTGGCTAAGTTCTTGGCATTTGGCTAAGCTAAGTACGTAATGTAGACTAACAAGGCAGTTCTTACTTATTCCATTTGATAGAAAACTAGCCAGTAAACTACATATTTTTATATACCTAGATTAAAAGTTTGTGTTTTAATCTAACTTTGACTTCTTTTTTTTTTAAATTTGTTATTATCAAATTAGTTTACTTGCTTGCTTATGTTATTATTTACTGTGAAAACTTAGTTGGATAGCGATGAAGCTATATTTTCATGTATTATAGTTTTTAAGAGTTCTGTTTGTTTCCCAAATAAATATAATTTATATATTCTTTAGCCTGCCCTTATCCAAATCAAAATCAAATCAAATCATTTATTTCCATGGGCCCCAAGGGGCGCTTGAACACGTCAAAACAAACATCAAAACACAAAAAATATAAAATTAAAATAAAACTTAGCTAACTAAATTATAATACTTATTGTAATAAAATGATTTGACACCGGAGCTTAGATTGACTTTAATTCAACTTAGAGATTTGAATTAGAATCAATCCAAGTACCAGCTCCGATGGGTCTTGCATCATGAGAAGAGCTGGTGAGAAACTAATGTGCACCATCTTTTCAAATAATTCATAAAATATTTGTTTGTTTTTGGACAATAATTCTATGTGTAAGTTATAGCAACCAAAACAACATTATAGCTAAAGATGGTTATAAAGAGAAAATAAACTTAAATACCATCCCATTTTATTTGTGGTCGGCGCAATAATTTCATGCATTTTTCTCTGTCGGCTGTCTCGCTGTCACCCACTCCCTTCTCCTTCATATCTACTTTCACACAATCCATCCACCTTTTCTGTGGTCTGCCTTTTTCTATCCATCCATCGACATTTGAACGCAGCACAGAGTTTGAATTGTGCCCGATGGATGGCGATAGGCTCATATCACATGGGACATACACATTGCAGGATATATAATGTGGGTGTTATACACCTCTGCCATTTCCTTCTGGTTAATATAGGCGTGATGTTATTCTATGTTATGTTAGTCTTTCAGTCACATGAATTTTTAGACCATTAATTTTATCCTTTCTTATCACATGCTCAAAGTAAGATGAAATATTCTGTTATCACACTGATTGTTAATTTAATCCTGTCATTACTACATAAGTTAGTTAATTACTTAAGCCATTTATTAAAAAGTAACTGTATTGAATATTCAGAACCATTCGGTTGCGGTGCAGGTAACGTCTGAAATAGACGGGTGATTGATTATACGGGAACCGTTATGTGTGTGGTTTTGTCAAAGGTACTCTACACGTTATGTACAATCGTACTTAGTATATCTGTATCTATGTGCCTTGATATCTTATATTATACACAACAGACCTATGAGACGAATGTAATGTAATTCCAATAATATGATAACCATATTATTATGGGTGAATTACCCTCATTTTTGCAGCCGGCTAAAGTTTTTATTTCGTTGGACAAAGATTTGATAGCATCACAGGAATACGAGAAGAGTTCGTCAGTCCATTCATAAACAAAACATTAGCGAGTAGATGTTTCTGAGCGTTTGAATAAAACATTTTACAAGACAAACCCGTACGAAGGTTACACAGGCTACTGCCTTTCTGAAGCGATTACAAACCGCTATAAAAACAAAAACATAACCCCTCGCTCGCCCACCACACGCCAAAACAAACTTTACTTTCTAAATAATAGAGCTCAATTCATAACACAAATGTACTTTAATAGCGAGTACACATACACAGGTGAACCATCTGTTAGGTGGTTCGTTATTCTGTGAAAATATAAAGTTTTCTCAATAAATAATGCACCATTGCTTTGAAAGCGAAAGTATGGAAATATATTGTGAAATACAGTGTGTTTTTGTAAGGGAATTATTTTAGGGATAAAACTAATTCATCCCGGCACGATAATATTTGTTCAAGTTATGAAAGCATGGGGAACGATATCCGTATAATCCCGCAGATGTGACTTCACCAATCGAAAAAACCACTCTATGTTAATAAAAACTATATTTTTTTACTCAACTACAGCAAAGCTTAAGGAGGGTTATGTTTTTAAAGTAATTATGATAATTTGTTTGTTGTTTTATGAATATATTTTATCGATAGTGACCGAAAACTTCACGATATGTTTAATTGTACCCAACTAAAAAGTTATGCAAATCAGCTTATTGCTGATCTTATGTTTATCTTCAAACAAAAGTAATAAAGTAAATATCTTAATGGAAGTTCAAAGACTAGAATGATAGCTTTATTTTTACGATAACACGATTTGGAGTAACATCGTCTGTGCTTACGCAAAATGTATGTCAACGTAAAGGCATTACGAAATTTAAAATTTAAATCTTTCCCGAAAGGTCTCAAAACTGCGTAAAAGAAGATATTACGAAAAGGCATATAAAAGAAGAGAAACGGTTTAACATAATTTTCCGTGTCCTACGTAGACACAGTATAAACACCGTACATAAACATAATATTAAATATACAGTATATGGAGCAACTTTTGCAATTTCATCGATTGACGTGCAAGAGTACGTCGACGCACAAACAAAGTAATATCTTAAGTAAAATAAGTCTACGAGGATTATCCTCAACTTGACTTAGATATTTTGATGTTTTAGCGACGAAATTGGTTTTTCCCTCCAGCAAAGAAAACCCATTATCGGAGCGGTGGAAGCCGTCTCGTTACCGCGTATCTAATTTGGGATCATCCAGATTTCTCGTTCTTTGCCCTTAGGTGTGAGATTGACAGCAACGTAAGTAGGGATTTGTACAGTATAATGGTTAGTTTAAGGGCGTGCTGACTCTCGCGATAATGGTATATTGTGGAAGCTTTTCAGGCCTCGCGTCGTTCTCAAATCGGTTTAGGATTTGGCGTTGTATGGCCGCATGCGGGACTTGAGGCAGTAGTGATCGAATAGCCGACTAAAAATGTAATAAAATATATAGCTATAAAATATGTGGGTATATTTTATGAGACACGACAAAATATTCCAGTTGTTTGCAATTTTGACATGCAATTTTAAAAATGTGTTATGATATGAGGGACTAGTTTTATTTTCTATTGTTCATATTATTATTAGTTATAATATAATATATATTCTAGTAAAGTCCTAGCTTCAACGCATGGCTGTGCCGCGTGGTAGGTATGCTGATAAAAAGTAGCACGTGTCCTTGCTCTGATCTCACACGGACAGAGTTGCTTCCTCATTAATAAAATTACTAAGGAATTAAGGATTAGCACGGATAATAATATTAATTCATTCAATTATATTAGTTGCTTCTGCTCGCGGTCAGCCGCTTAAGCCTTTGTTTATCTGAAAGAGTTTAGCTTTGTATTAGCGAAAACAATTAGATCGGTGGTGCGATTCTGTGTGGGAAATTTAGTGCAACCTTATCCATACATAAATACGGTCGATATTTGATTGACAGAAATTCAAATTTCGTGTGATTCCATTTATTGATTACGCACGCCGATATGTCGATCTAGAGATATCAATTTTAATTTTTAACTATATAAGTAAATATAATAGTAGGTACAGACAAATAATAAATTGATCCAAGTTCATAACTAAAAATCGATAGTAACTAACAACCACGCAATTTTAAACAGTTCCCTAAAAGTGACCCAAATGAATTCGTCACTCCAAAATTAAAACATTCACACCCTCGCTAGGAATAAAATTCGCAAATTGATTACAAACATCATTCACGAGCTACAAATGTTTTGTCACATACACGCGCCTCGGCAGCATTGTGTCTGGCAGGCGAAATGATGCATTCGGTGATGCACCCACAAACCCCGGTACAAGTACCGTCAGCAACACAACTCGTTATACATATCAAATAAAAAAAAAGCTTTTGTTTCTAAAATTTAAATTTTTATTTTAGTCTCAGCCTTAGACTACGATTCTTTGTTTTGTAGCTGAATATCCACTGAACTGAACACACGTAAAATGACATAAATAATTATTTGTGAATTTGACATTTTGGAGCTCGAGGTTTGTGTCTCTGATTTTGTTACAGAGTATTGTTAAAAATGGTAAAATATAAATTTGAAATGTATAACGTTTGATTTTTTTTTGTTTTATAAAATCAACTCCTGCACTAGAACTAATTTATGTAACGCAAAGGTTTCACAAGCATGTATCTCACATATAAAATACATCCAACCAGAGTCTCGTGCGTGGCTCGAACCTGCGACACCAGCACAGTGGAGAGCGGCAAGGCGGCCGCTTAAACGACTATACCGACCATGCACGTGCGTACATACATTATGAATCGACTTTTGTTGCTGCCCTTACCAAAAGGGGATGCTTTGTGACTCGGCGCGTTTGCGTTTAGGACTCTCTGCCTATAATGGGCTAGACGTTTAGGTAACATTACGTGAGGACGGAAATGTACTTCGAGAAATTTAAGTACGCTTCATGACACCGACAATTCTAACTTATAATGTACAGTCAACAAATCTGTTATTCGAATAGAGCAGTTTAGTGTTAGGCCTCGTTTACACCAGAGATGCGTAGATAAGGATATGTTTGCTGGAATTGCTTGGTTTATCGCGCGCAACTCGAAACTAAGCGATTCTATTGGTTTACCAAGCATAGCCCATCTCTGGTGGCTAAGCAGTTTTATGGTAAATATAGGCTTATACTTATTCTTTAATAGGCTATATAAGCTTCGATACTAGCTTAGCTTAGCTAAATTACAAGCGTAATTTAGCTAAGAAGAGGTAAATAATATTACTCAGAAGAGTAAGGTAAGGACAAGGTGTATAACACCCACATTTCACATGTAATTTTAGGTCCCATGTGGGTGAGCGTATCCACCGGGCACAAATACAACTCTGTGTTGCTAATGAAACTTTCCTGACGGAAAAATCCCAAATAACACTTATCCCCGACCCGGGAATCGAACCCGAGACCGCGTGGTGAGAGGCACATACGCTAACCACTGAAACAGCAGCAGTATTGAGTATGAGTTTGCTAATAAATATTAATGTGATGAGATTAACAAATTTATCTACCATTCACTAATACGTGTAATATTTAGGCAATGTGATTGATATTGCCAAGAAAGAGTTGAAAATTTTGTTTTCATAGATTTTAAGCATCCTTAGAAAAACTTAACTAAAAATATATATCATGTCATAAAATCTAATAGAGATTGGGCAAAAAAAAATCATAAGTAAACATAAATAACACTCAAAACGAAATAGATCAGTGTAAAATTAAAATGAAACAAATTAAATTTTTACATGACAGGTAAAAATAATAATATTCTGTAACGTTAATTAGAAAGAAACTGAAACGTCGCGCACAAAAATAAATGATGATTCTGTAAATAAAGTAATTTCGCTTACGATCGTCGCAAACACTTCACGTTTCTTTTAACAAGTCGCAATTAAACTTGAAATCTAACAACTTTATTAGATTTCTAAAGGATATGGCGACAATCTGCTAGGGTCTCGTAATTTCATTTATTTGTTTTATTTTGTCTCTCATTGTACTTTTGTGTACAAAGTTATAAGATTAACTCAATTTTTGGGGCCTCGAATATTCTTTTGTGACAAAAACAGAGCAAAATATGGCCGGGAATTGGTGAGACTTTTAATGGAATTTCTGTCGAGCAAAGTACGATATTAAAATTCAATTAACTTTCGATAACTATGTTAATTTATTTTGACAGACACTATTTTACCAAGAAACTCACAAACAAAACGTGTAAAGCTCACTTTAAAATATCATAAATTTGATTGTAAATGGCAATAGAAACCAATCAACGGTGTAGAGGCAAATAGATAATTTAATTTTTTTTTCACTTAAAAAACGACTTAAAGTTCCAGTTACAGTTCCGGTTTCTGATAAAGTTTTAGATAGTTTAGTGACAGTTGGCCAGGCTGTACAATTTTGATATTTTATTTGACGGAATAGTTCCAAATATTAGCCTTATTGGATAGTAACATTTTTTCGAGGTTAGAATCTGACAATTTTATTTCGCCATATAGCATTTTGATAAAATTGATATAGCCCTTCTTACAAATCTATAGACACCTCGTTCATAAATATCCGCTAAGCAGTTTAGATGCAATGGTGAAACAAACAAACAAACATACATACACATATAGACTGCCAAAATCATTACCTTTCCTATTGGCGTCGCCGTAGTAAAACTGATGTGATCTTTTCATTTAACGTCTCAATAATTTCTACATAAAAGGAAACGTGAGCCTAATTAAAAGGAAATGTCTAAATAACAAAGCGGTGAAAAGAATGAAAGAAGGATAACTAATTAATAGGAAGTTTAATTAGCTCATTAAACAGGTTATATTTAGTTCGACAAAATATAATTGTATTATTCTCGAAATATTGCTTCAGAAAATAGTAAATGCATAATCTTCTATCGTCGCTACATCCTAAAATGCAAGCACACGACTACTTTTAACCGATTTTTAAAAAAAGGCTCCTCCTTTTCCTCCGTTCTCAATTAAATTGTATTTATTTTTTCTTAATTTTTTAATGTGTGTTACCCGATTACTCAGAGACGCCTGGCCCAATTCGAGAAAATATTTTTTGTCTGAAAGAGTTAACTTGACATGTGGTCCCATTTTCATCAGGTCTGATGATAGGATCCTAGAGGGCAACCCTCAAATTTGTAAGGCTTTTATATTGTTTTTCGTATATTACTTTAAGCTACTCGGATATTTGCCAGCCATCAGCATTTCATGTTGCTAAACTGATACTAAAAGGTACAACTCCTCAAACATGCAGACGCAATGCTGTCGCAGATCTGTGTCCATATAGACGCGAAATGTGAAGATGTCGTACCCAAAAATGTATTGTACAGCTGTGCGTTTGCATCGTTTCAGACGCTGATTTAAATAAAAAATTTCAAATTTAACTACGAAATTCGTGGTGAAAGTGATAAAATACTCTCGGTATTTTATCAAATTTAATCCATCGAAGTACTTATATCAATTTTATAATAGGTATATTACTTGAATATCAGCAATTAAATCAGTATCGATTAAGCGGATACTGATTTCGAAACCAATGCTGATGATCCGCTGATGCTGATATACTTAAACACCCTGGTAGCTTAGCTGTCGAATTCATCGCCTCAGAAAGTCACCGTGTGCTGACGGCCTTATTCTTTGTACGTAAACAGCAGCGATTCCCAAGACGCTTTATTCAAGACCCCGGCGCCTTATCACGGCCCCGCAGGCACTACGGGCCGCAACACGTTTTGTTAACAACTTTCTTTCGCAAATTTTTACTTGGCGTATCACAATGTCGCTATTCAATTTGATTTGTTATCGACTATGGTCGTGTTGAGTCACTTTTTCAACTTGTTTTTTAAAGACTAGTCTATTAAAAGGAACTTTGTTCCCTATCTATTCCAACGTATAAATAATATATATTTATAATATTTAAAGCAAAGAACGAAGCATTGGACTAAATTAAAGTAAGCTTAATTTATCAGAAACTATCATAGACTATATTTTATTTTAAATATCTAGAGATCCTTTAGAAATTTGTGGAAGTGATATTCTAATAATTGTTATGAAAGATTTTTAGACTATTTAAAATTGCTTTCAATACCACGGGAGCGGAGTAGTAAGGTTAACGCGGATGAAACCGCGAGGATCAGCTAGTACAAAATAAACGAAGTGTTTGCAGCGCTTCTTGCTCTAAATGTATTTATTCTTCACTTTTTACTTTTCAGTTTTGTTTGTGAGAGAAAAGGGTTTGTTTCTCACTCTGATTGTTGAAGTTAATTATAACTTTGTTACAGGCATTTGTAGCTCTCAAGTGAAATAGCGCGCGGACGAGGAATAAACCAACAATAGATATAAAACTTAAAGTAAAAGTTGATTTAAAAAGTTGGAATACATAACATGATTAGATATCATGTTTCATGGTAAGATATTATGGTTGTAGTAAGTGTTGGTAGTTATTATTAAAAATTTATTTGACCTAGACATTGTTTAAAAAAATGTCTCATTGTATCTTTGTTTTGAACATTTCTAATAGATAAGATTCCATCAATGTATTTACTTGTCTATGTAACGTTTGATTATTCTGTAAAGGAAAGCCAATTTAGCAACCAGTGTCGGTTATCAACTTGATGACTGTGTCATTGGCAGTAAAGGTATTCCCATTTTAGTATCGCGAATTTACGCGGATAAAACGTACCTTATTTTCGTATCGGAAGAACCGGAAAACTCAGTAAATAACCAAGCCTTGTCATGTTGTTGCTATTTATACCGTTCGAGTATTTTGCTTTTGTCATTTAATAAAATACGCGCTCGATCGCTAACAATATTGCTCCTTTAGGAATTGAATTAATTTATTAAAGCTTTTTTTTCAAAGAATACTGATACAACTTTGGTCACAAATTGAGGAAAAAATGGTCAATGACAATTCTTTATGGAATATTAAGGAAATAATAGGAAAATGTTCAAAAATGAATTAACGTCTATTTTTGAGCAAAAAGTCAACTTGATAGGTACTTTTCAAATTTATTAATTTTTTAAACAGTAAAAACTGTTCGAAGGAATCACCAATTTAAAAAAAAACATAAGGAATAACTACATTACGAAAATCTGTTGTATTTATTTTGCTAGAATAAGACCTAAACAAACAATGTCGTTAAGTAAAAATAGACTTATCCAATTTTACCGGCTGAGTTCAATGCTGAACTACAATTTTTAATTTTCCGTCTCGTTCATACGCCTTCGTCGTTTACCATTAACTGTTGTTTTAGAAGTTTGATGAAATTGGGGCTTAGTCTTAGCCTTATATTTATGCCTACCACGGCACAAATGTCGACATTAATGTAAGACTTTGATTTGTGCTTACGGGTACCTATATAGTCACTTAATTTTAGTTTATCTACGTCTTACGTTGTTACTTGTTAAATTGAAGTTTTGGTAGAAAACGAGTAAAAAACAGGTAAACTAAATCGACACAAAGGAAGGTGCAGACTGCGTCTTGTCTGGCAGCGACGGGATGTGAACTATTGACAATCTGAAGACAGTGGAGACGTGGAAAACATTCCCCTTAGTCTTTCTGCCCCAACCGATATTTTCATTTAAGTTTGAAAATTGCTTGCGCTCGCCGCGCCACTCGCAAATTGTTCTGAAATAGGGATCGATAATACGATTGTAGGTGCGATTTTCTTTCGCCGAGATGACTGGAGTGTAAATCTTTGTGATAGAAAAATTTCGGAAATTGTCTTGGAGATTTATCGCCGCGCCTCTGCCGCGTGCTCCTGTAAGTTGTCTTTCGATATTACACTGCCATCGGATGGGTTATGAATGTTATGATGTTAGTACGAAGGATAAGGTAAAGTACTTGTTATTTCTCTTTACTTTTAGATATTATATTACACTTGTTTTTAAGAAGTAGTAGCTTCTATGATTGCAGAATAATGTAACAATGTTTCTCAATCACTGTTTTTATTTCTTTTAAGATTTGTAAGCTTAAGATCATAGTTTATGGGTGATGAAAAAAATTATTTTGTTGGTGACCGTACCCAAGTAAAGTAATAATTTATTACAATTTTGTTAAAAAGGTATTTGTGCAACAAGAGAGCAAATTACGTATTTGCTTCGAGTGCTAATTTGCGTCCAGAATAAGTTAAAGATTCTATAGTAGAATAACAAGTGTAGCGAAGGATTCCTGGTTAGAATCTTGAGCGTAGTGAAAGACTCAAAAGTACGAGAACTTTGATCTCGTGTCGCACATGAAATTTTACACGTCAGCAGTGAGAAAATAATACATACAAATAAAGGATAGGGTGAAAATAAAACTTAACTCTGCATCTTTCACAGTCATTTTCAACTCCTCCGGGGTCAGCATAATTTCATCGTCACTATTTTTATATTATTTATAATGATAAGCAAGTTCACGTTTACAATCAATACAAAATTACAAAACAAACTGTCGAAAACTTATCTTTTTTCCGTTCGGATACCTATATCCGATAACAACGACGAAGTTTGCTAAATGTAGTGATAATTAGAGATTCAAATAAGTTAAACCTTATTTAGCTTATATTTAAATAATTTATTAACAAATACATCAAATATTTCAGTATTGTATGTTTATATAAAAGTTAGTTGAAATTTTTGAGCAAATAATACCTAAAATGCTTGTTATAATGTTTAACAAGTTTCTGAACGTTGTCTTGACTCTGTGTTGGCGCCTACATAGACAAAAAATCATTCTTTTATTATATATACCAAAGATAATTATAATATAATATATATAATAATAAAAAACAAATTTAATATTTGAATATCTGAGACTGAGATACTACAACCAACGTATTTCACATTTTTACTAAGCTTTTTTTAGACCCGGCGCACGCTGAAATGACATCAATAGCTTTCAAATTTTGAAGTCATTTTTCTCACGCTCGAAGCAAAATAGAGCTTTGCTCACTGTTGGTACACAACAAAAAACGTCTTTTCAAGCTGCTGAGGTGAAAAAATATTTCACTGTTGAACACGGCTCTTTATTTTTAACGTAACAAATCATAATAAACGTTTAATAAAAACTGTTCGGTGTTAAAATTAAAAAAAAAATACTTTGAAAATTCAATGGCGATACAAAACGGTAAGTAAGTGCAAAATTAATTTATTACTATTTCCGTGAGTATAAAAAGTATTAACAATCCTTGAAACGTTTCATATTTAATGCAAAAAGTAAAATCCGAATATACGAATGGCTTACAGGCTTTCAATCTCAAGATTATTACGTTTCAACCCTTGAGTTTCCAGAGGGCAAAGGAAAAAAGATTTACATAAAAAGAAACTTCCAGTCTCTAAATTATGATTCAATTAGTATTAAAGGATTGCTCTCAAAGGAGTCGTACTTTTTCGGGTCTGGCGACTCCCTTTGTGCTTTCGACCAAACTAAGAAGGTTGAAGCTTTGTAGCATGGTTTGTCGCATAAAGCTTTTGGTACAAATTACAAGCGGATTTATTTGTACGGAAGACAGATGAGTATTAAGATGAGGGCTACAAATTGATTTTTGTTTTACTTTACTACTGGCACAGCCAGTAGTAAAGCCCGCAATTTTATTCTCGTGGGATTCGCATAAAATATAGTTTTCACGTCAGCAGATCGAAAAGTCGTTATTTGTTGCAAAAAAACAGGAAGCAAAACTCGACTTTGCTTCGAGATTTGAAGCAAAGTTGAGTTTTGCTCACTACTCGCCTTTTTTTTAATGTGCAATACTTTTACTATGGGTACTATTTCAAGCTGCTGAGGTAAACCGTTGTATGTGCGACGCGAGATCAAAGTTATTTACATCTCGTGCTTTTGAGTCTCTCACTACGGTCAAGATTCTAACCTATAGAATCTTTCGCTTATTCGGGACAAAAAATTTGGTTCAGCGTAGACCGCATCACTTACTATCAGGTAAGATCGTGGTCAAACACGTTCCTATAAGAGTATGGCGATTACGAAAGCAATTAAATGGCTTTAAATTTTTCTTTCATTTAAACTTTGACATTGTAATTAGAAATACCATTGATATTTGAAACCCATTCAATGCCGTTTGTGAATGCCATTAAAGTTATGTAATAAGCAGGTCACATGGACGTACTAAAAGATTTCACTTCATTACGCTATTTCTTCAGGTGGATTTTTACGCTCAATGTACCGTAAAAATCTACTCGATTTTCGCCCCTTTGGTACGAAAGGCCTTTGTAATATACTTTCGTTCGTTTGTTTTTTGGACGGCGATTCCCTGAACTAAGTATTTTTGAATTAAACGTACCTTTTGTATTTACACCTAGTTTTATAAATAACCTAACTTAATATATTACAAGATAACAGCAACCTGCTATGATAATACACCAAAAGGATTCTAAGAACTGGTAGATAATTTCCTACGCCCCACATATCCGAACTTTTCATCTATTTTATCGTCGCAGGGAACGTAATAATATGGAATCTATAAGGTAAAACAAAATATAAATATTTGGCTAGGCTCTTGTCAAAAATAGGCTCTATTTTTTCATAAGATACGACAAAAAGGAACACTTTTATCAGACAAACAAAAGATGCATTTGTCACAACTAATACTAGGTATTTGTTTGCCTAACCCCTCGAAATGCTAGGATTAAGTGACGAATTATATAATTTTTTCAGCTCGTCACAAACTCACCATTATTCCGCTCCGTCCGTGAATTTGAGATATTCGTCTTGAGGATTAAGGGGATGTCTTGAGCGAACGAAATTTCACAGTATCCCCTTGATGGATGAATACGGCAACATTAATTCCGCAATTTCGAGATCTAAAATAGTAAAAGACGCGTCGCGGCGCCGAAGCCGATGTCGTCATACTTTTTCTATCTATTCTTATACCTACATTCACTAATAGATTAATGATCCTTCGGAACACTCGTAGCACATTTGTTTTGTTAAGTCCGACTCTCGCTGCGATCATTAAAACAGAACGGCACCATATGGAAATTTAAAAAGGCATTCATTCATTAAACAAACACACATAAAATTTAACGAAGCGCTGCCATATTCGTTAACGAATTTCCGGCTTTCATTATGATTATCCCACGCTTACTGAAACACTATCCGTGTGCATCCCTGTCTGGTGCACTTAAGTACATCGGGTAGGAGAGAGACGGGTATAGGTTTGTGTTTGAAGAAAAATAGCTTTGTATCCATCTATCGCTCTGCGATCCGTCACAAGCATGCGTTTAATGGCGGCAATTAAAGGCGACATTCGGTAGGTTTACCGAAATATCGTCACATAAAAACGTCATTGTTACCGCGTATCAAATTGTTTAACACATTCGCCGGGCGAGATCACATTTACGACTTGTCGCCTGTTTACGAGGGCTATTCGCCCGATTTGTGATATGCCACCGGCACCGTTTGCATACATTCATGCGTTGATTGGTGTTCTGTGTCCGTATTTTAAGTGACATCCATACTAATATTATAAAGCAAATGTATTGGTTTTTCTGTCCATCCATAGGTGCGACGAGTTTTAATGTTTTAGTTTCTATTTAATTTGTTTTTGCATCAACGAGGGAGTTAGTATGTAGATTGTAATTTTAACTTTATGATAGGTCATATTAATATAAACCAACGCCAATGGCCAACAAAAAAAAAATTAAAACCTTTAAGTTATTCCAAATACTCAATTTAAAATTCAATTGCATTTAATGAGGTCATTCGAACGAACGTGTGAGCCATAAAAGGGCACATGGAAGCGTGTCACTTAGTTAATTAACAAGTGGAAATTAACACGAGTGACACAGGACAACCCAAATTAAAGATGAGCCGTTATATCCATTACCAACATACCCCAGAATTTGGTGAAAGTAAAACATTGCTAGAATAAATTCACGACCAAAAACAAAGGTCCACAAACCAACCGCGGCACGACAAATGTTGTACTAAATGACAAATAAAAGCTGCAATAGTTTAAATTAAATTGGGACCCAAAAACTGAACGTAAACAAACATTGGACCCGAAATTTGAAACTTAGTTTTGAGGTACGGAAGTGAAACATTGAAAACACGCGGCGGGTATCGGAAACGTTCGTTAGTAATTTGTGTTTACAAGTATAACGAACGTAATGGCTAACAAAAACATAAACATTTTAACTGGAATAGTTCCATGCGAAAGTTGGCAGTTCGGTATCTGTCATAGATTTTATCGGTTACCTATTTGTGAGGTAAATTCAGATTGCTTTGACCGATTTTTTTGAAGTTTTTCAAAGTTCGATGAATTTGCATTTTAAAATAATGTAGTTGCTATATGTGTCATACTTAGAACTTAGTTATTCCTAGCTATTTAATAGCCATAGGTATTCCTAAATATAAAGTTTTTACGTCAGCAGATGGTTGCGGAAATTTTGATAATATTCTTGAAAGCCATTTTAGCCATGGAGTTGATAATTTTAGTGTCAATAATTTGATCTGTAATTGAGGTCATCTCAGTCTAAAACTTTATTGGGAAGTATGATATTTAATTATTTTAAAAATAAGCGTTAGAGATAATAATAATAAATTTTACAATTTTCAAGTAAGAGGGAACACTAATTATAACTTGAACGAATATAAAAGTGACACGTATATTTCTATACATATAATAAAATTATGAATTTGCCATGTCTGTACATTGAAGATATTTAAGAAAAACTAATACGATATTTATAATAGCAGTAGACATCATAAAACAACTACGGCATGGAAATCGGATGCGGTTTTCACAATTGTATAGCTGGAGGTCTAACTTTAAAACTGGTGCAAGTTTTATCATTGTAATTTATCCCAAAAGGCGTAAATATATGGGAGGTTTGTTAATTTCAAAGGAAATAGTTTGAAATTCTACACACAGGTTCCTTACATGACTTAAACTTGGGATTGAAAGTGTATGAGGGAAATGCCTCCGTTTTGAAGGAAATAGCATGGAAATATCAAATTCTACGCGGACGAAAACGCGGGCGTAAGCCGGTTCGACATAAAATTGTAACTATTTTACAATAAATGAATAACAAAAAAATACGAATTAGTTCAGGAATACAGGAACACATTGGATTGGTTACCATCTTGACATAAAGAGTTTCCTTAGTGCCTCTGAGAGCACGTTAAGCCGACGCCGCGCCGATCCACGGTATTGCCATCTGACGATAGTCAGAGTCCAGAGAGTCTGACAACTAGTCCAACACAGAGTATCGTACCGCCTCGTGCTGGGTTGTGGTGGACTGAGGGCCGCAAATCCACGTAAAATTAGACTAAAAGCGAACGATGATTAAGTACAGAATGATTAGATTTTCTGACGATACTGTCTTTATAATATTTAATGAATAAGCGCTATGTTAATTTGCAAAGCCTGCAAATAGCGGCGCTCATAGACGGGATCGATTCAAATCACACTGAGAGAATTCCAATTAAATTGCGTTTCAATGAAATCTAGAACGATTATAGAATCCAATGGTTGGCAAATTAAAACCGAGACTCCCTAGGATTTCTTGTTAAGTTTCCATGGAGGACGACACGATAAAAATCCATTAGGAGATCGGAGCAAGAGGCCTCTGTCAGCTTTAGTAAATGAATTTAAGTGACTGGAAGCGATACTTACCGGCAATATTTAATGTTATCTGCCATTTCAGCAATTCCTGATCAGATTTGAAATAGTTAACTGTCAGATATTTCTGCGAATTGCCATACTTTGACATTTTAAAAGATATTTAAGTTCAGAATAAGTTATTAGCAACCCATAACTGGACAAACTGGCTCCTATTAAACAAGAAACACCTAGAAAAAATCCAGTTTGTATAAAATATAAAGTGCAAAGTGTACCTATACCCTGTACCTAAATCAGAGGGCAAAAATCGAACTCCAAATTGAAATTCACAAATAATTATTTGTGAATTTGACATTTTGGAGCTCGATTATTATACGATTATACTACAGTATAGTTAAAGCATTGAATTTTAATTATTCTTCAGCTCAGACTTGTTCATAGTCGTTCATAAAACCCAGATTAATGACATCGTAGCCTGAAAAACCTTTTCCATTTTCACGACGGAAAAGTATCGCTTCCAGATACGTACGGATCAATATCCTGGGCTGGTGTAATGCGATTCCGGAGCAATCATATGCTTCATTTTGCATTCCTGCAAACACTTTTAGCGTGTTAAGCTCGGGCATAGGAGCCAAGCCCTTTGGCTACAAAGTCTAAATTCTAATAACTCGTACGATACGAGAAACTGTGTGTATCCATTATATACAGGCTTCGTATGTGACCTACCTGGAGAAATGTCCTAGTAAAGTTGTTAATGCGGAAGTTGTGTATTTATTGGTTTTTTTCCCGTGAGAATTACTGAACGGATTTGGAAGAAATGTTGCTATAATGAAGAGATTATAATATCCTATCTAAAAATAGGCTACTTTTAGAGTGCTAGTTAAAAGCGAGGCACCTCTTCATGTTACCGAAATACATATGAATTGGTATTTAGTTGAGAATTATGTACCATAAGTATTTATTTACAAAAAAAAGTACATATATACCTATACATATATAGTATATTAACATAAAGTGTACATATGTATTCGTATCAGTAATTCTAGTACCCAAAGTACAAGTTCTGCGGCGTTGTGTGTTTGTAGTGTGATATTCATTTATTTATTTTATTTTAAACCTAGTCTCCTACTAATAACAAGACTAAACTCCAATTTCACGGGTGTTAGATAAATGTTATTGCCAGGATAAGCTTATAAGTTATAACAAACAAATAGGTTATTCAATCATTAATAAGAATGTTTAGAAATGCTGACTCGCAGCGAGTCAGACAGGGAGGTAGGCAGTAGAATTGACAAGAGAGCCTTTGAGTTCGAACTATACGGTTGATGTTTTAAAGGTCTCTTATGTGTGCCTACAACTTAACTTCACTTGGGATGGAAAATAATCGTGAAGAAAATTCCACAATAATAATATGGAATATGTGAAGGAGATGGTTGACAGGCGGTTTTTCTAACGATTTCGTGTATGTTTCAGAACATTTTGGAATCATCAATTTTGATAGCTCTTTCTTGTTTAATTGATGATTTTCTTAACCTTCTATGCTCACCTTGCATTCGGTCACATTTCCATCCCTTTCAAACCCCATCACCTTACTTTATCTTACATTAATTTTCATTCCTTTTCTCTTGTATTCTTCATTTACCATACTTAGCACATTACAATTCTTTAGTTGACGATGCAAGTAGTACTAGGTCATCTGCATACATTAGACATTACACACATCGCTCATTCACTCTCTTAAATTTGTCAAGTATATTGAGTTTGTATGTGTGATGAATAAACAGCGTATAAAGTGCTCAAATGATCCAGTCAAATGTAGATTGATTAAAAATGCCAACGGAGACCTACTGTATAAAGACAACGACATTGTTACCGCTTGGCAGCAATATTATGACAAACTGCTCAATAACATACCGCCAACTATCCCACTCCCAAATGTGAAGCCTAATGTTGGTAACATAGCCCTCATTCAACCATTAGAAGTCAAGAAAGCGCTTCAAAAGATGTCAAATAACAAGTCGGTAGGACCTGATGGTATCCCAGTAGAAGCATGGAAATGTTTAGAAGATAAGGGAATTATTGTGCTCAGTAACTTTTTTAACTGCATTCTGATAGCCTCCAAAATGCCTGAGGCCTGGAGAGTGAGTACAATAGTCCCAATATTTTAAGGCAAAGGGAGCAAATATGAGTGCAACAATTATAGAGGCATTAAGCTGTTATGTCATACCATGAAGCTATTTGAGAGGATCATTGATGCCCGCTTAAGAGCGGAGTGCTCTCTATCGGACAAACATTACGGCTTTGTACCAGGCGCTTCCACAACAGATCCGTCTTTTGCTTTAAACATCATTTCGGAAGAATACCGTGCAAAAAACCGACCACTGTATGTCGCATTTTTGGATATGGAAAAGGCTTTTGATCGCGTCCCACGAAAAACCATCTGGTGGAGCTTACGTAAGAAAAACATCCCGGAAAAGTACATAGATTTAATTGCTGACATGTATAGAGATGCAAGATCGGTGGTCCGAACAGTATCAGGCATAACAAAACCTATTGCAGTAACAGAGGGCGTCCATCAAGGCTCAGTTCTCAGCCCATTTCTGTTTTGCCTTGTACTGGACGCACTTACTGAAGAAGCGCAGGCCTTGGCGCCTTGGACTTTTATTTACGCCGATGATGTGGCCGTATGTGCAGAGAGTAAGGAGTCGTTGCAGGACACGCTTCTCGCATGGAAGCAACAGTTATCTTCCGGTGGCCTGGTGCTGAGTATTGCAAAAACCCAGTATATGGTGTTCAATACCCAAGATGACAACAATCAACTAGTTATTGATGGTCAAGTGATTACCAAATGTGACCAATATAAATATCTTGGCAACATGGTACATACTTCTGGCAACCTTGAACACAATACACAGCATCGGGTGGCTGCTGCTTGGCTTAAGTGGCGTGAAGTGACCGGTGTTACATGTGACAAAAAAATGCCCGTAAAAATGAAGGGATTAGTCTATAAAAGCATAGTTAGACCTGTCCTTATGTACGGAAGTGAGACGTGGGCAAGCACACAAAAGCATGTCCATACCATCCATGTAGCTGAAATGAAGATGCTTAGGTGGATGTGTGGTGTCACCAGGCACGATAGAATCCGGAACGAGTACGTACGAGGTAGCCTTGGTGTACGTGACATCGCCGATAAGCCTCAGGAGAGTAGGCTGAGATGGTATGGACATGTTAAAAGAAGACCATCAGACCATATTGGCAATAGGGCTCTACAATTGTCAGTTCCCGGACAACGGTCCCGTGGTAGGCCGAAGACCAGATGGTCTCAGATAGTAGAACGAGACAAGTTGGCATGCAATGTTACTGATACAGATGTCGAGGATAGAGCGAAGTGGAGACAGAAAACGAGGTAGGCTGACCCCACCACCAGATGGGATTAATAATGGCCAGGAAGAGAGAGAATGTGTGATGAATATGAAATCACTTACCGTTGTGAAGTAGAGTGGCGTCCCTGGCCAGAGGAGACTCGGAGTCCGTGAACGTCGCGTCGGACGCGTTGTCGGACGCCGAGGTGGGTGTGGCGGGCGCAGTCGGCGAGCTGGACAGGCCACTGCGTGTGCGCCGCCGCCCGCTGCCGTTGCTCGAGCCGCTGCCGCTGCCCGAGCCGTACGGCTGCAGCCGGCCCAGGCCTACAAACAAACAAACACTTATTTAATAATACTCTCAGGATCTCGATGAGGGGCTATAGCACTAATAGTTTGTAGAAAGAGTAAAGAGCTGTCAGCGCGTTTAAATGAGGCTCATTAAGAACGTAACGTTGGTTTATATTTCGGTCAGCAATTTATTAAGTTCTGATTAAATAAAAACTGAAAATACTGTGCATTTAAATCATAAATTATAATAACTTATGACATACCACGTTATTTTTAAGCGACGAAAAATGAGGGTCTGAATTCGACCGTATGTATTTATATTTTTATAAGCTCTTTAAAAGCTTATGCCCCATTTACATTCAATTGCAATATATATATTTTTCAAAACTTTATTGCAAAAATAAAATAGCATATAATGCATTTAACCGTAAAAATATTTAGAACGTATGCAAATAGAACAATATATGGAAAAACAAAAATAAATGAAACATTATTTTAAATACTAATGAAGTAATAGTTTATTTTTTTATGTTTCGAATTTCAAACGGATAGTAACTTGTTCAGTTTTATGGTTCGACAAAATTTATTTTACTCTAAAAATATTTTCTATTGTGATGTCAAAGAAAATTAATCACATATTTTACATATCGGTGTTATTTAAAAGTATTTAATCTTATTTAGTAACTTTAAGTTTTTGATAATATATCAGCTAAAACTTTGAAAACAGAGAACTTTAACGGTCTGTTCACACCTCATCGAAAATGCATCGCTTATCGGTTGTTTACCGCTAAAACAAGAAATATTTGGTAATATAACCTTTAAAACACAATCCATAAAGCGTTAGTATATAGATCCGATCGAGATACACTCGACGCACCTTCCGTCAAATGTGAACCGATCCTATAGGTTTGTAAAAAGAAAATTAGCATTCATTTTACAACTTCCATTCTTTCATTCGTAAAGAACTATACAATACAGTTCAAAATGACTGAAAAATGTAAATAGAAAATCTATTCCAGGAACTCTGAAAATTTAACTGAAAAGTCAAATATATCCGTACTTAGGATTGCGATGCAATCCGTATCTTCGAATAAAAAGCTAGGTCTGGGATGAACCGCTACGTGCGAGTATTTCAGAGAGTCCCAGCGAATGCCAATGAATAAGGTATGCTGCTGACGAAAAAGAAATGTTTAATAGTAAATACTAACTTTCACACGTGGATTCTCCTGTCGGTAAAAAAATGCCTTTTTACTAAAGGTTTAATTGTGTGCTTTTCATCAAAAATCTGAATATGTTAGCGCATAAGTACAATTTGGCTCTCTACAGAGCTAGAGTCAATTCGTATCTCATAGGCCGGTAAGACACTATTAACCACACCATCACTTACCATTAGGTGAGATCAAACGCGTACCTATCCACCATAAAAACCAATTTTTTTAAATTAACGAAATACGAGAAACTCCAAGATTCTAGAACGCTTAATTGCGGACGGTTGCGGAAATGTTTTTTTTTTCAAAGACTAAGAGTTTTTCTAAATTAGTTTATAAGGTAAAGCTTATAAAAATCCATTTCCAATTCCAATTTCCAAAAAACTACGCGCATCACATTAAACCAGTTTCGAATATAAAATAAAAATGAGTAGGTAGGTACTCACCGTAGCAAATATACTAATGTATGATTATATTCCCGCTAAGTTCAGAATAAACGTAATACAATTTTGAAAATGTTTAGATTAATTCTTATTTGTTGGCTTTTTGACACCATTATAAAACACTGAGCACATTGGTCAATCACTTATTTATTAACAGTTATAATCAAAAAACTATAATCACCAATGCTATAAATAATTATTATAAATCACAAATAATCACAAACGTCCTTCGTTTAACTAAAATCGTGCAAAACTGGTGTAAAATCAAGGATATTCTAGACTTCAACATAAATTGCGTGGGCACAGGGCTTATATAAATAAAAGTGTATATTATGTCTGTTTCCTCTCCTCGTGATAAAGTCGTGATAAGTGGTGGCACAGGACGTCCGCGTGATAACATTTGACCGGTCATTTTAACAAACGAATATTGTTTTAAATGTGAAACAGTACTGTTTTAATCTAATTGAGTCACTTTGATACCAGAAATAGTTGCAATTTATTTCGTTTTCGGCGTTTAAGGACAAGTGCGGTGATTATTTTGACGACGGGCAATATTTAACTTACTAGATTAATTATCAAATTACTGTTAGTTACTGTTTAAACAAAATATTAGTAGTACCTAGTTGTACCTACTTAAGGAATATTTTTTAAGTTAAAAAAAAAGTTCATACCTACTCCATATTAGATTTATTTAATCAACGTATACAATTCTGAAATTAACTGTTACAAAACAGAATTAGATAATTCATTTGAAGTTATAATATAGATCTTATAATATTGTAAAACAGTTATTTTATGGTTCATACAAAAGTCTAAGAATGTGCTCCTTAAAACTTATTGTTACCTTTTAAAGGAGATAAGAAGAAAATAAATCAAACGATGACCGCAAATAATTCAAGTAAAAGTCAATTTATCCTTCTCAAAAAGTAAACTGATTGTACAAAGCAAATATTACCAACCGCATCGCTTTTAAGCGGCCAATTTTGAATTTTCCGCTAACTAATTCCCAAAAGATTCAACTTCCAAATTACAATAAAAATTCTATAGTGAACTCATAAATATACAATTGGCGGGTTGCTTACCCAGCGAAATCACGTTGACTGCCCCAATGTACACGATAAAAAAAATATAGCATACACCGCAAAATCCTTTTTCCGCACGTATTGTTACTGGTTCGTTACTAGAAGGAAGGAAAACTACGATTTGAATTCGACAAAGTCGCATAAACGAACTGACAAATCCTCTCCCTGGGGGGACCATTACAATTGTAGCAAAAAGAGACATTTATTATAGACACTGCATATGGCTCACCCCTTAGATTGTTGACGTAGCGTATTGATTTATGAAATGCAATTAGAGTTTTGCTTTTATGTACGGGATTTCCATATTTGAGTGATTGCTTGCTTAAGGAGTTTATACCTAAATAAAATTTAAAAATCATTGTTATTCTCTTTTATCAAATATTAGCTTCCGCCCGCGACTTCATCCACGTATTAAGATGATGAAAGTGGTTATTTATTCAGTTAGTTTTTCATTCTAGAAATATTTCACTGTTAATAGATTTAATACATGAAATATTTTGAGAATCAGCTCGTTCGATCCAAAGATTACGAAAGACGTTGTGGTTAGTGTTAATTTCTACAAAAAAATGTTTTAAGTTTTGTCCAACCGAAATTGAATGATCTCAATGTTGAATATGTTAGGAAAACGTGATTTTTTTCGTGAAAAAATTGCCTGTACAATTAAACACAGACCTTATTTAGAAACTGTGGTTTCACCTTGTAGATTTAACAAACATACGATTACGATTTAAGTCTATTATTGAATCGATGCCGTAATGGTGGCGATTGCTCTTATCGATAATGCACAGTAATGTCTGAACGAACGATCTAAAATGGTGTACTATAATTTAATGAGCAGAGTCCAATAAACTGATTTCAGTTCTCACAGTTAGTATCGCAGTTAGTACAATTTTAAGTCCACTTGACACACGCAATGACAATATTTCGCGATTTCACTGGTTTTTGTCATGATTTTACGAGTGAATGTTGAAAATATTGTCAATATTATTGTGTGTCTGCGACTAGTCTTATGACATCAGCGTCAATAGACTCAGATTTATTTTTTAATCCGATACAACATTCATCATAATAGACTAACCTCTTGTCAGAATAATTTCAGGGTATAACTTAACTTATGTATGTCAAATAATCAGAGCTACTCGAGAGTACTCTTCGAGGTATAGCTAAAATAGTTGTAGTAGTGGTTTTTTACTAAACCTTTTAAAAGTAGAACACCTCCGTAATTTTATTGCTGACTGCTTTACATGAAATATTTTCATCTTTTTTTTCATGATCCTTACAATCGCTGTCGCTGAATCTGGTGATTCATTTCATTTGTATAGAATTCCACACCCTTTTTCCCTTATGTAAATCAATATGAGTACCGAAAGACCCTACTTCAGATACAATATTCTAAACACGGTGGCCCGCGTTAAGGCAAACGTAGAAATTTGTCACATGAGCGATGGTTCGCCTACGTGTTTCGTCGTCTAAATCCCAAATATAATCCGTCGCAGCTCAAATAAAACACACCTTTATTACTTTAAAGAGAAAAGCTCAAATCCGGCGCGCTGTTCTTCGGGGATTTCATATTTCATACGAGAGCGGACGTGGATTATCGTGCGAATTTATATCTTAACGTTCTAATCAAAAAGTACGCTTTCTGTCGTCCCGGACCGCTACCTTCAGTGTTGTAGTTACGCGAAGTGAGACTGTATGATTTGATGCCAGCAAAAGTAAAGAAGGTTGACAAATAGGTCGGTCGTGCCGATGTTCAGTTTTATTAAAATTAAAATGTTCCATCGTGACATTAATAAAATGCGCTAAGGTTTAGATTCCCTTGCGCGACGCTTAAATATACAACGGGAATACGAGGGATAAGCTGAACATTTTTATTATCATGGTGCTAGTTTATTGCGTCTCGAGTTTGAGCATTAGAAGTAATCTTCAATGGGGTGTATTATAATTTACGTTTCTGCCGTCTACGTTTAAGAGCTGTGTCAAATCTAGCTTCACGATCGGAGAAATAAATGGGGATTTGAGAGGGATTCTTTATGGTGGGAAAGCTTTCGTAGGCGAAAATTTCTAAAAACAAAGCAAACGATAAATCTGTCCGTCGTCGGAGCAAAACAGCGGAGTCGAAGGGCTCGTCCACGGTCGTAACTCACTTCACGTACCATTTTACCGACAATTTATTTGGCATCAACTGAACTTGTCAATAGCCGACGTTTGTGTATCGGAGCAATAAATGATAGACATAAAAGAGTGGTGAAGACAACTGTGCCTTAGAAATTGTAGTCACGTAAAAGACGAGAGGCGCGGAGGCGCAATCTACGAGCAAAGAATTACATTTGTCCAAAACATGCCAAATCTCAAGTTATGCGGTGCATATGCGTACATGTTTATGTGTATTTTTTGACGTCGATGACATTTTTCAAGGATGTTATGTCTTTTTCGTCTTCATCGCTTTTACTCTTTCAAGTTATTCATTTATTACATAAGGTTATAAATAAAGTAGGTACAGTAGATTGAATCGAAACATGGAAATTGTGAGGTGTGTCGATTCAAATATCAATGATATACATCGAAATCTGAATCAAATAGTTGGAACCATTCCATTTCGATTATCAAAACCACTAAACAGTCAGCCTGTGTTTAGATATATAACATCGCATACATACATAACAAAAACAAATTACGAACCTCTTTTGAAGTTGGTTAATAAACTCAGGTTTGGAATAACAATATATATTTTCGCTGCTCAAATTGATGCAAAACTCTATACGAAACCTAAAAACAGCTTGTCTAATAAATTTTGAGGCTAGAATACATTTGAATGGTTTTTATTGTGCCAACATATGATTCATGTAAAGAAACACAACAACGTTTTATTTTTGTTATTTTGTGAATGAAATTGAGTTCGGGTTTCTTTTATACACTTTAATGTAGGTTTTATTTATGAGTGAGTGCTGATTTTGAACAAGTAGGTATTTATTTTTATCTTACTTGTCCGAAATAAAATTTACAGCTTGCCTATTGTTCCTCACCTGGCTTATTAATTTATTGCCATCACAGGTTTTATGAAACAATTTCAACGTCTGATTTCACGGCAAGTACTTAATTGAGTTGAATACTCAGTTAATACAATCAATAAAAAATTGAACGAAAGTTAGGAAATGGAAAGCTAGAAGATCTGACAGCATTATCGATTATAATTAAAATGTCAATAAAGAGAAGTAGACCGATGACAGCAAACACAAAGTCAATCCCAAAGGCACAATCGTGCAGAAACACGCGATGATTGAGAATGATCCGAAACTTAAATCCGAAAATCCCAACACCGAGTGTTTGTTTTTGATTTTTGTCTAACGAGACAATGGGGAAATGATGAGCACTGTGCCGTACTTCACCTTTTGGGAATTCACCCCATACCCACCCGATAACATAGGTATTAAACTTTGAACTTTATGTTTTAGTCATAGAGCTCGGTTTCATTTGAAGTGATTAGGGAGATAGATCGTTTGTCCATTGCCCTGGCCGCATATGGCGTCGAACGGGCCACGCAGCCCGCACTGACGGCTTGCCACTCGAGGGACCAGGATTGGCTGCCGCACTCCATGGGACATTCACAACGTCGTTGGATAGCGCACTTGTCAAGATTTAAAAATCTGCTCGTTTTTTCTGCGTAGCCGCTACTATAAATTTTGTCTGACAAAGTTTCTAGGTCTCGTAACCGAAAGTGTTATTGGTGTTTTTCCCGTCAGGAAATTCTCTTTACTGCCTAAATGGTCTAGTGGTTAGCGAATGCTCCTCTTCACAGAGTTCTCAGATTCGATTTCCGGATCGGGCGAAGTGTTATTTGTGGACTTTCCTTTAGGAAATTTACAATAGCACGACGGAGTTTGAGTTGTGCCCAGTAGATGGCAATAGGCTCACCTCTTATCCCATGGGACCTAAACATAACAGGTGAAATGTGGGTGTTGTACACCTCTGCCTCACCCTTCTGAGTTATATAGGCTTGATGTCGTGCTATATTTATGAAACTCTCAATCGTTGCACAGATTCTGGCATTACTATTGTGCACGGTAGATGGTGATGAAATCGAGAAAGATGATTTATTGACATGTTAAGAAACAATTTTAATTTTAATTTGTTGTTTTTAATATAAGTTGACATTTTATTATTATCACATGATATTGTTATTTTATCATTTGAAATGTCACTCTATTATTTTGGCATTTATTCTATTTAATTGTTGTGTGTTTCTATGTATAATAAGTATGTATTTACAAAAGAAAAGTATATGTATTAGTATCAGTTATTCTAGTACCCATAGTACAAGCTCTGCTTAGTTTGGGACTAGATGGCGTTGTGTGTGAGTTGTGGAATATTTATTTATTTATTTATTATTTAATTTTATCTTTTTACTTTATTACGTTAAATTTGTATTACGCATTTTTTTTATCAGATTTTAATTATCAGAGTATGCGAAATCCATATTACTAATATCCACCTGTATCCACCCAACTGTAATGACCTGTAATATCAATACTAATAAATTATTTATATTATTATGAGTTTTATCACTGAAAACAATGAAAATTATTTTTTTTAAACATAACTACTTAAAACGTCTTAAGTATAAACCAATTGCATTGGAAACTAACCTAATTTTATTTCTATTAAAGCTTCTTATCGAAAAACATTTTATTTTTTTTCTAATCTTGGGCACAGTATAGGTTAAGTTGAGGCCTATAAGTGAATTTTTTTAATAATATCTGAAATACAGCTACACTGAACGAATTAAACAACGAAATACTCCGCAAGCAATTAGCGCCTAAAATCAATGGATTAGTGAATTAACGTTCACTAAATTAGTGGAGTAGTCAATGCTAATCAAACATCAATATGTTACATTCGTAGAGCCGCTAATGAAATGAAATGAAATGAAATGAAATATTTATTTGCCAAGAATATGGTACATTAAGATGGTACAATAGTATAGACTCTAGCATATTCAGCCATTAAATAGCATGCAAATATAATGGTAATAATAAAAGTAACAAACTGTAATCTTCTGTAACTGTAATTACTTATATCTATAACACAACAAAATAAACATGGACAAATACAATTAATAAAATGAAAATAAAAAAAAAATTAATAACCAACCATAACCAATATAAACCATAAAATAAAATGAATCTTAAAGATCATTTCTAAATTTGTAAGATCGACAGGCATTTTTCTTTACAAACTCATCGAGCGAATAATAACATTGTTCAATAAGCCATTTCCTGAGCTCATTACAGAATTTTAGATAGGGAAGGTCAATAAGACTTTTTGGAATCGAGTTATAAATTAGTGGAGCCATATAAAGGCAACTCCGTCGTATTATCTCAAGCCGTGGAACAGGCATTTTTAGAGGCATCTGATTGACCTGCCGCTTGTTTGTATTGTCATTTTTTTCAAATAATTCTGGATTACACCTTACCAATTTGGCTATTTCGTATATGTAGATGGCAGGCACAGTAAGTATTTTCTGAGTTCTAAAAATTGGTTTACATGATTCATGCCACTTCATTCCAAATATGGCACGTAAACATTTCTTTTGAGCAACAAATATTCTCATAATTTCTGATGAGTTGCCCCAAACAATTATTCCATATCTAATAATGGAACAGACATACGCGTGATAGACCATTAATGCCGTTGGCTTTGTTGTTACTTGTCGCACTTTTGTGAGCGCAAAAACGAATCTGTTTATTTTTAAACTTAACTTGTTGATGTGTTCTTTCCAAGTAAAGTGTTCATCTATTGTAATTCCTAAGAATGATGCACTATGTATTTGTTCTACTTGATCATTTTCAAAATTAATATTTAAATTTATTGCCCTGCTTTTGTGTGTTTTAAAAATAATTATTTTTGTTTTTGCTATATTTAATTTTAATTTGTTATTGGTTAACCATTTATCTATGTCTCTTAATACATTATTTATAGTTGTTTCATATGTAGCTTCATTATTAGATTCAATTATTACGGTAGTGTCATCGGCGAAAAGGATAGATTTATGAGTAATGGCTAGAGGTAGATCATTTATGTATAAAAGAAACAATAAAGGACCCAGAATACTTCCCTGTGGCACTCCGTAGCGATTTATTCGCGGTTTAGAATCATAATTTTCCAAAGAATTTGTATTTTTATTAAATTTACTGACTCTTGTAATTTGCTGCCTATCAGTTAAATAAGATTGGAACCAGTGTAAGGCTGAACCTCTAATTCCTGATTTCTCTAATTTATGTAAAAGAATGGGATGATGAACATGATCAAATGCCTTACTTAAATCAAGCAATAGTGCACAAGTCGGAATCTTTTTATTAATATTTTGTATGATTGAGGTTACCAAATTAAATGTGGCCAAAGAAGTTGATCTATATTTTCTAAACCCGTACTGTTCCTTCGCTAATATCTGGTATTTATTAAGGAAACTTAACATTCTTTTGTACATGATTCTCTCAAAAACTTTGGAAATTATTGGAGTCAAAGCAATTGGTCGATAATTATTTTTTTCAGATTTGGGACCTTTTTTATGTAATGGTTTGATAATTGACAGCTTTAATTTATCTGGAAAACAACCTTGCTCTAACGATAAGTTTATTATATATGCCATAGGTTTAGCTATATACGGTGAAATTAATTTTAATAGTTCTGTACTGATTTCATCATATCCCGTAGATTTTGTATTTTTAAGTGTCTTTATTATATTAAATATTTCTATTGCATTTGTAGGTTCTAAAAATATACTACTATCACAGCTTTTGATGTTAGAACTACTTTTATATGCATTGTCGGTAGAAGGTAAGCTATTTTGTATATTGTCTATGAAGAAATTATTGAATATATTAGCAATATCTGACGCAGATGTAACCGTTATATCATTATCCATTACACTTTCAATGTACTCTCTTTGTTGCTCGTTGCCTATATTACGCTTAACTATATCCCATGACGCTTTTCCCTTATTACTTGAGTGAGCGATATATTTTGAATTATTCGAAGATTGAAACTTTTGAATACATTTTTTTAGTCCCTTTGAATATGTTTTAAATTTATCTTTGTTCTCTTTTGTTTTGTTGTTATAATATTTATACCTTAGTACTCGTTTTGTATTGCAACTTTTTTTAAGTCCATTCGTGAGCCATTTTAATTTATTTGTTGTATAATTATTCTTAACTATAATCAGTGGGAAGCATAATTTATAAAATAAGGTTAATATATCATGAAAAGCGTCAAAAGCAGAGTTTGTTTGTGTTATGTCATATATATCTGAAAATGATAATTTACTAATACAATCTACAAATTTATTTATGTTAGCCTTACTCATATCATTTTTGCTCATAAAATAATAACCAGATGTTTTCCTTTTCATAAATTCAAAGCTTACTACTTGTGCTGTGTTGTGATCGGATAAATAAGCATTATAATTTCTACCAGATATATTTGAAATGTTACTAATTATGTTGTCGATGCATGTGTTCATTCTGGTAGCCTCTTCAATGTGCCAACGCATGCCGTAATTAGAAATGAGTTCTTTGAAATTTAAACAATTTTTGTCGTTACTGAGGAGATTAAGATTAAAATCACCGGCTATTATAATTTGACTTTGTTTGTGTTTTAGCTTTTGTAGAACTTTATTTAGATTTTCGAAAAATATATTTATATTTGATGAGGGAGTTCTATAGACGCATAATATTATTACCTGTATTTCTTTTATTTCTATACCACAAATTTCAAAATGTTTTTCTAAGCAAAATTCTTTTATTTCCTTTAGTTCAATACATTTAACATTATTTTTACACATAATACAAGTACCACCCCTTTTTTGGTAAGGCCGTGAGTAGATAGCCCCTAGATAAAAGTTATTTAATCTCAGGTATTTTTCTTCGCCTTTGACTATAAAATGTTCGCTAAGGCAAACCACATCAATACATAGACCTGTTTCATGCATTTCATTGATGGTGAATTCTAAATCTTCAATTTTGTTCAAGATTCCTGCAATATTTTGGTGTAGGACTGAAAAAATTCCCTTGTTACACATCTCATTAGTTACGAAAAAAATATTCTTGGTGCATATCCGAGTTTGATGTCTTAATGTGAACTTTATTTGACTTTGGGAAATAAAATGGAATAGTGCCTTTACGTGGTTGGATAACATTGTAAACATTTGAATTAACCGAACAGATTACATCATTTGGTTTTATTTTATGTTGGTCCGTACTGGCCCTATTTATACTATTATCTATAATTTTACTACAGTTTGGCTCCATTTCAGTCTTTGGCATGCTTTTAACAGTACTTATGGCATGATGTTGACGAGTTGTAGAGTTAGAATTATACATATTACGTAACGGCCGATTTTTCTGTCGGTTATTTAATACTAGATATTTCCTGCTATACTGCACTAAATTAATATTATGTATTATTTGACTTATAATATCATGATAGCCCGTAGCATCGATGAAACGACAGTGCTTGTAATTCTGTGTAAGTAATTTTAAATTATAATTTAACTTTCGCTCATTTAGACATGCATTGTATTGAATATTAACAAAAAACAAATTACAGTTTTTTAATAATTTCATTGCTGCGGCAATTTCTGTTGAGAATTTTAAAGGATTTTTATCATTACTGCCTGTTATAATAATAACGCTATCATCTTTTGTAAGATCTTTGGATAGATTATAGCAGTATGATAAGACTTCTTCTGTTGGTGCTTCAGGCTTTATTATTCCTGTTATAGTGTAGTCATTAACAATCAAATTACTTTTATTCTTAAGAAGTCCTTGAACCACGCCTTTCCCCTGGTCATCCGATAAAACGATTATATTTCCTTTTCCTGACCTTTCTTTGTAATTTTCACGAGGGAGAGATACCGTTGGAGCAGCAGGAACTTTAGCTGCAGATTTGGTTAATCCGCTTGAAGTGCTGGTAGTTTTAGTCTTAGTTTTCATTGAATCTTTTGGATACAGGAGTTCAGCTTGTCTATGCCCAGAGCTTTCGTTTGAGGGAGTTTCCTCTATGATTTCGCCGCTGTAAGTGGACTTAGGGGTCTGGAATTCAGTATCCAAATCGAGTTGTCGAGGAGAAAAAATTTGCCTGATCTTAGACGATCTCAATGTATTGCAAGACTTAGTGCTTGGTTTTGTTGTGCTTAAAATGTACATGTTTTTAAACATTTCAGATTTTTGTTTTTCTTCTTCTAACTTTTGCTGAAGTGACAAATTCTTTATATTAAGTAGTTCGATTTCTTTGTGTGCGGTCATTATCTGCTGTTCTAAGTCATTTACTGTTTTCTTTATTTGTACCAATTCATCAGTTGGAATATATGTTGACAAGTCCATCACACTTTTGATGCTAAGGTTTGATGAAGATGATGCCAAACTGTCTATGGATTCATTAGATAAAAAATTTAGAGAACGTCTCAAACGGTCTTTTCTTATAGTAACATTACTGTTGTCGAAATCCATATTTGAAAAGTATTTAATTTATTGTACAGTTTTTAATTTATTTTTTATTCATAAATTTGATAAAAAATATATTTCAATCGCATAAAATCGCTCAAAAGATTTTATTCTTAGCAGGATTTGAACTATTGACCAAAAATCAGAAAAGGAACTTCCAAAAACATAATCTCATACCAAGGTTCGAACCGCTGTTCATAGATCCGATTTGTAGTATTGAACCTCCAGACCACATGTGCTTAATAACTGAATGTCGAAATTAACTTTCTTAACATTACTCTCAAAAAATAAGTTTGTCTTGTTTCTTATTGGTCAGTTTGATGGTAAACAAAGCGTCATACAAGCTGTTATTCAAACTTGAAAGTCAACGGACCTTTTATCACTTTTAACAATTCACATTAAAATTAGTAGTTTTTTAACTCTTATGACACTGTAATTTACTGACACGATTATTTTTTCGGTAAGTTTGTAATGTTTTGTTGTTTCTACACACAATTTGATAGATATGTACTCCACTTTGCCGTTCGATATTAAATCACTTGTTTATTGTTTTCCACTGCACGGGACGATACACAAACGATAGATGTTACGAATTAGATAATATTTAACTGATAATTCACAAAATCAAACGTTAAAACTAAAATGTACTATTTTAAGAGTAAATTTATTACGGAGCTGATATGTACACAGCGACTAGCGTCATTACTTACATTGAATACTCAAATACGTCCCAATTGGGACGTCTTGTGTTTAGTTTGCGTGTGGCTAATTAGACGAACCTTGTTTACCTTCGTAATGATCTGACATCAAAGAGGCATCAAGCCTTTACATCAATGGGAATTGGGTGCTGGGGCACGGAAAATCAAATTACAAATGAGTCAAAAATATTTTTTGAATGAAAAATACGCTGTTTTTATTATATTACATAATATCACAGCAAAAGGGTATACGGAACCTTTTTGTATGTTATGATTAGGTCCTTTGTGATGGAGCGACAGTTCTCAAACTTTTTTAAAAACGGAACCCTAAATACTGGTGAAGAGCCCAGTATTCAGTGCTGCCAGGGGTGGGTATCCAACAAAAGGCTCGGGACGGTGGCAGGGGTAGAGGATCGTTACTTGCAGATACTAAAGAGGAACTTCTTTGGGAATCGCTGTGATAGAGGATAAGTCAATGATCGTATTTACGTGCTATTACTAAGATTATGTTTTACTAATAAATAACAAGCGACCATAGCAAACATAAAAGTTTGTTATAAATCATTCTATCTATTAAAAGAACCGCATCAAAATCCGTTGCGTAGTTTTAAATCTAAGCAAACATAGACAGACAGACAAAGGGTAGCGACTTTGTTTTATACTATGAATGTATATGTGTTACGATTGGTAGTGAAATGCTGCTTAAGATTTTTTTTTCTTTAATACATAATATGTTACGGTAAATGTGATAAATTGAAAAATGTTTAATACGACATGATTTGCTAATTGTGATTATAATATTGATTTTTTTTTTTGGCAAGTATTTCGATTCTGCCACTCGCCGACTTTCGTCCTGAGTCTGTTTAATTATTTCCAGACCGGTCTTAATAGTTCGTGGCCAGTAGGTAAGGCTCTCGGAATTCGGGCAAAAGGTTTGGGAAAGACGCTTTCTGCATGCCACAATACAATCATGTTAAATCTGGCTTGGGAAATCGAGTTGGAATTGAGTGTTAAGCATCGTGTGAAGGTTTTCTGCTAATAAATAACCATCATCACAAAAAAACCATTATAATGTGTATTTTTAAAGTCTAAAAGTGTTTACTTCTAGTGCTTTTAATGTTTAAAACCTTGAAGAATCTTGAAGGTCGAATATAAAGTAACTAGTATAATAATTATAATATTTTACTTATGAAGCGTAAATACACGTTTAGAATTATTTTTACTGTCATTCAGTAAATATTAGGATGTTTTTACACCAACCGATCGAAGGCATAATGGATTTGTAGACATTGATCGATAGTTGTTTTTGTCAAAACTGTGTCTCAATCAAAGTTGACTATTCTGTCTACGGTCGATCGATCGTTGAAATAATACCCTTACTTACCTATAATATTGCTTATTAACATGTTTAGAATCGTTTAGATGCAACACAAATAAAAATTCAATACTATATGTATTGAATTTTAATATACAATATACAAAGTTGTAGCTATAAATATTACGATTAGATGCAATAAATATAGAAAAAGTATTGATACGTATTGCCCGGAGTGTCTGTGTTACTAAAGTAATGAACTATTGTCTATTCTATCTATACTCTATATCTACCTCTCTATCTATTTTTCTGAAACTACTTAGGTATACGATGTTAGACTTTAACTTATAGAAAGGAATCAAATTTCTGAGTTTGTTTCAATAATTTTAGTAATGCAATCATTTACGATGCAAGTTCTTTTTGTTAGGTTATTTTGAACATTTGCAATAATAGAACTGGGACCGGTGACGGCAATTAAATCGGTAACCGGCCCGGCACAGGCAGTAGAGTACCTCTTTTATAATTATTTGGCTCTCTTGTGGGATAACGCGGCCGTAACATTACATTTGCATCGGTAGGCACTCGATTTATATTCTTTTAATATGCGCATATCATCGTGAAATATATTTCATTGCCTTTTTGTGAAACCATTTGCGTTTCCATTCTTCCGATTACTCACTTGGGAGTCATTCAAAGTTGTATTACTGGATCCGTCTGTTCGTTTGAAACCGTACGTATCGCGAACTCAAACTTAGTGATTTATTTACGTTGGCGAGGTATTGATCGACTGTATGAAGGTACAGTTTAGGGAGAAAGGAGGTCAAGTGGAGAGATACACTCCATGTCATTTTGTTTGTTTTACACGAGCAAATAATCTGGGAACGCTGAGATTTGATTGAGTTGTATTCTCGAAAGGATATATACGATATACGATATCTATGTCTACAGAGAAGGTTCTCGGTATTTAGTGATGGAATTGAGTTTGTGTTGAGTGTTCGTTACACAATAGGGCTGAGAGATTAAATAAAACATGTGTTTTTAGGCCGACAACACTTGTAAACAGCTGTAGCACAACTGAAAATAGGACAGCGGCGCTTTTAAGCTAGACAATGTTACGTAGTTGTAATAATTACCAATGAAAACTAATCGTTATTAACTACGTATGTATTCATTGGCTTTTATCATGTTATTTTGTCTGAATTTTTGTCAATCACCCAAGAAAAATGAGTCATTAACATAATCTTAATTCTAATTAGCGTAATAATCGAAAAATAAGGGCTGTAAGGCATCTCTGCCTAATCTAATTGTTAGAACCGGCATAATATTATTTAGTGTACAATTTATTACGATATTAAGGCATCAATTTGAGCGTGTTGAACCATGAACAGTATAACACATTACACGTTTAATTTATTGCCTAAAATATACGTAGCTCGTTGCAATTCTGAATTTAACCAGACTTTAACATTTAATTGACAAAATCTATTGGGACATTTTGAGATAAAATTATCTTAAATTGGTTAATCTCGCTCGATAAAGGTAGATTGGAAATAAATTGATAAACGCAGCTAATTGCGTAATGTAACATTCAGGACAACAAATCCAAAGAACCGAAGAAAAACCAGAGCAATTAAGTCCAATCTTTTTTGTTCCTAAAAGACGGCAACTGACAATGAGGAAGTCCAATAAATAATTCAAATTAACGGAGAAACTATCGAACAACACCGGAGGTACATAATTGATGCAATTGTTAGGTCAAATCGGGTCAATTAATCATCCGATGCGGACTAAAGCATTATCATTTAAAAGCCGACCAGAATATATACAGCTAGGGCTGCCAGATGGCCGAGATTTTCGGCTTATCCTAGAATTTTGCATCTAGTCTCTTCTCCTGTAAATAGACTTGTTTGTCCCGAAATCTTAGCTTGCTAGCTTCAACCAGCACTGAATCCCAGGATCTTCAAATCCAGTCTGACTCTGCCTTCAGCGAATAACACGCTACACCCCCGCCAGATTTGTCCTGCAAATGTGAAAACTAAGTCTGGCAACCCTAATACAGCTAACGTTTGGTTTGCAACAATTTACCTAACAATGTTATGTAACTGCAACGTTTTCAGTGCCGTGGTGAATCTAGTGCGGTTCAACTAAATATTGTATGCGTTATTTACTAAGCGGAGAATAAAACATGCATCGAGTAAATAATGGTTTAAGCTCTGCTTCTGTGATGCTTGATCTATCAACTGTGTGGGTGTAGAACAGAACTATGCGTATAATATAGGTAGGTTTATATAGAGTGTCATTAAATCAAATATGTCTGTTAGAGAGTTATTATACAAATCGATCGACCGTCGGCCGTCGATAACTGTTTGAGCGAAAAAAACACCAAACTACGAGTATTCCGTCGATCGATTTCGGTCAAATAACGTCCTAAAGAATTGATCACTATGATTGACGGTACCGAATGATATCATAATTATGCTTTTATTTGGGTTGTAGATAGTTACTGGTTAAGTAAATGTAGTTTCAATTATTCTTAAATCAAAATGAAATTTTCTTTCCATTAAAAAAATATTTTATTTACATTATTTAAGATAATTTTCCTATATGTGGCATAGCCGTGGGACACTTCAATATAAATATAATAATAAGGTTATACCTATATAATAATCATGAAGTTAGGTTTTTACACCTACATCGCTGATAGGTCATCAATCATAATAATATATAATGTAGGTACTTAGAAACATGAAATATTATCGGGTACTTAACTAAACAATATGTTATACTTATCATGCATTCATTGGCGAGGGGTAAAAACCATAACATAAATAAAATTATTAATGTCTTCTCCAACACGAAGAAAAAACAACTTACTGATAATGATGTTACCAATAGAAAGGGAAAAATGTGTAATGGATAATCTTAATATACACGTTTATATGGTAAGTAAGTGATTTAACGGCTCGCCACATCCGCCTCAGGACCCATAAAAAGTGATAAGTAGGGGGCACCATAAACTATGAATTTATCCCATGAGACACTGCTTCTTATGTCACTTTATAGTTGATACACCCTGAGGGCAAGTTGGCTTAGAACACCCAATAAACTACATCCATAATCGGATTTTATTTAATAATATGCCATATTTAATCAATTTAATCTTAACTATATCACTAAAAACTTCAATACAAAGATACATCAAATATCTTATGTCAAAATAAGTTGCCATGAAAAATATTCTTTATTTAATTAGCATTAAAGTCTCTTATCGCAAATCATTACAATTCTTTTTTTATTTTGGATGTAGTGTAGTGTAGTTTAGTGGCTAGTAGCATAGTAAAATAGATAAGTAGGCCAACTCCCGGCGTTTAGGAGCGCACGATACCTAAACTTGCTCGAGGCGTAGGGTTGTCACTTGGCAGATTGATATTTTAAATTACCTGTACAGAAATAATTTTTTTAATTATAAAAAAAACGTTTTTTTTACAAAACAAAGCATTTATTTATGTCAAGTCAAAGTCAAATAATTTATTTTCATGGGCCCTAAAAGGTGCTTGAACACGTCAAAACAAACATCAACGTTCAAATAAATAAAATTAAAATAAAACTTAAGCTAATTAAATTATAATATGAATTGCAACAAAATGATTTGAATCACCGGAGCTGAGATTGATTTCAATTCAACTTTGAGGTTTGAATTAAAATCAATCCAAGTACCAGCTCCGATGGGTATTGCATCATGAGAAGAGCTGGTGAGAAACTCATGATCACCATCTTTTCAAATAATTCATACAATTTTGTTTGTTTATTGACAATAATTGTTATGTGTAAGTTATACCAACCAAAATACAATGACTAGAAATGGTTATGGAGAGAATAATACTATGAAATTAAATTATTTGTCAAATAGACCAATATTATATTAATAAAATTGAAATAGTGTCGTTTGAAAAACCATAAACTTCACAATAATATCTTTTGACTCGCGAAGACATTTTGCAGTGCAGCGCGTAAACGTACCTAATTTTTTAAACAAACACCGACCGCTCACAGTAATGACACGGCCCGCACTACCGCTGACCGAGTCCAGGCCGAGCGGCGTAGTGTGCGTGCGTACGTACATGAACACGGGGCGTGGCAAGCGCTACGCGTACATACAAACGGCGCGATGTACCTTTGTTCGAAGATAACTTACTTATTTGTACTGTGCTAGTAGTGTAGCTACTAAACGCGTCCAAAGCGACTTGTCACTTTTGACATTTCAATACAATTATGACGTAAATATCAACATAGAAATATTAAAAGACAAATCATTTCTATGTCAATAACTACGTCATAGTCCAATCTAAATGTCAAGGGTGGATCGTAATACAAACTGTATACATAGAAGAGATTCTTTTGTCTTTCTATATGCGAAGTAGCTAAACGCTACACAAATCATCAATTTGAAGACAGAAGGGATTAAATAAAATATTATGAAGAGACTTTCAGACAGGAGTATATGAAAAACCATTTTTTGTTTGTATGTCTGTATGTCTGTCCGGCAAAAAGTAGTGTGAAATTGTATCACAGGTGTTGCTCTTTAGTAACCACTATGAAAACTGCGTCAAGATCGGACGTAGTATGTAAGTGCCCTAACGGAAACGGTAAAAATACAATGGCGATCCAAATCGAAAGTAGATAATTTTTAAAGCCTTTCTGGATTAGCATGGTGATAAGTCAAATGTTCATAATTCAGCAATGCGTGCAAGATTTGTAAGCGAATACGGACTCATTGGAACGCCTCGTCCATCCAAGACAAAATTATGACATTATCCATATGAAATTGCACGGTTTGCTCGCCGCTTGCCACATTGTGTTGTAGGTTTGATCCTTATACAGCATACATCCATCCATCTTGATACATTGTCGCTTCATAGATAAGAATCCGAAAAAAAAAATAATATCTATTCGTGTGGGCGTACTGTTAAATTAACTCATTTTTTCATTCCTACATTTAGATCAAATAGGTAGTTCTATTTCGGTCAAATACATACGTTTCGATGGATAGAAATATGACGTGCGTACGTTAATAAATTAAAACGGCTAAACGTATTTTATTGTAGACTTCTAAACCAATATCATTATAATCTTACTATTAATAATATATATGCGAAAAAAATATGCCTGGCCTTTCGGCACCCTTTCACAGAAAACTACAGGATATATTTTGATAAAATTTGGTAGACATGGTAAGCTTTTAGCCTTTAATACCTAATAAGTCACTTCTACCGTACCACGCCAGTAGAGCCACGGTCGGAAACTAGTGCCTGCTAGTACTTTTATATTTTCCCCGAAAATTAAATAGTATTAAAATAGATGTTGACTGACAGAAACAGTAAAAAAAACAATGCTCTAAATCCAAACGCGACGAAATACTCATAAATATTAACGTAGAGAGTGCAGCTCTAAAAGCGCACTAAAAAACCTTTGTCGTGTCAAACAATAAACCGAAATATCCGACTGACTAGAGGACATTCGAATGCTGTAAACTTTATCTTAATGTCTCTATAGAGTTAAAAATAACGTCCATATGTTCGTTGTTCTGCCACAACAGCGCGTTGTTTGCCGTCCCACTTTGTCATACTCGGCTATTGATGGCTTGTTCGCTGGTTTTTTTAGGGTACCGTGCCTTCGATAAAAAAATCCTTTAAGGCTTACGTTATAGTTGATTTTTTACGTCAAATTACAAAGTGGAAATATTGGGCCAATTATCATATTATATACACGATTGTATTTTAGTGGTATTAGTAACTTAAGGGTTTGTTCAGGATCAGTAATAGAATAAATTCCACCAGTTCTTGCGAACTACGAACAAAAAAATCTCTTGTTCAATTTGTTCAGAAAACGTGTTTTTTTCTTATTTTTTTTTGTTAGAACTAGTCAAATGTATTCTTTCTTCAGTTACCGCTGGCCAAAGAGATACATGAAAGTCTGAAAAATTACATAAGTGACATACAATGGAGACGGGGCCAGTGGCGAAAGAATCAATACAATTAAAATATAAATTGATTACTAGCGATTACGAACCCGTTACGCCAATATCACCGATCGTATTAAACTGAATGCTAAAATGGTTTTATACAATTTCAGTTTTCTCTCTGGTTTAAAGTTTAACGGTACAAAAAGATCGAACACCGAGTTCAGTACTAAACTTAGTTCAATACATTCGGTAAAATTGGCCCCTAGAGTACGAGATCAACGCACAATGGGCTTGTGTTTTTTGTCGCATAGTACGATAATACAGTCGTTTGAAACATTATCAAAAGCCACTCGGACAAAATTATAATCTGTAAAGAGTTTATTGACTGTATTGAGACTGTATTGAGTTTTTAATAACTCCTTTCATTTACCGTGCATGTTTCTTATTGCTTCAATTGTGTTGTATTATTATATATATATACTATAATTATTTTGTGTAATGTTTGAATGGCTTTTAAGTAGAATAAAATAATTTTTAACAAAAAAAAAAACCGACTTCAAAAAGTAGGTAAACTAAAAAGCATAAAATAAATTTACTTCGCACAAATAATACGTTTTTTCATTTAGTTAAATAGAAATTATTAAATAATTATTTTATCGTAAGTAGTAAGTAGTCAAGTAAATCGGATAATTAAGAACTAATATTCTGTCAGAAAATAGTTGTTAGAAAGATTTATACTTATTATCTAGTTATTGGTTACTTGGCACCGACTTCAGAATTATAAAATAATTATTTAATAATTTCTATTTAACTAAATGAAAAAACGTATTATTTGTGCGAAGTAAATTTATTTTATGCTTTTTAGTTTACCTACTTTTTGAAGTCGGTTTTTTTTTTGTTAAAAATTATTTTATTTTACGATTTTAAGTGATGGGTAGACCGAGCAAGAATGTTTCTCGAATGAGGAGACGACGGTTACTTGAGACGGAAAACTTATTAATAATAATCCCCGTACTCCTAACCGTTGAGGAGTTGTACCTTCCAGCATCAGCTCTGCAACTTAAAATGCAAATATCCAAGTAGTTTTAGGTAATATACGAAACACAATATAGAAGCTTGATTGACCCATGATTTCTCTAGGATCCCATCATTAAATCATGACCTCATATTATGAATATACATAAGTAATATTCAACGTCTCGCCTCATCTTTGTATAACTTGAAACGGCCTCAAGGAGCCTATATTTAAAGAATTATCCTCGTACTCCTAACCGTTGAGGAGTTGTACCTTCCAGCATCAGCTCAGCAACATAAAATGCTGGCTACTAGATGCAAATATCCAAGTAGCTTTAGATAATATACAAAAAACAATATAGAAGCCTTTTAAATTTGAGGGTTGCCCTCGATTTCTCTAGGATCCCATCATCAGAACGTGACTGGAAAAAAATGGGACCACATGACAAGTATATCCTATCAAACAAAAAAATAATTTCTCAAATCGGTCCAGGCGTCTTCGAGTAATCGGTGAACAAACATAAAAAAAAAAAAAAAAAAAAAAACAACCGAATTGAGAACCTCCTCCTTTTTTTGAAGTCGGTTAAAAATGAACATATTCAGACGTTTTACTAAGTAGCAATTTTATCAAAATAGGGAGGACTCGAATTAAAAAGATATACTTTTATCTTCAAAATTCTACAAATGGATCAGTACACATTATTTCATACACTTATTCGGAAGTCATTATACATTTGTAAGAGACTAGTGCCTGAATTAGGTATATAAACACCTGTGTTACAGGTCACTAGGCCCCCATACAGTTGGATAACTTAAATAATACATAAGAAGATATTTGTGCACGTTGTTAATATGTTTTAACATAACATATAACATAATGTTAAAATTTAATATTGTTTAGAGAATAAATCGATTAAATTAGTTTAAATAATATATAGTTATATTATTAAAATTGTGAAAATACGGGTGTTACTCACGTAATGTTGGTCTATTTAGTCGACCGCGGTTTCGCCTATATGTCTAGGCATTATCAAGAGAGTGCGATACGTCGCGCCTATGAGATATTAATAATGTTACAAACTCACGTCAGTTTTAATAAAAATATATAGTTATCTTTTACTTAGCACGTAAATTAAGTAAATTAGATAGGATACAAGATTGTCCATGTTATGTGTGTGTGTTGGTGTGTGTGTGTGTGTGTGTGTGTGTGTGTGTGTGTGTGTGTGTGTGTGTGTGTGTGTGTGTGTGTGAGTGTGTGAGAGAGTGTGTGTGTGTGTCTGCGCGCGTGTACAGGTTTGAAATTTGTGTTTGTGAATGTTAATAATAATAATCAATGATAATGCGTAGTGCAATTAAAAATAACACCTATTAGCAGTACACTGAGATCAAAAACAGTGCAAGCATCGCTGTATTCATAAAAAAATGTTTTTTCTCATACAGAGTTACTTTTAGAATTTAATTTCGAAACGACAACGACCAACGCTCAAAAGGATTTTATTATTCTTAATTAGATAACGATAGCAAAACAATGCTACGAGTATGATGCAATCGTATTTAATTACACTTTTGAACTTGGGTAGCGTTGGCACGCCAACTTCTAAAGCCAATGAGATTCTTAATTTTCTACTAAATTGAATTTTATTTTCGCTTTCAAACAAAATTTAAGGTTAATTTTACTTTGAAATACCTATTTAAAATAATTGACGTAGCTTAGTTAGTAATTCTCGAAAGTGAAAAATATTCCGTTTTATACTATTTTGTTTCTTTTTCTACACATTTATTTGAAAAACTGCTAAAAATTTTACGAACAACAATAAAAAAGTGCGCACAAAATCAACGTTCAACTCATTTATTGATATTTTATCAAATAATGTTGGCACGAGTATCAAGCTTTTAAAACGTTTTCCGGTCAAATATTCAAATAATTGAATCGTTCTCCGGCAAATGGGTGATACAAGAAAATGTTTTTATTTTTTTTAATGGTTGATAGGCATGCGTTTTACCACTATCTCACCTGATGGTAAGTGATAATGCGGTCTACAGTGGAGCATGCTTACCTATGAGATACCTGTTAACTCTAGTAGAGGTCAAAAAGAGTCTTTATACAGGGTGGATGCGACACAGCAACATTTATTAAACCACAGCCAGTGTTCATTATAAACGGTCATCTTTCTTACACGAAAATAGTTATTAGTGAAACAAAAGAGTTAAATACATATTTTCGCATCCACCCTGTACATCGGTGGAATCCAGGAAAATTGTTATGACTCGCAATTGTTTGTATGAGTACCCAATAATGTGAATAGCTTACGGAGCAACGGGCAACCCGAGCAAGGCCTTGTGAATGAGGTACTCCAACTGTAGGTATTTAAAGTATCCCACAATGTTAGTTAAATTTAGTGTAGCTACTGGATACAATATTAATCCTAACTAATATTATAAAGGCGAAAGTTTGTAAGTATGGATGTATGGATGTATGGATGTTTGTTACTCTTTCACGCCAAAACTACCGGGTCGATTTCGATGAAATTTTGCACACATGTAGCTTATAGTCTGTATTAACATATAGGCTACTTTTAATTGACATACCACGCGGGCGGAGCCGCGGGCGGAAGCTAGTACAATATATTTATCGGACTGTCGAAGCAAATATTTGGATTTTCTTTGTTTTGGTGACTGTATAATAAATATCAATACCCTTTTCGGTCTACTTAATTTGTATAAGCTTAAAATGACAACCTTCGCCCATTGTTTTTTCTTATACAACAACATTGCTCGTTATTTCTAGTGTAATTATGCTATGAAATCACGCTTATATTAACCAGAACGGTATAGCAGAGGTGTTTTTGTGAGGTGTTTTGACCATACTTCACCAGTTATCTATAGGTTTTTGTACAGAATCTTTGCTGCAACTAGGACTTTCTTGACAGAAGAATCTAAGACCAACCTAAGAAAATAATAAAGTTTACATTTAAATTCATATAAGTTGGTACTATTATAGGTCGTAATAAAAGGTATTGTTCCACAGCAAAAGGCATGCAGCCTCTGAAAATAGACGTATCTACCTGCATTATAAATTGAGCGACTCGCAAGGCAAAGCTGACACAATATCAGATCTAAATTGAGGATATATTTGGTACATGATACAACATTTTCGAACAAAAGACGGGCTACGCTGCTCCTAAATAGGAAACCTTGAACAAACAAAATAACATTGTAGGTACAGCCGCTGGTCAAAGGCTAGCAAAGCTCTATGTGACTTAACAACGACGGCCCCTAGAAAATATTTTTCAATACTAAAGGCATTTTATCATAAGTGAGTGTCCAACTAGATTATCTCGAATGCTTAGGACTTTATAGGACGAAGCAGTCAATTGTCGATCATATATCATCATTGTTAGAGCTCAAATCTCTTTGAAAACATCAAACACGTATCCTTAGCATGTTCTAGTAACATATTTTGTAATACTTTGGGGACTGAAGACGTAATTTGTCAGAGGTTTACTTACAGATTTTCGAAGAAAATAAATTTATTTTTATTTCTACTTGTGTTTGTAATACTTCAAAGATCTATTGGAAGATAAAGATAATGACTAAAAACAAATTACTTATGGAATCAAAATAGTCGTTTGTTTCGGTTTTATTTTCTTATTTTTTATTGTTTTGAGTCACATAGCTTGGGGTCTTCATACAATTTTATTCCGTTGCAATTTTTGACTGAATAGTTTCGCTGCTTTTGTTCGGCAAAATATAACAACGATTGAAATTTAATTCACAATGGCCTCATTAGACATAATAAAAGATAGCAAAAATATCTAGCTGGTATACATACATATATATACAATAAAATCAGATCAAAGAATCAAAGATTTGTAAAATATTTTCTCCATAACATAGAATGACTCTTAAGAGAACTATAACTTAATAATTTGTAAAGATTTGACGTACCATGGGTGTTATCTAGTTATCTTTAAAACATTTTTTTTTCAGATTTAATAAATCGCTACAATAATCTAAGTTTAAGCCACGAATCTTTTCGTACCATAACTCTTGTAATAGTAAGACATAAAGACGCACTTACCCAATTGACAGTACGTATTAGATCGCTTGCCCGCGGGACACAGTAAGGAGACAGGGTTCCAACTTTTTCCATCTAAAACTTACTCTATAAATCGTCACGGGCCATCGAGCGGGGAGTATCAAAAACTAACCCCACCACGCCTTTCGATAATTTATTGCAGATTTGCATTAGCACTGACTAAATGACTCGACGAATTCAAAGTTTTTTGGTTACGGTTCACAGGACATGAGATTTATCAGATACCTATTGGATATATACTACTAATCTCATAGAATACCGGTTCTAACTGATTTTTTTATTCGAGTACGATAGCTTATTTATTGAGGAAGGCTGTGTGTTGCAGAACACTACACTATTACTGGAGCGCAGCATTAACTTCTTCTTCTTCTTCTTTCGTGTCGATGGCTGCAGTCATATTCTATGAGCCCAGTGCGTGGCCACGCGGATAGGACTTTCATCGGCTTTCAGTTCAGCATTAACGATTAACACGGATAATACTAGGAGAAGCGTCTAAAATTAATATTTATTCACACAGGTAATCACAATATCAGACTCCCTGTTAAAATCCTGAATAACACTTTCTAGGTTCGGATATCAAACTCCAGGCCGAAGATTTACTCCAGATGCTGAAGTTAACCTTCGGTCTGCTAACTGTCCTCAGCCTGGAGTCTAGATTGTGCCTGGTAGACGGCCATAGGCTCATATCGCATTACCTCTATAAGGTAAATTGAAATGTGGGTATTATTCAGCTCTGCCACACCCTCCAGAGTATTACTCGCGCAATGTCATGTTCCAGCTAAATTTTCTACTGAACCATTTCTTTGGACCCAGTTTTCCAATACCTTTCAATAGTGTCTTTATTTATCGAAGTCGTTAACGCATTTTTAATGACTTCTTTGGCCGTAGGCCTCGCTGCGACGCCGTCACCGCAAACCACAAATGTAATTCGATAGTCGATTACACGTCTGTACGGTTATTGATCGATATCACTTGTCCGATACAACTCGATTTAAAAATAATGGTAATACGAATGTATTTAAAAAAATATTATGATTATATCATGCATAATGTGAAATCTTGCCTGTATTATCTAGAAAGTTGTGGCAGAAGTTTCTTCAATAATGGCTCTTTCAATTCATGGGTCAGGCAAAAATGATATTTCGGGTCTTTTCATCAGGGAATTTCCAATAGTGGCTTGTAACCGGTATTATAAAAAGAAACCATAACATAGCAGGTGAAGTGAGGGTTTTGTACACCTCAGCCAAATCCTTCTAATATATGCGTGATGTTATGTTATTTTATGTTATGTATTATTATCGAAAAGGATAATTTTGGAGACAAATTTCAGAATACGTAAAATTTTAATTGTATTGACACATTTACTTCAGCCATACAAAACCAAGGAAGGTACAGAGGAAAATATATATTTTATTTGTTTTTATACAGAATGTGCCACTAGCGAAAGATGTTGTCTTATTATGAGTTCTTTATTCTTTATTATATAAACAAATAAAGAAAATTAAATGAAACGGAAACATTAATGAGATGACTTCACAAAATAGATACATATGTTACATACAACCGTTGTGGTTTTTGTTAATGTATGTCTATATGAAAAAAAATGTTTGAAAAAGAAAAAGGTGTAATGCGGTTTTACTCTCTACCACTATACTGTGTCCAAGATAAGCAAATAATTACATGTTTTTCTAATAAAAGCTTTAATTCAGATTGAATAAAGATTATGCCGTAGACATAATATTTTCTTTATTTTGGACGAAGTATAGGGTGATATTATTTGGATCATTTAATTTTATATAATGACATGCTCAAATACACACATTCAGACACTCAAGTACATCCAGACTCAGAAATAAAATTGGCAGATCATTGATTCATCAGCGATGAAAAATAGCCTTAGTTACGTGTCTTGTAGCCAGCTGCCTCTAATCGATTTTCGATATGAAAATTAGCCGGAACAATCAGACAGATTGATAGACATACATAAAAAAAATTAAGAACTGGTTTTTACGCATGGGTGTCGTGGTAATAGTCGGCACAGTAGCATTACGATAAGCTAATAAAACACAGTTACTGTAACACTTTACAAACAGACATTTTAATGTTATTTATTTGTTTGAATTTATCAGCTTATTATAGGTATACGTTGTTACTTATGTTGTGTGTCGCAGCCCTACAATTTCTGTTTCATCACGTTACTTAACACTTGTTGGATAAGTATTCAAGTTTCCCTTTGATTAAAGACGAGAAGGTTCCTTGATTAAACCGTCTGATTGAACGAAGTGACTGCCATCCTCACTATACAAGTGCTTGCTTTGACTTCGGCCTCTTGGAAATTTGAAAACTTTGCTGATGTCTTCAAAGATTGTTTGCATATTGTTACTGAAATGCTTTGATGATATTCCTAATTATGTGTTGTAGACTCGCGAATTCTTTATCAGAATTTTTTAATAGAGTGACGTAAATATGTATTTATGTTGGTTTATTTATGTTTTATTTTGTTATTTCTACAATATTACATTATGATGGGGCATTTACGGTGTTTTTAATACAATACAGTGTGTGTGGTGAAAAGTGAGTATTTTTCACCTGTAGACAGGGACCTGTTATACGAGTATGTTAAGAAAAACAAAAATATTTTAAGAAAGCTAGTGATTCCTAAAATTACTTTCTAAAGCATAGTCTTAAACAAAACCTTTAACCCCATAATGAAGGAAATCGTTTAAACCCTATATTATAGCCAAGATTTATTTTCCAAAATTGGTCATCTAAGATAAAGTTACTACATATAATTTCAGAAGCAAGTAGTAGCTAAGTACGGCCGTACGTAGCTAGGCGGGCAAGCCGGGCACGTAGGGGTGCGCGCCAGCACTTATGAGAACCATAACACATAAATACAATTTCGGTCCGTATCATATCCATATTTCTTGCCTCACTGATTAGATATGAAGAATAATATTTTGTCGGGGTAAAATAATATCCTGATTTATTCTTAGGGCCAAGATAACGGCGCCAAGGATGTGCCCGTAATGGTCGGCACGGACTCGAAATTGTCCGAAATGGCCCGAAACGGGACTAAAGTGGCCCCCACCAAGCGCGTATTTTTACATATTATTTTCAGGGGAAGCATTAAATTACGCGGGATTTTTGTGGGGAGTTATGAAAGACCATATTTTGCGAAGGTGTGTGGAATGAAAACGACTCCTGCCTTCGAGAGGCGAGAGGAAAAATATAATTACATGTTTTATGTGGTTCTATTTTTTATTAGGGTAGGCTTTTGTACATAAGTTCCAGTCTTAAATCAATGTTTAATGTGCTATTTTTCAGGGTAGGTGTCAAGTTCAGATTAAGCTTAAAAAACGCATTTCTAAAATGTGTTGGTGTTTTTTGGGCTTAATATTATCATACATGGATTTTTTTCGACTTGTATTCTAAGTGCATTTGTGGGTTTGGTAAAAGCTGTGCGGAAGGGTGCTAAGCAGTACCTTCACTATCAGATCATCTCCGCAGATCCTGCGAGTATAACTGAAATTAAAAAATAAATCGAACATTAGAAAATCTGTGCGTAAGGTGACGTTTGCTGGTTCATTTTGTATAATGTAATACTAATAATCTGATAGGGTAATCTTTCGATCGTTGATCGATTCTATAGAAATATTGATTAGTGTAAAAGATTAATCGACGGCGATCGATAGTTTTAACTTCACAAAAACAGTCAAACGACGTCGAACCTTTTATATTCTGCCATGAATCAGCGATCGATCTACTGGTATAATAGCACCCTTAAGGTGTGATTACATCTTTATCGCCGATGCATGGATCGACGCGAACCAGTGCGCTACGCATGCGTGGTGCGCTCTTTAACTGACAAAAAAGCATCTATCGACGGTCGATCGATGTAGATGTAATAACACCCTAATGGGGACCTTTTTACACCTATTTAAATAAAATTTGTTCTCATAGAACAAACTTTATTTATTAAAATATTATTATATTAAATAAAATTTGTTCTCATAGAACAAATTTTATTTAAATAGGTGTTAAAACACGCTATTCATTCAATTTTTCTTAAAAAAAATGAAAATATGAAATTGGAGTTTTCCGTTATGGACAAACGGATATAAAACGATTTTGAAACAATGGTTTTAAATGGTATGGTTGCCCTCAAGAAGTTATTTAGTATTTTTATTACCCTGTATGTATAATAAAAGAAAAGAAAAAGTGAGAACATGTTGGCATCGCTATGGCCTCAATGCCTGAACTAGGCAACGGGGCCATCAGTTAAGAGGTTGACTGAGATATGACGGAAGCAAAATGAATGCTTTACTATTCATAAAGAAAATATACGTCATGATTATAAAGTTAAAAAAAATACAAACTAATCAAAGAACATCTTTAAAGCGTGACGTATGTAGTGAATTAGCTTGTAATCCACCCGATTGTATGTACTAACTACAGGCCATGAACATAAACATCGAGTCGCTTCATCTGAAGACCACGCTGTCATACCTCTTTGTGCTTGGATTGCAATTTCAGGGCTTGATCTTACCATGAAACCAGCGTTCGTATTTCATTCAAATATCGACCGTATCCTTATGAGGATAAGGCAGCACTAAATTTGCAAAACCGGCAGTTTCCTTTACAGAATCGCACCACGTAACACACCCTAAGCTCGTTCACAAGCGCTGTACTGACATCAATACTTAATATGACAATGATGAAGAGGAAAGATTTCATTTTTGATTGTTTGTTACGATTTAACTCAAAAATTATTCGACCGATATTTATTTTTTTTCAAAGTTGGTAAGCTACATCTTCACCGAGTATTCTTCATGGTACCACGCGGATGAAGCCGCGCAGGGAGGCAAGAAATATAATAAATAAAAAAACTGGGCTAACCATCGAGCATAGACAACTTTATCCATTATTCCATTACCAGCATTATTCTTCAGGGCCGTGAGCTGTGAGGTCATACTCCCTATTACGTATTCACGGTACCGTGACCAGCGACGACTCGTTTTATATGTAATAAACAATTGATGAGTGAATCACAAACGTGACGGGAATCACGATTTTGTAATCGAGGATCAGACACAAATAGATAAAAGAAGTCCAACCTTTTTTTAGGATATGGAATATATGCTGACATCTAATAATGTTAGGATATACGATTCAATTGTGAAAAGGTTCCATAAAGTAGTTTGGTTGTTAGGATGTTATAACAGCAGTCAATCAATCGCCGACCGATGGAAGAATAGCAGAAGAATCAATGTCGTTCGGTCGTTATGAAGTAAAACTATATCGATGTCGACTAATATATTATACCAATCGATCAATGGCATCGATTGACGATCGATCGATTTTTTTGATAACGCCCTAAGGGAAGAAGCTTTGTTACAACAAATCATCCTTCTATAGAGTGTTATTACAAGCAACACAGTATACTGCGTTATCATATTGTAGTACTGAAGTTAGTCAGTAGTATTCTATATTATGTTTATAAACTACCAGTTTAAGTTTTGGCGTTAGAGCGTGATTGGGTTACAAACATTCAAATATCTTAACAAACTTTTGCACAGTTTATAATATTAGGGTGTTTTCACACCAACGAATGAACGTCGATCGATTGGTGTAATTTATTTCAGATTAACATCCAGAGCTTGTTAATAAAAATATCTTATGATCTATGTTAGTAATTATTTTCATTTTAATATAATATGTAATTATTTCCATTTTTATTTAACATTAAATAATATTATTTTGTCGTCAACATGAATGCTGTAATATCACCCTAAGTAAAATTCACTATGCGTCAAACGGAAAGATAGAGTCTAATGGATAAAAAATAATTGCCTTGAAACAGAATGGGACTCAGACTATACCTAATTCGAGGTAAAATCCAATTTTATATTTCAACTAAATATTATTATCCTTTCAGCTACCAAAAAAACGTCACTCAATTTAAAAAAACGCAACCTGAGACAGAATGTCCACACGTCTTCATACATGGCATTCAAAATCAGTACCTCGAAGCCCTGCTCGAAACAAAACGTGAGAATAGTACCTTTGAAATCGGCTTTCTACAATTCAATGCATCAGAAAGGGAGAGAGATACCAAAAACTAGAACGCAGAAAAGGATGGATTGTATGCGGACAGTCCGACGCGAGTTGAATTTTATATTATGCAATGCGAATGCAAGTCGTGGATATAATTTCAGACTTAGTTGACGCGACCAGTTTTTTATTTTGGTAAAAGGTTTCAAATGGGCATAATTTGGAAAGAGATCAAATACCGAACTTTAGATTAGTCTTAGTAATTGGAACAATAAATTTACGCCGATACGATTCCGAGAATTTTGTAACAGGAAGAGTTATATCGTAGATTAATTTCCGAAAATTTGAGTATCATCTTTCAAAGTTAAATCTTTTGATGTCAAAATCCCAATTAAACTGTATCATTACATTGGTTAGACTTCAGGACAATAACAAACCGAGGCCAGGAACGAATACAGACCAGCAATAATTAAGTTAGTGAAGATTCGAGCAAACTTGTTAAAATTCTAAGTGAATTGTTTTTACGCCAGAGCGTAATCTAACTAAGAAATTCCTAGAATTTTAGCATCATATTTCTAGAGGTGAGGTAAGCTCGCGTTGAAATTTTATTATTATGGAGCAGGTTAGCCTAGCTTGTTTTTTTAAGTACCTTGAGGATATTTTTAACATGAAGATTTTATTATAATATATTTTGAGTCAACACTTGCAAGGGTTAGTAGAGTATTGCCACGTTTAATGTTGATCAAACTTTATATAAAGTTAACTTTTTCGCTCTTTTTGGTTCCTGTAAAGTTGTGTGTATAGAATAAAGAGATTTGCGATAGGTCTTTTACGAGGTATTTGATTTGAGCTGAAGTGATTAGCAAGAATACCTATGAATTCGAATAAACAAGAATTTGGATGAGATGTGAGGTACGCAGTAAATTCTGTTGCCATTAACGTAATATATTTTATCCATTAATTTTGGTTAGCAAGCAACAATAAAAAACAATTTCTCTTTAACCTAATCAGTCAATAGTATTAGAGTCTTTAATGTGTATGAAACGCCAACTCATAGGCAACTCCTTTATCATTCGAATGAGCAGTCTGCGTTACCTAAATCTAGGAGGAGTGATTGTGTCATCAATATAAATAGCAATATATAGCCGTTTATATTCATCGAGTACATTTTGTATGAGAACAATGGCATTACACATGCGTGACAACTCATCACTTCATTACATACCATTTTGTTTGCTAACTCTATTTCTCGTGAATCTAATAAGTAGGTATTTTGAACAAGCATGAGATCATTACCTACTTACTTCTTGTATCTCCACTACAGAAAACACATTTAGAACTGTTTAGAATTTCGTTCCGCTTACTAGTGATCTGAATATAATGAATGAAATGTTACCGAGGTTTACATTTCAGGATTTTTTTATTTTTTATTCTACTAAGTAGGCAAACAACCATACGGCCCGCCTGATGGTAAGCAGTTGCCAATGGACACTTGCAACACCAAAGGCATCACTACCTGATTGATGAACACAGAATAGAATATTTTTAGATCATTATCACCTACTGATTGTAAAATCCTTAGCTTAAGTTGTTTTATTTTTTGTCTAATTTTTTGTTTCATTTACAGTTGTTTATTTTTAATTCTTTATACTTTTAATTATAATATAACGCTGGTGGTTCACAATATGTTTTAGCTTATAAGTGCGCATGTGGTGTTTACCTATAAGAGTTTGTTACACTTTTGTATGATGTAAAATTTAAAACAATCCTGTGTAATTTTAGTGTAAACAAATGTTGGTAAACCAAAATAAATAAATAAAATAAAATAAATAAATCACTCGTGCGTTTCTTTCTCGACTCATTCAAAACCAATTTGCTTTTTTTTAAAGAACCTCATTAGGATATCTTTTATTTTTTTTATTTTTTTGATGTAAACTGATTTTCTATTTGTCACCATCGGAGATTATGTATACAATGGAAACTGGTATAAAATTATATATTTACAAGTTAAGCAATGTCTAAATGTACATTGACACTATATTGCATTAGATGAAATAATGGGATCCTAATGAATGATTTTATTCAAACATGCTGGTTAAGAATGTGTTTACACCAATCGATCAGCAGATCAGAAGCTATCTCTTTGGCTGATCAACTGTCAATCGAAAACGGCGGGTGTATAGCAACTGCCGATCGACGCTTACTAATCCATTCTACGGCCAATGAAATGGACTCAATCCACAATCGATCGATCGGTGTAATGGCACCCTAAGTCGTATCATCGTGTGTTGCTAAAACAGAAGCAGTATTATACTCACTTATATAACTATAGCTGCAATCATTCCCATGCTGTTCCGACTCACCTGTGAAAAAAAGAAACGCAAAATTAGATCGTTATCAATTAAGAGCTTTGACATTTTGGAATCCAAACATATCCTATTATCCTACTAACATTATAAATGCGAAAGTTTATGAAGGTTTATTAAGGTTTAGGTAAGTAACTCATTCACGCAAAAACTACCAAGACGATTTTGATGAAATTTTGCGCACACGTAACTTAAGACCTGGATTAACATTTAGGTTTATTTTTAACAACGTTGCACGCGGAAACAGCTGTGGCCGAAGCTAGTAATGACAAACAGGAAAATAAATAATAACAAAGAACCGACACAAATACAGTGGATTACAAATAAGAAAATCATTGCCCACATCATGATGTCAATAAGTCTACGACTACTTTTCGACACCTTACTTAATTATTCTATCAATATTATAAATGTGAAAGAAAGGGTATAGTAAAGTTGCTTACTTTTTTTAACACGCTTATATTAGCTTCACCTGTATGTATGTATGTAACCGACTCCTTTGGACTCGATTTTGAACCACTTTAAACGGAAAGATTTCATAAAAATTTTGCACACCTCTCGAAGATCGATGACAATGCAATAAACCTAACTAAAAAGTAGAAAAAAAAATAGTTTAAAAAAACTAAAAAACACGCCTTTAAAGTACTTCTAACTTAAAAGTGAAAAGTTTATAGTTAGAAGTACTTTAAAAGCGTGTTTTTTAGTTTTTTTTAACCTATTATTTTACATATTAACGTCTGAATTGATTTTGATTGAAGGCTCACATGTAGCTTATAGTATTGTCTATATTAACAAATAAGCATATAAGAAAGGCTTTATCGACTTACGGGACGTAATAAGCGGGTGGAAGTTAGTAAACTTTATATCAAGAAAATAGAAATACTCTGTATATATATATTTAGTCATTTTTATAAAAAAATAACTTTAGTTCGTAACACCATATCAAAACGAAACTTGTTATTTTTTTTTTTCATACAAAATAATACAGTATATTTAACCCTGTTTAGCGACGGTCTTTAGTAATTACAGTCGAAATTAACTCCTATCATACCGTAATAAAGTTGTAAATAACAGAGTTTATCGTCCGAAAAGTAACTTTTAGGTACATTGCATTGCCACGGTACATTAGATATGAACTTGGAACTCCTTAAACATCTTAATGACGTCTTCCGTTGAGTTTGTTTGAGATAATGATATATTTTGAGCCGTAGGTAAGCTTTTGTGAATATTCAGAAGCTAAAATACTATTATATAACATCTAATACAAAAATTCTTCTTCATAATTTTTTATTAAATAAGACATACTATGACATTAAGGGATACTTAGAGGATAAGGACATGTTAATTTAATTCTGTATATATGTATAATAATTGCTGTAATTTAATTTTGTTAATGTTTAACTTGTACTATTTGTTATTTATAATTTGAATTTATGTAAATATTTGCACGCCATTATTTGGCAGAATATGAGGACCACATTATAACACCAATTTATGTACCATATTTTAGCAAAAAAATACGTGTGCAAATAGACCGATTTTTATGATTTTATTGTGTATATTTAGTAGACCTGAGAATAGATAGTAAGCTACATTTTATCGACGTACTACGTGGGCAGAGTCGTGGACGTTAGTACACTAATAGATATTGAGTGACTTTCCACTAGATCGTACTGTGATGGCATCAGGCCGGAAAATTTGCAGTTTTTTTATCTCAAACCGTGTCTTGTCTTGTGTTGGTCACCGTGTAATGAAATAACGCGCAATAATTTTTCGTACAATTATGCCCTCAACGGCAAAATTCGCCGACCTGTTCTGTCGCTGTGCCGTGTAGTGGCAAATTACAAGACATTTTTTTATAGTTGATCCTCACATATAAATGATTGTCACGTTTTATTATTAAAATAATCTAGCTTGCCTTTCACCAGCACTGAAACTAGGTGACCTTTTTTTAGTTAAGCCTCTAAGATTACAAAGACTAAACTAGATTACAGGCTAAATTTCTAGACTGGTAGGTACACTCAATTTTAGGCAGACATTTTAATGTTGAAAATTAGTTCTATATTGTTATCATGGTACTTTAGGGTGGTATTACATCAATCGATCGATCGTGCAAAGCGAATCAAAATGGTGTCCTATCTTTTCTCATAATTTATTTTTGCATAATTTAACTTAGTTTACTTCCATTTAGCATAATATTAGTTACGTATAATATTAATTTGGCATTTTTTTTGCATAAATACCCTTGAAGCACCATAACCAATTTTTACACCGATACCAAATGATACCAAAGTAATCCTATGATATTTATTAGGCGAAAACTATTATGCCTCTATTATAACTTTTATGCTAAAAAAACCATTATGCGTATTTTTCCGCATAAGTGAATCTAGTATGCAAAAACAAAAAATGCGATAAATATTATTCGAAAAAGAGTGATCCCAATCAATACTGTCAACTTATTTATTATACCAACCGATTGTTGCATCGATCGTCGATCGCTTTCGCTGTAATAACTGAAAAGCCTAACGAACTAAATATCACTAGGCTTTTAAGTTTCAAAGATTTTGTCAATATCACGCTCGTTTACAAAAAAAACTTGTTAACTTGTTGTTAAACTTTTATAAATAATGTCGAATTTCTCCATAAACATTTACATTTTGAAAATATTCATGGCTAAACTCATAGGCTTATTGAATGTAGAAAAAAAAAATCGGTACACATGTCATGAAGCCTCTAAAAAAAATTTTCCATCAAAGCTATCAGTTTACAAAAAAAAAAGGTATAATACGAGACTTTTACCACAAAATCGGTCGTCTTTTTTAGTCGTAATGACGTAACTCTATATTTTATGGCTCGCTAGGAATTTCATTTTGGGCCTTTATATTTTTGACCACGCTGTCCCCATGGGGGGAAAACGGGGGGTGCGAGGGTGGAGTGTTCTTTATCGTGGCCATTGTGGCCTCTCTCACGTACGCATATTAGGAAAGGTCCCTTTAAAAGTCGTAAAGAGGTCGACTAAAGTCGGCACTTCTATGATGTGTCTTTGAGCTTCTTTTTTATGCTTTCCGATTGACATTATGATTAAAATTGTGTAGGGTGAATGCGAAATCGTTGACCGCTTTTTGTATTTTAATAAATGTACAAGTACCTAGTTATAATTATTATACCTATTCATTAATTGTAGAAAATTATTCATTTCACGTTTAACTGTTATTAAAATATTAAGGAGGTTATAACTGCTACGAGTATAAGTCAATTATTTAGTCAATATTGTAGAAAAATCAATGCACAATATAAATAAATAACGAACGAACTTAAATGTTTTGAGGTCCACATTAATACGGTGTGTTATGTCTTTGTGATTGCCCGCCTGACTAGGTTAAAGCTGCATCCATCCACAAACTTTACCAACATGATAAGGTGCTAAAACAATCGATCCATCGATTCATGATGGAGTGGTACACGACGTCGATCAATAGTTTACAGTATACACAATTATCAAACGACGTCAATTACTCAATTGTACTAAGAATCGACAAACGGTTGTTTGGTGTTATTACACCCTTTGGCTGGTTTGCTCGCCCGTACAGACCGTCTGTACGTGTCTCCCGGACAGCTGTGTAACCAGCCTAATATGCAACGACGGGATGCAAACATACGGGAACATTGTAGTTCAAGAGGTTCGTGGGACAACACTGGCGCAGCGCTCAATACCGGGTTAGTTTTTTTTTTCATTTATTTTATCTGTAGACACATCATCACGATTTGCCCTTTTGAAAGGATCCAGCTAACATTTAAAAGTTTACGAACTTAAGAATTTCAACATAACTCACTCAATTAATGATATTTTCTAATAATATTACGTGAATATACTGGTTAATATTTCAATCTTAATAAAATATTGCTTAGCACGAGAAAGCCGACGCCGCGCCGGTGTTACCAGCGTTATTCGAACTAATTCCTGAAAATACTTTATTATCTAATATTAAATTAAATTTCTTCCTTTATTATAATGATCATAAACGATTTATACCGAGAAGGTTAAAGAATAATAGGTTGTTACCACCGGTTTTAATTCTTTTAGACTAACTCATAAAATAAATTAATAATATCGACATTATTTATTTTATTTGGGTCCAACTTAACGTAACTTTTCGGGCCGGTTACTTGTTCAAATTATGTAAAGTCTCAGCATATCAACGTACAATTTTGTTATTATTATGAAAAAGGTATATTAGTACCTTGGAATTTACATGGGTCTTGACTGCGTCGACTCCAAAGTCTATCATTGGAACTATTCGACAGATGTCTTCTCCATCCATCTGAAGATAAGTGAAATTTGACGAAATTTTAGTGAGTCGTGTTGGCGTTTTAACTATCGAGGACATGTAGTAGTAATACTTGGTCGGAAGCGAAGGATGGGGGCGGGAACGCTTCCGACTTCAGCCGTCGAGTTTTCCTAATGACGCGAATATTTCCCGCTTGACGTTTAATTAACTATCAAAAGAGGGTAGCTGAATAGGCTACGCTAATGCGACGAATCCAGATTGACTTAGGCAATGCGTTAGTTGATAGGCATTTAATTGTGACTAATGAGTTTGGAACCGTTTTTTAGAAACCAAAAAGTCTCGTTCGAAATGCGATTTCAATTCACAGTTTTTTTTTTTCATGGAAATTATATTGGCAGCGTAAGGGGTTAAATTCTATTACGACACAGTTCAGTTGCTATTAAAAGTTCATTAAGCCAATTTTTTATTGAATAAAGAAATTTCAAGTCTGAATACTTGATTTTTCGGATTAAATTCACAAAATTCTTACGTCGCGTCTTAGATATTTGTATTTTCATTTTTATAAAATAATGAAATCCAATATATATATAACCTGTTTATTTCAGGTATAAGTGGTTGCGTTGCGACAAAATTATAAAGATGTTGAGCCTGGAAGGTCAAGTCCCTCATTAGTAAGCGAAGCTTTAGGTATACCTATATACTAATGATGAGACAAATAGTCTAAATAATAACTTGCGTTAATGAGGGACTTTCCTAAGTATACACTTATCTTTAGAAAGAGCTCTACAGTTGTTATTAACTTTTATTTGCTAATAAAACAAGAAATCAAAACACAACAAGAGTAATATACAGTTTTTAAAATATTTGTCTGTCAGTCTGTCTGTATGTATCGGCTATTCTTCTGAACCACTGGATTGATTTTAATTAAATTTTAGATGCAGGTAGCAGACTACAAGGCGCTCACTTTATATCAATGTACCTACCACGCAGACGAAACCGCGGGATACAGTTAGTTTGTTTGTTTGATAGCGCTAAGCTCATGATCTCTGATCGAATTTTGTGTTTGATTTTTGTTTTTTTTTTGTGTTTGATAGTTTAACTTTCAATGAAGGTCTTTAGATTTTTAACACTACGCAAAACTTCACGGGAGTGAAGCTATAAGGTTGAACGAGGGTTAAAGCGCGGGAGCAGCTACTACTTAATATAACGAATTCCACGCGAACGAAGTCGCGGGCAAAAGCTAGTATAAAATATGATGTCCAGATTTTTCCTTTATAAGCATTCACGCGTGGCTTAACCTGTGTGGTACCTGGATAAAACATGTTACTCTTTAATGATCTAGTAATCTCATAAAGAAGAAGTTCCTGAAATCGATCAAGTAGCTCGAATTAAACCGTAACAAACAAACAAACAAACAAACAAAAAAAATCCGTATTTTCTGTTTATAATCGTAGTTTAAAGTTTAAACTATCTTTCTACTACATAATACTTCAATAAAAGTAGCTTATATGCTAATCTAGGCTACCAAATAGTGATGTGTACCAAATACAACGGCAATTTTTAAACTTTTACTTACATTCTTTAGATTTATTTTCTAAGCAATCATTTCTCACTTGCCAAAAAAATATGAACTGTATCCACACAAAATGATAGTTTTGTGGTTGCCGACGGTTGTTCAGTCGTGCGTGTCGGCCGACATTCGATCGGAAACGTTTTTGCTCATGAACGGTAAAAAATATGTGTCAGATTGTCTCTAAACGCCTTAGGCTGGTTTGATACGGTTTGTAAGTAGAAATAGATAAGTATTTTATCAATAGTAAGACGTATTTACACGATAATATTTGTTCTTCGATATCCTAAGTTATATTTGTAAGTTAGTAGGTATGAGCCAGTGACAAGTCGCAATTTTGAGGTCTATCTAGTTCGCACACAAAATCTTACTTTAAACTTAAATCGACATGCATGTTGAATAATGTTCATGATTCTAAATTAGGTAATTCACTATAGGTATATCATAAATCTGCTAGCACAACTTATTTAGTCCTTATTTTGTTTTATATAGTCACTTTATTAGTTCCAGCCAGTGAGAAGTTGAAGCCCTGATAATTTTCTTCCAATAACAATATATGAGCTCCGACTTCAAAAACTATTTATTGGACGTTTTGCGTTTTTATAGTATTTTGCAGTCGGTTTTTTTTCATCATCAGTTACACAATCCATTCAACGTGGTTTTACCGTATTTCATAGATTTAACGAGAAAAATCGAAAAATAAATCACCTTTTATAATCACACGCATGGAAAACATGTTTTTTTTTTCGTATTTTCTCGTAATAACTAGTGGAATGGATTTAGTAAATGATTTTGTACAAACGTTTTTCAGATTTATTGTTAAGTAAAAACAGCCTCGTATACTGCATTCGCAGTACTGGGTAACTGTAAAAGGCGTATAAAATAAGGATATTGATATTTTGCGTGCGCCGCCGGCGAAAATTTGTGTCGTCCTTCATCCCGTGTCAGCTGCTAGCAAGTGGACGGCATGATTCAATACACGTCAATCACACGTGGAGAGTGTTATGCATCGTGCACTAGCAAACCATTCAACTTAACAGCATCAAGATACCCTTAACAATGAAAATGCATGACGTTGTATGGGTGATTCCAGTGGGTCATAATAATAGTAATAATCCATGATTCTTTTTACTACGTAACCTTATCATTACCTTGTTCAAAAAATAGACAACAGGTCTAAGTTGCGTCTTTCTCAACGTTTCGTATGATTTGCAACATTCGTGGTCACGAGCCGACTCACTTGAAAAAATTATTCATCTCGCGAAAGTTTAAAAACATATTAACATTATTAGATGGACTTCCGTTCCTAGCAAACAGGCTTGTAGTCCAGCCGATGGCGTGTGGTACAGAATACAGCTAATGGAAATCAATAATCCACAAAATCTGTTTTAAGATTCATCGCTTCAACTAGCAAAAACTCTTTTTACCGTCGAATCTTTGACTAACTCAAGATTTAAGTTCCAATTACTTCCGCACAGTTCTTAATTAAATTTAAAATCAAACAATTTAGCAACGAAGGTAATATTATTATTTAAATCTTGTTCCGTCGATCCTAAACCAACAGTTCCGAGTAGTGGGGTTCTGGTTGGTTTATTTTAACTAAATGTACAAATCGGATAAAATGCCATGCCAAGAGAAAAAAACTTGTAGCCAGTGTTTCAATAATTCAGTACGAATCAACATGCTAAATATTTAAGTTCCTATCAGAGCTGAAACGAAGCAACATTATTTGGATTATTGCTTTGTATTTTTAACTGACTATCGCAGTCTAATGGTTTAATTTACGAGCGCTCATCGTGGGGTCTCGGGTTCAATCCCTGGTCCGGCAATAGTGATTCATGAGAGAATACTACACATTTGAAAAAGAATATTTTTCTTTTTCTTGAAGTTAATGGATCAACTACAGTCGCTATAAAGAATTTCTCAATACTCAATACTCAATTCTTTATTGCATTCCACAATGTTTTGTTAGGTGGTAAACATATTACATAGTATCAATTATGGACCCTGTCGGGCACAGCAAAAGTGTAGGAGAGAGGATGAAGGGCGCCCATTTAATTTTCAAATCTAATAAATTAAAATAAACTTGTTCAAACCAAAATGGGTGGCAACATTTTTATACTTTCAAAAACTTACTTGATTGTGTAGGTGTGATGTGTTATGTTAATTGTGTTATTATAATATTTATGTGTATATACTGGTCTCTTGAAACTAGAATTAATAGGATAGCAGAATAATAATTAAATGTGATTTTGAGTTAAAAATTATATATTATATTAATTTATCATTGAAATATTCGTTTATATTGTAATAGGATTTGTTTATTAATAATTGTTTTAATTTATTATAGAATATATTTGGTTTGTTTTCATTTTTAAGAGTCTCTGGTAGTTTATTGTAAATTTTTATTGACATGACCAAGGTACTGGAAGAGTGTACTGTAAGTCGTGAAGTTGGTAGGTTAAGTCTGTTTTTATGCCTTAATGTTATTTTTGTTTGGATTTCTTCCCTCTTTGTGTATAATTCTGGATGTTCGCGTACAAATTTACACATTTCTAATATATATAGACTAGGAAATGTCATAATTTTAAGTTCCTGAAAGTGGGGCTTACAGCTTTCTTCTTGTTTTATATTTGTTAATATTCTTATTAATTTCTTTTGTAGAATAAGTAACGTAGGTGCGTCGGTGCTATTACCCCATAATATTATTCCATATTTAAGCCACGCATAAGCGTAAGCGTAATATGTGGCCATTGCTGTTTTCAGGTCTGTTGTTTTTTTTATTTCGCGTAAGGCTTCACCAAGCAACGATAAATTTCGAACATTCCGAGACATATAGCCGTAATAGGCTGGCTTGGCAGGACCCACCAGGATACACGAGAAACCAAATATCACATTTGGAATGAATAAAAGCCGTGTCGTACACACAAGCTAAAATAACGGCCGCCATTCATACAACTACATTCGCACGGATGGAGCGAGTACGAATTCGAAGGCAATTTTTTCACACCGTCGCAATACGGTCTACAGTTCTTTGAAATATTGCCTCGACGCGTGCAAATTTCGCTTGCCTACTTTTGTACAAACTAAGCGAGCGTTAAAAGGAACCTTAGCGCGTTTATTTAGGTGGTATTTTGCTTTGAGTAAGCCGCAAATGAAAATTGGCGTCGAATATAAGTTACATACGGTTGCCTACACAAAAATAACGAACTGCGCCGTCTCGACGGCAGTTGTAATCACGACATGAATGGCCGACCATGGACTATATTATGTAAAGGATCTTTTGAGCTTTTCAAAGGGACTCTGAAGCGTTTTCAGGGCGGTTAATTACACGATACGGAGGCCGTAAGACTTGAGTTTCTCTTCAGGACTGAAATTCGTAGCTATAAAGCGATTTTATGCTTCTTCGGGAGTTTCTTAGCGGTTTGCGGTCCGTTTTCTTTGTAAAGAAGAGGTTTATTTGACTGAAGATTTTTGCATAGTATTAGTTTCTCAAATATTACTGCCTCGTTGGTCCTGCAATATAATTGTGTATCGCTTACCGCGCGGTCTCGAGCTCACTAACCGGATCGGGCTAAAGTGTTATTTGTGAACTTCCCATCTGTTTATTGACAATAGCAGCACGGAGTTGGAATTATGACCGGTAGATAGCGATAGACTCACTATCTCATGGGACCAAACATAACAGGTGAAATGTGAGTGTTGTACACCTCAGCCACACCCTCCAGAATCTTTCTTAGAAAGTGCTTACAGGATTGAACAGACTATATTTTTAAGTTTACGTTTCGTGACTTCAAACAATAAACATAGTGTGAGTAATAACTACTTCAAAATATGTACAATTCTCGGTCAACCTTGCTGGTATAAAATTAAATATACATTTCATTTTAACGGACGTGTTATTGTATCCATGTAATGGCCGTTTTCCACTAAGCGGGCGGCGGGGCGACGGCGACGGGACGGTGCTGTTGAGAAGCATAAATGTATTAAATTGTGCCTATGCCGCGGTTTTGTAATAAAAGGTATGGCACCAAGCAACGATAAATTTGCCGGCTCAACCGATGTGATACGTAAATAAAAGAGTGTTAATCTGAATTTCAACAAAACGGTCCATCAGTGCGACCGTGTAGACGCAACAATCATACACAAATGTTCGCCTTTATAGTATGAAATAGCAGAAGTTTAAATCCTACCCCAAGGTGTGCACATGTCTGAAACCGAAACATTACTGAAGACTAATTCGCAATTCCATTTGTCATAGTCTTACTGCATTGCAGCTTCCGACTGCGACAAAGAGCCATTCTGATACATCAGACCGACAAGCCATTGTCAGGACAGAGGAGGGGCCACTAAACTAGCTGATAGATAGATTTGCACTTAATATAAAGGTCCTTCCTGACTGTAAGCCTACGTTTGTATTGTAATGTTAAGGTGATCGCAGACCACGCGAGCTTTCGCCTGAAATGTAACTTTTATAGGAATTAAATAAAAAAAAAAAAATATTATTAAAGGTTATGTCCGATTTGCCTTCCACACCAGGTGTAACATTTGAATCTGTAAAGAAACATTACTAGTGGAACCATTAGAGATTCAAATAATACACAAGTGAGGAAGGGTCGAATAATAATATTATTTTTTTTTAGTTCCTTTAAGGGTCGACCGCTTTGGTATTCCATTAATGGAATAACACGAAATTTTAATCTCTGTCAATCTAATATCTACCGTATTTATTTGGCGCAACTGACAGTTTGCCTTACAGAATCACGCCACCGGTAACGATACCGTTTAAATTTTTATTAGAATCTATATATGTATATAAAAATGAAACCCGTTTTCCGTTGTCACGACATAGTATGAAAACGGCTTGACCGATTTGGCAGATTTTTTTTTGTAGTTTTCTAATACTCTGCACAAAGTTCTTACGAAAAAAAAAAAAAAAAAAAGTATATATTAATAAATTTTCTGTAAAAATATAAGTGAAATTATTGAACCCTACGGAATAAACCCTATTATGAAAATATATATTTTGTTTTTTATTCAATAAAAAGTCCTTCTCAGGTATGACGAGACCAGGGAAATAGGTATTCATTTTTATATGGAGGATATTATAGATTCCAGTTTAAATTGAATAGGTACGCATACATAAGATAGGTCAGCTATACAAAATAAAGTAGTGCATCAAATTTACGCCAAGGCGGTACGAAGTTCGCCGGGTCAGCTAGTACTTTTATATTATAGGCGAATGTTCGTCAGACAGAAGGTCAGTTTGTAACGTAATGCTCGAAATCGAATCTGCAACGTTACATTACAGGTGAATGCTCGAGGTGTTTTATTGGAGTTAACCTGTTGTCATAGCTTGTTTTAATAAAAGCTTTGTTTATAAAGCGAGAGTAATATCTTTTTAGGGTTCCGTAGTACCTACAAGGAACCCTTATAGTTTCGCCATGTCCGTCTGTCTGTCCACGGCTTAGCGACGAAACCGTTGGTGCTAGAAAACTGAAATTTTGCATAAACATGTATGTTAACTAAACAAAGAAAGTCGTAGAGTAAAATTTGGAAAAATATTTTTTTTTCAGGTAGCTCCCCTACATGTATAGTAGGGATGTTTTTTTTTTTGTCGCCTACCCCATAGTGTGGGGTATTGTTAGATAGGACTTTTGAAAACGTTTAGGGGTTGCTAAGACAGTTTTTTGATTTAGGGATCCGTTTGCGAGATAATTAACTTTAAAGAGCAAATTTTTGTTCGAGTAGGGCGTCCCTCCCCCTCTAAAAGCTAAACTACTGGATCCTAAAATCTGAAAAAAATTGTGTCGGTAGTACATGTAATGAACTTTAAAGGAAAACTATAGCGGATACGTTCACTTCATTAGTTCAAGAGGAATAGGGGTCCGAAATGTCAGATGCAGTTACTCAGAATATTTCGTTCAAAATTCTTGAAACATAAATAAACATACATAATACATATATAAAATCACGCCTTTATCCCACGGAGGTAGGCAGAGACGATGGAACGCCATGTGCTTCGCTCCTTACATACTTCTTTCGCTTTCTCAACATTCATACATCTCGTCATACGTGCTAGCTGGTTTCGTGTACTACAAACATTTCCTTTCTGAAGGACGCCATTTAGTTAAAAAGTAAAATTAAAAATATTTTTCTATGGAACCCTACTGCGCGTGGCCCGACACGCACTTGGCCGGTTTTTTTCTGCTAATTTTCGTACCTCCATATATATAATTATAAGTCCTACGACGCGTCTGTCTGTCAGTCCGCGATAAACTCGAAAACTGCTAACAATATTAGCATGCTGTTTTCACCAATAATTAAAGTGATTGACGACGAAGGTTTAAGTATATTGTTAAACAATTTGTCAAAGTTATCAACAACCCACGCGACTTGTATTATTTTAAAGAATCAATCATCAATTATTTTAAATAAGGTCCGGAAAATACTAGCACATAAGGCATGACACCGTATTTAGATGAAATGACGCATTTACAATCAGATTTTATGGATTGTCGAACTTCATGGGCAGTAGTTACCACTTACCACCAGGTGGACTACTCGGCCGTTCACTACATGCGTCGTCTGAACAAAATAATATTTCCAAGTTGTGTGTGTGCACTTGTAGAGGCATGGAATCGCTGTTTTTGTAGCTTTTGAACAGAATCGACGATTAAATTTAAACCGTCGTCGGCCTATGGTCCTATGAGGGTTCTTGAGAATCCTTATTTCTTCTAACCGTGGGATAGGGAGCCTATCGCCATCCACCGGACGCCATTTCCAACTCCGTGCTGCTAGTGAGAATTTCCTGACAGGAAGTTCACAAATGACACTTTACCCAACCCGGGGATCGAACCGGGACCTCGCGGTGAGAGGCGCATACGCTAACCACAAGACCAACGATGCAGTTAAAAACCTCTAAACAAGTTTCGTAGATAAAATAGCGTTCACCGTATGAATGCTACGTCGTAGGCTAGTGCTACGACACTATCACGGCTGCTAGGTAGATTATTATAATGCAAATATTGTATTTTTTGCGTTCAATAATATCGTTTATATTGCCTTGTACATAGCTTGTACATATATATTGCCCTATGTTGCGATATGAGCCAGTAATTATTGAATATAATCTCACCACCAAACCAGAACACAGTTAGTGCAGTCACTAAATCTTGGTCGCAGGTTTGAGTTACAATATGCTTCCTCCATCGAGCTTTGCACCATTACTTATAAAAAGTCCTGTTCTTAAACATAATTTCCAACAAGGACTTGATACCCCAAATCCTATTGTAATATAAATACGTGCAATAAGCCTCTGTCCCTCTCAAATAAATTGCTCACTTAATCACCGTGCGTATGAGAGATGTGCTCATCAGTTACGGCCACTGTTTTTTGTTTGTGACCCCGTTTGCGCTAATCGGTGGCATTATGAGTTTTGACGTTTTGCTTCCAGGGTTCGCTAGTGATTTACTGCGTTCGATAAGGTTTTTGAGACCGTTTTGGGTTGAACGCAACAATCAATTTCATTTTGAGATTAGCTTTTTAGCAGTGGCGGCTGCGCAAGAAATTGTTTTAACACTTTTCACCTCTTTCGGTATAGAATTGATGATATTTTTTATAATTTATATTTACGCCATTAAATAAACCAATTGGTATTTCCATACCTTACTTATTTTTTTTGTAAGTAATAGCTAAGGTCAAAACAAGGCAGTTTTTACTTTGGTTTCAGCTTTGCCTGCTGCCTCACCCGTGTTGTATGACGACCTTCATCTATCGGTATGAAAAATAGCTTAGCTCCTATTATCAGACCTAATGAATATACTCACATTTAATAAGAATGGGTCAAGCTGTCTCGGAGCAGTTCGATAACTAACACTGTGACACGAGATTTCTATATATTATAAGATAAAACAAATTCTACAAATTCTACTATTATATATACTATGTTCTCGTTTCTTCGAGGAAGGTTTAGGTTAATGATACATACCCACATACCACTAGGGCGGAGCGGGAAGATAATTATATACGTATTAATATTGCCTGAGGCAATATTCAAATTAACCTCATTACCATTTTAAAACTACGTTCAAAAGTGAGTTAATTGGACAGTTAAAACAATCGAAGAACAAAATGCAGGAGGGTGTTTTCGATCGATTCCCTTATCTACGGGGCCCAGTTACTTTTTAATTGGTTTATAAATAACTCGGCCAACCCTTTCGCCCTAAAATACGAGAAATTATGACCTGGGGTGCCATGTGTATTAAGGGCTAGTCTATAGAACAAAATTCAAGGCTTAGAAGCTTGGACAATGGAGGGTTATTGCAATTTTAAGCAGTTTGTTTTTAAAGCAAGTAAATGCGTTTTTGGTCGATGTAACACTGGCTGGTTCACCAGCCCCCTTAGCATGACTCGCTTCTCTTGACATTTCAATTCGATTATGACATAAATATAAATGGACAAATCTATATTGAGCTGATAAAAAGTTTTTCACACCAATTTTCATTGAGATTGGTCCAGTACTAAACTAAGTAAATTAAATCAATGTGTTCTGTCGTTATAGTTTATTTTCTAAGAGAGTAAAGAATAAATAGTAGTAAATGTTTTAATTTTTTATCCTTCTCTCTTTAACACGATATGGTTATGTGATTACAATTACACAATATATTTAGTTAATATTATGAAAGTAATCATCATAAAATCTAACGATTTATTTAATGACACTATGTATTTAAAATTTAAATAATAAGCTTGGATTAGAAAAACTTATTTATATTGAATTGAAATCTAACCATCATGGTTGAACCAATAAATTTGTGTATTTTTGGACATCAAAATGTGGTCACAGCTGACGCCCGCGGCTCACCGCAAGCGGCGTGTAATAAAAAATAGTGCGGTTATTTTTTAAAAACTAAATCAAATCAAATCAGACATCATTTCTCTCAGAATTAAATTACATATTTTGATTTGTCTCTAAATAAATCGTTAGTATTCGTAATGATCACTCTTAGGATATAAACTATAATGACAGAAAGAGAAAACATTTTGTTAACGCTTATTGCAGGTGGTAAGGGCATTTCGTTACCTTCACATCATGAACTTATTCATATGATTCCATCTGTGCAAAAGTCAATTCACATTTATGGGATAGGTCTAAAAATATCCACAGACATACCTACAAATCAAAGTCATAACAAAAACAAATAGCCTTTGCTTCATGATGCGTGTCTTCAAACAAAAACGAAATTATGAGGGGCGACATTTGTTAGTACTGAATACAAGTGGGGACGATACATTGTATTGTATTCTGTTGTTATAAGCCAGCGGTTGCCAAATTAAATGACTTTGTATTAGCTTTTATAAGATTTAACGGACTCATCAGCGCGCAGACTTGAGCCTAAATTTATCTTTTTATTTTTTAAAAGAGATTAGAAATTTAATAGAATTCTACAATACCCCCAAAGTGATAATGGAATTAATGTAATAGAACCAATTCAATTCTTTTTTGATTATACAAGTGCCAATAATAGCACAAGTAACGCGCACTGTACGGTGAAACCGTGTACAATGTCATATTGCAATTTAATTTCATAAAAACAATTTGCAGGAGCTATATAATAGTCGTGTTAACCCTCTAGCTACTCTAGCTTTACTTGTAAAAAGAGAAAGTTATACGTCAGTGGTGAAATTACCTAATTCTTTCTACTAATAATTTTTTGGTCAATTCAATTGAAAAATAAAAGCACGGACCAAACACACAAGAGTTTTGTATTATGCAAAAATATATGCGCAAGTACAAGACCTGTCTATTTTTATATTCAAAAGCGAATAATGCAGCATTCCGCCAAAACAAAAATACATTATAAACTCGTCAAGTGTATTCAGTGCCTAAAGTTGTTTTCTTAACAAACTTTGAGAGCCTTTGTTCCACACAATAAATTCGGTTGGAAGAGACAAGCTATTGCTTTGCATCTTTCGCCACCCCATCTGATGGGTTCTGTCGATTGATTAATGGCTAAAATTGGGGGACGAAATAATTTCACATATCTTGACGACACCCCAATGTATTATTATAGAAAACTCTAAATTTTCTCCCCTGACACGTTTTTTTATGTCTAATGTATTCTATATATAATCATTAATTACTATTTTGAATGCAAGCTAGGATTTTATTAAAATTGATGATGGAATCATCTGTGCAGTGTTGACAACTTTTGGAGTGGGATTGAATGGTGTATTGTGATCTGTTATGATTTATGGTACACCGAAATTGCTAAGTATGTATTTAATGACACACAAAATGAAATAAAATACACATTCGGACGTTGAAATGAATCACGACTGGCTAACAATTGTGTCTTCCGCGATAAAAACGTAGCTGCCCACTTTTCCTAAGCAACATGAATTATTTACATTTAAAGTTAAGCTTTTCTAGCAGAACACACAGTGTAGCTTGTAGATTCATGTAAGTCAATTTATAAGTCTACACTTATATTATGCTATGAATAAAACAGTGGACCATAATTTGTAATAAGAATTACAATTAAAAATGAAAAATTAATACACTTAGTATGTAGGTTATTATTTTTTTAAGTTGAGAACATTTTAATAATGTTTTCATTCAAGTTTGAAGTTAAACCGACTTTAGTTCTCAGTCTTGAAAACCACTACATCAAATACAAAACCTATTTGATGTAAGTTCGAAAACCCACTAACGAATTGCACAAATGGCTGATCAAAGCAGCTTTATTTATGGTCTACTAACAACCAAACCACTACAAACCGTCAAGGGAATCGGTTCCAGTATCGATAGAATTTCACTTGTACGCTCGAATTCGGACGAATAAAATTTTAGCCGAAATTGAATCGGCCAGTCGGGGCAGTAGACCGTAAAATTGGTCGCCACGGTCAACGTAGTGCAGTATCCGAATCTTCTTCGGGTTTTGGGCAAATTATGGGTGTATGTTGGGTGTCGCTTCCAGCCTCCTGAATTATACATGGGCCGAGGCGATCTGTGATTTAGTGCCTCGACTTCCGGCGGGGACGCCCGTTTAAGGTCCCAATTCTTTTACCATCGTATGGGTTTTGGCTGTGGACATTTTTCTTGTCATTTCACTGTATCGGGTAGGTATTTTTGTGTATTGATTTATTCTATTCACAGTCAGGGTTGTTTATACGATGAAGTGAGTGGTAATCAAAACATAACACATAAAAAATCATGACCTACAGTGGTTTTGAATTGTTAAATTATGCGCTGAGTCAAATATGATTTGGCGGTTACTTACACCTATGATGATAGTAAAAATAATTTATAGTTGTTTAAAATAAAAACTAAATTTTATACGAGGTGGCGCAAAATACAACAGTTTCAAAACCGCCGATTCCTTAGAGATCTCGCGCAGACAGCAGGAGGACTAGAATTGAGCTTACCAGTAAAATTTGAATAAATAAAAGATTCTTAACAACAAAAACTCGTACGAACATTAAAGCTTTGATATTAAACTGCAGGAAATTTAAAGTCAGAAATTGGATTAAAAAGTAAGTGGGGCGGAGTTCCGGGACCTTTCACACGTAAGTTGCAGTGAGACGAGCTTTTAAGCTAAAATTATTAAGCTCAACTTGCACCGCCGCGTTAAAGTAAGCTGGTGACGTAACGCTGGCTGGATTATTATAGGTATTATATTAATTTATCGAACGAGCATTTATGGAATGATAAGAAACAAGCGATAATGGTGGCATTTTTAACAGGATATATTATTCTATCAAAGTAATCAAAAACAATAATGTTATTATACTATATCACGATTAAATAGTAACAGTCGAGTTCATTAATATGGTGGCTGTTTTAAAGCTTAATATTTATTAATTTATTTGCAGTTTTTTTTCCTCGTGACCTCGGACAGACAGACAGACAGACGGACATGGCGAAACTATAAGGGTTCTTTTTAAGTACAAAAGTACCCTAAAAAATAAGTTTTCAACTTCCTAGTTTAGGAAACTTGGTTATAAGTTACACGTGCGCAAAATTTCATCAAAACCGTTCCGGAAGTTAAATATAAAAAAAGGCTAAAGGTGGTGTTTCCTCGGTCGAACTTATTCATGGAAGCAAAATTACCAAACCTTGCTTTTTTAACTTTACCTGTTATTTGCAAATACAAATTACTAGAATTCTTGATAACTCCCTCCAGCTAAGCTTAATTTGCTTGTGTTAGGAGGAAGTTCGAAACCACGACCTTTCGATTTCAAGTCTGACGCCTTATCCATTGCGCTGCGGCCGCTTATATATTATTAAAAGTCATTATAAATAGTCGATAGACATTATGTCCTGAATAAACTATTTTGAGGTCCAACATACACACTCAAAGATCATCCTCAGCATCAGCAATTTAGTAGATTGTAGCTGTTCATTGACTATTAGTAGTCAGTAATTTATCATCATGTGCACTGCACGCCAGCTCGCGACATACGACAAATAAAAAATTACGTTTAATCATTAGTAGTGAAAATAAACGAAATGAACGTCTGTCTGTCAGATGAACTGCCAGACAGGAACTCCCTAGGCTCGGTACGATCAATGAAATACCAATTTCCTACCGCGTCGCAACCTCTTTCGTTTATTGAAATGGTTATACCAAAGATAGGGAGCAATACTAATTTAAAAAATAATTATAACCTCATTGGCTTCTTCTATTATACACTATTTTAAACAATAAGAGCAGAGCAGCCCCGTATTTAATACATGTCCCACTGCTGGGCTCGGGCCTATTCTCATGATGAGAAGGGTTAGGCCATAGTCCACCACGCTGGCCAAGTGCGGATTGGTAGACTTCACACACCCTCGAGTACTTTTTAGGCACTCTCAGGCATGTAGGTTTCCTCAGGATGTTTACCTTCACCGTTAGCGAGCGATAATTAATATGATAAATACACACATATCTTCGAAAAGACGAGAGGTGTGTGCCGCTGCTGCATTGTTTTAAACAATGCAGCAGTTAAATTTGACCACCAAAAAATTAAAGTAAATTCAATAATTATACAAAAACAAAAATAAAATCTTAGCAGGGGATGATATTGTTTAAACAAATAATTATGATTAGTCGTGTCACAGCATACACTAAACTATTTTTTTTTTGCGTTGACTTGGACACCTTTCTGGAAGATTGGCAGGATAAAGCTGAAGAGAGGGAAGAATGGAAGTCTTTGGGGGAGACCTTTGCCCAACAATGGGACAATATAGGTTAAAAAAAAAAAAAAAAAAAAAAAAAAAGGGTACTGAGTATTTTAAAAAATGCTAGAACAAAGTATTCTGAAGTATTTTCAACATAGCGCGTTCAACATAATGTATCTATCCACATTTTATGATGCCTTTAATAGGCAAGCAATATATATGTATATTGCTTGCCTATTATATATTATATATCAAGGGTGGTTGCGACTGAAAATGCCTACTAGTATAGGTGAAACCGCGGTCGACTAAATAGATCAACATTACGTGAGTAACACCCGTATTTCATAATTTGAATAATGCCTTTAATAGGTTAAAAAGTCTTAAAAACAACGTTAATGACAGCCTTGAAAATTTTCAATGTAGTCATTTTGATAATTCATTATATCAGATGAGGTCATCTCGGGTAACTTGAGAACATGGGAATCTTGAGTCCCCAGTCCCCTTACAAGCATTGCACAGTCATGTTTTATTTGGTCTTGTTTCCATTAATTATAAACTACATTGTAGTTCAATTGACTGATGTCTAGCAATTACTGACTGCACTCCACAATCCAGTATAGTCGAGTTCGTTAAAAGGTTGTAAATTGCGTTCGTGACTAATCTGCTCATCAGTGATTTCCCAAGTAGCACAAAACTGCATTATAAGATGTCACAAGAGGTAACATCGGTAACTTTAGCACTTATGAAGAGTTATTACAGTACACTCGACCTGCAATAGGTAAAAAGTGAGCTTTCACCTGAATAAGAACGTTATTATGCGTCACGGAGACCACACTGTAACGCTTGCAGCGTTAATATAGGTAACATCAACAGTATTATACAGTTTTAGCAGTTTAAAGGATTTTTGTGGACTTAAACTAAGCTATATTCTGAATTGAAGACCACAAGTATACCCTTAGATCACTTGCATTTTAAGAAAGAACACGTGAGCTACTATAATGCAATCAGTTATTCTGTGGCTTCAAATAACAAAGATATAATGCCTTTTGTTGCACAAAGTGGATTTTGTGTAATGTTTATCAGCTTGTTACAAGCAATCGTATAATAGCTCTTATAAAGCCCACATGATCACTATGGGTGAACATTATTATATGCTATGTTAAAGCAATCTGCTCTATATTAGCTCACATAAATATTACCCATAACCTCCGTGAGAGCTGAATACTTGTACTATCGTTGACAATTACTCTACTAGTGCCGTTAAATAAGACCTTGAAGACTTCTTTATTCAGCACTTCGTAGGTAGTACGTACTATACTAATCGCATCGTTTAATAAAATATTGTTTAGAACGGGAGGGTTCCGTATCCGAAAATGTTGGTGTAAAAGCACGTGCAAATTTAGATGGACAATTAATACTCTTCAAGTATACAGCGTATAGTATATAGTGATAACGTATTGTGCAGTAATGACAATGAATATAGATGGGCAGATAGATCTAACTATTCTGCAAGTTCAGACAGTGACATTGTATGTCGTGATAAAAATGATAAAAAAGAAAAATTTCGAGAAAATATAAGAAAATGGGCCATTGAAAAAATATTGCACACACAGCTTTAAAGGATCTGTCAAAAACTATCAATGAATTTATTCAAAAGTCAACTTTAAAGACAATTCGAAGTGTCAAAAAATGTGTTTTAAATATTGTAAAAAACGGTTGAAGAATAAATAAAAATTCAATTTAATCCTTGTTTTATTTTTCATCCGCGGATCCCTAAAATTACTTCAAAGTTCTGATGATTACCTACAGTTATTTGCACACATGTTACCCACTATCAAGCTTTACATGAATCTGTAGCTGACTTGTGTAACACAAGAACAACTCGTAACAGCTCGTTACTGATTTATGTACCACGAGTGGACACTTAAACAGCTCATGCCGTTTGATTATGGTTAATACGGTACACATTGCTTGTCTGCCATTTTTTAGATTATAACCTATGTAAACAATATAATTTACAATTTGTTTTTGTTTAGCCAACGAAGATAACAACAGAATTTGAATAGAAAATATAATGATTGTATACGTAAACAGCTCATTGTCAAATTACAAAGGAAAAAAAAACTTATTTTTTTTATAATTATATCCTCAACCTATTTTAAACTATAATTTTCGAGTAAACAGTGATATTTTGAGGGCGCGTGAAAATTTTCGTCTATAATTATATAGTATTTGACAATAAACTATCTTTCCCATTCGAATTTCATGGATATGGAGGAAAAACAAAGTTTTATTTATCGATAACATATATTAGCCTAATATTTCCCACAAACACTTTACAAAATGGTTCACACACAACATAACAAAATATTAATAAGTCTTTAGGGTTAAAAATTATTCACAATAATACCACTTGTGAATTATCAGTTCCATAATAAAGTTACTACTATCCTGGAGTGTATTTTGTGCTGAAAAATAGGTAAAAAGTACTCTATTATTCAGCCCTTGTGGCGTATAAAAGGTAACACATACCCTGTTAATCAGTCCTTATTCAACTGTTGGGGCGACTGTTACCTTTATTAATGCTCATATAACGCAGATATAGTGCAACCATCTGCATTATTCAGCTAATAGCTGATTAATTTGTGCCCAAATCAGAGTTATATCAGCTGAGTAGGCGCCTCTAACGCTCTTATTCAGCAGGTTTATTCAGCTGAAGATTCCATTGTGAACATTGATTCAGCTACTATTCAGCACTTCTGTGCTACTTGGGTTAGAACATGATTCTGAGAACCTGGGCGCAAACATTTTTGAATGAACCCAGTGAATTGCGATAGGTTCACCCCCTATCCCATGAGACGTAAACATAACAGGTGAAATGAGGGTGTTGTAAACCTCTGCCTATCCCTTCTGTGTAATAAGAGCGTGATGTTATGTATGTATGTTACTGTTCGTTGCCATAGAAACTGTACTAAGTACAATATACAAAGAAAGATTTACCGCGATTAGTACCAAAACTGTTGATACATTTTTAGGGTTCCGTAGCCGAATGCCAAAAATCGGAACCCTTATAGGTTCGTCATGTCTGTCCGTCCGTATGTCACAGCCACTTTTTTCCGTAACTATTAGAGCAATACTGTGGAAACTTGGTAAGTAATAAAAAACAATAAATTTTTGGGGTTCCTCATACTTAGAACTGAAACTCTATTTTTTTTCCATCAAACCCATACGTGTGGGGTTATCTATGGATAGGTCTTCAAAAATGATATTGAGGTTTCTAATATATTTCTTTTTGCGCGAGAGACGCTTCCAAAGTGGAAAAATGTGTGTCCCGCCCCCCCCGTAACTTCTAAAATAAGGGAATGATAAATGTAAAAATAATATATGATGTACATTACCATGCAAACTTCTACCGAAAATTGGTTTGAATGAGATCTAATAATTAGTTTTTTTTAATACGTTATAAATCGTAAACCGCATTTTACCTTTCATTCAATCAACTCTAATATAATAAAGAATAAAGAAAAAATATTTAGATGTATAGTGGTACGGAACCCTACATGCGCGAGTCCAACTCGCACTTGGCCGGTTTCTTTTATAACATTATATCTGCTTATTTTTCTACAAGTTTATATACTTAATACTATTTCATTCGTTGATTTATAGAATTCTTCAAAAGCATGGATACTACAAAAAGTTTTATCGTCAAGATTTTAATCACAAACGAAACATATTTATTTATAAAAGCGACATTTATATAAAATATCTTGTGAAGTTCAGAAAGGCCCTTCGACGTTATTTAATGTTTAGTAATGAAGGGAACAAATAAACGAACCGCCCACCCGAGAGTTCCTTTCAAACTCTTTTTGGATCTAAGAGTTTTAATGAGAGCCATTGAAACGCTTTTCAAACTCGAATAAAACATCAAAAATAATATAAAGGCAAGAAATGTTGGTAAAATCTATAAAGTAATTGGTGAAGGAGCCGTTGAATATTGCTTAAGTGTCTTTAATTAAATTATGATTCATTTTTAATCAATACAAATAAATAAACTTGATAAGTCTGATTTTAACGTAAGAATAACAAAGTTTTTTAAAGCTGGTATAGTGATTTGCATGAAAATTACTTTTTACCGTGGGTTCGTCTGTGTGGTAGGTACGGTGAAAACGACGAACCCACGGTAAAAAGTAATTTTTTTGTTTGATCACGCTACTATCACGAACTACTGGTCGGATTTTAATAATTTTACTATTTTCGTGTCTGATAGTGTCATTCTTAAGAAAAGTTTTAAGATTTTTTACATTACGCTAAACTCCTGAAGAGCAGTACAGTTAAACGCGGTTTACAAGCTTTTACTTCATAAAACTAATTCCAAGCGGGCGAAGTCGTGGGCAAAAGGTAGTTTAAAATAATAATATCTACCTGAAGAGTTTGTTGTGTTGAACGCGCAAATATCAACTATTACGTACTATATATTAGTGTACAGCACACTAACAACTTGTTTATTACAAAGATTAACATAAAGGTTCAGTTGATTTCATGAATAGGTATGTTAGCAGTTCTGAACCTCTAGCGTGTTATTATACCTACATCGAGCGACGTCATAGAGCTTATAAGAGTGCACCATTGTACTTGATCGATGGATCGATTAACGAGAAACAGTGCGTTGCGCAATCGATGTATCGATCAACGTAAAATAACGCGTCTTATTGTCCCTTTAAAAATTAAATGCATCGATCGACAGTCGATCGATGAGTCCACTGTTACTATTACTCAGGCGGAGCTTAGAAAGAAAGCTAGTATTTTATATCCATTTAGTTTAAAATGCCATACACTTTAGACTAAATTTACTTAAATTAGAATGTTTAATTATAACTTAAGTAAATATTAAGCGCATTCATAAATGGTTTAGTAAATCGTACCCGTTCAAAGTAAATTAAGTTTTAAGCAATTGGGAATGAACAGCGTGCATATTTATTTTAAGTAAACGCTGCGTGCCAAAATGCTCTACTGCAATTAACTTACGGGTACACTATCGATCTATCTATTTTCATACATTTGTAACGTTAATATTATTAAGTCCCGACCTATTTTTTATAGACATATCATATCTAAAACACTAAAATACGGGTGTCTTTGTCCCCATTTAGTATTTTAGGTACAATATGCCTATTAAAATAGATAAAGACTTAAAATATATTAGGGATTTTTCCGTAAGGAAAGTTTTTTCAATTGCAGCACGGAGTTGTATTTGTGCCCGGTGGATGGCGATAGGCTCACCTCCTATTACATGGGTCATAAACATAACAGGGGAATTGTGGGTGTAATACACCTCTGTCACAACCTTCTGAGCTGTCATCCTAATATATAGGCATGATATTAGGTACATACAAACCGATTACGAATGTATCTAAATTGGCTAATGAGTCTCTCAACTTAATGCTAACTTTACTCTACAACCGTATATTATATAATTATGAAACTTGTAAAATGTGCGGTTTAACAATTTTATTGTTTTCAATTCAACCAAACCGCTAACGCTGAAATTTAATGAAAAATATTAAATTAACGGTATAATTCACCAAAACCTAATTAAGGTTGTGGTAATTGATATTGAAACTGCGTACTCTATTTTTTAAAAAGTGGTTTTCCACTACACGGCACGGTAACGGCGACAGCTACGAGACAATGTAGTCATTTGCCGTAGCCGTGATGTGGTCTTCATCAAACATAAGCTTTCACAGGAAGAGAACATTCAATTTCCTTACTAGCTGTACCGTAGTGGGTTAGTTAAAAAAAACAGTAGCAGACTAGAAAATATTTGTGTCCAAATTTCATCCCAATACGTTTAAGGTAGGAAACTATCGGCATCGATCGGACGCAATAGTGCGCTCTTATTGGCTTTTTCAACGTCAAGTGTAGGTAAGTTTCGATGTAGGTGTAAATAATGTAATGTACCCTTAAATGGTGGCAATTGAAATTTTCATAACTTTGAAATTTGCAAAAACTGTTTGTGCAAGTAATGTGTGCAGGAAACATTCAAAACTTGTCACGAAATTTCTAAATTTTATTATAATTGGGACAACTGTCCTCGCTTTACACAGCATAATTATCAAATACGACAGTTAAGGTTAATAAACATAATTTTTCCAAACTAGTAAATACCCTGAAAACAGTAAACTAACTGAGTAACTACACGTGTACATTCAATATTACAGTAGTTATATTTACTGTCCTGTCTCATTGTTTGCACAACTTGGTCAATCTATCAGCGATGTCCGCGCGAACCGAAATGTATGTCTGATTTACATTAGCATAACATCACGCCTGTATTACCCAGATGGGTGTGGCGTGTGGTGTATGACACCCATATTTCACCTTTTTAGTTAAGGTCCCATGTAATATTGGGTAAAGCTGTCGAAATCCACCAGGCACAAATCCAACTCTGTGCTGCTATCAAAAAAAAATCCTGACGAAAGAATCCCAAACAACACTTTTACCCGACCCGGCACTCGAACCCGAGACCTCGCAGTGAGAGGCGCTTACGCTAACCACTAGCTAGACCAAGGAGGCGCGCTTTACACAATAGTTAACAAATCCTGATTAAGATTACTAAAAACCATATCCAAAATAAAAAAATCCCTGAAAACAGTACAAAAACCGAGTACATGTGTACGTAAAATGTAAGTACTCGGACATACATACATTCAATATTACAGTAGTTAATATTTACTGTCCTGTTTGTCTCATTGTTTGCACAACTTGGTCAATCTATCAACGGTGTCCGCGCGAACCAAAATGTCTGATTTATGGCTTGTTTACCCTATGCAGTAATACCACACATAAAATACTAAGTTTTACGATTAACACTGATGAAACGGAGCTAGGGGCTATTCGATCTATTCTATTCATTCAGCTTGATCCAATTTGAAAACAATTATTGTGTGAAAAAGGCATGATGAATAATTTTATTATTCTAAAAACCTCTCGATATAAGAAACATAATTTTAAGTATTACTTTGTATTACATACGAAAACTGCCGGAGATAATACAATTTTAAAATTAAATTTATAATAGACTTATCCAAACGCTCTAAACGATGACTACATAAGCGTGACGTCACTCTTATGCATTTTGTAAGTAAAGTTTTAAATTTTGTTTGATAGCTATACGAATACGTTTATGAAAATGGTTTTATTACATAAGTTGCTATAAATTGTTTGGGTAGTATAGTGATTAAATATTTTTTTAATAATTTCGTACTTTAAAAATGGAGTTACCTTAAAAGAGATTTCATTTCGTTGTGCATTCAAAATGGTACGTAACATTTCGAAGTTAAATTTAATTTGGGCATCCATGAAAAGCGGCACATACGCAATCTTTCAGAGCAGTTGCAATCGACGAACTGAAGAAATGAAATAAAAAGATTTTGCAAAAATGGCCGATTTAACTTTTCCAATTAAGCGAATACGGGCCGCGTGGGTCATTCTGACCCAAATCCAGAGTCGGGCGCCGCTGACCGATTTCAACCGGTTCAGTCTGGCACGCACCGGTGCGTTACCGAAATGAAAACGTTTTGATTGTGTTTTTTGGCGGTTGCTTTTCATATTTGTTTGTTAGTCCGTGACGTATTTTTGTAAATTGTTTAGTTCGTTTTAGTTCTGTTTTATTTATTTAGTAAGAGTTTGTTTAGGTAGCACCCTATATATATTGTTTCAAACTTTGAGCTGTGCAAATATTTATGCTTTTAGGGTTTTCTTTCTGCTGGCCGAACATTGTGGACTTATGTAATAAACTAGATTGAAATGTCAATACATTGCGTCGTTAGTCGAGTTAATACAAGTTTACTACGTCACTGCCAAACAAGAGTGGATAAGCATTGATAGGTTTTTCAGGCAATACGGCAATTCACAAATCAATGACCTGGTACTGTTTCCAGCCTCAGTTGAAAGCAAACAACACCTAAAATGTTATAGAATAACAGCGTAAAACCTGAAGATAACATTTAATAATAAAACTGCCCACTGCACAATTTTCAAATAGATCTCCACAAAAAAACGTGGTCACAAAAACTACGTCGACAGACTTTACCTTATTTATCTCCAAATAGGGTTATCGCGTCAACAAAAACTCACTGTTCCAGTGGGCACCAAATTTTCCTATCTCAATAAAAAAAAGGTCGCAGACGTCAATTCGTTTGGAAACCTTCTTAGATCGAATTGTCTTCAAGGTGGCTTCGCGACAATATATTTGCATGAGTCGGCATACCAATCTCCTTATATTCGAGCTTATCAACGCACAATTGTTCGTCATCCGAACCTAAATTGTGTTTGGTGGGTTGAGAGCGCAAAACCGAATATGGGAATTGCAAACTTATATTTTGTTTTAAGTAGCGAACTGACGTGTAGTCCACCTAATGGCAAGTGGTAACTACAGCTCATGAACATCAACAATCCACAAAAGCAGTCCTTTGACTACGATATTTTGCCTCATATGTAAGTAATTTCAAGGCCTGATCTTACCACCAAATCAGAACACAGTGCATTTAATTTGGTGGTAGGATTAAGGTAAGACGGCGGTCCCACTTTTGAGCTCGTTAACAAAAACTCAGTATCAGTAGCAGAGCAGAGCCTAATGGTGTCTTGAAGTCTAATAATATGTTTTCTAAACATTTAAAAGTAATTGTATGGTAAAAGAACCGTACTTAAAATACTCATTTTTTTTAGATATTATTAATCGAAAAATAGTAATTTTGCAAGATAATTATTTCATTAAAATTTTCACGCGCTTTAAATTATTTTTTTACACTAGCAGCATTATTATAATTATTGTATTGTGTGGTTTTTTGTTTTTTAATAATCTAATAAGTATTTCTTTCTATATTGTAATACCGGCTTTTGGCCGCAACTCGACATGTTTATTTTAATTATTACTTGCATATGCCCGCGACTTCGTCCGCATGGAATATGATATTTTTAACGCAATTTCTTAAAAAAATGCGTAATTTCCCTTATACACTTTTAATTTAACCCCTCATTCACCCTCTTAGGGAGTTTCCAAAACTATTATCTTACAGTTTATTTACGTCATGTAAGGAACCTATGTACAGAATTTAATGCAATTTCCTGCTAAATTGACAAACCACCCATATAAACTTACACCGATTAATTAATCCCCTTAGGGTTAAAATACAAAGATGAAACATATACCAGTTTTTAAGTTGGACCCGCACACAACTGTGAACACCGTATTCATTTTCATGCAGATGTATTTGCGTGACATGCGTACAAACATACAGACAGACAGAAAAGAAACGAAAGAAGTTTTTTTTTTACCTCTATGCTTTTATAAAGTCCGTCCGTATTATTTTTCTTAAACATGTTCAATGAACAGACATGGTATATTTAAAGAAAAATTGTAGATTCATGTGGTTTTGTATTATCTCAACAGCAATTTTCATCAAGATTGGTCAAGTAGCTTCGGTGCTTATTTCTACCCAACAATGAAAAAAACAATAAAATCTTTATCTATTATAATATAAGTATAGATTCTTAATCATTGCCCATAACAAACTCCTAAAAATCTATTAAATTTTCAAAACGCCAGAAACAGGTAGACTCTGCCATGCATAAACGATTCAGAATTAATTCAAGCTTAACTCGTAACCTTGTCCCAATTAAACTTCCAATCAACTCAATGCCTGTAAAGTTGACACGACTGACCAAATAGTCGGCGGCCTGTGGCTGCACCAAGTATGACGGCCCTCAACTTAAGTCGAAGGCGGTCGAACTTAGCCGAGGAAGTCCGAAGGGGGCCCGAGCATCCACGATCAATACCCCACACTGGCACAGCGTTTCGCGTCAATTCCGGGGCCAAAAGTCACGCTCATAGGATGGATAGTCGTCGATTTCTGACGGTCAAGACACGATCGAGTGCCTCTCTGTACGTGTAACTACGTTCAATGGACGGGCGAGCGGATACCTATTTAAAACAGTACTCAAGTTTCAACATTGTTCCTTCAGTTAAAAAACATGAAACACAGAATCATTTTTACCTTGAATACGTTTATAACTTTGATTCTTTTTTAAAATTTAGCCATATTCTTTTTTTTTATAAAAGGCATATCAAAAAAAAAAGAGTGGGTTTGTTATTTTCAAGAAAAAGTAATATAATAACAACAATAAATTACTCGCGACAAATATTTGCAGTTATCTATATTAAAAGGTCCGGAATACAGAAAAATATTTTGATATAGCAACGTATTTGCAATAGAAAAAGTGTAAACAAGCCAAAAAAGGGAAGTCGGATGTACAGAAATACGGAGATAAAATTGTTGGGTTCTTTTTGATAAATAGGTCACGAAAGCAAAGTCAAGTTACATTGCGTTGCGCTTTGAGGATGGCTCTCAACTACCAAAATCTTAATATGTCATTTATTAAATAACATATGATTACATCACGCCCATATTACCCAGAAGGGTGTGGCAAAGGTGTTCAACACCCACATAAATATGACCTGTTATGTTTAGGTCCCATGGGTGAGCCTATAGCTATCCGCCGGGCACAATTCCAACTCCGTGCTGCTATACCTAGTTAATTTCCTGACGGAAAGTTCAAACTCTAGACCTCGCCGTGAAAGGCGCATACGCTAACTGCTAAACCATCGAGCAGTAATTAACTCATTCAACAGCTTTTTTATAATAAATATTATTTTAATAGAGAATAGAGTACTGCATGCTTCGTGTTCTTTTTTAATTTAAATATTTAACATATCCTAGTTTACGCTTAGATTTATTTTCAAGTATCTTTTTGACCACTCAGTTGTTGTTTACATGTTTAATTCCATAACAACGCCTTCATAAAATAAATGAAAACATACACATGATAACAGTGATAACAGCTATTGTAATCGACTTGATTTTATTAACGTTAAAGTAAGAATATAGTTAAATATATTTAGTGACAGAAAAATATACATCTAAACTTAATAAGTCACTGTCAGAAGGCCTCGAACCCGAAATGCCGGCAGCATTACCGGGTTGAATTGAGTTAGATAATAAGTTAAGTATAAAATCGATAGAAACAAATGGATTGATATTTGAGTACACATAACTACACATTAAGCTATACATTCCCAATATAAGGTGGTCTAGCATTGTATAAGCTTACCTTGCAATGCGAGACCAGACTATACTGAAAATGTACAGCCGTGTGTACAACTTTGATGTGATCCGATTTCTTTCTTCATTGTAAGTAGGTCACGGTCGACGTTTCCAGAGGCAGTATAATAATGTCCCCTTCTTCTGAAATACAGCCAAATTAAAAAGTATCTACGTTTTAAGGCTTCCTTGGAATAAGGATCTCATTATCTCTGAAAATAAAATTCGCAGGAGAAAAGAAAATAGACAATGCGTTATTGTCAGTGAATTATAAAATATTTTTGCTAAACAACATTTTGAGATTAGAAAAATTAGAAAAATATGTTATTTTTTCAATAAACTAGGCTATAGGTCTAAATTGCGTGTGTTTTAAAAGTTCTTGTTTTCATAAGTATTGATTGACCACGATTGATAAAAATGAACCGAAACAGCTGAAAATAATAAAAGTTTATAAATTTAAATCTTTCACGTATAAGACCTGTTGCCAGTCAGGTTCTTACTTATTATCCCGTCAATTGATAATTGTATGACGTATTAGGGACGCATAGACACGCAGTAATTATTAAACATTTATATTTTTAATTTGTCAATGACTTTATAGTTTCGTCTGCCCTACCAATTCCGTTGTAGTACCACGTAAATGAATCGATGCATCAAATCCATACACTATAAACGCGAGGCGAAATTCTCGAGGCGCATACATCGTAAATTTAGTGAAGGGGAGGATAACTTGTGTACTTTACTGTGGTAAGCTTTTACGATACGGCTTAAGTAATAAGCTCAGCATAGCTCACGCGTGCCCGACATAAAACTTCACGTTTGAGTGTTATTCGTGGTCCTGGTGATGGTGATCTACTTGATTTTACTTTATTTATTTATACAAACTCCTTCGATGGTTTAGTGGTATTTGTAGCGAAAAGGCGTGTTGACCGCCTGATTGTGAGAGGTATTTAAAGGTCATGAATGTCAAATTAATGTAGTGCGTCACTGTTGATTTGTCGGTGAATTGATTTACTGAATCACACCACTGGTATTTTCATCAACACATTTTGCCAAGAGATCGAGTTTTCATTGTTATAAAATAATTTTGTCATATTTAAAATAGTCTTCGTTTCATTAAAATTTAAAAGGATATTATTGCGTTTACATTAATATATTTAACGAAATATATTTAATGTAAACGAAAGATTTAAATTTAGGAACTTTTTTTTATTTCTCGTTGCTTCGGTTCACTTGCTTCAATTGTGGTCAATCGATACTTATGAAAACAAGAACCTTTAAAACACACGCAATTTAAACCTATAGCCTTGTTTATAGAAATATATTAATTGAACGATACCTACTTGAATAATGATCGCATGTTTTATCAACACTCATAAAAAGAGGAAAGATTTCTTTGTTAGTTTGTACCCAAAAATCTTTAAACTTACTGGACAGATCATAATAAAAAATGGTGTAGATATAGTTAAGGACCCCAGAAATAATATACTTTTTCCCATGTACCACTAAAGAGATTTGGAGTGTAGAGCTATATGTCATTCATACATGGACATACATAAATATTATATTTACATCACTTAAGTAATAAACTAAAATGATTAAAGACTCAATATCTAATATTTATATATATATCGATTTTACTGTTAATAAAGAATTTCGTTACAGATAACCATACAGCTGTTAGTGACTTTTAACTGGTTATTCTTTAAGCTGACAGTAAAGCTCCCTTTACTTAGAGCTTTTACTAAAATAAACTGCGAAGAGAAATCTTTACAGCCCTCTGTCAATATCCGACGATGGCGACACGACGATGGACGACCAAACTACAGTGACGTCACCCTTCTTTTGAAACAATTGATCTGTTCTGTTTGGCCTAGCATATCAACTCAAGATACATTACTAAAATATGATAAAACGTGTGAAAATCTATCTCGTGCGTGTTATGCTAGCTCCTCTGAAATACGGATGTTCACTTTTTTTTCATTTTAAAAGTAATCAAAATACCTCTCAATAATATGAACATATAAAAAAAATACATTTACGTTTCATACAAAAGGCTGGCTTTGGACGTCAACGTCGACATTCCTTGTATACTTCGCTCTTATTTTTTTTCATGGCTATACTAAATTTTGCTAGTTATATTAGGACCAAAGCAGACACGATTCTTGTATATAAAATGTATTTTTAAATTTTCATAATTCAAAATGTATTTGTATTGTATATTTATAAATATGCAATAACTTTCCGTTTATAATGATGTACCAAATTTCAAATAATTGGCAATTTAATAGAATAGATTTGCCGTAAACCTTAATACCCATTAACAAGAGCATTTGTCATTCGAACCGAATATAAAGACAAGACAATCTGACACTGGCAGGGTAAGTCTAAAGGCCTGTTTACATAACGCGTTGCGTCGGATTTTGATGCCTCTTACCGCAGCGTCTCGGGTTCGGTTCCCGATTCAGACAAGTGGTCAAATCAAATCAAATCAAATCATTTATTAGCTGTCAATATGGGTTAACAAGGTGTTTCATAATATGATTGGTCCACACATCGACCATTATTGTAAAACGAAATTATACACAAGCACAGAATAATCATTAACATTTCATTTAAAGATCTAAAACATTTATAGTACACTCTAAAATAATATAATTATAATAAGTTATAATAGTCATTGATTACATTATCTATGGTATTAGAGCTTTTTTCGTTATGAATTTCTTAGTCGCAGCACGAAGTCTGAAATTGTGCCCGGTAGAAGCGATATACTCCCAATCTCGTGGGATTTTAACATAACTGGTGATTGGTGGTGATTTTGGACATTTTTATTATAATTTTATATGATTTTGGAATTAATATAATAATATGTAATTTAATGTTGAATTGGAATTTTATGACAATATTATTAATTATCTATTATTTTATATTACCTACTCACTTGAATATATCTATAATGACGTGTAAACCAATTACTAATAAATGAGATTTATGAGTTTTTTTATGAAGTGTGGGTTCCACACCCTTCTAGGTAATATAGGCGTGATGCTATGTTATGTTGGGTTGTCTCGCGTGCAAGGCTGGTATCTGTCCAATGTCTGCACTCTTGACGTTTCTATTCGATTATGACGTCAACAACATAGAAACGTCAAAAGACAATATAAATTGTCATTTCCCTGTTGATAACGACTAATCGAATCAAATGTCAAGGGGTAGGTGTGAGCAGGCCCTTACGGCTTTGGAAACAAATTTGGCGAGGAATATTTGAGATGTCAGCTCATTACTGACTAATTATGTTATTATAGCGACTGTCAGGAATCAGGAGTAATAAACGTACACAGAAACATGTGAACTTCATAAGCGTGGCATTAAAATTGAGGTTAAGGGTTTGTGTGTTTTGTAACTTGTGACGATTGTGTACATCCGGACTTATTTTACTAATTGGCCTATCATTATTATGGTTACGTCCTTAAAATCTTGTTAGAACATTACGGAAAAAAAAGGTTCTATATCTAATCTTTTTGTGTGTACCTACCTATTTTTTATGCCTTACAGAAAAATAATCTTAAAAGGTAAATTTTATACTATATCAGACAAACCTTTCTGCGTCAAATAGGTAGCTATTTTATAATGAAAAACGTAAGATAATATTTTTATGGCTTAAATCCTATCATTGTTGTGTGTGGTGTGTTTGTGAGTGAAAGTGTGCATTTGGCCTTATCATTGGGACGATTGGATAATGTAATTGCATCTATCGTTCTAACTAATTAAAAAAAAAATACAGTATTTGCTCATAATATTATTTTTAGACTTATCTTTCTAATCCTATCCTTTCACGCAAAAACTACTGCCTCTATTTTGCTAAACATTTGCACACATATATCTTATAGCCTGAATTAACATAGCCTACTTTTTTGGACAGGCAGAGCCGCGGGCGGGAGCTAGCACCATCTAATTCAAAGTTCGTAGAATGAGAAAGATGACGTAACAACTTCGCATATGTTCGTAAGGCTTCAACTTTTGGAACTCTCTTCATGTTATGTTTTATCAGACCCTGTCATAATTCGTATTTACTTAATAAAGTTGTCGCTTTATAAGTAGGTTTATAAATGAGATTTCGAGATTAATGAACTCTGTTTAACATCTTATTGATTATTTTATAGCATTAAGCTATGCTTAGCAAATTATACTATTTGTGTGTGAAATGTATGTTTGTGAACACCCCCGCGACACAGGTGTTATTCCTAGTGCGGGCGTCGTTTAAAAAAAAAAAAAGAAAGAAAGTTGAAAAATTATTGGAGCGCCAGTATTTGAACCTGCGATCTCTGCATACCGGGTTGCTGCTTTAACCACTCAGCTACGGTCGTCTCTAACCAGACCCTAAATTTCTCAATTATATGTTTCTTCATTATGTGACGTCACCTGGCAAAAGGCACAGTCACAGGTTTAAATCTTGCAGTTTCAACTGTTTCTTATGATACAATCTATTTAACATGATATATATTTTTTAACCGACTTCTAAAAAAGGAGGAGGTTCTCAATTCGATTCGTATATATGTTACTTTTTTTTTTTTTTTTATGTTTGTTCACGGATATCTCCGTCGTTTATGAACTGATTTTGATGATTCTTTTTTTGTTGGACAGGAGATGATTCCAAAGGGGTACCATAGTCAGCATGTCGTGATCTGATGATGGAATCTCAGAGAAATCGAGGGCAACCCTCGAATTTTATAGGCACATGTAATGTTTTTAGTGTGTTTTTCAAAGCTACACTAGTATTTACGTATTTTTATGTGGATGAGCTGATGATGGAAGGTCAACTCCTCAATGGTTAGGAGTTAAAGGATAATTCTTTCACTACTGTACACATATTCAGACTGCTAGTTATGATTTCAAGTGAGCTGTTGGAACGGAGATATTTCAAAGGTGGTCCCATTGTCAGCATGTCATGATCTGATGATGGGACCCCAGAGAAATCGGGGGCAACCCTCATATTTTATTAATCGAGGCCAAGATTTACGCTTGGTCGCAACAATTTTAATGTGGTTGAGCTGATGATGGAAGGTCAACTCCTCAATAGTTAGGAGTTAAAGGATAATTCTTTCACTACTGTACGCATATTCCTGCTGCTAGTTATTGTGTAAAATGAGCTGATGATGGAAGGTCGTGACCCTCAATAGTCAGGAGAAAGGATTTAATTCTTGTTTATTATAAATAAGTTTTCCGTCTCAAGTAACCATCGTCTCCTCATTCGAGAAACATTCTTGCTCGGTGTACCCATCACTTAAAATCGTAAAATAAAATAATTTTTAACAAAAAAAAAAACCGACTTCAAAAAGTAGGTTAACTAAAAAGCAAAAAATAAATTTACTTCGCACAAAATAATACGTTTTTTCATATAATTAAATAGAAATTATTAAATAATTATTTTATAATTCTGAAGTCGGTGCCAAGTAAACAATTAATAACTCTGTATAGATAATATCAATCGTTCTAACAACATTTTTCTAACTGAATATTAGTTATATTTCTGTGGTAAGTACCAATACTGGGCGACCGCGCACTAGAACAACTACGCCTCCCTTTTTGTGTGAACTGTAATTTGATATTGTAGAAAGGTTGTTTTTACTTGGCACCGACTTCAGAATTATAAAATAATTATTTAATAATTTCTATTTAATTATATGAAAAAACGTATTATTTTGTGCGAAGTAAATTTATTTTTTGCTTTTTAGTTAACCTACTTTTTGAAGTCGGTTTTTTAAATAATGTAGTTAAGATTCCATATAGTTAAGAGTGCACACAACAATATGAAATAAAAAATAGATAAAAAAATTGACAGTAAACATTTAAGTATAATTCAATTTCTTGAAGCAATATTAGCTTAAAATAAAGCTATCAAAAAAATACTGTAAGCTCTTGAGTGTTTTAGCTAAACTTTCTTTACAAAAAAAAGATTTCTAGTTACACAGCCCTAATTGACTTCATTGCCAGATGTTTAGAACTAAATTTCTCATAGCTTAACCATGTTTTTGTGTATTTTACAAGTTTTTATTTCATTCCCTACGTTGTGAGAAAATGTCAAATAATTTAATTTATAACGTTTTGTGAGTGTTGGTCTTGTGACTAGAAGTGATCCGGGATTTTACCCGCCGCGTCAGATCTTACTCCTCTGTTCCCATGCGTTAGAGAACCAGTCAGAAAAAAATCTTAGCACCATTACAAATAAAAAATAAAATCCAGTTTTTATATTTGTTGTCTGTGAGATACGCTTACCACTAGAGTATCTCACTGCCGGGTCTCGAGTTCGATTCCCGGGTCGGGCATAGTGTCAATTGTGAACTTTCTCTCAGAAAATTCACAATAGTAGCACGGAGATGGAGTTGTGCCCGGTGGATGGCGATAGGTTCATCCCCTATCCCATTGGACGTAAACGTAACAGTTGAAATGTGCCACACCCTTCTGGCTAATATAGGCGTGATGCTATCTCATGTTTTTTAAATCAATAATTATTCAGAATATTACTAAACATGGTACAAATATCACAAAGGTCAATCTCATTACACTCCTTTGAATTTAAATGAATCGATTTAAAGCGATAAGTAGATCTGTACTGTGTGTACATTATGTTGTACATTTGGGACACAATTTGGGTGTAACCCGCATGCCTTTGTTCAACAGTCGTTGGTTGTCAGTCCATAATTTTGTATGAATTATCGCATTTACCACGGAGCGGATCGTCGAAGGCCACGCCGAAACATCTGACATTATTATTTTATTGATAGCTACAGCGTACAGCGTACAGCACCACAAGCGAAGCGTGAAGCTACTTTATTTAGGTAAACTATGTTCCTGCTTAATTATTTGTACGTTACCTAACAAGTTACAATATTTAACTAAAACACTTACAAAAACGCTATGACTTATCACGTAATGCTTTGGTGGGTAAGTATGTCACAACTTTTACATTAATATACAAAAACCTACTTCCAAACTCACAATATAAACCAAAAAAAGTTATCTCTCACTTCCGACATATTTTGCTTAAATAAAATAGTGACACATTTTTCGTACTAACGCCTAGAGCGAAATTTTAATTCTCATAACCTACAGTACTGGCGTTATCATCCTACTGGAAAACAAAAAAAAACAGTGACAGTAACGAGAATCGCAGTAAAGCTGGGAATACACATGCCTGTAGCTAGCTCTTGCGTAATAGCTACTTGCATGTGCCATCTACTGTCAAGCGTACGCTAACTGGCATGGCTGTATGTGACAAGCAAGTAGATGCTACAACATTTGATTTATTGGCATGCAATATGAGGCAGTGATAAGCGAGTAGAAGACTGTAGGACTGTCAAGTCAAAGGTTTCGGGTTCGAATCCACGGTGGCACACACTTCTGACAGGAAGAAGTCTGCCGAAAAAGATTTTTATGATAACATTTTTGCTTGCTAACGGTGAGGAGAACATCGTTGGTACACTTAAGAGTGCCCGCAAACATCTGCTGCTCATTATGCTATAGAAAACGGCCGGTGTAACGCGTTGTCGAAACGTATAGCCAAAATTTCAATAATATGCATGTTTCGCGTTAATTCCCGTCAAAATTACTATAATAATCATGCCACGCGGTAGTTTAAAACGTGCTAGAAGGTATGCAAAGTCTTCCATCCGGCACTTAGCCAGCATGGTGAACTATTGCATAACCCTTCTCATTATGAGAAAAGGCCCGTGCCCATCAGCGGGACATTTATAAATATAATACAGATTTGCTACTATAATATGATAGAGGAATAATGGAGGGTGGTAACCATGACGCAAGAGAACGTTTTGACCTACAGGCATGCCAGTACCTGACCTGTTACTGTTGTCGCCATTGGTCTACTTCACTGTACGCCAGTTGCATCAGTTACATACAGTTCCGTTTCACTGTCATGTGTATTCCAGCCTTAAGTACAAACAATATTTAGCGCATTTTTACTGAAGATTCTTATGCTTGATAAACTATGAAGCCAAATCAAAAATGTAATAATAAGTGGTCCGCAAGAACGCGTGACATAAATTAATTTCAAAGATATCAAAAACAATATATAGGTATATTTTATGCACACTCTTAATTATGGTGTACTACATAATTACATTGACATACTTTTTAACAAAACCTTTTCTGTTGTTGAGCTTTACATTTGGCTCTAGCACTTAATTCAAATGAGTGTAATGTGATCCATCCCGAATTCTGAGTGTTCTTGGTAATGTTAATTAGTATAACTGAAAGGTTTACTTATATTTAGCATTTTTTCAGAAGCATTATACTAGAAACTATATGGAGACGATAGGTTTTTTATAGTTTAATAGGTGTGTAAACAATTATATATATATATGACGCAGATTCAAATGGATTTGAATCCACGTGTTGGTGATGTTCGTCCGTCATCTTGATATTTTATTCAGTCAGTGCGCACACCCGGCGCAGGCGTCGTCTCGGGAGCAAGTGAACGATGCTCAATTGACGTACACACCACTGACAGATTGAATTGACACATAGACAACTTCGTAACATAACTGTCATCTGTCAACGTCAAACGTCAACATGAAGTTAGCGACGTATTAGCTAGTATTGCCATTCGAATAAATAAATAACCATTCATTCTCCGACACGGCCATTCTGTAAATCAACGCGCTCTCGCGTTGTCTCACCACAAAGCGTTGAAGCTTTCAGCATAGGGACTTTAATAACACCTTAGCTTAACAAGCCTACAAAGCGTGGAAGCTTTCAGCAGACACACTAGATCAAGCAACAAGCTTTCAATCTATGCCTTAGACAAAGCGTACTGATTTTCAGGCTAAGCGTAGCAGTTTTCAAGCATACCTTACTTAAATCAAAGCGTAAAAGCTTTCATCTTGTTTTGGACAAAGCGTAAACAGTTTCAGTCTTACCAAGCGTCAGTCAAAGCGTATGAGCTTTCAGACAAATTCTCCGACAAAGCGTTATGCTTTCAGTCAAGTTCTCAGACAAAGCGTTATGCTTTCAGTCAAATTCTCAGACAAAGCGTTATGCTTTCAGTCAAATTCTCAGACAAAGCGTTATGCTTTCAGTCAAATTCTCAGACAAAGCGTTATGCTTTCAGTCGTAGCGTAATAAAACGTTCGCACACATTACAATTCGTTTATTGTGTTCGGTTGTATAAACAATCATATAACAAACAAAGATAAATTTTCTCTTACAAAACTTAATCAATTTGTAACTCTTATAACATTTTAATCAATTCTGTTTTGAAGGCACTAATAAAAACAACTTCCATTACACTACAATGTAAAAGTCAATCACTATTTTCTGTACCATCCAGACATTCAGACAGACCTGGCAGACTAGGTGGATATTTACGAAGTCTTTCATGACAGACGTATTGGGATCGCCCTCCAGATATTGGCTCAACCATGTAACGCTCATTTGGACAGACCTTAGTGATTTTACAAGGACCAGCAAATTTTTCACTCAATTTATTAATTATACGAGGGTTCCTTTGAACCAAAACTAAATCGCCTATGATAAATGGACGTATGGTAGCTTTATTAGAATCAAAGCGACTTTTATCTTTAGTTGCCTGCTCGTCCATCCTATCTTTTGCCTCATTCCTAATTTCGGTTAAATTCTGTTCAGTATTAGCGTCAAGATCAGAAGTCAGAAAATTTAACCTTGGGGGACTTTTGTCATAGCCAATTAACAACTGAAGTGGAGTTTTACCGGTGCTTCTAGACACAGTACAATTTAACGCAAGTTGAACTTCACCAATAACCGACTTCCAAGACTTATTTTCGTAATTTTCAGCAATTGTAAAGCAATTGGTTAGCACAGACATCATTCGCTCTACCTGGCCATTGGCTCGTGAGACACCACTGGCAATCTCATGAAATTCTATCGACCATTCACTACATAAGCTCTGAAATTCTCGTCCGGTAAAAGAGGTACCTTGATCGGATATAATTCGCTTGGGTGTACCAAATATGTGAACGAAATTTTTAAGGGCTTCACAAGCTGAACGCGAAGTTAAATCTTTAACTGCACTCAAATGACAAAACTTTGTGAAAGCGTCTATAATAACTATGACATATTCCTTTTTCATCTTACCGCCGGTTAACTTGCCACTAGTATCAATATGAATTGTGTGGAACGGTTCGACAACTTTTTCTATTGGATGTAAAGCAGATTGTGTTTTACCAGAGGGGTTTTTGTTTACTTTACAGGGTAAACAATGGTCTACGTAGGCTCTAACAGATGAGGTCATATTAGGAAACCAAAAATGGTCTCTTATTTTAGATAAGGTCTTATCCCAGCCCAAGTGTTTCAGTTCGTCATGAAATCTTTGAATTATTTGCCACCTATAATTTTTGGGAATTATTATTCTACTAGAAGTTCTACCATTAATCTGAAAGTTTTTGAAAAGCAAATTATTTTTATAAGTGTACGACGACCTAACACTAGCATCAATCGTATCGTTTTCAATAGAATCAATAATGCGCCTTATATCGGGATCTAACCTCTGCTCGGCCTGCAACCATTCATTGTTTATATGAGAAACATTTACCAATTTACTATCAATCGGGTTCCGACTAAGATAATCTACGTGTGGGATCCTTTCACCCTTTCGATATTCTATTTCAAAATCAAAAGTTTGCATGTACGCCCACCATCGATGAACGCGGGGTAACAGTTCACGTTTATGACGTGATGCCTTCAAGGCATTACAGTCTGTGACGACCTTAAATTCCCTACCGAGCAAATAATGACGATAATGCTTCAATGCTTTAAAAACCGCTAGAGTCTCCAGCTCATAGCTGTGATATCTGCTTTCCACATCGGTTGTTCGCTGGCTGAAATAACCAACAACTTTCAGCTGAACGTCGTCCTTTTGAAATAATACCGCGCCATATCCAATCGAACTCGCGTCGGTGTGGAGCTCGATTGGCTTACTAGGGTCGAAGATAGTCAACACGGGTGCGGAAGTCAGATATCCAACCACAGTAGAGTGAGCTTTTGTATGCTCGGCAGTCCATACCCATTTAGCGTCCTTTTTAGTGAGAGCGTACAGGGGTGCCATGATAGATGAGAAGTTAGGTACAAATTTTCTGAAATACCCAGCAAGACCATTAAATTGCCGTAGTTCTTTTACGCATGTAGGCAAAGGGGCGTTAGATAAAGCTTTTATTTTATTAGGATTTGGTTTTATAGAATTGTCACTAATAACATAGCCCAAATATTCTACTGAAGATTTAAGGAAAGTGCACTTTTTCCAATTAAAAGTAAAACCTGCTATTGACAGAGCGGATAACACATGTTCTAAATTCTGAAAGGCTGATTCTTTGGATTTTGAAATAACTAAAACGTCATCAATATAACAAAGCGCAATGTCTTTTAGCCCTTTGAGAGCCTGATTGATTGCTCTTTGGTACACAGAAGGTGCATTTTTGAGCCCAAAAGGCATTTTCAAAAATTCCCAAACGCCATCTTGGGTAATAAAGGCGGTTTTTTCGATATCGTTCTGGGACGCCATTTTTATTTGGTAAAACCCTGACGCCATGTCGAGGCTTGAAAAGTAAGACATTTGTCCGAGAGTGTCTATCTGGTCAGTAATTAAAGGGAGGGGATAGCTATCACGCACAGTATTAGAGTTAAGCTCCCTATAATCTACACAAAGACGGTCGGACCCGTCTTTCTTTTTAACAAGCAATGCTGGGCTCGAAAAAGGCGAAGAACTCTCACGCACTATACCCTTACTCTCTAGGTCGGCAATTATTTCGCACATTATTTTTCGTTCAGACGGGGCTAACCTATAGGGTTGACGTTGCACTACTTTATCTGGGTTTTTAAGCTTTATTTGCATCTCGCCAGTAGTAACAGTTGATTTCGAATTTCCACTAGCAAAATTATCTTTGTATTTTTCCAAAATGGACCTTAATCTATCAATATCCTGCTGGTCTGTCAAGTCCGTGTTTATTTTGTCCAGTTCTGGGGTTTCAACTCGAGTACACACATTGACGGCAAAATCTCGAGTTATCTTAGCACCATCGCTACTGAGGGTAAAAACTAAACCTGGGGTCTTAAATACCTCCCTACCTAGGATTACATCATAAGGCAATAGATGCGAGTCTATAATCACGAACGTAATTTCAGTATGAAACCCATCAAATTCTACATAGCTTGTCATTTTACGAAGCGAAAAACATGGTACGGAACCAATACCGGTGAGGCGCGTAAACGAAATCTCCTTTTTATCCGGCAAACAATGAGCGATTTCTTTTTTAATCAAAGAACACTCTGAGCCACTATCAATTAACGCTTTTAAGTTGTAACCACCTATTTGTAATTCAATCAACGACTCTTCAGAAGGTGAACAAATATTTACAGATTTAGTTTGTAATTTAGGGTCTTTTAGTTCTTTCTGTTTTTCGTTACGTTGCTTTGTAAAACATGTGGATTCAGAATGCCCCGGTTTGTGACAATAAGAACATTGAGTCGACTTATCATTATTTTTATCAGTAGATGCCCGAGAATGAACGGTACCCTCACTCTTATTATTATTCCGTAACGACAAACAATGACGTTTTAAATGACCTACTTTATTGCAATAATGACAACGTCTGTCGGTAGGTTTTTCATTGGTTTTAGGGCGTTTAGAATGTGAATGTTCGGACTCACTCCGGGTCTTATCTAAATGTCGCTTAAGATTTTTAATACTAGGATAAGTACTCAAATGTCTATCAAGTAATACAAAGGTCATAGGTGTATTTTTAAGTAATTCTGAGCGTACCTGAGTATCTGTAATACCAGAAATTACAACTTCAATCTTGTTGGACTCGTTCCAGCCAGTCTCCAGTCGATCTATCAGCGCCAACTTGTTCGTAGAATACTCGACGTACGTTGCTGCTAGATCGCTCTTGTACTCCACCATGTCACGAAAGAGGTCGTGAAACCTTTTCGTTGCTACGAACTGCCGTGTAAGCCGCTCCCGTAATTCGTCCCAACTTTTACATAAAGGATACGTACACGCCGCCCACTTCTTAGCACGTCCCTGCAGATGTGTAAACGCAGCATTCCTCGTTTCGTAGTCCGTCCACGAGTTGTTTTTCCTGTGGTGATCGACCTCTTCACACCACTGCGCTGCAGTAAACTGACACTCGTCTGGATCAAATGGCGGCAGGAATATTTCACTCGCTTTCAGTTTTCTAGGTAGGCCGCCACTCGTAGAAGGCTGCTGATTGGAATTTTGAAAGCCCGCTATCATATTTTGGAAGAATGTCGCCCATGCTTCCGATGTTGGTGCACGTGGTTGGCTTTCTTCGGTTACTTCAGCTTCATCCGCCATATTTTCTCGAGCCGTGGGTTGGGACGTAAAATATTCGTGTTCTTGTGTAGCTGGCATCGCAGTAGGCTCGCAGGATGCCCCTTGGGGTAATCCCACCGCTGCTGACGCAGATTCAAATGGATTTGAATCCACGTGTTGGTGATGTTCGTCCGTCATCTTGATATTTTATTCAGTCAGTGCGCACACCCGGCGCAGGCGTCGTCTCGGGAGCAAGTGAACGATGCTCAATTGACGTACACACCACTGACAGATTGAATTGACACATAGACAACTTCGTAACATAACTGTCATCTGTCAACGTCAAACGTCAACATGAAGTTAGCGACGTATTAGCTAGTATTGCCATTCGAATAAATAAATAACCATTCATTCTCCGACATATATATATATTGATCAATGAAATAGAACTTTAATTTTAATTAAATGATTTGTGATTTGCTTGAATCCGAGTGTAGAAACCATTTTACCCATGGCAATTTAACGTATATGTTGAAAATTTAAAGATTTGGGTTATTTGATGGTGGTAGAATTCTTGTGAAAGTTTTGTTATACTTTAGTTTGACTATTGTTATACTGCCGTCTCACTTGCATTTTAGGGCTGTTACTAAGTTCCGGTTTGGAGGTTAGATCAGTTCCTTATTTACTAGTAAAAGAGACATAACAACAACGTTCTCAAATGAAGTGACGCATTTAAAAACTGGATTTGCTGTAGTCACAATTTACTATCAAGTGGACTACACGCCTGTTCGCTACATTTGTCGTACAAAAAACATATATTTAGTATGTAAATGGTGATTACTTTATACGGTGTCTGCCATCGATTGTTGAAGAATAAACAACCCCATTTTAAACAGCGAACGTACTGACGGCTATAGGTAGGTACATCAACCCATTTATTTTCAGTATAATCTGGTCTCGAATTGCATGGGAAGTCTTTAACTACACGAGACCTGACGGTACTGGAAATGTGTAGGTTGATGTGTGGCTGTTTGATCATCATTAGTCTTCATCAATGCCACGGCAATAGTACCGATTTAAAGGTTTATCCTACCGGCTTGGGGAGACCATTTATTTCTTTAACATGCTCGCATAGCTGCGGCGACTTAAATCGGTCGGGTTATATTATTGTATAGCACGTTTTAACTACAAATGTGGGTTTCTCAATTATATTTAATTGGCTTTCATCCGTATGTTTTTTGAAAGAACTTTAAATTGTTAAAAGCTAATGAGCAGTGAGGGATTTTTGAAATTATGTCCACTACGCGGCAGCACAAGCAGTCCAAGTGTCAGGTCTATAATCCTGTCAAAGTGTCAGATCGCCTATAGTGTGAGTTCCGCGGAATTGCCAAGGTAGTACTGGCTGTCTTACAATAATAACAAAATTGTATGTTGTCGCTATTATGTGACCGATCAAGCGATTACACCTAGTATTTTGGACTCTATTTTCATGCAGGGCGCAAGGGCGCATTATTGATCAGTATTGATGGTGAGACCTTTTGGCAAATTGGCGACCACTAGTGCCGTAACTATATTTTCAGAATACCCTCACGTTAACTGGTAACCTTAGTTACATATTATTATGCTTCCTCTGAAACTTGATAGACCATTATTTTTAGGAATCAATTCTTATACTTATCTACCATTGTTTTTTAATAGAGACTATGAGTTTGGCCGACTAGTCGGCAAGGCCAATCATTAGTTTCGGTTTATTTCAATGCATCTAAATACTGTTATATTTTATGCTGTTCGTCGCACCAACACATGTAGCTCTTCTTATACTAGATTATTGTCATTTTTAGTAAATCCGACTAATCAGCGGCTACAAAGTGGCCGACTAGTCCGCATAATCTCTACTTTTTTGCCTTTGTTAAGTTGTGCGTGATTGTACTAGGTATATACCAACATAATTATATTCATAAGATCACTTTTCACACTCGTGTGTCCTTTATGTAGTTCATTGTATACATCAACAATAGTTATTTGGTATTCCTAAGTTAAACGAACATTACCGAAGTCATCAATCTTTTAACACTGGTATTTTTAGCTCGCCGCTCGTGTACAGTCGCGAGTAAAATCGTAGGAACACCTTTCCCTTTAGAATCATGAAATCGCAAAAAATAGTAAATCAACTGTGTCTCATTGGGAATACGTTTTAAAAAGGAAAGTCAACTAATGATGCTCTATTTAATTTTTTACACACAGTGATGTCAGGGCTAGACGACAAAAAACGTATCACAGCAATTTACATGGATATGACTAAGGCATATGATTATGTAAGGCATGATATATTGTTGTACAAATTAGAAAAATATGGAGTTAGAGGAAATTCGTTGCAATTAATCAAATCATACCTAACAAATCGTACTCAAGTAACAGCGATTAACAGGTTAGACAAAATCACAAAATTAGACGTGAAATACGTTTCGACACCAAGAATAGTTGAATATGGTGTACCACAAGGGAGCATTCTTGGTCCCCTGTTATTTCTCATATATATTAATGATCTTCCAAAAACCATAAACCAAAATATGATACTATTCGCTGATGATAGTACAGCCATTTTTACTAGTGATAAGAAATATGAGAATAACGAAATTGAAATGAATAATGCTTTGGAAAACATAATAGACTGGCTAAAACAAAATAATTTAAAGATTAACTTGGGAAAAACCAATTATATGTTGTTTAAAAATAAGAATGCTCATACCAACAGTTTATCCATACAATACAAAGGTGAAGCTATTAAAGAGGTCCAGTGTACTAAATTTCTTGGTATTTTTATAGATGCTGATCTAAATTGGAAAACACAAATTAACTATATCTGTACTCGACTAAACCAATTTTCATACGCGCTTTATAAACTTAGGAAGGTTGCTAATGAAGACACATTACTAACAGCGTATCATGCTCATGTAGGATCCATAATTAAGTATGGTGTTTTATTTTGGGGCAATAGTGCCGACCGAGAATATGCATTTAAAGCCCAGAAGAGGTGTATCAGAAGCATATGCGGACTAAAACAGACCGATTCGTGCAAACCATCATTTATTAAATTAAAAATATTGACCTTACCCGCTCTATTTATTTACGAAGCAGTGACCATTGTAAAAAAGGACGTGAATAAATATGAAACTCTAAAAAGTGCACGACATAAAGACACACTAAAAATTACAGGTTGTAGGACGGCATTATTTCAAAAAAGTGTATTTGGTATTAGTGTAAAATTATTTAATAAATTGCCAAACTCTATTAAACAGATAGAATTTTTAAATGAATTTAGGAATAAGCTTAGAGATTTTTTAAGTAATAAAGCTTATTACTCAATAAATGATTTTTTAAATGACCAATTTTAAGTTAATAATTAATGTAATTATAAGACGGTTCTTCATTTTGTATAATGCACTTATTCTGTAAAGATACTTTTAATGTTAATTAATTTTATGTGATGAATTCGATATTTTTATAATTTATATGACTAATGAGAAATGTATAATTATAATTATTATAAATAAATATGCATGGTTATATTGTACGCCAAATATGGCATGTTACACATGGAGACTTAATTTCTAGTACATAAGAACTGTATACCTAACACCTGTAACAAACAATCAATAAATAATTTGAAAATTTGAAATTTGAAAATTTGAAAAAGTTTTCAATTATGATTTATATTTTAGTGTTACAATTTACTAATCAGTCATATCAAATTAAAGACTTAATGTGTATATGTGTCATGACACTTAAGACATATGATGAGTATATATTTATAGTTTTTTTAGAGGCTTGATTTTCAAAGATAAATAAAAGGTGTAAAAATAATGTTAGTGGCACATAAACATTAATTTTGTCCAAAGAAACACCCATTACTTCTTTAAATAAAGGTTACGTCATCCCTTTTCTGATTATGATGACATATTTTTTTCGTGTTACTAAAAGAAAATGAAACGAAAATTTTATAATAACCAATTTTTAAAAAAATAATGTGTTGACTACACGTTTTTTGACACAATTCACTGTGACATAATTTAACTAAGACAAATTAAAATGTTTGATATTTATGTTCGTGACAGTACAGAGACTTTGACAAATATCTTCTGACCATTTTCATGGTCACAATCGGTACTCAAGCTCGCATGAATGCCTTTACGTTTCACATTAGTAACTGTCTCCGCAATTGGTCATCTCAATATATTTTTTATCCAGTACTCAGGGCTACACAAAGCTATACAGTCCAGTATAATCTGGTCCCGGATTGCACGGGCAGCCTAAACAATGCGAGTCCATCTTATCACTACATAGTATAAAACAAAGTCGCCTTTTCTGTCCCTATGTGCGCTTAAATCTTTAAAACTACGCAACGGATTTTGATGCGGTTTTTTCCAATAGATAGAGTGATTCAAGAGGAAGGTTTTTATGTATAATACATGCATAGAAAGGGGGAATTGTTTTACTCCAAATTTAACGCGTGCGGGCCACGGGCAGTAATGAATAAATCAAACTACTGGATCGATTTTAATCATTTTTTCAGTGAGTGACATAGGCTATATATTATATACCCGTGCGAATCCGGAGCGGGCCGCTGTGTTTTTATATACAACGTTCACAGTTTTTCTGTAGTGTATTTAGTATCAGCGTTGTACCCGTGCGAAGCCGGGGCGGGTCGCTAGTACTGGATATGTCCACGTTGATGCGTAACCGTATGTACACGACCGTTCTCTATACGGTCTCGTTTACACAACTGGAGACGAATAAGGTATGGTTTGCCATACGATTAATGGCCAGTTTTTTCTTATGTAATTTTTATGCAAGGGCTTTTAAATATACATTGGAAGATTGGTTTAGGTTCGTTTCTTCGGGAAAGTTGTTTGTATTTTTTGCTTATTTTTTTGAACTAATAATACTATTAACTTGAGTAATTTTTGGTGGTTAGTCTGTAATTTATTCGATAATTGCGTCAACAAAAATGTTTTTATAATACGAGTTTTTTCTATCTCTATATCAGTTTCCAAATTTGAGAAATTCCGTCTTAGAACCACCCCTAATGTATTGCAACCGTAACACATGTTCAAGTCAGTCTGACCACAATTTTGTTCAAATCCCTTTAGTACAAACATGTCATTGATTGACAAGGCAACCATTGCAAGTCTATAACCAAGCTCCATACACAAATCAAGTTCAAAATATATATTCATAAAGCTAAAAAGCTGTTTAAATACGTATTTTTAAATACAATATTTTCTAGAATATCTATGCAAAGAAATGGGTACGTACAAACCAATATCAATACCTAATGTGTTGGAAGTTATAAACATTTTATTTTTAAAATAAGTTTAACATAATAATGACTTTGACTGTACCTCGAATATTACAGAAATCATAAGTTAAATAGTTTCACACCACTAGTCAATAGATGGCGGCACTAGTATCAAATTGACAGGTTTAGTTAGGAGGGTCTCCATCTCCAACACAACATGAATAAGATAACTTTATATTAAATAAGCTGTTGTTAGTACAGCTGGCACTAAATAAGAAAATACTTTTTATAAAGAGGTTTAAGTATTTTTTTGTTTGTTTGTGGAGGATAATCTCTGCATCAGATCTTAAAAATTATTTTTTACCGCTAGACATCGTCCAAGTGATATAATATAATAATACTTTATTTTAGTGAAAAGCCTCACAGTAAAAGCCGCAGGCGGGCACTAGTAATATGAAATAACGTACTCAGTAAGCAAGCAAAACAAAGATTTATTTAACTGAATACTTTCATTCAGATATTACTCGGCGAGCGTGCGCCTGACAGACCCTTTCATTCATAGTTTTTTTGCTCACCCAACCCAATTTAATTTTTATATCCGAGAATAATCGTCAAAGAAGCCGTTCGGCTGAACTAAAGACGTTTCGAGTAGTTGAAAAAACTCTTTTACTGTTTCTTTAATAGTGTTATGATGTGTTATTATTGCTGTGGTACTTTCTGTGGGCGATTATACGTGCCCATGGTTTGTGGAAATTGCCTTTTCGTTTTTATACGCGTTTCGAATTGTTCGGATCGAAGTTTCGTAAGTTTGAAGAAAAGGTTGCTTTCGCACTATATCCGATTCGAATCCGATGCGAGACCGTCAAAAACAATTTGTTTGAGACATTGGATTTAAACTTTGCTCAAAATAAAGAATGAAATAAACAATGTTTTGCGATTTTAAACTTTAATACTAATAAAATAAAGGTTACTCTTTATTTGTAATTTGACTTAAAGCAGTCATTGTTATTGTAAAATAAACTACTAAGTCAAGTAGTTAAGGTTGTATTTTTGAATTATTGAAAGTTATTGTTATAATTTTCTTATAAAAATGCTGCAATACCATTTTTAAAGGATCATCGGGCTCGCATCGGTCTTGGATCGGTATCAGATCGGATAAGGATCGGGCGTAGTGCGAAGGCGCCCTAAGTTTATAACAGCAATGATTCTTAAGTTTGGGTATCGTAATTTTATGGTTTATTTCAAAATATCTCTAAAATTGGCTATCCATCGTTTAAATCTTTGTGAAAGGCCGTTTATTTATTGATTATAATAAGTAAAATATTAACATGGCGTGTTACCAGAACTGTTGGAGTGAGTGAGGTGTATAAGTATAACACCCTGACCTTTTCAATTTCACCTGTCACGTTTATTCTAGGTTTCATGTAATAGAGGAACACCTTCCGCCATCTAGCCTTACAATTTGCTAAAAGAAAAGTCCCAAAAAAAGTATTATGTTCTCGAACCCGCTAACCACAAAACAGACCAACGTGGTAGTGAAAAATGTATGGAATTCCTACTATTACGTATGACATATTGAGTTTATTCCCGTCTATGTTTTGTGAGCACACGAGTACCATATAATATGGTAATGAGTTATATCCATTCAACGGGTCTATTGTCACGGAAAATTGGAAAATAGCTGAGTACGCTTTTGTACTGAGCATATACTGTAGGCATGCTCGGTACAGATGTGTTTGACAAAAAAACATCTTATCAGTGCTTTTTGTTGAGTAAAGGAACTAACATAAAAATGCTTAACTTTTTAGATGCTGTTGCTACTAGCTGAAATTCTATTTATTAGTAATTCGCACTTCTTATTACGATTAGTGGTGATTGTGATTGAATCACAGTCTTTTGTCACTTTTTTGAACAAATTTTGACACAAGAATCTCGTTCAATCACAGCTGGTCTTTAGTTTAAGAACTACCTATTTTTGAGAGTAAGTTAAATTAAAGATGATAAGCGAGGATTATACCTCATCTATGCTGTCTTCTGGTGAAAAGGGTGATTGGGGCTGTTACCTGAGCTAATTAGATTTTGAATTTATATGTGGTGTGGTAATGTAATGTCTAATGTTATTAAATGTTGTGTTACGTGTTTAATCTAACAAATTTAAATAAAAATGTTGGCATTTATTCATATGGATTGTAATTATCTGAAACTGTCACTATTACCGACTCACAACGCGACAGAAACTGCTGGTAGTATTTAATAATTGAGTATACATTATTATGTGCAAACAAGGCGAACATATGTAATATTAAGTTCAATTATATTATTAAACAGACATGAATCTTTAACTCGGTTACTTCAACTTTTAAGTCTCTTGCCAAGGTTATCCGAGGGAGCTACAATATTATGTCAAGTAAGCATCTACTTGTAAAGTTATGAGACAAGTTATGACATACAAAAGATAGTCTCCGCCCTTATAGGTACATTAGAATACAAACAGGGCCCAAAGTTGATGCCACCCAAGATACATTAAATGCCACCCACGAAAGCATTATAGTAAGATAGTATTCAGTTTGACAATGTCATCATTTGTGATATACCTATTCGATAGGTACTCGGTTCTCTAGTCGTGTTCTACTTAGAAATTATACATTTACATAGCATCTCTAGTATTTTAAAACATAGCCTCGCATCTGTCTGTTTGTTCGCGATAAATTCAAAAACTGCTGAACAAATTATCATGCGGTTTCTACTGTTATATAAAGTGATTTACGAGAAAGGTACAAACATTATTTTTGAAAATTACATCGACGTTCCACACGGCTGGAGCCGCGGGCGGAAGCAAGTAATATCATATTTTTAGATATTGCGAGAAAGAATATTTTTAGTATAAAGTAGGTGCTGGAAACATTTTCTATTTTGAAATATCAATTTTATTAAGAGAAAATAGGTCACAACTTCCGCTGTCGGCATCTAGACTTGCATTTGACATAATGTCAAACGTTTTGACGCACTTTGTAGGAGAACCGTGCTATGCCATTATTTATTTATTAATCGCGAAACTCCAGCTGACGAAGAAACGGGACGCACCAAACTCAACATAGAACACTTTTACCTTACCCGGGCATCGAACCCGAGACGTCAATGTGAACATACTATAGCAGTATTGTAAGACCTAAGGTGAGTTTTCTACATTAATTATAATGTATATAAATATTTTTTCTCATTTTGTTAGATACGACGTGAAGCTACAAAGAATTACTAGTCACGGTGCTACCAAAAACGGTACAATAACGACGTTTTCCTTCAAAGACGTAAAGAGAGTTCTGTTTTTATAGTTGAAAGCTTAACTAGCAATGAAGATTTACTGTAGTCGCTGGCTCTGCCTGCCACTATGAGCAATAAAAAGAATACTATCACGAGCCCGCGGCTGCATCTACACTCTAATATAAATATTACGTTTCACTCTTAGAGGGATTTGCCAAAAACGCTGAAATATTATGAAAGTTCGTACTTTTATAGCTCAAACTACATAAATAACGGTAATCTTGTACTAACTTTCGTATTAAAGTATTCCTTCTTTAAATCTGAATTGCTTCAGATTTAACAAACACTGGGTCCGTTTCTATTTTTGACAAATATCTAGATAAATATTACTATAATAATCTTAGTGTGTTTGTGTTGGTAGGCGCACATCTCAAGAACAGCTGGACTGATTTGGGTTATTTAGGTATTTTCGTTTGTACATACAAAGCGAAAAGTTTTAAAAAAATATTCGAGAAAACGGACAACGATGGGTCAATTGCTATTCAATAATATAATAATGTTCAAAATTGAATTAAAATTTCTATTTCTGATCAAAGTTTGTTTGTTTCGTACATAATTAATTGAATGATTTAAGTTTCGGCGCATTTTTGTTCTAAATATTAAAGCAATTAAGATGGGAACAAATAAAGTTGATTAAAGAAGCACTAATTGACCTGAACATTTGTTAAAAAGTCTTTAAGTCGAATAAATTAATAGAATACAGTAAAATATAAAATAAGTTATGTAAATGAAATAAAAGAGGGTAAAACTACGTAATGATGATAAAACTAATACAGAAAGATAGTCCCAATGTTTAGACAAAATTTCCATACATAATTATTTAGAGCAAAATAACGGAAAGCCGTGATAAATCAAATAAATCACAATTATTACTACTTATTCCAAGATGGCGGCGAAAGCTCATGGGTAATCGAGGTCGAACATTTTAGGGTATACTCTGTTAAGCTTCTATTCCAACAATATCCAAAAATCTGCTTTTCATTTCGCCTACATTTAAATTGGGCTATTATAGAATTTTTTAATAGACTTAACTTCGGAATTATCCGTCATATTCATTCGATATCGAGAGTATAGTATTGCGCTCAAACCCAATAAGTATTAATTATTACTTTCTGATATTATTTTCTGAGAAATAAAAACTTTAATGTATATAATATTATATACATTAAAGTTTTTATTTCTCAAAAAAATATATTATAAAGAGGACAGATTTTCTAGCGAGCACATCTCTAATTTTCTTGGAATTAAGTAATTTAATAGATACAATGAAAGATTTAAAATTACACTCTATTATAATTACATTAAAACTAAATATAAACCTAACTATATTTACATCAAATAAAAAATAATACAAAATTATTGAATAAAAAATATCTACTAAAATCGATGTCGTCCGCGGGTAACGTGCCCAGAAGGCTGGCGGCATTGCCACGTTGTATGTAATAATAAAGTAATTTAATACTACGGAATTTCATTCATTCATTTACTATTCAACGTTATACAATTTCAACGTTTTGAGCAAACAAAAAGTTTATATCGACTTACTAGTAATGTGCTAGTGTTTGAAAAGGCATATCCGTGGATACGGACGTTTGATGTAAAGATCCGCGGATACAGATCTCTACATTTTCTACTCAATCTGTGAATTTAAAACGAAAGTTAATGCTTATAATAATAATAATAGTGTGGATTTTTCACATTAAACAGAACGCCAAAAGCAATTACACTATCCAATGGTCCAATGACATTGCCAAATATACACATTTACGCACGCTAGTTGATTGTTATTATGAATGAAATTTCTTCAACTATTAACTAGGTAAATAATCCGTATAATATTAGCCAATAAATAAAAGGGTACGGATCCGAATATAATTTTTCTCGCGGGTTCAGAAGATACGGATACGTGATTCGACACATCACTAATACTAACTAAGAACTAGTTCAAAACACAAACGAATGTAATGTTTGAACGAACCAATAGAAAAGAAAACCTTGAACCGTGAAGCGTCAATGAAATTCTTAAAAAAACCATCTACATTAGTATTACCGAAATTGGTTCCCTAAAAACCAATTTGTTTTAAGTTTACGATCGTGGTTGAAGCATCAAACAATGAATGGAAGTATTGTGTTTTTACCGCTTTTCACTCGATCGTTCACCAAACATAACTCTTTTATTGGCCACCATAAAATTTCTCTGTATCTCCTTTACTTCGCCACAACGAAATAATCATGAAATAAAATCCTTCATTTTCCTAAATAGCCTTTTGATACCACTTAGCGAAATAGTTTTGTTTGCTCGAAGTATACGCCAAAACAATTTATTTTGTGCGGTTTACAAATTATGAAAACAATTGATTTTGATGTTGAATTATAAGTTGTTTATATAACAATCTAATACTCGTGTATTTCATGCCTTTGTTTGTATTAAGCAATTAGTATTTTAATGCCTTCGACGTCTTGATGTTTATTAATAAAATGACCTTTTCATTATAATAGTGTAGGATGGCGCAATAAAAAGGTTCACGGTATAAATAAAACTGTCCATTATGCAAAGCATTTTAAAAAGTAAGTCTAAAAGTAAAATCTAGCTTAATTTTATTGCTGTATACATGCCAGAAAAACAAAACAATAGAATTGAAATGATTTATACAAAGGAACAAAAAATGCTATTCACATTTTAAAACATGACATGTGCGACATTTAAAGTCACAAGAATAGAAAAACAGACAATGTTCCACTGATAAAAACTTTCCTAGACCAACATTCAAATAATAAGACCTTTCTACAAAATAAGGAATCATTACGATGCACTAATTACGGAGTATTGGGCTCGCAGAGACTCGTAATTATCATTGGGAACAACTTTTGTGGTAATAGCAGGCAATTAGGGTGCAATGTTTTTGTTTGTGATGACATTGTGTTTTCTGAGAAGTTGTTGTTTGTACGGCACACGTGGGAGGGCCGTGTTGTAGTCGTTTGGATGCATGCGACGACTTGGGTGTTAAATTAACCGGAAACTTAAGGGAAATAGTTGAGATTCGGCTCAGGTACGCGCTCGTACGAAGTTTTACATACCCTGGGAATACGCGTTTTGTATCGGAAAGAACATGCCAAGACCATTTCCCCTTTTTGGTTGTTTGGTGTGTAGTAACCGTGTCGCAACGCAACACAAAGTATAAATATTAGACTTTACTACAATTAAAACATATATGTATATATTTTATTAAAACAAATTACCTAACGAGTATGCATTTTCAATTTAGTTATTTGCTTGCTAATGTCAAATACGAGGGTTTCAAATGAGTTTGTTTATGTTTCAAATCCCGGAAAGGATATGTGGAGCTCTTTTCTTAGGAAATAGCACTTTTAATCACATAAAATACACAACACATAATATAACATTATATATTACTCATTTTTACATAATATTTCTATGATATGATATGTTTTCCAAAAAAAGGTTTAAAACCCACAAATAGCTACTTAAAATTATAGTTATCCTCTGAAATGTGCGAGTTGTCCTTTTCATCATCTCATTTTTATACAAGTTTTGCAGCCGAGTTACTCGATTGTAAAACCAAAACATGTTGCATCTGCGTCGTTTGTGTATCTGTTAAAAGTGATGTGGATCCTGTAATAACAATACCTTTGACCAATCAAACCGGTAGCAAACAATAAATCGATAAAAATACTACATAGAAACAAATAAAAAATAGATAAACACATTCGGATGACGATGCAGTTTACCCGACACATCCAAACAAAACCTGTCCCATAAACATTACAAAAAAAAAAAAAAAAAAATGAAAGAGATGTAAATAACATTTAACCGTCTCTCATGCTAGAAAAAGTACAAAGACAAGTTTGAGATTACATCCATGTCACCAATATGTTATTATAGTTACCTCTAATAACAATACGTTTGATCAATCCAGTAGCGGACAATAAACCGATAAAGATAAACAGAAACAAGACAAAAGCATCTGGATGATGATGCAGCTTACCCGACACATCCAAACAAAACCTGTCCCGTGGAGATCACAAAACAAAAACAGAATGAGAATAGAAGAGATGTAAATTACGTAAAAACTGAATATAAACGGGCGGGTTCAACTATCTTTTGATAATATAATGGGGACGTTCGTGCCGCGGATGAAGTTGAACGGATCGCGCGGGTGGTCCACACTGCGGCTGGACTATTTAAATATTACCTTTTTTATTATTTGCCAACACTATTTTCTGATTTATGTTTGTGATGGTGTTTTGGGAACATGAGTGTGATTTGTTTGTTTTTTATCATCGATTTCCGTAGATTTAACACGTTGTTATAAATCTCATTCATAGCTAGTAATTCTTAGCAATTTCTTATTAGCAGCTAGTATTGACCAAGATCATAATTAGGCTGGCTGTTATGCTCGTCTAAGTGCACAGTCTCATTAGGAAACCATAATAATAATTAATTACATGCCTAACTTGTCAACGCATGAAGTGACCGTGGCTTATGCGGTGCATGTTCATTAAAGTACAATTCTGTATTACTGTATCTGTACTGACATCAACAATACAGACAGACAAAGTTGCAGGCGAAGCTATTTTTGAAGAAGATGTAAATAATATTATTCGGGTCATTCTATTTGGGCATTTTCAAATTAGGAACGTCTCTCATGATTAATCTTCCGGCTTTTCCTGATTTATCGCTGACTGCACCATTTTTTTCTTTCGATGTTTTTTTTTATATCAATGTCAACTCTGCCTGTGTTGGTTTAATTCATTTTTGCGTAATCTATCCAATGTTTAAGATGCTGAACACCTGTCTTTAACTATCTAATCATTTACATATCAGTAATAGGTATTGTACAGGCTAAAATTTTTTTATCGCCAATCGCTTTTACTACCTTTCAGGGCAAAAAGTACAAAAAATAGTATTTTCGAAGTATATTTGCAATTTTGCATAAACCACTGAGTCTGCAGATCGATATTTGGTCCATATTTTCCATTTTAGAATTCCACGACGAGCTAAAACTGCGTTTTGTTATTCACGGGCAATATTTCTTTCAGATTCATTAAATGCTCTGTTTTCAGTATTATTCTGTATTCATTTTGTACAAGAAAATATGTTTTCTTATGATTTGGTCATCGTAAGTATCGTAAGGTTACCATGATAGATTGTTCGTCATCATTAGGGTTTAGTAATGTGAATTTTTTTGATTATTTTGCAGTAATTGTGGTTGTATCTTTTACGGCATTTAGGTTATTCTTCCTTATTATTGTTTGCAAAGGTATAAATGATCTAATTTTAATTAGTTTAGTCTAACATTCATGAGTACCCGAAAATTCCTCAAGTAATTTTAAATAATTTAACATAACAAGTCATCCTGTTTTCGCCCTTGGTTAAGATTGGACAAATCATTACCAATTTAACTGTAGCAGTCCATAACAAGATAAAAGTGTTGACTGTGGTCGTTAGTTTATCTAGTAAAATTGTTTTGGGCTGGTAATATTCTTCGATTCTTGGAATGAGTAAATAATAACTGTTATTTCCTGGTTTCCTTGAGCACTCTGCTTATAATTTTGCTTTGTTGCTTTTAGATTTAATTAATTACAGTAATGTTGTTTCATAAAAATAGATTTATTTTTGTACTCTGTAAGCACTCTCCTTTTCATGTTGTTTTTCCATAACTGTGACTTTTATAAAATATACCTATCTCTAATTAAATTATCACGCAAGAGTGTAATTTGTTTTAAGTTTTTATTTTATTGGTTACCTCAATGATTTCTATGGTAAATAATTAAAAAAGCAGCTTTTAATTATGATATTTGAATACATTAATGAACAAATCTATAAATAAACACACTTTAATTAACGAATCTCTTTTTGAATAATTTAATTCTTTTGAATAATGAATATTAAATTTGCCGACTTAAAATGTTACGTTTATGGTTAACATTCATATTATTTGGACTCGTCTCGTTAATAAAGCGAAGGATTCAAAGAGAATCTCATATGAAATGAATTTGGAGTATTTTAATAATTACACGACCCAAGTCACCGCATAGCCACTGAAAATGCTGAAATGCCGCAACGCACGTCCCATTACACGCGAATAAAGCCAGCGCTAGCCGCAACCCGAACGAGGCAATTTACGAATTTCCGCCCAATTCAACTTTAATAAGAACTAAACAGAAACTTACGTTGATCGAAGAAGCAGCGGTCCAAACCATTCATTACGTAGTAAATAACCTCATAGTGCACTCAAAACACTAACATAATAGGTTTACGTTCACAGCTTGCACCAGTGACGTCACACTCAAAACAAATCACAACGTATTCGGTCCCACTACAGTTTAACACAACGCCAGGGTCCTGTTAGGAACGTTAAATCCGTGTAGCCGATGCGGCGGTCGGCGCGCGACTGGTGTGTGCGCGACGCAAGGGACGAGGGGTGAGGCCGGGAGCGAAGCGGGAGGGGGTGCGTACTTTTGGAATTCACTTCCCACGTGCTAGCCACCCGTCCTTTTCTTGCGGGACGGGTTAGCTTTTTAAAATCGGTGTAGCAAGCAGGGCCCGTCGACGCATCGATATGCCTGGAGGCGACGTTTAGCTGTAACCTTGTTTATATGCACTGCAGCTAATAATAACGCGAATAGCACTCCAAGTGAACGTTTGTTGTTATTTTTTTGTTATGAGCTCAGTAACATTGTGCGTTAGTGGAGTGGCTGGTTGAGTTTGTTTGTTCGAGTTTCCGATACTCTTGTTCCGTTTTGGGGCTTCCTGCTCGGTTTTAATGATATTTTTTATTTCGTTTGATTCATTGTTGTTTTTAATTAGATCGCTTTGAATTAACTACGTTATACTTTAATTTTTAAGTTTCTAACAATAAGGTTTAAAACAACGAACATTGCAGAAACTTTTCGTTTTGTAATTAGTTAAAGCTGTTGTAGGTATAATATTATTTTAGTAAAATTCCTTCTTTATTGTCTTTAGAAGCACAAGAATATAATTTCATAATGAAAAAGAAGAACTAAAGATCTCCAATCAATTAATTCTAATTTTACTTGCAATTACGAATATGCTAGAGATCACGGCAGGTCCAATTTTGTCGAAACGTCTATCAAAAAGGTTAATAAAATGCACGATCGCGTTTGTTCCCGTCGAAGTATTTGGTAAGGCTATTTCAAATCACTATACGAGACAACTTCATATTAAGTTCGAATACAATTTAATATAAAACAAAAGACAAAACAATACGTATCATTGGGTTATTGTTCATAACAAAATGAAAGAATATCGACTATCGAATCCAGGAACAGGTCCAATACTTTTACTTTACAAACCCGTTATTAGCGCGTGGGCCGTAACTGATACATTTATTCTTTTTAAAATGCCGAGATCCGCATTAAGATTTGAAGAAGGAACCCTAAAAATAGTTAATGCATTTCTTGGAGCTTTTCTGGTGGGCTGAGCGTAGCTGCTTATCGGGATGTCATTCAACGTGAGATTTTAGTTTTTTTTTTAGTTTTTTGGTGGGACAGTTAGGGCGATGAAAGGTTGACAGCGGGTTAAGGGTAAATGGTGAAAGGGATGACGGATTGAGTGTGGTAATGATTTTGTGACAATGTGTTTGTTTTAAAGAAGGGTTATTTATAAAAGGTAATTTTAAAATTTTAAAATAATAGTCCTCCCCCCTGTTACCGAGACTTTCTACATAACTTGCTGAGAAACTTATAAAATTTTGAAAGTACTAAAATTTTAACAAGTTTTCTTTAAGTTTTTTTTTGTATCGTATCGTTGAATATGTATTGCAGATTTGTTGACCAACGTGTAAAACTTCAGTTTAGCGGTAAACTAAAGGTTTTGATTACTGTGTCTCGTATAAACATTGAGAGAGAGATGAAAATACAGGTTTAAGAAAACCGTAGATTAAGCTCCAATTTCACAGGTGTTATATAAACCTTATTTGCAAGATAAGAACACACATCAATGAAAATGACAGCTCTGTTCTATATTTGAGTGTAACTTGTGTCAGGTTATATTTTATGGGGCAGATAAGAGCTATCTGGAACCTCTGAAATTAGCCCTTAGTTTGGTGAAATCTTGACATTATCACAAGAGACACCTCTTGTTATAATTTTATGCATGTTTATTATGTATATGTTCAGTAATTAATAATTAACTACGCTCATTATAGATCATTAGTGTGACTCCAATATCACGGTGTAATAGTTGTCTAAATTAATGTGGGTATCTAATTAATTAAGCATGTGTATTTTCCAAACCAAATGTCATTAAACCTATTCCTTAGCATATTATTTACCTTGTTGGTAATATTGAATTATACTTGAAATAAATACAGGGTGGTAAACTATATATTTAAATGCCTTATAACTACTCAAAATACTGGAGATAGCATATTTAAAGAAAACATTCGTTTATCGTTCGCCTGCGACTCCGAGGTCGCGGGTTCGATTCCCGCTTAAGACAAATCTTTGCGTGCATGAACATGGGGGTTTGTCTTAGTCTGGGTGTTCTTTTGTATAATATATAGATGTATTTACAAAAATAAGTATATATGTATTAGTATCAGTTATTCTAGTTCCCATAGTACAAGCTCTGCTTAGTTTGGGTCTAGATTACGTTGTGTGTAAGTTATGAGGTTTTTTTTATTAAAACTAAATTTCAATCGAAGAGTTTTGAAATCGTGAATGTTTACCAGTCAAACTAGCTCCACGCCCAAAAATAATATTATATTAATTAATTAGGTATTTTGTTATTAAATGGCAAAGCTCATATCTTTCTAACAAATACAAAAATAAACGTGAACGGATGAATGACTATGAGTAATATGGGTTACTTTTTATCGATGTACCCCTCGCGCGGGCGTGACCGCGGGTGGAAGCTAGTAATATTAATATTGCACATATTAGCCCCATTACAATCGAATCGGTATTGTTAGTAGTGTAATTCCTTAAAAGAAGCCCACGACTACAACTCCACCCGGTATAAGGATTACAGTTCGACACAGTGGTCAAGTGGTAGCGTATCCGACTGCTGATCTGGAGGCCTTAGGTTCAATTCACGGGTTTGACAAAAAAATCTCAATAACAGTACTAAGTCTAGCACTGCGCTGGCAAATGCAGAAAGGCTCACTCTCAATCATATGGGGTATCCGTATCCGCGGATATATGCGAGAAAACGGATCAGGGTCCATATCCGTATTCGCTCCGTTTTTGGGTATAGTGTATACGGCATTTTATCTTGTTAATTTTCAATATAGCATAATTCATTATATAGCAACATTTTATCGCATTATTACATGTTTACTTCTTTTAGACACAGATTGAATAGAAATGACACTAAATAATCTGTGTCCGGATTCGTATCCGCGGCTTTGCATTACTGAAGCTGCGGCACATCACTAGTTTTTTTTCATTCACTAGTTATACCAAAAGTTGCAGGTTTTATCCATTTAAGGATTATTTATATTCTATTGGTGAATCGTTATTGAGTTTCCATTCACGAAATAATGTAATGCTTAGACGACTTGAATTAAACTTGATTTCTAGTACTGATGAAACGACTATAGGTCTGGCCGACTAGTCGGAGAATAATCAGCGAGGCCGATCATTAGATTTGGTTAAATTTTAATGCATTTAAAACCATATTTTGTATTGTTTGTTACCCTACTACTAGCAGTATTTTTATAAGCGGCGAAAGTTATGAAGCACTTATTATATATACTAGATTATTAATATTTATAGTAACTACGACTAGCCGGTGGTCGCTAAAGCGTTTCTAGTATTTTAGTTCATATTTCTAGTTACTAGTGAAGAAGAACTAAAAACAGTATTTGTTTCAATTTCATTTTCAATTTGTTAAAATCAGTATTTCATTACTTGCTGTGCCCTGTGTTTTACGCACCATTTTCCATGAGTATTTGTTTCTCTAAATAAAAAACTGCCTGATTCTTCAACGAATAGTAGTAAAAAGAAGTTTGTTGAATCGGTGCAGCCATTCTCTAGTTTTAAGTTTACTAACACATTAAGTGATAAAAAGTCTCGGGTTCGATCCGCGGGTTCTCTCAGGTATAAACGAAAAAATGAAGTATAGGTGATGTACTTATACTTCACCTCATGTATACTTCTGCACTGTACACCCTTCTAGGTAAAATAAGGCGCGATGGAACGCTAATATGAAAACAAATATCCTACTAACTATGTAAAAATAACTTATTGAGCACTGAAAGCACTCACACTACCTCCATGATATCATAGACAACTCCCACTCGTTTGTTCAAGTATTTTTAGTGCAAAATATTATGCTTTTAGATAATTTTAGTTGTCTTTTTTTAGATGAGTGTAAATTAGAGCGTATATTAGCTTGCGGTTTGGATTGTTGCTGCGCTCACTTGATATTTATTAAGCAATTCTATTAATAACATAACATCACGCCTATATTACCCAGAAGGGAGTTGCAGAAGTGTACAACACCCATACTTCACCTGTTATGTTTTAAGTCCCATGGGATAGGTGGGTGAGCCTATTGCCATTGACCGGGCACAATTCCAACGCCGTTGGTATTGTGAATTTCTTGACGGAAAGTTCCCAATAACACTTTGCCCGACCCGGGAATCGAAGCCGAGACCTCGCGGTTAGAGGCGCATACGCTAACGACTAGACCATCGAGGCAATTGTATTTACTAGTTTTTTTTCACACCGACAACCTGTTTTTAAGTTTAGCCATTTTTTAGTTCGTTTTTAGAACCGTTTACAGAATACACCACTTTTTAGGTTGTAACTACACCATTAAAAAACAATTATAGCATTTGATGTCTATCTTTAATTAGGTGTACACTTAACTTAATACCTCAGTGTAAGTAACAGTGTTCATGTATCAGTATAACATATGCTTATTTACCTAAACAAAATAAAAAATAATGAAAATATGACATGCTTTTTTGAGCACCATTTCATTTTAAAAAGTAGCAATACAATAATTTCAAATATTAATACTATATCATAAAACAATACCCACAACAATCTTCAGAGTTTTAAAATTACGTTTTGTCGTGGCAGATGAAAAAATATTAAAAGAACTTTGTTTTACTTTCACATAATAATATATTTGCATTAGAATTCTACGTAAAATACTACGTAATACCAATATGTTATGCCTACCTTTTGAGGGGCTTAGTAATTTGGTAATATAATTTTCACATGATTAAACAACTGAAAGTTGGTTATCAACACTCTCTATACAAACACAGGACAGATTACCGTGTGTACCGGGTAGCTGTCTGGACAATAGCGTCCCTACGGTCATGTCCCTTTTAGTAAATTGTCCTAAATCCTTGTGTAAAACATGACATGTATCCACAAGTTATGTTCTAAATCCATCAAACGCGGGCGAGCGGTTCGCAAGCATTCACGACTCTCCCCGACTATCACACGATGTAAGCAACGATACATCATACATGTCGGCGTACAATGTATAGATATTTATCACAATTTGTAGCCTAATGTGCCGTGTCGATCACAAAGGCTCCCCTGCGATAGCCACCGCTCGATACCAATGAAATTCATTGAATTATTTTTGCCACCAATCGGTCTGACGTTTGAATGGGGATGATATTATGGTTGTGTTGGAGATAATTCAATTTACAAAGTATTAAAATGTTGCCAGGTACACTATAAATATTTATCAAATTGACAAACAGTTGCCTATGTAAGTTTGGTGGTTGTGGTCTGCCTTTCAATTAATTTAACATAGATACTAAGGGTTACCCGCGACTTCGTCCACGTAAAAGTCGATAAAAGTAGCCTATGTTACTCAAAATTTACGTAATCGTTGAAATCGGTTCATTTGTTTTTAATATTATTCTATACAAACTTATAAAAGTATAAATCTCTTCTCTGTATTTGAGACGATTACGAGATATGTTATAATATGTATTTTTTTGTAAGTCAAACGAGACCATGGCGCCTGAAACTGCAGGAAAATATCACAAACTCGTTAAAGTAAATAACATGGTAAATAGCCGGTGATATTCAGTGCTAATAATATCACATATTTCGGATGAAAATGACCACAATAATATCAGCAATTACAACTTAAAACAATCGGTTGGCTGTATTCCATACACAAGTAATATGGGTTAACCCAATGATATTATAGAACTATAGATATGTTACGTTCATAGAAATTACGATTTAAATCCGTTCCGAGCTATTCCAAATTGCACACATTGACAAATGTAACTGATAAGTAAAACAAAAGATACGAAATAGCACGCAAATGAAAGAGATAGCTATAGTTTTAATGATTGCACTTCAGTGGTACGCACGTGACTGCGCTCGACGCAGGCCACACGCAAACTAAACACAAGACGTCCCAATTGGGACGTATCTGAGTATTCACAGCGCGAGCGCTTATAACATATCTGCTTTTGTTTTTATATAATATCATTGGGTTAACCTTAATATTATTAAGTTTTTATCTATTTTTATGGACAAATTAAATATGCTAAAACACTTAAATGCATGTTTGTTAGTGCCCATTTATCCAAACCATTATTTATATTTTTCAGTTTGTATGTTTATAAATTAATGATTAAAACAATTTTGACAAAATAATCGCAATTTCTCTATAAAATTGAATTAAAACTTAATAATATTCAATTAAATCCCATATTATGTTAATTATATTTACTCTTACATTTTTGAAAGAGATTTATTAAAAGTATAGACTTATTATTTCGTCTATTACTGCTTCGGGTATGCCATTGTTTTTTTTTAATTATTAAATGCAGTTTTGTTACTTTTAAAATTATAGATATATCTTTAAGTATAATTTGCGACCTCTCGTATGCAGAGGTGTACCTAATTGATAACTTATATCTATAAGGTTTGAAACCCTGCTCGTGCAGAATGTTTTGTGTTGGTCCCTGTGGTTTCCTGGTTACCTGAAGACTATTTAGATTAAGAAATAAAAAGGCATGTAAATAAATATGTCAACCATCATAACCACGAAGAATTTTACAAAGTTAAAATTCACAATGCAGTGTTACGTCCAGATTTTCTTTGTTTGTACTACAAATTATCGAACTTGGCGTGACTTTTAATTATAGTTCACCCGCGATTTGCACATTATTACTTATTATCACGAATTCTCTAGAATTGGCTTTAATTAAACTTTCTTTCCAAATTTGTTTAACCCTTAGAGCGCTTATAGTATTTAAAATTATAATATTTTTTCATTAGGAGTGTTGGAATCGAGTTATTGAATTATCAATCATTATTTCTTTAAGCTTTTTCCTAATTAAATTAGGAAAAAGCGTCAGCTTATTTTATGTAAATCGAGGTAATCAGACAGCAACAACCTAATACGTGGCGATACATTACACTTTGTCAGACTGTTGTGAGACTTTCTGGCCTAGAGCTTCTTTATAGTGGTACTAAAAGCAAAACGTATTCATTAAGCAGGGAAGATGTTGGCTTAGTAAAATGATGACTGATCGAGTCAGGCAGTGACATAATAATGCCCAAATGACTGCACAGTGGCCCCATAGTGGAACTGTTTTAGGGTAACGCGTCCTCAGGTGCATAATTCCCCCTTGAGATGTTCATAAAAAAATATGCTGTTGCATGATATGGCAGTGCTCTAATAAAAATAAAATATCAGACAAATAATTTTTATTTACCTAACGAATTGAACTTTGTGATCAGATTCAGATTCAGATTCATTTATTCACAAGAATGTAGTAGTACATAGGTGTTACATTATATATTAAGACACTGTGACATTCTACTATAACAACAATGGTGTGCAAATTTTAATTAGTATTTAGCAAATTAAAATTAGCAATTACATTGTTCGGAAAAGATGTCATTCTTTGTATTTTTTAACCAAAAAAAGGAACACTGATTTCCAATGATTGCCTCCTATGTCGTATTCACTGTATATATAGATTGCCGTACCAGACAAAAGATTATATCTATTCATTCCTTTATACAACAAGATAGTCATAACTAAGCGTCGGAAATTAGACACCCCTTTGGCTTTTATCAAGTTAGATTCGGGACAATTACAGAACGTTCCAGCCACGTCACACATCATCAGGCCTAACCCTACACATTAGTGCAATAAGCTCGACAATAACTTAATTCCGAACGTCGAAGGGTTATTCCCCAGAGCTTCTTACATCTCCGTTAGGGCTGACAATAGTTCGGAGTTGAAATTTAATTAAAATTATTATCGATCTACCGCGTCCTAAACTAACAATTAGATGAAGGTATGTCTCGTATTCGCAGCCTTATTATCTGACTTGTTTCACCCGAGTTTAAGTTTACTGCTTCGCTCCCGTGTCTTGAAGCGTGAGGATAAATAGCCGTTGATATATTGTTTAGTCTACTTTGTGTACAGCTTTCTACGATATAAGGATTACCCAACAATAAATTATGTTTGGTTCCGTTCAAAAGCGGAACCGTATTACTGAGACTTTGCTGTCCGTCTGTCCGTCGGTTACCAGGCTTTATCCCATGAACCGTTATAGTTAAACTGTAGAAATTTTAACAGAGGATGTAAAACTGTTGCTGCTATATCTAAAAATGGAATAAAATAAACATTTAGGGGAGAAGGCTCGAATACAACAAACGTTTTTTTTTTGCTCGTTTCAGATATTGATAACGGTAAGAGTTAGACGCCTGAAATATTCACAAAATACTTAGTAATGGCGTTCTAAGCAACTGGCGGCTTAGCGATGGCGTTTAATTTATTTCAGGTATTAAAAAAACATTGAATGCCAATTTAAAATTGGGAAATCCATTAATTGCCTTGAAGCTCAACAGTAAGATAGCTTCAAAGATGAAAGTATATGTGGCTTGAACCAACTTAAAACTAGATAGCCCGTTGTTAAAATTAAATAGACCTATTAATAGTTACTGCTTCAATAATCAAGTTTTGGGTTGAATCAGCATTGTTAGAAACTAACGTATCTTTCGGAGAATTTCATTGAAATTAGTTATTACCCTTAGTTCCACTATTTAAGGAGTCATACTCGTACCATTGCTATTCAGATGCGATTCAATATTGGAACGTTTCTTTGTTTATAGTACGGAGAACTGTCAAAACTGGATGGGAATGGCCATGATGACTTAATGAAGAATCATAGCCGCCAGATGTTGCTCTTCTGATTGGATGAAATGGCCAGCTCTGATTGGGCGACAAGACTACAAAATTTCAAATTCGATTTTTTTATTATGATAAGTAAATGTATATTTAAATGTTTGTTTATGGAACTGTTTGATTGTAATCTTGTACGTTACAGTTAAAATACTTTCAGCCAGATCTATTTATCTATTATCTATTTTAACAAATTTTGTATGAAGCCCTGTATATCTAAATATACAGGGCTTCATACAAAAATTGTTAAACAAAAGTATCACGGCGTTTTACATAATTATGTAACATTTTCGAATTTTTCTCAAAATCGACATCTTCGTCCACTTTTCTTGATGTTATGTTTATAAATATTGTAATTTTGTAAGTCTGTTTTTGGAATACAGCTTTTAATTGGATGAACTATCAAATATAGAATCTCATTATTGTGCAGTGGTTTAATTAAACAACGTAAAAAGAATAAACAATTTATTGAAAAAAAAATGTACCTAAAGTTTGAAATGGTGTAAAAAAATGTAAAGAGATCTGTGTGCCCATCGTAAAAAATAATATGCCAATATATTATATTATAGTACTATTAATTTTTTTTGGTTGTTTGAACCAAGAACCGTTAAATTCAATGAAACGATTGAACAAAAGTTATTGGCAAAGAATCCAAATACTCTAGGAAGTGGCGGAAATATATTTTTGACATAAACATAACATAACATTAGGCCTATATCATCCAAAAGGACGTATTAGCGGTGTATAGCATCTACATTTTATCAGTTATGTTAAGGTCCCATAGTGGGGATCGACATCTACCAGGCACAATTCGACTCTCCGTACTGCTACTGAAAAATTCCTAACAGAAAAAGTAAAAAAAGCTAAACCACCAGACGTTGTTGTTTTAAATGGACGAAACGGGCGACTCTGATAACATCATAATATATGGGATGAGACCTAAAAATAACAGGTAAAGTATTAGGTGATATAAACCTCTGCCACACCCTTCTGGGTAATATAGGCGTGATGTTATGTTATGTTTACCCTAACCACGGGCGTCTTCAAAACCAATTTAACTTTGAACTACACTTCTAAGGGCCGATTTCTCCAATCTATTTTCTATCTCCCTATCATTAAACGATAGAACGAGAGGACGGAAACACAAGTCGAGATCAGCATTAAGCTCAGTTACTACATTTGGTGAAATCGGAGTTTATTGTTGCTATGTTATATAAATAAATAGCTCTGGATAACTCCTACAGTGGTTCCAGCAAACAAGGCCATGGTATATCCATTCATGAATTCATTTGGCGCCAGTCCAAGTGACAATGAATAAATTTAGAATTATGTTGTCAACGCCCTAATAGATGTCTTAATGGAACTAACATCTCAACTGGAACTAAACTACCAAATTGGATACTAGGAGAATATCTAAATGTGTTTTCATTAACGTAGAGGTTTCATTCATGAATAAATTATTTATTTCTAAGTACTTTATCATTTAATTAACATGAAAAGATAATTTAAATAGCGATTTATTCTGTGAGAAATTAGTATATTGAAATAAAATTCAGCTATACGGGAATATTTCACCTTACTTACTTAAATAATATTTAGATAAACATTCGGACATTCATAGACGACCAGATGGCGTAGTAGGTAGTGTACCTGCCTGCGACGCCGAGGTCGTGGGTTCGATTCCCACTTAAGACAAATCTTTGTGTGCATGAACATGGGGGTTTGTCTTAGTCTGGGTGTTTCTATGTATAATATGTATGTATTTACAAAAGAAAAGTATCTATGTATTAGTATCAGTTATACTAGTACCCATAGTACAAGCTCTGCTTAGTTTGGGACTAGATGGCGTTGTGTGTGAGTTGTGAAATATTTATTTATTTATTTATTCAAAGTAGCAGTAATAACAATATGGCTGTACTTATATTTTCTACACCTTTTTTAAATTTGTTCCACTACCATTGTTTATATTAAATTATGTTTAGCTAAGTACTAACATTTGCAATTAATATTTTCAAGTTAAATTATGTCAAAACTATGCAGGCAATGACACATGCTGTATTTGCCAATAACTGTTTGTTCCACTAACGCTATTAGATATAAGATGTATACCTCAAAATATGTAACAGTGTAATCAAATGTTGGTGAATCTTAATAAATAAATAAAATAAATTAAGAAATAAAATAAAAATTACGTAGGTAAAGAACAATTTATTTGAACACTCAATGTGTCAGAAAATATCAAACCCAATAACATTGAATCACAGTCTATCGCAAAAAATGTCACAACCCATCGCAATGCAACTTAGGAAAGCATTTTTGCTACAAAATTTAAAGTTCGATTTTTACGACCGTCTATACAATCAACGCTACGTCACAAACACATCGAAAATGTATAATAAAATCGCGAGAAGAAAATGAAATTCGATGTTGCATTTTCTTATACAAGGTTATTTTAAAAAAACTATTAATATCTGATAGCGATTTCTTATATCATTCCAAACAAGTTTTTTTTATCATTTTAAAATTACTCAGCACATTAACGAGGGTATATTAGCATTGTTCTATTTAGGGTTCCGTACAAGCAAAACTTTAAAGTGCAGATGTTATTTTTTCTCGTCTACCCCATATGGTGGGTTTTGTTAGATAGTTATTTTAAAAATACTGAGTTGTTTAGACCGTTTTTTGATTATAATATATTTAAAGTATGTACTAAAAAAATGCCAGTGTGCCTTTACCTATATTTTAATAAGGTATCGTGTTTTTTACAATCTCGGCATAAGTCGCCTCGTCTATTGCAATTCGTCCACTTTTCTGCCATTTTGCCATTCATCGATTAGTGCGAGTTATAATATTATTACACCATATCGATCGACCAACTCCATGAGGTTATTAGAATTTTTAAAATTACCCTGCATATTTTTCAGCGTAACATTTGCATGTGACGTCTGGTGTACGCGGCGTGGCAAGCAAAAATGACTCTCGCTCAGGTGCTGCATAAAAATAGAAGAATATTTTAATTAATTTTCGCTTTTATCGCGTTTACGTTTTTATATATCGCTACATGGGAGAATTATGGGTTTTTGACTGCCAGGTATTTTTTTTAAGTTCTCCGTTATATTTATGTTAGTATAATAGCAGCCCTGTATCTAATACATGTCCCACTACTGGGCTCGGGCCTCTTCTCATGATGAGAAGGGTAAGGGCATAGTCCACCACGCTGGCCAAGTGCGGCTTGGTAGACTTCACTCGACCTCGAGTACTTTTTGGCACTCTCAGGCATGCAGGTTTCTTCACGATGTTTTCATTCACCGTTAGCAAGCGATAATTAATATGATAAGTACACATATATTTTCGAAAAGACGAATCTGAACGATTTATTGACTGAGATGTGTAGCGTGGGCTTGAACCCGATACCTTTGACTTCGCAGTCCTACGGTCTCCCGTTCGGTTATCGCTGCTCTCTGTCGCTTTATGTTAGTAGGACTATTTAAATAATAAATGTATTATAATTTATCGTAGTACGTCTGTGCCATATTAGGTAGTTTAAAAGGTGCGTTATTCTGTCATGAAGACTGTGGTATAATATTTTTTTAATATTAATATTCTTTAAATTATTAAGCATTATTTTATTAGAACTAAACTTCCAACTTGTTCAAATAAGAAATTGTGTTTTGATATTTTTACAGCAGGAATTCTTGTTTTAATGTATGTACTCACATTACTCACTTCAACTTACTTCGTATGTATAGTGTACCTGAAACAAACAAAGAAATACTCGTTAATTATTTATATTGTCATGAAAACTATTCAATAATCATCGCCTCAACACTTCTCAAAGTTGTTTCTACCAAGCTTGATGACCTGCCCTAGGTAGATATTACTCTTGAACAACTTCGAGCATCGATCTTTCGACATAATATATGGATCTCGGCATGACATGTTCATTGAACATATCCTAGGTGTTATTAAAATTTATATAAAAAAATATGTAAAACGTTTTAAATATGAATAATTAAAACTTTTTGTAGCATCAATAAACCCAATATTGAGGTCAAGGTCAATATTCCGGTTCAGTTTCTCAAGTCCATGATACATTTTCAGATCGTTAAAGGCCGCATCCGATATCCAAATACGCCATTAATGACTTTATCAAGAACCGACGGAATGTACGATCGACGTTGCAAGATATTTTCAAGCTCAAATTTAATAATAATGGCATTTTAATGTAAAGTACTTTTAATTCTTCGACTACTTATTTGTGTACATTATGTACATGAGACCAATAAATTTTATGAAGACATTCAAAATCACGTAACGCGTAAAATTGCTGGTAGCGATTGGATGCGTAAGGCACAGGACCGTGAACTCTAGCGCACCTTGGGAGAGGCCTATGACCAACAGGGCATACTAATTTAATTTCAAAAAGTAATAATTGTCAAGTTTTGAGCAAACTAAGAAACTGTTTTATCGAAAGTGACATTTACAAACAAAACATTGAAATTGGTCAAATGAATCATATACTGTTGATCTCTATGTATTTATGTAGATCTGTTTACGTTCGAAAACACTCGCTTTGAAGCAGCTATATTAAAATCTATGTTAAATACTATCCTACTATTAATAAATATACTATTAATACTGGTCTTACCATTTCAAAGATTGTGAACTAAATTACTCGTTTTATAACATGACAAATAAATTATTATTTTAAAGCCGTTAATCTTTTACCCGTGGCTCAGTGTGGAAATAAAAAAAAAATTGTTAAAATATTTTACCGACTTCAAAGATGTTAAATAGTTCTTGAACTCGAAGCTAAACTTTTTTCTAATTTGTTAATTATAAGCACTGACTTCAAGAACTATTAAACCGACTTTTTGTTTTATTTAGTGATTTTTTGACTTAATTATTTTTACTAAAAATATATAAATTTATCTCATTTTTTTTAATGAAGTTACTTTACGATTAAACGTCTATTCAATTAACTTGCCAAGCAGTTTATAGAACAGTTCTCAGCACTGGTGGTAGAGCTCTTTTTAACCGACTTCAAAAAAAGGAGGAGGTTCTCAATTCGGTTGTATTTTTTTTTTTTTTTAATGTTTGTTCACCGATTACTCGAAGACGCCTAGACTGATTTGAGAAATTCTTTTTTTGTTTGAAAGGATATACTTGTCATGTGGTCCCATTTTTTTCAGTCACGCTCTGATGATGGGATCCTAGAGAAATCGAGGGCAACCCTCAAATTTAAAAGGCTTCTATATTGTTTTTTGTATATTATCTAAAGCTACTTGGATATTTGCATCTAGTAGCCAGCATTTTATGTTGCTGAGCTGATGCTGGAAGGTACAACTCCTCAACGGTTAGGAGTACGGGGATAATTCTTTAAATATAGGCTCCTTGAGGCCGTTTACTGTATTCTTTCAAGTTATACACAGATGAGGCGAGACGTTGAATACTACCTACTTGAGGTCATGATTTGATGATGGGATCCTAGAGAAATCATGGGTAACCCTCAAATTTCAAAGGCTTCTATATTGTTTTTCGTATATTACCTAAAACTACTTGGATATTTGCATTTTATCTGATGCTGGAAGGTAGGGGGGGGTAAGGGGATTATTATTAATAAGTTTTCCGTCTCAAGTAACCGTCGCCTCCTCATTCGAGAAACATTCTTGCTCGGTCTACCCATCACTTAAAATCGTAAAATAAAATAATTTTTAACAAAAAAAAAACCGACTTCAAAAAGTAGGTAAACTAAAAAACATAAAATAAATTTACTTCGCACAAAATAATACGTTTTTTCATTTAGTTAAATAGAAATGATTAAATAATTATTTTATAATTCTGAAGTCGGTGCCAAGTAACCAATAACTAGATAATATCAATCTTTCTAACAACTATTTTCTGACTGAATATTAGTTCTTAATTATCCGATTTACTTGGCACCGACTTCAGAATTATAAAATAATTATTTAATCATTTCTATTTAACTAAATGAAAAAACGTATTATTTTGTGCGAAGTAAATTTATTTTATGTTTTTTAGTTTACCTACTTTTTGAAGTCGGTTTTTTTTTTTGTTAAAAATTATTTTATGAATAAGCTCGAGGGCGGCAGCACCACCGTCTCACCTTTAACCTGCCGCCAAATAGTAGTGCTTCCTGTTGTAAATATCTAAATACTATAATCTTTTTAATAGCAAAGTCCTTGTATATTCGAATATAGTTTTCTCTCTTGGCATATGTCATTACATGTTCTAGTTACTGTCTAAGAATGTTGTTTTAAGTTGTGAAAATATATTTTATTATTATGAAACTCGTATTTTATCCTACCAATCCACCACCTTCAACATGGTAGCATATTGTTGTAAAAATAATTTATTTATAGAACAAATGGATGTTGAAACAGCGTTTTTAAATGGCTATTTAAAGTCAGAAGTATTTGTAAAACAACCAAAAGGTTATGAAACTGGAGACAATAAAGTATACAAATTGCAAAAAGCACTCTATGGTCTCAAAGAAAGTCCAAGAGTATGGTATGAGTGTTTCACAAAATTTATTGAAACATTGAAGTTTATTAGAAGCAACTATGATTACTGTTTATATGTAAACTGTTCAAACAAGGATGCAATATTTATTTTAATATTTGTCGATGATATCTTGATTTGTTGTAAAGATGAAAATAAAATAAAGAAAGTAAAAACTAGTTTGATGGGAAGATTTGTAATGAAAGATTTAGGAAAAGTCAAAAGTTATATTGGAATTGATATCGATTATAATGATGATAGAAATAAAATGACATTAAGTCAAACTAAATATATTGAATCATTGGCTGTAAAATATAATCTAGAAAATTGTAAGTTGTATGATACTCCAATGGAATCAAATTTAAAACTAGAACAAGCTAAAGAAGTAGATGAGAATATAAAGTATAGGAATATAATTGGAGAGTTATTGTACATTAGTACAGGCACTAGGCCAGACATTGCGTATAGCGTTAATTACTTAAGTCGATATCAAAGTTGTTACGACCAAACTCATTATAAATATGCGATGAGAATCTTAAAATATTTGTATAAGACTAAAGATTTAAAGTTAACATACTATAATGATGTAAACTCTGACATATTAGATTGTATGGTAGATTCTGATTATGCAGGAGATAATATTGATAGAAAATCTACAACAGGTTTTATAATTCGATTATTTGGCAACTTAATTTTTTGGAGAACACATAAACAAAGTTCAGTAACTAAGTGTTCAACTTTTGCAGAATATACTGCTATGTCAGAAGCAGTAACTGAAATACTTTTTATTAGAAACTTGTTATGCGAGTCATTTAATATAAACTTTGATAAACCTATAAATTTGTTTGAAGATAATTCTGGTGCAATTTCAATTGCTAAGTTTGGTAATTTTACTAAAAATTCAAAACACATTGAAGTGCAATATCATTATATAAATGAAAATTATGAAAAGGGTTTAATTGATATTGTTAAGATTGACACAAAATGTAACTTAGCAGACTTATTGACTAAAAATCTGGATAAGACAAAGTTTCTGAAAAATAGGTTAGAGTTAAAGTAATTTAGTTATATGTTTTTTTAAATATGTTATTCATTGATAAAAGTTAAAGATTATAAATTTAAGGAGGCGTGTTGTAAATATCTAAATACTATAATCTTTTTAATAGCAAAGTCCTTGTATATTCGAATATAGTTTTCTCTCTTGGCATATGTCATTACATGTTCTAGTTACTGTCTAAGAATGTTGTTTTAAGTTGTGAAAATATATTTTATTATTATGAAACTCGTATTTTATCCTACCAATCCACCACCTTCAACACTTCCATTACTGTGTTCCGGTTTGGTGGTGAGATCAGGCCCTGAAATTACTGGCACATATAATCTGCTTTTGTGGATTGTTGATGTCCATGGGCTGTACTCCACTTACCATCAGGTGGACTACACGTTCGTTCGCTGTGGGCGTAGTATAAAAAAAAAACACCTTAAGGATAAGATATTTTTAACTCTTAACTTCTCGTTCCATATAATTAATATTCAAAGTCACCTATTTATTTAAGTCATTATTTATTTGTAGTTAGATTATTTTTCTGTAAATTCCTATAATTTAAGTCACCTTATCTGAATATAACTTGAAAGAATAGAGCTAACGGTCTAAACATGCCATTGTTTAAAGAATCATCCCCGTACTCCTAACCGTTGCGGAGTCGTAATTCCCAACATCATCTCAGCTACAAATATCAAAAACTTAAGAAAAAGAAATTAACACAATAAGAACCCATACAATTTGAGGGTTGCCTTCAATTTCAATAGGATTACATCATCAGACCCCGACTTGGTGGCCATGGGACCATTTTGGAAGTACCGTCTCTCAAATACTTTTTTATTTAATGCGTTCTCAAATGAAGAAGAAATTGCTGGACAAAAAAAATTAAGCGTCGAATTATAACCTCCTCTTTTTGGCAGTCGGTTAAAAATTAATTACTCTTCTGCCATACAGTATTTTTTTTTTTTTTTTTTTTTTTTTATACTACGCACACAGCGAACGAACGTGTAGTCCACCTGATGGTAAGTGGAGTACAGCCCATGGACATCAACAATCCACAAAAGCAGATTATAGATGCGTCGCTGCAGCTGAGGACTACGGTGCTATGCCTCATGTGCCAGTAATTTCAGGGCCTGATCTCACCACCAAACCGGAACACAGTAATGGAAGCACTACTATTTGGCGGCAGGTTAAAGGTGAGACGGTGGTGCTGCCGCCTTCGAGCTCATTCACAAGAGCTCTACCACCAGTAAAAGTTCTTGTAGATACAAAAACAGCCAAGCCACATATTTAAACTAAGGTGTAGAGTTTGTTAAGTTAGGTCTTGGAAAGTAAGGGCGTATAGAATTTGAACCTTAGGACACATAAGAAGTGATAACTTTTTGACACCGCAGGCCATTATGACCTCGTCTGGGCAACATTTTAGATAAAAAGTTTTATGTTGGAACAATGATGTTCATTACGATTGGTTAAGAACGGTTTAACCGTGGAGGGGTAATAGAAACATAGGGTTCCTTTCAAATTCATAATATAAGCAAGGATTGCATTAGACAGAAAGTGTTTAAAAATAAAAATCTTTAACCAAACAAAGTTAAAAAAATGTTGGACATTTGTTCACAAAAACCTACTCGAAGGGTTGAACAAAAATGGCCTGATTGATATTATGCTGATTGTATGACAGGTTGGTGGCTACCGTTTTGTCAAACTTGTGACCAAACAACTGGACCCACTTTCTCCTTACCTTTTCCCAATTACATTGGGATTGGCTTCTAGTGTAACGGATTCTGCTAATAACATAAAATTACGTCTAAATTACCCAGAAGGGTGTAGCAGTGGGTTTAACACTCACACTTCACCTATGATTAGTAAGTTGAAAATCTAAAAATAATCCGGCCGAGTGCATGTCGGGCCAAGCGCAATAGGGTTCCTTGGGTAACCTTGAATTATTTAAAAAAAATATATGTTTTCGATTTTACTACTATTATAAAGTCCTTATTTCTTTAATATACTGCCACGGCTAATTTACAATGTCAAATAATATACAAGATAAAGATATCAATGTATAGATAATTATAATCTAATGCATTTCACGTTTATACAGACAAATATTAAAGTAGATATTTTATTCTCAACTTTATTCTCGCTAACGTAAAATAATGTATGAGCTTAGTCTGTTTTCTTTCTGAACTAGAGCGAACTGCGAACAAAGAATCTAAAGAGATTCCAAACATTAGGTATATTGTGTAAACTTATATTATATAGTACTTGTCCGACTAAACAATATACAGGGTATTTGGGTATTTGCTATATTTAGTTGGCTAATAAATATCCTTAGCTATAGCTCTAGTCCCCTAAATAACTACGCATCACACGTGTTTTTTATTTCTTAAATAAAGATTTCTTTAGAACAATTACTATTTTAATATTAGAAATAAGCCAGATCGATGTTATATTCCTAAAAATATTTTTGATTATTCTTAATTTGGAGCGAGCTATGCTCGGGCTTTCACTACTCGAGTGGATCAGACAAGAGGAGATCCGTACGTAGGCGAACAAAAGTTACCACATAGCAGCACATAGCTCAGCGAGTGGCTAAGCTAAAGTGGTAGCGGGCCGGACACATAACTCGAAGAACAGATGGCCGTTGCGTTGGGAGAAAAAAGTTCTTGAGTGGCAGCAAGATTAGTCAAGATCTTAGAGAGATTTATTAATATTTTAAATTACTTGCAAATGACGAATACTCTCCTTGTTATTTATATCAAACTTTAAAAAACGTGAAAAAATAAATATAAATCGCGATTTAGATAATTTTCAATTACAATAATTTTAGACTTATATGGAAGAACCAGCTTTGAAATAAAAAAAGAATCATTTAAATCGCTTCGCCCAGCCGAAAGTTATGAGGAAACATACATAAAAAAAAATATCAGACGAATTGAGAACCTCCTCCTTTTTTGAAGTCGGTTAAAAAAGTAAAAGTTTGAATAGAAATACTTTACTACAAACATACACAAATTCTTACACAACTTCGCATTTTTAATATCCGTACGATTAATTATCAAGACAATATACTCTGTAATCAACGCACCATATTTAACGCACTCTCTCGTCAAGAACAAGGCATTTTTTTATCTCTTCTTGTGATAATATTATCCTTCAAAGGACATGCGTATCACTCGGCTTTCCTTTACAGGAAGGCTATCTAGATTGCCTCCCTGTTTACCTGTTGATGAGCCAGAAAGCCTTAGAACTAAGATTAAAGAGGCCATTTTGTTCGTCACTATTGCATACTAAACACCTAGTTAGGTCCTCATAAAATAATCATCTTAAAACAAGTACCGTTTTACTGCTTTGGAGTGTCTGAACTTGTTCTTTATATATTTATACATCATAAGATCACGTTTATACTATCAAGAAGGCTGTGGTACAGGTATTTTAACACCCACAGTGCACTTGTGATGCTTATAGTAGTTAGGCACAAACATTTTCTATTAAAATTGGGAATAAACCACGATTAAAGTTAATGACTGAAATGTTTGCTTATGACATTATATAATCCGTGCATTTATGAATTTGCCAAGAATTATAAGCAATGCCAAAGCGATGGTAGGAAATGTGTTGAAAATTAAATATAAACATCCAAAACTTTATCCCTTCTTTTTCATTATTTTGTTTTGTCTGTTTGTTAATATTAAAGATATATTATAACTTGCTGTTGCCTGCGACTTTCGTCTGCGTGGAATTCGATATTTCCATGCTACTTTATACATAATTGAGGCACTTTCCTCTTACACTATCAACCCCAAATTTACGCCCTTGGGGAGGGAAATTTTCAAAATATCTGTCATATTTTTAATTTACGTCTTGTATGGAAACTATGTACAAATTTTATACATATTTCTTTAAAAGCTAGTTTATAATATTAGTCAGGATTGGAATCAGTAAGATTAAAAAAAAGCTGATCGACTGAAAAAAAGATCTAAACTTAGACGAGAAGAGGCTATAGCCAAATAATTATTTATGATAGTGACATTTTGGAGCTCGATTTTTGTCTTTCTTTTTTTGGTACAGAATAAAGAATTAAAAAGTATTATGATTGCAGACCAATTACGGGTTATTAAGCACAAATAAGTTGAAGCACAAGACAACAATTTGATCGTGGGGCCGGGGGCGATCGCGCTTTGAACCCGCGCGCTTTTGAAGTCGCCGCAGGACCGACCAGAGGAAGTACACTCGAGATTCTGCGCTGCTTACACCGAAATGAACAACGCTGTGATGGTTCCATAGGACTACCTATCTATGAATAGATATGCTCTTTTTGTGAAGAATATAACTTAGTATAACGATTGTTAAATTGTAATAAGTTTTGATACATATTGTAACATCACATCACATCACAAATCACTCAGGATTATTATAACTCTAATCGCTAATCTCGGTAACTACTAATTGGATTTTAATATTTTTTGTGCAATTAGGCATGGTGACTGTTCCATAGATAGTTAATTATATATAAGAATAGGATATTTTATTTTTTTTATTTAGCCTATATTGTCCCATTGTTGGGCAAAGGTCTCCCCCAAAGTCTTCCACTCTTCCCTATCCAAAGTCATCGCGCCAGCGTTTTCTGTAGCGTTTTTTTTTTCTTTCAAAATATGGGTAATCATAAACCAAATCCAAGTATTTTTAGTCACTAAATATTGCGTCTATGAAAATGGTTTACAAAAGTTGCTATGAATTGTGTGAGTAATTTAATGATAAAATTATTATTTAATAATTTCGAACTTTAAAAATAGAGATTATCGTATAGCTATCAAACAAAATTCATAACTTCACATACAAAATAGTAGCCGTGTGTTTGGAGCGTTTGGGCGAGTCTATTTTTAATGTGAATTTAAAATTGTATTATCTCAGGCAGCTTACGTGTTAACAATGTCATTCTTTTAATGATATTTCTAATATCGAGAGGTATTTTGATGTCACACAAAAATATAAATTATGTATTGTTAAGTTCGCTTCGGTGTAACAGGGGCCAGTATTTCAAGCTTTCTATTTTTACATTGTCAGTTAGAATGGGACCGAAGCTGCGAAGGTGCATAGGTCTCGTGTTGCTTTAGCCATGTTTTTTTCTAATTAAACTCCAGGGATTTCCGGTACGGTTCTCAGTTTTTGCTCACCAGTCAAGATAATAGCCGGTCAGTTCGATTTATTTAACCGTTTTTTTTAAGTCGCTAACGTGTTTTTATCCGTTTTAACCTTTTATATCAAACGAGCAATACTTGTATATTCATATAATTATGCTCGGACGATCTCGAAAACGGCTCTTTAATGAAACTTTCATTAAAGTATGATTTTGAAAAATTAAGATTTAGGTCTTATATTCGACAAAATACGATTAACAGACCTGAAATAAAAGTTTTACGCGACCCGGGAATCGAACACGAGACGTCTCGTAGTGAAAGGCCGCATACTATTACCACTATGCTCAGGAGTTCTCCGTTACTTGTTAACGCTAACACATCGCGGTTGGGCCCTTTAGATTTATCGCAATGAACAGCTTCAAGGATAATTATGTTCACGGTCTGATGTCGGCTTCCGGGCGGTACCCAGGGGTCTTCTAGAATTGATCCACATTAACTAATCGTGCTTGGGCTCTTTAGATTTGTCTCAATCAGCATTTTCATGACATGATGTTTAGCTTAAAATATATTTTATGTTTTTTTGCTACTTATAAAAACTGAACAAGGCTAGCGCTATCCGGTCTGCTGTATGTTATATGTGGTGCATTGAGTAATACATACGTATACGAATAACGAACGCCAGAACTGTCAAGTTGGGTAGTCGGCGATTCATAGGTCAAGACGAGGAAAAAACAACATTACACAACACAAGTAAGAATTACTTGTCCTTTCTTCTATTAATGGCAAATAACAAGTTCCTCAATGATAAAACAATAAAAGCCGTACGAGGAATTCGGAATAATTACAGAGGATCGATCACAAGAACAAAACACGGACAAGGATAACAGCTCCAAACAAAGAGAAAATATAATTAATAACTTATACATTTACTAACAATATACTTCACTATACATCTTACGCGTCAAGCGAAAACCAACCTTATTGAGGCAGTGATGGAGTCGAACGAAGCTCCAGATGAATGAAGAATTATCTTTGCTGTTAGTAATGAAAAGAATCTTCGACTATAAGGGCGTGTTCAAACGTAACAAGCCGTAATAATTATCCGTCAATATACAATAAGTGGACGATAATATAAAAGATTAAGATAGAAAGTAAGGATTTATTCTTTGCTGACTTATTAACTATTTAGACATGGCGACACATTAACATATACATTTTTTAACTTCGTATTGATTATTTCTATAGCATTTAGCTATGCTTAGCAGATATACGTCACGTAGTAACGTAACATACAGTTATCTATAAGCTTCCAGTTTTAAAATATTAGTCTATAGTGGATAAGTAAAGCTACATGTGTCACTGTTTGAACTAATTATTACAATAATATGAGATATTATTATACAGGTTGTACATACTTGGTACACCGTTAAACACTAAAACTAAAAAAAAAATTAAGGGGCTTCCATACAACAAACGATTATTTTACTCGTTTTCGCTCGATATTTACAACAGTAACAGGTAGACGCTTGAGAAACTCACAGAATATTTAGTTACATATTTACTTTAATAATAAATATACGGTAATAAATATATCCCATACAACAGACATGTTTTTTTTTATAGATTACGGTACGAAACCCACTGTGCGCGAGTCCGACTCGCATTTGGCCAATGTTTTGTTATTATGTCGTTGTTAATTTGAAACTTATTAAAAAACATATTTTTGTTCGGAAATATTTATAAATAATTATACCTCTGCTTATATTAGTAAAAAGTATATTGTCTCTCGAAAAGAGCTGGCTAGATATCAAGAAAAAAGTTTTTAGAATCACCTTTGTGGAAAGGTTACCTACCCCTCACAAACTTTTGACAGGACAGATTGTTAACGTTAAATGAAACGTAATCAACTACGGCTACGTAAGATTTTTTTTGTCATCATTCTGTACGCTGTCTTAGCAAGAGGTCTCCAAAAGACGCGACGTTCCGTACTGCGTCGTCGCGACACATCAACGCATTCGCCTTGTATGTATGCCACACATCTCGACGACGCAATGCCGCACTTACGTTAAGACGAGGCAAGTCCGGTTTGTCGCTAAATGGCAGTGGATCAAAACACTATCTATTATCGCACCATCTTTGGTCCAGCAGTGCATCACCTTTCTCCGTCGATTCGCTGAAACAGTCACTAAAATCGTAAAATGACGCGACGCAACGTAGACGCTGCGATGACGTCGCAACGCGACGCAACGCACTAATGAGACCCCGACCTTATATCTAGAGCCGTAGTATAGCCGAAGCAACGATTCTCCGATAGAGAATAAATGGATGCACCTATTTTTGTTTAAGTCCATCCTTCATCGTGATTAATAGTACCACCGACGTCATTGTTCCGTGTATCTTCTGATTTACTTGTAAATGTTGTAATGTCGGTTAAAAGTAGTGTTATGTCGTAACGAGTCCAAAATTGATGTATGGGAGTATGTATGTGATTGTATCATTTCAATAGCTTGTCACAACCAAACATATAATCGGATTGTGTTCACAATTTTATTGGTTATATTATTTTCTATTATTGAATTAATCCCAATTGTACACAGTTCAGTGTTTTGTTACAAATGAATTTTATGTGAAAGACTCGATTGCCCGGATCGCCGCATATAATAATATGTATGTATAATAAATTTACTGCATATTATAGTATAAATATAAATGGCAAAAAAATGCTTTCATAATATACGCTATACTATATATATATTATGACGTAAATGATCTGTCAGATCGATTTTTCGGAAATAATAATAATAATAATAAGCCCCCTATAACAACCATACGTCCGAGTCGACCATCAGACTCACGTGGGGGGCGGACACGCGATACATTCAGAGTAGATTAGGAAGTGCTGGCGATTTTTTTGGGATGCTTTTGCGCACCATGCTGATCAGCTTTTGTTGTACGCAGAGGTTGTTTAGTGTGGTGTGTGGGAACAGCTTGTGAGAGGTTGTTGTTATTTCTTGAATTACCCTCTATAATACTGGCGCGGCCAACATGGCACTGGAAACCCATTTATGGAGATGATTTTAAGGAATAAACGCTGTCCGGGGGCGAGCGCCGGAGCACACCTGGAGCTGACGCTGGGTGTTACAGCATGCGAACCGTCAGCGGAGAGGAGTTTAATAGGCGGGCTCCCTCCGGGTCTTCCGAAAATGTTACAGCCAACACTAGTAGTAGGAGAAGTAGTAGAGCAGCTACGCCGGCTATGGCTGTTTCACAGGAGGCACTAGCCACTCAACCTGTGACCACCAAAGCTGGAAAACCCAGAGTGCGTATGCAATGGAGTGATGAAATAAATAAATTTATCATACGCACATATTTCTATATCACTAAACTAGAGACTGATAGGACGATGTATTGCAAAAAACTACATGACCAATTTAATTTAAAATACCCACATTTAAATCTTTCGGGACAAAGAATTGCTGATCAGAGAAGAGCCATAATTAGGAATAGAATGCTATCTGAAACAGTGATAAATAACCTAAAAGAGGAAGTAGCAGAACAACTGGCTAGAGAAGAAAGTGAGAATTCTCAATTGCAACTGTCGAATCAGTTACCATCTTTATCTAACTCTTTAGAAGCATCATTAATAACATTAGAAAACAGCAGTCAAACTACACAAATAACACCTAGTGAAATATTACACTTGCAACAAAACACGACATCGATAACACAACAAACAGAAAGTACGCAAAACTCGGTAGCAATTCACTTAGACATCTCAGCAGAGGATTTAATAACTCAGATAGAAACTGCCCTTGTTTTGTACACCGGCACAGACCCTACAGTTCGCCCAAAACTGCCTAGGTTAAAGGAAAACAAGAAGTTGTATGGGTTTATAGACATTTGTAACAAACAAGTACTGCCTAGGTTTATTTCACTTGAATCAGATTTAATAGCTATTCATACACTTTTATATTGTAGTGCACTTGTTATAAGCGAAAATTTAGGCTATAAAATTAGATATAATTCAAACACACAATATAGAACTCGCACATTACGAAAACCAGCTTGGCAAGTACGATTGGAGAGGGATATAGATCATTTGAGAAGTGACATCGGTAGGTTAACACAATACATTAATAACAATAGATCCAGGAAAGTAGTAGCTGCAGCAGAGAGAATATTTAAGATGACTAAAATACACACTATTCATGAAAGAAATAATATAAGACCTGAAGAATACTTAGATACGCTCAAACAAAAATTAACAGTAAAATCCCAAAGATTAGCCAGATATATAAAATCATTACGACGCAAAGAAGACAACAAAAATTTTACTTTTAGCGAAAAGGGTTTTTATAGAGCATGTAAGGATAATAACACACCTACCAATGTGCAATGCGCGTTACCTGAAGTTCGTGCACTAGAAAACTACTGGGCCGATTTATGGAAAAAACAATACAACCACAATGACGGTGCCGATTGGATAGGTAAGATAGAGAGCAGTATGTCGAACATAGATACTATGCAATTATATGACATCACTGAAGAAGATGTTAGTGTTGTTACCAGGAGAATGAAAAACTGGAAAGCTGCAGGTGTAGATGGAGTTCACAACTTTTGGTATAAAACATTTTTTGCACTTCATAGTATATTAGCAAAAAATATTACTGACATTATTTCAGGGCATCAAGAACTGCCCAAATTCTTAACAAAAGGTATTACTTACATGTTACCCAAAAGTAATGATACTCACAATCCATCACAGTATCGCCCTATAACATGCCTTCCAACAATTTACAAACTCATCACCTCATTAATCACACGTAGTATAAATAGCCACATAATTCGCAACAATATTCTCTCTGAGGAACAAAAAGGCTGTAGGCAGAACCACAAAGGATGTAAGGAGCAACTCATCATTGACTCTACTGTTCTAAAAAATGCTCATACTAATAAAAGAAATTTGCACATATCGTATATCGACTATAAAAAAGCATTTGATAGTGTCCCTCATTCATGGTTAGTTAAAGTACTTCATATTTACAAAATCAACCCTACAATTATAACATTTCTGGAAAATGCCATGTCTGAATGGAGAACTACTTTACACCTACGTATTGGTACTGATGAAATTACGACAGATGAAATCCACATTGGAAATGGCATTTTTCAGGGTGACGCTCTCAGTCCACTGTGGTTCTGTCTCGCTTTAAACCCACTATCTCACATACTTAACGATACTGCTAATGGCTACAAACTTAACACTAACACTTCATTAACACACCTCATGTACATGGATGACATTAAACTGTTTGCGAAATCCAATAAGTGCCTTAAAAACCTATTAGAAATTACAACACAATTTAGCCAAGACATTAACATGTCTTTTGGACTCGATAAGTGTAAAACACTACACATCCATAAAGGCAAAATAAAAAATAGTAACCCAGACGAATCATCGAGTTTGGCTTTTGAAGTTATGGACCCAACGGATTCATATAAGTATTTAGGAATCCATCAGTCTAATGTCATCAATCACGTTCAAATTAAGAAAAGACTTACTGCACAATACTTTACAAGACTAAATTTAATTTCAAAAAAGCATCTCAATTCTAAGAACCTGTTTAAAGCTATTAATACTTTTGCTATACCTATATTAACTTTTTCATTTGGTGTAGTTAAATGGACCCGTAGTGACATAAATAATTTAGAAGTTAAAACTAGGAAAATACTATTTAAGCACAGTTATTTACATCCTAAATCTGCTATTGAGAGAGTTTCTGTCGCAAGGCTAAAAGGTGGTAGAGGATTAATTGACTTGAAACAGCTATGGGAAGGTCAAGTTAAGAATCTTAGAGAGTTTTTCTATAATAAAGCTATAGATAGTAATATACATTCAGCTACAATAGATTTAGATAATAATTTCACCCCGTTAAATTTAAAAAACAAAGATATTATTTATAGGAAACCTCAAGAACATGCGAGTGATAAATTAAGTAGATGGTGCTCCAAAGAACTTCATGGTAGACACTTTAATGATTTACAACAACCCCATGTAGATTCAGATGCTTCTAATCAATGGTTAAAATTAGGCTCACTATTTCCCGAAACAGAAGGCTTTATGATCGCAATACAAGATCAAGTTATAAACACAAAAAATTACAAAAAGTTTATTCTTAAAGATCCTAGCATACGAAATGATAAATGCAGAAAATGTCACCGAGCCTCAGAAACCATCCAACACATTACTAGTGCCTGTCCAACTCTAGCACAAACGGACTACACTCATAGGCATAATCAAGTTGCCCACATAGTTCATCAAAAATTAGCAATTAAACATAACCTTATCCCATCTAAGGTAACTCCGTACTATCAATATACTCCAAAACCGGTGCTTGAGAACCAAAGTCACAAGATATACTTTGACAGGGCAATTCTAACGGACAAAACAATACATAATAATAGACCAGACATAACTTTGATAGATAAAGAAAACAAACACACTTATTTAATAGATATAGCAGTCCCTAATAGTCATAATTTGCAAAAAACAATAACAGATAAAATACATAAATATACATAATTAAAGGAAGAAATAATTAGAATCTGGAAAATGAGTAAAGTTTCAATTGTGCCTTTGGTTTTGTCGAGCACTGGCATTATTCCTAAAAGTCTCCGTCATTATTTACAGCAGATAGATATTCCTATTAATATTTACATGACAATGCAAAAAGCAGTTATCTTAAACACTTGTCGAATCGTAAGAAAATTTCTACAAGACGATTATAATCCCAATGAACCCATTCCCCAACATGAACTCCACTTGGTTTAGGCCCGTGGTTTTCATGAAAACCAACCGAAATTCTTAAAATTTCGAGTAAAAGTAGAAAAACTACAAACACAATAATAATAATAAAACTCTTTATTGTACACCAAACACAAAACAATAGAAAAGATATAATACACGTAATGGTATGGTAATACAATTGGCGGCCTTATCGCCTTGTGGCAATTTCTTCCAGGCAACCATTGGATGGAAAGAAATTTAAAAAAAGTGTGAATTTAGGGGAGCGCGCGGTGTATAAAGATGGGCAAAACTAAAAACTATACTGTTTAATATCTTTAATAATACAAAGCTAATCAAATTACACATAATTAATAATATATAGTAATACTGTACTAATACGTATATAAATAAATAGTACATATATAAATACATAACAATATAATATAAATAATGGTAATAAATATAATATTTCAAAAATAAATATAGATGTGTAGCATAATTAAGAGAAACGACACATAAATAAATAAAGCAAATAAACTGTAGGGATATCATTTTGTTGTGGACAAGTAGTGTGCATGTACCATTCTCTTGAAAACTGGCAGTGATTTTGCACCTCTCACATTAGCCGGCAGCGCATTCCACAATCTGACAGCTTGTACTGTAAAGGCCTTGTCCATAAATGTTGTGGAATGTTCAGGCATTTTTAATCTCTGGTTCTCAGATGACCTCAAAAACTTCGTGTGGGTGTCATGTAAATAACTGAAACGTTTTTTAAGGTAAAGGGGTGTTAACGGGTTAAATAAAATATTATACAAAAGGGACAGTATATGAGCATTCCGGCGAAGGCGTATGGGTAACCACTTGAGCCTAACACGAAAAGCAGAAACATGATCATATTTGCGCAAACCAAATATAAATCTGATACAAAAATTTTGAAGGCGCTCAAGTAGAAATATAAGGATAAATTAAGGGATGTAAGTTTTTTTTTGTCAATTTCGAAGGAAATTGAACCAAATGCTGCACATAGTTTCCATACACATCATAAATGAACAGTGAGATAGATTTTTGAAATCTTACTCTCGAAGGAGGTTAATTTGGGGTTGAAAGTGTACGAGTAAAGTCCTACAATTTTATAAGAAATACTATGTAAATATCGAATTCCACGCAGAAAAAGTCGTGGGCATCAGTCTGTTGTTTGTTTGTTCAAAATTAAAGCAGTTATGCAGCAATAATAATAAAAATATATCATCATTTATCTGCGAATCGTAATCAATAAAGCCTTTTCGTTGTTTACCCTACTGTACGTAGATATACAGACATATTACTTAAGAATAGTTTTTTGCATTAAACAGTAACAAACACCCACAAACAAACGTAGGTGTTTATTTCCACGAACATTGACATTTATAAAATTAGGATAAAGCGATCTTTATCCTAATTTTATAAATGTCAATGAATACAGATACGTCAATGAAAAGAAGCGTTTTATCGATATAAAACGCTTCTTTTCATTGACGTATTTGTCACAAGAAGAGGCAGACTGAAGAAAAGATAGATATGGATTGCGTGAAAGAAGTTCAGATTTGAAAAGAAGAGAGAGAATGATAGTGAGTCGGCTGATAGGAAAAAACGAAAAATAATAAGGATAGAAAGACGAAAACCTGTCAGGTGGGTGGAGCTGCAAGCGGGAGTTAGTGCTGTTGTACAACATGTTACAAAATAAGCCGTAAAAATACAACCATTTGATTACAGTTAACATATGTCAACCCTATTATGCTGTCGTTCTTGACAGTGAATCTGAGAACATTTTAACAGGATCAAAAACTTTTAAAAATACATAATATATTTCACTGGTGGTAGAGCTCTTGTGAACGAGCTCGCGGGCGGCAGTACCACCGTTTCAATTTTAACCTGCCAACAAATAGTAGTGCCTGCATTACTGTGTTCCAGTTTGGTGGTGAAATCGGCCCTGAAATTAAGGCATATGAAGCAGGCATAACAGTATAGTCTTCAGCTACAATGACGCATCTACAATCTACCTTGGTGGATTGTTGCTGTCTATGGGCTGTACTCCACTTACCATTTATGGTGGATAACACGTTCATATGCTGCAGACGAAGTATAAAAAAAATATGTATAATTATATAGAAATTTTACCTTCACTGTTTATTTTGTACCGTCCTATATAAGAGTAATGCAGGCAAATGTCTGCCACCAGCTTTAAACAATGAGTTTATGTAATAATTTAATTGTTGTATTAAGTTAGTGTTGTGTGAGCTTTGTCTGTAAACTTGGCGTCATTTTCATATTTCAAAACTTCACAATACTGACTACGAGTTGTTAGCTGGCGGGTGTTTTATTTCAAACTTTGCACTGATTTCATTACTTGAGTCAAAATATATTATATCTAATAAATTAATAAATAACGATAGCTTTATTATCTCGAGCGAATACTTCGAAATTTGATTCAATTATTTCATTAAGTCTCCATTTAAAAAGCGATGGAATTTCTTTAAAATAAATTTTATTTTTAAACACTTGCGTATTTTTAGGGTGCCTCATGCAAAAGTGATCCTGCCTATTGCCACTATAACAACAAATATTAAATATCGAATAAAATATTTTTTTTGCTCGATTCACGGAATATTCACATACATATTCACACAATATATTTACTTTAAAAAAAGTTAAATTAAAATAAAATAAATATTGGCCCATACAACAGACATGATTTTTTTTTGCTTTTTTTATATATACCTAATGGTACGGAACCCTTCGGGCTGAGGAACTCGCACTAAGACGTATTTAAAAAAAAAAACATTGTTTTATAAACAGATAACTTTGCTTCGTTTAATATATTGGCAATTACAATGAATTGATCAAATACCTACTAGACAATTATCGTTTCTACGCAATGTATTTTATCAAAAAATACTATCTTATATTTTAGTGTTTAATAGGTTAGTGTAGCATACATGATATAAATTGTATACATTTACAGAGAGTGGCGTCGGCTTAGAAACACCTCTATTCCCTGGTAGGGAATTATACAGAGCTTTGGGCCGATTTAGCGTATTTAGGCCACACTATATACAGAGACATTTCAACATATACATGTATTTAGATGTACCCAGAATTTTGTAAAATCGTGGAGATTGGATATTATTATATAAAACACAAACTACCGTGTGATTTTAATGAAATTTTGCACAGCCTAGATTAGCATACAAGCAATTTAAAAAAACTGTTGATTTCAAAAGTAATTTCAAGGTGATTAACATTTCATGACACTATATAATATTAAAAATAAAAGATTTTAGCTATTCAAATAAGAAGAATCAAAGTTGATGTAACTACCACACGGGTGTAGCCGCGTTAGCTAGCTAGTAAGAATCTAGTAGATAAATGGTTCCTTATCCAACTGCCCAAAGCACGGGTAATGTTCATAATATTAACTAAAGGTTACCCGATATTTACTAGCAGTAAAATTTCGCTTAAATATTACAAAAGCAAAATTATGAACATTATAATAATTTTGGATTATAAAGTACATAGTTAACGCAGATCTTAATGCCGTGGGAGGGTTCTAGCATGACTCACTCATGACCGAAAACGTTCAAATTTAAAAACAATAAATACAGGGTCATTTTTGAAATATTAACAGCATCAGCTTCTCTCGATGATGATCAACAACGTTCGTTATAGGTAGGTTCTTAATAAATAAACTAAATAAGATGGAAAAAAAAAATTAAATGAAAATAAAAGCTTCATAAAAACTCAAGAGAATGTACTGATTTTTCATTTTTTTTTTAATATTTATTTTCATGTTCATCGTGTTACTTAAATTTTGCTATGCTTAACGGCCGTCAAGGGCGTACTGTCTTATAAATCGTTTATGCTTTACACAAAGTTACAACCGCGAAGGTGCGAAAGAAATTTTGTGGAAATGATTTAAGTTTCGAGTACCAAATTTCAAATTATTATTTTTAAATAATACAATTAAATGTTAAATTTCCAAAAGCCTTAAAACAAAAGTTGTCGGTTATTAGTATTTTTAAAATTACCCTGTATATCCTGCATCTGGAATACATGCCGCAGATTCCATGAAAAACTTATTAACAAATTTGCAAAATGGCAGTCATTTTTTGTCTACCATTTTACCATTTTACGACCGCGGTTAAAACTAAATGTCGAATAAAGTTAATATGTTTATGTGACGGTTGGCTGTTAAACCGTTTATTTCGAGTAGAACTAGATGGTGGTTTTGTAGATATACCACCATTGTATGGCAGACTTAATTTATAGTTATGACTAGTCGAAAAAAGGTCGCCGGCAACTCGATTAAAATGGCTTGTGATTTTCTTTGCAGGAAGGTCGAAACTCAACCTGAGTTTCGGCATTCTATTTCATTTCGCAAGAAAAATTCCATCCATTTCATATAATATATATTTTTAAAGGGCAGTAACCTGTTAGCCGTACAGTATAATAATAACAGCCCTGTATTTAATACATGTCCCACTGCTAGGCTCGGGCCTCTTCTCATAATGAAAAGGGTTAGGCCATAGTCCACCACGCTGGCCAAGTGCAGATTGGTAGACTTAACACACCCTTGAGCTTCGACCTTAAGGCTACACATTATTCAGTTAAATTACTACAACATAAAGTCGCGACAAATGAAGTGCCTTTATTAATAAAAATCTACAAAATGGCATAATAATCAATATTAAAAAAGCAATGCACGGCAAATAAAACCCCTTACCGAATACAAAAACATAAGATAGACCTTTTAATAAAGTAATAATAGCTCTACATCCTGTGCTTATATCGAGAGAGTCTGAAGTACTGAAGGGGTGGAATCAAGGGGTAGTTGAAACAATGCTAACCCTAACGTATGAGAATAATTATTATGCTTTGTTTATTTACGGAAAACGAAGACTGTCTTTTTTTGCTTTGAAGGGAGGAATACGCGGTTGAATTGGCTATCATAAAATAAGCAGTTAGAGATAAATAGTTGCAATCTTTTAAGTTTAGTGGTTAGAATTCGATACAGATTTTCTCGGTAAATCTAAAAATTTTCAAGCTTTGATGCGATGATTTTTTTGCACAGTGTCTCTGAATCACTGCTGATTCAATGGTAAGCGGGATTGTCATCAAGTCATTTACACCTTTTTTATAATTAAAAAACTGCCAATATATAAATAAACTTAATTAAACAAATCACGAGCGTTTAAAACTGTCTAAATACTGAAAAAAAAAATATTGACCCTCAAAATATCTTGCATCCTACATAACTGCCTCGTTAGTCTACTAGTGGTACCATTTGTGTATTGCTCACCGCGAAGTCTCGGGTTCGATTCCCGGTTTGGACAAAAGTTTAATATGTGAACTTTCCATCTGGAAATTCTTAGGCCTACCTCCTATCCCATGGGACCTAAACATAACAGGTAAAGAGTGGGTGTTGTACACCTCTGCCAAACCAATCTGGGTAATATAGGCTTGATGTTATGTTACGTTATGTATATATACCTACAGAAATTAAATAATTTTCTAATAAAAAAACTGACTTCAATTACTAATAATGCTTATAAAATAAAAACTACTAAATCAAAGTGAAAGATTTTTTTATGGGACCACCTGGCAGCTATTTCGCGTCACACAAAAAAAGAATCACGCGAATCGGTCCATTAACCGCGACGTAATCGATGTACATACATAGAAAAAAACATACCGGCCGAATTGAGAACCATCTCCTTTTTGGGAAGTCGGTTAAAAAGCAAATGCTCGCCTTTTATAGATATTATCACCAAGACTACATTGGGTATGAACAGGGGCGCTCGGGTAGCATTCAACATTCAGTGATACATCAGCTTCAATTTACACCATACGACACGTGATGACATATTTGCTATAATTCTCAGTACGTCGTATATATAAATGATAGCCTATGACAATAAATCTAAACTGTAGACTACTTCCATAAGACCCAAATTTGATCTAACGCTATCCTAGATTGAGTAAAAAATACAATCATATTAGGCATTTTGTAAGTAATTGGCATACCTCTCGATATGAAAAACGTCATTAAAAGATTTACTTTGACATCAAATTAACTGCCCGAGATATCACAATTTTACATTCACATTAATAATATACCTGCCCAAACGCTCAAAACAAACGGCTCTATAAGCGTGACGTCACGTTTATGTATTTTGAATAATTATGAAGTTATGAATTTTGTTTAATAACTATACGAAATATTGCGTTTATAAAAAATGATTTTATAACAAAAATTGCTTTAAATTGTGTGGGTAATTTTGATAATGATTTGATTAAATAATGTTTTTTTTTTAATAATTTCAAACTTTAATAATGGACTCGCCCATGATATATAAGTGAACCTATCACCATCCATCAGGCACAAATCCATACCTACTGCTAATAAGAATTTCCTAGCGGAATCACCCGAAATAACACTTTTGCCCGACCCGGTAATAGAACCTGAGAACACGCGGTGAGAAGCGAATTCGCTAACCACTAGACCAACAACGACAGTTAAATAAAAATATCGTAAATGCTAAAAGCTGTATGACAGAAGCAGGTCACAGTATCACAAAGCTACTCCGTATCGTAGTTGCGTCCTGTTAGATTCTCGTCAGTCTGTGGTATAGTGAATAGAGCGACGACGAATTTACTTTCACATTCTATAACATAACATCACGCCTATATCTTCCAGAAAGGTGTGGTTGACGGTAAAACACCTATACTTCACCTGTTATATTAGGTTACATGTCATAGTGGGCGAACTTATAATAAACCAGGTACAATTACAAATATTGTGATGCTATTGATCTTAAAGAAAAATCCCAGATAGCAATTTTGCGACCCGAGCATCGCACCCAAGACCTTGTAGAGACAGTTCATAAGCAACTGTTTAAATAATTCAAATTAAATTATATTCCCAGCTTAAAAAAACGTGACCATTTTTCAAAATAAATAAATTAGTATTTTTCTTATCTCGCTCATTTTTTGGGGATCCACGCCGTAATCCCTAGGCTGGCAATACTGATTGTACGTGAGATCTTGGCTCCGTAATCACGTAAGTTATGGCTAAATTAAAACACCCTCGACCCAATTGACCGCAGTAGGATACCTCAAAGGTACTTATAAAAATGTTGATTAAAATTATGATAACATTTTAAAAAGGTCCAAGTTTTTTTGACTAATTTAGCTAGTCTATTTTGAGCCTAGTTCCTTGTAACCAACAGTAACTTAAGATATGAGCCAAAGTGACCACTGGTAGTTCAAATAGTTAATTAAGATAAGAGCCAAACTGACCAGTAGTTCATAATTAAGAAATTTTTTTTTCATTGCATTTTTAGTTGTACTACTGGACCGATGTTAACTATGTTATACCAATAGCAGCTAAATTATCAGTTAGTAAAATAAGCTATAAACATGTCTAAACCAGCTACAGATCATTAAAATGATATAAAACTGCGAGTGAAAGTGATTTTGTTTGTTTAATCGCGCTAATATCTAGATCTACTATATAATTACTTTTGCATGTTATATTCTACACGATGGCGGCAAATAAGATAATATTATTATGCAAAATGCCATCTATTGATTTTTTGCGTAAACTTAATTCTAACATAATCCCCTAAATTCACACTCTTTGGTATAATTTTTTATTTTTATTCAAATTTAACTATACGTTTTTTCGTACTAACTTACAAAATGACTTCCATACAACTGTTCAACCCTTATTTTACCCCCTTTGCTAAAACTCCTTTCTTAGTACGTTTCTGCGTCATGTATGGAACCTTCATGCAAAATTTCAAGTTACTAGTCCCAGTGGTTTAGGCTCTGTGTTGATGAATCAGTCAGTCGCGTGAACAATTATATAAATATAGATTTAGTATTAACAATAAGATAAATACTACGGGAGAGAACAAAACAAATGTCTGACACGTCCTATGTAAGTACCCAAAACGTGTCGTAAGATCACACTACCACTTTAATTAAATTTTGCTTATTCGGCAATTCAATTAGGGTTTAATATTGACATTTGCTAGTGAGATCCGGGATCCGAAACTTGGGATCAACACCAACATTAGCATAGTTGATTAAAAGGCCCGGCAGAACTGTTAACGCGTAAATGTCATACATACAACGTCATAAATCATCTTAAGATACGCTTCACTTGCTAAAATTTGTATAATTTTGGTGAAAGCATAACCTAAGATATGCGCGTTGAAACAAAACGCTACCTTAGTGTGTTTATATTTAAGATCGAATTTCGTTTAAATTGGTGTAAAATTTTAGGTCATTTAGGAAATTTTGGAAGAATTGCAAATGTAAGCAAGCTGACAAGAACTGATTCAGCAGTGTACGTGGTTCTTACAGTCATGAAAATGCCATTACTCTAATTTCATCTTCCAAATTAAATACCTATGTTTTATTATATATTTGAGAACTAAAAAAGCTTTGTGATGTATTTTAATATAGAGAAGATAAACTAATAATCGTTTTCACAATGAACTAAAACGAGTACAGGTAGGATTGAGTTCAATTTCACATGAATGTAACTTAATATGTTTCGATGTTTTAATTGAGAAAGTTGTTTATTCTTCTTGCCACTATTTTGCTGCAAAGTTAGTAGATAGAGATAGATAGAGATAGAGAATTCTTTATTGTACACAAAGAAGAAGTACATAATTGTGATACACAGTCTAATTGAAACATGCACAATGGGCGGCCTTAAATAAAGTGATCTCTTCTAGGCAACATTTAGTTTCTGTTTGTAGTATCTGTTTATATTTTTTTAGTCTAGTATGTCCGCCGTCAATAACTTTTTTTTACAAAACGTGTGAATCGTTAATTTTGAGCCTCGGATAGGACGTGGTCTTTTTTTCAGCTTATGACATACTCAAGAGGTGTAATAACATTTACATTTTTAGGTGTTTTAACATCATTGACATACTTCAACGCAGGTAGAACCGCAGGAGACTGCTAGTCCGCATACATTCAGTCGCCATATACCAAAACATTCACTACCCACGATTAACCTTTCATCCAATCCAATACACAGATGGCGAATCCAGATGTCCCGTCAGGGTCACGCTTTCAATGGGGCATACTAATGGCGCCCACCCTATTAATTATGGCTGACGAGAAAATTTGAAGCAAGAAATCCTAGCCATCAAGACTAATGCCGAATGAAATGGGTCCGAACTGGACCCTTGGATTTCTCTGAGTAATCAACCAGTTGAGTTACAAGAGAACCGCGAGTTAAACAGGTACACTTAAAAAACAGTGAGTGCCATTCGACCTCCACAACTACGGGGTGATACGAAACTCTTTTTGTTTGTTTAGTTGCCAGATTTGTTAGCCTCTGACTTGTTAATTAGTGAACATAAAAAAATTGAATGCGAAAAATATGATGCTAAGGGTTTGTTTCAAAAAGTCTGAGTAAGAAATAAACTTTAGATAAAAACTGTTCCTTCAATTTGTTTGTGTTAAATGCATTTGAGTAACGTTTACTTGACGATGGTGATTGTGTGTGTGAGGCACTATGTTAATATAAATAATTATAAAATTTTGCTCACTATATGTTTCCCCGCCAATATCTTATAACTTAGAGATGCTTCGGACATCAAACGGGCTTGGTGGCCGTCATAACTCCGACTTGTCCCAGATTGAGCGGCCGTGCTACCCTGCTTTGTTCTGCCACTACTAAATATCTGCCCAAGCCCTTGTTACCGGGATTACCTTGAAAGACAATCAAAACTATCAAAATTACGCATTTTAAGTTAAAAAATATGACATTACAAAAAGTATGACAACATGAGCAATTGTAATAACTTTTCAAATATCAAGAAAAATATTTTGCATCAACCAAAATAATAAATAAAAGACTCACGTGACTTAATTTATTTTTGTACAAATGAGATAATAGTATTTTTTTTTTAATATAAGTGTTATTTATTTATTTAACACTTGTACACAAAATACTTCATAAAATAAAAGTTAGTTATTTATAATAATAAATACCGAGAAAGTGTTATACACGAAAATCGCACACAACTGTCTCTTCAATTTGTTCATGTTATAATAGATTTATTTTACAAGCTTGGCGATTGTGAAATAGGCTATAAAAATAAATAACTACTTCAAAACTAAATAAAACTGGTAAAGTAGGTAACGGCAAAACCAAAAACAACAATTCTAGTCAGGAAAAAATAAACCACAACATCTTTTTTTGTTGTTTGGACTTAAAAACATGTCGAGGAAAGCGATAGTTAGAATATACGATGTGAGATAGTAGACAAAGTGATTTGCTCCACATGATGGTAGGAAACAACTTAATATAGAGGGACTACAAAAGAAAATTGAAACAGGAAAACTAAAAGGACATGACAGTAAATAGGTGGGCACAATCAGATGACCTACTTGCGGACAATTGGATGGTACCAAAAGATTTATCACTGACGTATGTATGAGACAGTTGTGTTTCTATAGAAAATCGTGATTTGAGATGTCTTTTTGCTGTTTATATTGTTATGTTTGGCGGTTTAGAAGATTTGTATTGCGTAGTTTAGTCACTTATAATATTAATGAGCAAAATTGTATAATAAGTAATGGCTAACGAGTGACTTTTAATCTAATTTCATTGCTTTTATATTCCGATCATTTGGTAGTTCTAACTGGAAAGTGTCTGTCAGAAGTTTTTTAAAGGAGTGATCTTCTACATTTCGCTTTGCCACCTCTTTGTCGTTATATTGGAAAATAGCGGTTTTTTTTCAGATTTTTGAAGATATACTCTTGTCAACTAATTTTACATCGTAATAATTTTCTACTAAATAAAACTAGAGAGAGTTTTCTACAACTTATGCCGTCAAGTCAATAATTTCGGTTTACGAGCGCCATAAAGTGTAATTTAACACGCGTTTTCGCTGAATAACTTATTTTCCACGCCACCTTAGATAGAGTAAGCAGTGCGATTTTGTTAACGTGGTTTCCCAAGTAGACATAATTTAAATGTAATCATCTGCTATCGTTCACCTTTAGATTCAACGTCCTAAGTATCACGGATTTAAAGATAAAATTGTAAAAATACTGAACAATTAAAGTAACAACCCGATACATTTCTTGTATATGGAAATCATTGGTCAGGAGTGTGCCTTAAACTAGTTCGCATTGCATTGCAAAAGCTATCAGTACATACAAATAAATAAATTGAAATGTCTGTTTTTAATGTCAAAATACACGATATCTATCCCTAAAATCTAGTCTGTTTGTGTCGGCTAATCTACTAAACAGCTGAACCGATTTTGATAAAATTTTAGGTGGAGGTAACTGATTACAAAGAGCATGGGCTACTTTTAATCGATAGAATAGAATAGAATAGAATATCATTTATTTCTGAGTATATGGTATTACAGGTTTTACAATTATTACAAAATGGTTCACATAATTATACTACCGTAGCCGGTGTAGAAATATTTCAATTTTTACCTTATAATCTATTTATAAACTATTTTACATTTTATTGAGAAAAAAAAAGAAGCATTTACATAAATTAAATATGTTATTATGTTAATATTTTCTACCTTTATTTATTTTACATTACAATTTATAATCCATGAAATCTTTAATTGAGTAGAAACATTTGTCCAAAAGCCAAGAAAACATTGCATGTCTAAACTTATTTATAGGTAACTGTCTGATCTGTGGTGGAAGCTTATTGAAAATTGTAACTGCCATGCAGGGAGCATTACGACTATATAAATGAAGCCTCTGGGTTGGTACAGTTAATTGGTTTGGATTTTTATCAAGAATCCTTTAGGTAGGTTCATGTATTGGAAATAAATGGGGATATTTTTTTACAAACAAACACATCTCAGAAATATAGAGACATGGCAATGGTAGAATTTTTAATTTTATAAATAATGGCTTACAGTGATCTAAATAATCAGCACCAGCACCGATGAACCTACCATGCAGACGAAACTGCGGGATGGAGTAAGTTTGTTTGCACTAATCTCGAGAACTACTGGTTGAATTTTGATAATTATTTTTGTGTTTGATAGATAAAGGTCAAATAATATTTACCATAACCCTAAACTCTACGGGAGCGGAGCAGTAAGGTTAAACGCGGGTCAATGCGCGTAGCAGCAACTACTTAATACAACGAACTCCACGCGGACGAGGTCGCGGTTAAAAGCTAGTTTCTAATAAAAGTCGAGTACCAATAAAATATTTTTGTATACAATTGGCTTGCTACAAGTGTGTCATATTCGTACGATATGGGTCATTTATTCGTACGTTATAGCTATTATAGGACAATCCGGAGAGTAGGAAAGTACTTTGCCATATAGCAAGTAAGCAACTAAATGAGACCAGCGGCGAATGAAGTAATATGTAATTTAAGTGAATAATGATCATTGTACGCTTCCTTTATTATATATCTTTGAGTTTGCTTCTTGTTTATCTTTGTATTTATGTACGATTCTGTTATAATTAACTACTGGTTTAGTATGCGATTATAGATCGGGGGTGGAGGGAAAAATTATTGTTTTACATTAAATAAAAAGACATGGCGCATAAAACAGTCAAAAAAAAATTTACTAGCTGATAAAGTGATAACTAATAAAAACTTATCGATATTTTTTTAATTTTATTTTCTAATTTTTTTGTATCAAAACGCTATTTTAAGATTTAATTTATAATTACCTACTTAGTCTCTTCATTAAATACGTCGTAGGTTGATAAAAAATAGCCTATCGTCTTTCTGGGGTCTTAAACTATTTCTACACCAATTATCATCAAGATCGATTCGAAAGTACAGGATCTTAAAAAATATTTTCTGTTTGCTGGTTTGTTTGTAGCAAAGAGGTTTGTAATTAACAAACAAACAAAAAATATTATCTTTTTAGTCCTAGAGAGAAAGACAAAGACAAAGACCCGATACTAGCATAGGTACTATAGGTAGACTTATGTCGAATTGTAGAAACGAACAAGATTGCAATGCATTTCTTAAATTCCAACAATCAAGTTAAGCATGTTTTTATGTCGCATCCTCCGCGTTGGTTTCACATTTCGCAATATTTTAAACTCTTGAAAAATACTCAAAAACGTCGCTGGGACATTCAGATGTCACGTACGGAATCTTTTGAGGGCCCACTTGTCTCACGACACCATAACTTGGGCCCCATAAATCAGATCTGTTTAAAACTCGATTTCGAAGACTGCCGCAGTCTTTACAGCTTACGACTTTGTTAAGTTACTTTTAGAGTTGAGTGCGATTGTACTTGAGTTGAGTATACACTTATGTACGACTTGTACGAGCGGTGCTGTTTGCTAACTTTTTAAGTAAGCTGGTTTTCTCTTAAGTTTGGTACAGCTTTGATGAGAATGTGTGGATGTTTGTTACTTTTACATGAAAAAACTAGTAAACGGAATATATTTTTTTCTACGGTAACGGTACGGATACATTTAATTTAACAAAGGGGTAGAGTCAGAAGCTGAAAATGATATTTGATGCACTACCGTGCACATGGCTTTGAATAAAATAAAATAAAAAATACAATCAATTTTCGTTTTATGCGTATTTTGTTACTTTTAAACTTCAAAAGTCGTACCGTTTACGTCCCGTGGGGTACAAATGTAGTACAAAGGAAGAGCTTATCTGAGAACACATGTCCCAAAGAGAAATTAGTAAAAAATGGTAGCTTCGAGTCACGGAATGACTGAGGGTGGTCTGTTATTTTTGCGTAACACATGTTTCTGCTCCACCCGACATTGTGTTATTACTTGTTTGCTGATTTCCGGATAGTTGAAACATGTATAGTTGTTTTGTGTTTTCCTGTGTGTTTCATCAAAAAGACTTCTCAACAATTTGAACGTTGTTTAATAGATATCGTGATTTATTGTAGGCAATAATGACTTGTGTGTGCACTTTTAAATTTGAAATATTTTTATTGATAGTCAGATTAAATTAAATAAAAATTTGGAAGCTCGACAAAAATATCAGACCAAAGGTAGTTTTAACCAATTAACGAAATATGACTAGTGGTCTAGTAAAGTCTAGTTAGATCCAATAAAAGGTGGACGGAGGGTGGCTGCATTATACAAAATAGTAAATATCTACATATATATTAGTATCCTTAGCAACGTAGCCGTATAATTCTATTTTTCTTAAAAAAAAAACGACGCTGGCTTCCGGCATAATCCCATATTGCGGAGGTGTTTACACACATACATTCGACGCACACAAAGCACACCCAGAGTTGGAACAAGTCTTTGCGGATAATACAAAGATTTGTCTTGTGTGGGGATTGAATCCAGAACACCAACGCAGTAGAGAGCGGCGAGGCAATCGCTCAAACCTTACGCCAACCGTGCACTCGATTGTAGGTAAGTTATTAACTTACAAACAGTCAATTGCCATTTAATATTCTGTAGTAGTATAAATATAAGTATTTAAGAGGAGCCGTAATTTTATGCAGCTTCTTAAAAATTATGACCCATTTAATTTCAAAGTGACAATTAAACTTCACATAAAACAATAGTTTACTGCATACCCTCGCAAATTAGCAGCGGTCACTTCTACTGCTCAATGGTGCCAAATGTACGATATAACGTCAATTTACTATCCACTATCAAAACTAAGCCTTACCACATTAAATTAGAGTGCAATATCACAAAATAGGACTCACAAAATTGTGTCAAAGAAAACTGCACTTTAATTCGAAAGAAAAAGAGTCTAAATACAATTGTTTATGAGTACAGGGTGTCCGGAAAACTGTTTTTGTTGTCGTAATCGCCTTTGGGTTTGACAGAAGTGACAGGATCGGTTAAACTAAGTGATTTTATAAGGGAAATGCGACAAACGCCTGTCCGAGGCCCATTGTCTGCGATATAATAATTGCACAGTAGGTGACAGCGGCGTTGTGGTGGGTTTAATTGTACCCAGCGCCGCTGACATTACGGTTACAGTCAAATTAAGTTTTATGGCGTTTGGTGTTCACCAGAGAAAACAGGAAGATATTAATGTCTTATTTGTTTAAAACGTCAACGTTGTATCAAAAAGCAGATTCAAGATCCAACTTAATATAATTTTTTTATACTATTACTCAATTCGCTTGTTCTATCAACAAATGTCAACCTTATCAACTTTGACAATTTCGAACTAAATATTTGTCAAATGAGTCATGATCATGAATCAACTTTGCCGTTAATACATTTACACGGATACATATACAAAAACAAATACTTTCCCGATTGTTAATTGGTCTTATCTCCAGCACTATAAAAAGTTTCTTATCGGTGCTACCCGTTACGACACATATGAGTTTCAAAGAGCAAAAATATGCCCATTAATATGTACGCCTGCTTTGTGACATCACTTCTCTACTTGTAAACATCTAACTCCAGTCTCTCTGGTGTAGACTGTCGAGGACTCGCAGTTCAGCAACAGCGGAGTGATCGGGAGTTGGGTTAAGCAAGGCTTTACGCAGAGAATCCGTTATTGGTAATTTTCCTGTTCTGCTAAGTAGGTAAGTATGTATTACACTAACAGGTCGTTGATTGATGTGACCAATCTTCACTGGTTTACGTTAATCAATGTTAATTGATATTCCAATATATTATTCTAATCTATTTAACCAAAGATTCACGATACAAGTCACTAGTATTCTGGTTAACCCTTCTGGGAAGTTAACCGAAAAAAACCTTTCAATTTATCAACAGGTTTGTAGGCTGTAGCTACATGAAATAATAAAAAAAAAAACCGACTTCAAAAAGTAGGTAAACTAAAAAGCAAAAAATAAATTTACTTCGCACAAAATAATACGTTTTTTCATTTAGTTAAATAGAAATTATTAAATAATTATTTTATAATTCTGAAGTCGGTGCCAAGTAAAAACAACCTTTCTACAATATCAAATTACAGTTCACACAAAAAGGGAGGCGTAGTTGTGCCAGTGCGCGGTCGCCCAGTATTGGTACTTACCACAGATATAACTAATATTCAGTTAGAAAAATGTTGTTAGGACGATTGATATTATCTATACAGAGTTATTAATTGTTTACTTGGCACCGACTTCAGAATTATAAAATAATTATTTAATAATTTCTATTTAACTAAATGAAAAAACGTATTATTTTGTGCGAAGTAAATTTATTTTTTGCTTTTTAGTTTACCTACTTTTTGAAGTCGGTTTTTTTTTTGTTAAAAATTATTTTATTTTACGATTTTAAGTGATGGGTAGACCGAGCAAGAATGTTTCTCGAATGAGGAGACGATGGTTACTTGAGACGAAAAACTTATTTATAATAAACAAGAATTAAATCCTTTCTCCTGAATATTGAGGGTCACGACCTTCCATCATCAGCTCATTTTACACAATAACTAGCAGTAGGAATATGCGTACAGTAGTGAAAGAATTATCCTTTAACTCCTAACTATTGAGGAGTTGACCTTCCATCATCAGCTCAACCACATAAAATTATTGCGACCAAGCGTAAATCCTGGCCTCGATTAATAAAATATGAGGGTTGCCCCCGATTTCTCGGGGGTCCCATCTTCAGATCATGACATGCTGACAATGGGACCACCTTTGAAATATCTCCGTTCCAACAGCTCACTTGACATCATAACTAGCAGTCTGAATATGTGTACAGTAGTGAAAGAATTATCCTTTAACTCCTAACCATTGAGGATTTGACCTTCCATCATCAGCTCATCCACATAAAAATACGTAAATACTGGTGTAGCTTTGAAAAACACACTAAAAACATTACATGTGCCTATAAAATTCGAGGGTTGCCCTCGATTTCTCTGAGATCCCATCATCAGATCACGACATGCTGACAATGAGACCCCTTTGGAATTATCTCCTGTCCAACAAAAAAAGAATCATCAAAATCAGTTCTTAAACGACGGAGATATCCGTGAACAAACATAAAAAAAAAAAAGTAACATATATACGAATCGAATTGAGAACCTCCTCCTTTTTTAGAAGTCGGTTAAAAAGATTTCGCCGAATTATTATTGAGATCCTCCTCCTCTTTTAAGTCGATAAAAAATCAAGAGATATTAGTATTGTTTCCTTTCGAGCGTAATACTAAAATGATACATAATTATTACAATTCCAACAGGGATACACGTTTTAATATACAACTCCATTTCATACATGCGTAATACATTAAATGTAGTTAGAGTATGGAGTTACCCAACCGTGCGATGTAGGGGTGGGCACAGAAATTAAACAGGGTAATAAATTCACAATAGTTAGCTTGCTCATGTTCACATCAGCATCATGTAAATAGAGGAAGCTTTGTTATTCATTAACCTCCTTCCTCATAAACGCGACTCTTGTTGAGAGAACTTCATACTAGTGTTTGTTGCCTAGCATTTTTATAGGTAATGCCAATGCCAAGAAAGCTCTCTTTGATTGAATAAACCGGCCAAGTGCGTGTCGGGTCCGGTTTCCTTTGTTTGTCGTTACAACATATTTAGACTAGTAAAGTGATTAACATAGCTGAATTAAACAAGTAAAATATAAGTCATTATTTTCAAATGGTCTTGTGTTCTTTTCGAACTGCAATATACAATTTGGGCCCATATATTACTTTTGACTAACAAAGTTAACATAGCAACTATAAATTTCTTTAAAAGTTCATTACATGTAGTACTACCACCATTATTTTTTTATAATTTTCGAGCCAACGGTTTATTCTTTAGAAGGATCCGGGGACACACAACTCGTGCAAAAATTTGCTCTTCAAAGCCTAATTTCTCACCAACAGTTCTGATATCAAAAACGTTTTTTAAACCCCGTAGTGTTTTTAAAATACTTATCTTACAATGCCCCGAACTATGGGGTACGTGACAGGAAAAAAAATCATCCCTACTTTACATGTATCCAAAAAAATGTATTCTACCACTTTCTTAACGTAGCTTATAATAACATTATCCATGCAAAATTGCCGCTTTCTAGCAGTTTCGGTTTCGACGCTATGCATCGAACAGGCCGACAGACAGACATGGCAAAACTATAAGGGTTTCTTGGAGGTACTACGGAACCCTAAAAAAAGAAAACTAGCTATGGAATTATTAGGCCTAAGAACCGAGTACACGCATAAAAAGTGAGGCATTGAAAACCGATTGAGCCGTTTCGGATCAGTATGCCACTACGTACACATCAGATTTCTGTTTGTCGGTAAAGCAGTGAAGCGCGGCGCAAAGCTCATACACACTTCAATCTGTTTTCTGTCTCACTTTGGACGAAGTGCTTGTATGAAGCCTATCGATATGGGCATTTTTAATCTTTGCTACTAGCACTGGTGCCCGTTTTAACAAATTAGAAACTACGCAGTCAGTAATAGTTAGTACGTTATTAAGGCCTACAGAAACTGTCACGGTCAGCGACCAATTAATTCCAAGATATTCAACGTATAAATTGGTAGAACCAATTTGCTAGTTATAAATTCAAAATGCATCCGCCCGGAAAATTGTATTGAGACCCCAGTTTACCCGAGCAAGTTTGGGAGGTAGGAGCTTAAACCGATCCTTATCTCATCGTTTGATATTGTATCTGGTAGTTTTATAGCGGCTAAACTCGCCTTTGTCCACCCGAGTGCCCAGACACTGCATGAGTTTTGGACAGTCTCATTCGTTGGATATATCAGTAATGACTTTGTTTGTAATCTAATGATATTAGTTTAATCCAACCCTTTATGAATTGGCCAACATTTTCTATTTGTTCTCAATTAATTATAACGCTGTTAGGACAAATTAAAATAACATAACCGTAGTGCTTAATAAAGTTACCAAGGGCATAATATTATTTAGTCTATATGAATGTTATTAGTATTTATTATTTAGCCTCATGGCCTCACTACGGTAAAGTAAACGTTACTCAAAGGATAAAACACTATTATGTTCGTTCGAGTTATAATTTTTCTGGTGTATAAATAAAATATTTAACTGACGGAGTACTCCAATCTTATTTTGACGGCAAGAATGCATCAAAGTTAATTATGCTTTCAAAACTAGTCAACGTGTCCTAGTTTAATTTCGTGTGTTTTCAGGATGCCAAATTATTTTACATGGGCTGTTTAAAACAATGTCCCCACTAACATAAAAGGATGGTGGGGGAGAAGGGCGGGGAATGGTCAACCAATAAATTTTCTTTGCTTGATGATTCCCTATTCCTAGTGTCTGTCCGACACTGGGTCTGACGAATGGATTATGGGCAGCGCAGGTCGCCAAGACCCCCTAATCAAGGCCAGTGGACTATCCTTCATGAGGTTGTTGCCTGTTATTGGTCAAGTACCCTCTGTAATTGACATAACCGAAACCTCTGGCCGTACCATAAATTCCCATACCCCTTACCAATCCTTATTCCTAGCTCCAATCCCGCACAGCCGAACCGTGGCGGCGAAACCACACCCGGCCCACCTAGCCCTGGGAATCAAATACCCCTAAAAGAAGGTACCGCACACCCCTTGGGCAGGAGTGTGTGAGTTATTTTGGCATTTCCCGCCAATCCCCCCAAAAAACCATGAGTGCTGCTAAAAATATAACAGTACCCCAGGAGGGTACCGCGAAACGCGGAGAATCCCTCACCGAGTCCAACTCGGTCTGTCCCACGTATTCTGGGGGGGACAAACAGCACGTTGAGAAGGGCGAAAGCCTGGATCTCACAGGCCTAGCTGAGGCCATAAACACAGCCACAGACACAACAAACACAACCAACACAGCACACTGGACCGTGGTCGCCCATAAGCGCCCTTGCAAAAGGAGCACTGCTAATGCGACGGCCACCTCCTGCCACACTAAACAGGGCTCGAAGGGCCAAACGGAACGCAGTCGCCCAAACCGGCGCGCGAGAAGGGAAGCCCTGCAAGCCAACAACCAACCTGAACAAACCAAGACAGCCACCGCTGCAGTGGAAACACAGCGCGAGCCTGTAGAAATACAGGAGGCTACTGAGGCGAAAGACAAACCGAACGAACAACAACAGAAACGACGAAGACCAAGAACGAGGGGTCATCGTGGTCGGCGGATCGCTGCGCAGGCTCCCCCTGCTCCTGAAAAGGAGCAACCTGGGATTGCGGGTGGTTCGGACGTGCCAGCTTTAGTTAAGCGACCACGTCTGGACGACACGCAGTCTCCAAGGGGGGATGCCAAGCGGGTGAAAACCGACGCAAGAACTAAGCGGGCGGTGAGCTACGCAGATGCGAGTCAATCGCATCTGAGAGTAGCAATCACCACCGTTCCGCCTAGGGACCTCTCAAGCGAGCAGGCTGAACAACTCAGGGTGACCATCGATGATGCGATCCTAGAGTGCGTTCTGACACCGCAGCCTTCGAGAATGCCAGCTCCATCTTTCCGCGGACGACCTTTCCTAACGGAAGGGGTGCTAGCGATGTGGTGTGAGGACGATAACGCGCTCAAGTGGCTAGAGAAATCTACGACCACCATGAAGTCACCCATACCTGACACCAAACTAATTGTCGTCAAGATGACGGATGTGAAGAAGAAGCTCAGAGCTGGGCTTCTTCTCCACACCCGCATCACGGACTCTAACACACTACAGAGAGTCCTTAGTGCCCAGAACCCCTGGTACAAAGTCGACTCCTGGCAGTGTTACGACTTGACCATTGACGACAAGGACGGCAATCCCATGGAGAAGGTGGCATACCTAATCCTTGGGATCCCCGAAGACCAAAAACAAACCATACTAGACCGAGAACGCCGTGTTGCGCACATGACTGGAAGCGGATACATTCGCTTCTTTTCATCGGATGAGGACGCACCGGCCGACTTAACAATCACAGCACCGACAGAGGAAATGGAACATGACGGTGCCGTGATCCCCACACCAACCAACCCAGCTCCCCAACCGGGTATGAGCGAGTTGGCGACAAATAGAAGGTCGAGTTCGGAGGACTACGTAAGCGATGAAGATGGCGTCTTGCGTAGCCCCTAGCATCGACCACACAAACATCATCCAAACCAACCTCCAGCACAAACAAATAGCGGCGGCTACTCTACGCAGGGTGCTGGAGGCAAACAAGAAGACCGTCGCCCTGATTCAGGAACCCTGGATCAGAAACAACAGGATATGCGGTCTAAATAACATCGAAGGTAAGTTACTCCTAGACACATCCGTTGACAAACCAAGGACATGCATTTTTATGCCAAAGTCTATAAAAACAACTCTGCTCAACCAATTCTGTTCTAGAGACCTCACAGCCGTGACAATCCCTACAGAAAACCAATCGGTCCTCGTACTAGCTTCGGCCTACATGCCGAGTGATGGTGAAATACCTCCAAGGGAGCTAACCGAACTGGTACGATACTGCGACGACCACAAGTGGGAGCTGATTGTAGCGGCCGACTGCAACGCACATCACTCACTGTGGGGAAGTAAGGATAACAACAAAAGGGGTGAGTTATTAACTGAATACTTGTTCCAAACTAACCTAAACATTATGAACACTGGCACAGAGCCCACATTCGTCAGCTCTAGGTACCAAACGATAATTGATATAACATTGGCGACTCACACGGCGGCCAATCTCATTGAGGGTTGGCACGTGTCAAACGAGCCTTCCTTTGCTGACCACCGTAGAATATGTTTCCAAATAAGATACAAGCAAACAGACCCTGTTCCATATCGAAACCCCCGCAAAACAGATATAGCAAGGTATATTGAACTATCGACAAACGTATTAAATGAAACAAAAATGTGCGATGAAATACTCGATACAAACAAATAGAAACAGACGTGCAGTTCTTCACTTCAACACTTACGAAATGTTATGAACTGACATGTCCCACCGTCACTCCGAAAAGCCCTGGCAAAAGTTCTTGGTGGGGGTCGGAACTCGAAAGATTACGTAAAGAACTCAGGACACTTTTCAACCGAGCGAAAAACACCAGATCCGATGAGGACTGGGATAATTACAAAGAAGGACAAAAACACTACAAGAAACGAATCAGATATCGGAGTAGAGAAGGCTGGTGCCGTTTCTGTGGTAGTGTAAATTCAACAAATCAAGCGGCCAGACTAAAGAAAGTTCTGTCGAAGGACAACTCAAACCTTCTGGGCTCCTTGAAAAAGGATGATGGCTCTTATACAAACACGGAGGAAGAAGCAAATGCAGTGCTACTGGCAACCCATTTTCCAGGTAGTCAACCAGCACCTGACTACACGTGGCAACACGAGCACTACGACACACCAACAACCCAGGAATGGGACCTTGCAAAAGCGATAGTAACGGCGGAAAGGACTGAATGGGCCCTGAAAAGCTTTCAACCATTCAAGTCACCAGGGCTGGACGGCATCTTCCCGGCGCTACTACAATGGCAACTCACCCAAGCAGTTAGACACCTAATACCGATCTTTAGGTCCTGTCTGGCCTTTAAATATATTCCGAAACAATGGAGAGAGGCGAAAGTAGTCTTCTTACCGAAACCGGGAAAAGACGACTACACACAAGCCAAATCCTTCAGACCAATCAGTCTAACCTCCTTCCTACTAAAAACACTGGAAAGGTTGGTAGACCGACACCTAAGAGATGGAGCACTCAGTAAGATTCCGCTACATCCCCAACAACATGCCTACAGGAAAGGTAGATCAACAGAGTCGGCACTACACGCGGTGGTCCATAAAATAGAGTCGGCACTCACAAACAAATGTTCAACACTCGCAGCCTTCATAGATATAGAAGGCGCCTTTGATAAAACTATGCACAACAGCATCAACCACGCCCTAAGAAAACTTAATGTGGACCAAGTCACCAGAGGATGGATTACCGAACTGGTTGGCAAAAGGGCGGTTCAGATAGTGGGGAACACTACCACGCGTGCAAAGGTAGTTAAAGGATGTCCTCAAGGAGGAGTCCTGTCGCCACTTCTATGGAACATAGTAGTTGACAGTCTCTTAAAGAGGCTGAACGATAGAGGTTACACTACTATTGGTTATGCAGACGACCTAGCAATTCTGATAAACGGAAGTGCTGAAAATATACTTTGTAAAGTTATGCTTTCAGCACTACAGATAGTAGAAAACTGGTGTGATGAACAACACCTATCAGTAAATCCAAATAAAACAGAACTTATTCTTTTCACTAACAAAAGGAAGTTACCTGAACTAAACCTACCAAAATTTTTCAAAACAAAACTCTCCCTATCAACACAAGTGAAATATCTGGGTGTACTCCTAGATAATAAATTGAACTGGGCGAGTCATATCGAAGCAAAAACAAAGAAGGCCTGTATTGCCTTCAATCAATGTAGAAGAATGGTTGGCAAGAGATGGGGTCTCAGCCCAAAGATCACCCTCTGGTTATATACAGCAGTGATCAGGCCCTCAATAACCTACGGGTCAGTTGTGTGGTGGCCCAGAACCCAGCTGAGCACAGTGAAATCCAAACTTCAAAGCCTACAACGCTTGGCGAGTGTGGCAACAACTGGCTGTATGAAAACAACTCCATCTGCTGCTCTAGAGTATCTCCTGAATCTAAGACCAATAGATCTGGTGATTCAAGAGGAGGCAAAAGCAGCAGCCATAAGATTAAAATCTTTAGGTGTATGGAGATCAAACTCTGTAACAACACACTCCAATATCCTTCAAACGTGCATCAAGGAGAACCCGCTCCTTGAGGCACCCATGGATAGGATATTGAGGAAACATGTATTTGATCGAAGATACAACATCCAACTTGCCGCGGAGGAAAAGGATTACTCTGGCACCGAGGAAGTTAGGATCTATACAGATGGCTCCAAAACCAACACTGGTACCGGAGCCGGTGTCTTCTCAAATGACTTGAACATTAAAATATCAACAACACTAGACAAGCTAAACACAATCTTCCAAGCAGAATGCATTGGCATCACCAGAGCGGCACAGGCGGTTGCAGCCAGAGACATCAGGGACCTTAACATTAAGATCGTCTCTGATAGTGCATCCGTGCTTCAAGCCCTCAGCAGCAACACAATAAACTCGGTCCTTATAATGGAATGCCATAACGCACTTCAGTCCATCGCAGCAACCAACAAGGTAACCCTGCAATGGATAAAAGGACACAGCAACTCATTGGGAAACGACGCCGCGGATGAGCTAGCCAGGAGGGGAGCAGACACAAAAGTGTACGGCCCGGAACCCCTGCTGCCCATCCCTCAGGCCCAAATTAAAACATGGTTACGCGAAGAAACCCAGAGAATACACTTGAAAGCGTGGACAACAAGTGAAGGATGTCGGCAAACTAAGAATGCTGTTCCAGCTCTTAACAAAAAACTTGCCCGCGACCTCACCAAACTGAAAAGAGACAGACTCCGCAAGGCCATTGGAATCTTGACCGGTCACTGTCTACTTAACAAACACCTACACACGATAGGAATAACAGACAGCCCCTTATGCAGAGGATGCATGAAGGCAGAAGAAACGCCACAGCATGTCATCATGGAATGCAGCAGCGTGGCCGAACAACGGGCACAAATTCTTCAATCACCAACATCGCTTCCGGAAGCCTGCAGCAGCCCTCAGAGGCTGCTTTCCTTCTGGACCGACATAGGCTGGCTGGAGTAAACGGGAAACCTATCACGTACAATGGTCCCATAGGAGGACTAAGTGCGGATACCGCCCAGGAAAACTAAACTAAACTAAACTAACATAAAAGGATGTAATGGTTTCATGTACCGTCAACACGAAACCATTATATTTAGTCAAAATCTCATATTATCGCTTTATACCCGTGCTTTTCCACGAATGACTATAAAAACTAAGCGATACTTACATACGTAACCCAAAATCTGAATTTCTAATAACGTTTCTAGAGCGAAATGAACATGCAAATATAGCGTACACATTAATTTTTAAGGACCTAGTTTTACTAGATGTGTCAAATACCTGAGCTCTGAAATTGAACTTCGATGTTTTATTGCCACTTAATAAAAAAGTTTACTGTTTAGTTCCATAGACAAATATGCTTATTTATTATCATTTTGACTCATATTCGAGTGTCGTCTGGTGGCTGAGTTCGATTATCGACCAATCAAAGCCGCCTATTTTGCTATCACTGGTGGTTGAGCTTTTAGTAATGTCATCTATTACTTTCCAAAACGATAATTTTTGTGTCAGATTTGACTTCTTCTTCTTCGTTTGTTTCATTGTTGAAGAACGTGGCCTTGAAATGCTTCATTATTCTGTTAGTTATTTCGTTCCATCTTGTCCATGGTGATAAGTACAGTACGCATGGCGTATTTTTTCGGTAAAGTTAAATGATAAAAATCTAGGGCTTGCGTTCATAGAAAGATGGCATGGCACATTTCTTTATTTTGATACTAAAAGGAAGCAACAAGAAATCCCATGGGACGCGGACGTCGTGATATGCCGTCTGCACTTGTCTGTCTGCCAGTTCAGTGACAAGTGCTTTTGAGACTAAATTCCATAGTGCTTTACAGATTTTTGTAGGCTGACAAAGGTATTCCATGCTGAGACATACGCCATGCTGTGCAGTCTGAACCGACATTCTATGTGACAATAGATATAACAATTCTAACTTCACAAACTTAATATTAAAGAAGAACGGCAAAGAATGTAAGAAAGACAGCACAGTATTAAATAAATTGAAACGAAATGAAATGAAACCTATACACAAACTTTTTCAAACTTCTTCTTGCCGTGTCAATGGTTTGTTAAATTTGATCAGAAGGTGGCGACTTCAACCCCTTCTTTGTTGGTCTGCATAAGGTATTCGCGGTAGTGTTGGACGAGTTGAAATCCCCACTTGGCCATGTTGTCTTCGCAATGGCTGAACTGAGTACGAAGTCGGTTAAGGGACTTCCAGATCAGTCACTGCAGTTCATTCCCAGGTGGCACATGTTCGGCCAGTTCTAGAAAGTTGGGTTGTACAGGAAGGTAGCCTTTCAAACTTCGCAACGTAGATTGGCCGGACTTTGGTCCGTTGGTTTGGTCTTTCTAGCTTTTGCGGCTTTTAGGACAAACTGGTGGTACAACATGACTTTGGAGTGGATGGCGGCTATCATTCTCCTGTGTCCACTTTCCGATCTGGCTCTTTTCAAACATGCCAGTGATTCAATCTGGGTTAATGTCGGGCTCATGCCACGTTCACGTGTGTGTTTTGGTATCCAATCCAAGGCGCCTAAATAACGACGGTGACGTAAGGAAGACGCAACAATCTGACTTATACTAGTGCAAGCGACTTGTCAGTTTGACAAATAGAATGAAGAACGCTTGCACTGAAAACGCAGCCTGGAAAGTTGCGCAACGCGTCTTTAAAATTCTTTCAAGCACCAGATATTCGATATAATATGTAGCTATGGGCTATAATAATCTTGTAGCTAGATAAATTACTTTGCTGGAAATTCCATAAACAGTTTTCTCTTCTCAACCCTGACCAAATTTAGTTAACATTATAGTTGTTGTTGCGAACAACAATCGCTTGGCAACTTATTATAAAACCGCACGCCCGATCCAGTGAACTTAACCTCCACACACAGAGCTAAGACCGTCGCACACGTAACCCGTTAGAGCCCCAAAATGTTTAATTTCGTCCCCTCCTTCCCTCAGAGGGCACAATACACCCTCTCTCCCCTTGAAGTCACCCAACCACTTACATCGTAATATATGATAGGTATAGTGCACCTTAATCACTTACATAATTGCTACATTTATTTTGTTGATTAAAATACTTGTTTTTATTGTACGGTCGGCAAAATTGAGGTTTACTTTTTGCTCTCTCTTGGTCGGTTTTTTATGCTTTCTAGCGAAGCGTGGTTGTCGCGTGAGTGCAAGCTGAAACGTTTCAAAGTTTTTGAAGTCGCTCGGTGAAAAATGGTTAAATTTCGATCCCTACGTTTTTTAGAGCTCATTTCAAGTGACCGATTTTTTATAATTGGTTACAAATAAGAGTATTTGTAGTTTCTTATTTGTACCCGAATATCCAAAAATATAAGTATATTTTTCAAGCTTTATGTCTTGTATCAAAATTGCTGAAAATAGTTCTAATGGGTGTAAGGTGATTCCAGAAAACATTTTAAATACCTATTTTACATACCTGAGGTAAGCAATATAATAAGTCATACCAAGTTGAATTCATACAAAATTAGACGGAACTTAATTAATTCGAAGAACATAAAGTATGTAAGGCAAGAAATTCTTGACGTTTCTGCTACCATTACAAACCGTAGAAGTATGTACGTTTAGCATTAGCAGCGTCGAGCGTCGACAATTTAAACGCTCTCACTCTTCGCAAGACGCAAAGTTTATCGTGGATAGTAACTGCGAGCCCAATGTATGTATAACCCAGCTAAGTAAACTAGAGCTTCCACCCCCTTTATGCACCCTATTTTCATGGTCTGTCAAGGGAGTATGCTCGTACTTTAGAGCTCAAGTAAGACTGGCGCATGTGAAGCAAGGAATTCCAGATATTAAGCACTTGTGCATTCATTCGTATGTTCTTGTTAGTACTGGTTGTTAATAGACGCTCTAACTAAAGGAAATTTTGAGCTAACCTTATGTTCTGGCATTTTGTCTGAAATGGATAATGGGGAGTAATTGATGTTTGCGATATTTCATTAAGTTTATTAAGTATATATTTTGTTTCAAACCCAATGTAGGTGCCTGTTGTTTTTTTGTCAACTACAGGAAAAATAAAAAAATAATTTCACCTACAGTTTTAACGCTCGTGCTTTTAGCGTTATGTAAATAATTTTAAAATCTTACACGGGTTGAACGTGACAAATAGGGAGCCGGTTAAAAATATTTGTTAAGAATTAACACGTCTGCCAAACAGATTAAACATTAAAATCAATATTTTTGTTCGGAAAACGTAAAAAAAAAGTTATAAACATTTTAACCGGGGTTGCAATGAGCATTAATCAGGTCAAGTATCTATGGTTTCAATAAGCGTTGCTATATCGCATTCAGCCTGTATTACATGTGTTTGTGAAATGTTATACTACCGTAACGACCTAATCAGGTTTGAGTCTCTATTCCTTTGACACACTATAATGCTGTTATAATATATCCCTAGGCCTATCAAATGCCGGCTATGAATAAAAAAATAAAAAAAAAACTCTTGGAGAGTCTTTTTGATCAAGCCAGGAGAAAAATCACGACCGTCGTACCTTTACCCGTTGTCCTAGCTGTAAGAGCGACGCGACGCGGTCCATACTTTGCACGCAATGGCACGCGTCGGTAGCTATGGAGACAAACGCGAATGGTGTCGTACTTGTCGTTCAGCTAAGAGAACGCCTTATCCGTTGTCCTACCTGAGCGACAAGTGCCACAACGCGACCCGATCCATATATTTCACGTGAAGACACACGACGATTACTATGGCAACAGAAATAATTCTTTGGTGTCACGTCGTACTGTCGCTCAGCGAGGACAACGCCTGAGCCTTCCGTCAAATAGTTATGTGGATTGGTTGTACGACCACAAGCTGAAATTACTGGGCCATAACTTTTGCAGATCGCGGGGAGTCGTTGGTATCAGACGGCTGAGAACCGCACGATGTGGAATTCAATTGGTGAGGCCTATGTCCTGCAGTGGACGTCCCTCGGCTGATAATGATGATGATGATGAACTTTTGCAGATTATTATAAAGGTGTGAATTATGTATAAGTAATGTAACTTAGTGTTTATGTAAAAATTGGTTTCGATATAAGTAATTAAAGAGTAAGTATGCTAATTGATTGGTAGTATCAAATATCCGTTTGAAATTAAAATCAAATTTTCACTCTTAATATTATTATGGTTCAAATAACGTTTTCGACGAATGGGACAGGGCCTTAGTTCTCGGTGTTTTTTACTTTTAATAAAGAATGAAAGTAATACGCAAAGGTTTCATTGAGTTGAAAAGACATGGGGCTTAACAGACTCTTTTATGCTGAATCTTCAAATGGAAATAATGAGAAAACCTTTTAGAAACGATGGAACATAATAAAATATTAATGTTTTACAAAGCATCCTAATGTCGTAATAGTATAGAAGTATATTGGTAACCATTTTACTTATTTACAATTCAACGAGTTGATATTTCGTATCTGCTGAATTATAAAGACTCCAGCATCCAGTCTTCTATCCGCGGTTCCACTCGCGTGGTGTGTTGGTCTTGACAAATTATAAACTATGTAAAAAATTAAAATGTAAAAACGCCAACTACAGAACTGTCCGAGTTTATCTCAAACAGACACGCGGCGACGTACTTTGTTTTTATATACATTGTTTTTATATGTATTATATTAAGGATTACATTAATTTAACATAACGAGATTTCTTCCGGGCTTAAATAAACCGATAAGGTCGGTATATGACAATGGTTATGGGAAGTCAAGAGGCCAGAAAGTCGGCATCTAGTTTAAGGTTTAGTCTTAGGTGAACAGTTGTACTAGGTGAGCGACTTGATGCGACGTGACCCCATACAAACTGTTTTCCTTGCGTGTTCGTCGCATGCGTCGCCGCATCACATCGCGTTTGTCGCTCACCTAGGTCAATGGGTAACAAAGAGTTTGGTATCACCCCGCACTGGGTTATGGAGTTCTGATAGCAGTCACTGTGCGTAAAATACTGATATTTACTTGAATCCATTAGACCAGAAGCCAATTCCAATGACATGAAAAAGGCTCGTTGAAGATATTGTTTTTTTTTTTCATTTCTAGTAGTACGTTGGCATAGCTAAGTGCTTTTTCAGGCTAGATATAAAGTCGCGGACATGTCCCGCCCTATAATAAATCAAATTCACATAGGGTCTTTTCAATTAATTCTCGCTTGCGGCCACCGTATACTGTATTTGCATCTGAATATGTAATCGGTAAAGCGTCCATTGTCGGATATACTTAGTAAAAAGGGTCAAGAATGACTCGCCTACGGTCCTATTGTGTAATACACAATGTGCGGTGTGTTTGTCTTACTCATTTCGTGCTTCGTTCATATTTGATTTCGGCTCATTTTCTACATGTTGCTCAGTTCCAGTTTGGTCCACAATCCCTATTAAGTTCTTGGTCCATGATTTTGTTTTGATTCTACCTTTGTTGTTTGGATTATTTGTTTGCGAAATTATCAGGCTGGTTGTACAAAATAATATTGTGTTTATTTTATAACACGCTTTTTGTTTGTATTTGGAAGGATCAGGGTATTTGCCGGCAGGTATATTTGTTTGTAATGTTTCCTTTTGTACGCGGAGTGGTATGGGTTAATGTAGCGATTCTAGCAACTGTGGTTTGAATGAATGTCCCTTTGTCAGATGCACCATACATAGGTACTATCTTTTAAATTACTTTTTAGTTAGATAATGCAAGCTTTTTGAATGGATAGATGTCGTTAGTTTATACTTCATCAGTAATTTTGATATATTATTAACAGGTATTATCACCGTGGTTAAACATTGCGGTAGGAATCATATAAAAGGTTACATTAAAGTCAAAATACACTCAATTAAACTATTAAACTACTATGAAATGTTGTAATGTTTTGATCAACAAGAGCCCAAAAAATCATTTTTGGGCTCTTCTACAACGTATATATCGAAAATGATATGTAGTCCACCTGTTGGTAGGTGGGTACTACTGACCATGATCTAAACGATCTATCTACAAAAGCAGATTATAGATGCGTCGTTTTACGCCAGGGTCTAATCTCATCTATCAACCTAACCTAACCGGAACAGAATAAGAAGAAAAAGAATAGAATAACAAAAACTCAGGATTTGAAGCACTACTATCTAACGAGAGGTTTTAGTTGGACTGTTGGTAGTTTCGCCTCAAACTCGTTCACAAATGATCAACCATCAAATTATATTTTGGCGTCTCCTTTTTATTATATTTTACTCAACATTTGGTTAACATTCCTGCATCAGATGAGCGGCGTGTTGAATCAACTTTTAAACAGTAAATTATTTCTAACAAATTCTTAACATATTTTATAAAAAATGTAGCCAATTAACCCAATTATATTCAAATATTGTGTAGAGATTTTTATTAAAATGCACGCAATAATATAATCCTTGAAATTTTCCTCGTGTCAAGGATATTGCCACATTGTACGCAATAACTGACTGACTCACTGAATTCTATGAAATATTATATTTATCTATCAAATAGCGTTGAGTAATAAACATTTAGGTATATTAAATATCGCGGTTACTTCAATATTCCAGTTAAAAACACCAACTACTAAAGTACAGAAGACAACCTCATGAACGTACCTCAGTTTTTAGGGCTCCGTACACAAAGTGTAAAAACGGAACCCTATTGCTAAAACAACGCTGTCCGTCCGTGCGTCTGTCACCAGGCTGTAACTCATGTACCGTGATAGCCAAACAGTTAAAATTTTCAAGATGATTGTGTCCGCTTTAACAACAAATAATATAATATAATAGCCTTTTATTCCTAAACATAGGGTTACAAATGAAAATTAACAACAAATACTAAAAACTAAATAAAATAAATATTTAAGGGCTCCCATACAACATACGTGATTGATTTGCTCGATATTTATAACGGCAACAGGTAGATTATTAGATTATTAAAATATTTACATAATATTAAACCACATATTAACTTTAAAAATAAAATTATCACTACATAGTATAAAACAAAGTCGCCTTTTCTGTCCCTATGTGCGCTTAAATCTTTAAAACTACGCAACGGATTTTGATGCGGCTTTTTTTAATGAATAGAGTGATTCAAGAGGAAGGTTTTTATGTATCACTACATAGTATAAAACAAAGTCGCCTTTTCTGTCCCTATATCCCTATGTGCGCTTAAATCTTTAAAACTACGCAACGGATTTTGATGCGGTTTTTTTTAATGAATAGAATGATTCAAGAGGAAGGTTTTTATGTAGAATACATGCATATTATAGTAGAGAAAAGCCGAGAAATTTAAAGATTTGTAATGTGATGTCGTAACAAACATATTTTTCTGCGCTTACATTGCAAACGCTGGCTAAACCTTACGAGATAGATCAAATTTATGTAGTACGTAATTGTATATCTTGAAAAGATGAATAAAAAAGTCCGCGACAGCATATGTTTATCTCCTAAAGATAACCCACAGTAACCATTTTTATCTTTTACATATTACAAAAAAAAAAGGGTTATTTACCAAGCTATTTTAAACGATACAGTATCATTACTTATCCAATTAAATACATTAGATCCGTTGTGCATTTCATGTAGATCAAAATTGCCCTTTACAGCATGTGATTTAAATGAATATTTTCGAAGATATTACAGATTTAAAAATTGCGGGACGTAGAGTTTGCGGCGGTATCGGCCGGTCGGGGCGGCGCGGGAGCGAGCCTGTTCAGAGGGACAGAGAATCGTCAATAGAGCGTAAGGCTCGACTCAGTCAGCTTCGGGATAAAAATAGAGCTGAGAAATGTAAAAAGTAAATAAGTAAAAATGTTGTGTATGAATATTCCAAACATAGCAGGAAATCTTCATGGTATAGGGAAAGGGGAATTGTTTTACTCCTAATTTAACGCGTGCGGGCCACGGGTAGTAATGAATAAATCAAAACTACTGGATCGATTTTAATCATTTTTTCAGTGAGTGACATAGGCTATAATATATTATTATTATATACCCGTGCGAATCCGGAGCGGGCCGCTGTGTTTATATACAACGTTCACAGTTTTTCTGTAGTGTATTTAGTATCAGCATTGTACCCGTGCGAAGCCGGGGCGGGTCGCTAGTATTTGAATAAAATAAATGTCCTGCGAATTTCATTTTCTCCATGCAACAGGCATGCTATTTTTCCGTTTTTATAGATAATGGTACGGAACCCTTTGTACGCGAGTTCGACTCGAACTCGCGTTTTATTTTTTAACTAGTAGGAGTATAACATTGATTTATTCAAGTATATGTCTAAGCTGCCTCATTGGTCTAGCGGTATAACATAAGGTCTCGGGTTCGATCGCTGGGTCGGGTAAAAAGAAGAGAAAGTCTTAATAGTAGCACGATCTTATCTGCGTGGTGTCTGGAGCGAGTGTTATTCACCTCTGTCTGCCATACCCTTCTGGGTAAAATTGGTGTGATGTAATGCTTTGTTTTTCTATATTAAAACTAGATTTCGCCCGCGACTTCGGCCGCGTGGAATTTGTTGTATTAAGTAGTAGCTGCGCCCGCGCTTTGATCCGCGTTAAACCTTACTGCTGCACTCACGTGGAGTTCAGTGTAATGAAAAATATTTTAAAATCTTTTTCGAGAGTCAGACTGATAGTCAGCAAAAAAAATTATTAAAATCCAATCAGTAGTTCCCGAGATTAGCATACAATATTTCGCTCGCGGTTTCGTCTGCGTGGTAAATCCATAAAAAGTAACCTATGTTACGCACCTTGCAATCAGTTACCTGCACCTACAATTTTATCAAAATCGGTCTAGCCGATTAGAAGATTCGCAAACAGCCAGACAAAAATTATAAAAACTAGATTGTAGTCATAGGTGTAAATAACTATACCACCTTAAAAAAACATTGTTATTTTGACATTAAAAACAGACACTTCAATTTTATTTAATTGTATGTATATTTGTTTTTGTATTGTTTATATGAATTAATAACCAACATTTTCGAAATAGCCGCTGTCCTGTTTGACGCCATTCAATACTATTTTAATTGAAAAATATGCATCATACATGATGAAATATACCTAATAAAATAAGTAATTTATTCATGAATATAGATCATATTATGTCGTTTACACACAAGTAGTAGTTATGCGTTTTACCTAGACCACAATTCACAAAGCAACTTACCAAAACCATTTTAGTAAACAAAGCGGTAAAATATTTTATCTATGTGTAAGTTTTATTATTAATATATATGTTATGTTATTGTGTTTGATAATAAATAAAAAACCGGCCAAGTGCGTGTCGCGTACAAAAGGGTGCCGTAGCTAGTCGTGCCAACATATAGACTTAAAAGGGGTTTTCGATCAGTATTAAACAAGATAAAGTAACAACTCCATACATTATTTTTATTATTTTTTTGTATTATGTACGAACTATTCCAAGTAACTGCATTTTATAACTTGGGCACCTATAACTCTTGAACTAATAAAGTTAACGTAGTCGCTATAGATTTTCTTGATAGTTCATTACATATACTACCATGATTTTATTCAGATTTATCAAGCCAACGGTTTAGCTTTTAGAGGAGATACCCTATTCGAGAAAAAATATGGAACCTAACAAACCTAAGTGTTTGTTTGTGATGAAAAAGTAGCTTGGGTTAATCCAGCTTCAATGCCACCTATTCGTGCTACATATCGACAACAAACACCCATTTTTCGGCATATTGCTAATCCGAAAAATGGGTGAGTTGCCGCGGTATGAGAAATACACCATGACGCGTCCATACACCCATACTTACAAACATTCGAGTTTACAATATGGGATATTTTGTATTGCATATCAAATAAATAATCGCCTATCAATACATACTCATCATTTATATTCTTATTTACATCAAATAACTTACTTCACTACAGATAAACTAAATGTTTAACAAAACTCAAACTGCAGATAATTCGAAATTACACATCAATATGTCATTCCTTTTTTCCTCATAATGCAATACAGTTAAATTTATTTTTGTACAAAAATACTACATGCATAGCATAAATACTGACTGCACATCAAATTTACCATATTTCATAGCAAAATAACTATCCCAGTCGCATATTAACCAGTAAGTACAACAAAATCTGTTCATCATATTTGTATTGATTTTCAAGAAGCCATGCTCGGCAAATTTAATGATTATTATAACAAAAAAATCCTTTTACATTGCATTATTTCTAAAAGCAGAACAACTTAACTGAAAAACTTCGCGCGTTTTTTCGTCACTGGAGTGCAGAGAGGCGCGAGCGAGTAAATAATATAAAAATAAAAGCTATAATTATGGCATAGGTCAATTATTATGGGTAAAGTAGTAGGTTAGGTTAGGTTAGAACTGCGACCCCACCAACGGGTCCCGCGTTGTCGTCGCGGTGGGGCTTAGTACCCATGGCGCCCCCGAGCCACGGCGAAGCCAAGTGGACCCCAGAGGGGGGCTGCTCTTCGGGCTTTGGCTGGAAGTCCATGTGGGAGCAGCCCATGTTGCAGGGCTCTTATGGGGGGGGCTCTGCAACAGGAGGGCCTGCGGTGTCGGCGTGAGTCGGCACTGCGGCCGAGGAGTTGCGGGGCCGCGGCGGGAGAGGACTGTCGGTGTTCCGTTGCCGCTTTCCCTGCCTTCCGCGGTCCCGGCGGGGCCGCAGCCGTCAGTACTGCGGCGTGGTGGGCGGTGGGACGAACATCTGTCTCACCGCGGAGGGCCAGGCCGTCAGATACGAAAGTGTCTGACGGCTTTGCACGCGGCCCTTGGTGCCGGTCCCCCCACATTTTGGGGGCCATGAGGGGCCTGCCTCGGCGGGCAAGGCCGGGCTGCGGTGTTGGCGCAAGCTGGCACTGTGGCCCGGTGGTTTACGGGGCCGCGGCGGGTAGGAGTGTCGGTGCGCGCGTCGTTTTCGATGCCCCGCATTCCCTGCCTTCCGCGGTCCCGGCGGGGCCGCAGCCGTTGAACTGCGGCGTGGTGGGCGGCGGGACCGACCACCTGTCTCGCCGCGAGAGGACCAGGCCGTCGGACATGGGGAATGTCCGATGGCTTTGCACGCGGTCCTCGCGCTGGTCGGTGGCTTGCGCCAGCCCCCTCTTTGGGGGCCATGAGGGGCCCGCTTCGGCGGGCATCGCCGGGAGGGTCGTGGACGTAAAGGCTGCGCCAGATTCCCATGACCCTCCCATCAAGGCGAGTGCGGGAGCACCGTGGGGTTTTAGTGGGTATTCCCGTGCCGTTTACCATCTTTGGCACGGGCGAGTCCCACATAACCACTCTGCCCTTCCCCGGGGTGGGGTGGTATGCGTAAATGCATTTCCCCACGTAAAAAAAAAAAAAAAAAAAAAAGGTTAGAACTGCGACCATAACACTGTGCTAAAATCAATCTGTGTGATACTCCGACCCCTTTTTGAATCCACCCACTAAATAAAATAATATTATACTACCTACCAATTTCTTATTATCATAGATCGTAACAGACGACAGTACGTGGCGCCACCTGCAGAAGCTAAAAATGTGCCTATTGGGCAAAAAAGGAAGCGTGGACGCCCCGCGAAAGCAGGACCCGCTTTAATAATTCAATAAATTACAATTTTGTATCTAATTTTATATTTTTTTTGCTGATCTCATTATGCGATAATTAATACATAATAAGATGACTGTGACTAATAAAATGTTGTTTGATTTAGAAAAACTGCTGTAAATATTATAAAAATAGAAGCTATATTTAAAAGAAAAAGAGTTAACATGTATAATGTGCATTAAGATTATTAGCTGTGCATTGATAAAAAAGCTTTTGCTTTAGGAAAAATTGCTGTGCGCTGTGAAAATAAATTGTAGTGTGTTTAGTGATATTTTGAGTTGAATATTTTGTTGTGCAATCAGTAATTTTGATGGGAATTCGGTATTTAATTGCATAGAAAAAGGATATTTTATGATTTGCGTTTAAATACTACCCTTACAATATTAGTTAAAATAGTTGGAAGAAAAATGCACTGAAGTTTAAAAACCAACCGTATCCTTCTGCAAAATCGCACCATAGAATTGAATTTTAATTACTATAATATTCATTACAAGATATAAGTATTATTTTAGATGAATTTAATTTGACTTCGATTGAGTTTCCTATCAGAAGATGTCGTGATTCCTCTCGAAGACGAATTATCTAAAAGCTTCGGTTTATATTGAAATACCAACCGAAACGTGCCGGCCTGCATTATGATCTACCTTCCCAGTCTGTAGTGATGGTACACATTCGCGAACTTTGGGATATTTGCAATCGCATTCGCAAGAATTGATGCGAATGTCTTCGAATATCTTTGACAAACTAAAAGGAAACTAAACATGGAATAGATGGATCTGGAAATATAATATAATACAACTGCTGCCTGTTGCCTGCGAGTCTGTCCACGTGGAATTAATTTTATTAACTAATTGCTGCTTCAGTGGTTTTACCCGTTAAACCTTGCTGCTCCGCTTTCGTTGAGTTTCGCGTGCAAATAACCTAAAATCCTTTCTTAGCAATAATATGTAATTCCTGAGACCTTAGTGATTGAACAAACAAAGTTTCTCTCACGGTTTAATTCGTGTGGTAGATGCGTCAATAAAAATAGCCTTCGCTATCCGCCTTGTAGTCAGTTACCCAAGGCCAGTCCGTTCATAGCATAAATGAAGCGGTCGCGCAACAGCTAGTGTGTGTGTCTTGAAACATGGGCCAGCTCGTCTACGTTCGGTTTTGACATGGCTACCACGAAATGTCAAACTCGAATGACATTAAACACATGATGATTGATTGATGATGATTGATTCGCATTCACATTCGCAAATGTTTGAGATTCGCGTTCACAAATAGTTGAGAAATCGAACATTCGTTACATCACTGCTTCGAAGTAACTCCTCTACAGTAAACCACAGTAAAATACTTATTTGACCCAGTTTCATTGATATAAATAAAACTTAGCTGATAGAGAATCATTTCATGTTTTGTACAGATTTAAATGTTCATTTATTAATTTACGAGCTTTTTCTGATTAAGTACAGTCAGCAACAAAGGTAACACTTTCAAATTTTAAAACTTCTATACAACTCACATAAATATCGCTTTTATAAAATAATGCACATATTTTCGATTACCATTAGCTTTAATTCATCCAAATTTTTATTTCGTATGTAATTGAAACACCTCCCGATATTAGTAACATAATCCAAATAATTCCTTTAATATCACATAAATTTATAGATTGTACTTTATTTTTTTTTAAATCTAAAGCATCTACCATTATTGTCTCTGCACCTCCTCATGATTGACTGGTAGAGAATGCCTTAGGCATTAAGTCCGCCATTGTACTTTTTGATGTGCATAAAGTTTAAAATAAATAAATAAACTTCCTGAGATAATACAGTTTTAAATTCATATTTTTAATGTGAATTTAGAATAATAGACTCGGCATACGCTCCAAAAACGACAATATAGTCGTGACGTCATCGTTTTGTAGCTTGTATGCGAAGTTATGAATTTTGTTTCATAGCTATTTGAAATATTACGTTTATGATAACGGTTTCATTAAATATTCATCGATTGTTTTTATAAAGTTTCAAAAAATTATGTTGGTTATTCAACGATTTATAAATAATATTGTTCTTTAAAAATGGACTTGCCCATGAAACTTTGCATGTTCTAGGATGAGTTTGACTTAATTAATGTAACTGAACATTTTTGCATTTGGTTTCAGTTTACCTATGTTTTGACAAGGTATTCATTTCTTTATTATTTTTGCAATATATTAAATAGACAAAACTATACTATCCAATGGATCTCGTAAAGAAAAACACGCAATTTTGGACTTGTTTTGATTTTGTCAGGCAATTTTTCCCAAAAAAAAAAGTGTAAACAAAGTGACAGCAAATTATTAAGATAATAAACTGGCCGTTTCAGTGATAGACCGAGCGTCGCGTTGACGGGCGCGTCGTCGGTCGCACTCGTTATTTTTATGAAAAATATGGACATTCAGCAAAATACGCGAGTGTTACAAATCTATATATATATATAAAAATGAAACCCGTTTTCCGTTGTCACGACTTGGCATGAAAACGGCTAGACCGATTTGGCTGATATTTTTTTTTGTAGTTTTCTAATACTCTGTACAAGGTTATTACGGCAAAAAAAAAAAAAAAACATTTTTATATGGGGGATATTATAAATTCCAGTTCAAATTGAATAGGTACGCATACATAAGATAGGTCAGCTATACAAAATAAAGCAATGCATCAAATTTACGCTAAGGCGGTACGAAGTTCGCTGGGTCAGCTAGTAAGTTAAATAAATGAAAAATTGAAATAGATGATAAGCTTAATATTATTCCTAAATAAAAACAATTAATACTATGTATTTAGATAACTGTTTTATTTAAATAATCACCTCACCTACGGACCTCTCTCTGACGTCATTACGCTACCCGTTAAATAAACGAAGCATATAAAAGTACTTGGAAGTTTTCCTTTGAAGACCCTGAGTGAGTAATCATGAGGACAACAATTGTGACGTCAGCTATGCTGATGTCTCACTTTTTAAAACACTCTGGATGTACGAGCCAATACTGCTATACAATAAACAGTCGTTTACGATAGTCGATTACCTAATCCGTCATGTATTATTAAATAAATTATGTCCTAAGTAATTATGCAATTATATATGCACATAAACATAATAAAGCATCACGTATTTTTAGCCGACGAAAAAAAACGGACGAGGTTCTCAAGTCAACGTTTATATAATATTTTTTTAGTTAGTGAAGTCAATACCAAATACAGTTTGTTGTTTGAACAATTCACTTCATATTGACCTTGTTGTTCTTTATCAACTTACCAATATTATGCATTTTGAGACCATTGATATTATTATATGCTCCAAACATGTACATATTTTAGTAAAAATCTAGCACGTGCATACGGTCGGTAAAGCATTGATAGATTTATGAATTTTCATACAAATGACAAGCGCGACTGAAGTACGCACTGACGCGGCGACAATGGCGACGCGCGACGATCCTTGAGCACTGAAACCAGCTCATGTATGCAACTACATTATAATTCGAGCGACGTACCTATCGGAAAACACACAGGTGATAGATAAATGGTTTGCAAAGTGGCAGTTCCTTAGAAATTGGGCCTATTAAAGTACAGTCAGCTAAAGCAATCAAAGATAGTTCGTTAGTGTTTCATTGTAAGTCCTTTAAAATTTGAGTACCTACACAGTTATTACTTTGCTATGCGGTATTCGTACGTTTATTTTATTGATCAATATGGAAAGTCATAGTTAATTACAATCCTACACAGTGAAATTGTATTTGTATCAGTAACAGAATAGATATAAGTATTTTATTTCCAATACCATTCACATTTCAGCGTTATAAGCTTAAAATAAAATTATCAAACTTATGAGTATTTTCGTATTAATCACGGGAATTACTAGTTGGATTAGAAAAAAATATTTTGTGTTTAATAGCCTAATTCTTGTCTGAAAATTTATACTTTTCAACATCACGCTTTAACCTTTACAAGCAGTGCAGTAAAAAGTAAAACCCTGGAGATCAGCTAGTAAATTATATAATAGCTACACTATTTACTTCTAATCATAAACATACTTGGTAATCGTATCAGCATATTTTAATAAAGCTAAAGAAAAATAGACCTTAAATAACGCCAAAAACAGGAGCTAGTATCCTAAAGCTAATAAATCAGGCGATAAGAGTAAGTGGTCTTATTTTTAATGGCTCATAAAAGTTTGGTCGGTGCCCAATAAATAATATGTTTATCCTTAGAAAGTTCGTAATGATGGCCGATGCATTATTGTAATAGCCTTGTTGATTTGTAAGCGTATGGCGTAGTATGTACCTGTTTTAAGCCCAGAAGCGGATTAAGAATACTTAACTTGAAAGTTAGAATGGTTCCAATCGACTGTGTTTTTATTAAAGATGTGCGAGCTAGCTCAGCAGTGCGAGGGTAACAACGCTGTGAAATGACGACGTCAGCCATTATTGCACCCGCGTTAAACCTCACTGCTCCACTCCTGTGGAGTTTAGCGTAACGTTTTATATTTTAATCCTTTTCTTAAGAATAAGACCATTAAACACGAAAAAAAATAGCAATCCGAGCAGTAGTGGCCGAAATTGTGAGTGCATGGTTGGCGTAGTGGTTAAGGCGGTCGCCTCGCCGCTTTCAACTACGCTGATGTTGTGGGTTCGATCCCCACATGGGACAAATATTTGGGTGATCCGCAAAGATTTGTTCTGACTGGATGTGCATTGTGTGTGTGAAATGTATGTTTGTGAACACCCCCGTGACACGAGAGTTATTACTTGTGCGGGCGTCGTTTAAAAAAAAAAATATATATTTGTTCTCCCGCGGTTTGTCTGCATGGTAGGTATGTCGATAAAATATAGCCTATGTTACGCGCCTTTCAGTCGGTTACATATCTCTTACATTCGACCACATCCCACGTTTGTTTTGTAAGTACCAAAGCCTCGGCGCAGGAGTTACAATGAGCGCGTAAATGAAACAAATTTATTGGTTTTTAACGAACACATTCCTCGCAACGAATGTTTACACATTTCGGGTGGAAACACAACCTTAGTGTTTTTTTTCCAAAGCAAAGAAGTTAAGATAGTGATATAAATGCTTTGAAATACTATAGTATAAGTATTATTCAAGGTATTATTAGGTGAAAACCGTATGATATAATGCGTTGACCAATATAAAAAATTAAGGGGACATTCCGTTAGTAGTCCGGTAGTTCGGCTATATATTTAATAATAGGTTCTGCTCGCGGCTTCTCCCTCATGGTACGTCGTGTAAAAAATCGTCGTATCTCAAATATTAATCTAGGCCATAACCTGTATTCTAAATTTCGATTAAAATTGATCCAGTAGTTTTTGCGTGAAACAATAACAATAATTGATTGTTACTTTGTGAGGATGAATGGATGTCTGGATGATTGTCAATCATTGATCTTCACTAACTTTCGCATTTATAATAGGTTTAGTACAATCGTTTAAAAAAAATGGTAAGTAGGTAACAGAGAACATGGTATTCGTATCCGGTTATCTTCAGACAGGAGATACAGACCAACTGATAATTTGAGCAAAAAAAAATTTAAGGTTTGATTTTCACCAAATTAGAATTTTTTTTAAGTTTATTAATATGTTACACATCCTGAAATCTTGGGGTACATTTTTGGGTCTGACACTAGAATCAGTTAGTAATTTGTATTTTTTAGTTAGATAATTTTCTATATGCAATAGGCTCATTGATAAATCTCCTCTACCACATCCTTCTGGGTAAAATAGGCGTTATGTATAATGTATAATTTTGGATACTGAGGCTACTTGTTGTAGTACGAACACATGGAACCTATATGACAGAATGGTTAAGTAGACGTGTACACTCACACTTCACCTATTAAGGTGTGAGTGTACACGTCTACTTAACCATTCTTCTTAAAATGATAGTCCTAATGTAGCCTTACGCAAAAAAATAATCGTAACTGTGAAATTTCTATAAATTATACCTAAGCTAAGTCAGTTAAACTCTCCTCTTAAACATTTTAACTTATATAGGTCTATTATTCCCGACCTACAAAGCATAACGTGAACAGACAACATGTGTATAAGTTACTGCAGGCTGAGATTATCATTCTTTGACTTTTCATCCCCAAAACGTCCTAAATAACGCTATTTATGTATGGACAAATGAACTTTATCACTATCCAATAAAGTTCAAAATCGCAAAAATGTAATCAGCACAAATATATCGTTCGGTTTTTGGGGTGTAGACCCACGACACTGCGACACATTTTTCTCATTTCAGATGCATATTTTATGGGGCACGAACGCGTAATGAAAGAATCTCCTGTTGACACACAAATCACGATATTTTGCTGCATTGTATGCTCTATACAATATTTAAATAATATGTTTTTTTGACTTATAAAAGGCATTATGTTGCACAAAATGTCTGCAATTTGACTATTGTTTAATTAATAGAGATAGTATTCAATTAATATTATTAGTTTATGTTTACACAAGCTGTTGCTGCGACTTTGTCCTCGTGAGCCAAAAAATTAAAATTTGTATTTTTCTTGCAAAAAAAATTATTACAATAATTTAAGCGGATATTGCAAGTCTTAGAACAAAAGTTGTTTATAATTGTGTTAAGCAGCTCCCCATAAAATTATTAGTCTTTTCAAAATCATCATGTATATTGTAGACAGAGCTTTAAACCTCAAAACGTCAATTATTGTATTCCTATTGACTTCCCATAACAATTGAAAACGGAACGATTATACGACCAGACAAGATAACAAAAGCCAGGTCAAATATCAGCTACGTCAGATAGCTACAGTCTAACTAACGTATTCATACATCCATACAGCGGCATGCACCGCGCGTGGGACGACCATCCGCTCGGGGCCTTATCTCGGACATAATCACTTTGAACAACCGAGTGGTCTACGATTACAATCTTAAATCCTCCGTAAATTTTCTATTCCGAAGGGCTATTATTATGAAACAACGTCGGCGGGTTTGAGGGAAAAAATATACACAAATAATTTCATCATAGCACTCCCCCTGTTGATTGCAAAATTTCAATCAAGCTCGTAAATGGTATACAGTTTCGGATCGACACTCGAAACGATATTTTTGGGGTTGCAACTGTAAAAACGGTGACCATTCCATTTTGAAAGCTAAAACAATGTTTGCAAGATACGTTTTTGATTGCAATCGCTGCGGGTTGCCCTGCATACGCATTCTGGCGACCAATGCAGTACATGACGTAGATTTATTCGTAGTATTGAAATGGCAATTGTAGCAAGGATTTATTTGATTGAATATTCCCACTGTACTAATTATTAAGCAATGATGTAGATTATAAGAAGTAGGCGTAGCCATCTGGCTATATATTTTTTCTTTTTACGATACACAAAGTTATGTATAGTTTTTTAAATGATTTTGTAAGAAAAATTATCACAATAATGTCTATCCGAAGAATTGTAACACTTTTTGTACTGTAAATCCAATGTTGGTAAGAGATTATATAAAAAGCATATTGATGCATTATTATTTTTAAGTGGAGACTAATAACTTAAAATATTGGAAGTTTACAAAAATATTATCTGCAAGCCAGACTTCTTATATTTGAAAACTTATTTATAGCAACGATCTTAAAACTTTTCTTGAACATATATTTTTATATAAAGGTAAGGGGCATCGGCTATTCAGGACGTATCAAGAAGCTATACCCCTTGAATAAATATGAATAAAATTGTAACTTTACCACGTCCGTCGCCTGCTGTGAATACGAGGGCTTAGAAAATAATAACGGAACTTAAATTACCAATGAAATAGTGCACCCCCGTACTTTACATATTAAAATTATCATCTCACCGAGGGGTCAAAGAACACGTTACTAAATTTTAACATCAACCTTTCGTCGCGTTTGCAGCATTACTTAATAGTGATCTAACTTGAGCCTCGCTTGCTATAAATATTATTTTGCTTTGCCAATATATACCCTATTTCTTGGCCGTAGCATCGAAATTAGTTAGAAATTTATCGGAAACATCTTCAAATTATATTTAAGTTAGACTGCCATTCAAATTTGATTCCTATTTGTATGTACTTTTAGAACAATTTTCAATATTAACATATTCGGTGTTAGGTTGTTCAGACTATATTTTTGAGCAAAGCACGCGTAAGCACGTGCCGTCGACTCCCCGTCGCTACGCACTCCTTGTTACAACGCGAACTGTGCCGCTCTGTAATTACACACAAATTAGACAAGATTTATAGAGGGGTGCTCCACCTTGGCAACTATTGTAGGTATAACTGGCGAGCGTCGATATTGCGATTAATTAACAAATTTTAATCGAAACATCATAATACTATTATTTTAATTATGATTATAAATACAATTTCACATTATTTCCGTGTAAATTTAATTTATAAATACTGCATGATTAACGCGTAACATTGTTTTATGAAGCGAGTGAAATTCAAGTCCCATTTTTATGGAGCCGTAAAAGATTTATCGCACCCTTTGACACGGATGTATTCGTGTTGCAGTATTCGACAGGTTCATTTAACAGAAGGTGGACATTTAGCAAACAATAATGGCATTTTTAGTACGGCCTTTTCATATTTTATGGGGTGTTTATTGGCCATTGCAGGAAGTTGAACGGTCGGCGGCTTTCCGACGAGACACTAAACATGATTCATCTTCGCAGGTTAGAATTGTCTGGCCTCACTCACGTCTTTACGGCTTAATAAACGTGAGAAATCGCTTTTAGATCCTATCCTTTTTAATGGTGCTAAATATTATTTAAAATGTTTAAAAATTGAAAATGCTATGGGACTTGAACCCACAACTCATGGGTGTCCGTTCCCACCTTGCCGTGCTTTTTCTAAGCTAGTAGTCAGTGTTGAGTGATTCAATTCAACAATTTAGATATTGTGTAATGGTACACACAATATTTGCTTAAAATATTACAGATGTTTAGTATATTTTCATCAGTGACCTCAAATGTTATCTTATTAGCTTTGTCTGCAAATATATTATGTAATATTGTTTTTCCAATATGTATTTTTTCGTGTAATTCTGATTTTAAAGCGTAATTTCGACGAAAGCAATATTACTCATCTAAAAACAAGACTAGCAGAAAAATTGTCTGCATTACAGTCGAACTTGTTACCTGCCAGTCCCGAAGGAAATAAAAAGTTATCAAGGAACTTTGTTCCCGGTTATCTTTGGGACAAGCAAACAGTTTTTTACGACCGCCCGTAGTTTTACTATCGTGAATCGACTAAAACAAGCCTTGTTTCGCCAAATAAATAATGTATTGAACACACAAGTTAGATTTATGGGATACAATTTAAGATGAAAATTTATAAGCTAAGTTATTTTGGAGGTAGATATAATTTTATTTCAGTATTCTTTAACACTAAAGTGAGTTACATAAACCGTTCCGTTTAATTTAAAAACGAAATTTTATTACTTTTTAATAGTGATGCATACAATATACTATATTAAATGCATTTTTTGTTGTCTTTTTACAATCGTTTAAATTAGCATTCCATGAAAACGGTACGTTAAATAGTAATTAAAAAACATCTCGCTCCTAAATAATATTAGAATACTATTATTATTAATTAATGCTGTTTAATAATATTGGATTATTATTATTTTTAATTCAGATGAAAAAAGGTTTTACCAAAATTAAAACATTATTGTTTCCCGAAAATACTTTTAAGTAATTTCTTAAAGTATAGAGTACTTAAAAAATAAACATAAACTTTTAAACTTTGATAGCTTTTAATAACATTCATTTATTATTCCATATCTATAGACTATGAAAGTTATTTAATTTCAAAGGTTTTTACGATGTAAAACTAATATACATTTATTAAGTTAACTAAATTGGTTTAAAAAGTACCTATCCGTTTTTAAGGTTTTTTTTTTAAATGAAATTTTATTTCATAGTCTTAAAAGTTTTCAACAAAGATTTATTATACAATTAGGGACTGTTTTATCTCCTTCAAATTAAGACATATTAATATAAAAAATTTCAAGATCGAGCATCTCTACGTGGATAAAGAATTAAATACACAGCTAAAGCGTTACGTAACAAGTTATTAAAAGCCCAATTAAACATTACAGTGACGAATGTCACACCTCTAAGCTCCTAGAAAAACGTACTAGCAAATTCTTTATCCTAGTTGGCTATCCTTTTGTTACAAAAAACACAACACCTTGCTAAGCAGATTGACGTCACCAGTATAAATCTAACTTTATCTCAAAAGTGATAAGGCCCGGGGATTTATTTTTTAGCAAAGGGAAGGACAATGCGTTTGCCGTGTTTTCTTCCGAAAGGACAGGCTTTACGAATATAAAGATGATAAGAACCCATTACAGATAGGAAAGGAAAAATAAGGGGTTTTTTACTGTTATAACACTATAAAGTATAGGGGTTCTGAATGTGGATCAGGCATGCAATACTCTGCTGATACCCAATCAATATGATAGCGTTATCGTATAAACAAACGTGGAAGTTGAGTGCAGTGACTCCACATCTTTGGGTGAATACAATTTTATAGAACGCTGGGATTGTAATATTATCAAACTTTTGCGACGAAAAAAAGCCTTTTTATTTAAACTAGCCTTTAGCCCTGACTGCGTAGTAGCTACCTGAACTGTGATGAAAGTAAATTAGAGCTCAGTGAATTTAGAGTATGACGATCCAAGTGCTTTGTGTTTTTTTTATCTTTTTAATTTTATTACATTTTAAAAGAATATATCGCGTAGCTTATCAACAATGTTTTATCAACTCAAAATCGAAATAAATTTGATATAACTATTTTTTTACTCTTCATTTTATAATTATAAGAAGATGTTTAAGATTAACAATTCAAAACGCAAGTCTCACTGTGTGTCGCCTTCCACCAGTTTATAATGTGCAAAAAGCAGTTGAAGACTTTTTCACTGTCACGGAACCCTTAAGACATTATTGCATCATCATATCGTATACTTATATTGTAATTTTACTTCGTTTTGTGAACATTTGTAAAGAGAAATAAATAAATATGATTATTATTATAACCAAGCACGTTAATAAATAAATTACACGTTTTATTGTGAAATACTTGCGTTATTACTACAATTCCTTTAATAGAATCTTCTGCTACGAACTATCTCCTCTTTTATACTACTAGGTACATTTTGTCACGTATAATCCCCACGAATCGAATAGATAATGGGATGAAACCTTGTCAAAATTTGCCTTTATGACGTTTATGTGTTAATAGATAAATCGTTCTACCGATTGACAGCCGAACGGACAAGAGACAACGCTATTCGTCTGTTTTAGTGAAGAAAATCTGTCAATTTAATCTATTTCACCAATCGATCGATGCATCGATCAACTCCGATTGATTTCAGCGTTAAAATACTTTAGATAGACGCAAATTAATTAACGAAACCACTGGATTACCAGCACCGCCATTCGCTATAGGTAAACATTCGAGTTTTCATTCAGTAAGTCAGATTAAACTGGAGATTAACACTGAATGGGTTCGCCCCCTTTTACGTATAGACGGTTGTAAGGCGGAAGCGATTTAGATATTGCTGAGAAAAGTAATACTGGTTGCGGTCTTGTGAACAAGCTCTCGGAAGTACCAACTTCACCTTTAACCTGTCGCCACGAGGGTTGAAAATGGCGAAAAAACAGATTTGGTGTAGCCTATGTGTTATTCCAGGGTGTCAGATAGCTACATGTCAATTTTCATCCAAACAAACATACACACTCACAAAATATAACACACTAAATTATTGGCTCGGCGTAATTTGCTGGCTATTGCCCCTTAAAATACGTGATGACTTATTTTTTTATTTTATTTTTCACAAAATTTGCTTTTTGGGCAATTTGTAATGATAAACATATTTTTCTTTCGTACTTTAAAAATGGACTCGCCCATGAAACTTTGAATCATCATAAAATGAGTTCTAAAAATTCTAGCGTTTGGTTTATGTTCACGTATATTTTGATAAGGTATCCTATATTGTACTATCTATGGATAGGTCACCATCCCTATTAAGAACACCTTTACTGAATTGTAGGAAATCTAGGTTTCCCATGTATCACTAAGTCGGATTTCATCTCTCTTCACTTAAACCTACAGCTGAGGGGCATTAAACCTCCTTATCGACACTCGTTAGTCGCCCCTAATAAAAGTCGCCCTCTATCTGAAGGGCCGCTCTCAAATTTAATAAGGGCAACTTTAAAACAGAAACAATGACGTTGTTTATTGTGTGAGTTTTGCATCTATTTGTTTGTTTTGTGATTACTTATTTCTTATTAGTAAGTCAAATATTTATTTGTTTGATAGACTTTCGACTTACGAAATAGTATTACAACGAAGAATTGACTTAGAATTATTTTACGAAACATGGAGTCGATGTGAAATTTTATTGAACTCACAAACTCCAGACGTGGACAGTGTTAAAATATTGTTATCTCTTAAGTATAAAAAAATCTTATCATCAAATTTTTTTTTTTTTCGTGTAAGATTTTTTTACCGGTAGAAAGTCGTAAATTAATGTCGTTATGTCGAATTAACTCTTAAAAAATTGAAAATGCAATGATAATACGTATTTATATGTTGATGAAGCGAAAAAAAATGGGTAAAAAATTATATTATTCTTGCTTATGGCGTTCCACTATGTAAGCCTATCCATATGGGCAAAAAGGAATTAATCTTGATCCATGCGCTTTTTTTAAAAGGAAAATAAGTTTAGAATTGTGCCCATACACCATAGCAGGTGAAACGTGGGTGTCCAGCACATTTGCCTCACCTTTTAGGGTAATATAATTAGCGTGATAATCTGTTATATTAAAAAAAATATATATGATTTAAATTCCTCTGCCCATTTTGAGAGATACATAATGTTACGCTAGTTTAAATCTTTATATAGTACTTTAATGTATCTACTGTGTATGATAGCTGCAGTAAAGGCTAAAATGTTACACCGTGCCCACAAATACACACACACATACACACACAGGCGTCACTTTAGAATGCTGAATCACCATCGTAATTGACGATAAGTACGGAATACAGACGATAACTTAGTGCAACGCGCTCTCCCTCCATGGTACGACAGTAAAAAGAAGCATATCCAACAACATTTAATATGATTATTTGCAAGCTTAATTACAAAAAAAGAAACTTATCTAATAAGCTAAAATATGAACACTAATAAAAAAAATAATTATAGATAAGGCAAGAAGGCGTCGAAATATTCATCCGCATCACTGTCAACAGTGCAAAATTTTATCGAAACCACTTCGGTATTTTTTGCATCAGAGAATTACAAGCTCCACAATTAATGTGTCAATCAGGTAAAGCATTCACATAAATTAAAATTTACCTAAGTTGATACTTTTAAAGAAAAAAAAAATTTAACCGAAATTCTGTCAAAAATAATACTTAAAAAAATAAGTCCTTTGAGTATTCATTTTGATTTACCTAGTCATTAGGGAGATATTTCACACCAATGACAACACACTAAAAATATTACTTATTGTAGCTTACGACCTCGTCAGCATTAAATTTGAATAAAATATAGGTTGTTATGTTACGCACTGATGATGTAAATTTCTATAGTTGAGATTTAGAGCCTATTTACAAACAAAAATGAAAAATAAAATAACTTTATAATTATAACATTAGCATAATGATAGTCTAATTCCTAATAATGGTAAATGCGAATATGTTAAGGTAATAAAAATATAATAATAAAAAAGTTTATTTTCTTCAAAAAGGATCAACTTGGGTAAATTTTTATTTGTATAGTTATATTTAAGAACAGTCACATTATTATTTATTTTGTTTTTAATTATAAAAAATGCCATTGCAGTTGTCCACTCAACAGAGCCGTGTGTCCACATACAATCACAAACTGGATCGCACTAATGGTTGAATCTAAAACATTAGTTCTGCCCTCACTGGCGAATCTAATGAACGCTAAATTTATTTGAAAGTCATCCACTATCGCGTCCATTGTCACTTATGACAATGATTGAGTGTATATCACTGTTCCTATTAGATTCTCATTACAATTGGGAATAATACAGAGGCCCAAGACTGGGTTTATACTTCTTAAAGTTAGAATTTATTGAGTACAAGGTTGGTCGCATGCAGTGTGTGTTCTATTCCCGCTCGGAAAAAATCAAATTACCGTCACGTTATGAACTAATGAATGTGCTCGAAGAACTTGACCGAGCATATTGGTCCAATGCTTTATTCTCTATACCATTTTTTTCATTTGAACAGGTATTAAAGGGGAATTTGGTAGGGAATAGGATATTATTCTTACTATCTAATATTTTGTAGCTTAACACAATTTTAACATAAAAAAGTATATTTTCACGATGTCGACGATAAATTACAATTGTGCTCGAGTATCGGATATTGTATTCTTGTTGCGCAGTCTAGTAACATCTCCAAAAAAGGATTTTATTTATTTCTATCTAATATTTCAAAACTTGTTACAATTTTAATACGAAAATTAATGACTATGTTCACCATATCAATGTCGATTATGCTTCAGCATTTCTGAGAAATAACGATCGGTCACGTATACATTTTACAACTCTGCCAAGGAATTATTCATACGGCGATGTTAGTTTTTAAATGAAAAATCGAATCAAATAATTACTTATCCTACCCTTAATATCCTACTTCCTACAAATATTATAAATGCTAAAGTTTTCTTAAGGAAATCTGAATCTTTGTTAATTATTTCACGTAAATAACTACATGGATTTTGATGCATTTTGGCATGTTTCAAAAATTGATACGGCAGTCAGTTTATTAGATTATAAACTTTAAGCTACTTTTTATCGACAAAGTGGGCGCGGGCGTAAGCTAGTTCAAAAATAATAATGCTATTTATTTGATATTAAAACAGCCGGTCGTTGCAATGTTATTTTCGCTTCCTCTCAACGCAAGCCGATGTAACACACGAATGATAACATTTTGAACTCAAGATTAGATAATAGAGTAATGCACTATTTAATTGTAATGCAAAACAAAAGACAAAATCGTGTATAGTAATATGCTACATGCTCCGTCTTACTTGCGCAAATAGTTTCATATGCATGCAAATTTAAATTTGCGCCAGTATGATTGATCGTGTAGCTTGATCTAGTAGCCCAAACTGTATGTGCTAGTAAGATAGCGCGTGTAGTCGGACTGAGTCAAAAATATATAAGTTATTATTATTTCTACTTATTTATTTGTTTCTTACATTGTATAAATACTAAAAAATAAACCTAGGCTGGTGTTTAGCCATTGTTGTCATGAATTGTATTGTTAAGTTGTGTGTATTATTGTTCTGTATATATTTTTATGTTACAGAATATTGTCTAATGTTTCTAAGGACGATGTCTTGGTTTTAGACTGTAATGTTGTACATATGTATGAGTAAGTAAATAAATACATATAAATATCACTCAACAAACACACAACACCAACTACTCCCAACTTAAGCAGAGCTTGTACTATGGGTAGGTAATAGATCCTCATACATATATCATTTTCTTTTGTAAATACATACTTATTTTACATAGAAACACCCAGACCAAGACAAACCTCCACGTTCATGCACGCAAAGACTTGTCTTGAGCGGGGATCGAACCCGCGACCTCAGCGTCGTTGGCAGGTACACTACCCACTCCGCCACCGGTCGGCATAGTAAACAGTGTCTGACCAGTAACGGATGCTATGATCTGCATCTTCTATCAGCTATTTTAAAGGTTCTAAAGATATTACGCAAAGTATTTTTCAGCAGCGTGATGAGATGGGATGAAAGGAATGTGACAAAAAAGTTATCAGATTAAATGTCGATGGAATTACAGGGAGAGGCCGGCTGTAGAAAAGATGGATAGATTGCCTTAAAAAAGATATGATAGAGAAGGTAGTGTATAAAAGCAAGACGGCTGACAAAGGAGAATGGAGAAAAAAGAGGTTTTGCGCCGAGCCCAAATAAAATGGCAAAAGGGTAGGAAGAAGAAAAAGAAGAAGATCTTGAAGACAGGTGAGAGGTGACATAAGAAGATTTCCTTCTTTATTCTCTTCCTGCATGCCTGTGCCCATGAAAAAATGTCGTCAATTTTGCTATATCAAGACAGATAACTCGAGAATACTTTTGAAGAAATATCAAATAGTATCAATATTCTTCGTAAAGCGTCAATTTTAACGTTCATTTGAATATTCATAAATCTTTGGCTACCAGTCTAGACAATGTTGATGTTCTGTGTTCATTCATATAAGAAAATCGGAATTTAGACACATTTAAATAAAAATCATGTAAAAGATGCTAAGAGTGTACAAAAACTGCGGCGATCTCGGGTTCGATTCCCGGTCCGGGCAAAGTGATATTTGTGAATTTGCCATCCGGAAATTCATAATAGCAGCACGGAGTAGGAATTGTGCCTGGTGGATGGCGCTAGGCTCATCCCTTATCCCATGGAACCTAACCATAACAGGTGAAATGTGGGTGTTGTACACTTGCCACACCCTTCTAGGTAATAGTTGCGTGATGTTATATTATAGTTAAATATATAACTAAATTTTCTATGAATATTTCAGCGTCAGCGATTACTTGTTATAATAACGAGCTAAAACAAGTAAAAAAAGTTTGATGTATGGGAGCTAACTAAATAAAATAATCATTTAGAGGAGGGGCCCTAAATGATTATTTTATTTAGTTTTAAGTATTTTCTGTTAAATCGGCAACAGTTTGTAGTCTGTATTACATTATTGATTTTGTACCTATACTTTGTATTTTATGCTGTTATCCTTATACAAAGCTTTATATAGCAGCATCTTTGAGGCATCTCATGCACTAAAATAAAAGAACAACAAACGGTTCTCAGCCTAAAATGTACATAACATATTGTTATTATTATGACAGCAATACACAGTAGGTATAGATACATTAATCACTCACGTGCTCCTTTACGACAGCCTGTATACAATGTACACACAATAAACTCAATTTAAGTTTACCGACTTCACCAGCAGATCCGTTAAATGATCGCCTTTGATCTACGCATCTTTGATTTAGCAATGTCTGATTGTTAACAAATTGCTACTAGTTTGATAATTATTTGATACTAGCTGTTGCCTTAGACTTTATTCGCGTGGAATTGTGTTCCTATGTATAATAAGTATGTATTTACAGAAGAAAAAGTATAAGTTAGTTATTCTATTACCTATATTACAAGCTCTGCTTAGTTTAGGACTAGATGAAGTTGTGTGAAAGTTGTGACATATTTATTTATTTATTTGTTACGTTCACAAATAGGTATTTTAGTTTCTGTCACTTCGTTACAGCTGAAAGTTTTAGTGGAAGAAAATTCGGTACTAATTAATTTCGAAAATTCTGATTTTAGAAAATTCAGTTCTGAATTAAGCCCCCTTTTACATAACATTGAACATTATTTTTATTTATATCCTGTATAGTTTTTCATGTTCAATAAAGAATAAAAGCTGTTAACCCACGTTAAACGTTACTGATCGTGCAAACAACTATGCCTAATAGATCCACAAATTGAAAATAACACATTGCTATTGCAACTTTTTGTCCGACCGTAGGCCGTTTTTAGGAGTCCGTAGGACTGTTAAGATTCATCTTTTCGCAGAAATGTGCGTACGTGACGATGAAATTTATCGCTTGCTAACGGTGAAGGTAAACATCGTAAAGGAAACTTGCATACCTGAGGGTGCCTTAAAGTACTCGAAAATGTTTGAAGTCTACCAACCGGACTTGGTCAGCGTGGTGGACTATGGCCAAATCGTTCGACTCATAAGAAGAGGCCAGCAGTGGACACGTATTTGTATACAAGGCTGCTATTATAAGTCTTATTCTTAAGGAAGGTTCTACTGTATTTAACATTACGCTCATTCCACGCTGACGAAAAGCAAAAGCTAGTACAATATTAATATTATCAACTGTTTCATAAGTGATTGCTCAGGAATAGTTGTGCTTAAGTTAGCCTCGATGCCTCGGGTCACGAGGAGGGACAGTTTCAAGATTGATAACTGCAGAACAAGACCAAACTAGTTACTACTTCATTGTGAAGATATGTACGGGACGTGTTATTCAATGAATAAAGAATTTCTACTTGGTTTGTCACGTTTATATTATAAACTTGCTTCCGTTTGCTGCTTTACTCGCTAGCTTTATTTTTCTTTGGGTCTAGATCTAACTCCACACCAATTTTTATTAAGATCGGTTAAGTAGATTCGATTAGACACAAAAAAATCTTTCTTCTTTATATTATTATGTATACATAGTCACAATATTAGCCTTACAGATCTAGAACTTTTCATCTACGTTTTGCTTTATTAAATGCTATTAAAAATATTTTTTAGACATTATTTTATTTAAAAAACTTTTTATTGACGTACTACGTGCAACCGCGGGCACAAGCTAGTCTACAATAATATTATAAAGAATCTTCGAATCTCCTGAGCTGATCTTGATAAAAATCGGTATAGAGATAGTTTAAGATTCGAGAACATACATAGGCTACTTTTTCTCGACATACCTCGCGAGTAAAACCATAAAAAATAAAGCTGTACACCATGACAAAGATATTGAACGTCCCAAACGTCCCGATGTGTCACTCTGATTTACATTGAATGGTAAGGTAATCTCACTGCAGTAAATATTAAATATTCTGGGAATCGACTCGTCCTGAATACTGTTAACCGCTATTATGGACAATGGACATGACTATGTTTGATCGTGAGCTGACTTTGATATTAATGTTCAGCAAACATTTTGTGTTGTTTTGTTCGAACAATACAGGAAAATAAGTACAAAGAGTCGATGTGAATGTACACTCATTGGATGGTGGAGATCTGATGATCTCTACGTAAACTACTGATATTTGAGGTTAGAATAGAAGCTGACCCGTGTGTAATTGGGTAAAGAGCCTCTGAGGCTATATTTCTCAGGCTAAATTGAAGGTTAACAAGCGATATATGTTCAAAATTGAATCTTTCATATAATAAGTAACGCTTAGTCGATTCCGTAAAGTCAAAACGCTTCAAACAATTCACTTGATTGCATAACATCTTAACATCCCTTCATTCGAACACAAAATAAACCAATTTCATCCCCAAATTAAGAAAAACAAACTCAATGTCTTACTGTTGCGTCTTCATTAAAGCATTCTACCCTACCCTTAACTTTAAGAGGTGTGAATATAAATGTTTAATAAAAGGGTTGTATATGCAAAGTTTAAGAAACTCTTTGCTTGCGTAAACATTGAGTTAAGGCGAAGGCTCCCAAACTTTTTTTCGCAGCGGCCTTTAGTTTTGATATTTTAGTTTGCAGACCCAGAGAACCATGGAGCAACGATAGACAAAATAGCCGGTAGAGACTGGATAGAGACAGTGAACGATAGAGACAAGTGACGACAGGTGAAGGAGGCCCAAGCCCAAAAGGGGCCATGACTTAAAATATAGTTATAGTTAGAAATGTATATAAATTGTATTTTTTTGTTAGTCAAGGATTAATAAAGGCTATTATTATTATTATTATTTTAGATTGGAGCAGATTGCGCTGCAAAAAGGTTGATTGACCATTTAATAAGATACAAATATTAAAGAAATAGAGATCGACGTGACGGTACATTAAATCTAGGTTTACAGGCCAAAAATCAATTTTCATCGGCGCACCAGGGCACCGCGGCGCACAGTTTGGGAACCCTTAAGTTAAGGGCAGTTTCTTCCGCACCCCTTGACTTGTTTATTAATTGGTTTGGATCTTCAGGGATAAGGGTTAGTCTGTGCTACACATTCGAAGGAGAAAACAATATCAAGTTTCCAAAACGTAGGGCAAATCGAGCCTCTTGAGTTTGACCTGTCAATTAGTGACAGATTGACCTTGATGTCCTTGATACTCAATACACACGGCATATGAAATGGATATTTTACCTATCATTAAAAACATGATTCACAGAATATATACCATGCCACTCACGCTGTGTACAACTGGTGAGTGTAAATTTGTTACAACAGTGACTAACTCAAACACATGGTAAATATTCCATGATACTTAAACTAGCTTCTGTCCGCGGTTCCGCCCGCGTGCGACGCCAATAAAAAATTGCCTATGCCGTTTTTGAGTTCTTGAAATATTCACTCACCAATTTTTATCAAGATCAATTCAGTAGATCTGGAGCATATTGCGTACAAACAAACAAAAAAAACTTTTCACTTTATAATATGAGTATATACTAGCTTCTGTTTGCTACTCAACCCGTGCGTTAGGTTGATAAGTATCTTATTCCTGGGTCGTGAACTATCCCCACACCAATTTTTATTAAGATTGGTCGAGTAGATTCGAAGAGTTTTGGATACAAACAAACAAAAAAATATTTCCTCTTTATAATTAAGTAGTAAAGATAAATAGAACACGGTACTGAAAAAAAGACAACATTATCTTAACTTCTTAGTTATTGGAACGCTTTATGAGTTTTTTTCTTTACGACGTGTCTTGCGATTCAATATTATGACGTATTCATCCTGATGTTAAGTGGTAACTATAGCCTATGTATATCAACAATTCAGAAAATCAGATTGTAGAGGCTTCATTCCATCACTTCATCTAAGGTCTTCGGTGTTATGCCTCACGTGCCAGTCATTTTGGGATCTGATCTCTCCACCAAACCGGCGTTCGTATTCTATAAATGCAATTATACGAAATTTTAATTTATATCAATCAGTATATACAGGGTGGATGCGACATAGCGACATTTATTGAAACCACAGCTTCTATACATGGCCAGTATGCATTTCCACCGGATAAAAAAATCTCTGGCGAAAAAAAAAATCCACGTCTTCCGAACAAATTGCACGATCGCAATGTTCAAATTGTTCGGAGAACGTGATTTTTTTTTTTCGCCAGAGAATTTTTATCCGGTGGAAATTGATACTTACCATGTATAGAAGCTGTGGTTTCAATAAATGTCGCTATGTCGCATCCACCCCGTATGTAATCATAAGGTTGCACAATCCGGCAGTTTCCTTTACAGAATCGCACCACGGAACACAGTAAGTAGCCCAAGCGCTACTATTAGACGACAGTTTTAAGGTAAAAAGGTGGTGCTGCCGCCCTTGCCGCGTAAACACTATAAACCTTATATAAGATGGTATGTTAATTAGGCTTTGACACTCAACACCAACTTTAATTGAAACAACTGTCTCATATTTTACTTCCAATAAAAGCGAACGATCTTATTCATAGTAGGGGAGCCTTAGTCGGGAATTTCGGATATACTCTAGCGTGGCAGCACTTCATCATCATCATAATTAAAAAAAAATACTTTGAGAGTACCGTTAGGGTTTAAGTAGATCGAGAACTTGCAAAAAAAATCTCATTGAATCTTCTACAACCACAAAGTATAAAAATTCGGTCAAATGCGTGTCGGGCCACGGGTAATAGGGTTCCGTAGTCAGCCGTTATAACAAAGTTATGAACTAAAAAAGAGTTTACATATTTGAAAATTAATTATTAAGTCATTATTTTTAAAGGATTTTTTTACTGTACGAAATATTCTAAGTACCTGCATTTAAAATTTTCTATCCAATTAGTCTTAAACAAACAAAGTTAACTTATTCGCTATAAATTTCCTTTAAAGTTCATTACATAATTAATTACATAATTAATACATTTCATTTCACCGTTACATTTCATTTTTATTTTTAAAGCCAGCTTTAAGGGGAAGGGAAAATAAAGCCCTACTTATAAAAAAATGTTTTTTTAAGTTGATTATCTTGCTAACGGATTTCTAAACTTATCTTTAGCAACTTAAGGGCTTAACAACAAAAGCACACTTATAGGCTTTTATTTTTCCTATGACTGGTTTAACAAAACCTAATAAGTCCCTTAAACGTTAAACACACAATTAATATCATGGCCTCCCAAGCTATCAAATCGACTTGCACGGACGACCGATGCCCGCTGCGATACTATCGATATGCATCGAATACTATCGATATAACGAATGTTATCGGGTTATGACGCCCACGGACGGATGTTTTCCCGATAAATCGATTATAAACCCACAAGAACAATGGTAAGAAGATTCAATTTTATTATAAACGTCACTGATAGAGATCTCAACTGGAAGTGATTCAAAAGAGATCGGAATTAAGGTTAAGTAATGCTAACCGTGGTTGGTTGTTGGATGGGTTTGTGCCTTAGATAAAACATTTAAAATTTCTTTATTTAGTTTTTACTTTATTTACTCATTTGAACATCCATATGAGTAGTTACAGGTTGTCAGAGGCCAAAAAGTCTGACAAACTGGTCAAATCACCCCGTACTGGGATCTGAAGGTCTGGAGGCAGCTGCTAGTCAAATCCGTTGAACTATAAGCTAAACTCAATGCAATCGAAAAAAGGCTTGGAGAATTATAACTGCCTCACTGACTAAAGAACATCCGTCCGTAATGTCTTTGTTACATTGATTTGTAAGTTGTATCAAAATATTACATCCAGCGGATAAACGAGAACTTTCAATAAATAAAAGTTCTATCAAATCAGGTAAATAGCATCTGAGCTGTATTGGTACAGGAAGTAGGTTACAATCACAATTTGGCCCGTAGCCAGGAACCTGTCAATTTACCCACTATTACGCGGTATTCAGAAAAAAGCTGGCAACCTGTGCCGCTCTGCTAGCGCTTAACGGAACTGATCTGCGCAGGTAATAGATACAGGTAGTAGGTGCCGATTTTCTGTACAATGTGCCAAACTGGTACCGGTAAGCGCCGAATGACTCCGATAAACAAAAAAAAAATATGTTAAGATGGTCACCTATCCAACGGCCGACCACAGTAAGCATCAAATTTAATTAAAATTAAAATAAATTAAATTTATTTTTATTTCAGGTTGCATAGATCCATGGATTACATTACTTAACCTGAAGATCAATTGGTCTGCGCTGCTTTGGCTTAGCCACTAGTTCTTCATGTAGCTCGTAGAGCAATATAATATTAATATTGTCTGCACGTGTGATGTAGTGGTTTAAGCAGTCGTCTCGCCGCTCTCCACTGCACTGGTGTTGGAGGTTCGATCCCCACATGGGACAAATCTTTGTGTAATTCGCAAATATTTGTGAGTGAATGTGTGTATTTGGCCTTTTCATTGGGACCATTGGATAGTGTCATTGCTTCTGGCGTTCTATCTAATGTAAAAAATCCAAATTTTATCCAAATTTAATACAACTTAATATAGCATCACGCCTATATTATTCAGAAGGAACTGGAAGAGGTATATAACACCCATATTTCATCTTCAATATACTACAAAATCATCTTTTTATATCATTTGGCTATGCTTAGCAAATTTGAACCTGCAACCTCTGCATAGCGGGCAGCCACTTTAAACCACTAAGCTACGGTTTCTTCTTGCCAGGACGTTAATGTCTCAACTGTATGTTACGTCATTACGTAACGTCACGTTCATCCATTAGTAAATAGGATCCTACTTAAGATTTTTTTCAACTGTTTCTTACTAATAGCAGCCCTGTATCTAATACATGTCCCACAGCTGGGCTCGGGCCTCTTCGCATGCTGAGAAGGGTTAGGCCATAGTCCACCACGCTGGCCAAATGCGGATTGGTAGACCTCACACACCCTTGAGTACTTTTTAGGCACTCTCAGGCATGCAGGTTTCCTCACGTTGTTTTCCTTCACCGTTAGCGAGCGATAATTTATATGCTAAATACACACATATCTTGGAAAAGACGAATATTAACGATTGGCTATCGCTGCTATGCTACTGTTTCTTAGTATACCTACTACAAAAACAGTTGTCTCATCTAGTTATAAAATACAATAATATAAAGCCGTGGTATATTAATATGCGAGGGAGTATTTGCGGCTCGACGCCGCGACGTTCAGACATGGACGATGTAACGAGCGACAATTATTCAATAGTTCACCGTATTTACTTTATTACTATTAATACTTTATCAGATAACAACCTTGTTGGCCTAGTGGTTAGCATATGCGCCTCTCATCGCGAGGATAAGAGTTCGAGTCCCGGGTAGGGCAAAGTGTTATTTGAATTTATTCCGTCAGGAAATAATTCTCAATAGCAGCACGGTGTTGGATTTGCGACCGGTGGGTGGCGATAGGCTTACTCCCTCGCACATGGGACTTAAACATAATAGATTGATTTGATTATTTGTTTGTGTGTAGCTACTTCTATTGCTGAAAGTGACATGACTGTGTCACAGTGCATGTATCCTGGTATTACACTAACATACATTTTAAATACAGCATATTACTCGTAGAAAGTAAATCACAAAATAACAAATACAAATATCTCAGCACGCGTCCCCGACAATCACAACAAGAAAACCGCATTACATTTTTATAAAAACGACGCTATCACCGTGCGTCCCTCGGCAAGGTGTTAGGGTACAAATAATTTATCGCCTTCAGACCTCAGACAACATAAGTCGGGAGAAAAATAAGCAAACTACCCACTTAAAAAGACGTAAGACTTCATGTCTGAGCGCGGTAGCGAAATCAAACCTTAAGTCGACGGTTGAAATTCAGAAATGTGAGCACTCGCTCCCGCATCCGCCGTTTCAAGAGTGCAGATTCATAGTTTGCTACAAAGAGTTATACATTGTGCCGAGCTAAGGGAGTCGCGTCGACCTTATTTAATTTCATAATAAATTGCAGTAATTGCAAGCAAGCAGAATAAATCAAGTGGCGTGGAAGATATTGCGCGACTACAATTTCAAATTATTAGATTAGTTTTTTTATTGTTGCAACTTTTCTTTGATTGTTTATGTCATAAATATTATTTTAAACAAATTTGGTATACCGCATATTATTATTGTCAAAATCTGCTAGGGCTAGTTTCAACAGTTAAAGAACTCCTGCTCAAGTTTTAGATAGTTTAGTGCCAGCTAACTCTTTACAAATAAGTAATAATTAGCCCCAATTTCGCAGATGTTAGATAAACCTTATTCGCGGGATAACACACATTTGTGAAAATGACAGCTGTATTCCTTTTAAATTCGGTCAGGTTATATTTTATGAGTCGGATAAGAACTATCCAAAACCTCAGAAACTGGCCCTTATAGTCAAACAAGTTCTAAATTGGCTATCAGTATTTTTATCTTTCTGATGGAATCGGAAGCTTATACTTTTACAGTTTGGTAGTATGTATGTTTATATTTTGTATTTTTTAAGCTATTTAGCTACCCAATAATGAACTAAGTATCCGATAGCTGTTAACAACAGCAAGAACAATATGCAATGCATTGCCTTGCCTCACTAATAAAATTAACATAAAACGCCACAGCAGACTTCTAACCCCATAATTACGTCCATATATCTCTCTACGACGAATAACAGACTATCCAGGGGTGGCACAGTACCCCTGAAGTATATTATCGGCATCGGCAAAGCACCCTTGGTCTTATAAAGATTCGATTAAGCCAACTCTAGATTAAGCCAACCCTGATTACGACTGAACATGGAAAAACAATTACGTAGAATACTAAAACAATGATACACTATAAAGTTGGTCTTTGTTTTCTGTATCTTAACGTTGCTGCGGTGGGCGGGTCTGGCAGACCAGGGGTGCCTCGGAAATATGCATGGCATTTTGAGGGTTGGACGCTTAAGCCGTTACAGCTGAATTTATAGTTTTTAGATAAAGTGTAATGGAGAATAACGCTGTTTAAATGTTGAAAAGTTTTGTTCATTGTATGCAATTATCTTAATACTCGTTTGAGATTACGGTGAGTTGGTAGATGGTTGATTAAACACAGCAAAACGTTGAACACCCCACATCGAACTTTAAATTGAAACGATTGCTTCGTTTAAATATTAGTGGTTGCACGCGTGATATTTGATATATTAACCAGTTGTTTATTTGGTTTTTGAGGTTCGCGTGCGAGACCCGGGTCGGACAAAATGTTATTGAGCCAGGCAATTCTCTATAACAGCACGGAGATGCTGTTGTGCCCAGTTGATGGCAAAAGGCTTCCTTCATCACATGGGATCTAAATATATCAGGTCAAGTGTGGATATTTAACACCTCTCTCGCACCGTTCTGGGTAATATACGTGTGTAGCAAGAAAACTTTAAGTTTGACCTTGTACGATTCAATGATCACCCAGTAATAGTTCGAGACTGTTAATTTCACAGCCCAAGGAGGTTACAAGCTCAACCCCTGAAGTTCTGACATTATATCCGAAGCAAGTTTGCTAACCTACTATGTACTACGTCTATTACGTAGGTAATTGCAAAATATCAATAAGTTTATGCTTGACTAGGATGCGCGCGACTTCGTCCGCGTGAAATTGAGGCAAACCCCTCATACACTTACAATACTTATTTATCCCCGTAGAGAATCTTCAAAAAAACGATCTGATTGGTATTATTAACAGGTAACCTTTGTGCAGAATTTCGTAAAAGCCTTTAAAATTGACTAATTTCACATATAAACAAATCATTGACACATAAATAAGGCATAGTACCATCAGTTCTCAGATGAAATGACGATTGTTGATATCATGGGATGTTGAAGTTACCACCTGCTATCACGACGTCCGTTTGCTACATTACGACCATTACGTCGTATAGAGAAATAAATACTGTAAGTAAATCAAATAGATTTCACTCATCAATAAATTAAATAAGTCCCATTTAAGGCCGTTTTTCCAAAAAGCCAATGTTAAAATATATCTATATATATAAAAGGCTTTGTCCTGACTGACTTAGTATCAACGCACAGCCTAAACCATAGGTCGTAGCGACTTGAAATTTGGAGGGTGTATTCTTTACAAGATTTTATCGTGCAATAAGAAAGGATTTTTGAAAATTCGGCCTCTAACAGGGTGAAAAGTGGGACGAAAGTTTGTATGGAAATGCGTTTGTAGTAAATTATGAGGCTCGATCAATTTCAAAAATGGAACTTTGTTGAGCAATCGTGTGACAATGAGATGTTGACATGAAGTTTCATAAAAAAAGGATTTTATGTCAGTGTAAACTTTTTAATTGACATTTCGGCCTCTTTAGATATCTAAGAAGTAATTGTTTTGTTTAGTAGAAACCAACTTTAATGTAATGGAAGATGTGTGATGTAAATTATAAAAAAATATTTAAATAGGGTTAAAACTATCATTTTGATGTGCTATAGTCAGGTGGCAAACATGCCCAAGGTTTAGCTGATGGTAAGTTAGGGCATCAACTACGCAAATTATACAACATACACTTTTGACGGATGGACTAATTAATATTAAATATAATCTACAATAAAGCGCGACACGTGCGTTTATTTAAGTTTGACGATGCCGAAGGTCTTACTAGGCCTGAATCATCGGTATTCTCCATTAAAATAGTGCAGTGTTAACATAATAGCCCCAGCCTCACTGCCGGCGGTGGTGTGGCGGTCACATTATACAGGGTGGATGCGACATAGCGACATTTATTGAAACCACAGCTTCTATACATGGCCAGTATGCATTTCCACCGGATAAAAAATTTTTTGGCGAAAAAAAAAATCCACGTCTTCCGAACAAATTGCACGATCGCAATGTTCAAATTGTTCGGAGAACGTGATTTTTTTTTTTTCGCCAGAGATTTTTTATCCGGTGGAAATTGATACTTACCATGTATAGAAGCTGTGGTTTCAATAAATGTCGCTATGTCGCATCCACCCCGTATAACTCCGACAGAACGTGCGTTCACTCACATACCAAAATGGTCAGTCAATGAGATCGCAGAGTCAGGGAGTCCGGCGGTGGCTTAAACCATATTATTTATTAGTAAAAGATGGAGACCCCATCACAAATAAGCGCCAAGCTGCAAGACGCATTATATCTATTTTATCCGTCAAGACAATTGACATGAGATTCGGACAGAATTCAATGACATATTCTTCGACCGAACTCTGTCCGAATCTCATGTGAATTGCTTCAATTATTATTAAATTATTAAATACTTTAACTATAATAATTCTAAAAAGGAGAAGGTCACAGTCATGTCATGTTATTTATTGTGTGACTATAAACTTTTTGGTAGTCATTCGGTCTCCTTGAGTGTCCGTTGTAAGATATTTAAAAAGTTAATACTACGCATTGACTACATAAAAATTTAGTCTATGATACTACGTTCCAAATTATGAAAAAAAGGTCATAGAATAAATTCAAATCCGTTGTTTAAGGGCCTTTCTACACGAGTGACTTTTTGCCACGGTCAATTCCAAAACATTTAGACATTCGTACCGACATTCAATTTTTAACCCCCTACATAAAAACGACTAGGTGTTATTAGTTAGACGTGTCTGTATGTGTGTGTGAGTCTGTCTGTGACATCGTAACTCGCAAATGGATGAACCGTCGCTCGTGATATTTTTACTTAGAATTTATTCGTTCAGTTATAGATATTATTGTATTTATTAATTTTTTAATGTTCGCTTTAATTTTTAGCAATAGGTTTTTTTTATTTATTTTTGTATTATTTATGTAATAAAAATATTTATGTACTTTAATGATATTAATGATTTACGTTTTGCATTATTTATTTGATCTTTTTCTGATATTATTTATGTTCTTAATTTTTTACGATTTATTTTTAGTTGGACATTTTTGTTTCTTTATGCATGTGTTTTATTATGTTAAACATGTTTTTGATTATATACAGTAACTTTTTTTAAATGTAATGTTAAATTCAATTTCACGTTTTCATGTATTTTTTGAAGATTTTCATAATATTTATAATGTGCCGTGTGGTCCGACCCTAAAGATGCCTGATTGTTTTGGAATCGACCGGCGCATTTTTCTGATCGACCAAAGTTTTAGTAGAGAGTAAGTTCGCCTCGAGATCTGGTTTTGTTGGCACCTGAAGGGAAGACTTCGAATATTGTTTACAAAGAAATACTTTAATTGGGTATTTATTTATAATGATAACTCAACTTACGACAACTTTTAATCGCGAGCAAAGCCGCGGGCAAAAGCTAGTACATATATATAAAATAAAATACATATAAATTCATCAATATTTTCATTACATACTTCTTGAAAAAAATTGTTGCGTTGTTAATAGCGAGTAAATCGTTCGCAATAAAATATTAAAAACCGGCCAAGTGCGTGTCGGGCCACGCGCAGTAGGGTTCCGTAGCTAGTCGTAACAACATATTTCGACTTAAAAGGGATTTGCTATCTGTATTAAACAAGCAACATCTTCATACAAGTCATTACTTTCAAAGGTTTATGTAATTTGCACGAATTATTCTAAGTAACTGCATTTTACACTTTGGACCCCAATTACTCTAGAACTAATTAAGTTAAAGTAACCGCTATAGTTTTCATGAAAAGTTTATTACATATACTACCACCGTGATTTTTTTCAGATTTTTTAAGCTATCGGTTTAGCTTTTAGAGGGGGGTGGGACGCCCTACTCGTACAAAAATTTGCTCTTCAAAGTTAATTATCTCGCAAACGGATCCCTAAATCAAAAAACTGTATTAGCAACCCCATTATGTTTTTTAAGACCTATCTAACGATACCCCACACTAAGACATATAGGGACCAGATAAATGGCGTCCTTCAGATAGGAAATGTTTGTAGTACACGAAACCAGCTAGCACGTATGACGAGATGTATAAATGTTGAGGAAGCGAAAGAAGTATGTAAGGAGCGAAGCACATGGCGTTCCATCGTCTCTGCCTACCCCCGTGGGATAAAGGTGTGATTTTATAAATGTATTATGTATGTTTAATTATGTTTCAAGAATTTTGAACGAAATATTCTGAGTAACTGCATCTTACATTTCGGACCCCTATTCCTCTTGAACTAATGAAGTGAACTTATCCGCTATAGTTTTCCTTTAAAGTTCATTACACTACCGACACAATTTTTTTCATATTTTGGGATCCAGTAGTTTAGCTTTTAGAGGGGGGGGGGGAAGCTCTACTCGAACAAAAATTTGCTCTTTAAAGTTAATTATCTCGCTAACGGATCTCTAAATCAAAAAACTGACTTAGCAAGCCCTAAACGTTTTTAAAAGTCCTATCTAACAATACCCCACACTATGGGGTAGGCGACAAAAAAAAAACATCCCTACTTTACATGTAGGGGAGTTACCCGAAAAAAAAAATATTTTTCCAAATTTTATTCTACGACTTTCTTTGTATAGTTAACATACATGTTTATGCAAAATTTCAGTTTTCTAGCACCAACGGTTTCGTCGCTATGCCTCGGACAGACGGACGGACAGACGGACATGGCGAAACTATAAGGGTTCCTTGTAGGTACTACGGAACCCTAAAAACCGCAGTAAATTTAATTGGATAACACAAATAAATATCGATTGTTTTGCTTTATTTTTGTTACACAGTGCTAGTTAAAGAACTCTTTCGAAATGGCATGAGCGATTCGAAAACCAAGTTTTTGGAAACAAATAATTAAAAGGAACGTGCTTTTTGGAAGGTTTTTTTTCGAAAAAATCGAAAGCCTATCCGGAAGGGAAAAATGCATAAGTTTGTAATGAAATGCATGCCTAGGCCTTCCTCTCAAGGAATTGTATGTATAAATTAGTCGTTTTGAGAAAAGGTAAAAGCTTTTTTATTGACATAATACGCAGGCGGAACCACAGACGTAAATTGGTAAATCTATACTATAGTATACACAATAATATAATAAAATTGAAATTTTGCCATGTTTGTGCATGAAAAATATAAAAAAGAAAATATGAGCTCACTTTATAACAGCAGTAGAAGCCAAAACATATTTTATTGGAATTTTACGCGTATCACGCAAAAAATACTGCATGAAAATTAATGCGGTTTTTACAGTTATGTACCTATTTAGTCTTCAATAAGAAATCAAAAGCTATATAGTAAATACTAAAACGCAAATAAAAATAATAATTTGAATGTAAAGTCCGCATTGTTTATGAATAACTGTAAATGATAACAAAATGGCCGGTATCGTCACACAGCAATAAAGATAACAATCTAAATTGTCGGACAAATAGCACTAACGTGGTAAAAGCTACTTCTCATTAACATGGACTGTTAACATCAGTGCGCTGTAATTGCATTACTGTGATACAACTAATTATAATTAATCGAGTTCAATTTTAGGCTTACTCCACATTTTGGTAGCATTATTTAATGTAGTAATATGATGCTGACTTTTAAGCTGTGTTCATCGATTTTTGCCGCTATTCGGGGCTGTACTATCACACTTTGCACTCCAACGCTATTTAAATGAGAACTTTTTGTATAGCGATGATTAGGGGCCCATTTTCTCAATCTTTTTGATCTATTATTTCTCGCTTTCATTCAATGTTTGAGCAGGACAGAGAGAAAGAAAGCTGTAGCTAAGCGGTACTTGAGTTTAACTCGTTGGTTCAATTTACACTTAAATATTTCTGAAACACCTGAATCGTGAGTTGTAATTCTGTTAAATATTAAATTATTCATATTTTCGAGGTGAAAAATAGTGTATGATATTAGAGAAAATTTAATATTTCTTAGTAAATGTGGTTTTAAATAGAATAGTTTATTAGAATCACTCGCTGCACTCGTGGTTCAATTTTAAACTTCTTCGCAAGCTTAGGATCTATTATTAATTTATTATATATTGACATTTCCTCACTAGTATCATAAATAAGCATTGTTTGTAGGGAGTATCTCTGCATGCACCAATCAAACATAAGTTACCTTGCGGGCGGTGGCACAGGCGAAAGTTGTTAATCTACTTATATATAAGTATTAATATAATAAAGCCGAAATATTGTTTTTCTTTTCTTCCGATTGGGCTTCAAATCTACTAGATCGATCTTGATGATATTTTGTGTACAGATAATTCTGGCTTATCTGGATAAAGGCTTCTTTTCTTGACATAACACTTAACTGCAAACGGGCGCTAGTGAGTCATGGTTCTATTGCATTTATGTAAAACTTTTTCAATGCTGTAATATTACAATAGTTAGCAATGGTGGTTCGCTAATAACAAGGCACCATTCACAACGGTAGCGGCCGGTGGCAGGTATAATTACTGTCATTAAAACAATGTACGCCTCCCCTAGCCGCTCTCTAATGTGCCGTGATTGTCACTTCATTTGTCGTTTATTTTAAATGACTGACAGTGTCACGCCTATTATGCCAATAACTTGTCTGGTATGTAATGCATGCTATGATATTTGATATACTGAGGGCCAGTTTCACTAAGTAGTACTGGCAAAGGTTTAGATAAAATAATAATAATAATTTGGATTTTTTACATTAGGTAGAACGCCAGAAACATTTACTCTATACAATGGTTCCAATAACGAGGCCTAATACGCGCAGTCACTAAAAATATTAGATAGTTATCTGCAAGCTAATCCTATACATATTTGCCATTTGATGCGTGAAATTAAGTTCTAAATAGGTTTATTAGGGACTTAACAGTAACTGATGAAATTGTCCTTAAGTACAGATTTCTAAACTTAAATGACAAATTTTAGTTTGTTTGCTAATTCATCATATGCCTGGTCATTTTATCTTAATTTTGTCACGGACTGAGCTAAAGATCATCAAAATTCATACGTGCATTTTGCTTAGTCACTGGTTAAGTTACTAAATTAACCGACTTGGTTAAAATTCGCTTTTACGGCACAAGAATTACTTTCTTAGCGAGACTGGGCCCTTTTTGTTTATTGTAAATGTTTTTAATAGTATTTTTTTATAAACACGTATGTTGCGAACGGGCGAGTATTTCTTGATAAGTGGTATCTACAGCTTAAGAACATCAACAATCCACAAAGCAGATAGTGGATGCGTCGCTTCATTTGAGGACTACGGTACCTACTATGACTCATGGTTCATGTTTCAGTAATTTATGCCGTGATCCGTTAAATATTAAGTTCGCAAGTGACATGTAAGGAGATCAGAAAAAGCATGTTTATTTGCTTTTGAATATAATAATTCAGGTGATATGTACTTAAGTCGATTGTCACCAAAACAATACGTTTTATAATAAGTTTATGCAGTTATGTATTTAGGTTTGTGTTATCGTGTGTACGACCTCACTTTTTCATTTATATGCAAATAGGACAATACAAAGAGAAGTAGTTGATTTAATTATAAGGATTAGCTTAACAGTTAATTACATTAACAAAATTACCTAGTTTTCATATCATTATCGTTTTTTGTCTCCCCACGTGGCAAATAGTGACATTTTGGATATCTTACGTTACCCAAGCATTCATTCAGCGGCGAATTCATACGCCATAGGCGCCATAGCCCTCATTGAACAGATTGTCAAAACTGTCAAGACAAACAATTATGACGTCAATGATTGCCTATTCGGTGCTATTGGAATAGCAGACTTGCCCCAAGTCCAGGGATGCTATATGGCATACTTATAAATTTGTCCTGATGAGCCCATCCACTACAGTGGTGTCACAAGAATAAAGGTACATACTTAGATTTTATTTGAAGATGATGATTTTGAAATATGATTTTTTTGGTATCTAATTTAAATAAATAAATTAACAAACATCACGCAACATTCACACACCGTCATTTAGTAGTAAGCAATAATAGTAATACATATATACTTTTCTTTTGTAAATAAATAATTATGTACTTATACATAGAAACACCCAGATCGAGACAAACCTCCATGTCCATGTACATAGATGTGTCTTGAGCGGGAATCAAACCCGCGACCTCCGGTCGTCGTGTATGTTTTAGAAGTACAAGATGCTTGTTATGAAAGAAAAAAACAATAAACAAAATTAAATTTCTACTCAAATCGTAGATATATTATTTAGTTTCACCTTGATATGAAATCTAAAAATCCTGACATTATCCAAGTCCGGTCACAATCCTGACGCATGGCAACCCTACCCAAGTCTGCTATTTCAATGGTGTAGCTCGTTGTGTAGCGGTGTGTACAGATTGTACAGAACGGTAACGTAACCTTATGACATGTAACCTCACGGATCTGTGCCGCATCTATGCCTGTCTAATGGCGCCTAATTGTCTAAAATTGGTATCGCTCTTGGATCACGATGCCATCAGAGCGATAACGTCGAGTCTTCTCGTTTCTAACACGGACTGACGGCTATTCTGGTTTAGATTTCCTGTTTGAAATAGAACCTTGTTGTATACTGACAGTTACATTTTTTAACTAAAACGATTTGAAAATATAACCGAATTCCAACACAGCACAATGACTGTTCGCTGGTTAATTATTATAGTATAGGTACAAACTATTTTAGTGCCCGGTCATTATCTAAACAATCTAAACATAAAGGTGAAATGTGGTTGTAATACTCCTCTGCAATACCATTCTATTCTGAGGATATAGGCATGCAGTTATGCCTAACTGAATGCTTGAATCATCAACAATATCTAAAACAATGCGTTTGTCAAAAATTCCGAGAAATCATTTAAATCTATAGCTTCCCTAACGGATGTGATAATTTCAAACGAAATGTTTTGTAAATGAGTCATGAGTTAGTTGGTCTGATAGAACATTCATGGTTTGACCTTAAAAATGCGGTACAGATTGAGTGATAAATAGAAGATGGAATGGAATTTTTCTGTTAGTAATTTCTTTGCAGTGCGGCGTGCGGATGACGATAGTAAATACTTTAAAAATTATGGGAACTAAACATAACAGGTGAAATTAGGGTGCTAAACACCTAAGCCACAGCCTTCTAGATAATATAGGCGTGATGTTATATTATTGATTTACACTGTTATATCATTGATTTGTGTGTGTTAATTGTATGTTTGTGAACACCCCCGCGACACAGGAGTTATTCCTAGTGCGGGCGTAGTTTTTAAAAAAACTTTTTTAAAATGAGGTATCTTGAATTTGATTAATTTAAACTTCATATTTACTACCCGTATCGAGATCGGTTGGTAGAATATGTTATGCATTACATCAAAGCATTATATCGATTATTTGATTTATACGTCATCGAACACAACTGTAAAAACCAAGCAAGTCGTCGAAGTTATGTGTATGTAAATATATAATATGTACGTAAGTATATGATCAACCTCTTGACAATAAGTAAAATGCTGTAGGCTCGCGGGTCAAGTGTGTCCTTGAGGCTAAACCTACTCATAGTACTCATAATAATATGATGAAAGGAATTCATATTATTGAGTTGTCGACGGCAAAATATGAGACTTTTCATAACTGATGCGTGACGAAAAATTTGACCTTTCTGTTTCTTTGAAGTCTAACAAAAGATTTAAAACTCTCAAATACGCAAATGCCGTAGTACTTAGGATCGTTAAATGTATCATTCAATTATGTATGAATTATTATTATTATGTCGTGGGTTCGAATCCTGGCCATTACTTTACGGACGTGAACTACTTCCTAACACAAGTGAATTAAATAAAAAAAAACATTGGCATTTTGTAGGTGAATTAAATACGTATTAGTATTAAGTGATTTAATTCAATACACCGAGTGCTTAAAATAGTTAAAAAGTGTTTAAAACAGCTAGTTTAAATTCAATAAACTGGTCCTTAAATTGTCCTTCTTGGCCTCCCGCCCACTGTGGTACGAATACAAGGTTCTAATTAAGGTACTCAGATGCTGGCCAGTACAAGAAAGGGATCGTTATCTTCAATATATAAATTACTAGCCTTATACTGTGACTTTGTCTGCGTAGAATAAAGACTGGCTTAACCTAAAAGTTATTACAATCGGTCTGCTTTCTATTCTGGATTATAGGGTTCATAACATAGCATCATGCCTATATTACACAGGACGGTGTGGTAGAGGTGTACAGTGGGCCAAGCAATTAGGTATGCAGGGCAAAAACTTCTATGCCATAGTGCAAACTGACTGCAATAGATATGCATGTGTGAATTACATATTTAATAAATGTAATATACCCACTATTTAGATATGCAACTCACTTATCCATAACTGGTGTAGTAAGTATTTACTATGACTTAGAAGTTTTTGCCCTGCATAGCTAACTCGTTGGCCCACTGTACAACACCCACATTTTACCGGTTATGTTTAGGTCACATGGGATAGAGGGTGAGCCTATCGCCATCCACCAGGCACAAATCCAACTCCGTGCTGCTATTGAGAATTTCCTGATGGAATAATCCAAAATAACACTTTTACTCGACCCGGGGATCGAACTCACTACTAATAATTTAATTAATGTAGAGAAAATTGATTTTTTTAGTTTGTCTGCTAAAAGTTTACTCAAAAAGTACTTAATCAAAATCGTTTGCTATCCACACCATTAAAATACTGAATTATTCTTGAGTAACATATGTTATATTTTATTGAGTTACATACCACAGTAAAATTAATAAAACCTTGACGGTGATTTCTGACAAGTCGTTGTCCGCGACTTCGTCCACAATAGTATCTTTACCATAATCTTTTACTCTAACGACTTACAAAAGCTATTATAGTGACAAATGGTATGAGGAAGGCTTCATTGTTATAAAGACAGTTAAATGGCAGATACGCACGAATATTCGTTCAAGATAAGCTTTAAAGGCACAAACTTTATGTAATAGTGAGCTTCAAGTGTCATTTAAATCAAATAGAATACATTTTTATACCACGAATGGTGCGAGTGTGTAGTCCACTTGATGGTAAGTTATCTAAGTGATGATTCTATTGGAAACGTTTCGAGTTACGTCCTAAAGTTTAATAATAGAATAGCTTTTGCGCGTGGCTCCGCCCGTCGTTGATAAAAAGTAATCTATATTATTCCTGGGGTTTTGAACTAACTCCACATAAAATTTCATTAAGATACTAAAACTTTTGGGAACAAACAGACAAACAATCAAACGAAATTATATTTCATCCTTAAAAACTCCTTAGATAAGATATGTCGTACCCAATTCCCTATCCCTACATATTAGAAATAAAACAAAGTCCTCTGCAATGTCTGTCTGTCTGTTCGCGATAAGTTTAAACACTGTTGGACGGATTTATCATTCGGTTTGACAAACCTTGCGGGAACAAATAAGTTAAATTGATGTATCAGTTTGTAATGTCAAAATATCATTTTTTTTTAAGTTGGTATAGTTGTTTGCATGAGAGCTTTGCCTAAAATACTGCTTTTAAAAATGTTGTGTGTTTGTCTGTTTGTATCGGCTAATCTTCTAAGCGGCTGGATCAAATTTAAATAAGATTCTGTCTTTGTTTGATAGTCTTTCTTTAAAAAAATATATATTTAACATTAACGCTAAACTCCACGGAAGCGGAGCAGTCAGGTTGCACGTGGGTCAAAACCCAGAGCTACTACTTAATACAACGAATTCAACGCGAATGAAGTAGTGGGCAAAAGCTAGTGAACAATATACCAAACATTTGTGAATGCGTAAAAGAAAATTCCCATTCCGAGCTGGTTAGCTACAATTTGTTGCACAAAAATAACACAATCTTGTTAAAATGTTTTCTCCTCCTAATTGCATTGGAACTCATTAGTGAATCGTGAATTGCTGATTCAATATTCTATTTGTTTCTTCTGCAAGTAGGACGTCGGTACGTCCGTACCATGTGCTAAATGATCGCGTCATACTGTACTGTTAAACATTTCACCAACATCTGGTTAAAGTATATGTAACGGTAGATAGTGAGACGAATAGACATAACACTAGCTTCTCCGCGCGGATCGACCCGCGTGGTACCTCGAAAAAATATAGCTTATGTTATTTGGTGAATATATGGCTTTCTGGTGGTAAAAGACTTTTTAAAATCGTTCCAGTAGTATTTTTTTTTTTTTTTTTATAAAATAGCTTACTTGTAATTTGCAATTACAAATTACTAGTATTCTTGTTAACCCCCTCCAGCTAAGCTTAATTCGCTTGTGTTAGGAGGAAGTTCACGCCCCACCAACGGGTCCCGCGTTGTCGTCGCGGTAGGGCTTAGTACCCGTGGCGCCCCCGAGCCACGGCGAAGCCAAGTGGACCCCAGAGGGGGGATGCTCTTCGGGCTTTGGCTGGAAGTCCATGTGGGAGCAGCCCATGTTGCAGGGCTCTTACGGGGGGGCTCTGCAACAGGAGGGCCTGCGGTGTCGGCGTGAGTCGGCACTGCGGCCGAGGAGTTGCGGGGCCGCGGCGGGAGAGGACTGTCGGTGTTCCGTTGCCGCTTTCCCTGCCTTCCGCGGTCCCGGCGGGGCCGCAGCCGTCAGTACTGCGGCGTGGTGGGCGGTGGGACGAACATCTGTCTCACCGCGGAGGGCCAGGCCGTCAGATACGAAAGTGTCTGACGGCTTTGCACGCGGCCCTCGGTGCCGGTCCCCCCACATTTTGGGGGCCATGAGGGGCCTGCCTCGGCGGGCAAGGCCGGGCTGCGGTGTTGGCGCAAGCTGGCACTGTGGCCCGGTGGTTTACGGGGCCGCGGCGGGTAGGAGTGTCGGTGCGCGCGTCGTTTTTCGATGCCCCGCATTCCCTGCCTTCCGCGGTCCCGGCGGGGCCGCAGCCGTTGAACTGCGGCGTGGTGGGCGGCGGGACCGACCACCTGTCTCGCCGCGAGAGGACCAGGCCGTCGGACATGAGGAATGTCCGATGGCTTTGCACGCGGTCCTCGCGCTGGTCGGTGGCTTGCGCCAGCCCCCTCTTTGGGGGCCATGAGGGGCCCGCTTCGGCGGGCATCGCCGGGAGGGTCGTGGACGTAAAGGCTGCGCCAGATTCCCATGACCCTCCCATCAAGGCGAGTGCGGGAGCACCGTGGGGTTTTAGTGGGTATTCCCGTGCCGTTTACCATCTTTGGCACGGGCGAGTCCCACATAACCACTCTGCCCTTCCCCGGGGTGGGGTGGTATGCGTAAATGCATTTCCCCACGTAAAAAAAAAAAAAAGGAGGAAGTTCACGTCCGTGGTGTAATGGCCAGGATTTGACTTAATCGTCACAAACAAACAAACGAAAAATCAAAACTTCACTCTTTATAGTATTAGAACAGTAGACTCTATAGATTTTATCAAATTAGGTTCAGCCGTTTCAATGAACAAGAAAAAAAAGATTAAACTATTTGTTGTTGTTTGTTACGATTGCCTCAAAAACAACTTAAACAATTTTAAAAATCCATACTATCTACTATGGAGGATAGGAGATTTTATGATTCACACGAGCTTAAAAAGTTATTATTACGCCTCTTCACTTATAAACGAGTTTATTTATCTCAAATTTGCATTGAATTTACCTATAAAAGTAATGTCAAATTATTTAGAAAATGAACTGGAAAACTGAACTACATACTAGAGCTAATGGATGACAAGATGTATCATTAAAATTGGCGATTATTCTTTTGCAACAACTGGACTGCCAAATTTCATAGAAAATTTTCCCCTGGCCGGGTAAAAACTGTCAAAACCCATTCATTTCTAAACGTTGACGTTTTTGTGCAGTGGAATAATGTCATTTTAAACTTATAGTTCTCTCTAGTCCAATGCATGATCTCTGCTACAAACAATAAAACTATGAAAATCAAAGAACTACATTTTTATTAACTATTTTTTTTTTATATAACAGCATTTAGAACTTTGAGCTAGACTTTAGAACTTTGCAGTCAATGTTTAAAAAACATGTACAAAATATTTAACATCTCTTCAGCTTACGTTACCTTGTAAATAGGCTTTGAAAAGGAACATTGCCTTAAAGGAAATGCATTCTAACGGTTGCCTTGGCTTCATATCCAATTCCTATCCAATCCGCTTGATGCTTCGGCGAGGAATATTCAATTTACACTTACTGAGACTGTATTTTTTATTTTTGTATAAAATCGGACAAAATACAGTAAAAGGTTAAATAATAGGCAGATACGTAGAATAAATACTCCTTCGCTAGAATTAGTCATGCATCAAAAGCATGATTATCCGAAGGTTGAGACATAGGAATGCCATGTCAAAATGTATGTTTTTTTATATCAAAATTTAATAATGTGTAACTATTATCACAATCTATACCCAATGCAAACTAGATGTAATAAATAGGCTCCAAAACTACTGGACTATTATAAAAAGTTATCGCCAGTAGAATGATAAATAAAATATTAGAAAGTAGTAAAATAATGATCTCAGATTACGAAATAAAGGCAGGTGGAGTGTACCGAATACGAAAATTTAAGCCTCCAAAGTGAGGCTATGATAAAAAAAAATATTGGATTTTCCGAAGAATATTCAATAAACACGAAACTGAATTTTTAAACGATTTTAAATCGGAAAAAAATTTCAGTAAAAGTTGAGGCACGTAAAATATTGACTTCTAATGTGTGCGTCAATATGCATGATAATCCATAGTTTACATTGTTTTTTTTTTACCAAAGCTAAATCAAGACAAAGTAAAGACTAAATAGAAATAATGTATACGTAATATTATTTGAAAATTTTGTTTCTTTATTTAATAGTTGGTTTGTTTCGTTAAACGCGCGTAAAAAACTGGTGATTTAAAAAGAAAAAATATTTTGTGTTGGTTGACCCATTCATTAAGAAAGGATTGGAGCTATATAACATTACGCTAAGACTGATAGGAGCGAGGCAGGAATTAAATATGTTGCAAAAACTAAGGAAATTTTATTCAATTTGCGAGCTTTAACAGGACTGGTGACGTATACCTATAATATGGGTAAAACCATGTTTGAAATATGGCCGCGGTCTATTAATTAGATGAGACTCGTTTCATAAAAAACATATCACGTTTTTTAATATTAGCGATTCACTATGAGAATGTCTCGTAATATCAGGCTAATCTTTTATTATGTCAGTGGCCTGGCTTATGTTATTTTTAAGCACATTACATCATTTTCGATTGACAGTTGACACCACACTTGCCGAAGGAGCACCTGAAAGAATTTTGGAAATGTATTCGCAGTAAAAGGAGGTTTTATTGTTCGAATAAATGAATGTTATTCTTTTATCGGGAAACAAAGACGGTTCTTGGCCTCAAAGCGGGGCGCTAATATTTATACAACGTTCGCCCCCGCCTTCCTTGAAATGGCAGTAGGTTTTATTGGTAAGTGATAGCGGAACGAAGAATTATGAAAATACAAATATTATAAAAATTAAATAACGACAAATTGATTTTGATGTAGGTGTTAAAATTTTTCTTTCACATTTTTTTTCACCTACAACTTGACATTAGGTATCTTAGATTTAGCACAGGAGGAAGAGGATATGTTCTTAAAGCAAAAGTTATCTTTAAGTAAATCACAACTTGACTAAATAAAGGAGAGTAAAAGGGGAAGATAAAGATAAAACGAAGAATATACTGTCATTATTTCTTAAAGAAAGAATACTCATTCCTTCCATGACAAATAGTGGCAGCTATTAAAATTAAACATGAAGAGACAAGAAAACTGTAATTGTCAAACTAAATCCTTAATCAATTCAATTTCAAAACATCTTTTACAATACTAGTGTAAGCTACAACCCGCACCACACCGCTCCGCCCCACTCAACGCCAATGGTAACGCACCTTAATTCTAAAAATATAAAAAATTTGGTGTAAATTATTCTTTAAGCCCAAACATACTCATATAGAACTTTTACCATGTAGGTACACACAAAGAAACATGTGGTTACTAAGGTAAGTAAAGTTATTAAGTTATAGAGTAACATTTCATTAACATTTAAAACCTTACTATGAATCGTAATGTATGGACATGAATACATTTGTCTTTAGATCTTTTTGCAAGCAATCTTCTCTATTGAAATCGAACACAGTTGCTTCAATTTCAATTTGTATCGTAATAAAAGTACGAAACCCGAAGGTCTAAACATAACTGACGAAGCTTTTGTGTGATGTTCATCTCTACCTCAACCTTTTGGGTAATATGTGCGTGAAGAGGCGTTATTAATTCCGCCTCCGCTTGTATAAAATCGCTTCCGCCGATAGCGTGCGAGGAGCAGCTCATCTTGAACAGCTGAAGCGCCTCTTGATTATATAGAAACGTTCGATGCTCCATTGTTGGCTAGAGAAGATGTAAGTTGTTTCAAGAGCTACTAGCTTTTACTTACGTGTTTATAAATAAATACTTTTTGACATATTCGGACGTAGTTATACAAAAAATTCTGCATTTTGTCGACTGGCTGCTAATGAAAGGATATCGGATTTGATTTCTAATTATGGTAAAAGTAACAAATGATAACAAATGGTAAATGCTACTTTCAGGTAAAAGTATATTTTGTATGACTCCCAAACTTTATAATAAGTTACAAAATTCGTACATGGACCTCAATATTATCCTATTCATCGTAAATGATTTTATCCTTGTAATAAATCATTGTCTCAATGAAAGAAATATTACATAACCAGAAATATTACATAATAGGGGATGAGCCTATCGCCATCCACCGGGCACAATTCTAACACCGTACTGCTATTGTGAATTTCCTGACGGAAAGTTCACAAAAAACACTTTGCCTGACCCGGGAATGAACCCGAGGCCTCGCGGTGAGAGGCGCATACGCTAACCACTAGACCATCGAGGAAGTTTACACAATTTACACGTCATGCATATTTCCTATCTTCCGGACACCGAGCACAGGTAACGTTTAATGCAAGTAAATCCGCGCGGGTCAGCTAGTTTCAAAAATAAATAACCAGAAACCATTTCCAATGTTGTAACTTGTACAAATAAATTAAGATAACAACGCAGTTAGCCCTTACATTTCGTGTCAAACAATAAAATTGTCACCTTTACAAACGTTTTAATGGCATGCCATTTACGCTTTGACATTTTAATCAAAGAAGGGGGAATTAATAGATAGAGTACAACTAACTCCCATGGGTTTTTTTTGTTGTTGTAAGCTTATAATTAGTTCATTTTTGATTTTCATTTATGTAATTATAATGCCGTTTTTAAAGCGATCATATCTGATAGCTTTGCAATTATATTTTTATAATTTACTAAAATTAAATTAATTTATTTAATCAAACAAGGATAACTACGACGTAACTATCTCGAAGGTATATGTTGCAACCGCTCACCATGAGGGTGTGAACGCCGGGTCGGGCAAAATGTATTTGGGAATTTCTGTCAGGAAATACTCAAGAAGTTGGAATTGTGCCCGGTGGATTGTAATAGGCTTAATCTCTTTTACATCGGTTCTAAAACATAATAGGTAAGTATGGTATCATAATGACATTTAATACATAAATAAGAAATGTGGGTGCTACACACCTCTGCTACATTCTTATAAATAACATAAGCGGGATGTTATGTCAACTACGACATAAAATTTAAAAATGAATCCCCTTTAACGACGCGTTAATTTAACGTAATATGAGTGAAACGACGCGTAATCATGTGTTAAATGAAAAATAAAAGGGTAGACAGGGTAAAATCAGTGTCGTCGAGGTAGCCAAGGTGGGGGAGGAAAGGGCTTCCGAGTGCACTGACCCTTACGCCCGAAATTAGGGAGCGATCAACTGGACAACAGATCTGATACCCTTCCATACGGAAATTGACTATTTCCACTGTAATAGACAATATTACAATAGTTTTTTCAGGTAATGAAGCTTCGATAATAAAGTTTGAATTGATTGTCTTGAATTTAGAATTGATTTGGAGCTTATGACCGACCCTCAATTTCGCAAACTATTTGATCCACGGATCAAGTCAATTCCGATTTGATCTCTCTTTCATTCACTATATGTACAGAACACAAAGATTGCTCTGAACGTTTGTTCAACTTTAAAAGCGTCGGTTTAATAAATTGGGGAAATTGTCAATACCTTCTACTATGAGATGGGTGACTATTTAAACAAAACGAGTTGATTATATTATTTATTTATTTAGATGATATTAATATATATTTGGAGCAAACGAGTCCTGGAATGGAGACCGCGACTCGGCAACCGTAAGGTGGGACGCCCCCCTGCCAGGTGGACTGACGGCCTGAAGAAGGTCGCTGGAGGGGACTGGATGCGGAAGGCACAGGACCGGGTGTTGTGGCGCACATTAAGAGAGGCCTATGTCCAGCAGTGGACTGCGAGAGGCTAATTGATGATGATGATTGATGAATATATATTTAAAATCCCAAATAACACTTCTGACTTACTTGAAAATCGAACCCTGGAACTCTGGTGAGAGGTACCGGAAGTTTTTATATATCTATAAATAAATATAACATAAAAACGAATATGCGAATTAAGACCAAAAAAATTATATAATAGGTTCTATATTAACAACGATGGTCAAAATTCGCTTAATCGATTTTTTGTCCCTCTATCTGTGTATCTACAAGATAACTATGTATTGGAGGGAGAGGATGAAGGTCCAACGCAAGCTGATACATGTGTTCGATATTATTTTCCATTTATCCAGCAACTAGTAAAATTGCCTCGATGGTCGAGTGCTTAGCGTATGCACCGTGAGGTCTAGGGTTCGATTTCTGGGTCGGCCAAAGTGTTATTTGTGAACTTTCTATCACGAAATTCAAAATAGCACGGAGTTGGAATTGTGCCCGGTGGATGGCGATTGGCTCACCCCCTTTCCCATGGGACCTAAACATAACCAGTGAAGTGTGGGTGTTGCACACCTTTGCTACAACCTGCCGTGTAAAATAGGCGTGATGTTATGTTATGTAGTAAAACAGATCACCACGCTCTTACATTCGTACGAGTGTTATACTTTTTATATAAAAGTAGGTACAGTACTTCGTCAGTTTGTGCATACAGTCGCAAAATAATTTCTCTCTATATAGGTTAGTGGAGTAGTCGGGTTATCTGGCTATTCCTCGCGCCACCCATCTGGTCTATCTGAATTTTTCACTGCAACTTTCAAAAAAACATTGCCCGAAACTGGGGCGTGTAATGCTGCGTCTACACTGGGCCGACGAACGACCAACGAAGGCTAGGGATGTAATAGAATTATTAGCACCACTTTAGTCGTTTTGAAGTTGTGTCACATGAGTGTTGTGATTCGCGTAAATTTTAATGTTTATTCGATCAAGACGCCAGGTCTAAAACCAATTAAAAGTGCAGGGTGCATGCTTGAATGGACACCAGCATGCAGCATGATGCAGAGTGCATTAATGTATTGGTGGTGAGACCTCCTGCCAAAGTGGTGCCTTCTTTAAAATTTGCTGAATGACAAGGCTCGCGATTAGCTTGAAACGGCATTAATATTCCAATAACTTTAATTAATAATTGTCGCGTGATTATTAACATAAGTAAGTAACTAATATGAATACAATCATGCTAGTGGTCGCAAGGGGATATTTCAGATATGTTTTTTTTTATATTTCACATCACACAAGCACTACCATGTCTCAGAACAATTTGTTCAATTGTCTCGTAGCATTTTTTTTAACTAGTTTAATACATATTTTAAAGGAATCAAAATGTTTAAATCATTTTTTTAATTAAATCAATTTGCTTTTACACTTATTTTTTATAATACTAATTTATACATAAAATAATAATTTAAAACTATTGTTTTCTACCATATTTTTTATGACATCGTATTATTTTGTTTATTTTTTATCGTCGTATGATTTATATTTTCTGTTTAATATTGAACATAAATGATAACATTATTATTTTCATTAACAGTTTTGTAGTTAAATCATTTAAAAACTAATAAATTATTACTTATTTATTTAATTTTAATATTTTTTTCTGTTATATTTTTTTTATATTTTTTTTATTTGTAACAGCTTTATTTTTTTTATAAATAGTGTATTCTTTCTTTTTCCTTTTTTAAATTCAACGGACATTAATAATAATTAAATTAAATTTTCGTTTGAGCGTAGGCACTTGTGGGCTGCAGCTGAAAATCAGCGTTAGGTGACTGTATTTAATTGCATTCACTTAGCATTATGCTGAGATGCTAGCCTATTGGTACGGACTGTATTACTGCAGTTCACTGTATTTTCTATAATGTTTCTTTTTTGTTTTGTGCCAATAAAAATTTCTTTTCTTTTTCTTTTCTAACAAATCTTTGCAAATCACACAAATATTTGTACCATGTGGCGATCGAACCCACAACACCAGTGGTAAGTAAGTAAGTGGTGTTAATAATTGTATTACATGTGTTCGTTTGTTGGCCTGGTGTGAACGCACCATAATATAAATGCACAACGAGATTTATCGCTGGAAACTGTATTTTTTACACAATCTTATTTGGACGAGACATCCTCCTAATCTCTGAGTAGGCTTTAATGAATTAATTCTATTTTGCCTAATGTTTTATAAGGAAAAAATGTTGACAAGGGATTTCCATATATTTTGTTTCTTAGTTAATTTCTAAAACAAATGTTACTAATTTTGTAAACAGGCAGCAGCATATTTAATGAAATAATTGTGCAACAAAAAACAACTTCAATTACAAAAAATGCACTTATAAGTAAGAAATACATAAGTATTATTCATCATCTCGCCTCATCTATGTATATTGGAATTAGGTCCTCCGGATTACCTGTCTCAATGGGCGTGCCACAGGGCTCAATTCTCGGTCCGTTTCTCTTTTTAGTGTACATTAACGATTTACCATTCTATGTGCAATACTTTTGTGATATAGTACTTTTTGCAGATGATACTTCGCTTATTTTTAAAGTTAATCGTAATCAGGATAGTATTGATGATATTAACAGGTCACTTGCACTAGTCCAAGACTGGTTTACTAGCAACAATTTATTATTGAACTCGAATAAAACTAAATGTATAAAGTTCACTTTGCCTAATGTCAAGAAACAGAACATGAGTATAATACTAAATAACGAAATTATTAGTCTTGTAGAATCAACTATGTTTTTAGGAATAACCTTGGATCATAAGCTTCAGTGGGGCGCCCATATATCGTGTCTAGCAGGGAAACTCAGCTCCGCGGCATTCGCTGTTTGGAAAGTTCGTCAGTTAACTGATATTGAAACTGCGCGACTAGTTTATTTTAGTTATTTTCACAGTGTCATGTCCTACGGTATTCTGCTATGGGGCAAGGCAGCTGATATTCAAAACATTTTTGTAATTCAAAAACGGGCAATTCGTGCGATTTACAAACTCAAAGCTCGAGATTCTCTGAAAGAACGATTTAAGGAAATAGGTATTTTAACAGTAGCATCGCAATATATATTTACTAATATTATGTTTATACGAAAAAACATAGGAACATATACCAAGAAAAGCGATGTTCATTCATTAAATACGAGGAATAAGCATAAATTGGTAGGCCAATATTATCGCTTAAACAAAGTCCACAACTCATTTGAGGGACTTGGAGTTCGTTTTTATAACAAAATTCCTGTCGAAATCTTGAACTTGCCCCTACTAAAGTTTAAGAGTATCGTTAAGAATCGTCTCATGGAAAGGGGCTATTATAAAATAAACGATTTCTTAACCGACACTACGCCTTGGAAATAATATTAATTTATCTAATGTATTTATTACAGTAATGTATTTATTATTTCAAGATTCAAGATTCAAGATTCAAGATTCAAGATCATTTATTTGTTAAAACATGAGTATACATACACATACAGTACATGCAAGATGTTACATTATAATGTCATTAAAACCATTCATGTTTTTACCTTGACGGTGTACAAATATAAATATCTAAACTAAAACTAGTATAATTTTTACCAATACACTTGCTTTAAAATTTACCTTATAACTATATTATATGTATTATTTATTTCTATACTTAATCTCATTTAGGTGAGTGCATTACAATTTTGTCATTTAGGAACTCCTCTATGCTGTAGTAGGACTTACTAAGTAAGTATTTTTTCAAACTTTGCTTAAAGTTTAATACATTTAATTTCTTTATGCTACCAGGGATTTTATTATATATTAGAGGTGCCATGCAGAAGACGCTGTTGTGTTTGAGCGTTGTTTTGCAAGGCACTATACATAGACGATCATTGTCCCGTCTGCTGCGTTTGTTCGCGGCTACATCTGACAATTTTCCAAATAAATTTGGATTCATTTTGACAATAGTTGCTACTTCGTATATGTACAGTGACGGTAAAGTAAGTAATTTGTGTTTCTCGAAAAACGGTTTGCAGCTTTGCCTGGAATTTAGTCCAAACATCGCTCTAATACATTTTTTTTGGACCTTAAATATTGTTTCTTTGTTCGTACTGTTACCCCAAAAAATTATACCGAATCTTAGAATAGATTCTACAATTCCATGATATGCCACAAGAAGAGTATCTGTATTCGTTATGGGCGCCAGTTTATATAGGGCGTATACAGATGAACTTATTTTGTTACATAATTTCTCGGTATGCTCTTTCCAGTTAAGGTTTCTATCAATAGTGACTCCCAGAAATCTTACGTTATCTACTCTGTTGATAACAGTACCTTGGTATTCAGCATTAATATTAGGTGGCACCAGACGTTGACTAAAGTGCATAATGCTAGTTTTTGCCATATTTATTTTTAAGTTATTATCATTCATCCAATTAACTATTGATTTAAAAGTATTATTAATATCATTTTCATATTCATCTTCTTGACTACAATTAATTATGACCGTACTATCATCAGCAAAGAGCGACATTTGGAATTTTGTTACAGTCGGCAAATCGTTAATGTAAATGATAAAAAGCAATGGTCCCAGCACACTTCCCTGGGGAACCCCAAATTTAACTAAACGTTTACCTGACGTATGAGTAACTTCCTGTTTAGTCTTAAAATTTACTGTAGATGTTTCAGTATATTGCCACCGATTTTCTAAGTAGGTTTTCATAAGATTTAGCGTATTTCCTCGAATACCATATGCCTCCAATTTATCAAGTAGAATACCGTGATCAACATAATCGAAGGCTTGTGTCATGTCGCAGTATATAGCGCATATAGGTTTTCTCATGTCTACCTTATTTACTACCTCTTTCAAAAAATCGAAGATTGCTAAATTTATGGATTTGTTTTTTCGAAATCCGTTTTGATTCTCATTTATAATATTCGATTTTTCCAAGTAATTGTAGATTTTTTCAGCTATATATTTTTCAAATATTTTAGCGAATATTGGTATCAGAGCTACGGGTCGGTAGGAATCCAATAATTCACTATTACCTTTTTTATAGAGCGGCTTTATGACTGATATCTTTAAGCTATCTGGGTAGATTCCTTCGCTGATGCACTGATTTAGAATGTAGCTTAAGGGCTCACATATGCTACTTGCTACGTCTTTAATTATTTTTGTAGAGATACCATCATAACCTACGCTATTGGTGTTTTTTAGAGATTGTATTATTTTAAACACATCAATCGGTGCACTGGGTGGCATAAACATGGACTTATGTGATTTTTGTGTACTGACATAAGTTTTTGGTGTCGGGGTAGTAGGATCCAATGGTCTAGTCGTCGGTTTAATTTTGTCGATAAAGTGATTATTAAACACATTTGTTATTTCTTTAGGCTCAGTTTCAATTCTATCGCCTTTTGTAATGGATAGCACACTCTTAGGTATATTTATTTGTTTTGGATTGATAATAGACCATATTGCCTTAGTTTTGTTAAGTGAGGTTGCTATTCTGTGATTATTCTGAGCACGCTGAGTTAATTTTATTATTTTTCTATACCTTTTGTTATAATTTTTGAATATCTGCTTACATTTCTCATTCTTATTTAGTCTGTAGTTCCATAATAAGCGCCGTTTCTTTTTACTGCATTGGCGTATACCACGCGATATCCATCTTGGTCTGTTTATAGTTTTTATTGTTATTTTTCGTAATGGAAAACATGAGTTGTATAGAAACGTAAACATTTCATTAAATGAATTAAATGCATGGTTTGGATTTTCTTTGCTATAAGTGTTCGAGAACGTGAGGCTATCAATATATTTTTTAAATTTTGACATGTTTTCATTACTGTAATCTCGACGGTGAATATAAAAATGACTTATCAAACATTTTTTGGGTACCGAAAATGTGAGAGTTTGCGCTGTGTGGTCAGAGAGACCCAAGTCAATTACGTTTGCTTTACATTTATTTTTTAATGAATGAGCAAAATTATCAATTCCAGTGCCACTGACTAATCTGGTAACTTGTCTGAGCTCTAATTTCAAATTGTAGTTAAAAAGTAAATATTTCAGCTCAGATAGAGCCCTACTACGTATAATAGAGTCAATATTGAAATCACCCGCTATTACAACATTTCCTTTTCGCTTTTTATCTATTATTTGTAACATATTCTCGAACTGTTCAAAAAACAAATTTAGATTTTTGTCTCTAGGAATTCTATATATACATGCATACAATTATTATGGTTATTATATTTCAAATGAATTGCCAAGTTAGACATTGTTTTATCCTATTTATAATTATGATTGATTATGATTATTTTGACATATTCTATATTGAGATTGACATAATTTATTTTTGACATCATATTATTGACTTAAGTTTCAACTTTTGACATTATAATGAATATCAATTGATACATTATTTTTATTATTTAATATGATGATTAATGAAAATTAATACATAATTATATAGTTTCTTTATTAACTCACTAAATTTGATTTGTATAACCTCATTTCATGTTATTTCAAATATTGTTAAGTAAAGGCAATCTGTGTGTACATTTTTTTTTTAATTTTTATATTTTGTAGTGTAAATAGTTTTTGTTATTAGTATATAAATGTTTTTTATGTGTAGGCCTGTTCTAAAACCCTTATATATACAGTAGTATACACACATTGTTTTTACTCCTTTATTTTCTGCTTGAAGTGTAAGATATTGCAACCTTATATACTATGGATTTATTTATAATAATTAAATTGCATTTCTCTAATTAATTTTATTTCCCTTTATAACCATATTTAGCTATAATGTTGTTTTGGTTGCTATAACTTACACATAGAATTATTGTCAAAAAACAAACAAATATTGTATGAATTATTTGAAAAGATGGTGCACATGAGTTTCTCACCAGCTCTTCTCATGATGTAATACCCATCGGAGCTGGTACTTGGATTGATTTTAATTCAATTCTCTAAGTTGAATTAAAGTCAATCTAAGCTCCGGTATCAAATCATTTTATTACAATAAGTATTATAATTTAGTTAGCTAAGTTTTATTTTAATTTTATATTTTTTGTGTTTTGATGTTTGTTTTGACGTGTTCAAGCACCCCTTGGGGCCCATGGAAATAAATGATTTGATTTGATTTGATTTGATATATCTTGAAATAATACAGTAAAGGTTTCAAGAATTATCCCGGTACTTAAAAAAAAACATTCCTCTGTATAATATAAGTTTAGGTTAATTTGTTTAATTTTCAATCAAATCGTATAATATTATAATAATATAACATCAAGCCTCATATTACCCAGTAAGGTATAGCAGTGGTCTATATCCCATATGATGGAGGGTAAGCTTATCGCTATCCACTGTTGACAATTAATTAGTATAATGTCACATTGTTGTAAAAATCAGTATTTTATAAACGCACAAAACTCCTAATAATATTTATTTTACGGCGGGCAAACGTTCTAATAATGTTTTATTCAGTATCCTCATTGTTATTCAAAGATATTCGACACCACGTAATAAGATGAAGTGTTGAGTAAAAAGCGATTTCGTATTAAAATTTCATGGTTTAGAGCTTAATGCATTACTCGCAAATGCAATATGGAGCGTGCTTCGCGTACCGGCGAAACTATGCGTACGTATTGCACTACGTTATGTGCTGTTATTGAATATTATAATTACATTGCAACGTCTACATGTAACAACATAAAATATTGTATTATATCAGTGGAAGAGCTTTTGTGGGCCAAGGTATTTTCGAGCCGCGTAAAGCAGGACCACACCTACCTAACAAACGACCAACGAAACCTAGGGATGTCATACAATTTTCACCTCGGCAGCTCGAAAAGTCGTTATTTGTTGTATGAAAATAGTGAGCAAAACTCAATTTTGCATCGAGTTATTTCAGTAAGCAAAACTCGAGTTTGGTTAGTAAGTTTTGCTCACTATATACTCGCCTTTTTTATGTTACAGAGCTTTCACACCACGACATCTAGTCCCAAGCTAAGCAGAACTAGTTCTATGTACTAGTATGTATGTACATACATATAAAGAAGTAGTATGTGCGACACAAGATCAAAGTTATATACATCTCGTGCTTTGCGTCCACTACGCTTAAGATTCTAGTACTATAGAATCTTTCGCTTTTTTGGGACTTAAAATTAGCACTCGAAGAAAATATGAACTGAACTTTCTTGTTGCAAAAATAACTATTGCACCTTCTACTTATAAAAATAAAAAAAATATAAAGTCTTTATTAACACAAATAATACATATAGGTTCACAAATAAGTTACATCTTCTACGTTTCATTCGATTTTGCGTATAGCTTAGTTTAAATGTTTAGGTATTGGATCAATTAAACAATGGCGATTGACAGGACTCGCGAATAATAATCGCGAAATGGCATCATTATTAAATAATTAGTAATTGCCACTTGATTATTAATTTACTAACATTCGAATAAACACTTATAATTAAAGTAAACTTATAAGTAAAGTGAATAATTTAATACCATCCTCAACCGTCGTCATCGGCGAGGTGTGGATCCAGCATAAAAAGAACGCTGAGCTTAAGAAAGATTATTTAGAAATGTCACTCCACGAGAGGGTGAATTGGGAGTTAAAGTGTATGAGGGAAATAACATGAAAATATAGAATTCCATGCGGACGAAGTCGCGGGCAAAAGCTAGTCTCTAAAATTTTCAAGTTTTCAGATCTCAATGAGCAATTTATTCCACAAACAAGTTCATTGATTATGTCTAGATACCGTGGTTCCAATAAAATGTCGCTATCGCTGTCGCATCCACTCTATGTTTTATAAATGGGATCTAAATTCATTCGACAGATTTCTCAACACTTAACATAAGGAAATGTGAAAAACTGAAAACGTATACGCATAATACGTCTGCTTACGGCTTTATTAGGACGCGTGTGAAATTGCTAAACGGTCCTAAAATATGCGTAAAAATTCCTGTGAGCGTAAAATTTCAATCAGTCTGATATACATATGCAAAGCGTATTCCCTTCTACTTTGGGTAAAGGTAACATTCGTATAAATGCTATGCTATTATTTATATTTCTCGTTTCAACACTTGCTACGTGACTAATTTGAATCGTTATGCACAATGCAGGCAAAGTTACGAGTAGCAACTATTGTATTTCAATAAAATGTGCATATTTTTATCCATATCAGGAGGTATATTTGTGCAAAATTTCATCGAAATCTACTTGATAGCTTTGGAGTATAAAATTATTTTTAGAAAAACCAAATCGTCTTAAAAAAATAACGTGATCAGCACAACAAAACACATAAGAGTTCATGAGACCTCAACATCACAGGTGAAGTGTAGGTGTGTCACACCTCTACCACACGATTAAACGTGAGCTTTTTTCTGTGTCAGTAAGGGTGTTTCACACCAACGGATCGATCGCCAATTCACGGCATCAATCGACATCGATTCATAGTCGATGCATGTCGATCGACGTCACCCTAAACTGTCCTATAATCTATAGCTTTACAAACATAAAAATATTACACAGAATTTACACAACAAATTATATACTTTTTTTGTAAATAGGTACATTCTTATTACACATAGAAACACCTATATAAAGACAAGCCGCCATAACCATGCACACAAAGATTTGTCTTGAGCGGGCATCGAACCTGCGATCCTCCGTCTCCGCTATCCTGCCGTCTTATATCCCCCACTGTACGCAACGCTTAAACACACATACACAGAATTACTATAAGCATTTCATACAACAAGCTACTTTGCTGAAATTCAGACCGAAGCAATTACTTAATAAAAGAAATCTTTTGAGCAAACGTTTGTTGACATAATCAGATGTTTGTGCGCTCCTTCTTAAGTTGATTAAATCTTTGTACAGAAGTTTGTGATATTACTTAGATCCGTTGGGAATCAGAAAATATAACATTGGGCATTTTTTCCCTAGACTAGACTAGAAAATCTGTCTCGACGCCGTCGCCATGACGTCTAACACGGCTTAGGTAGATAATAAATTCATTTTCAATTTTTTTCCGATTACCTACGACATACCTATCAAAAAATCATATAGTAAAGTAGTGGTTATTTTGTTTGATAATTGCAAAAAACACAAGTTCGATATTATTTGTCAAAAGTTTGCCAAGTTTATTTTTTAATCTTTTATACATAAAGGTATATTGTTCGCCCAACCGACTGATTGATTCATCAACGCAGAGCCAAAACGGCTAGGGCTAAAAACATGACATTTTTGCATGAAGGTTCTTTTTTTTTGAAACGACGTGGCGACAGGTCATTCGTACATTTCACGCACACAAAGATCACCTAGAGTCAGAACAAATCTTTGCAGATCATACCAAGATTTGTCCCGTGTGGGAACCTGAGAGCAGAGTATAGGATACTTATTCGCATTTTTAATATTAAAATGATGGAGCTATTTATGTTTAATTGGATATTGTAAGCAGAATCAGGTATAAATCTAAGGTGGTAAAATAAATCACATTGAGCAGGTTAGATTAACCAATGATAAATCACTGTGCAGTTTCCCATGGGTCCCATAAGCAGCGATTGCATGATTGTACTCAATTCTACTGGGCTCAATAACAAACTATTTGTTTTGATGATAATAATAATTATTGTTAAAACATACACCCTGTAAATAATATTGTGCCGAAGCCATAGTCGTAATTCAGTACGCAGTTCTGAAACTATAGTCAATATTGAATGAAAAAAAAAAGCCAATTTCAGAATTATACGCTCTGTACGATGTAATTTACAGCTTGTATATCAATGTTTGTTTTTAATACGACGTATGGTACGTCGGGCTTGAAGTCCACATGATGGTAAGTGGTGGCAACACAGCTCATAAACAACCTAAAAATGTCAATTTTGCTATGCGTCGCTATATCTGAAGGGTACGCTACAGTAATATTTTTTTAGTAAGTTTATTTCGCTCGCTCAATCTTTTTTTTTTAGACTTACGCAATCTTTTTTTGATGTGAATTTTTCATTTAAATTTAACGAATTACGTCAAATGTTTAAAATGCGCATATTTTTTTCGTTGTGTCTGTTTTTTAATTAGTGTATAATTAAAAAAAAATGGGTTCAGTATTGTTTTATATTCATCCTGATAAGCTTTATATTTACAAAAACAATAATTTCAAGCTTTCTTAGTCTAGTTTCAGACATTGTTTTCTAAAGTAATGATCATAAAGGCAAAGAACCTGTTAAGAAAATACGGTGTCGTAACTACCTATCCAGCGAAACTCCTGTGTGCAATTTAACAAATGCAAAAGGTAAAAATACGAAATAAACATTAACATTTTCATTGTTTCGCCTCCAGCAACTTATATTAAACCGTTGAGGGACATTAGAACTTATAACACTTGAGCGTAAACTTGCTATGCGTCTGCAAACATGTCGCTGCAAACAACTGCGGTGCACTGACTCTTACGTGTGAGTTGTTGTGTATAAATTTGCATAGAAATTTGTATTTCAAACTGCATTTGTAAGTTTGTTTTTCGCGGGAAGAAAACATCAATTCATAGAGGGATGCGCCCTTTCTACGCCACCCCACATCGGCTGTCGGCGTATTTTTTTTAATCATGTTTTATACTCGTATTAATTTACTTAACGACCGTCTAAGTTGGAAGTTTTTTGAATGCGCCACTGCGTTTTCGATGAATAACGAATGAGGCCTGCTCTCTGATAACTAAGTTGGTTCTTGAATATTGTTTGAAGGAGATTTGAGCACGTCGTCGTTCTGATCGTAATTTTCTTTCATTAATCTGCTGGTAAAATGTACTTAATTTGATTGCTAATCTGCATGTTATTACTGATCTAATTATTACTAGCTTACCTTTGAGCAAACAAAGTTTTATTAAATTTGATGACAAAACAGGAACGACATAGAATACTTTTATCGACGTACCGAGCGGGCCGAAAATAGTACCAGTAATAAATACAAAAATTAACTAATTTCACAAGTTCAGCTAAAAGCAAGGCCAGTTGACCAAAGACTCATAAAAACATAAACACTAATTATTAAATTACAAACAAAAAGCAGAAAGAAAAGCTGCAAAGTTAAATCTATAAGTCTTACAACCACTGAACAGAAGAGGAGACATTCATATTTCACGCTTTGATGGCCAAATAGTAGAACATAAATATTAAGAATTATACTTTTGGCATTGTTATTTGTAATGATCCAATTTATCCCCGAAATTTCCCCATAAACCATTAGAAAACAAATGGGGGAAATTTTAAATATGACTCCAAGAATTCGGCATCTGAATCACAAAAGACGATATAAAATTTACAAATCGTTGCAATAAAACAGACAGAGGAAACGGAAACTTAGACTGAAATTATGTACAAGCCAAAGGTAATAGGTTTTTGGAACAATGTGAGTTAACATTTATTGTTATTCGAGTCGTCTGAGCAGAATGGGGAGGAATTGGGGCCGTAATGTGATTTTTATTCAATAAAACCTACAACTGTGTTAATTCTGAGGAGGTTTACGATGTTTGGTTGCAATAATAAAACAGAATAAGACATTTTCAAAGCTTGCAATACTCGTATGCACGTTGTGAGAAGTAATCATTGTAAGTGCCTTTTTATTTATACTTTGTTTGAATTCTAAAGGCACAACACCTTATTCGATGCCATGATCATTAAGTGCTAGCTTTCGGCCGCGGCTCTGCTTGCGTGGTGGGTCCTTCACAAGTTATATACTTTAACTTGCCTCATGAATCACTCTATCTATTGGTGAAAAACGCTAGATAATCGTTCCACTAGTTTTGAGTTTATCGTGAACAGACAGATAGAAGCTGCGAACGACTTCTATGTTTATTACCATAGTCAAAATAATATAATTATGAGGCTTGGCCGTTTCGTTAACGTCTATTGAGCTAGTTTTATTTTTTCTATTAATGTTGTAACAAAACGGCCATATTTTGAATAAAGTGTAGATCTGTGTAGAGTAAGATGCTTGGCTCTACATGAACGAGATCTGATATATTCTTGACGCTGCGAGCTATTATAGTCTCGTAGTGGCAACATAATACATTAAGTATAGTTAGTAAGTAAGTATATATTTATAGTTTCAGTTTTTTGATAACTTGTCACTTTCAAAATAAAGTTCAGCAAATTCGGACACAACAATATAAAACTCGCTTTTCCCCCTGACTTGCCCCGCTTGTTTATAGAAAACACGGGAGGTAAAATTCTTGAGGTGTTGTTTGCCCTAAAGGCGATTTACTCCAAGTGTCTGTTAAGACGATAATTACAAAAGTTTTTTAATTAGTTTAATGTTGCCGTAAGCCGACGGAGATTTTAGAAGCTTTATAGCATTACGACGCATTACAAGGTGGAAAAATTGCTCTTCTTCGTGTGTATTAACGTTTTATTGGAGATACTTTACCACATTTTCGGGACTAACATTTAATTTTGTTACATAAAATCACGCCTTTATTTTCCAGAAGGATGTTTAGGTCTCATAGGATAGGGGGTGAGCCTATCGTCATCCACTGGGCACAATCTCAACTCTGTGCTGCTATTGTGAATTTCCTGACGGAAAGTTCACAAATAACACTTTGTCCGACCCGGCAGTCGAGCCCGAGACCTCGCAGTGAGAGTTTAGTAATTTTGTTGTTTGCTTAATAAATACTTAAGAATATTGAAATGAAATAAAATGAAAATATCTTTATTCCTTAGACTTTACATCGCACTTACAATCGAGTCAGTTTCTAGATTAACGAATTTAGCTGAGTATTGGTATTTTACGTGAAGCGACTGCCATCAATGCTGTACGAGGCAATACTATACTTTTTGTTAGACTAATTGTCAGGCTTTATGTATTTTGTTCCATCCAGTCAATTTTTCTTTTAGCCTGGCAGGTTCAGGTGATACGCTAGTTAAAACATACGATATTTGCACAGACATTCAATAGAAATAATTATGTGTCATTTTATAAATTAAGACTATTTAATCAAGTACATGTGGGTAAAATTTCATCAAAACCTACCCGGTAGTTTTTGCAAGAAAGAGATATAAACAACCAGAACATCTTCACAGACTGTCACATTTAGTTAGGATTCGCAGGATAAAATAAGTCTGGCAGTTCATTTATTTGCTTGAGATTTCAACCACGCCTGCCGGTTAAAAATATTTGAATCTAAAAATACCGCTGCTAATCTGACCATAATTAATAATGTCATCAAGTTGTTCAGCCGAGAAGGTTCCAGAACAAGTTGCAACCACTCTGTGCCGGAAGAGTGGCACGCACAGCCAAGCACGGCGTGACGTCACAAGTTTTAAATTTAATTAAAGACAACTTTGGGGAAGCAGTGCGACTGTAAACAGATTATGGTGGAGCAGACGAGCGGTTTTTTGAAGCGATTTGCGTTTTGGTACGTTAAATAAATATTTTGATTGAGCCGTCCGTAAAGTGACATTGAAAAAATAATGGTGTTAAGACGACGCTTAATCGCTTTGGATAATAATATTATTATTTGAATCGATACAAAATTGTCTTAAACAACTTTACAGGTATTTTTTCGTAATCGTAAATATTAAGCATTTTATCCCAAAAAAAACTGCACTGGAGAAATCCGAAATCTTTAAACGCGTTTTCCCAAAAAACTACTTTATATGCCCTTGTGCTAATATTAAAAGTGCAAAATAGTCTTGAATCTCGTCTCGGCAACATTGTACATGAAAACGTTTTCAGTGGGTATTTTTCTTGTCGTATGGTAACCCGTCGGTAACGTTTCAGCCGCTCGTCTGTAACACACCCGCCCGTACCATTGCCATGTGTCGCCACGTTACAGATGCACTTTACCCATTGCCCTCGCACTTTTGCATAAAAACACCATCACGATTCTCCCCCTTGAAACTTATTGTACTATTTTTTATTAGTGTGATCTGCGAACTTATAAGATTATGACAATTACTTTGAATGTCAAAACCACATGTTCAAGAACATCATATTGTTATTATTATTGACTCATGTTGTTTTGTACTGTGTAGTAAGTAGGTACTGTTCTTTACTAATTGGAAAAATGTGTTCAATGTATTTCAAATAAAATATATTGGTTTTGAATTCTACTGTCGCGTCGTAAAGTATTTTACTGTTCGTCACTTAATATTAGTTTTTTAAGTTTTTAAATCACTTTGTTGTTATTTTTAACGTTCATTCAGAGTTTCACTATAAAACCAAGCAAACACCTTGTTTAGTTGCGAGGATTTTTAAGGAAAATCTCGAGCACACTCGCAGCGGCGGCGCTTTAATGCGGTAGTTTACGTTAATTTAAAAAGGGCCTAGCCTATTACAGTTTACGCGAAAACATAAAACTCACGACCCAATTTGGCAAAAAGAAAATTTCTCCAAAAATTACCTATTCGCAGCCGAGGCACGTGTTTGTTCAGCTTAAAAGAATCGTTGGTTCGCCAAAGCAAAATCTAAAATGTAAAGAATTATTGGAACATAACAAAATATGACCGGACGGGTTTACCTCTATAAATCGTTTTACATCTGCTATAAAGTAATGAGATTTAACCCTCCCATTCCCGTTTACGACATACTCGCGCAGTCTAAATAGATCAAAATGTATATTTATTGTATAGAATCTTTTTCGGAAATATACGGGTCAATAGAACGGCACGTTTGGCAGGAAGTCAAGGTCACAACTAGAGGAACAACGTTTTACATTATTTATTATAAACCGAATACCGTTGGTATTTAGTTTATAATAAATTTTATTTTGTAGAAGAAGCTTAAAAGTTGCTCCAGTGCAGCAGTAATAGAAATGAAGAAAAGGAAACGATTCCTTACAGCAGCTTTATCTTGGTATGGTTATGTTATGAGAAGGGATAAAAATCATGATGCTGCAAGAGTAAACAGTTTAAAATGTTGTTGGATGGTCACTAATCAAAAGGCACACGCATTTTTTGTGTATAAATATAGTGTTTTTACCCGATATAGTGTTTTTTTTAAGGAAGAGTTATTAATATTAAACATCTTTAACTAATATTCAGCAAAATTTTAATACACCCTTTACTTTACCATATTTCAATAAATATACATAAGCAACAATTAGTGTGCATTAATATAAAAACAAATATTTTACCCATGTAAATCTTCATCAACGAGGCCACACAAGCTTTTAAAGCACAGTCGGGCCCGCTCAGAACAAACGCCCGTATGTTTCCATTCCTTATCTTTTTAGTACAATCCCACAAAAGTTGATTGACGGATTCGAGGAGGGAATTCCTTTCGGAGAATTTGTTTAGTTCTCTCAATGGCCGAGGGAAATATTAAGAAATGCCTACCGTCCTATTGATGTCGATTTTTATTCAGCATCGTCATCACAAGATTAATTCTTAAGTAAGCTGGCGCATTTATTTGGATACGGCATTAATGGCCCTTTAGAATTCGACATAAACGAATATTTGCGAATTTGACAGAACGGTAATGATGTCAAGTATAATTACTTAGTTGGCAAGATGAAAGGCCATTGTGACCTATAGAATTATTTTGGCAGACATATTGAAAACTTCTGTTAGAATAACTTCTATTCGAGTACCACGCGTATGGCTCAAGTTATAAGCACAATTATACAGTTTTTTTTTGTTTAAAAAAACGACGCCCGCAAAAGGAATAACTCTTGTGTCATAGGGGTGTTCACAAACATACATTTCAAACAACCAGATTCAGAAAAAATCTTTGCGGATGACAAAAAGATTTGTCCCGTGTGGGAACGAACTCACAACACCAGCGAGGCGACCGCTTTAACCACTACGCCAACCGTGCAACGTTTATCTTTATGGTACTGATTTTTGTTAATAAAAAAATACCATAAAGATAAACTGTCCCATCATCTCTGCCCAACCCTTTTGTTCCAATCAAGGAGAGCCTTCCACCTGGCCACGAAGTGCCAAGGTTGATTGAGAAGTCAGTCAATAGGCTCCGAACTCAAGTCGGTCCAAGTGCTATCCGGTTGGCCACGCACTGGGCTCATAGAATATGACTGCAGCCATCGACAAGAAAGAAGGAGAAAATTTTTGATCAAGGTAGATCTCTTGTGACCGAGCTCGCAGGCGAATACACCCCGTCTTACCTTTCACCTACCGCCAAATAGTTGTGCTTGCAATATAGTGTGATGAATGTTATTTTGGTTGCTATAACTTACACATGAATTATTTGAAAAGATGGTGCGCATGAGTTTCTCACCAGCTCTTCTCACGATGCAATTCCCATCGGAGCTGGTACTTAGATTGATTTTAATTCAAATTTCTAAGTTGAATTAAAGTCAATCTAAGCTCCGGTGTCAAATCATTTTATTGCAATAAATATTATAATTTAATTAGTTAAGTTTTATTTTATTTTTTGTATTTTGATGTTAGATTTGACGTGTTCAAGCGCCCCTTGGGACCCATGGAAATAAATGATTTGATTTGATTTGAAATGACGTATATTGCATAAAAGGCAGATTTTAGATTTTCAATCTGCTTTTGTGAATTGTTGATGTTAATGGGCTGAAGTCACCACTTACCGATAGGTGGACTTCACACCTGTGCGGTAGATACGTTGTTTAAAAAAATAAACCTCGTAGTAACTAGATAGATAAATTGTATCGTTGGTTAGTCGATCAAGAACAAGGGGTCTCTCGCTGAACACTCCCTCGGGGAAAGTACTGATTTTAAACATAACATCGTTATTTTTATTTAATCAAGAATCTGAAAACTAATTGAATAGACTCAGCAACCAAATCCAAACCAAAATGGCTTCTGTTACTGATTTCAAACAAATTACTTTCTCAGTGTTGGTAAAGTAAAAATAACCTTGTACAAGTAAATACCATGTATTTTTGTCATAGCACGCGTTTCAGTGGGATATCATACAAATATCCGTATATGTAACAGTGGATAAATTGACAGGTTTCTGGCTGCGGGCCAACAGCGTGATTGTAACCTACTTCCTGGACCAATACAGCTCAGATGCTATTTGCTTGATAGGGGAGTTTATTTATATTTAAATAAAACCAAGCCTCGTTCACTGGTTGGTCTAGTGGTTAGAGTATGCGGCTCTCATTGCAAGGTCTCGGATTCAACTCTCGGGATGACTAAAAGTGTTATTTGCGATTTTTCCGTCAGGAAATTGCCAATATCAGCACGGAGTTGGATTAGTGCCTGGTGGATGTCGATAGGTTCAGCCTATATGACATGGGACCTAAACATAACAGGTGAAGTGTGGGTGCTATACACCTGAGCCACACCCTCTTGGGTAATATGGGCGTGATGTTATATTATGTTTTGAATAAAGCAAGCCTTTTTGCGTTGAGGAGGATAGTAGAACGGGTATGTTGTCTAATTTGGCTCACAGAAATAATGCTATCTGCCTTAAGTGACCTGATTACTCGGTGCGGAAGCGGTGTGATAACATATTCTAGAAAAATAGGCGCTCGGTACCGACACCAAAACCAAGCGCCTTTATATCAATGAGAATATTTGATCGCACAGTGGAATCAGGAAGCGGTCTTAATCTAAGTGGTGATAAAATCCGCACAGGTAGTAGTGTAACTGACCTGAGCATCGAAGCAACGTTGAGCTTTGATCGTAAGTCAATAATTTATACGAGCACAACACATCACTCGAACAGTAGAGGCCTACATAATACACGAAGGTGCCTAAAACGGCGCTACCCAGATACTATTTGAACTAGCCACGCGAAAGATTGTACAGCCAAGTTTCAAAGAAAACAGTTGGTGACGCAGGAATGTGTTCATTTATACAGATAACTTAATATTTATCGTCCCCAAAAACTGCTAATGAGATGGAACTTTGTCACATAGCACTGTTTATACCTTATGTTTTTTCCAAGTTTTTCAATAATCCGCCAAAGTAGATTGTATCAAATGTAGATGCATCATTGCATTAAAAACTACGGTAAAATGCTTTATGTGCCCGTAATTCCAGGGCTTGCTTTACTTGGCGGCAAGTAAAAGGCGAGACAGAAGTGCTTGCGCCCTTTAGCTCGTTCACAAGAACGCTGCCACCATCCATACAATTACCATGTTAAACAAACAAATAGTGCATAATAATATATGAGTTTCTCACCAGCTCTTCTTATGATGAATACCCATCGGAGCTGGTACTTGGTTTGATTTTAATTCAAATTTCGCAGTTGAAATAAAGTCAATCTAAGTTCCAGTGTCAAATCATTTTGTTGCAATGAGTATAATATTATTTTATTAGTTAAGTTTTTAAATCTTATTTTTTGTATTTTGATGTTTGCTTTGACGTGTTCTAGCGCCCCTTGGGGCCCATGGAAATAAATGATTTGATTTTGATTTGAATTATGTTCGGCGTCGATCATCAAGCTGTTTATAGTTAGAAGCAGTTGAAGTGCTAAGCGCAATTTTACGGGCCCAATGCGCCGGCGCTTCCTATTATTTCTATCTCAATCTCTTTTATTGCATCGTAAATAAGTATAGTGACAGTTTTTATTGCGCCAAACTCAGTTCCGGAGTAAGTTGGGGCAAGATTAACATCTTTGTACGACGAGGATAAAGTTTGGCGGATCCTGGACTTGGTTGCCTTGACTTGGCTGCCCCTGATGATTATGTTGTTGTTAATATTATAGCTCTTTAATTGTTGGTCCAATGATTAGCGTATAGGCGAAAAAAGCCCTAAGTGAGAATGTTTGCTCAACAATTTTCGGCCTTACGGTAGTTTTCCGTATGCCGCATGTTAGGATGTTAGTTATTTTTTCGCTTTTACGCTAACCACCAGGGGTGCGTTACCTCTCTTGCGAGGTATCAGATTCAATTCCAGGGTCGAGTAAAACTGTTGTCTGGGGCCCAAGCGTAATAGGTGAACTGTTATTTACCTCTGCCACACCCCTCTGTGTAATATAGGCGTGTTAATGTAACACCATTTCATCCTTGTACGTCAATTCAAAACTGAGTTTTCTTAACTAGAGATATTATCTTTTACCAACTACATTGCAGGGAAAGAAAGTTAGCTGACACTAATGCACATGACAAAATATAGCATTTATTAAATAAGACTATCTTGACGAGAACTTTTTAACTGATAAATGTAGAACTTTCTGAAATGTCAGACTGATTTAGTACTAGAAAATGATTTCAGGATGTTATCAGTTTTCTGCCACTAGCAGAAAGGTGCTTTATGACAACGCTGAGGGTGAAAATTCCAGGCTATTTCTAGATATAAAGGTGTCATATATCCACAAATGTGGAAAGATATTGTGCAACTAACTTATGTGAGAGAGCTGTTTACAACTAATGTTTGTTTCTACAGTGTCTTTTTTTGTAACAAAAAACTTAGGTCGATTTATGGTTAGTAGTCATTAATAATACATACAGATAGATGTAAGATCATGGTTACATTACCCAGAAGGGTATAGCAGAGCAGGCGTATTTTTTTATAGCTTACCTACTAATAATCTGCAGGTACAAATCATAATTTTGTTTATTTATATTTTTGTTAACACCCTCTTGGTAAGCTTAATTGTTATGAGGAAGTTCAGTGTAATGGCCATGATTTGTACCCACTACCTCTTGATGTAAACCAATGCTTTATCCATTGCGCCATGGCCGCATAGTTCCAAGCATCTTGCTGCTACTGAAAAAATCATAGTAGAAATAATCAAAATGATTGATTTTATCTAAGCTCAGGGAACGAACCAAAATTTAAAGCTTTAGACCACAAAGGAAATAAACTCATTAATATTTGGCAAAAAACAATAGATGCGTCCTTATCTGAACACGTAGACAATTTTATTCCTGTATCAGTAATTTCTGAATCGGTCCGGCGATTCTGTAAGGGCCACCGTCAATTTCAAATTGTTTGTGCAATTTATACCGATACGGTCATTATTAGTTTGATATAAATTAAATTTTCATGTGATTCTATTTATGGAATACGTCATTACACATTTCGGAATGAAGAAAGGTCATACAGTGATACTTCTTACGAACTCATTCACATCTCGAGTTGAAATATACAGATTTATAAACGTATCAAAATTAAACTTTCGTATTTCACGTCTTCAGCCACGTATAGTGAGCCGCAATTCGGAAAGGGAGACATTCACGGTTGAATTAACCGTATTTGTAGCGAGTGCAAACTTCGGTCCCCTATGCAGGTGGGCAAAAAGAGAATTACAAACTTTTACGTAAATAGTAAGGTATGTTGAAAGTTTGCATTGAGGGCGACTGATTGTAATGCACGTTTTGTTCCTACTATTGCTTGTATCTGATTTTCAGGGGAGATTTTTTCGAGGGAAGAGTTTTCTGTTCGGCAAAACAGATCATTGTCTTTCGTTATAAAGTTACTTTGTTGACAGGACAATAAACCAAATGTGTGGTCTTTAATTCAAGTAAAAATCAGGTTATCCGTTTCCTAAATAACAGCAAAGATTTAAAAAAAAATATGTATTGATTCGTTTTCGTGTAGCATCATTTTATAATTGTGTACTATGACCGCTTTTAATATAGCATCTCTTTTAGTACTCTACAACTTCAAAACACAAAGGTTATGAAGAAATTACATTCAGTATATTACGATATACCCTTTTTTGTGCTATTGTGAAAGCTTCAGAATTCAGTGCATCACAATTATTTATTGGACATGTTTAACAGAACTCGGTCTACTGAAAACATACTCGTAATTTTAATAAATTGAATACGCTAGTCGGTCTCATGGCTCATTGAATAATCGTTCTGTATTGTGCTGATATTTGCTTGTAATCTCGTAAACACTGAAAATTCTATTATTACAATACACTAGCATAACAACTCCCTCGATGGTCTAGTGTATAGCATGCACCTCTCACCACGAGGTCTCGGGTTCGATTCCTGGGTCGAGCAAAGTGTTATTTGTGAACTTTCCGTAGGAAAATTCAGAACAACACAAACAAGTCCAACTTCGTGCAGCTTTTGTGAATTTCGGAGTCGTAATCGGAGTTGGAATTGTGCCCGGTGGATGGCGATTGTCTCACTCCCTATCCCTTGGGACCTAAACATAACAGGGTAATATAGGCGTGATGTTATGCTTTACTAGCTTCCGTCTACGATTCCGCTCGCGTGGTACCTACGTCATTAAAAAAAATGCCATACTTTCTCTACGGTCTTAAGCTATCACCAAAATCAGTACGGAACATTTTGTTAAAATATTGAACCCTATAAATATTATAATTAATTAGTTTCGTGAGAATATCTTATTGACGGTTGATTGAATTACCGATATTTATTTTTGGTTTAAGGCGAAGTGTTTCCTTATAATATTTTTAATAATACTGTGCTAAGATTTCTCTTTCTACGAGGTATGTAGCAACAGTATTGTTATTAAAGACTTATCTAATTGTTTTTTTTTTTTATAAAGACGAGAATGTTAATTTGAGTGGGACTGACGGAGTGATGCCTCTTGTGCTTATTATTTCAGATCCTAATTCCATCACCGAACCGGAACAGAATAGTGCAAGTACTACTTTTTGGTGGCAGGTGAAAGGTGAGACAGTGGTGCTCTGAGGCTCGTTCGTAAGAGCTCTATCACCACTAACAAATATAAGTAGTGTTTAAAGTATATAACGCAATCTTATGCTAATAATATTAGGGCTCAGTTTTACCACTTTCTGACAGAGACAACTGCCTTAATTGTTAGTCTTTGTGTATAGCTAACCGCGAGGTCGCGGGTTCGATACTCGGGTCGGGCAAAAGTGTGTTGGGATTATTCCGTCTCGATTCTCAGTAGTAGCACGTAGTTCGAATAGTGATCGTTGGAAATCAAATCAAATCAAATCATTTATTTCCATGGGCCCAAGGGGCGCTTGAACACGTCAAAAAAAAACATCAAAATACAAAAAATATAAAATTTAAATAAAACTTATCTAACTAAATTATAATACTTATTGTAATAAAATGATTTGACACCGGAGCTTAGATTGACTTTAATTCAACTTAGAGATATGAATTAAAATCAAGCCAAGTACCAGCCCCGATGGGTATTGCATCATGAGAAGAGCTGGTGAGAAACTCATGTGCACCATCTTTTCAAATAATTCATACAATATTTGTTTGTTTTTTGACAATAATTCTATGTGTAAGTTATAGCAACCAAAAACAACATTATGGCTAAAGATGGTTATGGACAGAAAATAAACTTAAATATAGCAATGTAATTAAATTAATACTTATAAATAAATCCATATAAGGTTGCAATATCTTACACTTCAAGCGGAAAATAAAGGAGTAAAAGCAATGTGTGTATACATAAGGGTTCCAGAACATTCAAAGAAAGTTGATAGGCTCACTCTCTATCCCGTGGGACCTAAACATGTGGTGAAATGTGGGTGTTGTACATAGCTGCCAAACCCTTCTAGGCGTGATGTTATGTTATGTTGTATTTATAACCCTTAATTAATTATAATTTACGTCGACACACCGGAAGAAATTGATACGACTGCTATCCTACTCTGCGGTCAACGAAACAGTCTCTCAATGGTGTTGTAATCGAATTCTCAGATGAAAAAACGGTCAAGTGCATATCGGGTCTTGCTCGATGTCAAGTGCCGTAGTTAGTCGGTACAACATTAAAAAGAGTGTAGTGTCAATTCCTTTTGAACGGCTCGCCATTTTTACCGACTAGAAAAAAGGAAGTCCTGTGTTCGACGCGAAGAAATGTGTTTAATAAAGCTGTAGAAGTTTACAATAAACTACCAAATCCATTTAAAGAACTGCCCTTGAACTTATTTAAAAAGAAATTAACGTTGTGGCTTGCAGAAAAATGTTTTTACACCCTGAAAGGATTTATGACATGTACCTTTTAATATCAATGTTACATTTTATTAACTTATTATATTAATATGTATGGATTATTGCTTAACAAGTACTTATCAATTCAAACAGACAAAATGATGTAAATGAGTGTAAAGCCTGTCGCCATTGCATGGAGTATCGATGGGGTGAACCTGTCATCCTACAAATCATGTTTGCTCATTGACCGGACAACAGAGCGCGCTGACAATAATCACGTTTGGGCCAACACTGGTATGGACCGTTTACATCAGGAAAGTTACTTGCCTTGTGCACAGAAGCCATTTTTTGAGCTAGTGGTACATACATACCTACATAATACGCAATCTTATGCTTATAACATTAAGGCTCAGTTATAAAGTTTTCATACATACGTTAAATGCAAAGACGATGAAACTGCGACGATGCTTTCGCAACATTCATACATCTCGACATAGATGCTTGCTGGATTCGTACCATGTGCGTACTACGTAATTGTCCTTTCTGAAGGACTCCACTTGTCTGGTCCCTGTATGTCTTCCGAGGACGACCTATGTTTTATTTTGTGTTTATGTTTGATTTTTTAATGTTGCTTCATGTCTTGTTACTTGAAATAAATGAATTTTAATTTATACGGGCGTTTACTTAAACTGAAGGCGAGTGTTAAATACAGTCCATGGAAAAAGAGAAAATAGTTAAAAGTTATGCGATCAACTAAGCAGGTTAAAGGTAAGACAGTGTGGAGCTTCTGCTCTTAAGTTTGATTACAAGAGCTCAACGTTGTTAGTCACAATCTAACCTAACCTAAAAAATTCAAATTCTTTATTGCACACACAAATTACAGATGACAAGATTAATAATAAAGTTCATGTACAAAGGCGAGCTTAATTCAACATGAATTTTCTAACAGCAAACCTAACCTACTTATAGGACCATAACTTAAAAGCCTCTACCTTTTTTCAATTGCTCGATTGATCAGAACAACACTTAAATTACGAGATTTTTGAAAAATTATCGGTACTCTGGTTAAACTTTAAATACCACGCCTTTTGATTGTTTTAAATCATTTTCAGTTTATCACATTCATCGTAACATATACATACATGAGTATTTTAGTTTGTTAGAAACTGGTACAATTGACCACCGGTTCAGACGTAATTTTGTTTGCTTATTGAATGAACAGAATTGTAAACTTTGTTAAAAAAAATATTCAATTTTTTTATCGACGTAAGGCTAGTTCCACCAGATCCTGTTAAGGGCTGTTAACTTGTAGAACTGACATTTACTTACATTTATTTTAAAACATGAAAGCAGAAACATAAATGTTTTATTTAACTTGCGACATCATAATCAACTTTACTAGCGCATTTAGTTCAAACGGAGCACGAACCGAGTCACGCATCGCGGATGGCATGTGTATGTTTGTTTGTCACTAGCTAAATACTTGTCTTGCTATGTAGATGTAATAGACTGTACGTGTGGTCACTTCGACGCTGTTCACTAAGCTCGTGTTGCGGTTTGATTCCCGTGTGGGACAATATTTTATAATAAAAAAAATATATGCTTTGGCTAAAATTACACTTATATCCCGAGCATAATAATATAGTTTAATCACGGCGATCGATTTTTATCGACAGGGATCGAACAGCAGTGACATCGATCGACTATAATCGATATCGTCTAACTGGTTGGTTATGGCAAAACAGTGCGTAAGATTCTGCCGGACTCTCGTTTATTTTTTACTTACCAACTTTTTTCTTTTCATAAAACTGATTGCGAATCTTTTTACCTGAAAGAAAAAAAACATCAATATGAGTTTAAATGAATGTCCATCGTTAATATAATATGATTACTGCCCAATTGCCACAAGATGGCCAAATTTTCGCGTCTCGCTTCTAAATACCTGTTTTAAGCTAAAATGAAAAAAATACACAGTCAAAAGAGGTTTAGTTCAGGTTAGGTTCAGCTAAAAGGTGAGGTATCATATCACATGGACAAGCGAGACTGGAATTTGGCGAAATCGAAGTAAAGTTGTAAAACTTACAGCATTGTACCCTATGAGAATGTCGCTGTCCTTTAAATTGGCAACCCGTTGTGACATGGTGCAAGGTCTCACTCCCTCTCTCATTATTTGGACCTCAACTTGCTAACGCAACAAACTATCTGTCACTTGCATATTTGGATACGTTTTAGCCCAACACTTATTTAAGTTTCCTTACAAAATTGAATGTCAACTTTGTATATAACAAGCTGACGTCAAGTTTGATTGGTAGTAGGTAGAGCTCTTGTGAACATTTTCGAGGGCGAAAGCATCAATGTAACACCTTTTTTCTGTTGACAAATAGTATTGCTTGCTTGATATCAGACCCTGAAATGAGCCTATCATTCAGGGTCTGATAATCTGCAATATATGACATAACACCGTAAGTAGTGCTTAGATGAAGCAGATGTATTGCTGAATCTGAGGACTATTATATCTTATGTAGCAGCCTCACTACAGACCGGAACACAGTGACAGTGACAGTCTCACGAATGCCATCTTTATTAAATAGGGCATAGCCGGGCGAGACTAAATGTATCTCGCCCTCGCATGTTTGCTCCCCAGGAATCATACAACGGCTTAACGTTTAGCAAACGAAACCTAATCAGTAAAACTAAACTAGCAAGTGACGAAACTCTCAACAATGAAGATAAACACAGAATTTATTCGCAACAATAAATAAACCAAGCAAACACATGAGAAATACCGAGGACACCCCCAGGAGCCCTCATTATTATAATAGTCTAAATCTTTACCCCAAGCAAAAATAAACTTTACTCCCACCTCATAAAATCTAGATTCCTACACAATAAAACCACACGCACTCCTAGTTTAAAGTCTTTATAGTCGATAGAATATGAATCTTATCTCTAGTACCTTAAATTTGATTTTTATGTGTTTTCTAGTTTGGTGGTTGACCGGTAAAGAACAAACATGGTTACTTGCTACATAAGCTTTAAAATAAAATTAAATATACCTTCGGCTAAAGAGTAAATAAACAACTTGAAAAGGAGGAAATAGGGTCTATGTAGATACTTATTTTGGGAATATTTCCAGACTTACAAAGTGTTTTTTATTTAGTCTAGCCAACAGAGGTTTAGTCTGACGGTAAGTAATAACAAAAGCCCATGAACATCAACAATCCACAAAAACGGATTGTAATTGCGTCGTTTTATCTGAGGAGAACGGTGTTACGTCTCATGTGCCTTGTCACTTCAGAGCCTGTTCTAACCACCAAATCGTTAGTGCAATTCTGTCGATTATGAAATTTTATTGCATCCTTACCTCATTATAAATACGGTCGATATTTGACTGTAAGAAATTTAAATTTCGGTGACTACTATTAGGTGACAGGTTAAGGCGCTTCCACCGTCGAGTTTGTTTATAAGATCTTTACTTCACTTGAAGTATAAGAATTCTGGGACGCATTACATTGCGCAAAGCTTAGCCTGATTTTTATCGTCCCTTATGTTCGCAGGCCATCTCGAAGTGCTGACAATATGCAAGTAGCCATGTATGGCATCGGTTACCTTAATCGGAGACTTGACGATGCTTGGTACTGTAGGAAAAAGAGCATAGCAAAAAAAAACGCCACAGATTGAAAATATGCCTGATAGAGTCTATTTGAAACTTTCTCAGAAATAAAATATTAATAGCCAATTTGAATATAGTTAACTATCAGATAATTCATGATAGCCTACTCGGAACTTCTCTGGCACAAATCATATCATGTTCGTATAGATTTAACTGACTGTTAACTATCTGAAGCTTTTGTCTGAAAATATACAGATATTTGTATAATTAACTACCGCCCGCGGTTTCGCCCAGTAACAGCTAAAGACACATGAATGCATACATTTTATATTTTAACTTTCTCTCTTTAAGTTTTTTTTATTTTATTCATAAACATGTAATTTGGGTAAAGTTTTATCAAAAATCGAAACTAATCAGCCGTTTTGTACTGTCATATCAACAAGCAGCTTTTTATGTTCAATAAAAGTTTATAATAACATTGTCACGAACGTCAATTCCAGCAAAACGGTGGTCAACGTAACAGCAGAAAAAATACACGTGTGCAATAAAATTACGCGATATTATTATGGTTTGTCATAACTTTTATTTTGCGAACGGTAGTTAGGTACAAATAAGGCGGGCCGCACACCGCAATAACCAGTGACTTACGCTCGCGAAACTGCACATAGAGGTACTACATGTGAATTTATTAGAATTTCTTTGTGTCTCGCCAACTTTATTTATTATGATAACGTACTAATAATATAAAGTAGAAAGTTGTGTTGTTTTGGTTCTTTCGAAATTGTCCTAATGTTGGACGATACGTCTTGAGTATATCGGTGCTCTACATTTATTATGGAATAATGGAGTTTGTTATGATTTCTGAAACACACATGAATACTCACAAATTGACATTGAAAGAGGTTACAACTCTGCTCACAAAACCCACTTTTCTCTTGATATGTTAAGATCAATTTTTTTTCTAAAAGTTTGCCTTTAAGCCCGGTCGAAAAATTCCAAACATAATTTTTGATCGACCCATGAATAAGACAATTAAACCAATAGGATTGGTCATTGTCAAGCGTCTCACACTGCCTAAAATGTGAAAACTGCCTTTCATAAATGTCAACGACGGTCAATGTTGACGACCGGATGGCGGAGTGGGTAGTGTACCTGCCTGCGACGCCGAGGTCGTGGGTTCGATTCCCATTTGAGACAAAAATTGTGTGGATGAACATGGGGGTTTGTCTTAGTCTGGGTGTTTCTATGTATAATATGTATGTATTTACAAAAGAAAAGTATATAATTATGTATTAGTATCAGTTATTCTAGTACCCATAGTACAAGTTTGCTTAGTTTGGGACTAGATGGCGTTGTGTGTGAGTTGTGAAATATTTATTTTTATTATTATTTTTTAATTTAAAACTGTTATTAAATCAACCCCCCCGCGAGTTTTGGCAGACTTATTAGCATATATGTTTGCTATAATTTCCTTTCCATATTGATTAAGTTCTCTTTGAAATCACAAGACCAACGAGGCAGACGATTATTTAGATTAAACAATGTAGTAATCACTGGCTATTATTGGACATTTGGACTCGGACATGACATAAGTAACACTAAGGTAACGGTACAATCGTGACTTGCTACCTTCCTGCAATAATTCCCACTTCCGGTACCCCACCAGTCATGCAAGGGGTGGAAATGATCACAAATTAGTGCATATTAGTTATCTTTTATAACCATTACGTTTTATTATGCGTCACGTAACGCTGGTTAATTCAGGGTTGTTGACCCCTTTAAGGGTGCGGTTTCACCTGAGACGAGCATGTGTAGTTATGATGTGGATTATACTGGTGATAGAGCTCTTGTGAATGAGCTCGAGGGCGGGAGCACCACCGTCTCACCTTTAACCTGCCGCCAAATAGTAGTGCTTGCATTACTGTGTTCCGGTTTGGTGGTGAGATCAGACCCTGAAATTACAGGCACATGAGGCATAACTCCGTAGTCCTCAGCTGCAGCGACGCATCTTCAATCTGCTTTTGTGGATTGTTGATGTCCATGGTCTGTACTCCACTTACCATCAGGTGGACTACACGTTCGTTCGCTGTGAGCGTGGTATACATAAAAAAAATGTGTTTGGGAAAATATTATTATGTTGTTAGGACTAACAACGGAACTTTATTGCGCGTGGTCTGACTCGCACTTGGCTGTTTTTTGTCAGACTACGTGTGACTATTAAAAATTTTTGACGAAGATATTCGAAATTATGCCAGATTAACCTAACATAACATAACATTACCCACACTTCACCTGTTATGTTTAGATCCCTTAGGATAGGGTGTGAGCCTATCGCCATCTACTGGGCACATTTCTAATTCCGTGCTGCTATAAGTATCAGTATGCTATAAGTTCACAAATATGTAACACTTTGCCTAACCCGGGAATCGAACTCGAGACCTCGCGGTGAAAGGCGCATTAGCTAACCACGAGACGATTGAGGCAGTATGTATCAGTTATGCCAGATATTAAAATAATAAATAGAAGACGAACAAAAAGTTTACCAGATAAAATATTTTTAACCACAAAACCATAATTAATCTAATGTAACATACAACTGCAGAAGCATCCAGGCCTTGCACATCTATCCGGTTTAATCCAGTTCTCCATATTTGGTCGCATAATAAGCCGACCGAAACCAGTCAATAACACATCGTAGCAGTAACTTAATCCGTAGAAACAAAATCAAAGGAATATGAACCTTAATTTGGTGTTCTCGAGGTTGAATTTTGTTAAAAAGGCATTTTACCGGCGCCTACACAACTATAGTTTGGATATTTTAAGCGTCATCCACAGATCTGAATGCAGATAGATGCTGCAAGTAGCAAAAGTTTGTTGCAAGTAGGTGGGTACGTTTTTTTTTGCTTTAAACTACTCTCAACGTAATTAATCGTCAGAGAGTAAAAACTAGAAATTTTATATTTTTCTTAAAAAATACTTGCTAGTTACGTGCTCAGAGCGAGCAAAGCCAAAAATATAATCATAGTTTTTAGAATTTTAGTCTGTTTTTTGTATGTATGTCCGGTATAGTATAAATTCAAAAACTACAGGATAGAAACAATTTATATTTGTGTGGATATTAACAAGCGGTCGGGACAACACAAAGGCTATCATGCTACCGTCTAGTAGGGGATGGGCAAGAGATTCGTTAGTTTCAATTACCGTAATAAAATGTATTATTATTTATGCGTTTGATAGTTTTAATTGTAAGAAAGGTTAAAAGATATCGAATATCACGCTACACTTCACAGTAGCGGAGCAGTCAATTATAACGGGCGTAACACCACGGATGCAGCTTTGAATTAATACAAAGAATTCCACGCGGGCGAAGTCACGTGCAACAATTGTATATAATTATTTAATTTAATTATGTTTATTTCTTTATATTTTTCAAATTTTTTAATTTTGCACAGATAGTGCTGAAGTTCCCATTACTTAAAAGGCTCTTATGACGTAATTTTAAATATTCTACGTATAGAATAGCACGCTTGGTTTCCATACAGCTACAGTCGGAGGGACTTGCGTTATCTATTTTGTTTTATGTCTATGGCGTCACCCAAGATGTTTTATTTGATTGCTTCACGAGACATACTTGTAAGGATTTGTGTTTAAATAAGTCATGTTTAAAAATAACAATACAGTGAATTCCAGAATTGAGAAATCTACGGCTTCTTGAGTATTTTTATAGCTTTTATGGTGAAAAGTCCAAGTTATGGAACTAGCTAGCATTCATGAAATTTGAGCACTGTGTTATTGTGCAAGAGACTATATTTCTTAGATATATCAATTTTGTTGGCCTTATAAAAGGAATGAGACCAATAAATTAGGATTTATTAGGATCTGGAAGTATTCCGTCTCATATTATTAAAGGCATACTGTCATTTTAATAGATGACGTAATATTTTAATAGGTATGGCAGAGTTGTACAACGTCCACACTTCACCTGTTATGTTAAGGTCTCATGGGATAGGGGGTCAGTATATCGCCATTCAACGGGCACAATTCCAAATCTGCGAAAAAATCCCAAATAATACTTTTGCCCGATTCAGAAATCGAACCCGAGACCGCGTTGTGTTGTGAGCAATACCGTTATACGAGGCAGTCATTAGATATATGGCTACTGACATGATATTTTATTGTTCCTTGTAGAATAGATAAATGATAATCTTCAGTAAAAGATAAAAAGTGCACCCATCATTAGGTATTTCTAAAGAGTACTCATGGCTACTGATCAACCTATACATAGCCAGTAAAAGCTGGTATCGCATTGCAAGGGAAGCCTTTACATTGCCAGACCATCTTACACGGGCAATGTATAGGTTAATGTGTAGCCATCCGTACACTATTGAGCTCCAGTCGCTTCCGGTGTCGATATTTCCATTTACATGCTCTGAGCGTAACCTGAAATTCGACAGTTCTCAATGCCTCGCCTTTACGTTACCAATCAACGACTATTGTCACGAATACCTGTTAGTTGTTACTTCGTAGAATAAAGCCGAGTTGTCTGCGACACAAAAATACACTTCCATATTATGACAAAACATTTTTTAAAAACAATCAAAGGGCTTCGCGCAAATTTTTTGACAGAATTGAATTATTTATTGCTGGGTTATTTTTTTGGTCGCAGGTTGCTTGACTTTAGATGTTGACGTCTAGCCGGCATTACTATTTGAAATTCATATTTTAACTGTATTTTATTTATATATTTCGTCTCTAAAAATTTACACTAGCTTAATTTCACATGTGGCTGACTTAAGAATTTTAATCCTGATGTACCAATTTTTAAAACACGTTTAAACACAATATTCTCTGAAATGTAAACTTAAGACAGAGGTAGTAAAGCTGGCAAAATTTATGACATTTTTGGCGTTTACGAACAAAAGACGTAGTCCCGCTGGCGGCCATTTTGGCTCCCCTCATTTCACGGCTATTAGTTAAACTTGTTACCTACGCGTGGATCTCCATTAAAATGCAAATTTTATGCCCCCGAAAATGTTATATAATATATTTTTCATTTATCCTTATACTATTTGCGTCCCGACCGGCTTATTTAGTTGTAGGGATAAACACGTTTCTTTGTTTAATTCAATTCGTACTAAGTTAGTGTCAAAAATGTTGTCTTATGAAAGAATAATAATTGCAGTACCAAATGAAGGAGCTAGAGAAGTTTTGAGAGAGTGGAACGCAATGTTAACTTTGTCGGCAATTTAAAATACAAGAAAATACGCAAGAAAATAGTTACTTTTGCAAATTCCTAGCTATCGTACTGCACGCTTTTGAATTATGAATATTATCCAACCATGCCACAAAAAACAAGAAATTTCGACTTGGCATTAGATAATATAAACGAAAGATCAAAGAGGTGTCCGATCCGGTCCGCAAGCAATCTGCTCGTTGCCGCATAAAGCTGTCCGCCTTATCTCCGCACATTGCATGGCGTGCGTCCGCATATGATAAGTGCATAACCCAAAGGTTGTTGTAAAAACACTTTAAAAATACAGCAAGAGAGCTTTGTTATATTTACACTAGCAAATATTATACTTTAATCTTGAATCTGGATGGAGAAGCGCGTGGCTTATCCAAAGCCGCGTGGTCCGATCGATCGTCATGTTAAGCAATGCTTACCGCAATTGGCTGATAGATTGCACTAAGGACACGGTTGGCGAAGTGATTATTATATTAATTGCACTAAGTGCACGGTTGGCGTATGGTGACCATCATCGGTCATACCAGTTTCACCATGTTTTGAGAGCACTTTAAGCCATTTGACATTTGGTAATCAAAGGCAAGAAAGTCTGACGAGTGCGTCTATGGAATCGTCTTCCTCATTCCATTCGCGAGAGTCCTTCATTGGACGTTTTCAGGAGGAGAACAAAAGAGCATTTTCTCTCTCAACTCTAATTAATTGGATATATATTTATATATGTATTATGTATGTATGTATGTATTATGTATGTATGTATTATGTATGTATATATTTTATGTTAAACATATATTATATAAATTAGTTTTATCGTAAGTATTTTTTATGATTGTTGTGTAAATAATTTAGGTTACATTAGGTATATTATTATTATGTAGAATATGTAAGTATGTAGATATACATAGCCTAGTTCTTTTATTTAAGTATCTTTTTTATTTTTTCATCTCTCTTTGTTTGTACACTTCACTCTCACATATTACGAGTGTCTTTTTCCTCTAGCCCTCAAAGGTTTGCTGGCAGAAAACTCATTTTTGAGTTAAGTTCACCTTTTGTCATCACCACTTTTATGTAACTGTATTTTTGTAATTTATGTGTACAATAAAGTATTAAACTAAACTGACAGCTAGTCTAATAATGATATATTGTACTGTCCCATACTGGATTGTGGAGTCTGATGACAGTCGCTCTTTGTAAAATACTGATATTTAACCGAATCCGTTAAACTAGAAGCTTACCTCAATGTAATTTGAATGTGTTTTAGCTACTTCTTACTATACGTCTTTTATCATAGTGGCGGTACTAAGTAGCTTAGTTTGTTCCCTAGACTTAATAACTCGGTGCATAAAGATGAAAGCAATTGTACAAACATGTTACTTGCCATAAATAAAGTTAATCTGAAACTTCACCCATAAATAAGACAGCAGTGAGTCAGACGGCCTCGGCACAAAAGTTAATTGTCGGATGCGTTAAAGAAATTTGCAGATAAATAAATGTCTCGCCCACTCGCGGTCCGTGTGGTCACTGTTGTCTGATACTCTGGTGCTCTGAAGAGATTGCGGTCCAGTTCAAGATATAAAATATGCATGTATGGTAAATGGTAACTAAAGCAAATGGACATACAAAGATCGTCACTACATCTGAAGCCTGCCAATCCCACCAAATTATAGCTAGACTAGTGTGATAGTCACCTGCCTTATTGGCTCAGCCAGCAGTAGTGTGTGTGGTCACCGCGAGGTCTGGGTTTCAATTCGCATGTTAGGCAAATACACTAAGAATTTTCAGGCAGGTGGTTCTGAGTAACAGTACGGCGTCTAAAATTGTGCATGTAAGATGGCGAATATGGTGACAGCTCACCCCATATCACTAGGGACCTAAACATAACAGGTGAAGTATGGATGATGTATACCTCGTCCTCACAAAACCACACTGTTGCGTTATAGCAAAGCTTGTAGTGGACAGTTAAATTCCACACGCACAATTTGCTGGCTCACAATTACACTGGCAGGCAAAATTGTTTTGCGCATGCGCAACTAACCTGGTAATGTTCGCGCTTTGGTGACATATTTAAGCTGCCCTGATTTTTATTCAATTACAAAGTTAAAAACTTCAGATTGTTACAAAAATATTTTTTTTCATATATTCGTAAGTATACTTTTTAATAAACTAAATTAAATAAACAGTTTAACTTAATTTTTTCGACTAAGAAGTTTCGACTAAAATACATTATTCTTTTGCATATTTTTTTTTTTTCGTATTCCGTTCATGACTCATGGTCACAGACAGCGCAAGCAGTCACTATAATACCACAATTTGGTCAATATGGAGTGAACCAGAGCTTTGTTTGTTTACTTAAACATCGTTTAGAAACCGCATGTGTGTGGTTTAGGAGCTGGAAGACATAGTTTTGTCCCTAATGTCCGCGTTTGTTTTAGTCTGTAGTATTAATGGCTAGTTTTAACAATACGAAACTTTTACATTGTTGAAATATAGCTTGTTGGTTTTTGTGATCACTCGCTTATTGACACATAGTTTATTTTTGTTTCTTATAGTTATATCGTGTTATGGCGGCTGATTAAAAATACTACTATTAAACTACTTTAATTATTATAGTAATACCTGTAACTACCAAGAATCCGTTGCGTTAAATAACACATAATTATAGGAAACATCACAATGTTTTACTTTTTGATACTGGTTGTTATTATAATAGAATTACACATGTATTTATAATGCGGCAATCACAAAATAATCTGCAAATAGCAAAATAAGAATCGTGTCATAAAAATTCCATAGGCTCCTACTCTTCATCCAGCTGAATTTCCCACTGACTCACATAATCCAAGGTTGCGACGTCGATTGATGATAAGCAGATTGAAATCTGATTTACTTCCTGAACATTAACAAAAACAAACCTAATGCTTTTAAGATTAGGATCTATATTCGATCGCATCATGCAATCTTTTATACCAGGACTTAAGTTCTAATAAATACGTAATCATACGCAACAGTTGTTCACCATTTTATAGCTAACTAGCTTCCGTGCGCGGCTCCGCCCGCGTTGTACGTCAATAAAAAAGTAGCCTATATTATTCCTGGGGTTTTGAACTATTGCCTCAACAATTTTTATCAAGATCGGTCCAAAAGATTCGTTAATTTTTGGGTACAAACAAACAAACAAACAAATATTTCCTCTCTATTGTAGAAAGAAGCCTTTTTTTTCGCGATTTATTTATTATTATATATAGATTAAGGTGATATTAGTAATTTACCCTTACACAAATTTAAAAGCACTAACTAAAGATATCTACTTAACCGATAAAAAAACATGGGATTAGATGCCTGCCAATGCAAATTAATTTATAATGCAAACATTACCATGGAAAAATAACCCAAAAAAAAAATCGACTTCATTTACAGAAAATGCACTAAAAAGTAAAAAATACTGAAGTAATATTCACCATTTTGCCTCATCTGTGTATAACTTGAAAGAATACAGTAAACGGCCTAAAGTTGCGTTTTTAAACTATTATACCCGTACTCCTAAACGATGAGCTAAGGAAGGTACAATACTTCCAGCATCAGCTCAGCAACATGAAATGCTGACTGCTAGATGCAAACATCCGAGTAGCTTTAGGTAATATACAAAAAACTTAAGCGTTGCCCCCGATTTCTCTGGGATATAAGATCCCATCCAATTTTATCAAATCGTGACCTGATAAAAACGGGACCTCATAAGTCCAGGCGGTTTCGAGTACTCGGAGAACAAACTTAAAAAAATTATAATTTTGCAAAAAAAAAACCGGCATCAATTATTTTAATTTTAGACTTACATGATTTTCTCATGGTTGCCATTGTTAGAACTAGACCAAATTAAAATGGGACCACACGAAAATCACAAGCTTTAAAATAAAAAAAGAATCATAAAAATCGCATCGCGCAGTCGAAAGTAAGAGTAAGTATAAATGCCGCATATCGTTACAGGATTCTACGACATAAAAAGAAATATACAATTTAAATGAAATCCTCCTTCTTTCTTTGAAATCGGTTAAAAAGGTCATCAAAGAGTAGTTTTTGACGGCGTTCAACTAAAAATAGCACTAACGAGCCGGGTTCGTTTACAACAAATACGCGCATCGTTACCTGCAAACTCAGACAAAGTAATTAAATTAATATTTTCACAAAAATTGACGATATGCATCCTATTCAGTGCTCCGATTTGGTGACAACCGTAATTGGTTGAAATTAATATTGCCATGGTATATCGACAACAACGAATGTCGTTTTACATGCAAATATTAAAATTCTGTAATTTCCATGTAAATATAACCATATAATAATGTTTTTCGTAATAAACGCGACATTGGTAAAATGTTTAAAATTTTGATCCAATTAGTTAAATAGACTAATACATTATTTGCATAGATGTTTAAATTATAAAATAAATATTAATTAAATCTCTCAATTGCGTTTACATAACGCTCGCTGGTATTTCAAAATACACGAAATATTGATATAATATTATCATTGTAATCTTTTAATATTTGTTCAGAATGTAAGCGTTGTATTTGAGGAGGAGACAATAAAAATATTAATAATTTTATTGTTTTTTTAAAATTGAAAAATACAGGTTTAATTTCATTCCAAGTCAGGCTATACATTAGCCAAGTATTAAACCAAAGAAAAAAGATGCATCTCCAGTATCTCTTATCAGCATATCGAAGACTCTATCTCGCCACCAAGTATTTAAAATAGGGGCATTACAGACATTACAACATTAACCGTACCCATTATAAACAATATCATTTTATTTTACATCGTACATGTATATTACACCATAGTAAAGCACCAAACATAACATCACGCCTATATTATTCAGAGGGGTGTGGCAAAGGTGTACAAAACCCACATGCCACCTGTAAAGTTTAGGTCCCATTGGATAGAGGCTGAGCCTATCGCCATCTACCGGGCACAATTCCAACTCCGTGGAATTTCCTGACGAAAAGTTCAAAAATAACACTTTGCCCGACCCAGGAATCGAACCCGAGACCTCGCGGTATCTACCAGACCATCGAGAGCAAATTTTAGGAAATACAACAAAATTTATCAATAAGTCAAGACCTTCACTATCGGCGGCTTATCAACTACATAAGATGTTCAAAAGCGCTTTAGCCAAGCCCCAATTTTATCAATCTTCTAGCAATATAGCATCTCTTTCTGTCTCGAGATAGAGAGATTTAAAGCTGTAGCTTAGTGTTAATCTTGAGTTTAACATGTTGGTGAACTTCGTCGGCATTGAAGTATGAAAATCTCTTTCTATAAAGGATTTATCGGTCAGCAGAGTTTGAGCTCTCAACCATAAATAAGAGATCAAGTCGACGGAGTTATACCTCATTTCACCACATTTCATCTAGTTGTGAATGCCCAGTGAAACAGATACGAATTGTACAACAAAACTTATGTTTATTACTATATAAGTTATTTTTAATATTTAATACTGCCTCGTTGGTATAACGGTATAATTTGTGTAGCTCATCGCGAGATCTCGCGTACGATTCCCGGGTCAGGCAAAGTGATATTTGTGAACTTTCCGTATAGAAATTCACAATAGCAGCACGGAGTAGGAATGGTGCCCGGTGGATGGCTATAAGCTCACCCCCTATCCCATGGGGTCCCATAACGGGTGAAGTATGGGTGTTGTACACCTCTGCCACACCTTTTTGGGTAATTTAGGTTTTTTTTTTTTTTTTTCGCGGGGAAATGCATTTACGCATACCACCTTACCCGTGGGGGGACGGGCAGAGTGGCTATGTGGGACTCCCGTGCCTACGATGTTAAACGGCACAGAATACCCACTAAAACCCCGCGGTGTGCCCTCGTCGCCGAAAGATGGTGGGTCGGCGAGCCCTGGATCGATCTTACATCCACAGGGCTCAAGTAAAATAACACCTGCTGGTATTTGAACAAAATGGCAAATTAAATGTTTTCAAGAAACGTTGGGGGTAAGTTATAAGTCTGTAAGACTGCGTTTTACACTGACGCGGAGATGAGCGGAGTGGAGAGGAGCGGATCGAAGGCCAATAGTTGTGCTTGAAATCGTTACTACAGATTTGCAAAAAAAGTGTAAGTGGAGTGAACCGGAGCTAAAAGGACTTTTAAATTAAAAATAAATATAATCTTTGAATACGCAGTCTCGAGCCGTGCGGAGCGGCTCTGAGGGCACGAAGTGGAGGATAGCGGGACGACTGCGTTCAAAAGAATATATACCTACTTATCATTTTAACAATTCTTCTTTGCGTGTCAATGAAAAACACATGGAAATGCATAATATTTTAATTTTGTTTGACAAAATATTTGCCATAAGAATGCCATTATCGGTGGCGCTCCACAGGTCCGTCTATGGTACAATTGGTGGGACATAAACGGCATGAAAGAAGGTGAACCATCGTTTGGGGACTGGCACCGCATTCACAATCGGCGACGTCGGCATAACCCCACTTCTCTTAGTATATATATTTTAACAATGACGTATAATCAAAAGATTGCAGCTCGCAACTGAGCGAAGCTCCGCTCAACCCACTTGCCAAATATGTTTCTTCACTCCTAGTACCGCTTCACTGGAAACGCACCCTAAAAGAAACATTATGTGTTCAGGACACGAGTGCGGATGTCGTTAAATGTAATGCAGTTTCCACTGCAAGGTTACTGTTTGTAAGTCGGTTCAACTTTGCTCTAGTTATTTTAACTAAACCTTTCTGTTTTAAAGTTGTTCGGTACGACAAATGCTTTGTTTAGTTTTTATCTTGTCGCAAAACGTAAATGTTACGGCTAAAATATATATTAATATATCATAATAATAACTAATAAATATTACGCAACATTCACACAACGTCAACGCCAATAACCGATATGTAAGGCTATTTAGTTGAAGCTCTTAAGACATTTACTTTATGTACAGATTTTGTATTTTTCAAAACAAATATAATATGAGTACTGGAAATTGCCGATAAAATTTTAGTATGATTATTCGCAGGAAAAGAAGGAGGGCTTCAGAGGAGCTCGTGACTAAGTAAAAGCCGCGCGTACTGATCGATATTGCAGGTTAAGCTATGCTAACCGCGGTCGGTCGTGGATGGGTGAACATTGAAGCATAACGTAGTCACAGGCTAAAAAGTCTGACAACTCGTCTAACAAAAAGTATCGTATTACCTTGTACTGAAGGTTGACTGTGAAGATCTGATGGCAGTTGCTCCACGTTAAATACTGATATTCAGCTAAATACGTTAAACTAATTGGTAAAAGACATATTTCATTAATATTAACCCCGTAGTTTTTGCGTCAAAGAATAACAAACATCCACAATTCAACAGACACATTATCTTCACAAATTTCGAATAATATGAGTAGAAAGGATTATTATAATTAATTCATTCTTCTGATTACAATAAACTTTTCAGGTATTGGATTTCTATAGCTTCATAAATCAACTGCCAGCACTCTTCCCATTCGGCTGGTAATTGTACAAACACGGCCAATGACGTCATTTGATATTCAATTAACGAGCCAACATACGCTAATGGGATTTTAAATAAGAATTATTAATGTTTTAATATACTTAAATTTAAATGCCTCATTTATGATGTAAAAGCTTTTTTGGCGTTGATTCCATTATCGCTATGCTGAAATAATGATGTTTCAATCTTTAAAGTAAATGTTACGCCCAAAATAAGTAATTGTATCTGTAATTGTAAGATTGAGATCCAAGCGTTTATAAAAATATAAGCGTAAATAAAATAACATAATAAAAAACACTGCTATCGGATGCAGCTCCAGAGGGGCTTATGGTAGGTTTGCCACATTGTCGCTTCGTCACACTTTTGGAATTCCATACATTCATTGTTGATTCGTCACTCTTCATTGTCATACGCTGTTTTTGAGGAAAGTACTACATATTTGCAAGCAAGGTTTTAGCTATCTGTATGATTTGCTAACTTCTTAATTTTATACCAGATATACCAGTACACTGTAGTTTACTACTGTGTTCCGGTTTGGTAGTGAGATCAGGCCCTGAAGTTACTGGCACATGAGGCATATCGAAGCTGTTCGCTGCATACTACTACTACATATTTAGAGAAAAAAATATACTTATAAAAGTGATGTAGTTAGAAATTAATGATTTTTATGCTGCCTCTCCATAAATAAGTAAGTGTGACGAATTTGCACATAGTTTTTTGTGTGACAAATCGACAGTGTGGCAAATTTACAATAACTTCCAAAGGAGTCTCTACACACTTACGATGTGACGATAGGACCAACTTCTGTATCAAGTCCTTTATATATAGGCTGTTTAATGAAAGTCTTCTGGGAACATCTTCTAGTATTTTAATTTTATTACTGTTATGTCCATTGCATTCTGTACAGACGGCTACACCAGTACAATAATAATTATGTTGGTCTCGCATTACACAGTAAGCCTATACCAAATTCTTAATTCTTTAATCTAAAATTTTTTAATTTAAATTTTAACTTTGTATATTAGTGGGTATTCCTATTTGTATTTAACTTAATTGTGAAACTGGAAGGTGCTGGTACTTATAGCACAGGATTTTCTATTTTAAGTACCAGCTGAACATTCTATATTGAGATCTTTTGTACCTAAGTTAAGTGTCCTACTATGTACCTACTGTATTTTTTGTGTGCCAAATAAATTATTATTATACATCACAAGACAATCTTATACTGGAAATGTATAGGATGATGTGTAGCCATGTGTACCAATTAATGACTCAATAACCATACCGATGGTTACATAGTATGGGTAGAGAACATAAAACTGAAGGCAGTAAATTCCTTTTACAGTTTTATTTTTCCAGATACGAAAGATAGGCTTGACAATTAATTTGTTATGCGCTAACAAACACGTTGTAACAAATAAAGATTAATTTGATTATTTTTGAAGATACAATATAAATCTAAGAGAATCATGGTAAGCAGTGGGCAGGTACACTTGAGCACAGAAGTGTAAACGTTCATTCTTTTTTTGCTCTGTATAGTTTTTATAAATAATAATTTATACAAGAATATTTGTAGAAATAACAACTTTGTAACTATATTACTCAGAAACGAATGACCGGATTTTAATGTCATTTACTTATCTTATTCTTAACACTGGTGGTAGAGCTCTTGTGAACGAGCTCGAGGGCGACAGCACCACCAAACCTTAACCTGCAGCCAATTAGTAGTGCTTGCATTACTGTGTTCCGGTTTGGTGATGAGATTAGGACCTAAGATACTACCCTATTGGCATAATGAGGCATAACACCGTAGTCCTCAGCTGCAGCAAATTAAATGTGAAATTAAACAAATATACATATAAAAAAAAATACAGTGTGCTACCGTAGTTCAATGATAAAAATGTGGACCGGGTTACGATATTTAAAAAAACCGGCCAAGTGCGTGTCGGGCCACGCGCAGTAGGGTTCCATAGAAAAATATTTTTAATTTTACTTTTTAACTAAATGGCGTCCTTCAGAAAGGAAATGTTTGTAGTACACGAAACCAGCTAGCACGTATGACGAGATGTATGAATGTTGAGGAAGCGAAAGAAGTATGTAAGGAGCGAAGCACATGGCGTTCCATCGTCTCTGCCTACCCCCGTGGGATAAAGACGTGATTTTATATATGTATTATGTATGTTTATTTATGTTTCAAGAATTTTGAACGAAATATTCTGAGTAACTGCATCTGACATTTCGGACCCCTATTCCTCTTGAACTAATGAAGTGAACTTATCCGCTATAGTTTTCCTTTAAAGTTCATTACATGTACTACCGACACAATTTTTTTCAGATTTTGGGATCCAGTAGTTTAGCTTTTAGAGGGGGGGGGACGCCCTACTCGAACAAAAATTTGCTCTTTAAAGTTAATTATCTCGCAAACGGATCCCTAAATCAAAAAACTGTCTTAGCAACCCCTAAACGTTTTAAAAAGTCCTATCTAACAATACCCCACACTATGGGGTAGGCGACAAAAAAAAAAACATCCCTACTTTACATGTAGGGGAGCTACCTGAAAAAAAAAATATTTTTCCAAATTTTACTCTACGACTTTCTTTGTTTAGTTAACATACATGTTTATGCAAAATTTCAGTTTTCTAGCACCAACGGTTTCGTCGCTATGCCGTGGACAGACGGACAGACGGACATGGCGAAACTATAAGGGTTCCTTGTAGGTACTACGGAACCCTAAAAACTCGGGTAACCGCTGACCACATAACTATCCATTTTGTTTACAACGTATTTAACAGCATTGTTGTTTAATGTCGATAGTGGGGAACCAAAACTATAAAAAAATGTAATAAGGTGTACTCTTTTATTGTCAGCTATAAAACTAATAGCTGTAAACAACCTTAAAAGTGTTAGCTGGTTTTATGGTAACCCGTCTCTAGGTAGTGTCAATTTATTGTGTTGGGATTAGATTTACATAGAAAATATTTAAAATATTCAAACCAAAAGGAGGCAAGGGTAAGGCCAGTGTAATGAATGTCTATAGATTTTAGAGACGCCAATCATGTAGAGAAAAAAGAGATGTATTGGTATTATATAACGAGTCTTAATTTTGTATATATATACCTTCTTTTCATTGCCTCTTTATTGTAAAAGGCCAGGCCTCTAGTCTTTTCAATTATCTACGTGTAGTCTTCTCTAGCTAAAGTCTTAACTCTTTCAGTCTTGGTAGTTAGAAATGTTGACCATCTTCTTACAGCCTATAAAACCATTAATTGTTTCATTAATTAATTGATTTAAACTTCATATAAATCAAAATACCTATTCACCGCACCCTAGCACCAAATTTAAAAAAAATATTGTCTATAGTAAAGTAAAGTAAAAATTGTTTATTAGAACACCATCAAATTATTATTATAGTGAGTTAAGATTTTTTTTAGGTAAAAAAATCACTTCTTTTTTGTGTAAATCATTTTTTTTTTAAATCGTGAACCCAATTGTAAAAAACATGCAATTATTTTCTATCTGTTATGATCTGTTCAAAATTGTCACTAAAGAAGTTAAGCTTCCATGTATGCTTTCTGTAGTATAATCTTCAATACTAAAACACCCACCCTCGGCACCACGAGTAATTAAAATGTACGCAAACAAGTTTATTACTCCACTCATAACCCAAACTCCGTGACCCAGAAACCACAGTACGGAACCAAAAGGCTCTTAGACGGGGAAAAAATTAAGGGTCTCTAATTAACAATAATGAATTGGAGCTTTAAAGTATTAGAGTTTCGACCTATTTGTCGTTTCGTCGTCGCCTCGTCCCAGGTTCGAATCCGTTGACATTTTGAGAGATGGCCTCGCTAATATTTACAGGGCTTAATTTGTTTGAAAGCCTCTCCCCTTTTAATTTATTGCTGGATTTCGCTACTTTACCGTTTTTAGTTTTGACAAAATATTTTATATTAATAGCTTTTTGTGGATTTTACCTGAAACAAACAAAAGATAAGATTATTTTTGCGTTTAATACTTATACGAATGCATGACAGTTTTATAGTCAAAATAATGTATAATAATTAAAGGCCAGCGAAGAAATGCGTTCCTGTAGGCCTAGCGAAACGAGCGTGAGATAGGTTATTATAAAAATAATTTAAAATTAATATATTTATTATTATGTTACTTCAAAATTATACAGAATCTGTCACAAACGCTTTCGCTATAGTAAAGTTATTAGGCCGTACAGTTCAAAATAATTTTGTGAGATAAAAAATACGTTTAAATAATATAATTTAGCAAATATTATTTTAATTTGGCGATAGGTTCATTTAACGGGTGAAATGTGGATGTTTTACACCTCTGCCACATCGTCCTGGACTTGTGGTGTTATGTTAGAAAAATATTTAAACCCTCAAAAGAAATATAGTCAGACTTCCAAAATAAAAGTTAACCTCCTCCAAAGGCAATCAACTGTCTACGTACTCTTTGTTCCCCACCTTCACACTTATTCTAATCCCCAAGGAATCCTATTGGATCACTTGCAATACGTGCCGTCTGCACCTTGCATTTTATTACCCGACTGCGACGTAAAGGGAGGACTATTGTAAAGGTCAGCTCAAACTTGTCAACTGCGTAAATTTACTTTTAATCTGTGAAGGAGCTGTCAAGCAAGCAAGGATCACTGTCTTTCCATTCATCTGCCACGAAATAATAGTGCTTCAATTACTATTACTGTATTCTTGAGATGGGCCGGGCCGACTATGAGCTTGACCGATTAGTCGGCGAGGCCGATCATTAGTCTCGGTTAAATTAAATGCATTTGAAACCGTTCTTATTTCGTATTGTTCGTCGAATGACCACGCAGTAAATTTGAAAACGGCACAAAATAATATGTAACAGTTCAAATACTGGATTTAACTAGATTATTGGCATATATCGTAGAACCTGCATCTAAAAAGTGACCGACTAGTACAACGTCAGTCAACAGTGGTAAAAAAACCGTGTAAGTTTAAAAAACAAAGCAGTTAATAGTGGTAGAGCTCTTGTGATCGATCACACTAACACCATCATATATATCAATTTTAAATTAAAACTTGCACTTTTTGTGTATATAGGTTGAGTTCTTTCTATCGTTCACAAGAACTTAGACACCGTCGTAATAAAATTTGCAAGTGCTTTACCGTACCGCCAAAACTTTAATGGTTTGGTGCTAAGATATCGTCCAGAAATTATTTGAGATAACTTACATGCGGCATAACTTACATAGTCTTAAGATGAAGTGATGCTACAATCTGCTTTTGGGCTTGTACACAAAACTGCGATGCGACGTCGCATCGTAAAATCTGCGATCTGGCGCGACGCATCGCAAGATTTTGCGAATTGATTTGCATAAATTCGCATCGTCAATTCCCTACATTCAGTTCGGTCACTCTTGCCGCATGAAATCGCATTGCAGTAATTAGCGGCTTAGTTTTTTTCATTGCGAACTCGCATCGCACCGATTCGCAGTTATGTGAACAAGCCCTTTATGAATTGTTGACGTCAATGAGCTGAACAGTAGTTACCACTCATAATTACGTGGGCTAGACGCTCGTTTACTACAAACGTCGCTCGCATTAAGACAAAAAAAAGCATCGTCATCACACCACGTCTTCGTTTTCGTAAAGTGTGAGTCGAGCCTCTGCCGGCTGCCCCTTAACAACTGGGGTGTGGTAAGTGGCTAATAATTGGGTGGGATAAAACTTAGATTGGGTTTTTAATTCGCAAAAGTCATGCTCACGTTATTTTTCTTGCGGTGGAATAAAATGAACGTTCTTATTATTATGCTGATGTTGTTCATTTGAACTTCTTGAGTTTTTTAGTGATAGTTTTAGTTTGGTCAAATTAAATACTTTTATTATATAATTATTAGTATTGTACTTGATGATATTAATAGGTTTTTTGAGATGGGCCGATTAGCCAGCTACTGCAAAAGATGCCAAATAGTGTGTAGTAGTAGATTTGGTTACATTAAAAAATGCATTTAAAACCAATTTACTTTGTCGCACCACCATTGCAGTATACTCGTATCACAGAGCGGAACAAGTTATGTAGTCCTTCTAATCCTAGGTATTTTTTTTTTTTACATTATGTCCGCACTAGGAATAACTCGTGTATCGCGGGGGTGTTCACAAACATACATTTCAAACAAAGCACATCCAGAGTCAGAACAAACCTTTGCGGATCGCAAAATGATTTGTCCCATGTGGGGATCGAACCCACAACACCAGTGTAGGTGAAAGCGGCGAGGCGACCGCTTTAACCACAACGCCAAGCGTGCACTCCAGTAATGCCAACTAGTCGGCTTACCGACTAAATATTGAAGGTCAGTTTCACTGGTAGACTATTCGGCACTTTCTCGAAATGTCAAACCTTTGGACTGGGAATTTATTTTAATAACCAGCACTTGACTCCCCGATAGCTTTTAAGGAACTAAAGAAATTGGGTCTTACCTACTTATTTTTTTTTTTATATTTATGCAATTTTTTTTTCACTTATAAGAAAGTAATGGTAGATGCAACACGATAAATGGATCTAAAGGATTTATTATCAATTTTGTAAATCTATACCAAAAATAGTTAAGGATTCTAAAAGGAAACAACAACAAATGGGATCACATAGATTTGCGTTATCTCTTTATTTAACATTGAATAGCTTACGATAATACCTTTATCTTTGAGATCTTTTTTTTACAATGTTTGACGCATCATTGACTGTCACAATGATGTTGTAATCGTCTTTTGAAATGACAATCCTATTATGATTATTTTGTAGGCTTACGTTACTGTACAATTAAGCCGCCTGCATCCTTTTATTGAGACTGGTATTAAATGTTATAATCACATTTTGATCAACTGTTCAAATCAACACATTTTTGACTGCCTCGATAGCCTAGTGGTTAGCTTATGTGGGAATATACCTCGGGTTTGATTCCCGGGTCGGGCAAAGCGATTTTTTTGAACTTAAACATAACAGATAAAGTGTGGGTGTTGTACACCTCTGCCACACCCTTCTGAGTAATAAAGACGTGATGGCGAACAAAGAAAGATTAGAGAAAATAGTCGCAGAAAAGACCCGTCTCATATTGTGTGTCACAAGCTAAATGTCGTACAGCACACTTATAGGGTTCAAGCTGTAACAATTTTCAATAAATTACCAGTTACTATGAAAAGCATCTATAGTGTAAATAGATTTAAAGCAATACTTAAATCATTTCTTTTAAAAAAAGAGTAAAGAGTTTGAAACGATAAGTCCAATGTATGAAAATTTTGTTCTACGTGGTATTTTATTGGAGCGAAATCAGTATTTTGTGTGTAAATTGCTATTAAATTTTGTACTTAATATAATTTTATCAATTATTGTACTTTTTTTCTTTTTTTGTCTGATTTATTGGTCTGACATGTTATGTAATGCATGGAATTTTTGACTTTTTATTTTATTGTATTATTAATTATTGTAACATTTTTTTTTTAATATATTTATATAAACAAAGTGTAATTTAATATGTAAGTATAGATAATAATTTAATATTCTACACAAATGTATTTTGTACCGAATAAATGACTTATGACTTATGATGTTATGTTATAGAAGGTAACTTACTTCTTACTTAAACACATAAATTAATCGATCATATTGTTATGTGAGTCAATCCCGCTTCTGGGATAATATATTTATACAAAAGAAAACATATAAAGTTCTAGATCAATACATCAGTAAGATCACTTACAGTCCAATCAGCCACGATCGCACGCCGTACAAGACGATAAAACGCTTCTACTAGGCTCATTGTTACCGGTAATGTCGGTAAAGTACGGTAAATTACCGTAAGGTTACGGCAACACAGATATTGTGGATGAACCTCTTTACGAGGTGGCCTCGGGTCAGGAGTAAGTGGCGCAACATGAAAGGAGGTAGGAATGAAACGATAGGCCAGTCATTTCTATCATTTTTCTCTGACACGACCACAGTTTTGAAGCTTTTTGGTATTAACATAACATAATATCATCTTTCGAACCTAGAATTTAGCTGGATATTAGTATCTACTTATTAAAAACAAAAAAATAACATAATATATTATACCTATATTACCAAGAAGGTGTGGCAGAGGTATATAACACCCATATTATGTTAAGGTGCGGTAAGTAAGCATTATGCGAGATAGATTATGTCGCGTTTTTGTCACGTTTCTTCATATAAAAATATAACAAAAACGTGACTAAATCTATCTCGCGCTCGTACGCTCGCCCTTCAGGTCCACCAAATGTGAATTGTTAAACGTCACTGCAATACACTTTTGGATTTTAACACCCTGATTATAATTTCTACACACCACAGTATATTTTGCAGATGTATATAATGTAAGTACATGCAGGATATCATTATGGTCTGTCCTTTAAGTAGTGTATGTACATGATATTAAAGATTTTTCGAGTAGCAGGCTCATTTTGAGCGTAAAAGAGCAAAAAAAACAATCTTTCGGACGTTGGATGTAACATCCGGCGATCCGAGATTGCAGATAAGGTATTAATGTTTATCCTAGCCATAAAAAATATGTCAAGTCTTGCGCTTGTTCAACATAATGATTGTTTTTTTTAAACTAACTCTCTAATAAAATGCAAACAATGTAATTGAAATTCTTACTTAACTAATACTGAAAGATTAAGTTTTTTGTTTGTCACAATTGAATTCAAGAACATAAATGATTGGTTTAAAAACATAGAATTAAAAAGCTGCATATTCACCGAGTAACATAAGCTATATTTTACTATCACGCGGGAAAGCTAGTATAAACTTTTTTTTTCTTAATTTGATATAAAATGTTATTTGAATTATTAGTTTATTAAAAGTAGTATTAATATAATAAAACCTCTGTCTCACCTTGACGATTAAGTCACGACGAATACTTTTTTCTTTTAAATAAACGCGCGATCGTACACAATGCCTCAGATATTTTATAAGATAGTGCCCAGGCCACAACAAACTGATGAGGACAATGCCTTTCAAAGAAAAGGAGCGTCAGCAAAAAGAAAACAACAACGAGTTCTTCTTTACAGCATAAACAAACAAAAATAAACAGAACATGATTAAATTTGTTTTTTTGGATGTTTTAATTGCGAAATATACTATGAATTTTGCATACTTGTAATCTAGTTCAATCATCGCATTTTTAGACATTGACCGAAATATTTTTACAAATGCATTTGAAATATAGTTTAAATAAGGCAAGTCGTAAGAGATCGATCAAGTAGGGTAAATTTGAATAATAAGTATATAATAATATTATCAGACGGCTTGTGACCACGAATGATGCAAGTCATTTCGAGACGTCAAGCATAGGTATTTATTTACCTTTAAAATAATTATGCGATTTAGACCCATTGTACAATTTTTGAATATGTTCTCAAATCGCGAAAGTTTAAATATAAATATCGTTTCTAAACTAATCATAATTCAGACATTTTAAAACTGTTTTTTTATCCTAAAAAATATTTGATGGTATCAAACCTTTCTTTTTATGCAAACCGTACCATAAAGTCATCCGTGGTCCGTGCAGGCATATCTTTTTTTTTCATCCATTAGTTTCTTAATTAATATCCAAGTGCAGCTCACGTTGAAGGCTGGATCCGAATCAATCATAATTACTTCTTATAAAATATTAAAAATAATAGATTTTGTGTGGTCATTTTTGAGAAAATGTATTGGTCATCTTGTGGCTTTTGATTAAGAAAAAGAAATAAATTATAGAAGTCTCCTTACTATTTTTCTTTCCATAAATAATTGCATATTTTTAATCCTACAATGGTTTATAACTTTATATCTACAATTACGATGGGCTTTATGCTAATTTATTTGCTAACTCGGTGTATAACTATATACTAGTATATTATTATGATTAGCAAATTTAATAAAGCGTTTATTTGTGTATCGCTTACTCGGGTCGGGCAAATGTGTTATTTGTTTTTTTTAAGTAAGTTCTCAAAAGAAGCACGGAGTTGGAATTGTGCCCGATGTGGCGATAGGCTCACCCCCTATCCCATGAGACCTAAACATAACAGGTGAAGTGTGGTTAGGTACACCTCTGCCAAACCCTTCCGGGTAATATAGGCATGTTGTTATGTGTAAATAGTTTTATGCTACCTCTTTTATGGAAGATTTATCAATCTTTTTTAGTTGCAATGGTAATCTTTTATATTTGATGTGCCATCGCTATCAAAATGGCCAAGGCACTTATTTTTACTAAGATTAAGAGCTGCGAGAGTTAGAAAGTAAGTGCCGATTTCACCACTGTATTAAACTCGAGTTTTAAGGTAAGTTGCAGCTTTCGTTCTCTCTGTTCTCTGTACAAACTTTGAATGAGACACAAATACGAGTTTAATAAAACCATAGATAAAGAAGTTTTGAAATCGAAGCTATAAGCTTGGCTCTCTATAAATCTCTATATATGGCTTTTTGATAGTGCAAGCCATATTATTATGCCCTAGTCCCAGCAACTTTTAAAGAAAAATATTTTAATAAGATGACTAATTTGCAAAGAATGAATAACCACGGTTTTCGAGCTAATTTATAATGAAGTTCATTATACACGCTGATTCATATGTTTTTAATAACTTAGGCAGTCTTTGCAACGAGCTGTCAGATGGAATCATCCATCACCAAGACAGACTGACAGATAGACAGAGGCTGATAGCCGACTCAACAGCTAGGCATGTAGCTTTAAATTTTATATCACGGACATTTAGATTCAATGACGCACAGTATTTAAAAAAAAACATGTTATTTTTTACTTACACTTTCGTGCAATTGAATCGGTTCAACAGCCAACTGTCAACAGTTCATCAAGCACAGGAACACTATAATCACCGTCGTCACGCGTTCATTCTTTACAACATTTGTGCTGAATGTTACTTCGCCATGTTAGTTGGTATCCTACTTAAGATAGGTAGGTAGGTACAAATGGATGAACGTGACGTCACGTAATGATCTAACAAACAGTTGAGAAATTTAGGGTCCTGGCAAGAGACCGTAGCTTAGTAGTTAAAGTAGCTGCACGGAATGCAGAGGTTGCAGGTTCAAATCCAGCCAGTCTTATAATTTTCAACTGTTTCTTATTAAATTCATCAATACATAATACAAATAAAGAACATTTTAAATGTCTGTACTTAATGTAGAAATACCGTTTTTTTTAAAATCTGGTATAGTTATTTGCACAGTACTATGCCTTAAAGCGAGTTTTTTTTTGCTAGTCAGTTTGTATGTCTGATTTTATCAGCTAATATTTAATAAAATAATTTTTAACAAAAAAAAAACCGACTTCAAAAAGTAGGTAAACTAAAAAGCAAAAAATAAATTTACTTCGCACAAAATACTACGTTTTTTCAATTAGTTAAATAGAAATTATTAAATATTTATTTTATAATTCTGAAGTCGGTGCCAAGTAAAAACAACCTTTCTACAATATCAAATTACAGTTCACACAAAAAGGGAGGCGTAGGTGTTCTAGTGCCCAGTATTGGTACTTACCACAGAAATATAACTAATATTCAGTCAGAAAAAAGTTGTTAGAACGATTGATATTATCTATACAGAGTTATTAATTGTTTACTTGGCACCGACTTTAGAATAATAAAATAAATATTTAATAATTTCTATTTAACTAAATGAAAAAACGTATTATTTTGTGCGAAGTAAATTTATTTTTTGCTTTTTAGTTTACCTACTTTTTGAAGTCGGTTTTTTTTTTTTGTTTAAAATTATTTTATTTTACGATTTTAAGTGATGGGTAGACCGAGCAAGAATGTTTCTCGAATGAGGAGACGACGGTTACTTGAGACGGAAAACTTATTAATAATTGACAAGAATTAAATCCTTTCACCTGACTATTGAGGGTCACGACCTTCCATCATCAGCTCATTTGACACAATAACTAGCAGTAGGAATACGCGTACAGTAGTGAAGTAATTATCCTTTAACTCCTAACTATTGAGGAGTTGACCTTCCATCATCAGCTCAACCACATAAAATTATTGCGACCAAGCGTAAATCCTGGCCTCGATTAATAAAATATGAGGGTTGCCCCCGATTTCTCTGGGATCCCTTCATCAGATCATGACATGCTGACAATGGGACCACCTTTGAAATATTTACGTTCCAACAGCTCACTTGACATCATAACTAGCAGTCTGAATATGTGTACAGTAGTGAAAGAATTATCCTTTAACTCCTAACCATTGAGGAGTTGACCTTCCATCATCAGCTCATCCACATAAAAATACGTAAATACTGGTGCAGCTTTGAAAAACACACTAAAAACATTACATGTGCCTATAAAATTCGAGGGTTGCCCTCGATTTCTCTGAGATCCCATCATCAGATCACGACATGCTGACGATGGGACCCTTTTGAAAGTATCTCCTGTCCAACAAAAAAAGAATCATCAAAATCAGTTCATAAACGACGGAGATATCTCCGTCGTTTATGAACTGATTTTGATGATTCTGTTGTGATGTTCTCCGTGAACAAACATAAAAAAAAAAAAAGCAACATATACGAATCGAATTGAGAACCTCCTCCTTTTTTAGAAGTCGGTTAAAAAGGCTGGATGGATTTTGATGTAATTTTAGCAGCAGGTAACAGGCGCATGGACTTTTTTATCGATGTATGTACCAACCACGCGGAAGAAACCACGACAGTAAGTTTGTTTGTTTGATTGCGTTTTTCGAAAAATCTGGACAGTTTTTTTTGGCTTGATTGTCTAACTCTTAAACGTTTTAAGACTTACTTTACGCTTAACTCCATGGGGTGAAGCAGTAAGATTTAACGCGGCCTAAAGCGCATGACTACATAAAACAACGAATTCCACGCAGACGAAGTCGCGGCAAATTAAACTCGTTTATAATAAAATACCAGCTTGCACGGAATTTGTTTCACACCCCTTCCATTCAGTAAATAAGGACAGGTGAACACCATAACGGCGTTTGCGCATCTGTCTGCGATATGGCGTATCAAAGGTAAATGGTACTGATGACAGGTAACGTCTTATTTGAACAAAATAATGTGGTCTATTTAATTATAATTTTGTTAAACCTATTAATTTTAGGTCTTATGTAAGTAGGGTGAGCCTATTGCATGGGACCTAAACGGGGCATAATTTTAGACTCCGATCTGCTACCGAGAAATTTTGCTTAGTTTATTCCCGAATAAGACTATTTTTGACCTGGGGATTGAATGCGAGACTTCACGGTGAGCGGTCGTAAATTGTTCTAAGGCAGTGCAAATGAACGTTTAGTGTTAGGTTTTTTTTTATATACTACGCCCACAGCGAACGAATGTGTAGTCCACCTGATGGTAAGCAGAGTACAGCCCATGGACATCAACAATCCACAAAAGCAGATTATAGATGCGTCGCTGCAGCTGAGGACTACGGTGTTATGCCTCATGTGCCAGTAATTTCAGGGCCTGATCTCACTACTAAACCGGAACACACTAATCGAAGCACTTGGATTTATTTAATATTTACTTATATTTAAGTATTTTGTTATGTAGATAATTATTATGCATATATATATACGCACATATTTTTATTATGTATTCATACTATTTGGCGGCAGGTTAAAGGTGAGACGGTGGTGCTGCCGCCCTCGAGCTCATTCACAAGAGTTCTACCACCAGTAAAAAAATATATTAAAACTAACTATTCATTCATTTGACGACCGGATAGCGGAGTCGGTAGTGCAACTGCCCGCTAAGCAGAGATCGCGGGTTCGATTCCCGCTCAAGACAAATTTTTATGTGCATGAACTGGTCTTGGTCAAAAGAAAAAGAATATAAAAAATTATGTATTAGTATCAGTTATTCTAAAACCCACAGTACAAGCTCTGCTTTGTTTGGGACTTGATGTTCTGTGAAAGTTGCGTGATATTTACTAATATATTCACGGGTGATGATTACATATTCGCGGAACATCAGTTAACAGCATAAAAAAGGATAAACAGTAACTGCCGTCCCTAATTACGTCATGTGCCCAAAGGGGTTATGTATGTACAATCAGACCAATTGATTCATGACTCGTTAGTTAAAACTTGACTATCTAGAAGTGTTTTCGTAAATTAAGTTATGAATTATGAATATATTTATTATTTTAATGAAAATAAGTATTATTACGCATGTAAAATTAAATATTATTATGAATAATGTAGTTTTCAAGTAATCAATGTATTCAATGAAATAAATATGCTTTACTTTGACTTTTAATATACAACATGGTACATATCACAGGCGAATTTACAACTAGAAATACAACAATGTATCAAAAAAACTTTAAAATATTAATATCAAGGTGGACAAGAATTTATGATTCTGATGATATACCACTGGATTCATGATTCACCTAAATACTATCTTGCGAAGACATTCCAACACAATAAAATCTTAATTCGCTAGACAACTAATCTCGAATTACCTGCTTATGTAGATTAAAAATAGTGACAGTAGTACACACTAATAACTGCCTTATCGAAAGTGAAAATTTCAAACGAAGCATTCGTCAAATATGTCTTGAATCTATTAGTCTGCTAGTACATTAGTGTTCTCAAATGATCGCTTTGTGCAGTGACCAGTACAAATTATATTGCAAGCTGCATGCTTGGTGTGTAATCTCACCCACACAGTAGTCAGATGTTTGGAGAAATTGCATGGGTTGAATGACATGCCATTCAATTTTTAAGCGACTACGGCGATGGCAGAATAATGATTTCGGCAGTGCATGTGTGAATGTATGTTTGTTTGTTTTATGTTTCTAAACTACTTAACGGATTTCAATGAATGAGGTGGCAATAGATTCGTTAGTTAAATTTGTAATTTTATGAAAATGATATTATGTCGGCATTTAAATGTTAGTAGAAAAAGAAAAAGAAATAAAAAGTGTTTTTGGGTTGTTTTTCGTCAGGAAATTCCCGACAGCAGCACGGAGTTGGAATTGATAATTTATTTATTTATTTCAGAACAAAAAATACATTTGTGTCGAAAATTTTGAGGTACACTAGAAATAATATAAGAAACACATTATAATAACAAATCATAGAATAAATTAACAAATGTCATTAACATAAAAAAAAAACAAAAATTAAAACAAATTGCAACATTCAATCAAATTACATGTCAGAAGTGATTGATATTGCACATTTAATTAATTATTATATTATGGGTGTTTTACACCTTTGCCTCCCCCTTCTAAATGATATAGGTGTAATGTTGTACAATATACAAAATGAAAAAAACGGACGTTTAAATACAAATATACATTGTTCCAAAATCCATCATCAAAAAATAAAAAAAACTAATCGGATCAAGCGTCTTCGAATTTTGATAGCGATTGTAATGTGCCGCGTGCGTAAGCTAGAAAATTACGGGTGCTAATTAAACTGACATCTTTTTAATAGAAATGACTTTGTCAGCCACCTAACATGACTGACTTAGTGATTTTGGTGGTGATTTAAAAATAATACCGATTCACTAAATAATATTTCTCAATAAATTGTTAACAAAACTATTATTTGCTATCTATTAACCACAACACTACCAAATGTTTCAGCTTTCAACAATTTCACATGAGGTGTACAAATTCATTCGCATGAATTGTACCGTTAAAACGACCCGTATGTAGTTTATAATTGCATAGAAAATAATGTGCCAAGCTTTCATTATGTCTGCAAGCTTGCTTCAGAAGTGACCTCTATACGACGAATACTTAAGGCCCATCTAGTATTCATAGTTATTTCTAAAGCGTGTTTTGTTTTTAACATAAACATAACATCAAGCCAATAATCATTACCCAAAAAGGTGTGATAGAGGTGTACAACACCCACATTCCCCTGTTATGTTAAGGTCCCGTGAGATAGAGGGAGAGCCATCCACCGGGTACAATTCCAACTCCGTGCTGCTATTGTGAATTTTCTGACGGAAAGTTCACTAGTAACACATTGTCTGCCCCGAGATTCGAACCCAAGATCTCGCGGTGAGCCATCCGTGCAAATGCTTACCACTAGAGCCAGTTTTGTTTTTCTCGTTTAAGAAACAGAGATGGCTAGACAATTGTCTTTCAGAACTTGCATCTCGTAAATGGGCCGTTAGGATTAAAGTATTAATAGGTACACTTACTAATATTAAATAACTGAAGAGTTTGTTTGGTTGGTTGTTTTATTTAAATCGTTATTTATAGAGAGAGACTATTAGTTTTATAACATCACAATATGATTCTCGAGAGCAGCGCAGTATCTTGTAACATAATATTTTTTGTACGTAACAGCGCTCATAGAGTTTGGTTGTATTTTTAATATGATTCAGTAACAATCTATATGACAATTTGACTCTAAAACTACAGGCTCAATTTCTAAAAGTATTAACCATTACGATGCTAGATTTTTCTCGAGTAACATAGCCTATATTTTATCAAGGTACCACGCGGGCGAAGCCGCGCATGGATATAAGTTATTTATTATTAGTTATTGTTATTAACTGGAAATTACACATAGTAATAATTTTAACGGCCAATTTCTTTGATTAATTACTTTACATCGTGGTAACGAAAAATATCCTCTTAACCTAAAAAATATATAATACCTGCTGCCAAACGTTAAGTACGCGAGTCAAAAAGAAATTCGTCGTAATGAACCCGCACTTGATTCGCGTGTGGAGCTCGCGTGCCGACTACCAACGTTGCTTTTATGCGTTTTCATACATAGCTTGGGTACTTCTTAACCTATATAGCTAAGTGGTAAACGTTTAGTAAAGGTTTTATAGTAATGCGTGTATGAGAGTGGAGTGATTTGCTTTTTATGCGTGTAGGAATATTACGATATTATAGGTTTACCTATAAATATGAGTAACTAGTAACTTTGTTCTTCTAACAGAAATGCTTTAGCTCGGCTGATAGGAAGTCAGTAAAGATATTGTGCTTAGCTGTTGTATTTTTTTTAAAGTTGATACTACAGGATGGATATTCACATTTGGACATAGGTAGCGAAATTTATTGAAAACACAGTTTCCATACATGGCACAGTGCAATAAAAATCCGATTCGATAGCAATTAAGTTCATTCAAATCATAATGTTGATCTCAATCTTAAATCTAAATACAATAGCGTCCAGGGTAAAATTTAAACCGGTTAAAATAAAAACTACGAGAAAAAATATTTTTGAACAAATTGAATATTGCTACTATCCAATTAGTTCGGCAAAAATATTATCAAATAAACACTGACCTTAAATATAATTATTTTATGTGGTCAAAAAATGACGTTATGTTGTATTAACCCTGTATAAAAACATACATTTACCTATAAAAAGCTGCAACAAATGTTTAGTAATCATGGGATACCTACTCATAAAAATCTGACAACAATAAAAATAATTAGCGAAAGCAGTCCAGTCTTTCACGTGTGATGCCGTGTCCAAGAGAAATAGGAATCATTTGTTAATATAGACCGGTTGTAATTACAAAGCAGATTGAATTTTCTTCAAAGTTGCGAATCTAAATCAGTACCACATGACGTGATGGTCAGTCAGTTAAAGATCCTATTAGGATAATGGCCGTTGAGTGTAGTTGACTAATAGCCGTTCAGTTCTTCCATTCACTCGCATTCCATTCAACTCGTTCACTCTCTATTTATGGATATGAGATGAAGATCAAATAAGTCGTGATTTATTTTAATATGTTGCGGCCGGTTTGCTGTTTTGGAATGCTTTTCAAGTATTATTTGTGTTCACAAAAGCATTTTGTGTGTCAAAATGTTTTTTTGAAAGTTGAGATAATACTGGCCACGTGCATCTTTGAACCCGTATTCATGGTACCGTACCCAATGAAGGCACTATTAATAGTTTTTATAATTCAACGTCGAGTAAAACAAAAATGAAGTGGGATGAAAAATAAATTTTCAGACCGTTGTCACTTTTCAGGTACGGAACCCAGAAAAGTGTGGCGAGAGAAAAGTTGGTACGGCAGAAGTTGGTTCAATGTAGGTAATAAACCAACTTATGTACCCGTGATAAAATACACTGCGACATAGGAGCATTTATTGAAAACACAGATTCTAGAGGTCAGTTTATTTTTCTATAACTTTTGTTAATCGTTAAGGTTACTCAAAGGCCGGAAAGGCTGATAACTAGATAAACAAAATGAGTATCGTTTCGCCCCAGGTTGGAGAGGTTTGATAGCAGTCACTATGTAAATACTGATATTCAAACGTATCATTTCGATATTGAAGTCAACATCTAAGTCAACCTCAATGTAATTGGTCACAGTATGAAAGAATGAATGATGTTTCGCCCAAACAACACAATACAAAACAAGCTTTACACAGACATAACTGACACAAGAAAGAGAGATAAGATACAACGCGAGACAAATGCTATGGACTTAATAAAGACATTGCCGTAAAATAAAACGTATGTGCTGAGTTACGATGAAATTATGAGGACCATAATTCTGTGGCGGGAAAAGAAAAGTGACGTAGTAATAATGGGTAAGTAATAGATGATATAACAACAAAATGTTATTTTTAACAACAAAATAAACATGTAACAAAATATTTACAACATAATATGTTGTAAATATTTATATTATAACAAGGAAAGTTATAATTTTATTTAATATAACGGTTAGTTTATAAAATAAACGATTGATATAATTTTATAATAACAATTTTTTTTACGCATAACATACATTAAATATAAAATCGTTTGAAATACCACTCAAAAGATATAAAACTCATTAAAATCAATATGATGAAAATGATTAGAGAAAATAAAATTTAGATTTATCTCTTTCACTGGTAGTTTATTTTGTCAATGCAGTCCTTGGCAAGCATTTTGATTCATAGTTGATCACAATACTAACCTAACCAACTCTTAAGACCAAAGTTAAAAAAAAATATTCCACATGAAATTCTGCCATCTTCACAGTATGCCAAGTGCAATTATATTTTTATATATATATTATTAAACGTTTGTTATCTAAAACAAACGCTATATCAAACAAAGTTATACTAAATAAGTTTTAGAAGAAATAAATGTTATTTGTAAAGAAATTATATATTATCAACAGTTGGTATATCTCACGTTAATTATATCTTATGAATGATAATAAAATGACATAAGACCTAATGAGTTTATATTATACGTTATGAAACTTACCCAGTTATGATGGTTAGATAATAAAATTATGAAAGCTGTTAGGTTTAGTGTACAAGCATTTGTTTTAGTCACAAATTATTGAAAAGTAACTCGTATCCTTCGATCCATGAAGAACGGCATAAATATAAGTGCAGAGTTATATTGAAAAATAGTAATGTGTTACCCTATTAAATTATATGGCCCGTAAATTGGTTATGGGATAGAAGTACAAGTGCACGGTTGGCACAGTGGTTAAAGCAGTAGCCTCGCCGCTTTTGACTGCGCTGGTATTGTGGGTTCAATCCCCACATGGGACAAATCTTTGTGTGATACGCGAACAGTTATTCTGACTCTGTGTGTACTTTGTGTGAGTGAAATGTATGTGTGTGAACGACACGGTGTTATTCCTAGAGCAGGCGTCGCTTTGTATAAAAAAAATAAAAGAAGATAATAATATTAAAAGATTATTTTAACTATTTACTTGTATTGAAACATAGTGAACAGCGACAAGGTTCCATCGCACGGAGCATGCTATATTATTGGACAAGACAAGATTTTATCCCATTACTAATTTGCGGGGATACTGTTCTATTTATAACTCGAGAATGTTTGGTAAGATCCAAACAACACAATACAAAATGACCTTTACATAGACACAAGAATGAGAGACAGAGAGATAAGATACAACGCGAGACAAATGCTATGGACTTAACAAAGACATTGCCGTAAAATAAAACGTATGTGCTGAGTTACGATGAAATTATGAGGATCATAATTCTGTGGCGGGAAAAGAAAGGTGACGTAGTAATAATGGCTAGTAAATAAATTTATAAAAGTTGAGGTTGAGTTTATGGATATTATGTAAGTTAACTACAAATTATTACTTTCCATGTGTGACTCATGCTGTTTATGCTGTACAATCCTAAACAAATAAGAAATGTTGTATAGTTGAGATCAAACATCTAGCCGATAGTAAAGTAAATTAAATTTGACGCGAGCGCTTGCTATGATTGGCCACAATCGGTTACGGTGCCCGTAGAATAGTTGATAAGGTGCAACACAACCACCGCCTAGATGTTTTTTTTTTGTACAAAATTACATAGCATGACGCCTATATTACCCAAAAGATGTGGCTGAAGTATGTAACACCCACATTTCACCAGTTATGTTGGGGTGTATGAAAGGAGCCTCCCCGAGTGACGTACACAACGATTTCCTACGTCCGGCGCACCCTGGGCAATTTGCGAGTTCTCCAAAGCTAATTCCTGGCTAATCCTTTCACCACGATGGCTAGTCAAAATAAAATTTGACTCAGTCATCGACACGACGAAGAAGACCAGTTATGTTTCTTTGTTTAGTGATAGGCGATGAGCGATAAGCTAATCCCATCTAGCGGCTACAGTTTCAATATCCGTGCAGTCAGGGAAATTACCAACAAAATAATTTTAAACAACATTTTTTGCCCGATCTGGATATTGAACCCGACACCTCACAGTGAGTGACACAAATTATACCTCTACACTTATATAAGATACTAATGTTTTATGATAAGAAACTTAAATCGAAGTAATAATAGAGATTACTTTTCATCGCTAATTTTGACTTATGACGTTTTAAAATGTCTTTTTATTGAAAAAAAAAACACTTTTTAGTGAAACAGTTAAGATTGAAATTATTTATTATAGAATATTATGAAATTCGGTTCTTATTTTGGACAAAGCATTAGATTTAGGTGACCCTATTTTGCCAGCAGATGTTCAAACCTCGATGTCTGACCCGACTATGATATTGTCGATATTATGGAAGTAACAACTTTGATCTCGTCTAATCTGGGTAAAATCTAAGTCAGTGGCATAGTTCCGAAGTAATATACTACTAGCAATACCTATTAAATATGTACCTAAACTATAAAGAGACAAGTTTAGAATTATAGTTTGTTACGAGAAAACTTTAAAATTATTGCATTCATTTCAAAAATTATTTGCTAGTAGAATTTAGCTGATACTTAGGAATAATCTGTTAGATTTCCTAAAAAAAACCGTTTTTAAATTACGTAGGCTATATTTTATCAAGTTATCTACTACACTTTACTATACTAGCATCCACACAGGCGAAACTGTAGTATATACTAGTGACAAATATTTTGAAATCGCAGTTTAATCGAGAACAAAGAAATTGGAACATCTCTGAAATATCGAAATAACTCGCAACAACACATATATGTACATGGTAAATATCCCGTTATATATATTTAAGAAAATAAGAATGTATTAAGAAAATAACCACGTTTAGTCTCAAAACTTATATTTTGAAATCTATTTATCAGTAGCATTTAGAGTTACCTACTATTTGAAAACACAAAAAAATACAAATAAAAGTCTTTACTACAATGGAAAAAAATACATTACAATAGCAAAAAAGACATGCGACGTGTTTAAAAAAAAGTTAAGCACCCATAGAATTTTTAACAACAATTTCATTCGAGTATTAAACATCGTGAAGAATACGTCCGGGCAATCTCACAAGACAATAACAATAGCCGAGATGGATCAAGAGGCAAAGGGTCGCGCATGCGTTGTAAATTATATCCTACGTTCCCATCTGACGAAGTACGAATGAGCTGAGAAGTTGTGGAGGTACGAATCATGTGAAGGTGCTACATTGTATCTATTTTGTCTTTTAGACGAGGTTTGTACATATTTTTTACTTTAGATTTGAGTTATTTATTTTTAGGTTAGGTTGTCTGTAAATAAATTAAAAACCCTAATTGTATCTGTTAAAACCTAACCACTATATAATATCGTATAATAATATGAAAAGATGGTGCACATGAGTTTCTCACCAGCTCTCCTCATGATGCAATACCCATCGGAGCTGGTACTTGGATTGATTTTAAATGATTTTAATTCAATTTCTCTAAGTTGAATTAAAGTCAATCTAAGCTCCGGTGTCAAATCATTTTATTACAATAAGTATTATAATTTAGTTAGCTAAGTTTTATTTTAATTTTATATTTTTTGTGTTTAGATGTTTGTTTTGACGTGTTCAAGCGCCCCTCGGGGCCCATGGAAATAAATGATTTGATTTGATTTTGATTTGTTATAAACAAAAAACAGAAAAACCTTAGTTACAATAAAATGATGAAATCTGCCAATATCCATGCCATAATATTATACATATAAACAAAAAACGATTATTTTAAATAGTTTGTGTTACAAAGTGTGGTTGAGGGCCTGAAAAACCTATTAAATATTTTTTTTTTCTTTTTCAATATCTTGGCTCTTACCTATTTTACAAAAATATCGTATAAGGCCACTTTGTAGTTTTTGCATTCAATACTAAAAATGTTTTAGTCATTCACGAAATAAAAATTCAGAAAACAAAATCACTGTTTTTAATTATATTGCTACGTAACGTTAGTAAAAAAAACACATATTTTATGTCAGTGTAATTTGTAAGTATCCAATAGTATAGATGTAAATAACCAACCAAATCAGGCTGTTTTGGATTTACTGTCTACAAATCGAAAACAGTAACCTTAAAAAAAAACAATGCACTAATACCATCTCTATCCGTTCATTTATAAATTCAGAACTTATAGAAAACAAAATATGCTGCAAGTCGAACACATAAATCTGCAGGCCGCGGCGCCCCGGGCCGGGCCGGCTCGGGCATCGAACCCAGACACCTTTGAATTAAATCCGCCGTATAACTATTGTTTCCTGATCATAACATTCTATGAGAAATTACTATTTGGTGACTGAATTGTTGTCATAACATAACATCACGCCACAATTACCCAGAAGGATGTGACAAGGTGTACACCACCTACACTTCACCTGTTATGTTTATTGACTTTTAGTCAATGTAGCAAGTTTCTCTGACCCGGTGAAATTTTAAAATATTTGTATGAAATTTTTTATTTATTAAATATCACAAACTCGAGACCTTAGTCAAAATAAATAACTTAGCTGTTACGATACCGTTACATGGCTGTAATTAAAATAAAAAAAGAATACTCTTTTCTTATACAGTAATTCTTGTAGAAATACAACGTCCCATATTTTGTTTAAGGTGTAGAGCTTGTAAAGTTTGGTCATGTAAAGTTAGAAGCTTGGTTCTACATGAGATCTGATAACTTTTGACACTACAGGCCATATAGCCTCGTCTAGGCAACATTTTACATAAAAATGTTTTTGGTTGGATACATATTTTTGACAAATCAACAGTTAGTAAAATTAGTATTTGCTTTTTACATCGACTGTATAAATACCGTTCCCACTTCGCGTAGTCTTGTTAATATAAAATGAAGAACTTATACCATACACATTGCATTGGCAGTAATCGAGGGGAAACAACACTCTCATTCTGACTACTCAATGTTAAAGGAAATATCTGTTCCTATTTATCTTGGCTATGAAGAACCATGACTTTGAAATAGTGTAGCTTAACAGTTAATCCAGATAATACATCAATACATTAAAGATAACTTGAATCATAATAATATAAAAGTTGTTATTAATTGCATAATTATCATTCTTAACAACTCATACTACGAGCCTTTGCCCAATTAGCCGTTGGCTCCTTGTCTAAAAAATTTACCTGAATATCAAAATTTTACGTAGAGCGACTGCAATCAGTCCTTCATAATTCAGTACGAGGTGATACAATAGTTTTTGTTAGACTAATTGCGACAGGCTTTCTATAATTTTGTTTTATTAAATAAATGGACACATAAAGCAGAACCATCACAGCCCACTGTTTTATTAAACACCCTATTTTCCTTCATTGCTGCAAACGTGATTCAACTATATACGTCTATTTAAGAAGCTGAATTTAGGTTTATTTTCTTAACCGAATAGGGGAGGTAGCCCTCGAATGTTAATATGAATCAGGTGGACTGACCGGACCCCTATCTTCAAAACCCAAGAGCCCCATCCGCACCGCAGACGGATATCTAGGTATTCTTATATAATATAAACTAGCTGCTTCGCCCGGCTTTACCCACGTTTGACTGCAAGATTCCAATTTTGTAAGTTATAGCGTCATGTTATTGAATTGTGAACCTTCACTAAAAATTAAACAATCAAATTAAACATGAATTATTTGAATCTGATTTGTAGTTTTAGAGATTAGCCTTTACAAACAAACACTTTCGTTTTATTGTATTGAAAAGATACAAGTGAAAGTTGCAATGCAGGAGTAGGGGCTAGAGATTTACAGCGTTTCGAGCAGAGGCCCTAATAGACGTAAATTACGCTGCGGTCCGATTTATAGACTATATTTCGTTTGTTTTCTTTTTTATCGATTTATCGTCCGTTCACTGTTCGCCTGTTTGGATTATTTAATAAGGCGAGTGTTCGTTGAATCGATACTATTCGCTACGTGATGTAGTTTGGCTTTACAGATGCCTACTGCTACGTTTAAGTACAAGTAATAAATTTGATCATAAAGTTCTTGGCTACCTTAAATTTTAAATCAAATGGATTTAATCAAGATACATATACTATAAAACAGTTTTATCGAACTCTTTTATGTACATTATTTTTATACATTTTTTAGTTTTGAATTTTACAATATACATTTCATTATACATTATAATGGTCTTTGTGGATAGACGTTGATACTAACTAAACAAGCAAGAAACAAGTCGTTATTGTACACACGGCTATTGATCAAGTTATACATTTCCAGTATAATCTGGTCTCGCATTGTACGGGAAGGCTTAACAACGCGAGACCATCTTATACGGAAGCGTATGTATATGTTCATTGGTAGCCATCTATACAACTAATAACTAACGTTTCTTTTAGTATAAATTGACACATCATGATCAAGGACTCAACTCAAAGTATATCTAAATTCTCATATAAGGCTTTTTGTCGAAATATAAGCGTGATATTTTTTGATTGATTGATTTTATTAATAAAAACTGTCAACATTTTTTTACATCAACGGACCGATGGCATTGATCGAAGTCAATCTATTTGGAATAAAATCCTTAGTCGGCTTAATAAGACTTATGAATATGCAACGCTATCCCCCTCTCTATGACTTAAAAGAGGTATATACACAATACCCCACAATTCAACGTATCGACAGCAGAATTTCAGACTGTTTCTGAGAATCTCTCAACTGGCGAACTTATATTCGACTCGAGAAATCCAAGACCACTCGATGAGCATTTGTATACGCTACTATTATACTAATTTAATCAAATTAAATAAGTAAGTAAGAATTTACATTTTAGAGATACGTAAATGTAGTGAATAGAATCTATCTCATAATATATTTTGCTATTAAGCCGGCACGCGTACAGATGCTCATTTACCTAAGATTTACGCTGTAGATAGATCTTATTGAACCCTTTTCAGACGTTTTATACACCTAATTTTACGTAGCGTAATGCCAATACGTAACATGTATTTTAGGTTCTTGAATAGAACAAGTTTTTACCAAATTGATTCGGGGATCTCACTGTACAATTTTATTCTTTCAGTTGTGTAAAAGAAATGCTATCTTAAATTGATGTGATATAGCAAAAAAATGGCTAACTCAATAAATATGAACAACATGGTTAAACTTGTAGAATACAGTGAAAAGTTATGTTAGTTTTGTAAATTTTTCTTTTACTCTTACGGACGGATATAGAAGGCTATTTTCAAGGAATCTATAAATTATTTCGACTGTACTATGGCAATTGAGTCTCGATGTAATTTAAAATGATTAGGACAACTTAAAAATAGATATTATAATGTTTAGTAAGTTATAATACCCGTTTTGTATCTTTTACATCACGCATACAATACCACGAAAGGATTTAAGTTTATTTTTTTTAAAGACGGCCGCATTATTAATTACTCCTGTGTCGTGGGGAGCTTACAAATATACATTTCACTCATACAAAGCGCCCCCAGAGTCAGAAAAAGGTGTGGCAGAGGTGTACCTTTATTAAGTCTCATTGCTTCTGATATGTAAAATAAATATTTACCATGAAAGTTAATTATGTCTGTAGAAAACCTTTCAGAATGTAAGAGTTTGAAATAAGTCTCAACACTTCTATTATACGAAAATACATTTAGATAGATAGATAGATAGATAGAGTAATCTTTATTGTACACCAATATTAACAAAGAAAAAAAAATATGTTGACAACAATTGCACTTAAAAATTATGTTGCACAATGGGCGGCCTTATCGCTATAAGCAATTTCTTACAGGCGACCTTAGGATGGACAAGTAAGTAAATGAGCAAAGTTACAGGCAGTTGTTGGTGTGTTAATTAAAGAAAAAAAAAGAAATAAAAGTATAAAATGAAAAGTCATTTATTTCCTTTTCTACATATTTAATTTAATACGGTTGACAATATATTTAAAATAGTACTTACATGTTTAAAGTTACTATCCAATTCACTCCACTTAATCAACACACGCACAATCTACCACTTTATATAAATATGCCTGATTATAAAATTATCACTTTCACCACAGTTCACTTTTAGGAGATCTTACTCGTTCGACAGTTCAACAAGGACTGCTGACCGTTACCGTTCTCCTGGCGTTCAAACGTTTGATATTTGACAGATATCGCTCGATGACCAAATTAATGATAAATTAAAAGATATTGAATGAAAAACATTTATGTATTGCCAGGAAAAAGCTACATCTCGCAATTAGATTTCTAAATCAAAAGTCGTTTGAACAACTCCTTAGTATTTTCAAAATCTGAATCACATTATAATATATGTAGAGGAAGAAAGTCCCCGAAAAAAAATATATCAATGTTTATTTTACCACTTTGTTAGCATAGTTAACTTACTTACATATTTTGCAAAAATTTTAGCACTCTAGCAGACGGCTAGACGGACATGGCGAAACTATAAGGGTTTCTTATAGGTACTACGAAACCCTAAAATCCAAATAACTCTTTTACCAAACCCGGTGATCGAACCCGGGATCTCACGGTGAAGCTAGACACTAACTAGTAGACAGTCGGTACATTAATAAAAAAATAATACGAACAAAATTTTGTTTTAATTTAATATGAGGGCAGACATGTCATCAGACATGTTTCGGTATAGGTAACTAACCAAATCCAGAGCCGCACTCACTCACCCAAGCGTGATGCGTCATCGACTCTTTATTAATTTTTTAATAAACCAGTTTGTCATGGATACGGTGGATGGAAATTCATACTCGGTGATTGAAAATGTTATAGTTACAATACTATTAAAATTGCTCAATATCAATTTTTAGTATTGATCGTACTATGGTTTTGTTAAAACTTGAACCGATATCATTCATACATAAATATACATAACATCAGGCCTATATTACTCAGAAGGGTGTGGCAGAGATGTACAGTGGGCCAACGAGTTAGCTATGCAGGGCAAAAACTTCTGAGTCATAGTAAAGACTTACTACACCAGTTATGGAAAAGTGAGTTACATATCTGAATAGTGTATATATTACACTTATTAAATACGTAATTCACACATGCATATCTATTGCAGTCAGTTTTCACTATAGCGTAGAAGTTTTTGCCCTGCATACCTAATTGCTTGGCCCACTGTACAACACACACATTTTACATGTTATGTTTAGGTCCCATGTCAAAAAGAACTAGTTGTCAAATAATAGATGCGTGGCAAAATCTTACCTGCCGCTTCCCAATGAGTTTTGGTTTGCTTCCATTTCCTCTCCATATCGATTATGTGCTCTTTAGCCATTACCTTCTGAATAATACTGTTCGTGGCTATTGCTAGTATAGTCGTGATATTATGTCGTGAAATAATATGATTACGTAGGACCACAGAATACAGAAGTAGAACTGCATCAATCTTAGTCAGCTAATTTTTACCCTTTCCTTAATTGGTACCATCTTCTCCCCATCCATCTTTGACAGAAGGTTGTTCGTCTCCATGATGCATTGGGAGACGAATGATTGATAGTAAAGGCTACAAGAAGGCTTCCATGGTTTTTCTAGTGCTACAGTAACTAGCACCCCCGCAAACTGCAAACTGCTCTTAAAATCATGGTTGATTGAGATCATTATTGAAAATATAGCTTAATCTACATTATGTAGCAAAATATGCTAGCAAATAAATTATGAAAAATTCGATACACAAAAAAAAACAAATTATTTAATCTTTTATATCTATCTCAAAAAACGTATTGTTATATTGGCATAGCATTTTATCGCGATAATAAGGAATAATCTCATTCTAATACTAGATATATACTGCCTTGATGGTCTAGTGGTTAGTGTATGCGCCTCTCATCGCAAGCTCTTGGGTTCGATTCCCGGGTCGAGCAAAGTGTTATTTGTGAACTTTCCGTCAGAAAATTCACAATAGCAGCACGAAGTTGGAATTGTGGCTGGTGGATGGCTAAAGGCTCACCTCCTATCCCATGGGACCTAAACAAAACAAGACCTTGTTTTGTATGCAGTGGTGTACCTCTGCTACATATTACGAAACTGACTTTTAGATTAATATCGGACAAAATTAAATAACCATAACAGCAAAAAAAAAGAAAAAAACGGACACTTAAATTATTTATATTTGTATCGATTATGTCGAAGAGGTTGAAAATAACTCTGTACAACTAGAGAAGCATAAATATCAAGAAAACGTAGTCAACTTTTTGCACCTATAAAAGTTAAAAATGCATACATAATTTGTGTATTAACATAATGTTGGTGAAGACAAGCTAATGTTTCATATAAATAGACAACTAACCACTCTTCTCTGGATGATGTATTGATTACAACTTTCCGTATACAGGATATTAGCCAGTCCGAAACAATATAATTGTGTTTAAGTCAATAGGCAGGCCTATAATAGATCCATCCTATTACCAGTGGATTACAAACGCTTATTGAATCGCGTGCAGTTCGATGTCCAGAAAGTGCTGGACTGCCAAATCCTTTTGGGTTTAACGTTTTGCGGCCATTACGAGTCATATATGGACTCTAAATATATTGGCTGACCGGGATTGGTCCCTATTGGATTGAATATTGATGCACAGATGACAGTGTATCTGGTTAATAATTAATTTCTCACTCACAAACGTTGCGTTAGAATTTGTGCTGACTGTGACAATTATGGTGTTATTGTGATTTCGTTCACATATGAGAATGTGGTAACTAATAGATATATATTCAAATAAAAAATGCATCATAAAAAGTAAGATATATTACGGTCAATTGATTCCAATCATTTTCAGGACAATAAATAAAAAGATTGTTTAAAGATAAAAAAGTGGAATAAAAACTTTATTAATTTTTTTTTTATTTTAGTTTTGGCGTGAAATTAAAACCATGGAGAGATTGCAAAATAATAGTTATTTTTTCTGTGATTTAAATAAATGTCCAAAATGATATTTTCAAGTAAAACTTTATCAAACGGGATATACCTATAGTAGTGTAATCACCATTATTTAATTATGTGGTTATGAATAAGGTAAGTTTATTGAGTTACAAGTTTCGACTTAACTACAAAGTTGATATTTTTATATGGTCAGTATTTTTATATCCAGAATTATAATATATATATGTTAGGTAGGTTCTACTCTATGCGCATTCATGCATAATGCATCGTGGATCACTATGGCAAACGTTCAGATTAAGAGAGACTACACACTTGGCTCATATTGATAAAAACCAGATAAAAAAATTAAAACAATTAAGTAGATTTTCATTTGATTTTGCATTTTATTTTATGCACTTGATTGAGCTGTAATAAAGTGTTTCCTGAGGTTTCTTGAAAAAGATAAACGTTTCCAGTTTTTTATTGTGGCTTTAATTTTACAATTTAATAGTGGTATTTCAGAGCACAATATTAGAGAAAAAAATCATAATTATAATAAATATATGCTTGATATGCTAACACTCTACTGTCTTGCTGGCATGTAATTTTTAGTTATTGTTAACAAACATTTGAAAAAAAAAGGATTATAATTTACGACCACTTTCAGTACTTTATTTAAAAAAATAATTAGTCGTAAATAACATTGAACATTCGCCGCAGGCAAACGACGAACCTATAACAAATAGGAAGTTGTTATTGTCAGCTCTTTTATATTTATTTAAGCAAACTACAGCCTCGATGGTCTAATGGTTAGCGTGTACGCCTCTCTCTACAAGGTCTCGGGTTCGGTGTCCGAGTCGGGGAAAGTGTTATTTGCGAAATTTCCGTCAGGAAATTCTCTATAGCAGCACGGAGTTAGAAGTGTGCCCAGTAGATGATAATAAGCTCACTCCCTATCCCATGGGATCTAAAGATAACAGGTGAAGTGTGGGTTTTGTACACCTCTGCCACACTCTTCTGGGTAATATTGGCGTAATGTTATATAATGTTAAACATTAAAAAAAAGAAAAAGTGTATGTGAATACTCCTTATATCATAGCATGCGTCGGTATGTATAAACGCATCCGGTCATATTTCGACGGGTATTAAGAGTTATAGCCGCATTTTTATTCATAGAGCAATTTTAGAAATCCTTTCTTGGACACTATAGGATTTAAGGGGTGAATGCAACCCTCACAGGGGTGAGTTTGACCTTTATACCGGCCATAAATGGCAGTCCATAATGGACTTCATATGCATGTGTTTTTGCAAAATTAAATTGTCTGCCGTCCAGTTTAATTTATGTTGGCATTATTTGGTCAGCGGTCCTCAACTTAGACCTAAACGAAAAGGCTTGTATTAAAAAAAACAAATATTTAAATTAAAATAACGAAAGGCGTTTATTAAAAAAAAAAAATATATTTTATGATTTTAATGAATATAGTTCAAAAAATATTCCTTGTTTGAAATACCAGTTGTCAGACCAATATGAAATAATTCATAGATGCCGATACAAATCGATTAACTAAGCACAAAATAATAAAAATCAATTAAAACATTGTACGTATGTACGTTTTAATAGTTGATTGATTAAATGGCGAACATCCTAAATCGGTACCATCATCGTCATTAGAATCGGAATCCATACGGCAATCCTGGAGATTAATTTTCACTGATCACAAACATAATTAAAACAAATATCGTACGTAAAACGTGTATTTTTTTAAATAGAACATAATATCTAAATGTTCATAATATATTTATGATCGATCAAATGACTTTATTCAATTTTAAGATGTGTTTGTTTGTATGTTATTTTATGAAATATTTTCATTAATATGTAAATCTTTATAACGCAAACTATCAATGATATTCAGTGCCTAAATATATATTTACCACGTTACTACAAAGTTATGTCATCACTTTTAGCAAACGTCATTTCAGACACGCTATATTTTTTGGACTACTGAAAGCTTTTATTCACAACCTGTGACGTAAAAAGCCGCACATTGGGCTTATTTATTTATACAAACGTTTTCACGATAGAAATTCCATTGGACTTCTACCATACCGAGATGTTATAAATATAGCATTGCAATAATTAATTATTTATTCATATAAACCTTGCATGACGTATTAATTGAGAGAAACTACATACACTATCCATTAATTAATACATAATTAAAGACCACAATTCAATATTAAACACTTAAATCGCACTTTAGATCGCTCCATCAATACTTGAGGCTTCGATAAACTTTGAAAGCTCTCAAAATTAATCAAAATAACCCTTCAAACGTATCGAAAACTTAACAGAGCCATCGAGATCTTAAATCGTTTAGAAGGGGCCGTTTATTGAGTTATCTAGCGGTTACACATAAGTAATAATGTATGGCAAGGGTGTAACATCGGCGCTTTAGACCGATGCCGGTTTGATAGAGACGGCCTTAGCGGCAAGGGTTAGTACCGATAGAATATTCCTGAGCTATTCATTTTGTTTTATTTTGGGATTGGGGTTTAAGTGTAGTGTTTTTTGCGTAGATGAGAGAGTATAACAAATAATTTTGTTTGTCAAAGTCCTTACATATTATAAAACGAAGTTCTCCATTGAGTTTGTCGGTGTGTACGTGATTAACTCGATAACTGTTGTTTCATAAGGAAGCTATAGGAATAAAAGGAGAACACATAGGGACATTAATACATAATTCAAGAAATGGTCAGTGTTTATTTCCACATACGCGTCGGTTAAAAATGTTAAGAAATTAAATTTTCAGAACAAATTAAACATTGAGATCAATCAATATATTTGGAATATTTGGGTGTTTTTCGTAAGATTTTACACATAATGTATGGCAGAGGTATACCGAACATCGGCGTTTTAGTACCGATACCGGTTTGATAAAGACGGCTTTCGCGAAAAGGGTGAGTAGGGATAGAGCAATTGTGAGCTATTCATTTCGTTTTTATTTTTGGATTGCTATTTAAGATATTTGAGTTGTGTAGTGTTTTTGCGTAGATGTAGTGAAAATTTGGAAAAAAAACAATTAGTAAAGTTTAAATAATTTAAGTTTCTAAATAATAATTGATTCAAAAAACGGCTCCAATAATTCATCTTATTATTCTGATCGTAAAACCTTTTAAATGCTGGTTTTACAATAATATTATAATATGAATATTATTGTAAAACCAGCATTTAAAAGGTTTTACGATCAGAATAATAAGATGATATATAATATAATTCAAATATCAATTTAAATTTGCCCGCCAATATTATAAATGTAAAAGTTTGTGACGATGTATGAATAGTACCTAATTCATGTTTGTGTGCTGTAGTAAATGATAGTGACAAAACTTTGCACACATATCGCTTATTGCCTATTAATAAAAATGGCTACTTTTATTCACGTGGATATTTAATTAAACCTTATAGCTTAAAATCCAGGTTCAATGTACAAACTGTTTTGCAGTCGGTACCACTTGTAAGTATCGTCTGCTCAGACTGTAAGTTATCGAGATGCGTTAAGGCCGCAGTAATTAATAATGATTGAAATAGGATGCATACGGAACACAGCTTAAGCATTAACTGAACCTATCGTGTGAATATATTGAACGTATTTCTAATTAAACAACTTTATTAGTACAAGAATTTTGTTCCTTGTGGTCAAAAATCGACTAGTTTCTCGTACATTAAAAGAAAGAAAATTAAAATTATAGAGAAAGCAAAAACATACTGGCAGTGTCGCCACAAATTAAAGATATTAAATATGTATATTCGACATAGAACTAATGATATATCTTACTCCCGATATAAATGCTTTTCTATCATGATTGCGGACTACCAGGCTTCTAAAGCACCTACAACCTATTAGAAGCAAATTTTAAGTCTAAACGTGTTATCGAGATTCGTTAAGACCGCATTAATTAATAACATGACATAGTTATTTTGAACGGGAATTAACGCGAATCATTCATATTATTTATTTTTTGGCTATACGTTTCGGCAACGTGTTACACCGGCCTTTTCTATAGCATACTGAATCATCAAACTTAGCCTCCACCGGTGAAGTCGATGAAATTTCATCCACCCTCACTGTTATTTTTTTTGATGTAAAGCCCTTACACACAACACTAACCGCATCCGAATTACACATATGTATGATTCGCGTTAATTCCCTTTTAAAAGTACTACATATATTATAACATCACGCCTATATTACCCAGAAGGTCGTAGCAGAGGTGTATAACACCTACATTTCACAGCCTATCGCCATCCACTGCCCACAATTTCAACTCCGTGCTGCTATTTGTAAATGAAAATCCCAAATATCACTTTTTTCTGACTCGAGAATAAACCCGAGACCTCGCGATGAGAGGCGCATCCTCTAACCACTAAACCAACGAGGCAGACATTTGTCATAATTGAAATATGCATATACGGAAACAGCTTAAGCATCTTCTTCGTCGTGTCGATGGCTGAGCCAATTTTTTTTGGTCCAATAAGTGGCTACTGTTATGGCGCTCTCGTCGGCGTTCATGAGCGCCTCTCTAGTGCAGATGGTAGGGCATTTTGGACAGTCAGTAAGGTGGTCGAGGTTTTGACTTGCCATCGTGGTGAAAGGATTAGCCAATTCGCTTTTAAGAACTCGCGAATTGCCCAGGGTGCGCCGGACGTAGGGAATTGTTGTGTACGTCAATCGGGGAGGCTCCTTTCATGCACCCTTATACACAGCTTAAGCATGAACTCAACCCATCGTGTCAAGTAATATTGGACGTATTTCTAATTAAACTTTATTAGTACTTGTATGTGACTGTCTTGTCGATCTCGTGTTAAGAGTATGCGACTTCTCACCGCGAAATCTCGGGTTTGATTCTCAGGTCGAACAGGGTTTTTTTAATGTTTTGTTAGAAATTCACATTTCCAGCATACATTTTGAAATTATGCCCGGTAGATGGTTTTTGTCTATCTTTCTGCCGGTATATCTATTTGTATCTTCTAATCTTCAAAATGACGGTATAGATTTTGATAAAATTTTACAAGTAGGTTACTGACCACAAGGTGCACAACAAAACATAGCCTACTATTATCGATATACCTACTTCGAAGATCGGCAAAGATTTGTTCTGACTCTGGGTGTACTTTTTGTGAGTGAAATGTATGTTTGTGAACACCCCCGCAAAACAGGGCTTATTCATAGTGCGACGCCCGCACGAAAAACTGTTTTCTAAAAAAACTATATTGTATAATTATGTGCTATAAACCTGGTGCTTAATTTTGCTTATTCAATAAAACAAATATATAATCCGTTTTGAGTGAAATTATGCATATTTTTTCTAACTCTCGAATTGGATGTCCTTTAAATAAGTTATAAGCCGATCATAGGTGTTCCGAAAGGTCTGTTTGTTCCGATCCGGACACCAAGGAACGAATACTCCGTATCGTGATAAATAAGTTATGATCTCGTTACGGACAGCGCTTGCAGTATTAATAACTAAATATGGGGTAGCTGCACCGGATACGGTACAAGATTTTGATTTTTTAAATATCGAAACCAATAATTTGAAATTTGTATTTTTTCAAGATAACGTGGTAAATAAAAATATACGGCCGAGTTAAATACCTTCGTCGGTTTTTCCGTTGGTTAAAAATAAATAAACAGTAAAAAACTGTAATTATTTTGCAAAATAATATTCAAATTACTAACTGATTCGAACAAGAGACTTATGTAACGTAGTCCAAACTTTACTTTGTATCTAAAGTCTTAGACGTAAAGTACCTCCCAAGACCTATTCTTTTTTTAATGGGCTCGCTTTTGACCACGATGTCACGTATTATTTTATTGAATTGTTTTTGAGCAAAAACCTGTAATTAGCAGCAGCTACATGTAACATATATTTAAGAGACATTAAATAAATGAATCTGCTGTTATTCCTCCAATAATATAAAAGAAATAAACTAGTTAGTGAGAAAAATAAATTATTATGTCATTAAAAACTGACACTAGTGATCATTTTCGATGGAAGAGCCGAGAGTTGGTGCATTTACCCCAGCGACCGCCTCGGGCGACACGTGTGCAGCGGATTGGGTCAGACTGAAATATCAGTTATTTGTGTGACTTGTTTATTAAAATGTGGTACGCAAAGTATATTATAAGGTAAATGTAAAATGAAATATGGATGCCGGTATTAATAGATTTCATTTTCTTTGATGGATTTTGCAGCTATTATTTTCAGCTTTAAATTAACTGTATTCAGATAGTAAGATACTGCTTAATTGACAAGGGTCTGTAGTAAGTTATCTTTTTCTTTCAAAAACAAGCACAATCCCAATGACAACATCACCTTATCAAAAATGGTAAAATTTTACTCTTAATATCAATTTTTTAAACACGATCCATCTAATTTAATAATGAAGCTAAAGGGTTTAAAGTGCTACCAACAAATCTTTGTCTACTTAGTTATAAATATTGTTAAAACTTATTTACTCGTGAAAAACTGTTCTTTATTTACAAACGTTCAGCTTTCTTGACTTAAAATATTTGAATCTGTTTTTCTCTCTTTTCCTTAAAAGTCCTCTAAACTAGTCAACTATCTATTTTTATAAAAAAGATAATAGCCAAGAAAACTAAAATCGGAACCCACGTGTAGACGATTAAAAGAAACGTAAGTTATTCAGTTCTTCTCTGTCACAATTCGACCCGACATTAACATTAATTAAGAGAGGGCGATGTTAAGAGTTGTGGCTGCGCGCGCGCACCCGTAAAATATATCTTCCTTCTAAAACAAAACGATGTTTTGACGTATGTTGTCGTGCTCCGGCCGTGACACCCGCCGAAATAGCCCGACTAATTACGATTGCCGGTTTTTTTTAATTTGATTTATGCATGTGTGTTGTAGTTATTTATTGGTACTAACTTTGTTGCTATATTGGGATAACGATAGACAAGTTTTATAGAATTTCGTTTTATATTGTAGAATTTGTAAATGTGAAAGTATTTTTTTGTCTAGTAACCTGTAATCAATTTGGTTTATAAAAATATGAATTGTCACCTTCCGAGCCTTTTTCCAATTACATTCATTGGGATCGGTTTGTAGTCTAACGGATTTCGCAAAATATCAGTTTTTTTACGTGGAAAGACTGCGATCAGACCTCCATAACCTAGTACGAGTTGATACGGCATTCTTTGCGAAAATAGTTATCAGACATTCTAACCTCTGATTACCCGTTAATGACTCCAATAGATCTACAAACCGATATCAAAGGCTTAACGTGCTTTCCAAGGCAAGAAGAAAACTTTTTGTTCTAAGATTGCCACCCACGATTGATAGGTCTACGTGGCATCGTGTCAGTCACAGCCACGATCTCCTATTGAAAATAAACTCTTTATTAGGTTATTAATTAATCCTATGTACAATTGAATGAGCTCTGCATAAGTGATCATTCGAAACTACGGCAACTTAGTTCATAATAATAGTTGGCGCAGAACCATACACCGTACAATTCCTCCGTTACCTAGTACTTATTGATTACGAGCGGACCGGGCCTCAGGCAGACCGATAAAAACTTGCTTCACTGTAATTTGAAAGAGTATTTCACGATAAGCTACCATTGGTTTACTTGTCTCTACTTTGCTGATAAAACTTGTCCTATTATTTCAGAGAACGGCATATCTGCGTAGCTCGCGGCGGTTACAAAGAAACAGTGCCCGGTAGCGACCGACGATTATCAATACAGTTCGTGTATGAATTATGTATTTAGTTGCAAAAATTTGTTTTATGCGATCTGACGAGATTTATCTGGAAAGTTTGTAGGATTATTGGCTAGAGGCGTGAGCTTATTTGTAGATCTATGTTGGATTGATAAATCAATACCATGGCGTTTATTGTCATTCAAACGATGTTTATGAAGAAGATTAGAGGGGTCAAGGGTGGTATATACCCTTGACTCCATATTACTCCATACACTATTTGCTAATAATCGAGGGACCACTCTTTTCTGATTCTGAGTCTAAAAGGACTTATAAGAGTGCATGATAAGTAAAGACGATTTCATGGCTAGAGCGAAGCGGAGGCTGACCCACCATCATGTGACCCACCACCACAACGTGGCAATGCTGTCAGCCTTCTGAACACGGTCCCCACAACCGAGATCGATGCGGAGGAATACTATGACGCCTATCTTAATGTAAATATTTGCCTTTTTATTTTTACCTATGTATATATTTTCAATTTATTTAATGTAACTTTATATTTAATTTTCTTTAGTGTTTTTAAAATAATAAATAATATTTTAGATTTAAAGTTTCAACATTACTTAAATACTATTTAGGTTTCTTTAGGTCGGCAGATTGCAGCAAAACCTAATAAGTGTAATAGGTCACATGTAGCTAATCCTAGCATAACATTTTCAAGAGTGGAATGGCATCAAGCGAGCGCGACGCGGCTCGGGGCAATTAATAAGTTTGGACCGGCGTCGAGACGGCCGCCGCCGGATGTCCGGCACGCGGCTGTCACATTGTTGCTACGTACGGTCTGCAGAATAGATGCGAAGGGTGATTGTACACTACAGGTTTAGCCATTTTATTCAGGCTTCATTTGTTGCTATGTGCCGTTAGTCTCTTTTATGCTGTAGGCTATTAAAATTATACGGCAAAATACCGAAGACGAGCTGGTATTTTTGTAGTTCATTTTTTCGTTATATTGTTCACTTCGTTTTGAAAAGTGTATTTGAAGTGAAGTTACTATCAAAGTATTTTCATTTTTGCATTTAGTTATTTGATAATACAATATATCAATAAGGTCTGTATATAAAAACAAATGTCATACATTCTGACAAATGGAAAAAGGTCTTCAAAAAAATTTATAAGAAAAAAATAACTGGCATAACTCTTAAGCATTAATGTTTTAAAATATTACTGTGGGAGTCATAAATAAATCTCATGCACACAGTTGTTAGTACATTAAATTTCGATTTTTATATACCATGTAAGGATATTCTAGAATACTCCTATAAAATTAAATGATTCAGTGATAATTTGTTGTCCTATCGGTACAAGGTGTCAAAGGAGGTAACATTGGATATCAACCCTGAAGCGTAGTGACTACGCTGAAGTGTCCGAAGCCGCGGTCACTCAATAAATTCTAACTAATTAGTCTACCAGTGCCTCGTTGGTTTAGTGGTTAACATAAATAAAAAAAAATAAAAAAATCTGAGGGTAGTTGAAACTAGCACATGCTTTTAAAGTTTGCTCTACATTTAAATTTAAAATAAAATAAAAGTCTTTTATATTTATAATAATTAATGTCTAAAATTGATAGTTAACATTACATACCTGCTGGTGAAGTGTTATCTCCAAATTAAATATTTTTATAAAATTGGTATTTATAATGAATTTGTTTTACATCTTTAAATGTTATTATCAATTTATTACTTAATTTTTTAATATTTTATTTGCCTTGTATTCCTCTTATAATCATTTTTGTAATAATACCTACTAATTGTTATGTTTAAGGTGCCTAGTTTTAAGAAAACACTATATTCAAACACAAGTGTATTTGTTTATGAATAAAATAAAAATGAAATGAAAATAAAACACAACACAAATAAAAACAACTTATTTATATTCAACATGCAACCAGTACAAAAGACGTTATCCAGTTTCATGACAAGGTTTGAGGGACGGATGGCTTACTTTGAAGCAGAGCTGAAGAAGATTCCACCATCCAGCGCTGGAAGCCTTGCTGAAGAATTTGCCCTGTTCAAGTCCTTCTTTATAGAATCTTATAGGGCTTTTGAACATCAACTGGACTCACTGGCACAAGATGTTGATAATATTGAGATGCGCAGCCGACGTAAGATGCTCTTGTTCCACGGTGTTGCTGAGCACAAGGAGGAGAAGCTTGCTCAAATTGTGACGGATGTTGTGAAGCAGAAGATGAAAGTGGCTTCTTTTAGGCCGGAGGATATCAAGCGCTGCCATAGAATGGGTCGTCCATCACCCAGTGGTAAAGCGAGGCCCATTCTTGTGAAGTTTCATCAGGTTGAAACCAGGGACAACGCCTGGTTCTCGAAGACACAGCTCAAGGGGAGTGGTATCACAGCATCCGAGTTCCTGACCAGGCGAAGGCACCAGGCGTTCATGGCAGCACGGGATAAATTCGGCGTCAACAAATGTTGGAGTAAAGAGGGCCACATCTACGTCCAATGTCCTGACGGCACACGGCATCGAATTGCGACGCTCGCGGATGTCGAGGCCTTTAAAATCCCTGATGCAGACAAGGTCGCTCCTAAGGGCGATGCTGTAAGGAGTCGTAGAGCTGCTGCTTCATCGAAGAAATAACCATTGTTGGTATAATAATATCATACTATTGCATCGTGACATGGCAATTTCTCGGGTAACTTTACATTTATTTATTTTTTCTAAAGCAGGTACTATCTCAGTACAACCAACAATCGAAGGTAATTCACTCTGTTTGACGCTATAATTATTTTATTTTTCCAAATTACTAGGTACCTTACATCTTTTTATTCTTAAATGAATTACAATTACAAATTATTGTAACATCATTTGACGTATTTAATATTTGACAACTAGACGTCTGTCAAACGTCAAACATAAATGTCCTTAGATTTCACCTTTTGCGTTTCGTTTCACTCAAAATTTTTGTATTGAATGTTTGAAACCCCGATTTTTAGCATAAAATATTTAAATTATTTTTTATTTTTTTTTAAATTACTTTCTATTGGCTTGTTATTGTCATGAATGCAATGTTATTTTATTTTGTGATATATTTTTGTGTTTGTGTCTATACACTCTTTTTATTTTCTTATCTTTACTAACACGCAACCGGCAGGTGGACACTTGTTTAATTTACTTTTTAGCTTACAAACTTTTCATTTATTTATTTATTTATTTTTTTATTTGATTATTATATATAGTTATATATATATTTTATTATATTGTATTTTAATTGTAAACCTATTTATATTATTATGCTCAATAATGATGACTCTGATGATTATCTGTCTGCTAGCAGTAACGACGATAGTTATCAAAGCATTCCTTCACTTGGTGACAGTCTCCAGTCTCAGTTTGAGGATGTGGCAAAAAATGTTAATGTAGTTCACATAAATGCTCAGAGTATTCCCGCTCATTTCCCTGATATGCTGGCTAATTTCGACTGTAAGAATTTACATGCTATCCTAGTTTCTGAATCTTGGTTAAAACCATGTCTTCCTTCCACTTCTTACTCTCTCCCTGGCTTCCAACTGATTAGAAATGATCGAGCGGTTGGTGTTGGTGGCGGTTGTGCTATATTTTTAAGATCCCATATTCCTTTCAGCATCCTTGATATATCACCACAGCCACCACCGTCAGATGCCGGCGAGCATATCTTTTTAGAAGTAGAACTTCATCATGTCAAAGTTCTACTTGGTGTGTACTATTGCCCTTCTTTACGCATTGACTTCTTTTCTTCTTTTGAACACATCTTGGAAAAATTGACTCCTTCTTTCACTCACACTATCATAATGGGTGACTTTAACACTTGTCTTTTAAAGAAAGATACCCGATGTAACTCCTTTCAGTATATTGCGGAATCCTGTAATCTGTCAATTCTTCCTTTAAATCCCACCCACCACTTCCCAAACTGTAATCCTTCTCTCCTCGACCTAATACTAATTTTTTCACCTGATCATGTCCATAAACATGGTCAGTGCTCTGCTGATAACTTCTCCTACCATTACCTTATCTTTCTTTCATATAAAATTCGTCCTCCCAAGGCTAAGCCGAGAATTATTTATCAGCGCAATTTTAGTGGTATCGATCGGGAAAGACTTCGTGAGGATGTCAATAAAATTAACTGGAACCGTCTTTTATCAACTCAGTCCATTGATGACAAGGTAGAGGTATTTACAAATAAGCTGATTCAACTCTACGACGTACATGCACCCATCTGTGCAATCAAGTTGAAGCATCCGCCGTCCCCATGGATTACCGATGAAATAAGAACAGTAATGTCTCGGAAAGTTGCAGCTAAAAGCCGATACAAGAGTCGATCTACGCCTACAAACTTTGAAAAATACGTAGCTGCTAGAAATCACTGCAATAAGGTGTGTAGAAACGCATCACGCCAAAGTATTCATAACTCTGTTGAAAATGGAGACCCAGCAAAAGTTTGGAAATTTCTTAGAACGTTGGGAGTTGGAAAATCACGCCAAAGCTCAATTCCTAAAGATATCAACATTAATTCACTTAATAAATATTTCTCTACGTCGTCGTCCTACTTTGATGGGCACATTAAATCTAATACTCTAAATTATCTTTCATCACTTCCAGCTCCTACATATTCTCCCTTTGTCATGAATCAATTCACCGCATGTGATGTTAAAAGAAGTGTACTCTCAATTTCGTCTAATGCTGTTGGCAACGATTTGATCAGTCGGAATATGATTCTCCCTATCCTTGATGAAATCCTTCCCATCTTGTGTCATATCCTAAACCATTCCGTTTCCTGTGGAGTCTTTCCCACTGCATGGAAAGACGCTCAAATCGTTCCACTCGCTAAAAAAGCCAAACCCGCATCTTTCTCCGATTACCGTCCTATATCAATCCTTCCATTCCTTTCCAAAGCCCTTGAACGCCTCATCCATACTCAACTTACCTCATTCCTTTGTACGAACTCCCTCCTGAATCCTTTCCAATCCGGCTTTCGTTCTGGACACAGCACGACATCAGCTCTAGTCCATATAACAGACGACATTCGACTAGGCATGGATACTGGAAATCTTACGGTCCTTTCTCTCCTTGACTTCAGCAACGCTTTCAATACCGTAGATTTCCGTATCCTGCTAGAGATACTACGCTCTATTAACATATCTCCATCGATGATTGATTGGTTTCGTAGTTACCTGTTTGGTCGCCGACAACGCATACGTATTGAAGACTCGTACTCGTCTTGGTGCAATACTACTGTTGGCGTGCCGCAGGGTGGCGTGTTATCTCCTTTACTCTTCGCAATTTTCATAAATTCAATTTCCAATCGATTACTTTCATCCTACCACCTTTATGCAGATGATTTGCAGATTTATACGCAAGCCCCTGTGGACAGACTATCTGAGGCAATTGTCACAATTAACAGGGATCTGGCACAAATATCAGACTGGAGTACCAATTATGGACTCACAGTCAATCCTACAAAAACACAAATTATCATAATTGGTAGCTCCAGAATGATATCAAAAGTAAATTTTTCGTTTTTGCCTGCAGTCGAGTTCGGTGGTACTATCTTACCTATAAATAAAAAGGTGAAAAACTTGGGGATTTTCATCGATCAAACCTTGTCCTGGGGTCCCCAGCTGCAAGAAGTCAGCCGTAAGCTCTTTGCTTCGGCGGGTTCCTTACGAAGACTGCGGAACTTCCTCCCAACTGCCACTAAAACTGCGCTCGCACAAACTCTTCTTCTTCCAATTCTCGACTACGCCAATGTCAGCTATCTAAATCTCACTGAAGCACAACTTGATAAACTTGAGCGCCTTCAAAACTTTTGTATACGATTTATATTTGGCTTACGCAAATATGATCATGTTTCCGAATTCCGCAAAAAACTCAAGTGGCTTCCAATTCGCTCTCGCCGGAATACTCATATTCTTACTTTCCTTTATACCATCTTGTTTATCCCAACAACGCCTGTTTATCTTAAACAGCGCTTCAAGTTTGTACATGACACGCACACAAAGTACTTGAGATCATCTGAAAACTTTAGGCTGGAGATGCCAGCGCACACCACCGATTTCTATAGTAAATCTTTTACTGTCGAAGCCGTGCGCCTATGGAATGCGTTGCCTTTGGCTATCAGACAAGCCAAATCCATTAAAATTTTTAAAAAAATGTTGAATGAGCACTATCTTTCCTTATAGTATTATGTATTGTATATTTGTAAGTAGGTATAATAATATATGTATATATATTATAACATATTTGTATATGTATTATATATATGTATTATATAATATGTAATTTATTGGTATAATATATTGTATAATAGTTCTTGTTAAATATAAAATGCAAGTAATCTCTAATAATCCAAGCAAAAACTACCGCTTTATTTTCACTTTTCAAAATGTCCATCCTAAGGTTGCCTGGAAGAAATCGCTTTAAGCGATAAGGCCGCCCTTTGTGCATATTTTTTTTCTGTTATATTTTGTTATCTTTTGAGTTTTTCATGTGAAATTATGTACAAATAAAGTATTTTCTATCTATCTATCTATAAATGCAGCCCTTCACCACTAGGTCTCGAGTTCAATTACCGGGTCGGAAAAACTATTATTTGGGATTTCTTCGTACGGTTTTTTTAAAATCTGGTTTTGCACTTATGGCCAGTGAATGGCGACAGGTTCACCCCCTATTACATTAGTCCTAAAATAACACGTGAAATGTAGGTGTTTTACACCCCTGGCAGTAAATTATATGCGAGATGATATATTATGTAATGTTTTACCAACAAGAAACCCTTTTAGGTTCGCCATATCCGTTTGTCCGTCTGTCCGTCTGTCTGAGGCATAGGATCAATACCGTTTGTGCAAGAAAGGTAAAATGTTGAATTATCATTCATATACATATCTTATTTATGTTAAGAAAATGGAAAATGCAAACCTCTAATCTACGTTAAGTGCGGATGATTTTTTTTTTATTTTTCTATTACCTACCCAATAGTGTGGGATATCTTAAGACAGGTCTTTTAAAAATAATGTGAACTTACTTAGACAGTTTTTCGATTGCGAGATAATCACAATAAAGAAAATTTTATGCTCGAGTAGTACGTCCCCCTCTTTGAAAGCTATACCTACCAGGGGGCAATAAAAAAAACTACAGCAAGTAACTTAACTTTAGAAGATAATTAGGGTCCCAAATGTACAATGCACTAGGAATATTTCGTACAAAATACAAAAACCTATGAAAATAATGACTTGTATGAAGTTGTTGATGTTTAATACAGATATTTTACCCCTTTTTAGCCCATACGTTGTAACAGTTGACAACGAAACCCTATTGCACGTGGCCCGACACCCACTTGGCCGGATTATAATAACATTGGATATCAACCTGAAGCTCCCTTAAGCGTAGTTGGTGCGCCGAAATACTGAATTTTGTTCTTCGCCTGTCTTTTTTGTTTTAAGCTAAGGCTTAATTCTAGAAATCTCAATTTCGAGATAAGCTCGGTCGGTTCTGTGTCAGATTTCACCCAATCGTGTCAGATTAACAGACGGCTGGACTATGAGAGTCAGGCAATCCAGAGACCATGCTATTATATATTTACTCGTGCATTTACAGGGGGGTTCATTAATATTTTGGCATTTTCGGACCTTATTATATTTTCTCTGAAATATGGTTCAAAACTGCTAACATATTTATGAACTTGACTGTACCTACCTGTACTTTCGTAGCTAAGCTATTTGTGAACATTTTAAATTTGAGTTCTCGCAGAATTTTGGATAAATCTGTCTTTCAGATGACGGTAGAACTCTAGTGAATGAGCTACAGGGCGGCACCATCACCGGCTCACCATTAAGACGCCGCAAAATAGTAGATTTTGCACTACTTAAATCTGTTGTAGTTTGGTCGTGAGATCAGACTCTGAAATTATTGGCACATGAGTCATACACCGTAGTCCTTTGATGAGGCGACGCATCTTTAATATGCTTTTGTGGATTGTTGTTCAACGCATAAAGTTGATTTCACCACTTATTATCAGGTGAACTACACGCCCGTTCTCTATAAGTTGTATAAAGACAACACAAAAACATAGGCACATAATAAACACTGCCTCGGTTAGCGTACGCAACCACCCACCATGAGGTCTCGGGTTCGATAACCGGGTCTGGCAAAAGTGTTATTTCGCATATTTCCTACAGGCAATTGTCAATAGCAGCATGCATTTTTGACGGCTCTCATGAAATTTTGCCCGGTGGATGGCGATAATAGGGCCAACCCTATTATATTGGACCAAAACATAACAGGTGAAGTGTGGGTAGTATACACCACTGCTACACCCTTCTGGGTAATATAGGCGTGATATTATCATAGAGCAGGTAAGCTATAAGCCGCACATTACCCTTATCTGGACAAATGTCAAAAACACAAAACATTTTCTGGCGAAAACTGGGTTATCGTCCACAATGGCTGCTGGTCGCTTCCAGAACGATCTGATAGGCTCTTGCCAGTTGTAAGACTTGGCTCACTAACAAATATCACTGGAATAGGTAGATGGCAGCGTGACAAAAAAGTTATATTAATAGTTTTTTTAATTAAAATTGTAATTAGCCGCCTAAATTGAATCATAATAAAGTCCCAAAAGAACAAAGTTATTTTGTAACTGTTTCTTTTTAATTATTTTTGTCAAATAAGTTTAAAACAGGTTATCAGGGACGAATCAGAAAATGGTTTAACTGTCCCTTATGTACAAAAGTAATGTTAGTGTCTGAGTAAAATCAACAACAATGTAAACACTAGCGACATCTAGCGGGCGAGAGCTGAACGATGGTCGCGAAGAAATTCCTAAATGGCTAAAAAATAGTTTAGAAGATAATAAGAGCAACATTTAGATTAAAGATTTTATAACCTACCTCTGAATATTATAAACTTTATTTAAAAAAAAGTTATATTGTTAACTAGATCTGTGCATTGAAGATTCCTAAAAAAAAATAATACGATCCCGCGTCCCCAACTAATGATAAAAAATTAAAAATATTAAGCTTGTACTGCTAATTAAAAAACAAAACATGTTTGGCGTATGCCTTTCTGTCAGACTGTCTGTCTGTATGCTTGTACGCGCATCACGCAAAAACTACTGCATGAAATTGACCGCATTGAATAGCATGCAGATATTGTTGCATTTAATAGTTGTGTAGATGGTAGTCTAACTAAAAAACTGATATAATAATATGTTTCATCTTTGTATTTTACCTCTAAGAGGATAAATTAGAGGATGTAAGTCTATATCGGCGGTTCGTCAATTTAGCAGGCAGCATGGAATTCGGCACATAGGTGCCTTACAGTTCGTGAATGAATTGAAAAAAATTTTTTTGAAAATGTCACTCCCGAAGTAGGTGAATTAAGGGTTGTATTTAAGTTTATATGGGCAATTTGTCAATTATGGAGGAAATAGCATGGAAATATTGAATTAGACGTGGACAAAGCCGCGGCCAAAAGCTAGTCAGCAATAAAACAAACGTTTTCAAATTCAAATTCAAACTCATTTATTCGTGGATCATAGGTAACATAAAGGTCTTATAAAATAATATATTGGAGTGCGCTATGTCCTACCATAGTGGTTATGGTATTTTACGTCGTTATTAAACGAACCTTACTTGGTTTTAGCGCCACCTATGCGATGAGTGAATGAAGGTTCGTCTAGCTAAGGTATATGATTATGTATAAATACCTATGACGCTGACACAAAAAGAGTTGAGATATTTCGAGTCTAGCAGCATACGAATCCATAGCTGAATTGGCAAAGCACTTGGGGCGTATACCTAGGGAGTGCAGGTTCGAGTCCTGCTGGATTCTTAATTTTCAACATTAATATTACATAAAATACAAAAGGCACAGCAAAGCTAAAATTTGCTTTAAAATATTACAAGTAAATGATTGAAATTGTTATATTTTCGTTCCATTCCTTGATCAATGCTCAAAAGTTTTAGTTATATTTTATGCTTGTTTCAAGTCACCAGGATTTCACTACATATTAAATTACTTTCTGCACAGGAAAACATCAACAATTTTCCAAAATGATGACTGACAAAGGAAAAGGCCCAATAGTGCTTGAGTATTAGACGTGTATGAGTGCATTAGGAACTTTTATGGTGCTAATTTATGAAGTAAAATTAGCTCTTAACTTTTTGATGCGAAGGGTCTCTTTTAATAACTCAGACTTAAAACCTACGCACTAATACTAACCTTGAACCTATTCAGGTAGTTTTCGCACCCTCTTCACGGCACTACAGCCGTCTGAAGTGGTCTGGCGAGAGGCGAGACACGAAGGGGTGCTGCTGCTTGTTCGTAGGTACAGTTGAGTAAGATAGAACACGCAGAAATTATTCACTGACACCAACTTTTACACTTTATAGGCAACTTGTGTCGCTGTTTGCGATAATACTTAGCTGTTTTAAAAATGTTATGATGTAATCTTGGGTGTTTCTTAAGCTTACTTTCTTCTTTTTAAGTAATTATTTGCCTATAAAAATTTCCTTCTAAATTACTAAATCAGTAACCTAACCAAACCCTAAGTATTTCTTTTTAGTTTCACTTAAAATAAGTAGTGAAAAAGTTTTTCAGTTTGTATGTAACTCAATTAATGGTTATAACAACTTTGACAAAATTGCCACGAACAAATATGCATTTTAGTGTTTTAGATATGACTTGTCTATAAAAATAGATAAATCTTAATAATATTTAAGTTAAACCCATAAAATCACAGCGCTTGGGCGTCTACCCTTAAAGCTGCTTCAATTTAAAACTTTCGTGTAAATTCAGGCACAAAAGTTTAATTGTGAAAATACAGTGAGATAAAAAAATAATATCTAAGTCAAATTAAAAAAAAATCTTTTTTAAATTGAAATTTTCAAAAGAAACTTAATATTTAACATTGTTATGTTAAGTTTACAACTTAACTGTACTAATGGATTGACTTTCAAAATTAAACACAAAGTTACCAAAAACTTTTTGGGATTCTTAGAAGTGATCGCCGAATTTAAGTTCAAGTATAGCTAGCTATGGGTGAATACGGCTACCGATCAATCTATACATTCCCAGTTAAAACTGGTCTCGCATTGCACGGGTAACCAATACACGCGAAACCATCTTATACTGGAAATGTATAGATTGATGTGTAGCCGTCTGTACGTTACAAATTGCGAAACAAAAGTTAACATCGAACTTCACTACATAGTATAAAACAAAGTTGCCTTTTCTGTCCCTATGTGCGCTTAAATCTTTAAAACTACGCAACGGATTTTGATGCGGTTTTTTCCAATAGATAGAGTGATTCAAGAGGAAGGTTTTTATGTATAATACATGCATAGAAAGGGGGAATTGTTTTACTCCAAATTTAACGCGTGCGGGCCACGGGCAGTAATGAATAAATCACAGATATAGATCTACATAGATAACGCAAATGCATGTACTTCGCGTGTCCGAACCCCGACCAAGCGTCAAGGTTGGTCGCCGCTAACTTCAGTCCACGCGCGTCTTTTGTTAGAGAAAATCATAGCGGACGGCCGTTTGAATCGTACTGGGCGGATGGGCATCGGCAGCATCAGTGTCTTTGAATCAGTTTGGATTTCCCGTCACTAAATTTCGGCTGTGACATCACAATAGGTATTAAAAAGTCGGCACGCTTGATTTCAATACAAATCGTGATACTTGCGTTATCTATGTAGATCTATATCTGTGGAATAAATCAAACTACTGGATCGATTTTAATCATTTTTTCAGTGAGTGACATAGGCTATATATTATATACCCGTGCGAATCCGGAGCGAGCCGCTGTGTTTTTATATACAACGTTCACAGTTTTTCTGTAGTGTATTTAGTATCAGCATTGTACCCGTGCGAAGCCGGGGCGGGTCGCTAGTATTTTATAAAATTGAATCGTTAGGTTTGATTAACAATAATTAATTATAGCAGACCTGTATCTTATACATGTCTCAGTGCTGACTCGGGCCTCTTCTCGTGATAAGAAGGAGGCCACAGTCTACCACGCTGGTCAAGTGAGGATTGGTAGACTTCACACCCCCTTTGTGTGTCCTCACATGTTTTCCTTCACCGTAAGCGAGCGATAATTGATATGATAAATTCACACATATCTTCTAAAAGACCAATCATAACGATTTTTTGACGGAGGTGTGTGTCGTCGGTTTGGACCCGAGACCTTTGACTTTGCAGTTCTATAGTCAACACTCAGCTATCGTTGCTAGACAATAAGTAAACAGAGATTTCATTTAAGACAGTTAATATTTTTTTTACAAGAATTCTTGTGAGGGGCTTGGATGAAGGCAATATTTATTTTAAGCTATCAGGATCTTATTTTTTCGCATAACACGCTAAGCATATTTTTTTGGCATAATAATCATTTGGGATATGCGAATATTATTATCTCAGGGTGTCTCATTTATATCGGTCAGTATGGGGAAGTCTGTATATTTTCAACAGTATCGAGTTGTGTGTTATCACGCAGGTGGCGCTAAAACCAAGTAAGGTTCGTCTAGTTTAGGTTTACTTTATTTAACTATAACGCACAAAGGGTTGAGAAATTTCGAATTTAGCATCATACGAATCCTTAGCTGAATTGTCAAAGCACCCGAGGCGTTTACCCAGGGGGTGCAGGTTCGAATCTTGCTGGATTCTTAATATTTCAACCTTAATATTGTATAAAATATATATACACATGATATATATTTTTCTTATATATTGTCAATGTACCTACAGACATACCTCATTGACAATTATAGTATACATGGTTACAATTATATACAAGGTTATTGGTAATTCCCGTACGTTTTCACACACACGCTCATCAGTGATTCAGTACATTATTCTAAGTGGAAAAAAATCACTGGAAACTTCCACACACCGCCGAACCAGTTTATTTTTTTGCAAATACCTAAGAAATCGTAGAGAATAAGAAATTATTTAAAAAAAACTTGCAAAAACACTATTCAATGATTAAGAACATGATTTTAAAAGTGTAGGAGCGAAATTTTTTATCGGAAAATTGATATGTATTGGGATAGTTTGACGTAACGTTACTCTTCTATAATCGGTCGGTTTATTCAATTATTATTATTAAAATGAAATTACCTTGCAATACTATTTAAAAATATTCAATAATAGGTACATAATATCTAAGAGTTCTGAGCTACACGTAAAGTATATAAAGGCATTGTATACTCCATATATTTATATTCCCTATGTTGGTAAGCGTAGGTACCCTTAATAGAATGGTTTATTTCCGTCCGACTGGCTTTCATTTAGCGGTGTTTAGATCGAGCCTGCCTACCATTTACACCCAACCCTAACTGCCAGACACCCTTTATTCAGCTTGAAGATTGCATTCATCGCTAAGGTTAACGAAGCAGTGAGAGGTAGGCAGGCTGCATATTGTATACAGGGTGGATGCGACATAGCGACATTTATTGAAACCACAGCTTCTATACATGGCCAGTATGCATTTCCACCGGATAAAAAATTCTCTGGCGAAAAAAAAAATCCACGTCTTCCGAACAAATTGCACGACCGCAATGTTCAAATTGTTCGGAGAACGTGATTTTTTTTTTTTCGCCATAGAATTTTTATCCGGTGGAAATTTATACTTACCATGTATAGAAGCTGTGGTTTCAATAAATGTCGCTATGTCGCATCCACCCCGTATATTCGTTAAATTAACCACAGTTTTAGCCGCGTTATTTTGATCCCGTGGCGTTTTTTTCAGAACGGTTTTTCAACATATTTCACTGTTGCTCCGCTCCTTTGATTCGTAGCGTGATATTATATTAAAGCCTTTCTCAATAAATGGCCAATCAATCTCAAAAATTAGTTTTGAATTTGGACTTGTCGTTTCTGAGATTAGCGTTCAAACAAACAAACTCAGATTTATATGATATTAATATTAGAATAGCTAACATTGCTTAGTATTAGGTAGGCCTAGATTCTGTTGCCACCTGTCTCTATTACCTTATTAGAAAATAACAAATTTATATTGAGTTTTATATTTAGTCCAGTTGAATTAGTTTTGGCTGTATGTAAGCATGATTAACATCATGCTAGTTGTGAGTACAAAAATGGCAATGCTAGTTAAGAGTAAATGAGTCGTTTGTCGGGGAATACTCTATTTAAAAGTTGTTTTATTGCTTTCACGTCTCATCAGCTGGACCGAAATTTATATGGTTTAGACTTCTAAACCTCTTCTCTACTTAGATGGGATCCTAGGGCAGGACGGACAGGACTCCAATAAAAGTACGTCGTCAATACGTACTACGTAAGCAAAGCCGCGAGTACAAGGAAATAGTTTACAACTAGAACTTTAACCACAAAGAAAAATGTTGTAACTGTATTAAGTATATGGTAGAGCTCTCTTGTTATGGTGGTAGAGCTCTCTTGTATGGTGGTAGAGAGCTCGAGGGCGGCAGCACACCGTCTCACCTTTAACCTGTCGCCAAATAGTAGTGCTTGCATTACTGTGTTCCGGTTTGGTGGTGAGATCAGGCCCTGAAATTACTGGCACATGAGGCATAACACCGTAGTCCTCAGCTGCAGCGACGCATCTATAATCTGCTTTTGTGGATTGTAGATGTCTATGGGCTGTACTCCACTAACCATCAGGTGGACTACACGTTCGTTCGCTGTAGGCGTAGTATAAAAAAAAAAAAGTAAAAAATAATTATAATTAAACTTACCTTGCGTATACAGCATAATATTAACAGCAGGTAGTGTGATTCATTCTTGTTTCACAGTTAACTTCACCATGACTCACCTGCAAACAACCAAAAATATACACATTAACATTACATAACATAACCTCACGCCTATATTACTCAGAGAGATATGGCAGAATTGTACATCGCTGAACCTATCGCGTAGGTGATCCTATCACCATCCACGGGGCACAATTCCAACTCCGTGCTGCTATTAAGAATTACCAGATGGAATGGTCATAAAAACACATTTCCCGGCCTGGAATTCGAACCCAAGACTTCGCGGTGAGCGATACGCAAATTATACTGCTATACCAACGAGGCAGCTCTTATCATTTCTCATTAAAATTGAGAATCAGAATTGAATGTAGCAATTTTCACGATTCAATAATCTATACACGAACCCTGGAACTGACCAATTAGTCGTTTGAGCATCGTTTCAAGTAACTGACATAAAAACACATTTATTAAGCTTTATCTAATACTAGCCTACGGCTCTGCCTGCGTGGTATGACAATGAAGAGAGTGTTTCGATCTCATGTGATACCTACTGGATGTGACTGTGGCCATTTACTGGGCACAAATCCAACTCCGTGCTGCTATTGACAATTTCCTGACGGAAAAATCCCGACGTGGGCATCAATCCAGAATCCTCGTCGTGAGATTCGCTACGCTAACCACTAGACCAACGAAAACGTCGTTGCCTCGTTGGTCCAGTGCTAAGCGTTTGCGCGAATCTGAGATAACAGAGAATCAACTCTATTTATAGTAAACTTTAAGCAGTACTTTGTATTATTGGATGAATGGAAGGAAATCATGCGAGAATTTTTAATGTTTTATGTAGTATGAAAGAGAATCTACAATCTGTTTTCATTGTGTAAAGTTATTTTAGGTATAAAGTACTTCTACTATGTTCAAATTTTAAGTTTATCTTTTTTTTTATTTTTTTTGTGTAAAAATTGTAGATTTATGAAAATTTTAAATAAGTTGCGTTCAATTTTATTTTAAAGTTATTTAATTAATTTAATTAGTTTTGTTATCGTTTTAATTAACGATTAAAAATGAGATAAAACAATGTTGTAAGATATTTATTCTGATGTAAAGAGACGCAAAATATAATTTTTTGACGCAGAAATGCAAGCATCTGTTAATGAGAGTGCAGTGCTAATGTCCTCTATCGGAGACTGTTCCAATGCGGTATCCATTCAGGCAGACCGTACAGTACATTCACCGTAGTTGCTGCCCCTAAAGTGTCGTCCAATTGGATGCAAAACACAATCGAGGAATCACATTCCCGTTTGCCCACAAACGGCACTAGGCACACGGCACACGGACACACAAACAAACGTGAGCCAGAGCCAAGTGGAACGCATAAATATCGCAAAACACAGAGTTATCGTTGCCACTAAGCCGCCTTTATTGACTGCCTTTTCCCTCGCTCGCGGAACGATTCAACATCATCGGACTCCAACCGATTTTAGACTTTACCTTTTGCATCTTTAAGTAGGCTTTTGCTTGGAAGAGCTCTCCAGGATATATTGTTATTGTCGAGCAAACTACGGCTTTGCAATAATGATAGCATGACAGAAACGGTGTTTATAAAGTGAATGATTCACATAGTAATCGATGGTTATGACGCCGAATATTAACTTGTAGTAGCAGTTCCAAGCATGTGGAATTATGTTTGTGATTTTATGTAATTGTTAAGTCTTAATAATAACTGTTAGTTAACCGATTATATGTTAAAGTGTTTTATTGGCCCAGTAGTGAACGTATGCAACGTCCTCCGCGAGGTCTCGAGCTCAATTCCCGGGAAAGACAAAAGTGTTACCTGGAATTTTTTGACAGCAAATAATTAACAGCAGCTCAGAGTCTGGAATTGTGCGTGGTGGATGGCGATGGGCTCACATTCTTAACACTGAACCTAAACATAATACGTGTAGTGTGGTTGTTAAACACCTCTACAACACCCTTCTGGGTACTATAGCCGTAATATTATATTTTGATATGTAACATTTTTGAAAACCGTTTCAGGAATCAGTTTTTTTTATTACGTACGTAAACTGTTAAATTTTTCGTATGTTTGTAATATAATATTAATAAATTTCTTCAAAATTACTCAAACGTAAAACAAAAATTATTTCAGTACGTTTAACCATGTTTACTTTAACATTTCCTTAATCGTCGGTAAAGAAAATTTCCTACTTAAATTTGTGGAGCCGCGAAGCGCCGGGGCCGAGACGTCTTGTTAGTGCTACGTTTCCACAAGAGTGTTGTTGAAGGATACCTGCTAGCTTTTTACTAAATCTTGTTTTTTTCTTGCTTAGCCAAGAAATTTAATGTCCATTATATTTCGAGGTTAGGTTTTTTTTTTTTTTTTAATAAAGCATAGGAAACAGAGTCTTGCTAAGCTCTTTAATAAGCTAACCGCGTGTTGAATAGGTCATTAAAAAGCACATTATATTCAAATACCTTAAGGTTTAAGAAGGTGTAATTAGTGCTACGATATTTCAAAAATCTTACAATTTTTTATATTTAATTTTAATATTATGTACCTATTTGGAGAATAAATACGATTTTGATTTCAAAAAAGTTAAAGTTAAAGTCCTTACTATCCACCTACTTATATATTTTAATAAAATATTATATAACACAGAGTTTTAATTTCAATGGAAATGATAATTAAATGTCACAAAACTATAAGACTAGATAAAGATACGAATTATGTGTTAAATCAAGGTATTCCCCGTGGGGTAATTAACATGACTGATCACTACGAAACAACATATTGTTTGCCGCCGAGGTATTCTGCTGTTTGCAACTGAATTACGTTTTATATTTCAGTAATTTATAGTAATAGTCGTTTTTTTAATTTAAGAAGAAACACAGTATCGAAAAAATATTGATTTACATACAAACTGTTAAAAACAAGTAGTTATTTTGACAAAATGGGCCCTAACCAACATGCATTTAAGTGTTTCTTTTATCAAAATACATAAAGAATTGCAAAGATACAATACGATTACGTTAGTAATGACAATACGCTATTATTTGTATACATACGCTTAATTGCATAATATCACGCCAATTATCGGCCTGTATTTATTATAAAGGTTTTCCCAGTTTAGGAAGTCAAGCGGAAAGTGGTTAAAAGACCCCAGTAATATTATATTTAAATTTTTATATTTTTTACTGACGAACCACACGGGCAGAGATATGAGTGATATGATAGATATTAGATAATATTATGAGTTAGTCCACAGTAAATAAAACTCATCAAAAATATAATTACTAACGTAACATCCAACGTAATATTCTGCCAACATTGCACGCACTTCACGACAAACACTGAAGCTCTCGAAGTCTAAAATTGCCGGAGGTCGCCACCGGCGTTATGAGTACAAACTTAGATTGGAGCCGAGGAGAGATGGTTATCTTAATGAATGTGTTTTGGCAATAACTTATACATTTTACGAAGTTCATTATCTTTGAAGATGTAGAATATTAATATGTTAATAAGTTGCTATCACTTTGAACTGGTAGAACTGTTAAATATATGAAGTACGTAAGTAATGGTTGTTGCGTAGCGTCTATGTCAATAACGTCAGTATAAAATGAAATTAATGAAATGATTTGTTATTGAATATGATTGAATTGAATGATGATTTATTGAACACCAACATTGACACAGGATATTTTGTAAACAGTTGCACTTAAAAATTATGTTGCACAATGGGCGGCTTTATCGCTATAAGCAATTTCTTACAGGCAACCTAAGGATGGACAAGTAAGTAAATGAGCAAATTCACAGGCAGTTGTTGGTGCGTTAATTAAAGAAAAATATAAAAAATAAATGAAACGTCATGATAATGACAATTTAAATTATAAAATATAATCATAAATATAATCACAATTCACACTATACACTTAGAATCGTCATTCAAAAATTGTTTGGTAAAAAGTAACTTATTTAAGGTAAAAATGACGTCATGACAAATCCGCTTACCAGTGATTTCAGGACATGATTCTGAAACCAAGGGTTTAAGATTAAACTCTGCGTGTGATTTATTACAGTTTTTATAGATATTTTTTCCTATTTTTTTCAGAATAACAGATAACTTACATACCTATATATTATAATATATATGATAACATCACGCCAAAATTATCCACACCCACACTTCACCTGTTATGTTAAAGTCAAAGACGAGGTGTGCTTATCGCAATCCACCGGGCGTAATTCAATCACCGTGCTGCTTCCTGACGTACAACTCCCCAAAAAACACTTTTGCCCAACCCGGCAATCGAGATCAAACTACGCAATAAGAGGCCTCAAATGCATACAAGTAGACCAATGGGGCAATAACTATCTGACCTATATTAGAAACTGGTGAACTAAATGGCTAATTTAATAAATACATCGATATCGGTCACATCACCCATCACTACTCACTCTCTACTAGACGAAGACGATAAAAAGGGTGGATATATAATGTAGTGCTTTCCAACATGGAAGCGAAGTTTGCCTACAGAGTAGCAGACAAATGACAACCGGCCTGAGGCGGGGAGCTGCGATATTAGAAGCCTTTAAGATGAGAAAAATAGCAACTTTTACTTGAGGTGGTTTTTATACGGCACGATTTATAGGACGAAGCGTATTCTATTTGTTTTTTTTTTTTAATTTTAAGCTTAAGGAAAATCCATTCTTCTAATAATTATGTCAAAACCCTTTGCTCAAAAATGGGTTGTAATTTTTACAAAACCACTGACACTACGTCGTCTTTTTAAACTGTATAAGTTTAGGTAATGCGTTAAAAATAACTGAAATAAAGTTTTACGAAATGCATACGCAAAAAAACAAAACTTACAGGATATTCCGATTACAAACATGAAATTTAGCACGAAGCGGACTTACTCGTTATAAAACTCTCTGCATTTACTCGGAATATTAATATCGCCCTTTTTCTACAGATTCCTGCGTTCGGAACGGTATCGGAATAACGCGTTGTTTTTCGATTATGAATTCAGGCGGCTAGTGTTACCGATCGATGCCGAAATCAATGTGACCGGCGTCTAAACGTAGCATTTCGTAGCTTTAATAACGCTATGAAAGCAAAAAAGTAATATCAATAAATAGGAATAATAGGATATAATGATAATGTCGCGAAAGTAAAAAATGGTAGCTTTTATACCAACAAACTGCTATGCAATTGAGTGGTATTATTGTAATTCGGTTAAGGTGCAATTTACATGTTTTATAAATAAATACAATTCATTAAAACAAAAAAAAAAACTGTTTCAATTGCCACGTTTGGTATTTTAAAATACGCAGCGTAAAAAGCTTTGTCGCTTTCCTAAAATGTAGTTATACTTTCGATCGCCGCTGCAGAAAGAAAAAAGTAGCAGGTTTCGATTAAATAAAATATTTATCATCGTGAAATCGCTTTCGCTCGTTAATTACCCCAAATCCCATGCATAAGACGGCAGTGATGTTCTACTCCGGTTCCGTGAGAAAGAATTGTCGACGACATTTGTTTCGGCAACGTCCTGATGCGCTTGTTTTGTAAACTCCAGCCTAGAGGAAAATATATTCGTATCTTTTCAAGTTATTATTTATTGTGCGCTGTGAAAGATTTTCCCGCTGTAAACTTTGCTGTGTGGAGTAAAACTGTAAATGTTTTATGTGCCACATGTCGTAAACGTTTGGAAACTGTGCGGTATTAGTTTTTTTCTTCACGTATGTAGTGAATGAACGTGTTATACACCTTTTTTTTTTTTTTCGCGGGGAAATGCATTTACGCATACCACCCTACCCGTGGGGGGACGGGCAGAGTGGCTATGTGGGACTCCCGTGCCTACGATGTTAAACGGCACAGAATACCCACTAAAACCCCGCGGTGTGCCCTCGTCGCCGAAAGATGGTGGGTCGGCGAGCCCTGGATCGATCTTACATCCACAGGGCTCGCCGCGGCGACCGTGCCCAGTCCGACCACTGACCGGGCACCCGACTCTACTCAGTCCTACTCTCGTAGCGACGCCCCGGGCACACCCAGGGCGTCACTCCGTCGCGGAAGGCATCAGCGGGCGGCGGAAAACCCCCTCCACCGCCCGCGGCCTCGCTTAGGGCGGCATTAGGCTCGCGGCGTACGCGCGCCTTCGCCGCCCAGCTCGCCGGCGGCGGAGCGGATCAGCCAGGGGTGCGTCCTCCCTGATCCGCTCCGCCGCCTAACGTGTTATACACCTGGTGGTAAGTGGTCACTACTTACTACCTGTTTGCTTCAAGTCGACCAAATTTGAAGGAAACGAGTAATTCAGCCCATGAATATAAACAATTCCTAAAAGCAGATGGAGTTGATTGATGAGTAGGATGATTGAGGAGCTGATCTCACCCTCTCTGATTAATTAAAATCTAGCAATCAAGACACATGTTTCCAAGTACATGTGTAATGACATTTCTATAATAATTTCAATTGAAACAGCCTTAGGAGATAAAGAATATTGCGTTGTGAAGCCGTACATCGTGACACGGGTAATGCAAAGTATTCACAAACAATACGACTGTACTGTGGATAACATCGTTACTAGAAACGATTACTGTCTTATATAACTTGAATCCGACTTCCTATACTACTAATAAGATAAATACGGCATTTTGTAAAGATGAGTGGATGATGTTTGGTTTGTGAACTTTCCTTCAGAAAATTTATAATAGCAGAACTGAGTTCGAATTGCCCAGAGGATGGTGATTAGGACCTAAACATAACAGGTAAAAAGTGGGTGTTGTACACCTCTGCCGCACCCTTCTGAGTAATGTAGGCTTGATGTTATGTTATGAGTAGATGTTTGTCACTCTATCATGCAAAAAAAATACACGTAGCTTATAGCCTGGAAACCATACCTACTCGTATAGGCTACATTGACGAGCCACGCGCATCGCGGTCTAGCGTCTAATTTGCAACCGCACACCATGTGTTACCAATCAAGGTCAGGTAAGGACTTTTTGGCTTTTTTCCCTTGAGGAAATACAACATTGTACGAAGAGCGGGTATATCGCGTGATGAAATTTTGCAATGGAAATCGCATTCTCAGCAAAATGGATTGCGTTTCATCATAAAGTCCCTTAACCTAGTCGGCTTAGATCCGGCATTTTTACCGGCTCTTATGTTTCCTTTATATTATTCCTTATATACTAGATTCTTCTTCAAAAAATATTACAAAGATCAAAAACTCCATCAAGTATTTTTGGACCCCATGATTGCTAACACGGAATATTTTGAACAAGCATAGCAAGTAGCAAAAGGAGCTAATGGAGTCTGAAGTAGTGCCCGGCAGATGAGATAAGGCTCACATTAGACCCATACGGTTGTAGTGTGCGTATCAATACACCTCTGTCCACCATGCCAAATAATATAGGCATGATGTTATGCTGTCGCGAGGTAAAGCTATTTGACAACTGTCTCGATTTAGTCATCATAGCTATCACATAAGTAGCTAGACGATCTGTTTCACATTAACAACTTCACACCGAGCCCTTCCAGTGCTCTAAGGCTCTATACATATAGACAGACGAAATAAAAGTGGTGTCTGACGCGTCTGGGTAGGGCTTAAGAGTTGTGTGGCTTCGGCTAGACGGCACGACTAATTGTCGACACGGTATTGTTTTATTTGGATGCGTTTTTATGTCTGCAACTGTCATTTTTTATGAGATGTTTTTTTCGTAATTAGCAGGACTTAGGCCTAGTTTTACGAGTTTCTGATAAAGATTCGAATAGTTGCCAGTTATTTTATTATATGCGAATTTACTGCGTTGCAATTATTACCGATATACCCGATATTTCTAGTAGCAAAAATTTGCTACTAGAAATATCGGTGCTGAGACGACTGAAGTTAAGATTAATATTAATCAAACATGTATATTTTTCTGTCATTAAATGTTTAAGCAAATTTGACATTAGATCAGTCAAATAATTTCCGAATAGGTACTTATCCAGAACTTGAGAAACGGGACCTTTGTTGAGTAAATATTTATCTTTGAATTGATTAACAACTAGGTACATATATTTTTAAAACGAACGGTTTTAAAGAATCAAAAAGCAAGGTGTTTTTTCGTTTTTCAAAGGACATTTTATTTTATAATTCTTCGAGCTTTTTCACAAGTAAATTGGAATATTAGTATTTTACGTGGAACGACTCCATCAGACTTCCGCAGCCTAGTACGAGGCGATACAAAAGGACTTTTAGTCATGCGAACTGCCAAGGAGTGGAACGCCCACACTCTGTTTTTCTGCATGAGTACAATTTGGGCATCTTCAAAGCAAAAGTAAATAGGTCTCTCATTTCATGTTATTTCAAATATTGTTAAGTAAAGGCAATCTGTGTGTACATTTTTTAATTTTTAGAGTATAAATAGTTTTTGTTATTAGTATATAAATATTTTTTTTTTGTCTTTTCTGAAACCCTTATATATACAGTAGTATACACACATTGTTTTTACTCCTTTATTTTCTTTTCTAAACAAACAAATATTGTATGAATTAATTGAAAAGATGGTGCACATGAGTTTCTCACCAGCTCTTCTCATGATGCAATACCCATCGGAGCTGGTACTTGGATTGATTTTAATTCAAATCTCCAAGTTGAATTAAAGTCAATCTAAGCTCCGGTGTCAAATCATTTTATTACAATAAGTATTATAATTTAGTAAGCTAAGTTTTATTTTAATTTTATATTTTTTTTGTTTTGATGTTTGTTTTGACGTGTTCAAGCGCCCCTTGGGGCCCATGGAAATAAATGATTTGATTTGTAAACCCCATTATCACTTACCAACAAGTGTGATTGTGGTCCAACGTATCCTTATCCACAATAAAAAAAAATATAAATATTAGTTCTTTAACCAGAACAAAGCCTATCAAACAGAGTGTCGGCACCACCATTCACACTCCTCGAAACATACAATATTCAGGAGATCGCATTATGCATAGGAACATAACAAGCAAAATCAATATGGCTTTACAGGAAAACATTTCCTAAGCACCCTCATCATAAATATTTAAAGATACGTTGACTTTTTCGAATATATCTTGGCAATATTTCGCTTTTTCTGTTATTTACTTGTCTTTTAGGGTTGCTACGCACATAAGCGAGCCGTCGCGGCGCCGCGTGCTAGATATATCGATCAAAAGAAGGCTATGTCCTCTCACAGGTCTTGAACTATTTCCATACAAATTTTTATCATGATCGGGTTAGCAATTTAGCCGTAAAAACGTACCAGACAGACAGAGTTACATTTAATTAATTTAAATTATATTTTTCCCATTACCAATTTGCTGCGAACACTACTGTGTGTCGGTTTGGTAGGAACGCCCTGAAATAACTATACTTTGTTCCTGACAAAAATCAAGTGAATATTGTTCGATTCACGGATAAGTGAGCATATTTAAAAAAAACTATGAATGTAGTTTAAATTATTTATAAAAATAAAATAAAATTTTCTTTTATTAAAATATCTTGTATAATTATTTTTGAATTTGACATTTGGGTGCTCGACTTTTGTCTCTCTGATTTGGGAATAGAGTATAAACTCATAGCACATGAGCATTACAAGTCCACAGATGACATTTACCATCAGGTGGACAACATGCCCGTTCACGTTTCTGTTTTATACGACGTAGATCTGTCGTATAAAAAGCTATCAGATCTTAAAAAATACGAAATGAAAAAAATATTCTGTAGTATTCAGCGTGTAAGGCCAGTCGCACACTGGTTCGATCCAGTCCCTTGATAGATCACGATAAATTTCCGTCGTAAGCTTGAAGCGTGAAGCCTTTGATTTCCCACGAGATTTGACACACGTTTTTAAATTGGATTATATATTTTTAGCTGACCTTGTATGGAATATCGGGGTCAAGTTCTTTTATTTGTTATTTCTTGCGAACTTCTCGAAATTGAACATGGGTTCAAGTGCTGCAATGTATTTTTGTCAACTAGTCTGTAAAACTGACATTAAGTTTTGTAATGTGAGGCGAGCTAAAATAAAAAAGATTTTATAAAAACAAAACGTTTCATTGCTCTCCTGAAAAGTCCCGTTTTGGTTTATACGACAATTGAAAAGAATCGATAATTATTAATAGAAGTTTTATTAAAACTGACGTGAGTTTGTAACATTATTCAAATTATAAATTATCACTCTCTTGAAAATGCCTAAAAATATAGGTGAAACCGCGGTCGAAGAAATAGACCAACATTACGGGAGTATTATTATTATTACGGGAGTAACACCCGTATTTCATAATTTGATTAATACTTTTATTGTGTACGAATAACGAAATAAACAATAATCAAATTTAGCAACATCGTCGCCTATAAAACAAACTTCCTATTTTATTCCTAAACTTAGCCTTCAAGCATTTACCAACGTTTCAACTTTGTAATTAAGTTAAACAAGTCTTAAGCCAACATTTATACACCTTGATTAACTGACATGTTTGGAGCTACGCAAGTGTCTCTACAGTCTCAACAGAGCTAATATGATAAAATATAGCAATATATAGTTTTTCTTACGACGCGGATGTGTAAAAAAATTCCAACACAAGTTTCCGATGCGTGGCAAGCAATGAAAAATTTTTGCTGCATCGTCAGGATATCATTCACACCCTTTATAGGCATAAACTACTGGTTTTTTTATTGGTTCGTTTCATGGTAGACATTCCACATATTACGCACGAGACGTCACGCTTCAACATTCCTTGTGCAAACTGCCAAGATGTGGAACGCCTTGTCCGAGTCTGTGAATCTTTACGAGTACATTTTAGATCTCTTTAAATAAATATCTTGTAAGCGTTAATATATATCTTGTAAGCGTACTGCACCGTAGATCGCATCATCACCAACAGATGTGATTGTTGTCAAACGTTTGCCTATTCACAATAAAAAAAATACATATTAGTTCTTAAACAAGACTAAAGCCTTTCAAACAGAGTGTCCCACCATTCACACTTCTCTAAATATACAATGAAAAAAAAAACATTTCTAGCAATAACAGATTAGACAATTTGAGCAGCTCGTGGCTATCCAAGCATATCCATGCCTCTGGAAGCACGTGAAACCGTCAGCCCCAGTTGTCAGGTTGCTATTTGATGATCTATTACGGTTACGGATATTCAGAGGCCAGAAAACCTAACAACTAGTATCGTATCTTGCTTCACATAAATTACTGATATGCAGCTAAATCCGATGGACTAGAAGCAGACCCCAATGTGGTCGGGAAAAGGGACGGAGGTTGATATAGACTATAGAAGGCGGACTTTAGAAGATAGCAGAACTGAGTTGTAAGCCTGCCTACCTAATTAGTCTTGGCCCCATTTATCAATTACTAGGCCCGTGAGTGCGTTATTAGTGTCGCTAACCCAATTAGTATTGCTGCTATTGAAGTCAGCGGCAGCCTCTGCTAGCTTTTTGATTCACTAGAATACACTGATCTCATAAGTGTATGAAGCTGTTTTATATGACACATTGGCTGCACCAGCGTTACTTATCCGCTTCCGTGGGTTTTAGCATAATTTACAACCATTCTCGACAAATGGGCTCTCTATCACTGAAAGTTTTTTTCAATATAAACCAGTATTTCCTGAGAATAGTGCGTTCAAACATACATACTCTTCAGCTTTATTATAATAATAAAGAAGTAGCCAACCCGTTTGTAATCCAGTTGGTGGTAATTAGGAAGTATAGATATTTATTGTTATAGTAAGATAAAATAAAATAATTTTATTTTGCTAGAAAAATAGTACCATAAGGTCTTAGTATCTAATACATGTTCAGCAATGTTTTGCCATAATTACTAGCAATGTAACGATGTATTATGTAATGCAATGTTTGAACCCACGGCACACACCCCTGTCGATTTTATTAATCGCTGAGATCGTTTTTTTGAAGATCGTATTCATCTTAAATATTGCTCGCCAACGAGCGGCGAAGGAAAACTTTGTGAGGAAATGTCCTATATACGAACCTTAAAGTGCATGTAATACATAATAAGTTCTAAAATGTCTGAAGAACCCGCACTTGGCCAGCGTAGTACACTAGAAACTAGCCTTTTCCATCGTAAGAAGCTGTAGTACAACCAATAACCTGAAATCGAACCCCATATCTCACAATGAGAAGTCGCATCCGTAAACCAATCGTCCAACGAGAACATACATACGTGGCAATAATAAAAAAGCAAAAGAACGTGCACGGCGCATAAAATGAAAACAAACTCAATTACTGCATCGTTAAACTGTCCATAAATTAAGAGTGGCATTACAGCAGCAGTGCTAAAATATACAGTCAAAACATGTAAACAGAAACAACAAAAAGCGCACAGATTATTGAATCGAGTCCCCTCTGCATCGACTGGCGGTCACGTTTGTCGCGCGGTGTACGTTAATGTGTCGTACGTGCGCGGCCTGCCTAATATCTCCTTATAAAACGTGTAGCCGTTGCAGTCGCGCGATTTTATTCTCCTTTTGATTGTGTCGACGTGCGTACACGACACGTGTGGGCGGATTTTTGTTATTTTATTTTGTTCTGTTAAGTTAAGAACAATAAAATTATCTAGGTATGTAACATCAACGTCAAGCAATAAATTGCTAAAAACAAAACCTTATCTTCTTGTCTAGTCATTCACGTATTATTAAAATTTCCTATTAGCCGATTAGTGACTACGGCGGCCAATCTTAACAAAGATTAATTTTATCTGCGCATGACATTTTCTGGAGCTCAAGCGCCTGCGTAAAACGCAAGAGCACTCTCTATTCCTTCACTCTGATAGCCCGATTTTTTTTTATACTACTCCCACAGCGAACGAACGTGAAGTTCACCTGATGGTAAGTGGAGTACAGCCCATGGACATCAACAATCCACAAAAACAGATTATAGATGCGTCACTGCAGCTGAGGACTACGGTATTATGCCTCATGTGCCAGTAATTTCAGGGCCTGATCTCACCACCAAACCGGAACACAGTAATGGAAGCACTACTATTTGGCGGCAGGTTAAAGGTGAGACGGTGGTGCTGCCGCCCTAGAGCTCATTCACAAGAGCTCTACCACCGATGGGACGTTTCAACCGACACGATCATAAAAATCAGAGGCAGTACCAACCACTTTACGTGCCACCGCCCGTACCGCCAACTTCCTGTCTTTGGACAGATACCTATTAGCTATCTTCTAAAAACCCTTTTGCCCAATCTGAGAATCAAATCTAAGACCTCGGCATGACAGTCACTTATGCTAGCCTTATACATTAAAAATAATAGTTATTTATGCAACTGTTCTATAATGAGGGGTATTAAAACATGAGTGTGGGTGTGGTATAATAGTATCACATGAGTGTTTTAATACCTAATTATAACAGTTGCATACAAGACTTTATCTACACCCATGATATGAATCCTCTGTAAATGTTCTGAAACCAACTCTATGTAAATTCATGGAAAGTTTAATTAGTGAGTATCTAATACAAAAAAACTATGTATAAGTAATAATATAATTATTTATTGTAATAATTATTTACATTTTGGATCGTACAATTATTAAAAAGTATTTTTTCAATACTATTATTAAACAAAAATGGCGGGATACGGCGTCAATTCAAAAAATCGAATAAGTTTTTATTTAAATTACGGCGCTGTGGTAGTGAAACGCGCGTGCATGACATGTTCTTTTTTTGAAATTCATAAAGATGCCATGAGAATGTGGCTGTTCGATGAGTAAAAAAGGAGTTGCATAATGAATTTCAGTACAACATTATAACACCCGTTTGGGTGTTATAATGGTTATTATGACACTGGCTGTTTTAATGTTGGCAATTAGCTAACTGTTTCAAGAACGTTTATAGAGGATTTATAGCATGGGTGTAGATAAACTCTTTTAGATATCTTGTTATCGCTAACTTGTGTCTCCAGGACAGTAAATTAGGGATGTAAAGTAATTTGATAACCTTACATCAGAATTCGATAGATGGCGTTGTGCACTTTTTCTCGCTACTTACGTTTGACGCGGGTAAAGCCGTGGTGACTAGCTATTACTTTACGCTTATGCATGTCTTAGTATATAGTCACGACAGTGGCCAGCAATAGCTTAACTCGGTTGACATGTAGTACCCATTAGCAGGAAACGCTCCCTAGGGATTAGGTAAACCGTAACTATAGAGCTAAGTTATAGTCCTAGAGTGGATGGACAATATCTAGTTATACAACCAAAGTGGACCAGGAATGAGCAATTAGTGATACTCTATGTACGGCTAAGTTCCTATTCCACCAATTTTCTTGATCTACTGTCTTATTTAACATGTATTTCCATAATTATACACGAGTCTTAATACCTTTTTAAGACGTGTCTAGAATATGTATTTAGATGTATAAATCGCGAAAGTTTAAAATCATGTATTTCCATTTATCTCTCTAATTAATTATTATTTGACAATATTACAGTTCAGAGAGATCAAAAGCAAATTTTGTTTATGCACAAACACATAATTTGACGAAAAACATCGGTATCATTGGCGAAAAACCTTATTTACCGAGCCCATTATTTATGTTACCTACTCTATAATTTAATTAAGCAGAGTACCTACGTTACTTAATTAGTTAGACATCTAATTAATTTTTGTAGTCAAGATAAATTATTTCGTGTACCTAACTAATTATTTTCTCAATATAATCATTTTTTTTATAAAGGAAAAATAAATAAATAAAGAAATTTATATCTCACAACTTACACACAACGCCAACTAGTCCCAAAATAAGCAGAGCTTGTACTATGTTACTGGTATAGCTGCTACTAATACATAATAATACTTTTCGTTTGTTAATACATACTTATTATACATAGAAACACTCAGACTAAGACAAACCCCGAAATATTTTTTTATGTTAATTTATTAGTTCCGAAAGTACTGGACCGATCCTAATGAATATTGGCGTGGAGAAACAGTTTAAAAATCCAGTAAAAACATAGGCTCTTTTTATACGAAAGTAAGTTAAATAAAATTATAAAGGTAGGCAATGAATATTTGTTTCTGATTAATATCCGAAACAGCAATTGAGACATTACTTTCTAAAAATATAAATGTTGTATCCACAGAACCGACAGCAATGATTTATTACAAACGATAAAGCCGCCAACGGATGCGCCATCGCGAATATTCCAGAACTTAAATATTGGTCCTTCGAACCGGATTGACAGTCATATTTTTCCTCTTTAGTGAGCAACCACACTATTTTATGAAATATGTAATATAATATTATGAGCTTATTTCATCGGTATCTTTTTGTACGAAAGGAATTTTCAATTTTGCTTTTCAGGAATCGAAAAATACTTTACTATGATCACCATAATCTTACTACATATATCTTATCTCACTACATATTATTATAAATGCGAAAATTTGTGACGATGTGTGGATGTGAGTAAGTAAAACTACTGGGTAGATTTTGATAAGATTTGGTATACAGGATAGAGGTATGTTATAGCTAAAATTTATATAAAGGCTACTTTTACTAACGTATCACTCGAATGGAAGCAAGTGTGGCATTTATTAATAAGACTTCCAACATAATTTTCGTTGAAGTGATTTAAATTTTTAAAAGAAACTGATAGTAATGATTGATTGACATACATATGCTCCCCTGCCTTTTACTTATTGGAGTGGATAGGTGATTTATCAATATAAGGTTTAAAGTTAGATGGCTTTCAAAAATCACTGTAATTATAATATGTACCATAAGATAAGTATTTTTGGGTCGATATGACATATCAAAACACTTAAGTCTAAATTAACTTGTTCTGTTTTTTATTTTCCTTTGATATTTATAAAAAATATATAACTATGGGGTAGACGTGAGAAAAAAAATCACACCCCAATGATTTACCACTTTATTGCCATAGTTAGTTTATATATTTATGCATAATTTCAGCTTCCTAACATAAACGGTTTCAACGCTATGCCTCGGATAAAAGGACGGACAACTATAAGGGTTCCTTATGTCCTACGAAACCCTAAAAATCCTTGAAAATAATTCAATTATGCTGTAAAGGCTGACTACGAAACCCTAAATTGTAGGTGGCCCAACACACACGTGGCCGGCTTTTTATATTAAATATAGATTGTATATAAAATAAATAGATTCTGAAAAAAATACCAACAAAAGTGTTTGTGTATGAAAAAATATAAATATAATAATAGGTATGTCGTGCTTATCATTGCAATTAAAAAATTGTAACAAAAGCCCACGTCCAGACTTTGCTTCCTTAGGTTTATGGTAAATGTTATTCATTTAAAATTTAGACAACGTCCTTCGTAAATAACATTAACATTCCTGTCAACAATCTGGAGGTTTTAAGAATCCGACATTCTAACCGGCATTGTTGACTAGCACTGATCTTTATTAAGTTTCGGGAAAACGAGGGGTCCGTAGAATAAATTCTGTGCAACAAGGGTGGTCTCCGGACTGTCAACAGGGGTACACACGGCTACCGATCAACCTGTACAATTCCGGTATAAGCTGGTCCCGCTTTCCACGGAAAGCCTATACACCACGAGACCATCTCATACTGGGAATGTGTAAATTGACGTGTAACCGTCTGTACTGTCCTATTCATTGTCCCCTTTGATGACGTTAGTTTGTGTCCGATGCACAAAGTCAGTGTTTGTCGATTCATTGTCACTTTTTGGCAAATTTCGCTAACAAGACATGTTGTTTTGTTTGATTTGGAAAGAGAGTAGGAGGGTGATTCTTTGTATCTTCACTTTTCGCGTCAGGTTACGTAGCTTACTTGTTTGTCAGCATTTTCATAAACTGGTAAAATAAATGTTCAAATGTTAGAACAAGATTAGTTTATAGATCTGATGTTATACAGGGTAACCCATTTGTATTGGTTAGTATGGAGAAGTCTGTAGTTATAAGGCATACAACAATCTGCTCTTAGGAACCATGATATCGATAAGGTAAAAGCAAAAACTGCATAGTTACTTAGATTGAAGAAAACTTGCACTCCGAGGTCGTGGGTTCGAATTCTGGCCACTTTGGACGTGAACTTTCTCCTAACACAAGCGAATATAACTTTAACTATTCTATTCATTTGAATTTGCAAATTATTAGTTAGCTTTTTTGAAAATATCAAAAAAGAAAAACAAGTGCGTGTCGGGCCACGCGCAGTAGAGTTCCGTAGCTAGTCGTAACAACATATTTTCGACTTAAAAGGGATTTACTATCTGTATTAAACAAGTAACATCTTCATACAAGTCATTACTTTCAAAGGTTTTTGTAATTTGCACGAATTATTCTAAGTAACTGCATTTTACACTTTGGACCCCTATTCCTCTTGAACTAATGAAGTGAACTTATCCGCTATAGTTTTCCTTTAAAGTTCATTACATGTACTACCGACACAATTTTTTTCAGATTTTGGGATCCAGTAGTTTAGCTTTTAGAGGGGGGGGGACGCTCTACTCGAACAAAAATTTGCTCTTTAAAGTTAATTATCTCGCAAACGGATCTCTAAATCAAAAAACTGTTTTAGCAACCCCTAAACGTTTTTAAAAGTCCTATCTAACAATACCCCACACTATTGGGTAGGCGACAAAAAAAAAACATCCCTACTTTACATGTAGGGGAGCTACCCGAAAAAAAAATATTTTTCCAAATTTTATTCTACGACTTTCTTTGTATAGTTAACATACATGTTTATGCAAAATTTCAGTTTTCTAGCACCAACGGTTTCGTCGCTATGCCTTGGACAGACGGACGGACAGACGGACATGGCGAAACTATAAGGGTTCCTTGTAGGTACTACGGAACCCTAAAAAAGCAAGTATTTCAATGACTAACTGATGCCCAGCACATTTTTTTCTATTTGCACCACGGTACCTGAGATTAACACTTTATACCTAACAAACAAACTCTTCAGCTAAATATTTTTTGCTTTTAAGTATCTATAAAAAAGAAAACCCACGTGTTGAACAAATTTATGTATTTATTTATTCCATGTCAAATAAAAGCAAAACGTTACCAAACGAAATCAATCAACTTGCTGGAGTATTTACATTAACAGAAAACATCGTTGAAACGTAACTGGAAAGAGAAACACGTAATGGAAAGAGGAACACGTAGGGGAATCCTCAATGTTCGGCAGAAAGTGAAAAAAAACCTCGGCACTTGATGGATCGCCCGCTCCTTATTAGTGTTCGCTTAGACACGCCAAAGCGGTTCGTTTTGGAAAAGTTGCTACAGTTTTTTAATCTTAGGCTGCGGCCGTACATTATCTGTTGACTCCAATCTTTTTTTTCTGCTTTAAACACGTCAAAAACATACTATAGAAGAGATTACTGAAAGTATAGCTAGATGTCGCTCAGAAGATGAGTCTGATTGGCCAAGAATAAAACTCAGCCACCAGATTTCGCTTAGGTGATAAATCAACATGTACGGAAATAATCATGTTTGTCTCCGCTCGGTTGGGGACCAACCAATTGAGGTTTCCATTTTTATTTTTTTCTGTACGCTAAAATAGCCATGATAGCCGTGTCATACGCAAATGTGGCTTCAAGTTGTGTTGTTTTCTAGCTCTGAAATATCGCAGGTGTACAGTAAGTACAGGATGGGATCAAGGGCACTTCCCTGTGGTACTCCAGCTATTATTGGCGTCGGTTCTGAATACGAATCTTCTTTTCTCAATCTAAACATCCTTTCTTTAAGGTATGATTCTAGTAACTCAGCAAACTCACTCAAAAGCATGTTTCTTAATTTAAATATTCATCCTGTGTGCCATACTTTATAAAAAACTTGTGCTACGTCCAGAAAACAGTAGAACAGACTTTATTTTCTATTAAAGCTTTTCTATAGTATTGGTGATCTGATGTTAGGGTGTTTTGCTCTGTACTAAGAAACAGTTGAAAATTATATGGAACCGGCAGGATTTGAACCTGCGACCTTACTGCACACCGGGCAGCCGCTTTAGCCATCCAGCTACGGTTGCCTCTAACTAAAACCCTAAATTTATCTTAGTATAATTTGCTAAGCATAGCTAAATGCTATAAAAATAATCAATTAGAAATGTTTTGCTCTGAATCCAAATTTATAGTCATTAAACAGTTTTCATTCTTCTATGAGGGGCTTTAATCATGTTTCGATTCAATGATTGACACATATCGATATATTATATACCAACAACCTATATTTTAATTTTCAAAATGGCCGACGGTCTGCATTTCAGGGGCTATGGAGCCATTTAATTTTGACTGTAAACTTCTCCATTAATTTTTTTTTACCTTTTTTTACTCATAAGCTTTCCAAAGTCTATGCTAGTAAGTCCACAAGCACTGCGAATTGGGAAAAAAGTAAGTGTAGATTCCAGGAAAGTCCTAAAGATTAATTGCCTAATATATTTTTTAATGTTCTTTAAGAACTAGAAGTTTAAATACTTACGTTTTACTAACCTTTTTAATTTTTAATCTACGTCATATTATTAAAAGTCTTGTATAACGTAAGTAAATATCTTGAAAGACCTTTCTATCTTTTCATCATACATTTAAATTTTCCTTATAATAAAAGATTCAACCTCGAAAACTGGTAAGATAATGATTAATTACTCATTGCTCGTCACCGTTACCAGTTTTTTAAGTATGTAAAACTTCTCTCAAAGTACGCAACACTCAGAAGGGATAAAACAGACAAGAATTTCTTATCCCGTCAAGCGTCGGTAATAAATGATGGTTGCCAACCCTTCACAGCTAAAGCTTTTCAAACCCTTGTCGTGGCAGCCCTGGTTTTTCTTAACGAAAATGTACTTTAGGTGTGCGGTAACTTCGGCTCTGAGTTGTAAAATATATAATTGCGTCAATACATAACACGGTGATGGTGAAAAATGAGCGGGAATTTAGGCTTTTGTCAGACTGTACTACCAGTGGAAATGGGTTTGATTTTAGTAGGGATTTGCAGCAACTTGATTTTTTATGTTAAAATTAGTATTCTAATAGGTTGTTCAAAAGTTAATTTGCAAGTATTAAGGTGTTTTTTTTATCAGCAAATCTCTGCTACAGAGTATGTTTTTATTTATACAGGGTAGCCCATTTTAGTGGTCATAGTTGTTTAAGATGAAGAGAAGAGAACATCCCAATAACTGATTTAAACCCAACAAAAGTTTCGCAAAAAAATATTAGTTAAAAAGTTATGACTTCCTAAAATTATTTTCTTAAAATATCCACTTTTGGTAATGAAACCTCTCTCAATTGAAAGTGTTTGCACTAAATCTAATTAAATCTGGTGTGTCGGTACAAAAAGAGGATTATTTAATCTCCTGTAAATGCACCATCCTATATTATTTATATAACGGCAAATCCCACATAACACTAGCCCAACACGGAGATCAGACTAAAGAACTTCTCGGCAAATGGCCACAAGACTGTCTTTGTGGTTTAACCACAAAGACAGTCTTCGTGATCCAGCTATTGGGTCAACTAGTTGTGTAATAAACACAATGAAGGCTGTATCAAACAGCAGGCTATCCAAAAATAAACCAGCGTAGTTAAAAAAAATATCCACGAAAATACAATGTAAAAGTTAGACAAGGCGATTGCCGGTGGCGTTTTTCTGTTGCGTTGTCGCGACAGGCGACACGACACATACACCAATTGTGCGACACAGCCTCGCTTTGCCACCATAGGCGAAAGCTCCGGTTTTTTATATTAGTTTGTTTGGGTCAATGTCTATTTTTAACAAAACAATCTATATTCTTTACATTATTAATATTAATCTTTCTATTTCTATTCCTAACATTATATACAAAAAATTAAAAGTTTTTATGTCTGTACATAAAAGATATTAAAGAAAAATTTAAGTATTATTAGAGTTGAAGTTGAAGTGTGGAAATATTGAACTCCACGATTTTGCATCCCGTGCCCTCCAGTGACCTTCTTCAGGTCGTCAGTCCACTTGGCGAGGGGGCGAACAATATACCACGAGACATAGACTAATTAAAATTGAAGTGTCACATCATTTTGCTATCAATAAATATTGAGCCTAACAAGGTCCAAAGGCCTCGTCGCAGAACTGATTTGTTTTAGATAAGTATAATGTATTAGATTTGTTTCAGTTATGGATTGAAACAAATCTAATAAAAATGTTTTGGCTAAAATATTTTTTTTATTGGATTTGTCGATAAAATTTATGTTAAGGTTAGACGATTTCCCATGGCATGTTAGTGTTACTTTGTCGGACACACAGGCGATAGTACAGAGAAGAAGAAGAAAAAACCGGCCAAGTGCGAGTCGGACTCGCGCACGTAGAGTTCCGTACATACATAAATCTAAATAAATGTTTTTATTTATTCTTTGTTATATTGGAATTGATTGAATGAAAGGTAAAGTGCATTTTACGATTTATAACGTATTAAAAAAAACTAATTATTTGATTTCGTTCAAACCAATTTTCGGTGGAAGTTTGTATGGTACATCATATATTATTTTTAATTTATTTTAGAAGTTACGGGGGGGGGGAGGGGGGCACACATTTTTCCACTTTGGAAGAGTCTCTCGCGCAAACTATTCAGTTTATAAAAAAAAATATTTTAGAAACCTCAACATCATTTTTGAAGATCTATCCATAGAAACCCATATGGGTTTGATGAAAAAAAAAAATGAGTTTCAGTTTTAAGTATGGGGAACGCCAACAATTTATTGTTTTTTTCTATTTTTGTATGAAAATCTTAATGCGGTTCACCGAATACATCTACTTACCAAGTTTCCACAGTATAGCTCTTATAGTTACGGAAAAAGTGCCTGTGACATACGGACGGACAGACATGACGAATCTATAAGGGTTCCGTTTTTTGCCATTCGGCTACGGAACCCTAAAAAAGGTGTCCAATCTTATATTTAGGACATCTAGAGAAAGCTAAACAAATAAATAACAATTTTCAGGTCCCTTCATAGAAATATCCTTTCAAGTCTTAGATAACAGTTTTTTTAACACAGTACACTGAATATTTTTCGGTCAGGTTCATTTGTTTGAGAAGTCATCAAGTCGAGTCCTTTACAAAAACCTCATATTTCACTGCGAATTGATATTCGGGCGTATTTTGATTAAAAAAGGAGGTAGGTATCTAGATCGTAGATAGGACATATCCAGTGTTAAAACTAGAATTCGATTGATAGTATTTTTAAACGACATTTATTTAAAATAGGTTTACTTAATTTCTGGGTGAAGTCGATTCTTCTGAGGGCTATGGGGCTATGCCTCATGTTCCAGTAATATCACAGCCTGATTCCACCTGATTTCCAAAGACAGTAGTGCTTCGGTCCGAGCAGTACTACCAATATACCAATATTTGTAAAATGGTCATCATTTCAATCTTCAACAAAATTGTATGATTTACCATTTGAAAAGATTGTTCACATGAGTTTCTCACCAGCTCTTCTCAATGATGCTGTACCCATCGAATCTGGTACTTGGATTGATTTAAATTCAACCTAAACAGACGATTAAAAATTGATCTGAACTTCGGTAATTTAAATCATATTATTTTGTCTAATTTTTGAAAAATGTTCTCAAATCGCGAAAGTTTAAAAACATACATATTATTTTGATTAGTAACATTTTAATTCATTTAATCCTTCAGTTTATTTTTATCTGCTCTGTAATTCTAATATTTGATGACTTGTTCAAGCGCTCCTTGGGATTCATGCAAAAAAAATGATTTGATTTTGACTCGCCTCTAACATTTCTAAACATGCTTCACACTCATAGTAGCATGACGTCAGTAAGGGCCACTATCTCGTTCGGTGCAATCAAAAGGCAATGTTTGCGCATGAGACCTCCTCACGACCAATTAGAGTCGAGATCGCGCCACATAAATTGTATCCAACAGCCTGGTTCTACGCCAACCTAAACGAAAATGTAGAGGGACTGGAAGTGAACTAAAAAACGTAAAAAGTCGTAACTAAACGTGATATTTACCCTGAAGGTTCTGGCAGAGGGTGTATAACATACTTATAGTATTCAGTAAAGTTTTAAGTCTCTTATGATAGGCAGTAAGCCTATCGCCATCTATCGGGCACGGTCCCCGAATTGAATTGAGAGTGCACGGTTGGCGTGGTGGTTAAAGCGGTCGCCTCGCTGCTTTCAACTGCGCTGGTGTTATGGGTTCGATCCCCGCATGGGACAAATCTTTGTGAGATTCGCAAAGATTTGTTCTGACTCTGGGTGTGCTCTGTGTGTGTGAAATGTGTGTTTGTGAACACCCCCGCGACACAGGAATTATTCCTAGTGCGGTTGTTTTTTTTTTTAAATAAAAATTGCCTGGCTGAAGCTCCTAAATATCTCTTGTTCCTCTTAACCCGAGACTTCACGGAGCGCAATTGCAGTCACTAGTGCCCGAGCAACATGGCAGTTTTTTAACTATACATATATAATTGTTTGCCGACTGACTTAATCATCGAGGAAATTCTACCCTGAAGGGGGTAAATTAAGGATTAACAGTTTTATGGAAGTTTGTTATTTTTTAAGTTAGTAGCAAGAAATTTGGTAGATCTTTAATAAAAATAATTGAAATTTTAAGAGGTTTAAGTAGTAATTTTACGCAAAAAATTCAACAGATGGCGTTGTGCATATTTTCTAATTCGCACTACATCCCACGACAACAGCAGAGCAGTATTACATTTGTCCCAGGTAAAACTGACTTGCATATCGTTTAGTGTGATAAAAAAATCTTTCACCAAAATAACATTATAATTGACCGGCTCGATGGTCTTTTGGCTATCGTAAGACCTCGGGATTAATACCCGGGTTGGAAATCAGTGTTATTTAGGAATTTCCTGTTAATATTTTTTCAGAAGAAGCACAGACTGAAATTGTGCCCGGTAGATGGCTAGATCGCTCCTTTTCAAATGGAACGTAACATGAAATAAGGGTGTCTTACACCTCTGTCACAACCTTCTGAGTAGTAAAGGCGTGATGTATGATTAAATATTAAAATACTTAAAAAAACGACCGGATGGCGGAGTGGGTAGTGTACCTGCCTGCGACGCCGAGGTCGTGGGTTCGATTCCCACTTAAGACAAATCTTTGTGTGCATGAACATGGGGGTTTGTCTTAGTCTGGGTGTTTCTATATATAATATGTATGTATTTACAAAAGAAAAGTATATATATGTAATAGTATCAGTTATTCTAGTACCCATAGTACAAGCTCTGCTTAGTTTGGGACTAGATGGCGTTGTGTGTGAGTTGTGAAATATTTATTTATTTATTTTATTTACTTATAGTACTTCCATGAAGATTAGACATCTGGTTTGTCAGTAGTGGTGTCCCAGCCCCCGTCGCTGGCAAGAGTTCATTATCACAAATAAACCGAAGAGCCTTTCCGTTTTATTGTTCAAGCTATGCTCTTTTTCAATGGCGGATATTACACTTCAAACTATGTTAACTGCGAGATTTTCTGCAAAATGTATTCTTTTACTCCTTCGTAAGATAACAGTACATACGTAAGATAACAGTACATAACGTCACGCCTATATTACCCAGGAGGGTGTGGCCGACCTGTATTACACTCACACTTCACCTGTCATGACAATGTGATAGGGGGTGAGTCTATTGCCATCAACCAGGCAAAAAGCCAGCTCCGTGCTACAATTGAGAATTTCCTGACGGAAAAATCCCAAATAACACTTGTGATCGACTCTGGAATCTTACTCGAGACCTCGCAGTGAGAGTTGCATACGCTTACATGAAAAAATATAAATGAACCGGTTTGAGAGTGAAATTATCGCTTCCCACCTTATTATAGCTGTCGCTAAAGCTTCGATTTCCTAGGAAAGCGGTGTGGAATAATGCGGCCGTAATATTATTACCGTGACACGATTAATATGTAATACGTTAGGTCGATCACAGCTCTCTAGGACCCACTACATTTGTTTTACATAGGCAACGTTCTAGTGACGTCATTATACCGTTATCTTTACAGCCGCATCATTCCACACCGCTATGCTAGGAAAGTACTTTGACAGAAATTTCAGCCTCTAGACCTAGAGTGTAAACTGGGAGGACCACGTCTGTTATGTCAGTTAGAACTACGAAGTAGTTTTAATAAATATACCGTCCAAAAACGTAAACAAACTACATCAGTCAACATTATAAACAGTAAAATACAAAATATCAAACTCAATAACTTGTGGTTATACAAAACGCGATGACAAACTTATTATAACAAAATGTAATCTAATTAAACAGGCCCGGATTTATGGGGTAACAATAATCTTGGTCGCGATTAGGGACAGGATTATCCTGAATTTAATCAGCGGTATCTGACAACCCTTATCTTTGTGGGGATTGATCGATGCAATGGGGTGACGCGTGTGGAATACGGGCCTACGATTGTATTAGAAAAAGGTTATAAGTGTTACGCAAAACTAAGTCAGGATTAGACAATTAAAAAAAGAACCGGCCAAGTGCGTGTCCGGCCACATTAAGGTTCAAGGTTCCGTTGATAATCGTTACAACATAATTTGGATTTGAAAGGGATTTACTATCTGTATTAAACAAGTGACATTTTCATACAAGTCATTATTTCGACGCCCCCACCGAATAAAATGGTAACCGAAAATCGCTAACTTTACAGGAAAAATAAAAAACGTTATTTTCTCAATACTTCGCGTATTAAAAAAGCAATGATATTGTGTTATATATCAAATGAAAGGTATATTTTTATATTTTCTAGCCAGTTATTTATAAATTTAAATATATTAAACTTTAAAGAGTTATTTACAAAAATGTACATTGCCGATAGTGTCCCTGCGTGCAGTTTACCATAAAACGCTTTTACCATTATATTCGTGTGATTATTTTTCTTATCTATGATATTGATATTCACATTTAAGAAAGTAAGAAACATAAATTTTTACATTAAAATGTTATCGTATGAACGTAAATATATATTGATAGTAATTATAAGATGATTAAGAGTAACTATAATTAACGTTTAATGTTGAGAGAGGTAGGGTTTTATTTATAATAAATATATTATAATATATAATAAGATAATATTATACAATAAAAACACATTTTAGTCGTCAACTAGTGTTACTGGGGAACTTTAATGCCCACCACCAGGAATAACTGTTCCCGTACCAGCACACTAACCATGCTGGGAGAGAGATGCGCAAACTCGCTTTGGCTTTAAATCTCACTCAGCTGGTCTAAGGGTTCTAGATGTCGACGGCCATATATCCAATTGCCTGGACTTTCTGCTGACTAATGACCCGGATCACTATGCAGTGTCAGCGTCGGCACCATTAGGCAGCTCTGACCACTGTCTAGTGAAGTCTGTGCCGGTAAATTCTCCACCCAACCATAACCCGAAAAGCACAAGGCGGTTATGGCGATATAAGTCAGCAGACTGGGATGGGACGCGCTTATTCTTTGCATCCTATTCGTGGTTGCCCATTTGCTTTTCTTCAGGTGATCCTTCAGCATGCGCGGACGCTATAACAGATGTGCTGCGCCAAGGTATGGAATATTTTAGTCCTTTTTTTGATGCAAGCACATCTAGCAAAGCACAGCCTTGGTTTGGAGCTGAGCGTAGCATTGCTGAAGCACGAAAACACGAGGCTTTTCTGATGCTTGAAACCGTAAAGCTAGCGACATAACGGATAAGAAGAAAGCCTATAACAGGGCACCAAATCCAGCAAAAACGCTCTACAAAAGGCTCGATTTGACCATATTCGCCACATTGGGTACAAACTCGCTACACACCCAACAGGGAGTAAAGCGTTTTGATCCCTAGCAAAATCAGTCGAACGGAACTTCTGCCGCACCTCACTACCTCCACTGCTGAATCTTGATGGGTCACTTGACCACACTTCTGAGGAGAAAGCGAACTTATTCGCTTCTATATTCGCAGAATCTTCGCGCCTAGATATTACTGGCTAGTCCACTAGTTTGCGTGATTTCTATGTCGGACATACGCATACGTCAGACAAGCCCTTCATAGCAAGCTACTGTCCTTCGGTCTACCCACTAGTCTCTGTGATTGGGTATCAGACTTCTTGAGGGACCGATCGATTCGGTTTGTCGTTAATGGCAGCTCGTCCGATCAAATGGCAATCAATGCCGGCGTCCCTCAGGGGTCCGTGCTCTCAGCAATGCTTGTCCTGCTTCACATAAACTACCTACTGATGCCAGGTACGTTTGACACAACGGTTTTTGAAAGCTATATACCCAACTCACGAGCTAGTGGTGTACAATTACAGTCGCTCAGAGAGTCAATGGTCGAACGTATGAACGTGTATCTAAGAGAGTCTTTAATTGGGATAAAGCTAACTTAGTAACGTTCAATGCTAGTAAGACTCAGGCGTTCCATTCATCCTGACTCTTACTTTCTGAAATGTATCCCTTCCAATAACCAATCGTCATGAGCTCCTCGGTATCTCGCTAACTTTGAAACTTAATTTCAGCTCCCACATTGAGTCGAAAGCTCAACTAGCCGCCAAAAAGCTGGGCATCCTCTATCAAGCGTAGGTCCGGTCGTTTGTGGAGTACATTTCTCATCTGTCGACAGACATTTCAGCCAAATACCAGCTTGAGGCGCTCGAGTCAGTCAAGAAAATCATTTGCGATATCGATCTGGCGGATACTCGACTACAAAGTCTGGAGCACCGTCGCTAGGTTGCCAGCCTATCGGTTTTTTATAGGATACATTTCGGAGAGTGTGGCGAGAAACTACACAACCTTATCCCTCCATCCCCATTTCACCATCGGGCTACAAGATAAACGACACTAGATATTCCACTAATACGCACAAAGCCTTTCACCTTTACATTTCTTATGCGAATTACCAAAGAATGGAATGCCTTGCCCGAGTCTGTGGATGACTGACAAATTGGATATCTTTAAACCAAGAGTTAATAGGTATCTCATAGGTTAGCGTGCTCCTCATCATCACTTACCATCAGGTGAAATCGTGGTCAAACAAGTGCCTATTCACCATAAAAAAAAATGACAAATATAATAATACTAATATCGAAATTTTATTTTTTTGTATTTTTATTTCATCTACCCTTTCTTTATAATGTATATGTTTCTGATAACATTCTTCTAAAGAACGCTTACGATATTAAGAACTGAAATTTAAATATTGTGTGCTGTTTTACAAAATAATATCAAATTAAAATTACCCACGAACAAAATGGTAAAAAGCTGTTGCCGAATTCATTACGTAGTATATTTGCTCGAATATTATTGTTATCGCATATTACCGGATAATAGAGGTAGTCGGTAATTGGTAATGAGGTATAATATGTTTATTCGTGTACATAAATTGTGTGTGCCTTCCGCCGAATAAAACATTTTTTCTTAATAACTTTGCTAAATACAACGCAAATATTATGAAAAAAATCTATCAGATGTAACTAAGTCTGTAGTATTCAAATATGCAATAACATTTTTTTACAGTAAAGTGACTTTGCCATAGTATTCGGTGGGGGCGTCGATTTTTCAAGACTTTTGAATTATGTACAAGTTTGGCCCAATTTTGGCCCCTAATATTTTTGAACTAACGAATTTAACTTAGTCGCTCTTGTTTTCCTTTTAAGTTTATTACATTATGTTACCACCATGATTTTTTCAGATATTTATGGCTAACGATTAAGCATTTATAGGGCCTTCCATTTGCTCTTTAAAGTTTATTACCTCGCGAAGGGGTCTTAAAATAAAAAATAAAATCTGTTCAACCCCTCAGTGTTTTTTAAAGACTTTTCTAACAATACCCGACTCTATAGAGTTGGCGACAGAACAAAAAAAAGATTTTATTTTACCACTTTCTTTCTACAGTTATTTTACATATCCATACATAAAATCAGCTTTCTAACACTAATGATAACGACGGACGACAGTCTTGGATAGACTGACATAACCAGTTTTGCCATGTCCGTCTGTCCGTCCGTAAGGGTTTCTTGTAGGCACTACGGAACGCTAAAAACATGTTAGATTCCTGACTAGTAACTTTGACGTTTGAAAAATTATATTAAGCTGTTATTGACATTAAGTTACAAAAACTATGCAAACAACATCTAAAAAATATATAAATATCGTCAAATCGATTGAACGGATTTTTGTGCGGTTTTCACCATAAGATATAGTAATGTAAAAGGAAGCAACCAATTTATAGAATCAGCTGACGGAAAATAGTTTTTGAATAAAGTAAAAAATAATAATAAATCAGTTTTTACAATCAACGCCCAAAAAATACAATTTTAATGTGGAATGCCGCAGTTTTGGTACAAATTATAAGTCAATCCCATACATCACATAATTATGCGGCTTTTTATGTGTAATAAGCCCAAATGTGGCATGATAGCTAAATTCAATTTTAACTTATATTTATTATACCGATCCAGTTTTGTACCCCAGAAGCAATTGACGTACAATAAACATGGTCTTTAAACTCGACATTTGCTGCTAATTTTAAGCTTCAAACCAGTTCCTTTGTGCCTCAAAAATAACTATAATTTGTCATTGAAATTAAACTATTTATGTCCATTGCAGACATTGCACAATGTTACATTTTGTAAATTGCCCATACCATTCGGCTCACAATGGGACCCCAATACAAGGTCTATTATAAAAAGTTCCCTTTATTATTATGTTACAATTTTAATGACTGCTATGTGCATGCAACAAATAGGTCGCTCCTGGCAAATACAATTACAATTAAATATGAACTGTATGGTGAGGTAAAATAGTTCATTTTTCAATACTGCATAGAAAAAGCAGAATTTTTGTTCCATACGAAAATGTATTAAATGAAAAAAAACTTTACTTGCACAAAAGCTTCAGTTTCTATTCATTGTTTAGAAGAATATTTTTCTCAAAGAAAATTTTACACACGAGTTGTTAGTGTAGACATTGTTATTTTTCTGAGTATATTTGTATCTGATAATCTCGCATTGATTAATGAAGGTAACTATTATCCAGATTTTGAATTATGCAAGTACTGTCTTCTACGTGTAGTTCCGCTAGCGTAGTATAATTTTTTTTCGTTAAAGTGTTACAACAACAATAATCTTCTTCGCGTGTTGTTTTTTGTTATTAGGATAAGATAATTGATTCTGGATAATAAACACACAAGATCTCCCAGTCACGTGTCGCCAAGAAAAGATTTACATTTTAGTCTTCTTTATTTGCCTGCCCTTATCCTTTTTTATTTGCGTCGGCGCAAAAAGTATTTTCCCTCCATTCTCATCTATCAGCCGTCTCGCTCGCTATCCTTCACTTTTTTCGTAAAGAAAACTTTAGTTTAAAATATTGTCATTTTTGGTCACGTGTATTTTTCGGGTACAGAATTTTAAAAAGGACAAAAAGACGTATTTTTGTTGTTTTTCATCACAAATAAATCAAATCTTAATGCAGAAGTTTCAATATTTTTTAAATCTGTGCACATGGTATAAAAATCACAACTCAAACGCGTCGTTTAATTTAGCTGCAACATGAACGATACAACGGTCCATGGTGTATCTCCATAAAATGATGGATGTCCCATCATTGCCTACAAATAGGGTCCCCATTCACAGCCGCTTGTTATTGTGTTGAAATCAATTTGTGCGAGCACGGCAGTGCTGGCAAGTTTAAAATGGTCGATGTCGATAATTAAATAATAACCTACTAGCAATAATATTGTTTAGAATGTTTGTTTAAGTTTTATTTCATTGCATAAATAGTGGATCGATATTGATACATTTTGCAGATATATAGCTTCTAGCTTTTTATTTTATTTAAGGAAATAAAAAGAAAAGAAAACAAAATTCCTATTTACCTAAAAACAAATGACTACATCTAAAACTATGTACAAACTTAGTCTAAAAGACCGCTACCAGTGGGCAACGTTCCCAAAATGCAGGCAGCATTGCCACGTTGTATGGCAATGCTCAACTTCTGGCCAAAATAAATACCAGCACTCTGAGAACGTGTGGCCTCGAACAGGCGAGCTGAAATCTGTTTGTACAGATTGAGCGCCTCCGACCCCCACGGCTCTAATGTCTCTACCCCAAAAGGCACAAACATATATCCACTATCAAGTAGATCATATTTGCGCCTCTTGAGGCATTCTGCAGATTCTGCCGCCGCACCAGCCTTCACCTGAGTCCTAGGAAGATGTGACGACGCCAGTGTGTCTACACAAGTAGCATCCCACACTAGAGGCCGTCCCATCCTCCAGGGAACAAGAGTCATACCGTCAGGTCTCTTACCATCGTCACGACTAAGGCCACACGGTTCTAAAATAGCTATGCAGTTGGCGGTGGTAAGAGCCCGGCGAATGATTTCATTAATGCTGGCATGGCGGGAAAACCTACCTGCACTTTTTATGCAAGATAGGCCGTGATGACCGAGGGCGCTCACGGCAGTGCCACACTGACAGCGGTGTGGAGCACAACACTTCTAGCTTGGTTTCACATAAAGGCTACTTTTAATCAATGTAAAATGCGGGCAAGAAGCTGGTTTAGTAGTAAGATAAAGGTGATTTAGGTAAAGAGTAATACATTTTATTACATAATACTTATAAAAAATAGACATTATATTCATGATAAAATATTATCATAATAAAAAAAACATCCAAGGACCACAAAAAGTTACATTGCGATAACTTCTGAATTCATGCAACTTAAATCCCTAGTCAATTCTATCCACGATAGTCAAAAAAATATCGATATAATTGCCCCATCTCTACAACTGCAGGCGTCTGGTACACAAAATAGTTTTTTGGGGCAATTCACCCCAGGTTTTACATGACCAAGACAAAAAGAAATTGAACAAAACTCACCCCAAAATACTGTTAATACGAGACGAGCCCAATTTTGTAAATTTTTAAAAGTTTTTCTATCAAAGGGGTATTGGGTTGCATTTTAATAAGCTGTCTTTTAATGACCTCTATAGAAAAGGTTTTTTTGAATTTGATACTAATTATAAACACATAGAATATTTTTGTAATATAGTCTATGTGACTGGAGGCGATTTGGGGAGCCGCTTTGACAACTTGTTATTATCTTTTATATACAGTATTAAACAGGCACATCACTTATTTAGGGTAAATTTAAAAATATTAATAAACTTACAGTCTTACAGGGATCTTCCACACACTTCTCCTAACAACATAATATTCTGTTTTTTAAATATATATGAAATTTGCTTACTCTTACCTACCTATAGTCTCTAAACTGTGCACATAAATATGAAAACCAAGGATTTGCTAACTTGATATTATTAATATGATAAACAACCATGTGGCCACAGTAGTCGTTGTTTTAAAAAATATGAGATGATAAAATGCTGAATTTATAAAAAACACATTTATGCGTTGGTTATTTAGAAACACGTAAAATAAATATGGCCGAGATGTAACAACATGCAGAGTATAAAAGTTATTCGTAATGGTAAGTAAAAGTTTAAGGATGCCTCCCAGATGTTACAGGGAGTTTTATATTGACTGGTATATATATGCCATATGGTTATAGATGGGACCTACGGTTTAAGGTTCTTGCCGAGGCATGGAAGAAATCCCGTCATGTTAAAGATGGTCACCCGTCCACGGCCGACCTCGGTTAGCATTGCTTACCTTGCAATTTTAATCTGATTGTAAGCAGTTGGATAAAAATTAATCTAAGCCCCGGTTCTTCAAATCATTGTAATTAGTATAATTTAGTTTTACTTACAATTTATATTTATATCATTTGTTTGTAATATTTTGACGTGTTCAAGTGCCTCCTGGGGCCTTTTAAAATAAATGATTTGAATTTGAATTTGAATTTGCAAGATCGATCGGACCACGTGGCTTCGACTAAGCCCCGAGCTCCTCATGCATTTGATTTAGCTAAAAGCTAACATACACTAGTCTATTATCTTCCATTACATTATATTCCGTACGTTTCGTGTTGAGCTTTGTATTTAGCAGCGATGACGTCGGCGGCGCGTAAAATGTAACTGCTTGCAAATGAAAGCTTTGCCAAGAGCTCATGTCGGCGTCTTGACATTTGTATTCATATTCGTATTTTACTCTTGTGGTGCTACCTGCAGGTTGACTAACATTAACATAGTATTACATGGAAGTAGAATAGAATAAAGGGCCTATTATTACTAACATAGTACGTTTGTTTTACTTATGTCATTGTATACAGCAAGCACCAGGAGCTCGTAGCTAAGTCAAAGCCGCGCAAACAGATCGATCTTGCAGGTTAAGCAATGCTAACCGCGATCAGGCGTGGATGGGTGAACATATTTAACAAATCAAGATTTCAAAACAGTTCAATCCGTTAGACTAGAAGCCGACCCCAATGTTATGTGTAAAAGAAAGACGCCCTAATAGAACAAAAAATATTCTAGCAAAGTTTCAGCTTTCTAGCACTAACGGTTTCGACGCTGTGTCTTGGACAGACAGGCATGGTGAAACTATAAGGGTTGTGGAACTTTTCTATTTTGTAATCCACTCCTACTCCTACTAATATAATAAACGCGAACGTTTGTGAGGATACGTATTACGAATTTTGTTATTCTTTTGAACAAAAACTACCGGGTCAATTTTGATGCATTTTTGTTTAATGTAACTCTATGGTGAGCAAAACTACACCACATTATCATAATAAAGCAAACAGTACTTCTCAAAAGTATACATAACATGGTGATCAATGCCTGTATAAAAAACCCTAAAATTAGTAATATAATACTGCAGATTTAAAAATACAACTGGTAGCGCCATCTATTTGGCGATTGGAGAACCACCTGAAACAGAGACTTCAAAATGAAGATTTTTTTTTAGTTTAAAATACAGTCTGCCAAATGTATTTTATTAATTTTAGATATCATATTTCATAGCAAGATTTACTACCACATGACAACCTACAAAACCAGATGACCTACAACATAATTGATTCGACCGGTTTCAATTCCCAAGCTATGTCCAGCTTTTTAAAATCTATGTATACAGTTATAGTTTTTAATAAAATCGATGTCATTATTCCTATGATAGATTTGTGAATGCCTTAAATTATAGCTTACCAAGGATATTTATAAGATCGTTCCTTGATAGAGTCCTCTTCGAAATCATAAAGTAATGATTGAATAATTTTCTATCTCTTTCTTATTACTAGTCAGAGACAGAGATAATATAACCAAAAAAACCAAAGACTCGTGTCAGTGTACACTGAAATGACATCAATGATTTTCAAATCTTTAAATCATTTTTCCTCTCGCTCGAAGCAAATCAAGTTTTACTAACTGTTTTCATACAACAGAGAATGGTTATTTAAGCTGCTGAGGTTCCATGATTTTTTATTATTTTCTGCTATTTTATCATTATTTCCTAGTAATTATTTAAAACTTTACATTATGCCTATTTTACCTCGAGGAGTATAACAACACTTCATATGTTATGCACTTCACATAAATTATTTAAATATTGATATGCTAATACTTTTATTTTATTTTATTTTTTTAATTATTGTGTTTATTGCACGACATGACATGATTTTATTTTAATTTATGTAATTAGCCAATTCATGACATAACAATAGGTTTAATATAGCTTTTATTAATTTTCTGTCCCTACCTAACTAACCTATATATATTTATTTTAATTGGTTTGATATTGTATGCTTCAATTCAATTTCTATTTAAAGCACATTATAAACATGAATTTTGCTTGCCAAGTGTAATAATTTTAGCAATAATATCTTATATTTGCATGTCGAATTCCCGGCAAAATATGTGATACAAAAAAGTAACAAAATGTTAAAACATCAGTAGGGGAGGCCGGGGTTCAAAGTACCGGGGGCAGGTTGTTCCGATTGAAATAGCTCCGCGAAGAAAAGAGATAGCAATAGATGTGAAGTGCGTCGCGAAACGACACATCATCGCGCCATTGCGTCAGCCATTTTAGTGTCCGCGTGTTAGCGTGGTAGTTGATTAGTGACACTCAAACATCACGTAAGTAAATTTTTTCGTCGTCATACTTTTTGGTCTATTTCAATTAATTTTCTAGCTATTTATGTGTGACTTGCTATTATCTGTCGAGCAAACTATAGTGATTATCTTTTTAATATCATTTTTGGCATTTGAAAACCTATTCTATTATAATTGGATGTTACTTTAGAAAATAGAATTTGGGGTTCCAAGTTCCTCTGGCGGGGGGCTAGTTGTTCCGCGGAACAACCTGCCCCGTAATGAACACGTAAAAAATTAAATTAAAATTAGGACCCTCGCACATTGCTAATTTGCTAAATAATGTTGTCATTCAAGCCACATCTAGCACATTTTCACTTGAAGCTATTAAGCTTTACCAAAAGCACCACCAAGATCGTGTGTAACAACTAAGCGACGAATAAGAAAATCAGCAAAACTGACACAGAAACGCCTGAAAAGAATGCTTTGGCTGAAGAAAAAGCAAGAAAAGTAAAGAGCAATAGTAAAATAAAGACGAAAATTTAAAAAAGAGTCAAAAAGAATAAAGTAACTGGTACAAACAAGCGAAAGAAAGTGGCAAGTAAATCCGCAAATGGTAAAGAAAATGTGAAAAGTAAAGTCCTGCAAGACTATAATCATGGAAGTGATAGTGAACAAGAGACCATGGAATGGTATGTATAATATGTTGCAATTTATATTCCAACTCACGACCAGGTGAACCATGAATTGAATGCGTCATGTGTAAGAATTGGGCTCATTCAAAATGCCTGAAATCTGAAGATGTTCATTCTTATGTTTGTCAAAATTGTAATACTGACGACGACTCTGATTAATTTTTTTTAAGTTCTTCTGAAGACTGAAATGAATCTGTTATCACAGAGTAGGTTTAGATTATTGATCTCAGTGAAATGAATGCTGAAGACTGAATTAAGAAACTATAACTCGAAATGTTAAAATTTGTTATTTTCGTTTTAATTAAAAAAAAAAAAAAAAAAAAACATTTTGTTTTTTTGACAAACAAACGTTTGTCAAAGTTGATTAGGTAATATTAAAAATGTTTATTACTCTTAAGTTTATTAATTAGGTTGCACTAAACTATTAACTGGTAGTTAATGCTTGTTATTATTTTATGTTTGTAGTTTTGTTCATTACATTTTTAAATTTTGTTGAAAAATGTGCAAAAAACATTAGGATTTTGTACTTTTCTAAATAAAACTCTCATAAATATTCAATTACATATACCTTATTTATTTTATAACCTTTCCAACTAATTTACATTATTAGGAACTGGAGTTGATAAGCGGAACAACTTACCTCAGCTGAGGAACAACCAGCCCCTTTGTGGGGCGAGTTGTTCCTTGTCGACTTTTTACAGAAAAAATATTCTAAGCAAAAATATATGCTTATTACAAAGAACTTAAGTATATAATTTGAACTAGTATAAATTATGCACCATTTCTAAATAAGAGTCGTTAATTTTAAACCTTTCTATTACATTCATATTGCCCCCAACTCCAAAATCGGAACGTCGAACCCCGGCCTCCCCTACCTACCATTTTTTACGCGAATAAATTATTTCTATTTCTATTTCTATGTTTATGTCACATGTAATGAGGGGTGAGCCTATCGTCATATACCGGTAACAATTCTAACTCCGTGTTGCTATCGAAAATTTACTGCCGAAATCTCAAATAAAACTTTTGCCCGACCTTGGAATTGACCCCGAGACGTCGCAGTTAGCGATACATAATTTATATTGCTAGACCAACGAGGCGGTTATTCTTTCGTAGTAGTTACTCTTTATATCTATCATTAAGAGTCATCCATTAAGGAACAACAAATATAAAATGTAGAAACCAACCATAAACCAATCATCAGTGGATGTAGACATTGTAGACAAACATTACGGAAAGTAATGAATGTGTAATTCTGTGGTGTGAGCGACAGTCGCGCTCTCGCGGGACAACATCATGCGTGAGCAGACTATACATGCATTAAATACATACCCATTAAGTATATCAGACATAATTAGATTTTTATTTTGATTTTTTTTTATTTTAAAGAATTAAAAGCTAACTAATAATGTGTAAATACAAATTACTAGTTTTGCTTGCTTGTGTTAGGAGGCCGTGAACCGTTATAGCTAACCAGTTGAAATTTTTACAGATGATGTATAAAAACTGTTGCCGCTATTAACGAATCATAATAGCAGCCCTGTATCTAATACATGTTTCACTGCTGGGCTTGGGTCTCTTGTCATGATGAGAAGGGTTAGGCCATAATCCACCACGCTGGCCACGTGCGTATTGGAAGAATTCAAACTCCCTTGAGCATTTTTTAGGCACTCACACGCATGCAGGTTTCCTCACAATGTTTTCCTTCACCGTTAAGCAAAGCGACAATTTATATGACGAATTCACATATCTTTGAAAAGACGAATCTTAACGATTTATTGACAGAGGTTGTGCTGTTTGACTTTTCAGTCGTATGGTTTTTCACTTGGCTATCGCTGTGATATAGTACGAATACTAAAAACGAAATAAAATTAATATTAGTGGGCCTCGCAAACAACAAACGTGATATTTTGCTCGTTTTTGCTCTATATTGGTCACCTGTAACTCGTGACCCGTGGCAGTTACACAGTTTATATTTTTGTAAAACTGTTGCCGCTATAATAACAAATACAAAAACTAACCCTCTCACAACAAACGTGAATTTTTTTGCTTATTTCAGCATCGATATTGATAACTGCAACAGGTAGATGTTTGAAATATTTCCCAAAAAATTTAGTAGAATATATTTACATCAAAAATAAATCAAAATAAATAAATATTTAAGAAGGACGCCCATATTCACCGTTTTTATAGATAATGGTACGGAACCCTTCGTGAGCCATTCCAACTCGCACTTAGCTGGTTTTTATCAACACCATTTATGACAAAAATATCTACTACGGCAAGTACATACCATACGTAATAGCAATACGGAGTCTGTAACCCCAATCACAGAAGACCAAATCATTACTGAAGAAATACTGGTGATAATATGCGTAATGTATGATGACAATATTATGATTCTTTAACAAGTATCATAAAATTTCTCTTAACCACTAAAATGATAACTACTAGAATCAAAAACGAAAAAAAAACGTTATAAAGCCGATTTAGTTATCACAAAATAACAAATTGCCGGATTAATAAAACCTTTATATTCCCCGCATCAAAACGATATGGCTCCAGCATTACAGACAGCTACGTCAGTTCAATCATGTAATGGACCGCGGACTGGATCCAATAAATGAAACGTTCATACAAAGCTTATACAACTCAATTTTTAAAATATAATCTTTTCACTGGAAGTTGGCTTTCAATTTTCAATCAAGTATCACGAAATTATCTAATGCATTTTTCAATTAACTACTTTTGTCGATTCAATTTGGTAAATTAATCTGATTGCTATAACGGTAGCGATTCAATTGGACTAGTATTCTATTTCTAATAGCTAAAAACTTGTGCAAGTAATATCTTATTTTGGTATTGTAGATAATAGCAAAGTTTTTTGTACTGATTTCCCATTCTTAGTTCTGTTTGAAGTAAATACATAGGGTTTCTAATTTATTTTTATATAAAATTCAGTCATGCTTAGCAATCTAATACTAAGAACAGTCGAAAATTATTTTGGACATGAAGCGGGATCTGAACCCTTGTCCTTGGGATTCCAGCTTATCTAACGGAATTTGAACCCGCGACCTTAGGTTTTTAATCTATCTAGGTTGTAATCCTAAGGTCAACGCTTCAAGTTCAAACATTTTTTTTTAAATTTTCTTAGAGAAGAAACATCGTAATGGTTTCACCTTTTTGGTATTTTTAACTTTAAACTATCGCGTTGTGTAATTATTATCGAGTAATAACGTGAATCCCGTGAAAACGAAAATAAAAATAATAATTAAGATTTTTTTTTAATCTGTTCTAGAATAAATACTGTTAACATTATATTACTTTTAGCTGAACGATATTATACTATACCATCATATAATACTGTTAATACTCGTTGCGAGGTTCCGTATACGGCGAGAAGCCATCCATCATGATCATTTGCATATGCGTTGTGACAAATGCCTTCCTAATCTGTTTCCGGAGCCGTTACAGGTATTACGGATTATATTTTATTACTATATGTAATAATGTAACATTAAATAGCATAATATCACGCCTGTATCACCCAGAAGAGACAGAGGTGTACCTATCGCCATCTACCTGGCACAAATCCAGACTACGTGCTGCTATTCAGAAATTCCTAACGGACAAATTGTTAATGCCTGAACTGGCAATCCAACCCAAAACCTCACAGTAAAAATAATAGTTATTTATGGTACAAGTGAGAAAAAGTTTATATTTCTGTTGTGAGTGCCAATTTTAAATCTTGAGCTTGCGAAGTAGTCTTAAATTGAATCACGAGCGTAGCGAGTGATTCTAATAAAGACTACTTCGCAAACGAAAGATTTTAACAGGTCACGAACTGGAAATTAATTTTTTCTTACGCGTTGCATACAAAACTTTTCACCTCTTCCAGTGAGAAAATATTAAGATTTAAATTAACTTGTACTCGATTGCTTAACCTGGAATAATTCCATGAAATACGACAGTAATACCAATTCAGAATGCCTTTTAGGGCCTTTTGTAAGTCGCCACTAATTAAATATGTCGTACGCTTTCAAAAACTACTTACGTGTACTTTTCACGTGATTTTTCGGGTAAAAAAGCAAACTTCTGTGTTAGAAGCAAGTTGTCGCAACACTTTTGGAGTTCCACAAAGTTCTTTATCACTGGATTCACTATTTTTTGTTAAAAAGTTCCAGTAAACAATTAAACATAAACTGAAAAGAATTTATAGTTGCCTGCGATGACTGACACACAGACTTTATTTTTAAATCGTGCGTTCGGAAATTCGCTCCGTAACATTTATTTAGAGTCTTATATTAAGTACCTAATTTTAATTAATTTAATGGTCAATCACCAATATAAAACCATTAAAATACTAAATAAGCGCGTATTTATATAATTTAAATTAATTAAAACGTATCGTATGTAATTAATTAATACAATTTTTGTCAATGTTTATTACTAACCTACATGGTGGCTGTTTGTTTTTTTTCCAGCGCCTATTCATTGGAAGGATTTTGTGTTTCGAAATTTGAATCACTTTGCCTCACTAGTGAGTAAAAACGGTTTTTACTCACTGAATTCTGGCAAGCAAACGATCTTTTTCGTGCTGGTGTGGTGAAAAAAAAATTGCTCGTTAGCCGCGGCTTAAAACTACTTTTATTATTTGTTTAAGAATTAAGGATTCTATGGGCCAGAGCACACACGCTTCTTTTATAGCATCGGCGACTGTTGCCTTCGAAACAGTTCAATCGTGGTATTGGCGGCATCATGTTCCTAAAGGCTTATTCGGAAATATAATACACAACATAATCTTTTCAGAGTCGCAAAGGGACCACTAATAATTTTGTTCTTGTTAAGCTAACAAAGTTCACAAACAACTCATAAATATTGATGCCAATAAAACAGGCCTTGGCTAGCATTAGGCACGCATCCCAAAGTTAGCCAAGTTGCCAAGATGAACAGCTGATACATGTTGTTTTTCTTGAATCGATACACGCGTTCATCCCATGGATGACAAGTTCACGATTCTTGAAGGTCACGCGTAGCGATGTTCTAAACACCGATTTCAACAAACTTCTTAATTTAGGATTTTATTAAACCCGTATTTGCATCTCTCTCTCTCTCTCTCTCTCCTTCTGTCTTCTCTTTCAATGTTTGTACGGGCCAGAGTGATTGAAAGCTATAGCTTATCGTTTATCTTGAGTTTAACACTTTCGGTAAAATTGGCCCTAAACGATTTGTTATTTTTCTTTTGATTTTCTACCAAAGGAAGTATACCATTTCTTTGTTATGTTAACAATATGAAACGATGACAATTACAGTAAATAGTGTTCCAATTCTGTAAATGAAACGATGAATTTTAAAATTTTGGGATTGACAGACAAACACACAGGTTTAATTTTAGGCATATGTATGCGGATTATTATAAAACAATAAACTAAACGGTTTTTATTATTTAAGAAATAAGATAATTACAATAAAAAAATATATTGATCTATTATTACGAGTATTAATCATCATCGTCATCGGTAAACTTTAATCTCAACTTTTTTGTATTTATACTTTTTTTTGTATACTATTATCTTATTCTACATAAAAGTAAGAATTGCATTCTCAACAGTAGCAATAAACCTTCGTAAAAATAACAGGAGACGTGTGAGTGTGAAATCCAGTTCATGTTTCATAGAATTTGAAAACGGAGATTCTTATTTCAACACAATCCTATCGTCCTTTTGGTATTCTCTGCCATTTCTAGTAGAATATCAGAGAACAAATATATCCTTCAAAATATATATTGTATAGTGTATACACAAACAACAAATTTATACCTATTACTTTTCCGAGAACAACAACCACAAAATAAACCAAAAGATAGATTGCGTAGATACGAGTATGAAGAGATACAATTTTCCTTTTGACATCCACGGCACTACGTACTTTATTCAACTTTGGTTTACTTGTGGACCTTTGCCAAAAATCAATTGACGCTTGCGTACCTCATTATAGGTAATATGGAATAACATCACGCATATTTACACATTTTGCCTGCTATACAAATAAGACCTATCGCCATTATAATGAGCAAAGTGAAATGCTTAATTCAGAAAACCCGCTTAACTTTAGTTTATCGATAAAATCAAACAGACATATGCCTAATTATGACAAAAATAATTACGAAGTTTTGAATTTTAAAGCATTTTGCTTTAACATTCCATGTGAAAATATTGTGATTCAGAATGGAACGCCTTGCCCAAATCTGTGTTTCAAACGCTTGCCTCCTATACACCTTAAAAAAATATTCGGATAAAGTCTTTTCTCAATTTTTACCCAACTTCAAAAAACAAAGGTTTAGTATTCAATCCACATCTCTGTAATCTTGTATGTCCGTATAGATTTAAATTTTTTATCAAATGTATATATGCCTATACAGCCTATAGTTTTTGGTACCTAGTTTAAGTCTAATGAATAAAGAAAGGTATTACCAAGTTATTTTTTTAAGTCCTTTGGTTATGATAGCAGTTTTTTGCGATAAAAGTAGGTAGATGATGAATTTTGGTTTGCATTTTTGTTTTATATTTGGCTACAAAAATAGTGATTGAAACGATGATAAAAATAAACATAAGAACTGATGATACCTACGCGTTAAATACTGTCATGCCACAACCAAACTAAAATAAATGTCAAGAAACCGGGCGGCCATCATTTGCGTGCTACCACACATGTATTTATAATAAATAATTAACACACAAACAACCGTACAGGGTTTAATTAATCCCGGGAACCGGAATGTGTCCCGTACAAATTTATTGCCATAATTTACGACAAGTCCCGGAAAAAAAAGGAATAAAATATATGTATGTAATGCGTGCCGTATGAGATGGTTACTGGCTAAGAAAATAGCTGATTCTATGATTAATAATAACTTAAAACGCGTAAATCCTTAATACATAGGATTGTAATTCTGTCTGTATGTTACGCTTCCAGGCTAAACTACCAAACCAAGATTGATGACAATTAGTGTGGAGATGCCTCGTTGGTCTAGTAGTTAACGTAGCGCCTCTCATCGCGAGGTCTCGGGTTTGATTCCCGGGGCAAATTGTTATTTGTGAACTTTCAAATCTGAAACTACCTGAAAAAAACTTCCTAATTCTTTTTAATTTGAATTTAAACAGTTTGATTAAAATTAATCTAAGACCCGGTTATTCAACTCATTGTAATTAGTATAATTAAGTATTATTTATTATTTATTTTAATATCATTTTTGTAATGTTTTGACGTGTTCAAGCGTCTCCTGGGGCCTATGAAAATAAATGATATGAATTTGAATTTGAATTTCTGTCAGGAAATTCACAATAGCAGCACTGAGTTCGAATTGTGATCGGTAGATTGCGATAGCCCCTATCCAATGGGACGTAAACATAACAGGTAAAGTTTGTGGGTGATGTGCGTGCTGCTATTGTAAATTTACTGATGGAAGTTCACAAATAACACTGCCCGACCCGGCATCGGAACAAAAGACCTCGCGATAAGCGGCGCATATGCTAACCACTATCCCATGAAACCTAAACACAACAGGTGAAGTGTAGGTGTTGTAAACCTCTGCCACACACTTCTTGGTAATATAGACGTGATGTTATGATTCTTTTTTAAGTATCAATTTAAAATATACATAATTATCATGCTCACAATATTTTACAAAAACATTGTTGTACATTATTATTTAATTCTTTAGCCATTATGCCAAGCACATTAGGCTTTCTTCAAAGCAGGATATCAAATTGCAGTTTCGTGTCACTGGCGATAGTAATTGTACGGGTTGAGCTAGACCTGGCAGCTCCTCGAAAGGCAGTAATTTTGATACTGAAATAGCTTTCAAGTATTTGTATAGTTGTTACTGAAATTTATCGTTTCAATTCTGGCGTTAAATACTGTTAACGCGATTGTACAGTCAGCAACAAAAGTAGATGAACACTTTGAAATATTTAAACTACTATATAACTCACATTCTTCACATCAAAAATATTCCTTTTATAAAATAATGCACATATTATTGATTACTGTTCGTTTTAAATTATACAATCATGATTTTCGGAATAAATGCAATACCCATCGGAGCTCATCGGAGCTGGTGCATACTAGGATTTGTTTTAGTGTGAACCTAAACAGTTCGGTTAAAAATTGATCTAAGCTTCGGCAATTCAAATTATGTATATTATTTTTATTAGTACAATTTTAATTATTTTTATTTGTTCTGTAGCTAAAATGTTTGTTGACGTGTGCAAGCGCCCCTTGGGGTGTATGAAAATAAACGATTTGACTTTTACCTTGACTTAAGCGACTTTGGAAATTTGTTTGTGAAAGTACTTCTGTTGCTGACTGTAGATCACTGTCCGTAATTATATACAAAACATGTAATATAGTTTTGTTCATAACGATAGATAAGATTAGATAAAATGTTTCTTTTGCTATACGGAACGTTTTGGTCTATCTCATTGTTGTGAATATATTTTAAACAACGATGGTATTCAGTTTACTTCCTTAACGTTGCCTTGCCTTGAGGCTCCTGGGGGTTGGTAGGGAGATGGGCGGCACAGGTGTGGATAAGTCATCTTCTAAAATCTATTTCTGATTGTGGATAACTTGACGTACGTTAGACATACGATAACAGTAACATTTCTAATAATTAGTGGTTACTATAGATATAATTCAACGCCCCTATTTACGACACCGCTAAATTAGATTTAAGTTCATGCGTCTCTCTCTTTCTTAATTTATGTTAAAAGACAGATGAGAAGTTTGAGTTTGATAGAACCAAACTCACTAATACCGTAAAACAACGAGTGGTGTTTAGATGTTAATTAAAGCATGGCGACTATGACACCATAGTCGCCATGCTTTAATTAAGCTAACGTACGTCAAGTTATCCACAATCAGAAATAGATTTTAGAAGATGACTTATCCACACCTGTGCCGCCCATCTCCCTACCAACCCCCAGGAGCCTCAAGGCAAGGCAACGTTAAGGAAGTAAGCGTTTGTTAAGTTTTAAGTTGGTTTTAAGAAAGGTTTAGGCTTAAATATTAAAATAAATAATAGTTTAAAAAAACTAAAAAACACGCTTTTAAAGTACTTCTAACTAAAAAGTGAAAAATAATTCCTAATATAAGCTGAAAAAAGCGTGGGTTGCTCGATAGACGAAAAATATGGCACAGAGCGCCCCACGCTTTTAGTTTAGTTTGGTTTATTTATAAGAGCGTTTTTTTTTAAATTTTTTAATTTTTTGTATCGAATTATTGCATTGTCATCGATCTTTGACAGGTGTGCAAAATTTGAATGAAATCTGTCCGTTTAAAGTGGGTCAAAATCGAGTCCAAAGGAGTCGGTTACATACATACATACATACATACAGGTGAAGCTAATATAAGCGTGTTAATAATTATTGCGCTACAAAAAGAAATACAGAGAGAGCAATGAAATACGTTGCAAAAACGAAAAAAGAGAGCAGTCTAGTAAGGTAAAATGCGAGTAAAACCATGGTTAATACAAGGAATTCCACGCGGACGCAGTCGCGGGCAATAGCTAGTTATATCTAAGATGTCTTGCCGCCAAACCACTATCTTTAATTAAAGTACGAAGAGGCTTAAGTCAACAATACTCAAGTGCCTGTGACGACTTTACCCTAACTTGAGTAGAAGAAAGGTTGTATTTTATAGAAGTTATCAAGGTACTTTCGTTGAAAAAACAACTTTTTTTAGCTGAATGTTTGTAGCGAACGAATGGGTAGACTGTAATACTTAAAATACGTGAAATGTACATGATATAGATAAAAAGTTATAAATATAATAAATAACATTACAAAAAAATAGTCTCTACAACATAGCGTTGGCGTGTCGTAGTGGTTAAAACGGTCGCCTCGCCGCTTTCAACTGCGCTGGTGCTGTGGGTTCGATCCCCACACGGGACAAATCTTTGTGTGATCCGTTAAGATTTGTTCTGACTCTGGGTGTACTGTGTGTGTGTGAAATGTACGTTTGTGAACACCCCCGCGACTCCAGAGTTTTTTGTGGTGCGCGCTTCGTTATTTAAAAAGATAAGAATTGCAACAGCTGTTATGATAGAAACCCCGTAGGGATCGTAGGGTTTTGCCAATACAGGTCTTTTTTTAATTTTTTCAAGTGTTTATTGTATGTTTGTAACATATACAACAAGTTTATCCCATAAAATATACAAACGAAGCCTTTGGAGACACTTGAAACAGAGACTAAGTCTTGCTGGCCACGATCAAATAAGTCTAGATTTCTGAAAATGTTTTCACCAGTTTAACATTTCTGGTAATTTGACTAGAAAAGTACAATCTAATACTGTAATTTTCATCTTGTAATCTTGGTTTTGTCCATTTAAAGGCACTCTTCTTATGATTGGTACTTTGTTTTTTCTTGGACGACTGCAAAGGTTATTCTGACCATTAGTCAATTTAAATACTTGAGCATCTTCATCTTCGAAATAGCATGAAAAATTAAATTTAAAATGTCATAGAAAATTTATTATACGCAAAAGAGGAGCTAGAATTACTTGCCAGGATTTTGTTTGGCATTTAGCTTAAAATATTAAATTCGTTGTCACCATTATCTCTATTGTCACATGTTTTTATTAGCCTTTATAACAGACACATCGCACAGTGACATCTAGCCACATCATGGATAACTATTTTCTCTAATATTTTGTTTGAGTACATTATGTGAAGCTACGTAATACAAAATATGTAAATACAAAATTTAATGAGTATTTGAACTATTTTGTTCCTGACAAATCGTGTTCCATGATATTTTTTGAGATATAAATAAATTTAATGTATAAATTTAAACACATACTTAGCCAATATTTATAGACGAATTCCACCAGAAACCAGGTAACTAAGTGTTGATTACCGCGTGAAACCTTGATCATAATATGAGGTCACAAGAATCACAGTTTATCTTACAAGGTGCAAATGAATTATTTCATTAAAAAAGTAACGATTTCTTAGAAATTTGACAGCTTTACTGGATATTAATTAAGTTTGCAAGATTATGGTGAACACGACCGCTATTTTACGCAAAATATTATTTTGCCAAACGTAAATAAGCAGGTCTTAATAACCTGCTATAATATTGACCCTGAAATACCTCTTCACCAAGATTATGTACGCTAATATTACCTTTCCTGCACACGTAATAAGGATTATTATTAATTTTTATTTTCCTCTGCAAATATATTTGCCTAAAACATCATTAAAAGTCTGCTTTTAGTTTTCATTCCTAGGTACTGAAATAGTTAATGAGTATAGGTAATAACTTACCTATCACAACAAAAGCGAAGATACAGTCTTTAAAACCAAATAACTAAAAAACCATCCCAAATATGCATCAAGTTTATAGTTCACATGAAAGTTCATCACATCACATTCGCGAGAAGTTCAAGGCAGGTTGTACGTTTTCACACAGCCGCCCGCCGCCGCGACAGTCGGCTCACTACCGCCCTTCGCCCTGAGCTTTCTCGGCGACTGAACATTTTATTCAGGCAGGAAAGTTTCAGTAAGTACTGTAAATCTATGTTGGATTTTGCAGTTGTTACTAGAGCTTTTGTTTTTGGTTTCGGGCGTCTCCTAGCAGGAAAGAACAACATATTAAACTACGATTATGACAAAATGACTGAATGAATGTAAGAAGCGATAGCCGAGTGGAAGATTGTACAACTACAGATTCGGAGATCTTGGGATCAAACCCACAGCACACACTTTTTTCAATTAATCGTTGAGATTTGTCTTCTCGTAGATATTGACAATTTTTAATTTTGAATGACCACAATTACATACAGAAAAACAAAAATAAAATTACAGTTCATTAACGTCTAGCAGAAAACCATGTGCTGAATTTTATGTATTTTCCTATATAATTGACGGACTCCTCATATAAACTAACACCCTCTAATTTTCCCCTTAAATAATAAAAAAAAACATGAACCAGTGTTATAGTAAGACTAGGCAGTAGTTTTTGCGTGATGCGCGTAAACACAAGCAGACATATAGACAACAATTCTACAAAAATATGTTTTGGCTTCTACTGCTGTTAAAAAGGCCCTTAGTATTATTTTTCTTGAATATCTTCAATTTTCAGACATGGCAAATTCACAATTTTATTATATGTATAGATTTTTGTAACGCAACTCGTGAAGTGGACAAATTATTTGGAGAATACTTGACAGGAATGGGAAAAAGGAGTGTTATTCGTTTATTATTTGAAATCAGTACGTAAATGTATATAATATAACTAGACAAGATAAACAAGAACTAGAGACTAAGGTCTTGTTAGTCGTGATGTGATGAAGGGGTGCATGAAAGGAGCCTCCCTGAGTGACGTAAACAACGATTCCTTACGTTCGGCGAATCCTGGTTAATTCGCGAGCTCTGCAAAGCGAATTGGCTAATCCTTTCACCACGATGATAAGTCAAAATAAAATTTGACTCAGCCATCGACACGACGAAGAAGAAGACATACATTTAACATAACGTCACGATTATACTATCCAAAAAAGTGTGGCAGAGGTATATAACACTACGTGCGGATATTATATTGTTAAGTAGCTTTTAATGTTACGAGTTCTTAAGCTTAAAATGTATTTTTAATATAATATATGTTTGTGCCTAAGGTTTAAACGATAAAATTACTAGCTACATTGAAATTGTGGCTCTGAAAGCCTCATTTACAATTTTATTACCGCAATACATAAGAGAAAATAAATAGCAATCAATTTGTTTCGCCGATTGTGTCAAAAGAATGCCTTATCTATGAAAAAAGTCTCCGTTCTAACGCCATAGCTTGCGTGCCAGTGGCGCCCTCTATTAATCACTTAGATAACACTAGAAAATCCACGCTATTAGCATAAACTCTTGAGATTCTTAGAACTTCAGCATTATAATAATTAGGGCTAATTTCACCGAACACACTGAACCGAGCTCAATGCTGATCCTAGTTTACGATCTCTTTCTCTCGTTCAATGTTTTAAGGGACTGAGAGACACTTATCTAATAGTTATTTGCAATTTTCTGGGCTAAATGTCAAACCTATTTTTGTTCCTGAATAAGATATGATAATTATAAAATAATGCGAGTCTCAAAGTGAGGTCTTTGGTTCAATTCATGGGCCGGGCAGTACACCATTGCTACAACCTTATGAGTAATATAGACTTGATGTATGTTTTTACACCCATATATAAGTATGATTTTTTTGCGAAACTGACTATTCGTCATTTCAACAAAAAACATAGCGCATAACAAAAGTTATTTTTTTAGATACAGCGCCGATTTTAATGTCTTTTTTTATATTGTATTAAAAATCGGAAATATTTTGGAGCCGGAAAGAAATTATTTAGAGAAATTATTCTGTGAAAATAATCATGGGTGAGGCACAAAAAAACAGCTCCACTATACATGAATATTTATAACAGCAGCCCTGTTTCTAATACGTGTCCCATTGCTGGGCTCGGGCCTCTTTTCATGATGAGAAGGGTTAGGTTATAGTCCACCACGCTTGCCAAGCGCGGATTGGTAGACTTCACACTCCCTCGAGTACTTTAAAGGCACTCTCTGGCATGCAGGTTTCCTTACGATGTTTTTCTTCACCGTTAGCAAGCGACAATTTATATGATAAATACACACATATCTTCGAACAAACGAATCTTAACGATTTATTCACAAAGGAGTTCGCCGTGGGTTCGAATCCGTTCTACGGTTTCCTACTTGGCTATCGCTGCTTTTTATTGGTGTATTTTTAGGTATCACATAGTACAATGTCTAAGACAACCACTAAGAAATAGCCCTGTAATTCAAGATTTAGCCTTGAATGATCGGGATTCATATTACGACCTTTGTTAAGACAAATGACATCAGTTAACTAGCAGTTTAATTGGCTATATAACGTCAGGCGACACGCGACGATCGCAGGCATGTTAAGATGTATAATATTATGATAGTAGGATCCCTACAAATTAACATCGCAGTAAACTGTCATATGAGAGGTGGAATTGAGAAGTTTTACGACTTTTACGTCATCTTAGTTTTATAGGGCACGAAATTTATACGTGAATTTTCTCAATACATACAAATGAATCTAGAAAGCTATTAAAAAGTCGAGGTAAATAAAAAAAAAATACCTACTTGATGAACTGCTTCGATAGTCTAGTGGTTAACGTATGCGCCTCTCACCGCGAGGTCTCGGGTTCAATGCCCGGGTCGGGCAGAGTGTTAAGAGCACGGAGTTGGAATTGTGCCCCGTGGATGGCAATAGGCTCACCCCCTTTTCCATGGGATCTTAACATAGCAGGTGTAATGTGAGTGTTGTACACCTCTGCCATACCCTTCTGGGTAATATTGATATTGAAGCGGCCGTGGCGCAATGGATAAGGCATCGGTCTTACGATCGAGAGGTCGTGGGTTCGAATCCTGGCCATTACACCACGGACGTGAACTTCCTCCTATCACAAGCGAATTAAGCTTAGCTGGAGGGGGTTAACAAGAATACTAGTAATTTGTATTTGCAAATTACTAGTAAGCTTTTTTTTTAAAAAAAAAAATATATATATATAGGCGTGATGCTATGTTATGAGTACTACTACTTTTTGCAATATGGCGCTAAAAGCTCATAAGCAATCGAGGTCGAGAATATGCTCTTTAAAGCTTCCTCTACAACATATCCATAAATCAGCTTTTTAAGTTCATTTATGAATGTTTTACTTTCCTCGGCTTTTATTGTTAAAGATTAATTACTAATGACGATGATTGATGAGTATGTAGATTTAAACATTTGAGGACGTTATACTTCACAGATCTAGACTAAACTAAACACAATTTGTAGAGCAATGCACCTCTCTGGTTTGCATGCCGTATGTTATCCAGCACAAAAAGCGTACAAAGTGCGTACCGGCTGCCGTAAACAACGCGACAGCTGGCTTGGATGTGGCTAAAAGTTGTGCAGCTATGGGAGGTGCGAATGGAATTGGAGGTGGTAGTTTTTTCATGTTATTCCTCCGAGCCCATTTCACCGGCCTACCAGATAAGTGGAATTTAGGCATTGCTTCGTGGTAGATATGCCACAAATACGCACCAAAAGTTCCGCTTCAATATTTTTTATGTGAACTGCCAAAGAATAGAACGCCTTGCCCGAGTCTGTGTTTCCACGTGAGGTTCAATCTGGGTTAAGTTAAAAAAACTCTCATAAGTAAGCGTGTTCCACCGTAGACCGCATCACGTGCCATCAGGTGAGATCGTGGTCCAATGCGTGCGTATCCATGATGACAAAACATCATACATATATTAGCCAAAAGTGTGTGAACTATATCTATAACACACACCTCACCTGTCATGTGTTCCCCTCTGTTATACAGAGTGAGCCTATCGCAATCTGTCTTACTCGCCCCGCTTTACAGCATATTTTCAACAGTAACGGTCTCATAGTTTCGGATCTAAGCATGCATACCACAGATATAGATCTACATAGATAACGCAAATGCATGTACTTCGCGTGTCTCAACCCCGACCAAGCGTCGAGGTTGGTCGCCGCTAACTTCAGTCCACGCGCGTCTTTTGTCAGAGAAAATCATAGCGGATGGCTCCAGTTGAACGTACTGGGCGGATGGGCTTCGGCGGCATCGGTGTCTTTGAATCGGTTTGGATTTCCCGTCACTAAATTTAGGCTGTGACGTCACAATAGGTATTAAAAAGTCGGCACGCTTGGTTTCAATACAAATCGTGATACTTGCGTTATCTATGTAGATCTATATCTGTGATGCATACCCTTGTAGTATAGCTATATAACGCATCTCTGGTGAAAAAGCTGCCTTATACTTTGTATGATTGTCTTTGTTTTGTTCGGGGAATGTTGCTAGTAATTACAGGCACTTAACATAGGTACCAAGGAACAAAATATTTTCAAAATTGACGCCAAAATAATTTTAAAGGTCTCGACGAATCTTTAAATTCACTTAGTAATTATAATTCTATAAACAAACAATACTCAGGTTTTTAATCTGCGACTTCGGACAATCGGCAGAACGTTATTCTGCCGATTTGCTTTTTTAATTAGAATTTAGTCGATGCGGTATCTATTTCCAAATGTTTCTTGGTGCGATGTATTTAGTTGTCGTTGCCGGTTAGCGCCGATAGTGTGGCCCAAACGGGGAACGTGCCGATTCTGATTATAATGCTAAACGCGGCCTTTATACTCCCATTTTCAGTGCCATACAATCATTTGCATGGCCTACTGAACGCAGGCCGGGTATGCAAATGGTCTGCAAAAATGCGTTTTAGTAGCTGCAAAAGTTTTACACAACATTTCCAGGATAAAATATTGGTTTGCTAAACGTTGGGAAGTAAAAGTAATAACTTCTGGACTAAATAAACATGGAGGGTGTGTTTGTTAGAGCCGATAGAGCCTTTATTTACCTACCATTTCAGCGCAACTCGAAACATTTTGTAGCCCATCTCTGGTCAAAACTTTCTGATTGTATCCTAATATTTTTTTTGTTTTCAACTTACTAGTAATTTGCAGATACAAATTAATATTATTCTTGCTAACCCCCTCCAGCTAAGCTTAATTCGCTTGTGTTAGGAGGAAGTTCACGTCCGTGGTGTAATAGTCAGGATTTGAAGCCACGATCTCTCGATCGTAAGCCTGCCTTATCCATTGCGCCTCGGCCGCTATAATTATATTTTCTTTTGTGTGTATAATGTGAAATGTATGTTTGTGAATACCCGACGATGTAGGCATTATTTTTAGTAAAAGTATTTCGTTAAAAACAAACTAATATTAAACGAAAATAATATTAGCCCTCACTTAACGAAACTTTTGCCCTAGTAAAGCGCTTCACACACGGTAGCTGTAATGTATATTAATGTACGTCAATATGCAAAGATGAAAAAAATTGCAATCTATATCTATACATATATTTATACATATAATTAAAAAGGAAAATATGCCATGTTTGTACATTAAAGGTGTTTCAGAAATAGAATAAGAGGGGTCTTTATTAGAACAGTAGAAAGCTTAAACATATTTATCTGTCTGTATGTTCGTACGCCCATCACGCAAAAACTATTGCATGAAATCAGATGCAGTTTTCACAATTGTGTAGCTGGAGGTATAATTTAAAACTTAGTATATGTTTTATCTTTGTATTTTATCCCAAGGAAGTAAATTACAGGGTGTAAGTTTATATGGTAAATTCGTACATTTAAAAGAAAATTGCACGAAATGAGAACCTAAGTTTCCTACACGGCATAAATTAAAATCAAAATAGATTTTTTGAAAGTTAATTAGAATTTAATTTAATTTATTTATCTAGATTTTCAACAAAGAATGAATACACCTACATAATAAAGAGGTCATGGTTTACATCATATTATTTAAGCTTATAGGCAGCTTTAGCTAATGTAAAAATGTATATTTTTATCTCGATATATTTCATTTTTTCTTTCCATAGAAATTGTCTGGTCTAATGTCAGCTATAATGTATGTTTTTCATCTTCGTATTTCAACATAATACATTAATATACATTAAAGCTGCCGTGTGTGAAGCGCTTTATTCTTTGATTAACAATACCCAGCTAACGGTTACACTTGTAATTCGCAGTTAACATACAACAATTCGTGTGTAATACAAACATTTCTGACTGTCCCCATAGCCATGAGTCCTTAAGGCTGCGTCGTTAAACAATTACCGTTAGTTTCGGTAACTGCCGCTGGAGGGCGCCACTGTTGACCTTTTATTTACGACCCGGGATGTGGAACTGCTATTTCCAGTCGAGTTTATTCAGCCGTTAGGTTTAAGGATTTCATGGAATCTCCTGGGCATATAATATGTGGTAGGTAGATCTTTAAGGGTAGTATTTAAACGCAAATCATAAAATATCCTTTTTCTATGAAATTAAATACCGAATTCCCATCAAAATTACTGATTGCACAACAAAATATTCAACTCAAAATATCACTAAACACACTACAATTTATTTTCACAGCGCACAGCAATTTTTCCTAAAGTAAAAGCTTTTTTATCAATGCACAACTAATAATCTTAATGCACATTATACATGTTAACTCTTTTTCTTTTAAATATAGCTTCTATTTTTATAATATTTACAGCAGTTTTTCTAGATCAAACAACATTTTTTTAGTCACAGTCATCTTATTATTTATTAATTATCACATAATGAGATCAGCAAAAAAAATATAAAATTAGATACAAAATTGTAATTTATTGAATTATTAAAGCAGGTCTTGCTTTCGCGGGGCGTCCACGCTTCCTTTTTTGCCCAATAGGCACATTTTTAGCTTCTGCAGGTGGCGCCACGTACTGTCGTCTGTTACGATCTATGATAATAAGAAATTGGTAGGTAGTATAATATTATTTTATTTAGTAGGTAGATTCAAAAGAGGTCGGAGTATCACAAAGATTAGCTAGCACTCGCCGGCCGCTGCCGCGGCACGCTCGCTTCGCTCGCTCGGCTCGCGCTATGTTATGGTCGCAGTTCTAACCTAACCTAACCTACTACTTTACCCATAATTGACCTATGCCATAACTATAGCTTTTATTTTTATATTATTTACTCCAGTGACGAAAAAACGCGCGAAGTTTTTCAGTTAAGTTGTTCTGCTTTTAGAAATAATGCAATGTAAAAGGATTTTTTTGTTATAATAATCATTAAATTTACCGAGCATGGCTTCTTGAAAATTAAGACCAATATGATGAACAGATTTTGTTGTACTTACTGGTTAATATGCGACTGGGATAGTTATTTTGCTATGAAATATGGTAAATTTGATGTGCAGTCAGTATTTATGCATAGCATGTAGTATTTTTGTACAAAAATAAATTTAACTGTATTGCATTATGAGGAAAAAAGGAATGTCATATTGATGTGTAATTTCGAATTATCTGCAGTTTGAGTTTTGTTAAACATTTAGTTTATCTGTAGTGAAGTAAGTTATTTGATGCAAAAAAGAATATAAATGATGAGTATGTATTGATAGGCGATTATTTATTTGATATGCAATATAATATATCCCGATCTTTAAAAGTATTACGAGCCATTTGTTATGAGTATAATATTTATTTTTGAAAGAGCCATGTTATTTTTGTAATTAGCATTTACAGCCTCTTACCACGAGATCTTGGGTTCGATTCCCAGTTCAGAAACTGTGTTGTTAAGGATTTTTGAAACTCTCATTAACAGCACGGAGTAGATTTAGTTTCCGATTGTTGGCGATAAGCTATCACATGGGACCTTAACATAACAGGTGAAGTGTGTTTGTTATATAACTCTGCCACATCCTTCTAGGCAATATATTGCAACCTTATATACGGAATAATTTATCAATACAATTCAATTCATTTATTTCGTAAAACATAGGTTACAAGGATGTTATAGTGTTACAAAAAGCTCTTCTATGATTCGCCGAATGGCATACGAAAATTTAAACAATAATATTAGTTCGACAGGCATTCAAATCAATTTAAGATAACAATGTTATATTTTAAAAAGAGCTTAACAAATAAATTAATTGTATTAGATGCATGTCAAATAAGTAAAATGTCGATGATAAAATGTCAGTGATTACAATAATAAAATTAATTAATACAATAATAAAAAAATCTACTAATAAATTAGGATGTCACAACAATGTTAATTACCAATGTCGTCTAAAAATTCATTCATGGAGTAATATACCTTTTCCGCCAAAAAGTTAAAAAGTTTGTGTTTGTATTCACTGGTATTTTCACACTTCCTAATTTCTTTAGGTAACTTATAATAATCAATTTAGCTCCATTGCAAAATTTAAGTTTATTTTCTCTCCTTAACCCTCTTTAGCCATAACGTTGTTTTAGATGCTATAACTTACACATAAAATTATTATCAAAAAAACAAACAAATATTGTATGAATTATTTGAAAAGAGTTTGAGTTTCTCACCAGCTCTTCTCACGATGCAATACCCATCGGAGCTGGTACTTGGATTGATTATAATTCAAATTTCTAAGTTGAATTAAAGTCAATCTAAGCTCCGGTGTCAAATCATTTTATTGCAATAAGTATTATAATTTAATTAGTTAAGTTTTATTTTAATTTTATATTTTGTTGACGTATTTAAGCGCCCATTGGGGCCCATGGAAATAAATGATTTGATTTGATTTGATTTGATTTGATTTGATTTGATGTTTAATATGAAACCATCCAATTTTATGCAACATCACGAATAATTCTTCGATAGTCGGCAATATTAAAGCCCCGTTGATTCTGAAGTTTTTCACCTGATCAACAGACTTATTCCATACAAAAACGTGTAATGTACAACACGGCTTTACACCAAGCTATACATTGCCAGCATAAGATGATATCGCGTTGTAAAGGCTTCCCGTGCAATCCGAGACCAGCTTATACTGGCAATGTATCACTTAATAAGTAGCCATGTGCACATTACAAAAAGCGTTGATACGGAGCACTGCCGTTCACGTCTCTCACGTCTCGTCTGCCGCATACAATAGAGTACTAGACAAAGGCGCACGCGTCACGCCTAGAACGCGGTACCTGCATTTATGAGTAAACTATACATGCTTATTTTGTAACAGGTTGTTTTTTTATTCTACGTTAATACTACGATAGTATACATTGTATCCAATTAAACCAATAAATAATTCAGTTAAATTCATTTCTAAAGCCGGAAAGGTTCAACACGGTTTTTTAACAGACTTCAAAAAAGGAGGAGGTTTCAATTCGATTGTTTTTTTCTTTTTTTTATGCTTGTTCGCCAATTACTCGAAGACGCCTAGACCGATTTGAGAAATTATTTTCTGTCTGAAAGAGTATACTTCTCATGTAGTCCTATGCTCATCAGGTCACGATCTGATGATGGGATCCTAGACAAGTCGAGGGCAATCCGAAGGCATCTATATTGTTTATTGTGCATTAACTAAAATTACTAGAATATTTGCATCTAGCAGTCAGCTTTTCATGTTACTGAGCTAGGGCTGGCAGGTACAACTCTTCGACAGTTAGGAGTAGGGGGATAATTGTTTAAATAAACGCACCTTTAGGCCGTTTACTGTATTCTTTCAAGTTATACACAGATGAGGCCAGACGTTGAATGTTACTTTAGCGTTCCTTACTTTTTTGTGCAAAAGTTTGGTCACAAAATTCAAATTAACATTAAACGTCTAAATAATAACACTTTTCGAACATAGTTTTTACAATAATACGAATTTAATAAGGTACTGCCATAAACGTCACCTAAAATGTAGGTAAGCAATATTTTTAATCCGAAACCCCACAAATTCCGTAGAAGTTTGTTCCGCAAACAGTATCCGTGATATGGCAACATTTATTTATTACAGCCAGCCAGTCGTAAAAGCGACTAAGGTCTCGGGACTATCCTAGGCTGGAGCTTAAGCTTTTAATGGCACTTGACGGCCAAGAAAATGAGGTTAGCAACATGAAAAGGCTTTATCACGATTCCATAGACGTAATACTTTTAGTTTGTTCAAAATATATCTGACGTACAGAGACAATAATTTTAATTAGTTACTGGAAGGGATTTTAAAATTCGAATTGTAGATGCGATGCTACATAATATAACAAAACATCATGCCTATATTGCCTAGAAAGTTGAGACAGAGGTGTTAACAAAACGTGGGTGTTCGGAACCCAGTAGGGCAAGCTTACAATTTATGCCAAGGTAAGACGGTTGTGCTTTAACCTATGCTTATTTACAAAAGTCACTATTTCGTAAAATTCCAAATTAAATCCAATAGAAATTAAATATAAATCAAATTAATTTATTTCAATTATAATATTATTAATATTTAACAATGAAGGTAAAGAATAAACAGCACTTGTTTGCATTACCAAAAAAAAGTTCTTATAACCACATTCCCTAAAAATTCACCTTTAAAAAATCTCGAATCTGACACGGCAATGAAATAACCAAATCGGGTCACAGTGTGATAGTTCAATACGGAGCGCTTTATCACGCGGCCGGAGAACCAAACAAATTGAGATCTCTGATATGTGTGCGTACATAAATCTTGCTGTTCGCGGGAATCCACGAATTATCTTGTTTTTGTTTAACGTTATTGTAAAAATAAAGTGTTTTCCTTATGTGATTTTGCCACAAAAACATTTTGCTACTTTCAGGGAATTTGCAAATTGTAATTTCTCGTTCAAAGGGATCAAAGGGGGTAATAAATTATATCTGCATTGTTGTAAATCCTTTATTTTCCGTTGCAGAATCAATCACACGCCGGTATCTATCAATCATAGAAGTAGATAGATTTTTTGAAATGTATATTTTTACCGTCTATTTTTAAGTAAGAGGATGACGAAGAAGGTTAGGCGATCGTTTTAACCACTACGCCGACCGTGCAATTAATGAGTTTATGGCAATGATGACCAATAGTATAGGACGGTGCAAATATAAATCATCCTATTAAACAGCTGTCAAACTGACATAGTTTTGTGAGAGCAGTAACTTCATTTTATACTTTATGTCAATAGAGAGGGAACAACACTGGTTGGATGTTTTTCATGCAAAAGTAATTTATTAAACCCAATTTCAATATTATTAAGTTTTATCTATGTTTATAGGCAATCATAACTAAAATACTAAAATGCAGTACCTTAAAGAGCGTGCACGATTGTGTAATCTGTGACAAACACTTATTAACATTTGTTAAGACAAATTAGCGTCCTGGCGAAATAATTATGTTGATATCGAAATAATAAAAATAAGACCATTATTACACCTACTTCAATAAAATATGTTATTACTTTATCACTTTGAAATAGTTGAATTGCAGTTAAAAGCCGTTTAGAGATAAAATAACGAACTTAAGAGATTTGGTAACTTCTCTGAACAGCCCTTTTAACTTTTCCTTTGCTTATCTGATTGTCGTTGTAAGTTTTAACAGCACTAAAGTCAACTAAAATGAATTATATCTATCCCTAATTGGTTATGATAAGGACTGTGTACTGTGGCTGAATACTATTTTATTATTATAAGGCAAAATTAAAAAAACACACAAACATGAACTGAATGAATAAAATATCTTTGTGGTTAGAAAGATGATTATAGTGTTTGGATTACATATTTACTTTTTCATTAAATTCATGCAACAATAACTTTTTAATTTGTTTTTGAACATGTTTTTCGTTTGGTTTTCTTCTTCAAAAGGTATTTTATTAAACATTCGTGGCGTCAGATACATGCGTGTTCTTTGACCATAATAATTACATGCAATAGGCTCTTTATATTTATTTCTAACATCTTTTCTAAGCATACAATGGGTAACTTTCTGCGGTTTAAATTCAATACTGTCATACAATACTGTTCAACAGCCAACATATACTTATATTTTTCATGCACTAGTAAGATGTTACATATTTTAAACAGTTGCTCATAGTTTTGGTTACATTTATTTTTAGTGTTTTTATCAACAAGTATTTTTAGGAAACGCGTCTGTAGATTTAGAATTCTGTCTAGATATGTTTTAAATGTCCGTCTATAAGAACTAAGACCATAGCTCAATACCGAATCCACCAGCGCATGATACAGGGTATACAAGGTAGCTCTGTTAATAACATATTTAAGTTGATTAAATTTACAAAGAATTGTTCTGAGTTTACTGCATACAATGTCTATATGAAGTTTCCAGTTAAAATTATGATCTATGGTCAAGCCTAAATATTTATATTGGTTAACAAATTCTATATTTTTGCAATTAACACATAGTTGTTTATTATTATGTAAACATTCATATGAGTGACCAACAATGGATAGGTTTCTTATTGGTTTTTTACGATACGGTGAGTGCAAGAGCTTACATTTAGTCTTAGTAACATTGAATATAATGCCATTATCACGAGACCATTTGAGAACATTTTCGAGATCAGTTTGTATATTTTTCTGAATGTTATCTATATCTGTATCGGCATACACCAAGCAGGCATCGTCGGCGTACGTATAAACAGAACAGGTTTGTATAACTCTGATCATACTATTAACGTGCATAATGTAACCAACCGGACCATATACTGATCCATTAGGCACACCATACTTAATATCTGCCTCGTGACCCGTCTGTTCAGCGATCTTAACACGTAATGTTCTGTTTTTTAGGTAGCACCGAAACCAATCATTTAGTGGCCCACGGATTCCACACTCTTGCATAGCTTTTAAAAGTTGTTCGTGTTCTAACGTGTCGAAAGCTTTTTTAAAGTCTATAAATAAAACAGCTAGTTACGAACTTTTTATCATTAAGGTTACTATTTATGTCATCTGTAAAGTTTGCCAAAGCTGTAGCCGTGCTACGCGATTTCCTGAAACCATGTTGTGTATGTGATATTATTTGATTCTGCTTTATAAAGTTACTTATCCTCTTTACAATTACTTTTTCCATAATTTTATTAATCACAGACAAGATGGCAATTGGTCTATAGTTCGAGTACTCTAAGTGGCTACCTCCTTTGTAAATAGGTCGTATTATAGATTTTTTTTAATTATCCGGGTAAGTTCCACTTTGTACACAAAGATGATGATGATTGATGATGGTCCTCTCAATTGTTCGCTCCAATTGTATATTGGTTCATCTCTGGGCTCATTTACCCTGCGTGCTGTCCACCATGATTAGCTTTTCAAGGCTCTTATCACTCCTTCTAATTATGTGACCGAAATAGGATAATATGCACTGCTGACAGATCGTGGCAACTCGTAATTGGACAAGATGCTGCGAAAGGATTGCTGCGCATAATGGTCCAAGGTATCCTCAGCATGCACCTCCAGCTCCACATCTCAACGTCATCAGCTATCACGGTTCAAAAAATCGAGAAACTACGAACAAAAAAATCACGTTTGTTCAATGGGAGCCCCTTCGTTTATTTTATTCGGTTCTTATTATTTGTTGTTATAGCGGAAATACGTCATCGGTGAAAGTTTTCACCGTCTAGCTATCACGGTTCATGAGATACAGCCTGGTGACAGACGGACGGACAGGGTAGTCTTATTAATAGGGTCCCGTTTTTACCCTTTGGATACGAAACCCTAAAAATAAAAGATTACTACGGTATACTTAACAGATTTAGATTTTTCATAAATACTTACGTAATAAATAATAGTTTAAAAAACTAAAAAACACACTTTTAAAGTACTTCTAACTAAAAAGTGAAAAATAATTCCTAATATAAGCTGAAAAAAGCGTGGGTTGCTCGATAGACGAAAAATATGGCACAGAGCGCCGCACGCTTTTTTCAGCTTATATTAGGAATTATTTTTCACTTTTTAGTTAGAAGTACTTTAAAAGCGTGTTTTTTAGTTTTTAAACTATTATTTATTTTCTACTTTTTAGTTTAGTTTTAGTTTAGTTTTATGCAAAATTTTAATGAAATCTGTCCGTTTAAAGTGGGTCAAAATCGAGTCCAAAGGAGTCGGTTAAATACATACATACATACATACAAATGAAGCTAATACTGGGTGGCGCAAAAGTAAAGACCCTATTTGGTTCAGCTATAACATTTTTTCTAAATTAGAAAACTAGATTTAGATTTTTTTAAATGTATATTTGTGCCATTAAATTTCGTACCATTAGGATTTAAAGTTGATGTCTTTTAAATGGTGACCTCCAGAGTTGATACACATTTGAGCCCTATTTATGACATTTTGCATAACTTGCCGTAACACTTCCTGCGATATGTTCGTTATTTCTTGACGAATGTTTTCTTTTAGAGCTGCGAGAGTCTGTGGCTTGTTCACATACACCCGAGATTTCAAAAAACCCCAAAGAAAGAAGTCTGGACTGGTCAGATCGGGTGATCTTGCAGGCCAAGGCAAATCGCCAAAACGAGAGATAACTCGGTCTGGAAAAGCGTCCCTCACTAAGTCCATAGTGTCGCGCGCTGTGTGTGCCGTAGCGCCGTCTTGTTGAAACCAGATGTGCTCCAGCCCCAATTCGTCCAAACTGGGTATCAAAAACTCACGTAACATGGTTCTGTAGCGTTCTCCAGTGACAGTTATCGCATTGCCTCCAGCGTCTTCGAAAAAATAGGGTCCGATCACTCTGTCAACACAGATGCCACACCATACAGTAACTTTTAGTGGGTGTAGAGGTGTTTCTTGAATAATGCGCGGATTATCAGTGCCCCAGAACCGAGTATTCTGCTTATTGACATGCCCTGAGAGATGGAAATGCGCTTCGTCACTCATAACCAATTTTGAAGGAAAATCATCCTCTTCAAGGTTGAGGTTTATGACGCGCTGGCAGTAATCTAGACGAGCTCGGTGGTCAGCAGGCAGCAGCTGATGAGTCATTTGAGTTTTATACGGGAACATCTTTAAGTCTTTCACCAAAATACGCTGCAGGGTCCGTCTGGAAATGCCCAATTGCGTGGCACGTCGCCTCGTTGATGTTTCTGGACACTCTTCCACATCTTCGCGCACAGCATCGATATTTTCAGCTGAACGGCCTGTTCTTGGTCTCCCAGACTTAGGTCTATCCAATGTTGAGCCAGTTGCTTCAAGGCGTGTGGCAAAGCGTCGAATTGTGCGACCAATCGGTGCCGGACGGTGGGGAAATCGTCGACGAAATTCACGTTGTGTTCTTATCACTGATGAATTATTCCGTAAGAACATTGACACAATTATTCCACGTTCTTGGGGAGTAAAACGGTCCATGTTTATTTTCAGTGTATTTTACATTTGTTCACTACACAATTTTCAACAACAGAATGACAGAAAATGTCATATAAAAAAAAAAAAAGGATTTTCTGTAGTGCCAGTACTTTTGCGCCACCCAGTATAAGCGTGTTAAAAATGGACTATAACACATATAGATGAGATGGAGGTCAAATGGAAAGTAAGCCTCTTAAGACTTAAAGACCTGCTTTTACTTTTTAGGTCAGATTAAGCCCTTTCCTAATAGACTGTTAAATTAATCAAACCGTAGGTATAGCAATTAGGTGTTATTTCAGCACCGGAATATTTGTTAGGGTAGCGAAATAGGGCACTCGTCGCTTACGTTGCATTTATTGTATAGTACAAGTTGCAAGCGATAGAAATTTTGTAACCAGCTGCTCCTAGCGTTTAACTTTTACTGCTCCACGCCTGTAGGTGGCAGTGTAATGTTATAAAGCCAATAGCCTTCTTTATTAAATGGGCTATCCAACATTGAATTCGAACTAGTATTTCCAGTGGTTTAAGCTACTTAACCAATGAAGCTGCGTTGCTATGTTTTTGTTTGAAAAACCCAATGGATGGATGGATACACAGTCTTCGGCTTCAGCTTAACTTTGCTGAGTCGAATGGCTTTGAGTCGCTTTACTTTTAATTTATTATTAATCTGAACTAAACTTAAAAAGAACATGTTATTAAAGGTAGTTTGAAATAAAGAAGTAAAGATTTGTTCAGCTAGCAATCAATATTTGTTGCGGACGGTACTTTCAACGCATGATTTACATTACTAATCTATCCTTATTACTGTATACCCGACCGACTGACTGACTAATTCATCAACGCAAAGCATATACCACTGGGTCAATAAACTTTTTTTTAAATGTACCTTTGTACTCATGTACAAAGGTACATTTGAAAAAAAAGTTTACTGCTAAGTCTAAGTTTAAAGCTACGTCATCGTAGGCGCATTAAAGAGGGAATTTTGGAAATACTATTCCTAAAGAGGTAAAATTAGGGTTGAACGTTCTATGGAACTCCATTATTTTGAAAGTTTAAAGCTCAACATTTCGTGTACTTGATTATTATTAAAAATAAGTAAATTCTAAAAGTTACTCTCAAGAGGGTAATTTAGGGTTTTAAAGGAAGCTATCATCAATACCCAATAGATGGCATGGAATCTTGTGACCAACTCACAGGAATAGAGAAAATTGTTTACCACGGGGATTTCTGTCGCGGGTATAACGAATGGGCTATATAAATAAAAACGAGAAATGGATCATTAGCTTTATATTATTTAAAAATAATTACATTTATACTCTTCAGGTAACGGTTTATTTCTTTAATCACATTTAATCACATATGAGAGAGACTGCCACAGCACCTTTTCGCAGCACAACTTGGATAGTCAATTTTATCTGGTGACCAACGTGCTCTAACCCGTCAACAAAAAGGCACAAAGAGAAAAAAACACAGTTACAAAAGGAGTGTTCCCCAAAGTCTTATAACTTGAGCCTGGTCCCCAAACCCCAGAATGCTGGCAGTCGGCCATGGAGGCAGGTTATTAACACTAGGTGAACACTTGGCACATGCCGCGTGACAAATGAAGCCGACATTATGAACGAACCGCTCATATTTTCAACTAATATCTTGCCCGTGCTTTCTACGAAAAAATAAAGATAAGCGTTTGAAGCGTGGCGTTTAATTAAAAACCTTTTCTTATGGGACATATTTTTAAAGCATAAAAATATTGTGGTTTAATACAACATATTTTTTTAAGGTCCTGTTTCTCAATCGTCAAGTTAACGATACTTAAAAGATAAAACAAAACACCAACAAATTAAAGTGAGTTAAAGACACTTTTATGATTGTCATTCTTTGAATTGGTTATATCTCAGTCGAAATATACTATTATATTCCGTTGAAGTCATATTATAGTGTTATCCCAAAAACAATTATTTGAATAATACCATGAGTTTTCACCCTTATTTTACTCTTTTCTTTGCAAACATACTTAGGAATTGTTCAAAATGTTACTGACCTTGAAATTTGAAGAACAGACTAGCTGATTGATTCTCCCACTGTGACCTGCAACAATGTAAAAATACCATCAAATCCAAAATAATATTATATACCCAAAAAGGTGTAGCAGAAAATTATAACACTCACACTTTGCTCATAGATGTAGTCTTACTGAATAAATAAGTAATTAAAAAATACAAATCGGGCTATTAATTCTAAGCGCGTCCGAAGAAACAAAATAATCTCTGCATCTTTATAGTATAGATTTATTAAGTGATAGACAAATAATATGCTTGATCAATATGGAGAGGAAATAAAAGCAAATATCTATGCCAATAAGCCTGTCAAAACTCGTGTGAGAGTGGGAACGGTGGATAGTGCCGAGCATCTATGATTTGACAATTAGTTTTAAATTTCGTGCAAGAACGGGGCTCTTTCACATTTAGTAGCGGGGGACGCCTGACAATGACTAGTCCGTTTAATTTAATTTAATTGGTAGTAGGTCGTCACTTTTGAATCAAAGTACTGCAACACTCGCTACTGCGAACACACATGAGCACGTTCCTTCAAATAAACATAACCTTATTTCTTGGAATAAGAAGAATCGTACAGTACGTAAAATACTTTTCTCTGGAGTGCGACTTCGTAGAAATTTTCCACCACATCAGATTATCGTGAATGAATAAAAATGAAAACAAAATACCTTTATTCTTAAGACTTCACAAAGCACTTAGAAATGACAGACAAATAAATAAAAGTTGTAATTTGCTAAGCTTAAATTCATATATTCATGACACAACCAAAAGATAATTGTCGAGACGACAAACTGTGTGGTCATGTTCTACTTTGTTCCTCCAAATTAATTCATTAATGTTCGTAAAACTATAGATTCGTCAGTGTATTCATCACATCCTGTTAATAAACCAAAAAACTTATTCATCTGCGTAATTTACACGGTGAATGACTCAGTTGAAGTGTGTGAAATCAAAAAACTTAAAGTGCATACTGGTGGTGACTGGATCGTTTGGCAAGTAAACATCTGATAATAACCGACCACTACCCTCTTCTGCTTTTCTACTGTATATGCGATACAGGCAGAGACGTCTGCAACATAGAATCGTCTATTTCGCAATTTTATTCAACATCACAGTGGCAGAGGGCGCAAGTGGAGGATTAGTACGCACAGGACTCAAGTTCGAATCTGACCCAAATTTGTCTTTTTGGAATTGTATCTGAATTGATTGTGATTTAACAGTGTTTCAATTCTACAACATTCATTAATTACAAAGATGACAAATTGCGATATATGCAGCAAAAGTGTACAAAAGTTAGAACAAAATATCGTGCTCTAACTGCGAGAACGTTTATCATCATCTATGTGTAAACTTAAGTGCATCTAAGTATAAGCGCCTTAGTAAAGTAGCACGCACTAACTGGAATTGTCCTAGCTGCTTAAATGATAAACAGCCCAAAGGGGCAACCAATATCGAAGCAGAAATTTCCGAGGATGAAGCAGAGAGTGACATTCGCCGCATTATTAGAGAGGAGATAAGGAATGCTATGCGCACTGAGATAAAGGTGATGTTTCGAGAACTCAGGAATGAAATTAACGATATCAAAAGAGAATTAGAAGAAATAAAATCATCTGGGTGCTTCGACATCTCCCAGTATAATGAGTTGCGGTCAGATCTTGTTAAACTACAAACTGAAAATGTTAACCTTCGTTCCCATAATGATGTATTGCAGGAAACAACCACTCAGCTGAAAATACAAATGAATAATATGGACCAAAACCTACGAGAAGCCAACCTAGAACTACATGGATTACCTGAAAACAAGAACGAGGTACTACCGAATATAATGACCCAATTAGCCAAGGTGGTATCGTATAATTTGCAGGATAGTGACATTATGAAATGCACCAGAGTAGCCAGCATCAACAACAATAAGTCCCGCCCGCGTACTGTTGTGGTTAAATTACGTAGTCCTCGATGTAGAGATGAGTTATACTCGGCTGTTACCCGATACAACAAGGCGCATAAAGACGATAAGCTCAACACCTCTCTCCTAGGCTACAGCAGCAACAAGCAACCAATATATGTATCAGAACATCTATCTCCGGTATATAAGGCCTTACATGCGGCTGCTCGGTTAATGGCAAAAGAGAAGTCCTACAAGTTTGTCTGGGTTAGATATGGTAGAATCTATGTTGCAAAAAATGAAAACTCGGGTAGCATATTAATAAAGGATCAGCAATGCTTGGAAAAAATTATATAAAACCTAATTATATTATATCTATCATGCTATGTATAACTTTTTCAAAATCAATTTAATGCACATTTCAATATATTACCAGAACGTAAGAGGAATGAAATCTAAGTCGCATGATGTTTATATGTCAATTTTGAATTCCAATTATGATATAATATGTTTTACTGAAACATGGCTGGATGAAGGGTTCTTGTCATCGGAGTATTTTGATCATAGATACTCAGTCATTCGTAGAGATCGATGTGATGCTTTTAAGCAACAGTATTCCAAAAGTTACGGTGGTGGTCTTCTTGTGGCTGTCAAAAATAAATTTAGCTTTGTAAGGAAACTAGAATGGCAAACTTCTCTGGAAGATATTTGGTTGTCAGTAAGCTTAGGAGGTGTCTGTTTGAATCTGTGTTTGGTATATATACCATCATACATTTCCAGTGAAACTTTTGAGTTATTTATGCATAAGGTTGAAGATATATGTCTCCAAAATACCAACTGTAACACGCTCATAATAGGTGACTTTAACCTGCCGTATATCAAATGGCATTGTGGGGACGATCCCTTTATTGGAGTTAATGATACCAAATGTTTACTTTTGAGAGATTATCTTAATGTTACTGGTTTTGCTCAACTAAATAAATTATCTAACGCGAACAATAACATTCTGGATCTTGTTATGGCCGATGAGAATTCTCACGTTAAGGTTTTGAATGCACCCCCATTAAGTAAAATCGATATCCATCATCCGCCACTCGAGATAGTACTTCAGAAAAATAACCACTGTAATTTAGTAAAGGATACCTCTAGCTTGAGGTATAATTTTAGGAAAACAGATTATGAAGCGTGTATTTCTGACCTGAATTCGATTGATTGGAACAAAAATATGAGTCACGATTATAATGAATTTGTACAAACCTTTTACAATTGTTTATGGGAAGTAATTGATAAACATACACCTAAATCTAAGCATAGAAAGGGCAAATACCCGATATGGTTTTCCCCGTCGCTTATCAAAATGTTGAAGGAAAAGCATAAGTATAGAATAAGATTCAAACAACATAAAAATCCTCGTGATTACGATACTTTTGATGTTATTCGTAGAAAATCTCGAATGGCCATGGAAAGTTGTTTTAGACTGTACATAGCAAATATTGAACAAGAGCTAAAAACTAATGTACGTTCGTTTTGGCGATATACAAAATCAATAAGGTCATATAGAGGCGTTCCTAGTCGAGTTGTATACGGTGATAGAGTGGGTGAGGGAGGTAGTTGTGTAGTAAACCTATTCGCGGAGTATTTTGCATCTGTTTATGGAAATAATCGCATGTCTAATGCGCTCACTACTTCTAACGTGATGTCTAACTACTCTCTTCCTAAAATATATGTCACAGAGGACCAAATAAAGGAAAGTATAAAAAAAATAAACTTAAACAAGGGTGCAGGACCAGACGGATTGCCTCCTATTTTTATTCGCCTTTGCATGAATGGGCTCATCAAGCCGCTACATTTAATTTATAATATTTCACTTGAGCGTGGTATATTCCCTGATTTATGGAAAATTTCTTACACCGTCCCAATACACAAATCCGGAAGTCTTAGCGATGTTACTAATTACAGACCTATATGCATTATTTCACAATTTGCTAAAATCTTTGAAGGTCTCGTCTACAATGTCACCTATTATCATCTTAGGCATATTCTAAGTTCTCGACAGCATGGTTTTATGGCCAAACGCTCAGCTGTATCTAACCTTCTCGTGTACACCACATATATAACGAATACATTTGAAGCTAGAGGACAGGTAGATGCCATCTACACCGACTTTGCAAAGGCGTTTGATAGCGTGGATCACTCAATACTATCTCTGAAGCTAAGTCAAGCTGGGATTCATGGCAGTCTGCTACGATGGTTTGACAGCTATCTACAAAATAGATCTCAGCTCGTAGCATTAGCAGGTTTTGAATCGAGACCATTTATACCAAGTTCTGGTGTCCCACAGGGATCTAAATTAGGGCCGTTGTTATTCCTGGTTTTTATTAATGACCTCCTTGATTTATTAAGTTGTGATTGCTTGGCCTATGCCGATGATTTAAAAATATACCGTAGGATAACCACACCAGCTGACTGCAACAAGCTTCAGAATGATTTGCATATTTTGCATCAATGGTGTTTAGATAATAAAATGACTTTAAATATAAAAAAATGCCAGTTCATAACATTTACTAACAAATCCAAATTCGTAGACTTCAGTTACAAAGTTAATGATGTATGCCTGGAAAGAGTCTCAGTGGTTCGTGACTTGGGGGTACATTTCGATACGTCGCTTTCATTTCGTCATCATATTGACACAATAGTTTTAAAGGCTAATAAAATGCTTGGCTTTCTCCTTCGCATCACAAAGCCATTTCGTCACAACGATAGTGTTATGTTGCTGTATAATGCATTGGTGAGAAGTACACTGGAATATTGCTCGACAATCTGGTCTCCCTTATATTCTACCCACATCAACCGCGTAGAATCAGTTCAGGCACGCTTTGTGAGGCATTTAACCATAAAAAATGGCATTCGGAAATCTATTCCAGACTATGAAGACAGACTAGCGCATTACGATATGGTTAGTCTTAAGAATAGAAGCAACATTACTGACTTACTGACACTGCACAAAATTGTTGCAGGAACACTAGACGCTCCGCTAATAGACCACTTTAGCTTCAGAATCAACCAGCGTGTTAGGAGATATCCGCGGACCTTTGACTTGCCCACCTGCACGATCAACACTAGCTATAACAGCCCCTTAGCGCGCATGGCTCGCCTATACAATGATAGGGTAGAAACCTCAAACATAGATAATAATAATAATAATAAATATCTCACAACTTACACACAACGCCATCTAGTCCCAAACTAAGCAAAGCTTGTAATATGGGTACTAGAATAACTGATACTAATACATATATACTTTTCTTTTGTAAATACATACATATTATACATACATAGATGTATTTGCTATGACACTCGCTTCCTTCAGGCACCTCCTTCTACAATTATATAGATCTTAAATACTGCCTCGTGTGTAACATGTACACGAATACTTTAAAAAACATTTTTTATATATTATATACATATTTTTTTTTAATCTGTCTTGCCTTGTTTGTTTATTATAAATTTTGTTTAGTAATAATAATACGCATGTTTGTCAAATTTTGTACTCGCAATAACTAAAGTTACAATGTGAATGCTATGCACACCTATTATTTGTAAAATTACATATAATTTAAGCAGATTAATGTTAATATTAAGTATCTCTGTAATTTTACTGTTGGTAGTGCTTACAAATAAATAAATAAATAAATAATCAATAAAAAAAAAATGCCTCATTGTAAGCTTCTCTTACTGCAAGGTCTTGGGTTAGATTCCTGGGTTGGGCAAAGTGTAATTTAGGATTTCTCCGTCAGGAAATTCTCAATAGCAACACGGAGTTGCAATTGTGACCGGTGAATGACGATTGGCTCACTCTACCCCATATTATTTTACATTTTATTATTATTATACATAGCAGGTAAAATGTGGGTGTTATACCCCTCTGCCCACACCCTTCTGGGTAATATAGAAGTTCAATTAAAAGTGTATAAGTATTTTTTTTAATTGTAAAATCTTAGTACTGATTTTGAACAAACACCTTTCAGATCTTCGAAAAAAAAACCAGAATAACAATAACGCAACAATAAATGTGGACTCATGTGTGGTCGGTTGCTCCTGCTCTACACTACTAAACTAGTTACATGTGTATAGGCTCTATATCAAAACAGTTATAATTCGGGCAACGCATTACCCATCTTAACTGCCGCGTTCCGGGCCCGGGATTAAAGGTGGGATCAACGAGTGCAATTCCCGGGCTCGGTCCGCGCTCGCCATAGGATCCCGTTTATTGACCATTAGTCCGCTGTGGTGTTTTCTACTTTGGTATATGATAGTGACGTCATAATGAAACTGTTTATGTATTACGGGACTTAGTGTGGTGGATTAGTTTGATATTGCAGGCATAAACCTGTCAACTGGACAAAAAATGCTTGTGGCAGAAGGGATATATTATATTGCATATCAAATAAATAATCGCCTATCAATACATACTCATCATTTATATTCTTTTTTGCATCAAATAACTTACTTCACTACAGATAAACTAAATGTTTAACAAAACTCAAACTGCAGATAATTCGAAATTACACATCAATATGACATTCCTTTTTTCCTCATAATGCAATACAGTTAAATTTATTTTTGTACAAAAATACTACATGCATAGCATAAATACTGACTGCACATCAAATTTACCATATTTCATAGCAAAATAACTATCCCAGTCGCATATTAACCAGTAAGTACAACAAAATCTGTTCATCATATTTGTCTTAATTTTCAAGAAGCCATGCTCGGTAAATTTAATGATTATTATAACAAAAAAATCCTTTTACATTGCATTATTTCTAAAAGCAGAACAACTTAACTGAAAAACTTCGCGCGTTTTTTCGTCACTGGAGTAAATAATATAAAAATAAAAGCTATAGTTATGGCATAGGTCAATTATGGGTAAAGTAGTAGGTTAGGTTAGGTTAGAACTGCGACCCCACCAACGGGTCCCGCGTTGTCGTCGCGGTGGGGCTTAGTACCCGTGGCGCCCCCGAGCCACGGCGAAGCCAAGTGGACCCCAGAGGGGGGCTGCTCTTCGGGCTTTGGGCGGTGAAGCCCTTGTGGAGCAGCCCATGTTGCAGGGCCCTTATGGGGGGGCTCTGCAACAGGAGGGCCTGCGGTGCTGGCGTGAGGTTAGTCGGCACTGCGGTCGAGGAGTTGCGGGGCCGCGGCGGGAGAGGACTGACGGTGTGTCGTTGCCGCTTTCCCTGCCTTCCGCGGTCCCGGCGGGGCCGCAGCCGTTAGTACTGCGGCGTGGTGGGCGGTGGGACGAACATCTGTCTCACCGCGGAGGGCCAGGCCGTCAGATACGAAAGTGTCTGACGGCTTTGCACGCGGTCCTCGGTGCCGGTCCCCCCACATTTTGGGGGCCATGAGGGGCCTGCCTAGGCGGGCGAGAGCCGGGCTGCGGTGTCGGCGCAAGCTGGCACTGTGGCCCGGTGGTTTACGGGGCCGCGGCGGGAGAGGACTGTTGGTGTTTCGTTGCCACTTTCCCTACCTTCCGCGGTCCCGGCGGGGCCGCAGCCGTTGAACTGCGGCGTGGTGGGCGGCGGGACCGACCACCTGTCTCGCCGCGAGAGGACCAGGCCGTCGGACATGGGGAATGTCCGATGGCTTTGCACGCGGGCCTCGGCGCCGGTCCCCCCACATTTTGGGGGCCATGAGGGGCCTGCTTCGGCGGGCATCGCCGGGGGGGTTGTGGATGTAAAGGCTGTGCCAGATTCCCATGACCCCCCCATCAAGGCGTGTGCGGGAGCACCGTGGGGTTTTAGTGGGTATTCCCGTGCCGTTTACCATCTTCAGGCACGGGCGAGTCCCACACAACCACTCTGCCCTTCCCCGGGGTGGGGTGGTATGCGTAAATGCATTTCCCCACGTAAAAAAAAAAAAAAAAAGGTTAGAACTGCGACCATAACATAGCGCGAGCCGAGCGAGCGAAGCGAGCGTGCCGCGGCAGCGGCCGGCGAGTGCTAGCTAATCTTTGTGATACTCCGACCCCTTTTTGAATCTACCCACTAAATAAAATAATATTATACTACCTACCAATTTCTTATTATCATAGATCGTAACAGACGACAGTACGTGGCGCCACCTGCAGAAGCTAAAAATGTGCCTATTGGGCAAAAAAGGAAGCGTGGACGCCCCGCGAAAGCAAGACCCGCTTTAATAATTCAATAAATTACAATTTTGTATCTAATTTTATATTTTTTTTGCTGATCTCATTATGTGATAATTAATAAATAATAAGATGACTGTGACTAATAAAATGTTGTTTGATCTAGAAAAACTGCTGTAAATATTATAAAAATAGAAGCTATATTTAAAAGAAAAAGAGTTAACATGTATAATGTGCATTAAGATTATTAGTTGTGCATTGATAAAAAAGCTTTTACTTTAGGAAAAATTGCTGTGCGCTGTGAAAATAAATTGTAGAGTGTTTAGTGATATTTTGAGTTGAATATTTTGTTGTGCAATCAGTAATTTTGATGGGAATTCGGTATTTAATTGCATAGAAAAAGGATATTTTATGATTTGCGTTTAAATACTACCCGTGGCAGAATAAGGTGTGTACAGTGACATAGTCGTTCGATACCATTTATCGACTGGTGTAATAGAAACTGTCGATCGTCGTCGAAGTTATTAAAAATATTTCCAAAAAGTACAGAGACCCTTAAACTAGGTTAAAATCCTGTGTCTTAAAAAGCAGATTTCTCCATCGATTGATAGCGTCAATCGATAATAATCCATCGACTAATGTGCCAAATTAGCGCATTACCGTACCTTTAGCAAAAAGGTGGACCCCATTGAAGTCCAGCTTTAAAATTGTTTGTATAGAAGAAAAGTTTTCTTTACCAACGCATTACGAATAATGGTAAAGGAAATCACAAGTTTTGCTAAATCCTTCCTCTATCTTCAACTCCATCTCTAAATTAAACTACTCAAACTTTATCAAATCATGACCAAAACAAACAATCAAAGTAATCGCATATAATCCCATAGAACTTAAAGCTTAAACTGCTACTAAGTATGGAACTTCCATCCCTTGGTCTCAGATTATGCCATGATAATGAGGCGGAGTCCACTCTGTTTTCATTACTATAACGGCTGGTTTCCGCTCGTAATGGCCCATAAACATTCCCGCAAATAGACCGGGAAGAAAGCAACTTCTAGCAATAATCTTGTATGTAGTTGTGTGTGTGGGATGTCTTACTGAGTAAGGCTAACAAATAAAGGATGTAACAAAATTAGCTGCAAAGATTTTTCAAAACTGTAGGCATCCGTATTCAGTAAATGCAATCCAATCGTTTTTTTGACAAGCAATTATCGACCATTCTTAAATAAATTAATATCTCACAACTTACACACAACACCACCTAGTCCCAAACCAAGCAGAGCTTGTACTATGGGTACTAGAATAACTGATACTAATAATTATATACTTTTCTTTTGTACATACATACTTATCGATTTATCTTAAGCGCGAATCGATCCCGCGACCTCGGCGTCGCAGGCAGGTACAGTACTGAGGGCTCTAAAATTTCGAAATCGACCGTTTCCTTCAAAGAATCGAACCTCAGCCATTGGAAAACAAACATGCTTTAAGTGAAAACACTATAAAAGCTTAACTGTTGGCTTAGGAACAATGAAAAACAAAAAACATTTTGGTAGTCACGCAACGAGCGTTGACGGAAACTTATATTGTCCAAATTGTAAATGTAATTGTTAAAACATTTCGTACATAATTCGAAAATCTTATAGAGTTGTTACAAACTTGTTGAATAAAGGTTTTGTTATTACGGTTAACTACGGAACCCTGCATTGCGTTTGGTCCGACACACACATGCCCGTTTTTATGTTACGCTACAATATTTATCACTAGCTATTGCCCACGACTTCGTCCACGTGGAATTCGTTGTATCATGTATGTAATAAATGCACCCGCGTCTTGTCCCGCGTTAAACCTTACTGCCCAGCTCCCGTGGAGTTTAGCGTGATGTTAAATATCTTTAAACCATATTTAATAATCAGAATAAAAGCAATTACTAAAATCCGACCAGTAGTTCCCGAGATCAGAGCAATCAAACAAACTAACTTTTTACCGCGGTTTCATCGCAGTGGTAACTGGTAGACACATCAATAGATAACAAATAGCTTCCAAAATTTCATTAAAATCCAGCTTTTATAAGAATAGCCGGTACAAAACGACCGACATCTAGACAGATAGACAAAAAAATTTAAACTGTTATAAGACATAGGTAACGTGCGCAAATAACTATTCCAGCTTACAAAAACCTTAATATTTTAACATTAAAATATTAAATAATTATATAATTGATTATTTAGAGATCCATGAAGAGTGGAACAAATAAATACCTTGTAATATATCCAATGAAACAAAAGCCAAAAACGCAAGTGATATAAAAGGAGAAATAATATAATTGCCAATTAAATTAAGTGAGAATCCGTGGAACGCCAATCTTAGCGCACTATAATCCGATTCTCTGCAAAAATAAACTCAAAATTCTTGCTTCACCATTTTAAGTAATTGTACCTACTCCAATTACATTAAAGCTAAAATAAAGACTGAAATAAAACGTAGAATCCTTATTAAGACCTCACTTAGCCAACATCTTATCTGCGGTAATCCTAGGAACTGTAGGTTAGGTCTAAAACACTGTGATATATAGCCCGTGGTTTAGGTCTAAACTCAGATTAACTTAGATTCAGTTGCACAGTTAATTTGTTCTTTGTTCTGCATCACAGTGTGAAATGTTGCATTGTGTTCGTGGATGCAAAAGTGCTGTGTGTGAATTTAATACTCATTGAATTCGAACTTAATAATGGATAATTGTTATTGTCTAGCAGAGGGACGAAAGAAAAATATTTGATGATGGTTAGTTAATCATTTGTGTATTTGGCATACGAAAAAATACTAGGAATATATCACAAGCGCAGCATCCTGAGGATCTACAAGTTTTTGAGCGTAAATATTATCTTAACTAACTTCGTCCCCGTCTCTGCTCGTGTAACAATCCGATGGCATTGAAAAATTAGATACTTAGAACTTTTACATGTAGTACTTAACTATTGGTGAATATCACATGTAAATCCGTCTATATTTTTTTAATATATCGCGCACAAACAGATTAATACTGCAACTCATTAAGCATCGTTCAAATACGCTATATTTGTGATAGCTTCCCGCCCACTACAAGTTTAATAAGTCCATAATTACCAACGCTTTATTACGACTAATTTAATACCAAACGTGGTAATTAGTTATCTATTGGACTAATTTTGAACCAAATTAATCATTACATAATTGTAATTATGTATACATTAATATTAATAGATCTATACTTATAATAAATCTGTAGAAGTAAAATTTCTGTACATTGAAAATATCAAAAAAATAAATAGCAGGGCGTGTTACTACACCGACACCGAACCCAAAAATGTAATTAACTTTTTTTTTGTCTGTCTGTCTGTCTGTCTGTCTGTCTGTTTGTTCAGGCATCACGCAAAAACTACCGGTTCAATTACGATGAAACTTGGTATAATTATTCTTTAGTATCCTGGGCACCACACTGGGTACTTTTTATCCCGGAAAAGTACCCAGTATATTATATACAATAAAATACAAACTTAACTTTGCGGTTTGCTCCCGAACCGCAAAGTAAAGTTTGTCGTAGGTTATAAATGACCTATGACAAACTTAACTTTGCGGTTCGACTTATGAAGATAAACCGAAAGGTTTATTTTTTATAAGTCGTACTGTATAGATTTTAATTTTAAAGTTTAGGTAGTAAAGTTGTACGTAGTGACCGTAGGTTATTTTATAATACTGTTAGGTAGGATAAGTACGAATCCGTATAGATATTAGTTTATAGGGATTTTGCTTATTTATTGCTTATATATTTATTCTAATGTATTTATTACAGTAATGTATGTATTATTTACAATTATTATGGTTATTATATTTCAAATGAATTGCCAAGTTAGACATTGTTTTATCTTATTTATAATTATGATTGATTATGGTTATTTTGACATATTATATTCTATATTGAGATTGACATAATTTATTTTTGACATCATATTATTGACTTAAGTTTCGCCTTCTGACATTATAATGAATATCAATTGATACATTATTTTTATTATTTAATATGATGATTAATGAAAATTAATTCATAATTATATAGTTTCTTTATTAACTCATTAAATTTGATTTGTATAACCTCATTTCATGTTATTTTAAATATTGTTAAGTAAAGGCAATCTGTGTGTACATTTATTATTTTTTATATTTTTGGAGTATAAATAGTTTTTGTTATTAGAACCTATATATTTTTTTTAGTCTGTTCTGAAACCCTTATATATACAGTAGTATAAACACATTGTTTTTACTCCTTTATTTTCTGCTTGAAGTGTAAGATATTGCAACCTTATATACTATGGATTTATTAACAAGTAATAATTTAATTCCATTTCTATATTTAAGTTTATTTTCTCTTTAGCTATAATGTTGTTTTGGTTGCTATAACTTACACATAGAATTATTGTCAAAGAACAAACAAAAATTGTATGAATTATTTGAAAAGATGGTGCACATGAGTTTCTCACCAGCTCTTCTCATGATGCAATACCCATCGGAGCTGGTACTTGGATTGATTTTAATTCAAATCTCTAAGTTGAATTATAGTCAATCTAAGCTCCGGTGTCAAATCATTTTATTACAATAAGTATTATAATTTAGTTAGCTAAGTTTTATTTTAATTTTATATTTTTTGTGTTTTGATGTTTGTTTTGACGTGTTCATGCGCCCCTTGGTGCCCATGGAAATACATGATTTGATTTGATTTCATTTATTGAGTTTAGATTAGTTATTATCAGAAATAGGTTTATTTAGGTGGATAGGTATTTTATTTTCTGTTGTTTTGGTAATAGATAGGTAAGTAAGTACATGAGTTGTACCTACTATTGTTATATTGACATTGTTACCTTTAGATAAAGATAAAGATAAAGATCATTTTATTCACAAAAATAGAGTTACAATAGTTCTTAAAATATATAATATACAGTCCATCTATTTTGCCAGTCTATGGGCATGCGAACATTTAAACATGCATTAACAAATTAGGATTTTATTATATTCAATTTTAAATAACAATATTAATGAAATTTCAAAATAATTATAATTATAAAATTAATAACACATTTTGAAAAAATATCAATCATAATCAATCATCATCATATTATTTAATAATTCCCAGTGATAAAATCATTAATCGAATATATTAATTTTTGAAGTAACCAGTTCTTTAAAGTTTTTTTAAATTGTGTTAGAGGCAGTTCTTTTATGGTTGTAGGTAATTTACTAAAGATTTTTATACACATTGCGTAACAGTTTTTATTAAACAGTGTAGTGCGTGCCTTTAGCATTCTTTGTTCATAAAACGACATCCACGCAGACGAAGTCGCGGGTGACAGCTAGTTATAGAATAAATCTGTCTGCCTGGCTGTCTTTTTATTTATCTATATGGCTGTTCGTGTATATGTACGCGCATGACGCGAACTGAAACTAATACATGAAATATAATGGGGTTTTCATGGTTCTGTAGCTGGGCAGTCTTACCTAAAAACTGGTATATTTCTTTTTCTTTGTATTTTACTCCTAAGTGGGTAGTGTGGGTATATAAGGGAGTGTAAGTTTATATGGGAGGTCGTCAAAAGGTTCTTTGCATGACGTTAATGAACAGAAACATGTATTTTTAGAAATACCGTTGCCTAAGGGGTTGAATTATGGATTGTAAGTTTATATGAAATGATTGTCAATTTTAAAGATAATTGCACGAAGTTCTGCACATATTGTTACTTAAATAAAATAAATAAATTTTATATAAGTATTTTTTTTTGTTTTTATTCCCTATGAAGTACATTAGGGGCTCAAATTAAATGAGATAAAATTCAAAATTAACTGTTTCATACATTACTATATACAGGGTGGATGGCCAATTAACAAGTTTACAACTTTTATTGTCGTAATTTTGATTTGGTAATATAAAATGGCTACCCTGTGAAATTCCCATAATTCATTTAAATAACATTACGGACGAAAATGAGATTTTTTTTTAAACTGTATCAACTGAATTCATGAGTAAGAACTGACATTACCCAGAATAGTATGGTACAGATGTATAACACACACATTATGTGCAGCAATTTGCTCGACCTGGGGATCGAACCGAAAACCTGACGGTAAGCGATCGCAAATTATATATCTAGACAGCGCTATCACACCGCAGTTCAATTGAAATTAATCAAATTACTTAAAGTCCTCTTGTACAGAGTCACCTCAGAATAAAATCGAGTACAATTGAATTACTTCCTCAGCGTCACAATCTTGGATGGTCTTACTAATCTGATTGCCTGCGCCGCAGTCTGTAACTTATTTAAAGAATACTCTTTTAGTGCTAGATTAACTAAGATATTTCTCAACTACTTTAATCAGTTTCACAAGGCTTAAGTGTCATTGTATTACTATTTTTATGACTAGCTTTTCTTTATACGATGTATGCAGTAAACGCATGTGTAGTTTAACTGTTGGTAGTGGTGGTGTGATGGAGTGGTAACAGCCCATGAATATAAACAATCTACAAAAGCAGTTTGAAGATGTGTCGCTTAATCTACGGACTACGCCCTAAGCGTTTCGCTTCAACGTTTTTCATGCGAACTGCCAAAGAATGCAATGCCCTGCCATAGTCTGTGTTTCTGGGTGTCTTCAAAGCAAGAGTAGATAGGTTTCTCATAGGCAACCGTGCTCTACCGTAGACCGCATCATCATTTACCATGAGGTGAGGATCGTGGTCAAACGCATGGCTATCCTCCATAGAAAAAAGAAAAAAAAAGAAAAAGGACTATGTTATGCTTCATGTGCCAGTTCCAATTTGCAGGCCTGATCTCTAACACCAAACCCACTGTACTATTAGGCGAAAGTTTGAAGATGAAATGCTGGTGCTTCTGCCCTCGAGCTCGTTCACAAGAACTCTCTCACCATCAAATATATTGTTTTACTTTTAAAAATTCGTCACCAGAAGTTTCCATACCCAGCATTAGCTATTCCAAACATCTAGATAAGTTTCCGGCCAAAAATTTCACATTCAGTTTATTCAAAGTTTATAGCGAGGGAAATTTAATAATCTCAACAACACCGAGGCCAAGTTTGCGTGTTTGTCTTTCTTCTCGTTGTTCCCGGGGGCTCAAACCCTGGGTCCTGTTTAATTCGCCGCCCGGGCCATCTGTCGCTGCACCCCCTAACTTAGACCTGTCGACTTTATAATTTTACACGGCTCGCTAGAACTTGCTTCGTTTTTACGTTGGCTTGTTTCTGTTACAGTTTTGTCTTTTGGTGGCATTGAATTCTTCATTTTTATGTTTATTCTAAATCAAAACATAAAAAAAAATTGTACTACCTCGTTAGTCTAGCGGTATAATTTGTGTTCGCATCACGTAAAAGCTACTGCGTGGAATTGGATGCGGTTTTCACAGTTGTGTAAAGGAGTTGTCTAGAGGTCTATCTTAAAAGCTAGTATATGTTTTATCTTAGTATTTTATCCCAAAGGGTGTAAATTTATATGAGAGGTTCGTCAATTTTGATAGAAATTGCATAATTATAAAAGTTCTTCAATTTTGTAGGAAATAGCATGGAAATATTTATACCACGCGGACAAATTCACAGCTAACAGCTAGTGTTGAATCATTTATTAAAGGCGCCAATTTTCTAATAAATCGTTGTTATTCTGAAACATCATTCAGTCACTTCATTTATAATGGATGGAAATATAAATAAAGAAAAATATTGACTGAACATCGTAATCAAAATTAAGTTAGCAAAATTGTGGGCCCCGCTTTTACGAAATCGTGACTCGCTTTGAAAGGCCCACTCTTATAACTTTGAGAAAATTTCAACCGAGCGAATTTATTTTCTTCCACGTCTTATTAATAGACCGGGTGATTAGTAACTTTTGATTCCATCTTCGGAGCTGCGATGAGGAGCAATTATTCGCACATATTGATTTATTGTTCTACCCTCGTAAACTTTCAGATGAATCGTTCTTAGAATTAAAACATACGGATTCAAATAGCCAACGGGCACGCTCTTCAAATTAGTTACAGATAAAAAAAATTAAATAAATGCTTTCTTTAAATGATTTCTTGTTTTTACTTATTTTAGAAATGTTATGTTGCTTATAATATGCTACTACATAACGTTGCTCATAACAAATATTTAACTATTTAACTTTTTTACAGGAAGTAGCAGACAATTAAAAAATAGTTGTCTTATATATAATTCCACCCACACGCCCACCACTGTGACTCCTGTGACGCCAGGATCGCCTGTGATATTCATTATGTAATAGTCTAACTCCAGGAGTGAAACCGCGATGTTCAGTTAGTTTTTACGCAATTATATATCATTATTTAGAAACTTTTACATCGATCTAGAGGGGCCGTGATTTTGCTCGTATAAAATATTGTTCGCTTTAATAACTTCGGCTGATATGAAGTTCGTTATCGGTTTCCTTGATATGGCACGTTTTGCCGGGGGCGTGCGTACTTTTTGTGTTTTGATATCTCTTCTCAGTTATTTCGCTTGAGTATCTTTGCACTTGTTTCGAGTGAGTTTAATTTGTGATGTGTTTGCTTTTCGTGTGTTACTTCGTCACATAGGATGTTAAATAATTTAGTAACAATTTAACTTGCAACTACCGAATCCAGAACGCTACACTGCGTGTGGTCTGGCACGCATTTGACGGGTTTTTTTTTTGGGGAAATATATTTATCATTTTCATTACTATTTTATTTTTCTTTGCAAACAAACCGGCCAGTTGTAATTTTAAATTATACTTATATATAATAACAACGTAGGAGCACACTAATTCTTAACATCGATCAGTTTTTCAAAAGTAATTAGAGATTTTCTTAATATCACCTGATGCGAGAATTGAAAAAAATAGCTTACATTACCAACTGGGGTCGGCCAATGGATGGGTGACCATCTTATTCATTACAGGTAGTCAGAGGCCAGAAAAACAACTAGAAAAACAAAGAGTATTGTACCTATCGCCTTATACTGCGTGTGCAGGTCTGATGGCACTCCACGTAAACTACTGAAAGTCAGTTCATTCCGTTAGACCAAAAGCCAACTTCAATGTCATTGAGAAAAGACTTTGAGAAAATGAATGACGATTGGGTATTTGAAAACTGCTAGAACCAAATAAAATGTTTGTAATAATATTTTAAAGCAAATTTTAGCTAAGATAATATGCCTTTTTGTATTTTATTTAATATTAAAGTTGAAAAATTAAGAATCCAGCAGGACTCGAACCTGCACCCCCTGGGTATACGCCCCAAGTGCTTTGCCAATTCAGCTATGGATTCGTATGCTGCTGGACTCGAAATTTCTCAACTCTTTTGTGCCAGCCATAGCTAGACGAACCTTACTTGGTTTTAGCGCCATCTATGCGATGTGATAAGTCACTTATTCAGGGGTGCAGGTTTCGAGTCCTGCTGGATTCTTAATTTTTCAACTTTAATATTATATAAAATAAAATGTTGTTTAGTAAAGTGTAGAAAAGCAGCTCTCAAGAGGTTTTGCTAGGTATAACATGTAAAAATATTATCGCACGTCCTTGCCCCCTGGCGACAACTAAAATATGATTCGAGTCCGAAGCGAATTCGAAATGAGAAACTAAATTGGAATTTTCCTTTGTCAGCTAAGTTACGAATAATATCGTGTCAAAACAGTTTGTTGGGTATCAAATTATTTATTCTAAGAAACAATTGAAAAAGATATGGGTGCCAGGGTTTGAACCTGCGACCTTACTGCACACCGAGCAGCCGCTCTTAGCCATCCAGCTACGGTCTGCCGGTCCCATATCTTTTTCAACTGATTCTTAGTATAATTTGCTAAGCATAGCTAAATGCTATAAAAATAATCAAAGTTAAAATTATTTATTGTTTTAAAAATTTAAAAACTTTGCTGTATCGCTCACACGTCGTATGTAACGAACGGAAATGCAGTCCACCTGATAGTTAGTAGTAGATTCAACATCATCGACTGGGGATGATGATATACCTAAAGTGGCAATAATTTCAGCAAACAGGAAGACAGTAGGTCAAGTGTTACTATTTGGCGGTAGGTTAATGGTGAGACAGTGGTATGCCCAGCCTAGAGCTTATTTACAAGACCTCTCCACTGAACTTAGTAACAGTTAAATGTATAACATAAACATTAACTGACGAAATCAACAAATGAATCAAAGATACAATAGAGACATTATACAATATGACTGGAATAAAGGCATGTTCACACACTCGTTTGTACAGACTCGTGACAAATTGTCGGCAGGTTTAGTAATTACCTGTGTCGTTTCGACCCTCCTCGTTGCCCCACCGGACAAAAGGTTGAACTGACATTTTTTGTTTCAGTTTTGCTAGCTATTAGTTTACTATTTGACTATACGAATGGCGTAGTAATTTAAGCTCGCTAACTGTTTTGCACTATGCTGGTGTTGTGTTCGATTCCCACCTGGGACAAATCTTTGAGTAATTTCCGAAAATAACTGGCCTAATTAAAAAAAATATTCACTATTAGGCTATATTATTCTTGAAAAATATAGACTATATGTCTGTCCTTTAATATATATTTATTTAAGGACAGCAAATTCTGCCTTTTTCTGAGAAAACTATTCAAAAATTCAAAACTAAAAACAAATGATAGGGGCTACATTGCCCCACTTACAGTTGGCAGTTTGTAATGGCCACGGGCTATTGTGTACTTCTTAGAATATTAAATTATCACTTTGTTCATGTCACAGCCGAAGTAATCGATACACGGTATAAAGAAACTTTCACATTTGATTTATTTTAAGTTATTATAGTTTGTAAAATTTTGATGCATCATAACTTATATCGAAATCACTTAAAACTGTGTAAACCTAGAGCTGGGTACAGATTGCTGCAATGCAACATGTAATGTAATATTCTGCGTTACATTGCATGTTCCCTGCTGCCTTGGACGTGTGGCGCGCGCGGTACGCGCATTGACTACGAATCATTCGAGAACATCTGTTCCCGCATTTCGTTACAAACACTAGCCCTCGTCACACGTGTTCTTTTCTTTGCCTGCATCAAGGCGATATACTTACGAATCATGGAGTCTGAAGACAGCCTTCTTGCTCTGACGATTATCAGTGCTTCATTGTTAATCATTCATCAACTTTTAAAAAAACCACCCTCCACGCACCCTCTTTCACCGCCATGATCGTTGCGCATGCGAACGAAACGATCGAGCGTCCACGGCTGCGCCCTGCGCACACTGCGCGCCCCTTTGTGTTCGTACCAAAAACCGACAAATCTCGGATCGAGCCGCGCACGAGTTGTAACGCTCGGAGCGTGCGCGACCCAGGCGCAGTTCGTGCGCGCGAGGCGTCCACGTTATGGGAATTCTGTTACATTACATGATACATTGCAGCAATATGGACGTCAAATTCTTGCATTGCATGTTGCATTACATGTTGCATTGCACCAATCTGTACCCAGCTTAGGACAGCCTATGTGCCTAAGATTTTCGGTGTTCTCGATAAATCTATGCCTACATATATATATAATGGATCTCCCGACGGACTAATTCATTAAAGGCAGAGCCTAAATGGCTGGGCGAAAAACTGGAAATTTTGCAAGAAGGAACGGTTAAATATAATGTTATTTTTGCAGTTTGAAATACGACATTTTGCATCCGTTTTATTAAAAATAAATAAATTCCCATGGTGAAGTTTGGGGTAGTAAAGTTAGTAAGAAGTTTACATCAAAACGCAATAGATGACGCCACGAGAACACAGCATAAGGTTTGACACGGGTAAAACCGCGAAGATCAACGAATCCAACGAGAACTAAGTCATGGTCAACAACTAGTCTGTTATGAAAACGAACCCCAGCGTCCATTTATCTGAATTATCACGGGATCAGATGCGTAGTTTTCAGGCAATCAAACAACCCGATACACGGCGTGCTGACCAAAATACTCTCTAAGTCACGCCACGTCAACGCTATGCCATGGCACGTCATTCTGGCTGGCTCTGGAACCAAACACCTATAAAGCTAATTAGAACAAGCATCAGCAGATACAAATCAAACACACATAGTTCGGTGTTAGTACGTCAGCTCTGGCTATGAAACGCCGGCAATACGCAACGTGTCGCTCGTAAATCTCGATGACTCGACGAAGATCGATCGTGACAGCTCGCCGCTGCAACAGGCGCAGTTTGCTGGAAGCCCAAATTAATGAATGTGTATGCCCTAAGATTTTTGGTGTTCTTGCAATGCAACTATATGTGATGGAAATGACCATCATCGATGACTTTGCTAGTGGTAGACCTTGCCTGGTAGGCACCTTTAATCTGTCGTCCTTACTCTATAATAAATACTTAATAAATAATAGTCCATGGCCTGTTTTGGTTTCGTAATGCGATCTTAGGGGCTAGCATAACTAGTGTGAGATAGATTATGTGGCGTTTTTGTCATATTTATGGCAAAACATGACAAAAACGCGAAAAAATCTATCTCGCGCTCGTTATGTCAAATCAAATCAAATCAAATCATTTATTTTGCAAGAATGTAGTACAAATACATGTGTTAGTAATTAAACAATGATTCAATACATTCTACCATAAAAATGGCGTGCAAAATAAAAATATAAGGAGTCATGCAGTAGAAATTCATGCTTTGATTATTTTTTTTATTATAATATTAATTTCATTCTCAATTCAATTATTCATTATAACATAATTATTAATATCATTCTTTAAATGTCATTAATACAGTAAAAACATTTATCTAATAACCATTTACTTAATTTATTTTTAAACATTGGTAAAGGCAAGTCCTTAGATACAGTCGGTAATATATTATATATTTGAATGGCATAGTGTAGGAGTTCCTTTTAAATATCTCTAGTCTACACTGAGGAAGATGTACTCGTAGTTTGTATTTATTTCTAAGGATTGTTATATTTCTTTTAGTTACCACAGTTTGCAGATTAAAATGTTCAGAATGTTGTCTTACAAACATGCTAACTTTCTTGATACAAGCTAAGGGTAAAATTTTTAAATGCTAATTATATTATATTATATTATAATTACGGCTATGCTAGCCGGGCAGGCCATAAAATTATATCATTTACGGTATAACACCGTAGTCTTAGATGAAGCGATGTATCTGCAATAAATAGTGTGGATTGTCAACAAAACAAAGCAAAACCTTGGACAGCAAAGATTTTGCTACAAGGAAAATATTTTACAACGTTTATTTTCGCGTCATTCTTAAAAATCGACCAACGACACTTCAACCAGCGTTCAACGATTTTCCCTTACGTATACCTACTCAATTTTGAACGAACGATGCATATCATAAAATGCCAATGGCATACAACATATTCTATTTACAATACTTACATACGTTTCATTCTCGCGAATATTTTTAAAATTTCACAGGCGACGACAATTTGTGAGAAAATCTGAATCTCGAATTTGCAGGTCGAGTGCTAAATTTGAATTCATAATATTGTGTTTCGTATGGTGATATTAAGTATATTTATCTCGTTGCTCTATCGGTTGTGTATTTGACAACTCGCCGTGTGGTCTTTGGTTCAATTCCCGGGTTGAAAAAAAGTGTTATCTGGGATTTTCGTCAGTACTTTTTAGAAACAGCATGGATTTTGTAACGAATAATAGATTGCTACATGCTCATGCTCGATCACATAGAAGCTATAAAATGGTCACAATCTTGCAGACGAGTTAGCTGAAGGCAATGAAAAAAATTGGATGTAAGTATATTCACTCAAAAAAAAGTTACTTTGGAAGTACGTAATTTGATTGCATTTATTTCAAAGTCCAAAACTCTGGAAGACCATAATATTGATTTCGAATTTGACACATGGTGTCCAATGGCCCGCAGAATCAAAAGCCGCACCGCCGACCCTTCGCTATCGGGTTGTTTATCCAAAATCAGGCTGTATGCTCCCCTTTAGCAAACACAGTCGACAAATTCTAGAAGTCAGTTCAACAGAGGTATGAAGGTGCTGGCTAGAGCTTACGGCAAATTGAAACTGCCCTCCGGTTTGATTCGCACACTGGTCACGGCCGGACACTGGATGTAGTAGCAGCAAAAAAGAATTAACATTTCGATTAAAACTATATTTTTAATTTGATGACTTATTATTTATTTTGATTTGTTTCCTCTTTCTTCTTATAATGTCATGACTATGATATTTAATAATTTCTATTTATTGCGTCTCAGATCAGTAGGAGACTGTCTGCACCGCTTTTTGTTGGCTTGCATAAGGTCCTTAAATGTTTGATGGCAAGCATCACGCAATTTGTCTAAATAAAAAATAATAAATATCATAGTTTAAAAAAAAACCTATGACCTATTTAGTAACAAATTCTACGGTTTTTTAATTTAAAATAAAAGTGTCAAAAATTTCGTATTGTCATCATTATTATATAGGACTCTACTGCTAAAACTTGTAAAAATAACTCAAGGAATCGATCCGTATTACTTTAATTAGATTGGTTATTTTATTAATTCAGGGTCCTATAATTATTTTATTTTCACTGATCAAAGATGTTTAATTGCTTATATTAAATGTCTTTTATTAATCAACATTTGATTTTCTCTAAAGCCAAATAGATATTAAGCACTGACCTAAATTGTTTTGTCCTATTGAGACTGAGACTATTGAGCCATACGTGACCTTATTGAAATAATCTTATAAGCCCAGTACATCTCAATTCAAACCAACCAAGACGGGCATATTCACTTGAATGACTGTAGACCGTTTAGCAACTGTCTGCTAAATTATTCAACTGTTGGAAGAGCAGCTTAGCTGCAGGCTCTAAGCGAAACATTGAGCCGGCGACGCTCGAATATCGCATGAATTTGCTGTCGGTACAACGATGTCGGCTGGTGTCCGGCGCGGACGAATTGGCATGCATTGCACCCTGGCTTTTTACATGCCTGTACCGGACCCTGATAATAAGTAATGAGCTTTAGCGAATCGACTATTTAATTATATTGTTTACTGTTATGTTTATTATTAAAATATGATAATTGCTTAATTTTAGCGTGGAATACACGAGTTTGCTGTTAATTTGATGTTATTAGTTAACAAACCATTGTTTAGATTAAGTATTAAGTATTTTTAATTATGAAACCAGGTACTTAAATAAAAAAAATACCTGAACATAATCATATTTTCTTAGTAGACTTTATAAGATTCTTTCAATTTATTTAATTGATACGGACACTGTTGATATGGATTCATAGTCACCGCAAACTCGCGTACACACATAAACAACAATCTAAAAATTAATTTTGGAAACTGCCTCGTCGGTCATGGTGGTCAGCATATTTGGTATCTTACTTGGTTCGATTCCTGGCTCGGGCAAAACTATTATTTGGTATTATTTCGTCAGGAAATTTTCGTTAGCTGCACGGAATTGGAATTGTGCCCGGTGGATGACAATAGGCTCCTATCACATATGACCTCAACATAACAGGCGAAGTGTATTTGTCACACCGTTCAGGCCAATATAGGCCTTATGTTATGTAACGTCATACGTCATAGTTTGATTTTGATGTAACATAGTGTAAATTTGAACTACTATTTTTTTAAATGACATTTCAAAAAAAAATATTTTCATGGTGCGGCTTTAATCGAATAGCTTTCGCCTACACCTTAAGGCAATCGCATTGGAAACGAACTATAACCTAATAGGCACGAACTAATCAATTTATTGCTAGTATTATTTTAATTTCATAATTGGTACCATAAAAACACAACTGGTGAAGTGTGAGTATTATTATAATCTTAAATTAATCTATATCTTGAAAGTTTACTACCACTAGATCAAAAAAAATGTCTTAGCAATTCATCAATATTCTTAGAAAATCGAACAAAACATTTTATTTTACCACTTTGGCGGCATAGTTAACATACATATCTATGCAAAATTTCAGCTTTCTACCACTAACAGTCTCAATGCTCGGACAGACAAACGAATATGGCAAATTTATATATATTCCTTGTAGTACTACAGAGCTTTTAAATATAGTATAGAAATCACTTATAAATTTTAGCTTCTCAGTAGGTACAAATACATTGCTATACAGGGTGATCCATTTAAATCGGTCACTGTTAAAGTTTGTAATTATAAGACATACACAAATCTGTTTTTAGGAACCATGACTTCAGATTTTAGTAAAGGCAAAAACAGCATACTTAGATTTCTAAAAAAAACTTATACTGAGCTGGTATCGAACCCGGTAGAACTGAAAAATCTTAACTTTATTTTTTTCGTTTGGAAATTGACTGTGTATGTTAGCAGTAAAATTTAATATGAAACATGACAATTAAAATGAATACAAAGCATTATTTAAGTATTTAGTTAAGTAGTTGTTGCAACCCTAGACCTTTATGAATACAGTAACATAACATAACATCGCGCCTATATTACCCATAAGGGTGTGGCAGAGGTGTACAACATCCACATTTCACCTGCTATGTTTAGGTCCCATGGAGAGCCTATTGCCATCCACCGGGCACAATTCCAACTCCGTGCTGCTATTGTGAGTACAGTACCGCATTATAAAAAAGGGTTGCCAGAAATCTGTTCTTAGGCACAATTAATGACAGACTTCCATATACTGACCTATCATAATGGGGCACCCAGTACATGTATATTATTACCTCTCCCAATAGCTTTGTATGGTTCAAGACAAAGCCCCATTTAGGGCAATCAGAGCATTAATTGCTTAGATTAAACGCCGTCACTGAGGTGCCGAGCTAAAGCCCTTAGATACCTTCAACATGCTTGCATCAAACATATTTGTATATGTTATTGTACACTGTCAATGATTTTTTTCGACTAAGTTTTTGAACAGGAAAAAAAGGACTAGGAAATGTTTTTTCTAATTTTTCGTAAAAAAAAAACTACTTGAATAAGAATTACCCACATCTTTCAATTTCTCATTGTATTTGTAGATGGATTATGAATCTATTGGTTTAATAGATAACGCCCTGTATGTACATACATGTACAACCTGTATGTATATGTACGTACATACAGGCTGTAAATGACATCGTGACGAAGCCGCTTATCAGTGATTCAGTACATGATTCGGTGACCCACATGTAAAAAAAATGTTAAATGACAATTCATAACATTTGAGAGAGATTTCCGAGGAACAATAGTTATTCCCAATATATTTACAACTCTACAATTAACTTTGCAATCTGCCGATGAAAACTTAACCAATTTGTAAAATTTTCCGATTAAAATTTTTCATACCTTGGGTTTCAACAATTTCAACATCATATTCTTAATTTCAAAAAAGTGTTATCGCGAACTTTTATTCATAACTCTACGATTGTCACACGACGAATTTTTTTCAAGACTGATTTTCTAATGTGAAAAAAAATCCGATGCTTTTTTTTGCACGAAGCGTTTCATATCAAGTACTGATGATCACTGGTAAGCAGTTTCTTCCCTAAGACACACTGAATAGTACAGTACACAAATATATATCTCACTCAGTAGCCGTGTACGGTTCAATACAAAGCTCCACTTAGTACAATCAAAGGATTGATTGCTCAGATTGAACCCCATCACTTTATGCCATGCCGTGCTAAAGCGCTCGAGACATGGTTTAATAATATTATTGTTTAGGTTTTGAAAATAAATGAAAAATTTTTAAAAAAATATGAAACATTCTAATCACTCTATTAAGTGGTAGAAAAGTGATTTATGGCTAAATGGGTGTATGTTATTAATAAAAACAAGATGTTTATTTTTAAACTAAATTTCAGTTTATACACACGCAATGATATTGAGAACATTTTGCGTATGGAGTGGTTTTCATGCAGCTTTAACAAGTCAATGCTAAGATTAAGAATATTTCAAAAATAAATGTTTTGTTTTAATTAATTACATCCATCCATCCTTCGATAAATCGCTTTTAGAACTACGGTATGTTTTTACCATTTGTAAATCTCAATTAAACTGTTATATTTTTTCTGCGATGGACACACAGGTTTACTTCAAGGCGTAATAAAGTTGCGGCATAGATTTATTAAAAAAATAACTCTAAAAAGGGGTAAATTAGGGGTTATAAAAACTATATCGAATTCCATGCAGACAAAGTCGCGGTCATAAGCTGGTTTCAAATATATTTAAAATACTGAAAAAAAACTCTGTATTTTTAATGGTGATAGAGCTTTTGTGAACGAACTCGAGGGTAGAAACTCCACGACTTGCTTTAGTCCTGTATCAGGCCCTTAAATCACTGGCACATGAGGCATAACACTGCAGTCCTCAGATGAAAGGCATCTTCAATCTCCTTTTGTGATTATTGATGTCCATAAGCTATAGTTACCACTTAGCATCAGATAGACACATCTGTTCGTACATTCATTATAAAATTTTTAAAAAATCCATTACAGATGCGACCAACAAAGACCAAAACTAAAAAAAGGTTTTTTTTTAGTTTTGGTTACGAAATTGAAATCGCTCTTCATCACTTTGCAATACTTAATTGGAAGGCAGTTCTTTAAAGTCACGCTAATTTTGATGGATTACAGATTTATTAAAAGTTCGTTGAAACTAATTTACTTCGCTCATCAAGGTTTACCGAAGCTTAATGCAGCAGTCGAATTCAAAAAGTACGTAAACAATTTTTTTACGTGCAAACAATTTGAGGCCTTAAGTACCACCTTAAGGCCTAAAATTGTTTGCACCTATCTGTGGTGATAGTACGCATTAGGAATGGATCATACATTTCAATATTTATATGACATTGAGTGAACACCCTTGTAAGTAAATCATTAATAATTAGTATAATCACAAAATTACAATTTAGCATTACTGATCGAAATTCAAAAAGTATTATAATAATTATAAAATGGCACAAAATAACAATCTTGTATAATAAATATTAAAATTGTTAATAAAATTCCAGTAATAAATAATAAAGGGACACTCAATTAGTTCTGAAATTTACAAATCGAATGTCCAATAATTCCAGTCACAATTGGGTGATTCCACATTTGATCTAGTAAACATTAACAACACATAATAATCACGCTTATTATTACCTAGAAGGGTTTGACAGGGGTGTGTAACACCCACACTTCACCTGTTATGTTAAGGTGCCATATTTATATGATAGAACCCGAGATCTAGCAGTGAGAAGTCGCACATGCTTACTACAAAATTACTAACTAGCTAGCTACTAACTTCAAAGCAGTCCGAAATCAGTCGATTAAATAAAATTAAAACGATCAAACAAAAATCCAGTTCGTATAACCAACAATTGAAATCCCATTAGAACAAAAAAAAACGTTCGCTTCAAAAAGAATGTCCAATTTTAATTTTCAATGAATCAATTAATTTTAATGCAGAGTATTCTGGGAACTTTTGAACTTCATTCATTCCCTCTGTTGCAGTTATTTCGATTCTTAAAACGACTTATCATCAAAATTTACTGTTTGCTTCGCTGAAACTTCCAAATTTTGCGAGTGTGGTCCAAGTAGTAGGCGACTGCGTTAATTTTTTATTTTTTTTATGAAACCATTGATCCAGAATTTTTTATTGCCAATGTGTAAACTAGGTGAATTTAAATAAAAATGTTTTTAGGTTAATCACTCACACGCAATAATACTGACCATTTTATAAGTATGACTGAATTCTATCAATGAGACAGAATTACTTGAAAGCTCGATAAAATCCAGTCAATACGCGAAATATTGTCATCATATTGTGTGTATGCGACTAACCTTAGGATAAGTTTTTTTTTTCACCCAAGTAGGTCGGTACCTAAAAGGAGCTGTCAATTTAACAGATGAGTTACTTTTGCAATCGCATTTAATGGCTTTCGATCGTTTAAAAATTGAGATGGGTTAAAGTCAATCAGTGGTGTAGTGGTCGATTTTTCAGCTATCGAGCGATGGCATCAATAGTCAATCGATCGATCAGTGTAATAACCTGAAATATAAAAGTCATCGTAATAATTTTATGGCTTGGGCCATCAGTAAGAGTTCTACTCCCCTCCCCTCTCAGCCTTACGGTATTTCGCTTAGACATGATTGTTAAGAAGAAATTTTAATTAAGCTTACATTTCTAAATTTCCACGGGGCGTAATAACCTCTGTAACGATTTTGTTTGTCTCCTAATTGTCATATATTATAAAATTTGATTGCTTGAATAACCAGTTGAATGTATGAATTTCAACGTTTTTACTCGACTACGGTGATATAAAAGGTTATTTTATTAATTATATAAATGTATTTTTCAGATTTATTTTTATTTAGAATATTTTAATTTACTCTGTTGTAATTATAATCTTTGTTGACGTGTTCAAGCGCCCCTTGGGATTTAGCTTAAACGAAGCCTAGGCTACTAAATGCACAATAAACAATATAGATTCATGATCCACCACTGTTTTTTTTAAGACATGTCAAAACACGTAAGCTAAATTCGCTTGAACTGTCAACAATTGTCAGCCTTATCGACTTTGACAATTTCAATATTTGGTCGAGTGCGTGGTTAAGAACTTTACTATTGTAATGAGTACATAATGATAGGTAATAGTAGAAGAAGTATGCAAGGAGTGTAGCAAATGTAGTTAAATCATCTCTGCATACCCCGTGAGATAAAGGCGTGATCTTATGTATGTATATATTTTATTTTATTGACACATGTCAGTATGCCCCCTCCTCCCCCACTTCTTCCCATCGCGCTATAACGAAAAACACCACCCGCACTTTAGGGGATAACAATATAACATCATTTTGCGCACTGAAATTAGTGACTAAACTATGCGAATTGTCTGAAACACGTATATATTTCATGTAAACAACAAGGCGACAAGCTCTACATCTTAGTAAGCAACATATTTTCCGAAATTAACGCTCCGAGACTAACATTAATTCAGAAATAATTAAAGAAACGATTAGAACACTTCAGCCCCTTGTAGAGGCCGAAAGTTGTTAGCGCAAAACAGGGCTGCCTCATGCAATAAACTTTGTTCAGGAATTTCATTAGTTTCGTTCAATAAATTAAGAGGTTATGCTCGCGTGTGTCGGCCCTGCAATTACCTCGTCTCGTAGAGGTGTAATGAAGAACCTCTTGGCTGAGTAGGAGAACGAAACTCTGTGGATATGACGTTACGAACACTAAGAACTATGCAAAATATTGCCTCAAAAGTTATGACAATATGCGGTGCATTATATTATTGAAAAGGTATTTTATATTTTTTAACTTTGTTATTGCGGGCAATTTGAAATAGCTACAGTATATAGTTGGATCTGTACCCGGTGAATTGCGATAGGCTTATATAACCCCTATCAAATGGGACCTAAACATAACATGTAAGACTACGTATAAAAAAATATATAAAAGATCGGAAGAACTATGTATCTCAGCGTGATACATAGTTCTTTGTTAAAAACAGCTTGTCCAGCCGTTAGAAAAACAGGTAGAAGAAAATATTTATCCTATGTTAATTATTTTGTTACTTTAACTTCTTATATGAGTGAATAATACTTAAATAATATACAACGTCTCCTCATCTTTGTATAACTTGAAAAAATACAGTAAACGGTGTGAAGGTGCCTATACTGAAAGAATTATTCCCGTACTTCTTGCCATTGAGGAGTAGTAACTTCAAGCATCAGCTCAGCAATATAAGATGCATCTAGCAAAAATATTGAAATAGCTTCAGGCAATATACAAAAAAAAACTCTGTAAGAGCCTATAAAATTGAAATGATGCCCTCGATTTCTTTGGGATACCATCTTCAGTGCCTGATTTGCTGGATATGAATCCGGCAGAATACAATCTCAAATAAAAATAAAATCCATTAACAAATTACAGATATATCAATGACTCATCCATTTTAAAACTATGAGTTTTCACCGTTCGTGCTGCAAAGTTTCTCATAATAGTTGGCTTGTCTCCTCATTACCCGACCACTTTCAGTCGGTAACGATTTTATACTAACCACGGTTTACAACAAGGTTTTCACCCACATAATAAAATCTTTGTTTGTCTAATAAGTTGTACCCAAAACTGCGTTTTTGTTAAATTTAACATTATTTTCTTATCCATTTTATTTTCCTATATTGCTCCATATGATTTTTGTATGGAAAAAGTACAGTCAGAATTTATTGAATTTTTAATTTCTGAACCTGGGTTCTCTGCTGCAGCAGCCCCGGTTTGGTCACGATGTCATTAACACCCTGTATATTATACCACTTTGTAGGGAACCCTACAAAGTGCACTCGTATTGAGATCTTTAACCGGATTGCAGTGTTTGAGCCGGTATGATCGGGTTCAGTGGTATAATATACAGGATGTTAATGACATCGTGACCAAAATGTAAAAATGGAACCCTATTACTAAGACTTTGCTGTCCGTCTGTCCGTCTGATACAATGTTGCATCTGATGAACCGTTATAGCCAGATATTTAAAATTTACTCGGATGATGTAAAACTGCTGCCGCTATAACAACAGATACTAAAATCCAAATTAAATCAAAGTAAAATCATATATTAATATATAACCCCAAGAGTCAACAAACATTATAATTACAGGACCAATATGCCCCCTTAAATATTTATTATATTGTAAAAACGACAAAAATGATGTCCGTTGTATGCAACATACATGTGTTCTTTGCCGTTTTTATAGATATTGATACGGAATCCTTCGAGCGACTCGAACTTGACCGATTTTTTATAATCACCTGATCTCGATAGCTAGTGGACATCTGAATTTCATGTGATAATGAGGTTTAAAAATTGACACTGAAACGCCCACCTCAATTTCACAATGATAAGAAGTTTTGTTTGTAACGTTCTATAGTTTAATCCGAACAATCATAAAATGACAACTGTTGAATTTTATACGCGAAAAAAAATATTATTATATTCTTGCATAAGAAGGCCATATACTGCAAATTCATTGGGTATGGCCTAACTAATGGAATATACAATCATTTACCGACGACCTTACTAGAGATAAATAGATTTGACATTTAAAAAAAACATAATATATAGATAACTGAATATCTTAATGATAAAAATATTAAGACAAAGTGATTTTCTGAGGGACATTCAAAATGCATGAGATTGTACTATTATTTCTAATTTTTAATTTTATGTTTTATTTATTTATTTTCTCATTCATTTATTCCCTCTTATTTTTTAAATACAAATTATAAAAGTAAAGAACATTTAAAATATAAGACTTATTTATATATTAATATATTTACTTATTATACTTATTATTTATATATTTACTCATTTATTCCTTTTTCTCATTTTTACTTGTTTAAATATATGTTTATTTATTTATTATTAAAAATCTCAATATTGTATGCCTTATGCAAAACATGTCTGAACATGTAATTTTTGTAACAATTTTTAACCTATGTTTACATATAAAATACTTTGACTTTGATAAACATAATATATGTACTAAGGATTTGTATAACGCAGCAGTGATATTGCTGAAACACCTAATCTTCAACCTTATTGTTAAAAAGTCATCCACAACCTTACCTGTTTGTAACAATGAAGGAAGACGTAAAGTATCAGTCGATTTATTTTTTTGCCAAAATATAAAAGATGTAAGTAATTGGAATACCTTGATAAGCACTTAAAGCACATATGTAGTTGTAAAAGTCCATATGGTGTGCATATCTAAAAATCCCCATAATACTAGTCACTATATTAGATTGCACACATGTAATTATGAAGAAAATAAAAGAAATGACACTGATCTTCATAACATCAATTGAACTAACGGTATTACTAGTTATTCTAGTGTTCTTTTTACTCTGAACAACTGCATACAATATTTTGCAATAATACACGAAATTAACAATAATAATGACACATTTTGTTATAACATACACAATCATAATAGCAGTGTCTATTTGATAAACATAAAATTGAAGTTTTACATATCCAACAAGTAGTAACGAAATTACTACTGGCAAAAGCCAAATAAACAGAGACAATTTAAGAAAATTCCACTTCTTTGTGACAAACACTTGGACGAATATATTGTACAAATTTTTCGCATACACCAACATCCAGGAAAGTGAAACGATGTCAGTCGCGAACCACATTGACACAATAAACATAGACCACTCATCAGTCCAACTCTCTCGTTCAAATGTCACCATACTGTGATGGAAATATAATTCAACGTTCGAATTTATTAATCTTGAAAAACACAGATGTGTTAAGATTTTTTGATCCATTTTTCTTGTGGTTGGACGTAGAACAAAGATTAGCATTTGTATTATCAGACATATTCCAGATATAAGTATCCCAATTATCCACAAGTATTCGTCTATTGTCAGCATATTGAAAAACTTGTCCTGTTTACTGAATAGCCAAAGTGTAACTGATTTTGAAGCTGCCTGCTAACTATTATTAATATTGCGTAAATATTTATTACAATGCTCCAGAAATAACTAGAATATTTGATTTAATTAAACCGTGTTGTTTTTTTCCTCAACTTCAGGTTGATAAAAATAAATATAATGTATGTGAGTCTATATAATACTTATTTATTAAACTGATGTTGCTATTGGATGGGTACACGGACCTGCTTGCACGCTCAGCGTCGCCGAAAATTAGAACTAATCGCGGCTCCGTCAATGTGCTTGCATTAACAATTTCTTTAATACCTAGTATAAAATGAAGACTGTTCAGTTGGTTCGCTAAGTTTATTTTTAAACTATAGATACATCGTTTTTTTATGCGGTTTGCACCAATAGATAGAGAAAATTGATGAGGTGATAATGTATAAAACATGCAAACTATTGTACATTAAAGTCAAGAAATTGAAAGATTTGTAATGTAAATAAAATATACGCATTTTAGTGCGCATACACTTCAAACGCTGCCTAAACCTTACGAGATTGTAATTGTATATATTTGTAAGATCAACAAAAAAGGTCGCGATGGTTTATGTTTATCTCCTAAGAATGACAGAAACCATTTTTGACTTTTGCATTAAAAAAAATAGTTATTTAACAATCCATTTTAGACAATACAATAATATTTCTTATTCAATTAAATACATTAGGTACTTTGTAAATTTAATAGAGATCAAAATTGAACATAATATCATTAAAAGAAATATCTAAGAACATAACAGAGATTTAAAAAGCGTGGTCTCATTGGACAACGGTCGCATACCCGAGCGGTCTTTAGAATAATACTTACTGATTTATTATGTATTATTTATCCTTAGCGACACAGAAACATTTATATATGTTTAGAATTATTTAATGAAACCATTTATTAAGCTTTATCTTCTTGTTTTAAAGTAAAACTACAACTAAAACGAAGTAAACAAATCCTGACACAACCAAAATATAACGCACTTTTTTTATTAATTTTACTTATTTCATGTAGTTTTAGTTACCAAAAATAATTTAATAGACCTTTGTTCACCCAAATCATGGAATTTCAGTAATTGTGCATAAAAAAAATACAGTAAAAATGCATTTTTTTTATATTTTTACAAATTAACGGCGATAATGGAGCCCGGAATAGTTCGGCGTATAGATGGCGCCACTGATGTGCACTGAGCGAATATCCTCTTATGTACGGATATAAAAATATGTACGGATTAGATTATTGTAATCTTCAACAGTGTTAATATTTCAAATTACTTACGGCATAAAATGTTTTCATGTTACAAGTTAACTTGTATATTATATTATTCTTTTTATATTTTCTATGTCTATTATTGTATATAAAGTATAGTTGTAAATATTTAAGTAATTAATTATTAATTTAGTTGTATGTTGAAAATAAAGAATTTTTATTGCTTTACTCGTATACAGTAACATAATGTAACATAATACATAACATCACGCCTTTATTACTGAAGAGGGTGTGGCAGAGGTGTACAACACGCACATATCACCTGCTATGTTTAGGTCCCATCGGATAGGGGTTGGGCCTATCGCCACCCATCGAGCACAATTCCAACTCCGTGTTGCTATTGTAAATTTCCTTACAGAAAGTATCTAATCTAATATACAGGGGAATCGAACACGAGTCCTCGCGGTGAGAGGTAGTTACTTATTTTTAAAATTAATTCGCAGTTTAATATACTGTGAATATTTTAAGCGTCTACCTGTTATAGTTATCGAAATCGAGCAAAAACATCAGGCTCGTTGTATGGGCCCAGTCCTCCTTAAACACAACAACAGTTATTTCATCACCAGTGAAATTCCTGGTGAGAGACCAAACAGTAGAAGCCTAAAAATGAACAAATAGATTGCTGATATAGCAAATAACAATAGTCAGAATAGTGAATGATTCCAGGTTATTTATATCCAGTTCACATCAATACAAAGCATTATACCCCGTTTTTTCGTTTTCAAGGTATGAAACTAAATATTGAAAGTTTTGTTTGAAATGGTAGAAAAAAGGTAACATCATAAAAGCAAATCAATTAAAATATCAAAATTAAATATAAAAATTCTGGCAATCCATTTCTTTTCAGTTTTTGTTTGTTATTGTATGTTTGTTACATTTAAAAAATAAAATTAGCAAATCAAGAAGAAGAAGACTTAAAATACATGAATAAATATAAGTCTCCAGCAGAAGAAATAAAGTTCAAGAAATGATAAAAAAAAATCTATTACGAGTAAAACATGAAAATAAAGAACAATTAATAATAAGTACAAATTAGTCGAACTAAATACTTTATGGTGCTGCAGGCGGGGACAAACAAAACTTCATAGTAATCATTTTATTTAATACTTTTTGTAACAATAAGTGTTCAATTAGTAATATAAATGTAAATGTAATAATATTTAATGCATAATGTTTTTATTTTTTTATTTTCATTTACCAAATCATGAGGTATTCAAATAATCATAAAGTTTTATTTGGCACTTACTGTATCATAGACACATAAAGGACCCGAGTACAACTTATTCAATCCAAACAACTTTATCAGCTGTTATCTACAACATAAATACAAAAAAATACACCATAATATTTCACATTATCTTGAGTTATATGATAATTCTTGTCTCAACGTTGATTTAATAGGCGGGGTCACTGCTAGGGGCAGGACTTACAAAAAAAGACGGGGCACGGACGAGACAAGAACAACAGCACGGGCGCGCGGGTATGACGTGATCAAAGTAAGCCCCCTGTCTGTCACGTTTCCGTATAGGGTGCAGTCGTCATTGTTGTGCCTGTGACTTGTCCGCGCCTTTTCTTTATATTTGTTTTGTGCCGCAACGCTTCCATTAAATTTGTATGAAAATTTATCTAACGGGCGGCGCATCTCCGACGCGTCCTCGTTCCACGACTTTTGTGTTTGTCCACCCCTTAAAGGCAATGCCGTGCTAAAAAAAGCCGTCATTTTGATAAATTACCTTTTTATCTTGGTGTTTGTAATTTTACACTCCGTCGTCTATGGTATCAAGTTCTGATAAACTGGGTTTACGGAAAAGAGAAATAAAAATGTTGATAACGTTTGTCACTATTTGGAATTTGTCATTTATCATTTAACTTTTCAGAAATAAGATTAAGTTTCACTACTTAATTCACTACTCATTCTACATAAAATATATAAAAAACCTTATACCTGAAATGATTATAAAAAAAAAAAAAAAAAAAAAAAAAAAAAAAAAAAAAAAAAAAAAAAACTAAACAACAACAAATAGATTTAACACTTTAAATGTTTAAATAAACCACATAGGAATTTGGTAAAAGTATTCAATACTATTTTCGTTATGTATTTAAAAACACTATGCCATCAATGCCACATCTAGTAAATCACTGTATACATCCATGTTTTCTGCTTTGGTTAACCTACGATCGAGTCTCTTGCCATTTATGATACTTGTTTACCCTCATTATTTTTTACTTTTTGTTTTGTGTTCTATCTACTTTGTGCGCTCTAAATATTAATGTTAATTTTTAAATATTGTTTCTCAGTAAGTGAATTATGTATGCAATTCTTTTGAGAAATAAAGTAATTCTTAAACCTAAAAAAATTATAACATAACATGACATCACGCCTTTACAACACCCACATGGCGTTAGCCTATCGCCATCAACCGGATGAAAATGAAAAATGAAAATGATAATGAAAAAGTGTTTATTCAGTTTTTGCTACATAGTTTACACACACAATATCTTCTGCCAAACTGCAGCACAGTTTGTGGGCAGAATTTGCTCCCATTTTATTACAGTAGGCATATCGGTTTTACAATAGTTTTATGTTGTACTTTTTCATTTTAGAACATGCAAAAACAAAAAATATTATTAAAGATTGGCACAACAGAAAATTTGTTGAAACAAAATAATAGGTAATTTCAACTCCGTACTGCTATTGTGGTTTCCAGACGGACAGTTCACAAATAACACTTTGGCCGAGCCGGGAATCGAACCCGAGACCATGGAGGCAAATGATTATAATATTAAAAAAATACGTTTTTTGCTTTAATTTAATTAACTAATCAAATCACTATATACTTATTTACATAACACAAACATACAAATAAATTCAATAAATCATTGTAATAAACATTGGGTACGTCGCACGCAACGTGTTGGTATTCGGTACGTATTGGAAGTTCGATGGGACCGACATCGAAATATTGTGTCAAATTTATAGCTGCTGCGGTCAGACGAGAGATAAGGCAGGGTTCCAGTGGTAGCTATTTACCACTGGAAATGAAAAGCGGAAAATAAAGGTATAAACATTTAAGTTTTATGTTTTTTTCAGACTACAAATAAAATTATATTTGACGTTTTTGAGTATTTTTTGACGCATAACTTTTAAAAAATTTTAGTTCTATTTTTCTTACAGCTGTACATAGTTAGGTATTCAATTTTGTTTTTTTGATTAAGTTATTAGAATATTTAAATGTACATATGATTGAAATAAAATTATAAACAACTATTAGGGCCAGTTTCTGAGGTGCCAAAAAGTTCTTATTCCACGCATAAAATATAACCTGCATGAATTAAACAGTTAAAATTATATTGGAAAAGTGTTAAAATCCTTGTCTTGTCATCATTATCAAATGGGGCAAGTGCCTTATGCCTCAGTTATCAGTCTACAGTCTGTTAACCTCAAAAGTATATTGCCGAATCTCATATGTGAACATGAATAGCATGTGTACATAAACTGTTGAACAAGACCAGTGCAAGAAATGACTGAACGCATAAAAGGTTATAAATACCCAAAAAAAATTGCCTAAATTAACTCAAAATAGAATCGTCATAAGTAACTAAACAAGATTACATTACATTTTTTTTTATGATATATAACACATTATGTGAAATGATGCGCAAAATACAAGAGGATATGTGTAACATATATTATGTCCAACTAAGAAATACCAGAATGACAGAATCTTTATTTAAACTCTTAAAAATACTCTCACGAATCTAGCAATTTTAACAAGATGCATTTTACGCCATATATTGCATCTTGAGAAAGATAAACCACCCCTCGGTACTACAAAAGCAGTAGTAAACCCAACAGACGAAATCCCAACTCATACATAACAAATGCTAGCAAACTAAAATGTCAGTTTTAGTCTTTGCGGAATAAAGTGTCATTTTTGAGGACCAGTTGCACCAATTCCAGTTAAATTTTATCCAACAAATAACACATTACCTGACCGAATGAATATAAGTGACACAAATTAAGCTTGATAGATAAACACAAAGAACTGTTATTTATATTTATGTGAGTATACGATATAGCGACATTTATTAAAAGCACCAGTTCTATACATGGCCAGTGTGCATATTCACCAATTAATCTTTACGAAGACAGTTTTCTCATTAACATTGCTACTGTAATCCAATTTTTTAGCAACACATTTTTGTTTCGTAAAAACATCGGTGGAATTGGAAACTGACGAATTGACTATTTAATGTGTGGTTTCAATGAAAATCTCTTTGTTGCATCCACCCCTTACGTTTATCCTACCAATAAGATTTCACTGACGCGTGTGAAGCTGGTCTTCTGTCTCTGAAATATTCTAATCACGGTTTCCGCTGTAACTAGTGCCCGTCCCCATTAGATTGGTGAAACGTTGGATCGCTGGATTGGCGGAACAAGTTCTGTACGAAACTCGTCTATAACTGCCGCTGATAATTAAACAGCTGTGCCGAACCGTTTTGAAGCTGCCGTGTCAATACAGAATACAGATATTAAGTACGTTAGTAGTGTACAGACGGCTACACATCAACCTATACATTGCCAGTATAAGATGGTCTCGCGTTATTCAACGTTAACTGTACCTTACCAGTAGTAAAAACAGTAGTTTGTTCAGAATCAATCTCAACAACTATTTCTCTAGTTTTTAAAAGAAAATACGAAAAAAAGTCACATTTTCGTAATTTTTATGGAAAACGTGTTTTTTTTCGTATTTTCTATTTTAAAACCAGTGGAATGGATTTGGTTACTGATTCCGAACAAACGGTTTTTAGGTTGCTGGTTATCTAATAATAAGGTTGTATGAGCTTCCTGTGCAAAGCGAGATCAGCTTATATTAGAATTGTATAGGTTGATTCGTAGCTGTACCTACACTTCACATTTAATTAAAATCGTAACTAGATTGCATCTGCGTCCAAGTTGGTAGTGCGGCTGCTGAGCCATGATTTAAAATATAGTTGTAGCATAAATCGTTTTAGGCATTGACTAGTCTATTCATGAATTGACTTTAAGCTTTTTGCATCGAACTGAAATCGATAAATGGCAAACATGCGATTGACATCCTTTTATGAGAATTACTTAACAGAAAACTGTGACCAAAAATAACCACTAATTGTAAAATTTTAATTGAAATTGATTCGCCAATATTTTACCCTGAAAGTATTTTGTTAATTTATTTAAAGAGGTCCTCCAACAGCTTATTCTAGTTTGAAAATACTATGTGACTAATAGCGTTTTATAGGACCTCGCGTTTAGTAACACATTAAAAATAATAGCACACATATAATTGGAAATAAACAATTACTAACTAAGGGCCAGTTTCTGAGATTCCGGTTCTTATCCGACCCAAAAAATATAACCCGACAAGAGATAAGACATTATATACCTAAGGTTTACCTAACACATATTTAGAACAAGTAATGGAACCCTTTTAAGTTGGTAACTATGTTATAACCATTGACTACGGAACTTTAGTGTGCGTAGCCCGACATGGATGGACATAACCGGATTTTCGGGTAAAAAACGACCGAATTAATGTTAAATAATTGACTGAATATTTTTTTTTTAAATTAATTAGGTATATTTATGTGAATACAATTTTATTTTGAAACTTATTTAACACTCAAGAAAATAACCATAACATATATGAATACTTTTTATGACCATGATAAAATAGTACGATAATCAAAAATAAAAGATAAAACCAAGAGGTACGCTGCACCTCTGTGTAAAAATGACAAACGTCCGTTTACTTGGGCACCCATTTCTCGCCACAACCATTGTTGGCACGTGTGTCTTAGTAAAATTTACTATGTCTAATACAATAAGTTGGTTTCCCTCCCCCCTGTTCCTGCCTAACCATACCTCGCCCTGCCGTGCCGGGGTGCTCAAGCCTAAATTATGTATTTTATTGTCACTGAATCCAATTTCATATCCCGGAGAAGGGCGCGATGAGTTCGCAGTGTTATAAGCTATCCTATTGAATTTTGCAATACATACAAATGCGGCGACAGTGTTTTTGTGGGCAATGTTCGAACGTGGAGGATTATAGCACCACAATATTTATTTTTGTGAATTATTTGACGCGTTCTGGCTTTGGAAGTACGTGACCGTTTTGTGTGTTGTTTTTTCTCTGACTGACTCTAGGACCGGGCCTAAATGTTTAACCGCTTATAAAATTAGATTGGCTAAGGCTATAATACCATATCTGTGTAAATAAAAAATAATACGCGCAATTTAAATTTCTGGCGTATTTATGTGGAGGTAAGGATTTTCTAAATCGACAGTTTCCCTTACATATTCGCACCACGGGACTCTATTTTTTAAACTTTAAATATTATAGAAATAAATCATCAATACATAAATATATGAACAAAAAAATAAAATTGAAGTGTCTGCTGTAAATGTTTTTTGCACGATGCTTATGCATAAAATCCAGTTTTGTCTGTCTGTCTGTCTCTTTGTATCGGCTTCTAAATGGCTCGACGGATTTTGCAAAATAATAGAAGCAGGTAACTGACCACAAGGCGTGTAACAAAGGCAATTTTTGGGTCATATACCTATCACGTTTTATTGTGTTTTATGCTCTTATTCTTGGAAAAGGTTTTAAGATAAATTACGCTTAACTTTACGGAAACAAAGCAGTAAGGTTTAACGCGGGTCAAATCGCCCGAGCAGCTATTACTTAATACAACAAATTCCACGCACACAAAGTCGCGGCCAAAAGCTTGTAGGAATCATAATTCCTAGTTTAGTTTACCATAATACTTTTAGATTTATACATCAAAAATAATGCACTAATCGCCTACTCAAAACGAAATGGCGAAAAGATATATGAAAACAAAGCCCAGTACTTGTCAATGTATGATTATTATTTATCCACGCCAAGCTTATGCGTCTCCTTCTAAAATGCAAAATCATAAAAAGCTGAACTCCTCGAGTGTAAGATTAATTTCAGAGCGGCCATTCTTCGAGATAGTTCATCAAACTTTCAAGATTCAGATGAGCATAAAATAGGCAAGGAGCTACTTCGGAAAACTTTTCTGTGTAACGGAAATTAGTTCTAACATTTTACTAGTTTTTTTTAAATACCAACTGAAAGGTGAACCGGAAAATTAAGGCATCATTTTGCTTGGATAAGGTCTTCGATTTAAAAGTATAAAATTAAAATATAACCGTAATACACTTCTTAGCCTTCTGGGTAATTAAAAGCGTGATGATATGTTTCAAACAAAAACATGTGAGCAAGCGTAAAGACCTGCACAATTCTTTGCCAGCGATTGTATTCGTAAGACGTAAAGAACCTTTATCATTATCATTTTAATATTGAAATCCACAGCTAGACCTAAGCATTCCCCAATTTAACATCAGTCATTAGGACCGTAAGGCGTAAAAAGAAAAGAATCTTGGTATACACCCACGTCCAGCAGTGGAATACAATGAGCTAATGATAGCGAAAAAACCAGAAACTCATGGAAAAATAAAGTTTTTAACTAAAATTAATATTCGTCGGTCAGCCTAAGCACCGAGGCTGCAGAACTGCGTTTCACACAAATTACTTTACATGAGCTCTGAAGTGTTAAACGTTTATTAAATTTGAAATCAAAAGCGAGAATGTGCGCATCGTGCCACGTTTAATGAGTGGTATACCCACTGCGCCGTATCTTTAGGGGAGCAATTAATTTATTTCAACTTACCACAACAGTTTAATTAAAAATCCGGCCAAGTGTTGGGCTACGCATAGCGCTTGGTCTTGTAGTTGGACGTTACAAAACGGTCTAGGTTTATCAACCGTATTAAACATAAGCAACTTCATACCGAATTAAATAGGGGTAGTATTTAAACGCAAATCATAAAATATCCTTTTTCTATGCAATTAAATACCGAATTCCCATCAAAATTACTGATTGCACAACAAAATATTCAACTCAAAATATCACTAAACACACTACAATTTATTTTCACAGCGCACAGCAATTTTTCCTAAAGTAAAAGCTTTTTTATCAATGCACAACTAATAATCTTAATGCACATTATACATGTTAACTCTTTTTCTTTTAAATATAGCCTCTATTTTTATAATATTTACAGCAGTTTTTCTAGATCAAACAACATTTTATTAGTCACAGTCATCTTATTATTTATTAATTATCACATAATGAGATCAGCAAAAAAAATATAAAATTAGATACAAAATTGTAATTTATTGAATTATTAAAGCGGGTCTTGCTTTCGCGGGGCGTCCACGCTTCCTTTTTTGCCCAATAGGCACATTTTTAGCTTCTGCAGGTGGCGCCACGTACTGTCGTCTGTTACGATCTATGATAATAAGAAATTGGTAGGTAGTATAATATTATTTTATTTAGTGGGTAGATTCAAAAAGGGGTCGGAGTATCACAAAGACACTCGCCGGCCGCTGCCGCGGCACGCTCGCTTCGCTCGCTCGGCTCGCGCTTTGTTATGGTCGCAGTTCTAACCTAACCTAACCTACTACTTTACCCATAATTGACCTATGCCATAACTATAGCATTTATTTTTATATTATTTACTCCAGTGACGAAAAAACGCGCGAAGTTTTTCAGTTAAGTTGTTCTGCTTTTAGAAATAATGCAATGTAAAAGGATTTTTTTGTTATAATAATCATTAAATTTACCGAGCATGGCTTCTTGAAAATTAAGACAAATATGATGAACAGATTTTGTTGTACTTACTGGTTAATATGCGACTGGGATAGTTATTTTGCTATGAAATATGGTAAATTTGATGTGCAGTCAGTATTTATGCTATGCATGTAGTATTTTTGTACAAAAATAAATTTAACTGTATTGCATTATGAGGAAAAAAGGAATGTCATATTGATGTGTAATTTCGAATTATCTGCAGTTTGAGTTTTGTTCAACATTTAGTTTATCTGTAGTGAAGTAAGTTATTTGATGCAAAAAAGAATATAAATGATGAGTATGTATTGATAGGCGATTATTTATTTGATATGCAATATAATATATCCCTTTAAATAGTTGTAAGTATTTTATATTTGTACGGATATTGCTTAAAAAGTACTGTAAAAGTATTTTAATATATAAATTGATTCTGTACTTTTTAAATGAAATCGTTACATAGAAACCAACACAACAAACAACACACGATGATCCGGCCTACATTGGAGCGAGTTAACCTTTGAGTTACCTATTAACTGTTGCTTTCAAGGAACCCAGATTGCACTCATGCGAAAACACAGACTCGAGCACTACGTTGCACTCTTCAGTTATTTCATTTCAGAATTTAAGCACTTAACTACATTTAATTTGTACAACAAGTAAAGGTTTAGGTGGTCATGTAATCCACCTCTTTCGGGATATAACTTTGCATTGAAAGATCTCAAGAAGAAAATTTCCTGCTCAAGTGAGAATTTATTGGCGTTCCGCCCACTTAAATAATTTTCTAAGGGCCCAATCTCTCACTGGTTTATTGTTCGACGACTCGTTGTACGGCTCTTAACGACGTTAATTTCGAATTAATTCGCGTGATACTCCCCGCCTTGATTAAACTCTGATTAGAAAATAAATCTTGTTCTATTCTGCGTTCAGCAGTCGTTGCCTCCAAATTGTGAAGGTACTATGGCTGGCTTGGGAATTAATTGAAAATTTAACTAGTACTTACTTTATAATCAAAAACACTAATTAAAATTTAGTTTTTGACAGTATCTTAGAAGTATATTTTGTCTTAATATAACCAGAGACTCATTAAATAAAACATAAAAAGTCATTAGAATAAAAGGACGAAATATATAAAACAAGATAACTTTACGTTTTTAAGTATAATGGTAGACGAGAAGTGCTCTTCACAAAATTACGACGATTCCGAAGTAAAACAATTATTTTATTTGATTTTGAAAAAACATAACGCGAATAAATTAAAGAAAAACTTTTGCCAAGTTTTAGGCAAAACCATGTTTTGGGCAAAAGTTTTGGGCATAAGGCAATGGAGGTCGACAATATCAGGGTAAAATTTTTAGCCCTCTCTACAGCATATCTTAGAAATGCCAATTCCATCCAAATTCTTGTATAATATGACTGGAGTGCTCTTTTAAATTTATTTTTCTTATAACATTGTAGCCCTAATTTATAAGGCATCATTGCAGATCGATCATATTATCCACAAAACCCACGAAGCAATTAAAGTATACGGTAATTATTTTCCACAAAAATATCAGGTAGAAATTAATTACTTTTAGTTGCCACACTTCTGACATACCAGGTTTGCATAAGTGGGCACCACTGCAGGTCTTATTCGAGGCTTTCATCTATCGCTTGCACCGACTCATTCAGTTACGCCAGTCGCACTCCCCGTCTCTAAGCCGATTCAGGCTACGTCTCAGAGCCACGTTATTTAAAAAGAAATTCCAGACGTATGCTTTGAGTGTAAGTCGTGAGTTCATTATAGCTTTCTGAATACAGGTGTTCATTAACGGGTATAGTGAACGAGAGGAATTTTTCATTTGCAGCGGTATTGAGCTCGTACGGTATTGAAGCTTGAATGCAGATTCAGTTAAATACATGTTCCACATTTCTCTGTTTGATAAGCGAGAAATTAAATTTTCGGAGTGAATCAGCTTAGTGTGTGGATAAAGCTTAAAAGTAGTGTAGTCTGATTTATTATACTGATTGCCATACAAAACACACGCAATTATATTCTACTAATATTTCTGTTTTTTTGTTGCTCGTTCACGCAAAATTTCAGAATAGTTTGTTGAAATTTGGCACAGAAGTAACTTATAGTCTGGATTAATACTTAGGCTACTTTTATTGACGAACCACGCGGGCGAAGCCGTGGTGGAAAGAACCTACGTATAGCCTAAGAGTTCTTACAAGGAAATTTTCAGCGTTTATAAAATGAGGTAAGTCGGAGGGCCACTGGCTATGTATTAGTTATGTACATTAGGTAAAAATAAACGGATGTCTACAAAATAATCTATGTATTTTAAAAATCTAATTTGTCTTTTATATTTACTCGTGAGAGTAGTAATGGTGAAATTAGAGGGTGTAGCTACTAACACATAAGAACTATATCGTAGACCTCAACTGTAATCTTTTTTTATGGCTTGTGAAGTTTCACGGGTTCATAGTTACTGCCCATCGCGTGGACTACACTTCTATTCACCACAAAAACGTCGTAAAAAAAAACTCTTAACTTACAAATAATCTGAACTTTGGTTGGAACAAGGAAATACACCATTAAAAATATCAGGTTGTATTAAAACCACGATCATTTTGTAGAATAAAGTGTGGAATACAGACGGATATCGTTTAAGAAAGCTAAATAAGGTCGGTCTTAGAGCGTCGCTACCTCACGGAGTCTATCCATTGTTACCAGTGCTAGATTTTTTACATTCCCATCTACCTTCGATTTACGGACGCGGGTTGCAAGACATAGGAATCTAGAGTTTGAAAAATTTAATAATTTTTTACACTAATTATAAAACTAAATTCTCCGCTGCGTCTGTCTGTGTTAAACTTAAAACTACTGAACAGATTATTATGAGGTTTTTATATTTAATTATAGAGTGATTCATAAGGAAAGTATGGGTACATTTTTGCCAAGGTTATCGACACCACACGTTCGGAGGTGCGGAAGGAACCTTGTAAGACATAATGTTTTATAGCACCGACTTATATAATTACATAATTTTCTTTCAAAATTAAGAAGTGGAGAGAAGCCTGTGTGACGTTTAGGGTGTAGTAGGCACTAAAAGGCCTTCGCCAGCAAAAGTAAAAGGACGCTTTTGGCACCCCCTGACTATTTGCGCCTGAAGTGGCCGCTCCATCCATCCTATGACCCTGGCATATGGATAAAGATATAGTCCACCAAGCTGGTTAAGTGTTGAGGACAAAAAATATTGCGATGAAGGGAAATGGATAAAGTTATTTTTTTTTTCAATTACCGCTTCCATCTCAAGTCTTAGGCCACCATCGTCGGCGGCGCACGTGATCTCTGCACAGCCAGATCTCTTTGAATACTCTCCCAGGAGCAATTGAGGATGGAATCGCTAAAACAATACGACTACGTTTTGCGTAAAAATTTTAGTTACTTTCAGACTGTTTTAATGTAAGTTTACGTGATATAATTCTATTTTATGACGCGTAAGGTTTTGTGGTGTTATAATTGTAATTTATACTGTAGTTTATAGTTATTTATCGATTAAACAAAATCATCAAAAGCAAGCAAACAAAATCCTTTCTTATAATATTATAAATGAGAAAGTAATTAATTCTGTCTGACTGTCTGTCGGGTACGCTTCCACAGCTAAACTTCTCAACTGATCTTGATGAAATTGGCATGGAGGTAGTTAAGGACCTGAGGAAGGACATAGGTTACTTTATATAAATATACCACGCGGGTGGAGCCGCTCGCCGAAGCTAGTATTGTATAAATTGTCACTGTGGTTATTATCTGACTTTTTGTTATGATTGGTCGTGTTTATTTGGTAGGTCTTCTAGGCACGTGGATAAATTGGCGGACGGCTGCTAGTATAAGTATACAGGATGAAAATGACATCGTGACAAAAGTGATTTACTACAATGACATGATTCTGAGGTCTTTGCCGCAAATATTGAAACCCAGAAGATTACTGAAAGGTGGTGCAGAGATAACAAAGGTACTGTAGGTGCGGTAAATAAATTCAATTTAACTAATACTAAAGGAGTATAGTCTTATACTAAATTCAAAAAATGATGTAGAAAAGGTAATTCTAATAAATAACCTCTATTTTCAAGTAAGTTTACAATAGAAACCTCTAACAACAAACACAAGCAAGTACGGTTTTCGGTTTTAATACCTATTTTAAGCTATAGTGTACCGAAAGTATGCCTCAGACTAAAACGTCCAAACCAAACTTGCTAAGTCAGGCCTTGTCGACTCGACGGAGAGTCGCAGGTGTGCACCCGCCGTAATATGTGCTCTATGAAGCGACAATGTGCATGTCCCCTAAATTATACCGAACGTTTGTAGAATGTGCAAGCTTAATACGAGAAAATGAAATTTTTGAATGACGTGTCGTTGGTTTGCGTATTGCGAAATATTGTGGAATTCAATTTTTTGTTTTGTTAGAAAATGTCTGTGATGGTAATTTTATTATGTTGATCGAAAATGTAAGATTTTCGATGATCGGTAATCAATTTTGTTAAGTTAAAGTTAAAAAAATATTTCCAAAAATGTAATATGCTTGAGAGTTTGTTTAAACAGGTTTTTTTTGCAAACCACCTGGTTTGGATCGAATAAATATTTAGGGTTTGTATATAACCCATCTATCAAAGAAGGCTGCGTAATGTACGCTACGGTTGTAGCGTAAACTAACGTTATAAGGAGCAGCTGGTACGAGAAATAAAACGTATCCAATTGTCAATTTTAAATGGAGCGTATAACAAAGCTACTGTATGTATTCAATATCTATCAGTGTGTATTAGGTTCTAAATTGCAGATAATTTCAGCGCTAAGCCCGCATTCCACACTCGAGTTGGCAATTATTCGGATCTGTCTGATTAACATGCGTTGTGGAGCAAATGCTCTATCACGGTCTCAGTGATAGCGGCGAAGCGAGACAATATTCATTAAATTTTATTGTCCTACTAGCTTTTTCCTCGCGTGGAATTCGTTGTATTTAGTAATAGCTGCCGCGTCTTCTACGCCGCTCCCGTGGTTTAGTAAATATTTTAAAACCTCTCAGAATCAGGCTATCCAACACAAAAAATAAATTCAACCAGCCAAGATTTGCACTATCAAACAAACCAACAAATTTTCTCGACCATTTTTGTCTGTACGGTGAAAACATCAAAACCATAATAATAAAAAAAAAATCTGTCTTCAAAATACCTTGAAAAAGCATTTTATAACGCAAAAAGTCAATTTAATAGTTATTGAAGTCTGTTCTGATTATTTTCTGACAGTAACAATTTATGAGCACCTACCTTTTTATCCATGAAGTTAATCTACAAGAATAATCACACATTCATTCTCATTCTCACAAATCATCCCACATTCTGACAAATTATCACACATTCTCACAAATTATAAATTTCGACACCTCTAGCTCGCAGTGTGGCCACACTGGCACTTAAGAGCGACTAACTATCGGGCTGGCCGATCTCGACACGTGATCTTTCAGGTGTTACAGCGTTGATTAATGCTGTACTGTGACGTCACTGCCAGCCTCTAATGGCGTCAAAGACTGATAGCAAGATTAAAATGGCCCCTCGATATAGCGGTTATGCCAGGAATATTTATTTACAAAATTATTTTTACTTTACTAGAAATCTGAAAACCGTTTGTTCAGAATCAGTAACCAAATCCATTTCAGTATTTTGTACGAGAAGTTTCGAAATAATTTTCCAAAAAAATAATGAGACTTCAATTTTAAAAAGTGCAGTATTTAGTAAAAAAATATACTTAAGTAATATTCGACGTTTCGCCTCATCTGTGTATACCTTGAAAGAATACAGTAAGCGGCTTTAAGGTGCTTATATTTAAAGAATTATCCTAAATGTTGAGCATTTGTACCTTTTAGCATCAGCTCAGCAACATAAAATGCAGACTGCTAAATGCAAATATCCTACCTTTAGGTAATTTACAAAAAAACAATATATAAGCCATCAAAACTTGAGAGCCCTCTATTTCTCTAGGATTGCATCATCAGATCGTGACTGATGAAAATGGGACCACATGACAGGTATATTTTTTCAGACAAAAAAATCTCAAGTTGGTACAGGCGTCTTTGAGTAATCGGCAAACAAACATAAAAAAAAAACAAAAAAAATAAATATTTTATTGAGAACCTCCTCTTTTTTTCAAGAGTTGGTTAAAAAACACGTTTATTGTATCTGATTCTAAATTAACGGTTTATATGTTTGTGCTAAAGTGAAAATTTGGAGCAGTTGAAGACTTGTTTGCAAAAACAAAAATCTGGAATAGCTTGCACCAGTACAAGAGCGGAGGTAGTAATGATCTTCATGATGCGCATCGTACATTCTCCGTGACCTTCGAATTGTTCGGTCTACGGTCTGTCTGTCTGTCTATAAGAACCAAAGTTTCAAAAGGCACTAATGCCAAAAAACGTGTTTATAATTGAAGTGTGTGCAGTAGACGCGGACGAGCGAAGCAAGGCGGTTAGTTCATAATTTACCGGAGGGCTGGAGGCTTCGATACGCGGCTTACTTTGACACATGACAGATTTATGGTCTCTCAAACAAAATGCGCTCGGCCGCACACCGACCGTTTAAAAGCACTGCGTAGCTTTGATACGTATAGCTCACATGATTTTTGTGGGGCTAATATTTTTCGACTAATTCTGGTTGATGTAACAGTTAAAGTTATTATGCCCCTTTTTGCGAACTGGACTAGCGGTATTATTTGTGACCGTTCATCGTCTCTCTGGTTAGATTACCGGGTTGGGCTAAAGTGTTATTTGTTATTTTTCAGTGGCAGCACGGAACCTAGAACTGTGCCCGGTAGATGGTGAATGGCTTAAGCTTCGGTTTCCTAGGCAAGCGGTGTGGAATAATACAACCGTAAAGATAACGGTAGAATGACGTCACTAGAACGTTGCCTATGTAAAGTAAATGTAGTGGTTTCCTAGAGAGCGGTGATTGACATAACGTAACACGTACTAATCGTGTTACGGCCATAATATTACGGCCGCATTATTCCACACCGCTTTCTTAGGAAACTGAAGCTTTACATTGCCATTGTTTGGCATTGCATGTGATAGGCTTACAACCTATCACATGGGCATTAAACATAAGAAGTAATATACGATGACATGACATATCATAACATAGCGTCATGCCTATATTAAGAAAGGTGTGGCAGAGGTGTACAACACCCACACTTCACCTGTTATGTTTTGGTCCCATGTGATAGGTGCTGAGCATATTTTTTTGTGGATTTATGGCCGGTGGATCAACACAAATCCAACTCCTTGCTGCTATTGAGAATTTCCTTATAGAATAATTCCAAATAACAGGTGAAATGCGGATGTAATACACTTATTCCACACCTCTCTGAGTAATTTTAGGCGTAATATTTTGTTTTTAGTCAAAGAATGTAATAACCTCTTAAAATAAAATAAAAAAAATCTACGAAACAGTTTGCTGTATTCATCGAATAAAAAAACAATTCTTAGCTATTTTCTTGAACTGCTAGTAACGACTTCGTTACCTAAGTAGAAGTCGGTAATATCAAAAACTCACATAATTTTATAGGTTTCGTTTCAACAACAATTTATGTGGACGGAAACCTTAAATAAATTTTAGACTTATTTTTAGAATTCACATGCGAAACACAGAAATTTGAAATTGCGAGAAAAGTAAAAAAAAGTTGAATTAAGAAGCCTGCGGAGTATGTTTTTCTTATTATTTTCTTTGATTCGAGCGTATTTACTAAATACTATAGTATTATTTTCATGTAACAAGTTTTAATCTTGGTATTAGTTAAAAAAATACATTTAAAATAAGTACATTAATCGTAGATATTGCGTATTGTATTTTACGCATTTTTACAGCTTAAACGTCAGATTTTAATCTCTTTTTGCTCTGTGTCAAAAACATTATTATCTGTCATTTAATATGAATGGGAATACAGTTTATATTGCCTAGCTCAGGACGAATAAAAATAAATTAGAAAAATATGAAGTTCTCATTTGGAAACCAAGACGCATTTAATTTACCTGTACAATTTGATAAATGTAAGCGCGCATGACCCAAACAGAGATTGCACTGATGGCTTCGAATTTTAAAAACGTGGAGCGTCCGCAAGCCCCTTAACGTATTTGCAGACTAATGAATTCTATTTACAATCGTGCAAAGGTCCATAATGAGTTACAAGTAACGGTTGGATTCAGAGGGGGTCTTGCAGAGGAGGGTTGGTGACAGTGACAGTTTTTCGATCATTTCTAAGAATCAGCGTTTTATTAACCACCCTAAGGCGTCTGCCGCAGACAACCATTCAATGATAGTGGATTATAAGACGATAGCTACCCCACATGGCTTTGCCTGTGTGGCACCTCGATAAAATATAGTCCATGTTAGTTGGTAATGACGTAGCGTTCTAATAGTAAAAAAGAAAAAAAGGTGAAGGGTTAAATCTTGACAAATAAACTTGAACAAACCAAACATCAATTATTGTCTTATTTTAATATTAGTTTAGATGAGCCGATTCCCGCGGTAATACCCGTCGCTTAAAGTATTAATTAATGTAGGTTTAGGTTTTTTTTTGTTCCTAAATAATAGTTAAAAATAAATATTTATAAATATATTATTTTAATAGATTATTTATTTTGAACTAATTGAACATAATTTTATTTTAATAAAATAACATAACATTACGTCAATTTAACCCATAAGGGCAAGAAGAAGGCAGAGGCGTATAACCCACACTTCACCTTATGTTCACGTTATGTTCAGGTCCCATGGCATCGGAGGTGAGCCTATCGCCATCCACTGGGGACAATTCAAACGTCGTGCTGCTATTAAAAAATGCCTGACGAAAATCCCAAAGAACGCTTTTGCGCGACCCGGGAATTAAACCCAATTCCTCGCTGAGTGCGATACACAAACGATGCGGCTAGACCAACGAGACCAAAGAAAAAAAAACCATTAATTTACATATATAAGCTACCGGACGGCTGTATTCACTCTACAACCCAATGTACATTTCCTAAGCATCTCATGATAAACGGGAAAGTGCACAAGGCTAAAAGCATTATTCAAAATAGTCGTGAGAATTTTATAGGCTGCCCGAAGGTTGGCGAAATATTGGGCACTGGGGCTTAAAAGATTACGGCACGGTGCTCGGTATTTTTTTACCAACTTCAAAAAAAGGAGGAGGTTCTCAATTCTCTTTGATTGCCGATGACTCAAAGAAGTCTGGACCGATTTGAGAAATTCTTTTTTTTCTGAATGAGTATACTTGTCATGTGGTCCCAGGCCACGATCTGATGATGGAATCCTAGAGAAACCGAGGGAAAACCTCAAATTTTAAAGGTTTCTATATTGTTTCTTGTCTATTACCAAAAACTACTTGGATATTTGTATCCTGCAGTCATAATTTCATGTTGCTGAGCTGATACTGAGAGATACTGGTGGAACTCCTCTACGTTAAGGAGTACGGGGATAATTCTTTAAGGCACTTTAAGGTCGTTTACCGTATTTTTTCAAGTTATAGTAAATTGAGGCGAGACGTTGAAAACTACATTATTATTCATACTTATTAGTGCATTTTTTGTAAATGTGGTTGGTTTTTTTTTTGTAACATTATTTAACGTCGCATATGACAGTTCACTTTTCACCTCATCTACACCTATATCATATCATTGTATATGTGTACTTACTTGTATGGAATATCAGTAAATAAGCCAAATAATAATTAATAATAATTCGGTCGGTAAATAAGCCATCCAACGTGGCAAAGCTGCCAGAATTTTGGGAACGTTGGCCACTGGCTGCGGCATTTTAGAATAGGGCTTAAGTACTGAAGCTTTTATTTATTTATTTTCCTTATTTTTAGTATAGCATTAGTATTTTAAATCAAAACAAAAGCTTATGTTTGAGCAAAGAAACATGAGAGGTCGTTTACACCGACAACCGTTTGTTTTTTCGTGTGCATGACATATATCATTGATGGCAGAATGGTAGACGAGTCAATGTCGACTGCATTTTCATCATCCTTACTTTTATTTATTGAATATTTTAAATTCAATACTAAAATAAACAGTTCAAAAGTTTACAAATCTAGTAATAGTTCTACAAAATAAACCGGTTTGGAAGCAGTTTAAAGTTGGAACTACTGAGGTCTACAATCGAAGGCCTTGAGATCCCGAAAGCCTCCAAGTTCGCAGATATATCGGTTTTGTTTCCAACTGTCATAGGCTAGCGACACACTATACGGCCAAATAATTCAAATAAAACGCCTTCAGTTTGTTTGTTATCTACAAAATAAATGTAATACTGAGTGTAAATGACATCGTGACAAGCTTACACAATTAAGTACTATATGTCCTGACACACTGTGTGCAAAAAAAAATTGTGATTCTCAATTTTGCCGACTGCTCATGGTAGAGTAACGTTACTTTCGATTATTCTAATATGTTCGCAATTTGCCGATCAACTTTAGGATATTTCGATGTTTGTTTTTTTTTCTCATTTGTAAAATTTTCCGATTTCTTTTCTTACTGGCAGAATTTTCCGATATAGTTTATACCCTATATTTTTTTTTTGATTAGTTTGATACTTTTAGTGAAGGTAGAGTTCATGTAAAGGAGCTTGAGAGTAGAATCACCACCAGGACATGTCATAAGACCGTAGTCCTCAGATGAGCGTTTCTCGCCACCAAACGTAACAGTTTGGCGAGTTTATCATGTGTTAACAAACTTACATTGTAAAAATGAAAAATAAATGATTTAAAAAAAAAAGATGAAGCGACGCATCTACAATTTGCTACTGTGGATTTTACTTTTTTCAAATTCAAGTAATCTTTATTCATATAGAGACACAATTCAATATTCTTAAATTATGATCATAATATGATGCGTCCATATTTTCCCTTGCTGTTGTGATTGTGTGATCCAGAGCAGCTCACTCCCACGCTGTCTTGTCATTTAAATAGTCTCAGATTGTATAGTATGCTTTCTTACATAGTTTAACTTTAACAACTGTCTTAAATTTATTTATAGACAGTACTCTAATACTATTAGGAAGTTTGTTGTAGAAGCGTATACATTGGCCCATAAAAGAATTGCTAATTTTGTGGAGACGAGTCGTATGAAGTACAAGATTATCCTTATGTCTAGTATTAACATTATGAGTGTCACTTTTCTTTTTAAAATTGTTAATATTTTTCTGTACATATAAAAGATTTTCATATTATACATACTGTGATGTCACAGTCAAGATATTTATTTCCCTGAATTTATCTCTGAGGGAAACTTGCGGACCTAGTTTATATATAGCCCTTACAGCTCGTTTCTGGAGTACAAAAATAGTGTTAATGTCCGCACAGCTTCCCCAGAGTAGAATTCCAGAGGTCATTATACTATGAAAGTTACTAAAGTATTATGTATTATTGTTTTTACTGCATATACTGCAGAGCTAAGTTTGGCTGACATTTTTTTCAATTTGTGGGCTCCATTGTAATTTAGAATCTATAGTAAATCCCAGAAAAGTAGTCGACTCCACCGGTTCCAACCTGGTTTCATTTATTATTACTTTAATTTCTACCTGCCTGACATAAGGCATTGAAAATTTTATTACTTTGGTTTTGTTTTCATTTAACAATAAGTTGTTTACATTAAACCATTGGACTACCTCAGAGATTGCATTGTTCACTTCGTCATAATAACGTAATTGTCTACTAATTTTAAAGGTCAATGAAGTGTCATCAGCAAACAATAGAATCTCATGATTACTACCTACATAAGTCATTTATGTACACTAGGAACAGGAATGGACCGAGGATAGATCCCTGTGGAACGCCTATCTTTACTACAGATTGATTTTCATGAGCAGTAGTTACTACTTACTATCAGGTAGACTACATTTGTTAACTACATTCTTTTATTTAATTTTGTTGCAGGTTCAGCTAGTAGGTAATATTTAAATTTTTCTCTGTTTGTCTGTCTCCGTGTTACGCGTAGAAACAATCTCGTTGACAATTAGCCAAATTCGTATATAATTTGCTGCAATAAACGTCAACATTGAGAACAAGACAATAAAACATAGCAAACAGGCAGTAGGTAGGTAGCATGGGCCCCTGTCGGATTGCGGCACCCCAGAAGGAAAGCCGTTAATGAGGCGCCCCGCCAATGCCCGCCATAACGAACGCGTGCTGACGTCACCTGCTCTTTTATGAGACAGCGGCACTCAAACTTGTCACCAAAAAGATTTGCAATTTATTTATCTACTACCTGCCCGCCTCGGTGTCATCTGGGTCAAACTTTATTGCTCCACCTGGTTGTAGCGTGATCTAAAATACGTCTTAATAAACCTTACTAAAATATTAGGCTAGCTAATAATAAGTTATTCAAAGCCAATCAGTAGAAGCCGATACGTATGAATCCGAACGAACAATCAACCAACCAAATAAACTCTTCCGATTTTTAATATTTTGTCAAAACATAATATTAAAATTTATATAAAAATGCACAAATCTCGCAACGCAGTACTAATGCCGTAAAAAATTGTAAACTAAGTCAGTAAATTCAGTACTTACAGTCAGCAACATAGAAGACCGCGCCGTGGCAGTGGCCAAATATTGAGCTAATAAAGTCTGACATGCCGTCGAGACAAAAAAGAAGAAGCAACAACGGCATGTTAGCGGTATCATTTGTGTAGCATACCGCGAGGTCTCGGGTTTGATTCCCGGATCGAGCAAAAGTGTTGTTTGGGCTTTTTTCATCCGATAGCAACAAGAAGACTGAATTGTGTCTAGTAGATGGCGATAGGAGGTGAAATGTGGATGTTGTACACCTCTTTCACACCTTTTCTGGGTAATATGGGCGTGATGTTAAGTTATGTTATGTTACAAGAGTCGTTAAACACTAAAAACATTAAAAAGCATTGATTTCTCAAAATGTCATTATTTCACAAGATGATAAATGAAAACTTAAGAGTAATCGATAAAATATGAGCAACATTTTATATTAGTAATAATTTGAAAATTTTGAAGTTTTAAACGACGATATTGTTGCCTGTACCTTGAATGGAAAATATAAAATGCCTTTGTAAAGTTTGCGAAACGCTGGCTCCGTCCGGCAAATCGTTCAGTAACTTAATTTGTGGCGTGTAGAGGGGAATATTCGCGTGCATATAGTTATGGTTATATGCATACAAAAGATGAAGAAAAACTCACTGTGAGGTCCCTGGTTTGATCCTTAGGTCGGGCAGGAGTGTTATTTGGAATGTTCCGACATAATGGCTATTTTATATTATTTTTAGGCATAATTGCCAGGCAAAAGCGATTTTTTTAAGAGACGCCCCCACCGACTCAAGAGGACGGGTATTCTGAGTTTGACCGCTATTTCTGTAACTAATTCGGCTCGTTTCTTTCTGAAGCTTGTTTTTTGGCAATGGTTTTTAGATACTTAGATACATTTAATAAAAAATGGTTTTGCCGTATATAAAATAAGGGAAGGATAAGAGAGGAGGAATTGCAGATGAAAAATATCAAAAGCAAATATCTATGCAAATAAGTCTTCCACAAACTCGCAGGGCAGCGGCTGGAGGGATAGATTGTTTCACGCATTTATAGTTTCGTGCAAGAGTAGCGCTCTTCTAAATTTGGCAGGGCGGTGCGTGACAATGATAAGTCCTTCTGGTTTAATTGTTTTAGGCTTTATACCACAATGTGCACTTTACAAACATCTTAATTTCATGAGAAAAAATTTAAATGTGTGATTTTAGGTGTGTTCATAATAAAAAAATGTAATAATTTAATTTAAACGAAACATCAAATAAACAGTAATATTAACATATAATTAAAATCATTGGTACATTGTGTTTACGATCACATGAATCATATGATACTATCTAGCAGCCATCACACTAATCATGTCCACAATTATGTGTCAGCGATGTATCTACTTGATAATATTGTTGAATATAATTGGTATTGCTACAGCAGCTACCTATGTATAACTGGGCTTTTTATTTACACGACTGGGTATTGTAGTCAACAGGCACATACTCAACTTGATGATAACTACAGGTGATGAAAAGTTACAATATATTGTCGATCTTCTATGTAATATTGTTTTTTTTTTAAATTAAATATTGTGATATTTTAAAGCAAATTACAGCTTTGCTATGCCTTTTTGTATTTTATATAATATCGAACCTGCACCCCCTGGGTATGCGCCCCAAGTGCTTTTCCAATTCAGCCATGGATTCGGATGCTGCTAGACGCGAAATTTATCAACTGTTGGAATCTTAATTTTCAACTTTAATATTATATTAAAAATTGTTATCTATACTAATAATCAGAGTGTTAAATGTATTATTTTATTGAAATATTGACACTGAAGCAGAAAAAGTATAAAGTTCTTTTTTCTGCCTGTTTCTTGGCCGCGTATCACAGCAAAACTGCTGAATGTATTCAAGACAAATATTACATGAGCATAATGTAACATTCTTATGCCAAAAATAATATAATATATAATAAAAACCACGGTTCCTGGTAGAAGATTCAAATAAAATATTATGTTTTTAAGAAATGTAAAATATAACGGGATATTAATCACGTATATTTATTTGTAGTGAATTTTTCGATATGGAATTTCATAGCTGTTTATCGTGAAAAGTGTCTTGCAATATTTGTGAAATACCGAAAAATTCGCTACAACAAATTAAAATGGTTTATATCCCAGAATTTTTAATATTTCGAAGAAAAATAACCATACCAAGAAAATAACCATGTTTATTCAATAAAATATTATTCGAGCTATAATTATCCCTTTAATGCATAATTTGAATTCAAATTTAATTTTACTAAAATCAATATTATATTGCCAAAGAAACTCGTAACAATTTAAAGATTAATAACGGAAAATAAAATTGTGTCATTATTTTATTATTTTTAAGATATAACTAATTGCTAAGATATTTTGTCCACTCTGGATGCTTACAACATTCTGAATACTCATTATGCCAACATCAAATTGAATTTTATTTTTTTATTCATTTATTTATTATACAATGATCTTTATATTGCTCACAGTCTTAAACCAAACGCAACATAAAGGTAAAACATGAACAAAAGAAAAAAACATTATAAATTAAATACAGTAAGAATTAAAAATTATACTTTCTAAAATTAAATTAAATAAAATAAAAAAATGCAATTGACAACATTTCATTTTTTTAACATATATAAATTATTATTTTAATTGAAACTAGATGTAAAATAAACGGACCCGTATTTTTTCTTTTTGCGAAATTTTATTATTTTCATTCATTATTTCCTTTTTGAAAGTTAGTGCATTCTAAATAGACGTAAGCGCCAAATGACGTCACATATACGGTGGAATAATGATATGCCTTTGCTTATTATTTTTTTTGTTGATGTGACATATTATGTCATAATTGTCATACTTGTTTACAACTTTGTTTGTTTACCTTTATTTTCTTGCATAAAAATCGTATTATTCTCTCTATTCTGCTCCTCATTCATCAACCATGAAGGTATCAGATGGATTTTAAGCTGCTGATAGCAAAAATTTGCCAAAAGTTAACTACGTTATGCTTTTGGAATATATGGTAGAAAAACGACTGCTACAATGCCGCCGAAACGCGTAGTGCCAAAGAATTATTAGCTTCCAGGGATGTTTACGTAGACACAGCTGTAGGATATGTGTGGAAGTAAAGCGTGATACCAACTCGTGCACCATTAAATGTAGGGTGACACCTGAACTTAAAGTAAGAGCCAAATTGTACATGGTAACTGCTGAAATTGACGAGTCTAAGGAAAATATCATTTCTGTTCAGTGTCATGATTATACTGCGTCTTCAGGAGGGTGCAAACACGCTATCTGCTTTGCCATGTGGCTGATAAAACTGTCAGATGAACCTTCTGTCACATCTACTGCGTAAACCAAGACAAGCTAGTGCTGGTGATCAGAAGTTTATTTTAGCAAAAATATAGGCAAAAGGAAAATTACCCCTGGCAATGGAGATGTTAAGTTTATCCATGTTTACTGAAGAGTGCAACAGGCAGAAGATGAGGACAGGAAATGAAGTACTGTGGTAACCGTCAACCTACTTTGAACTTAATGCTGCAGTTTGTACACATCCAACAAGACAATACTTACATAATTTTATATGATTCTGCCAGGAAAAGCTCAGTGAAGAAGTATTTAACAGTGTTGCTAAAGCTACAACAAATCAAGTGGATTCCAAACTATGGCATTCAATGCGTCAAGGTTGAGTGACAGGGTCTAGAATTCATGAAGCTGTCCCTTGCGAAACAGAACAAGGTGTATTAGTGCAAAGCATTTTAGGTGGTTACAAGGTGCCTTAAACAAAAGCCATAAGACGGAGTAAAACTTATTTTAAAAAAATATTTTCATTAATATTTTAGAAAAAGATTTTGGAGTTATTGAAAGCACAGGTCTTATTCTTATACCCCCTATTATTGGTGTTTCACCAGATGGGCTTTGTGCACACTTTGTTATAGAAATATAGTACCCTATTAGCAAAAGCACTATCAAAAATTACATCAAGGATGGCAAACTTAAAGAAAAATGTAAAGCTCAAATAATGGTACAAATGCATGCTGCAAACAAACATAATATATGGTCTTATTTTGTATTGCTGATCCAGATTATGAGAAGAACAAGCTAATCCACAAATACTAGGTTGAGTATGATCAAGATTAAACAGCAAAGATTGTGCAAGAAGCTGAACATTTTTGGAAGCAATTTATATTTGAAAATATTTTAGAAAGTGCTAAATAAATTTTGATTATTTATTTATGTTTATTTTTGTGTTCTTCAATGTATACAATTGTATTTTAGTTATACAGTGTATGTGTAGCTATGTAACTGCTTCGCTCACACATGTCATAACTTTTTCTCTCATGTTAAAAACAAATAAATACTTTTATTAATACTTGTTTTTGGGTGATATGGGGTTGATGTTATGTTATATTACATGTGTGTTAGTTTTTATAAACAAAATATGAAACAGCAATCATAAATAAAAAGATACTTGTACAATATTTTAAATAATTTATTTTCACATGGCCCAGGACTTGTCCACATCTAAACATTACTGATGAGAACATAAAAGTAAATTAATTTTTTTAATAACATTATATCATTAAACTAAATGATCCCCAAGGTTTTACTTTTCCAGTCCCGTTTCTGAAATGTTCCCAGTTTTTGCTACTTATTTCATTACTGCTGCGTTCCTTTGAGTTGTAGTGTAATGTTATGTAGTCTATTGCTTCTTCACACACATATAGAACTCGTTTCGAACAAACTACATCCAATGCATTACACTAATCTTTCGTGTTTGAGTTGGCGTCTTTAGATTTGTTTTTACATGTTCGTACAAAACAATATTTTAAATCCATCGTAGGTGCATATTCCTCACTTGGATTCAGTTCGATTTAGGAAGAATAATAGTTGCAATCAATAAATATTGCTTATATTTTCATTATTGCAAAATGTGTGTTTATCGTTAGTTGACAGGCAACTGACAATACTGACATTACAACTGTCATTTTCGATTACTCTTCATTCTGTCGTAGCATGGGCAAAGGTAATACTTTATTAAGCCGTATATGTGACGTCACGACGCATTTTTTCGTTTTTATTTTTTTTCTCCAAAACTACTGATCCAAAAAAATTAAAAAAAATGTTTTTGTACTCCGGATAGGATAATAAAGAAACGGTATTTTTGTTTTAGACACTTTCAAATTTTGAAATGTTGTCAATTATATAAAAGTAACAAATATTATTAAAATAACACATATATCCAATATTATTATATATAATTATAATTATTATTATTTAACTAACTAATAAGGTATACTTAAGGAATTGATGTTTTGCAGATAATTTTGACTACCTTGAAAGCTAAAATCTTTCTGATTGTACTCCTGTCTCATAAATAACATAATAACGGTTACCTTGTAAACAATATAGTAATAATGAATTCGATAACAACCATAAATCGCGGGATGGTATCGCAAGTTGTCAGTAAGTTAGCTCGGCAATCACTCAGCGTATCTGGCAGTCAGGTCACTCCACTGTTTGTTTGCCATGCTCTTATCACAGCGCAGCGAGCAAACACCGGCGAGCAACGACAGCCCGCTGTGAGAATTCATGGATGAGGCCGTAGATATCTTTACTAGTTGCCGCCGAGGCTCTGCTCGTGTAATCCAGGTTATAAAGCGCTGCTCTAAACAACGTAATTTTTTTCTTACCTTTTCATATGACTTGCATTTATCGTTGACACGAGATGACTAACCACTGTCATGATTTCGACCCGTTGTAAAATTTATTGAAACATGAGTGACAGAAATCGGAGACCTCCACGTTGTGTACGGTTTTCGAAGTTTTGTGGAAATGGGCCTTAGTTGTTTTTGCGTCGGAGAGTAAAAACGCTCACACACACACACATCCATACGTCTTCACAAATTTTTCAATGTTTAATATTTGTACTATCTTTTAAATGACAAAAAAGTACTAGTAATATTTTAAAGTAAATTGTGGCGCTGTCATTGTTTCTTTATACTATTTTATAATGTGTGTGACCAAGTAACTAATCACAGCTCACACAGATGGCGCTAAAACCAATAAGGTTCGTCTGAGAAGGCAACTATAGTCGGCAAAAAGAGTTGGGTAATTTTAAATTTAGCAGCATGCGAATCCATGGCTTAACTGGAAAAACACTTGAGGTGAATACCGAAGTGTAAGTTCGAATCCTGCTAGATTCTTAATTTTGTTATCCTTAATATTGTATTTACAAAAATAACCCTAAAACCTACTTTAGATTGCCTCATCCACTTTCGTTTTAGGTTCGCTGTTTATGTACGTACAAACAAAGCTGAAGCCAAACTTTACCCTGATTAATAGCATCCGGAAATCACGTCTAAATGAAAACTGGCGGGCTTTAGATTTTCTAACTAGGCTCGACGTTGCCAAATACAATCAACCTGATACTAAACAAAGTCAGAGACTCCGTAAACAATTACAATACTTTGGTCTAGTTTCACAAGTTACTGATGTAAGTGGCAGTTAATTCTTTTTTTTAATAATATTTTGATATAACATACGTCAAATAAGTTCCAGGTACCAGGCTCATTGCGGAACTGGTGAAGGCACAATAAAAGGACATTTTAGGATTAGATTAGGGCTTAGATTTATTGGTAAAACGGCGGATTGATATTCCTACCTGTCCCAAAAAAAAACAACTGTTCCTTAGTAAATTACAAAAGGTACAAATGTCTACACATTTCTAGTATAAACTGGTCTCGCATTTAACACAGGAAGCCAATACAATGCAAGACAAGCTCATGGGTCGCAGTTGGCTAAGAGCAAAGCGCCGGTTAACGCCATTATTTTCATACAAACAAGGTGGCTATAATTTTCTAATAAAAAAACCGACTTCAATTACTAATAATGTTACTAAATAAAAACTACTAAAAAAACTGAAAGAAATTTTTATGGGACCACCTGGCAGCTATTTCGCGTCAAACAAAAAAATAATCACGCGAATCGGTCCATTAACTGCGACGTAATCGATGTTCATACATAGAAAAAAAACATACCGGCCGAATTGAGAACCTCCTCCTTTTTGGGAAGTCGGTTAAAAATGTTAACATACGTCGAGCGTTGACGCTGTCGCTTGTTTCCAACTCTAAGCTTTTACAGGACATGTGGAGCTTGATATGTAGCCATGTGTTCTATCAACTGTATATTACGTAATGATGTAACACAATAAACACAACATACACACGACGTATGTAACAAAGTAACCGGTAGTCCACCTGATGATAAAATTAGTATCTACGGACAATGCACATCAATAATCCAAAAAATCAAATTGTAGATGTGTTATACCTTACGTGCCAGTAATTTCAGGGCCTGATTTCACCACCAGACTGGAACATAGTAGACCGAGCACTAAAATTTGGCGGTAATTACCACTAGTTACGACCAGGACCCAGTGGATTCATGTCGTATTACAACGATTGTAATTATCGCAATTATTTAAATATAGTAATATTTCTGAAGATAACACTGGAGATACTTGCGCCGTTTTGACCGTAATTAAATAATTTTGAAAACGCTAAGGGTACCCCGAGCGCCGTGCTTTCATGCTAACATAAGGTATATTTTATAGTCAAGTTATATCTAAAACACTAAAATGCACGTTGTTCGAGGTTAATTCACCATAATTGCTGTTATTGATTGATTTTTAACTGTCTTAATAATTATTCTAATTGTAAACACAAAAAAACATAAGAATAAATTCTTTTAGTCATTTGTTTAATCCGATTCAGATTGATTTCAAAAGTAAAAACAAAATATTTGACATGGGTGTTCCAAGGAATTGTATAATCTTTAATATGGACATGTCGAGACGGCAACGACCGTTTTCTCGTAAATAAGATAGTTTCCGTTTTATTGGAATTTATGTTAAGCACAGTGTGAAATATTCCTGTAATAAATCAACATAGTATTATTATATACCTGTAGTAGTAAAACTCCGAGAAGAGCTCGTAGCTTGCGGTCAGCTGCAGTATGGGGGACCAGTTAATATTATCATAACGGAATTTCCTCCATGCCTCAGAGAGCACAATAAGCTGTCAGTCGATTGTTTGACAGTCAGAGACCAAAAAGCCTGACAACTAGTCTAGCAAAATGAAAGCCAGATCATCAAAAAATGTATCATTATTGCGTAACATTATAGAAATGTGCGTATTATACACGTCTGCTAGACCACTCTGAGTTATATAGGCGTGATGGTATGAGATGCCCATATCTCGCAATCAGCAAAAATGAAGATGTAGCAGATGTAATGACCGGCCAGCAGTTGTATCATTAATGGCCGATATGCGGCGCAGACATTAATAACGCGAATGGCTCTCATTACGAAACCAGCAAGTACACACTACTCATCAAGCTATTCATTTCCAGTATAAACTGGTCTCAAATAGTATAGGCTTCGCACGCAGACCAGCCTATACTGGAAATGTCTAGGTTGATGTGTAGCCGTGCGTACATGTATACACGAAACAGATTGATTTGGGCACTTAATTACAAATATTATCTTTGTTTTCTTGGCTATAGTTGATAAAATAGAAAGATCGATGGTGGTAAAGCTCTTGTGAACGACCTAGAGGGGCAAAACACCTGGCGCCAAACAGTACCGCTTGTACTTCTGTGTTTTATGGACAGAAATGATGATGGTGAGATGAGGCACTGAAATGAGTGGCACATGAGGTACAATATATTTTTATACCCATGGGCTATAGTTACCATCAGGTGGACTCGTTATATACTTACGACGTTGTAGGTATTAAGAAAAAAATATCTTTACCTTAAAAATGTTCTTATTAAAAGACCCACTTGATAAATCCTATCGAATATGTCTACATGTCTTTCGCAATCCACAGAACGAGCGGTACATTATCCGTTTTGTTTTCATCGTTTTCTTTGGACCAATCTCTCTCGATGTCAGAGGTAACCAATATCCATAATAGGACCTCATCAGACCCAGAGTGCAAAGCAAATACCGTGGGGTTTGCCAAATGTTTGGTCAAATTAAGTGGTCACATCCACGCAAACATTCATTATGCAGATCAATTGTAATCGTTAATGGACTCTTTGCAAGTGTGATGGTTCGATTATACGTGATTTGTTGAAATAAGGCTATAGGGAAAGAATAGAACAGAATTATCATTATGGTTTTGTAGTTCATACATGAATACATGTATGAATGTTGAGGAAGCGAAGTAAGTATGTAAGGAGCGAAGCTCATGGCATTCCAACGTTTTTGCCTTGGGATAAACGCGCGATTTTATATATGTATGTATAATTTTGTAATTTATGGTACTATATATCAGGACTACAGGTTGGCAGACTTTCGGTGGGCAATAATAATATTTGTTGTGTGACAGAATCAATTATTTATTAGTTATATTGCAGGCTAGTGGTTACGGCCGAAAGTCCTCAACAAAAATATGGCTTTAAATCTGACGTTACAATTTTTTTGTGTGGAAGCATATTACATCTGTACGGCTGGATACGTTTCACTAGATTTTATGTGGATGAACTTATGTTAATAAATAGGGGACACGGGGCTCTTTTACCCTAAAAAGAGTCTTAAGTTAGGCCATATACCACAATACTGGCTTAGTACGAGTTGACAGACTTCACATACCGTCGAGCACGTCTTTACAAATGTTTTACTTCATCGCTTGCGATCTATCATTTATAATAAATACACACATAATAATATCTTCGAAACGGTTTGCATTGGCATGGGGTTTGAACCCGAGTTTTTTGACTTTGCAGTACTACGGTCTCCACTCGGCTATCACTGCTCGCATGAATTGGAAAAGGCACAATCAGTCGGGTCAGCTAGAAATCGATATATCTAAATTAGTCAGTGATCGCTCGATTCGTCCCGGACGAACGCACTCGTATAGAAGAAGTCCGATACGATACGCATAGGGACAGGATAAAGTATCGATACTTTTTTTGTATTAAGTATTTTGCTTCCGATATCGATATTTTTACTCTTTGAGTACTTTTTGACTGGTATAAAAAAATATGAAATCGAATAAACCTATTTTTTTTTTGTCTGTAAAATGTTTAACATTATTTATTCGTTTATAATAGTACAGATTTATTTATTTTAAAAACACTAAAGAAATATTAGAAAGTTACATTAAAGATTTACATGAAAGATAAACCTATTTAGGTACGTACACATATTATAATATCATGGGTAAAAAAAGTTAAATGGCAATGCTTTGCCTGCAAGGTTAATAAATTGTATTTGTTATCTAATATAATGGTAGCGGACATTAGAAAATATTAATTGTTCCATAATTATTATAAAGCATGCTAAATGCTGTCTTCATGACACAAAAACAGGAGGCAATCAAAATTACGTCATACGTCGATAAAAGGTAGAAGCTTATTTTTCAAATATCATTATTGGATTTTGCGTGTAAGAACAACAAACATTCACCCACAAACTTTATCATTATAATATTAGAAGAATGATTTAGTCAAAGCTGGATTCGTCCCGCACGAACGCGCTCGTATAGAAGTCCGATACGACACGCCGTATCTGGAAGCAATCCAAACTCATACATGGTGGACAATGCTATCGATCATCGTGACAATACCCCCCGTAATGGATAGAAATGATACTTTTTATAAGCGGCTCTATTTGATTTAGGGTGATGCAATAAGTATAACAATGTCACCTTTTTATTCATTTTTGTTATTGATGGGAAATAGTGTTTGTAGATAAAAAATATATTGTGAGCAATGAGATTTGCTTAGCATTTCAAGTATATTTTGAGGTGATAAGTATATTCAAAGTAAGATTATTATATTTATTTTTACTTTTATCAGTGTTTAATATTAAACACTGTTAAAAGTAGGAACAAAGTTACTTAAATTATTTTTGTAACAATAATAACGCGTTTAATAAACTACGGTAGATCTAGACCTAGATGTTACTAGATAACCATTTTCCAATTAAGAAAAAAAAAAAGTATACCTACAACAAAAAAATTTCACGCTGTCTGCCTGTTCCTATGTATGCTTAGACCTTAAAAACTACGCAACGGATTGTAATGTGGTTTTTATAATAGACAGAATGATTCATAACTAAGTATTTTATGTAAAAAGCATGCATCTTATAGTACTAGTAGTACCTACCCGCAGCGAAGCCAGGGCGGGTCACTAGTATTTTTAATAAGAAGAGCCAATGAGTCCAACCGTTCCCAGCAATTGATTACACTACCAGTCACGCCATTTATGTATTTAGCAAAGCCATTTTTACTATCTTAATCTATACTAACATTATAAAGAGGAAAGATTGTATTGTTTGTTTGTTCCCAATAAGCTAATCCTAATCTTCTAGACCGATCTGAATGAAAATTGGTGTGGAGTTAGTAAAAGTTTCAAGGAATAATTAGGCTTTTTATCGACGTGCCATGCGAGTTGAGCCGCGGATACAAGCTAGTTATTTATAATCAAAAACTATAAATGAAAATAAAATCTTAATTAATATTATGTAGACAGGGTCATTTTAAAATAGCAATAGCCCTTTAAAGGTACATACGTATTAGTATAGTTATTTAACTTCCCTGTATAAGATGTGTTTGACAACGTTCTGTATAAAATAATGTTAAGCAAACTTGACAGTGTCCCCTCTCAAAACAAATAGGTGTAACGGCCGTGACGTTATTGATAGTGTTGCTGCTCTTCAACCATCACTCATAAGGATTTTTTGCATCGACGACGTTAACTAGCAAAGTACAATCGGAAACTTAAGTGTTAAGACGATTTTTGTTTTTAAAAATACTTCATTTGTCAATAATCAAATATATAGTAACACATGGATTTAACTTAATTTAATTGCAAAATATAGTTTTGATTTTATGACACGCAAAATTTGTTTATTTATTGATGGTGAGGTCTAAAATATTTTAGAAGCAAAATTAATATTTCGTTTTTCTTTAAAAAAAACGACGCTCGCTCTAGGAATAACTCCCGTGTCGCGGAGTGCTCACAAACATACATTTCACACACACACAAAGCTCACCCATATATCTCAATAGTATATTAAGTATTTTAGTTAGAAATCATTTAGATATTATTATTTTTTTGTTAACGTTGAGCTACTAATAACTCTGTATTGTCATTTTTAAGAAATAATGTCATAGAAAAAAAAATCTATTAATTTTTAATTAGGAGGTGAGAATTGTTGTTTGAAAAATTGATCAAACGCTCCAACACTACTCTGGCTAAGTGTACTTCCACGCCTCTGTCACGCATCATCTCGAAGGGTTGATAAATAGAAACAATTTTTGAGTGCAGTTCGACCTTGCGATTTATCTTACATTTGACACTTCATTTATCCACCCCGAGCTGTTGCCCCTGAAATATATTTCCATTTCCATTTCATATCGATATTTCATACGGTTGCAATTTTTGAACCGCTCATGTATGAAGGAAGCAATGTGTGTATGTGTTACTTTATTTTTAAAAATGCCCTGCTCAAATAATTCAGATATCAAGCAAAGGCAATAAATCAATTGCCTTAATATTTCAGCCGTTTTATGGTTTTATTCGGTGATACAAATTTATCTACCTGTTTGCACAACTGTCAAAACCTACTCAGTTTTTTTTTATGTGGTTCTTTTCCGAATGCACTCGGCGATGATTAAGACAATTGGGTGCGTCTAAATTCCGCTACTCACCGTGAGGTTTCGGGTTAAATTCACAAGTCCGACAAAAGTTTTATTTGGAGTTTTTTTTCAGGGAATTTGATTCCAGCCCGGTGGATGTCGATAGGCTCACCTAAAGCACATAGTACCTTAACATCAAAGGTGAAGGTGGGTATCAAACACCTCTGCCAAACTCCTCTTAGTAATTTGGGCGTGATGTTATGTTATTAATTGTAATTCTTGTAAGATATCCTTTCAACAAATTAATAAAATACATATTATTCATTCAAAGCATTCAAATATGGCGCGTAAAAGCCATTCGTATTTAGTTTTCGGCATTGCCAATAAATGGGAAGCCTTTCATCATACGACCAGTCAGTTCTCCTCACCCATGCGTAGTCTGAATACTTATTAATTACAGGCTCATGGCCACTAATGGACCTATCTGAATCCCATGTGATGCGAAGTTGTGCGAAAGGCTTAACGGGATGAAGATTACACAGGAACACCATTACCATGCGCTCCTCTATCTAATCCAATACATCATGATCTGTAGTATGGAAAGTTGGGCTGACCGTGATCCCCATGAAAAATTTTATTGGAATTTATCTGTCAGGGTATTCTCAGCATGGAGTATGGGCATTTTGCCGGTAGATGGTAATAGACGCATTTTTCTAAGTACAGTGAATGGACGTGTAGTCCACCTAATGGTAAGAGGTCATTACAGCTCGTAGAAATCGAAATCCTTCAAAACGGATTGTAGATGGGACGCTTTCTCTTAAGACTACGGTGTTATGGTCTGATCTCACCACCAAACCGGAACACAGTAGTGCGAGCAATACTATTTGGCGACAGGTTAAAGGGAGACGATGGTGCTGCCGCCCTTGATCTCGTTTACAAGAGCTTTACCACCACATGAGACAAACAGGTGAAATGATGGTGATATACACTTCTGCCACACCTTTTTGTGGCTTTGGGTAATTTAAGGCGAGATGTTCATGTAAATAATACAATATTACTATACAATAATATGTTAAAATAACGTTAGGCAATAATGCTATACCCGTTTCTGAGAAAGTGTTCACTTTTCTTAACTTTTTCACTTTTAATTTAATAAGATATAGAAACGTTTTGTGTAAAACATTGTCTTATAAATGTTGTGTGTCTTCACTTTCATTTACTAAACACACAGTCCTAAAATAGTCGTGGCAATGATGGGTCACAGGTATATGTGGGTGATAGAATTTTATTCAGTGATTTATTTTCGAGTGTATTTTTTGGAATCGCGTATTTTCAGGTATGTATGTGGTTTGATCCTTTTGGTAATATTGCGTTTTGTTAAGTCTACTACTAACGCAGGATCGGGTGTGGTGGCGCACATTGAGAGAGGCCTATGTCCAGCAGTGGACTACGAGAGGCTAAATGATGTTAAGTCTATGGTGGAAACTATCACAGCTGCTTTTTATTGTTTTAAGGACATTTAGTTTATTTATATCCTTGAGAGTGCTCATTAGTGAGCAAGGAGTATGTTTTGTAAGTCTAAATAAGGAACTCTAAGTAAAATGATAAAACCGACCTAAATTTTCAGTGGCACACAAATTTTCCAGAAGTTTTGCGTGAGTATAAGAACCAGATAAGTTTTAGTAAGCTTGTTTGGAACAGACTATAATTATGCCAGAATGCTTAAATGCAAAATTTATTTCCGATAGAAATATTTCGATCTAGGGGGCCTTAACAAGCAATAAAACAGGATTACTCAAACAAATTCTATAATATCCCCGCTCCCTGCGCTGAGGCAAGTATGCACCTTAGTACTTGAATGTAATGAGTTTGAAGCATCAATCCTATAAGCTAATATTAGCGGAGCTCTCGCGAGGAGTGATAAATGTAAATTCAATAGTTGAGGCTAATAGCGAAGTCGGGGCGGATAAATATTTACACAGAGCTAACCTTGTTTGAATTTAAAATTGTAATGCATAATATCTTAACTCTTGCTTTTTAAAGTGCAGTACGGATTATATTATTGTGGCTTTGCCTCATTGTCGATTTGTAATAGTAAAAATATGTACGTGAAATATAGTGACACTTAAATTTCTTTCTGCTTGAATTCTTTTTTACAATGACTACCAAATAATGTTAAAAAGATCTCACTTTAGCAGTATTTAATCATAATTAGCAATTTCGTCGAATTTACTCAAAAACGGTGCGATGATTAATGGATGAAAAAACTGATAGTTCAACCAACACAACCACCACCATGTCGCTCAGATGATGAGTTAAAATGGGTGACTCTGATAAGTCGAGAATCAAGGTCAACCATCAGATGTCGCTAAGATGATGGGCTAAAATGCATGTTTGTCTAAGAGGCTGTTTGAGAATAAACTTCTTAATTGACGACCGGATGGCGGAGTGGGTAGTGTACCTGCCTGCGACGCCGAGGTCGTGGGTTCGATTCCCACTTAAGACAAATCTTTGTGTGCATGAACATGGGGGTTTGTCTTAGTCTGGGTGTTTCCATGTATAATATGTATGTATTTACAAAAAAAAAGTATATATGTATTAGTATCAGTTATTCTAGTACCCATAGTACAAGCTCTGCTTAGTTTGGGACTAGATGGCGTTGTGTGTGAGTCGTGAAATATTTATTTATTTATTTAATTCATGCAAAACCTGACTTGGTGATAACTTAGAGATTTTTTTGCACAACTTTGCCTGGAACAATGTGCATCAATCAATCGCGCAGTCATTTGTGCCATTTGCATCAAAATCGACCCATTAGCTTTTGAAAGAAACATCTTCACAAACTGCCGCATTTATAATTTAAAAAGGATGAGGTAGGAAGTATGTGCTCCGTATTTAAACAAAGAGTAGTTCCAGAACCATATTAAATGAATTTATACATTCAGAAACGTTGATTGAGCAAACGAGACAGAAACTCAGCGCATGGGATTCCATTAAGGGAAAGTCAGGAAACTTCCATTGAGTAGTCACCCTAAAGTCGGTTCGTAGGCAAGCTGCGAGCCTCAGGCATTAAAGCCGCCTATCGCCTATATTGATATGTATGAAGTTTAATTACAAATATACGCCATCGTTAAACATTATATGTACTATCAGACCGATAGATTTATGAACGGCCTTAACACTGATTTTGCGAAGATATTACAAAACATCAATGTCTTAATTTGCTTAACAACAAATTGCAATTCACGATTTCATTAAAATAATTTAAGGTGTCATATTTAAACAAACTAATAGCTACCTAATCATGTGTCAATTTCAAACGAAACATGCCATACGGGTCATGATATTATTGATAATTATATATTGTAGACACGGGTCTTAATCGCGTAAATATTTTTACAGATCGAATCACAATGAGACGGCTGATGACCACGATTGGTGTGATTACGCGATTATGACCCGTGTCTATATATAATTATGTGTACAAATCGCGAAGTTATAAATAATTAATTATAGTACCTATTATAATCCTGAAATACTTCACGTACAACCTGTCTTCACTACAATCACCTAGTGTAAATAAAAATTAAAAAAAAACATTATTTCTTAAAATGGGTCATAAATCAGTTGATCTGATAGTACTTAAAAACTGAAATTATTATGCCTAGACTCACCTCACAGTTCACGTACCACAAACGGTTACCTGCAACATAATAATTAATTAAATTAGATCGATCGACAGAAACAGTTAGAAAGCCATTTTAATATTAATAATTTATTTCACAAAGAGCAGTATGGTTTCACAAAGGGTCGCTCAACCATAGATGCAGGTTCTACACTTATAAAACATATATTTAATGCCTGGGAAAACGCGCAAGATGCAATTGGCGTTTTCTGTGACTTATCCAAAGCATTTGACTGCGTTGAACATCAAACGCTTTTGCGAAAACTAAGGCACTATGGAGTCAGGGATATTGCACTTGATCTGGTTGCCTCTTACCTTGGTGACAGAGTTCAACGAGTTGATATAAATGGAATTAGGTCCTCCGGATTACTTGTCTCAATGGGCGTGCCACAGGGCTCAATTCTCGGTCCGTTTCTCTTTTTAGTGTACATTAACGATTTACCATTCTATGTGCAAAATTTTTGTGATATAGTACTTTTTGCAGATGATACTTCGCTTATTTTTAAAGTTAATCGTAATCAGGATAGTATTGATGATATTAACAGGTCACTTGCACTAGTCCAAGACTGGTTTACTAGCAACAATTTATTATTGAACTCGAATAAAACTAAATGTATAAAGTTCACTTTGCCTAATGTCAAGAAACAGAACATGAGTATAATACTAAATAACGAAATCATTAGTCTTGTAGAATCAACTATGTTTTTAGGAATAACCTTGGATCATAAGCTTCAGTGGGGCGCCCATATATCGTGTCTAGCAGGGAAACTCAGCTCCACGGCATTCGCTGTTTGGAAAGTTCGTCAGTTAACTGATATTGAAACTGCGCGACTAGTTTATTTTAGTTATTTTCACAGTGTCATGTCCTACGGTATTCTGCTATGGGGCAAGGCAGCTGATATTCAAAACATTTTTGTAATTCAAAAACGGGCAATTCGTGCGATTTACAAACTCAAAGCTCGAGATTCTCTGAAAGAACGATTTAAGGAAATAGGTATTTTAACAGTAGCATCGCAATATATATTTACTAATATTATGTTTATACGAAAAAACATAGGAACATATACCAAGAAAAGCGATGTTCATTCATTAAACACAAGGAATAAGCATAAATTGGTAGGCCAATATTATCGCTTAAACAAAGTCCACAACTCATTTGAGGGACTTGGAGTGCGTTTTTATAACAAAATTCCTGTCGAAATCTTGAACTTGCCCCTACTAAAGTTTAAGAGTATCGTTAAGAATCGTCTCATGGAAAGGGGCTATTATAAAATAAACGATTTCTTAACCGACACTATGCCTTGGAAATAATATTAATTTATCTTATGTATTTATTACAGTAATGTATTTATTACAGTAATGTATTTATTATTTACAATTATTATAGTTATTATATTTCAAATGAATTGCCAAGTTAGACATTGTTTTATCCTATTTATAATTATGATTGATTATGATTATTTTGACAAATTATATTCTATATTGAGATTGACATAATTTATTTTTGAAATTATAATGAATATCAATTGATACATTATTTTTTATTATTTAATATGATGATTAATGAAAATTAATTCATAATTTATAGTTTCTTTATTAACTCACTAAATTTGATTTGTATAACCTCATTTCATGTTATTTCAAATATTGTTAAGTAAAGGCAATCTGTGTGTACATTTTTTTTAAATTTTTAATTTTTATATTTTTATAGTATAAATAGTTTTGTTATTAGTATATAAATATTTTTTTGTCTGTTCTGAAACCCTTATATATACAGTAGTATACACACATTGTTTTTACTCCTTTATTTTCTGCTTGAAGTGTAAGATATTGCAACCTTATATACTATGGATTTATTTATTGCATTTCTATATTTAAGTTTATTTTCTCTTTAACCATATTTAGCTATAATGTTGTTTTGGTTGCTATAACTTACACATAGAATTATTGTCAAAAAACAAACAAATATTGTATTAAATTATTTGAAAAGATGGTGCACATGAGTTTCTCACCAGCTCTTCTCATGATGCAATACCCATCGGAGCTGGTACTTGGATTGATTTTAATTCAATTTCTCTAAGTTAAATTAAAGTCAATCTAAGCTCCGGTGTCAAATCATTTTATTACAATAAGTATTATAATTTAGTTAGCTGAGTTTTATTTTAATTTTATATTTTTTGTGTTTAGATGTTTGTTTTGACGTGTTCAAGCGCCCCTCGGGGCCCATGGAAATAAATGATTTGATTTGATTTGATTTGAAAATGGACTAATCGACGTCGTTTTTAACCGACTTTAAAAAAACGAGGAGGTTCTCAATTCGGTTGTATGTTTTTTTTATTTTAAATTATACTAATTAAATTCTTATTATTTTAACGCTTACTAGTAATTCGCAATTACAAATTATAGTATTTTTAGATAGGCTCACCCTTTATCCCATGGGACTTAAACATAACGGTGAAGTGTGGGTGGTGTACTCCTTTGGGATATATAGTTGTGATGTTATGTTATGTTAGTATTCTTGTAAACTCCCTCCAGCTAACCTTATAAGGTTGTGTTAGGAGTAAGCTCACGCCCGTTGTGTAATGATTAGGATTCGAACCCACGACCGCAAGGCGATCGTTAGTCCATAGCGCCACGGCCGCTTACAGATTTGAAACACATGTGTGTTTAAAATTGCAAAGCAGTAAGGTTTAACGTGGGTCATAAGCTTCGATTTCCTAGGAAAGCGGTGTGGAATAATGCGGCCGTAATATTATTACCGTGACACGATAATATGTAATACGTTTGGTCGATCACCGCTCTCTAGGAAACCACTACATTTGTTTTACATAGGCAACGTTCTAGTGACGTCATTGTACTGTTATCTTTACGACCGCATTATTCCACACCGCTATGCTAGGAAACGGAAGCTTAAGCGAGGTAGCAGTTTAATACAACGAATTCCACGCGGACGAAAGCGCGGGCAAAAGCTAGTACCGCATATAAACCGACAACTAAAGAAATCCTCCAAATTTGAATAGTTTGGAGAATCTAAGAAAAAGTTGGTAACAAACGGGTATAGGGAATGCACCGCGCGATGCGACAAAGCTTTGACAATCCGGATTCCTTGCAGATCCAACTCCGGCAGGTTGCATACCAAACATCTCAAGTGAATAAAGTATTGGATAGCTTTGCGCCACTTTTACGAATGCATTCGGTTGTTTAAATTGTTTACGAATTTATTTCAAGATTGTAAGGTTGCACTAGCTAATCACCGCAGTTTCACCTGTGTCAATCGTTACTCAACTACTCGGTTCTCTTGGATTGGATCGCCATTAAAAAAATAAACGAAAGAGAAAAGCAAAGAGCTGAAATGCAATTTACAATTGTTATTAAACAGTTTGCATATAGGTTTTTCTTTACTTTTTACAAGCAAACTATCAATTTATTTTTTAAACTGCATCATAATTGTGTTAGTATTATTTTACTTTACTAGAATCCTGGTTCCATTCCCAGTTTTACGAAAAAGATACTCGTTTTAAGAACAAATTTAACATTCAAAAAAGTCATTTTTTTTTTAAATACTAGTAGAATGTATTCTGTTAAAGTAAAAATAATGTTGTATACATCCACATCACATCTTAAGCATGGTACACACAGCTTAAGTTCACGTTCAAATACTAAGTTAGACAAAGAGGGTTCCTATCAAAAGTAGTTTCGAAAACTTACCTACGGCTGCTCGAATACTACGAACTTTTCCACTTTCTTTCCCTTTTATCTCTTTCAAAGTGTGTTTTTCTAAATTATTATTTTTTCTTTTTGTTCGGGATAGTTTTGTGCTTTATGACGCGTGTTCGGTGCTCGGAAGGTGTTATTTTTATGGCATACGTGTTATGAAAAGTATTGAGACAGTTGCTAAATTTATGGTGGTTATTCATAGTCTGTCTAGTATTATTATTAACCATAGTCCGAGTTTTCTGCCACCTATATTTGTCTGAGTTTTTGTGGTTTGCCCGAATATAAAGGGTGTTCAATCTTTTATATTAATTAATGAGAGTGATTAATGTTTAAAACAAAAGGACTAAGTGCCAATTTCTCCAACGTAATAAACTTAATTTAAACGCTTTAGCTCACAAAAATGCCTCCCATACAAACATTTAATAAAAGATAAAGAAGTAAATGCGGGTTTAATAAAACCGTTATAAAATTAATTGATGACGAAATACGACCGATAAAATTAGGATATCGAACTAGAAATAAAAAAAAATGTTCTTTTAGTATTTTTGACCACCATAAAGTATTATATTATACTAAGAACAATCGAATATATTTTTGGACTTGTAGCGGGATTTGAACCCACGACTATAGGATTCCAACCTATCGCTTTACCATTACCGCTTTACGATAGGATCAACTATAGTGGTAGAGCGATAGGCTGGAATCATATAGTCGCGGGTTCAAATCCCGCTTCAAGTCTTAAACGTTTTTCGTCTGTTCGTAGTATTCGATTGCTGAGCATAGCTAAATGATATATATAAATCAATTAGAAAATAAAGCATTATAGCTTCAGGTGAAACAAATAACACATTAAAGCTTCTTTTACAAACAAACTCTGATGTATATAAATATACATCTATGTTTGTAAGTCCATAATCCAGACGCATTGGAGTTATTGAAGTTTCCACGCACCGCTGGCAGGGGCGGCTACATTTTATTTAGGCCCCTTTTGTGTTGCCGTTTTTTGTTCTTTTTTTCTTTATTGTGAGCGTTTAGGAAATATGTCTTGTTCATCTTTTTCAATATTATATCACGTTTTTTGAGAGATGAAGATTTTATTTATGTGATGACTTTTTTGTTTTAAAATCACCGGGATCTGAGGGTAGTTCTACGTAAAATACTGATGTTCAGCTCTATTTGTTAGAGGTCGGCTACCTAGATGTATTTAAGAAAAGGATTGTACAAAGACGTTTTTGAAGAACAGTCTGCTTACAACCACGGCCAGTGTAGCAAACCGTTTTCCGAAACGTAAAGGATAAATTTAAAGGAAAAATATAAAACCCTCGCGTTAATACCGTTATATTTTATGGTACTTCCAGACCGAGATAATTTTCCTGTAATGTTGAAGAATAAAACTTCAAATAGCCAATTGTATTATTACAGGTCACTGTTATGCTCGATTCTCCTGCCGTATTGGTGTAATATTTGACTCTGTAATCTACATTGCAAGCGAATGCTCGTGATTTGGAAGAACGCCTTCATCAAACAATAATATACCTACATCAATAAAAAGTCACAAAAAACTGTGCATCGAAGAAAATAAAGCCAAAGCTCTTTGATATGGACAATTTATTATTGGGGTACGTCCCCATTGAGGAAACTAATGGTGAATCTATAGAGGCGCCATGGTCAGCCATAAGACGGTTAAATGAAGCGAAAAATTAGGGGGTTTGAGTCAATAAAACCGATAAAACTATACAGCCGTGAGACGTCATTGATGTGACGGACAATTCAATAGAAATTGCTGACACAACTAAGAGGATTACTGGAAAGGAATACAAATTTATATGCAGGTTAAAACAAGACCAAAATATTAATGTCTGTCAGAGCCAGCACATTCAGGGAACACGCCAAATATAAAGCACGCGAAGTTATAATCGTATTGAATCGTTATAATTATTAACTTTGCCAATTGCAAATCGTTTGTAAATTTCATTTATTTACAGAGCAATCTCTAGTACCTACTTGTATAATTTGCCAGCCAATTTCATGATTTCATTTCAGATGGAAGATTAATGTATTTTTTTACCTGAACCGTCCATTTGTGTGTCTGTCCTAGAGGACAGGTAAGGAGTTACCATCAGGCCGATCGTACACTTTTTTGCGTCGAAATTTAAAAAAGCCAGCTACTACCGCTTTGTTGCAATGAAAGGCGAGATTTTCGCGATGCTCTCGTGAATTCACTAGACTATAATAATTAACACTCGGTTATTGCCAGGTTTTGTGCTACGCCCTAATCGCGAAACTCCTGTGCAATGTAAAGTTAGGAGTTTACGCCAATTTTATGGTATAGGTAATCGAGTTTGTTGATAGTTTAGTATCTGCCTGCATAGTTTAAATAGTTTACACTTGGCACATCAAAGCAAATATAATTTATTTTGTTTAGGGCCATATCGCATTGGAGTGGATAGTACAAATGCTACTTTTCAGCGTTGGCGATCGGTGATTTAGCGACTGCGTCAATCGAAACAATTTGCAAAGATTTGTTTTGACTCTGGATGTATTCTAACTGTTAAATGGCGATAGGCTTATCACCTATCCCATGATGCCTACACAGTTATGATATGATATGTTTTATTATAATCATATTTGTGTACTACAAAAGAGAAGGGCAAATTTCAAGGAATCACATTTCCTGAAATTAGTCTTCTTGGCAACACAACAAACAAATCTAAACTGTAATGCAAGAGACATCTCGATTCATTTATAAAAACGAGACAATAATATACTTCATCATCACATCATACAATTTAAATAAATTCAAAAACCTATAACAATTATAACCTTATCGTTAAATTCAAGTCACACCTACTAAAGAATTTCAATTAAAACAAAGTGGGGGTTAGAATTGAAAAAAAAGATCATGGCTTCACGCACTGCATGAGAATTGAGGGAAACCATTAAATCACTTGACGCCACAAAACCTATTTAAAACGGTGATTTTTTCATCACCCCGCCCTCATTCTTCGGCACTTGAAAAATGCACATTAATTCTGTAGGGTATCCATACTTCTTTAATCTATCCAAGAATTTTGGAAAATAATTTTCAATTTAAGAAATTATTATTGGCACATTAGGCAAAACACAGTAGTTATCTAGCTTCATCGGCAATTTGTTTTTGTAGATTTTTGTTTTTGTCTGTAGGTACCACTTACTATTGAACAACACAGCCGTATGTTATATATATCGTACACAAAAAAAAATACTGATAGTTATGTATTATTTTGTAAATATTATAACAATATTTTTTTTCCTTTAAAAAACTACGCTCGTACTAGGAATAACGCCTGTGTCGCGGGGGTGCTCACAAACATACATATCACACACACAGAGTACACCCAGACTCAGAACAAAGCTTTGCGGATCACACAAAGATTTGTCCCGTGTGGGGATCGAACCCACAACACCATCTCAGTTGAAAGCGGCGAGGCAACCGCTTTAACCACTACAACAACCGTGAATGAATACAAACATTACTTGTGTAACATATAACTGAATCGGTCTTCTGAGCAATCCTGGAAAGACATTATATTTCGAATATTTCGCGGCAAAAGCCTCTCTGTAAACTGTTTAGTACAACAAATTATCGGTTTAAAGTTCGGTCTGATTGGTTTTGTTTTGATTAACAAAAAGTAAATTCATTTTTATTTATTTGTCCTGAAATAAATACAGAAATCATGTACATAACGTTAGAAAAATCGAATCGAGATCTTAAATATTTGTTGGATCGTTTTAATTTTACAAAGGGTGAATTTGAAAGTGAATTCGTTGTGGGATTTCATACAACTTAGCACACCTACATATTGTCGATTAATAATATTTAGTTCATAAATAAGATAGTGAGTAAGAAAAAAATATATATTAATTTAATAACTTAGACTAGATTTCAAAAATATGTAAGACAAATTTAATTTAACTATTTATTGCATTGTGCTATATATATATAAAAAAACCGGCCAAGTGCGTGTCGGGCCACGCGCAGTAGGCTTCCGTAGCTAGTCGTAACAACATTATTTCGACTTAAAAGGGATTTACTATCTGTATTAAACAAGTAACATCTTCATACAAGTCATTACTTTCAAAGGTTTTTGTAATTTGCACGAATTATTCTAAGTAACTGCATTTTACACTTTGGACCCCAATTACTCTAGAACTAATTAAGTTAAAGTAACCAGATAAATGGCGTCCTTCAGAAAGGAAGTTTGTAGTACACGAAACCAGCTAGCACGTATGACGAGATGTATGAATGTTGAGGAAGCGAAAGAAGTATGTAAGGAGCGAAGCACATGGCGTTCCATCGTCTCTGCCTACCCCCGTGGGATAAAAGGCGTGATTTTATATATGTATTATGTATGTTTATTTATGTTTCAAGAATTTTGAACGAAATATTCTGAGTAACTGCATCTGACATTTCGGACCCCTATTCCTCTTGAACTAATGAAGTGAACTTATTCGCTATAGTTTTCTTTTAAAGTTCATTACATGAACTACCGACACAATTTTTTTCAGATTTTGGGATCCAGTAGTTTAGCTTTTAGAAGGGGGGGGGACGCTCTAATCGAACAAAAATTTGCTCTTTAAAGTTAATTATCTCGCAAACGGATCTCTAAATCAAAAACTGTTTTAGCAACCCCTAAACGTTTTTAAAAGTCCTATCTAACAATACCCCACACTATGGGGTAGGCGACAAAAAAAAAAAACATCCCTACTTTACATGTAGGGGAGCTACCCGAAAAAAAAATATTTTTCCAAATTTTATTCTACGACTTTCTTTGTTTAACATACATGTTTAAGCAAAATTTCAGTTTTCTAGCACCAACGGTTTCGTCGCTATGCCTTGGACAGACGGACGGACAGACGGACATGGCGAAACTATAAGGGTTCCTTGTAGGTACTACGGAACCCTAAAAATGCATATATTTTTGGCTCTTTAATTTACAATCAACTAACACATAAATGTACCTATAAGTGGAGTAACTTATGGGTAAATTCATGTTAGTTTTTATTTAATTATTTATTGGGATAAAAATACAAGAATTATTTTTCTTTATTGCCTATAATATAATATTTTTATATACGATATACAGAAAAAATAAATTTACAAAATTAAACAGCATCAAAGAATACTTCCGCATCGATGTCAAAAGGCGATATCATACCCAGAAGGCTGGCAGCATTGCCACATTGTATGGAAAAGCTTTTTCTTTAAGTCAAATGAAAAACAGCCTTCGGATCACTTTGCCTATGGAGTCTAAAATCTTATTTTAGATCAATAGCAAAGTGATTAGTCAATCATTTCGATCTCACTCAGTCTATTGTGAATTGTATGAAATAATACCTATACAAAATAACTATATTTTTTTTCTGTCTGTGTAAAATACAATAATTTAATATTATGTCGAATACCAAAGTGTATAATGTAAATTCACAAAAGCTCTTTTAGCTCTCGCGGCTCTTATTGTCTGAATTTAATTTTCCGGTTCCGCGATGCATCTTTTAAATGATAGTGAACCTCAAACAGAGAGAAAATGCTGTAATATTTACAGACACTTCTAATTTGTGAGAGGAAGGTTGCGAGATTTGGTTAATTGTGTAAAAATAATTACAGCAGAGAAGCAATAGGGTTCTTTGTGAAACATGACTTCAAGGCGGAAAAAAACGCCGAAGTTTTGGTAGGATGGTTTTCGAAGTATTCTGATGATTTATTGGCGAGGTTTTTAAGGAATGTTACGTCACGCACATGCCAAGTGCCGACGTATGGTTTTAAAAATGTCTAAAAGAACCTCATAACCTGAATTAAAAAGTTTGAATTATCAAAACAAATAAATAAAACTGCAGGGTCTGGTTTTAAACTTAAAATAACAATGTTTTTCAAGCTGCTATAGATGTTTGCACGATACCTTTGTCTAGAATATAGTTTTAAAATGTATGTCTGTCTGTCTGTTTCTATCGGCTAATCTTATAAATGACTAGACTGAATTTAATCAAATTTAATTTAGATGCAAGCAACTTACTGCAAGGCGCGTAATATAGTGCAAATTTTATTGATGTACTTACCACGCAGACTAAAGTTAGTTTATTTATTTGATAGCGCTAATGTCGAGAACTACTGGTCAAATTTTATTAATTCTTTTTGTGTTTGATGGTCTAACGCGGCCAAGTCGAACTTGCTTTTGTCAGCGACTTTGTGGACAAAGTCGCTAAAAATCTTGTGTTAGTTATCATACTCCTTCGAAACGGCTTTAAGGATTATTTTTAAATTTTGTGTGTATATTTGGTAGGTCTGAGAATAGAAGGTAAGCTATGTTTTATGCCACTAGGTCAATACCACGCGAACGTAGCTACAGGCAACAGCTAGTACTTCTCTACTAAGTAAATTAATTAATGTTACATGAATGTATTTCACCCTATCGTTCGCCCTATGCATAATAAACGAATCATTGAGAGATGGGCCACCCAGCCCGACCCGTTCTTTCTGCGGCGAGACACAGTCTTGAAATACACGGCAAGTTACTTAGCACCAGGTGAGAGCTCTGGATTGGAATAAACAAGAAAATATTTTAGGTTAGACGTTGTTAAGATATTCAGATAAAAAGTAATTGTTGTATTGCTATATGTCATAATGGTTTAATTGTTAATTATAAAGATTTTAAAAGTATGTTATATTGTAATAGATATTACAAAAACAGCGGGCTAAATGTTAAAATATATTTTATAAAATAAATTCATTCCATTGGTTTTTACGAGAAAATAAATAAGTGAATTTATTGTTACTGATAATAAATTAATTGCTTTCAGGTTTCTGGTAAATTAAAATAAGATTTTAAAATGTTTTTATCAATTAAAATACATATATATATTTTGAAAAAAATATATATTAGTAAAATTTGCGAATCGTTTTTACTAAAAAAACAAGAGCAACACACCCCAAAATAATTGTTATGTGTGGTGTGTTACTTTAGGTTTTATAGTCCAAATTGCAGATTGGATTGCCATTAATTTCAAAATACCTCTTGCCCCGTATATTTCTTTCCTTGTACGTTAACAGCCGTGCATAAAACGAAGTTTAAGAATATAAACTTTATGTAACAAAGGCACTCATCTCTTTCGCAAATATAAAGCGCAATTGTCTTCTCGAATGCTAAAGTAGGACGATAAATTGGATAGAGAGGCAATACTGCCGTGCTCAGGGGTCGGTAATAGGCAATTTTCGACATCCAATCTCTGCACAATAGGCTGACTTGGCTCTTTAAATATTTCTCAGAATCATTCGTTTGCAACCAATGTCAAGGTAATAGATAAAATATTGTACCTGCGGGTTAATCGCTGCTCTGTTTGTTTGTTTATATATATATTTTCTATCAGACAAATAGATAGATAGATAGAGTAATCTTTATTGTCCACCAATATTAACAAAGTTTAATTTGTAAATACACTAAAAAAAATATGTTGCACAATGGGTGGCCTTATCGCTATAAGCAATTTCTAACAGGTAACCTTAGTATGGACAAGTAAGTAATGAGCAAAGTTATGGGCAGTTGTTTGTGTGTTAATTAAAGAAAAAAAGAAAAATAAAGTAAAATGAAACGCCATGATAATGACAATGGAGATTATAAAATATAAATAATACAGAAATATATATAATACATTCATGTTACACTTTTATACTTATTCTGAGAATACATTTCAAAACATCTGAGTGTAAATTTCGCAATGGATTTTAAATTTTATTCAAAAAGGTGTTAAATTTAAACAAATTTATAAGTTAAGTCAAAACCGTCACTAATTGCCGACGGCAATAGCCGGTACCAAATGTAAATGACCTGAAAACGTCGGCATAGACGAAGTATGCCTCATTATTATTAAACCGCCGAGCTTCAGGTAACCTAAATTTGCTCATCGATAATGAGGGACGGATTTGACTCAATATTTACTTTTACATCAAATGTTACAATTTCAAACTATACATTTGTCAAATGGGCCATGAATCTATTGGTCTGATAGGGCATACTCGTATGGAAGTAGAGCTCTTGTGAACGAGCTTGAGCTCTCGCCAAATACTAGTGTTTTGGTTTGGTGATGAGATCTGGCCCTGAAATAGCTAGCACATGAGGCTTGTCACCATTGTCCGTAGATATAGCGACGCATCTACGATCAAATTTTGTGAGCTGTATTTACCAAAACGTAACATCACGCCTATATTACCCAGAAAGTATATAGGACCCAACACCCACACTTCACCTGTTATGTTTAGGTCCTATGGGATAGGTGAACCTATCGCCATCCACCGTCCACAATGCCAACTCCGTGCTGCTATTGTGAATTGTGTGATATAGACGCCCGTCATAAAAAAAAACTGTTTCTTACGAAAAATATGCCGCAAGTTCCTCTAAAATGCAAATCAACTAGTAAATCCTTAGATATTCTCATAATGAGTGCGATAAAACAGAGGTGCCGTTATACAGTTGCAATATACGCCTCCCTCCTACGTAAAATGTAGTTGCAAGGCGCGTTTTAAAATATATGGCCGGACGAAATTAAATGCTCCATCTTATTGCGAACGCATTTTACATCTAAGTTATGAAGAGTAATAGGCGGAGGTTATAATGTGAAAAGAAAATTGGTGAAGACTGTCGATCTTGTTAGCATTTTATCCTTTAGGGCTAGGCAACAAATAAAGTTATATTTAAGTATAGTCATAGAATGTACAAGTAGGTACAGGTAAAAATGAAAAAAATAATGGACTTAATACGGCATTAAACAAGCTTTATGGCATTTGCCAGTAACCTACAAAAAGAAATATTAATGGTCGAAAATTCTGAATTTTTAAAACCAATATAACTTTTTAATTATTTTATTTATTTATTTACCTTGGTCCAAGGATCAGGATTGCCATCCAAAGTGGCAATGCCGCCAGCCTTCTGGGCACGTTAGTCGCGGCTGACATAGATGCGGAGGTATTTTTTGACGCCTAAATTGTAATTATTACTTTTACTTTTTCTTTTCTTTTTTTGTACATAGTTAGGTATTTCTCTAATTTAGTTTAAGAAATTTTATTTTAACTATTTAAAGAGAATCCAATAACAGGCTTCCAAAAAAAGTTATTCACCAATGTTCGATAGTTTGGTTCGCTAGTAGAGGTGTAGTATATCGCCCACATTTCACCTTTAGGTCCTGTTTGATAGGGGCAAGCCTATCGTTCTTGTTCTTGTCTCCCGATTCGGGTACGGAACCCGAGAACTCACAGTGAACAGTTGCCAATATACCGCTATGCTGATGTAGTAAATTTATTTAATATTATATTTTAAAAAAGCTAACAAAAAATTTGATAGTATTCTTGTCAACCCCCTCCAGCTAAGCTTAATTAGATTATGATTGGAGGAAGGTCACGTCCGTGGTGAAATGGCCAAGATTCAAAGCCGACCACTCGGTAGTAAGACCGGTGCCTTATCCATTGCGTTACGGCCGCTTGAATATGATAATATGCATTAATAACAACAATTTGTTGCTACTACCATGAAACTAACAACGAAACTTGAAAGCCCTTCTAATGAATTCGTAACTCTGTAATAATTGACACGTCTACGAAGGTTTAATCTGGCCTAAGCCTCTTCACTAAGATCTCGACAACTTCTGATATTTCACACACGAATTTCCTCGGGTTAATCGAGTAGGGGCGCAGAGAATTGGCGCGTATTACAATATTATCCTAGTAAATAGGACAGTTTGTAAAAATGTTTATATGTTTGTTACTCAATACGGGTCTAACCCTATGTGATAGTATAAAAATTATTTCGATAAGATTCCGGACAGATTTTACATTAAATATAGGCAATATATTTTTTTACCTAAGCACCATTTGGGCGTTGGCTAAAGCTAGTATTTAATCATTAAAGATGGTGGTAGAGCTCTAGAGTACGAGTTCGAGGGTGGCAGCACTACCGTCTCGCCTTTGACCTGCCCCCAACAAGTAGTGCTTGCATTACTGTGTTCAAGTTTCGTGGTAAGAGCATTAAACCATAGTCCTCAGATGAAGCGACGCATCTTAAATCAGCTTTTGTGGAATGTTGATGTCTAAGGGCTATAGCTACCACTAATCACCAGGTGGGCTATACGTCCGTTCTCTACACATGTCCTAAAAAAAAAAGATATAATATCTCTAAAATACACACTCACTAACACACTTACAAAATTTATATAATATAGTTTAAACATCTGTACATATAACTTCTGTCTTCGACTTCTCCTAAACATATTTTTTTTCTATATTGACTATAGAACCTAATGACGAGTATCAATGGAATTTATATTTATCTACAAAGAATCTCAATTCTACCTGTTTAGTTATAAAAAACGTTTACTTCTGGCCAATTTGTATCGCCCCGACTGTAAGTTCCAATAGCATGAAATGTAATTAACGCAGGTAAATCGGATTGGGCAGAAGTTTTCGTACTAACTGAAGCAAAATACACGTCTACCTTAAAACTGCGTAATGAGGGCTCCGACATTAAATTTAAATTGTTTTGACGATCCCTTTTAAAGTTGGCCTTTATTGTACACAAGCTTACAACCGACGTGATATTTTGCTTAGATAAACATGTATAAATTTATATAATATAAGACATCACGTATATATTACCCATAAGGGTGTGGCCCCATTTCACCTGCTATAGTTAGGTCCCATATAGAGGACTATCGCCAATAACCTAACACTAATGAATAAACATAACAATATTTATGTATCTCTTTCATTGTCTTTCATAACTAACCATATTTAACTAGCTGTTGCCCACAGCATCACCCGCGTAATACCCACCTTTGTCCACCGGTACAAAAAATAGCTAACCCCCTATTCTCAGGACTAACTAATATTTACCAAAATTTACCGATTTTAGTATATTAGTAAGAGCCGTTTAGGAGATGTTTGATATCCAAAACTGTGACACGAGACTTTTTTATAAATACATAATCATTAGCCAAACTGACTGAATCATTAACTGATTTTTAAAATACCACTCCCAAGCGGGTAAAAAAAGAGTTGAACTTCAAAAATTACGGAGATCCATACAGCTATGGCACTTCGTATTTTTTAAAGATTGAAAAATTTAAAGATTCGAAATTGTCTGCCAAAGAGAGTGAATTTAAGGGATAAAATAAGTCGTAAGCTTAAACAAAAATTTCGATAGATGTCGCTGTACAATTTTCTAACTCTCGTTACAAAACGGAAGCAGATTAGAGTAACGTTTGATACGGGTTCTAGTCTAATATATATATGAAAATCTCGTGTCACAGTGTTACTGGTGTATTAAGGTCTGAAAATAGATTGTAAGACATTTTTCATCGACGCACTACATGGGTGGAGCTGTGGGCAATAACTAGTATTAGATTATAATATTGCAAATTCACAAACTGCACGAGTAATCATGCAGTCGCTCGTGAACTTCATTCACAACGCGAATGTGTTTTCGACAGATTGGTTTCGATATTATTTCGTCGCCATTTCTCAACATGCTGATATGAAGGTTTCTAAAAAATATTTCATGAAACCAAATCCGAGTTATCTGGTAAAAATAAAAAAAATGTGTCTTTAAGATTGTTTCAATTTTAACTTTTCTCAAATGACCCCTTTTTACGAACGGTGCATAACTCGCAGTAACAAACAAATACGCATTTTTACTATGACCCTGTATACATACAAAAGTAATCCAGTCCACCCTGCAGTACCTCTAATTCGCTGGATTGTATTATGTCATAAAATTATAAGATAGGCGCGGCCCCCGTAGTTGTCGCCGCAATAATATAAAAAGAGATAAAAGAAAGAAAATTGTTATCATAACGGCCCGGTGTAGGTAGCTTTGGATGGTGTTGTGCTGAACGTCTCTACGAAAAAGTTCTATTAATTTTTTATTCTTTTTTTATAAGACTTATCTAGTGAACAGTTATGTAGTCCACTGTATGGTAAGTTGTAATGTAGCTTGTAGCATCAGAACATCAACTCTCAACAAAAGCTGGATTATAGATGCGTACCTTCATCTGAGGACTAGTGTGTTATACCTCATGTGCCAGTAATTTTAGGGTCTGTTCTTACCTCAGCCACCAGCAACCACACCGGAAGGTTGGGTAGCTGTAGATAAAGGTCAGGTGGTGGTGCTGCCACGACTTGACTTGAGCTTTAGCATTAGTTTTATTCAGATATATTTTTTTATGACGATTCTAAGTACTCTTAAAGTCAAAGGAATAAATATATTTTCATTTCATTTCATTGTTATGAAAATTATGTGTGTGTATGAGTATTATGTAATTAAATTTTACTACCAATTTATGATTATATTTCAAAGAACTTAGGCTATATCTACTTATTGTTTTTAAATTGTTTTACTTTAAAATCTTGGCTCATCGCTGCATTACACCGTCCGCAAAGTTAAGTTGTAGTCTTTGGCTGATAAAATGCAAATTCAGCAAGATTCTCCGGAAGTTTTCTTATTACTTACGCTAATAAATGATCTTGGAGGTGCGGTTTATACATCCCACTTCAGAATTTGTATAAAAGTGTATAATTAGACACGATTTTGTTTTTTAAAGAAAAGTTTTAAAATGTTTGAGAAGCAAGGAATGTTGATAAAGATACGTCAAGTTATTTATGATTCTATTTTAATATTTGTCAAAAGTGAGCCTAGTAGTTATGTTACTTAGGCCTATGTATGAATTTAGGTCTGTTTGTTGTGTTTAAGTTTAATGTAACATAACACATACGTGATGTTATGTTATAACACATACATTTCCCTTACTATGTACGCCTATTGCCATCGACTCCATTCAAGATTGCGTGCGGAAAATCCTAAATAACTCTTTTGCCGGGCAAAGAGACGCCGAGTACGCTAAGAAATAAAGTCGGGTTGTTATTCAAACCTAGGTCATGAACAAAGAGCTCATCACTCACTCAAACCGTGCGGAGAAACAATATACACAACTGATTCTCTCATCCCTCTCAATCGACACTTTTTCATTAAGGGTAGACCCCCGAGCGCCGTGTTTTCACTAACGTTATATGGGTTTAACCTAAATAATATTAAGGTTTTATCTATTTTTACAAATTATATCTAAAACTCTAAAATTCATGTTTGTTCGGGGTAATTTTGTCATAATCGTTTCAATCATTAATTAAGTTACATACAAACTAAAAATAAGGGTGCCAACAAACATGCATTTTAGTGTTTTAGATATGATTTGTCCACAAAAATAGATAAAAACTTAAAGTTAAGCCCATATTACTTTTGTATGGAAAACAGCCAAGCAATTGTTCCACCTTAAAAGCAGAAAGTTCCCACCATTTCAAACAAACAGCACTGGTGACAGATAATACGTCATTATGAGCATATTTAAACGCTGACTGAACTCTTCCATTCAGATAGAAGCCGAGCAAACGAGCATTCACGCTCCAACTAATGAGGATGGGCAGCATCAATGAAACTTAAGCGCCGCAGGAAAATTAACTCGTCAAATGAACTCCATAGAGTATTCAAGAAAGTGGGTTAGTAGAATTCATGGCAATGTGGGTGTCATCCAGGGTTTATTTATATACCACTTAAGGCTTTTTATTCCATGCGTTTCTTTACGTGAAAACTTTTACTTACTACTCAGCAACTTTTGCTATACGATTTCTCAAAATAATATGTGGATTTAGATATTGTATGATATGCTAACAAAAACCATATGCATTTTTCTCTTAGAAACTTTAGCGACTGATGATGTTACACAAAATAAAAAAAAATATTTTGGCGAACATAATAACATTGTATATATCATAACAGAACGCCTATATAATATAATTGCAGTAGCGACGCCTCTATTGTCTTGCCGCCTGTGTGCGCAGTTTGCTTCTGTACTCAGCGAAGACACTTTGGCATAACTTCCTTTAAAAAAAAAATGCGTCAAATAAAAAGATACAAAATAAATGAAAAAGACATTTTTTTTTTTTTTATATTTTACAACTTACACACAACGCCATCTAGTCCCAAACTAAGCAAAACTTGTACTATGGGTACTAGAATAACTGATACTAATACATATATACTTTTCTTTTGTAAATACATACTTATTATACATAGAAACACCCACCAATTCAGTGCCTCATTCTATGTTTTTTAAAAAAATTGCGTTGAAAAGTTGGCGCCTTTGGCGCTTCCTGCTCCAGACGAAATGAATACTTCAGTGTCACTTATTTTGTTATGTTGAGAAAAATTTTACGTGATACGCGTACGAACATACCGATAGACAAAAATCTAAAAAATATGTTTGGACTACTACTGCTGTTATAAAGACCCTACATTTGATTTTTCTTAAATATCTTAGATACTTAGACTTAGACATGGCAAATTTACAATTTTATTATATATAGATATAGATAACAATGTATTTGATAAGTAAAAACTACTAGGTCAATGAATGTTGTTCAATGTACTAAAAATTAAGTTGTATACCTCTGCTACACACCTAATAAAGAAGGCGTAATGTCGTAAGTTTGCTTGTCGTGAATAAGATACATTGGACATGGACGCATAGTAGTAGTAATCATCAGCTAATTTGATCGAATATACGTCATAACGTCACTTAACCGACACCACTGCATGCCTAATTAATGCTGTTGTGAATCGGCCAATGACACACATGTAATATATACTGAATATAACAACAAGTATAGGTGCATTTGTGTGCAATAGTATGATATTTCTGGCCAAAAAACGAGTACCTAAAATGACCAGAAAACTACGGTCAAATTGCATCCAAATCCGATCCGGGGTTAGAGCTCAATTAAGTAATAAACATTCAAACATGTTCACAAATTCACATTTACAATTTTAATTAGCAGGATACAAAATACAAATGGTCCGATAAGCACTACTATTCGGCCGCAGGTCAAAAGAGATTGTTTACCAACTTATTAAGATAGTAAAGACGCAGCTGCAATACTTTTGAATATTTTATAGGTGTCAATTGCTATCGATTTGACAACAAATCAATTTGCTACGTAAGCACATAGAGAAAAATACTTTCGTGGAAATAAATACTTACATTCGTTAGTGTTTAAAAACATGTGACAGAAATTCTCAAAATTCCTGGAATAAAATGTACTACTTGAACACAGCAGTATCAAATAAACGACGACATTTTAAAAGTAAATACGCAAAAATATTAACCTCTAAGTTTGTGCCCCGAATTTTCTTCCATAAAGTGCATGCACTCACCAAAAATATATTTTCTATAAACAACGTTGGAAAATTATTTCGGTACCCCAAAAACTTACCTTAGCACCTGGTGATACAGTTGAATTTTGAACTAATGCACTTTAAACCACATTCACTTTATTTGTGTGAAAATGATGCTGTTTGGCCAATATGTTTGGTAATAGATAAAACACAGTTTTGAGGCAAACTACTTCAGACATACGGTGACGATCACAGCTTGCTTGTTGTGTATCCAAAGATTCATTTATACTGTGGAAATCTACGACATGCTGCTGTGGTTTTTATTTTTTAGTAAGACGTTCGCTACGAACGGACGTATAGTGATGAGACGTGATGGTAAGTAGTAACTACAGTCCATGAACATCAACAATCCATAAAAGATTTTAGATCTGAGGATTATGCCTCATGTGCCACTAATTTCAGGGCCTGATCTCACCACCAAACCAGAACACAGCAAGCACTTTTATTTTGTGGCAGTTTAAAGGTGACCTGATGGCTTTGTCACCCCAAAACTCGTTCACCAGTTCTCTACCACCATTATGTGGTGTATTTATCTTTTAATGGTAGAGCTCTTGTGAATGAGCTCTACCATTAACCTATCGTTAAATGGAGGTGTGATAAAAAGCTCAAACTCAAAGATGATTTAACGAAACCGATTTTTAAAATATTGTGTATTGCTACATGTTTAGTTAATACAGGCTATATATATTTTTTTTTAATTATACGAGTGAAGTCGCTGAAAAATTACAAGTAATATTTATTATACACTAGCGACCCGCCCCGGCTTCGCACGGGTACAATGCTGATACTAAATACACTACAGAAAAACTGTGAACGTTGTATATAAAAACACAGCGGCCCGCTCCGGATTCGCACGGGTATATAATATATAGCCTATGTCACTCACTGAAAAAATGATTAAAATCGATCCAGTAGTTTGATTTATTCATTACTGCCCGTGGCCCGCACGCGTTAAATTTGGAGTAAAACAATTCCCCTTTCTATGCATGTATTATACATAAAAACCTTCCTCTTGAATCACTCTATCTATTGGAAAAAACCGCATCAAAATCCGTTGCGTAGTTTTAAAGATTTAAGCACACATAGGGACAGAAAAAGCGACTTTGTTTTATACTATGTAGTGATAATATTCATTGAGTTGAGCATTCACGATGCTCTGACATTTTACCGTAGTATACTATTCCTAAAATCAGGACCTAAAATACTGTCAGGTTGCTAATCATAGCTACTAGCAGGTAATATTCATGTACATATAAGCGCAACTTTTTTTAAAGTTTGAAATTGCGCGGAAGCGGGGCCACTCCGCCGTAAAATTGCACGGACTCGAACCCACGACCAGTTACCAACTTTACGGGGAAGTTCGCCGCTATTTTGTTTTGTTAAATGAGACCTGTTTTAGAATTGAGTAATTGTTATGGAAGTCCGCGTCGACAGTTTTAGGTCTAGGATTTTTATTACCCAATATAATGAAAAACTACTATGGTACCTACACGAACTTTATCACTTTATTTTATTTTTGGTCGATGTCGATCTATTATTACACCAATCGATCGATCGATCGTAGAAGGGATCGATGACATTGGTCAATAGTTTTGTGATAATAAAAAATATGATACATTATGGATTTTTTACACGAGTATAACTAGAGATTTCATAGGTTTTAGATTAATTTTATTGGTAGGTTAAGTCAATATCCCATATAAATTAAATTGACATTAAATTGAAATTTTTATTTTCAGCCAGTTCATATTTTATGGGACGGATAAGATCCATCCGGAACCTTTGAAGCTGGATGTAAGTAAATTAAAAGTCACCGATAGCTAAAATAGCCAAAGTGGCCAGTCATAAAAATCACGTAACATCATGTTTTTTTTCAGAATAAGTACTGTATCAACACAATAAACAGCATTTTTTTAACACAAAGAAAAAGCTTGCTTTTGTAATAAAAACAGCAGTTTTTTTTAAATCTCTTAAAGATAAAACAAAGCAGAGTTAAAACAAAAACCAAAGACAATAAAAACCAAGTAATAAATAAAATACCCCTTTTACAGTAAGTACGTATATATTTCATAAGATTTATGCAATCGGTCTCCATCTCGCGCAGGGCAGTTTTTCGCTCCATTGAACAATATTGAACATGCAAGCAATCTTTGCCTATCACGATTCGGAAAATATCACATAAATCAGTGATTATCTTGAAATATACTGTGTATTTGTCTAAAATAACAAAACATCACGCCTATATTACTCAGAAGGGTGTGATATAGATGGACAACACTCACACTTCACCTGTCATGTTTAGGTCTCATGGGCCTCCCCTATATTAGTCTAAGATATTTTTTCTAACTTTATGTAACTGACTAGACCTTTATCAAATCGCTTCGACCAGACCAGACCGGATATATGAGGTAATAGTATAAATGGATAGACAGAAATAACAAAACATAATGTTATGTTGGTACACACAGCCACACCCTCCTGGGTAATCCTAGGAGGGTGTGGCTGAGGTGTATTTCACACCCAAATTTGACTCATTGTGTTTAAGTTCCATGTCCGTTGGTCAAAATCCCAACTTTGTGCTGTTATTGAGAATCCTTTGATGAATAAAGCCTTAATAATACTTTTTCCACTGTTGTGGAAAAAGTATTATTAAGGTTGAAATATATGCGTTTAATCAGAATTTCCAAATGGAATAAAAGTATGAACGCTGTGCAGGCTTCGTTTGTCACAAAGCAGATACAAAATCCAGTAATAGTATAGTAACGGGAGTGCATAAATAATGACATAATTGCCGCGTTGTTTGACAAACGACTAACATTGTGCCGAGTTCGGGGTAGCTGCCTCGGCATTCATATTGTCGCCAAATACCGCACGCTGTTCAATGTGTTGTGTAATTATTTAATGTTTTAGTTAGGTTCTTCATCACTAAATTTATGATAATTTCCGGCAGTAATAATAAAAATAATATGGTCTCACATTGAAGTTTTTTTTATTTGCAGAAAATAAAATGTAGGCGAAACGCAGTCGTAAATAAGAAAAATGAGATTATCCACTTTAAGTAACATTTTTTGCAAAAAAAAAGAATTTTCGTACTTACTTTCGTACATTTAGAGAAGGTTCATCCTAATAATATTACTCTCATTTTTATTTAAGGGTGAAAGCTTTTGATGATGTTTGTTACTATTTCGCGCAAAAACAACTGGTCTACTTGAAATTTGGCATGTAGTTTCCTTACATAGCGTAGGGGTGCACAAAGAAGAGATTTTTGGAAATTCTACTTCAACATTTTTGAATTTATAAGCCTGTTTAGAAATGTATTTATGTAAATATATATTTAATAAATAAACTATTTATATAAATTAATTTCTAAACAGGGTTTATTTTTTAATTTTTCCATAAAATGATGACTTTAGGAATTTAAATTTGTAGTTCACAAAAATTTCGATAGATGTCGTTGTGAGTTCAGAGCAGTGTAACGTTTGACCCAGGTAAAATTGCGGGGATCAACGAATACCACGCGGATGAAGTTGCGAGTAACAGCTAGTTCTATATAAACATATTGGTGTTCTTTTAATCAACATATCACACAAGTAAAGCCGCGTGCAGAAGCTAGTATGAATATAAACTATTAAAAAACTGCAGCGCTTGGCTACTTTACATCTAATTGCGTCGTCATCAGTCGCATCGCGCTGTCGGTACTCGTGGCGATGACGCCGTGACGACCAAATGGACTAAATGACTCGTAAATGCTGAATAAAACCGAACACTATATTTTTGTTGTAAAAAAATTAAGCCCGGATTTTAACCACAATAAATGTGCTGTCTTATTTTAAAAGATTTTTATTTTTTTGTTATATTAGTAGTGTAAACGTATCCATCATTCCGTGGCACAAAACTGACATAGTATCATAACTCTTTACATCATGTAAAAACTATAGTTTTTCAGTTCCTGATAAGTCCCTTCTCTAATTTGTAATTTAATTTGTAAAACTTGTTTTACAAATTAAATTACAAATTTGTGTTGGGATAACTGGCAGTTGACTATCTAAAACTACATTAGAATAAAGTAAACCTTTCGAGTCAGTAATTGACTATTTGCCTTTTATATCCTTGAACCACAATACAAATGTAAAAATATTAAACAACTTTAGCATCTAACTCAAACGAACCCAACTCTATAAACTCCACTCTTTATCGACGCTGTCCTCACAAATATATCATAAACAGCACATACAAAACCGAAGACCATCTGCGAATATTAATTAAAACAATAAATTAAATGAAGCCGAGTGTTGGCGAGCAATGAATATGTCAACGCGACGCAGGTCGCTCGGTATACTCAGTATTAGCATTGCAGAGGTCGCCAACTATTTCACGGTAACGTTTACCGGCACCTTTATAAACTAACATTGAATTTTGTAGGGCTACTAAATTCGTATGTGGTGGAGTGATTTTTTTCTAATGCAGGTATTAGAAAAAAATGCCCGTACGTAGGGCGTAAATGACAATAAACACGATTTTAAGACCTTGGGTGCAAAAAAATCAATAGAAAATTCATAATTATTTATGATGTCAATTTTCGTATTTTGCATTTTTTCGACTGAGTTCGGAGAAATAACTTTTTCTACACAATCCCTATCCATTTAAATATTTCCGGTTAATATTAAAATTTGTCGATATAAACTTTAACAATTTTTCGCGTTATCCAATTAAAATTTTCGCATCTTCAAAATGATGAGTGCTGTTCACCACTGAAAAGTCTTTTTGCAGACTTATTCTCATACATTTGGGACTTCTCGAAAAAGGTATATTACTTTGTGCAAAATTGAAAACTGACATTTTTGTCACAACAATATCTCAACAACCATTCACCTTCAAATTTTTTTATGTTTGATCGCCTGCGGACTAAGATTTGTGGTTAGGATTGTCAGTTAGCCAGCTGCATTTGGTACGAAACTCAACGTGCAGACTCCAAGACGCACTTGCCCTGTTTTTATTTGTTTCAAAACAAAACGTACGCCTTTTATGTTATTTGTACGAAATGAACTGCTTTAAGAACGTTAAAATATTATAGTAAATTCCAAAATCGCTGTGTCCATAGCCCCACGTATACCCCATATGTCGGCCCCGCGGTTACCGAAGATAGTGCGCGGTTGTTAGTACGTGTCGACAAAAACTACTACGACGAAGGGTTGCTTCTATACTGCCATAAATTTTGTCAAGAGGGTATGCAATTAACTATTATGTGTTATTTAGTGACTATAATATTGTTTAATTTAAATGAAAACAAGTATATCATTCCAAGTCCTATCATTCTACATTTTACGCATAAAACAGTTAATTAATTAATTGTTACAAGCTGGCAATCCTCATTAAATGCCCATTTTCTGTCTCAAACCAATGATCAGAGAGTATGACAGAAATGCATAAATAATATTGTACTGTTTGTGGTATTATGTTTATCCAGACCATAAGCTACATGAGCGCAAAATTTCATTAATATTGACTCGGTAATTTTTGCGTCAAAAAATAAGAATATACAAACAGAACCCATCTTCACAAATTTTCATATTTATATTATTATTATATTAGTAGAGTATTCACTAGTTAACAATTATTTAAAGATTATTTATTATGGTCAGTCTATATGGTTTAAAAGCAGGTACGAACGCAACACGAATGTCTTTGATATACTTAATATAAATAATCTATCTTTATATAAAAAATAATTGCTGTTCGTTAGTCTCGCTGAAACTCGAGAACGGCTGGTCAGAAGTCCAGTGAAGGTGAATAAATATGAAAGTTGTTAACTATCTATCAGATTATTTTTATATGGATTGATAACATACCGAGCATATTAATTACGGATTACTTTTGTTTGCTATAAATTTATTTTATACAAGAGTTTTGGTCTTTTATTTATTGATTGAGGCAGTACGTAGTCTGCCGGGAAAACTAGTATATATTATGATAAAAAATACTTGTATTGATTAATTTAAAAAGTATTTAGCTTTACAATTAAGTTCAATACATTCGGTGAAATCAGTACTCAGCCATCAGTAGCTGCCTAGTGACAAAATTTGGACAGAATCACTTACTATAAAACAAGTTTGTATGCTCTATACTTATTGGTTTCGCAATAGAATACGAACAATCATAGTACCAATAACGGGTACAAACAACTACACATCAACCTATACATTTCCAACATAAGCTGGTCTCGCATTTCACGGCAAGCCTATATAACGCGAGACCATCTTATACGGGAGATGTATAGGTTGATGTGTAACCGTGTGTACACAAATCTACAGAATAACGGTTTTTTCTCATCTACCATATATCACGGAGGCGATTCGATTTAACTGTTTTCTTACGTTCAAATTTATAGAGGTAGGATCCGAATTATTGCCAGCAGGTGTTCAATATAGTTGCCCGCTAGTTGTGTGGTACAAATTATTGTTGCGAGAAAATTGTGTGAAGGTTGTGGTTTGACAAGTTTTGAGCAAGGAAATATAATTCTGTTGTGCTACGACTTAACAAAATTTAAGTGCATCTTTTTGTCTCTCTGTTACTTCATTAGATTTTTTTTTAAGTGCGGCATTAAATTTGGAAATTTTAATTAAGTACTGTCAAAAAAAATTGCCTGAACAGTGGTTATTATTTTAAAAAAAGTTGGTGGACTTCAAGTAAGAGTTCCTCACCATATTAATTATAGTTTGAACAAGAATAAAAGTGACTCAATACAAACATAGCAAAACGAACATAGCTAGCTCTTAATCGTGGCTGCTAAAAAAATATAAACGTTGACTTATGAACATCTTTCGTTTCTTTTGTCGGTCAAAAATAAACGCGAATGACATGTGTCTTTAAAATTTTACATTACTTTAGTCCCAACAAACTAAAACGTCATGTAATTGTGTCGCTCTTTCATAAAGCTAGGTAGAGAGATATGCACTAAATTTAAACATGCACCGAATTTAGTTAGTCGTGGCAGTTCAGAATCAGGGCTATTGCCATTTCAATCATTATTATACTGTCGCGTTAGTATATCTGATAGTATTAGTATACCTGTTTCTTGTACTCAAACCTCACTTTGTGACCTTAATATAAAATGACATAATCATGACGAGTTTAGTATCAAATGAAAAATCTTGGCAAGCACATTACAAATATAATATATTATTATGTTATACGGTTCAGCCAAATTATACGTCTAAAAAGTTGTTTAAAATGTTTTACCCGACTCCGTAAAACATTAAATATTGTGTCCGTTTCACGTAGTTGGTTTATAGTTCCTCGTATTTGATATCCTTATACTATATTACTTATTATGATGTTTTTTTGCCTCTAACGGTGAAGGAAGGCATCGTAAAGAAACCTGCATCCCGCAGAGTACATACACACACAATGTAGTCGAGGATGTGAGAAGTTTACCAACCCAGACTTAGCCCTAGGCGCATCTACAATCTCTCTTCCTTAGTCCTAGTCCGTAAGTCCTTGCCCTTTAAAGGAAGGATAAAGATGCCAAAATGTGAAATTAATTATTTTGATATTGCAATTACTTCCTCACACGCGTCTTAAATATAGCGCTCTGCTTCAATTTATCACGTAACCTTTAGTACGACCAAAATTTGTATCAAAATTCCTCAGGCTCATAAAACATGTTATCACGGGGTATTAATCATTCGCTATGTAAATGTGCATGTAGTGATTATATTCAAATTGACGGTTTAATTTTATTCATGCTTATGAGGGGGGAACGAAAGGCGGGTGGGGCTTGGTACCTATTTTGCAATCGCTGTTGGGTTTTAAATATATTATTATGATGTATGTGAAAACCCGTTTCTGATAATTTAAAAGCTCCGTTTTGAGGTAAGAGACATTGGCACCGATTCTGCATTGTCATCGCTAAATTAAATAAATTAATGTATCTCTCTTTCTAACCTTATAAAAGAGGAAAAATTATAATTATATATTGTAGACACGGGCCTTAATCGTGTAAATATTGATAAAGGTATAAATGACTTTTATAGTTTGGCAGGTCTAAAACTCGTAAGGTTTTAGCAAATATTACTTTACAAGCATTTACATTGCTTTACACTAGATGGCGCGAATATGCCTAAGACGGGTATGTCATTCATATAGTATGATTGAAAATTTGGATAAAATTGTACTTCAATATATGGTACGCACTGAGAACGGATACCCTAGGGATATGGGTTTAATTCCTACTGGATTTTAAATATTGTCTGGTTAATAAAAACATTGTTTTGAGTATGAAAAATATGTTATCAGGAATTCAATACAATGCCTCGGAAAAGTATCTTTTAAATTTTAAAAGTTAATCGGCAAATATGAATGTCGGGTGTGAACAAAAACGTGAAATTAATATATTGATTCAATACTCAAAACTTGTATGACTTTTATGCACTAATCCAAGGTAATAAAATTTAAAAGTTAAATACAAATCTAAACTTCCTTTTTCATCGTCATTAAACATTTTATTCAAACTCTTTACCTAAATTTACTCCCTTAAAATACAATCAAGATGAATAAATTATTAAACGCCACCTTTTTCATGGGCATTAAACATTTTACCAAAACTTTATATCTAAATGTACTCCTTTAAAATACAATTAAGTTGAATAAATTCATAAACCGCCGTTTACCGCAAAAGTAATTCATTTTCCAAACACATTTACTTATCAGTTAGAACACTCAAGTCTCAAAGAAACCACATTCGCAAAATTCGGCGTAGTAAGACCGCACCTTAAAGGATAACATTGCGAGATCGAGTAATTACTTTAAAAGCTCAACAAATATTTCTACACGGAATATCTGCTAGACCGAAATCATAATACGAGTATAATCGACTACTGTTAGTCTGAGATCCCACTGCTCAATTTTGTAGGTGTGTATCATAAACATTACATAACATCAAGACTATATTAGGGTAATGAGGCAGAGGTGTATGACACCTTTATTTACCTTCAATATTTTTAGCACATATTGGTTTTATTATTGAAAATACGGGATATGCCGACTAGTTTCGAATCTAGTACGTAGATTCATCAACTGGGCTATTATTCGCGTGTCGTCGCCTCCGCGCGACGTCTAGCACTATTAGTGCTAGATTCGAAACTAGTCGGCATATCCCGGCTAAAGTAACGTGAGTAACCCGTATTCTCAATAATAATGTCTTCACCTCACGTCGGTTTTAATAATATTACATATTGGTTTGCTATGCAGTTAAACAATATGTAAGGATTGTTTTTTTTTTGTTTTCATATTTTGAACCTTTAAACACGTTCACCTGTTATGTTTAGGTACCATGAGATAAGGGATGAGCCTATCGCAATTGAGAATTTCCTGAATAATACTTTTGCCCGACCCGGGAATTGAACCCAAGACTTTGTAGTGAGAGGCTGCTTACGCTAACTACTAGATCATCCAAGCAGTTTCACTAGGTATGTCTTGTTTATAAATTATATTATTATGTCATTTGAAAGGAAATTATGAGTAGATTTCCAAGATTTAAACAGTTTGAATACTAGTTTTCTTAAACACGATATTTTTAAAACCTGCTATATACCCTGAGGTAGTGGAATTAAAAAAAGCTATCTTATTGTTAATTTATGTAAGACATGCACAATTTTGTGGAATTCCTTCGACTTTGACTAACTTTACACATCAACTTACACGCCTAAATTTACCCCCTTAAGGATAAAATATAAAGATATAACATGTACCACACAACTGTGAAAATCCCATTCAATTCAATGTATCGCTTTTTGCGTGATGCGCATATGAACATACACACAGACAGTCAGACAAACAGGCAGTCAAGTAAGCAAATTTTTAACAGATGTTATTCGATTACCCGTGAATCACCGGTAATTCACTGGTCTTACTCCGGTCCTTACAGCTCCTTGCACACCTCTATTTGAAGTTTTTTTAAACCGCTCACCGAGCATCGGTCGTAGGCGAGAGATAGATAGATAGATAGATAGATAGATAACTCTTTATTGTACACAAATAAGAAAGTCAGTTTCATAAAGCACATCATTTAGATAGTACAATGGGCGGCCTTATCGCTATAAAATCAATTTCTTACAGGCAACCTTTGGATGGACAAGAGAGCTTAAGAAATTATAAATAGGTAGTTATTTTTTTTAGTGCACTAGAAATAATTGTGAAACGGATATAATGGGTATATTAATACTTACATATAATACTATTATAGTTACATATAAATAATATACTGTACATACGATTAGCAGTATAATATATACATTATACACACACACACATATAAATACATATATATATATATATATATATATATACAATAAACACATATAGCTATTCATGTAAATAATACACTAGATCGATTTAAGGCAGCAGCAAAAAATATAAAGAGCAATAAGAAGGAAGATATAGAATGGGAGACATAAAAGAGATGGAGTGTAGGAGATAAAGAGAAAGGAAGATCTATAAGGAAAGATAGTGAGCTTTTATAAGTTTTTTGAAAATATTTAGAGATTGAGCACGTCTGATAGGCTCAGGCAATGCATTCCACAACCGTGTAGCCTGTACTACAAAAGACTTATCGTAGAATTTAGTGGAATGCATTGGCATCTCCAGCCTCAGATTATTGTACATATGTACATATATGTGTATGATTATTGGTAAAACCTCTTATGTACAGACAACTCACTGCTAAACCACGCATACACGAAAATAAAACGTATACCAATTTTTAGGTAAGACCTGCAGTAAAATATTTGTAAGCCCATAGCCAATTTCAGGCAATTGTTTTTGTGTGATGCATGGATATAAAGACATACTATATGCAGAGACATCATCTTTTATTGGGTATTGGGTCTGTATAAAATAAACAACTGTTAATGCAAGTACTGTAAATAATTTTGAACAATTAAATAGAAAGAAAGAAAGGAAACAAAATCATTATTATCTAATAACTCTTTTAATTAGGCTTAAAATAAGTTAAAAATGTTATGATTTAACTAAACACCGTATTTTTTTAAGTTAACGTTTAAATTAAGATCCCTTTTTAAACGTTAGACATTCAAGTTTTAAAATTAGGTATTTTGAATAATGGTCCCACTTTTTTTCTTTTTTCAACGCTACTCTTTAATATTTCCGCTACGAATGGACACAAACACTCGTAGCAAGTTTGCTACGCCGTAGGCTGTGCTACGAATAAGCGCTACACTCACAACGTACTCACCGCAACTTTAGATAAAATGTGGTCGTATTAACAAAGTAACAAATAAATTTATTTGCAACCGACAGCGATCATTTTTACTTCCGAATCTGTTGTATTTAAATTGAAGCCTTTTTCTTTAACAACTTAATTATTATATTAAGTTAAATATAATTAAACTTGTAACATAGCTATTTTCTTGAAAACACTTTCATATTCATCTTACATAAAAGCATTTCTTTCATATTTTTAAACATAAATATCTTTATATTAATATCTTACTACGTAAATGTAAAGTAATGAAAACTAAACTTACCGCTAAAGTAACCGCAGATGGCGACACTCGAAACAGTTTATATAAAGTTGTTAAAGTTTACAAACTACAGTAAAATCGTATACAAACACCTAAACTATCACACAACTACCACGAACTACATGCAACTACTAGAATTCACAACCTGTGAGTAGCTTTTAACTATACTATCCTACGCACTTTAATTATATATTAAAATATATCGTTAAGAAACACCTATTCAAAAACTATTATAAAATTATAAACTTTGAAACTGTTACGATTACAAATTCACGGCTTTCTATAACTTAATTATATAACTTTTTTGTAGAAAGTTTATATAGTTTTTTTGTAGTCGTAATATATATATTTGAGCGCGTGCTACGGTGTGCGGCGGCGGCGTAGCACTGAGCTCGGGAGCTATCAGACACTGTAACGAGTGATATGGTAGATCTAGGATAGGTGTAGGCATAGCCTTTACTACGATACCTAGTGCATACACGCTGCGAGCGGGGAAGCCGATATGCCATGGTAAACTGGCTGTAATGTGTATGAATAGCGAGGATGTTGCATTCTCTCCATGACCATCTTTAGCCATCGTGTGTTACTAACACATAGAATTATTGTCAAATAACAAACAAATATTGTGTGAGCCATTGGAATAGATGGTACACATGAGTTTCTCACCTTTCATTATGCAATATTCATCGGAGCTGGTACTTGGATTTTGAATTAAAGTCCATCAAAGCTCCGGTGAATCAAATAATTTTAATGCAATAAGTATTATAACTTTATGAGTTTTATTTCAATTATATTTTTTGATGTTTATTTTGACGTGTTCAAGCGCCCTTTGAGGCCATGGAAATTAAATTATTTAATTTCTGGTTTCAGATTTGATGGCTTTCTATGGTGCCCGATATTATAGATTTTCATTTATATTCTGAGCTATTATTGTAAGTTTCAAATTATTTAGCTAATATATATTTTTCGGAATATTACTCCGTATTACGATTATATTTCGAATGAAAAACGACTGACGTCTCAAATTATATACCTATAGAAATTGTTGTTGTTTTCTTGACCAATGTTGCGAATGGGTGCGAAGTCCATCTGATGGTTAGTTGTGTTGACACATACACGCTTATACGTTGTAAGCGGGGAGTGAGTAATACCACGTAAAACGGGGCTGTACGTGTATGAATAACGAAGATGTATAGAATTCTATGATTAAAAAAATATTGGATTATCGCGATTATATACAAAACTAAGTTTATTTTTTAACTACTACAGTGTAAACCCTTTTGATTACACAAATAATTTTTCCTTATACACTTCCTTTTTTCCTATTACACTAACTTAAAATAGTTGGTACTTAAAACAAAAATCTTTGATATAATTGATTTATATAAGTCGTTATTGCTTAATATAGATAGTGAACTTCTTTCAAGTCCATAAATATGTTGTAACGGCTACGGAACTCTTTTGCACGTGGCCCGACACGAACTTGCGTGGTTTTTTTACAATTTATGTAGCGAACAGGCATATAGTCCACCAACATGAAAATTTACAATTCGCAAAAGCAGACGGTTGTTTTGTTGCTACATCGAAAGACTACGGGTAATAGGTATGCCTTTTGTGACAATAATTTCAGTGCCTGATCTCAACACCACACAGGAACATAGTTAGTAGTTGGTGATAGGTTAAAGGTGCGTGATAGTCAAAGTTGGTTTGGAAGATATCGTGGGCTTTCTAGGGTGGAAATTAATTACGTTATCGGTGTATTAAGTTGATTCCACACAGCATATACTATTAAAAGATCCACTTATGCATGTGTTATTGAACAACATACGATTGTAGAATGTTCAAAAATGTATTTTGCGGTTTTGATGTACAAGGCGTATGTAAATAATATTATATTGGATATTTTTTTTTATATGCTTGTCGGCACAACAATACTGTCGTAAGTTTATTCGATTAACCGTTTCAAAATTTTCTTAAACGGATTTTCTGACGCGTGGACTTGTCCAATGAAAGAATTGTACACTCAGGGTGTCATAATTATAAAATATTGAGTATATAAAACACAACTAGAATATAATGTTGTTAAGCTAAATGTTGAAGAGCTCATTAAGAGAATACTAGTATATTTCAAAGTAGCCCGGAATTTCTTCCTACGCCAATCATCAATTGAATACACAGTCGAATGAGTCACGTATCAGGTTTTATTGCCACTATAAGACTAGGCCCAAATTCCAAACTAGCGCAAATCAATCTTACACCATTATTGCCTTCTGCGTGGTAGCGCAAAGAAATTGTCCAAATCACGTACAAGTGGAGCACAAAGCGATGTGATTTCAATCCAAAATAAAGGGCGGAAGCCTGGGCATTTTCAGCACAATGGCCACAAAGGCGTGATTGCGCTCAGATACGAACCATCGGAATATTGACGCAACGCCATCTATGAGCGGAAACAGGAATTGCTTAGTCTCGCCTTGATTGAAGCCGTGCTAGCCGAATTGCAGCTGAATTGCAGTTTGACTTTTGGTTATTTTACTCGTACGTGGGTGATGGATTTTTGAGCGGCTTTTGATAATCACTCTGCGATCCATGCTTGCTTTCAACTTCGAATGAAGTTACGAAAGTTAAGTTTTAAGTAAAGTAAAAGAAAATATTGAAAAATCTTTTTAAGCAGAAATAGCTAAATGGTTTAGCTTTGTTTCATCAAAATATTGTACCTACTTGAAATATTGTTTTTTTACTTTCCTTTTTCCAATTATTTTATTGGGTTTATCCGCCATCCGTGGTAAAGGTTACTCGATTGTCAAAAAGGGGTTATGGGGATCAGGGTGTAATAATACTTTAGTGCAGTCGTTTGTTTATTTGTTACGATGTAACTTTAGAATGCTAGATTATAGGCTATTACAATAAATCAAGGTACCACCCAGAAAAAGCCGCGCGCGGTTACTATTCCATATATTTCAAATTAGAAATTCAAGGTGTTAAATACATCACAGTAAATTCGTAAGACATTTGCTTCTATCACATCCAACCATGTGCAAATAAGGTAGTGGTGCAACTGCACTTATAACTAGTTGAGCACCCCGGGTACACCTGCGGCAAGTTTCCGGCACTATTTAATTAGTTATGGAAATGGCCAAGCCCGCGCCGCCATGTAAATTGTTTTCGGACTTGTTAGTTTCCAACTGCATGTTAGAAGTTTCTTAGTTTGGTTACATTTTTGATTGTCTGCAAAATTGATACGATCGCTGGTTTCTTTTACAGAATGTAATATCGTATTTGAAAAAAATATGTATTATTTAAGATATGTATTATTTGTACCAATTATTAGATAACACGAGTTTGTCGATAGTTATATTATGTAGCTTGCAACAGCTGCTAAATATCGAAAAAAAAACGCTACAACAAAATTCATTAGTAAATATACCGTGAAATCAGATATTTCTTCATTTATGTATTATCAGAAAAAAAATATTCAAATTGATTTGTTAAATGCGTCACCTTATGGACTTTCACAATTTTCTAAGGAAACATTTGTATTTCCTATTCCTTTTGCATTAAATTTGTTGATAGAACAAACAAATTAGGACTCTAATGTTTTGAAATGTCAATAAAATTAGTATGAATGTGGATCATCAATCTATGTTGTTGATTATATACATGCTTGTAGTAAATTAGTGATTTTTTGCTTTCTCCTTCAAAAGCTATAAATAAATAGGTAAGCCAATATTGAGGTCTAAAATTTTAATTAAAACAGACAATTTTTTATCAATAAAACATGTGAAAACTCGACAGAGGTAAGAATTTTATGAAAATAATAGCAATTTACTCAATCGCAAGATTATCGGCATTATCAGGTCAGAATATAGCATTATGCTCAATTTATTTCAACTACAAAAAATTCCCATCAGTTACATTGTCCGTCTTGCTTTAAGCAAGATGTGTTGTAATGAATATGTATAATCCCCGCAAATCGCTAATGGCTAAACGTATAAGAACGAAAACTTATAATAAAAAAAAACCTTGTCGTTCACTGTCATACAATAAGTAAATTGTGACAAGGTTCCATCCACACAATAAAACAGCATTCTGTTCGTTCAGCTGTCCAGTTGAATCATGTTTACAAAGGCGATATTTTGTAATGTAAATCGTATGAAAACCTCTCGGGACGCCTCAGATACATACAATCTGTTACGTAAATGTTTGTTACCATCTTTAGTATTTGCAACTTATGGCCGAGAATAAATATACTTGGTATTCAATATTTTAACGCGTTTATACCTGATGATAAGTGGTAACTACATGTACACACGGCGACACGTCAAGCTCGACATATCTAATGTGAAATGGTATTCCTGGTATGGGCTTCCTTTGCAATACGAGACCTGTTTATACAAGGAAATATATAGCATGTTGTGAAGTCGTGTGTACACACGATTGTACCAATTTTCAAAATACATTTGGTGGGATAGTCCTGAGAGCCTTCGTAACAGACAGACGGACAAAGAGTGTTTCGTATTTTTTACTGTAAGTTATTTTTTGGACAACTAAATTAAATCTAAAATGTGTGTATGTTTGTTTTTCTTTCACGTAAAAATACTGGGTGGATTTTGATAAAATTTTTCACACATGTATGGTATAGATGATAAAAATATAAGTCTCATAATAGTAGCTGAATACTATGTTTTTTTCAAACGGTAAAAACGGAATCCTATTACTAAGACTACGCTGTCCGTCCTTGTCACCAGCCTGTATCTCATAAACCGTTATTGCTACACAGATGATGTATAACTGTTGCCGCTATAACAACAAATACTGAAATCTAAATAGAATACATTTTTAAGGTATGCAATGATTAATTTTGCTCGACATTGATGACGGTAAAAAGTAGACGCTTGAAATATTCACAGAATATTGAGATAATATATCCTTTAAAAATAAATAATTAAATATAAAATAATATAAATACTTTGGGTCGGACTCCTATACAATTACTTTTTGCCGTTTTTATAGATAATGGTACAAACCCGTTTTTATTAATAAAACAAGCCGGAGGATTAACATATTATAGGCTACTTTTCATGGACGGACCACGCGGGTGGAGCCGAGCGCGTGAGCTGATATTTAATAAGCACTCATTCATTCCAAAGAAGCAAGCCAATTCAACACAGAATATATTGAACAAATTCAACTTTCCGATTCTCGCTACAGTGATCGTTGAACTGAATATTTTAAGTGTGCTGTTACGTGCGGGTAGTTTGGTTTTATTTGTACTATCGCTTCGAACCTGCACTCGATGCGCTCATTACCGGAACGATTCAATTTTACCAGATCACCGGGGGCGTTACCGTAATGGTAATGAGACAAATTGACCATTTTAAACGAAAATCAATTTTATGGCGTTCGATTGGAATAGGTACCTATACTGGCTAATTGTAGATTCTGGTCATATAACTTCGTATTAAGTTGGTATCGTTCGTCTAACTTTACTAAATGTGACGATCAAGAAGCGCAATAATGTCTAAAAGTGCTTTCAGACTGCGAGCATTCGCCTGTATTGTAACGTTGCAGATTCAGTCTAAGCATTGGCTCTTCAGCAATGAGTACACTGTAACAACAATAAAGGTTATACATTGTGAACTTAAGTCTAAGCGTCTCACTATTTATAAAGGAGCACAACATGCACTATACAAAAATAATTAGACAATTACATTAAGCTAATTAAAAAAAATGCTGTAAAGATTACAATTTCATTAAAAACATTGAAATTATAAATAAATTAAATTAAATTAACACCATATAATATTACAATTAAAACAACATTAAAATCATTTTCAAATTTGATTAAAAATAAAATTGGAGAATAAAATTAAGATTAATATTCATTAGCGGTGACTAGCACTCTTGATAAGTTATTTAAAATAACTTGTATTAAGAGAGGCCCGTACTATTTGTCTGATTATATTTAAATTTATTATACACTATACATAGATAACATCTAAGTGATCTAAATTAAAATACAGCTGGGTGGGATTCGCCTGTAATCCTTACTAATATTATAAATGCGAAAGTTTGTAAGTATGGATGTATGGATGTATGGATGTTTGTTACTCTTTCACGCCAAAACTACCGGGTCGATTTCGATGAAATTTTGCACACATGTAGCTTATAGTCTGGATTAACATATAGGCTACTTTTAATTGACATACCACGCGGGCGGAGCCGCGGGCGGAAGCTAGTGTTATATATTTTCGAATAATATATTTAATTTCGATTTGTATCATTACAGCTTGTGTTCTGTAATGCTCGGTACTTTGACCTAACTGGTGTTATAAATAAATAAAAATCAAATAAATTAAAATAGTGAATGACGTTATGTATGAAATTTGAGGAAGCGAAATAAATATGTAAGGAGCAAAGCACATGGCGTTACATCGTCTGTGCCTACCCCTGTGGGATAAAGACGTGATTTTCAATATGTAAAATGTATGTTAAACAATAAAAGTCATTTATTTCTGGTCATAAAACCAATAAAAATTCAGCACAATACCAATAATAATAACATAATTTTCAAATCAACAACGTTATACTAAAAGCGAATGCTTGCAGACTGAAGCACCTTAACATAACATAAAAATATTGGCGTACAAACTATCTTTCTATGACAAAATAAGGCAATAATGAATGTATATATATGACATCACTGTAGAATAAATTATAAACTGTCCCTATGGCCACTGAAATTCTTGCCCTGGTCTATTAAATGTATTTCAGTATTTATCTATTTGTACTTTACGCGCCATGCACCAATACAGCGAAAATTTGTTAAAAGGTTACTTTATTAATGGATCGTTTAGTTTCATTAAAATTGGAATAAAACAGGGCAGCTTCATTACCCACCCCTGCTTTAATGTACTTTGTGAACATTATTTTGTTCATGATAGTCATATTTTTTCATTTGGTGCCATGAAATCATTGGCAAAAGGGGCCTTTTAGTTTTGTTTATATTTGAAAACTCTATTACAATGCAGGGTGTAAATGATATCAAGACGAAGCCGCTTACCCTGGGCGTAAACATTTTTCAACGCACATGGCCACGAATCGGCAAATCGGTCTTGGAAACATTTTAAACGTCGCGCGTCGTAAGAAATTGCAATAGTAAGACATTCACCGTGATGAGGTAAATTTCACGCCTTATTTCAATTAGTGCAACTCAGTGAAGTGAATTTAGAAATTGTTATGAAGAAGACCCTGTATATAATAAACTATATTTATTGCTAGCTTTCGTGTGCGTCTCCGCCAGCTCGATAAGTTGATTTTGATGAAGATTTAGTAAACTTTTTAAATAACGCAAATCTTAACTCTAAACCATCAAGACCCACTCACACACAATCAATCACATTCACTTGTCATTCACTTAATAGGTTAGCTATCATTAAATGATTGAGTCCGTCATCGAATCATTGGACATAGTTGGCATGCCTCTCAATATGCAAATGGCGCTGTCACCGTTGGCTAACTGGCTATTGTGAGAATCGCCTGTATCGGTATAAACGGCTTAGTTGTCTAGCGGTATGTGTATATTGTGTATAGAATAACATAACATCATGCTTATATTACCCAAAATGGTCAAACAGAGGTGTATAGCGATAGCACTCACATTTCACCTGTTAAGGCCTATCGCCGTTAACCGTTCACAATACTAACTCTGTACTGTATTGACATACTCTTGACATTAAAAATCCCAAATAACACTTTTGCACGATCTGGGAATCGAATTCGAGACCTCATGCTGAGTGTCCACATGTATACTAGCCAATATGTATATGCTAACCAATTGACCAACGAAGCACTATGTTTAACATCATCATCCTCCACAGCCTTTCTTATACCATTTCTGGGTATGGGCCTCTCGTTGCCAATCTAGTCCAGGCACAGATATAGATCTACATAGATAACGCAAGTATCACGATTTGTATTGAAACCAAGCGTGCCGACTTTTTAATACCTATTGTGACGTCACAGCCGAAATTTAGTGACGGGAAATCCAAACCGATTCAAAGACACCGATGCCGCCGATGCCCATCCACCCAGTACGTTCAACTGGAGCCGTCCGCTATGATTTTCTCTGACAAAAGACGCGCGTGGACTGAAGTTAACGGCGACCAACCTCGACGCTTGGTCGGGGTTGAGACACGCGAAGTACATGCATTTGCGTTATCTATGTAGATCTATATCTGTGAGTCCAGGTCTACCCAGCAATATCAACTTTCTCACTGGATCTTGTAGTTGGATGGAGCATGGATCTCTCCATGGCCCTCTGTGCAAAACTAATGTTGTACACAGTCTCATGCGTGAGATGTTTTGCTTGAGGTTTTGAAACATTGTCATCAAAATCAGTTCAACAATTTTGGAGCCTATTCGGCACAAACAAACAAACACTAACATTTTTTCTCTTCACAATATTATTAGTGTCATTTTCCAAAATACTCAATTGTCTAACTAGACAGGACTAGAGCAACTGTAACTTACTGTATATCTACTACATATATAGAAATGGCACAAATTGCTCGGAATACTGCCGCTCCACAGTATTCGGACGGACGGACGTACAAAAGATGCATTTACATAACAAATTGAAGGGCTTCGTAGCTCTGGTACATAGGTATAGATTACTACATACATACGGTAACCATACACTTGTGATGTAGACTTCGAAATAAACTTATCTCGTCTATACGCCATATAAAATTATTCGCCTGACTAACTGATTCATCAACGCAAAGCCTAAGCCGATGGGACTACAAACTTGAAATTTTTATAGTTTCTTGCATAGCGTAAGCTTAATATCTACCATGAAGCGATGCCTGAGTGCCGTTTGTCTGGTGGTGGAATGGGGACGGAGGAATAAAGATGTGTAGTTCCTCGGCTTTCGACTTTCCACACACGATCGGACTTCGGTTGATATAGGTCGAGCAACTGCCTTAGTGTAAAATACTGTCTCTCCTTGTTGAGGTGCCCAGCTTTTTGGCGGCAAGTTGTGCTTTCGAGTCCATTTGTGAGCTAATATTGAGTTTCGAAGTCAGAAAAGACACGACGAAGTTTTACTAGCATTGATCGTGACTAAATCGGCTTTCACGACACAATCGGCGACTGCCTTCAGAGACACATTCATGCGTTTGACCATTACCTCCCTAAGCGACTATATTATAAAAGTTTCTGATTTTTTAATTCTTGGCCAAACTATTTCCATAAAAATATCAAAGAATCTTAAATACGTTGGCGTCAAATTGAAAGCTGAAATCACGCAGCGTGGCACCGGATATTGACATTCTGCTATTTCCGGCCACAGTACCTACGTGTTGTACGAACGGAATAAGTATTTACTGCTGCAAAATTAAGATGAGTGGCAACATTGACAACACCACAGTTGTATTTGGTATTTTTATTCTACATTGAACCAAGTAAACATGTTTCAAATGTAAGCCCCCTTTTAAAAAAAAAAAGGAAAAAAAAAATTTAAGGACCGCTTGAAGCACATTTCAATGATTCAAAACATGGTTTTAAAGCTTTGAAGCGCGAACATATTTAATTGGAGAAATCTACAAATGAGAAAAAATGCAATTGTATTGTTTTAGCGGCTTCGTCACGATGTCATTTACATCCTGTAAATAAAAATGTGAATCACTATTGTGACTCCAAAAGAAAGCATTCCTGACGTTTGTCAGTTGATGTCATTGATGACCAATAGGATGAGACAATAGATATAATATACCCATTTTATTAATCAGCAGTCGAGCTGAAGCGCCTGCCCGATGACATAGAGAGACTTACGAGTACTTTATACGCTTTATAGAACTTAAAGATCGTACAGTGGGCCAACGAGTTAGCTATGCAGGGCAAAAACTTCTGTCGTAGTAAAGACTTACTACACCAGTTATGGATAAGTGAGTTACATATCTAAATAGTGGGTATAATACACTTATTAAATATGTAATTCACACATGCATATCTATTGCAGTCAGTTTTCAGTATGGCGTAGAAGTTTTTGCCCTGCATAGCTAATTGCTTGGCCCACTGTACACAATCTGTCACAAACGATTCTTTCGGCAGCAGCAGTCGCATTACAACAGCTAACTTGGCGTTTATTCAGACTCAATTTTTACCGCAAAAATAAATGAACAAACTCTAATAATCCATCTATATGCAAAAAGAAAAGTAAAATGTCAAGAGAATAATTAGTCGACTCCGAAAATAATCCCAAGACATCTAAAATTAAAATGTTAAAAACTGACGAAGAAATCTTGGTGAGTTTTAAAAGCATTTCCCGGTTTATTTGCGCACAATGATTATTCATCATGTAAATTGTTACTAACTTGTTAAATCGAAAACGTAAGTCCAAATCGAGAAAGAAGAAGTCTTATTTCTTTAATATTTCCATTTAATACTTGGCAAACTTCTCGATTAAGAAGACTTAGAATTTACTTTCTCGTTTATCTGTTCGATTCTTTTTTCGCTGGCACTTCTGTTTTACAAGTACGTATTAATATTTATAAGACGCTGAGGAATTGAAATTTTCTTCTAAGTGCGTAATTAAAGGAATATAAACACTGGCAACATTATCATAAGCACTTCGTATATTTTAAGTCAACGAAGTTTATTGGAAAGAATTTGTTTATATCATTTCTTGTTCATTGTGCGAGAGTATGATCAATTATACATTAAATTGTTTGATTTTTCTCAGTATGCCTAATGAGAATCTTTTTCTTTCTATTTATGATATTATAACACTAAAATGTATGCCCATTTTGTCAGAAGTGTTGTAATTATGAATTAATTAACGTACAGAAACTGATGAATTAAAATATTAAATTGATAATAGAAGTTAAATATAATCAATCAGCATCAATCGAAACAACAATAATTTAAAAATTTAAAACTTTACTTTTAAATATTTGGACTTGGCTCATGAGATTGTCGACATGTGGGAGGTGGACTCGGCTATTATTGTACCGATAGTCGTATCCGTAAACGGACTAATAGCAAAGAGTCTCGATAAACGTCTTAAGAGACTCGCATTGGGTGGCTGGATCAAGGGTCTGATGCAGAAGGCGGTGCTACTCGACACGGCACGCATTGTGTGGAGGTTCCTCTCTCTGGAGCCCAAACCACCGGTAGCTTGGTCCCTGCATCCGATGCTGGTGGGGTACTATTTTTTATATTTTTGAATACTTTTTTTGGACTTTATATTTAAAAATGTAGAATTTTATAGTATTATATTTTTAAATGTACTTTACTTTTATAACTTATTTTTAAACATGTAAAAAATGAGAAAAAAATAAATAAATGAGGGAATACTTTTCTTTAATAATTTGTATTTAAACATATAAAAAACTTGAAGATAAATGATGATAATATAATAATATTATAATCTGCCAACGAGCCAGATTTTAATATTCGCAATAAAATTCTTATTCTAAACGATATTATTTCAAAGATTGGTGACCCTTTAAGATGAAGGATCTTTCAATTGCAGTGAGTAATCTCCTCAATCCGAATGAAAGAAATATCCCATTTTATATCGCCGCAGATTACGCATTCATTTGTGGGGATCAAGAAATAATAAGGTTCTTGTTTTATTACATGTGAGAGTACTTTTTGCGTTTGAATTTGTACACTTAAATATATTCATTCATTATTACACACACAAGCATCTACTTAGTATATTTGAATGTTTATGTAATAGATAAAAGAACCTTAAGTTGGTGGTATCTAGAAAAATCTTTTTTTTAAGTATATATACAAAAGCGATTAATCAATTTTTTTGTTTTTTAGTCTTCTAACATAATTATTTTACAGGTGTCCCCAATAAAATATACTGACTAATGGAGAAGTTTACTATTAAATTGGCTGAGTAGGATTTGCGACCAATCAGAGCCGCCCATTTCAACTTCAACAATCATAAGAATTACATCTGTTGTCTGAGCTTTTCAGTGATCGCGAGAACACGAGAACACCTCGCTTTTGGTGTAGACAATTTCAAAGATCTTGGCGGTTGTGAAGTTACACCTGCAGATGGCTGTTCGACCAATGGGCGTACACGACACTCGCGCGTGACCATCGCGATCCGTGACACCTTTATTTCTTGGGCTCTTTGTCCAAGACGAAACATCAGTCTTTGATACTCTGCGACTGTAGTCTCCTCGAGACTGGCAATGCACAATACGACGTGACAATAAGTCACGCCATGACTTCCAGATAACTAGTCCAGTAATTAGTTAATATGCTATTATACCTATTTATGACTGGTCGAGATGCAATAGTGCAATTAATGTACCGTAAAATGGGAAAATAAGCCAACAGATTATGAATCATGCCAATATTGACTTACAGCCTTAAAAAATGTTCGCCATCAAAATCATTTTTTTCATTAATATTTAGTTGATCACCGATACAGACAAAGCAACATTTCCAATTCGAAACAGCAAAATTCAATACTAAATGAAAACTAGTAAATCCCATAAATAGAATATTGCACAAAAAAGGCAATATTTTCCTAGCATACACTATTCCATCGGGGCTGCGTATTCTATAGTACAATATAATGAAGTGTACATAATACGTCTGCATCGTTTGAATGGCCGAGGGTCACCCATCAATGGGAGTGAATGCGAGGTAATGGTAATAGCCTCATACAAAATGGCTCTTTTAGTTAAACGCCAGATACATTTATTACCCAGTGAAAAGATGCGTAGCATTAGTGTATTGGATTTTTAGCGGATGAATTTTCCTTTATTTTTATACGTGTACTGTGGACGTACAATTTGCAGAGGTGTGTTGGTTATTTGTCCAATGGATGAAACCCTACTAATAATAAAATGCGAAAGTTTGTGGCTGGGTGTCGGATTGTTTGTTACTTTATCACGCAAAATAACTAAAAGAAATGACTAAGCGTCATTTCGGATATTTTTTTTCATCTTATCTCAATAATAGTAGCTCGATGTCTGGCATTGTGATCAAGAGATGGATAATTCCATCAGTCAATTTTTGATAGCAGCACGGAGTTGGAATTGAGCCCGGTGTGTTTCGAATGATGACTCTATCACATAGGCCCTATACAGGGTGTATTTTTGAAACGGGGCAGTAAGGGCAAGTACCTTAACCGTTGCAGTTACAGCAAAACGTTCTTAAAAGACCTTCCCTAACTTTTTGGGACATTTTGAACTGCATTCACCGATTTTGTAAAAAACTTACAGTTAGCAAAAAAAATGCAAAAAGTTCAAAATTTTTTTTTTTATGCCAATCGATTTTATTTCATGTGGGGATCAAAAAACTCTATGAGACCATTTTAGCTTTCAGTACTAGAAAAGACAGAAATCGCCAAAAACGTTTCCCATACATTTCGGCAACAGAAACGAATTTCTACGATGGTCTAACTTTTTGTTATGGCCTGGAAGTGGGTAGAATTGACTGTAAAGTAAATAAAAAGAATTTTTACCCTCAAATTTCGAATTTGATTCGAAAATCTGTGTGTTATACTTAGTTTCAGCTGAGAAACTTCGTATGAGTTATTAATTAAGGATTTTCGCTAAAATGTCTTCTAATCGTGAAAAAATTGACTTATTAGAAGCGTATTTTGTCAATAATCGAAATGCGGGGGCTGCATTAGTGTGCGTAGAAATTCGTTTCTGTTGCCGAAATGTATGGGAAACGTTTTTGGCGATTTCTGTCTTTTCTAGTACTGAAAGCTAAAATAGTCCCATAGAGTTTTTTGATCCCCACATAAAATAGAATCGATTGGCATAAAAAAAAATTTTTGAACTTTTTGCATTTTTTTGCTAACTGTAAGTTTTTTACAAAATCTGTGAATGCAGTTCAAAATGTCCCAAAAAGTTAGGGAAGGTCTTTTAAGAACGTTTTGCTGTAACTGCAACGGTTAAGGTACTTGCCCTTACTGCCCCGTTTCAAAAATACACCCTGTATATAACAGGTTAAAAGTGGGTGTAATATTATACACCCCTGGCACAACTTCTTGTGTGATATATGCGGGATATTATGTATTAGCATATGCGCCTCTTACATCATTCTGGGACGCCATATCTTGGATCCGGATGATGTCAAGTCACTCCCGATCGGCCGACTGCTCCAGTTTATGGAGGATATTGGCCTAAAAGAGAAACTATAATGAGGCTACAATCACAATAGACCCACGGAGGTCGTCGTGAACACCCAAAGCCTCTTCCCAACAATAATAATAATAATGCGCCCCTTACGAGGTCTCAGGTTCGATTCTCGGGTCGGGCAGTGTTCTTTGTGAACTTTCCTTTTGACAATTCATCTATTCATGCACGGAGTTGGAATTGTGCCCGGTGGATGGCATTAGGCTCACTCCCTAAACCATGGGACCTTAATACAACAGGTGAAGTGTGGGTGTTTAACACCTCTGCCACACCCTTCTGGGTAATATAGGCGTGAAGATATGTATTATGTAATATAAGTATAGATTCCTCTACTTCAGTAAGTTTCATGGTTCCATCATATCGTTCTTACTTTAGGCATACAATTCCCGTTGAGAAATCCTCTTACCCTCATTGATATACTGTAGCAATACCGATAGCCTCTAGACTTTGCATTACCAGCCATGTTCAGCATCATTTGAATTTCAATACTCCCGAACTGGCCGGATCATGCACGGCCCGATACTCGACATTATAACGATGCAGTGTACGTATGATGGTTAATTTAGCTTTTGCCTGCGGATTCTCCCGCCTGGTTGTTCAATAAAATGTCCTGATTATGTCTTTTTCAGATCTTTGTCAGTTGCAGAAACAATTTATTGATATCGTTGGAATTGTTTAAATGATTGGATGTAAAATTCAGACGGAAAAAGTTGATATTACTCGTAAAAATACTCTATTCATAAAGCAATCATTTAATTATTGTACTAACAAATATTTTAATTCTCGCCGCCTTGTGCCAGGTCGTGACGTCACGCTTATTAAAATCTGATAATTACTCAATTTAAAAAAAAATGATGGCATTTTTTGATGCTGTATTAAGATTTGTAAATATCTTTTTTATTTTCTATGTATATTATAGGAATTTACAGAAAAATTATCCAACTTAAAATAAATAATGACTTATAATAAAACTATATAACACACACCCATACAATCAATAATTTAATAAATCACATTATGCGTCATAAAATTCCTCCGCATCGCTGTCCACAGCAGATACCGTAGCCATTATTTCCTATAATTTATTAAATAAAACACTTATCAGGTAAAAAAAAAATATTATGTATAATATTGTATATAATCTTTTTTTATTTAAAAAGTATAGTTGTAAATATTGAAGTAATTAATTACTATTTTTAGTTGTGTGTTGAAAATAAATTATTATGTAATTATTCAAAAAGCAATTTAGCTCAATATTTTACAAACAAATATTTTAATTCTCGCTTCGCACATCCCTGCCACACTAGGCCTTTTACACCAAAGATTGGCAGCGAGAGGATGGCAATTTTGCCATACAAATTTCAATTTCTGCTCTGTCACGCCGAGCCCCGTCGGTATAAAACGCACCTACAGAGTTAACCATACACTAATGTATGATTTTGAGGCTTGATTTATACCTGAAATAACGTCTCATCAACCTGGTTCTATCTATTTTTCGATCGACGCATTAATCGATTGGTGCTAATTAATTAGTAGACAGATTTTCTTCGTTAAAACAGTCGACATACGAGCACTCTTTGAACATTCGGCCGTCAATCACCAGTTGATCGATTTATGTAACAATAATACCAGGTCGGATTATTTTAACCCCTATTCGAGTCACAAAAAAAGTAAATGGCGTTCCAATAGGATTGGCCATGACAATCGGCTGCACCGATGTCTCGGTACAGTATATAATACTCAGTTGTCCGGTCGCCGATCTCAAACAATAAATCTGCCGGGGCGTCCAAAAGGGGCTTAGACGGCCCCTTGCCTTCTCTTTGTAAATTCCCTGTCCGTATCTTTTCGCTCCAATGGCGACTTTATCTACGGGACTGTATTGGTTTCGATATAAAATGTATGGCGTGTATGGACGTCTGGTTTCGGACGCTACTGTGCTACACGTTACATAAGAGTTTTGGTAGGTATATAAATTAAATAATAATATTTCCTCCTAGATTCAGGATCCTGCCCTCTAAGTACGATTGATCTCAGCAGCTCTTCTCATGATGCAATACCAATCGGAGCTGTTACTTAGATCGATTTAAATCTGATTCTAAGCAATTTTATTAAAATTGAAATAAGCCTCGGCTCAAATCATTGTAATAAGTATAATTTAATTTTACTTTTAATTGATGTTTATATTATTATTTGTAATTTTGACGTATTCAAGCGCCCGATGAGGCCCGTGAAAATAAATAATTTGAATCTTGAACCTTGGATGTTGACCGCAGCAGAGTACCAATGGCTACCTTTCAACATTCAACATTAGACCCTTAATATATTAGAAGTGATATGGGTTCTCCCGGCTCCATCATCAGGTCAGGTCTTCGACCCTAAGATATTTGAAATAAGTGACATTTATACACAGTTATCAATATTTAGTTTGAAATAAATATAAATGAAGAATATTTTTATCGCACATAAATAAATAATAACAATATATTATTTTTCTCTTGACACCTTGGGCAGATTTTAGAGCACTATGTTTACTAATTACGAATAGTGTTGGTCTGACAAACAAAATGCACAATATTAATCAATCTGTGTTCAACTTAATTCTTTTTTCTGGGTTGTTATAATTATTACATTCAGTGTCGCGTTAGTATGTATGTATGTGAATATGTCCAAATTTTTATGCACCCCCTAGAGCCGAAACATCTGGACGAATTTTGACAAATGAGATGTCGTTGTATTCAAAATAGTGGTAGGGCTACATAATTTCTTAAAATGACGCCTAAAAATGAAAAAATGTGAGGAGGTATGTTTTTTTTACTTAATTTAGTAATATGGATATTAAACGAAAGATCATAAAAAGACCATTTCAAAGATATATGTGTACATCACTTTTATATAACTTGTTTAATCAGTTATATAAAAGTCAACATGCAAATAAAAAATCAAAAAAGTATGAAATAATTTTTTTGAACTAAAAAGATTAAAACAAGTAGCCACAAGGCTACTTATTTTAATCTTTTCAGTTCATGATTTTCAAGCAGTCAGATTTTTTTGTTTTTATATTTGTTTCCTTTATTTTCTATTTTTATTTGCCATGCCAGCCATGACTCCGGTCACAATATTTTACCCTTGCGCATGTCAACAATTATATTTTAGGTAAACGTAACTGATACACTAATTAAATTACCAGTAAATACATTGTCACCATCACCGCACCTAAGTCACATACAACAATGTGTAACTCCAACAAAATCAATATGAAGGTACTCCGCAACAAGACAAGTGTTCGTAAGCGATGTGCAAATACATTTCCATTGATTAGATCAACCACTCCGACAGGCAAATACTTGTAACTAAGACTAACAATTCAACAGAAAGGGACTTCAGCAGTTCAAATATTTTCTCTCATAATAATCTAGGTAAATATCCTTTTAAACCGTAGCCCGCGGGAATTTCATCTGGGAGCTGCGCCATATAATTGAATGAATATTCACGTTTCTTAATCAATAGCAGCATTACTACGGAGGTCCTATAGAAGCAACCACCAGCCTGTGAAATTGGACTAGCGGTAACGAGACAGGTAGATACGGCACGTTGAGGTGGGAAAGAGAGGTGAGTATAGCGAGCGTTTTATAAATCATTTTTCGTAGCGGAAGAGATTTAGGCCGGGTGCACAGACTACGTGGGTATGTTAATAAGATTATAGGGTATGTGACAGTTTGCTTTTTAAATTTTAGTGTTGGGTTATTTTTATGACGCTAGTTTTAATTTATTTTTTTGCTTGGTGGAGGAACTTTGAATTTTATTAAATGTTTCAGATCTAAGTACTATCAGAAAAAAATCATGACCCATTCGACAAATATTTCGTTTTAAATTATCAAAGTTAATAAGGTTGACATTTGTTTTTAGAGCAAGCGAAATTAGCCTTAAGTGTTTTGAAATGTCAATACAAAAATAGGATTAAGGTGGATCATAAATCTGATTTGTTTATAGTACATTGATGTATTCCGTACATATACGGGGTGCATGCAACGCAAGCAAATTTAAAAAAAGCACTGCCAACGTCTAGAATCTGTCATTAAATTTAATGCACCTATGTCGCATCCACCTGGTGTAACACACTCAATTTTGAAATAATACACCTGCTTTCACATTTATAATAATATCTATGCAAAGTTTTGACACTAACATTCTCGCTCAACTCTAATCTGTAGACGAACAGACAATCAAGTATAATCTTGGCAACATAACCTTAAAGATACAAACGCAAAAGAAAACGGGATAGCTTTTTCCGCATAATATTATTTCGAATAATTTAGTTTAACCAAAGAAAACTTATTAAACCAAAATATTTTTAGGAGAGGCCAATCGCAAGCGTGCACCGACCCTTAGTTGATAAAACGCTGAATCGTGATTATTTCTCTTTGGTTTAGTTAATCAATTATTCTAATGTTGTTGGCTTAGACGTGTTCACGTTTGTGGCGCATTTTTACGTAACAAGCTCAAATTGTATTATCATCGCGGAGATATGTACCAAAATAAGTTAACATGCCGTAATTAGGAGCATGTTGGAAACGATTTTGATGGAAATAGCAAGATTATTTACGTCAAAGAAAAGAAGTCTTTATTTCTAAAAGAAAGCTGCATTTAAAGATTTGTGTAATCCTCTTTAACAAATATGGTTGGTAATGAATGAAAAAAATATTTCTACGCCAAGCCCAAGTCATTGAACAAAATGATTATTTGGGTTCTGGTGATCTCTTTTAATAATTTATTAGACAAATGAGTTATTTAAGAAAAAAGTAATTGGTAAAGATATATCGCTACGTGGGTATTAAAACTATTTGTAAAATGTTAAATTGACATTGTATTAATAAACTATTATCTATCTACTGCCAGACTGTTCCGTTGGTGTAGTGGTAGTGTATTCGTCTCTTACCGCGAGATCCCGGGTTCGATTTCCGGATCGGGCAAAAGTGTTATTTGGGATTTTCTGATTTAAGGATCTCAAATAGTAGCACGGAGTAGGTATTGTACTTGGTGGATGTCGATAGCCTCACCCTCTATCCCATGGGACCCAAACATAATAGGTGAAATGTGGGTGTTGTATAGGCGATTATCTAGGCGTGCTGTTATGTTATGTTATGGCATTGTATTTTTGTCAAATGCAAGGATACCGTATCTAGATCGCCTATTAACTCCAATCACTCGCCGGCGATCGACCAATCAATCTCTTGCGATTGCTAGAAAAGGAACAAGGTGGCGGATTACTAGTGATGTGTCAATACAAAATAATATGCGTATTAAAAAAATATCCAATATTCGGCTTCATCCAAAAGCAACAATTTGCAATTCTTACAACAAAGTACAAAAAAGATAAGCATAAAATAATATTTCCATGAAAGCACATTATGCAAGCAAGTTTCATTAGTTGTGTCGCGTTTTGAAATAATAATTAAGTAAAAAACTTGACAACAATATCATTTATTTTTAAAAATAAAATAAGTCATAAATGTTTCACATACCTACATTCATCATCATCATTTAGTGACATTTGTGAGTTGGTATTTGACGAATTGTGGAATAAGTACTCGTATTTGTAAAAGTGGTATTCGTAACGTCACTATACTGCACTGGTGACCTAACGCTCGATGCTAATAAGTTTGCGTTCTTCCAAAAAAACGGAATCGGAGCTCCCTTTTAAATCTCGCTACTGAAAACTGAAACTAGTGTTGCCAATAAAAAAAGATTTTCTAAAAACAGTTTTTAAAAAATCTATTTTGTTTTTTTATTATTAATCATTTATTCATATTACTTTTACACATATAATCATAACAATTATTTCGCCAAACTGCCTAACAGTTTGTTGGCGAATATTGAGCACTCACTTATCCATAATTATAATATATGTATAAAAATTTTAAGTGATACATAATCTATTGATTTTATATATATATATATTATGTACATACAATGAAATTGAGAATTTAATATAAATTAATTATAAGATATGTTATTACACATTTACTTTTTCATTAAAGTCATGCAACAATAGCTTTTTTAATTTGTTTTTAAACATGTTTTTTGTTAGGTTTTCTTCCTCAAAAGGTATTTTATTATACATTCGTGGCGTCAGATACATGCGTGTTCTTTCACCATAGTAATTACATGCAATAGGCTCTTTATATTTATTTCTAACATCTTTTCTAAGCATACAATGGGTAACTTTCAGCGGTTTAAATTCAGTACTGTCATACTGTTCAACAGCCAACATATACTTATTTTTTTCATGCACTGGTAAGATATTACATATTTTGCAGGATATTACATATTTTGTTAGGCAGGAAACTCGTTCATTTAAAGTATTTACTACCTAAAATGAGCTCTTAAGTTTGCCACATTAAACTTTTAAAGGTTGTTAATAGTAAACAGAATTTATTCCACTAGTTTATCCGACAAAATTTACGCTGTCCGCACAATGTCAATTGCCCAATTTGTTTGACCGAAAAAAGTAGTGGATTCTTTTATTTATTCTAAACAAACTACTTTTAGAACTCTGGTAAAGGAAACGTATAAATTTCCACCATACCAGCACGAAAAAGATCGTTTGCTTGCCAGAATTCAGTGAGTAAAAAGCGTTTTTACTCACTAGTGAGGCAAAGTGATTCAAATTTCGAAACACAAAATCCTTCAAATGAATAGGCTCAAAAAAAAGTAAAGCATCCACCATGTAGGTTAGTAATAAACATTGACATCAATTACATTGACATTCGTTTTAATTATATAAATACACGCTTATTTAGTTTTTTAATGTTTTCATATTCGTGATTAACCATTAATATAACTAAAATCAGGTACTAAATATTAGACTCTACACATAAATGTTAAGGGACGAACTTTCAAATACATTATTTAAAAAAAAAAACTGTGTATGTCAGTCGTGGCGGGAAACTGTAAATTCTTTTCAGTTTATGTTTAATTGTTGACTGGAACTATTTAACAAAAAAATAGTGAATCCAGTGATTAAGAACTTTGACAACTTGCTTCTGATACAGAAGTTTGCTTTTTACCAGAAAAATCGTGTGAAAAGTATTTGAAAGCGTAGATAGATAGATAGATAGATAACTCTTTATTGTACACAAATAAGAAAGTCAGTTTCATAAAGCACATCATTTAGATAGTACAATGGGCGGCCTTATCGCTATAAAAGCAATTTCTTACAGGCAACCTTTGGATGGACAAGAGAGCTTAAGAAATTATAAATAGGTAGTTATTTTTTTTTTAGTGCACTGGAAATAATTGCAAAAACGGATTTGGGTATATTAATACTTACATATAATACTAATATATTTACATATAAATAATATACAGTACATACGATTAGCAGTATAATATATACATTATACACACACACATATATATACATACATATATATATATTTATATACAATAAACATATATAGCTATTCAAGTAAATAATACACTAGATCGATTTAAGGCAGCAGCAAAAAATATAAAGAGCAATAAGAAGGAAGATATAGAATGGGAGACATAAAAGAGATGGAGTGTAGGAGATAAAGAGACAGGAAGATCTATAAGGAAAGATAGTGAGCTTTTATAAGTTTTTTAAAAATATTTAAAGATTGAGCACGTCTGATAGGCACAGGCAATGCATTCCACAACCGTGTAGCCTGTACTACAAAAGACTTATCGTAGAATTTAGTGGAATGCATTGGCATCTCCAGCCTCAGATTCACTGATGATCTTAAGGATAATGAATGTGCGTCATTGAGGAACTTGAAACGTTCTTTTAAATAAGAGGGAGTAGAAGGATTAAAGAGAATATTATAGAGTAGAATCAGTATATGAGTATTCCGTCGAAGGCGAATAGGAAGCCACTTGAGCATAGTGCGGTATTCAGACACGTGGTCATATTTGCGTAAACCAAATATAAACCTTATACAAAAATTTTGAAGGCGCTCAAGCTTGTCTAGTTGCTCCTCAGTGAGATCAAGATAGCTGACATCGGCATAGTCGAGAATAGGAAGAAGAAGAGATTGTGCGAGCGCAATTTTGGTGCGTACGACATATTTAATAAGTGGCGACTTACAAAAGGCACTAAACTAAAACGCATTCTAAATCGGTATTACTGTCGTATTTCATGGAATTATCCAAATTTAAGCAATGTAGTACGAATTTATTTAAATCTTAATATTTTTTTAATGGAAGAGGTGAAAAGTTGTGTGTAACATACACAACTTTTAACAACTTTTTTTTTTCGTGAACAGATTTAATTTCCAGTTCGTGACTTCTTAAATCTTTCGCTTGCGAAGTAGTCTTTATTAGAATCACTCGCTACGCTTGTGATTCAATTCAAGACTATTTCGCAAGCTCATGATTTAAAATTGGTACTCACGACAGAAATATATACTTTTCCTCACTTGTACCATAATTAACTATTGTATGTTATAAGGACCACGATATTAACCGATTACTTATAAACAAATAAAAAAAAATCACCGTAGCATTTTCGAGAAACGACAGTTATACAGCATCGAAAATGTTAACAATAGTATAAAAACTACACTTGCTACGTAGTTTTCAAACGTGAATCTTCCAAACTTACAATTAATCAGAAGAAGTAAAAGACTTGTTTCATTTCAAGTGGATTAGCTGCGATTCCGTTCCGCGATGGAATAGCGCTAACTTATTAGCAGCGAGCGATAGCTCATCTCACGTCTTGTTCCTTTTTCTAGATCCAACAGATTGATTGGATGACCTCGATTCGATGTTCGCCTGACACATTTTTGATGACACCAACTGCTGGTTTTTTGGATATTTATTTTTTGTCAAACGTTAAAAGGCGTAACTTTCATCCAAAAAGATATTCTTCTGTTTCTATTTAGTAAAACTAAATCCTTCTTCACATCTATCTACTTTTCAGTTTGCGATAAACTTAAAGGCTGGAAAAATTATCATGCGTTCTTTACCTATATATAGAATGATTTATAAATAATGATTTAGAAAGGTCGGCTTTATAGCTAGTGAAGGTTGTACTCTACACACCACGCTGGCGGACGCTAGTGAAATATAAATCATAGTGAAGTTGCTTCACTCAGTTGATTGACAAAGCGCGAGCCTCCGATAAGCTAGTAAGAAGCTTCTAAAGCGAGGAGATAATGTAACCGACGCGGCGACGCTGGAGGACGGTCGCTTTGACGGGTGAATCAAATAAGTCGTCGCAGAGAGAATCGTAATAAAATTGAACAGAGCGCCTGCCCAGATGTAGCTACGGATTTATCGCTTCGCAAACACTGGGACACACTGGGGGAGAAAGGTAGATAAAAATTTAAGATAAAATCGAATTATATTTTTTTTTGCATACGACTTGATGGTAAGTGGCAACTACAGTCCATGAATCACCAATCCAAAATAGCAGATTGTAGAGTCACTTATACATTTCATACTACAGTGCTATGTCTCATGTGGCACTAACTTTAAGGCTTGGTCTCACCACCAAACTGACTGAGCACACAGTATGTGCAAGTGCTATTTTTAGTCGGCACCAGACTACATGCTGGGCTATTGTCCACTTACTGAGGAAAAAATCTTTTCGCCCACCTGGTTATCGAGCCCGAGGCCTCCTGATTCTGCCCTCTTCCTGCACTATGCGGACCACTAGAGCAACATATCAGTGTTATAAAAACGGACCAAACGGAAAGTAATGTATTACTGTCGTTGGTTAGCGGCATAATTTGCGCATCGCCTCGGGTCTCAATTCTCGGGTCAATGTTATTTGGGATTTTTCGTCAGGAAATGGCCAAAAGCAGCACGAAGTTGGAATTTTGTCCAGTCTATGGCGCTAGGCTCACCCCATCAGATGCTCCTCATCACATGAGACCTAAACATAGCAGGTGAAATGTGGGTGTTCTATAGCTCTGCCAAACCCTTCTGGGTTACAATGCAACGAAGTTAGCGTAGACAAAATAAGATAATATTTATTGTTATTTTTATTTATATAATAGTATTTATATATTTATATGAATATAATTATATATATATATATATATATATATATATTAAATTTTATGATTTGATATTATATTATGTATATGTATAGTGTATTAATTATAATATGTATTGTATGGTTTTAGGATTAGACTTTTCTCTTTTATTTGGAACATTTTTACTGCACCTACCTTTGTTATCTTTGCACCACCTTAAGGTTGACTGGTAGAGAATGCCTATGGCATTAAGTCCGCCATTGTACACATGTTATGTGCAAGAAGATTTAAAATAATTAAATAAATAATATACCCGTTCTACTTTCTGCCTCGTTTATCTGAAAAGAGGTTATATCCCCGCTCGGTATACCCCGGCCTTACCAGTCGTCTCCGCTCGCTCGCTTACACATTCGTCGAGCTGCATCCAATATGTTTCCTAGCATATTGTCTTTAACAGCTCCATTATAGCAGCGATAGATTGTGCGGCAACCTCCGCTTCTCCCTAACATATTGCAGAAAGAAATCTTTATCCTCTACCGGCTATGAATATTTTTGTTTCGGGAATATTGGAAAAGAGTAATGAAAGCTGCCGACTGATGTAAATATGGTAATGTAAATATCGGTGGAATACGATTGTTTGTACATTCAGTTGCTGAGTGCAACTGAATGTACTGTCAGTGTAGTGGTGAGCTAAGATTGATAATTATATTGTTGTTAGTATTAAGAAAATATTGGTTTTAGTAAGTCGTCTAGTTTGCCAAAAAAAAGTGTAATAACGAACACGAAAACAAATATTCCAACAAATATTTTTGCCAGTACCCGGTGTACGACAATAGGGCCATATCACAATATGGGACCTAACCATGGGTGAAATGTGGATCCTTCTGGGTAATAGGTATGTTGTTTAACATATCCTGACGGTTATGTTACGTAGATGGGTTTGAGTCCCTTGCAATTTAGGGTCAGTCTAACGCCACCCACTAGGCACAATTCCAACTCCATGCTACTATTGAGAGTTTTCAAAAGGCAACTCTTAAATAACTCCTTTACCCGAGACCTCACGCTGAGGGACCGCATACGCTAACCACTAGACTAACGTGGCAGTTTTGTTAAGTCATGTTATGAAGGATAGATATAGATTTAATTAGCCTAGTTCTCTAGAAATAGTAAATATCAGCATTGTTTAATTAATCAATGGCAGCAAAGCTATAAACGTAAAATCTATTGATTAGTTCTATGTGCAGTTTAAATTAATGGCGTATTTCTGTTGCAGGCTATTTACTTCAAAATTTGTGATTTTAATATGTGCTTGTTTGATTTTGGATGCTTTTGGTGAATTGAAGTTTAATAATGTAGACGAACGTATGGTTTTGGTAATATTTTATTCAAATAAGTATTTTTTGATTTTTTAAATACTGATTAAGGTAATAACACTAAATTAAGTTTCACATACATACATAACATTACGCCTATATTACTCAGAAGGGTGTGGCAGAGGTGTATAGCACCCTTATTTCACCTGTTCATTTCTCTTTTCCTTTTTTTGTCTTCACTATTATATAATAGTCCTAATTTACTTTGAGATAGTTAACCGCCTAATAACTCAAAACATATTTGACATTTTATGTGTCAATAAAGTTCTGAATAGGCTTATCAGGAACCTACAAAACTGTTCCTGAATCTGTAAGTAAGTTATAAAACTCTATTCTAGCTAAACTTTATTCTAGGAGTTATTAAAAGCGATGCCCGGTGTAAATATGGTAGCATCATCGATGGCGGTACGCTTCTCGTTGTGCAAACTCGCTGCAATAGCCACAGGTGAGGCTAAAACAGAGCTGATGACTGCCTTAGGGTATAAGGATGATGATACGGTAACATATGAATAAGTACTTGATATTTTTTTTTCTTTATTCGACGTATGTAGTGAAAAGGCGTGTGATGGTCAGTTCAGCCCATGACTCATGTGCAGTAATTGGACAAAAGCGTGCAATTTCGTGGGATTTAGTGTTGTTGTGTTAATATGCATCTATCTTAAAACACCAAGATTCCTCCACTTTGTCGATAATAAACGTTAGATAGAACAAAATTAAATTAAATTTATTTCAGTTCTATAACATGCACAGATAATGTAAAAATAGATAAAAAGACGGTGGTGTTGCCGCTTTTAAGCACGTTCACAAGACCTCTACCATCATAGACGGTAAAACGTATTAAACTGAAAGAGTTATTATAATAATATACATTTTCTATTTTTGTCTCCGCTCCGTTCATAGAGAGATAAAAAGCTTACTCAAGCTCTTAACTATTTGTACCGGGTGGCGCAAAAGTAAAGACCCTATTTGGTTCAGCTATAACATTTTTTCTAAATTAGAAAACTAGATTTAGATTTTTTTAAATGTATATTTGTGCCATTAAATTTCGTACCATTAGGATTTAAAGATGATGTCTTTTAAATGGTGACCTCCAGAGTTGATACACATTTGAGCCCTATTTATGACATTTTGCATAACTTGCCGTAACACTTCCTGCGATATGTTCGTTATTTCTTGACGAATGTTTTCTTTTAGAGCTGCGAGAGTCTGTGGCTTGTTCACATACACCCGAGATTTCAAAAAACCCCAAAGAAAGAAGTCTGGACTGGTCAGATCGGGTGATCTTGCAGGCCAAGGCAAATCGCCAAAACGAGAGATAACTCGGTCTGGAAAAGCGTCCCTCACTAAGTCCATAGTGTCGCGCGCTGTGTGTGCCGTAGCGCCGTCTTGTTGAAACCAGATGTGCTCCAGCCCCAATTCGTCCAAACTGGGTATCAAAAACTCACGTAACATGGTTCTGTAGCGTTCTCCAGTGACAGTTATCGCATTGCCTCCAGCGTCTTCGAAAAAATAGGGTCCGATCACTCTGTCAACACAGATGCCACACCATACAGTAACTTTTAGTGGGTGTAGAGGTGTTTCTTGAATAATGCGCGGATTATCAGTGCCCCAGAACCGAGTATTCTGCTTATTGACATGCCCTGAGAGATGGAAATGCGCTTCGTCACTCATAACCAATTTTGAAGGAAAATCATCCTCTTCAAGGTTGAGGTTTATGACGCGCTGGCAGTAATCTAGACGAGCTCGGTGGTCAGCAGGCAGCAGCTGATGAGTCATTTGAGTTTTATACGGGAACATCTTTAAGTCTTTCACCAAAATACGCTGCAGGGTCCGTCTGGAAATGCCCAATTGCGTGGCACGTCGCCTCGTTGATGTTTCTGGACACTCTTCCACATCTTCGCGCACAGCATCGATATTTTCAGCTGAACGGCCTGTTCTTGGTCTCCCAGACTTAGGTCTATCCAATGTTGAGCCAGTTGCTTCAAGGCGTGTGGCAAAGCGTCGAATTGTGCGACCAATCGGTGCCGGACGGTGGGGAAATCGTCGACGAAATTCACGTTGTGTTCTTATCACTGATGAATTATTCCGTAAGAACATTGACACAATTATTCCACGTTCTTGGGGAGTAAAACGGTCCATGTTTATTTTCAGTGTATTTTACATTTGTTCACTACACAATTTTCAACAACAGAATGACAGAAAATGTCATATAAAAAAAAAAAAAGTATTTTCTTTAGTGTCAGTACTTTTGCGCCACCCAGTATTATATTAAGCAAGTTTTGTTTTAATTACACCCACTCTACGATCAATTCCTGTATCGCGGGGCTGTTCACAGACATACAACCACAAACTCTCACAGCACAGCACACCCAGAGTCAGAACAAATCTTTGTGGATCACACAAAAAAAAAGCGACCAAACCCACAAGAGCAGCGCAGTGGAGAACGGCGATGTGACCGCCTTAATCACTATGCCAACCGTGCACTAATACTGGGTGGCGCAAAAGTAAAGACCCTATTTGGTTCAGCTATAACATTTTTTCTAAATTAGAAAACTAGATTTAGATTTTTTTAAATGTATATTTGTGCCATTAAATTTCGTACCATTAGGATTTAAAGATGATGTCTTTTAAATGGTGACCTCCAGAGTTGATACACCTTGAAGAGGATGATTTTCCTTCAAAATTGGTTATGAGTGACGAAGCGCATTTCCATCTCTCAGGGCATGTCAATAAGCAGAATACTCGGTTCTGGGGCACTGATAATCCGCGCATTATTCAAGAAACACCTCTACACCCACTAAAAGTTACTGTATGGTGTGGCATCTGTGTTGACAGAGTGATCGGACCCTATTTTTTCGAAGACGCTGGAGGCAATGCGATAACTGTCACTGGAGAACGCTACAGAACCATGTTACGTGAGTTTTTGATACCCAGTTTGGACGAATTGGGGCTGGAGCACATCTGGTTTCAACAAGACGGCGCTACGGCACACACAGCGCGCGACACTATGGACTTAGTGAGGGACGCTTTTCCAGACCGAGTTATCTCTCGTTTTGGCGATTTGCCTTGGCCTGCAAGATCACCCGATCTGACCAGTCCAGACTTCTTTCTTTGGGGTTTTTTGAAATCTCGGGTGTATGTGAACAAGCCACAGACTCTCGCAGCTCTAAAAGAAAACATTCGTCAAGAAATAACGAACATATCGCAGGAAGTGTTACGGCAAGTTATGCAAAATGTCATAAATAGGGCTCAAATGTGTATCAACTCTGGAGGTCACCATTTAAAAGACATCATCTTTAAATCCTAATGGTACGAAATTTAATGGCACAAATATACATTTAAAAAAATCTAAATCTAGTTTTCTAATTTAGAAAAAATGTTATAGCTGAACCAAATAGGGTCTTTACTTTTGCGCCACCCGTTATAAACATACTATTTCCAGATGCTTAACTGTTTCAACCAGTTCAGTGAGCTAATAACCATGTCAATGCAAATGGATTTAACCTACGTAAATAAAATATTTGTGAACTATACGGACGATATTGATACGGCATTTATGAGTGACTCAGAAACCAAGTTTGGTGTGGGAGTTAGTAAAGTAGGTTTTAATTACCCTCAGACGGTCGTTCAATATATCAATCGATGGGTAAGTATTACATTACATATTTAACCTTTATTATCCAGAAAGGTGACGTAGAAGTGTTCAACACCCTCATTGAACACTATTGCTATCTACTGAAAAAATTTAAGAGTTAAGAAAATTCCGAAAAATCACAAAATCACATTAACTTCTAAACTTACGCGTTGCATGATTAAATAAATAATAGTTTAAAAAAAACTAAAAAAGCACGCAGAGCGCCCCCCGCTTTTTTCAGCTTATTCTAGGAATTATTTTTCACTTTTTAGTTTGAAGTACTTTAAAAGCGTGCTTTTAGTTTTTTTAAACTATTATTTATTTTTTACTTTTAAGTTTGGTTTATTTATAATAGCGTTTTTAAAAAAAAAAACATTTTTTACATTTTTTATCGTATTATTGCATTGTCATCGATCTTTGGCAGGTGTGCAATTTTAATGAAATCTGTCCGTTTAAAGTGGGTCAAAATCGAGTCCAAAGGAGTCAGATACATACAGGTGAAGCTAATATAAGCGTGTTAATAAAATCTAAAGGGAATTAACGCCATCATGCAATTATTTACCTTTTAGGCATGTCAAGCCTAAAAGGTAAATAATTGCATGATCGCGTTAATGCCCGTTAGATTTTATTTATTCACAAAATCACATGCCTGAGGATCAAACCTGAGACCACAGTGAGCGGTTGCAAATCAGAGTCAATAAGAGTTTGAGATATATAATCCAATTCTAGTTTCTGCGTTAAATATTTGGATAATATTTTGGCCCCGTCTGTGGCGATAGACTCACCTCCTGATACATAGGACCAAGATACGCTGGCTTGACATCTGTCTCTATACCCTTTTGGGTAATATCTATGAGATGTTATAATATTTGTTTACTGTCTTTAGATAAGCACAGCCACATTTCAACGTATAAAAGACGTGTTTGACAATAACGATATCGACAAGAACGCAACGATGGTGATTGCCAGCGCTCTTCATTTTAAGGTAATTGAACAAATATTCTATCAGTTCCTTTGGTAAGTCCTTGGTAACCTATTCGGAACTTATTTGAGATATGAAATGTCTTTGTAAAAAAAACTATATATTTAACTGGCACCCATTAGCACTCCACCATCTAAAACTTTATTATAAACTAGTGAAACTGGCACTAACTTGACTAGAAACATTATGCAAAACAGGAGTTCTGCATAATGAAATTTAAGTATTAATAATTCGCTTAATTTAAAAGTTTATTCGTGTTCTCTTTAAGGATACAAAATATCACGACTAAACTACTAAATGGACTTTCATGTATTAAATGAGATAACAATATATTTGTAAGAATGACCCGGGTGACATAGGCTATATATATTTTTTTATAATTAATACAGAAATTAACTGTCAAAATCGAACCTCGAAAAAAACGCTTATCATAGCATGTTAATATTATAGTTTAAGTCAACATTATATACATATAAAAAACCACGCCTTTATCCCACGAGGATAACGCAATGTGCTTTGCTCCTTACATACTTCTTTCGTTTCCTTAACATTCATTCATCTCATCATACGTGCTCGCCGGTTTCGTGTACAACGTATATATCGTTTCTAAAGGACGTAATTTTTTTATTAAATTGTTGACTTAAAAATAGAATATCACGTCCTTCAGAAATACAGTTAAAATAGGTCAAACAGTTTGCACGGTCCAGCCGCTTCAGTTAGTCCGTAGTCTCATCCGTAGCCCGTTGTCATACATAATGTGTTTTCATGATATTTTATAACACTTAAATACTGCGTACTATATTTACGCTCATCTTGCACTATAACAATTACTATCAGAACTTTGCAGTATTAATCTCTCTTACCACTATAGCGACAAAATACTATGATAGATGATATAATGAATTTTAAAACCACAGTTTAATGCATTGCCTGACCTATTTCAGGGCTCGTGGGAGTTCCCGTTCAACTACAAATTGACTAAACGAGAAATATTTCATCACGGTGACGGCAGAGTTTCGATTGTGGATATGATGACGAAAATAGACTCGTTGCAATACATCGACGCTGGTGCATTTCAGGTTGTGGCTTACAAAATCAAATAGATCTCGTCAAACACTTAAACGCGCTATACTGCATCCAAATGCAAGAAGTCCAGAAATCAAGTTCCAAATCTGCCAACATATTAATTAGTCAAGTCGACAGTAGGTGAACGAAATGCCCAGTGGTCCAAGTCATAACAAATATTCGATTATTTTTATTAGACATTCTTATAATAGTAATATATTATTTTATCGTATTATTATTATTGGTATTGTTGGGTAACATTTTGGGTACGGGACCTACTGACAGTGACTTATTAGGTTTTAGTTTAAGTTATTAGATTAGATTAATTTAAGATCCATAAGTTTTTTTTTATAATTTTTTACATTTATTATGACAATTTTTTCAGGATCTAGCTTTGCTGCCTCGATGGTCTAGTGGGTAGCGTATGTGCCTCTTACCACGTGGTCTCGGGTTCGATTCCCGGGTCGGGCAAAGTGTTATTAGTGCAGGCTCATTAGGCTTACCCCCTATCCCATGGGACCTAAACATAACAGGTGAAATGTGTGTGTTGTACACCTCTGCCATAACCTTCTGGGTAATATATGCGTGATGTTATGTGTGTTATTTTTCAGGCTGTCAACATAAACTTTGGAAGCGCAGGTTCTTCCATGACACTGGTGCTACCATTCGAAAGAAAAGGGTTGCCGGATTTAATCAAGACTGTTTACCAAAATCCCCATCACCTCACACCGTTCTTAAACCGGATGCGACCCAAAAGCATGATAGTTAAGCTGCCAAGGTTTCAAATCAAATCGTTTGTGGATTGGACCGGCTTTCTTCAGGAGGTGAAAACTAAATAATTGGATTTCATATTTGAATCTCTTTATTGAGACTTGACGCCAGATAAACAAAATGCCGGATTCACATTCGCTGGCATACGGCATTTTTTTTTAATTGACGTTCTGGGAATCTTGCGATCTGCCATAAAGTGTCAAAAACCAATAGAAAATCCAAATGCAGTATAAAATATTAACTGCAACCAATTTATTTCTATCTTAAGATCCATAATCTAATAATTATTTGATGAAACTGAAGTTTTTTTAAATGACTTTAAATACCTGCCTCGCTGGTCTAGTTGTTAGCGTATGCGCTTCTAATCGCGAGTTCTCGGATTCGATTCACGGGTTGAACAAGTGTTATTTAAAATGCTTCCGTCATATAATTCTCAGTAACAGCACGGAGTTGGTTTTGTACCCGGTGGATGGCGATAGGCTCATCCTATATCTCATGGGACCTAAACATAACAGGTAAAATGTGTGTTATATATTTCTATAAATTATAAATTTAAATTATCAATTATATTATTTATTATATTAGGCTGACTGCCATATGAGATGTTATCAATTTTTTTTTACTTTTAGATGGGATTGTATGAAATGTTTAACTGTAGCTCACCAGATTTGAAGAGCATTTTAAAAACAAAAAGCCGTGCTAACAAAACTTTTTGTTTGAATAAAGTAAAACAAAGATCTTTCATTCAGATCGATGAAATGGGAGCGGCTAGACACATGTTTCGTCCTGGTAACTTACGCATTATATAATATTTTCTAAGGTTTACGCGAATGTTATACATGACTAACACTTCAATTTTACGGATTTTATCGCGATATTTCACTTAAATTTCACTTACTTTGATTTCCCGACGTTTCAAATGCTATTTCAGCATTCATGGTCGCGGGTAGACCATGAATGCTGAAATAGCATTTGAAACGTCGGGAAATCAAAGTAAGTGAAATTTACGCATTATAATTAATATTGTTATGCATTTTAATTATATTACTACTAGCTTCTAAGAAAAGTACCATGTCCCTTGCTTAACGTATAAAGCATTATTTAAACATTACAGAATTCCATCCGCAAATTACGAAAAAATCTCGCGTTTTCCGATTAAATTGAACATTAATTGAAAGCGGTCAGTTTGATGAGAATATGTGTTTAATTAGTATTTCATTGACTACGGCTTTCTCATCATGATAGGGACTGCAATTATACCATAATTTAATGATATTGTCTATTACAGGTCGCAATGACGACATGGAAAGAAATACCAGAGGCGCCCATCGTGGAAATACTATGGAACTGGTCTTCAATAGACCGTTCTACTTCACAGTCAACTTGGAGTTTTCTCCTACAACTCGGTTTTCTCTTTTCACTGGCGTTTATTACGGTCCAGAATAACACCAAAATGGCGGCGAAGAAGTTTACTATTTTCTTAATTTTTACAGCATATAAAATTTTACTCGTTACTTGGCAGACGTTTCACGGAATATACGTATATTCTATTAGAATCTGTAAGACTAGAAACCGACCCCAGTGTGATTCATAATACGCTTGGATAGATGGATAGATAGAAAGATAGATAGATAATCATTTATTTGTCAAAATGTAGTACAAAAGACTTGTTCTGACTCTGGGTGTGCTTTGTGTGTGAATTGTATGTTTGTGAACACCCCCGCGACACAGGAGTTATTCCTAGTGCGGGCGTCGTTTTTAAAAAAACAAATAAAAAAAATAAAAAATGTAGTGCAAAAGATTTGTTCTGACTCTGGGTGTGCTTTGTGTGTGAATTGTATGTTTGTGAACACCCCCGCGACACAGGAGTTATTCCTAGTGCGGGCGTCGTTTTTAAAAAAACAAATAAAAAAACAAAAAAAATGTAGTGCAATAAGGTGTTAACAATAATGCTTCGTTGCGTTCGTACATTTTACCATTGCTGGCGTACAAATACTGGCTTATTACTGAAATTTATTTAATGAACACACATACTTTAAATTGAAATAAATAAATTACTGACAAAGAACTATTATATTTTTATCTTCCAAATATTCATTTAGAAAGTAACAACATTTATTAATTAATAGGTTGAATAATTTTCTTTTAAATAACATAATATTAAGATTTTTCAAACAATTAGGTAGTTTATTTTATTCGAATGGCCATGCAATATGAGTTTTTACTATGGACTGTAGTCTGTTGTTTAGGCACTCGTGATCTGCGAGAATGTCTGCTAATTCTGTTTAAAATATTTGTTGTTTGATTGAACAGATGCATGTGCTTATGAACAAAGACTGATTTCATAAATATAAAGTGCTGATCGCATGGCAAAATAACGTATTTTTTTAACAATGGGATGATAATGGACTAATTGTATCAGCAATTGGCTTTATTTTACAACTATGCCTACCTAAGAGAGACTGCTTGGTTAGCTTCAAGCTTCCTTGATATTCCTCAAGATGTCATAGACATAATAACAATAATTATGATAAATCTCTCACACTGCTACATATACCAATATCGCTAATGAATTATACGGTGCAGATAATATGATTACTTCAGATAATTAATACACGTCATTTATAAATGAATTTGCTATAATGTGCGCCTGACGGATACCCTTGGGTCATCGTTTATGCTCGCTGACGGCTCAGAATGTTGTATTACAAATAGTTTTTTTTTTCTTTTTGTTCGGTTATATATCAATGGCCCTGATTATGTAATGACACATTTAACTAAATTAAAGTTTAGTGCATCTTAATGACGATGAGCTATATATAGTCATTACCAAGCATAATTTCTAGATATCCTTTGTATTGTTAAAAAAAATCCTAGACGTGATCACCAACCGCAAGACTCGCTTGTAATGTAAGGATACGTATTTGAATAACACCAGTACGGGAGGCGAAGCGGGCATTACCAAAGAGGTTGTAAATAACTCTTATACAACTAGAGAGGCATAAGTATGAAGAAAGCGTAGCAAAATGCTTGTACCAATGAAAGTCAAAATTCAACTACAAATGTCAAAAATGCACTATGAAATAATTTCTGTACGTATAAGTGTGGTAGAGATACGCTGACGTTTCGTATAAAATAGACAATGAAGCCTTTCTATCTACTTCTACTTTTCTCTGGGCATTACAATGCGCAACCTGTAATAAAACAATTCGAAATTTTAAATTTTATTCGTATATTTACATGCCATCAAAACAATTCATGTAATATGTTGCCCAGACAAGGCCATTACATGCCATGCAGTGTCAATAAGTTATCAGCTCACATGTACAGCCCAGCTTCTAACTTTACATGCCCTTTCTCTCTCTTTCACTTCTCTCCCTACACCTTCATCAAAATATTGCTAAAATAAATTGGGCAGTTTGTTATGTACTTCTTAAAATCGAATCAGTAACGTTAACACGCGTAAGTTCGCGTTCTGGGACCACGATTTTCCAGAAAAATCCTAAATAATAAGTTGGCCGGCGATTGAACCCGAGACCTTGGTAAACGGTCGCAAATAATAGCGCTAGACTAAGCAATCTAAATCAACAAATGTTTGTGTGAAACTATTGTGAGCTAGTATGGTGCTATCAAATAATAATAAAATACTTCGCGAAGTAATCTCAGAGCAAACTATTACAGTCACATAATTATTTTATGTGCTGAGCTTTTTTATTTTTACAGTTTTGCTGTAACATAGGCCTAGTGAGATACTACACACAACTCGTTAGACAGAGATAGACACATGTTATTCTGTTATATTAGAGTGAGATGCGCAGATGGAGCTCTATTCCTTTGCACGAGCGACTGCACCGGCTGTGTACGGTCAACAGACAAAATTAATGATGTAACTGTAGGTTAACTTGCAATGAATTTGCTTTAATGTAAAATAAACTAATATGCTAGTAAAAACAGCGTCCTATTATGTGTAGTTTTGAACAGTAACATGATTTCAACGTACATAGCATAACACCACGCCTATACTACCCCTAAGGATGTGGTAGACGTGGGCAATATTCACATTTCCCCTAATATGTTTAGGTCCCACTAGAATTCCAACTCAGTGCTGCTATTGAAAATTTCCTGACAGAAAAATCCAAAATAACACTTTTGCCCGGCTCGGAATCCAACTTGAAACCTCGCGGTGTGCAACATACATCTCCTTCTTAATAAAAAAACTTGCGTTGTGTTATTGATCAAACGTATTCCTAATTAGCAAAAGCGTGATTTTTGCATTATTTCATTATGTAAATATTTCTGTCAAACTATCAGTTTTTTCTTTCTTTTTTAAATTTGTAATGGTATGGAGCCTTTGAATTACGATTAAACTGTTATTAACGTCAAAAAAGACGTGTATTATAACAAGGATCCTCCATTACTACTAGTTTGAAGAAAGAAAGACTAAAAATATGACATAAGATCGATTGCTAGTACACTCAAAATGAAACAATCCCGCTTAATGAAGTGCATTTAAGCTGCACCTCTGCTGACGCTACTGGCTCCCACGTGTGGCGCAAACGAGCCAGGCCTTATAATGAATAGCCGTCGCCTGCCACCATATTTCAACGAATTAACAAATGACCTCCTGTCATTGTACGCGCGGCGCACAATTTTTCTGCGCACCGTACCTAACGGCTTGATGTAGGTGCGGTTGGAAACCACTAACTAAATGGATGCAGAAGTTAAAATAAGGTGAGTATCTGTATTTTCAAAAAAAAACTGGTAAGAAAGTAGTGAGTATGTTGGAGGAAGCCTGAAAGTTACACCAGTGGCAAAAAAGCTGGATGTGAATCATTTGTCTTGCCATGTTTGTGATGACGAAGAATGATGTGACTAAAGAGTCTTGAGCCTTGACTAATCACTCTTTTAGCAATTTAGATCAGCACCTTGAATAAATTTCATGCTGCTTTTTTATTTGAGGTGGGCGCAAACGGGGATTGCATAATCTGCAGTCAATTTATCATTTATGATAAATTAATTTAGGAGCAGTTACAATTTCATCACAACACAGTAGTGTGTTAGTTTCTCTATTATGACGCAGTGGTATTACTGCAGGTTACCTGCCATTGGTACGTACTGCCGAATTAATGTAGGGTTTACAGTACAGTGGAGTATGTGCAGTTGTATGATTGTCGAGAGGGTAGTTGTAAAATAAAGTGTGTTGTTTATACAACTAGTTTACTAAGTAAATAGTTCCTGAGACAGTGGCCCTATCAGAGTAATGATATCTACAGAGTATTCTGACTCCACCGCATCCTTTGAAATAACAAAACACAGGCGCGTGGTCGGTATATCTTTTTTCTGATTTTAATTTTCGTGGTTTGTACACATAATTATATTGTAGACACGGGGTAACAAGACAAGCAAAAATGGTATTTATGCCTTTAAAAATATTTATCCGACTAAGAGCCCAGTCTACAATATATAATTATCTAATATATTATTCTGCTCTAGTTCTGACTAGTTGGCTAAACCAATAGTTGGCCCATCTCAAGCAGGTACCTAAATCAAAAACCATAATACATTAATGTATACCTATATTAGTTAAAAGCAGAATTATTGTCACTGTGTTGTGTGAATCCATTTCGGAAGAGGTGTATGAGTTACAGAGTGTGTGAGAGAGAGAGAGGGAGATTTTACTAAACTTAAATTTAGTTATGGTGTGGCACGACAGAATCAGGGCCAGTATCTTTGGTTAGTTTTCAGGTACCCAGTCATCAAAAAAAATCTGTTTACATTTGGATGAAATACAAAACTGTTCATTTTTTCAATTTAATCACCCATAGTTTTGCCCACAGTAGGTCCTCCTACTCCGATTCCTGTATGTAGCTTGATGTAAAATAGCCTATAATAATTTTGTCCAAGAAAAGGATTATCAAATGCAAAAAGAACAATCCAAATGTCACTAAAACCTAGTTTTATGGATCAACTCGTTCTGTATTCAAGTAGTATCGATTTCATAAATGTTGTAAACATACATAACACTTGTCTGAATAAATGTAAAAATATAAAATCGCTAGAAAAAAGAAGATTACCCTTTATTTATTAGAGAAGAGACCTTTTACTGAAATTGATTAAATTATAGCAGCAGCATACTCTACTAAATGGATCAACTCATTTTACATCCATGCCGACTTGCTGACGTTATCTTAATTTAACTAAAAGTATGACGTGGCGGCTTCATGTGGTGAATATGAATATTTTTAAATTTGCTGATATAATAGCGAATATGCATGAGATTGAAATGTGGCTTCCTCAGTATAGGTATATTTTTTTTTTAATTTATCATGCAATCAGTCAACAGTATTTAAAAAAAATTTAATGTCAGGTCAGTTTCAGAATTGCCGGATAGATCTTATCCGCACTATAAAATATAATCTAAATGAATATAAAAGTGACACATGTTACAATTTAAATAAAACATATCTATCTATCTACATATCTATCTGTCTTTTTATTTATGTATTTCATATGCTTATTCTGCCTATAACATTTATCTAACACCTCTGAAACCGGGACTTCTGTGTTTGTTTTTTTTTTTATTTTATGTGTTTGTTTTTATTTATTCTCATTCAAATAAAAAATGATATATTAATACTTACATAAAGTAATTTTAAAACTCAACACAACTGAAACGTACGATAAAAACATTAAAGTCACAAGGTAATTGCAAAAGAGTTTCAACAATAATAACTAAAAAACGACAAATGAGTTAATTGATTTAAATGCTGCATTCGTACGACACTGAATTATTCGAGTAACTCATAATGACATTTTCTTTTGTACATTGCATGCTTGTTCAGTGAAGCAAATTACATGCAACTTTCACATGCCTTTTATTTGTTCAAAAAGGTTGGTGAATTATAGTACAAAATTAATGTAATCAGTAAAACGGTTCCAAAAGTCAGTTCTGTCGTAAATTATGTTTTCTGTGATGATAATTATAATAAACCAGACATTATATTCATATTATTACTTAACTCAGATTGAAAATAATAGTTTTGATAGAATAATAAAATATATACCTATGCCTATACTGTCTCGATGGTCTAGTTAACCACTAGTGTATGCGCCTATCACCGCGAGGTCTCGGGTTCGATTCCCGGGTCGGGCAAAGGGTTGTTAGTGAACTTCCCGTCAAGAAAATCACGGAGTTGGAATTTTGCCCGGTTGATGGCGATAGACTCACCCCCATTTCATGGGACTTAAACATAACAACAAAAAAATCAAGAAATTTTATTTGGAACCAGGAAATGCTTAAATCTAAGGTACAAATTGAAACAATAGCCGCAAAAGAATAAAACTGTGGCGCGACTTTCAACGCCCCTCTCATGTTTGGAAGAACAGGTGAAATGTGGGTGTTGTACAATTCTGTCACATCCTTCTGAATAATATAGGCATGATGTTATGTTTATGTATGATTTTAATAAAATATAATTGAAGTAAATACTTAAAATGAGGCTTTTAAAAAAAATACAATCAAAATATATTTATTTTTATTTATTATACCTTTTAGTAAATTAATTGTATTATACTACTACTTATATCAATGTGAAACTGGTGAGAAATAAACATTATTTCATTTTTCATTTTTTCATTTCATTTTTCTAACCAAAAACTTCCGTACAATCATAATGACACCGCTCAACGAGCCAATTTGAACTAAAAGAGGTATATATTTATTTCATTTTGCACAATAACAGTGATTATAGTGTTGGAATATTGGCCGGGGTGTTAACGAGATGTATTGCAAATCAAACAGAATGTAGCTGATTGCACGCGTTTTCATATTCAGTGTTTGCGGTCGTTAACTACCTACCTACATTTCACTCATTATGTCCTCTTTGTGAGCGAATTATATCTACCACCGATTGACGCGGTTTTTGGACGAATTCCATCTCAAATGAGATGAAAAGTGTGAAAATCTTTTTCCTGCACCTCCTAATATTGTCAAGTCAGCAAAGTATCTACCACCTGGGCGTGACAGTGACCAATCTGGAAATATTTTACCACCCCCGGCCCAATGACTAGTGACTCAACTACAATATCAACCTTTCAGCAAAGAAAAAGTAGTTGTTTCTAAAATTGATTTATAGTAACATTATTGACTGTTATTAAAAATAATCAAAAACTTAATGCTATTTGTTTTTTTGTAGTGTAACATAAGTTATTGTTACAATCACAATCACGAGTAATCACGACTCGAATCAAGTTAATCCAAAGCGAGGGGGACAAGCCGCGTGAGAAACAACGGGTTATTTTCTGCTTAAATATTTGTACAGGGTAATTTTAAAAGAACTTTTTTAGAAATTGCTTGATTATTTAATGTGCACGTAGATTTAGATAGCATGGTAATTAACCTATTCGAGATAGTTATGACAAATCGACAGCCGAAAAGCCACGGTAGGCGTAGATAAATTCGACACGATAAAATGAAACTTAAAAAATGTGTTCGTTAAATATATGTTAAGTTCTGCTCTTTAGTAAGTATTTTTAAATCTACCTTTTATTTTAATAGCAATTCATCTCATCTTTATTTTTACATAAAAAATGTTTTTCTGAATGTAGATTCAAAATTGTTTTTTTTTTAAAGTAAAAATTGTAATATGCCCAACAATTGTCGTTGTAAATCAGTGACTTGTGGACGTCATTAGTGAGCATCCAATTGTATCATTGTATTCTCCTTTCCTAGATTTTTCTCTACCGACTTACACCACAACATTACTTGGTTCAGTGAAAAAAATAAGACCTACCCAATATTGTATAGTGTTAGGATTAGACTTTACTCATTTAGTATCATATAATTAGAACATTTATTACTGCACCTACCTTTGTTATCTCTGCACCGCCTTACGGTTGACTGGTAGAGAATGCCTATGGCATAAAGTCCACCATTGTACACTTATCATGTGCAAGAAGTTTTAAAATAAAGTAAAATAAAATATATTTTGGTGACCGAGTTTTTGTAAAGGAGTAAGGACCACTGCGTCATCACTAATGTAAAATAGTAGAGCCCACTACTGTGCTGCGATTTAGTAGTGATTCATATTCAGCAATTTTATTGCTCAGGTATGCAATCAAAACGTAGTTGAAATGAGGTTTTTTTTTATAATAATATTAAACTACTTTTGATTATATCTTACCATCAGATAAACTAAATGCCCGATCGCATACATACGTCGTAAAAAATTGGACAATTCGTATTCTGGACACCGAAAACAATAATATTTTGTGAAGCTTTCCCAATCGTTTCACGCTTCTTTGTAGGGTCTAGTGGCAAAGGCGTATCCCATTATTTGAAAGAAAATGACAAAAGGTGGACGGGACAGCTCCTGCGTCTCCTTCACGTGCACACTGGATGATTATTACGGCCAAATGACCGGCTTACGGGCGTCTGTGGTACAAGGGCATAGACTTCAGCGATTTAGGCCTGATTCTATAGTGCCACAACTTAACTTAATTTCAGTTGAGTGCATCTTCCCTCTGACCTCATAATAAAGCAAGAACAGATAAGGAGTTTTTAGTTCGTTCCCGTCAAATAAATGTAGATTTTATATTTCAAAATGATGTTGCGACCTGAACTAAAACATGGCGACTAAAATAAAAAAACAAAAATGACACGTTTGTTCACAATTTGATAGGACTTGAAATTTCATTGCTGTGATTTGTTTCAATTCGCAACAGAATCAGGGTCATGGATGAAATAATATATTTTGTTAATGTTGTCGTTTTAATGCTACTTATAAATAAAGTTATTTAAAATGATAGTTTGATTCACATAATAAATAAGCATTATTCTGTTATATTATATATTGTTGTAATTTTTCCACTAGGCATTTTTTTGTGAGAGCACGGTGCGTGTTACATTATGTTTAATTATAACGTCGTAAGCTTATAACTTGTACCACACGTTTTTCTTGAAGACACATGGGGAGTTCCTTATTGCCATCATTATGGAAACTCATCTCCCGATATAGGGAATTGATAACTGAATCGTTACACCCCGGAGAAACTACCGTAGTTACGGGACAATTTAAAAAGGACGCCTTTTGTTAGGTAAAAACTATTTATTAAGGTTTATGCACGAATTGCTTTCAAATAGATGACTAGTAAATGTGGTAGAATAAAATTTACGGTCAAGTTAACATAATAGACTAAGGGCCAGTTTCAGAAGTATCGGATAGATTTTATTCGACCCATAAAATATAACATTACCGAATATTAAAGTGACACAAGTTACACTTGAAAAAAACACAGCTGTCACTTTAATATATTTATATGTGTTATAAGCTTATTCATAAGAGCTCTACTGTCACTAAAAGGTTATGTTTTTATTTGCTGAACTGAGGGTTAAAAGTTAGTTATCTGGCATACGTGCAGCAATCAAGCCCTGGTTGAAAACCAGCGCCAGACATTAGTCTGGCATTGTCGAACCTGGACCTATTTGGTATCATGTCGGTACATAAAATAAAATAAATAAAATAAAATAAAAAAGCCATTTATTCTACTACTTAAAAACTTTCACAATAATTGGTTTAACATGCATTATACTTTTTTAATATTATGTAGTTGAATGTTGTTTTAAAAATTAAATAACAATAATACCAATGAATTTTTCCTAATTACATAATATAGAATCCATTAATAACATTAGGATTGAATATATAAATATAATATTATCACCCTATTTAATAGACTGTCATTTGACATTTAGAATATCATTCAAAATTATATTTATGTATGTATCTAGTTGTTTTGTACAATATTATAGATTGTAAGTTTATTATCATTATCTTAGCATTATTATATCATTGTATATTATAATTATTGTTATGTCTGAAAAATAAAATAAAATAAAATAAAACAAAAATGTAGACTAAGTAGAAGTCGCCTCCTCGGCGTAGGCCTCCCCCATTTCTTTCCAGTATTGTCTGTCTCTGGCTTTGGTCACCCAATTAGGTCCTTCTATCTAGGAAGACATCTGCCCAACGTTTTCTCTGGCGTCCTCGTGATCTTGTACAGTCTCTAGGGATCCATTCCGTTATCTTCTTCGTCCATCTATCGTTTGCCATGCGGCATATATGCCCTGACCAATTCCATTTAAGTAACCTTATTCGTGTTGTAATATCTGTAACTTTGGTAATTTTTCTAAGTTTATGGTTAGTTAATCTGTCCGACAACCGTATTCCTAACATGCTTCTTTCCATTTTACGTTGACATATTGCTAGCTTATTTTCATCACATTTTCTTAATGACCAACTCTGACACGCGTATGTCAAACAAGGAAGGATCGCTATATCGAAGAGCTTTTTCTTGATTTTGATGTTGATTGACTTGTTCTTCATAATTTCTTTTAAGCCCCAGTATTTTTTTCAAGCTATAGCGATTCGTCGATGTACTTCTTCCTCAGTGTGTTGTTCGAATGAGACAGATTGCCCCAGGTAGATATAATTGTTGACATATTCCACGCTCTGACCTTCAATAATGATGGGTATTTTATCTTCACTATTTGTTATTATTTTGGTTTTAGTAAAATTGATGGATGGACTTTTTTACTTTCTTGAGTTAGTTCATATAACATGCAAGACAGATCTGATTGGTTTTCTGCGCAGTCCCTTTTGTGACCAATCCAGTTGTCTGAAAATCGTCTCTAGTACAGCTGTGAAAATCTTTGGTGATAAAGGGTCGCCTTGTCGTACACCTTTTCCTATTGAGAATTTTTCACCTGCTCTCTCTAGTCGAATTTTCGCACTACTTTCCCTATATGTTCTGTAGTACAACAATATACTGTGATGCCACGCCTTGTTCATTAAGTGTTTCCCAGATAATATTATGTCTTAAAGAGTCAAAAGCTTTTTTGTAGCCCACAAAACATAAGTAAAGCGTTTTATTGTATTCTTTGACCTTTTCGATAGCCTGAGTTACCACATGGATATGATCTAAAGTCGAATAATTCTTGCGAAAACCTGCTTGTTTACTAGGCTGATTTTCGTCTAATGTTCTTGTTATTCTATTCAGAATTAATTTAGAAAACACTTTATAAACGTTCGACATCAGACTGATTGGACGGTAGTTATTTACATAATTGCATGCCTAATGTTGCCTTGTGGTTTTTCTGTAGTTTCTATGTTATTTATATAGATGTATGTACAATGACTCACTTGTTGGTACTTTTTCTTCTTCTTAATCTTTCGTGTTGATGGCTGCAGTCATATTTTATGAGCCTAGATAGCGCTTTCATCGGTTTTCATGAGCTTTATTTGTGCAGGTGGTGGAGCAAGTGGGCAGGTCATAAAATGGGCCATAGTCTGTACAGCACCACACTCGTAATGTAGGTCCGATTCGTCAACAAACCCATCTTACCAGGTTCTGTTTGCGTCGACCGTCTCGAGTTCGGAGCCTTTTGAGTGACTTTCAAATGGATCTTGGCAATTCGTGTTGGTACTGAATTTATATTTTGTTTTACTGGTTCAAATTGGGTGTTTGAGTTTAGCTTCAGCGTTCAATTTGCTGCGTGAAATATTCATACCTTTACTTTACATCGTGAATCAATAAATTATTTCTATTTATTTTCTTTACAAGTTTTATTTTTAAACAACCCTTTGAACCTCTAAAAATCACCTGTCAAAGCTCAAACTTTAATTCTTGTACATGGGCCCACCGTTGTCCGGCGCTAGGGGTTGTTCTACGAGGGTCCGGTTGTAGGGCCCGTGATCACCCCGTCACGGGCCCATTATTCGAGTCACTACACATATTACAAGGGTCCCTGATTGCCCGTACTCTTTTATTCGGACAGGATATTTTATTTAGCCATTAACTTTGTTCCGTATGACTTGTATATTTTCGAGACACGGCAATTTGTGTCGACGTGCGAAAATCTATTTTTAACGCTAAAGTATTTTCTTTGAATTTTTGGATATACAATGATTTTATTCCATTACTTAATTTGATGGTAATAAATAAATAAACATATTTATTCCGTCGGTAATTTTTTTTTTTTTCATGAAAAATAGGTACACAGGCTATATTGTATAACCATAGATGGGTCAATTTCAACAAGCGATTTTTTTTGTCATTTATCTATATATTTTAAGTGAGAAATGAAACTTAAGCCTATTTTATAACATTGTGTGTGAGTGGACATTAAACATCATCAAAACTTACATAAATATTTAAGGATGAATTTTTTAGAGTCCACTGAAATGAAAAGTGTATACCGAAATGATAAAAAAATAACCACTGAAATGATAAACTGTGCACCGTTTCTTACTGTGTGATAAAAAATTTAAAAGAATATGAACACTCCTCAAGCAAATCAGTACTTACGGTGAAATTAAATACACAATTTTGAAACAAATTAAAGAAATCTAGCTTGAGTTTTAACAGCCACCGAAATGATCCTACTTTTGTCCCCACATCACTGAAATGATAAACTTACTTTTGTAGCGGGAAACCGCAAGACGTTAAGACTGGTGCGATCGCGCCTAGAGCTTGAGCTGGCCTGATCCGAAGTGAGGAAAAGTAAGAAAGGCATAACAACGCAATGTTTACGTGGCTATTCTACTAAAACTTACTGTCCTCTGAAATTATAACTTTTTTCCGGATAAATTTGACCGCCTGTTAAATCCATGAGAAAGAAGATAAACGAACAAAAATGGTTTTATTTCATCGAATATATTATAATTTAATGATAAAACAACCGATTTAAATCCATATTATGAGTATATTTGCAGGGGAAGGTATTTTATGAGCGGAATTGGGTTCGGGACAGACCACCGTGATGATAAAATGACACTTTGTAATTATTTTTTTTTGGTATATTATTGGGTAGAAATCAATGATTTTTTTTGCCAAGGTAGAGAAGTACTTACTTTTTTGAGAAAAAATATATTTAATAAATAATCAGCACATTGCACTACCATTCTCACGTTTGCCGTGTATTTTTTATGCTTGTGCAATTCACCCAGATATAAAAAATATTACCTATTGTTTTATTTATCAAATTGAACCATGAAAAAACTAATTTTTAATTGAAAAATTCACTTTATGAATCCAGGACAGCCAAAATTTTCTATAAGAAAATTTCTATTCTTTTTTTTGTTTAAAGACGGTCCAACCCTTATGAAAAGCAGCAATTGAGTCCCAAATTCCAATGCTACAAGCATTTGTTATGTTAAATAGTATAAACAGTCGATATTCCTGAGCTCAAACCTAAAAGCGAGCAGGTAGCGCCGAGTCTCACGAATTCCCGCCCAATCCAGACACCCAAGATCGGATTTGAATTCTCAAGTAGCTTAAAATTACCATAATCCCGTATTTTGTATCTTTAAGTTTTCACTGCATTATCTGCAGTTGAGATCTTCAAAGACATCGATCTGTGAAACAACATTGAAGAGGGAAATCATAATGTTGTTTTAGAACCCTTATAATACGGTTCGTTGCCACGAGTTTAATGCAGGGTTTTGAGGTGTACAAAGAATCAGAAGACAATATAGCAGATATTTTTAGTGTTGTTCGCTCTTGTGATAATAAAAAGCTCCACTGTCTCACCTTTAATCTGCCGCCAAATACTATTGCTTGTACTACTGTGTTTGATGAGATGGTGGTGGTGGTTAGATCAAGCCCTTATAGTGTAGTTACACGATGTCAATTTTTGCAAGGCAAAAGAATCTCAATTAACCTCTTGCTATCTATAAGATAAACAAATTAAGCAATAGAATTGCCGCAATTCAAAACAAGCATCAAAATTGCGGCAATTTAATTGCTTGCTTTGTTCATTCAGTTTAAAAAGACAGAGATGGCAATTCTCTTGCCATCTCTGTCTTTTAATGCCATTTGATTCTTGCCACGCAAATCTTGTCATTGTGTAAATGGGCTCTAATATAACTAGCACATGACGTAGAGTACGCAAATGAATGACGTATCTACTGTCTTGCCGATCTTTATATCTATGGGCTGTATTTACTACAAACCATCAGGTGAACTACAGGTCCGTTCGCTACTTACGTATTGCGTGACAAAGAACTGTGGTTGCATGCGCTCTTATTGGCAATTTAAATGTCAAATAAATTAATTGTGACTAGGTTCTATCCCATTACCAATGCGAGTAATGTAAATCATTCTAAGGCATCTAAGGGTAACCCTAAAAACAAGCACGCCATGTAAATAAAAGTAGTTAGCGCAAACTATCCCGAAGACGCGGCGTCGGCGACGCTCTAGGCTGTATGCAAATATCTGCTCCACAATGATGAACACAACTTCTACCATTACTCACATCACACATGGTCTAAGAGCCGTGGAAGCTCGACCTTCACCTATCCGATAATAATTAATTAAATATTATTTTGTCACTTTTTTGTCGTCCCGCAGTCAGCAATTCATGCGCTAAAACGATATAATATTCTTAATTTAAAAGATGACAAAATTTATGAGCCATAAATATTTTTATCAAATTTCATTTATTTATGAACACACCTAAATATAATAGCTTGCCAATCGGCAAGTTATGACATAACATAACATCACGCTTATATTACCCTGAAGGGTTCGGTAGAGGAGTTAAACACCCACATTTCTATGTTCCTGTTATTTTTAGGTACCATGGCATAAGGGGTTGAGCCTATCGCCATCTACCGGGCACAACTCCAAGTCCGTGTTGCTATTGAGAACATTTTTTAAAGCTAAACTGAGTTTTTAAACAAATAATATTTGATAACGGGTTATAAGATGGGTGAAGATCGATCTTCCACGTCTCCTCTACCACCACTGTTTTATTGTAGACACCGATGCGAATCTAAATTATGCATATTGCGTGATTCTCCACTGTCACTGTTTTGATAACACAAAGTGATGAGGGACTTGTTAGATTTCGGAGATGTGAATACAACACGACGGATGTACAATACAAGTCATACGTTGGTTATGTAGCTGTATACCTATATTTGAGCCTATACAATTGATTTCAAGGGGTTTGGTAAATTAGTCAGCGTTCAAGAATTTTAGATTTGGCCTACTTTTCTGTCTTTTTCTTTCTTTATATGATATGCTTTATCAAATATATTATGAGCAGGAACTTATAAAAAATTTCTTTTTACTTATTGTAGTGACCCAACCCTTCTCATCATGAGAAGAGGCCCGAGCCTAGCAGTGGGACATGTATTAGATACAGGGCTGCTATTATTACTATGAATATATATAGTAGTTCCACATAATAATTATTATGATTATTTCGTAACTTTAACCGTTTACAGTTGCAGCGCACATAGTAAAAGTTATATTTTGTTGGTCCTTTTGCCAACATATTTCATTACTGCGCCTGTTGGTCATAGCGAGATTTAAACCGACTTCCATTAAGGAAGAGGTTTTCAATTCAAAACTATTTTTTTTTTTGTAATATTTAAAGAAAATTTTAGCTTTGCTATGCATTTATTTTATGTAATATTAAAACCAAAAAACCAAATAAGGTTCGTCTAGCTAAAAGCTGGCACAAAAAGAGTTGAGAAATTTCGAGTCCGGCAGCATACGAATCCATAGCTGAATTGGCAAAGCACTTGGGGCGTATACCCAAGAGGTGCAGGTTCGAGTCCTGCTGGATTCTTAATTTTTCAACTTTAATATTTTTTTTATGTTTGCACGCCGATTACTCAAATATTATTTTAATGAATCAGGCTACTTGAAAGCATTGTAAATGTATTATTAATAATTTGCTATGATTGGCTGATATTTTGCCAAGTTCCTTATTCAAAGTTGTATAAATAATAATTTTTAAGCAGAAATGCTTCGTTGGTCCAGTGATCAGTCACAATTGGCTGACATCGACGATCACAATAAAGCCAGGAAATGCGGCTTAGTGGTTACAAACACTTTGACTTTGGATGCACGGTAGGCGTAGTGGTTAAAGTGGTCGCCTCGCCGCTTTCAACTGCGCTGATGTTGGAATTGATCTGACTCTGGGTGTGCTTTGTGTGTGTGAGATGTATGTCTTTAAACCCCCCGCGACACAGGAGTTATTCCAAGTGCGGTTGACGTTTTTAATTAAAAAAAATAACTAGACAATATGTAAGGGCTAATCAATACGTTATATTTTGTACAAGCATCAATTAGACCAAAGCGATGGTTTTTAACAATATCCCTTCATTAACGACTTGATATACTATACAAGGGTCGGATTTTACTTCACAACTTCACAAACATCTAATTCTAACAGCAAAATTAATGTGACCTCGATAAAACGCCGTAAAGTACGCAGAGTCAAATCCACGTTAAGGCGGCAATAAATTACTTAACACGACGCTTCGCGATACGCTGCAAACGCTTGCGTATTACGCTGACGTTTGCAGATTAAAATTATCGTGACGAACGAAATGGACGACAATGGAGTTCTGGTTCTCATTGGCACGATACCCGGGTCGGGAAAAAGTGTAATAGGGATTTTTTTGTAAAAAAAATCTTAATAGCAGTACAAAGTGAGAATTGTGCCTGGTGTATGGTGATGGGCTCACACCCATTTACATGAGACCAAAACATAACACGTGTCATGTGGATTTTATACACGTCTGCCACACTCTTCAGGCGTGATAATATGAAATGGAGGTTCGACTTGAGAAGGTTTCTTATATTCTATTTTAGTAGTACGACCATTTTTTTTTAACCGTTGAACGTAACGATTGGGTGTATAACCCATGCTTTCATGATGTTAGGTGCTAACTATAGCCCTTGAAACTCAACAATCCACAATTGTAAAGATTAAAGATGCTTCGGTGGAGACGCAGACAAAATATATTTGAAAAATAATGAAAAATATTATATGTGGACCTCGCTATTATTTGGGCGAATCACCTTCACCTACCTAATACAATCAGTGCTTTGCCGGGCTGCTGCACGTCCACGATTTGAACGGGTGCTCCCCTCTGGTGTCCAATTAGCGCCCCTCAGTACTAACGAGCTGTCAACTATATGTCCTGACACCCTTTGTTTGGGACAACAACAACTGACCTGTAATAGCCACCCATACCTAGAAATTCATTTTTTTTATGGATGTAATAAACTTAGTAGACAAACTTATATGATAGAATATTAATGAACGATGATTTTGTTTTTCTTACGCCCATGTGAGTGTAGCAAAACGGCCGAGCCACATAATTTTGACTTAGGTGTAGAGTTTGTAAAGTTAAGGCTTGAAGAGTTATAGTGTGTAACATAAAAATGTTTTATTGGGATTAATTTTACAGGCAAATTTCGCGTATCTTCTTTTAAGCATTTAAAGAAATTAAACAATCTTAGAAAGCAATTTCTAGCGAAATTGCTAATTAAAAATCTTCTTTATCAACGCAGAGCCTACACCGCTCGCTAGATACTCAAAATGTTGCACAAAATTACATCACAAAGCGCACTACGAAGGGGTTTTAAGGAATTCCACCTCTAAGGTAGTAAAATAAAGGTTTAACGGTTGTATGTAACTCGGACATTTTAAAGTTTGAGACAACAAATTTAGTTTAATTCTTTCAACTTTTAAAACAGGATAAGTTACTCAGAATAGTGTAATTTAGGGTTTTACAGTTAGTAAGAAGTTTACATTAAAATGCAATCAGTGGCGCTGTAATTTTTATGATAACTCACGGCAACAGAGTAAAAGGTGTACCACGGGTTAAACAAAGTCGCAGGAAACTGTTAGTTTAGGCATTAATTCAATTTTACTTGGTAAGATATTTTTTTTTATCAAAATAAGTTTTTATCTACAGAGAAAGACTATTTTATTTATTTTTGCACCATAACCGAGAAACATAAAACTTGTATGAGCTGCCATTACTTCGTAAATTGCTGATTTAGTTACCGACACACGTCTTACATAATCTTCCCATAATACTCTCCGCAAGCTGAAGCACATTTTACATGAAAACATAGCGTTTAAGTTAAGAAAAGCCCTTACCAGCAGCTATTTAATCTTGGTAATTGGCCCGAAAGCTTATCAAACTTGTTTCAAAGTTTGCTTATTACGATTCAACGTACGAGTCCCGGTAGGCCACTCATGAAATTAAATTACATCGAACGCTGCCGGTGCTCGCAACTCCGCACTTTTAAAAGTACTCGTGTTGTATTCGTACCTAGCGAGTCTGCTTTTAATATTTTTGAGGAAATATTGCTTTGCTGTTTGGTTTAAAGTTGGAAAAGAAAAGGATTTCTTACCCTTTTTAGCGACGAGAAAGTCGAAAGAAAAGTCTGACCGCTAAGAGGGGTATGATTTTCTAGTGAGAGCATTCTGGACCTAAGATTAAAAAAATATCTATAATATAGATTGCAGGCACGGTTGTGATCGCGTGGTAAATCGATAAAAAATATAGGCCATATTGTTAAATTAGGTTACACGTTTGCTAAATTTTATTAAAATCTTTTCAGTAGTTTTTTGCGTAAAATAACATCCAAACCTGCATAGATTTTTGCATTATTTAGAAAGCACTTTATATATATATATATATACAGGGTGTCCCATATTTAATGGATAATCCTTTACCTGCAGATTGGGGGCATCACGCCTGATAGGAAAATGCAAAATTTGTAGAAAAAAAGTATCACGGATTTTTAAATATCGAACATTTTCGATTTTTTCACAAATTAGCCACTTTCGTCCACTCTTCTTGATGCCATGTTCGTAAATCTTAGAATTTTTCAAGTCTGTTTTTGGAACTCAATTCTTGAATAGATGTACTATCAAATTTACTATCTCATTATTGTACAATTATTTCATTTAAAAAACTACAAAGATTAATAAAAAAAAATTACATGTAATTTTTTTTTACAAAAAGTTTGAACCCTTATGGTGTAAAAAAAATGTATCGAGACCTGTGTGCCCATCACAGAAAAAATATGCCAGTTTCATTGTGATTCTAAAATGGTATAAAATATTTTATATTATTTTTTAATTAAAAAAATAATGTGAGAAATTATGACCAGGGTCCGATTTTATTTAAATCACTTTCTACCAAAATGATATCCTAGTTCATAATATAGTTACTTAAGCGTATTAAACTAAATTAAATAATTACCAACAAGCATAACTTTTACAAAAAAAGGTATTTGGAACGATTGACAGCGATTATAAATCTTATAATACCTATCTATGAAAGTATCGATTAAGATCAAAATACTGAAAGTAATTAAACAATATTTTTTTTAATTTTGCTCATCACTTCTCTCTGGTTACGAAAAAAAAAATGCTGACACTCAAATGTGTTCTGTAAAAAAGGCGCGCAAAATTTCGAAATTTGCGGATGTGAAATTTTCATTTTTCTCTAAAAGATTTTATGATATTGTGCTGTGACTTCAGACTTGTTTTTTGCTACTTGAATTTGGACTTATCAACATCGGCAAATTAACAAACGATATTGTGCTGTGACTTTGGATTTGTTTTTGCTACGAGAATTGAGACTTGTTATCTTCTTTCGTAAAATGCTGCGATATCAGTATACACCAGGAGATGTATACACAAATGCATTTTATTTATGGCCTGTGTGGCGGCAACGCCACTCGTGCGGCATAACTCTACCGAGAAAGGTTTCCGAACGTTTTTTGTTAATTTGCCGATGTTGATAAGTCCAAATTCAAGTAGCAAAAAACAAGTCTGAGTGTCAGCATTTTTTTTTTCGTAACCAGAGAGAAGTGATGAGCAAAATTAAAAAAAATATTGTTTAATTACTTTCAGTATTTTGATCTTAATCGATACTTTCATAGATAGGTATTATAAGATTTATAATCGCTGTCAATCGTTCCAAATACCTTTTTTTGTAAAAGTTATGCTTGTTGGTAATTATTTAATTTAGTTTAATACGCTTAAGTAACTATATTATGAACTTGGATATCATTTTGGTAGAAAGTGATTTAAATAAAATCGGACCCTGGTCATAATTTCTCACATTATTTTTTTAATTTTATACCATTTTAGAATCACAATGAAACTGGCATATTTTTTCTGTGATGGGCACACAGGTCTCGATACATTTTTTTTACACCATAAGGGTTCAAACTTTTTGTAAAAAAAAATTACATGTAATTTTTTTTTATTAATCTTTGTAGTTTTTTAAATGAAATAATTATATAATAATGAGATAGTAAATTTGATAGTACATCTATTCAAGAATTGAGTTCCAAAAACAGACTTGAAAAATTCTAAGATTTACGAACACGGCATCAAGAAGAGTGGACGAAAGTGGCTAATTTGTGAAAAAATCGAAAATGTTCGATATTTAATAATCCGTGATACTTTTTTTCTACAAATTTTGCATTTTCCTATCAGGCGTGATGCCCTCAATCTGCAGGTAAAGGATTATCCATTAAATATGGGACAACCTGTATATATATAGGTATATACTATTAATAAGATGTAAATAATGTACATTTAGTTTGATACCGCAGAGTTTTTAGGCTGAACGCGTCCGTTTCCGGGCGAGAGGACGCGTTCAATAACAGTCGGCCATCATGCCATCGACATTTAAAAAAGGCCGATCACAACCGTCACTAATTTGACTGGTGAGTCTGTGACGTCACTGTCATGGCTGTGAGCCCGCTCGTTGTTAGTCGCTAAAAATATAATCTTTGTTATAAATTGTTTCCTTGTTAAACTTTTAGTTGTAGTACACGTTAGCTAATATAACACGCAAGTTAAGCTGTTAAATAATAATTAAATTTAGCGCTATAATGCTACCAAAAAATCATACGTAAGTATTGTATGTACCAGTCGCTTTATCGAAAAATGTTAACAAATTATTAGACTATTTTATTATAATTCTTCGACAAAAATAAAGAAATGGCAATGTTCATTTCGTACTGTAAACATTATGCTTCACTATTAGGCATTATGTGTAGAATGACAAGGAAAAGAACGGTCATAATATTATTTTTTATTTTTCGTCAAATCTATTGATATCGACTTTAGTAATTCAATTTGAGTCAGCAGTAAATCCTGCTCACTTTTTAGTCGCACGTGCCATTAAATCTCCAATAATAGTCAGCCAGCCTAACTGGACCAATATGAAAAGTCAATAGGGTTACACCAATTGTTACCAGTTGAATGCAAAGTGCTTAATGGAATTTTAAATGCTAACTTCCGTAGCACAATGGGACGATGGCAACCCTAATTGCGACTTTTTTAGTCTTATATTGTCACTTGGTGTCAAATTGGCTATTGTGACGGTGCGTTCGTGTGGATACGAAGTACTCTTTTTTTTCGTAATGAGAGGAATTTTTGCTTTGTGCAATTCTTTGATTCACTATTTGATAAAATTGGGCGTCACTGCGAACCAGTTGGCAATGTTAGAGAGAAATCGAGCGTGTTTTTATACTCGTACCTTCAAACGAGTAAATTGTCACTGAAAATTGCTGCCGTAGTTAATTTTGTTACTGTTTGCAATTTGAATTGTCGCCTCAATTACCTTAGTCGAATAGACTGTTTCTATATTTTTAAGCTGCATGATTAGTAGTTTAAAAGTATAAAAATACACTATTCATCTCAACAGCTCGAAAAGTCGTTCTTTGTTTTATGAAATCAGTGAGCAAAACTCAAATTTGCTTCGAGTCATATCAGTGAGCAAGAGTTGATTTTGTTCAGAGTTTTGCTCTCGCTCGAAGCAAAGTTGAGTTTTGCTCACTACTCGCCTTTTTTAACCGACTTCAATAAAATTATACTGTCATCTAGTACTAAGCTAAGCAGAACTTGTACCATAGGTACTTTTTCGAGCAGCTGAGGTGAAAAGTTGTATGTGCGATCAAAGTAATTTACATCTCATGCTTTCGAGTCCCTCAAGAAGAAGAAGAAAAAACGAACTTTGCTCTCTTGATGCACAATTACTATTTTAATTAATAATGTTACGGTAAAAAATGCACATTTAAAACGACTTATGTCTTTAAAAGATTTACCTGTCCAGACAAACAAACATACTTGCAGGCTGTGTAGAAATAAAGGCTCATATAAATTTTCTTTAATATTTTCTTTTATACAATCTTGGCTAAATTACAATTTTATTGCATGTGTAGGTCATAATATTATTTATAGCTAATATTAATTGATATACACTATTTACTCTTACATTATAAGAGTATTACATTTCCATTACTATTTGTGACCACCACAGAGCCTTTTAGGCTTTCACAGAGTTACAAATCAAAAGCTTAACCGTAGCAACCGACCCCGTGCATCCTCACGAAAAACGGATTGGTTGCATCGTATCGTATAAACGAAGCGGTGTACTCAAACACACACGTCTGAGCTTTGAGGTTTGTAATACAATTTGCGGCAAACGCCTCCGCTGTAATTAACGCGAACGCCAAAGAAATGGAACGTTTTATTAATTGTGCTCGTGTGAGAAACGACTGAAAAGTGTTTCGGTTGTGAGTATGCTAGTATTTGCTAGATTTATTATTATTAAGCGTTATATTTAAGCGACATCATACGCTATATGTATCAAATGTATCAATTGTAGACCGGGCGGGTGAACTGGTGACCTGAAATACAGGCTTCCGCCTAGCTTAGGCACCAGTCTCCCACAATGATTTTTCTAATAATGATATATATGTATAATTGAATTTAAGGACTGTTGTAATTTAATTATTATTGTGGTGAGAAAAATAAATATTTGTCTATTGTCTATTGTCTATAAAATCATTAATCTTTATATTATTATTAATAATGTACATAATTATAATTTGATTAACGCAATATTAATATTTGACAACAATCTAGGTCTCTCGTATACGGTATTCTGATTGTAAATACAACTGTCTCGCATTTACCCTGCCGCTTAATTATAAGTAGTATTGTTTCCTGCAGCACTGTTTTAGTCGTAGATTAGGTTCAAATTTTAATTTAGCATTTTAATTTTCTATGAACAAGTAAATAAATAATAATAATGATCAGTTCATACGGGGCTATGATTAAATTTTTTCAAGTAAAAAGAAAGCATTCGCTCTTAGAAATATGCTCAACATTTTAATTAGTTAAAGGTATCCTTAAAGACTTTTAGGATTCTATCCAATTAACCGCCAAATATAGTTTTCAACCAGTTAGTGTTGCATCTTCACACACGTCTGAGCTTTGAGGTTTGTAATAGAATTTGAGACAAAGACAAACGCCTCCGCTTAAGCTCTTGTAAAGCAGAATCAATTAGTGAATACAAACATTTTCGATTTTACCCTGCCGCTAAATACTGTGTTTAAACCACACAAGTCCAAAATTCTAGTTATTTATTTATTTATTTTAAAACTTCTTGCACATAATATGTGTACAATGGCGGACTTAATGCCATAGGCATTCTCTACCAGTCAACCTTAAGGTGGTGCAGAGATAACAAAGGTAGGTGCAGTAAAAATGTTCCAAATAAAAGAGAAAAGTCTAATCCTAAAACCATACAATACATATTATAATAAATACACTACACATATACATAATATAATATCAAATCATAAAATTTAATATATATGCAGTTTCATTCTATTTTCTGTGAGCAAGTTATTGTTAAAATAATACTTGATGTGTTTATACGGTATTTTTAATAATTACTATTTGCCTGCGACGTCGTCCGCGTAGATTTCGTTATAATGAACAAAAACTCGTTGGTCTAGTGGTTAGCGCCTCTCAGTTGGAAGTAAGCATCAGCGTCAGCGTCTGACGTTTTTTAACATGTTATTTTTTTCATACAAAAAAAGACGCGCGCGCAATCACCGCATCTGGGCTCCGGTACTCTCCAGTACACTCCGGTCCATGTCAACTGCGACCTTTAAGGAGATTAGAGAAGGACACGTGACCACGTCTAAAAGTAGTCATTCAAAGTCGGACTCAATAAATATTTCTTAGTGCTCACTTGCTTCACTGGGGGAACCTTCACACAAAGTTTCAAGTGAATCCAATGAAGAATGAATAAAAAATAGTTTATCCCCCTAAGCAGAAAAATTTAAAAAATCCTCCCCTTTGCGTTCCCCAATACCCCTTATATATTATTATATTCTATACCCCTACCCCTCTTGTGTTTCTCCTCAGTAGTTTCGGCTGAGCAGCGTATATCTTTTTCTCCCCGTAGGGGGTAATAAAAAAAAACCTATTTTTATGTTTCCCTTCACTCTCTTTTTTTTTCTCCCCCTAGGGGGGGAATTCCCATAAATCCCCTTACCGTTTTCTTTCACTCTCTAAGAATCACATTTGCAAAATTTCAGCTTCTTGCGGTCAATAGTTTTAGCTGGGCAGTTTATCCTCTTTTTCTCCCCTTAAGGGGGTAATTTCCAAAAATCCTCTTTTATTCTTTCTTTTTACTTTCTAACAAACACACATGCACCATTCCAGCTTCCTGCGGTTTGTAGTTTCGGAGAAGAAGATAGATATAGAAAGGAAGATAGAACAATAGAGATAGTCTAAGGTTTCCATACATTTTCTATTGTTTCTATCCAATGAGAAGCCAGTCTTGTTTTCAACAAGCTCGCATTGCGTCCTCAAATCCATACGTCTGAGCTTTGAGGTTTGTAATACAATTTACGGAAAACGCCTCCGATGTAATTAACGCGAACGCTAAAGAAATTAAACGTTTTATTAATTATGCTCGTATGAAAAATGACTAAAAAGCATGATTCTAGTAATACAGTCGGCAAAAAAAGTCAGTCAGTGTTCATCTGCTATGTTTAGGTTCCATGTTATAGCGGCACCTATCGCTAACCACCAGGCACATACCAACTCCGTTCTGCTATTGAGAATTTTGCGACTAAATCACAAATAACATTTGCTTCACCAAGAAATCAAAGCAGAGAACTTGCGGTGAGAGGCCGAATATGCTAACTACCAAAGTATACAAAAATAATAATACTTTTGAAATACAAATCAAGTTGTGAAGTTTTTATTGCCAAAGAGATCGGATTTTTTTATTATAGACGTCTTTTTTATCTTAAATCCATCAGTCATTTAACCGAGTATTTGAGTGATAAATAAACAGACAACAGACGCCATCGGTAAGGTCACGGATTTCATTAACAGTATCAATAGGAGCTCATGGGACGACCCTCGCTTTGTACTGCCACCAATGTAGCCTGACCTCTGACAGACTGATATATATTTTGTATTTCTTTTACCGACTTCCAAAATGGAGGTTCTGTATTTGAACTTTATACTGATGATTTCAAATTGCGAAAAACTGTTTATATCAAAAAAAATGTCTTGATATTTACTTAATGCTTTGACTTTCTTTCTGTTATCTTTAGTGATCAAAACAAATAAGGGTTTAATTTTATTTTATCTTGTTATTTTTTTTAAAACAAGTATATTATACAAAATATATTCTTTGTTACTTCCTTATAATTCAAATTTATATTGGTAATAATTGTGGTTAATATCGGTCCGTTAGTTTCGATCCTTTATCGGAACAAACAAATAAAACAAAAAATATTCCTTTTTAACACGCTTATATTAGCTTCACCTGTATGTTTGTTTGTTTGTTTGTTTGTTTGTTTGTATGTAACCGACTCCTTTGGACTCGATTTTGACCCACTTTAAACGGACAGATTTCATTCAAATTTTGCACACCTGTCAAAGATCGATGACAATGCAATAATTCGATAAAAAAAATTAAAAATATATAAAAAAAAAAAAAAAAAAAAAAAAAAAAAACGCTCTTATAAATAAACCAAACTAAAAAGTAGAAAATAAATAATAGTTTAAAAAAACTAAAAAACACGCTTTTAAAGTACTTCTAACTAAAAAGTGAAAAATAATTCCTAATATAAGCTGAAAAAAGCATGGGGCGCTCTGTGCCATATTTTTCGTCTATCGAGCAACCCACGCTTTTTTCAGCTTATATTAGGAATTATTTTTCACTTTTTAGTTAGAAGTACTTTAAAAGCGTGTTTTTTAGTTTTTTTATACTATTATTTATTTTAATTTTGATAGACAATGTAAGTCGTTAAAGAGTCTCAGATATTAAATACGTCGCTGTTGGAAGGCTAAGTATAATGTAATGCATCTCGTGCCTGGGTTTTAAGGTCGTTATCGCTAAACTGAAAATAGAGATGTGAGAGAGAGCAGGTCAAATGTGAAACGTTGTTTTCTCCATGGACCTCACGTATAATACCTACCTATTTTTCAATATTAATATCAAATTTCTGTATGACAAAACTGAACTAAGCAAATATCGTTTATTGGTGAATTATATTTTTTATCAATTTATAAGAATGAATTTATGTTTTGCTACAAAGTAGTAGTACTTTATTTAAAAATACATACATAATTTGGTTATTATTTCTACCTCTTGATAGAGAAATGACCAAGCAACTTGTTTTGACTAAGGTGAAGAGTAAGGGCTTTGGGCTGTAGAGTTAGAAGCTAGGCTCTTTATGAGATCTAATATCCTTTTGTGGCGAGCCATAGATCTGGCGAGTGAAAGTCTTATCCTGGTAAAATTATACATGATAATATTTTTGGTGAGATCTATTTTTCATGCAAATTATTCTTTAGATTCAAAAATAATATGCTTAACTTACTAGAAATTTAAATAACGTTTAATGAATATCAATTAACTAAGCAAAATATTTATTTGAGAATATATTTAATTTGTTCGTAGAATTTCTGCTTTTGGTAATACCCCGTGAAAGACACATGAGGCATAATTAGATAGTACATACCTGACTAGACCTTCGCGATTTATTATGAAATTGTCTTATAATATCAGAATCATCTTTATGAATCGGGCCTCTGAAAGTAAAAGAATCTCGCTATGTTCTTTCAATTTAATCTAAAAATTACAATATGCTATGATATATTGATTTATGTTAAACCATTTTCCATTTTGGACTTGAAAACTATTGAATTTAGACTAAAAGGGTCGCTACACATATAGGTCACCGGCCATCTATCAATCTTAGTCAACTGTCACTTGATTTAGATGGCTACTGCAATGAAACATAAAATGTGCCGGCCCGAACGTGCCGACCCCCCTATTGTGTAGCGAAACTAAGTTAGCTGATCAAGCTTAAGTACTAGAGCACCTAAATTGAATCAATGAACCTCCATGGTTACTCCCCATCTAGAGTAGAACGAAAGCCCATAGTCAGCACTGTCTGAATATAAGGAAGTCGAGAGTCGTAGGTTACTTTAGATTTGTAAATAAACGGTTCCAATTACATTGGGCGTCCGTCCCACCGTTGCCATTGTTGGCGGCCAAGGGTTTATCAATACGTAAATAAAATGACCCTTCCGTGGGTCTATGTTGACGGGCATTTGCTCTTTTCCACCCTTCAGTTCACGTTTAAATAAAATTGGATCCGTCCAGTCTTTGTGATAAGTTAATCGAAGATTTAACTGGTTGGACAAGAATGGTATTCGACAGTTATTTTATCTGAAGACGATATATTTGGGAAATTGTATTTATGTTACTTTAGCTCACAACAATATATTTATCCGAACATAATGCGAGGGGCTTAGTATTGTGTCCTATTAGAGTTTATGAGCTGACTAACAAATTTGTAGACAAGGCAAACGGCTGTTTTCTACATGTTACTACGGCGATGGCGACTGTCACAGGATGCCGTATAAATTTAACGTTGCTTTGTGCGCGTCATCGTCCAGTGGAAAAACGCGCTGTATACATTTATGCTCTTCAACGGCGAATACGCCGTCCAGTGTATAACCGCCCAAAAGGTGTGCTATGCTATGCTTCGATTGCTTTCTCACATAACACGATTTCTTACAAATAAAAATACTATTACTAAATGTTTCTTGTTTAATCATTTCCAGGCTACCTCACTCACTTATATTTAACTGCATGACTATTATTAAAATTCTATAAATACGGGCATAGCACAAAATCCGTAATTACACATAAGCAGACATCAAGCTATACATTTCCTATATAAGCTAGTCTTGCTTTGCACAGTAAGCCTAAACAAGGCGAGACTATTAAAGTTGAAAAATTAAGAATCCAGCAGGTCTCGAACCTGCACCCCCTGGGTATACACCCCAAGTGCTTTGCCAATTCGGCTGGATTCTTAATTTTTCAACTTTAATATTATGTAAAATACAAAAAGGCATAGCAAAGCTGAAATTTGCTTTAAATATTACAAATGCGATACTACCTTATAGTGGAAATCTTCAGCTAATGTGTACCCGTGTGCTACTGTTAGAAAAATAAATAAATAAATATCACACACTTCATTCACACAACGCTATCTAGTCCCAAACTAAGCAGAGCTTTTACAATGGGTTCTAGAATAACTGCTACTATTACATATTATATACTTTTCTTTTGTTAATAAATACTTATTATTGAAGACGAACCCTCTGTTCATGCACACAAATTGTCTTGAGCGGGCATCGTACCTGAGACTCGGCGTCGCAGGCAGGTGCACTACCCACTCCGCCATCGTCGTCGATCGTCTGAAAAAAAATCCTAATCACACGCTGAACATAAGCACATGCCTCCACATAAGCAGCTTTCTTGTCACAAAAAGATTTCGTTCTTCTAAAGCCGAAATAAATCGTCTCACACGTCAGTGGTAGTCGCAGAAATTCGACACAGATCAGCTTATCCCTTATTGCATATAATTGGCAGAGTGAAGGGATGAAGGCGAGGTGTGCGGGGTGCGTGCGATGTGACCAATCAGCACACGCGACACGTGTCATTTCGCACCCCTTTTACACATATTCCTTTGATTTGTGTGGTCTAGACAGGCGTTCATGATTTGTTTTTAAATTACAGTAAAAAAGAACTGGTATATATAATATTATATATTATTTTTAATATATATATTATTTTAGCAATTTTTCGAATTTAGATTCAAGCCTTTTCTACTAACTTTCATTTGGGAGAAGTAGGTGAAAAAATCGTGTCTATACTTATACTTAAGGCTCGTTACGCAATGAGATCCATTTCAAAATCACTTTTGATGTTTTTTTTTGTTTGATGGGTCATTTAATCTTTATCCCATATAAATTTTATCGGAATACCGTCTACATTAAAGAGGACGTTTTCATGAGACTGCGTAGTAATTGGCAACATTTACTAGCAAAGCAAGACATCCACAGTTAATGCTTATATACTTTTTAATTTAAACAGTTTTAGTTTGGATCTGTTAGAAAAGCGTCGCGTTTCGCCCGCCCGTCTATCCCTTGCGCACGGACGATAAAACCCGTGGGACAGCACCGACACATTGCATGTGACGGATTAACATTATCATTTGACACTGCATTTATTTAACAGTAACAGTACTACTGTGTGAGGGTAGCTACTTTGTTATTGTTTGATGTATCATGGTAAATCTGGATTAACTGACATTTTCTACGGCTAACAAGTTTTCAATTATACAAGTCGTTATTAAAAGGGACTTGTACATTTTCAATTTTGAAAAGTTTGAGTTGTTCTATGGTTAATCGTTTGTTTTTTTAGGTGTTTTTTAAGAGTATCCGCTCACGCTGCTGCAGAGAGTCCCAGTTTCGATCCTCGGGTTGATTTTTTTTCTGTCAGACAAATCTCAGCATGGCGTAGTAGGGAATGAAAATATGCCGGTTGAATGACACTCCTATCACATGGGACTTAAACATCACAGGTGAAGTGTGGGTGCTTGTTCAATACATTTTCACCAAGCCGTTCTGGGCGCGTGATGTGGTGCTTTTCGTAAGATTTGCAACGATATTTATTCTAAAAGTAAATGATAATTTAAGTCCAGAAACGCCTAGTCGATTACCTACAAATATTATAGATATTTCACGGAAGGAACCTCCTAGAAGTTACTACGCGTCTTGAGCTTGGGCTAGCAATTACACAGTCTAATCCTATCACTAAACCGGAACACAGCTCTGCAAATACTACGTTATAGGTAAGACCGTATGCCTTTGCTCCCATATCTACCAAAGGAGCTATTATTGGGTTCCTATTAGGCAATTTCTCAGCTACTACCCGTTCTATCGCTCAGCCCGGTTCAACATACTAAAAGCTACACATAACAGTAACATAACTTGGTTAAACCATTCTGGTTTCAAATCAAGAGGTTCTCTACTAAACAGTTATACATAAAATCTGGCCTTGTCCCATGGGGATGGGCAAAGACTATGGACGGCCATGTGATACGTTTTTCACATACCTTTTTTGCTTTCTCATCATTACTATCTTGTCATACATGCTTGATGGTTTCGTGTGGTACGTACCTGCCCTTTCTGAAGGTCATAAGCAAGTTAAGGACATGTATGCAGGTGCGTGTGTACCTATACAAACCTTTGAAAATCACCGTTTCCCACCTGGAAATCGAACCCACATCACAAGCGCAATGAAGAGTGGTGAGGTAACCACTTAAACTACTACGCCAGTCGGTGGCAGTCGGTCACATAATAAAGTTAATTTTAATTTAGCTTAAACTTTTTAGTTCGATAAATTTTCCTGTTAAACCCGGATTTTCACATTGAAGCCGCATAAAATCGAATATAATTTGGAGTTGCGACCAGTTTGTCACAATCCGCGCCAACTAGAAGCAACTCTTCATTTTAAGGTTTCTCGAATTGGCGGGATGTCCGGTGCGGGCCGCCGCTGTATCCACCAAATTAATAATATATTTTAGTTTGGAAATTAGTTTCGTCGCTCAAGGCTTTCGCCAGTTAGTCAGTTTGTTATTTTACTTATTCATGTTTAATTATAATACATTATTATAATATTGTTTTTGGTGGGAAATTTATGTCATATGTGTTTAATAACATATTTTAAATAAACAAATATTATAGTATTACCTAGTTCAAATGTAATCATGGAAAATGTAATTCATTGAAGACTAATCCTTACTAATATTATAAAGGCGAAAGTTTGTATGTATGGATGGATGTTTGTTACTCTTTCACGCCAAAACTACCGGGTCGATTTCGATGAAATTTTGCACACATGTAGCTTATAGTCTGGATTAACATATAGGCTACTTTTAATTGACATACCACGCGGGCGGAGCCGCGGGCGGAAGCTTGTAGTATATATTTGTGAAAACTACATGACACTCTTCATACCTATTCCATAAATAAAGTAACAAGCAAATTTAAATTTCTGCCAAAAAAAATGGATTGCATGTGAGGAAGATACACAAAAATTTCGAAATTGACAGTTCTTTTTACAAAATTGGACCACTGTTCAGTAGTTTCGAGTTTTTTTGTGAACAGACGCAGTGGAAAACTTTGTTTTATCATTGTATAAAACAAAGTTTGTATTATAAATATGTAAGAATACATTTCGAACATATTTAAACTAAAATATTAGAGTCGTAGCAATGATTTGTGTTCGACAAGCGGCAGGCGACGGTGTGTGAAATGGTTGCGCTCGTGAATCGCGATCACAACTCAAACAGCGCAGCGCCAGCGTGCGACTTCGTCCTGTATGATTTATGGCGAAGGGGGTCAATGCCAATAGTCATTTATTTGTCTGATGCTACATTTTATTATGTCCCGTAGTCAATACTTATGTTATTGTTGTATTAAGTTATAGGACAACAAACATACATACATACATACATATAAAATAATAGAGTCGATGGACAATTTGATGAGCTTGCATCTTTATGTAAATAGAAAAGGAAATATAGTAGTTTTGTATTTTTCATCAATATATAAAAGACTATTTTAATAGTAAGAAGTAGTAGAGTAACAAAATATGCTTTCTGTAAGCTTGCTTACAGAAAGCAGTTACTGCGCGGGTATATTTAACAAGTAACCAATTTTTACTACTGCGGTTAATATTTTTAAACGGGGTTGGTAGCAATTTGTGGTGCCAATTATTAGTAAACTTGGTATTATTTTACTCATAAATGGGTTTAAATTTACTTTAATACTTTAATGTCGTAATTGTTTCCAGCGTCAAAATATAGCTACTATAATTGATTAAGGTGATTTATTACACTACATCGCGCTCCGGAGCGTAACACGGGGCCGCAGGTTCTCAATTGTAGGAAGAACACGCTATATTTTATTACTTCACCTGCCTTGTTAATCTCTGTATCACGCAAAGGTAGACTGGTAGAGAATGCCTATGGCATTACGTCCGCCTTGTATACAAATGTTGTATAGGAAATAAAATAAATAAGAATTTATTAAAATACAAAATTCCTAAAGGTTGTCTGTCTGAATGTGATTAATTTTCTCATAATATACAAAACATATTTATTTTACAAAAAATAGTGCAATTTTTGAGGAAGCTTAAGGTTTATAGTAGATGCCGACATGCAGCAAGTTGTTATGTATTTTTTTAAGAAAACATGCATAGTTCAATACGCTGACAACGCAACGTGCAGCGATGCGTTGCAGTGACATTATAGCTTTAAGAAATAGTGACTAGTTAAGTAAATAAAAGGATTGACCTAAATAACTAATGGCTTAAATTCAGGCAAAAACGTAAGAAAGTATCAAAGCTTTTGCAATATAAAAACAATTTTCACAAACAAATCGACCGTCCATTTATCATAAAGCTTACCCAACTAGTCGAAACCTTAATTTGATTGTCTAAATCAGAACACCCGAGTCACGGCTCCAACGGAGAGTGAAAACGTAGACACGCGGGTGTGTAGCCGTACACCGGGCCGTGTATAGCCGGGTATAACGGGTATAGCCGGCTTCACCGCTCGCACCGGGTAGCTATACCCGGCTGTCTCAGTTCCCATGATGAAACCGGCCGGATAATTGGGCCCGCGAAGCGGATAAAAATTAACGAGCATTATCATATTCAAATTGAAAGGCTTAATTTAATTGAATGTTGGAGTGAATTTGGAAATGAGTTGAATTATTTATTTTCCAGGCGTCTTAATTGTGAGGTGAAAATCATCTCGCTTGTGAAGAAACAAAATGAAATCGAGGGAACAAATAAAGTCGCTACGCAAAAAACGAAGAAAACAATTTATTTCACAAAAATACTCTGGATTAAACAATTGGAAAAGAAAATCAAACAAAAATATAGAACAAAAGAACAAAAAAATCGAGAAACAACAATTTAACAAGATTTTTTTTCATTTTAATTTCAATCTGCTGTCTTGAATATCGCTGTGAACTCAGGATGTCGCTCAGCGTTGTTCTGTAAAGCGCTCACATTGCTGCAAGACGCTATACAGTGCTGTAATTCTGCGACACTCTTTGCTGACGCCAGATCGAAGTATATTTTTCGCGTACTGCTTTTACATCCCAATCTTTTCCGTCGAAGCAATTGACAAGAAATGTTACAGAAGCAGGTAATTTAAGTACTTTAACAAGACAATTACAAAGTTTGATTTTTTAAACCACCTTAATGTCTATAAAAAAATGTCTAAGTATGTAAGGCGTATTGTTGTCAATTGCCTGCGTTTAATTTTCATTCAAAATCGGGCCAGCCATTAAGAAGATAAGCCGACCCTAACAGACAGACGGACAAAAATTAAAATAAATAGGCATACATATCGTGCAAATATCTATACCAGCCCAAAAAACATTGTCATTTTGACATTTTAAACAAATACTTCAATTTTATCTATTTGTGTCGATGATTGTATTGGTAGGGTATAGATCGCAATAAAATTACAAGTAAAACGTTAGTGCAATTATCGTGAGTGTGACGGGAGTGCTCTCGCGCGGTTGCATGTGCGCTGACGCTGCAAATTTGATCGCGCGGTTTTGGCTTAACGGATGCGTTTAGTTATTGTTCTACAGGATGATTCCATTATGCGTTTAATTTGGTTAGTGTTTACTAGGCAATGTTTACTGATTAATATGGCCATAATTTACAATAACAAAAATTAAATACATTATGTCATTTGCTAAGATACAAGTACAGTAAAATTCGTTATTGTGGGAGACTGGTGCCCAAGCTAAACCGAGCTAATTAAATGTTTTAAAATTACATACTGAGAGCAATATATTAAGGGCCAGTTTTAGAGGTTTCGGATAGATCCTATTTGACCCATAAAATATAATCTGACCAAATTTGAAAGTGACACAAGTAACACTTGAAAAAAGAACACAGCTGTCACTTTAATTTAAGGTTTATCTAACACCTGTAATTGGAGTTAATTGTGATTGTAGCAAGTGACGTGTGTACTTTCTTTTGTATTTTTTATTAATTGTAGTTGTAAGATGTTCCGTGTTTCGGTGTAGTTTTAAGAGTGTAAAATTATTTTATTTGTTTTAAGAATCAATCTATCTAAGATTTTTCAAATAAAGCAGTTTTATTTCATTCTTTCCGTTTCAATCACTATTGATTAAATATTAGTTAATATTATTAAGATAGGAAAATATATTCGGTAATTGTGGAACAAGTTGCATTGAGGTACTAGTTTGATATAATCATGTATAATTTATTACTACTCTATCTTGTCATTAATCATCTCAGCGACCTAATGCAGTTAGCAAAATGAAAATTCACAAGAATATGGCAAGATCACTGTAGTCAATTATTGTAGTATAAATGACTACTAGTCTATGAGAGTATTTACCGTAACCGTAAAAGCCGTGTAAAAGCTCCGATGCCAAATCATTTTATTGCATTAAGTATTGTAATTTAATTAGCTAAGCTTTATTTTCATTTTATATTTTTTGTATTTTGATGTTTGTTTTGACGTGTTCAAGCGCCTTTTGGGGCTCATGGAAATAAATGATTTGATTTGATTAACCGTGCTCCATAAAACAATACTTACTTTCATTTTGGTTCTATTTTAATATGTTTTTTTTACAAGAGAATGAATTATCCATGCTTTTTTTCAAACTACTATACAGACTGCAGTGATAAAAAATGAGAAAACAGTGCTCAGTCTCGAACTCCGGCTGTATGTACGGCGTGCGGCGGATCGCTGCGGATCGCTGCGATTCGCGGCCAAAGAACCGTGAAATTGGTTTATTCGACGGAGCCAATGAATAATTAATATTGTAACGTGCTCCTAGCCTACAGCCCGAACCCACCATTCAGAGAGATCGCATCTGCATACATAAACCCTGTGGGAAACGCCACACAGTGTATTGTCAACATTATATGGCTCTATCAGGAATTAAATATTCAAGAAATATCAACATGTGTTTCATATTTTATGTAAAGCCGTATCATATTTTGTTATGGTATTGTTGCTAAACCAAAATATCATGATTTTCATTACTTTTATTTAATTTTGAACAGCTCTGTCCCAAATTTTATAATCGATATATTTTAACTTATATGTATAACTATTTTAGGACTACTCACCGTGTCAAGTCTTGGTTTCGATTACCGAGTCAGGCAAAAATGTTATTTTGGATTTTTCGTTAGGAAATTCTCAGTAGCAACACAGAGTAGGGAAAAGTGCCCGGTAAATGACAAACAAATTAATCGATCGGACCTATCACATAGGACCTAAACATATCATGATATGGTTTTTATGTTGTACTTTTTTAGACATCATTATTTAATAGATTTTACTGGAAACGGTAGATCAGATATAAATACCAATCTCCCACCTGTGAAATTGGAGCTAAGTATTTTAAAAATGTGAGAATTTTCGATTGCAATTCAACCAAAAAATCGCATCCGTAATAATGGTGTTTACAATAACTTCCTTCCTATTACTAGTAGTTGTATGTGTAAAGTAATATCAAGGGTAATTCGCCGGCGGCGGGACACGGGCGGGGCGCGGCCCGGGGTTCCGATTAATGACGCGATATGTCACCTGGCTGACGCATTATGTGTACAGTTAATCTACCTTCGGCAAGGATTAATGTATCAGGGCCAGCAAATTACAGCCACTAGTTAAATTGACAGCGTTAGCGGAAAAATTACTTAATTAATGATCGTATTTACTTGAAGGGATGCTCATATTTTATGAGGAGCTTTGGCAAAAAAGCGGTACTGTGTGTGTGTGTCACTCGTTTCACGCGGTTTTAAGCTAGTTGTTCAGACAGGAAAGCAAAATTTGGAAAAGTAATTAAAAATAGGCTTTGGTAGTTTTTGTTAACTTTTAAATATATTTTTTTAAATCTACGTACGCGGCTTCCTCTTAGCTAGTATTCTAATGATGGTGAGGATTATTTTTTTAAATATGTCGAGTATTTTTGAGACAAATCGTAATATTTACTATTTTTTTTTTTTTTTAGAAAATGTTTACCTATGCCTATGACTTAATCCAACATGATTTAAAAGTCTCACGCAGAATCCTCAAAATAATAAAATACTCTCAAAATGAATAAGTCTAATTGGATTACTTTATATACAGGGTGTATTTTTGAAACGGGGCAGTAAGGGCAAGTACCTTAACCGTTGCAGTTACAGCAAAACGTTCTTAAAAGACCTTCCCTAACTTTTTGGGACATTTTGAACTGCATTCACAGATTTTGTAAAAAACTTACAGTTAGCAAAAAAAATGCAAAAAGTTCAATTTTTTTTTTATGCCAATCGATTCTATTTCATGTGGGGATCAAAAAACTGTATGGGACCATTTTAGCTTTCAGTACTAGAAAAGACAGAAATCGCCAAAAACGTTTCCCATACATTTCGGCAACAGAAACGAATTTCTACGATGGTCTAACTTTTTGTTATGGCCTGGAAGTGGGTAGAATTGACTGTAAAGTAAATAAAAAGAATTTTTACCCTCAAATTTCGAATTTGATTCGAAAATCTGTGTGTTATACTTAGTTTCAGCTGAGAAACTTCGTATGAGTTATTAATTAAGGATTTTCGCTAAAATGTCTTCTAATCGTGAAAAAATTGACTTATTAGAATCGTATTTTGTCAATAATCGAAATGCGGGAGCTGCATTAGTGTGGTACCGCAATAAGTATCCGTTGCGGCATGTGCCAAAAAGAAAGGTTATAACAAATCTTTTGAAAAACCTGGAATTGCAGGGTTCTTTCAAAATACGCTTCTAATAAGTCAATTTTTTCACGATTAGAAGACATTTTAGCGAAAATCCTTAATTAATAACTCATACGAAGTTTCTCAGCTGAAACTAAGTATAACACACAGATTTTCGAATCAAATTTGAAATTTGAGGGTAAAAATTCTTTTTATTTACTTTACAGTCAATTCTACCCACTTTCAGGCCATAACAAAAAGTTAGACCATCGTAGAAATTCGTTTCTGTTGCCGAAATGTATGGGAAACGTTTTTGGCGATTTCTGTCTTTTCTAGTACTGAAAGCTAAAATGGTCATTTAGAGTTTTTTGATCCTCACATGAAATAGAATCGATTGGCATAAAAAAAAAAAATTTGAACTTTTTGCATTTTTTTTGCTAACTGTAAGTTTTTTACAAAATCTGTGAATGCAGTTCAAAATGTCCCAAAAAGTTAGGGAAGGTCTTTTAAGAACGTTTTGCTGTAACTGCAACGGTTAAGGTACTTGCCCTTACTGCCCCGTTTCAAAAATACACCCTGTATATTAGTATCGACAAGATACACTCAAGTTCAAGAATAACGACTAGTATTTTCAACCTTTTCAAATATTGCATTTTCAAATGTACATGCCGATGCAGGAATCATGACACAAAAGTTAGAGCAATGGGGGCATAGACCCCGCTCTCAATATTATCTTGAGGTTAAGCAATGCTTCCCGCAGTTGGCCGTTGGATGGGTGACCATTCTAACATTTCCTCCATGCCCCGAAAATATCGTAGCCTTCAATTTCTGTTGCCATTTGAACATCTATGGCAGTCGTTACGGGAAGTCAGAGTCCAAAAAATCTAACAACTAGAGATAAACGTTTCGCCCCGTATTAGGTTGTGGATATGTGTGTCTGATGACAGTCCTTTACATAATATACTGATTTTCAGTTGAACCTGCTAGACTAGAAGCTAACCCCAATATTTTGGCCAAAGGTCTCTGAGAAATAAGCCATCCGGAGGCGTCCCACGCTATCAAATGACCGCCGATTATACAATTCATTTTATAACAGTTGTCAAAATCCTAGGATTAGACAATATCGCGGTACAACCTATCCCCCCGATACCTCGCGAGTTTTGTTCGTTCATTTCGTGTCCGTATTGGTTTTTAAGTCTGAGGCAAAGATTAAAAAAATGCTCTATTAAAGCGTGAACCCAAAAGGGGCAATCGGTGAAAGAAGGAAAGAAAAATATTAATTTGCATTACGACTTACAAAAATTAAATATAATTAATTACATAATATAAACATTTAACAATGATAAAAACAGTAAAAGTGATACAAATATTAATATACTAGCCATAATAACAAAATAGGACACTAGCTCAGCATATTTTCAATGACTTGTAAAGTCCCTGGTTTTTAGCTAAATCAAGTACCCAAAGTTTGAGCACCGCTGACATAAAACGTTGGCCGCCGCTGATTGGCACGCTGTGATGTAATTAACTTGTAAGAAAACTCCTCCTCCTAACTTTGCTGCTGTTATTCTGGGCGATACGCCGTTGATTAAATTGAACTTAGCTACTTTGAGTTTCAGCATTTTATACTGTATATTTTTGTAATTAATGAAATTAATTATAAATATTGTTTTATTAATATAATTTAGCTTCCTTAGTTCCTACAGGGAGCACTAACAGTTTCACCATGTCCGTCTGTCTGTCCGTGGCATTGAGAATGATAGAGCTAGGTAGTTTAAAATTATGCATGGACATATACCAGATTCAGATTTTTTAGCGTACCGGTCCCGCACAGAGTAATCAGGAAACAGCCTAAGGCACAAACGCGTGACAATTACGAAAACAACGAAAAATCTAATCGGTATAACGTTTGCCAAATTGCGTTGATTTTTATGGTACGTGCGTTGAATATTGTCATTGAAAGTTTAATATATTTACTACACACTGTAAAAGACATCCATTTTCCATTCAAAATCGCACCAATATAAATCAAACTTTCAAATAAACGGATGCTCAAGATTCGATCTCACAAAATGTCTATTTAAATCACTTTTTTGTCGATTCAAAAATCTACAAAGAGCTTATGAAAGTCAACTACCCTCAAGTAATACAGCGGGCGCGGGCGGGCGTGGTGAGGTGACAATATTATTGGAGCTAAAATTGGGGTTTCTCCGCATTTATTAAAGAGCAAACCAGCAACAAAGGGATGATATTGAATTGTCAGGAACGGGGGCGAGGATTCAACGTTTGTCGGAGAAGGCATTTATTCACTTTCAAGGTTTTTAAATGTTTCCCATAGATGTATACTTTTAGTTCAAAGGGACTACAGTTCAGAGAAATTTAATTGCACGTTGACTGCGTAAGAATGTAAATTTTTGCACATTCTAATAAGTAATTATAAAGGTCCGGCTGCACGCTCAATCTTGTAAGTACAATGACTATGTAGCCGGAAAAGGCTACACTGCACAATAAATTGTTTTTGGGAGCTTTATTTTTTAACAAAGTTCGCGCTACTAAAATTGAACGTGTAGCCATATCTATAAACAGTTGTTCAGTTTGATTTTTTATCATACCACGAATATAGATTTATTCCGACTTAATAGTCACATAACGTCACGAAATGCTGGCAATCTTATAAATGATGTGATTTAATAGCATCTGAACATGTGCGTGCTTGTGGTGCGCCTGTGGGTGATTAGCGTAATAGCCGCCATAGACGGAAACGATATTGATAAATCCAATTGCTAAATTGACTTTATAGAACATTTTGTTCATCTCTCTCAAAGAGGAAACAAATTAACCTTTACACTTTAAAAGTTGTCATAAAATAAAATTATTTACACCAGTATGTTCCAGTTTGCATTTATTTTTCTTTTTGGTGGCCAGATTAGACCCTGAAATTACTGGTAGTGACGGATCTACATTTTTTGGAAATAGGGCTGTTCTCCAATAATCACTTATGGTGACAAAATGGCGAATTTTGCCGATGAGAAACAAATGTATGACCTTGTATAGTGCGTTTTGCCACTAGACAGTGACCAGAAGAACAAAGCAACGGCAAATTTGTCGTTTCATTGTCGTCACCGTCAAGGTGTCGTCTAGTGCAAAACTGCATTTCAATATCAACATTTTCATAGGTTGCAGTAATCTCTTGGTCTCAGGTGGACTGTAAACCCGTTTTAAAAATCCTGCCTTTTTTTATACGGTGATTGTAACATCACCGTACCATAAGATACCTTACCTTACCATAAGATAAGTATTTATCTTATGGTAAGTAACCCATGAACAAACATCAAAGTCTACAAAAGAAAAAGAAAAAGCGCACTTTATTTGAAGACTCAGATGTAATTAAAGCTTCATAATTATGCCAATTTCAGGGCACGATCTCACCACCAAACTGAAACACAGTACTGCAATAACTATTTAGCGGCAGACGAAAGTTTACAAGAGCTGTACAACTATCTCGTCATATATCTTTTATAATAGCGTTGCGTAGTTTTTCTTTACTCGGTGTACAAGATCAACGTAGTGGTGGGGGAGGGGCGAACGCACAAAGAACTTCCACTTCTTTCATTGAAGATTAAATTCTTTGATTCTCACCTTGCGCTCATCCAGTCAATGCGACGTGACAATAAGCTATGGAATTCTAAAATGGCGATGTAATGCCATTTTTATGTTATGGACCGCGAGCCCGTAGCTGTCCCTTGAATGAACTCGACTGTAGAACACTTTGGCCCGACCCGGTAATAAAAACAAGAAACCTGACTGACAGCTCTTACATACACTACTAGTCCAAAGAGGCAGTTGGTATAAAAAAACATATTTCATATTAGACATTATTTGCATCACCCAAAGGTTGACTGATAGAGAATGCCTATGGCATTACGTACGCCTATGTGTGATATTGTACATTAAGTTTTAAAATAAATAAAAAATAAATAAATTATTCTTTTAGTCGCTTTCTGTGGACAACGTTCTCCATGAATAGGCGATCTTTCAGGAGCTTAATCTCACGGCCAGATTTAATACATAATAATTATGTCTTATTTTATTTTCGAAGCATTCACTTCTGTTTTCACATAATTGACAAACAAATAACGTGATTTGAAAACGTGGATGTTTGTCGTTAAAAATTATTTTGTCGTAGTCGGGACTACGGCAAAGCGTCAAGGAAGGGTAATGATTTTGATAGTCTATGTATGCACGTGTATCCACCATAGCGCCAAGGCTACTGAACGCATTTTAATTAATAGATTCGTCAAAATAATGGTGACAGAAGCTATAATACATTTTATCAAAATGTTATAAGACGGAATTAAACTGCCTGATTCAAGACTGCAATAAAAAGTTAAGATAATCATGTCATGTTTGGTAGCAAATGAAAAATCTCAATGAGCACATTTCAAAAAATATTTTATGTCATAATTTAAATTCAATATATACGTTTAATATGCGATCACATAGTGCGCGCAGTATCAAGTCGTTTCAGTTATGTCCGTAGTTGGGTTACAATTTTTTAACGTTTATAGCTTGTTTGGCACAAAGCGTTTCGCTTCAATATTCCTTATGTGAATTGTCAAACAGTGGAACGCCCTGCCCGAGTCTGTGAGCCTGCATGAGTACAATTTACACCTTTCAAAGCAAGAGTAAGGTATTACCTATGTAAGCATGCTCCATCGTAGTCCACATCTTCACTTATCATCAGATGAGATCATGGCCAAACGTGTGAGTGTGCCTATCCACAAATATAAAAAACGTCGTTGCATAAAAATGACAAAAGCAAAATTTATTAAAGAATCAATATCGTACATAATACGCCTGAAAAAAAAAATATTTCGTTAACTTGACTCATGTTATTTATCAAGTTAGTAAGACATGAAAATATTAAGACTCAGCTCAAACGGGCCACCGGGACAGTCAGTTGTGGACACAAGCAGTTTACAAGACTTCACATACAATCTGTTTATGCAATCGCTCACGCGTAGCGAAAGATGGCCAATTGCGACTTAGTTTCAGCTACACGCAAATGAGTCACCGCAGTACGCTACCGGTGGCGATCCCTCGCTACCTAAAATTGTATTGTACAGCAGAAAATTCAGTCAAAAAATTGATAGAGCGCTAGTGGTGATAACGGGCCGCCTTCGTTTGCGTGGTTCCTAAAGACTCGACGCGCGACGGCCACTGGTGGATGAGGTCGATGGCCCGTTTACGCGGGCCTTTACATTATACATTGCTTATATTATTGCAAACAAACATTGCCAGCAGTACACAAATGTACTTCATCCACTCGGGTACATACATTGAAAACTTGAACAATAAGTTTGCTCACATAATTTGCGACAAAACAAAGAGAAAGTTGTATACAGGGTGTATCTGTTTAGCATCGGCGAAAGTTCTCGAGGGGTTATGATACAGGGCGATAAATTAAGAGCTACAACAAAGTTCGTCGGATAATTACAACACTGCGTGTCCATTCACTTGTACTTTCATTATTCTTGGTGTGCGTTCACGTTGTATGGTTCTTTATGATAAATATAGGTATAGAGAAAAACACACTACTCTGTTGTTGCGTGTAGTGCGCTAGATCAAAACTAGTAGAATATATCGTGACGTGCCATGACGTTGTGTATGTCGGCGGCCGATCTTTGAATTAGGCCGACCGAAATCGGCCTAGGCGTATCGTCAAATGCCAGCTAGTGACGATCAGCCTTTAGCGACGATTAGCCATATCGTACGATTTGCCCGGGCGCATCGTAATGTTGTGCCATTTCGTGACGTTCTGTTGTGTGTAGGGTTCCGGCAGATGGCCGGGATTTCTGGGATTGTCCCGGAATTTTGCATCGTGTCCCGTGTCCCTGGTATTTATTATACTAATACCGTAAATAAACAATCTCATATGTGCCAAAATGTATTAGAATGAGCATGTTTGTCTATGTAACTATTAGACCCAGTGCAATATAATTTGTTAACCTATTACTGACATAAATGCCAGGTCTCGCCAAAGTAGCTGCTAAAAATTGTTTAAACATTACAAGTATTGTCGCGGCAATTCGACATAAATGAAAGAAGGATGTTGCAACAAACTTGGTTTATTACAAACTAACTTAAAATAACGTACAATGTTGTATATTCGTGAGCTCGAAGGAAGAGAAAATAAGAGAAAGAGGGTTCGATTGAAGATCGCAAGCTTTATATAATGAAATCTTGACAACCGTTTGACAGTTGTCAAGTATCTGTCAAAGTGACTTAGGAAACTGGCCCTTTGGCCTATTATATTTAGGGAGCGTTGACACGGGCAATGTTAATGGCGTGATTGGCGCCAACAAGTATCTAAAAATACGTCAATAAGATAATAATAACAGTATGAAGTTAGTCTTAACCTAACCTGCTTTTAGAAGAAAGTGTCTCAACAATTTCTCAATAGATGGCTTGCAGCCAATAAGGCGAGACCTGGCACTCATGTCAGTAACAGGTTCATGAAATCATTTTTTTTAACTGTAATATTGTATAACTGTTCGAGCAAAATAATATTACTTAAGGGCCCTATTACACGGTGTAAGTTTTGCAAGACATTTTTTTTACCATCTCTTCTTGCTTTGTTTATCTCTATTAAAAAATAGGTATAGCAAGAGAATTGCCTTGCAAAACTTGACATCGTATAAAAGCTCAATTAAAAAGATGATATTTATTATTATAAAGCTATTATTATTATAATAAAGCTTGAGGTGTCTAAAAGCCAACGGGGTTAAGAAATAAGTATTTTTTTTTAAATTGACTACTTAAATATGTTGAAATAAAATGAAATTTAAATTATATTGGCCAAACAATGCCGTGTCGTATCAAAACGCGGATTCCGTCTCCCGTAGCAGTCGTAGCACCGTAGCTCGTAGCTCGTAGCACTCGTAGCACGTGTACGTAATGTCTCTCGCGAACTGTTTGATTTAAAGTCGCAACAATTGTGTTTATGAGCAGGAGACTGGCCTCTCATCCCCCCTCACTCCCCCCACAACCCTGAATTACACAACTACCGATGATAAAGCAAACAAGTTTCATTATTCACGGGTTTGCCGGAATTTTGCTGAATTGTTTCGGGTTATAATTGTTTATTCATATAATCTGGAGTTTAGACTTGTTCGGGCTTTCAGCCTATATGGGATGTTTGTACAGGTATAGAGCTAGTCAACAAAACTATGTGTTTTGTGGTGAACACACGGTCAGGAAGTAGGACAGTTTTTTAGGAGATTGCCAATAAACTCAAATGTACCGTGTAAAATGTAAAAAAAGTATTGCATAACTATTAAAAACGTGTTTTTTTTTGTTACATTACATAATTTAACATCGCGCCTATAAATATAAAGTAATAATAAAGTAAGAATAATAAATAATTTATTGAACACCAAGAAATATTGAGACAAGAAAATAAGCTTAGTACAAATGGCGGTCTTATCGCAATCAAGGCAATAAATATCTTTTATAAATATATCTAAGTATTATGAAGAAAAACAAAAATATGAATACCTAAACATAGGTACGTTATAAGATTTACATTCGAATTACATTACATTTGTATTCACAAATAGATACATAAAATAATATATAAGTATAATATACAGGGTGGCCCGTTTATAGTAGTTCAAAGAATTTTTACAGATGTAGGGCCGGCCAATGATTGATTTAAACGCAACATATGTTCCGCGAAAATCAATACTTTAAAAGTTATGATTTTTAAAATACACACCTTTAGTTTTTTAACTACTTAGTGCATACAATGTTCAATTCTGAAGAACTTTCGATAGTCATGATACTTTTTTTTTATTAACGCTATCCTCACATCTTAAGGTAGTTTTTACCACGGTTAGAAAATTTCGTGTAGAACATTTTTAATTAACTAGATTGTTTTGAAAATAACACTTTTAACATATGAAAATTACAAACAGCTTTTAAAAAGGTATAAAACCATGTTACCATTTAAGAATAATCTTAAAAATAGCTTATTTCCTGCTAGTTACATGTCTTAGCTACTAACACCCCAAATTTGATTCGATTTTATCCAATCATTTTCACTTTAGAGAGGTTTACATGACTCAAAGTGGCGATTTTACAAAAAAACTTTAAAAAATCATAACTTTTTAACTATTTATTTTCGCGGAACATATGTTGCGTTTAAATCAATCATTGGCCGGCCCTACATCTGTGAAAATTCTTTGGACTACTATAAACGGGCCACCCTGTATATACATAATATAATAAACTGAAATACGTACAATGAAAATAACAGTTATGGACTTAACGTGATGGCTGATCAAAGTCATAGTTCTGATGTTATAAACAGAGGTAATGTTCCTTGACTAATAAGTATTTGAAAGAAGTTAGTACTCTCAGAAGAGGGCGGCAAAAGTGTACAAAACCCACACTTCACCTAATTTGTTTTGGTGCCACATGATAGGGTGTGAGTCTATCGCCAATTACCGGGCACAATTCTAACTCCGTGCTGCTATTGAGAATTTCCTGACGGCAAAAGCCCAAATAATACTTTGCCCGACCCAGAAATCGAGCCCAAGATCTCGTGGTGAGCGATACACAAATATAACACTAGACCAAAGAGGCAGTTGGTTGTTTTTATGTTTTGAGAAATATTCTTATTATTATTCACCATCATCATTATCAGCCCAGAGCAACTGCAGGACATAGGCCTCACCATTCGATTGCCACAGCGCGCGGTTTTGTGCCGTCTGAAACCAACTCCCCGCGATCTTGACAAGATCGTCCGACCATCTAGCGCGGGGCCGTCCCGCGCTGCGATTGCCAGTTCGTGACCGCCACTCAAGGACTTTTTTGCCCCAACGGCCATCTGTCTGTGGTGTCATTTTTACTATAAATGTTAAATAATATCCAGAGTGTTTTTATAAAGTTTAATACTTACATATATTTATATTATTAAACATTCTGGTGGTAGAGCTCTTGTGAATGAGCTCGAGGGCGGCAGCACCACCGTCTCACCTTTAACCTGCTGCTAAATAGTAGTGCTTCCATTACTGTGTTCCGGTTCGGTGGTGAGATCAGGCCCTGAAATTACTGGCACATGAGGCATAACACCGTAGCCCTCAGCTGCATCTATAATCTGCTTTTGTGGATTGTTGATGTCCATGGGCTGTACTCCACTTACCATCAGGTAGACTACACGACCGTTCGCTGTGGGCGTTGTATAAAAAAAAAAATTAAAACCCCGCCAAAACAAAACAGAAAATTACTTCCCTTAACGGAGAACAGGGACTGGATGTGGATGGCGGAGGTCTGGGTGTTGTAGCGCGAATTGGAAGAGACATATGTCTAGCAGTGGACTATGACTGCTGAATGTTTGATCGTAGTATACCGTAATCACCAGGGCTCGGAATTAGGTAGAGTTTTTCATGTACTTACACTGATTTCATACAGCGAAAGAATAAAGTGGATATGCCTCAAATCGCGAGATTAATTTTAAAGAGCAGAAAAAAATCCCATGATTTTTTTAATAAAAAGTTATTTACTTTTTTACACAATTTAAACTACTGCACGCGCGACTAAATATTTTAATTCTCACAAAATTTATACAGTAATGTCGGAAGCGAACACTTCAAATCTTACTGGTAATAAATCGGACAAGGAAAATGATTCTGATGGGCCGTTTGAATAAGCAAAACCTCACGAGTCTAGGCTAGAAGCAAAAGTATTTGCTCGTATTTATAAAAAAGGCGAAATATGCGTATGAGAATTTACTACGGACTTTCAACAATTTGTATTGTGAATTAATGTAAACTAATGAAAAAAATATGTTAAATAACTTTGTTTTTTTTTGTCTATCTCTGAGGTTTTTATTATTATTTATTCGTAATATTGTTGGCCACACGGGATTGTCCATTAGAAATCCCGGGAAGGTCCACATTAATATCAACATTTCGATGCAAGTACATAAATAACTCTACCTAATTCCGAGCCCTGGTAATCACTGAGCAAAAAAATGGAAAATCAATTATCGTCGACAATTCAGGCATCTTTCGATGAAAAATTTCCACACTCAGTAGTCTAAAATCACGTACTAAAAATCAGGAAGCCGCTTTGCCTCAAATCATTTACACCGTGTATACTTTCTGGACATTATTTTGTGCACTAACTGTCCCTAATATTGCATTGCAAGCACTAAGCATAAAAAACCTTCCCCCGACCCTAACTTAGGGGTGGTCCCGTCGCAAATCGTGTTCAATGTAGCGTCCCGTCCCGTCACGCCTGCTAACCTATGCTACGTCACCGCAATGATACCACGCTCCCATAGTAGGGCCCATTACCTAACTACTAACGTTAAATTTGTTGGGAAGAATAGTAGCAACCATTTATTATAATATTCGCTAATAATCTCGAAGTATTCGTAAGTCAATTTATATTAATTACAAATATTTTTTTAATTGCCTCGATGGTCTAGTGGTTAGCGTATGTGCCTCTCACCGCGAGGTCTCGGGTTCGATTTTAGAGTCGGGCAAAGTGTTATTTGAAAACTTTCTGTCAGAAAATTCAGTATAGCAGCACGGAATTTGAATTGTGCCCGTTTGATGGCAATAGGCTCACCCCCTATCCCATGGGAACAAAATCTGACAGGTGAAGTGTGGGTGTTGAACACCTCTGCCACACCTTTATGGGTATTATGGGCATTGGAATAAATGTTGTTATGTTATATTATTTTATAAAATGTTATATAAAATATTCTTACTCGCTTTCTTATATGCCATAAAATTTAAACAAAAGTAACTTGAATTGGTAAAATGACTGGAGATGTCAAATATTGTAAATAAAATGTGTTTTACAAATTCTTATTAAATTCCTCTTGTTTTGATTAGAGATTGATTGCAGGTAATATAATGACTTCCGTTTTTAATTTTTTTGGTTACATTATACGCAAATGTTACCCAAACTGTCATACGTTGGCAAGTTGACGTTGACGTTGATATTTTATATTCATATTTTTTCCAAAAAATATACATCCGTAATCATAATGATGGTTAGCTCAATATTTTTATTCGTACATACATTTGTCCGTATATATCACGGGACTAGACAGAGGCGATGATGGACGATTTTATTTGTAGTCAAACATAAACTACATTAGGTGACAAATCGACCCAATTCAATGAGCTAATTACAATACTTTATTTTTAGAGATGCGGCTTCAAAATTAACGTAAAAGTCTGTTCCTTGATCCAAGATAGAAACCGAATTGTCTTTAGCTTGACAAACAACGCTATAAATACCGGTGAAACAAACTCTATCACCTTGTGGTAGGGTTAGTTATCGCTTGTATTTTTACAGTGAAAAGTTGGTAAAGGAAACAGCGGGAATCCGTATAAGCTGCACTGGACAACAATAGATTTATCGTCCGAGGTTTAGAGAAGGAAAGCAGCTTTGTCTGTGAGACAAACAGACGCCCGCCACGAAGTCGACGGTAACAAATAAATAACGATATTGATTCTACGATATACCTGAGATTGTCATAAATCGGAGGCAATTCTTCTTATTTTTCATTTGTTAACATTAAATACGGGTAAACGGTATTATTGTGGGAAATCCATCATTCAAGTAATGACGAATTTCACACAATAAGCATTTTTTTTGTAATTTATAATGCAGTGTAAATATGAAAACTTTGGTTTATTTTGGATCTTTATACGTGTTGTAGTTTTGACAGACGTTTATTTAAATAATAAAAAAATTCATAGTTTTAATTTCAAATATTAATTAACAGCCTAGTGTTTTTCGGAACCTGCATTCAGAGCTCCGTACCAAATGAGCTTTTCCACAGCTTTTTCGATGCTAAAATGAAGTTTCTTGTTGAATGTAAGTAAGAGAATTGCTCAAAAGATAATGTAAAGTCCGATCACGTTTCACCAAAAATTGCAGCAACAAAACGGCAGTGCCAAGTGACTTCGTTAACAAAAACTTAAGTCACAACTTAGACTCAGCATGGTTCAAGCCTGCACTTACTCCTGCCAACGTAAATATCTGGTGTGACTGACTTCTGCTGGATAATTCAAAGTTCTGCAATTGCTAGCTGCTACTTTTAATTTGTCAGCTGCTGAAATTTTGGCGCTTTACTTTCGAGGTATTTTTTTAACTAGTTACAGCCGCGCGTAATTTATAAATGGGTAAAAAAAATTATGTGAAGATAACTCAGCTTTCAAGTTGTAAACAAAGATAAGTCATCATAATACGTTGGTTTTTTAGTTAGACTTACAACTAAACAATTATAAAAAACCTTCAAATTTAAGCGATAGTTTTAGTGTGATGTTAAACAGTCCTCTAACATATATTTATTTATCAAATTGAATTGTATCTTGACGGTCGGTGACACCTCATTCCAACAACTATGAATGAAAACAAGTAATCAATCAAACGCCTTCAAACAACTTGCTATTTGGTAATAACAGTCGATACAACAAAGTAATTCTAACCAATGGTTAAGTCAAATATTGATGGGCAAGTCTCACCATTGGGCGAGGCTGATAACCGTAAAGGTCCCAGGTTATTGAATAAGCACACAAGCAATCTCGACCGGCCAAACGTCCGTAGCTCTTGGAATATACTTGCATAGATAAATGCAGATATGTTGCCTACAACTAGCCTCGATGTAATCATTATATGAAATGAAATAAGTTTATTTGTCTGAATATGGGTATACAAAGATGATGTTTACATTATGCGTGCGTGCCATATTCTACTATTATTTGGCGTACAATCTCATAATTTCTTATCATCTAAAAAATCCTTAACGCTATAGAAACATTTGTCTAATAACAAACTAAATATCTTTTGCTTAAAAATATGGATACTTTCCATTTCCTTAAAAATATTGGTTAACTTATTATAAATATGTATTGCCATGCAGTAAACATAATTATTATATAGATTTGTAGTTATATAGATTATGTTTATTAATTGGTTAAATAAATATGGCATAAACTGCCCTGATGGTCTAGTGGTTAGCGTACGCGCCTCTCACCGCGAGGTCTCGGGTTTGATTCCCGGGTCGAGCAAAGTGTTATTTGTGAACTTTCCGTTAAGAACTTCACAATAGCAGCACGGAGTTGAAATGTTGCCCGGTGGATGGCGATTAAACTCGCCCCCTATCACATGGGACCTAAACATAACAGGTGAAATGTGGGTGTTGTACATTTCTGCACAACCCTTCTGTGTAATATAGGCGTGATGTTATGTTGTAATTGGTTAAAATTAGTTATGATTTTTAAATTGAAAGAAGAAAATTATTTACGAAATTTTCTTAATTAAGATTTAAGAGTACTGTTGTTTTTTAACACGTTTTCTCGATGTCAAATGGTAGCTCTATATAAAACAATATTCTTTGACCCAAATCGCCTACACTTACCTATATTTGCATTGGCAATTGTAATAACGTTATTATCGGCAACTCGACAATGACCAGTCCCTTTGATTGTCGCCCCTTGTAATCGTATTTGTGTGTCCAAATTGTATTGATTTTTGTTATTAAATAGCTTTACCAAGGGATTGTATTGACCTTTCCTTTTTGTTTCATGTTGACGTTTATGATTGTTTGTTTTTGAACTGACTGTAATTGAATTGCGAACGACAACACACGCAGTTGGTTGGCGTTTAGTTGGAATTAAACATTGTTAACCCTTTTAGTTGGTGCTATTTCTAAAAGGCCACGGATATTTAAAACTGACTAAGTGCGAGCGAAGGGTTCCGTACCTTTGTCTATAAAAACGGTTAAAAAATATGTCTATTGTATGAGAGCAAGTAATTTGAATTGAGTAATTGAAAAATTGAGTAAGTAAAATATATTTTCAGATTTAGTATTTGTCATATAGCGGCAACAGTTACACATCATCTGCGAAAATGTATACTTTACCATACTCATAATACAAGTTCTGCTTAGTTTTGGACTAGATGTTGTGATGTAAAAGTTGTGTGACATAAAAAAGCGAGCAGTGAGCAAAACGCAACTTTGCTCCGAGCGAGAGCAAAACTCGAAGCATAATCGAGATTTGCTCACTGAAATGAGTCTAGTGAGTTACTGTTTTCATACAATAAAGAACAACTTTTCGAGCTGCTGTGGTGAAAAGTAAGTTTTCTTACTTCAGATGCAGTTTGGTCAGTTTTTATGAAGTTTCGTGTTACCACCCAGGCATAAACCGGTAAAAATATATATCAAGTTTTGAAGGTCATAAGATAAGACGCAAATAATTGACATCGTATATTCGACAATCACAATCTATTCGTCGATGCTCTAACGATCCATCAGTATTTATGAAAAGTAAACTTAGCCAATATGGCGTTATTGCGTTGTTTATAAGAATCTTATCCAGGATTAAGTTACCTACTTGATAAGCCGTATAATCATATTAAACAGCAACGTCAGCCACACATTAGGATGTTAATATCACGATCAATTTGTAAGGATTAGTCTTGGTAATAAGCCAAGGAGGTACTATTGGGCGCTAATGATAATGACGTCACATATCAGATATTAACCATCCTAACCAGCTAGCTGTTCAGCTCACCATCCCAGATTGCATCAAGAGACTAAAACGATGCAGGATTCTGGAACTCGTTAGCATCGAATGAGCCAGTAAATTATATAGTAGATGTTTCTAAAGAGAAACGTCTCTACCCCGAAAATAATCCTATACCACATCTGCTCATAGTCAAAGAGACTGATTGCATGACAAAATTAAAAAAAAAAAAAAAAAAAAACAACAACATCAGATATTATCAACAAGCAGTTGTACTAGTGATTGGCGTAGGCGACCTCTCACTGAGAGGTCTTGGCTTCAATCTGATCGAAAGTGTGATTTTGGATGTTTTCGTTGGCAAAATTCTTTGTAGGAGGACAAAGTCTGGAATTGTGTCAGTAGATAGCTCACCCCATAAAACACTAAACTACACATAACAGGTAAAATAACATAACATCACGCCTATGTTACCCAGAAAGGTGTGACAGAGGAGTACAACACCCACACTTCACCTATTATGTTTAGGTCCCATGGGATAGGGGGTGAGCCTATCGCCATCCACCCGATACCTCGAGAAAGACTAGACCATCGAGGCAGTAACAAGTAAAACGTCGGTGTTATTCACCTCTGCCACACCATTCGGGGTAGTAAAGGCATTATGTTAGGTTAGATATTATCAATACTCACTTAATAAGTGAATAAATATTTACAGCAGTGTTTGGTACCGATAGTATAATAAATTACATGAAAATAAAATTAATTTTCCCTCTGAGAGCTGCCCTAGTATATAGTTAACTAGTAAACTTTTTCAGTGGACTGCGCTTTCACAGCAGTCTACTAAAAAATGTTGGTGAAAATTACGTAAATAATCAACCTATTTCGATTTACTTTATGGTGGTGTAAAAGTAAAGTTTAGGCTGTTTAAAACGTCCCTGGTAGGCGAAAAGAGACAAATCTCTAAAAGGAATCTATACTACAGAACATTTTCTTTCAAAAGACTTAACATACTCAAATTATGTGCGTTTTCCATTCTACGGCACGGTGTAATGACGGTGACGGGGTGGTGAAGTTGCCTTAGTATTAGTCTGGCCCCACCAAGCCGTCGCGAAAAATGCACTATACTTTCATACATTGATGCTTACAAACGACAAATTTACCGTCCGTGCAGTCACGGTGCCGTTTAATGGAAAACGCCCAATTTCAGTCGCAATCACTTCGAACACCAACAAAACAAACTCGAATCCAATATCGCGATCACTTTTAAGAAGGGTTCCAGACAGAATGTAACGTTGACATGTAAACAGAAAGTTTTTGAAACGATTCTCATCTATCCTCGCGCCGGGGGCATCATTGAGATCCCTCGCAACTTTATCCAAGTGTAATCAAAGGATAAAACCTTCTGTAGCCAGAGTCAAGTGGCTGCATAAAGGAGAAAATTCACTTACTCCTATAGCGGACGCGGCCCCAAACATTGGAAAGGGGTAGATATCTCGTTGCGGACGCTATGTTGCATGCAGTTTTAACTGACCGTAGTTTTTAGCTTTTCTTAATAAATTAGTCATTTACTGTAATGGTAAAACATTTATTTATAGTAATTACAACGTGTCTAAATTCTATGGTTAGTAACTATTCAGTTCTATTGATAATAAATAAAAGTCAAAATAAATTATTTATAGCTTTTCAAATTTACTATTTAGGTATAAATTAATGTTTATGAAACCTATGATAAAACGAACAAAACACAGCACACGCAACCGGCGAGCATGTATGAATGTTGAGGAAGCGAAAGAAGTATGTAAGGAACAAAGCACATGACTTGTCATCGTTCCCTGCCTACCCCCGAGAGATAAAGGCGTAATTCTGTGTATGTATGTAATAAAACAAACAACACCACGACCAGAAAATATTTATGTACCACTTTCCACCAAGAATTGTATCAAAAGCGTCATCCGACACCGGAACACTTCCCTTTATATAAAGCCATAGTTGGTTCAGCGAGTGAATTTGCATAGGAATGGCTGATTACAAAGTCATACCATAGGCAGTGGCAGGACCAAGCCTGAGCCAGGTACAGCCCAATGCAATGGTGAGACAACTAGATTTTAAACTTGCTGCAATGTCCTGCTTTAAATACAACGAGAAATGCGGTGGTCTGGGAAATGGAAACTGTTTGCGAAGTTTATTTCAGTAAACAAGAGTAAATTGAATAATAATCATAAAATAATAATACACATATATAATATCACGCCTTTGTCTCATGGTGGTAAATAAAAACAATGCGCGCGAACGCCATTGCAACCAATTTTACATGACTTTTTTGTTTCTTCAACATTCACACATGGTCAACAATTATAGCGTATAATTATGACGATATTATGTAAAAATGTTGTGAAAACAAAAAAGGCAAATTTAATTAAATCGCTTCTAATTTATTAAAATCAAATTATAGTAAATATAAAAAAGGGATATTTTATATTGCATATCAAATAAATAATCGCCTATCAATACATACTCATCATTTATATTCTTTTTTACATCAAATAACTTACTTCACTACAGATAAACTAAATGTTTAACAAAACTTAAACTGCAGATAATTCGAAATTACACATCAATATGACATTCCTTTTTTCCTCATAATGCAATACAGTTAAATTTATTTTTGTACAAAAATACTACATGCATAGCATAAATACTGACTGCACATCAAATTTACCATATTTCATAGCAAAATAACTATCCCAGTCGCTTATTAACCAGTAAGTACAACAAAATCTGTTCATCATATTTGTCTTAATTTTCAAGAAGCCATGCTCAAATTTAATGATTATTATAACAAAAAAATCCTTCGCGAGTTTTTTCGTCACTGGAGTAAATAATATAAAAATAAAAGCTAAAGTTATGGCATAGGTCAATTATGGGTAAAGTAGTAGGTTAGGTTAGGTCAGAACTGCGACCATAACATAGCATGCTAGAATCAATCTGTGTGATACTCCGACCCCTTTTTGAATCCACCCACTAAATAAAATAATATTATACTACCTACCAATTTCTTATTATCATAGATCGTAACAGACGACAGTACGTGGCGCCACCTGCAGAAGCTAAAAATGTGCCTATTGGGCAAAAAAGGAAGCGTGCACGCCCCGCGAAAGCAGGACCCGCTTTAATAATTCAATAAATTACAATTTTGTATCTAATTTTATATTTTTTTTACTGATCTCATTATGTGATAATTAATAAATAATAAGATGACTGTGACTAATAAAATGTTGTTTGATTTAGAAAAACTGCTGTAAATATTATTAAAATAGAAGCTATATTTAAAAGAAAAAGAGTTAACATGTATAATGTGCATTAAGATTATTAGTTGTGCATTGATAAAAAAGCTTTTGCTTTAGGAAAAATTGCTGTGCGCTGTGAAAATAAATTGTAGTGTGTTTAGTGATATTTTGAGTTGAATATTTTGTTGTGCAATCAGTAATTTTGATGGGAATTCGGTATTTAATTGCATAGAAAAAGGATATTTTATGATTTGCGTTTAAATACTACCCATAAAAAATACGACTACAAGTAAATAATTTCAAAGATAAAATATAGTTTTTATTTCAATTATAAATCACAAATTTAGGCAAAGGATACTATGTCCTTATAAAGCCTTACCTCGGCGTTTGCAGCAAAGCAAATCGCAGAGTTGATGTTCGTGTAAAGCCTCGAGTAGTTAATTATTAGTTTTTTTTTTTGGTAGATTGACACATTCCACTTTTTAGTTGAAAATTGTAAAGCCTTTTTGATAATTACTGCTTCTCAAGATGCAGGTTTCTTCTAGTCTAAGAGTCAGCGGTACTATTTTTGTGAACATAGTAACACCTAATCAAATATTATCTACCATTTATTTTGCTCTTATTGAGCTGTTGTAAAATGTATATTGTTATTATTCTTATAGTGCTTAAAGTGTGTAATACTACTATGTGATCTTTAGAAATAAAAACATTTTATTTATATATTTATTCATGGAAGTTGCATTATACAAAAAAAAACCTTAAAATTCAACCTGTATATGAATAGTAACAAATAATATATTTATTTAATTTAGTCAGTAGAAATTCAAATAATTTGAATTAACAAGTTACAAAATAAGTCTAATATATCTATAATATAAAAAAAAATGTCTAATATAGTTTAATTTTATAATAATAAGATGTTGAGCTGATAACTGAAACCTGGTAGGTTCAAAATGGATTGATGAAAGACTCTTTTATCTATTTCGAAGTCCACAAAATGAAATAAAAACTCTTGAATTTGCGAGAACCAATACAAATAAAAGTGGAAAGCAAAAGAATGGTATTGCCATTTTCCTAGGCAGTAATAAGTACAGTTGCGGGAAGGTGGATGGGCGCCACAGAGCGTGTAAGGTAAATATCTTCATTTGCATTGGAACTTTTTCACGGAAGCTTGAACTTTAATTAAAAAGAGGACTTATTTGATAGGATCAGAGCATATCTGTAGTGGATATCCGTAACTGAAGAGACTTTAAAACTTTTTTTTATTCCGTAACTACATTAAGTAACTTGCTTGCACGTAGGGCACGCCATTGCAATTAATTTTTAAGAGCAATGTTTGTTTAATTATAAAAATGAAATAAGTATCTTTTTTAAAGATATTTTAATACAATAAAATGAATCCGGTCAATAAACCTTTTTCTTTACTTACTTACTATAATTACATTCCGTTCAGGAAGAGTTTTATTCAACGTAGCCGATTGTCTTAATTCTTAAATTGACTAAATACAATTTCTTGTACACAAAATATAACATAGCAATGTGTGGAGGTATTTCCTGTGAGGCGTTTTATCAGTTCTGTTGCAGCCAGCCGCCGGCCCCAGGGACGCGCGGACGAAGATCATTTATGTGGCTTCCTAGCTTGTTCATTATTTCTGAAACGCTGTAATTATAAATATTTGTAATTGTATTAAATAATAATACAATAAATATCATACAACTAGAAACTTCTGCTCTTTAGTCAATGTTCAAAATTAATATAAATTGGCGAAAATAGTAGAAAATAATGGGGATGACACTGCGCCTTTTGTATGGCAACAAATTCATTCTTCCTATAGTCCTTTATAAAGATAAAGTCCTAATCTAATAATTAAACGAAATATGCACCTACCACTTTTTAACTCTGCATCACCCTAGGTTGACTGTTAGACAATGCCTTTGGCATTAAGTCCCGCCTTGTACATTTTTTGTTGTGCTAAAGTTAAATAAATAAATAAAATTCATCCTATCAGTCCGAATCAATTTAAAAATCTTTGAAATCATTTACCAATCGTGGAGTTCATTTGTTAATTACCACCTGATGGTAGGTGATGATGAGGTCTACGGTAGAGCACGCTTACCTATGAGATACCTATTTACTCTTGCCTTGAAGACACCCCTATTGTACTAACGCGGAAACACAGACTCGGGCGGGGCGTTCCATTCTTTGGCAGTAGTCGTATAAGGAGTGTTGAAGCGAAGCGCTTCGTGCGTATTTGAGGAATATTTACCATGAAGCGATGTCGGAGTGCCGTTTGTCTGTTAGTCTGATCGTGAAATAAGAAATGGGGACGGTGGAATAAGATTTTGCAATTGATTTGGACACCCTGTATATATTCATACATAGATGTGATGGTAATTATTAATAAATATAATCAAGCCTATTTTATATTCATGAACACAACTAAATGAACTTTGAGTTATATGACAAATTATAATTATTTATTAGCCAGTATTTACCTCAGGTTCGATTCCCGGGTCGGTGTTATTTGACAGCACAGAGTGGAAATTGGTGGATTGCGATAGGCTTATCCCCCTTTCACATGGGACCTTAACATAACAGGTGAAATGTGGTGGTTATACACCACTGCCACACTCTTCTGGGTAATATAGGCGGATGATATGTTATAATTAAAACTCACTAAAATTGGTAATCTTCGCGAGTTTTTGCTTGCCACCAAGTTTTTGGTTCTGCCAAACTATACTGTCTCTTTATAATGATTTTCGAGAGATAAAGATCAGAGTAAAGACTGATTATTTTAGTTTATCTTTTGTAGTAGTTTATCTTCATAGAAATAAGCCTCGGAATATGAACGTAAAAATATAGGACCAACATAAGACGGGGATGTGCCGCTGTGAGGTACGAATTTATAAAAAGAATGATAGAAGCTCAATTCAGGCACATAACATTAAAATTCTGGAAGTAGGCAGCAATGCCGTGTATCACGTGATGGCCTTTTGTTATTTTAAGAAAAAGGGTCGAGTCGTGAGTACTGGTTGATATTAATACTGAATTAAGATGCATTTAATTTAGGAGCGGCATCGGTACCAATACTATAAATATTTAATTTAAGTTACATTACTGCCAGCAGAACGGTTTAAATCCAATCATATTGCAATAATAATCATTTTATTAAACGCTGTGTGGACTACAGTGAAATCTAGCCGTTCTCTCTTCCCAGGGGTAATTATGCAAGGAAACGATGCTGGCAAGCGGAGCGAAGAGTTAGGGTTCCGTAGCTTCTAGTAAAAGGAATCTGGATGGCGGTAGAGCTCTTGTCAACGAGCTCAAGAACGGCAGCTCCACCGTCTCACCTTCAGGGTAGACGCCCGAGCGCCGTGTTTTCTTATAACGTAATATTATTATGTGTTTAACTTTAATATTATTAAGAATGTAAATGAATGACAAATCATATCTTAAACACCAAAATGCATGTTTGTTCGTAACCATTTTGTATGAATTGTTTTATTCATTAATTAAGTTACATAATAAATAATAATTTTAAAAAGTGTGCACCAACAAACAAGCATTTTTGTGTTTTACATATGATTTGCCTACATTAGAGCTGAGCTATTTTACCTTACGGGTTTACCTTTACTCGGGCAAAAACTAGTGTCATGTAAAATATTTTAAGTGAGATTTGGCTGTCCGTCCATGCGTTTGTGCGTCATGGTGCGTGTGTGTCATCAATTGTATCGTTATCTAGTATATTGAAGCGTGATGATTCAATACATAGTGATGCAATTCAGCGTGTGCATAACATGTGCTATCAGAGAAATAGATTCACGACTCATTTGGCAAACGTTTCGTTTGATATTGTATCTTTTGATAAAAAATCTGTCAAAAAACATTTATTGCCAAAGAAAACAAAAAATTACAATATAACCAGAGGCCCTACACTAGACAAGCCTATCCTGTGGAAACCTTGAAAAAATGAAATTTGATATTAGTTGTCATTGTTGTCAAGTGAATTTAGACTAAAAAGTTTTGGCATAACATCACGCCTATATTATCTAGAAAGGTGTGACAGAGGCATATACTATCAACATTTTACCTGTTATATTTAGACCCCATGTGACAGAGAGTGGTTCACATCAATAGAATTAAGGTGGTCATGCAACTTAAGGTATTCCTACAGCAATTGCAACAGCCGTGAAAACAAACACTCACAACTACAGGCAATACAAACATTCACCCTGATTCCACTCAGTACTCGTTCTATTAAAAACACTCAATACAAAATAATAAATTAGTACAAAATGAGCAGTGCAGTCATAGTACAAACACGAGCGGGTGATTTTAATTTGTAATCCAGCGCGGCGATTAAACGTCGGCCGGTAAATACGATTGCAGGATTAAAAGTCCACAGTTCATTTAACATCTGCCTCCGTAATTCCATGGAAGCTTATTTTAATTTGGCTTATTAATGACCAATTGTTTTCTGTATCGGAAGCCGTGAATATTGCATCAGTAGCTTTTTCTACAGCTAATGTTCTTATGCTTTTTCTATTTGGCTAAAGGTAATAAAGGCTTATTGACATGGCGTGCTTGTCATAACGATATGCAGAGCTTCACTAAATGACCTCGAAAGAGGATTACCCTCCCACATGTAACTTATTTACCTTAAGCTTCTAAGACCATTTTAGTAGGCACTTACACTATAGGTATATATTACACTTAGTTCATGTTTCTCAATTTGCAATGATCTCGTTTTAAATCATAATTATATCATATTTCAATATAAGAATATCATATTTCATATTAATTTTATCCTAGCTAGCATAGCATAGAGCCAAAGGAGTCCGTAACCAATTAGGCGTAGGTTTCGTTTACCGGAGCGAGCACTTGAGACTTCCGCGAACGAGCGATACCTGCTACGTAACTACGCTTTACCTACCAACTATTTAAAACTAACTGTGATAGGATATATTTTGTAATAAATTGTTTCGGGAAAAGACATGTTTTAGATTGAGTTTCAGCTGATTAATGATCTATGATTTTCTTATTTAATTTCGTCATTTCATTACCAGTTAACATAAAATAAGAAATAAGAAATGAATCCGTAAATCAAGAAAATAAATATAAAACCTCTCGACGATATTTAAGTTTTTTTTATTATCTTTTAACAACCCATTAGTTCAGGCAATTATCGAAAAGTAGCTGTTACAGCAGTTTTACTAGGTTTCGATAAAAAATATTAGAGTCTAAAAAAGTGCGGCTCTCGTGCCCGAATTGAAATGAGATGAAATGAAAATAGCATTTTTCCTTAGACTTCACAAAGCAATTATAATCTTCATATTTAACACTGTACCGAAATTAAACGTTAGGTTCGGCCCGGTAGGTCGATAAAAAAATCTAAAAATAAAAGTTATTGAACTTTTCAGTTCAAACAAACAAAAGAATAGAATGAACAAGCTTGAGGCCTGCGTTAAAATATGCAGTAATCACTGTCTTAGAATATCCACAAAAGATAACGAATGTTCCGCTACGATTGAAGACTATAAATATTATGTTAATGTCACCATCAAAGCTAATCACAGTGATGCAAACGCAAATGCTCACGATAATGACTCAAACTCGTTCACAAGAGCTCTGACAGCAAAACTAAAATAACGAAAACAAACATATTTCACACGAGTAATTCAATTGTAAGGAGGACCGAATAATTCGCGCACATTTATCGGTTTACCCCGCCATTAAAAAAGAAGGATACCGATATAAAATTAAGTCAACAAGATCCCCCGAAAAATTATTCATAGAAAAAGATCGCAAGGTGCAAAATGTGAGGCCAAGGGATGAAGAAAAGGGAAAACTTGGATAACTGCCCTCATGAATTGGAAATGTAATTTGGTCTGGTGGGTGTGTGTGTGTATGTGCCAATTGTTTTCGTTCTATTGCCGGATTACGATGTTTCTGATTGACGATGCGTGGACTCTTCGCTTTTTCTCAGCATTTTGTGTGCCTCGGTTTGGAGGTGTAGTTCGCTTACTTTAGATTGATCTAGTATTATTTTGTATTCTGGTCTAAGTAAATACAAGGTTCATGTTACTAAAATATATAGATTTTAAAGGTTTTCCCACCACATAAAATTAACTCTCGTTAATAGAAAGAATAATACATACATTTAGGGCCAGTTTTAAGTTTCTGATACAGTCACTGATAGCTTATTTGGTACTTATTGGTCAAATAAAATGTCGAATTTGTATAGAGTAAATGGCAGATCTAACTAAAACTTTATCATAAACTATTGAAACTGGCCCTTAGTATACTTGAAATATTTTGTGAACCTTGTAAAAGTAAGGAGCTGAATCATAACATGCAATACCATTTCGAAATAGCAGCATAATGTTACACCATTCAATCCCCAAAACGAGGTGTTATTATCGTTTACGTACACGCCCTGCGCCCCGCACCGCGGTCCACGAAAACGTGGAGACGTAGCAATCTTCTGACAGACATACAGACAACAAGGGCTCTGTCTAGCCTCGTAAAGCACACGTTTTACCGACTTATTATACGACAGCGTTTTGTAAAAACGCTCTTTTTCTAAAGGGAATCTAAATTGGCGTAAATTTTACGAGCACTATTTGAAGTGAGATGTAATTTTGTCAGGAGCTGATAGCTGTTTTTTCGCGTACGTGATCCCGCCATAAAATTGTTGAGGGACGGTTTAGCTGTTAGCTCAAGTGATAAACACGTCGACTATTAAACGCAGGTATTATAAGGTAAGACTGTCAAAAGGTTGTATAATAGGCTCATGGCTTTCACCCTAAATGTTTTGAAATTTTGTAATTAAGGTTCTTGATGGCATGTCCACGTTACACTATTATAGATCGTTTTAAAATGGCCATGTTAATAATATGAAATCAAGCATTTACTTACCTTTTTCTTACCATTGGAATATTTTTCGGCCCGAGAAAAATTCTGGGACTATTGTTGCAAAAGTATAACCGACAATTTTCTTTATATTTCATCTTAACATCTATTATCTCTGGTGTGACCAAAGCTTCTTTTAAGGGTTATTTTATTATACTGCCAAAGTTATAAATTTCAAATACCTGTAATATTGGAACTGGTCTAAATATGGAATGACGGTCGAACACAATTACTTAGATATTTTCTCCCGAGCCAGCAAACCCGCTGTAATAGTTATTTCTCGACAATCGCCCGACCTCCTTTTATATAAAGTTCTTTAAAAAATCAACATCGAAGCGGTTTTGTGTTTCTGCTGACTCTCTTTAAACTGGATATAATTTACAATTAAAGCTTAAAATTCTACTTTTTAGATTACTTAAATACATATCTTGTATTAAATAAGTCTATGTCATTATTATCCTATTATCCTTTCAAAGGTTCGAATGAAGATTCTCGAGGCTGCGTTCGGATCGAAAGACTGATCAATATTTAATTACGGAATAACGCCAAACGCAACTTAAGAACATTAATTATGATGGCGTCCCGCCTCGCTAAGTGAGAGCTAAGACAAAGTTAAGTAAAGCCGATATGTCACTCGATAGCTAAACTTTCAGTCACGAGAGCTTTGACAAACGATGCCTTCGCTACTTAACTCTAACTTGTGATGATGCTCATATCAGATTTATATCAACTATACTTATATAATTAAGTAAATTTATCACATTTGATGTAAATTCGTAATGAAAAACGAAATGAAATAAGAAAGTCATTTTTCATTTGCTGTAACTCAATCTAAAACATGTCCTTACCGAAACAATTTATTACAAAATATATCCCATAACGGTTAGTCTGAAATAGTTGGTAGTTTAGTAGTTACGTAGCAGGTATCGCTCGTTCGCGGAAGTCTCAAGTGCTCGCTCCGGTAAACGAAACCTGTGCCTAATTGGTTACGGACTCCGTTGCCTCTATGTTTGTCTTAATATCTTTGTGACCTATATTCGCAATAAATGATTATGATTATGATTATGATTATGTTATGCACCAATTACCACAGGACTACATTTTACTAAGGAGTAAGGAGAAAATAAATATCATATTTATTCTTCAACTCAATCTAAAACATGTCCTTACCCGAAAGAATTTATTACAAAATATATCCCATAACGGTTAGTCTGAAATAGTTGGTAGTTTAGTAGTTACGTAGCAGGTATCGCTCGTTCGCGGAAGTCTCAAGTGCTCGCTCCGGTAAACGAAACCTGTGCCTAATTGGTTACGGACTCCGTTGCCTCTATGCTATGCACCAATTACCACAGGACTACATTTTACTAAGGAGTAAGGAGAAAATAAATATCATATTTATTCTTCAAAATATTGATGTCCACGCCTGGTTATTTTAAATACGTTATTATTTGTTTGATTTATTTAGGGTAGTTATTATTAATTCAGGATAATACTAGTTGGATTTATTTGGCAATAAGGGTAAGTAATCGTTGCAGCTACACAAAAAAAATCATGAAAGAGTAACCATAACATTTCGTAAAATTCTGATCACAATTCTTAGAGTCAAAGTATATAGATACATTATATGTTTGTCGGTGAGGATTTTCCTCAAGCTCGTGCATAAATGTTCTTCCATTATTCTAATTCAAATGTGTGCTACCTAAACTATATTTCTATTGACACAGGACACCATGTCAATAAAGCCTCAAAGCCAAGTAGAAACGGCAGAAAAAACATTAGCTGTAAAAGCTACGTATGCAATATTCACGCCTTTCGATACAGGAAACCATTGGTCATTAATTAGCCGAATTAAAATAAGCTTCCACGGAATTACGGAGGCAGATGTTAAATGAACTGTGGACTTTTAATCCTGCAATCGTATTTACCGGCCGACGTTTAATCGCCGCGCTGGATTACAAATTAAAATCACCCGCTCGTGTTTGTACTACGACTGCACTGCTCATTTTGTACTAATTTATTATTTTGTATTGAGTGTTTTTAATAAAACGAGTATTGAGTGGAATGGGTGTGAAATGTTTGTATTGCCTACAATGGTGAGTGTTCTTTTTCACGGCTGTGACTATTGCTGGAAAGTCATCGTTTAATGAACACGTAGTATAATGCCATATTATTATTATTTTCTGGCAAGTTAATTAAGCTCGTTAGATTGCGATAACCTCATCCCTTATCATAGGGATGGCGAACCTACATTAATACACATACCATTATATTATAAATAAAAAATAATGAGGCTACGACGACCTGCCCGATTCAAGGAATTCGTAGATTTCGCGTGCCAACGTTTTTATGACGCGTGCCAAAGGTTCGCCATTACCCTATCATATGGGATCTAAACTTAATAGCTAAACTGTAAATACTATAAACCTTTGCCTTTGTATGTTATTTACTCTGTTGATAACAATAAATAAAACAATTACAAAAGCTGGTGCCGTGCCGTAGTAAATCTTTGGAGCAGTAAAGTGCCAATAGTGTCCGGCAAGCCGTGAAATGGATTTATTCCAGGCGATGCGATGCAATGCGATGAAGGAGCGATCACGACACGGGTGACGTCTTATTCCACACACCTGCTAATTAGGCTTATTCTGAAGCCGATTAATTGTTAAGGGTATACGAGATCATTGACATTTAATTAAGCCTTTGAGTATTTTGATTTCAGCACGTTAACTTCACATAGATTGTGGAGCAAGTGGAGTTCGTGGATGAGTCAAAGCCGATCTATCGTGAGGTTAAGACTAATCTTATTGCGTTTGGACGTTGGATGGGTAACCATCTATCGATATATAACATTACTATATATGTTATTTACCTGACTACATACTGCTACTGAGTATTTACTGATGATAAAGTCGTAAATAATACTTTTGCCCGATCCGGGGATCAAACTTGAGCGCTAATGAGCAGTCGCTACATTACCGCTATGACAACAAGACCAGCAAGTTATCTTAAAGATTACTGAGTCATAAATAGGCCTCATGATCGCATTTTAAATAAATTCCAGCCAGTACCGAAATGACAAAGCAAACACGAATTGTAACAAAGTCGTGGCACAAAGCTGTAGTAGTCCCACCGCGACAATAACCTTCGGTCTAGATTTATGTGAACACACCGTAATCATAACTGGTTCACAACAGGCGTTTTATTGCTCAGTGGCATTCCACTAGCTCAACGGTTTATTTGCATATTATTCCTTTATTACACTCTCAGAATTCATATGCTAATGGCTACCACGATATTTTTGATCCCATCGGGGCCCTTTCGGATGCGACCCTAAAGATCGCGACACACTTTATGTGTGTTTCAGCCGTTCATTTGAATATGTTTTAAGTTTGCGAATTTATTACGTTCTGCAGTTTTGGGATGGTTTGCTAGAGGATTCGGAGAATTTATGAAAGTTATGTATGTGTTCAAATTTGGAAAAAGTTTTGAGGTAGAAAAAATGCCTTTGCATATTGTAGTTATGTATGTAGCCAGAACATCGCGTATATTTTGCGGTAGAAACTTGATAAAAAATATTTAAAAACGCAAGTTCTACATTTGCGAAGCCTTCGCCGATAATTCTTGACTAGATTTTTCCCTGTTTCATCGTGCTTTTGCGTGACCAGAAGCAGTAAATTTGCTAATTGTGCTAATTTTGAGAATCTTTCGCATATTCGCGAAAGATTCTAGGTTAGAATCATGAGCTTAGAGAGGGACTCAAAAGCAATAGATGTAAACTTAGATCTCGTGTCGCACATTCAACTTTTCACCTCTGGAGCTCGAAATACTTATAGTACAAGTTCTGTTTAGTTTGGAAATAGATGATATGGAGGGAAAGTTGTGTGATATTAAACAAAAAAGAAAGAAAAGGCGTGTAGTGAGTAAAACTTTGCTTCGAGCGCGAGTAAAACTCCAAGCAATATCGAATTTGCTCATTGTTATATTACAACTAATTTTAGAGCTGCTGAGGTAAAAAATATATTTTTATTCATGTTAAGTTAAACGGATCCGCGTTTAACGATTCGTATCCGTCAAATAGTAAAATCAGTAGTCGCAAAAGAGGTATTCGTCACTAAGGCATCCATTAAACTCTTTGGAAATCCTAAAAAAGGCATGATATACAAGCGGGTGTACTGACGTATCCTCATTTAAGTTTGCCGCCATGGCCACGCTGCGTGGTGAGCCATGAAATTGGGCAGCCTGGATCCATCTCATAAAACATAGCGCTCAAAGTAATGATGAGTCATGTAATATATTTGGTGTTTTTGTCTTCTTTTAACGAAGATTCGAATGCAGGAATAACATTAATATATTAATTGTTATTTTATCTGTCCGCAATTAAAAAGAATTTGCCTGCAAGTTGATGTTAGCAAATAGTAGATCTATCAGCAAAATAATAGATTTGTCCGCAAGAAAATGATTTATCAGCAAAATAGTAGTTTTGTCACCAAATTAAATGATAGACCGATGACTCCGTGTTCGCTCCCCCCGCATCATAAAATAATTTGGTACAGAAGACAAACTATAGCACGAGCGCGCGTTGTATGTAGCTTGCGTTATGAACCTGATTATTCTGTGCTATCAGTATTATTGTCAATATTTCGCCCTTTGAGTGGGTTTTTCTGACGCTTTTACTTGTCAAAGCGGATAATATTGTCAATATTATTGCGTGTGTGATATCAGTTGTAGGTTATAAATTGCTAGGTGCTAAAAGTACGTTCACAGCTATCAAATTATTACTAGAGGTAGGTAAAATCAAGCGGTGGTGGCAGTATGAGTTGATGTTATTAGGTGATGATGATGAGGGCTTCTGTCACATGAATCAGATTCAATCACAATAAACATCAATCGTAATAAGAGGTCTAGTTAATTAAATGAATTGGTATCCTGTAAGTTACGTCGAGCTTTGCGTAGGTATAAATTTATGTCAAGTGCAGTGCATAGAATCACTTGAGACGGGGTTCGATTACCGGGCAGAGTAGGTTTGCATAGTGGCATGCGAGGGCTCGCCTCTAGTGGACTAATGCATTTGCGATTGCACAGCTATTTCCAGTAATATGCCAATTCCTCTGCTTCAACTGTGAGTTCACCCTTACATATACGTACTAAATCGTTGTACATGGTAAAGGTTTACCTTGAAAGTTAACAATTTTGATTCATATTCCTAACATAATATTCCGCCTACTTTACCTAGAAAGGTATTTATATTACCCACATTTCACTAGTTATGTTTCGGTCCCATCTCAAATGTCATAAAACTAAGCCTATTGCCATCTAACATGGCACAATTACAAATTTCAGAAACCTCACCAATATTATTATATATTCAAAAGTTATTCCCTCCGTCCATCGCGCTTTCGTTGCTAAACTATGGTACCGATCGCCATATTGATCGCGATATGCCAACTCTTCTGCTTCGAAATTACACAAGCATGAATCCTAAACGAGTGAATGAGTCAGCGCGTTTTCGCAGCTAACTCGAGCACTCTACAAAATCGGTTACTACTTAACTCCATATCTATTGAAATCAGTCCATCTCGAGCGTTAAGAGTATTAAAAATACACAGTCACAAACTTTCGCCTTGTCAATAAAAATTACTAATAATAATATTTTTTAATAATTCAGGCTAAAAGCTACATGTGAGCAAAATTTTATCAAAATCAACCCGATATTCGCATAAAAGATTAGGATATGTTATACATAGGTTTGTTAAATTACATAGCATACATAACATAACATAACATGACGCCTATATTACCCAGAAGGTTTAAGCAGAGAAGTACAAAACTATCACCTGTTATGTTTAGTTCCTATGGGCAGGACTATCGCCATCCACCGCGCACAATTCCAACTCCAAGCTATTGAGAATTTCCTGACGGAAAATCCCAAATAACACGTTGCCCGACTCGGGACTCGAACCCGAGACCTCATAGTAAGAGGCGCATACGCTTACCACTAGGCCAACGAGGCAGTTAAAGATATTATAATTTTATATACAACTCATACTTCTTCTGTTATGTTAAGGTCCCATAATAATAAGGGGTGAACCTACCGCCATATCAGATCAGTCATTATAATCTAAGTTATATTAGAATCTTAGAACCCTAAACTATCTAAACCCTACTTATCTCCCAACTAATTTCATCCTAACTACTTGACTGTTCATCAAAGTGTCTTGGAGCTTCGGCTCACCCTTTTAAATAGCAGGCGTGAGGATATTAGTCTTGATTACGTATCTCACGGTGATAGGGAGCTCCATTTGTCTTTGTTCCTTAACAAGTATTTACAGTTTACGAGCTGATGTCGGATTTAAGACCACGATAAAGGATGTTTAGGAGAATAAACTAGTATTTATTTATGTGAATAACGTGCAGCTTCTTAAGCATAATATCTCGATAAAAAAATAACCTATGCAGTTTTTAGGTCTTCATCTAACCCTGTGCCAAATTTTATCATGATCGGTCCAGCAGTTTAGCAACGAAAGCGCGACAGACAGATGGAGTTTCCTTTCGAATTAATAATAATATTGGTAAGATTTCTGATATTTGTAATTGGGCCCTGTTAGGTTAGACAGCAAAGTAGTGCACTTAGATCTGTCAGCAAAATAATAGATCAGTCGGTAAAATAACAAATCTGTCCGCAAAATATGTTTTATCAGCTTTTTTTTATATGCTCACTTTTTATGACATAGGAGATGGGACCAGAACATAACTGGTGAAGTGAAGGTATTGTATACTTCTGCTCGACTCTCCTGAGATTTTATGTTAGGTAAATTATATCGAAATTTACAGTTTTTAAGTAAACCTTTACCATGTAAAACGATTTAGCACGTATATATGTAAGGGTAAACTCATAGTTGAAGCAGAGGAATTGGCATATTACTGGAAATAGCTGTGCAATCGCAAATGCATTAGTCCACTAGAGGCGAGCCCTCGCATGCCACTATGCAAACCTACTCTGCCCGGTAATCGAACCCCGTCTCAAGTGATTCTATGCACTCCTCACATCTATATTATGTAGGTTAGCGTGGCCTAGCATACTGGGTGAAATTTAAATAATGTTTAGACTTAATATTTATACTACTAAAAACACTTATTTTATTGGAATATTACGGAATATTTATATTACTTCTCATTTGTGACCTAGGTAGATCATAAACTATGTAGTTATGTGCTTAAATTCATCAAATCTTCTTATTTGTTTGTTTTGTTTTAAACTTTTTTTGTACCATAAGACAACTTATAAAACAATGCATAACACACAATACAATAAAGGCGAGCTTAACTCAAATTTGAGTTCTTTTCCAGCAAACCTTAGAGTTATAGAGGAGGAGAGAATATAAAAGAGGGCAAAAACAAGTGTACATCTAAAGGAAAAACGGCATCACCATTATTATGTTAAAAAGATTAATAAAAAGTAATTAAAGTTACAATACATAAACATCAACAAATAGACATAAATATATTATTATGCTATCTATAAAATTAAATACCTATATAAACTAATAATTTACCTATCAATATACCTAAATACACCGTTAAATAAACATACTTAAATATAAATAAAATACTTTGAGATAATATTAATATAAAATTTTACCTAAACAGTCTGAGAAAGAAAGTATTTTTCTTCTTCTTCGTGTTGATGGCAAATGTGTCAAAACTTAGAGACTCAATGATTGGTCACTACTACAGTGCTCCTACAGCAATCATGAGCGCCTCTTCTGCACGTTCTAGGGCACGCAGAGCAATTTGTGAGATGTCCTCAATATTGTAATGTCCCTAATTATTCTGGCACCACACTCATACTGAGTATCTGTTTCGTCAATGGCCCAATCCCATCTGGACAGTTATTTTTTGCTCCGGCAAACTTGGGTCCGTAGCCTGTTTTGGGTTTTTCCAGATTGGCAAACCATGGCCAGGGAGTAACCTGCCGAAATCGGTCTAGTAAGGCACATTTTATACCGTACCACTCCCGGACCAAGTACTCCGAAAACAGTCTTGGTTTAAAGCGATGCCCGTGACACAATTCCACATTCACAACGAAATAAATCCCATGCACTCAGAACGCAATTTAACTTCGAATTCGTTCACAAAAGTCAGTTAATTCGGTATAAATTGTCAATTTGCTAGTCTCGCTGTATTTTCAGATGTACATTAATGTAGCTAATACCACAAGTCGTTTCTTTAAAAACTTGAACAAGCAATAAAGGAGATAATCAGAAGTTTTGGCTTGTAACCCCGCCTTGTTATCGCGTTGCGGAGGCTCTAATCAAGTTGTAACGAGGTGGATGGGAGCAGGGAGATTGTACACTGTTCCCAATTTGTATCGCGATTGTTCGAGGAGCGTTGTATTGAAGCAATTAAGTAGATGGCTAATCGAACCACGGATCAAATCTCTGGTTTCTCAATTGGTTGACTATATAGCTACTAATTACTGTTATTGAAAAGGTAACCATCGAATTTTATCGCAGTCCTTCAGATTCATGTAGTTTTTGTACAATCGTTGTCTTAAAATGTGATGAATTGGAAGCTAAAGTATAATCCTCGCAAATTAGAAAGGGATAGAATAAATAGAACTGACATTTTTGGTAGTTTAGCAGCGCCACCGTCTCACCTATAACCTGCCGCCAAATAGTAGTGCTTGCACTACTGTGTTCCGGTTTGGTGGTGGGATGAGTGGACAATCTGATATTGTGAATTGTTGATGTTCATGGGCCACTGGACACTTACTATCAGGTGGACTAAACGTCCGTTTGCTACATACCTACGTCGTAAGAAATATGATAGCACTATTAATTGACGCCAGGTTAGAGGTACTTTTACCTTTGAGCTCGTTCAAAAAACCTCTCGGGTCATGTATCAGGTTCTTAACAATATCTTCGCGTAATCAACTCAGAAGGAGAATAATATGAACGATCGCGAGAGGGCGCGGGCGGGTTAATGTCGTCTCGAAATGTGGTACAATTTAAACCGTCCTACGTCAAGACTCGAACGCAGATGGAAAAAGTTACGGCCCTAGTTCTCGACTTATTTGTTCTTGATATTTGTCTTTATTTCTTTGCCGAATTACTTATTTCGTTCACAACATTTCGTTCTTGAAACGATTTTGTTCAAGAGTTTCAAACTGAGGTTTAAGTTATGCTTTGTAAGGGAGCTGTAAAACGACCGATCGGTTGATACCATCCATCGATCGATCATTAGTCATTTAGTCATAACGAACCATATTTTGTGTTGAATCCATTGAATATATAGAATACATAAAAAATCTGAGGTAAGTGAAATACATTTACAAAGAATTAAAAAAAAAATAAGGAAGCAAATTACAAAAATATTATAATCTCAAGTTAAATAACAAATAATCATTAAAAAAACAAAATATTTACATTAATAATTATTGAATAATTTTAATTTTTAATTATAGAAATCGTAGAATATACGATTAAAAAATTACTAGTTAAATTTATCTTATGATTATTAATTGTAATTCACCATTTTTTTAATAACAATGTTTTAATTTTGCGCTTAAATATACCTACTCTAGTAATTATTTAGTTTTCCGTTAGCAATATACATATAATAATATATAATATATATATATAACTGCTGAGCTATGTTTCAATATGTTTAGCTTCGGTTGTAATGGACTATGTAGGTGTTTTAAGCAATGAGTGTTGTATTGGTTGTATTTTTAATAAAAATATTGAAATTACCCTTCAATAAAAGGCAAAAATAATGGCCACAAACAAACAATGAGCCCCTAAACCTACTTAAGTTTTGTAACAGTAAAGACAAGGGGATAGATTTGCCGATAAAAATGCAAAATCCTTTAGCAATTTCATTGCGTAGTGCGGCTCAGACAGGGTGTAATCTGCCTACGGAACCCAACCGCTCCCGAGAGCTTGTGCCGCTGCATTCGTGACATAGATCAATTACCTCGAAAAATTAACAGTTGCTGCCTACGCACATTCTACAAAATTTAAAAATAAAACATTTAGCATAACAACACGCCTATATTAACCAGAAGGGTGTGGCAGCCGTGTACAACTATACCACGCTTCGGCTGTTATGTTTAAGTCCCATGAGATAGGATTAAGCCCATCGTCATAACGGATACAAATCCAACTCCTTGCTGCTATTCCGAATTTCCTTACGGAACATCCCGAATAAAACTTTCGCACGACCTTTGCGTGGCTGTTAAAAAATTAAAATTAAAAATAAAAACTAAAATTAAAACGCAGATATAAATGGAAAAAGTGGAAAACCAGTGTTCTTAACCTGACGTTAGATAGATAGAGTTATCTTTATTGTACACCAATATTAAACAAATGCACTTAAAAATGACGTTATCAGAAATAGTCAAGAAATCCAGTCTATCCGACTGGACATTCTTTAAAAAAACAAACGAATTGTATATATTTTTTTCGTATTCAATATACACGATATTACGCATTGACGACATAAAGATGTTAATGCCTCTACGTCTTGTTACCTATAATGGTAGATCAAAACTGTAAAAGCTTCAATGTTGAGACAATTTTTACCATAGGAGTGTATGATGAAAATTGTCTGGATCGATGATATTTAAAAAATCGCAGGTCGCACCTGGATGCAGCAGGCACAGGACCGCGAAGAGTGGCATAAGCAAATAGAGTCTATATACTCAACAGTGGATGGACACAGCCTGTAGTTGATGATGTTAATGATAATAATAAATCCCGAAAACCAAGGAAGCCATAGGAAAGTTCGTTTTAAAAAGTGTCATTTCTGCAATGATTGCAGTGTCACACTCTTTGGCAGCGCATGGAATCGCGCCAGAACTAAATGAAATTGAAATTAGCTTTCTCTCCCTGGAGCCACTCGCGGAATTCTCCAAAATAAAAGTGTATTATATTTTAAAATACGATTCTAGTCGCCCTCGTAATGGAAAAGTCAGCAAAACTTAGTACCTAGTTTTCGATTGGATAAAATTGCTTCGAAGATGTTGTTGGTGCGATGATATGCGAGCTAACATAGGCATAATGATTCAGCTTTATGCTAACGCTTTAGCCATTTAACAACGCGCAGATTTTTACCGCGGCTTTTATAAAAAAGCGGAAATATTATTATTTAGTGACAGAGTGTGCCCGGTGAAAGTTTTTGCATTATGTAAAAATATGAAAATTGATAGATGTTAAAAACTAAAGTTGCCTACTCAAATTCAAATTCAAATTCAAATCATTTATTTTCATAGGCCCCAGACGCGCTTGAACACGTCAAAACATTACAAAAAATGATATAAAAGTAAATAATAAATAATACTAAATTATACTAATTACAATGATTTGAATAACCGGGGCTCAGATTAATTTTAATCAAACTGTTTAGAATCGAATTAAAATCAATCTAAGTACCAGCTCCGATGGGTATTGCATTATGAGAAGAGCTGGTGAGAAACTCATGTGCACCATCTTTTAAAATGAAAAATATAACAATATAAAATTACATAAAAAAATCACATAAGAAAAGCAATTCATTTCCAAATACTATTAACATTTATGTAGTCTGAAATACTATAGTAAGCTTTTTGACATAGTTTAGTTTTAACATATTTTTTAAATTTACCTATCGATAATTCTATTGCGTCTAAAGGAAGTTTATTGTAAAAGCGTATACATTGACCTGGAAACGAGTTAGAGATTTTATGGAGCCTAGTAGTGGACACAGCGAGTTTGTTTTTGTTCCTTAGATTTAATTTATGGAGATCACAATTTTTCTTAAATTTCGTTTGGTTTTTGTGAACGTACATTAAATTTTCGTAACGTTCCGACTCCTTCTTACGTTAAGAATTTGGTTTAAAAATTTATTCAAAACGCTTTTAAAATAGCTTACACATAGTGTTTAAAACGCATCAATTTGGCACGTTTGAGCGCCAGAGACACGTCAGGACGGCTGCCGGTTCCCACAGTGCTCATCAAGAATGCGCCTCTGAATTTTGAGCGTGCGAATTACTAACATATCCCAACGCTTCCATTCCATTCACTCCACACTCTATTTTATTGAACAGTCGCTGTTACACAATATTATCTGCATTTTGGATGATCGCTACTACTTGCGGCACTTTGGTACTGATTTATGGGTTTTAGGTAACATAAAGAGACATTTTATTACCACCGTGCAATTCTGGAAAGTATCGTATGGTTAATACTAGCTTACACCCGTGAGATGAGTCGATAAAAAGTCCCTTAATGTCAGCCAAATTTCATCAGAATTTATTTACTTCAGCTTGAAAGCTTAAGCTTGAATTGCATACATATAACGCATATTTTATTTCCTAATATCGTAATATGTAAGTTTCAGAGTTGTTCGTCTCTAACTCTCAAAAGTTTTAATTTAATAAATGCGTGTAGCAAGGCATGGTGTAATTTTGCCGCCGCGTCAGGTAACGTGGCGTGATGCGAACACGGCGTCATTGTCGCGGCGTCAAAGTCGGCCAGCGGTAAAATTGTCTTGGTGCATCCGCTTTTGTTGCGGGCTATGGGTAATTGCGGTGTTTCGAATGCAGCCACGGCATATTCGCAAATAGGAAACCAAGGATTTCAAATTCTAAGCGTGTGCTCTGAATTTATAATTTGAAATTGTCTCCAAGCCCTTGTAGAAATCTTTGATGGAATACGGTATTTTTTTTTTGTTTGCTAACGCTCGGATTATAATATGTATTTATTATTAAATCGATCTATGCCATCGTATGAATGGTTTATAATTTTTACTTGACAAAAAATTTCGATCGACGCGACGTCGACTTTTCAGCCATTCTGCTAGTTACTTTATGTACAGTAAAAGCTACAAAACATAATACATGTTACATGTGATTGCCCTCTGTACTGTTTTATGAATGGCACAAGTTTTAGTTTCGTGTATAATTAATCTTTTGTTTTTGTTTTCATAAGCTGTAAATAATTAATGTCTGTTTGGTATTTTTTGATGTTTTATTTTTTTTTTTTGTTTTTGGCGTTGTGTTTTATGCCAACGATGTGCCCGCCAATCGTAGCGCTCTCTATCATTTGCGCATAGGGCCAAATGATAACTTGAAGCGCTATGATTTGCGATTACATTTTTGTAGTAATATGGACGCAACCTTTGGCCGTTCGTATCGTGTATGTTCCGTTCCGAGCGCCATGGTTGCGTTCCGCTTACTGTTTATTTATTGTTTTTCTGTTTACTCTATTTTTCTTTTATTTTATTTTTTTTCGTATTGTTAGTTTTATGCGTTTGTTTATTTTTAGTTTTGTAATATTAATTTTAATTTTAAATTTTATTGATGTACTTAAGTTTTAGTTATTTTAATATGATACCGTCCTACCTCTCTCTGGCGCCATCAGAATATCAGCGCTGCAGGGCTTTGTAGCTCTGCAGCATATGGCTGAGATGGTGTCCTTTTCTGGCAAAATTCATGTTTACTGTTTTATTTTTTATTTTTATTTGTGTTTTTGTGTTTGTCAGAATAAATATATTTCTTTCTTTCTTTCTTTCTTTCTTTCTTTAGTTTTATAAATGCGTGTAGCAAGGCATGGTGTAATTTTGCCGCAGCGTCAGGTAACGTAGCGTGATGCGAGCACGGCGTCATTGTCGCGGCGTCAAAGTCGGCTAGCGTTAAAATTGTCTTTGTGCATCCGCTTTTGTCGGTAATTGAGATGTTTCGAATGCAGCGACGGAATATTTGCAAATAGGAAACCTAGGATTTCAAATTCGCTATTTCTATTCTAAAAGGTAACATTTTGGCATCATAATTATTTTATTTTCATTTGCCAGCAATCAAATGTTATGTATTTTGTACCCCTACTTTTTCATTATATCGTTTCATAAAATTTTTTAAGTAAATATTATCCGTGGTAGGAATGACTATTTTTATACAAAATTTTCATACATTCATACATAAATTCACGCCTTTATCCCCCGGGGGTAAGCAGAGACGATGGAACGCCATGTGCTACGCTCCTTACATACTTCTTACTCTTTCTCAACATTCATAGTAAACTCGTCATACACGTGCTCGCCAGTTTCGTGTACTACGAAATTGTCAAATAGGACAAAATTTGTCTTATAGAATCAGCAGGTAGATACATTCGTATATTTCGTTACCCCAGGCACAGTATAAATATTTACAAACAGTACGGAAACTGCCTACAAACGTTCGAAACGGCACGCACACATAAACATGCACACCGACGAGACCCCTAAGCGAACGTCGCGGTGCTGTCAGTAGCGAGTGCCGCGTCGAAGCAAGTCGTCGCGTTAAAATCTTGCCGATCCTTTTTAAAATGCCACGATGGTATTGCGTAGTCTACGGCTGCTTGAACTCTTATTTATCAAAACCAGAGCTATCTTGTTTTAAACTGCCTGCTGATTTTGAAAGGTAAGAATGATTTGTTGTTATGATATTGTACTCGAATAATTATAAGTAGGTAGTTGTAAATAATAGCGCTGAGTGAGTGTGACCGACACTGTTTCGAACGAAGTTTTAACTACGAGCGTTGTTGCGCCGACATAAGTGGTTTTAAACTTAACTCAAAATGGAAATCCAGGATGGCGGCTGCAATAAATTATATTTCTTTTACCGACTTCCAAAAAAGGAGTTCTCAATTCGATTCGTATATATGTTGCTTTTTTATGTTTGTTCACGGCTAGCTTCGTCGTTTATGAACTGATTTTGATGATTCTTTTTTTGTTGGACAGGAGATGATTCCAAGGGGGTCCCATTGTCAGCATATCGTGATCTGATGATGGAATCTTAGAGAAATCGAGGGCAACCCTCGTATTTTATATGCACATGTTACGTTATCAGTGTGTTTTTCAAAGCTACACCAGTATTTACGCCTAATCGTACTAATTTTATGTGGCTAAGCTGATGATGGAAGGTCAACTCCTCAATGGTTAGAAGTTGAAGGATAATTCTTTCACTACTGTACACATATTCCTACTGCTAGTTATTGTGTCAAATGAGCTGATAATGGAAGGTCGTGACCCTCAATAGACAGGAGATAGGATTTAATTCTTTATTTGATATTAATAAGTTTTCCGTCTCAAATAACCGTCGTCTCCTCATTCGAAAAACATTTTTGCTCAGTCTAAACATCACTTAAAATCGTAAAATAAAATAATTTTAACAAAAAAAAAACTAAAAAGCAAAAAATAAATTTACTTCGTACAAAATAATACGTTTTTTCATTTAGTTAAATAGAAATTACTGAATATCTACAAAACAAAAACAAAGATCTACAAGTTGTTACGTGTCAATATTAAACTGTGTATCGTATTTTGTGGAGATTAACCGATGCTCTGAGATTACTTATTTAAATTTTATTCGTAAACTAGTTATTTCAATACGATTGAATGATCACTAAAAAACACTTTTTTTTTCATAAAAAGACAATATCAAAAAGTTTAAAAGTGTCAACCCTATAGCTTCAATAGAGCGTAGGTAATTATTTTTTGAAATAGGCTTGGTTTCTATACTGTTTACATATTTATACTGTGCCCCAGGTTTCAAGTAGCGTCCGCAACGCAAGAATATTGACCGTGTTTCGATGTTCTTTGCCGTAAACAGAGGTGGGACGCACGGACGGACAAAAAGCCCGGCCCGGAGCAAACACACGCCGTTTGCTGACCATACGTGCATCAACTACACGGAATAATGAAGATATTACGGTGGATGAGCTATTTTCTGTGTTTAGTCATGTCCTTTTTATATGATGCTTGAAGTGAACGGATCTGTAGTCTTCCTGATAGTAAGTGGTAACTATAGCCTATAAACATCCAAATAATTAGGTAGTAGATGCATCAACATCTGAGGTGGTATGTGCTATGCCTCTTATATCATGTGCTAGTAATTCCAAGGCCTGATCTCACCACAAAACTAGAACACAGTAGTGATGGTGATGCATGGTTTTAAAAGGATACATAACATTTACCGCCAGAGGTGTAGGTATAAACTGTACCTAATCTGTATGGCGAAAACTGTTACTCAAAACTTTTATTGACACTTTGCAAGTAAGACAAGCAATTTAAGTACAAAATTTATAGAAGCATGGTAGACAAGATAATGAGAAAAGAGAGACCACGGACACAACGCTTTGCGACCGCGCCTTATTTGAAAACATACAGACAAAACGCGGTTGACAGGGGGTTACTTTGAACAAGTGGCAATCGTGCGCCCTGTCAAAATCTTGGGACTTTTCTGCTTGTCTCGCACACGTTAAGCAAAGTATCAAGTTTTGGGTTACCGCATCCAATCTTGTATCTTATGCTTCCTGTACACAAGTCACGAGTTAAATTAGCTAGGTTTTCTGTATTCAGTGCGCACAGTGTTGGTTTTTTCGCTCCCGACGCGCGCAACCGTGCGTGCAACACAGTGTGCATCGCCACATAACATACTAGATATATGGATAAACTGTAAACGTATAAGCGTAGTTTTTTATCGATAACATTTTGTTGTATCGGCAGGCAAATGGTATGAACTGCCTACGTTCTATGTCAGTAGATGTATTTTGGTTAAGTAGATCTAGATTTCCCTATCCTATTATTATTATAACATAACATCATACCTATATTACCTAAAAGGGTGTTTCACACCAGGTGTACCTATAACACCACCCACACTTAAACTGTTCTGTTTAGGTCTCATATGATAAGGGGTGAGCCTATTGCCATCCACCGAGCACAAATCTAACTCCGAGCTTTTAGTGAGAATAACGTGACGGCAAATTCAAATGATAACACTTTGCGCAATCCGGGAATCGAACCTGAGACATTATATTAGTCTATGCCCGAGACCTCGCGTAGAGAGGCGTATACGACAAGTCAGTTACTAATATTATAGTCACTAAACCGACAAGGCAGTTACTAATATTATAATTACTTAAATAGCAATCTGTTTTTGTCTGCACGTGTGGTGTAGTGGTTTAAGCGGTCGCCTTGCCGCTCTCCACTGCACTGGTGTTGTGGGTTCGATCCCCACATGGGACAAATCTTTGTGTGATTCGCAAAGATTTGTTCTGAGACTGGGTGTGTGTGTGTGAGTGAATGTGTGTATTTGACCTTGTCATTGGGACCATTGGATAGTGTAATTGCTTCTGGCGTTCTATCTAATGTAAAAAAATCCAAAAAGATCTACCAAAGAATGTTTTAATTTTAGCTTATTCCGCCGGAGTCGGATTTTACCGACACAAAAATCTACGTCCTATCTATCCAATTTCTTAACGTATTACGATGTTTTAGCCTATAATATCTACTTGTTTTTCTTTTGTGAATACAGACTTAATATACATAGAGACACCCAGACTTAAGACAAACCATGTTCATGCACACAAAGATTTTTCTTAAGCGGGATTTGAACACGTAACTTTGGCGTCGCAGGCAGCTACACTACCCACTCCGCCATCCGGTCGACAAATAATGTATTTGCACGCCGATTACACGAAAAACATTCTGTGCTATCTACAACTACTGTAATTCTACCTATGTTTTTTTAAAGTTTTTCTATTCAAACTTTTATTTATTGTTATTATTTATTATGCTATTTCAATTAAGGTAGATTTGCTAATATTATCCTGGAGAAAGTGTATTGACTTCCAACGCAGATGTCGTATTTATTTGACAGTAGTGATAAGAAATGTAAAAAATTATAGCATTATGGAATATGTGTAAACGAAAATATTAGGTATATTAATAAATACCGAGTTATTAAATAAAAAAAGTACATTAAGTAATTGTTATTTAATAACGTATTGTTGACTGATTAGGTAGGTACTGAGAAATGAAAAGGTGAGGTTCATTCAGTACCTATAGTTTTAGTTCAGTCTATGAATTTCTACTAAAAAATCGATCGATGTTTTATTTTCTTACTAGTAGTAGGTAATAAATGTACGTAGTTGTTAGTTAACCAAGCTCGTAAATACAAATAAATAATATTATAGCGAAATTTGGACATCGAAAAATGTATAGATACTAGAACATCCCTATTTATTGTAGGTATTATAGTACGATTCTATGTGCCTGGCGCTGGGCACACCAACTGATAAAAAGTCGGGCGGTGAAAAGGTTAAAGAAAATTGTATAAAAATCGGCGAAATGGGTAGGTATATAAAATCCACCAGCATGCTCTTGGCCAGCGTCGTGGACAGTGGCCTAAACCTTCTAATCATAAATACGAGCCCAGTAGTGGGACATGGTAGACATGTATTAAATACAGATTATAATTTCGATACTAACTTGGTTATTTATTATTATTTGCATTTGACAAAGCATGTTTATTCCTTCGCAACATATTATATTATTTTTATTTTCCTTTATGTAAAGATTTGGTGTTGTCATATCTTACACTTACCTGAAATATTGTCAAAAACAAACACAATTGTATGATTTATTATTTGAAGTTGGCGATTGCAGATGGCGTTACTGATCCTGCTATTCATAATGTCAAATTTGAAGGGCAATGTGTTCGGACAAGCCATTTCTATAGTATATATTTCTATGGAATTCCATTATTTATTTATATTATAGGTATTTGCACCAACTGTCACTTGATTCGGATGGCGGGTGAAATGCACCATAAACACACATTCGGGTCGGCTTTGATCAATAAATCACCAAAAAAGGTAAATAAGTAATCACCAAATCTACACTAGTATAGAGAGGAATGATTTTTGGTTTGTTTGTTTATACCCAAAAATCTTCGAATGTACAGAACCGATCTTAATGAAAATTGATGTGGAGATAGTTCAAGGCCCCGGCAATAATATAGACTACTTTTTACCGACGAAACACGCGGGCAAAACCGCGAACGGTAGCTAGTAATGATTAAAATGAATGGAAACACTATTAAAATCATATATTTTATTAACAACAATAAAATCAAAAGTAACAATGTAGTTCTTACGTTATTGACTAACAAACAGATCACTAAACGCTTAATAGAATAAGGAGTATTACAACAATTAGGCTATTCGTCATAACAATATTTTTCCTAAATACAATTGTATTGTATTTAGGTATTCACAATCGAATCGAATGCCCACACGATCTAAGGATGATTTTCCAAGGATCGTTCCTAGGACAGCTTACACCTTAATGCTCACAACATAGCAGGAATATAGTCCACGAAATGTGCCAAATATTTCACATTTTTACGCAGATCTCGAAAAGTCGCGCGCGCCGGCGCGGCGGCGGACCTCAAAGATAATGTAATACAACGTGCGGACCTCAACCAACAGGTAGGTATCTTATCTGGTTTGACGTTTTGATGACATTTGCCAAAGACAAATGGTTTGAGTAGAGATGGGACACGCGCGTCGATAGATCTGTATGTGTTTCATCTTCAGTCTATGACCTAACACCCCCCATTGGGCAAGTATTTGCTGTCTACATATAAAAATATGTAGATACCTAAATTAGAAAAATCAGCCAATAAATCGTGTGAGAACAATTAGGCGACGTTAGGTTTATTGAAAACAACGATACATCAAAATATACAAAAATGTGGTAACTGCATAATTTAGTTATTGCGTTAGCGTGCATTAATACAGGGTTATTTTAAAAACACTAATCCTATCCGGCGCTCCTATACACGTACTTACTATTCTGTAAGTTTACAAATTTTTGTTCATTTGTCATTTTTTAACAAAAACTGAAATATGGAAGTGGCAGCAAAGTGATCACAGAAGTCGTTAATATACAAAGTGAGACAATATATCTTAAAAACCTAAATAATTTTTGTTATTATTGAATATTTAAACAAGTTGAAGAACTTTATAATGTTAATCGAAATGCTGTACAGGAGCTGCCTCTAAAATGTTATTATTGTTTTTATTATGTTTTTCTTTTTATTTATTTGTTTTTATTAAGTACAAATAAATATTCTAGTTTCTATTCCTAATCCCTAAGGTGTAGTGATTAGGACACTATGAAAGCGACATCACAACCTTGTAATGGGCGTTACTTCTAAATTAAAATAAGCCAAAACTTTGTGATTGACATTTTGAAATGGATCTAATTCAATAATAGGAGGTTAACAATTTAGAAGTTATATTTTCTTTTAACATAATATCAACAATAATATAAAATGAGCGTTAGCCTCGCAGAAAAATATGATTCACTTAATAAGTTGAAGTTTTCATTTAGACTAGTAATCTATTTCACTCACAAGCACATGTGAAAGATGACGTCATATCTCTGTAGTACCGTAAAACGGGTTCAATAGGGATGCAGGGGTCAATAGGGATAAAAACGATGAACAAAATTACAGCAGAAATACTACTATGAAATCTACCGTTAATCGTCTGTTTTTTTTATTTTTTTATAGTAGAATAGTAAATCATTTTACTAGTCACACTTATTTGACGTGAAGGTCAAATAAGTGTGACCAGTAAATCAGAAGAAAATACATCTGAAGTTCGCCGTTCGACAGCTCGAGATTTTGTTCCTCAGAAACTTTGGAAAAAAAACGGGTAAAAGTGAATTTTATTGAATAAATCGTGGTGAGTGGCAGAATTTAATTTATTTTCCATTCAAATCAAGTAAGTTACTACGCACTAATTGCTTAATTTTAGTTTAAATTGAAAATTAATAAGTGCCGGTAAATTTCGCAAAATAAGAGGATAATAGAGACGCCTACAGAATGCCATCGGGATGGCTGTGGGATGAATCGGGACAAGAGTAAAATAACTAAGAACGTAGTTGTATGAAAAGGAACACCAAAGCAGCGATAGGGACAGGGTTGTCACTCACCAATATCACTAATATAATGTCTATAGATAATAATTTTTTTTTTTCTTTATTACCTAATGGGGGGTGATTTGGTTAGGCTTATTATATATTTACATAGGGACTTTTGCTTTTTGCAGGTACAATGCCACGAATATATAAACCCAGCCGTGAGAAAAATTATAAAAAATATGATCAGCAAGTAATAAACAACGCCCTCAAAGACTATAATATGTCTAGTAAATCATTTTTAGATATAGAGAGAATATATGGTATCCCAAAATCAGTCCTACACCGACACAACACTTTTATTATGAAGCCACGGGTTGGTCAAACTGCTCTTAGCCAAAAAGAAGAAGATTACCTAATCGAATACATAAACACTTGTTCGGAGTGGGGATACCCATTAGAACCAATTAATCTTAGGCTCGTTATTAAAGGGTATCTCGATAAGATGGGCATTGTAGTCAAAAAATTCAAAAGTAACATGCCAGGTGTTGATTACGTCAAGTCTTTTCTCCGGCGTCACGACAAGAAAATAAGCATGAGATTCAGCCAAAACATAAAGCGATCTAGAGCAGCTGTGTCACCAGAGGTTATAGAAAGCTATTTTGACGAACTGGAAACCACACTACAAGGCGTGCCATCATCAAATATAGTCAATTATGATGAGACCAATCTCACTGACGACCCTGGTAGAAAAAGAGTTCTGGTTAAGAGAAGCGTCAAATATCCAGAACGCGTTATGAACCACACAAAAGGGGCGACGTCAATCATGATGGCAGCTGCAGCAGATGGCACGATATTGAGCCCGTACGTTGTTTACAAGGAACAAAATATGTACGATACATGGAGACAAAATGGACCTAAAGGGTGTAGATATAATTATACTAAATCTGGTTGGTTTGATGGTGCTACTTTCGAAGAGTGGGTGAGAAATATCGCCCTACCTTACTTTATAAACAAAACTGGAAACAAATTTTTAATAGGTGACAACCTCGCCTCTAATCTGTCAATGGACTTAGTTGCAGAATGTAAAACTATTGGTGTTCGTTTTATTTTTTTGCCCAGCAACTCAACACACCTTACCCAACCACTCGACGTTGCCTTTTTTAGACCGCTGAAGATAGCTTGGAGGGATTTAATTTTCAATTGGAAAAAAACTGATGGCAGAACGCTACCTACAATTAACAAAAACATGTTTCCATCATTGTTGAAAAAACTTATGAACAAAATAGAGCCCACTGCATCCCAAAATATCATATCAGGTTTTGAAAAATGTGGTATTCACCCAATAGATAAACGAAAAGTTCTTGATAGACTGCCATCCTTCGAATCTACAGAAAACACAAATTTCAAAGGGGCAATTGATGACACAGTCTTGAATATGTTAAAGGAAATGAGGTATGGTTCGACCACTAACAGACAATACAATAAGAAGAAGAAAATTGAAGTAGTTCCTGGCAGAAGCGTAGAAAATGTTGATATTGACGAAGTAATTGAAGGTAATGACATTGTGACAGAACATAATATAGAAAGTGAACAACCGATGGAAGATGCAATTCCCGTAGCGGGGCCTAGTAAGCCACACGTAAAAGAGACTGAAATAAAAAAGTTGAAGCAAATAGAAATGAAAAAAGAACATAAAACTCAAAAACTGAAGACGGAGCAAAAAAATACGGGTAAATCAAAAAAAACTGAAAACAGATCTCTAATAAAAAAAAACAAAGATAAAACACTATCACAGTATAAGGAATATAATGTTACGGAACAAACTGGTTTTACACTGAACAAAGAACAAGAAACTAACTCAAGTGCCGATAATGTGGTGATGGTGGTGAACAATGACAATGTCTCTACAACAGAGAACAACTTCAAGGATCTTATTAATTATGTGATAGATGACAATGTCAAAGACTTTTCTGAAATAGACTATAGTACATTGGATGTTGACGTGCCTGTGATATACGAGGATACTATTACAGTTGGCGGTGAGATAGAAGTTCTTCAAAAATTGAAATAACATCTCAAGAAAAAGTGAATTATAAGCCAAAGAAAACACTTGATTTGAAGAAAGTCCAAGTAAGTGACAAAATAAAAATCAGGAGACACTACAAAAGTCAGGAAGAAATATTAAATGATCTGATGGATACTGATTCAGATTAAACAAAGTTTATCACATTTTATTTACTTCTAGACACAGAAGAGTTTAGCAGTCGAGAAGAATTTCTAGTGTTAAATTGATTTTAAGTACCTACTTACCTAGTTACCTTAAAATATTATATTGTTCATTAGTAGATTTTTTAAATATTTAATAACACTGAGACTGATTAAGAATTTAATAGTTCCTATTAAGTAAGCATAGCAATTCATATATTTGATGTACCTAACGTTGTTTTCTAATAAATAAACCATTTAAAAGTATTTTTTTATTTTACATCGCGGATTCTAGTTAGTACCTATCGAATAGGTTTGAGTTAGGTACCTACTTACCTATTTTATTTCGCCAAAATTTACTTTCTGCATTTGATTATCTTTTGAATCATCTCCAGTCGAAATTCGTAAAAAATCTTATTAGTCTTATTATCCTATCCTACTAATATTATAAACGCGAAACTGTGTGTGTGTGTTTGTGACTCTTTCATGGCCAAACAGGTGGACTGATTTGGATATAAAATTCGATGTAAATATAGCTTAGACTAACTTTGAATCGAGGATATAAACAATTTCCATACCAAATTTCATCCAAATCGGTCCTGCTGTTTGGGCGTGAAAGATTTTAGTAGGAAGTAGGATAATTTGACTGAAACTGGTTCAAAATTTGTAGGTCACGAAGAAGACACAATTAAATTTCTAGAGGAACCTACATATTATAAGTTACGTAGAACAATATTATTATGAGTTTTGTGACAACCCTGACCAAATTTCTCCATTGTTCTCAATGCCGTCCCTATTAACCCCGATACGTGTATAAATAGGGACAGCACATATTTTATGTTTTTACATAAAAGGAGCTGACCATTAATAATTTTCGCGTACAGTTTTATTAAATACAAGTTAAGACTAAACTTTTAATGTAGTATAAACTAAAAGTTGTATGCAAAGTTCATAAGAGAAAGTCACACAAAGTTGAAAACCATCCCCATTCACCCCATTTTACGGTACATACAAAAGCTCTAAAACATGTTTTTTTTTCATAAAATACTTTGCTTTAGGTCCGATTTGCAATCGCCACAAAAGTTATTAGATGTAATTCAACACAAACTAGTTAAGGTGACAATATTTGTATTATGATATTTTTTTATATTCGGCTAGATTACTATTTATTCGTTGAATAACTTTTATCTGTCGTTTGCATTGAATCCACAGATTTACAATAGTCTTCTACACAACACTTAGGGTCGACACACACCAAAAGAGCGGCGAAGAGCAGCGAAGCGCAGCGACCCGCTCGGTAGAGAAGGCGCGCGGATTCCCGCGACTGCTCGAGAAGTCGCTGGAATGCTCGAGAAGACGCGGGACTCCGCGCGCCTTTTTGGCCTGCCCGCGATGAATTCACGGGTCGCTCTCCTATGCGCAGTTCACTTTCAACAAAACTCGAGTAAACTTGTGTTTAAGCAGTGAAAATGTGTATTTTGGATTTAATTATTATTGCACATATAATTGAAGAAGAAGAGGAAGCGGCCGAAGAGATAAAGAGGAAAAGATTTATTTTTTTCATCCATTTCCATCACTTCTGTATTCGTTGCACTGCAAGGAGTGAATACGAATGCTCACGCGCAACAGACACGCGCGGGGAGCGGGGCGAGGGGCGGGATATTGCCAGCGGCCGCTTGCGACTGCTCGAGCATTCTCGGGAATGCCCGCGACTTCTCGCGCAGTCGCACGGCTCCGTTTATGGAATTCGCCGGAATTCCCGCGGCGCCGCGGGCATCCGCGCGACTCGTTTGAGTTTCTCATGCGATAATGAGTATTATGGTTGTGAGAATAGAGTTGGAATTCATATAACACTGAAACTGCGCTTCGATTCGCTGCGCTTCGACGCGCTTTTGGTGTGTGTCGACCCTTACCATCTACGAGACTTAGTTGTTTTATACCGGCGAGGCGTGGCAGAGCGGAGCGCGGAATTATTATTTTTTTTCGTACAATTTTGAACTTTATTGCCTAAGGCATAGAGTATTTATCAGCTTTATTATTGAATAATTTTAAGAATATTAAATATGTAATTATTATCAAAATGTTATGTTTTGTGTTAAATGCTTGCACGCTCTCAATTATAGGTCAAAACATGTTGTTTATAACATCTTGTAACCGTGTTTTATGCAAATAAAGATCTTGATTATTGATTCAGCTTTTAATGCATGAAGTCGCAAGCTGGCGCTAGTCGGCGGGAATCGAAATACTTGTTGGTACGATATTGAATTGAATAGCATTCGGAATAGAGTATGTAATTGCTTTTTTACGCTTAACATCGCGAGCCGGATGACGACGCGGTGTAAAAGGTTCAGTGTATTTTCAATTCACTCCACGCCTCACCTCGCTAGTATAAAACCACCTTTATACTGCTCAAAATAAAAACAAAATTACAATAATTTTTCATGGTAAAAATTTCAACCTTAAATTCTTTGCCAGAAAGTTTATTTTTCAATAACACTGTAAATTTAAACTGTAAATATCTTAGTCAAAAATAATTAAAATGTACTTAAATATTTTTTTATTTTATTTTAATAAAAGTTTCTTACTGCCTCATTGGGATAGTGGATAGCGTGTGCGCCTTTTACCGCGAGGCTCGGGTTCGATTCCCGGATCGGGCAAAAGTAGTATTTTTCCGACAAGAATTTTTTTTCAATAACTGCACGGAGTTGGAATTGAGCCTGGTGGATGGCGATAGGCTCCTCCCTTATCCCATGGAACTTAAGATAACAGGTGAAAATTAGGTGTTATACACCTCTGCCACACCCTTCTGGGCAATAAAGGCGTGATGTTATGTTATGTAAAGTGCCCAAACGCAAATCATTGTAATTCTTTCTTTATTTTGAACTGAGTATAGCATCTTTGGTACCAGTTCTATGAAATCATTAAAACGCACTAAAAATCTACTCATCGGGTCACAAGCTCTTAGCCTTCCTATCTTTGAGTAAGCTGGTGATGAAGAACTCCCCAGCTCTATACGAGGAGCGGACGAGCGGACCGCTGGCGGTGTACAGGAACCCGAGCTCATTCCCGCGATCCTCCCACCACTTGAACTTGGCGGGCGTCACGTACTCGAAGACCTTGAGGTGCTTCTTGGTGGGCTGCATGTACTGCCCCAGGGTCACGCAGTCCACGCCAGCTGAACGGAGATCTGAATTGGGAGGCATGTTATACATCATTTCGTATTATAAAACAATTAGCCGCGTCTGTTTGTCTGTCCACAAACGGTGGTTTTCACCATTAGTTAGTGATTCATGTGGTCTTATGCAAAAATCTGTTTGCAAATTTTATGTTACCAACAAACTAAATTTTCCAGTAAAAAAAATAGAACTACATTTAGAACGGCACCCTAAAAGCGGACTTACACATACTAAAATGCCGATTGCGATCCACACGGGATTGCATACAAATACCGATTTTTTATGTGTCAGATCGATATGAATTCAGAATCAGATATCAGTATGTGTGACCCCGAGTTAAATGCGCACATACACTACTAGTGGGTTCACACACACTTGGTTCGTTTTTTTGTCATTTTGTCACTGGAACATTTTAACCGTATATGTTGTTCGTTTTGTCACCTACACATTTGAACTATTTAGACATTCCGTAATGTGTACAGTCCCTAAACTTAGTCCCTAAACGGTTTTTTCAACGCAAGCAATGTCACGGTCAAAAGGTAGTAAAATAAATATTAACATTTACCTTTCATAGTTTGCTCTACTTGTTCGTCGGTTTCGCCAAGTCCTAACATGATAGACGACTTGGTGATGAGGTCGGGGTTGATTTCTTTCGCTGTCGCCAGTACTTTCAGCGTCTGTCGGTACCTGCCAAAAATACAATGATTCATTACTTATTAACTCATTTTCATGGTAAGTATGATTTAGTTGTAAGAAAGATCAGTGATTTTGCATGATCTAATCATGCAAAATGACATCGCATCTATACTACCCAGTAACATAAACACCCACATACACACTTGTTCTTTTTAGATCCCATGTGAAACTATCGCCATCTACCAGGCACAATTCCAGACTGTGCTGCTATGTGTATTTGCTGACGAGAAAGACAAGAATTTTCCGGTCAACCCCAAATAACATGATTTTATTTCAACAAAATTTAATAATGACGAATGCCTTTGACACCTACTATGTAACTATATACAATTAATCAAATAAAATTCTGAATTATGTAAAAAATGTTATCAATGTCTATTATGACTCAATGTGTTAATTATAAATATTATTATAGAATTTATATGAATATATTAGATCCTTAAATGAAATGTTAATGATTATTTTGTGCTTATGTATAATTTCACATGCCAATAATAGTTGATATGTTTATCATTTATATTTTATAAGACCTTGTTAACCCATATTGATGGCGAATAAATGAATTGATTTGATTTGATTTGAATAGCATAATTATTTGCCTGCCCTGGGGATCGAAACAGAGACCTCACTTTACTGACGGAAGTCTGTTAATACAGTCTACCAAGTTCCTCACCACACACTCCGCCGCGTCTGTCTGTTTACGAAGTCAAAAACTACTAAACAAATCACCAAATTGTTTTAATCAATAGATAAAATGAATAATGAGGAAGTTTTAGGTATGAGCTAATACTCACGCAGCCCTAGGGTCCCTGACGAAGGGCGTGAGGCGCTCCACCGTCTCGATGTTATGCGCGAACACATCCAGCCCGCTGAACGCTATGCGCTCGATGCTCTCTCTGTTAGCGCGGAAGTCTGGTACCAGGCATTCTACCAGAATGTCATGTTTGTTCCTATAAACAAAATATTTGAATTATATATTAGTAATCAATTCAGTCTCCCTTTGCACGGCTTCAGGCGCGGATCCAGCGGGAAGGTTGTAGGGGTCATGCCGCCTCCCCCTTCCTAGGACCTTAGCTGGGCATACAAAACAGTATTTTTCGCAAAAAATTACTCAACTTTGAATGTGCTCAAAATATGGTTTCGACTATATAGTTACAAACATACGAAGCCCAGCTAAGGGGGCTGTAATATTCCTTAATTCTGTCCTACTAAGATTATAATTTTGCCACTGTGAGGGCTATTATTTGTGAGAATTTAAAAATGTTTGCTACTACTAGGTCAAGACCTCAGTTTTCGATTTCTCTGATCTAACGAGATCAACCACTAGGTTCAGCATTAAAATAATCCTGCTCTAGCCCCTGAAGGGAATGGGGTGAAATTTTGAAATGATTTAAAACAGCTAAAACATACTGTAGTTTAATTTCTCGCACAGTTTCAGCAATATGGGCTGATCCACCGTCTGGTAAATCTGCAAATAAATAACAAAAAAAATATTATTATTTATTGATCTTTAATATAGTATATATTATTACATAATATGTAACTGTGCATAAGTGGAAGTCCAAAATGTTTGTATCTTAAGAAGTGTTTGAAACCATGCAAGACAGCCTTTTGGTCCAAAAGCCACAGATAAATCCAAAATCTACATAAAAATAATGGTTTAAAAGGAAAAAAAAAACATGCACTTGAATCATATTGGTGATTATACCAGTGATTATTCTTATTTTTTTAGTAACATTTTGTCATTTATTTACAATTTTTATGCTTACATTATTATTATTACTTCATGTTTAATAAGAAATATGTATAATTCAAATGTAAAAAAAATATCTACAATTGAAGTAAATACAAAACTATATACCCTAATCAAATAAACCGCTGCCAATAACCTGAAATGCTGCCAGTAACCTGAAATGCTGGCAGAATTGCCATAATCCCAATAATAAAAAATACTTAACAAATGACAGTAATTATTGTAACATTCATAACCCATTAATAATACAAATGATAACTCAACTGACCCTAAAAAATAAACAATGATACCATGCCTAAGGTACATCAGTAACATACATTTATCTATTGTTCTTGTGTTAGTAATGAAATTCCTCCATTTAATAATAACTAACTTGACACGCAGTTGAGAAAGATTTCTATGAATATTATGTGTACATTTGGTACAGTCTAAGAATAGGTTGTAGGTATAGGACTAGTCAACTAGTTTTGTAGCTGCCGCCTAAATAACTAGCTATTTTAAATACCCCCTAGGTGAAATTATAAAATACCACATGGGCGGTAGCTAGTAAGATGAATGAAAATGAATAGTGAAATGCAAAAAAGAATTGAATTGATATATGTACCATCTCTATCCACTGAAGTAAGCACAATATACCCAAGTCCCCATTCATTGATGGCATGTGCTGTATTTTTTGGTTCATCGGGATCCAGTGGTGGAGGTTTACGGGAAGTCTTCACTGAACAAAACATACAGCCACGTGTGCATGTGTCACCCATCAACTGAAATATGTTTTTGAAAATTAGGTTAGTTGGTAATATTACATTTTTCGAGTGCTCTCATATATTATTTGTTTTGACCACTCACACAAGAGTGTGGTCTGAGGTTCAATTCCTCAATAGGCTAATTAGTCAATGAAATCTTCAGTATCAAGCAAGTCTGGAATTGTGTTTTGTAGATGGCTGATAACTTAACCTAAACATGAAAGGTGAAATATGTATGTTATACACATCTGCCCTTTTGGGTGATATAGACTGTACGCTGTAATGTTATTTTTACCATGATAGTAGCAGTTGAGGTGCCTTGTTTGCCTCCACTCCAGCACTCGCCAATGTTGGGACATCTTGCCTCCTCACACACTGTGCTTAACTTCAATCCTCGGAGTTGCTGCTTCAGCTCACTGAACTTTGATCCTGGAACACAAGCATTGACTTAGTAAGTAATATTATTTGCCACAGACTTATACAGACAGATTTACAAAAAGGAAAAAAATATTTCTCAATAGTTATCTATTCCCAAACTAAGCAGACCTTGTACTTTGGGTACTAGAATAACTGATCCTTAGATCCTTATTAAACATAGAAACAAACAGACCAAGATAAACTTCCATGTTCATGCACTCTGATTTGTCTTAAAGTGGGAATTGAACTAGCAACTTCTGCATTGCATTTGCACTACCAACACGTCTGTCAAATCTAGTCATCAGAATATGAGACTGCTTAACACCATTTTGTTTAATGACTGGTTGCCCATAATAAGCTATTTTACCCTTTTTTTCTACTTAAATATAACTTGTATTTGTCAAATCTATTTTTGAATTGTTTCACACTTTGGTGTTTAATATCAGCATTATATTAAAACTAACCTGTTGGTATAGATGTCTTTAACCATGGAGGCAGCCTTAACCTCTCAGCCTCTCCTTTCTCTCGTTTTAACTTGCCCTCATACTCTTCCCAATCTTTAGGTCGGTCTTCAGACACAAAATCTGTCAAATTTGGACCTTCGCGTAGCTTTTCCCTAATAGCATCCAATTTACTTGTGTGTTTGCTTCTTTGAAACTGCAAGGCCTACAACACGCAATAAGAAATGTTTATCAAAACCAACTAAAAAAGATACAATTTCATCACCTTAGTTTAGAGGTTGAAAAACTTACGTCATTACTTCTACAAAAACTAACAGCTTTAATATTATTACGAAACATATTTGCTATTATTTGAATTACATAAATAGGCAGCCACAAAATACGTTTTTACTATTAAAGTAAACACAGAGATTTTCACTTTTTGTCATTCAGGACTTGTTTCACTCGTTGTTATTTTTGATAATTTCACAACATTAAGTAAACTATTACGGTAAGTAACATTTTCAGTGAACTCATGAATAACTTAATACATCTGAAATATGGGATTTCGGTTAATAAATATCTATTTCTTCTTTTTTTTTTAAATTGTTTGTCTTCTTGAATTGAAAAGAAGACAGCTCGGTCCTCAGATTAAAGACAATGTTTTCTATCAAAATTATAATATACTGGAACAAACACGAACAAACCCTCGAATTAGTTAAAATGTCAAAAATGACAATTTGCCTTTTATTGTCACTCTGTGGCTCAGTGCAGTTGTCATAGGGAAAAGAAGCCCGAGGATGACAACAAAATTAGAGACTGATAAACATTCCGAAAAATTTCCGGAACTTTGGAAGTTTAAAATTTAAACACATAGTCAATTCATATAGACTTGGCAAAAACAGTAAACAATGATTCACATCACTATTTTTTTTCGTCAGCCATTATTGTTTACCTTTTTTTGCCAAGTCTTTATGAATATATGAATTGACTATACATACAAACTTCCGGGTAAGTTTCTGAAATAAAAAACTTAAGGCAACTACTTTGGATTTTTTTTACTTTTTGAAACTTAAGTTTCTTCTGTTAGTTTATAAAAAAAGTTGATATATTTTGCAAAAAATGTGTATCAAAAAAGCGTATAATTATAATAATATGTCACCGCAGATTCTGCGGCGACATATATATACGCTTTTTTGACTATTTGGCATTAAAAACATAAACCATCAATTTACGTTTTATCGTGAATCTAATAATCACTAAATTAATTAGCCGAATTTTCGATTAGCTATTATTTAAAACTGTTATTATAACTGTATTATTTCTGTATTATTTCATAATAGTTTGTTAATTGGACAATTGAAGTGTAGTGTCTACAATGTAAGACGACACAGTAAGTCAATTTAATTTATGTGATGCCTTTTGTCCATTTGATTACATGTTAATTAATCTTCAATTGCAATTAGATTTAAAGTGAATCAAGAAACAATTGTAAGGGTTCATTTGAAAAATGTTCCAATCTAAAGCTAAGTATGTAAATTTAATCTTACCATGTTTTCATGCTATTTACTTGTGTGTAAAATCAGTTTAAATTCCTATTTGATTTATGAAGTATTGCTTATGTATTTACAACGGCTATTTAACATATTGATTGTTATTAGAAGCTAAATTTATTGCACCGGCGATGCGTCAGCTTGTTGAAATAATGTAAATGGTGGGAGTAACGGTGCACGTTATCTTCGTTTTGAAGATGGCGGATTTTGGTTCACTTTTGCTCCTGGCATCAAACTAGAAGGTCGTAACCATTTCATTACTCTGTTACTGATTTTTTATCTGTTTTAAAAGTTATAAAATAACATAATTTAACGTTTGTTTTGCTTTTTAATTTAAAACCCAGCTTTTGCTTGTGGCAATTATATTAACCATAAATAACAGTGTTTCGTTTTAATTTGAGTTCCTGATAATTATCTTATGGATAATTTGGAAGGCAGTATCGATGATTCATCGTTTTTTGATAGTGCCAAAATTACTGCATATTCGCTTTTTAATATACGCTTGTTTTGTATATAATTGGATAAGGAATAATACTGTATTGTTTAAAATAACTGGATAAAAATTCATAATTCATAATCAAATAAAAAAAATATTTTAAGGTTATTCTTAGGAGATATATACTATTGCAATCTTGTTCTATGATCTTTTATAATGTACAATTCCGCCGTATATTTATTGCCAGCGCTTGCTGCGTTAGCACTTAAATACGTTTTTATGAAACCATAATACAAATCATTGAATTTCTTGATGCATAATACATAAAAACCTTCCTTATAAATTACTCTATCTGCTGGTGAAAATTGAATAAAAATCCGTTAAAAGTTAGTTAGAATTGCACGGAGAGTGATTACATTTTAACTATGTACTATAGAAATAACAGAGCCTCGTAAGTTTCTGCTTTTTTTTCCAAGGGTGCTATAGTATTATTCAAATTATGAAGTACAGGTGTTACTCACGTAATGTTGGTCTATAATATAGTCGACCGCGGTTTCGCCTATACTATACTTTTAAGCTTTTCAAGATGGTCATTTTTAAGATAATAAAAATGGTGCTATAGTAGATTGTATTGCGTAAGAGAGTAATATGCACACAGTCAATAGTCACAAAATAAGTAATAGCCTGAAACTACATTTAGCTGAGCAACAGCTTAATAGTTTCCAGGAGAGTATCCAAATATAGCAATAGTAGCTGTATTTGGAAACTTTCTTGGAAGTATTCCTAAAAAAATCCATAATTCCGGATATTTTTCAGAATTGGCACCTCTATTTGCTAGTGTTGCAAGCTACAGCCCAGCATCATATCTAATCATTTTGACTTCATTCTTCCTCTTATTCCATTCATTGATTGTTCCCGATCTTCCCGATTGTTGTCAAAGAGAAAATCGGGAGCAACCGTAAAGTTTACGTGGCCGGTTTGACGTGGCTGAATTCTATTCGGAACACGAATTTCCGGGTATGTTGATATTTAAAACGGCAAATGTAGAACAGAGAACAATCTCATCTTAGCTCGAACACTGTTATTAAATCATTTAAATAAGCCTTTTATTGAGCAAGCCGGCTTCATTTTCATTACAGATCAAAAATAAAAATGTTGCGGTCATTATTCGTGTCTTTGGCCGTATCGGCGGTATTTGCCGGCGTGCCCACTCCTGAGGAAACAAAGCGGCTGATGGACAAACTTTCGGAGGCCGACCATTTCAAGAACGAGCACCATAATAAGCAGTTTGATCACGACGCGTTTCTTGGCGAAGATCAAGCAAAAACTTTCGATCAACTTCCTCCTGAAGAGAGTAAAAGAAGATTGGGGTAAGTCTAATTATTGTTACTTCATTAAAAGTCGCCTATTTATTATTGAAGGCTATAAACTACGTGTGTGCTAAATTCTTCATAATCCATACAGTAGATTTAGCATGAATCAAATATCTAGACATCAACACAAAGTTTTCAATGTTTCTGTGTATATCAAATACTGGATTAATTAGTTAAACAAAGATTTTTCGTTATAGGCAGATACATATTTTAATATGGGTAAATAGACCATAGTCCATTGAATTATTGTGGCAGGCTGGCAATGGCATGGTTAATCTAAGTCACATGATAGCCTGCCATGCCTATTAGGTCCACACACAATAATATTTGATTAATTTATTTACATGTGAAGTGAAAAGCTATTTGTGTTTTACACAACAATTACAATTTAAAATGTGCCTTAGTGCATGTATTATTTTGCCAATGAAATAATGCATAAAACTTAATACCCATGTTGATTGATGGCAATGGTGCACTTTTATTAGCACTTTAAACATCAATTGCATTGATTGATGTTGTAATAACATCCTTGGAGATAATTTAAGAATATGATTTTAGGGTTCTGTATCCTAAGGGTTTAAACGGAACCCTATTACTGAGACTTTGCTGTCCGTCTGTCACCAGGTTGTAACTTATGAACCATTAGAAAAGTTAATCTGTTAAATTTTAACAGATGATGTAAGTCTGTTGCCGCTATACACATACAACAAATATACATTTAGGTGAGGGGGCTCCCATACATCAAATGTGAATTTTTGTTAGTTTCAGCTCAATCTAGATAACAGTTACAGGTAGATGCTTGAAATATTAACAAAATAATTAGTAATTTAAATAAATAATTAAATGTAAATAAAATAAATATTTAAGGGACTCCCATGCAATAGACATGATTTTTTCCGTTTTCAAAGACAATGGTGTGGAACCTTTTGTGAGTCTTGTTGCCCAGTTTTCGAATAATACTGATTTTTTGTGTTACCATATCTCAACTCTTCAACAAAAAAATATTAATTTTTCAAATCTTTGATTCAGTATATTGTTCTTCAACTAAATCAAAAGTTTCTAGAACATGCTACTGCATTCTTTTAATTTCCTGTTTGCTAAGATTATCTTATTGTGTCAATGATCTCACCCACACAATGTGGGTTAGTTTAACTACCAGATAACACCTTACCAACTGTGTACACAATCAACATTAATATATTATAAGTACCTTACTGTTTCATGTTCAGATTTGCAACACATTTTATTAAACTTCTTATTGATTATTTTAATAGCATTTAACTATGCATAGCAAATTATTATTATTATATAAATAATTGATAAATGTAGTAGCTTAGTGATTAAAGCGGTTTCCTGGAATGCTACAGTTTCATGTTCATTAACATCAACATTATCATTCTCATTTAATTAAAACAAAAAGATTTTTTTTTTATTAAAACTTTCTGCACTTAAATATACATAGATGTACCTATATGCATTCTCTACTTTCTACCTTACCGTCTAACATACAAAATCTTGTGCCACAGGTTTAGTTATCAAACTCCTTGAAAACAGCTTGCCCAATTTTTTTTTTTTTCGTGTATATAGTAAGTTTGAGAATAAGTTGCAGGCTATTTTAACCGACTAGGCTGAGCCGAGGTTAGAAGCTAGTAAAACTTTAATTGATGTGTCATGCTTGTCAGATTCACAAGCAAAGCACAATCACATTGTGTATGAAATAAAAATCTTAAATGCTTTTACAGCATCCATTCATCAAAAATATCACATCCATAACCTGTGTTATTGTTATCAGAAACTACAAAAAAAACTTAGATAACAGCGGTTCAGTCACCCTCTTATCTACCAAGCAATAATAAACATTTTATTAAATGTTTGATTTTTCTAGAATACAGACTTGTTGGTTTAGAGGTAGTGCTTAATACTGATTACTGTTATTAGGTCTCAGGTTCAATCCCCTGGATCTGGTTGTATAAAAAAATATTACTCTGATATTTTTATTAATTCTCATAGTAAATCTTTAATATTATAAGTATTTTTTTTATCGAATAGGGCCTTGCCGGGCCTGCATAAGGAGCGCGAGATAGGGTTCGTTGCGTTTTTGTAATTTATTTCACGGTTGTTATGCCAGGCCCTCATTAGGCTTTGTTTTGGGTCAGTTTTTGTAACAGAAAAATCTTAGTAACAGTATAGTGACTAGCAGATGGCGATAAGCTCACGTGGTGAAATCTGATCGTAATACATTTCTGTCATACGCTTTTTAGTAATATAAGTGTGATGTTGTTTCCAGAATAATAGTGGACAAGATTGATGGAGACAAGGATGGGTTTGTGACTCTTGTAGAGCTGAAGGACTGGATCCGGTACACACAGAAGCGGTACATCAGCGAAGATGTCGACAGGCACTGGAGGCAGCACAACCCTAATAATGAAGAAACTATTTCTTGGGTGGTAAGCATTTAAACAAATTTCTTAAGGGTGTAATTATATCTGAATCGATCGACGTCTGACGATGTATTTGACGTAAAATAAGCCAATATGTGATGTTGGTTGATTTAAGTGTAATAAATAAAACCCTAATTTTGATACTGCTTCTATTAGATAAATGGACATTTCAGGCACTTAAAGCATAACATCATAGTTCTCTGATAAGGAAACATAATAATATATCCAATGTGGTTTGTTGGTTTTTTATATGCTGTTTTTACCTTTTATTATAAAAACCACATGTCAGTTGTATACAGGGTTATTGGGTAAGTCGACCTAGATCCGTTAAGAGGTGGTAGTTCCCATCATTTCTGACTGATCTGACTATGAAACACCCCACCCTAAACCTAACCGTTTTCGAGATATTGGACTTAGAAGGTTTTTTTAAAAAATATCCCGATTTCTTAACTATAGCCTATTTTTTTTGTATCCTATGCCTTTTATTTTTTTTTAATTCTGATTTTTGTGTGCCAGATAAGTTTGTTTATAATTCTCAACCCAAAAAGTGCAAGTATCTGAACCAATGGGATCGTAGTAGACGATTGATACCGTAAAAAAGTAATTAATTTGAAAAAAAAAATTGTTTCTTTTAGTAATATTTAAAAAAAAATCTATGGCGTTAGTTCTGCAGATGTTTTAAATAATATCTACGTTCCATTAGCTATCCAACAAGGTATCACAAGCTAGGGTCTTATCACAATTCATAGAAAAAAAATCGATAAAAGGCTCCCAGGTAGTAAAAAAAAACAATGGTACTTAAAATTAAACTTCTCTTTTGGGCCAGGAAACGAAATAAAACAATACAAATAGTTATTAAACAACATTTATTTAAATTTATAAATCTTGTTCTACATGGCCGCCTCTGTTTCGCACACACACTCTCATTCGGTGTCTTAGTCCGCTTTTAACTACTACAGTCGTTAAGTCTCTTCGAATTTCGTCAGCAGCCTCAATAATCTTCTGTCTTAATATGTCAATAGTTTCAATTGGATTATTCTCATTGTAGACTAATGTCTTCATGTGTCCCCACACATAAAAATCCATGGGAGTCAGGTCAGGACTTCTTGCTGGCCACGGTATCATAGTATAAATAGTAAGTTATCTTCGAACAAAGGTACATCGCGCCGTTTGTATGTACGCGTAGCGCTTGCCACGCCCCGGGTTCATGTACGTACGCACGCACACTACGCCGCTCGGCCAGTTTCTCGGTCAGCGGTAGTGCGGGCCGTGCCATTACTGTGAGCGGTCGCTGTTTGTTTAAAAAATTAGGTACGGTTACGCGCTGCACTGCAAAATGTCTTCGCGAGTCAATAGATATTATTGTGAAGTTTATGGTTGTTCAAACGACACTATTTCAAACCCAGAATTAACGTTCTTTAAGGTACCCTCTGAACACAAAAGGTGAGTTAATAAAATACGTATTTGGTAATAACTACTAAATACTTAATAATAATGTAGGTATGTTTTTTAAACGCCGCCGTGCCGTTGCCTCTTTGGTTTATTTATTTCACAAAATTGATGTTACATTATGAATATGATGCGCAATTTTGTGATGTGTTATTAAATTATTTTTATTTTAACCGATATTAAAAAGGAAGTTCTCATAGTCTGTATGTATGTTGGTCTGCGATTATCTCGCATTTGGCTGGTTTTAATGTAGTTTTCAGAAGAGAACCTATATGTTAACCTGTATGTACTTATAAGATATTAAGTTAGAGTTTTTGTTTTATTTGTACTGTATTAATCGTAAGGTAAATTTTAGATTAGTAAACTAGATGATTAAGTATATTGTAGATTTGTAGTTATACATCCATTGCATTAGGTTATGTTTACCTGTAATGATGGCTCTGTATTTATGTAAATAAATAAATTAAAAAAAAAAAAAATGTTGAGAAAATTCTCGAGGTTTTAGGTATTTTAACCGACTTCAAAAAAAGGAGGTTCTCATTTTAGTTGTAGTTAAAGTTAAAAGAGAGAAGAACATGGTAGTTTTTTTTTTACTGCAATGGTAGGTAAAGTATATGCATGTAACTGCCTAGTGTTTACTAATATTATAAATGCGAAAGTTTGTAAAAACTATGGATGTATGTTTGTAACTCTGTCACGCAAATGAATGTGTGTTACTCAATGTTTTTTTTTCTTTTTTAGATGTTTACAATGGCTTCGTCTCATCGACCGTAAGGACTTGATAGGAAAAATTAAAAATTATCATCGTGTATGTGAAGTTCATTTTAGCAAAGAAGTGGTAAAAATAAATACACAACGCAAATTATTGGCAAAAGATTCTGCAATAATTTAAAATATCAATCTGACAAGTGACAACCCTACGCCTCGAGCAAGTTTAGGTATCGTGCGCTCCTAAACGCCGGGAGTTGGCGTACTTATTTATTTTTACTATGACGGTATGGGTCCACCTCTTCCGATCCACCTATTAGGATACTCGTTGTCTAGCCATTCCCTGACCCCTCTTCTGTAATGTGCAGGGCAACCGTCGTGTTGGAACTTCATGTTTCTAATCAGATTTAGGGGTAAATCCTCTAATAAATTTGGTAACTCTTCTCTTAGAAAATGTTCGTAAAATTCTCCGTTTAAATTATCAGGTAGAAAGAAGGGCCCAATTAATTTGTTTGCTATGATTCCCATCCAGACATTTAAACTAAATCTTCTTTGTGCGGCTTTTGTCCTCTTCTGGTTAGGATTTTTTTGCGCTTTTGGGGCCCAATAATGAGCGTTGTGGTAATTTGTAATTCCATCTTTATCAAATTTTGATTCATCTGTCCACAAGATTTGTTTTAAAAATGCTGGGTCTTCTAAATCTCCATTAAGCATAAATCTACAAAAGTCTAACCTCCTCACTGGATCTCCCTCTTCGATAACATGTACTGGCGTGTAGTGATAGGGGTAGAGGCCTGCAGTATTCACCGTAAACCACACTTTCCACTGCGAGAGTCCAAGTTCTCGGGCAACAGCATTAGTTGAAGTAGTTGGATCCGCTCTAAACCGTTGAACTATTTGATTATCTTCATCTTCATCATCAACAATGATCCGTGGTCGGCCTAGGTCTGCTCGACGCCTTAAAACAGAGCCAGTCTCTCTGAGTCGCCGGTAAGCGCCGTCAAAGACAGTGACATCCGGTATTCGGCGGCCGGGATAACGTGCAATGTATTCGTCACGAGCTCGTGCAGAAACACCATTGCAGTACCCATAACAAAGTAGAATATCCGCGTATTCCTCGTTCGTGAAGGTTGCCATCTTCAACAGTTCCAATTCAGAAGCACAATTCAAAGTCCAGTTAACAAGCACAGTCACAATTTGTAGGAAACAGTCCAGAAATACAAGCCAAGTCGGGTAAGAAATGAAGAGCACTAAATATCGCATCTACTACGGACGAATCACGGAAGCAGACTAAAACGAAACAATAACAACAAATTGGCCGGGATTATTTTATCTCGCTTGCACCTCCTGCGTGCGAGCGGGTCAGTTTGTCCCGCTCGCACGCACCACAGCTCCGTGGAAGAACAATAGGACCAAAGAACCCAAATTTGTACTGCTACCTGAGAGCCTTTTATCGATTTTTTTTCTATGAATTGTGATAAGACCCTAGCTTGTGATACCTTGTTGGATAGCTAATGGAACGTAGATATTATTTAAAACATCTGCAGAACTAACGCCATAGATTTTTTTTTAAATATTACTAAAAGAAACAATTTTTTTTTTTTCAAATTAATTACTTTTTTACGGTATCAATCGTCTACTACGATCCCATTGGTTCAGATACTTGCACTTTTTGGGTTGAGAATTATAAACAAACTTATCTGGCACACAAAAATCAGAATTAAAAAAAAATAAAAGGCATAGGATACAAAAAAAATAGGCTATAGTTAAGAAATCGGGATATTTTTAAAAAAAACCTTCTAAGTCCAATATCTCGAAAACGGTTAGGTTTAGGGTGGGGTGTTTCATAGTCAGATCAGTCAGAAATGATGGGAACTACCACCTCTTAACGGATCTAGGTCGACTTACCCAATAACCCTGTATATGCTATGTCATATAAAGAAAGAAAATATTCCGGCATTAAATATTATTTACAAAAGTAAATATTTTGCTTTCAATGGGGAAGATTATTTAAAGTGTAAAGCTTTAAATAATTTTAATCACTTTGCATTATCTATATAAATAAAAATGAATTGTTGTTCGTTAGTCTGATTAAAACTCGAGAACGGCTGGGCCGATTGAGCTGATTTTAGTTTTAAAATGTTTGTCGTAGTCCAGGGTAGGTCTAAACGGTGAGCAAATAAGGAAAAATTGCGAGTAAGATAGAGTAAGACGACAATTCCATTTTCCCATATAATGAAATTTCCGTTGTCACGACTTGGCATGAAAACGGCTTGACCGATTCGGCTGATATATTTTTTTGTAGTTTTCTAATACTCTGTACAAGGTTGTTACGGCAAAAAAAAATAAAAAAAAAAAAAAAAGTATTCATTTTTATATGGGGGATATTATAGATTTCAGTTCAAATTGAACAGGTACGCATACATAAGATAGGTCAGCTATACAAAATAAAGTAGTGCATCAAATTTACGCTAAGGCGGTACGAAGTTCGCCGGGTCAGCTAGTTCAAAATAAAAAAAGAGAATTATAATGAACTCGACTTCCTCTTAACACAATCTAATTAAGCTTAGCTGGAGGATGTCAAAAACAATCCTAGTTATTTGTATTTGACAATTGCTAGTAAGTACTTTTAAAAAGAAACAATTTTTCAGTTATCTTCACCATTCTTATTCTTCATTCTTTTCACAAACGCCATTTCATTGTAGTACCTACAAGGAAACCTTATTTAGCAAGATTGATTTGCTATTCCTGACAATAATGAAAATACAATAAAACATACCACTTGACCTAAATTCTTCACACCATCATCTTTGAATTAATACTGTCAATGACAAAATGATTAAACATTAGGCCATTGACATAAATTGGGTACACACACCTTACATGATAAACTAGCTTTTACGCGCGGCTTCGCCAGCGTTTGTCTGAATTCTATGTCCTTCTGAAGCCCTGAACTATCTCCTTACCAATTGTCATAAAGATCGGTTAAGTACTTAAGCTGTAAATGCGTAACAGTCAGACAGTTACTTTATCATATTATTCATATTCATTTAATTTCATAAAGTCAATTTACATGTCATGTTTTCAATACCTAGATGTCAATTATATTATTGCATAGTTTATGTCAATTGTAATTATATTTACATCCATGAATTTAAAATAACAAGACCAAGAGTATTTTCAAGTACTTTTCTGACAATTCCGTCATTAAATAGAGCAAGAAAGAGAACAAAATTGAGTCAACAGGCGGTATTAAGACAATACGAAATCCCGGACATTGCACGGTAGTCCGACCATTGATTATCTGAAACGTGTGGCAGAGTTATATAAAACCCACATTTCACCTGTTTTTAGGGTTCCGTAGTACCTACAAGGAACCCTTATAGTTTCGCCATGTCCGTCTGTCCGTCTGTCCACGGCATAGCGACGAAACCGTTGGTGCTAGAAAACTGAAATTTTGCATGAACATGTATGTTAACTAAGCAAAGAAAGTCGTAGAATAAAATTTGGAAAAATATTTTTTTTTCAGGTAGCTCCCCTACATGTAAAGTAGGGATGTTTTTTTTTTTTTGTCGCCTACCCCATAGTGTGGGGTATTGTTAGATAGGCCTTTTAAAAACGTTTAGGGGTTGCTAAGACAGTTTTTTGATTTAGAGATTTGTTTGTTTTGATTTAGATAATTAACTTTAAAGAGCAAATTTTTGTTCGAGTAGGGCGTCCCCCCCCGCTCTAAAAGCTAAACTACTGGATCCCAAAATCTGAAAAAAATTGTGTCGGTAGTACATGTAATGAACTTTAAAGGAAAACTATAGCGGATAAGTTCACTTCATTAGTTCAAGAGGAATAGGGGTCCGAAATGTCAGATGCAGTTACTCAGAATATTTCGTTCAAAATTCTTGAAACATAAATAAACATACATAATACATATATAAAATCACGTCTTTATCCCACGGGGGTAGGCAGAGACGATGGAACGCCATGTGCTTCGCTCCTTACATACTTCTTTCGCTTCCTCAACATTCATACATCTCGTCATACGTGCTAGCTGGTTTCGTGTACTACAAACATTTCCTTTCTGAAGGACGCCATTTAGTTAAAAAGTAAAATTAAAAATATTTTTCTACGGAACCCTACTGCGCGTGGCCCGACACGCACTTGGCCGGTATTTTATTGGGGTAAAGCAATCGGCATATTTTCAATATGTACAGCTAAATTACAATAATATACATAGCTTTATGTACACACCGCTACACATCAATATATACATCCTTACTTAATAGCTTACGAGCCGCTGAATGGCAACGTGTATTCCGTATGCAAAAGCGTGCAATCAGGGCTATCGTTGGTATACCACAGGATGTCTCTGCCAGGCCTCACTTTAAAAGGTTGGGCATATTAACGTTACCGTCGATTGTTATCATGCAAGTCGTACGCAATTTATGTACAAAACATTTGGAATGGAGAATGTTAACTAATTTTGATTATTAGTACTCCATATTCTCTGTCAAAAATAAAAAATACTGGTGAAAGAATTACTTCGATACGTTTATTAGTTTCCGATTTAGAAGTAAAAAAGAAGGTTACGGTGTGACGTCATAGCTCTGCACTCTCTGTCTGGCTCACTTAGTCCACTCGCAGTCGCGCGCCCTTGCCGTCAAAATTATACTAAATACTTTTAAAAATGTCCAATCCAAATACTAGGCAATCTTGTGTTGTGCCTAAATGTATAAATACAGCTACCAATTCACCGGAAAAGCTGTTTCTTATAGTTCCAAAAGACGTTAAAATGCGAAAAAATAGGATAAAAGCCATGAAGAGGTTTGATCCATTTGAGATAAAAGTACAGTTAATTGTTGTGAAGACCATTTTGACGTAAGTTTGTATAGTGAATATATTTTATGTAGGTTCACTAGGCCAACGAGTTAGGTATGTAGGGAAAAAACTTTAAAGTCATAGTAAAGACTGACTACACTCGTTATGGATAAGTGAGTTACATATCTAAATAGTGGGTATATTATACTTATTAAATATGTAATGCCCACATGCATATCTATTGTAGTCAGTTTTCACTATGATGTAGAAGTTTTTGCCCTGCATATCTAATTGCTAGGCCCACTGTACATAAGTAATAATAATTATTTTCACCTTATAATGAAACAATTTCTAGCCGGATTAATTGCGTGTTTATTGATTTGACATTTGCAGGAAAAATGTAAAATCAATAAGTGTAGGTACCTACGCGATTAATCCGGTTAAAAATAGTTTCATTATAAAATACAGTGATCGTGAATACTTAGGACATTACTATTATAATCTTTTGTAGTTAACATTTATATCATACCTATAAACATCAAATCTAGTCAGAGGTGCAAAACCTTTGGTGTCAGAACTTTCCGTTACGTTTTTCATAGTATTACATTAAAATATCTTACAATGCAGCTGATGCGTTATCCTTTGTTTTCTATACAAGTTTTAATCTATACTAGATTGTGCCCACCGCTCTGCTCGCGTCGGCTAGGAGTAAGATTTTTTTTTGTTTTGGATTGAAAATGATATGGAAAACTATATTTAATATAAGTTGGTCGGGGGAAGAATTAAACTAAAACAGGGTATAATTCCACACAAATACAAATTTCAACAGGAAAAGGAAGATAAACCTCAGAGATCTGCTGTGCAAAAACGTAATCGTATAGAATATTTTGAGAAACTATTTAATAAAGATAAAACTTCGACGCTAGAGAAACCTCAAGAGATATTTATTGTTAGCTGTGACCACGAAATAGTAATAGAAGATCCATTTAGTTTTGGAAATAATCACCAGTGTTTAGAAATATAAATAAGAGTAAAATAATATTTTCACCAAGTATCTTTTGTTAGTATGAACGACACATCTTCAAACGCCTCTTCACGTGAAATGTTTAACCTTAATCAAGAATCAAAGCACCCTAATGAAGATTCAGATTCGGAATCGGAATGCAAAACTTTTTTTAGAAATAAATGGCCTTTGACCTTGGCCAAAAAATACAAATAAAAGAAAGGTTTAGTACATCTGTAACGTTTAACCCACTACATCTACATCCTTAGTACCTATCCTACTTTCTCCTAATATTATAAATGCGAAAGTTTGTGAGTGAGTGTGTGTGTGTGTTTGTTATCTTTCACAAAAAAAACTACTGAACGGATCTGGACGAAATACAGTTCCTGAGGGAAACGGGGGCGAAGCTGCTGGCGGAAGCTAGTTTGCAATAAATCAATGTATGTATTCATATAAATTTACTAAGAAGAGCGGTTCCTTCCTATATATACATACGTACCTAAGCAATAGCTACAAAACTATAATACAATATATTTGTTGTCTTTAACGTAAAACAATATTGGTAGGTAGGTACTTCTACTATTTGAGTTACATTCTTCCATTATGACATTAGTTGGGTATTTTGTATTAATAAAACAATTTAGAACAGATAAACTATTAAGCATAAGTAGTAGCGCGGAAAGGTCACACACCTTTGCATTTTTATTCCTCGCGTTTCGGCGGCAACGAAGTCACTATTTGTTGATAAATAATGCCATTTAAAACCATTAATCCATCTATTTTAGGTAGATTATCCGCTAGCTCTTTTTCGAATCCTTTATCCATTTTATTAATCGAATAATATTTACTATTATTAGACTAGTAACTTATTACTCGAACGAAAACACAAAAAACTGGCTGGCAACTGCAGCGCGTTGCAGAGTTATGACGTCACAAGCGGTCACGTGACTGTTAGCGGGACTCGATATTTTTCGAAACTGAATGCCTATAAAATCAAAACTACTAGGTATTTTTTACTACAACAAAAACTAGTGTATTTGTATACATACAGGCTTTACTGAGATAAAATTTCAAGCGATTTGGCATACCTAGTAACATTCTTCATTATATACGACCCACAATGATGTCCGCTCGTACCACTCGAGAAACGCATCTAAACTCGCGGCTGTTAAACGAACTTTGACAAAATCCACTAAGTTTACGCACGTGATGGGTCCGAGCGTATACAACAAATTGCCAGATGCGATCACTGCAGCACCTACTCTGGCCTGTTTCAAGTCCCGACTAAAACGCTGGCTTGTCGAGCAAACATTTTATGACTATAATTAATTTTTCAATTTTAAAGTTCGTAACTAATATTTGACATAACTATTTAATTTGCTAGTAGATTGACATTTAATTAGTGTACAATTATTAATTATTAATTATTATTTTTTTGACTGTAATTTTATTGTATTAAGTAAGGATGTATACATTGATGTGTAGCGGTGTGTACATAAAGCTATGTATATTATTGTAATTTAGCTGTACATATTGGAAAATATGCCGATTGCTTTACCCCAATAAAACAGGTGAAATGTGGGTGTTATATAACTCTGCCACACGTTTCAGATAATCAATGGTCGGACTACCGTGCAATGCCCGGGATTTCGTATTGTCTTAATACCGCCTGTTGACTCAATTCCGTTCTCTTTCTTGCTCTATTTCAATCGCTCTTTCTCTATTTAATGACGGAATTGTCATAAAAGTACAGACGGGTAAGTTTATAGAGATGAGTCTCCTACTTGAAAATTTGGTTGCGACTATAAATAAAAATGTCCGAGTGTATCTGATAGTGTAAATGTCTGTCTCAGTATTTTTAAAAAACCTATCTATCCTTTCCTCAAACACAAAAAAAAACTTAGCTCTACTTTTCATAGTACCCAAACAAAAACTTTTATTAAGATTTTATTCTACCACTTTGTAGGCCTGGTTAATATACATGTTTATCCAAAATTTCAGCTTTCCGGCACTAACAGTTTCGACGCTAGACTTCGGTCAGACAAACTGATAGACTGGCACGGTGAAACTAAGTTTCCTTTTTAGGTACTACAGAACCCTAAAAAGCATTTAGAATCCTGCGCCCCGGAAGGCTAGTCCATATAAATATTGTAGGAATTTCGAGCTTTAAGGGATAATTATTGAAATAGCAATTTGTCATATAGCACATACTTCAGTATATAGAATTAGTATATATATTTATATAGGTATCTATTATTTAAACGATAAATTCGTAATATATGTGTATTCATATATATGGGATAGTTATTATTGAAAATACGGGTTACTCACGTTACTTTAGCCGGGATATGCCGACTAGTTTCGAATCTAATACGTAGATTCATCAACTGGGCTGTTATTCGCGTGTCGTCGCGCCGCGTTGTAGTTTGAAACAATTGATTAACTTATAGTTTTAGGATTGTGATTAGTCTCGTAGTACATATTTTGATGTATTACAAACCTTATTAAATAGTTTATAAATAATAAATGCTGACAATATAATGTTTAAGGTTCACCCAAATTGCACGCGTTTATATCCGACCACTGCTGATAATACAAGCAATGTGTTTTCCAGGCATACAAACAGAATGTGTATGGATTCATGGATGAGATGGACCCCAAAGAACTTAAGATGGCTAACAGCGAGGGCTTCACTTACTTGACCCTTCGTAACAGGGACCGCAGGAGGTGGACCTATGCTGGTAAGATGATCAAATATGTAATGATTACTTTATTATATTCTATTTAGCTTGTTCGGTCATATAGAAGAATGGATCTTTCATCCATTAAGTTAGCGAAAAGGAAGAGCGACCTCTTCCATAATCCGCATTGTATATCACAATGCGGATATGGAAGAGGTCGCTCTCAGAAAAATACACGGACCAGATAAGTGGTTTCTTTCAGAAAGGGCAAATACGTAGTACAGACAGACGGCTACTCATGAACCTGTACATTTTTTTTTTTTTTTAAAGAAACGTCGCCCGCACTAGTAATAACGCCTGTGTCGCGGGGGTGTTCACAAACATACATTTCACACACACAAAGCACACCCAGAGTCAGAACAAATCTTTGCGAATCACACAAAGATTTGTCCCATGTGGGGATCGAACCCACAACACCGGCGTAGTTGAAAGCGGCGAGGCGCCCGCTGTAACCGCTACGCCAACCGTGCACTCATTCCAGTATAAGTTACGCGTTGTATAGGCTTCCCGTATAAGCCGAATCCATTTCATACTGGAAATGGGTATATAGGTTTATCGATAGCCGTGTGTACATGAAAACGAGCATATAATATGACGATATATGAATGTTGAAGAAACAAAGATTTATGTAAAAGTCGTATCATAAATTCAAATTCAAATTCAAATTCAAATCATTTATTTTCATAGGCCCCAGGAGGCGCTTGAACACGTCAAAACATTACAAAAATGATATAAAAGTAAATAATAAATAATACTAAATTATACCAATTACAATGATTTGAATAACCGGGGCTCAGATTAATTTTAATCAAACTGTTTAGAATCAATCAATCTAAGTACCAGCTCCGATGGGTATTGCATTATGAGAAGAGCTGGTGAGAAACTCATGTGCACCATCTTTTAAAATTAAAAATATAACAATATAAAAGTACATAAAAAAATCACATAAAAGAGCAATTCATTTCCAAATACTATTATCATTTATGTAGTCTGAAATACTATAGTAAGCTTTTTGACATAATTTAATTTTAACATATTTTTTAAATTTACCTATCGATAATTCTATTGCGTCTAAAGGATGTGCATTATAGTGCTCCTATCAAAGGTATATTGATATACCGGTCGATACCCTGAAAAATTATAGTTTTATTGAACATGTCTCATGAATCACTATTTCTATTGCTGAAAACCGCATTTAAATCCGTTCAGTAGTTTTGAGTTTAGCGCACACACACAGACGTGGCGAAGGACTTTGCGAAAACTGCTATATGGTTTAAAGGCATTATTTAAGTATTAGTTACTTAAATAATGAATGTAAAAATACTGTTTGATTTCCTAATAAAATAATATAAATTTCAATTAATTAGGCCGATTAAAAGTAACATAGTGTCCATTGAATACCATTACAGACGCGGATAGGAACGACGCTTTGAACAGAACAGAGTTCGCCGCATTCCTGCATCCTGAAGATCATTCCGAAATGAGGGATGTTGTGGTGCTCGAGACAATGGAGGATATCGATAAAGATCAGGTAAGTCACATTATACAGACGCAAATTAATTACCTTTCGACTGACTGATTCATCAACGCAGAGCCTAGACCGCTGGGCCTAGAATCTTAAAATCTGCATTAAGATTTCTTAAATGACGTAGGCGCGCACTAAAAAGTCATTTTTGGATATTGCAGCCCTAAGGGGGTATAAAAAAGGGTTGAACGGTTGATGCAAGTCCGTCGTTTTGAACTTTAAAGCATAAATTTTGGATACTTGATCTTCAATAGAAGTAAATAAACTTCTAAAACAAAGTTTTCCTAAAAATATTGCCAAGAGGGTGAATTTAGGGGTTTCGGTTAAGAGTACGTTTACGCAAAAAATCACTAGATGGCGCTGTGCATATGATCCAACTAAAAACTCAGAGCAGAGTAACGTTCCAGGCGGGTAGAACGGCGGCAGTCATCTTGTTATACATATAAAAGTCCTTGATAACCTTGACGAAGTTTACTGTCGTTTAATACAAGTGTATTGTGACAAGCTTAGCCAAACCTATGTGGGTTCACACCACCAGCTAGCGACCTAGATAGTGTGCAAGTGACCGTGACATCGTATCTCCGTTGTTTCCCACGCCTATATTTCGTTTGCCCGCTCACTTGCCCGCCAGCTGGCACTGTCAACTAAATTATTAAACAGGTGATATGATGCTTCGTTCGCTCTCTCGCCACTTGGCGGTGTGAATCGCGCTTTAAACTTTATGCTATTCTTTCAGTAATTCACAGCCATGTGTTCGTATCATTCTAGGATGGTAAGGTATCCCTGGACGAGTACATCGGAGACATGTACAAGCCAGAAGACGGCGAAGACGAAGAGGAACCTGACTGGGTCAAGCAGGAGAGGGAGCAATTCACTGGATTCAGGTAATTGCAACGTTATGAGTGTCTTAGATTTACAGAATATAACATGGAAACTTGAATTGTAATATAATTTATTTTAAAATTATTCTGTTATTTGTTATACCATTATTATAGATATGTAATCTATTTATTATCGGCATGGTTTCGAACATTGTTTGTCTTGCGAACTGCCAAGGAGTGGAACGCCCTGCCCGAGTTGTGTTTCCGCACGAGTACAATTTGCATCTCTTTAGAGCAAAAGTAAATATATATATCCTAGGTAAGCCTGGTCCCGCGTAGATCGTGGTAAAACAAGTGCTTATAGATGAAGTCAAAGATATACTAAGAAACAGTTATATCCTACTTAAGATAGGAATAAATGGATGAACGTGACGTTACGAAATGGCGTAACATACAGTTGAGAAATTTAGGTTCCTGGCAAGAGGCGACCGGAGCTGGTCGGTTAAAGCTAGTGCCCGGTCCGCAGAAGGTCGCAGGTTCAAACCCTGCCAGTCCCATAATTTTCAACTGTTTTTAGTATTGATGTATAAATATTGCGCTCCGCAGGGACACGAACAAGGACGGGTTCATGGACGAGGCGGAGGTGAAGGACTGGATCGCGCCGCCGGAGTTCGACCACGCGGAGGCGGAGGCGCGCCACCTGCTGTTCGAGGCGGACGCCGACGCCGACGAGCGCCTCACGCGCGCAGAGGTGCTGCGCAAGTACGACCTCTTCGTGGGCTCGCAGGCCACGGACTTCGGCGAGGCGCTGGCCCGCCACGACGAGTTCTAGTGCACACTCCGCATTGCTCGCAAGCTGCTGCTGGACGAACAACTGGCGGACCGATCGTTCGTGACCGTTGACTAATGTTTCGTTGAAGTCGATAAGGTAGCTGTTTAGTACATATTGTAATTTTGCCCAGTTTAAATGATTTTTGACTTCAGTTGGGTGGCCTACTAGCTTAGGAGCCTATGTGGCCCAGAATTGTAGCCTATAAGAAACGTTTGTGCCAAATGTTATCTACATCCATTCAGTAGTTTTTGCGTGATAGTTACAAAAATGAGATTTTTACGTTTTGAACTGTAAGCACAACATTCGTATCAGGTGGTTCATGAATTGATTGGTCTGATAGTACATTTTTGTACCAGCAATATAAATAATTATTTATTTTTGGGTTTTAACAACAGTACTAACTACCGAATTCATCTATTAGTAAAAAAATGCAATTAAAGAAGTACAATTACCCACACCAGAATTTGATGTAGTTAGATTTTGAAAACTAGTGTAACTTGTATTTTTGTAACAACAAAAACTGAACTGTACTATTAACAAAAGTAACAATACTATGTAATTAACCAATATTGATATAATACAGCATCTATTCCATTTAATATTGTTCATTATTCAATATACATAGCGTTTAGCAGCTAATTAAACAATGTTCTGGAGTAGTACAATTTATACTTAAGTAAAAAACTTATATAATTAATATGTGATATGATTCGCCTGTGTAAATGGGCAGCATGATTTAGGGTCCGCACACACAAGCCACCGGTGGCGGCCACTCGTGGCGCGCGACTAGCTGCTTTCAAGATTTTGCGTACAATTTGTATACGCTAGCCGCAAACGCTTAACGAGAGACGACCACTCGCGACTTAGTTTCAGCCACACGCAAATGAGTGGCGGGGACATAGACTCACATCAAAATCAAATCAAATCAAATCTTTTTTCGCATAAATCACTATCTAATTTTTATTGTACAGCATAGAATAACCTGTGTCCACTAAACGGACGCGGCTGCCACCAGTGGCTGTGGTCGAAGGCCCTTTGGCGCGGACCCTTACAAAAAAACCAGTCAATATTATACTTTGAAACTGGTAACATATTTTGAAAAAGAAAGCCATTAATTTAGAATCTCTTTCCTATAAAATGCAACAATAATAATATAACGATTTAGCATTAAGTTTCTTAGTTTCTAACGATCAGACCAAAGTTATTTTCCAGTTCTATAAATATACTATATAGTTTTAATATTGCATTTAAATATTTTTCGAATATATAATGAATTTCTGTCTTATATTTTTATACATAGTTTATTTTTATGCATTTATTTAGATGTTATGTTTTTATTAATATTAAGTATATTATGGTTATTTAATGCAAAAGGTCTTATCCTGCAATTTAATGTGACCAAGAAAATAATAGTCCTTTGCCTGGTATTGAGACGCCCGAAAGCTAAATTAATAACATACCAGTTAGAGCCCGTTCAACTAGTTCCTGATAAATTTTCAGATAGTGAACTGCAAGTAAACTCTGATTTATCAAGAGCTAGTTCAACTGGCTCTTAATTCTTTTTCATTGTGAGCTTTATATTAAACTTCAGGTAAGGACTATTATTTTCGTGAACGCAGTAACTTTATAAAATGAGATTGGTACTTACTAAAGTGATAATAAAACTTAACTCACTTGTTAAAAATAATATTGTAACGTTCTAACAAACAGTGTTCATACGACTGCTACTTGTTCGTCATTATATTCTAATAACGATAATAATGTCGCTTTTATTCTATGAAATAAATTGCGTTTCAGTTTATTGATGTTTTGTTTTATTCATTCAATACCACAGTCGGACTGGCAGATGAACGGCACTACGGCATCGCTTCATGATAGATATTCCACAAATATGCACTAAGTGTATCGCTTCGACATTTCATATGTGAACTGCCAAAGAACGGAACGCCTTGCCCAAGTTTGTGTTTCCGCATGTGTACAATACAATCTGGGTGTCTTCAAAGCAAGAGTAAATCACTTACCATCAGGCGAGATCGTGGTAAAACGCGTGTCAGTCTTGCTCAATTGTCAGTTTGCGTATGTAAATTTAAAGTCCGGAAATGATTACTAAATTGGAGCTACGATTACACAGAAGAATTTATAAAACAATTAATTTTAAGAGTTAATTACATACTTAATTTTCATAATTTCTATTTTCTTTTGATTACAAGATTTTAATTTAGTACAACTTTAATAATAATATGTCTTATTTTGTATTTAAGAATATACCGCAATTACAAACAAAAACCTTCTGCAGGACAGGCCTTGACTAGTGCAGGCGTTTTTTTAGCTATTTGTTGGCTTAATTCTCTCTTAATCTTAAATTATGTAAACAATAAGATTTAAATGTAAAGAATTTATTAACTCTTGTGGTATTGAACAAATATTTTATTATATTATTAAAACAAACATAAAAAAACATAGACAGACTTAATACAAAAAGCATTATCCACCAGATTAAATTCATGTAACTAAAAGCGATCTTTCAAATGGAACTTTTCGTCATATTATTTTATTGTTTAAATGTCGAAAGCCTTGTCTCGTGATTTTAATCTTATCGTATCGTGTTGGAGGCTGCGGTTTTAATTCACTTGCATCTTGGACTTAACCCAAATAGACAACTGAGGTTACGTCAAGACATAATCCCCGCAAGTTGGTAATGTAATGGAATCTTGTCACAATCCACTTCATTACGTTCGTTAGAGGACGCGACGGAACCCTGTAGCAATTCACTGTACAAATACATTGTAACAAGGTTCTATTCTGACGACCGGATGGCGAAACAGACCGAGATCGCAGGTTCGATTCCTGCTTAAGACAAATCTTTGTGTGCATGATCATGTGGATTCGTCTTAGTCTGGGTATTTCTACGTATATTAAGTATGTATTTACAAAAAAAAAGTATATATAGTATCAATTATTCTAGTACCCATAATACAAGCTTTGCTTAGGTTGGGACTAGATGGCGTTGTGTGTCGGTTGTGAGATATTCATTTATTTTTAACCAACTTCAAAAAAAGGAGGAGGTTCTCAATTCGGTTGTATTTTTTTTTTTTTTTTTTTTTTTATGTTTGTTCACCGATTACTCAAAGACGCCTGGACCGATTTGAGAAATTCTTTTTTTGTTTGATAGGATATACTTGTCATGTGGTCCCATTTTTTTCCAGTCACGTTCTGATGATGGGATCCTAGAGAAATCGAGGGCAACCCTCAAATTTAAAAGGCTTCTATATTGTTTTTTGTATATTATCTAAAGCTACTTAGATATTTGCATCTAGTAGCCAGCATTTTATGTTGCTGAGCTGATGCTGGAAGGTACAACTCCTCAACGGTTAGGAGTACGGGGATAATTCTTTAAATATAGGCTCCTTGAGGCCGTTTACTCTATTCTTTCAAGTTATATACAGATGAGGCGAGACGTTGAATATTACTTTTGTATATTCATAATATGAGGTCATGATTTAATGATGGGATCCTAGAGAAATCATAGGTCAATCAAGCTTCTATATTGTGTTTCGTATATTACCTAAAACTACTTGGATATTTGCATTTTAAGTTGCAGAGCTGATGCTGGAAGGTACAACTCCTCAACGGTTAGGAGTACGGGGATTATTATTAATAAGTTTTCCGTCTCAAGTAACCGTCGTCTCCTCATTCGAGAAACATTCTTGCTCGGTCTACCCATCACTTAAAATCGTAAAATAAAATAATTTTTAACAAAAAAAAAACCGACTTCAAAAAGTAGGTAAACTAAAAAGCATAAAATAAATTTACTTCGCACAAATAATACGTTTTTTCATTTAGTTAAATAGAAATTATTAAATAATTATTTTATAATTCTGAAGTCGGTGCCAAGTAACCAATAACTAGATAATAAGTATAAATCTTTCTAACAACTATTTTCTGACAGACTATTAGTTCTTAATTATCCGATTTACTTGGCACCGACTTCAGAATTATAAAATAATTATTTAATAATTTCTATTTAACTAAATGAAAAAACGTATTTTTTGAGCGAAGTAAATTTATTTTATGCTTTTTAGTTTACCTACTTTTTGAAGTCGGTTTTTTTTTTATTTATTCTATTACTAACTTGCTGGGATTTTGAAGTGTTATATAACGTCAAGTGTTTCTGGCATTATCTAATTTATAAATTAAATAATTCTAAGCTGCAGGCTAAAATTGAAAGTCGATAAATCACAACCTTGTAGGTAAATAGGTTATAACTCGACCTACGGATTATACCTTCCTTCCGATTACCTAAATTGGTTTAATTAAAATTGAAAATGACTCTTAAATCATAATTGCAATTTAGGTATATACCTCATACCTATTTATTACAATGTAGCGAGCATTTGATGCGATTGTCGCTAATTTGGTTTCTTCTTCTTATTTTTCTCTTTAAAAAAAGCGCCCGCACTCAGGGCTGGATTAACCATGTCGAGTCTCATAGTCAATATAATTCTCGGGATCCCATTTTTTAAGGGGTTCCGTAATACAAAGAACCATTGGGGGTGAAGGAAGGGGTATAATTACGCTGGAAGGCGCCGACTATAATATTTTTTTTAAAGTGGCATCTAAGCGTCTATGTATAAAGCGCCGCATGTGCGGACTTTTTAAAAAAATCATTATTCTTTTTTTAAATGTAAAAGTCACTGTCTTAAAGCTGAAAAGCGTCACTTAAATGTATCTAATAAGAAAGAGAAGGTAGTTAGGTACCCATTAAACAAATACATATTACAAGTATTACAAAACAACTCAAGCGGTTCGTTTATTACATCCAATTTGATGATTGTTATGTGTGTTCGTGTAACAGTGTAGGTAACTAGTAACAATCGACCGTTCGATACTTACAGTAATTAACTACGTGATTAAAATTACGAATAGTTTCTACCGCGTACAGGAATTTGGTAGGTATGTAATATGAGTACATGATGTTTCTAAATTGGACCGATTTATGTATGTTTTCTATTTATAACAATCATTTATTTTGATTCTCCTAGCCTAGTTCCCAAATGCATTGGGGTCGACTGCTATTCTAAAAAAAACGGTTTATTATTGCTGGGACTGCTGTTTTTTAGGCTTGTTGTCCAACTTCCTGGCCTCTGAGGCTCTGACTATGGTTTTGCGGTTTTCCTCGTAGGAAAATCGTAATGATTACCGCCGACTACGGTAAGCATCGACCGACGGACGGTCGATCGGCCCCGAAATCTTCGCCACGCACGAGTTACTCAATCTAGAAATTCTAGTTTTCTAAGACTATTGTCATCGGCACATGCTCGTCAGTGTAATATTAACCAATCAAACAGGTAATTAATTGGTTACCTGTTTGATTGGTTAATATTACACTGTCCATTAAATAAATATAAATAATTAATACAAAAAAAATAAACAGAAGTGTCGGTTTATGATGTCAAAATATTAATGTTTTTTTTTATTTTTAAGCTGGTATAGTTATTTGTACAATACCTGTGCCTAATATCTATTTTTAATTATTTTACCGTCAGTCTTTTAGTATCGGGTAATTTTCTAAACAGCTGGACTTTTGATCAACTTAGAACAGATAACTGAATACCAGGCGTATAGCATAAGTAATTTTTATCGATATACCTAACTACCACGCACAGAAAACTTAATTAAGTTAATTTGTTTGTTTGATAGCTCATATCTAAGGAAACACAAGTCACATTTTAATAATTATTTGTATTTGGTAGCTTTATTCTTAAGAAAGGATTTAAAATATACGTTTATGTTTAAATGTATATTTATTGTTATGACGTATTAGATTAAGTAATTGTAATGGTTTTTGTTTACAACCAACTCACACCTCTTGCACCTACCACTTGTCGTCTCTGCATCACCTAAAGGTTGACTGGTAGATGATGCCTACGGCATTAAGTCCGCCCATGTACCATTTTTGTACATAAAGTTTTTAAATAAATAAATAAAATATTTTACATTACGCTAAACTCAACGCGAGCGGCGCAGTAAAGTTCAACGCGGGTCAAAGCGCGGGAGCAGCTATTAGGTACTTATTACAACGAATTCCACGCAGACGAAGTCGCATGCAAAAGCTAGTAAGCTAATAAAGCTAATAAGTAGTTTGTGTAGTCATTTACCATGACAAGATTGTCAAGCCCACATTGTGTCAACGTGTGCCAAATGTATGAAATACTACGGTCAGTCGAGCGAGCCGCAAGGCTAGGCCCTTTCCTTTCTACCTACGAAGGCCGTTGTACTATACTCGTATGTGTTTCAAAGTTCATGTGCACATAAAAAGCGGTATGGACATAGTTATTAGCTATTTAGCTCCTAGTCCAAGAGCCAACGACATGATTAGGAGATAGTGTAAAAAAAGCGCATGTGATCTCTTACCTCTCATCGCACTTCGAGAGTTCTCGGGTTCTATCCACGGGTTGAGAAAAAAAGTTATTTGTGATTTTACCGGCAGGAAAATTCTTAGTAATGGCACTTAGTTTAGTCAGGAGTTGTACCCGGCAGATTATGAAAGGAATCATAAGAGATGTAATGTGGGCGACTACTCAGCCACACACTTCTGTTCTGGGTATTATAGGCGTGATGTTATGGGATGGCTGAAAACTAGTAGCTTTATGGTTTAAAAATAGATATATTGCATAACATTACAATGATTGTAGGTAAGCTATGTTATGATGTAGTGGGCTCTCGGACTAAATAACCAAACATGTTCTAATCTAGGAGTGTCCGCGCGGTGCACTGCGTCTGTTTGGATCAAATTGAGATGTTATCTGTATTTATTCTGATACTGGATGGAATTGGATAATTGGTCTACTTTATCAGACTACATTGCGGGCGGAGGCTAACAAAACAATAGGTAATTTTCATTAGATTTTATTCAAAAACTTAATGTAAATCTTTCATTAAGATTTACATCTTTTTAATAAGTAAGTACCTATAGTAAATAAAGTAAATTTTATCCCAGCAAAAACCAGAACTCTAACATCACAATTTGCGAAAAATCATTTCGGAGTTGCGGGGGCGTTGACGTTCCAAAACTTTACTTTTTTGTTATTTGTGTACTAATACTAGCTAACATACCAAAATTTCATTTTTATTTTTTATTGGCACACAAAACTGAAAACAATCAAGGAACATGACATATAAATAGAAATACCGAATATTTTTGTTTTAGACCGCAAACCAACACATAATGCAAAATTTTAACTAATCGAAAGTGTTGCTAGTTTTTACTTAGGACTTCAGGAAGTACCTTAACTTAACAAAGTTCCCTAAGATTTTAGGCGAGCATTTGGGGGTTTAGTGTAAGGCTGGCTCGTCTTGACGGGGCCACTGCCGTGGCCCCAGATGCAACGGAACTTTCTATCTATTCTATGTCAATTGAATGCAAATATTGTTAGTTACTTGGGACTTGGACGTAATTATTAATTTATTCAGCACAAGTCTGGTTTAGTTTTGCAAACCACTTTTATGTAACAAAACTTGACATTATGCATAATTATTTTACTAAGAACGATGTGGCAGAGGTGTTTTATTGTTGAAAAAAACTAGTAGGTTCCAGGTGCGATGATAATTAATTAATATGATACTTTGTTATGTAGTGGAACATAACAGGTAAAATGTGGGTGTTGTACACCTCTGCCACACCCTTCTGGATAATATAGGCGTGTTGTTTTGTTATGTTATGTTTGTTATGTAGGTATGCCCTCTTTTCCGGTAGAAATGTTAACTGAAAAAACGACGACAAAAACTGCCACGCTATTGTTCATACATTTATACATAGTTATATACCAACTACGAAATAACGGAACTATGGTCACAGTTCCTACTCAATCAGTTAATATTAATTTGTAAACCTATTGAACGATTTATTAACAAGCTGATTTCGTTTAAAAACTGTAACCAGACTACGGACAAAACTGAAACGACTGGACCGTGCAAACTGATTCAACGCATTTAAATGTAAATGTAGACTAAATCTACAATATTAGTAAACATATAACATGTAATGCACTCGCTAAGACCGTTAGTTTGATACCAAGCATGTAGTGATTATATAGGTATATATATATTTTTTTTTGAGTTTAGAAACCTAAATTTTAATTCCGTGATATAACATTTTCATCGAATTTATATAGCCTATGCTACCGAGTCATTCTCCAAATCTATTGACACCTTATTCATTAAAACCCTTTCAGTAGTTTAGGCGCTATGGTGGAACAAACATAGGTACATTACATAGACTGCAAATCACTACTCTTTCTTTTGGCTTCGCCGTAGTCGGATAAAAAGCACGTAGACATGCATAGATGAGGCGTAAGGATCTAGTCGTCGATCGACGCCATCGATCTGTGATAGATTCGATTAGTATAGTAACGTCAATCGATGGATTCTATGGTATCGATAAATCGCCGGTCGTTCAATTATTACACAATACACTAGGCATAACTCCCGTGTCGCAGGGGTGTTCATAAATATACATTTTATAAACACACATCACACCCAGAAATTACTGGCAAGACTCGAACTGCGTCTTATACCGGTCCCAAAAATACTTCAACTGTTTATAATTTGCTAAGCATAGCTAAATGCCATAATAAAACAATCAATAAGAGGTTAAAAACCTGAATTATGCAAACTCATATCTGCTTGGTGGTAACCGGGCGTCATGCGAGCAACTGATATCGATCGATTGGTGAAATAACGCCCTAAGACGGTGGTACTCCTTCGGTCACGCTCAAAAGAACTCTACCACCGTTTCGACTTTCATAGGTTGGAATTTGATTGTTTCGCACGTCAGCCATTCTGCTATTATACTCATGAAAATATACAATGTAGTAAAAACCTCGGAAACGCAGTTCGGTCACTGCCGCGTTCGCTCACCTGTGCTAATGCTAATTGAAGGTGTTTTCACTGCCAGTACGTGTATTTTCTTTCTATTATTAAGTACTTCTTTTGTCTGCTACTTCGTCCGCGAATATATTGGCGATACGGCAATATTCAATATTCAAAAACTACCCTCAAACTCACGTCACGTAAAGATTCTAGTATTTCATGTTATTTGCTTAAAAAAATGTAGGTTTACCTAAATTAACTTTCAACCTCTATTTTTACTCCTTGGCAATAAGATGTCAAAATTCATTAACGTCATGTTAATTAATTAAATATGCATCTAAATGCAGAATTCGAAAATGAACTAATTTCCCATATCAATACGAACCTGAACCTTCTATAAAAATAAACCATAATAATAATATATCACAATGTATGTATTTAAGCTGTGATAATATCCTATATGACGCGGAGTTTGGCAGTTAGTCTCGGTAGATGGCTATATGCTCACCCCTATCATAGAACCTAAATATAACAGGTAAAGTGTGGGTGTTATACACCTCTGACACACCGCTCTGGGTAATATAGGCGTGATGTTATGTTCAAGTTATGTTTAACTAGTCCTTTTTATTAAATATCAGCATAACTTTGATCAACGCGTTGATGTCTTTAGTGTGGCATTTCTTTCTTATGCCGGTATTGTCTGATGTCTGACGTTTCGCTCGCAGGAAACACGCTTTGCATGCTTTAGACATGCATTGTCAAACTTGATTAAACGAATTGCCAAATGTATCTATTACTGTTCACAAGCAACCTCCAAGGAATCAGTAGTTATGAAAAATAATAGATTATGCGCCGCCCCAGAAACCATTAGGTTGTTTCATTAGACAACTTTCTATGATGTTACGCGTAATGCAAATTATATTCGTGATGGCGCATAATACATCTTTTACCTTCGCTACTTATGCCTTTTAATCATTCGGGCATATCATCGATTCATCCTACTAATATTATAAATCCAATAGTTTGGGAGGATGCGTGAATGAGTATGTTTGATGTTTGACTGCCGCGCAAAAACTGCCGAATTAATTTTAATGAAACATTGCACACATGTAAATTCTAGTCTAGGCTACTTTAAATCTACGAACACGCGAGCAGCGCCGCGGTCGGAAGTTAGTTTCACCATACCAATTCGACCACCCTTACATTCACTCCACTTATGACAGCTATCGCACGGGCCTTTTGATCACATATCAGACATTGAAACCGACAGCTCTTTCGACAGCACAGCGACCCTACCACCAACGCAGCTAGTGGGGAGTTACCTTTACAATACAACATTACCCTGCATTCAGTTAGACTGTCCGCTCGCGTACAAACCTTTACCGAAAGTAATAGATTTTTTTTATATAATTTTAATTAATTAATTTAGTAGCAAAATGTGTGGGGAAATGGGCAAAGCGGTGTTGAGGGCGCTGACGGGGGCGCTGTTATGCGGGCTTGTGTCTGATGCTGCGTATTTGCAAGTGAGTCCTTTATGTATTTTTGGTGACGAGGAATGGATTGAAAAATGAAATATTCTGTTATGGGCCGTCCTTAAGATGGAACAATTGTTATGCTGTTTTCCATACAAAGGTAGTATGGGTTTAACATTAATATTAATAAGTTTTTATCTATTTGTATTGGCAAATCATATCTAATATACTAAAATGCATATGTGTTGGCGCCCATTTTTTCCAAAATTATTGTTTTATTTTTTAGTTTGTATGTAGCTCAATTAATGATTAAAACAATTTTGTCGAAATGGCCACGAACAATCATGCATTTGAATGTTTTAGATATTTTGATTTGTCTTTAAAAATAGGTAAAAACTTAATAATATTAAAGTTAAACCCAAACCACTTTTGTATGGAAAACAGCTAAACAATTGTTCCCTCTTAAAGACGGCCCATAAGAATCTTTCATCTTCTTCGTAGTATGAAAACACGGCGCTTGGGAGTCTACCCTAAATCGAAAGAAAAGAATTGGCTAAGTCACCGATAAAATTGTTAAGCATACGACTACAAAAACTATTATATTATATTATATTTATTATTCTATTTTATTATAATAAACTACAAATTATATTGCCAGTTATAAGTTTCACATTGTATAGACTGCCCGTGCAATTCGAATTTATACTGAAAATGTACCTTAAGCTCGATGTGTGGCCGTGTGTACAAACATGTAAAATGTAATTAACTGTAAATTTTATTTCTAATTGATTTATATTTATATAGGATTTGGCTATGATTTCTTAAATTGAATACTTAAAAAGACCGGAAAGTCGTTGCACGATACAGTTAAAAGATTCGTAGATTTGGCGCAGAGCTTGGATGGCTTGGAGAGTAGTAAAGCGATAGGCTGAAATCCTATAGTCAAGAGTTCAATTCCCGCTTCAAGACCAAAATATTTTTTGACTGTTCTTAGTACGTCAGTTTAATGTCTTAGTCTGTAGTTAGTTACCATCAGGTGGACTTATCACCCGTTCGCAATCTCTTGACATGCTACGTATATACTATAGTATAAAATAGTAGGATATGGTAGTGGATTTCATCATGCAGTTAGGAAATGTTATCGGATGCAGAAATCGGAGTGCGACCGGTAGTTTGTATTGCATTCGGCGGTGAATCTACACACATAGTCATTTTATTTTTATTTATGTCTCTGTCAAGATTTATCATTGAATATTTGAATGAATTGGCGCTTTTGAAATTTTTTAGCGCAAGTATTCACGTAATATTTATTTGAACGATCCGCCCAATTACCATCAAACCAATCTGTTATACTATTTGCTTGAATATGATTCGGTCATAATATTTGTTTTATTAAATTTAAAAGACGAAGGGTTTCACGAGTTGATCCCTGGTATTTAAATAGATGAAATGTCAAATTGTATGTAACATTTTCAGAGAAATCTATAGAATTAACCAGCTCTTTATTATCCGAAATCTTCTCAGAAATAAATTAAAATGGGCGTATTGGCTGATTTCACTAGTTTCAGATAAAGTTTTAGATAGTTATCCACCTCAAAGGCAAAGTCAAAGATATCTTTGTATAGAGTTATCTTTGACTTTGCCTTTGACATTTTATGTATCAAAAACGTTCCGAATAGGCTTATCCAATGAGATGCATATCAAAAACTTACCAAGAACCTTTGAAACTGGCCTAAATAAAATAAAATCTATGTAGATAGGTATTATAAAGATTTATAACAGTGATGAATAAAACAACATGCAGTGTTCTAGATATAACTAGCTTTCGGTCGTGGCTCCACCCGCGTGGTACGTCAGAAAGTAGCCCATACTATTTCCGAGGTCTTGAACTACCTCACCACCAATTTTCATTAAGACCAGTTCAGTAGATTCAGCGATTATTGGGTACAAACCAAATAAAGAAAAATCTTTCCTCATTATATTTTGGATTATAAAGAAAAAAATATAAAAAAAATCAAAATAGATAGCAGGCATGTATGGAGTGCGGATACGAGAAATTGTTAAAAACGATTTAAAAAATCTGAACAGTTAAGAGAACTAATCCGCAACCATAAACATGGCTTCCAATCCGTCCTACGGTTTTAATAATTAAAGTGTTGCAATTTAATAAATAGTGTTGTTAACTGGGTTATACGTAATTTAAACCAGACCTGGGTCCTACTGCGTACCGGCTAGCACTTGATTTTAGACAACGCGACGTTTGGCTGCAAACATGTATTGCGAAAGATATCAACGAATACGGAAACCTTTCTCTTTGACCAATAATAATTGACATTCAATTAACTACGGCTATTTGGATTTACGCAATCGTGTGAGAAATGACATTAAGGCCCTATTGTAAAACATTTAACTGCATTTTCTTTATAAACTCCACTGTTGCATAATGTAGCCCCAATTGCACCGAATTTCTTAAACCACCGTTAACTCTGAGCTACAATTTTTTTATGTCATAATAAAGTTTTAAGAAAACCGCGATTTTTTCTATGGTGAATAGCCACGCTTTTGACCACGATCTCACCCGATGGTAAGTTACGTGAGTGAAACACGCTTACATAGGTAAGCGTGAGATTACCGAGAGAGAGAGAGAGACTATTTACTTTTGCTTTGAAATAACCCAGATTTAAATAATTGCAGTTTAAGTAATTTGTTGACATTTGTAAGTTGACGTTAGTAAGAAAACACGCCTTAAGCCCCTTAAGGCGTGTTTTCTTACTAACGTAATATGGGTTTAACTTTAATATTATTAGGTTTGTATTGTTGTTATTTTATAGACAATCATATTATGTTAAACTCAAAATTGTTTAATCATTAATAGAGTTACATACTAAAAAGTATACTGAAAAGTAGGCGCCATAAAACATGCAATTTAGTGTTTTAGATAAGGTTTGTTTATAATTATAGATAATAACCTAATAATATTAAAGTAAAACCCATATTACTTTTGTATGGAAAACATCCAAGCAATTGATCCCTAAAGTTAAATTTGTACGTAACATGATTGTTTTGTATGGCAGAAAGTCATCATTTAATATTTTTATACAAGTCTGTGGCATTGTCGCTACCACAGACGTGTACCTCTCGTAATGTGTGAGTTTTATTTCCGTTTTCATAATATTCATAATTATGTACTAATGATTATGTAATGCCGTGTGTAATAATATTTTTTAGTATTAGTAATTATTTTTAAAATAACACATTAGGCCTGTGTTTATTAAAAACTCGTCTTAGATTTTTATTATTTTATTTTTAGTAACGTAACATACTAATGACGTCATAACATAACAGCTTTATTACATACTAGCTGACCCGGCGAACTTCGTACCGCCTTAGCGTAAATTTGATGCACTACTTTATTTTGTATTTCAATTTGAACTGGAATCTATAAATCTTCCATATAAAAATGAATACCTATTTCCCTGGTCTCGTCATACCTGAGAAGGACTTTACTAATTTTATTAAATTAAAAACAAAATATATATTTTCACAGCTCGCGGTTATGTCTGTGGTGTCATAGATCACCACAGAGTTTTTTGTTTTAAATTGAATGACGTTGACATTCGAAACGCGCTTTTTTTTAAAATATGCAAAATCAAATGTATATTTTTCAATATTTCTGAGAGATTTTCTTAATATTTTTTTCCGTAAGAACCTTGTACAGAGTATTAGAAAACTACAAAAAGAAAACAGCCAAATCGGTCAAGCCGTTTTCATGCTATGTCGTGACAACGGAAAACGGGTTTAATTTTTATATATTTTTTCCGTAAGAACCTTGTACAGAGTATTAGAAAACTACAAAAAAATAATCAGCCAAATCGGTCAAGCCGTTTTCATGCTATGTCGTGACAACGGAAAACGGGTTTAATTTTTATATATTTTTTTTTCGTAAGAACCTTTTACAGAGTATTAGAAAACTACAAAAAAAAACAGCCAAATTGGTCAAGCCGTTTTCATGCCATGTCGTGACAACGGAAAACGGGTTTCATTTTTATATTATATAGATTTACATATTTAAGCGTGTGGCAGAGAAAGGGGAAGTGTGAAAGGGAGTGATCCTATCACCATCTATCAAGCACAATTCCAGACACCATACTAAAAATCCTATCAGCAAAATCACAAATAACTTTTCCGAATCTGAAACTTTTTAGAATCGAACCAGAGTCCTCGCGGTCGCCAATTAAACGGCCAGGCTACGAGGCACTACAATCTATGTCTAGGTTTATTATTCTTAAGTAAGTAACCGTAAAAGCCTTCCGTTCTACCATTCACGAGCTGCATCTAAAGTGGTAATGAGATAAGGTGATAACATCACGACTTTATGACATCACTTCCGGTCTTTGTGGGACAATGTACAATGCAAATTTTAGGTATTTTAAGAACTAACAGTAACCAAGGATAGTCACATAATACAATATGACTATACTGTTTGATCTTTCCCTTATCAGTTAAAGGCTATCTTTTACTTATCTATAAATCTAAACCAATATAGAAAGAGAAAAGTTTTTTGTTTGTTTGTACTAAAATATCTTTATGAAAATTGGTGAAAAAATAGATCAAGACCTCAAATATAATATAAGCCACTTTTTATTGACGTACCTTGCGCGTAGAAGCTAGTAATAAAATAGATCTAACCACAAAACACAACATAACATCAAATCAAATCAAATCAAATCATTTATTTCCATGGGCCCCGAGGGGCGCTTGAACACGTCAAAACAAACATCAAAATACAAAAAATATAATTAAAATAAAACTTAGCTAACTAAATTATAATACTTATTGTAATAAAATGATTTGACACCGGAACTTAGATTGACTTTAATTCAACTTAGAGATTTGAATTAAAATCAATCCAAGTACCAGATCCGATGGGTTTGCATCATGAGAAGAGCTGGTGAGAAACTCATGTGCACCATCTTTTCAAATAATTTATACAATATTTGTTTGTTTTTAGACAATAATTCTATGTGTATCATCAACTATATTACCCAAAACGAGACAGGGGTGTCCAAGACCCACATTTCACCTGTTATGTTTTAGGCGCCATCCTCCGAGCACAATACTAACTCCGTGCTGCTATTAAGCATTTCCTAACGGAAAATTACCCAAATAGAAAATACCTGCCACATTAAAACATTAAAATTTTACATATTCAGAAACATCATAACTATAGTAATTTTAAACGGGAAATACCCGCGAATCATGTTATTATTTACTTTTGACTATACGTTTCGGCAACGGGTTACACCGGATGTTGTCTATCCGGCGTTCATATTATTATTTTATTTTTCATTTTAAATCCAGAACAAGCAGTAACGATTAATGATATACAAAAAATGAATTATTGACTTTCATTCCTCATCACTGAGTGATGAGGAATGAAAGTCAATAATTCGTGATGAGGAATTAAAGTCAATAATTCATTTTTTGTTTAAAATTAACCTCGGTTCAGGAACCGAGGTTAATTTTAAACAAAACATTTCGGCATAAAAGTTAAAATTCTGTTAAATCATGGCAGAGCATACATATACCTATATAGTTTCGAATGCCGAATTTCACTTGAATCCATTGTGGAAATCAACGATTACTACAGCAACATATACGTACATACATATGTGAAAAAAATCACGTCTTTATCCTATGGGGGTAGGCAGAGACGATGGACTCCACGAGCTATTTCCTCAACATTTATACATCTGTCCCATTGAAGTCTCACCATACATGCTCTACGGTTTCGCGTACAACGTACGTGTCCTTTCTCAAGGACGCCACTTATCAGTCCATGAACGTTTACAAAATATCAGTACAGTGAGTACAATCGTCCTAATTCAGACTTCACAACAATGTCTCAAGTTCCCTAGGACATCTCTTTATACATAATTGCGTTTGCATGCCAGTAATTTCAGGAGCCAGCCTCACCACGAAGACCATTTGCTTACCACCAAGCCTAAATGCAGCAAGCAAAGAACTCAATGTTTTAATGGTTTTACCAGCTTCATAAACTAAAATATAGTAAATTAGGCAAGTCATAACCTAGCTAGATGTTTAAAGTAGCTGTTTGGGTGACTGCGCAACTCCGGGCGTCCATGACTGCGCGTGCGCAGATCCCCTCTCACCGCGCCGCGCAAATCTTACGAAATGAAACACGAATTTAGTTTACTCCACAAATACTACACATAATATTACTGTTTATTTTGTTAGTTATATATATCGGTTGATATTGCGATGTATTGTTTCAAAAGACTGCCTACTTGGTCTAGCATAATACAAGTACTATGCAACCACTCGCCGGAAGTTCCAGGTTCTATGACCGGCTTGTGCAAAAATGTAATTTAAGATCTTTTCGTCAGGAAATTTTCAGTAACAGCACAGAATCTGGAGATGTGCCCGGTAGATAGTGAGAGATTTATCTTGGGATCTAATCTATAAATATACTTAATTGGTGAAAAGGGGGTGTTTTATACTCCTCTGCCAGACACTTCTGTGTTATATAGGGATGACAAAAAGTTTTCGGCGTCACAAATATTCCTTTTGTTGCATTATATTTGTTTCTTAATAACTTACATTATGATGTCAAAATAATTATTTTGATATAGGTAAATCAAAAATCGTTATACTCGTTTGGCAGAAATTTAATTCTAGTTTCACGTTAATTCATTTAAATAAATTTTAAAATTTGAAAATATATTTTATTACTAGGCTTTAAAAACGCTAAAGGAGTGATACATTTCGTAACGTATTTAATCATTGGCTAGGAAGGAAGTGAGTTCGTTTCTGAATTATTCAGTAACCGCACAGTAACGGTAATTATACCTCAACTCAATTTTCTAATTATCATCCGGTGGTTGCGTAAACTTATAATTACTCTATTTGAAGAGTTACCAATTTTAAAAATCTATATGGCACCTTTTCGTTTTACAATAATTTTAATGAAAATCGAAAAATGACCAGTATTTACCGACCGGAAAAAAATATCAAGAAGTTTTTTGACAAAATCTATGCATGTTATAAACATTTTGGAATTTTGATACAATGTTGTAATAAAACTTGCCAGCTCAATTTAGTACTTTTTTGCGATTAGAGTGCCTAAAAATTTAAAATTGATGTTTTTTTTTTAATTTGCGTTTTTTTCCTAAATCGATTCAACACTGACGTTTTTGTTTTATGTTAATAAAAAACTTGATTGTTTGTGATGCTGAAACAGTATAAAAATTCACTAAAACTCAAAAAGTGTAGTTACAGTACCAAAAATTCTACCTCAAGGAGAATCAATCCTCTGTTTTCCGAAATTATTGTAAAAAAATGGTGTATAGATTTTTAAATATTTTTCTGGAGCTCCTCATGACTCTCTTTTGCCAATGTCCCGATTATCCTTGAGTTTTCGGACAACCTGTATATTCATTACATGTTTATTACCTACTATTCTTGTTGCCTTTGTAACAAACTGAGAATTTCATGTTCCATGCAGTAGTTTTTCGTGAAAGATTAACAAACAGTCACACAACATTTATAATATTAATAGTAAGTCGGTGGTATTTTATATGATTTTTGTCTCTTTGAACAATACTCTACTTTCGTACAGTTCATTAATTTTATTGCAGGCTTAACAATATAATTTGAGCTGAACTTTCGCGGCGGCCTCAATAACACCGGTTATCTACTTACTAAATACTAACAGTTGTTATGTAAGAAAGGCGTTACACTTACATGTTGTAAGCATGTGGAACGGTGTCATGGTCGGACATTGATCGTGGCTCATTAAGGCTGTTAATGTATGACTTTTATCCAACCACACGAGATATAAGGAGAGTGCTTTCTATCTTGATTAACAATTATAATGAAAAAAAGGTATCAGATTTTATTGACTGCGATATAGGAATAAAAAAATAAAATAAATATTATAAAGAGGATAGGTATTTTTGTTTGTTTGTTAGTATTTAAATATCTTCGGATAGATGAAATCTCTAGAATAACATCGAATTTTTACCAAGCGGACGGAGCCGCGCACAGAAGCTATAGTGTTTTATAAAAAACGATAATATACATAAAATATTGATCTTATAGGAACATATATTATTTATTTATAGAGGGTGTGAATTTTATCTTGCGTGACAAAGCCAAAGCAAATCATGGTTCTGGAACTCTAGGTGTGAATATTTTTTATCAGAAATTTTCACTTACCGGCAAATCTGTCTTAGAAAAATATTAACGACAGATCTAAGAGCTTAAGCTTGCAGAAACACTGTCCAGTGATTGTACACAGATTTTGAAGCATTAATAATATTTGCAATAATATTTTATCGGTTATTTTGAAAATGCCAAAATCATGCTCTTAATCGCTGGTAAGCACGTCGTTACATTGTCATTTACAGCCTGTATAAAGTTTAATACCAACCAAATACCAAAATCATATCTATTTTAGCCTTAAATTAAAGTCTTTTATCCGTTTATACTTTTCTATCAGGCCATCATCTATTCAGCCTTTCCAGCCATGTCATCTTACACACCATAGATTCTTCGGTCATCCTCTACCGATATGCTAATCGGATAACACTTCGTTAACGTGATTCAATTGTGAACCTAGTCACTGTTCCGTGACTAAGTTACATCCTAGCAAGGTACGAGTATGAGTATTAAAACCCAACCTTTTCACAGCAGTACGACGAATACGCGCCGGTCCGGTACGAACAGGCGGTGATTCGCCCGAAGCCGCTCCGTGAGCACGAGAAGCCGCAGGACCTTCGCAACGTCCCAGGGTCGCCAGGCATCGACTACCCTATATACCACTCAGTACCGGACACCGGGTTCTCATGCAGCCATGTACCGGTCAGACCTGGGATGTACGCCAATGTTGAGACTGGATGCCAGGTAATTTAAATGGTTTTTCATTAAATTTTGTTATCTTATTATGTATATATTTCAATATGTATATTTATCTGTAAATAAAGATATTTTTATGTTAGGTGGTACTCATATGGACTTGTATAAGCACAAAGTCTATCTTTTGAACCCTCATCAATTGGGTTAGGACAATATCAGATAGGCAACGTTCTTGTAAATAATTTTAAAGAAGGCATAGCACACGCGACACTTTTAGTTAGTACAACGTTTCGATGAAAACAGACGTCAATTCGCCGATCACTGATGCTAAAAATAGCGTGAGGCTATGGGCACTGTGCAAAGCTATTATACTTCAGATCAGCGGTTCTCAAACTTTTTACATGACGGAACCTTTTTGATAAGCAAAAAATTTCACGGAGTCCTAAATGCTGGCGGAGGGTAAAAATCCGAGAAAGGGTTCAGTTGGTACTCAGTAGTCACTGCTGGCGTGTGGCCGATACTACCCGCGGAGCCACTACAGAAGACGCTTTGCAAAACAAAGTGTGTTCCGCGGAGGCCTGGCCACGGAACATACTTTGGAAACCGCTGCTTTAAATTGATATCTAAAAATCCCCGTTTTTGTTACTGATGATCATTCAAATTCTAATGATACTTTCTGAAGTCCAAGATAGCTGAAATTTGGTATGTAAGCGTGTTGGTACTCTATGTTGTTTTTAAATTTTCAGGCTTACCACACCTGCCACGACGGCCGCGAGGGCGATCAGGGCGCTTCGTTCCTTTGTACCAACGGCACGCTCTTCGACCAAGCCAAGTTTGCGTGCGACTGGTGGTACAACGTGGACTGTTCCAAGGCCATCACGCTTTACAAGTCAGTATTTTTTATTTGTAACAGTCTCTAACTTTCCTGTAATATGTGGGAAAGATTTCGTGAATAGGGAGCTTCTGAATAGAATATTTTGTTACATAGGGTTATTTTAAAAATATTATATTGTTTTTTAAGAAGCACCTTCGATGCGCATATTACGTTGTCGGCGCTGTTAATAAATAACATGCGTCTATAATAAATGTCTAAATATAAATTAAGTCTTAAAATCGTGGCAGATATCTTCTACCTACTTATCGTTCTAAGCAACGTTTGTTCTAATTAATCAATCAACATAGAAATCCGATTTCAAAAAAGAAGAGAAGAGAGAATTTTTGTAGATAAAGAAAAAATTTGCAAATTTATTTTGGTAATTGAAGATTTAAAGCCAAATTGTTTCTCAGGTTGAATGCAGATCCCGACCACAACCCGTTCCAGCCCAAGCCCAAACCAGAGGAGGAAGCTCCTTACTACGGCCACGCTGCTAACCGCGCCCAGGCTCACTACCACGGTCAAGCCCATCACCACGCCCCGCTCCCGCATCACGCTGAACATGGCATATTCTATAGGGTTTAAAGTCATTCAACATTGCCATTACTGTAGAAACAATGCTCAAATCATTTACATTAATCATAGATTCGAAAAAATACCTATAGTACGGACGCCGAAAGGAGGCGTTTGTGACAGATTGTGTACGTTCTTTAAGCAACGTAAAGTATGGTAAATTAATGCTATTATAAGGTTTAACAAAGAAGAAAATAAAGAAAATGGGGCTTCAGTAGGACAGCTGGCCAATAGAATGAGGAATATTTTGTCTATTTTCTCATCCTATTCGTCCTCATTGTTATCAACTGACAAATGTCAGGAACGCGTTATTTCGACAGCCGTACTTTATCAATAAAGATTTGTAAATAGATATCCATAATTCATCTTAATTTCGAATCATTACGTAGAATTTATTTTGAAATTGACCCATTTCATGACATCTCACTTCGTACATTTATCGTTTCATAGTTTCACATTTCATGACATTTAATTTTAATTTTTATTATTCGTACTCATAAGTAATTTATAATGTTACTACACTGATTCTATTGTAAAATAATGCATAATTCATCGGCAATTATTATTAAAATATTGCACATAGATTGTCTAGTTTCCCCTGACGCTACTAGAATGTAGAATATTTCTAAATCGAATAATTAGGTATTTTATATCTTAGGATTGATATAAGTTTTTTTAGTTAAGTGTGAATAATCTACCTAAGGGTGTTTTTACATATATCCCGATCGATGCTTCGATCAACGTAAAACAGCGCGCTGCAAATGCGAGGTGCACTCTTAGGGTCTACCCACATTTATCGACGCGGAATCGGCTTACGCCGGTCAAAGAAGTCTTTATACCGACGGGATAAGGGTGTGTAATACCTTTCGCATCGGCCGACGCGACGCGACACCGGCCGACGGCGAAACGAGCCGTTTGTCGATTAGCTGATCGCATCCGTACGGCGCTGTCGATTAGTGTGGTGATACGCACTCGGCTTAAGCCGATTCCGCGTCGATAAATGTGGGTAAACCCTTATTGACTCTTTAAACGTCAAATTCATCGATCGACGGTCGATCGATGTAGATGTAATAGCACTCTAAGGCTTTTATTGCTCCTCCATTGCAAAAGGAGTTATTCCATTGTTTTTGTAAAGAAATCTGTCAATCGATCGACGCTATCAATATTGATTTATTTGGTGTGTGTTATATCACCCTAATATATAGATTTAATTGCTTGTGGTGATGTAAAATGTGAATGATTGTGTCTAACGAATATTCGATTAGTTTTTTTTATTTAAAAACAAAAGACTTTTATATATGAAAAATTGGTGTCAACTAAAGTTTGTTCGTCTATTAAAAATGTCGCTATCATCATCCTTATTCTAATTATAATAAGTTTCTGCATCCACTACTGACTATTGCTAGTAGTCTTTTTAATTTAGTTACGCGTTGTCAACCAGGGTCGGACTGACGATACGTACAGAGTGGCAATCGCCTGCCAACCCTTCCTCCTGTGCGGGTCCTCTCGGGTTGGCTTACGGGGTTTGACGATTATAGAAGTCATGCCCCCACCAGCACTGAGTCCTAGGCTTTTGTGGGGTGCCACACTCCGTCCAACCCTGTTGTTAACAAAACTTTATTGAAGAAATCACATTTCACTTATTTCCTTCATTCATTAATCGTTATGTATAAGTGCTTTCAATGTTTTATTATAACTTCCTCATGTATGTTTTACAACTTAGTACCTATCTAATTATGTCAATAAAACGACTTTCTTATTTAAATAGGCCTTTTAATAATTATTTAGAGCACATTTTGTCATGTTACTTATGTAAGGTCTATTTAGAGCCTGTGTAGTTTGTTTTATTAAAATTAAACTCTTAAATTACTTAATACCTACTTACCTTATCTTTAGAACAAAATCTAACTAACATAATGTCACGCCTATATTACCTAGAAATGTCTAGCAGATGTGAAACACCCACACGTCCCATGTGATAGGGAAGAGTCAACCACCGAGCACAATTTGAAATCTGTGCTGCTATTGAGAATTTCCTGACGGAAAGATCCCATCGAACCGGAGGCCTCACGGTGAGAGATCGTATTCGCTAACCTCCAGACTAGATCAAACTAATCCAAAGCTTTCAATTAATAATGATGATGGATGATGATCCTATTACCTAGATATATTACTACGTACTTGCTTTGTTTAGGTCCCATAATAACATGTGATGGAATCTGGAATTGTGCTTAGCTTCCAGATTCCGTGCTGATCCCAAAAAACACTTATATATGGTCCGATTCAACAAATCGAGTTTACCCAAGACCTCACGGCAAGAGGTCGCATATTACTAGGTATCGCCAGGCAGGCTAGTATCACGAGGCAGTCAGTGTCTACACAGTACCTATGTATATTATATAGGTACTATACGTCGTAAAGTGTGGGAAATATCATGCTGAGCTTTCTCATACATGCAATTACTGCGGCAAATGTGCGCTTTGCGTAAATACGCGAGTCTTTAGTCAAAGTAATGGTCCGTACTCGCATAAGGTCTTACTAGATCGAGTAAAAATGTCAAGCAAAACCACAGATTATATGTAAAACTGACGGTATGGTCTTTTGTCAGCATATTTATCGAGCGATGCGGTTCATTCATTCGTACGTGGGGTGCATGAAAGGAGCCTCCCCGAGCAACGTACACAATCAACCCCTACGTCCGGCGCACCCTGGGCAGTCTGCAAATGTCCACCAAGCAGACTGGCGAATCCTTTCACCACGATGGCAAGTCAACACCATGAGAATATGACTGCAGCCATCAATACGAAAGAAGAAGATTCGTACGGTTTCTTAAGGGGGTTATTACACCGAAATCGACCGAAGTCGCCGCGTCGATTGATGTCAATCGATTGTCCGACAGCGCAGGGGGGCGCTCTTATTGGCTCTTTAAAGGTCAAATGCATCGAGTAAATATTTCGAGTAAAACTGACATGGCATGGTCTTTCGTCAGCATAATTTATCGGGCGATGCGGTTCATTCTTCTGTCAAATCGGACGGTTTCTTAGGGGTGTTATTAAACAAACCTCGATCGACGTACTTAGATGTCAAACAGCGCAGGGGTGCGCCCTTATTGGTTTTTAAAGGTCAAATGCTTCGATCGACGTCGATTTTGATGTAATAACATCTTAAAAAATAAAATAAAACACAATATTTTTAAAATGTTTATATTTTAACTATAGACTAGATAAAACTTATCTTTGGAAATGTTCTAAACATAATAATAATATGTTAAACTCTTATATTATATCATAAGGTATTTTATGAAAATATATTATAGGTAACTGCTTATTACAGTAGCAATATATTACTTATTTTTTATTTTATACACACATTATTGTCTTTTAGGGACACAAACAAGTATTTACAAATCCAGATACACTCCTAAATAAAATAAAAATTATTATGTACAAGATAATGTTATCCAAAAACAATTTATTTCTTAATCCGTATTTACAAATATAATCTTAGCAACCCTACGTAGCCGGTAATTATGTTCTTTATTCTTAATATTAATTCTGGTTGCACGAAATTGCTCATGCTGCTGCTTTGCGAAAATTGGTCATTTACAAAAAGATTTTTCAGATTATGAATTTTGCAATCAATCTTTCAGTACATTTCTATGAGCGAACATACACGCACTGCAATTAAGAATACAATATGCCTGCTGTGTGAGGCCGACCTTATTCGTTGATAATATTAGGAATGTTGAGACATAAATTTCTAATTACAATATTTACACTAAATGGATGAATGTTTGCTTTGAGATAAGATAAAAGTTTAGTGTTTGTCAAACTCGCACCAAATGTACAGTATTATGCTTTTATTTATGATGTAGGACTCTTATACAGGGTGGAATGTAATGCATAAGACAAAAATTTCACTTTGTATAATGAAACTTTAGTTAAGAGACCAAAACTGAATCTCGACTGCTAGTAGTCCTGAGGGTGTTGTTACAGAAATCGGGCGATCGTTGATTGATCGTAGAATGGATTAGGAGACATCGATCGACAGTTTCTATTACACCAATCAATCGAGCATCAATCGATATTATCGATTGGCGGTCAATATTTTTTTTATATAACCCGTCATGCGTTGATTTGCCAAAGCTTTCAAAAAAATCGATCAACATCGATCGGTACACTGGTGTAATAAGACACACACGTGACTCGTGTCACATCACGTGGTGGTTTGCAACCGAAGTAAGGTGACGACTAAACAGGTAAAGAGAAGTGGCATCGTACAGGTCACGTGGTAGCCTAAAAGCAAACAGACATACATTATTATTCGACATCGTAGCAATTGCTTGTACCTATATCAGTATAAATAATTAATTTAATATGTTTTACATGTTTGTTTATACTTGCTACTGCCCGCAACTTCATCCGCGTATTACGTCAAATATTAACTCTCTGTGTGCCTAATTTTATCAAAATCGGTCAATCCGGGCGCGTGAAGTATAGTAAGTATATATAACAATCATATACACATGCTTACAAATTTTAGCCTTTATTATACTACTCCACCAAGCTAACTAGACACTTGACCACCACAATCTCTTCCTGACCAGGTGCCTAGTTGCCTTGATGGAGTAGTATACGTCACTGTCGAATTAAGAACTAAAATATAATTACCTGAATCAGGCGCAGGTTGCACTGAAGTTTCAGACGATGTTGGCGGTGGATCTGTATGAGAAGTTATATAGATTACTTCAAATTTCAACATCAGACAATTAACTATTGAAAATGTATCATTTATTTATATTTTGGATAAATAATATTGATATTTAGCACAATCCATAAACAAGAACCCCAATGTAATTGGCAAAAGACCCGGAAAATTATTTTAGGACGGCGACGCCTACCTTTTTTAATCTTGACGCAAAACTTCTATCTACATTTTTAATTTTAGTTTATACGTATTAATTGTATTTTTTAAATAAATTATTGTATACTAGCGACCTGCAATAGCTTCGCTCGGGGTACTATGTAGAACTCTTACTATGTAGAAACATAAAAATCCTTGTTATGAATCATTCTATCTATAAAAAACTGCATCGAAATCTGTTGCGTTCTTTTAAAGTTCAAGCTTACAACGGTATTTATTTTATATATTATTATACTATATAGTGATCACGTAACTGACCTCTATAGAAGATATCCCTCTTTCTGCTGTAGTAGTTGGCGAGGGGCACTTGCATGTCGCACAGAATCTCCACGGTGGGGGGCAGCGCGTCGATCCTCACCACCGACGTCGTCAGCGCTGTGTAGCGGCCGTTGATCAGCTTCAGAGACGATTTGGCGTTCACTTGTCTAAAAGAGAAGAATACTGTAAGTAATTGCAACATGTTGTGGCGTTCTGACATTGCAAGGGTGGATAAAACATTATGATTCGGCTAGACCTTAGTGCATACAAATATAGTTAACAGATTTTTCATTCCTAACGATCGACGATCGGTTGATTGGTGTCATAACACCCTAATGACAAAAAAAAAATAAAAAAAAATACTGCTTAAAAGGTACAATAAATTGTAAAAGTAAAATCGATCACCTGTTTCCAGCTAAAATGACGAGCTCGGGCTTCGGGTAGACCCCTTCAACAGAACAAATGATATTAAGAAATTTGTCATCCAGCCGGTCCTGGATCATGTCGAATTTCGTCTCAGGCACTGCAATCAGACACATATAAATGCAAAATTAAACAAAAATAAATATATCAAAGAAACGCATACGCATAGCTCATTAAGTGAGTGGTTTGTTAGTAGTAGTAGTAGGGTATAAAAGAAATAACATACTATCGCTTGGTAGGAAACAACAAAGTATTCCAGCTTTCTTACTGGATGCTCTTTACGACTACATAAAGCGTTTTTGATTCAGCAGAGTGCTTTTAACTTAATTTCATAAATGTACATAATTGCCTATTTTTTGCCATGTAAATGGCCAAGACAGAATTTCCGTTGAAAGTGTTGAAACCCAGGGTTTTAAAAGCATGTACTAAACTTGACTTTTCCAAGGTCAAGTATTACAACATTTCGCTAATAAACAAGAATACGCTTGCGAAAACACTTTTTTAAGATGTTTTTGAAGGTACAAACATTATTATTGAAATTCGTAAAACCGGAAATGTAAATAAGTAATTTCACTAATTACCAAAAATAGTCATGGGCCGCGTTTTCTCATCCTCTGCCAGAAACGTGGAGACCACGCAAGTGTAGTTGCCAGTCAGCTCTGGCACCAGAGATGTGATGCGAAGGGCTCGGTGCTGCGTGTACGGATTGTGCGACATCTTGTGGGTAAGGTCCACCTGAAACACAACGTATCATATTTCATCAATCGTCGTCTAACGGATTTATCAGTACTTTGTGGTGGTGGTTTAAGTAAATTTTATATGGAGCGACTGCTATTAGACATTCACATCCAGTACGAGGCGATACGATACTCTTCGTCAAACTAGTTGTTAGTCTTTCTATCCTCTGACTACCCGCAACGACTGCCATGGATCCTCAAATGGTAACCGGATGAAAACTCGGAACACAGCATTACTGTTAGGCGACATGTTTAAGGTGAGAAGGTGGTGCTGCCGTCCTCGAGCTTGTCGATCGTCAGTTATGAATATGGATAAGTCATAAATGGTTACATACCCTGTTTCTCAAGACACCCAAGGCCTGAGGTTTCTGCGGCGGTATCCACTGGTACACTGGCTGCGTCTTATCCATGTAGAACCACTTGACGACCAACCCCGTGACGTTGGTTACTACGTAGTCACAGTCCAGAGTGACGACGTCCTTCGTGCCGTATTGGATGACGTCGGGCACCCGGATGTTGATTATTCGGACTGAGTGAACACCTGAAAACAATATAACATAATCTATTTTGAGTCATCCTCATTCGCTTTTCTATCAGACGTTATCTTACACCGCTTACACTTATAGTCGACATAGTCAAGGTAGACTTGCGGGATTTTCGAGTTATGTACTTACTGATATAATATATCTGTCCCCCAATAATGATAAAACTGTATGACATATCGAAATTCTGAAGCATCGAGCGACTACACACCATCCAAGTCGACGTCGACGACTACACCCTTTCCAGCCATGTCATCTTTCACACTATCAGACCAGAGAGTGATATTTTTTGTCCTTATATTAGGGTGAAAAAAGCAAACTCAGATATTAAGAAACAAATGTAACCACATATGGCACACAAACAAAAACAAAGCGATATTTTAAGTGGTGCTCACCGAAGCATGAAGTTGCAGAAAGTTGCCATATTGCATATGTGCGGGATATTATCCGAGTTATATACTGTGACACTGCGGCGGTTCCTTCGTCTATCATTATGAGGATTGGTTGCACGGATGACACAGAACAAGACTTATATTGTATCGAAATGGAAAACAACAATCAGCTGTTAGATGGACAATGTTAACACCGAGTTTTCCTGGAAACTGCCCGCCCGGTTGTCTTGAATTTATTCTTTGACAGTCGTTACGCGGACTCGTACGTAGAAGTTAAGTGGGTGATAACTAGCAAAGAGTATTGTATCGTTCCGTTCTGGGTACTGAAAATCTGATGGCAGTCGCCTACGACTACTACGCCTACTTGGAAAAAGCACCTTTTTTGTCTGTTCTGAAACCCTTTGTATTTACAGTAGTATACACACATTGTTTTTACTCCTTTATTTTCTGCTTGAAGTGTAAGATATTGCAACCTTACATACTATGGATTTATTTATAACTATTAATTTAATTGCATTTCTATATTTAAGTTTATTTTCTCTTTATAACCATATTTAGCTATAATGTTGTTTTGGTTGCTATAACTTACACATAGAATTATTGTCAAAAAACAAACAAATATTGTATGAATTATTTGAAAAGACACATGAGTTTCTCACCAGCTCTTCTCATGATGCAATACCCATCGGAGCTGGTACTTGGATTGATTTTAATTCAAATCTCTAAGTTGAATTAAAGTCAATCTAAGCTCCGGTGTCAAATCATTTTATTACAATAAGTATTATAATTTAGTTATCTAAGTTTTATTTTAATTTTATATTTTTTGTGTTTTGATGTTTGTTTTGACGTGTTCAAGCGCCCCTTGGGGCCCATGGAAATAAATGATTTGATTTGATTTGATTCGATTTGATTACGTGAAATACGGTTATTTAGTACAATTCAGTAAAAAAACAGACTAGTAGCTGACTTTAACAAGCTTCATTTTGCCAAGTGTTTTTAGGCAACCAGTCGATGATGATCCAAAAATCCTATTATTAATATTATAAATGCGACAGTTTGTGGGGAGGTCTGGATGTTCATTACTCTTTCACGCAAAAGCTACCGGGTGAATTTTGATTAAATTTGGCGCACATGTGGCTTATGGCCTGGATTTATTTTAGGCTACTTTTTATCGACGTACCATGCAGACGAAGCTAGTACTAACATAAGGCTTGCTACACAGCGCGGTATGGCACACAGGTCGTTCCTCCTGTGCGTCGCTTCGGTGCACACCCTCGTCACGGTGCACACTCATCTAATTCATACTTTTTACCATAAGCCTTATGCCCGTCTACTTCAAATTCAGTTTCGTATATTAACTTTGTTTTTTCGGATAAAGCACCTGGTTTTAAGTCAACTACGTGCAGTGGTGGCACGATTTTACAAGACGGTGTGAAATCTTTAATTAGCGCTTTTTTGGTGCATGAGCTTATGTGACATTTTGAATAATTTGCCTTTCTCTCCACATTTGACCCCTTTATTGAAATCCCTAGAAACACCCTTTTTTCTTTGGCGCGCTATCGCCGACTGCACCGGCCACTGGGTACGGTCACACCACTCGCACTAGGGCTGTGCCAGGTGAATGTATTAATATTTGTATATAAATTAACACAACCCAAACCCCGTTTCATGCGACTGGTTGTATACAATACATTTGTTCCGACAAGACTAAACTTAATTTTTTTACAGCCAATAAATCGTATGAACCGTGCTAACTTCCGTCGGAATACGTTCAATGTTAGACTAGATTCAGTAACCATTCTGGACTCTACTGCTTTACTAACATAAGTTTTACCTGAAAGGGAAAATAAGCGACAGCGGCAAGGGTAGTAGATACCCAGTCTACATCACGATTCACAAGCTCGAAAACGTAATTTACGAAGAGCAGGTGAGCGCGATCCAAACTGTCTGTAAAAATGGCATGACCGGTAACCTCACCTCCCCTCGTTTTTTTCTCGGGAATATCTTAGCGCGTGCTCAGCACACGACCAAGACATATGCGATGTGGCACGGTTCGCCGATCAAGACATAAGGACAAAGGTGCTTTTTAATAAAAAAAAAAACAGGAATCTCGCTCCCGTGAGCACGTGTCGGTGTTATTCTATGGCAAAAAATCTTGATATAATTAAATTTTTTGTACATGAAGAAACTGGTTTGCAATATTGTTTACAAAAGTGTGCAGAGATTTTACACTTTTTAATATGCAGTAATGTTAATCATGCCCTTTGAAGATCCATAAAAATAATGATAGAGTCAACGCAGTCTATGCTGAAACTCTCTGGCGCTGTAGTCGCACTATTGTTTTTTATGTCTCAAAAAAAAAACATTATTGAGACAGATATATTAGTACCACAAAAATGCCGCAGGCCTAACTTGCTTGACTGCGTTGTCTCTAGCAAGGTAGCTATTCTATTACTGCAGGTGTAAAGGAAATAATTGCTAGTCTGTAGTGATCGGATATAAAAAACTACGTTCATTTTTTGTTTTGTTTTACTTCCTCAAATAATATGTCAGTAGTCAGTCTTGAATTCGGTTCTTTGATCATTTCTAATTCGATTACTTAGTATTTATAAATCGTATGTAGTATTTCATGATTAAGGGTTTCTGAGGTTCCAGTTAGTTCTTATCCGACTCATAAAATATAACCTGACTGAATTTTAAAGTGACATAAGTTACACTTGAAAAATAACACATCTGTCACTTTCATTTATGTGTGTTATATGCTTATTCTGCCAATTAGGTTTATCCAACGCCTATAAAATTGGGACTTAGTCTAAGTTACAAAAATCGTAAGATAGTCTGCATTTTTGAAGCGACAAATCAGTCGTGATGATTGTTAAAACAAGGCTTCACCATACTTCTATGAAACAGGTGGTATAAGTACCAGCGCAACGTAGTTACCTTCTAATATCTATCAGACAACGAGCCATACCGCAAAATAAACCCCAGACAATGGCCCAAGAACAATATGAAGGCAACAGTTACTCCCTATCTTATCGTTAATAGACTGCGCACGCGTCGTCACACTTGATGCCTCCGATACAGATGCCTCGTCACCTCTCACTCGCACTTAAGGTGTGAAAACTCAGCTATCTCTTTCTTACGATTAGCATGTAATTAATTTGACAACACGTGCCGGAAGGTGCGTATTTAAATTCAAGATGGATCTTAGAGAACCACCGGATCTTTGCGCTTTATAGAGACGTGACATGCTGGATAATATTTGCTATAAATAATTACAATTCACTTAGTGGATTTATGGTCACCGCGTAAAAGTCATAGTGTTAAAGCTTTTTTGTAAGGCTCTGGCTTCGCTGGTGGGGTAGATATTCTAGCAGTTTTGCCTTTGTGGCAAAGAAGGCAGGTCCTAGGAGAGCCCACAAAGTCCCGCATAAAAGAAAGGAGGAGGGTACTGCTGGCGATCGCAACCGTGAATGTATGGTCAGTCCAATCCTAAGGAAGGAATCACCATCACGGGTTGATAAAATTAATTTAATCTATGGCTTTTTAAAGAAGAAGTAAAATATTGTTATAACTATTATTATTGTTGTAACTAAATATGCACCTACCACTTTTTAACTCTGCATCACCCTAGGTAGACTGTTAGACAATGCCTTTGGCATTAAGTCCGCCTTGTACAATTTTGTTGTGCTAAAGTTAAATAAATAAATAAATTGTTAATTTGTACTGTCTCATAACAATATTGAGTAAACCGCAGGTGCCGATACACAAAAGAAGCAACAACTGCACCGCATCCGACCTTCGCCTCCGGAAGATCCTTGTACGGCTTCTGACTGGAAGCTGCCTGTGCACATATCTTGCGCAATGCAAAAAATATATGGAGTTAGAGTTCCTCAATGAAATGAAAATATCTTTATTACTGGGACTTTAAAAGCACTCAAATTCGTCACACTAAAAAATTAAACTAAAGTGTTAATGGCGAAGCTTAAATCCTCTTACATACAAAGAATGCAACGAATGGAAGTGAATCTAGTGTCAGTTCCGTGCTACCGCTCAGTAAGAAGAACTGACAAAAAACCTACATGCCCTTTTAAATTGCTATATTTTTGCAAGTAATTAATAAATATTTTGTTGATTAAAGTTCTATGAATATTAAGGCCGTTGTTGCTAGAAATATTAATACAACGCAAACTTTTAAAGAGTGTTTTTTAAACAACGTAAATATCAAAGAACGTCTACAATCCACATAGTAGATTTTAGATACCCCACTTTACCTGAGGACTATGGTGTTTTAGGTTGTTTAGTTAATTTTAGGTCCTGATTTCAACACTAGATCGGAGCACAGAATGTACCTACTGCAGTATTTGGCGGTAGGTTTAAGTGAGACGAGCTCTAATGCCATTGAATGTATTGTTAGATTCAAAGACTGCCGCGCTAGTGAGTTCTCGGGTACGATCGCCGGCTCGGCCAATAGTGCTATTTGTTATTTTTCGGTTAAGATATACTCAGTATTAGCACAGAGTTTTTTATAATTTGCCTTTACATCTGAGAGTACATATATCTAAATGTAATATAATATAAATATATATAATACTACCATACATTTACCTTATCAGAAACCTGAGAATCGTTTGTTCAGAATCAGTTACCAAATCCTTTACGAAAAAATGCAAAAAAAAACTCCTTTTCCATACACATTGAATGAACGAATACCTTGTCAAAATAATCAAAAACTAAACATTGTTTTCGTATTTTCTTGTAAAACTGAACAACGGTTTTAGGTTAATTCTGGTAAAGTAAAAATAAGGTTTTGGCAAAAGTTCTGTTATTAGTTGCGTGTAAGAAGCACAGCATTTACCGGCTGTACTGTACGCTTGCGTCTTCACGGTCTATTTCCCTTCGGTGCTATACAAACGGTTTCAACAAGGCGTCAGCACCATATTCATTCTCTTGTGTGTAACATATAGCACCGCAAAATAAACATTCTCGGCAATGTTACCTTTTTCTTTATACTAGCGAACGGGCGTATAGTCCACCTGATGATAAGTGATAACTGCAGCCCATGAATATTACCTCGTTCTCAAAATGCTGGCTTATATATTTCGGCCAGCGACTTTGTATCGCAATACAACGCGGTAATGATGCCAGCATTTTGGGAACGAGGCCTTCTGACAGTGGCTTATTAAGTTTAGATTAAGTTATTAGGCTAATTTAATTTAAGATCCTATTTTTATATTTTTTTGTAAATGAAGATCTATGAACATTAACAATTCACCAAAATAGATTGTAGATAAATACGCCGCTTCATCATAGGACTACAGTGTTAGGGTGTTATTATTACATCGACTAATCTGACAGCTCGTCTTTGAACCGAGTTAAAAGGCCCAAGCTCAGGTGCTTCAGCCCAGGTGACAGCAGTACTCCATGTGGGCCCTGACTTGCGCTTTGTAAAGCATGCGACTTTGCTCCGAGGTGAAGTACCACTTGGGTCTATTGAGCACATCCAGCTATTTACAAGCCAGCTTGGCCTTGTCTTCTTAGTGACTGCAGAACTAAACATCACAAGATATATCGACACCGAGAAGCCCAATGCTCTTAGCGATGGTGAGGGCTGTTTTATGAAACTATGGAGTCACGCGAACGGTGAACGCGCAAACCTGTGACTTAATGGGGTTAAATTCGACTAAGTAATTATAAGAGCACTAATTCGAAATTATTAAAGCCATCGATACGGCTTTTCCAGATTAAAACTGTCTATAGTAAAACGATCGATTTTCGGAAATACTACTACAAACGCAATTGTGGTAAACATACGCATAATCGATATTGTTATGATCAATTGTAAGCGATGCATATAACCTCTTTAGAAGTATCGAGTCTATTTATATAGCCTCTGTACTCTATTTTATTAGATACTATACATAATAGTTAACTGTTACTTAAATAGATAAAGTTATATGTATAAATATTAACATAAGTTATTGCTTATGAAGCGATTTTTTCTCTATGATGCACGATCGATTATTTACACATTATATTATACTACCTCAGATGCATATGTAGTACATTTTATAAAAAGTGATTCTTGTGTCATATCTTTGAAGGACAAGAAATATATGGAGTTGGACAACTTTCCACCTTCCTAATTAATTTTTTTTTGTTTCCTCTCAATAGACTATCAAACGACCCTATCAAAGCAGACTATATCTATATCTAATTATAACACTAAAACTATTTTACGTTATTGAATTCTATTACTAATGCGTAATTTTTTTGAGGATATGGACGTCTTGATGTTTGTTCCTCTTTCACGCAAAACTACAAAGTCGATTTTAATTTTTGCACACATGTAGCCTTTTAGCCTGAATTTGAATATATGCTACTATTTATCGAAATTCCAACCGAGTGGTGCTGCGGGCGGAAGCAAGTTAAATCTACTCGTAATTTGCAATCTTTTTGAAATTACTGGTTACGAGATTACCACACCGACATAAAAATATCCTAGACTAAAACACCTCACACTTCGTAACGTCAAGAATTGAAAACCTCCTTTCCGAAGTCGGTTAAAAAGAAAGTCCACTTACAGTGCAACACGATAGACAATTTCAGCAACGACCACATTTTGTCCAACACTCACACACACACAAACACTGAACTACCCGAAAACTTTTTCTAAACAATGAAATATATTGTCGTGTCTATAAAGTTAGTATTAAGACTATCAAGTGAACGTCCCCAACGTGTGAGGGGTTCGAAACCGGGCTTGGAACTAACCGCTCGTCCAACTGACGTCCGGTAGCAAGCGAAGCATGTCGGAAGCACTTGTAGTATTGTGCGCTATCGGGTAATTTATTCTAATGTGTGTCTAGCGAGGATGCTCGAAGGTGAAGCTATTTGTGCTGTTTTAATTTTTATTTAGATGTAAAGAGGCCAGGTAAGAACAATTAACTTGGAAAAAGAACTAGAAAAATGTATACGTCGAACATTTATTATTCGCAAAAAGATTCATTCGCCGAGCTATATAAAAAATAAACATAACATCACGACTAAAATAACCCAGAAGGGTGGTCAGAGGTTTACAACACCCACGTGTCACCTGTTATGTTTTAGGTCCCACGGGAAAAAGGGGAGCCTATCGCCATCCACCGGGCACAAATAACACTTTGCACGATTCAGGAATCAAACCCGAGACCTCGTTGTGTGAGACCGCATACACTAACACGACCGCACTACTACAGCAATGAGACAGATAATCGTTTTTGCGTCAAAAGGTATTGGAATGCCAATTTAATTGTTCATCCAAATTAAGTCCAAATTGTTTTAATTGTTATTCATTAAGTTTTCGGACAAGTGAATCAAATTATGAAATCCACTGTGAATTGTGACATACAGTACATACACTCGAAAAGCGATCCCTCAGGCGCAGTCGGATAAAAAGTCACACGCTCAAGTTATTAAGAGCGAACAATTGGTAGGCTGTTTTCTATAGAAACGTAATCTGATTGTAACTTTAATATAGTAGAGTTTCAACTTATTTTTATAGACATAATAAAATCAAATCTTTAGTACTAAAATGCATTTTTGTTCTTGGCTAAGAGTCAAAATTGTTTTAATCATTAATTGAGTTACAAAAATTAAATAATAACTTAAAAAATGGGCACGAACAAACATGAATTTAAAATATGATACAAAAATTGATAAAAAATTAATTATATTAAAGTTAAGTACATCCAGATTACGTTTTTATAGTAAACAGCCTACAAATTGTAAGATAAATATAAAAAAGATAGACAAACAATCACGGACATACTTATCTAATAATGTACCAGCATCATTCCGTTAACTGTTTATCACCGGGACAATGATCGGATTTAATAAAATCGGAAGTCACGTCTATCATTTAATAAAGATTTATTAAAGATCATTTTATGACTGCTTTTGATTTATTTGTCTAGGCATTTTTATTAAATGTAGTACTAAGCACTAGGGTTGCTAGATGGCCGTATTTGTCCTGGAATATAGTGTATTGCCCAATGTAATCTTAAGGAGCAGAAGTCCGCGGAGAGCACGTTAAGTCTTCGGTCAAGGTGACGACCGGATGGCGGAGTGGGTAGTGTACCGGCCTGCGACGCCGAGGTCATGGGTTCGATTCCCACTTAAGACAAGTCTTTGTGTGCATGAACATGGGGGTTTGTTTTGGTCTGGGTGTTTCTATGTATAATATGTATGTATTTACAAAAATAAAAAAGTATATATGTATTAGTATCAGTTATTCTAGTACCCATAGTACAAGCTCTGCTTAGTTTGGGACTAGATGGCGTTCTGTGCGAGTTGTGAAAATATTTATATTATTAAGGTTGCCCTTTCAAGATCTATGGCAGCCGTTGCGGATAGTCAGAGGGCAGAAAGTCTGACAACTAGTGTAACGAAGAGTACGTATCGCCCTGTGCTGGTTGTGGAGGTCAGATGGCAGTCGCTCCGCGTAGAACACAGATCTTCAGCTAAATCCGTTACACTAGAAGCTGATCCCAATGTAATTGGGAAAAGGCTCGGCAGATATAGATGGACTATCGACGAATTACACTTTATTGTGGCCGATTTGTTTTTAAACGGGTTTCATAAAATTGTTAAATGAAAAGTTTGTTTAAATTTACCCTAAGTCCCAATTTCACCCAATCTTTGAAAGTGTGAAAGCTAAGACGATTCGATGCCTCTCTCTCATTCGATGTTGTTTAAAAGGAATAGAGAGATTGAAAACCGTAGCTCAGCTTTGAACTGGGGTGTTATAATTTTTAATAAAAAAAAAACCGACTTCAAAAAGTAGGTAAACTAAAAAGAAAAAAATAAATTTACTTCGCACAAAATAATACGTTTTTTCATTTATTTAAATAGAAATTATTAAATAATTATTTTTTATAATTCTGAAGTCGGTGCCAAGTAAATCGGATAATTAAAAACTAATATTTAGTCAGAAAATAGTTGTTAGAAAGATTGATATTATCTATACAGAGTTATTGTTTACTTGGCACCGACTTCAGAATTATAAAATAATTATTTAATAATTTCTATTTAAATAAATGAAAAAACGTATTATTTTGTGCGAAGTAAATTTATTTTTTTTTCTTTTTAGTTTACCTACTTTTTGAAGTCGGTTTTTTTTTTATTAAAAATTATTTTATTTTACGATTTTAAGTGATGGGTACACCGAGCAGAAATGTTTCTCAAATGAGGAGACGACGGTTACTTGAGACGGAAAACTTATTAATAATAATCCCCGTACTCCTATCCGCTGAGGAGTTGTACCTTCCAGCATCAGCTCAGCAACTTAAAATGCAAATATCCAAGTAGTTTTAGGTAATATACGAAAAACAATATAGAAGCCTTTGAAATTTGAGAGTTACCCATGATTTCTCTAGGATCCTATCATCAAATCATGACCTCATATTATGAATATACATAAGTAATATTCAACGTCTCGCCTCATCTGTGTATAACTTGAAAGAATACAGTAAACGGCCTCAAAGAGCCTATATTTAAAGAATTATCCCCGTACTCCTAACCGTTGAGGAGTTGTACCTTCCAGCATCAGCTCAGCAACATAAAATGCTGACTACTAGATGCAAATATCTGAGTAGCTTTAGATAGTATACAAAAAACAATATAGAAGCCTTTTAAATTTGAGGGTTGCCCTCGATTTCTCTAAGATCTCATCATCAGAACGTGACTTAAAAAAAATGGGACCACATGACAAGTATATCCTATCAAACAAAAAAAGAATTTCTCAAATCGGTCCAGGGGTCTTCGAGTAATCGGCGAACAAACATAAAAAAAAAAAAAAAAAAAAAAAAACATACAACCGAATTGAGAACCTCCTCCTTTTTTTTGAAGTCGGTTAAAAATTAGGGCTTGATGTTCTCTACGTGCCCCTTTTAATTCGCAAGCAATTGACAACATTTCAAAATTTGAAAGTGTCTAAAACAAAAATACCGTTTCTTTATTATCCTATCCGAAGTACAAAAACATTTTTTTTAATTTTTTTGGATCAGTAGTTTTGGAGAAAAAAAATAAAAACGAAAAAATGCGTCGTGACGTCATATATACGGCTTAATAAAGTATGACCTTTGCCAATGCTAGTATGACAGAATAAAAAGTAATCGAAAATGACAGTTATAATGTCAGTATTGTCAGTTGCTTGTCAACTAACGTTATACACATTTCGCAATATTAAAAATATAGCATTATTTATTGATTGCTACTATTAATCTTTCTAAATCGAACTGAATCTAAGTGAGGATTATACGCCTACGATGGATTTAAAATATTGTTTTGTACGAACATGTAAAAACAAATCTTAAGACGCCAACTCAAACAAGAAAGAATAGTGTAATGCAGTTGATGTTGTTTGTTCAAAACGAGTTCTATAATTATGTATGTGAAGAAGCTATTGTAATAATTTTGTAGTACCAGAAGGCTTATAAAGGTTTATCATATAATTATACTTATATAATAGGTATATATTTCTTATAAGTAAAATTACATTTAGTTTAATTACTAAATGTAATTTATTAAGATTACATAATTAAATAGAATACTCAAATGATACTTCCATTGTAAATGTTAATAATTTAAATGTTTTGTCTCTTTCGCACAGTTGACGTTTATGAACGAAGTATAACGGGTATGATTTGAGTATTCTTGGATTTGACTTTTGAGGTTAACCACCGATGTAAACGTTGGTTGTGAAAATATAATATTTCAAGCAAGTTCGGCATTTTATTTAAAGTGATAAAGTGTTTAGTGGGTTGTGTAAAACAGTCTTATCAACTCAGAAGTGGGATACAGCTAATATTCGATAATATTAGCTTATCTTTGCTCACAAAAGAAGTATTTGTGGCCATGGATTGTGGCCGTAGTGAAGGTACGCCCGAATTACTGACGAGCCCTATCGAGACGTGTCATGCTCGTAATTCTAGAAGCCGGCATCGGCACGAGCGCAGCTCAGAGTCATCGTCTCAGAGGAGGGTTGTTAGCAAGAAACATGGTCGCGATTGTACTTCGGTGAAACGGAAACGGAGACGGAAACGTAAACAAACAGCAACGAGACTTTTACGTTCGCCACGTCGGCATCGTCGTCGCCATTCGAGATCAACGGAAAGTAGAAGCGGCAATCGAAGGCGATCGCGAAGTACGTTACGTGCGAGTAATCGCCGTTCGGAGCGGGTATCGTCGAGCCAGTCGAATGCCTCGATACGACGCTCGCGAGCTAGCTCGCGGGAAAACAGGCGACAACGTTCAACATCGCGGGAAAGCCAGCGGCCACGTCTAAGCCGCACCCCGGTGGTGTCAAGGGATCGAGATACAGGTTTGCAAGCAAACTTGAGGTATGTGGAAACTCAAAATTTATTTTTTGATAAATTTCTTGACGTAATGAAGAGTATTCAAAAATCTGGAGACCGTGATAGGTTATCCTCACTCAACAATGTTATACCCGAGTTTGATCCATTTACGCAAGAACAATCTGTTGATGTTTGGATCCACAAGGTTGAAGAATGTGCACAGATTTACGGTTGGGACGACAAGCACATTATACATTACGCGTTACCAAAGCTTTGCGGCATTGCTAAGACGTGGTACCAGGGCTTGCCATCGCTACTATTTTCATGGTTTGAGTGGAAACAAAAGTTGCTTGAGTCATTTCCTTCTAGAGTTAATTACGCTGAATTACTTACCGAAATGTTAAATAAGAAGGTTAAGTTTGGTGAATCGTGCGAGTTATATTACTATGAAAAGTTGAATTTGTTGAATCGTTGTGAGATAGTAGGCAAACGGGCTGTTGATTGTTTGATATTCGGCATCGAAGATAGGGGGGTCAGATTGGGTGCACAAGCTGCTGAATTTTCTGAACCAGAACAATTACTTAAATTTTTTAAATCTATTAAAGTAGTACAGGATAAAAATACCTCCGATACGTCTAAATTAAAAGATAGCAAGGACAGGCGAAACGTTGCTGTGTCAAATAACCTGACAACCAATACGAATAACAAAACCAGTGCGCCACAAAAATCTTATTTTGGTCGCATGGTTTGTTTTAATTGCAACGAAACGGGACATCCGTTTTTTAAATGTACTAAACCAAAGGTACAATGTACTCATTGTAACTTACGAGGCCATATTATAGCGACTGAGTGTCCTAAATTGAAACAAAGTGCAAATGAAAATAAAACTAAGAGTATTTTACAAGTAGAAGGCGTGTCAGATACGAGTCAAAAGTATAGAATACCTGTGAAGGTCAATAATCAAGTTGCTAGTTGTTTGGTAGATTTAGGAAGTGAAGGCACATTGATCTGTCTAAGTGAAGCAAAACGTTTACAACTGAAATGGACCAACGTTGATGGGCCGTTACTAAGAGGGATAGGTAATATATCGTACTGTCCGGTGGGCATAGCACATGCTAGCGTGGAAGTACAGGGAGTGTTGGAACGTAACGTGGAGATACTAATAGTAGCTGATGAATTAATAAACTGTCCTATGTTGCTTGGTCATTCTTACACGGAAAGACCTACCATTAAAATTACTAAAATCGGATCTAGTGTTATATTTCAAAAAACTGAGGGTTGTCAGACGTTTAAGTGTCCTCTTTATTGTACAAGTACCATTATTATTAAGTCGGGTGAAATCAAGGTCGTGCCGGTGCAAAGCACTGATAATTATACAGGCAAAGTTTTCATTAATGGTACAGTCAGAGGTACTGCAAATAACGAGCATTATTTATTACCTGGTGAATTTAATTTGAGACAGGGTTTAGGATCTATTTTAATTCAAAACATTTGTAGCAATGATCTTAGCTTAGCAGAAGGGCATTTAATTACTAGGAGCTATTTAGTCAACGGTTGTTTAAATATCAATAAAATACAAACTGATACCTATGATGGGTCGACGTTAAACAGTGGCGATGATCTTACCACAGATCAAAAACGAATACTGATAGCCTTACTTGATCAGTATAAATCGTGTTTTTCTTCAAGTTTAAAAGATTTAGGTTTTACATCTGAGGCCGAGATGGTTATTCACCTGAAAGATTCTGATCCAGTCGTGTACCGCCCATATAGGCTCTCGTTTACGGAGAGGCAATGCGTACGCGAGATGGTGCAAGACATGTTAGATAGTGGCATTATAAGGGAATCCAGCTCTTCTTATGCTAGTCCTATTGTATTAGTAAACAAAAAGTCTGGGGAAAAGCGACTCTGTGTCGATTATCGCGCGTTAAACAGAAAAACTAAGCGTGAACATTACCCACTGCCAAGAATTGAGGATCAATTAGATAGATTAAGTGGAAGTTCCTTATTTGTGACGCTAGACTTATTTTCTGGGTATTACCAAATCCCGATTGCTGAAGAGTCCCGCGAGTACACATCATTTGTAACCCCGGACGGGCAATTTGAATATAATAGAATGCCTTTCGGGCTAGTTAATGCACCGTCAGTATTTCAACGCACAATTAATAAAATCATTCAAAAGTCCCCCGTACGAGCCTATACACTAGTCTATATGGATGATATACTTATACCTGCCCAATCTTTTGAACAAGGCATTAGTAGATTAGAAGAAGTGCTAAAAATTCTAAAAGAAAGCGGGCTTACGTTAAAACTAAGCAAATGTAATTTTTTTTATAACAAAATAGATTATTTAGGCTATGAGGTAAGCGCTCATGGCATAAAACCAGGCTCTGCTAAAACCGATGCCATTGCTAGGTTTCCGGTTCCAAAGAATGTACACGAAGTACGGAGATTTTTAGGTCTAGCCAGTTTCTTTAGACGCTTTGTAAAGGGATTTGCAACTATTGCTCATCCCTTGACCTCATTATTAAAAAAAGACTCAAATTGGAATTGGGGTAGCAGTGAATTAAATTCTTTTGAAAAGTTAAAGCAGTTATTGTCGGAGAGACCTGTTCTTGCAATATACAACCCGAATGTAGAGACTCAACTGCATACTGATGCCAGTAAGTTTGGCATTGCTGGTATCTTGCTACAGAAGGACCAATCAGGGCTTTGGCGCGCCGTGGCTTATTATAGCAGGCAGACTACCCCAGATGAACAAAAACTTCATTCCTTTGAACTGGAAACGTTGGCAATAATTGCGTCGCTCAATAAGTTTCGCGTGTATTTGCTCGGGATTAAATTCAAAATATTAACAGACTGCAATGCATTGCGCACCACTCTGACTAAACGTGACTTAGTTCCGCGTATCGCGAGGTGGTGGTTGCAGTTTTTGGAGTATAACTGTGAGGTTGAATATCGGTCCGGTGATAGGATGGCCCATGTAGACGCTTTAAGTAGGGGTGCTATAGAAGACGATAAAAGATCAAATCACGTATTAGATGTACTTAGCGTCAATTCAGATGATTGGTTGACTACTGTTCAACAAGCCGATGAAGAAATAAAACGAATCGCTGATATTTTAAAAGATGAAAAATCTACGGACGTTGTTGATATCGTCAATAATTATAAGTTGATTAATGGTCGCGTTTATCGTATCGTAGACGGGGATAGTATTCGCTGGGTGGTACCGAAAGGTGTAAGATGGCAAATACTAAAAAGCAATCATGACGATATCGGCCACTTCGGCTTTGAAAAGACACTAACTCGTGTACGCGCAAATTATTGGTTCGCTAAAATGAGGCGTTTTATAAAAAAATATGTTGCCGCATGTCTTGAATGCGCACATCATAAATTGCCTAGTGGTGCCAAAGCGGGTGAGCTACACCCAATACCGAAAGTCGATATACCATTCCACACGATTCACGCCGATCATTTAGGTCCTTTCATTCGAACTAGACGTGGTAACACTTACATTTTAGTCATAGTTGACGCATTTACGAAATTCGTAAATCTGAGCGCGGTCCGTAACACAAAATCGTCCACAAGTATAAAAGTTTTCCGAGATCATTTTAGTTACTTTGGTACACCGACTCGTTTAATAACGGATCAGGGCTCTAGCTTTACAAGTAATTCCTTCAAAGCATTTACCAAGTCTGTAGGCGTAAAACACGTTTTAAACGCAGTTGCTACGCCTAGAGCTAATGGTCAGGTGGAGCGATACAATCGCACCATTCTAGCTGCCCTAGGTAGTATGAATCACGGCAAGCCAAATGGCATGTGGGATGAACATCTCACCGACATTCAGTTAGGCATTAACACAACTGTTCATAGCATCACTAAAAGAACACCCACCGAAATGTTGTTTGGTCGAAATGTCGTTAACCCCTCACAAGGGTTACTAAATGACGTTATATGTGATGTTGCATCTGACAACGAGCCATCTTTAGCTGATATTAGACAGAATGCCCTTGAGTTGATTCAAAAACAGCAAGCAAAAGACAAAGAGCGATATGATAAGCATCGTAAAACTGGGGTAAAATTTAATGAAGGGGATCTAGTAAGAGTAATTAGGGCCGCTACTGGCATCGAGGGTCAGTCTAAGAAACTAGAACCCAAGTGCAAAGGACCGTATAGGATTAAAAAGATATTGCCTAATGATCGTTTCGTCATTGAGGATACACCTCTTACGAGACTAGGTAGACCGTATGAAGCAGTGGTAGCTATAGATAAGATATTTCCCTGGATGTCGTTTAATGCACCTGATTCCGATGAGGAAGAAATACCAAATCATGATGATGGTAGCGATGAAAGCAATTAAGTTTAGGTAACCTGAGTTATCTTACTAATTATAATGTTTGTAAGAAGTTATGTGCCGATAACGTTAGTAAGTTATTATGTTGACGTTAATAAAGGATTCATGTTAATTATATTAAATGTTTATAATTGTGGTCATGATGTTGCCAATGGTAAATCATTATTTATTGTAATGGTAACTTGTGTTTGATCAATGTCATGGATATATTTAATTTTAAGAGACTGAATTGAAATACTTTTATTTTAAGTTAAAGTTAGATTGCCTGATCGAGGTCATGGATCGGGTATGGTTGCTTAAAATGGTTGATCAAGGTCATGGATCAATTATTTTAAAGAATTGGTCAAGGTCATGGATCAATTTAGAATAGATAATGTCTCGTAGCTTGATCATCGTCATGGATCGGCTTCGGCTAGAACAATAGTTGATCAAGGTCATGGATCAATTATTTAGAAGGTTTTGATCAAGGTCATGGATCAATTATTTAGGTTTTGATCAAGGTCATGGATCAATTATTTAGGTTTTGATCAAGGTCATGGATCAAATATTTAGGTTTTGATCAAGGTCATGGATCAAATATTTAGGTTTTGATCAAGGTCATGGATCAATTATTTAGAAGGTTTTGATCAAGGTCATGGATCAATTATTTTGACAATGGTTGATCAAGGTCATGGATCAATTATTTAGAAAGTTTTGATCAAGGTCATGCATCAATTATTTGTCAGATTTTGATCATAGTCATAGATCAATCAAGATGTTTTTTTTTCTCCTTGTTTTATTTTAAGAGCTCATATCGTGAGGGAGCGAATGAAAATGTAATCAAGATGTTTATTTATCATCGTCTTGAATGAAAACAATAAAGAAAATTTTAAATCTTGATAAGTTATACTAAAGTTATGTTTTCACAAATTTGCAAATATGATTAGTAAAATAATAGTAAATTTATTATATATTAACGAAGGGACTCGTTAATGTGGTCGGATGGCCGAGCTGTAATAATTTTGTAGTACCAGAAGGCTTATAAAGGTTTATCATATAATTATACTTATATAATAGGTATATATTTCTTATAAGTAAAATTACATTTAGTTTAATTACTAAATGTAATTTATTAAGATTACATAATTAAATAGAATACTCAAATGATACTTCCATTGTAAATGTTAATAATTTAAATGTTTTGTCTCTTTCGCACAGTTGACGTTTATGAACGAAGTATACGGGTATGATTTGAGTATTCTTGGATTTGACTTTTGAGGTTAACCACCGATGTAAACGTTGGTTGTGAAAATATAATATTTCAAGCAAGTTCGGCATTTTATTTAAAGTGATAAAGTGTTTAGTGGGTTGTGTAAAACAGTCTTATCACTATAGACTATATAACATTACACTACAACTTAAAGGAACGGAGCAGTAATGAAATAAGTAGCAAAAACTGGGAACATTACAAAAACGGGACTCGAAAAGTAAAACCTTGGGGATCAGTTAGTTTAATGATGTATTGTTATTAAAATAATTTAATTTACTTTTATGCTCTCATCAGTAATGTTTAAATGTGGATAAGACCTGGGGCATATGAAAATAAATTATTCAAAATATTGTATCTTAAAAATGGTTTTATTTCTAGTGAAACAAATATCTTTTTATTTATGATTGCTGTTTCATATTTTGTTTATAGAAACTAACACACATGTAATATAACATAACATCAACCCTATATCACCCAGAATGAAAAAATAAGTATTAAACAACACTTCTCCTGTTATGTTACATCTGGGGGATGAGCCTATATATAAATGTATTTATTTGTTTTAAGTCCAGATAAAGAGAGTAAAAGTTATGACATGTGTGAGCGAAGCAGTTACATAGCTACACATACACTGTATAACTAAAATACAATCATTTACATCAAAGAACACAAAAATAAACATAAATAAATAATATAAATTATTTAGCACTTTCTTAAATAGTTTTAAATATAAATTGCTTTCAAAAATTCTCAGCTTCTTGCAGAATTGTTGCTGTATAACCTTTATCATACTCAACCCAGTATTTGTAAATTAGCTTGTTCTTGTCATAATCTGGATCGGCAATACAAAATAAACCCTTAGGTTTGTTTGCAGCATGCATTTGTACCATTATATTTTGAGCTTTACATCTTTCTTTAAGTGTCTTTGATGTAATTTTTTATAGTGTTTTTGCTAATGGGGCATTTTATTTCTATAACAAAGTCTTCACAAAGCCCATCTGGTGAGACACCAATAATAGGGGATATTAGAATTCTTTAAACCTGTGCTTTCAATAACTCCAAAATCTTTGTCTAAAATATTAATGATGTCTTTTTCTATTGTTTTACCCCGTCTTATGGCTTTTGTTTCAGGCACTTTGTAACCACCTAAAATGCTTTGCACTAAAACACTTTGTTCTGTTTTGCAATGGACAGCTTCATGTATTCTAGACCCTGTCACTCGACCTTGACGCATTGAATGCCATAGTTTGGAATCGGCTTGATTAGTTGTAGCTTTAGCGACACTGTTAATTACTTCTTCACTAAGCTTTTCCTGGCAGAATCTTGTAAGTCAATTATTGTAAGTATTGTCCTGTTGGATGTGTACAAACTGCAGCATTAAATTAAACACATTAAAGTCATTTAAAGAAGGTTGACGGTTACCACAGTACTTCAAGATCATTCCTGTGCTCATCTTCTGCCTCTTGCATTCTTCAGAAAACATGGATAAACTTATATTAACATTTACATTGTCAGGGGTAATTATCTTTTTGGCTATATTTTTTGCTAAAATAAACTTCTGGTCACTCACAGCACTAGCTAGTCTTGGTTTACCCCAATAACATGCAGTAGATGTGACAGAAGGTTCATCAGACCGTTTTATTAGCCACATGGCAAAGCAGATAGCGTGTTTGCACCCTCCTGCAGACGCAGCACAATAATGACACTGAACAGAAATGATCTTTTCGTTAGACTCGTCAATTTCACTCGTCATCCTACATTTAACGGTGCACGAGTTGGTATCACGCTTTACTTCCACATATCCTACAGCAGTATCTACGTAAGCATCCCTGGAAGCTAATAATGCTTTGGCACTACGCGTTTCGGCGGCATTGTAGCAGTCGTTTTCTGCCATATATATAGCATATATTCCAAATTCCTGCTATCAGCAACTTGAAATCCATCTGATAACTTCATGGTTGATGAATGAAGTAGCAAAATAGAGAGAATAATACGATTTTTATGCAAGAAAATAAATGTAAACAAACAAAATCACGATAGACACCGAGTTGTAGACAAGCATGACAATTATGACATGTCACTTCAAAAAAAAAAAAAAAAAAAAGCAAAGGCATATCATTATTCCACCGTATATGTGACGTCATTTGGCGCTTACGTCTATTTAGAATGCACTAACTTTCAAAAAGGAAATTATGAATGAAAAACACAACATTTTGCAAAAAGAAAAAATATGGGTCCGTTTATTTTACATCTAGTTTTAATTAAAATAATAATTTATATATGTTAAAAAAATGAAATGTTGTCAATTTGGATAACAGTGTTAAATGACAATTTTTGGGCGATAAATAATAGCCCTGAGAAAAATAGTCTATTCCCAGGATTCCACTCATTTAGAAATGAGACACCATCACATCATAACTAGTAGTGATGCAAAGCAAATACCATTTTTATGAGTACGTATACAAATATATTCGTATCTTATTATTCGGCTACTACGAATACGTCTTCATATTTTTATGGATATAAAAGTGCAACTTTTTTATACGTTTTTATTTATAAAGAGTTTTTACCACTAATACAACAGTTCTAACTGGACTCTCAACTATAATTACTAAGGAACGTACAAAAAACCAAGCATAGTTTACTCGAAAATCAGTGTAAACGTTAGAATTAAGAAAAAAAATACATACTACACTTAATAATTAAATAATTATTCTCTAATCACTATTAATTTAATTATCAAATTTTGTTACACTAAAATATTTTGTACGAATATCATTTGCTAATCAGCGAATACGATCTCTTATAGATCGTATCCGAAATGAGGAGATCCGCCGGAGAATCAGAGTCACCGACATAGCCCAGAGACTAAGCAAGCTGAGATGGCAATGGGCTGGCCACATTAGTCGCAGAACCGAAAACCGTTTGTGTAAACGTGTTTTGGAGTGGAGACCGCGTCAAGGCAAACGTAGAGTTGGACGCCCCCCAGCAAGAAGGCGCGACGATCTGCGTAAGATTGCTGGTAGCGATTGGATGCGTAAGGCACAGGACCGTGAACTCTGGCGCACCTTGGGAGAAGCCTATGACCAGCAGTGGACTGCTATAGGCTGATGATGATGATGATGATGAATACGAATATTTATATCGCTGATACTCGCTGAATACAAATATGCATATTCGTTGCATCACTAAATGACTTGTGAACTTTTTTCTCAGGCCAAAGCTCCATTGGTTAGGGACCGGAAGGGGCCATGTGCGGACTTCCGGGCCACTCGACCGGAACGCTTCCCGCATTCCGATGGGGTGTGCCCGGTGTGCCGCTGTCCCGTGCCGTAAGTATTTTTTATTACTGGTAAGTGCCGTTTGTGATTGATGATTATAATCATTTACTTACATAATAATACAACCTTATTTTTAATTTACCAGAGATCTTAAAAACTGTTTGTCCAGAATAAGTCACCAATCCATTCCACTAGGTTTCCAACTAAATTGTAGTCGAAGTACGAATATGGTTGTATTTTACATTGCGACAAACATGGCCAGATTTAAAGCCGTGCAGCAAGGAATGTGTGGGGGTATTTAGGACCGTAGCCATATTAGCTGTGCTGTGGGGACTCCCCATTTTGTGGGAGCCCAGAACAGCTGCTCCGTTTGTCTGCCCCTACATCCATTATACCTTTCATTTCATTTCCTATATTTATTTTATCTTACAAGCTTAATAACAACGCTTACAAGATTAGTTACAAACTATTCAATTATAAAATACTTAAAGAAATACATATTCACAAATATAAACAAAACAATCGAAAAATAATTTGAAGTTCGTAACATTTCAATGTTCGTAGCATAAATAAAATAGATTTTAATGAAAATATATAATAATGGGGCATATATAATATATATTGGGGCTTAAAATGGCTTTGTCCCATTGGATTGAGCAGAGACAATGAATTGCCATGTGCTACGATTTAGTAAATCTTCTTTTGTTTTATACCTTTATTTATTAACCAAATCAAATCAAATTTGGCCAAAATCAGTTGAAAGTATGCTGGGTAGCATACTTTCAACTGATTTTGGCCAAATTCCATGACACAGAATTACCCAACGGTACATTTACAAAGAGTTGAACTACTGATAACCACATACCATTATTCGTTTCATAGAACCGGTTTGGTTACGCTTTCCTTACAATGCACGTGTGGCCGTTGCACCACGATTGTTACACTATAAGGTCTGTACCACCACAGCCTGATAAGTTCCTGCCTGATAAACCTGTGTGGAACTTTTTGATACATAAAATGTCGTGTAGAGTTGGCTCTAAACTTGCGCTAACTTACGCTGATATGTATCTCTTCAGAGTTTGCATAAGGGTTTTGAAGTGAAATTTGAAGGTCATTTAGGGGGTCGAGTACAAGATTTCACTAAAATAGTGAATGAAAATAAAACAGAAATAAACTTGTCAGTATCATTTTTAATGATAATTTTTTTTTCCAACAAGTTCTAGTTCCAAATTATGTTCTTATTTTTAGTATATTACCATTGGTTAAAAATAATAATACTAAAAAGTAACCTATTTAGTTAATAAATAAAACCTGTATTTTTATAAAATATGTATTGTTATTTATCGGGAAAAAGAACAAAATTAGGTATTCATTGCATTAAACATACCAGCTCTCAACAATTTTTCATATTATGTACTGAGAGTCAATATGATAAATTATTAAAAACAGTATGATTTCTGGCTACGTGTAAAAAACAAACATATCCGCTTTAATAAATTACAGACTGACTCTCAGAATCATAAATTAAATAAAGCTGGTATGTTTACTGGCTTCAAGTGTAAAACAAACCGTATTACGTTATACCGGCACCAGGCGCTTTTGCTGTTTGTCGCAAACGCTTTGGCGTGTGTGGATACATTGCGAACTGTTTGCCGAACAGTTGATTTGTGAAAAAGACCGACACCTTCCCCGAACACTGGCAAACACAAACAAAAACAAGCAAACACCAACAAACACCTCTCCACATGTTGGCGTTTGTACTAAGTTAAAATGTTATTATTAATTGCGTTAACTTTAAATTGTTATGCACTGTTTGAGATTGTTTTGTATATTTTCGTTAAAATACTCCGTATCAACTTTATGTGGCCGCAAGTGCAAAAGTTACGTTGCATAGCAGATAACTCTGCACCATAGCATTTTCTGCAATTTTAGGCAATTAGGATATTATAGACTAATATAACAGTGGTAGTTGTTTCAATGTTGTGTTTTAACATACGTGGTATCACGCCTGTATAACCCAGAAGCATGAAATGAGTTTTTGCAAAATGCCTTACTGCACGACAAATATTACTTAGGTAACGTATTTAAAAGTACTGCCGCAATGTCAAAATATTCCAAATTAAGATCCTAAGTGAAATATTATGTAATGTTATTGTATTGTTATTTATTCTTTTATTTGATTATTTACCTAGTAGCTAGTACAATCACCTAACAAATTTATTTATTTTACACGTTTTATAGTCTCAATAGCGCGCGAAATGTGCCTAAAATATTCGAAATTCGCACAAACCATATCGTCACTACAGAAGTGAAAATCCTAACACGATAGGGCCATTTTGTGTTCCAATTCGGATTTAGCGGTGTTGTCTTACCCAAAGTGATATTTTAGTTCAGGAAAAAAACAGGCCAAGTGCGTGTCGGGCCATTTGTCAAAAGATTTTTCAGTACAGGATTCTTTGAACAAACGTAGTAACGTTTGTTCAGTTGTCATTATTAACAATATTTTAATTAATATATCTATTATATAGTATTAATCAATAAGGACAATAATTAAATAACAAATAGCTATATTATAGAAAAAGTATCAAAGTCATTTAGTCGTAGCTATAGCAGAGTGTCGTGAACTCGTGACCCCGGGCGAGTTGTCGCCGTGCTTCGATATACCTAATCTTTCAAAATGCAATTTTGTGATAGGCCTCTTAACGGGCGAAGTATCGCACCAATAAAGCATCGATGGTATAATACATCATACAATTAAACATGGACTCAGTGTGTTGGGTATAGTAAAAAATAATCAACAAATTTCGAGAACACATAGGGTACCCATTATTTTCACCTGATTCCTGTATACTTGACGCTATATTTTTCTCATTTTAATAAATGTTTTGTCATATATTATTGACGATTGATAACATACAAAGTTTTGTTAAAGAATTGGATGGTTTGGGACATGGAAACATCCCTGACCCTAGAATATTAAAACAGTAGAAGTTAGTACCACCCGCGGATCCAACCCCGTGGCGCGTCGCACTTTTCTCGTTGATTACATTATACATACTATTAGTATAAAACGCATAAATTGACGACCGGATGGCGGAGTGGGTAGTGTACAGTCGGCCAATGAGTTGGGTATGCAGGGCAAAAACTTCTAAGTCATAGTAAAGACTTACGACACCAGTTATGGATAAATGAGTTATATATCTAAATAGTGGGTATATAACATTTATTAAATATGAAATACAAACTTGCATATCAATTGCAGTCAGTTTTTACTATGGCGTAGAAGTTTTTGCCCTGCATACCCAACTCATTGGCCGACTGTACCTGCCTGCGACGCCGATGTCGTGGGTTCGATTCCCACTTAAGACAAATCTTTGTGTGCATGAACATGGGGGTTTGTCTTAGTCTGGGTGTTTCTATGTATAATAAGTATGTATTTACAAAAGAAAAGTATATATGTATTAGTATCAGTTATTCTAGCACCCTTAATACAAGCTTTGCTTAGTTTGGGACTAGATGGCGTTGTGTGTGCGTCGGGAAATATTTATTTATATTTATTTATTTTAATACCTTTAGTAATTTTTAAGTTTACCGCGAACAGGTAGACGTTGTTATACATGATCTACAATACGAAAACAGAGCCGCCCACTATATTTCATAATATCATGTAGACTCACTTGGAACAGATGTCGAGGAAATAATGATCACATCCGATTTCCGATATCATAGCGGGAATGCGATACCGACACTGATTAATTTTTTGAAGCCTTCCGATGAGCACCCTTTTTATGCACAAATAGCTTCCGTTAGCGGTGCCGCTCGCGTGGTAGTCGATCTAAAGTAGCCTATTATTCCTGGGTCTTGAACTATCTCCAAAACAATTTTCATTAGGATCGGTCCAGTAGATTTAAAGCTTTTGGGTACAAACAAACAAACCTACAGAAAATCTTTCCTCTTTATAATTTGCAGAGATAGTAAAGTTAGATACAATGTCAAAGTGCAAATCAAAAAGTTACAAAGTCGACCCGCAACGGCAGCGCTGGTGGCTTCTCGCCATGAGGTCTCGGGTTCGATTACCAAGAAAGTGTTATTTGCATGTTATTTGAGATTTTTTTATGTTTGGAAGTTTTTAACAGGAATGTAGTGTTTTTAATAGAGGATAACTGCCCGTTGGGTTGCGATAGATCACTTCCTATTACTTGGTACCTAACCATAGCAAGTGAAGTGTGCGTATTTTATATATCTGCTACACCCTTTTGTATAATATAAGCATAACGTTATGTTATTTTAAAGCCAACACGTCCTATGCGCAGCTTTCTAAAAGAAATTCGTTATTTTTGTTCAAGACGACACTGAAAGTAATTGTGTTATGTCAGTTATTTAGAACATTTTGTCGCAAAACGGTTGATTTCGAAACCGACCGTCGCATTTACGTAATATGCATGTGTTTTTTTCTACAACTAGCCGAAACTTTTGGTCTAACTAGACTCACTTGTTATAAATAAAATGTATCGTTCCACTCTATATGAAAGCTTTTTATGTTAATGCACCTATAAATGGTTAGAGGTATTTATAGCAGCGATCGATAGCTATGGTAGAATGGCTACTAAGTGAGTGGCACTATCGGATTGTGAACGCATAGAAAGTAAAAATTCAAATGTTTAACTTTATAAAAAAAAATACTATTGTAAGAATATTCTTTTCAATACGTTTATTGTTTGGTATTTACTATGAAGCTAGTTCATCTAAACGTCGTTTAGTTAAAATGTATTGTGTCGGCATCAGTACATTTATTTGTTCTGCGTATTCCTATAAAATGTTATCTCGTGGGTATTCATTAGATACTAACAGACCGGTACTTCAGACGTGCATCGAGTACTTGTTTACAGTCGTAACGTGTTTAATCTGTGATGGAGGATCTTACTTCAAGTATTTCAGCGTCTTCAGAACTGGAGACAAGATCATGGGATTCAAACCGCAGTCATTTGTCCCTTCTTACATGTACTTTATGATGGTCGGAGTATTGTTGTATCGTGTCGCTGTCTCTATAATACGCCTTATGCTTGGTACTTCAGACTATTACATCTTCTTCATGGTCGGCTTCATGATATCAGCTATGGATATAAATTACGTAGTAATCACCATGATGTTCTCTATATTGCATAATCGTATGAGAATGCTGAGGAAATGTTTACAAGAAAATTCAGTACATATTAGGAATATTAGAAAAATAATGTTCTGCTATGAATACTTATTGAATAATGTACAGACGGTTAACAAACAGCTGCAATTTATGGTAAATAAAGCCCAATATTTACAATGCTCGCCTAACCGAATTTCAGTTACAGCGACCAATCTCAACGGAGATTCGCCATCTATACCTAACTAATAAAATAACAGTCCTACATATGTCACACTGCTGGGCACTGGCCTCTTGTCGAGAGGAGTCTATGATTACGTATCAGACTTTCTCTCACTCTCAGACATGCAGGTTTTCTCAAGATATTTTTTTCACCGTTAGCGAGTGATAATCTATCTATACTTTTAAAATTTTTCGCCTGACTGACGATTCATTAACGCAGATAATCATGAGAAGAGGTCCGCGCCCAGCAGAAGAACATGTATTAAATACAGGGCTACTATTATTTTTATATTGTTTAACAACACCTTATGAAGCTTTGTTCTCTAGTACCATAACTATAAATACCTAACTACTATTCGACAATAGTAAAACAGGTCAGCTAAATAATTTAACAGAAATAACAACTATTGCCACAATTTTATTATGTTATCTATATGTATATTTCCAGCTAACGGGTTATCTTCTAATAAATATTCCAAAACACACAATATTTGTCCGTAATATAGTGGTTAAATATATATCTAATGTAAGTCTGAAATTCTAGTTTTTATTTATTTAGTATTCCGCTATGTATAGTCAGCAATATATGTAGTTGCAAATTTCAAAACTCGCATTGTTTTACATTAAAATTATTACATATAAAATAATGCACATTTATTATCGATACTTTTCTAAATTCATCATATCATTAAATAATATCAATATGAGAAATAAATAAATGAACTTGAATTTCTTAAGTGTTTAATGTTGCTGACTGTACATAGTTAAATGAAAATTGTATTGATAATGTCTGTGAAAATAAATGAATAACTTAAAAATCAAATAAATATTTGAGCCCGTAACAGTGCCATGCCATGTAACGAATCGCTGCAGGTACCGAAAGAGTTTTTCAGACTAGAACTTAAAAATATTATAAAACCTTATTTGTACTTTATCAATAACAGAAGTTATTACGAGACCAAAAATAATCACGTTTTTCATACAAATTGAATATTCCAAATAATTGTTTTTTTGTATTTCTTCTCAAAACTAGTGGCATTGATTTAATTACGGAGCCTGTACGAACGGTTGGTTTAAAGTTTTTTGATAAAGTAAAAATAAAGTTCTATGTATTATCTTCGGCATTCAGACAAAAACTATCAAGAAAAATACTTAACCAATGCGTTATTTATTCGACAAAGAAAATTATTTCAGGATTTATTTTCTACAATACCATGGATACTGGAAATGTTGCCAATAACGTACTCGCTGTGCTTTCCAGCAATAATGGCGGAGTTGCTCGCTCGAGAAGTCAACGAAATCAAAACATTCCTTTCTACTCAGCTTCACAGATGCTCAGGTAGTATAATGCCCATCTAAAACATTTTACAAAGTACAAAAAGGCCCAGTCTCGGTACGGCCATAGTTGTTTTACCGTTAAAAGTTGTATAATCAAATGTGAACCAAGTCGGTTAATTATGTACCTTGGACCAGTGACTTGGCCAATGCTCACAGCTAAATATTATAAAAATTTATATATATAATAAAATGTTTTTGATGGTTTCTCATTTCTTTTTGAAGTCTCTTAGTGCTCCTACCAAGGTGCAAGGTGTTAAGAAATGTTTAGTCCCACGAACGAATGGAAAACTTCGTTCAATATAATAAGCCTGCTTTACTGGTTTTTTTTTTATATTAACAGTTTCAAGATCAATCTGAAGTTGCTCATTAGCTATAATTACTTTGCTGACAGATGATTCACTGCACTGGGAGTTGGCGGCAGCGCTGGAGTACGTGTCACTACGTCCCTTCCGCTACGTGCTGGCGCGCGTCGTGCCGCTCGACGTCAAGCTGCTGTTCACTGTCGTCAGCCTCGCCATCACATACTGCATCGTTTTCCTTCAATTCTCCTCTTATTCACAAGCATAACTCACAGAGTTCAAACTGTTACAAAATTCTGAAGAAAACTACGCACTTTTCATCCTATCCTATTTATAAGCCAACTTAAAAAAGAAGCCGGTTTTATATTCGATGTTCACGAAAAATTTACAAAATTTGTTTGCACACGGTAATTTTTTTTTTAAGTTAGATTTACAAGTTCTTTGTAAAGACAACTTATTAATTTTCTTAAATATCTTGTCTAGCAATATTAATTAAATATTTATGTATTTATTGCCAATAATAACCGAATAATACTCCTTTTTTCTCATTCTAGTCGAGTATACTCTATACAAAATAATTTGTCCTCTTTACGTGCTGCATTACAAATATAATCTTAATAAAATATGACCAACAACATTAAAATACCCGTGAACTTTTGCCCTCTTCTTTTCTCTTCTTTTATTATAGCAGTCCTGTATCTAATATATCTTTAAAAGCTTAACCTCCTATTAGTATATTTGTTACCATATTTATGTATTCGAATTAAGTGCATGAAGTTTTAAAATAAAATAAATAAATATATGTCCACCATGCTGGCCAAGTGGGGATTGGTAGACTTCACACACCCCCGACCACTTATTAGGCACTCTCAGGCATGTAGGTTTCCACACGATGTTTTGCTTCACCGTTAGCGAGCGATAATTTATATGATAAATACACACATATCTTCGAAAAGACGAGTGGTGTGTTTATTTTTTTTATACTACCCCACAGCGAACGAACGTGTAGTCCACCTGATGGTTAGTGGAGTACAGTCCACAGCTGAGGACAAACGGCGTTATGCATCATGTGCCAGTAATTTCAGGGCCTGATCTCACCACCAAACCGGAACACAGTAATGGAAGCACTACTATTTGGCGGCAGGTTAAAGTTGACACGGTGGGGCTGCCGCCCTCGAGGTCATTCACAAAGAGCTCTACCACCAGTGTGTGTCGTGGGTTCGAACCCGAGACCTATAACTTCCAAACGCATAAAATAAAGTAAATAATTATGCTATTAATTTAAGATAGTAATCCTTTATGACATGGATTTTCGTTAAATCTGGTCGACGAGCTAGCTGTATGTAAATTGGTGTATAATAACAAAAGAAATAAACTTTATTTATATGATGATAGTGTTGCCATTAGCGAAATAAAATGACCTTACAGTAAGCTCTTTAATAATATTGCTAGATCATGTAGCCAGTATTTCATTAATACTTCGGACACATCGCTCGTAGAAACCCTGACAGCCTGGAGAAGCTGATGGTAGTTGCCCAGGTCGACGGCAGAAAATCACGCTGTCACCGCTCACCTACCCGCTGGTCAGACCTAATTAAATCGCTCACTGGCCTATCAATGATCAAGGCTTTAAAGACCGCCTAGGACAGAAATACGTGGAGAAGCATGGTGCATCGAGTGACCAACACTTCTTGCTAGACACGACCTTCAGCAATGAAGATAACCACTGAGAAGAAGAAGAATACCAACCTGGCCGCACAGAAAGATTAAAAAAAATAATAACGTGACATTTGACTTTGTGTTGCCACCAATATAGACCAAAAAATAATCAGAATAATCAGATGCATTTAACTGAAGAGAGCTTTAAGTTTTAAATGGCATTAATCCCACTGCGCGAGCAGAGCTGTGCGTTCCAGATAAAGTTCACGTCTAAGTTTAGAAATGTATTGTTTTTGACAGCTTTTACCCTGTTCGGTTCAACCTTTTTTGAACGTTAACCAGACAAAGAGATATTCTATTAGAAACATTGGTCCCTCACTCCACCCACTTCCTAATACAAATTAATAATTTTCAGATTTTTACCTATATTTGTGTAATTATATGACGAATTTGCTTTTCCATACATTTGTGAGGGTTTATGGCGATGATGTATTGTAAATTTAAGTTGTTAACAGCTTAAAGGAACCGTTAATCTTCGTTTTTTAAATTTATTTCAACTCTGTAGCTTTATGCGTTTTGGAGTAAAAGGGTTGTGTCAGACGGACAAACGCGTGTTCGAGGGTCGAGGTACGACACCATAAAAACAGGTAAATTGATACTATACTATTTGATTTCATTATTGCTGAACTCTATTGATATGCAAAATGATTAGAACATTGATATTTCTAACTGACTTACGGTATTTAAATTTACTTCAAAAGCATAGCGGTTCTTTAAGCCAAAAAACCGTTACAATATTGCAGTTACAATTAATTGGAGTAAGTAAAGGATGCTAATCGTTCAGTTTTAAGCTGGTTCGATTTTTGATTGAGTTAGCAAATTCACAAAATATTTGAATGCAATTTAAATTGTTTGAAATTAATATTAATTATTTTTCAGTAAAACTTCTCTTTACAGTATTTTAGACATTTGTTTATCATGTGGCATCGCCGTTGGACTATATTTAGTGTTTCAACAGAAATGTTAGGATGTTACTGTGTTGTTTTATTACCACGTCTAGGATTTGTCATTGCAATTAATGTCACTGTGATGCATCTATCTGCCCTGCCACCTAAAAAATCCAGAAGAGAAGGACCACTGGTTCACTATTTCAGTTAGCAAAACATAATATTGTAAACACTAATTAGTCATTTATGTTATGACAGCCGCTTCCAAATAATCGTACCGCAGAAACATGTGTGTTCGGTGAACAAATATATTACATAACCGTGACTCACACTACTAAACGTCAACAACAACAAAACAGTGTAATTTAACGATAGCTATAATATTACCTTTTACAATAAAACTTTTAGAGCCACTAGAAAAAAAATACCTCTATGTATATGGACCATAATTAATTACTTGGTACTATTGGTTTTTTTTTAAGAAAATAATTTTTCATAATTCAAGAAATAAATTATCATTACTTAGTATTTTTGCCCCCCGATCACTCCAATTTTTCATTATTATATTTTTTTTTTCAGTTAGTATGTTACGCAATTAATTGACTATAAAAATTGATAAGAACTAAATAATATTAAAGTTAAAGCTATATTACGTTAGTATGTAAACACGGCGCTCGGGAATCTACTCTTGTCGTCATGGACTTCAAGGGGTACTCATGAAAGCCAAGGCGCACTAGGGGCATCCCGTGGAGCACCTGCAGACGCAGGCCACAGACTCAGGCTCCATCCCAACGTGTATTACACCTTTGCGATTGAAGCTCGCGTCGGCATAATCCCACAACGCATGCAGTAGATTTCCAGACCAAGGAGGCGTCGAAGTAAGTTCTATTAATAACAAATCAAGCGCCAGAAAGTGGTAAAGCTTGTTATGGTATCGTTTGTGTTATATTTATTTAAATAAAAAGTTTGAAAGTCAACAGTTAAGGTTGCATAAAAAGCAGTTAAGTATGCTTTTAATTTAGTGAGGCGTAGTGACTTATCATTATTCTTAAATAATGTGTCCAGTAGCCTTAGTGAGTCAAAAACATGAGATGTATGTAAAAAAATATGTTTATATTAATTTAGTAATAAACTATTATATCAACGTAACGACCGACGTGGTTGTATGGGAAATAAAAAGGATTATTTGGTGTCTTGGACTTCTGAATTACAGATCCTAAGTGTCTCGTTTTCTGAGATATCTATGTTGTTATTTTTTGAAAATAAACCCGACTAGTCTTAAAACCGTATAACCGTAATGAAAATGACTAACAGTCAACACACTATTGTATAATTATTCCAAAATTATATTTACTTCACTGTGGTCTTGTGACATTATTCTTAACTTTAATAAATGATTTGTATAACATTTTTGTTAACCGTTAGAAAGCTTAATAAAAAAAAATATTTTAATGAAAAAAGAAATTCAACAGAACTCACAGTTTACGATCAAACGAGCTTAGAAGTTGACATGTTTTTTTTTATAGTAACGAAACGCAGACTTTGGAAGCTCCAGAGAAATTACGCGTTTTAGACAATAATTCTGGGTTTTTTCTAAAAACACAAAAACAATGATATCTCAGGAACTGGGACTGGGATTTAGGACTTTAAATTTAGGAGTGGACGATAGCTATAAAAATCCTTATAATGCTGGCAGATACAGAATTGAATTTAGGCATGATATTATCGTACCATTATTTAATTAATCAAATATAAGTCAGTAGTTAAATGTGTTTTTACTGTATCATTTCAAGAATTTACAAGTGTTAACAAAACCAAAAAATGTACACCAAGAATGTTCAAATAAATGTTTATTTAACTATAATAAACAAGCCACAAAAACATGATATGCAAAAGTCTATAATAAACAATTTACCTCACCTACAGATTTATTTGAGGGTAATTTGAGTACAACGGCGTATTATAGTTGAATATACTCATCTCTACACACAATGTTCTGAGAAACTCTTTTACTCTTGCATGACATATTATGCACCGTTATTGCTTTATAAGCTCTAAAGGATCGAGTCGTATCTGTCGAATCTTATTTTGGGTCCTTTGCCGTAAGTAATACCTCGTTATGCTTCGACGAAAGAGTAATTGATCCATATGGTTATTGTTAGTAATTACATTGAAACCCTAACGAATGAATGTTGAAGGTTATAAAAGGAGAGGAAAACCGAAGAAAAGACGGATCGATTGTGTTAAAGATGCCATGAATGTTAAGGGTGTTAGTGTTGAGATGACGCCTACAAGGAAGGTATGGATGGATAAAACGTATTGCGCCGATCCCAAGTAATTGAAAAAAGGGCAGGTGGATGGAAGGCAAGAGATATATATATATCTTTTCCGGTACGCTGGCGTATTATTTCACGGGTCCAGGGAACCAATATTTGGTAGGGTGGTTGTTGTTGTTATACATGGCCTAAGAAAGCTAAAACATTTGATAGCTGCATCCACAATTTTTAACGGTGCAGTGATAAGAAATGTCAAGAACACTGACCATTATACTTGTAAATAAGAGTAAAATTGAAGGAGAACGATGCAGTATGTGATGGCGAGGCTGACGACAGTGAACAGCAGCTTGACGTCGAGCGGCACGACGCGCGCCAGCACGTAGCGGAAGGGACGCAGTGACACGTACTCCAGCGCTGCTGAGAGCTCCCAGCGCAGAGATTCATCTGTCAGCAAAGTAATTATATGTGATGAGCAAATTGAGATTAATATTGAAACTGTTTATAATAATAATATTATCATTAAATGGCAGGCTTATTTTTTAAACGAAGTTTTCAATTCGTTTGTGGGACTCGGTGTGTACCTTTATAATAAATTTCCCTTTGACCTTGCTGATACAATAAAAAACGGATTATATGATTGAAATTGACTTGAAAAATGCAACTCATACTATATAATCTTAGATTTATTCAGTGTATGTTAAGACACTTTACCTTAAGACACTTTACGGTCATTACATCTACGATAAAAATAAAAAATACATCTTATTTATATTACCGGAGCATCTGTTAAGTTGAGTTGTAAGAAATATTTTGATTTCATTCACTTCTCGTGCGAGCAATTCCGCCATTATTGCTGGAAAGCACAGCGAGTACGCCACTGGTATAGTCTCCAATATCCATGGTATTGTGGATAATATATCCTGAAATAATTTAATTAGTTATATTATAAATACCGCTTTGTTCAATTATTTATTTGCTTACTTATTTTCCAGTGTTGGACTTGTTGGAGTTTTAGTGTGATTGCCAAAAATATGTAGGTATATCTAATATAGGGCTCAGTGAATAGTATTAGAAACCTAATTACTTGGTAAAGTAAAACAAAGAAAAATCAAGCTGATTTTATGGCAGTAAATAATTTTCATCATCATAATCATCTCAGCCTAACCGGCCTAACGACTTCCACCGTTGGACATAGCCCTCACCTAATTTTGCACAACGCGCGGTTTTGAGCCACCTGAAGCCAACGGATCCCCGCGATCTTAATCTCACATCATCCGTCCATCTGGCTGGGACGTGGTTACCCACGCTGCACCTGCCGATTCGTGGCCGCCACTCGAGAAGTTCTCTGCCCCAACGGCTATCTGTTCTGCGAGCTATGTGCCCTGCCCATTGCCACTTCAGCTTTGCGATCCGGTGAGCTATGTCGGCAACTTTAGTTTGCCTACGGATCTCCTCATTTCTGATTCGATCACCCAGGGAAACATCAAGCATAGCTCTTTTCATCGTTCGCTACGGACTCTAAGCTTCCTTTGGAGCACCTCATCTTAAACGGCCACGTCTTTTAATTATCCATAGGTCATCAATAGCAACACACATTGATCGTAGACTTTTGATTTTAGATACTAGGGTAAAACCCTATATATATTTATAATTAAGAATATTAGACGAGAAGACATTACGAAGCTTCCCGAAAGCTACCCAGCCGAGATGCATTCGGCGGTTAACCTCGCTCTCAAAGTTAGATTTACGTAATCGGATTTTTGTCTTATGTCTGTTTTTGATTATGTTTCCATAAGAATAATTTAATTTCATACTGTTTTGTAATTTTTTTGAAATTTTAAACCCATATTACTAAGGTAAGAGAGTTTGCGGGCGCCATTTTGAAAATTTATACAGCATTTGTCATTACCACTATTTTGATGAATTAAATCACACCTTCTTTGTAAAAATACGTCAAGCCGAAGGGCGTGCCAAAGAAAGGACATACATACACACATGCAGTCGGGTCAAAAACAAAGTTCCTACTTCAAGGCTGAAAACATAAATTAATAAAAAATAAAGACTTACATTTGACAAGTATTTTTTCACAAGAATATTAACCAACATTGTATGTTTTGGAATATTTGTTAGAAGACTGCCGGTCAACTGCAAAATACATGATATTGTTATTCGTAGGATAAATTACAATTCCTACGAAGGTACTTAGCTTCCACTACAACATATATTATTCAGAATCGGCTTTCGAGCTTTATATGCGTTTACAAAACGATTAATTTTCTTAAATTTTATAGTTTCAAAGAGCATACCCTCAAGTTTTCGACCTCAATTTCCTATGAGCTTTCGCCGCCATATTGAAAAAGTGGTTAACATTCTCGTTCTTTTCATTTACCTCGGTCGGATCTACTTTATCTTACAATAATTATGTGGATATACATCAACTATGTTCACCAATAATGTTCACCTACACAATGGAGATTACATACAAAAAAGTTGAAAAATAAAAGCTCAGAGCTTGCATTTCTTTTCAATTAACTTGGTTTAAAATGTTATGTAAGTAAAACATATTTTTTGTATTATATTATTATACCTACGCTAAAAACGACATAAAACGACCATAATTTTTAATTGTGCTCCACAAGCTTGTGAGTTGGGTATATAGCTTTCAACTGCATCTGCGTCATCTGCATATCCGAACGTATGTACCTCATTTTAGTTGGTCATTTACGTGGAGCAGAAAAAGCACTGTAGGTAAAAGCTTTAATGTGCTTGAACATTGCCTAGGTTTGTTAGCAGTGGTTATGATAATAATAATGGTTTAGATACACTTTTATGTTCATCTTTATTTACCATGTATTGCAGATGTTCGTTAACTGTCTGTACATTATCCAATAAGTATTCATACCAGAATAAGATCTTTTTTATGTTTCTAATATGAATTGAATTTCCTTGTAAACATTTTCTCAGCTTTCTCATACGATTATGCAATAATGCGAACATTGTCGCGATTATTATGTAATGTAAATCCATTGCTGATACTATGAAGCCAACCACAAGGAAGACGGTAATGGTGGACTTTAAAAAGAAAAAGTTAATAATACTGACAGCGATACGAAACAACAAGACTCCGACCATCATAAAGTACATGTAAGAAGGGACAAATGACTGCGGTTTGCATCCCATGATCTTGTCTCCAGTTCTGAAGACGCTGAAGTACTTGAAGTAAGATCCTCCATCACAGATTAAACACGTTGCTATTGTAAACAAGTACTCAATAAACGAATGTAAAAAAGGTCTGTCAAAATTAAAAGAAAGCGCACGTGCGATCACTTGGGAGTAAGTAAAATAGCAGACTAATGTGCTGATGCCAATACAGTACATTTTAATTAAATAACGTTTAGTTGGACAAGCTTCATAGTAAAAACCAAAAACTATTCGTGTTACGAAAATTACTCTGATGATAGTTAAATTCTTCGTCAAACTGAACATTTTTGTTTAGCAAACGTTTACATTTATTGTACTACAGTTTGACTCTCTTTACAGCTACTTAAAATATGGCATTAGTCATCGATCAGTATATAAAAGAACTATTTATACTTTATAACGTTTCAATAAAATTAATCTTTAAATCTATAAGAAAAGCTGTTAAACAAATTGTAATGATAAGAATTGACTCGTGTACATACACTGTGGTATTATATTCTTAGGGTTTGACATACAAGATATAATTTTACCATGGCACAAAAAAGATATTAGTTGTGGATTTAGTCAAGAAATAAAATTAGAAATAATTTGTTGGCGAATTTTTTTTAATATTAATCACAGGTTATACTTAAATAAATATATGGAAACTGAAATACCACGATGCATAAACTGGTGAGCAGCTTTGTCACGATGCCATTCACACCCTGTGCGGGCAAATCCTAACAGTGCCAACCTTTTGTAATAAATTGCATATTTATACGTTTCTTAAATTATGTATGTTTTATATTTTTGATTCTATTTTTATTTGCGTATCACAAATGAGGTTATTAAATAATGAAAATAAAACAACTATTTTGTTTCCATAATTTATCCTAATACTGTTTAAAAATCGGCAATATCCCGATAATAATACGTGAGTAACCCGTTTATTCTCTAATAATTTATCTTCTTTTTATTTTTATATTTTTTTGATTTATATAAATGACATGCCTAATGTAATTAATTATTCTGTGACATTATTTGCTGATGATAGCACCATTTTATTCACTAATAATAACTTAAATATAATAAAAATTGGTTAACATATAATAATTTAAAAATGAATTTGTCAAAAACACACATCATGCATTTCAAGCAGAGACAGTGTAATACTACTTTTAGCATTAACCACTCTGGTACTACTATTACTGAAATAGAATCAACATGTTTTCTGGGCCTCACCATAGATGATAAGATAAATTGGAAATTACATATTGATAATCTTTGTAAGAAAATGTATAAATTCTCGTTCGCTCTATATAAACTGGCTGAGGTGGCCAATCTGTCAACAGTAATGACTGCATAATAAGGGCATGTGTATTGTATTATAAGGTATGGAATTATATTTTGGGGGTACTCAACAGACAAATTACGTGTACTTGTTGCCCAAAAAGATGTATTCGCTCAATTATAGGTCTTAAGAAAAAGCAATCCAGTAAAGGAAAATTTATAGAATTGGGAATCCTGACGGTGCCGTGTTTATATATAAGCGAAGTTGCAACGTTTGTTAAGAGTAATCCTCATTTATTTATTGCAAACCCTTCAGGTACCAGACGTGAAGCTAACCTTAAACATGTGGCATCTAAAACACAACTTTTGCGCGCAAGTATATTTTGTATGGCACCGATTATATATAATAAAGTACCTAAAGAAATACGAGCAATAAATTGTACAAATCTTTTCAAAGCTAAGCTCAATAAACTTTTGGTTCAGAAAGCTTATTATGCCATTGATGACTTTTTAAATGATAATGATTTAATTTAATTTCAATTTAATTTCGATTTAATTTTGATTTAATTTTGATCTAATTTTAATTTAATATTTATTTAATTTTATTTAATTTTAATTTAATTAATATTATTATTGTTTAATAAAAATAAATTGTAGCTATGTAAATAATTCAAATTATTAGTTAATTATATAATATGATCTTTTAATCTAATTAATATAATAAATAAACTTGTACACCGCAGCATGTGGTAGGACATAGCGTACTGTATAACATTACATTTAAGAACTGTAATACTAACCTATGATCCACAAAGAAATAAATGAATGAATGAATGAATTTTTATTCTTACTTTTATTTATTTATCTATTTAAACGTCTATTTAATTATCTTTTACATAATTATGTATTTTTGCTATGGTGAATGTGATCAATTGGAAATTATTAATAAATGTCGGGATCTAAATTATATTATAATTAATTGTTCGCCGGACTGACTGATGAATGACGATTACATGGCGTAGGGGTGCACTTAAAGGGTATTTATGGAAATTCCATCCCAAAAGGAGTAAAAGCAGGGTTCAACGGTTGTGTGGTTCGATGTTGAGGTTAGAAGCACGAGATTTCGTATAAGTAAACTAGAATAAAAATAAATAAATTTCTGTACCGAAGTTTTTTAAATTTTATTTTCTAGAGGGTGAATTCAAGGGTTTTAGTTAGAAATAAGTTTACGCATATTTTACTTTGACGCGGTTAAATATGCACGGGTCATCGTGTTATTAATAATTAGTATATCTATACTAATATTATAAAGAGGTAAAGTTTGTGTGTTTGTTAAATTGTCAGGGGTAATCTCGGAATCTACTGCACTGATTTTAAAAAATCTTTCACTAATAGAAAGCCACATTATCGCTGAGTGTCATAGGCTATATAAAAAACCGAAAAATTAAAAGGATTTTACGTGGTAGTCCGTTTTGTAAAGAGAATCGGAGAAAAACACATCGTTATACGTGAAGGCCACAGCAGCGCGGCAGCGGCGCGCGATGGTTTCGGCTTATTTCGGTTCGCGTTCGTGCTCACTTCGGAAGAAGGAGGCGTGACCTTCCTTTTACATCTGAGAGATAGGTGCCCGCGCGGCTCATTCGCGCGGTCGGCTGAAGTCGGCTCTTTACGCAGCGGACGTCCCCAAAATTGAATTTTTCGTAACACACTTTCGACATTCATTAATTTTATTTTCGGTACATTAAAAAAAAAATCTTTTGTGTTTATATAGTTTTCATTTAATTTAGGTTATAGATAGGCATTAAGTTTGTTTCATGTACCTAGATATTAAATTAGGTTATAGGTATTAAGTTAGTTTCATGTAGATATTAATTTAGGTTATAGGTAGGTATTAAGTTTGTTTTGTGTAGATATTAATTTAGGTTATAGGTAGGTATTAAGTTAGTTTCATGTAGATATTAATTTAGGTTATAGGTAGGTATTAAGTTTGTTTCGTGTAGATATTAATTTATTTCTTACGAACGCTGCCTTAACTATGAAAGATATATATTTTTGAAAATTATGCCCAACGAAGTGGGCACGGGTCAGCTAGTAATGTATAATTAGTTTAAGTAGCATGCATGACTACTTCACTCATAAAAATGTGAGAACTGTATGTAAGCAATAATGTATGTGGTGATGAGTCCCAGGGCTGTGACCATAAGCTTCAGGTCTACGGTGATGAAGCGCAGGATGGAATAGCTGAGGGGGCGATGCTGCAAGTACTTGAGCACGTTGCGGATGACGAGGCGTGCTCGCCCATCTGAAATATACAACCGCCAGTGATACTCATCCTTTATACATATTGGCACAAATATAGAGAACGCGTCACCAAATGGGAGTCATGAACATAACATAACATGATGCCAATACAACCCAGAAGGGTGGTCAGAGATGTACAACACCCACGTTTACCTGTTTTGTTTAGGTCTCATGGGATAGGGCGTGAGTCAATCGCCATCCACCGGGCACAATTTCAACTCCGTGCTGCCATTGAGAATTCCCAGACTAAAAATCCCAAATAACACTTTTGCCCGACACGGGAATCGAACTTGAGATCGCCGGTGAGCGAATGCAAAACTAATTATACCGGTAGACCAACGGAGCAGTTAATCATTTTCAAAAATACTGTTTCGTCTTCATAAAATCTATAACGAAACGTTACTTACACCTATTATTTAGTATATATGAACTAATATTAAATCGATGTTCTGCATACTCTCGAGTGTAGTATCGAAACGTAAGTTTGACAGATGTCACTGTCTCATGCGACACGCACTCGTTAAAATTGGAGCGAAAGAGAGTTTCCGTTACTGGCCTTGAGGCTGGACGTTTTTCGATTTCTTCCTGTTGGCAAGTCGCATCACCCGCTTGCTTGACGTGATCGGCCGAGTAGACCAGCGCGCGCGCGTCTTCTATTTATTTCTGTGACTCGTGGCAAGGGAACAGGTTAACCGGGCGCGCCCGTGATTGCAATCTTCGAAGAAACCCTGAGCAGACCAAGGAACATCGGAGGTGGACGTCAACGGAGAGCTGGAGCAGTCCAAGGTACGTGTGCGCATGCATATCTTGCTGTTTCGGTCACTCGAAGTTGTAGGAACATCGATATTTTCGTACCGCAATTGTCCCAGTGTAGCATAACGAGCCACCACCTATTTCGGCCTTTAATTTAGGTGCGGATGCTACATCTTTATGGTGCCGAAACCCGGGACCTCCACCTAATTCACGTAAATAAATGGTATTTAATGGTCAAATTATCGTCGGTCAATATCTTTGTAAATGTAGGTAGTAAAGATCATCGGTCAATATTTTATTGAATCTCACTTTTCTACTGCATTCTTAGGGTTATTGTATCATCTCAGTGTAGTTTATCATACCTAAAATACCTAACATTACATAGTTCCTTGGTAATCACCATTTATTAGGGTTTTCTTATCAAAATCAGTTCACTCGGATCGGAAGTTATTGTAAGATCGCCATTAGCAATCACTATTTATCGGTGCTAAATCTTTGTTGGCTTACAATAATTTCACTATCAATGCTCATAATCACATTCCTTATTGTTTAAACTATTGAAATATTACTCCTAGTGTATTCAAATTATCAATTTTAAACCTAAAATCTTGAAATCATTCGACACAAATTTACCCATACAAACATTGCATACAAAATTCATTATTTTATTTTTCTCGAACTTGTAGGTAGGATTTATCTTACTAACTTCGTAAATCGCCATACTGCCAACCTTCAGACAAAAATGTTGTACAGGTGATTCGATTGTTAAAATCGACTCAATCGTTTGCAACTTGTTAATTTTTTTGAAATTGAACTTTTTGATACAAACAATTTTAGTTAGTCAGTAATACGAGTAGTACATTTTATATTGTTACGAATATCGATTGCGTTGGAAATATTCGATTGTTTTGGTTACTTTACTAATAAAAGTGAGTAATTTGTGAGTTGTTGTTTATAAATTTGTTTATCGAACGTTTAGGTAAATTCGATTATTTTATTTGTTTTCCGTGTAAAGTTGTTGGTTACGACTGATATTTTGTTATTGTTTGTTCGTTAAACTAAATTAAAATGTCGTTTCATACGCGAAGACCTGTTCTCAGGAAAACGAAGTCAAAGTCTATTGACGTGGAATACACTGAAAAGGATTTATCGTCGTTACGTAGGAAACGAACTATCGCTTATAATCGGTTAACAAAGGCTTTAGAAATCGGCACTTCATGTTTAAGTGATCAATCAAAGCAGGACTTGTTTCTTTCGTATCATGATGAAATTAACCAAATTTCATCGAATTTCGAGACCGCGCATTTAGCTATTTTGAAACTAACTAAAGATGATAGTGATGATGATGATACGATGCAGGACACTTTTGATGATATTTATTATCAGGTGTTATCAATATATCGAAAACTAACGAAGAATGATTCGATTAAATCACAAGGCTGTTCATCATCGAATATTCGGTTGCCGAAAATCATGTTGCCGTCGTTTAGCGGTGATGTTAAGCAGTGGCCCGAGTATTACGATACTTTCAACGCATTGATACACAACTCGACTTCTATCACGGATACGGAAAAGTTTCATTATTTAATATCATCTCTCAGCGGCGATGCGTTATCGGTGGTCAAAGCGTATCCAATGACCAGTGAGCATTATCACGATGCTTATCAATCGCTCGTCGCCCGTTATAAAAGTAAGCGGACTTTAGCTTTTACGTGTTGGCGGGAGATTTTGAGTATCGGTTACAACTGTAACAATGCGCGCGAGTTTCAAAAATCACTTGATCTTTTGGAAGAAAATTTGAGTATTTTAAGGACAATCGAGTTGCCGGTAGCGAACTGGGACTTTGTTTTGGTTTATCACATTTTATCGAAACTAGACAAAGTGGTTCGTCGCGCTTTTGAAGAAAATTACTCAAATGTTGAATTACCATCTTACGATCAATTAAAAGGTTTCTTAAGGTCAAGATGCGAAGCTTTATTGCGAGACACTCATTTTACCGAATCGGATCAGAACGACAAGCCTGCAACCAATCACAAGCCCGCGTTAAATCATAATCGGCGTGTTACCCAATCGCATTCGCTCGTCGCGGCGACTGATCAGCACAATCAACTTAAGGCAAGCGGTAGTAATATCGGCCCTTATTCGGGAAAATGCTCCTATTGTGACAAATCTCATTCAATCTCATCGTGTCAAGATTTTCTAAATAAATCGCTTGACGAGCGTATGAACATAGCTAAAACTAAAAATTGGTGCTACAATTGTTTGAAACCATCACATCAACTGAAAAATTGCAATTCAATATTTTCGTGCCGCACATGTAAACGTAAACATCACACCTTACTCCATCGCGACCAATCTCTTATCGAACCTAATCACATCGGGTCGTCTTTGGTGTCAAGGTCTCAATCGAATACTACCGTGCTGTTGGCAACTGCTATCGTGCAAGTTCAGGATGCTTCAGGCAATATGCAATCGTTCCGTGGATTATTCGATACGGGAAGTCAGAGTAACTTCATTACCGAATCTGCAGTGAAACGTTTTAACTTAACCCCGACTACGGCTACCGCGAACGTTAGTGGCCTGGGCGAGGCGGCTGCGCCGATCATCGGCGACGTCACCTGCTCCGTAGGTACTGACGGTCGAGTTCTATACAAATTAGATATGCATGTCATTTCTAAAATATGTGGCGATCAACCTATCGCGCAACTAAACACATCGGGATGGTCACATATTCAATCGTTGCCGTTAGCCGATGCCGGCTTCGATATTCCGGCTCCTATCGATATTTTGTTCGCTGCAGATGTTTTCGCTGATTGTATTCGTAATGAACACATCAAAGGAGGTGCCAACCAACCTACCGCGTTTAATTCTATTTTCGGTTGGCTTCTCTTAGGCAAGACTTGTCTATCATCAAGTACTCTGGTACATAATTCATCGGACATCGGCAACGAATTAAATTCAGCTAACTTATCGCAAGAGGACGAAGTCATTGTAGCAAACGAAGCACGAAACAAAGTTACACTAACGTCCAACAAAATTGCAAAAGTTGAGCTATCACTTTTCGATGATTTATTAAACCGTTTCTCATCTTTGCAAAGGGTCATTAAAGTATTAGCGTACATAAATCGTTTCATCAATAATTGTCGCAAGATTAACCGAGCTAATCGTATCAATTTCGTCAATAACGTTGAACGGCACAATTCTTTGATGCAAATCGTTAAACACGTACAGAGTACTGCGTTTTCAGAAGAAATCAGTAATCTAACGTCAAATAAATCGTTATCAAAACCATTTCGAAAACTTAATCCTTTCATTGATACCCGAGGTATCCTCAGGGTGGGCGGCAGAATATCGCGATCAGGTTTAGAATTCGAACAAAGGCATCCTGCCTTCCTGCCGTCTGATCACCCACTCACATCTTTAATCATCGATTCTATTCATCGTAATTACTTGCATCCGGGCATCAACACAACTCAATTCTTGCTCTTACAGCAATTTTGGATCATATCCGCAAAACGGACGATTCGTCGTCATCTTTCCAAATGCGTTAAATGTTATCGCACTAACCCTCAGCCCTTGACACCGTTTATGAGCGATCTTCCGTCTTACCGCGTCAATCAGGTGAAGCTTTTCTCGATTGTAGGCGTAGACTTTGGTGGTCCATTTCGCATTAAGTTAGGGCCACATCGAGGTGCTAAGATTGATAAAGCATATCTTTGCTTATTTGTTTGTCTTGCGACCAAGGCACTTCATCTCGAGGTGGTATCTACCCTGTCTACAGACGGTTTTATTGCAGCGCTCCGGCGCTTTGTGGCACGTCGAGGCAGGTGCAATATAATTCACGCGGATTGTGGGACTAATTTCGTTGGAGCTAGAAACCAATTATCAGATCTCATGCAGGTGGCTTCTAAATCTGAAAAGATTGAATTTAAGTTCAACGCGCCATCTGGGCCGCATCTAGGTGGCGTCTGGGAGATTCAGATAAAAGCGGCTAATTCGCACTTGCTTCGCGTTGTAGGCGATCAGGTTTTAACCTTCGAAGAGCTCACAACCCTATTCGTGCAAATCGAGGCAGTTTTGAACTCGCGTCCACTCTGCCCAATCAGTTCAGATCCAAATGACTTGTCAGTTTTAACGCCAGGACACTTTCTCACTTTAGAGCCTCTAACTGCTGTTCCCGATGAGGATCTCACAACATGTAACGTAAATCGGCTTCATCGGTGGCAGTTGTTACAAGCGTTTCATCGGAATTTCTGGTCCAGATGGAAACACGAATATCTCAATTCTCTCATGCAACGTGCCAAATGGACCAAAGATTCTAAACCATTGCAAGTGGGTTCTATGGTGATTATCAAGGATGATAACCGTGCGCCACTTCAATGGCCTCTAGCCAGAGTCGTGGATCTTTTGCCTGGTGTTGATGGGATAGCTCGGATTGCAGTAGTTAAAACATCAAACAATCATACCATGCAAAGACCGTTGGTTAGGTTATGCCCTCTCCCAATTGAGGACTAACTTAATCAAATCAATCAATCTGTATCGTATTTATCTAAGTATATGTATCGTATCTATCAATTCAATAGTATTTATCAATCTAAATCGTAACTAAGTGTGTCAAGAAGTATCTATATCGTATCAAATATACATTTGTATTGTTCCAATGAGTATGCAATCTCGTGTAACGTAACTTTATCGTTTGTGTATCAATCTTAGTCCCTAAATTGCTCTTTATCGTCAGACCTGAAAATACCATAGGCATTTTGGTGGGCGGGATGTTTCGTCTTCATAAAATCTATAACGAAACGTTACTTACACCTATTATTTAGTATATATGAACTAATATTAAATCGATGTTCTGCATACTCTCGAGTGTAGTATCGAAACGTAAGTTTGACAGATGTCACTGTCTCATGCGACACGCACTCGTTAAAATTGGAGCGAAAGAGAGTTTCCGTTACTGGCCTTGAGGCTGGACGTTTTTCGATTTCTTCCTGTTGGCAAGTCGCATCACCCGCTTGCTTGACGTGATCGGCCGAGTAGACCAGCGCGCGCGCGTCTTCTATTTATTTCTGTGACTCGTGGCAAGGGAACAGGTTAACCGGGCGCGCCCGTGATTGCAATCTTCGAAGAAACCCTGAGCAGACCAAGGAACATCGGAGGTGGACGTCAACGGAGAGCTGGAGCAGTCCAAGGTACGTGTGCGCATGCATATCTTGCTGTTTCGGTCACTCGAAGTTGTAGGAACATCGATATTTTCGTACCGCAATTGTCCCAGTGTAGCATAACGAGCCACCACCTATTTCGGCCTTTAATTTAGGTGCGGATGCTACAAATACAGATGCATCGCTACATCAATGAAGTAGGATATTAAGTATGCCTCATTGGTCAATCTTTTTATTAGTACTCGTAATTTCAGGGTCTAAGCTTATAACCATTATTTCATTATTATTCTACGTCTCACTTAAATAAACCGATTCACTACTTACTTCTGTAAACAAGCAACTGCCTTGTTATGCAAAGTTTCATCTCGTCTACTTCACTCTGAGCCATTTCCATGAGAATACCGGGTACGAACGCTAAGATCGCTTGCAACACAAATTCTAAAAATATGCTTGTTGGTAACTGAAAATCAAAATACACACATATTTTATAAATAACTAACTTAAAAACATAAATAATTAACTAGTCTTACAGAAAATGTTTATTACGGTAAAACTTTGAATATTTAGAAAATACAAATTTCTAAATAAAATACAATTACAATTCAGCTTTGCCAAGTTAGTTTACGTTGCATTAAATCATAGTTGAGAGGTTTTTTTGGAGGTTCCTCATTGTCCTCATGATGTCACTAAATCGTAAAAATGTCAGCTGTGCAGCCTGATAATCGTGGACGCTGGCTTTCATGGACTTATTAAAGTAGTACAATGCCTACATTTACAACAGGTGCGTAGTAATTGGCCTTCTGACGATTTTGGAAGTATATACTCGTCAAAAAAGAAGGGACAATATTGACCAATTAATATTCTAAAGCCCGTTCTACCAAGATATCTACCATAACCAAGTTCAACGTGTTAAAGGTGGATCCATGCTGCATACTAGGAGTTCTAGATGTCATGTCATAAATGAAATGTTGCTAATAAATTGAATAAAACCACGTACGTAAGTCGTGATGGAAATTGATATGATCAATAGAAGCTTTGGTAGATTGATTGTCATATCTAAAAGTATCTGAAACAAAATATTAGAATTGAGTTGCTTAGAAGCCGCAGGCTTTATCATCTATCGAATACATGTCGAAAAATCTCATTCCTCCGTCCTCGGGAAACCAAACAAACGGCACTCCATCATCGCTACATACACTTCACACACTCGAATCATCTCGCTTCAAATTCCTCACACGAGTTTTCAAGAACCACCTCTTTGAGTCTCAATGAAATATCTCACCAGTAACTTCATTGAAATACCAGTCCTGCTAAGCGCATTTAATAAATTACTGTATAAAAAAAAACAGCTCTTTAAGTTGTGTATCATGTTTTGTTCTCCTTCTTCAAATCTTCGCGCTATTGACAAGTCTTTCTCAACGCGTATCCGCAGTGACGTCATGCGACCGTATAGTAACTCAAACGTCATAATTCTTGTTAAATTGGCAAGACAAACAGACACTGCTAATAATTCATTATATATAAAATCTGCACAAGTACGTCCATACATGCAAATTTCAGTTAATGTCATCACTTTAAATATAATATTGATAATAACGACAAACGCTGAAACTGGTACTTTATCATTTATCCCAATATCCAACAAATGGTTATTTTCTCTTAATCTTCTTAAAAAAGAAGAAAAGAAAATTTCACCAAAAATTAAATTATATAACACATTCAACAAAAAATGGAATATCATGAAAATAGAAAATAGAGACTCAGTAAAAGCTGTTTGAAAAATATTAACGAAAAAGAATTGCATGAGCATTACAGCATACAATATGCAGTAAATCCTTGCAGATATACTGTATTTGTTCGTGAAGCTAACGCTGTAGTTTAAACCGAAGAGCAATCGAGTCAACAACATAGCTTCAATTGATGCACACTTTTTTATGTAATCTAGGTAGCCCATTGTTCCAATGTGGATATAGATTATAGTCTGGTAAATAACTTTATTCTTGAGCTCACCGGGTTCGATGCGTGGGGACAAATACTCCAATTTATATTATGATACGTATTATAGAGGTCTCATTATTCTACGATTAAAGATCAGTAAATATTATTCAGGTCAAAGCTTTGATCAGCACTCCTAGAAATGAAACGGCTGTATTATTAGCTCGGTAATTATACATACTAGGTACTTTTATTTTTAACCGACTTCAAAAAAAGGAGGAGGTTCTCAATTCGGTTGTATTTTTTTTTTAATGTTTTCGCCGATTACTCGAAGACGCCTGGACCAATTTGAAAATTCTTTTTTTGTTTGAAAGGATATACTTGTCATGTGGTCCCATTTTCTTCAAGTCACGTTCTGATGATGGAATCCTAGAGAAATCAAGGGCAACCCTCAAATTTAAAAGGCTTCTATATTGTTTTTTGTATATTATCTAAAGTTACTCGGATATTTGCATCTAGTAGTCAGCATTTTATGTTGCTGAGCTGATGCTGGAAGGTACAACTCCTCAACGGTTAGGAGTACGGGGATAATTCTTTAAATATAGGCTCCTTGAGGCCGTTTACTGTATTCTTTCAAGTTATACAAAGATGAGGCGAGACGTTGAATATTACTTATGTATATTCATAATATGAGGTCATGATTTGATGATGGGATCCTAGAGAAATCATGGGTAACCCTCAAATTTCAAAGGCTACTATATTGTTTTTCGTATATGACCTAAAACTACTTGGATATTAGCATCTAGCAGTCAGCATTTTAAGTTGCTGAGCTGATGCTGGAAGGTACAACTCCTCAACGGTTAGGAGTACGGGGATAATTCTTTAAATATAGGCTCCTTGAGGCCGTTTACTGTATTCTTTCAAGTTATACATAGATGAGGCGAGACGTTGAATATTACTTATGTATATTCATAATATGAGGTCATGATTTGATGATGGGATCCTAGAGAAATCATGGGTAACCCTCAAATTTCAAAGGCTACTATATTGTTTTTCGTATATTACCTAAAACTACTTGGATATTAGCATCTAGCAGTCAGCATTTTAAGTTGCTGAGCTGATGCTGGAAGGTACAACTCCTCAACGGTTAGGAGTACGGGGATAATTCTTTTAATATAGGCCCCTTAAATAAGTTTTCCATCTCAAGTAACCGTCGTCTTCTCATTCGAGAAACATTCTTGCTCGGTCTACCCATCACTTAAAATCGTTAAATAAAATATTTTTTAACAAAAAAAAAACCGACTTCAAAATAGGTAAACTGAAAAGCAAAAAATAAATATACTTTTAAATAATTATTTCACCGACTTCAGAAATATATTTTTTGCTTTTGAGTTTACCTACTTTTAGAAGTCGGTTTTTTTTTTGTTATTAAATACATTATAATACTGTTACTGTAAACTTTAAGTTTTAGGGCATTTAAGATTGTTGATGTAGTTATTAAACAGAAACTATATGTTTTTGCTAAAAGTTTATGGTTCAAACTGTAGGAAGGATTGTGCGTAAGTATCCTGGAGTTCAGTAGGTGATTAGCTCAGGTAATCTAGGTGTTAATGACAATTACTTATCAAAATCTCGACTACGAGCCAGCCTAAAATAAATAATATAGATCAATCTCAATACCATAATTTAAAACATATTTATATTTTAAAATAATCAGGCTATTAATGATTGTCATCAAAAACTACTTTGTCATAGCATCAGTTGTGAGTTGTGGGGTGCATGAAAGGAGCCTCCCCGAGTGACGTACACAACGATTTCCTACGTCCGGCGCACCCTGGGCAATTCACGAGTTCTCCAAAGCGAATTGACTAATCCTTTCACCACGATGGCAAGTCAAAATAAAATTAGACTCAGCCATCGACACGACGAAGAAGAAGAAGAGTTGTGAGGGTTGAAAAAATAATCAAATTAATCATTAATGTTGCATTATTTTATCCGCAAAATAAAATATAACCTGACCAAATAAAATAAGTGACACTATTTACACTTGGAAATGGATCAAAACGGTCACTTTCATTGAGTTTGTTATTGCGACCGGTCCCAGAACTCGTCCTCGTAAATAGGACCCGAACATTTAGTTATGAGCCACTTTAGGGCCAATTTTCTCGGCTAGGTTTGTTTTATCTCGGTTTTGATCTCTATCTTTTTTTTTTTACGGGATATAATCCCACCCACACGCCCACCACTGTGACTCCTGTGACGCCAGTATCTACAGCGACAACCAACTGAAAGGCACCGTGCATGAAACACGGGCAATCCCAGGGAGAGTTAAAATTGTCTTGGAACCCGCAACGAATTTAATCAGAAGTATATAGTTGGAGTTGGAAAGTATGTATCATTACTTCCCTCCAAAGCAAAGCGGGAGACTGAGTAATGCCAAATATAGACAAAGAGTCTATATGGAAAGAGTGTAGTCACCACGGACAGTGACAAAAACTGTGGGGCCTAACTTTGATTGTTATAATAGGTATGGCAGAAACGGCTAAATGCACGGTAATTTATTCTGTTCGATACGAGATCCTCATAGTATACCACTCCAGATGTCAATTGTAAGCTATTTAACATAACATTACGTTCGTTGTGCCAAAGACTACACTCCCAGATGATATGGTGGGCGGTTTATTCGTGCTCAGATGTAGAACATGTACAGAATGGAGAATCGACTAGCTTAAACGAAAATAGTTTACTTTTAAAATTGCCATGACCCGTCAGGAATGATTCACCTCTAGCCATGGTTTCGCAAGTCTGTCGCGAATGGATGGAAAGAAATGATAGAGGTGGCGGCCCTTAGGTGATGTGTCCCAGCGTTGCTGCCATTCGTCTATGAGGTGGTTATAGACATCCGTTGGATTGTTAAATAGTCTTGTGATCTTTGTGCGGTCACGAGGTCCTAGAAAGCTGTTATTGAGATCATCGCGAGTAGAATTCATTGCCGCGCGTCTCTGGACCTCGAGATCGACCGGAAGTACACCTGCCAGTACTGGTAAAGCTTCAGTGCTAACTGTGCTATAAGCCTTGCACAAAATATCAACGCGAGACGTTGACTTTGAAGCATTTTGCGGCGTACAGCACCGACAGTGGCCCTCTCAGCCCATACGGGCGCACCATAACCCATAGAACCAAGATAAGTAGCACTGTAAATGATTCTTAAGGTTTTAAAGGAAAGTCCCCATGTCGCAGTCGATATCCTTGTTAAGGCGTAAAAACTATTCTTAGACTTTTCCCCTACAGCTCTAATATGTTCTACAAACGAAAAGTTTCTTTCAAAAACTATGCCTAAGTAACAAACAGAATCTTTATTTTTAATAGTTACGTTATCAAATTTAATACGAGGAGGTGTTTTTAGATTACCTTTTAAAAGTAGTTGAAAAGTTGATCTCTATCTCTCGTTTAATGTTTGAACGAGATGTAGAGATAAAAAACCGGGTTAAGCGTTGACCTTGGGCCGGTAGAATTGGCACTAGTCTACGTAGGGCCCGTCGGATTTTATTTTATCCTTCTTTTTACCCCGGGAAATGTTTTCTGCATACCTTTCAGTATGCACTGAAGAGGTTATGCCGGTCTCTAAGACAAAGCTGACTTACCGACTAAAATCACCACGATGCCTTTTCTTCCGCATAATGGCAGATACAGGTGAAGGTAATGTAAATGGTAAAGGTTATAAGGGGAGAGGAAGACCGAAAATAAACGGATCGATTGTGTGAAAGACATGGCTGAAAAGGATGTGAGTGCTGAGATGACGTCTGATAGAAAGGTATGGCAGGATAAAACATTTTGCGCTGACCCCAAGTAATTAGGGTGAATTATGAATGGCAGGTTTTAAGGCATATTTGCGCACGCTGACCCTCTCGGTTTACGGCACACCAAGACCAACAGTGCGCAGTGACCAACACGGGTACCAAGTGCAATGGTCATTAGATACCCCCATATCTGACGACCTGATCTTCATTACGGGCAGATAGATGGGAGGCCCCACCCCGCTTACTACGTATCGGCCGCAGAGAAAGGGAGAACGGCGCATCTGGTAATACCGACACTCCTCTCACGCTTGTGAAGCTGGGCCGTGTTGATAATGTATTTTATTATTGATTTATACTTACACCTACACACAACTGTCAAAAGTGAATAAATTAACCAAACCGGTCAAATGGCATATACAGACATAAACACATATCCATAATTAACAATGTAAATTTCTTAAAGGGTATGCTAAAAATATACTCAGTTATTAAAATGATTTTTTTATTTAAATAAATTATTTAACAAAAAAAACCGACTTCAAAATAGGTAAACTGAAAAGCAAAAAATAAATATACTTTTAAATAATTATTTCACCGACTTCAGAAATATATTTTTTGCTTTTGAGTTTACCTACTTTTAGAAGTCGGTTTTTTTTTTGTTATTAAATACATTATAATACTGTTACTGTAAACTTTAAGTTTTAGGGCATTTAAGATTGTTGATGTAGTTATTAAACAGAAACTATATGTTTTTGCTAAAAGTTTATGGTTCAAACTGTAGGAAGGATTGTGCGTAAGTATCCTGGAGTTCAGTAGGTGATTAGCTCAGGTAATCTAGGTGTTAATGACAATTACTTATCAAAATCTCGACTACGAGCCAGCCTAAAATAAATAATATAGATCAATCTCAATACCATAATTTAAAACATATTTATATTTTAAAATAATCAGGCTATTAATGATTGTCATCAAAAACTACTTTGTCATAGCATCAGTTGTGAGTTGTGGGGTGCATGAAAGGAGCCTCCCCGAGTGACGTACACAACGATTTCCTACGTCCGGCGCACCCTGGGCAATTCACGAGTTCTCCAAAGCGAATTGACTAATCCTTTCACCACGATGGCAAGTCAAAATAAAATTAGACTCAGCCATCGACACGACGAAGAAGAAGAAGAGTTGTGAGGGTTGAAAAAATAATCAAATTAATCATTAATGTTGCATTATTTTATCCGCAAAATAAAATATAACCTGACCAAATAAAATAAGTGACACTATTTACACTTGGAAATGGATCAAAACGGTCACTTTCATTGAGTTTGTTATTGCGACCGGTCCCAGAACTCGTCCTCGTAAATAGGACCCGAACATTTAGTTATGAGCCACTTTAGGGCCAATTTTCTCGGCTAGGTTTGTTTTATCTCGGTTTTGATCTCTATCTTTTTTTTTTTACGGGATATAATCCCACCCACACGCCCACCACTGTGACTCCTGTGACGCCAGTATCTACAGCGACAACCAACTGAAAGGCACCGTGCATGAAACACGGGCAATCCCAGGGAGAGTTAAAATTGTCTTGGAACCCGCAACGAATTTAATCAGAAGTATATAGTTGGAGTTGGAAAGTATGTATCATTACTTCCCTCCAAAGCAAAGCGGGAGACTGAGTAATGCCAAATATAGACAAAGAGTCTATATGGAAAGAGTGTAGTCACCACGGACAGTGACAAAAACTGTGGGGCCTAACTTTGATTGTTATAATAGGTATGGCAGAAACGGCTAAATGCACGGTAATTTATTCTGTTCGATACGAGATCCTCATAGTATACCACTCCAGATGTCAATTGTAAGCTATTTAACATAACATTACGTTCGTTGTGCCAAAGACTACACTCCCAGATGATATGGTGGGCGGTTTATTCGTGCTCAGATGTAGAACATGTACAGAATGGAGAATCGACTAGCTTAAACGAAAATAGTTTACTTTTAAAATTGCCATGACCCGTCAGGAATGATTCACCTCTAGCCATGGTTTCGCAAGTCTGTCGCGAATGGATGGAAAGAAATGATAGAGGTGGCGGCCCTTAGGTGATGTGTCCCAGCGTTGCTGCCATTCGTCTATGAGGTGGTTATAGACATCCGTTGGATTGTTAAATAGTCTTGTGATCTTTGTGCGGTCACGAGGTCCTAGAAAGCTGTTATTGAGATCATCGCGAGTAGAATTCATTGCCGCGCGTCTCTGGACCTCGAGATCGACCGGAAGTACACCTGCCAGTACTGGTAAAGCTTCAGTGCTAACTGTGCTATAAGCCTTGCACAAAATATCAACGCGAGACGTTGACTTTGAAGCATTTTGCGGCGTACAGCACCGACAGTGGCCCTCTCAGCCCATACGGGCGCACCATAACCCATAGAACCAAGATAAGTAGCACTGTAAATGATTCTTAAGGTTTTAAAGGAAAGTCCCCATGTCGCAGTCGATATCCTTGTTAAGGCGTAAAAACTATTCTTAGACTTTTCCCCTACAGCTCTAATATGTTCTACAAACGAAAAGTTTCTTTCAAAAACTATGCCTAAGTAACAAACAGAATCTTTATTTTTAATAGTTACGTTATCAAATTTAATACGAGGAGGTGTTTTTAGATTACCTTTTAAAAGTAGTTGAAAAGTTGATCTCTATCTCTCGTTTAATGTTTGAACGAGATGTAGAGATAAAAAACCGGGTTAAGCGTTGACCTTGGGCCGGTAGAATTGGCACTAGTCTACGTAGGGCCCGTCGGATTTTATTTTATCCTTCTTTTTACCCCGGGAAATGTTTTCTGCATACCTTTCAGTATGCACTGAAGAGGTTATGCCGGTCTCTAAGACAAAGCTGACTTACCGACTAAAATCACCACGATGCCTTTTCTTCCGCATAATGGCAGATACAGGTGAAGGTAATGTAAATGGTAAAGGTTATAAGGGGAGAGGAAGACCGAAAATAAACGGATCGATTGTGTGAAAGACATGGCTGAAAAGGATGTGAGTGCTGAGATGACGTCTGATAGAAAGGTATGGCAGGATAAAACATTTTGCGCTGACCCCAAGTAATTAGGGTGAATTATGAATGGCAGGTTTTAAGGCATATTTGCGCACGCTGACCCTCTCGGTTTACGGCACACCAAGACCAACAGTGCGCAGTGACCAACACGGGTACCAAGTGCAATGGTCATTAGATACCCCCATATCTGACGACCTGATCTTCATTACGGGCAGATAGATGGGAGGCCCCACCCCGCTTACTACGTATCGGCCGCAGAGAAAGGGAGAACGGCGCATCTGGTAATACCGACACTCCTCTCACGCTTGTGAAGCTGGGCCGTGTTGATAATGTATTTTATTATTGATTTATACTTACACCTACACACAACTGTCAAAAGTGAATAAATTAACCAAACCGGTCAAATGGCATATACAGACATAAACACATATCCATAATTAACAATGTAAATTTCTTAAAGGGTATGCTAAAAATATACTCAGTTATTAAAATGATTTTTTTATTTAAATAAATTATTTATATCTTAGTAATTGTATTTTACATCAACTTTAAATCTACGTGTCTTTCATTTGTTGTATTACCTTTAAAACTATCAGCAATTTGTTGCAGAGTTTTGTCCTTAGTCTCAGGCAAATATTTATACAAGATCATTATTATTACCGATAAACAAATGCCAAACACTAGAAATACTCCGTGCAGACCAATCACTGAGAATAGTAAAGGTGCAGACTTCATTATTACAGCGTTCATTAACTTTACAAATATAGTGATCAAACACACAGATATGTGGCGAGACCTGATCGGCAATAACTCCCCGAACACTGACATACAAACGACCCCGGGACCTATTGTTACAGTTATTGAATAAATTGACAATATCACAATGGAAATGTACCTGTCTTCAATCATCAACCCCAAATGTATAATGTACAAGTACAAAGACAATACAAATAAAAGCATCGCTGCTAAGGATGAAATCACCAGTAACAAAATTCGTCGTCTTACATATTTAACCAAAACACAACCAGCGTACGTACTAAAAACAGTTACGCCGTCTAATATTAACATTCCCGCATAAGCAGTAGACTCACTATTTGTTATTTTCTTCAAAATATCTAAAACATACACTACACATATCATTTTTCCAGAAAAGGTCATTGCGATACCGGTTACAAAAGATATCAAAGTAGGTTTATAAAAATCTATGGATTTTATAGTTTTGAAGAAGTCATATATCCGATCTTTGACTGACTTCTTCGCACCTTCATTTCGAGCGATATATTCCTTCTGTGAACTTAATAATTGTTCCAATTCTCGTTCTGACTGCTCGTCGCATCCTTTTAGCCAGCGGTGAGACGCTGCACATTGTTCGTACTTCTGTCGGCTGGCGAGCCAATACGGAGACTCCGGCCACATCGATATTGTCAGTATGATATATGCAGCACAGCAGATTCCAAGCACTGGGATGGTTTTCCAGTGGAAGAATGTACCCATTGCGTTGGACATCCAAACGCCCCAGTAAAAGGTGGCCGATTTGATCGCCAGAAACATTCCTCGATAGGTCGGCGAGGTGTACTCGGTGACGATCATGAGTGTGAATACCGCTTCGGACGCCGTGAACACTCCCTGCATGATTTGAGCGATGAGCACGTGCATCACGGTGGAGCTCATGTAGTTGAGCAAAGACGCCATTAATGAGACGATGACAGCGATCGTGAAGGGGATCTTCCTTCCGGCAAAGGTTGTGATTATAGACATGATCAGTACGCAAGGGGTGCCACTGAAGCTATGCATGGATGCTGAAAAATATAAAAATACATAAGTAAATAAACATTTTACCATCTTCAAGCAAGAAATAATTAATGAAATAAATTCTAACTTGACCGAATATCAAAGTGAAAAATTTACTTTGAGTTTTACTTGAAGATTGTGAAAAAGATCCTAAGAAGGTAATCTTGTATATTTGATAAATTATTTGGATGGCCGCTTGTCACTAATTTACATAATTATAAGAAAATATAGCTTTTTTCCATATTGTTATTTGAAGGACATATTTATGTTCAATGCCTTACTGAGCCACGAGGCCATGTCACTGGTGATGACGTCAGTAGAGTTGGCTTCTCTCCTCATCTGAGGAATCAGCACGGTCGGTATTCCATAACTGAGGCCGTACAAAAACGTCGCCGTGCATGCTCCACTGAAGATCAGTAACTGAAAACAAAAACATGTATACATCTTAAATCCAGTATTTTAATATTCTCTAGTCATGTAAAATTCTGAATAAACAGCTAACCTAACGCCATAGTAAAAATAGATCTAACGCCGTTGCTTTTCTTTTCTATGTAATTACTGCCAACCATCCTATAATGCGGCGTCGCTTCTTTGTTTCTAATACAATATTTGAATAAGTCAGCACACAAGCACTCTCTGGCGATATGTCCATAGTTCACCCGACAGAAATTTAAATTGTCTAATTCTAATCTAATTTTCTAATTGCCATATTGAGCTGTGCAAACTCTAACAGTAAAGTTAGTAAAATATATATATAATATTAAGGAGTTTCCTTTTATAAGTAAGTAATTTTCATCCAATTCGGTGTTATTTTTTAATTATAAATGATTTTATGGTTGTTGTGATTTTGGCTATTAAAAATACGTGTTAGCTACCGAACTTCTCCAAATGGCTTGACCTATTTTTATGAAACTTTTTATGTTTATTTGGTAGGTCTGAGAATAGGTGGTAAGCTATTTTTATAACGCTTCGAAATAGCCGATAAACTTACAACGCGGGCGGAACCGCACGCAACAGCTAGTTATAATGTATCATTATTACAGACATAAATTAAATTATTTTTGTCTTGATTAATTTGTGATATGATACTTTTTTATATTGAGATGTTCCTTAAGAAATAGAGTTATGTCCTGATGTCTAAATGGCCTAACAATTAATTAATGATAATTTTATTTCTTACTGTAAAACAGATTCACAGAGAATGAAATTGATTTTTCTTTGCTCTTCCAGAGTATAAAAACATTTTTGATAAATAATTTATTAATTGATAATCCAGCTATTATACGTAATGGCAAAAGTTCATGATGATGTATACAGGACATGCGTCATAGAGGGAAGAAGAAAAAGAAGTATCTTAAATATTGTACATAGAATATTTTACTGAAAGAAGACTATATTTTATTTTTATAAATAGTTATTAACTGCTACAAAACTTTTTTTAAATGTGCTTGAACCGCCGGTAGAACAAACTAGCTTAAAACTTAAAAAATTACTATGAACTATGTTACCGACTTTTTGTGTTATTTAGTGATTTATCTTTTTTTTTTGTCGTCAGGTAATTATTTTAAATTAAAATAGAAAAAAAATTAAAATAAAATTTATTATTTAAATTTCTCATTTAAAACCTTTTGCGAAGCAGTGTTTAGAGCAGTTATGAAAAACTACTTCAAGATAAGATATTTTTGAACTCTTAACTTCTCGTTCCATCAAAGTCAAAGTTGCTTTAATTGTTGAATGTGGTCAAAAACAGATGAATAATTTATTAGATAAGTACAACATATTCTGTCAGTTATGGCGTTCTAATTAACATCATGTCCATATATTATTATAATTATAGATAGCACTTAGAAAAATTGAAATTAATTGTAACAGTTTCAAATATTTTCACAATTTAAAATTAGAAAAGATAAAATATAAAAATACCAAGCTCACTAAATGTGACAAAATAAAATAAAATTGAACTTTAACTATCCATGCTACAACTAATATCTCATTGTATCATTTAACAATTCTTTAACTCTACCTTTTATTGTACATTACTTTCATCAACTTATTTGTAAAATCGAATAAACTCAAATTCTTGTTGGACCTTGGAATAAACATAATGAACTTTACCGATATAAAGTAGTTTTGCAGTGTGAATAAAATGTTTAGTGTTGTCACGTCTATTACGTTGGACAACACCTGGCATACGTGGAGATAAATGAGAACATTTTTTTACAAATAGAGTTATTTCCAATACATTCATTAAAAGAAGTGTAAGTATTTTATATTTTGGTAAATATTGCTAGCAGCTGCCCAAATATTGCATCATTTCTGCATTTAAAATACGGTTTCTTTGTCTGTAGAGTTTCCCAAAAAAATTACTCCGTAATAAGGTCGCAACTAAGCCATGATACGCATTCAGCAATGCATCTGTGTTAACCATTGGGGCCTATATAAATAATGCAGAGGATGCGCTACTGAGTCTTTTGTTTAACCCTGCGATATGTGCTTTCTCATTTAAGTGATGGTCTATGATAAGCTCCGGAAAAGTTATGTTCCCAGTAAGCTTTATGGCGTGGTTTCCATATTTTATATTAACATTTGGCGAGGCTTGTATCTGTGTAAAATATTTGTGTATAAGATCGCTTAATTTTAAAGTTATTATTTATTTATTTATTTAACTTCATATACAAGATTTGTATACAAGGTGGACTTAATGCCATAGGCATTCTCTACCAGTCTACCTTTGGGTGATGCAGAGATTAACAAGGCAGATGAAGTTATAAAATATAGCGTTTGATTTGAAATAAAAGGTCCTAACAATCAATACAATTAATTAATACATAATGAAAATATGTGTGTATATATATATATATATATGCATAATATCTACATAACAAAATACTTAAATATAAGTAAATATTTAATAAATAAAATATATATAAATATATGAACTAATAATAATAAATATTATGGTGGCGATTCTTTTTTGTTGAGGAGAAGATTCCGAACCTATATTATTACCGATATTATTCTCTAACCATAGTTCATTATTAATTTGTTCATCATAAATGTCTAGTTCTTTACAGTTAATGGTAAGAGTACTGTCATCGGCGAAGAGGGTAATCGGGTATTTACAGACTTGGGGTAAATCATTCAATGTAGGTAATTTTCAACGTCTCGCCTCATCTGTGCATGACTCAAAAAAATACAGATGCAGACTGCTAAATGCAAATATCTAAATAACTTTAGAAAATATACAAAAACACTATGAGAACCTATGAAATTCGAGGGTTCACCTCGATTCGGTCGATCGGCCACCAAGTTAGGATCTGATCCTGACTTGGTGGCCACGGGACCATTTCGAAGTACACTCTCTCAAATGAAAATATCTTTTTAAATCGGTTCACAATTATCGGAGAAATCGCTTAACAAACATTTAAAAAAATGCGCGTTGTTCACCTCCTCATTTTTAGAAGTCGGTTAAAAACTACAAAAAGGCTCTGTATAAAACTTGGTATGGGTACTACTAACTTAATAAATGATAATAATAAAGGTAGATAGTACGCGGGTAGAAGGGTTCTTCTTCGTTGGATCCCACTTTTAGATTTTATTTTATTATTTTTCTGTTGAATCCTAAAAATATTAATTTCGTGTTTCCGGTGAATTCCACTTTTAAATAATGCAGTTTTATTACCGTGGATCCCAAATTACGAATTTGGTTACACAGAAAACAATAGCTAGTGCTTTTATTCGTGTTATCATATTATATTAAGTGGAAATCGAACCTACAATACTAGCCGGCAAAGAAAAGCGATGGTGATAAGTCATCTAACAAGCAGTTTAAATCTTACAACTATCGTGTCATGGGTCAACATATAAGGGTCATGAAAATACACATACCTGTTTCAAAAATGGTTTCCATTGCACTTTCTCATTTTCCTTGGAGCATTTTTCCTCGTTATTTGGTACTATACTGTACTCACAATCTTCCATTCTTTAGTTTTTTTTTAATATTTACCTATTGTACACTGATTATAGTAACAATAAAATCACTGTCCACTGACCGATATCCTTCAAATGAATAACATCAAATGAGGATCGTTACTTTGTGCGCTGCTCTACAAGACAGGTTTTATCGCCGGCACAACCAGTTTATTCCTAATTCTTTTATTAATCACGTATTTTACTTCACCTCTTACATTTGTCATACTTATTATGTTGCGGCAAAAAACTGAGTTCACTTTGGTTCCTAAGCCGGTGCCGTAGTACCTGTGACCTGAAAGTGTTTGGTTTGGGTTCCTAAAAAGATTACTTATACAGGCTGGGTGCGAGATAGCGACATTTATTAAAACAACAGATTTTTGACGAGGTCAGTGTTAATTTTAACTGGTTGAAAAAAACTCTTACGAAAAGAAAACATTTTTATCAGTGGCAATAAACTCTGACCACATCTGGAATCAGTGGTCCTAATAAATGTCGCAGTGTCGTATCCACCCTGTATATCACGAACAAAGAACGTGCACGTATATCTGGAAAAACCAGGACAACAATCAGTTGTGTGACGTAATGACGTCGCACATGTTTTTATTATTTTTAAACGGGTTATTTTTATTCAAAAGGTACTCGTATAAGGTGTTTGAAGCACTTTGAGAAAAAGGTGATGGCGCTTATTTATTAATTTGATTAAAAATATCTCATCTTTCTCCGAGATTTTTCTCAATTAGAAAGTTTTCTGACAACTCACCCATCAGATTTCGCTTAGAATATTAGTTAAAATGTACGGTAACTGTCGGCCTATTCGCAGTAGTTCGGTGGTTAGTCCGGTATACCGAACTAATGCTATTTTTTGCATTGAACCCACCTTTTTTGTTAGAGAGATTTTCTCTTTGTAATTGACGCTACCGATTGCTGCCAAAATTAAGAATGATTTTAATCGAATATAAGCTGGATCGATTACCGGTTGTGTAAGCATATTATCACAAAATAAGTGTACTAACGGAAAAAGTGTAAGGTATTTGCTTTGTTACTTGTATGATGCTTCTAACAGTGTATAATTATGCATTTAATCTTATGCCACACACGTCATGTCAATGTGTGTGGCAGACAGCTTAGACATTTTATAACTTAATTGGTATAAAAGATTTTTTTTAAATGTGTCGCAAATAACAGTTTTTGGTATTTTGTATACCACCATGTGTAATAATAACTCTTGTGAAATGAAATCTGTTACTGGTTCTGAAAAGTACTTTCAGGATACTTGTTTAGTAAAAGTAATGTTGTATAACAATTAAAATTATATCACAACTGTGTTTAAAATTGGGGCTAGGCAAGAAATAGAGACACATACACAATGTACTTTATCCGCAAGGACGCGCGCGCTCGTTCATGTCTGTCACTTCTATTTATTACAAGACCGACAGACATTTTTTAATTACATGCTGAGGATATTATAATTATGTATGTAGATAATGACCAAACATTATATTATTATAATTAACGGCAACGAGAGACGGTCATAAAATGATATCATCAATTTATCTGCATGGCATGTTTCTAAATAAGTTATTAAATGGCTCAGCAATAAAATATACATAATTAAATATGTATGTAGACCTTGCATCACATTGGTATTCATGATTATTGTCAAAAAGTGGTTATTCATTAAAAAAACTGGCCAAGTGCGTGTCGGGCCACGCGCAACAGGGTTCCGTAGCAACATTAGTCGTAACAACATCAAACGTACCGATTACCGACAAATTACCAACATTTTTTAGCCAGCAAAAATAACTTTGTGTTTCATAGTGTTTTATGGAATTTGTATCAATAACAAAGTTATAATTTGCGGTTGCTGAAAAAGTGCTATATCTCAAAAACTGCCGACTGTATCTCATTCAAAACAATTTTGGTTGAAATTTTTTATTAAGATCTATAATATATATTTTTTTTAGATTTTTCACTCTTATGGTTTAAAAGTTAGAGGGGGGGGGGACACTCATTTTAGCACTTTGAAAGTGTCTATCTTTGGAACGATTGACATTGAAAAAAAATGGTTCTAGAGACCTCAATGTAACTTTTAAAGACCTATCTATAGACGTACACGTCACGTATAGGTAGAATGAAAAATAAATAAAATTGTTTCAGTTCAATATATAGGGTGCCCCCCTCTAATATTAATATTTTTTTTTTTTGTGTAAAAATCGTAAAGCGGTTAACAGAATACATCTACCTACTTAGTTTCAAATGTGTAGTCCTAATAGTTTCGGAATAAAGTGGCTGTGACATACGGACGGACGGACAGGCAGACAGACAGACAGACAGACATGACGAATTTATAAGGGTTCCGTTTTTTGCCATTCGGCTACGGAACCCTAAAAAGGAACTAATAATATCAATGGCACGAGCCGAATTTAAAAACCAAAGTGATGTGAAGTGATCGCATTCATTTAGTATTTCCATAATAATTAGCATCTGATTTGGAAAATACACACGGAAATGAATTCTGATGCCGAATTCGCTTAGAAGTGGAAGAGCTGTTGTGAACGCGCCTGATGAACTTACCTATTAAACAACCAGTTTTAAAAAGTGTGAAATAATGAATTTTTAGCAGAATATACATATATATACATAGATAAGCCTATTCGAAACATAAACATAAACATTAAAACACAACATAACACTTGCTTGAAGTTGCAATTTACGTAAAGCTTCCGCCAAAGATAAAAATAGATACCTAACTGGCGTGAAAACAAAGTAAAAAAATCAAAGACTAATATATTTTTACATTTTGTTATTTTGTACAAACATGAAAATGGAACGGACATTTAAAGATCACGATTGTTGAATAAAACATTATATACTTACTGCATTTTAATTATTGAAATAATAATTACAATGTATTTTTTTTTTCATGTTTTTGTATTTAAAAATATAAATAATTTGAGAAAAATAAATGTATTTAACAAAAAAGTGCCTATTTCACATTATTTTTATAAAAACCTATTACGAAAATGTCGCGACAATAATTTAATCAATATTTCACTACGTCAACATAAACTTTTACAATACATACATTCATTTCATGCAACTAAATTACTTAGTTTCGTAATGTTAATTAGGCTTAATATAAATATAGTTTAAAGCTTCATCCCATATATTTGTTTGGAAAGTCTGAGAGTTATTTTTAAGCCTAGACCGTACCTAGAAGTATGTAGTTCTAGGTAAAAAAATACATGAGAATTGGGCGAGACCTGTCTCCAGCAATAGACAACGAGATGATGAATGAGGAACCTTTTCGGGAGTTATTTGAAATGTCAAATGTATGTGTGTATTGAAAGAATAGGCACTATAATCTGGAATTCTCTCAACTAAAAAAACTTAGCAGCTTAGGTTATCATTGTAGATCTATATTAATCAAGATATACTCCAAAAACGGTGACTTGTATGAAGGCAGTGCTGACTTCCCTCTGCACATTGACGTATGCGTCGCGTTCGTGATCCCACAGGAAAGAGATGGCGTTGTTGTAGCTCTGCGCTCGCTTCTGCCCCACCGTCACGATGGTGAAGATCCTGTACCTGTTGTACTCCATGGCCTTCACCTTCCTCATCAGCTCACCAGCAACGCGTATCGCCAGCGAGGGTGACTCCTGGCAAGTCATAACATAACATGTCACCTACGAGTATATTACACCATTTACTTTTATATCCCATTTTATAAGAGATGAGCCCATCGCCAACTACTGGATACAATTCCAAACATAATTTATTGTTATGCCATTATACTACTATGTTTCGGTTTGGTCAGAGAAAAGATATACCGAGTAGGTTATCTATTTTCATAGAAACAGTTGGATCGTGACGATGACGATGATGACAGTGAATGATCAGTCAGTGCCTACCTGCACGTTGTAAATATGTCCCGTAAACAATTCATCCAAAATTTCGTCTACCGCCTTGGTCACATCTTCTATCTTAAACGGATTCAATGAATCCAGTTGGTATGTGTTCAGAAATAGTAATGGAGGCCTTTTGAATTCAAATCCAATCTAAAATTTAAGATGTCATATATATAATGTCATAAGGAAAAAAAATGGAGAACCATGAATGTATTTTTTTTCATTTAGTTCTGCCAGGTTTTCACGGCCATTGTGAAAAATTTATAAATACAAGTTTCTCTCTTTTCTTTCTATCATTGTAATGAGGGTAGAGTGGAAGATAGTTTACACTATCTCTACTTCTATATCACTTCTTAACTAAATAAAATTATTTTTTTACGGACCCGAATAAATGACTGATGGGGTGGTCATTGTTAAGTCATGGACCTAACGATGACAAACCCTGAAAGATCATAATTATGAGCTATTCAAATAATAAGTAAATTAGATACTAATATTATTAGGAAAAAGGTTTTTTGTTTTTAGGTTTTTAAGGGTACCCAAAAAATTCGTGTTGAGATATTTCAAGACCCCAGGACCGATACAGGCTACTTTTTATCGACGTACCACAGGGGCCGCAAACGGAAGCTAGTACTGAATATATATAAAAAAATACAAACATTTGAAGTGCTTTTTAGTGGTTTGACCCCAGGAACTCCTCCGAAGCCAAACGTCGGCCTTCTCATCCTCATCCTGCTCATGGACTTTATGTTTGATTGCGACATCCCCACTCCTATCAGAGACTTCCCTTGGGGCACCATCATCGATACTCTCGTTCTGCTCTTATCCGCCATTGTGATGGCAGGTGAGATTTGTTTCTACTCAATCTGTTCGTGTAAGCTTTCCAGTTTGAATATTGATTCTAACCTGAGCTCGATTGCTTACAAAACTTGTTGCTGATTATAACGCAGAAGATTATTGTGTATATTGTGATTGTTGTCGCCAAAGCAGCAAAAGTGTCAAAAGTGACAATGATTCAATATTTGTGTCAAAGAATAAAGCCCTGTTGGTTCTCTTTGCTATAAATATCATTGAAGAAGGTAATTACTAACCAGAAATACTTGGTAGCGATGACAATTTTAAAGGCTGTGTATATAGCATTATACAACCTTTAGCTATCATCTCAACAAAAACATTTAAGGCCATCGGTTTAGAAGCGTCGCGGTGTCGACGTGGTAAAATATTCCCATCAGGCGCTTGGTACCAAAAGAAAAACCGAGCACTGATTTTTCTATTAAAATATACCGTGCCGATCCTACACCGATAAATTAGAAAAGGGAACAAATGAATGTTGCCAAGGCGGGGCCATAACCGCACTGTCAAAAATCAAAATGTCATGTAGATCGCGCCGCGACTCATTGCCGACGGCAGTAGCTGGCACTAAATGTATAATATATGATCAATAGGGAGATGAATACAAAGTTTTCTTCATCCTATTGGGCAATACGTTTAGTTATTATAGCTATCGGCAATGAGTACTGGCAGTCACTCTATTGCCCAGTTCCTACCCGTGCTACAAGCCACGAAGGGTGTATTTCCAGAAAAGACCGCGTTGATGTCTTTTATTAACACAAGCTGCATTTTTCTGACTAAAAAGTCATAAAAAATATTTATTCAATCTCGATTTGTTCAAGTGTATCGTAAAGGACTTCGTTTTATTATACAGTATAGATATATGTATGTGCAGCATTGGTAACAGAATTTAAAAAAAAATAAGAAGAAATTATCTTCACACACATCTACACGTGAATCGAATTTATTTTTTAATAACTGACCTCATAGAGTACTTATGTAGTCAATGACTGACCTTTGATAAATAATTTATATTATTCATCAAAGTAACTGACAATAATATTAATGTAACCAATATTTTACTTTGCTGCATACCGAATCATATTGAATATCGATGTATCGTAATCGATATACCTAACATCGCCTAGGGTTCTCACACGATGAATAGGATGTTTTTTTTTAGAATCTAGGTATCTACCTGTATCTACGTATTTTTATATATAGACAGCTTTGACTTGTCCTCTGGGGGATGTTAGGTCATCAACTTCAGATGAAGTAGTCGATTAACATGTGGATCAGTCGACGCGTGTGCCATCTCTACTCGAACCATTTGTCCATGGAATGACAAGTGTCAACAAAACGTCATGAGAGTAGACCTTTCCCCTTGGATGAAGGATAATACTTTTCCCAATATATTAGTATAATATATTAGTCTATGAGTATACTCTTTAGGCGACCTGTATCCGCGCCCGCGCCGAAAACCGCGCTTTTCAAGAACTCTCGTTTATAATAGTGAAATAATTGAACAATTGAACTATATTTGTGTTATCTAGGGAAGAATCGAGGTAAGTCTTAGCTGTGTGACCTATTTTTCTGATAAGCCGTCCTTTTGATTGTGTGGGAATCGCGGATAGGTTTAGCTGTGACTGCCTAAATACAATACAATCGATTTTTAATGTAATTGAGCTTCACAATTATATTTGGTTGAATAGGTATTTTACCTGCGCTCCTCCTGATGACAAATCAAGAATAATTAAACGTAGGTATATTAAAAGCGTAAAATTTTGTTAGTCATTTGGAATATAGATAAAATCAAAGATGTTAGTTAGCAAATGAAATGTTACGGCTCCGTCTTGGCCACGCTCGAGTAAGGTGCTCGTCGATTGGTCGAACAGCCATCTGCAGCTAACTTCAAACCGCCAAGATCTTTGATTGTATCTAGAACAAAATAGGTAATTTTCTAGACGTTTCTGTGACAAACTAACTACGAGAAAGTTCAATAAGTTCAAACATCATTATTCATGTTCATATCCATAATGATTACACTAGCTGTTATCTGCGACTACGTCCGTGTGGAATTTGTTGTATTAAGTAATAGATGCTCATGTACTTTGACCCGCGTTGAACCTTACTGCTCCGGTCCCGTGGAATTTAGCGTAATGTTTAATACCTTCAAATCTTTTTTAAGAATAAGACTATCAAATGTTTAAATAATTATTAAAATCCGTCAAGAAGTTCTCGAGATTACTGTGATCAAACAAATGCTTTTTCCCGCGGTATTGTCTGCGTGGAAGGTTCGTGTGCATCGATACAAACAGGCAAATGCATCATGTATCATGCAAATAACTATAGCAGCTCAAAAAAATATTGTTATTCTGAGTATAAAAACAGAGACCTGCAATTTTATTCAGTTACATTGATGATAATATATTCATCAATTCATATCTGTTATCGAGATCACCTCGTCTAAGTTATTGCTGATACAACTATTGACGTTTTGTTTCATAGATAGGTGCTGCCTACAGCACAGCATTATGCTTGGTATAATGCGGCAAAATTTTATTAAATCCAATGAAAATGTCACACCTAACATCTCGTTCAAAATTATGGTGTTATACAATCTGGTCCTGGGCCATTATTATAAATGTAGTGACTCGATAATCATTTGTTGCATAGTTCGAGCGTATTGTGTACTATTATTTTTTGTTAACTTGTATGCTAGCTATTTAATTGTTTGTATATATCAGCCTAATTTCGCCGCGGTGTTGAGTTGTATATTACTGATGGTTGAAGGCGTTATTCATACTGTAATTTCGTTTTTCACCGAACAATTGTATTTGGATAAGTTCTCAGCAAAAAACCCGCACAATTCTTACTATATACATGTCGCTGTTATTTTTGCGTGGGCAGTTTATGTCATATCAGCAATTTTTATGGATTTACCATTTCATTATTTCGCGCTCAATACGTATACATCCATGATGTGTATGTCCGGTCGTCTCTCAATGATCTTTGTAATACAAGAATATAAAAACAAGGTGAATTCCCTTCGAGAGGCACTTCAACGCAATTTACAAGATTCCAATGCTCCGGCGGAAGCGAATGTGCTACAAATCAAAAGTTTAATCGTCGATTATATGAATTTTCTAAAAGATTTATTCTCCACAACCAAAATAATGAGGATTCAGGTTTCTGTAAATCTAACAATTAGTTTATTGTTAATCATTGATAAATATTGATGATTTAATGTGAAGTTATGAAAATTTCAGATATTTATAAGCGCCTTGTTTGATTTTCTCAAGATATGCTTAATAGTTAACTCGATATTAATTCAAACGTTTATGGTAAGTACTAAAACCTTTGGCAATCTACCTTGGTGGTTTTTTTAAATATATGTGTCCCTGAATTGATACGAACACTATCATTGCTATTATAAAATGTTATAATATTAAATATATCAAATAAATAAATAAATGATTACCTTTTTTTGTAGACTTTGGACTTGGCCATATGGTGTGTAGAACTAACCATCTTTGTGGGTATAATGTTCATGTCACCCATTTTTATGGAATTAGCGTTTGATGGACTGGAGGAAATCAATATGATGATGTTAGAACAGTTATTGATTCGTGAAGGTAACGACTTCATATATTACTAGCTTCCGTTCTCGGTGCCGCCCGCGTGGTACAATAAGTATAATAGGTATAATAAGTAGCCTATAATAAACCTGATGTCTTGAACTATCGCCACATATTTTTTTATTAAGATCGGTACAGTAGAAACGTAGATTTTTGGGTACAGTCGGCTCCTTATATATAGTCGCAGACAAAATACCCAGATATATAATATGAACGGCTAAACTGATCAATGATATCAGTACAAGAGGTTAAGAATCAAATAAGAGGTGTTATACATCTCCCATTTTTCCATATTTTTCCTCTTATGCTTAAGTCTCATATAATAGGGGGTGAGCCTCGCCATCCACCGAGCACAATTCCAACTCCGTACAATTGAAAGTGATGCCCACTTATATATACTTACATATTGTGTGCATTTCAGATAAAGCTCTGCACCGGATAGTCGAGGATGCGCTGGAGTACATCCAAGCCGGCACGGACAGATACACCGTATGGAACGAATTTCCATTAGATTTAAGCTTAGTGTTTGGTTTCATTAGTTTGTGCTCTTCTTACATTATCGTGTTGTTGCAATTTACGTTCTAAAGGCCCATTTTTACAATGCGTTTTGTTTATCGCGGTTAATAGACAGAATTAGCAAGACAATTTTTAATGATCTTTTAAAACTTATAATAACCTAATCAATACCTATATAATATAAAAAGCTGTGTCCATAATTTATGTAAACCGCTGCTTGATATTTGGAGGGCGTATTCTTTACAGCATTTATTCGCGCAATAAGAAAGGATCTTTAAAAATTCGGCCATTAACAGAGTTAAAAGTGGGACAAAATTTTGTATATGCAAAAGCGATTATAGTAATTGTGAGGCTTAATCAATTTCAATAATATGCTGCGACGCTACGCTCAGGTTCGCTGACGCTGCCTTCGGAGGGCAACCTTAAAGATCTTTTATCAAATCCTTATTATATATTATCAAAAAATTATTTCTGAGATCTTCATGATCATAAGTTATCACTACGATAATAACAAATATGCTGAAACGTAAGCCCCGTCCAAACCTAAGCAGAGCTTTCGGTACTTTAAGGGTAGGTAGGTAGGCTGTCTCTGCTTACCCTTCAAAGCATACACAGGCATGATGTTATGTTATGTAGTGGTGAAAACAATACATAGATACACGATTGCACAAAACGTGGTTCATTAGCTATTCGTTTTTGAAGAGTTCCGTTGCCTGTCTCCAAAGATCTTCATCAGATTCTGATAAATTATATACTAAAACCTTCCTTGAAACACAAGGATTAAAATACCGAAAACTGCATTCAAATCGGATCAGTAGTTTCCGAGAAAATCGCGAACATAAAAAGGTGACATACATACATACATACATACATACATACATACATACGGATCGTTTACAGCTTTTTTTTTTCGAAGTCGGTTAAAAATAGAACTATGCTGAGCCATCGTGAGACAATTAAACATTTTCACTTTAAGTTTCATATAAAGAGGAATTAATTGGAGTGTTAACTTTTTAAATTATTATCATTTTGGCCTCTTTGAATATCTAATGAAGTTACTAAATTTTATAATAGAATAAAAAATGTAATTTTATATGGATGTTTGTCAGTTATAAATGAAACTGCATGAAATTCTGCAAATAGGTTCATTACATGACATAAATGAAAAGTGAGTCAGATTTTTTAGAATTTCTCTTTCTAAACGGATTAGGTTGGCAGTTGAAAGTTACTAAAGGATGTTCGTCAATTTTGAAGAAAAGAGCATTGAATTCTGCACATGAGATCGGTTTACTAAAACTCTATCTTATAATTCATAAACATGACGTTCTTAGAAATTCTACTCCCTAAGCGATAAAATTAGGTGTTGAAAGTGTTTACATATTTATGTCGAATTCCCCACGGACTAAGCCGCGGGAAAAAGCTAGCTAAGAATAGGTAAAGCCTTCATCCTGATTGGGTTAAAATGTATTGTAAATGAAAAGATGTTGTGTTAAATCTTAACTGTTTGTTGTATGTTATCATAACGGCTGCAAAGCTCTACGTTTGTTTGAATAAGGTTAATTAAATAATGAGCTTTGTGTAAGTATTTGTGTGTTGCATGAAGGCTTCTTTATTGTTACGGTTATACAAACTTATTACTACAGTCCTAGCTTTTTCAGAATCAATAATATATTCCATTCCAATTAAATCCAAAAATATACAAAAAAACACGTTTTCCTTACAAATTGCAATATTCCGAATTGTTAAAATTTATGACAATTTTTTTTTTTTAATTTTGAATTTAAAAAAAAGCTGTAAGTATGCTGTTTGTACACTTTTAGTTGTGTTTTCAATAAATGTATGTATTATCTATAATATTATTTTGTTTTTGTTAAAAAATAATCTTAGTTTCTTATAACTAGTGTTCGGCTGAAACTGTATTTTTGGAATGCACTTCGCAGTCAAGAGTCAGGCTGCGCCGTAAGTGCCTACTTTCTTAATATTTTCTTGAAATAAATACGTGCAACTGAAGTACCGCACCGCCAAGTATTAGAGAGCGCCGAAGGTCAAAAGTTAATAAACAAATACATGGAAAGTATTTCAGGGCTAACGACCGGTAATTGGTGACCGACTTCTTGTAGGAGAAAAATAGAACGTATTCGAATGTATGCACTAACGCACACGTCCTACAGAAAAATGGTCAGAAATAGTATGAAATACCGGTCGTGGGAGAGGGACCGTGGAATGAAATATATATCACATGTCGTTATTGATTTAAGGAGAGAGTCCCATGCTGCCGCCTTGCCCACTTCTCAAGAACCGGCCCGAGCTCCTCCACGGTCCTCGCGCCAGCTCGTGGAGACGCCAGCCGGTTCCTCCACCCGACCATGAGCGTCCGGTGGGCCTCCTCGCGCCAAGCTCGCAGCTGCTCGGGCGGGGGGACAGAACCCTCGGCCTGAGCAGCCGCCTCGCGCTATGTACAATTTTTAACCTGGGTTTATCAACGTAATAGTTGGCTTATGATAATATCCTGTCACTCATTTATCAACGAAAAATGTATCTTCGAAACGTGTTACTAGTTCTATTGTATCTAACCAAAACATAAACATTACGTCAGTTAGGAAGTATTGACATCAATTACACACAATATCAACATTACATCTGTCTTTATTGTGGAAGATTTTGGTTTCAACGAAATCGGTGAGCACGCTACACCCGAGCGGCTATGACAAATAACCGCTCCAATGGGCGTCGAGGCGCGCGTTCGAGACTCAAATATGCGTCGATTAAATAAAGCAAACAAGACCATGTCGAATTAAATTAGCAGCTGACAAAATAACTCTGTTTAATTTGACACAATCATGAAATGATCAAAAACACATTCGTGGACGTGATACCCGCGCGAGAGTGTCGTAAGGGTGCCTGGAGACCAACATGCAAGTGAACAAGTTCATAGCGGCTGTTTTTATCTTTCTGGTCAGTTATTTTGCACTCTATTTAAATGTTGATAAATAAGATTAAATATTATCTACTGCATTCTGCCCGCGCCGCGGTTTGATAATAAAATATAAAGTAGACAATGAGCTGCCTGAAGCTTACAACTTACAACCCCCGCTATGGTAACTTTTACCAAAATGGCTTTAGTCGTTTAGCTGTAAAAGCGAAACAAGCATGTAAACAAGTACTGTAAACAAGGCTTTTCATAAATTAATCTGTCCCGTTGAATAAGTGCTTATTTTATTTGTTTTTTGTTACAATTTTATTTTCGTTATTCCCGTCTTCTTACCTACAAATTTACTTACAGAAAAAGTACTTTTATGTTGGATATTTATTTATTTTTATTTTCATTTTAAAACTTCTTGCATTTAATAAGTGTACAATGGTGGACTTAATGCCATAGGCATTCTCTACCAGCAAACCAAGGTGGTGCCGAGATTACATAGATAGGTGCAGTAATAAAAGTTCCAATTAAAGAGAAAAGACTAATCCTAAAATCATACAATACATATTATAATGACCTTATATATAATATACATAATATTTTATCAAATCAAAACATTATAAGGATATTACTTAATCACGAGTTAGCTCAATTAGACGCGCTAACAACTCTTTGAACAAACTATAAGTAAAATTACTAAACAGCCGACAATTACGCAAAAGTCAGTGGCAGCTAGCAGCAGAGCTCAAACAAAACAACCATATATTATATCGCTTGTTTACACAGCAGGTCTTTTTTATTTTTCGAAATGTAATTAAATTTATTAAATAGTACAAAGAGGCAGGCACATATTTTCTATATTTATTGTGGGGTAATTAGCTAATGTGAAAATAAACATAGGTTATCGCAATAATTTATTACTACTAATCTGGCTGTATTATTATTATTATACAGGGTGGATGCAACATAGCAACATTTATAGTTACCACAGCTTTCATACATGGTCAGCATAAATTTCCACCGGACCATTGCGATCATCCAAATTGTTCGACAAACGTGAAAATTTACTTTCGTAATAAAAACTTTACAGATGGATATAAAAGCTGAGAATGAGAGCATCGGCACAGGTTGGCCCGTGGGGTTATTCGCTTATTGAGATTTTGGTTTCTTAACAAATAGTTTCTGTCAATTAGTAATTCTTTCACTCAAAACATGCATTTTTGACATAACGAAACCACGGATTACTCTCCTGGTTACTTGCCTGATATTAATACTTACGCTTAAAAACTCATTTCAAAATAGCAAAAAAATAGAGTGCGTGTTATTACTAATGGCTTACGACAATAGGCAAAACTAAATGGAAATGACCAATTTGTAAATTATTAACTGATATTAAATTATTTCTTATTTAATAGGACGAGGAATATACAAATTTATCCACTTTTATTGTTGTGTTATAGTTTTAATAGAAGTAAAAATTATTTTGGTTTTTAATTTTTTACTGAGTTGTGGCGCGCACTGTATTAGTTAATGATGTTTTATCTGTGGTTGAAATAACTTGAGTCGTAATAAAAGGTTTAATGGTTTTATGATTATTAGCTAATCCATACATATAATAAAATTTGAAATTATAAATGCCTGTTCATTAAAGACATTTAAGAAAAAAATAATAAGAGGAGACTAGAACAGCAGTAGAAGCCGAAACATATTTTTTGGATTTTTGTCTGTCTATAAATATGTTCATAATTATAGGTAAAGTAAATAAAATAAATTTTGTAGATGAATTTGGGATAGATTTTTTGGCAATTTAACTCCCAAAGGGGGTAAATTATGGGTTGCAAGTGTATAAGGAAGGTTTCTCAATTTTGAAAGATATAATAACTCAGAAATATCGAACTTAACGGGGATGAAACCATGGGCAGAAGCTATTTAACAATAAAATAATACTTTTTAAACTACATTTGAAATTGATGTAAAGAGTGAAATATAACTTCTACATTTTTAAAAATATATTTGAAAGTGAAAAGACGCCTTAAAATTGCTGCCTTCCACCACAGATAATATAATACTAGTCCACTTAGAAAAAAATAAATATTTTTAGTATTACCTTAGAGGTAAAATTTGCGGCCGCTTACCGTGAGGTTTCGCCATGTAGCTATAAATAGTATAAACACAAAATCATAAATTAAGTTTTTGGGCTTCCAATATTTAACTTAAACATTCTCCATATATTTAATTATATAACTACTTTGCCTGCCACCTCGTTTGCGTGGAATTCATTATAAATTAGTAATAGCTACGCCCACGCTTTGACCCGCATTAAACCTTACAGCTCCATTCCCGTGACGTTTAGCGTAATCTCAAATATCAGTTCAATATTCAGTAGTTCGCGAGAATAAAACAATAAAATAAACGAACTGACTTTCGCTCGCGGATTTGTCTGCGTGGTAGCTAAATAAATTAAAACTGATTTTATAAATAAGTATCGAGCAAATAACTATAACATTATATTAAAAAATATTGTTGTTGTGACATTAAAATAAAAACAGACAATTCAATATTATTTATTTGTATTGATAAAACCTTCTTGTTGACACCTACTAAAATGCATGTTTACTCTGTGGCAACTAATGTCTTTGGCTGAAGAAAATTGGAACGTTTCATTACAACAAAAAGCATTTAAATAGCTTTAAACTGAATTAAGAAAGCAACAAATTCAAACAATAAAATCAATTATTTAACTGATTATATCAATAGAAAATTGTACACATTATAACAACAAACACAATATAAGTCATTATGGTAAGAGGTATTTTCGGAGAGATTTTCTCTTTAGTATAAAACGAGTGCATAAAATTAAATAAAATAAGAATGGAACGCGATGTGATGGAAAAAAAAGTTATCCTTATTACAAAACAAATATCTAAGATCAAGACAGTCTTTTAAGACAACTATAAAAACGATATATAAATGTGATTTTCACTCTTTGCTTCTGCTATGTACTAGAAACAGTGAGTATGCGTTATAATTTCTACTTAGTCCTCCGTGACACGATGAAATCACATATAAATATCTCTCACTTGTGTTGTAATGTTTTTTGTCTTTCAGGTGCAATACACGAATACAGCACACCTATATTATAATAGTATTATGATAAAGATGATAGTGGCGGGTGATTCCAGAGCTAAATATTTTTTAAGACTTAAGTTTCATCAGTGCAAGCCTAGCGAACATTAGAAGAAAATAAATGTTCCTGAAATTCTGTGAAATAATAAAATTTTCAAAACTTCTGATTTTTCTTTAATATATTATTATTTCTCTCACATAATTATTATAAACATAGACACTACGTTACGTACATAAAAAATTATAAATGTAAACTTTAAATAAATTAATAAACGTGAATACAGAATGTAAGCAGTTACATTATCTGGTGCATAACCTGTATTGTCCCATTGTTGGGCAAAGGTCTCCACCATCCTTGAAATGGAATGAATCAGGTTTTTCATTTTTTATTAAATTAAGTAACTAGATTTGAACTACGTCGATAAAAAGCACTTACCCGTGTGCCAGAATTCATTAAAATTTGTTTAGTTTGGCGAGAAAGAGGAAGCCTACAACCTAGCTACATAATAATTATTGTTTCAATATTTTGAAGATACATTATTTTCATTTAGTGCTTTTTATATCCCAGACTGGCATAATTCGTGCTACTACTTGTCATATTTATTAGTTTTCGTATGAAAAATCTCGAGATCTATGACTGAAAATAATATGACCTAAATTCTATTGCATTACGTATTTAATTAGTATTTTATGACATACGTAGTATTAAACAGTTATTGATTTGTTGTATAACGTTAATCTGAAGTAAAAAAACCTTTTAAATATCATTATTTTATCTCGCCAAAGTACTCTCAGCTGCAGATAAGCATGCCCACTTAAGAAAATATTCCTGCGACTGCGCAGGTAGTAACGCACACATTGAACCATCGAATTAGAGGCATTTTTTTATTTGTGTGAGTGCAAGCTCAATAGCCACACTTCCTTGCCCCACCCCCTTTGAGACAATTGTATTTGTGTGAGTGCAGTGGCAGGCAATAGCCAAAATATAAACAATAGCCGAAATGTGCAACATTTTGTATGTGCATTGTTTTGTAAAATTTTTCATAACTTAAACAATAGCAAAATTTTTTTTTTGTGTGATGTCGTAAACCGATAAATGATGTTTAAAAAATGTTAAACAATATTGCACCTTATCTACTTAACAACTATGGTAAGGTGATTCAAAATCGAAAACAATGGCTTGTCGGCATGTTTTGTTGAACTTCTTACGATTTAAAACAATAGGTAACCCGGTTTTTAATATTAGCAAAATCGCCGACAATATTCAGTGATAAAATCCGCTCTTAACTAACTTAAAATGAATTTACTAACATATAACATATAATTTAACACATATAATTTAATTAACATATAATAAAAAATAATAAGCAAGCAAGACAGTTATTTCGCCCCCATTAAATGCATTAATGTAAAAATCCTTTTTACAAATACTTGCATATCAATCCATTCATCTTTTAATCCATAGGCGCAATGATGACATTACGATATTCAATGCGCCCGCGCCGTTGGACTCAATTGTTGTTGGACGAAGTTTAAACGTTTTATCACAGATTTATACTTTCCATTTAAGATTTCTTAGCAAATTAACTTAACACTTGTTCGAAAACTTGAGCAGCCTCTGTAATATATTATTTTAATTTAAGCCTAAAAATAACCCAAGGATTATAAATAGGAATAAACAAAATCAATTTATTTCTTTTAACACTAAGAGATTTTGACCTTTGACTATCATTTTGCGAAAAAAGTATTTTTTGCCCTATATAATAATATTAGTAGATAAAATTAGAATAAATTGTTGAATAAATTAATTCTTATCAAAAATAAAATTTGTTTCAGAAAGTTCAAATAATCATTTGAATATATTTGGCAATACCAATATATTTTTTTTATCTAAACATAAGATAGTAATTAGTTCGAAATTGTTTCTCGCTGGCAATAAAACTATTCATAATAAGGAGCTCACGCGAATGGGATTTACATTTATTTAAAATCATCTACAATTAACCGAGCGCAGCACTCGCTTAGTGTGAGTGTAACAATTATACATATAGATATTTATACGCATACAACTCGAATATCGTTCGCGCACCCTATTGGTCAGAACGTGAGCATCGAGTAAACACGCCGTGAGCGGTGCTATGCGATTACCGTCTTAAAGGTGGGCATGCGGAACTGCTTTCGATAGTACAAGAAATTACTAAGAAACTGCTCCATGACCAGTTTCCGATTTTGACATAAGAAATTGCGTTACTTGCCTGTAAAGCTGTCAAATCTGCTAGAGGATAGTAACTGGCAAGCTGTCAATTTTTTTGCCAAGCAGTTATCAACCGTATCTGTATGGAAATAAGGATGTACTAAATCCGAGATGTACCGGTTACTTGCCAAATTATTAGTCGATTTCGAAAGCGACTGGAAATAAGTCACATTTACAGAATAGCATAGCCGGTTGCATCGTAATTTAATTACAAGATTGTGTTCATTTAGATGAAATTATTAGCTGATTGTGATGTTCAATAAACATTTAAGTAAGCTATGTAGAACGCGTTTAAGGAGATAGCACGGCTAGCACGCGTATCTGAGCATATCCCATAACCTAAATTATTTTTACTAGATATAGAAAAGGTGATTCAGTCTGGCACGCTGGGTTACTGCACAAACTAGTGTCACTAAATGTACCACTATCCCTCATCAAACTTATACAGTGTTACTTAACTGGCAGAACGTTTTTGGTGTCCATATCCAACGTGAATTCTAACCCTAAAACAGCCCCGCTGGTGTTCCTCAGGTTTCAATGTTGGGCCCTTATTTATAAGTACTTTTCTTAAGTAACATACCTAAGCACACACACATCTAGCTATCTGTGCAGATGATACTGCAACCTATACTTCTTCTAAAGATATTGATCTCATTGTCAGCAGATTACAAATGTCAATGGGCTTACTTAGTAAATATTTCTGTAGATGGAAGCTTAAGTTAAACTCCGGTAAAACTGAAAGCATTATTTTCACTGGCAAGACAGCGCTACCTACACGCTCTGTCTCAATTGATGGCTTTTCTGTACCCTAGAGGAAATCTGTGAAATATCTTGGCACTATTATGGACAGTAAACTGAACTGGTCCAAAAACGCCGATCAACTTATAAATAAAAGTATTAAAGCTATTAACGCCTTAAAACCGATTTTAAATCGTAAGTCCAATCTCAGCGCCGCCACAAATAGTTACTATAAATCAGAGTTAAATGTTGAGAAAAGTGATGCAGCCTAAACAATAATTATAACCTATTTTACTGTATGTACAATTAGAATAAGATCTTTTTGTATACCAATATTATTTTTATGCGAAAATAAAGACCTTTTAAAACTAAGTAACTAAAGGAAATTAAAACCTGCGAGGACAAAACACCAGGAGATCCAGAAGAACCAGGTACCCGGTTCTGTTTGAAGCATAGAACCGAAAGAACATCGCTATGTCGTATTCACTATGTATAAAATGCATGAAAGGAGCCTCCTCGAGTGACGTACACAACGATTCCCTACGACCGGCGCACCCTGGATTATTCGCGAGTTCTCCAAAGCGAATTGGCTAATCCTTTCACCACGATGGCAAGTCAAAATGAAATTTGACTTAGCCATCGACACGACGAAGAAGAAGACCCTGTATAAATAAAATAAATGACGGTTGTCTTTAATTTTGTGTTATAGGTGGAGACTCGTGTCGCGAACTTGGAAACAGTGAGTAAGTACACATGACATGACTTTCTGGCCTCTGACTATCCGTAACGACTGCCATTGATCTTCAAATGGCACGGGGACCGGCTTAATGTGTTCACCGGGAGCTAAGGTACACTCGTTTTGTTAAGATGGTCACCCATCTCTTTGAATCGAATTTCGCGTTTATATTGTAGAAATGTAAGCAATAGGTACCATTGAACTGATCTGTTTATGCAGCTGTTTATTACTTTTAGCTAGTTTTTGCCCGTGACTTCGTCCGTGGAATTCGTTGTATTAAGTAGTAGCTGCCCCCGCGCTTCGACCCGCGTTCAACCTTAGAGTTTAGCGTAATGTTAGACTATCAAGCACAAAAAGAATTATAGAGATTGGACCAGTAGTTTTCTAGATTAGCGCTAACAAACTAACTTTCACCCGCGGTTTCGTCTGTGTGGTAGGCACTTTAAGCAAAGTTGATTCATGACCCATTTGACATTAACATTTCCTTTGACATTGTCAAAGTCGCTAAGGTTGACATTTGTTGATAGCACAAGCGCATTAAGACTGGAGTTTTATAATGTCTATACAAAAATAGTATTATGGTGGATCATGAATAGGTACATCAATAAAAAGTAGCCTATGTTACGCGCCTTGTAGTCAGTTACCGGCATGTGACATTTTATTAAAATCGGTTCAGCCGCTTAGAAAAAGATTACAAACAGACAGACAGACAGACTTACAAAAATTTTAAAAACTGTATTTATGCAAAGGTGTGCAAACAACTATACCAGCTTGAAAAACATCGCTGTCGACATTAAAAACAGACACTTCAATTTTATTTATTTGTATTGATATGTTCGAATCTATTTTTGTGATCGTTTTTTTTATTTTTATTATTTTCAAACTACAAAGTTTGTAAAGTAGTTTTAATATTTTTTAAACTTTTAACCGGCTTAATAATTTTTTTGTAATAATTTAATATTAACTAAAAAAATCTATTACAATATCATTTAATGTATTAAATAATTTTCCTGTGTAAAAGTTGTCTGAAACTATGTACAATCAATCTTTTTTTTTATGAGCGATGCTAGCTGCGTCACAGTTTTTAACTTTTGCAGAAAGCATCGTTACCTTTGTTAAATTTTTACTTACACATTGTAATGATTTTGAATCTTATATATAAATTTCTCGTGTCACAATGTTAGTTACCTTTTATATAAATATTTCGTAGGTCTGAGAATCGGCTACTATCTATTTTTCATACCCCTAAGTGATATGGGTTGTTCACCATGAATATTTTTTTTAATTTTTTGGACAACATTTTTGTTTTTATTTTTCTATAATTTGGCATTAAAAAATACATACAAACCAAAAATTTTACCCCTTTATCACCAACCCCTATTTTTTAATAGCCATTTTAGTAATGTTATCATTTTTCATCACGCTCGATAACTGATGATTTATGAAAGTATTTTTTGTAAATGTTTTTCACTCTATTTCGATTAAAATTTCCCTGAGCTTATGGCAAATCTAAATTTTTTGGCAAAACAACGTTTGCCGGGTCAGCTAGTAAATTTATATAATTTAAAATTATTTCCTATTCTTTTCTGACTTGAAAAATGATTCATTCTTTCCTTTTTTTTAGTTTCTTGTTTTATTTGTAGAAATTAAACTCGGTGGAAAGGAAGTCATCATTCCACTACGAGGACCAGTCCATGTGACGCGCCTCGAAGGTGGGGACTTATCGAACCTGAGACTGCCCCTTCCGAACTTGGCAGAAATAATCTCGCAGGGCCGCAAATACCCACAGCAGCCACCGCCGCCCCCACGCCTGCCAACCCCGCCCGACCGCTGGGACCCAAACCTAATATACCAACAACAACAAAATCCTCAACTCTACCAACCACAACCTCCAACCAACCCTGAACGTCAACCTCCAACCAATTACTATCCTAATATCAATCCTGAACTACTTTCATCTAACCAGGTAAACCCAAGTCCTGAGCTTATTTATGATCCTGGGCAAACTTTACCACAGCAAAATGGTCCTCCGCCTTACCATACACAACCATCTTACTCCGCACCAGATAAACTAAATCAAGAAGAGCTGCAAGAATCTTTGAATCACACCGAGAGCATTCCTTTAGCTCACAAATCACACGAGCTTATGCCTCACAATCAAGACCAGCCTTCGACACCAAAGCCACGTGATCCTATGTTACCATACATACCAGAAGACCGCTACTTGCATCATACACACGCTCCCCTTCACCAACAACAAAAGCCACTGTCTCATGACCAACCTCATCCCTCGTTGCATGCTTTGCCATTTCATCAACGTCCCTTGCCACTTGAAGAAAACCATACTTTACTAAGCAAAAAACCTAAGCCTATTTCACACACAGATGAACTTATTTCATCACACAAACGACACGAGCATCATGACAACTTAATTCATGAAGAAAACCATCCTTTACCGGAAAAACAACCCGATTCCTATTCCTCGACCCAAAAAAGTTTACCAAATCAGCAAGAAGACACTACCGAGGAAGGTTAATATTTTTTTTTAAGTAAACCCTAAGCTTAAATATTATTATATTAAAACTTTGAGCTGATAGTAAAAAAAATATCCAAGATGATGTACCCAAAATTAAAGTATAATAACGACATTTATTGATTTAATGTACGTTTTTCTCTCTGAGAAAAGAGTGAGAGTGTTTATGCTTTTGTCTTCATAATGATATAAGATCATTTTTATTCCTATTTTTAGCTTTTGTCTGTCATCTAGTCTTACTTATTTTATAAAAGGTAAAAACAAAAAATAACTATCTTAAACAACATTATTAAATAATAAAATGTTTTATTTAATACAGATTTATCACTACTTCAAACAACACTACCTGATGCAATAACTTATACTTTAGAAGATGCAAAAATATCACATACTACAACAATGAAAGTATACGATACAATCGACACAAATCGTCTTAATTCTATACACGATAATAAAGTGATAATAGAGCCTACATTAACTTTGGCAGGCAGTATAGCCACTTCATACGTCGCACCAACATTTCCAAATAATATGTTACCGTCAGAACCTACGCCATTCTTACAAGGAAATGCAATGGATTTACTTCCTACCGTGGATGTAATTTCAACTTTAGTGACGGAAGAAGTTACACCAGAGTTATATGAAAATAAAGTAACATCACATACTGCTGATGATGATGATGATGATGACGATGATAATAATGGTGAAGATGATCATACAGTCATATTGTATCCTACTCGCTTATTAGTAGATACTAAAGTGAAGTCAGAAACTACACCATCTTTGCTAAAAGATGCAAATACTGTACGTTCTCTTAGATCAACATCAACTTATGTCTCTATGATCTCTGCATCTTTAAAAGAAGAAACATCAACTGGAACCGAGGCGTCGCTTAGTACCGAAAATACAACAAAAGCTTCGTCTATTATATACTCATCAAATGACGAAATTTCTACCGTCAAAGGCGATGCGTCCAAAACTAATGAATTTTATCAAAATGAAGCCACAGGAGAACAAAAATCTCCTATAGTAATAATACTAAAGGATGATACAACACATCCTTCAATTGTACTAAATGATTCAACAACCAAACATGTATTAGAGACATCAACAACTACACAAACAATATTTAAACCGTACATTATAATCGATAGATTCATATACGAAAACGGCAATAGACCGTTTGTGCACGATGAAACATTAGACACTACAGTTTCATCATTTTCAGAGCAAAACGTAACAACAATTTCTTCAATAACAGATACATCAGACAAATCTATTCCATATGAAACGACGACTAAATTCAGTCCTGCGGAAGATATTTCTACGAGTGATCGCAAAACGCAATCAATAATTAAAGATACCGTAACTGACATTCCAGCAACATTTTCTGATGAAAACACTACGGCAGTTACATTTGCAATAAACGAAACATCGGTAAATCTTGTTTTACAAGAGATTTTAAATGTTACAACAACATCAACAATAAATGAAATAACTGAATCAGTTGAGAGACAAACGACGACATCTACTGATCAAGATACTGCAGCCACAACTACACTTAACGAGATAACGACAAATGCACTTTTACAAGATACAACAACAGATGTAACTAAAACATCACCGGGGATAGATGGAACAACAAAATCAATCATGAAAGAGACAAAACCAGACATTTCAGTGACATCACCATCTGAACAAGACACATCCCCAGTAATAAATTATATAATTGAATCAGTTGAGAGACGAACAGTCGCAGACGTTCCAGTAATATCTACTGATCAAGATACTTCTATACTTAACGAGACAACGGACAATGTGCTTGTGCAAGATACTACCACAGAGGTAACAAAAGAATTAATTGTGAATGAGACAAAAACAGACGTTCCAGTGACCTTACCATCAGAACAAGTCATGTCACCAGTAATTAATTCCATAACTGAATCAGTTGACGACGTTGCAGTGATATCTACGGATCAAGATACTTTAATAGATAAATTTATACCTAACAAAACAACGGCTGATGTGTTACTGCAAGATACTAGTACAAATGTGATAAGAAAATCACCTGTTGCAGAATATGATAATTATAATAATGTTTTTACACTTAATGCAACCCCGGGGGTAGATGCACGAGAAATAACAACAGCATTATCGCCTATAAAACAAAATTGGACCACTGTCTCCACGCCAACTTCATTAGCTCTATCTCCAGTTACAGCTGCATTAACATCACAGCTTCAAAATACAACCATGGCCTTTTCCAAAGGTAAGTTCGTATTTTATCGTATAACTGGTTGACCCAACAGGCGTTGCCCCGTCAGCCCAGTTTAATATGACTTTGCTTCGAGTTTTTGAGCCAACATCAATATCATGATCATCATCCACCATCATATCATCCTTCATTATCATCATTATCAGTCCCTGTATCATCTCTTTAGCCACCATACGAATAATAGCATATCAAAGTCATTAATTTATCACTTTGACCAAACATCTTTACAATTATACATAATTGCTAAGTTTTATGCTTAATAGCGAATTTATCACTTTGGCTTTGACATTAACATTACACAACTATATTTTTCAATAAACTAAATACATAAAAAGTGTAACTCGATCCATCACAGATATAGATCTACATAGATAACGCAAGTATCACGATTTGTATTGAAACCAAGCGTGCCGACTTTTTAATACCTTTTGTGACGTCACAGCCGAAATTTAGTGACGGGAAATCCAAACCGATTCAAAGACACCGATGCCGCCGATGTCAATCCGCCCAGTACGTTCAACTGGAGCCATCCGCTATGATTTTCTCTGACAGGGGGTTCCGCAAGGCTCGATTCTCGGTCCGTTTTTATTTTTAATTTATATTAATGATTTACCACATTTTGTTAAAAATAACCACGAGATAGTATTGTTTGCTGATGATACATCACTTTTATTTAAATTAAAACGACAACAAAATTCAGACGATGTAAACAATGCTATCTCAAAGGTGGTGCACTGGTTTGATGTCAACAACTTGCTATTGAATGGGACCAAAACTAAATGTATAAAATTTATAATGCCTAACGTCAGACAAGTGAACACCACAATTAAGATAAAGGAGGATGAGTTGGGGCTTGTAAATACCACCAAGTTTTTAGGTATCACATTGGACTGTAAGCTTCAGTGGGGCCCTCATATTGATAAATTGTCGAATAGACTCAGCTCTGCAGCATTTGCAGTAAAGAAAATTCGCCTATTAACAGATGTTAACACAGCTAAAATAGTTTACCATAGCTACTTCCATAGTGTCATGTCGTATGGTATTCTTCTTTGGGGTTGTGCCGCAGATATTCAAACTATCTTTGTACTGCAGAAGAGGGCTATTCGAGCAATTTATAATCTACCCTCTAGACATTCACTAAAGGAAAAATTTAAAGAAATCGGTATCTTGACAGTGGCGAGTCAATATGTTTATGAAAACCTTATTTATGTACATAAGAATGTTTTAGAATTTAAAAAAAAAGTGATATACATAATTTAAATACAAGGAACAAGCATAAACTAGTTTTACCTGCCACTAGGCTCCAAAATAATAAAAAAATCATTTAGAGGTCAATGTGTGCGATTTTATAATAAAATCCCAAGCACAATTCAGGAAATTCAAAGTTTCAATAAATTTAAATCTATAATAAGACGAAAACTGTGTTCGAAGAGCTATTATACCATTAAAGATTATATGGAAGATAATAATGCTTGGGATTAGATTAGATTATTGTTTCTCAGCTACATGTATTTAGTTAAGTTTTGTTTGTACTTTTTTATTGACGATTTCAAATACTATGTTATAATAGTTTACGAAATAAATGGATATGAATTTGAATTTTGTCAAAAGACGCGCGTGGACTGAAGTTAGAGGCGACCAACCTCGACGCTTGGTCGGGGTTGAGACACGCGAAGTACATGCATCTGCGTTATCTATGTAGATCTATATCTGTGATCCAATAGGTATTATTTTTTAAATAATTACTTTATAAATACCGAGTGCAAAAATTTTCCTCGGAAATTTTATGAGCATTCCGATGGATTTTTTTGTACCCTGGGGTTCCTGAATCATGCACTCTATCACTGGTAAACGACTTTGTGACAATATCATTTATACTCTGTATAACTCTTATATTATTACTCTCGCTCTCTTCAGTCGGGAAAATTTACCCGTCCCGCTTCTCCAAACCTCACCCCTCTTTCTCATGTTTGAAGTAATTCATTTAATTTTGCAGGGAGCACAGTCAAGCCACGCCGGCGACGACCCTGTGAGTATTTCTCTGTAGTGTTTTTTTATAATTGATACTATTATTCAACTAAATCCAAGAGAAAAGGCTCGGAACTTATCGATGATGACTAATAAATTAATTTGTGCATTTGATGCTCAAGCTCGTGGCTGAGTGTAGGCTGCGTGGGCCAGTCGATCTTCTAGTTCTTCTGCTTCGTCGTGTCGATGGCTGAGTCAAATTTTATTTTGACTTGCCATCGTGGTGATAGGATTAGCCAATTCGCTTTGGAGAACTCGCAAATTGCCCAGGGTGTGCCGGACGTAGGGAATCATTGTGTGCGTCACTCGGGGAGGCTCCTTTCATGCACATCTTCTAGTTACGCAATGCTAAGCGCGATCGACCATTGGATGGCGCGCGATGAACATTTAGAGATTTCCTCCATTGTTGGAGAAACAAAACGCGTATGGTGCCGCGATCTCTGCGCGATCCCATTGGCCGATTTGAGTGTCGCGTCATATGACGAGCGCCAATCCGCAGCGGCCGCGTGTGTGTAACAAACTAGTTCTTCGCAACCATATTGTAAATCAAAGTATTAGAAATATAACCGCACTGTCGCATCCACATACCATCTTTTTTTTAACCAGCACTACCAACAATCTTATACATATCTGGGAATTAACGGTACATTCTTATGGTTCTTCATCGCCGAATACCTACCAAGTGGACCAGACCGGACTGTTGGCAGAATACGCGCGAAGGCTGGCTAAAAGTTGCTCGATCGTTGGTTGGGTGCAGTGCTTTCGGTGAGGTGCTTCAAACAGAATCCTTTCAGACTTCCAATCCTTTTTCTACTCTTGTATAGTGCTGTGCTTTAAATCTCCGACGCGAGGGAGTGGCTTTTATCATCGTAAGACTGTGAGTACCTTTCCATACATTCTCCGAAATGGCTACTGCAGATCATAGTGTTGATACGTTAATGAAAAATCTAAAGAAAAAACGCAGTTCTCTCAAGTGTCGTCTCACTAATTTCAAAAAATACGTTACTTCATTTGAAAGTGTTCAATTGTCTAATTATCAGCGAGCAGAGTTAAAATTAAGAGTAGTGGGGTCACAGAGCCTCATGACCGATTTTAATATCGTACAAACTCAAATAGAGGACTTAAGTTCTGAGTCCGAAATAGAAGTCCAACTCGGATCCCGCGAAGAGTTCGAACGGGAATACTATGTCATAATAGCGCTCGCTGAATGTATAACCACATCCATATCTGATGAGAAGTCTAGTTGCAAGTCCGATTCAAACGCGAATGATAATAATAATAGCATTAAATTGCCGACCGTGACCATACCCTCCTTTGACGGCAATTATGAAAATTGGCTTAATTTTCGCGATGTTTTCTTATCATTAGTGCACAATTCTAAAACAATTCCACCAATTCAAAAATTTCATTACCTAAAATCATCTTTGATAAATAATGCTAAGTCCGTAATCGAATCGTTAGAATTTTCGGCCAACAACTACCAAGTCGCATGGGAATTACTCATGAATAGGTTTGATAACACCAAGCTATTGGTTCACAATCATGTTAAATCCATATTTTCGATTAGTTCATTGAGTAAGGAATCGCCAATACAATTACGGAAACTCATTGATACGGTCTTACGTAATTTACGAGCATTAAAACTGTTAGGACAGCCCATCGAGTACTGGGATACGCTTATAATATACATTGTGGGTACTAAGTTAGATCCTATCTCTGAACGGGAGTGGGAACAACACAAGATAACATTATTAAAAGATCCTAATAGTTCGCCCAAGTTAGATGATTTATTACATTTCTTAAAATGTAGGGCTGATATATTGGAAACAATAATTGTGTCGCATAGCAAATCGTATTTACAAAATTCAAACGATACGAAAAGGCATTTGCCTGTAGCATCTAAGCCGACGCAGGCTCATTGTCATGTCGCATCAAACAAAAAACCTACAAAAGGACATAATAATTATAGGTCTTGTTTAATGTGTGAAGCCCAGCATCCTTTATATTCTTGTCAAAAGTTTTTAGATCTAAGCGTGCAAAATAGATTTAAATTTATTAATGAAAAACAATTGTGCATTAATTGTATGCGTCCCGGGCATGCCGTGGACACTTGTAGGTTTGGTCCATGCAGGAAATGTGATCAAAAACATAATTCTTTAATTTGCGACACTATTAAAGAAACAAAATCGTCCGCAGTAATGCTCGCGTCGCACGAAATTGTAGAAGACGATTCGCAAGTACATTCACTCCAAGCTCAATCAGCTGTTCACGTTACCGATACAGGCAGCACGCACACAGAGAAGTTTGTACTGTTGTCTACGGCTATTGTCGAACTACGCAGCCAGTCGGGAGTTTATCATCAAGCACGCGCGGTACTCGACAGTGGCAGCGAACGTTCGTTCATTTCTCAACCGCTATGTAATAAATTAAACACGCCAATCTTACAGTCCACTCAGCAAATTCACGGCATAGGTGACTCAATAACACAGTGCACTAAATCCTGTTTTATTGATTTAAAATCGCGAATTGGTAATTACACTGCGCGCATTCAGTGTTTAGTTTTACCGCAAATTACGTCACAGTTACCTACGGCCACTTTAAATAAAAATAAATTCATCATACCTGATAATGTAGTTCTCGCGGACCCGTCGTTTTATAAAAGTCAACCGATAGACTTGTTAATCGGCGCGGATTTGTTTTGGGAGCTCATTAAACAAGGTCAAATACGCCTTAAGAATGGACCTTTTCTACAAAATACGCAATTTGGTTGGATAGTGTCAGGCTCCATTCAATCTCTTACGCATAAACAGATGAATCATGTTCACTGCAATTTCGCATCTAATGACAGTGATACATCTTTGTTAAATGAAACGTTACGCAAATTTTGGGATATCGAAGAATTACCAAATAAATCCGATAACTTAGGTAACCTTGAAGAGCGCGCGTGCGAGGATCATTTTACGCGAACGACCACGCGCGACGCCGACGGGCGGTTCAGGGTTCGACTCCCGCTTAAGCAATCTTCATCGACGTTAGGTGAAACTCGCGCGCAAGCCGAACGTCGTTTTTTCGCTTTAGAAAAGAGATTACAACGTAATCCTGATTATAAAAATATGTATAAAAATTTTATACATGAATATATTAATTTAGGACACATGAGTCTTGTAAATACTTATGGTTCACCGCATTATTTTTTAGCCCATCACGGGGTGTTCAGAGAACAGTCATTAACCACGAAGTTACGTGTAGTTTTTGATGCTAGTATGTCTTCCAGTTCCGGTGTATCGTTAAACGATTTGCAGATGGCGGGCTCTGCTATTCAAGGTGACTTACTAGCAATTTTACTTAGATTTCGCGAGAATAGGTACGTAGCGTGCGCAGACGTTGAAAAAATGTACAGATCGGTAATCATGGATGATGAACACCGTGACTTACAACTTATTTTATGGCGTGATGATCCTTCAGAGCCTTTAAGGGTGTACAGATTAAATACTGTCACGTACGGGACTAAATCCGGAGCATTTTTAAGTTGCCGATGCTTAAAACAATTAGCGCTCGAATGCGAGGTTCCGTACATAAAGGATACTATAAACAATTGTTTTTATGTTGATGATCTGAGTTGTTCAAGTAATGACATGACAGAATTAATTAAAATTTGTGAAGGCACTGACGAAGTTTTGAAATCTGGAGGATTTTATTTGCGTAAATGGCTTTATAACTTTGACCGCGCGAACCCTAATTGCAACCGGAGCGAAATAAAGCGCCTCGCGCTAGATGATAAGGTTAATAACAAAACATTAGGTGTAGGTTGGAATAGTAAAGGTGATCAGTTAACGTTTTATTCACAAATTGAGAACGATAGGAATGATTTAATTACGAAGCGCATTATCTTATCAATTGCAGCTCAGATTTACGATCCTTTGGGATTAGTCAGTCCATTAATCACTATTTCTAAGGCCGTTTTACAAAAATGTTGGCTACTAAAATTAGTTTGGGATCAGTCAGTACCCCCCGACGTCGCGCAAATATGGTTACGGTTCATTAATAGCCTTTCTTTGCTTAGTTGTTTACAAATACCTAGACATGTAATATGTATTGATCCTGTAACTATAGAATTACATATTTTTACCGACGCTTCGCAAACGGCCTACGGCGCTTGTGCATACCTACGTTCGATTAATAAAGACTCCGTTGTAACAGTACGATTATTATGCGCTAAAAGTAAAATAGCGCCGACAAAAAGTGTTTCTGTCCCGAGATTAGAGTTGCTAGGGGCAACGATCGGTGTGAAATTGTTTCAAAAGATTAAGGAATCTTTACGCTCGAAATTCAATAAGGTCGTGTTTTGGACAGATTCAACTATAGTCTTAGGGTGGTTAGGTATGCCAACCAACTTACTCAAGCCCTTTGTTCAGAATAGAACTTCTGAAATTCATAGCATTACCGGCGAGTATCCATGGCGTCATATAGCTGGCAAGCAAAATCCAGCTGATATTATTTCTCGAGGTCAATATTTAGACGCATTAGCGACTTCAAAATTGTGGTGGGAGGGCCCGGACTTCTTACATAGCGCGGAATTCAGATTACCGGATTCTCCTCACTGCGAAGTAGATAACTTACCGGAGATAAGATCGAACGTTGTCTGTCATGTGGCTAAACAAACGAGTGGTCATGATTATTTATTTCCATTTTATAGATTTTCCCAGTATACGAGAATGGTACGCGCAGCGGCGTATGTACTTCGCTTTGTACATAATGCTCGCAATAAAAATATCAAACGTACGGGATTATTGTCTATTGATGAGCTAACACAAGCAGAATTAACCTTAGCTAGATTTAGTCAACAAGAATCTTTTTCTGATGTATACGAATCCTTCATAAATAATCAAGATGTAAAATTAACATCACAGTTGTCGAAATTACATCCGTTTTTTGATAATAACAAATTAATTCGTGTTGGCGGTCGTATTCAAAATTCTAAGGATTTTAATTACGATAAGCGGCATCCTATATTATTACACGCAAAACATAATTTTTCTGTTTTATTGTTTCGATACGAACATCATAGAACTTTGCACGCCGCGCCTCAACTACTCTTATATACGTTGCGGGAGTGTTGGTGGCCTCTCGATGGCCGCAACCTAGCACGAAAGACTGTACATTCATGCATGAAATGTGCTCGTCTGCGCGCAACTACTGTCACGCCCATTATGGGTAATTTACCCCAGGCACGGTTATCACCTGGTTTTCCATTTTTACGTTGTGGAGTAGATTATGGTGGGCCAGTATTTATGTTGAATCGTAAAGGTCGGGGGGCTCGATTGCAAAAGGCATATATTTGTTTATTTATATGCTTTGTTACGCGCGCAGTACATATCGAGCTTGTGACTGAACTCTCATCTGATGCTTACCTATTAGCACTTAAGCGCTTTATCTCTCGTCGTGGTAAACCTATTGAAATTCATTCAGACAATGGCAGTAATTTTATTGGTTTGATGAATGAATTTGCGCGTTTTTTGAGAACATGTGCGGACGACATAAGGCAATACGCCATATCACAAAGTATCAATTTTAGAATGATTCCTCCTGCAGCTAGTCATTTTGGAGGATTGTGGGAATCGGGAATCAAAAGCTGTAAATACCACCTGCGACGTGTGGTGGGCAACGCGCATTTAACGTTTGAGGAGTTAAGCACAGTACTAGCACAGGTTGAAGCTATTCTTAACTCCAGACCCTTAATTCCTATCTCTTCCGACCCCCACGATTTCCTTTCGCTTACTCCCGCACATTTTCTGATTGGTCGCCCGCTGACTGCACCTGTAATCACTAACTTTCACGACGTGCCGGCCAGTCGCCTCACTCGCTACCAGAGGGTTGAACAACTACGTCAGCACTTTTGGAGTCGTTGGTCCAAAGAATACGTCTCCGAGTTGCAAACTAGAAGCAAATGGCATCAACACAAGGGCGACTTACAAGAAAATATGTTAGTCCTAATAAAGGACGACAACCTGCCACCACTGAGGTGGAGCCTAGGACGCATTATCAAGACTTTTCCTGGCAAGGATGGCATATCACGGGTAGCTGACATTCGCAAAGCTAATGGCGTGGTCAGACGTGCCTTTTCCAAGATATGTCCCCTTCCTATTGATAACTGATGGATGACAAATGCTGCTAGCTGCCGGGAGCCTGTTCGTGTCCCTTCGGTGATTGGTTTGAAACCTGCTGCCAGCTGCCGGGAGCCTGTTCGTGTCCCTTCAGTGTTTGGTTTGGAACCTGGTGATTCCAAAGCCGGGAGCATGTTGGAGAAACAAAACGCGTATGGTGCCGCGATCTCTGCGCGATCCCATTGGCCGATTTGAGTGTCGCGTCATATGACGAGCGCCAATCCGCAGCGGCCGCGTGTGTGTAACAAACTAGTTCTTCGCAACCATATTGTAAATCAAAGTATTAGAAATATAACCGCACTGTCGCATCCACATACCATCTTTTTTTTAACCAGCACTACCAACAATCTTATACATATCTGGGAATTAACGGTACACCATGCCACGGCAAGCACGTTAAGGCATCGTCGGTCCTGGTTGCTAATTTAAGACCAATGGCAGACGTTACGGATAATTAGAAGCCAGAGAATCTGACTACTAATTTAACAAAGAGTATCGTATCAACTCGTACTGAGTTGTGGAGGTCTGATGGTCGCTTCACATAAAATACAGCAGAATCCGTTAGACGAGATGCCGACCTTAAAGTTTTAACTAATAATTATTTGATCATTTTATCACAATTTTATTTAATCCAAAGCATTACAAGAAAAAAAAAAGTGATGCAAAACATGTTGAAATTAAAATTGTTTACTGATTTCTTTCAGGTAAAAAGCATGGAAAGAAATTTGGTAAGTTAATTAACCTTCATTCCCCAGTTTCCCCACAATTCTCTCTTTCTCTGTCGATTAAAGGACCGTCCCCACAGCGCCGTGCCGTATCAGTGCAGTGTCAGGGACGGAGCATGATAGAGTCGACTCAGTCTATGACATAGACTGAGTCGACTCGCATAGACTCTATGCAGTAGTCGCTCTATGGTTTTATAATTGTCTCAGAAAATCCACGTGCATTTTTGTCATCTTCTTCTTTGCGCGTCAATGGAAAAACATTATAGTTTAAATTGTTTCCATTGTGGTGGAAGGATTGGCCAGTCGCGTTGATGTGACTGCCCAGGGTGCATTTTGTCATTATTATGGGACAGATATAGTAGTACCTCGGAAATGCCGCTTGATAACATGGTCTATATTTAGACTATTATATAGTGACCGCTATCATTTATTACCGATCAGCGCCCTACTTCAGCTTGACAGCTGACTAATGGGACGAGGAATATTTTATCTATTCCTTATACTTATATTTTGTTCTTGCTATTGCCGTCGGGGATGTATAGCGGCGCGGACTCTAGTATAATGTACCACAGTAACAGATGACTGTTGCCGACACGGGCACGGATGAACGATCGAGTTTATAGGCGATTTTTTTTACATTTGACGAAATACGGCTCTGTTCTGCTTCATACCTGACACTACACATTTATGAGTGCTTAGATCTTTACTTTTTCCGGTGAATCACCGGTCCGCACTGCTCCGTTGCAAACCTTTGTTTGCAGTTTTTTTTAAATCTGTTACCGATCATCTGTCGGGGCTGGGAGCACTGAAAGTAACACAATTCGAACATAAAAGAGTCAACGAGTCCTGGTGGTCTCCCTCTAGCGCTGCAATAGTTCTTGAAGTGAATTATGTAGTGTAAAGAATTGTTAAGCCCAATATTAGATAGCTAGATAGATATAGAGACTTTCAATTCCTACATGTCACTTGCTGCATCTTGGTATTGCGGCAAGCTTATCATGACTGCATCGTAAAGTTTAACACAGCTGTCACTTTAATAATTTGTTTTATATTTTATCCATTGAATAAAGAGTAGATACTTGTCGATTTTCAATCGATTGCTATTGCTTGTCACTAGGGAGCCAAAACAAGACAGCGGGGTCGGGTCGGCGCAGACGCAAGAGTCGTAGCACTACCGTTGCACCATCAACGGTCTCGAGGCGGTTGAGGCGAGCGGTAATGACTTCACTGTATGCATCTGAACCATCGTTAGCTTCATCCAAAGTAACGTCGAAGCGGGCGAAGCGTGCGGTAGTGACATCACTGTATGCATCCAAACCATCGTTGGCTCAATCCAAAGTTACATCGAAGCGGCAGAAGCGAGCGGTGGTGACAACACTGAATGCATCTAGACCATCGTTGGCTCAATCTAGGGTTACGTCGAAGCGGCAGAAGCGAGCGGTAATGACATCACTGTATGCATCCAAACCATCGTTGGCTCAATCCAAAGTTACGTCGAAGCGGCAGAAGCGAGCGGTGGTGACAACACTGTATGCATCCAAACCATCGTTGGCTCAATCCAAAGTTACGTCGAAGCGGCAGAAGCGAGCGGTGGTGACAACACTGAATGCATCCAAACCATCGTTGGCTCCATCCAAAGTTACGTCGAAGCGGCAGAGGCGAGCGGTGGTGACAACACTGAATGCATCCAAACCATCGTTGGCTCAATCCAAAGTTACATCGAAGCGGCAGAAGCGAGCGGTGGTGACAACACTGAATGCATCCAAACCATCGTTGGCTCCATCCAAAGTTACGTCGAAGCGGCAGAAGCGAGCGGTGGTGACATCACTGTATGCATCCAAACCATCGTTGGCTCAATCCAAAGTCACATCGAAGCGGCAGAAGCGAGCGGTGGTGACAACACTGTATGCATCCAAACCATCGTTGGCTCAATCCAAAGTTACCTCGAAGCGGCAGAAGCGAGCGGTGGTGACAACATTGTATGCATCCAAACCATCGTTGGCTCAATCCAAAGTTACGTCGAAGCGGCAGAAGCGAGCGGTGGTGACAACACTGAATGCATCCAAACCATCGTTGGCTCCATCCAAAGATACGTCGAAGCGGCAGAAGCGAGCGGTGGTGACATCACTGTATGCATCCAAACCATCGTTGGCTCAATCCAAAGTCACATCGAAGCGGCAGAAGCGAGCGGTGGTGACAACACTGTATGCATCCAAACCATCGTTGGCTCAATCCAAAGTTACCTCGAAGCGGCAGAAGCGAGCGGTGGTGACAACACTGTATGCATCCAAACCATCGTTGGCTCAATCCAAAGTTACGTCGAAGCGGCAGAAGCGAGCGGTGGTGACAACACTGAATGCATCCAAACCATCGTTGGCTCCATCCAAAGTTACGTCGAAGCGGCAGAAGCGAGCGGTGGTGACATCACTGTATGCATCCAAACCATCGTTGGCTCAATCCAAAGTCACATCGAAGCGGCAGAAGCGAGCGGTGGTGACAACACTGTATGCATCCAAACCATCGTTGGCTCAATCCAAAGTTACGTCGAAGCGGCAGAAGCGAGCGGTGGTGACAACACTGAATGCATCCAAACCATCGTTGGCTCCATCCAAAGTTACGTCGAAGCGGCAGAGGCGAGCGGTGGTGACAACACTGAATGCATCCAAACCATCGTTGGCTCAATCCAAAGTTACGTCGAAGCGGCAGAGGCGAGCGGTGGTGACAACACTGAATGCATCCAAACCATCGTTGGCTCAATCCAAAGTTACATCGAAGCGGCAGAAGCGAGCGGTGGTGACAACACTGAATGCATCCAAACCATCGTTGGCTCCATCCAAAGTTACGTCGAAGCGGCAGAAGCGAGCGGTGGTGACATCACTGTATGCATCCAAACCATCGTTGGCTCAATCCAAAGTCACATCGAAGCGGCAGAAGCGAGCGGTGGTGACAACACTGTATGCATCCAAACCATCGTTGGCTCAATCCAAAGTTACCTCGAAGCGGCAGAAGCGAGCGGTGGTGACAACATTGTATGCATCCAAACCATCGTTGGCTCAATCCAAAGTTACGTCGAAGCGGCAGAAGCGAGCGGTGGTGACAACACTGAATGCATCCAAACCATCGTTGGCTCCATCCAAAGTTACGTCGAAGCGGCAGAAGCGAGCGGTGGTGACATCACTGTATGCATCCAAACCATCGTTGGCTCAATCCAAAGTCACATCGAAGCGGCAGAAGCGAGCGGTGGTGACAACACTGTACGCATCCAAACCATCGTTGGCTCAATCCAAAGTTACCTCGAAGCGGCAGAAGCGAGCGGTGGTGACAACACTGTATGCATCCAAACCATCGTTGGCTCAATCCAAAGTTACGTCGAAGCGGCAGAAGCGAGCGGTGGTGACAACACTGAATGCATCCAAACCATCGTTGGCTCCATCCAAAGTTACGTCGAAGCGGCAGAAGCGAGCGGTGGTGACATCACTGTATGCATCCAAACCATCTTTGGCTCAATCCAAAGTCACATCGAAGCGGCAGAAGCGAGCGGTGGTGACAACACTGTATGCATCCAAACCATCGTTGGCTCAATCCAAAGTTACGTCGAAGCGGCAGAAGCGAGCGGTGGTGACAACACTGAATGCATCCAAACCATCGTTGGCTCCATCCAAAGTTACGTCGAAGCGGCAGAGGCGAGCGGTGGTGACAACACTGAATGCATCCAAACCATCGTTGGCTCAATCCAAAGTTACATCGAAGCGGCAGAAGCGAGCGGTGGTGACAACACTGAAAGCATCCAAACCATCGTTGGCTCCATCCAAAGTTACGTCGAAGCGGCAGAAGCGAGCGGTGGTGACATCACTGTATGCATCCAAACCATCGTTGGCTCGATCCAAAGTCACATCGAAGCGGCAGAAGCGAGCGGTGGTGACAACACTGTATGCATCCAAACCATCGTTGGCTCAATCCAAAGTTACCTTGAAGCGGCAGAAGCGAGCGGTGGTGACAACACTGTATGCATCCAAACCATCGTTGGCTCAATCCAAAGTTACGTCGAAGCGGCAGAAGCGAGCGGTGGTGACAACACTGAATGCATCCAAACCATCGTTGGCTCCATCCAAAGTTACGTCGAAGCGGCAGAAGCGAGCGGTGGTGACATCACTGTATGCATCCAAACCATCGTTGGCTCAATCCAAAGTCACATCGAAGCGGCAGAAGCGAGCGGTGGTGACAACACTGTATGCATCCAAACCATCGTTGGCTCAATCCAAAGTTACCGCGAAGCGGCAGAAGCGAGCGGTGGTGACAACACTGTATGCATCCAAACCATCGTTGGCTCAATCCAAAGTTACGTCGAAGCGGCAGAAGCGAGCGGTGGTGACAACACTGAATGCATCCAAACCATCGTTGGCTCAATCCAAAGTTACGTCGAAGCGGCAGAAGCGAGCGGTGGTGACAACACTGTATGCATCCAAACCATCGTTGGCTCCATCCAAAGTTACGTCGAAGCGGCAGAAGCAAGCGGTGGTGACATCACTGTATGCATCCAAACCATCGTTGGCTCAATCCAAAGTTACGTCGAAGCGGGCGGTGGTGACATCATTGTATGCATCCAAAGTATCTAAACGAACGGTAACCGCCACCACATTGAAATTGTGGTAACCACAGAGGATAATTAAAACTATTCAGTAATAATATTTCGTTTTATTTGTAAAAGTATATAAATTCAGGTATCGTTTTAACCCAAGAACAACTATCTTATTTCACAGTCGAGTGTGCTGACACTCTTACATTTGAAGGCTAGATGATAAGATTAGCTGTTTTCATCTAGCCTCCAGAGAATCCATCTTTACAATTAACATCAGACAGTAAATTAGATTTAAGTACCATGACATCTTATTGCCTCTCAGATGCTATTCAGTTTAAACAATGCCCGAGACGGTAATATTTTTTTTGGTTACAATTACACTTTGTAAAGTTGTATTTATGAGTATCAGTGACAGTGTTCGTTAGAGTCATTGATAGCACTAGCCCCTCGCCGCCAGCCGAACAGGAAGTACCCGAAGGTGAGGCCGAGCACCAGCGCCAGGCACAGCCACACGTTGTACGTCATGAAGATCAACATCAGCAAGTAGGAGAGGGTGGACTGTATCATATGCATCAGCGTTTGAACCGCGTGATTACAGCTCAGCATCGCCTGTCTGGCAAATAACACGGTTTATATTAAAATGAGGACAACAATCATTATCAACAAGGTACATCATTGCTTCCAATCAGTTGCTTAGGGTCGACACACACCAAAAGCTCGTCGAAGCGAAGCGCAGTTTCAGTGTCATATGAATTTTAACTTTATTTTCATAACTATAATACTTATTAGAGGAGGGACTGGAGGCTTTTCAAAAGCAATCTTTTCTTAAATTTATGAACTGTAATATTCACATTTTGTTATTAGACTGTAAGCTTTCCTAACAACAATAAAAAAAAAAAAAAAAAAAAAATTATTGCATGAGAAACTCGAACGAGTCGCGCGGATGCCCGCGGCGCCGCGGGAATTCCGGCGAATTCCATAGTAGTAGTAGCGTAGAGTTTCTGCGCTTCGCTTCGCTGCGCTTCGACGCGCTTTTGGTGTGTGTCGACCCTTACACTGAGCGGACAGAACGACTGATCTAAGGAGCGAATTTTTGTACTAAGTTTAGTACAATCTTGATCACGTAACATGAAGAAACTTTCGAAAACTGGTTATATTTATTTGAATACTTATTACACTTACTGTTGCACAATATGTGCGACAATAAAGCGTTAAATTTATTTCATCTTAACCAAAACAAGCTTTTAATCAGACTGAAAATGGAAAGTCTATCTGTAGAAGCAGTCACAATGGTCACTTTAGTGACTAAGCTGTACACAGGCAAAATGACAACAAACAAACATCCAATTGGTTCAAATCTGTCGGTGACAAAATGTATCAAGTTTAATGGTTCAAATGTAGCAGTGACAAAATGACAGTATTTTTGTTATTTCGTGCTTGTGTCAAAATGTTAACATTTCTCAACGTGTTTACGTCAAAACAAGTGAGGGATGAAATAAATACGTGTAACAAAATAAACATTAATATATATTTTTTAAATATGCTTTTTAATATAATATATTATGTTAGATTCGGTCGTCAACCGACTGTAAGTAAATAAAGTACTTGAAAAGTACGGGGTGATAAGAAAGTGATTAAAATTATCGACTGGTCAGGATCAGCTACTTTTTGACTCTTGTGTTATGAGCACTTAGGTAATCAGACCATTTGGCAATTCTGTCATGTGTACAGCTAAGTCCCTTAACCCCATGTCAAACCTGTGACAAAATAATTCAATAACAGGTTTAATTAAATGTACTTACTTAGCGGAAGGTTGTGATCTGGCACCTTCAACCTTGACAATGTGCACTTGTGAGCCCCCGAGCGGTGCTGGCTTGGAGACCAGCTCCTCCCGATAGGTCTTGAACCCCTCGTACAGCACCGCTGCCACGAAGATGGCCACCGCGGACCCAAACAGCTGCACGGCGTTGGTGGTCGCCCAGCCGTTGAACAGGATCTCAGTGCACACGCATGAGTGGAACTGAAATTAATGCGAACATATGATTTAAAGTAAGAAAATAAATGACAATAATAGTGATACAATAAATAATACACTAGTAGCATCTCTATGATCTCAAGCTGCCAAATTAAAAAATATAATTTTTTAAATAATTATTTCAATCATGAAAATGGCATATTAATTAATTTCTTACTTAACAATATTTACACACCTATTGTAGGTGAGTAAATATTAATTATAATATAATAAGTTTTATATGATATTTACAAAATTTTATAGAGCATCAAAAAACTCCTCCGCAATAAATAGATAATATTTTTTTTTTGCGTTAGAATTTCACAAAAGTTAGTTTTTGTCACAGTTAAACTTCGTTAACTTCGCTGTTTTTGGTAATTGTTGTTTTTATTAATTTGGAATAAATGACAGTAGCTTTTTTCATTATATGACGTCGCTTTTGAACCTTGCTACAAAACAGCGTTCAGGCAAAAAGTGCGTCTCTGATAAAAAAAAATAGCGTTTTCAGTCAAATATTGCCAGGCGGCAATTGCTGATAGTAAGTAACCAAATTGTACAAAACAGATGACAAAGAAATTAAATTCTCACATATTGCTGTAAGTTCTTACTTTGAAACATTGTAAACATTGGCAAATCCTTTTATTATTTATCATAATGAAGTTAGACAAAATGGTAGATCTTTTAATACTATAAAAATGTCTAAAATATTTCTCCCTCAAAGCCACAGTTTCTGTGATAAAACGATTTATGAATGTAATATAATAATGACCGCGACTATGACGCGGACGAAGTCGCCCGCAATGGCTAGTTATAAAAATAAATGTAAATAGTAGTTATAAACATAGACACTCACCACCATGGCGTGGTCATGGTGGTCGCAATGGCTGTCCCCGTGACCATCTCCGTGGTGAACCTCGACGCCCCACATGCTCACTCTGAAATAACAAATACTTTCATTTAAAACTGTAAAACAAACAAAGCATTATACATTACTGAAACAACATGGAACTACAAACACAAAATAAATTATTACAAATAGCATCAGCAGTTTGACTACACCACGCGTATTTCTAAACAGTCGCACTCGAAACATTTTATCCGAATCTTTGCCACTTTATAATTTCGTTCTACTGCTACGAATATCAATGATTTAGTAATTATTTGTATCTTTATCAGTGAGACGTTTAGGTATAGATAAGAGATAATGTCAAACCGTACATCATAATTCATAACGATTCATAACATTGTGAATTATAGTGTATTGCAATCGATTCTAATTCGCCCACGTTAAATAAATAAAGAGGATAAAGACACGTTTAGACTATGACGATGATTTTTATACCATTTTGTTAATTTATGTGGGAGAAATATATTAAATGCATTTTGATTTTCGCAAATTCGATTGGAACAGGCTAAATACTATACACTACAACACTCACACAAACCCATAACACACACACACACACACACACACACACTACTTAATAATATCCTGATTCTCTCGTGTCATCAAACATTTCACATGTAAACGTAAATTTCAACAATGAAATTTAATTAATTATTTAAATTCATGCAATTAGTCCCTTTCTAGATTTGTCGGTACGCTATCATTAATAAATATATATTACCTACATTTTGGGGAAAGTGTGCTAAGATTATAATTGTGTTTGTGTGTGTGTGCGAAGTGGTATTTCAGTTATTGAGAGTAATAATAACAATAATAATCCATAGACAAATTAAAAAGGGAAGACATGGTAAGTACTTTCTTACTTCTGCATTCAAAAAATTGGTCAAGCAACGAAATAGTTTGGCGCTTTACCGCGCGAGCGTGTATTCCTTTTCAAAATGTAACTGTCAATTTTTGTAGTGTTTTGGGAATATTTCGTAAAAACTGAATGAAAGTATGATTTTATTCAACTAACTTTTTAGAATGCAAGTTTTAAAAGGTAAATATAACAATTTCATTCGTAAATACAGCATAATTTTGTAATTTATCAACTAAACAGTTAATACTCTTTCAACTGATAAAATAGAAAAGTATGCTTTAGTTATTAAATGTTATTGTCATATTTACCTTTTAAAGCCCACATTCTAAAAAGTTAGTTGAATAAAATCATACTTTCATTCAGTTTTCACGAAATATACCCAAAACACTACAAAAATTGACAGTTACATTTTGAAAAGGAATACACGCTCTTAAATCATCAAAATGGCTGAACGCGTTGTCAATTCGAGTCAAGACAAATATTATTTATTACATAAACTGTTAAATATTGCTTGTAAACGTATATGTGTATGTATATGGGCAAATAAATTCTTATGAATTTAACTAAATTCTAATCGCGAAGCTTAGATTCTCATTTTTTACTAACCAGATTAAACTGCATGACAATGTGTTACGCTTCCGTCATTCGACGTTGACTAAGCCACACTGAGTACTTAAAGACTTAGTTTAATAGGCCCACGCGAACTAAATCAATGCCGTATCTATCTTCTTTAATATATCTCTGTAATAATAACCGTATCATTATTTTAATACGACTTCTATCTTAAAATGCATAAAATACATATAACTACTTATATGGTCTAGGTCTTGGTCCTTGGTATTCTATTGAGTAAGGTTACTCAGAATATTTCTTTTAAAGAACCCCATTTTGTAATCATTGTTAATTTAGGATATCTAATAAAAACAGCGTGAAAGTTTACGTAAATAAATAATCCTTTTCACCACACCAGCACGTTTGCTAGTCAGAATTCAGTGAGTAAAAAGCGTTTTTACTCACTAGTGAGGCAAAGTGATTCAAAATCAAAGCTATAGATTCTAAATCAAAATCCTAAGCTTCCAATGAATAGGAGCTGAAAAAAAATAAAATAAAAAAAACTAATTAAAAAAAAGAATATTCTTAACTCGAGCGTATTCTAAATATTATAATTATGTACTAATTTTTTTCAAAGAAAAAGGAACCGCCTTCAAAAACTCAAAAGTAGAAAATAAAATATTCGCTAAACTTTGCTTACCTTTATATTAATTTGTTTAAAACAATAAACCCAAATAATTATGTAATACCAATAAATTATATTTTTTTGAAGTCGGCGCCAAATTACAAAATCAAATACCAATTAAAACCGTATTTACCGAATTAATTGTTGAAAAAATCACAAAATCAAATACCAATTAAAACCGTATTTACCGAAATAATTGTTGAAAAAATCTCAAAATCAAATACCAATTGAATTGGTATTTGATTTTGTAATTTGGCGCCGACTTCAAAAAAATATAATTTATTGGTATTACATAATTATTTGGGTTTATTGTACCTGCCCTGGTAGAATATACAATTCATTACAAGATTACGGATTAGGTACTTCTTGCAGAGTCGCACTGGCTATAGACACATTGAGGATGGCGATTATCAGCGTGACCCGCCTTAAAAATAGGCATGGAGATAGATAAAGCCTCTAGGACGGACATAGGCCACTTTTGATGGACGTACCATGTGAGTGTAGCTACGGGGAAGAGCAAGTAGTAGATAAATTAGATTTCTTACCGAAATAAGGGTGCTCCCTCAAACGCGCAGTCACAAACAAAGATATAACTTATTTTGTGGATTCTTAAGATCAATATTCCTTTTGTTACTAGCTGTTATCCCAACAGTAGTTAAAAGTAAACTGACAATGGCATGGACTAATATTATCTATTTACACTAATATCGGGCTCAACTAATCACTTTGGCCTAGTTTCACCAGTTCCTGATAAGGTTTCAGATAGTTAAGTGTTAAATTTCAATACAAATTTGTAATTTCGTTTGTCAAAAAAGTTGCGAGTAGGCTACCAGGAACTTATCCACAACTGGTGAAACTAGTCCATAATTTTGTATGCACACACACAATGTTCCACAGATGATTACATACACGATTCACTTCTGTTCCGTTTATTCTATTGTCACTGTTAATTAATGTAATAACTTAAATATGTAAGATCAAGAACGTACCTTGATTATGTTGTGTGTGTGAGTAAAGTAGCGAGCACCGGAGCCCGTCGCCGTGGTTGTGCCGTGCTCCAAATGACGATAAACATCGTTTATATATCACTTAACTTAGATTCGCGCGTATCTTTGCCAATGTGGCGTGAAGATAATTTAAAATCCCCTCGCGACATTAACTTTCCCTAAGACGCGCTGCTCAAAAATCGCTAATACGTACCTACTTGGAATATAGTCGCCAGGTGCAACAGCGGTAACAAACACGATGCCGTCGTGTATGATACACGGGAAATCCCAAAAAAAGTTCAAATTGTCTTGGAGCCCGCAACAAAAATCATTTAATCATATTTCAATTACGTATTATTTTTCCATTTAATTAGCTTTGAATTTAAATTTGCCTTATTACTTATTAGTATTTTGATATACTTATAACGGGTACTTTAACCAATTAGTGGACACAGAACTAATGACAGCTATAGTTCATCCTCATTCTCCTCACTTCCTATAACATGGGACTAATACATAAACCTCTAGTTGTTATATGCCATTGCGTGTGAACCGAAATGATTTAATTGTCTTCGCAGACTCTTAGGAGCTACGGTCTACAATTTATTATTATCCTACTGTCTAAAATTCTAAACAATAATTTTATAGCGCACTGATTGTCTACCTATGTAAGATATCTATTCTCTTTTGTATCGTAATAATATCTATTTAGTCATCAACATAGGTAAAGGGACACCCCCTTATCTATCTTAATTCGTTATTTTTTTTAAATCATTTTAGACAGCGGATGGCAAGGTGAAAGTTAGATGAGGTAAATGATATTTTTTATACGTAAATCAACAAGTAGGCTTGTAGGTAATTAGGTATATAATATAAACAAACAGTCAATAATGTTCTTGTCGCAATCAATTTTGATTGTTGTAACACAGCACAGCCCGGCCGTGGTGGGCATGTCGTCTTTTACGACACCTTTTTTTTGTTTTCTCTGTGTGTCATCAGCTGCACCATTGCCCTGAGTCCAAGGGGACACCCGGGCCAGTACGGAGACAGCTAAAAAGCTACGCTAAAGGACGCTGAAAATTCTTAGCCCAGAGCTGGCCGTGATTATATTATGTTTTATTTAACATTCCTTTCAAAAATGTTAAGCCACAAAGGGCCTAGCCATATGGTTAAAATATTGGTTAATTTAAATTCCGGGTCAAAAAGGTCTTGAGATTATGTCCTATTTTAGGCGATAACGTGTATCATGGATTAGATAACAGAGATATACCTACCGTTACGACCATCGATACGTCACCGGTCTATACAATGTAAGTGTAGAATTGGTAGCTAAAGAGATTGTATTTTATGTAAGTCGATTTGATTAATAATCATAATAAACCATTGAATCTGTAACTGAAGTCTTCTTTACTATAATTATTGTTATAGTTTCTGTTACAATAAACCACTTGACGATGATTTAAGTATTTCAAAACTTCAGTAACACTATCAAATGCTACGATAAAACGGAAGGTCCTTCTCATGTTCAATTTAAACTGAAGAAGATTATCCAGATAACAAATGGACCTCCACCATCCACACAATGGGATCCTCACAAGACAGATTAGACGCAGATAACACGCTGACGCGACGCCGACGCCCCGCGCCGCGACGGATCTCGCTACAAGTCTTCACATCGACTTCGTTCTGCCTCGCAGCAAAGATACCGATAATTCATTAAGAGATAAGTAGATTAGTGCCGCGCGCAAATTGTTTTATTTGCACGCGGCACTAATTTATTGATTGAAATAGGTTAATAATCGATTTCAAGACAAATTACTTCATTCCAAAGATACGTGGCTTAGCGTCACTATTACCTTAAGTTTAGTATGAAATGTATTGCCCAAAGAGATTGCACATAAGTCTTTGTATTCCCTAGCAATAGTGCCTTAATATATTGACTAGATAGAGAATATCAAATCTAGAATTTAAATATTAGTTGTTTACATACAGCTTTATTTGTCAATGTTGTGACTAGCATTGGCGGCATCGGATCAAATAGTACCAGGTTCTTTCCGACCTCTGTATTTTGGCACACACGAGTAGCTTGGGTACAATAAGAGAAGGCACGTCTCCCTTGAGTAAGGCCACCAAACGTATAGCTCTACAATACGGTTACAATAAAAACAACATTAAACTTTATTAGATATTTATTGACATTAAATGCATTTTGGTTTCGTTTTTATCATACAATAGTGTTGTTCTATACAATTTAACATCTAAATATAGAGGCGCATTAAAACCTTGCCCGGTCTACGGGCCTCGTGACGTCACGCTACGAAGCTACGCGCTACGAGCCCCGCGCTACGAACGCTACGAGACTACGCGCCTTGCCACTTCAATAAAATATCTAGAGTGAGAGCCTGTGGGTGGCCGACTTACAAAATTTTATAAGAACTTAAGGCTTCCCTGTGTGTGCCTCTAACCTAGGTGAAAACGATCACCATACGATTATATTGAATAAGGCTCTCGGAAACTTTGGAAAATATAATAAATATTGTAAAAAAACGTTACCGTCATAGTATAAGGCGTAATTTTACCCGACTACGGAGAAGCCAAAAGGGAAGGTTATGATTTTGGTAGCCTATGTGTGTATGAATACCCAAATCAGGAACTAAATACATCCGCCATAATGTCAGGTGTTTTTAGCTCTTGGTTTACCTATATGTTCCACCATAGCGCCTAAACGAATGAACGTATTTTTATTAATTATGTGTCCATAGATTCGTAAGAATGGCCCGGGTTAGGCTATAGGCTAATTAAATTTTTAATGTCGGTATAAAAATGTCAGATTCTAAATTAAAAAATAATGAAATAGAGATAATAATGACTTGTTTGGTATTAAATGAAAGGCCTTACTTAGCGAGCACATCACAAATATGTATATTATATTACAGTGTAACGATTATAAACGTTTCTGATGCGGTCAAGCAGTTCGCGCGGTCCACTCGATTCAGTTATGTCCGTAGTCGAGTTGTTTTTTTTAACGTTTTAGACATAGAGTACATAAAAAAAGCAGGAGAGAATGTCACTTATAAAATGACTGAAGCACCAAAATGGCGGCGGTCTGTTTATGTGTGCGTGTGTTAGGGGTTACCAGCCATGAGAAATATTACCCACATTTTTACAATAATTTAAATAAATATTTTAGCGGTTTAGTTCTTATATTTTTTTATTTGCTGCTTTTTACCATCAAACATGATATAGGTAGTTTTATACTACCGTGGCCAAAAACCAAACAATATAAAACAACTTTATGTTTGAATTTCGAAACAAAGTTGATTTTATATTTCTAGCAGTCGATGCGGGCCTGCAGCTGGAAGTTGTTTGTTTTTATTAAGGGAATATGTACAAAATTCGTTGCTCTGGGCACTCCTGACGCAAGGCAGCGAAGATGCTTTAGTGCAGCTACCCAGTTTTTGGAAAATATTTTAAAATTACGACTCCTACGGCGCTTCCTGATTCTTAGATGGTGAAGATGCTTTAGTGATATACAGAGTGTCCCAGTTTAGGACCTGGAGCCGAAATTGGATAGAAGGATAAGTTATGGCAGTTATCAAAAAAATAAAAAACAAAAATTCTTCATTACATAACCTATCAGAAAGTGCTTGAAAACGTCAACAAAATGTACAAACCAAATATAATATCTAAGTTAAACTAAACCAACAATCACGAAGCTTAGATTCACTTTCATGCGATTTTTCAATATTTAAAATAAATATTGGCAAATAAAAAAAATAATAATAAACTAAACTAAGAAATAAAAAGTTTAAGATTAAAGTACTGTTATTTATTAATTTAATCATTTATTTAAAACAATATACTATTGTTTTACCTTTTTTGGTACGGCAAAGCTGACAATGCGAATAAGTCCACCTTTTGTTTTATATAAATCAATTTCCTCGAAGTGTATACTGTGTAGACTACACTATATTTTGATGGATACCAACTGTTATCATTTCTGCAGTTTCTAATTATTTTTATCCAATAATTTTTTCATGCGTCGTTTGCAGCAGGAAATCTATAAAACATAGAATAATAATTTATACTAAATGTATTTAATACTTTACTAAAAAACTATACTACTAAAAAATATTTACCCAAATTTAGGGTAAATGAAAATATTTATTGACTGTCAACACTGATAGTTTTGGTATATTTTTTTACGAAAACAATATAATTTCGGCAATAAGCTGAATATATTACTTGCTTACCTATGAAAAGTGATCTCCTGGTTTTTTTTTGTCGAGGCGCTATGGTTTCGGCAGCTTTTCACAACACAAGACGGCATTTTTAATTATTTTACTTGAACATCCGAGCAACAGCACAGTCCAAAGCGTAATGGCGGGCGATTGACTTACTATTGTGTCAATGTGTGTGTTCTGTGTGTACGTGTGACTTACTATGGGTGCTTCAGTAAGTGTTTCAAGAGACTCAGTCCTGCCTTTTTTTATGTAGTCAATGGTTTTAGATATTTTGTTGATGGTAGTAACCAACCTCTACCACACACAGGTAAATTGTCAAACTATAATAATATATGACGTAAGTCGGCAGCCCACGGACTCCTGGGCCATAATATAATATCGTGTCATTGGAAAGGTACACCGCTGGATCGACTCTTTTGATGATCTTAAACCAGGCAATTATATTCTTTTTATTATCATAAACAATTGACGATTTCGAGCACAGAGAGACCATAATTTAAACTTAATTCGTTTATTACACAACTTAGATGATAAAATACGTTTTTTATTTATAACATTGGTCATTAAATCATTATTGTTAAACAAGGAACAGCGAAACACTCAAAAGATGACTCTCTGCGCTTTACCTTTCCGTTGACGACATTCGGATTGGCACAAACAAGCAAGAGCCGAAACACAAATTGCCAATTTTCACTACGATATACCAATTTGTCGCACTTCTCTGTAAATCAAACAGATTATATAAAGTGTGCGGAAGGTTATTGCTACGCGTTTTGCTGTATACCGTCAACATGTCTATTATCTGCTTGTATCTAGGGTTCAAGGTAGGAAAGTTCAAAACTGGTTTTGAAAAATTTTATACCCTGTTCAGGTAATAGACGCGATGACAGTACATTTTTAGTGGTTGCATTGCATTTTTGTGTGGCTCTACGCACCGTCTACCATTGCACTAGTCTGCTTATCCACTCAGAGCATTGGCCGCCATTGCCTCGTCTCATAACGCGAGCCTTCGCGCCATACATCTCTATAGCTCAGTACTCACATACGGTGACTCGATCGAGCAAACATGTCCAGTAAAAAGTCACGGCATGATCATTTGTCCGCACATCCAGCATTTATCTACCGAGCGCTGCGCGACGATCAGTTTTCACGTTCAGCTTCGAGAAGGTGCGAGAAAATTTAAAATTTGATTATATCCTGCCTTCGAAACGTCAGGTTTTAACTTTAGGATATTAATTTTCAATCGGTTTGGAGTAAAACTATCGAGTAATACCAAATGTGAGTACTAAGCATTACAATTCATTATACACTCGACTAAGCGTCTTACGGAACAATGATATTATTGTAAGCTCTTAAATTTGATATTATAAATTATGTAGATCGAAATCGTATTAGTTATACAAAATAAATTATATCTATTATTATGTTCTATATACATACATTCACGTTCGAAGCACACACGGAACAAAGCGAGATCGATGCGTCATCTCTGTATAATAACAACCTCATAACTGTACGGCGCTCCAAACCGAACTACACGGTAAGGCATCACGACAAGTATACAACCTGATTTTATGTAGTTTTATGAAATGGAAACTACGTCGTATAGCGAATGAGATATTAAAATATAACTCACAGTTACAACGATTCAAAGTTTTGTTTGGCAGTAGGTACTCAGCTAATCACACCAGCCCCTAAGCACGGGTTGCCATTCTTGACATTAAGGTGCGGCTATAACGTAGCTATCAAGAAAGAAACGTTAATTAATTTTGTCTTTGACGTTTTTAAGTTGATAACTACGTCACAGTCGAATGGCGTGCTAAGGGGTAGTTGGCGAATGTTTCAAGTTTCGATTGGTATTTCAATGGTGAGGACCCTTTTCCAGTAAAGGTCTCGGCCGATTCCTATTTATTCATAAGTCGCGGCAGTGTCAATGGTCAAGAGGTTTGCTAAATGACTTATTCGAATAAAATAATAATCATCGAGCGCAACCTGCCGCCAGCGACTAGTGAGTGGAAAAGAGGCCATAACTGACTTTGAAAACCCTGTAACTGTCATTTATTAACACAGTTTTTACACCATATTTTAGTTTGATATGAAAAATATTGTAATATCAAAACTATTTGACTTCGATCGCAGCAAAGTGCAAACAGCATACTATCTAATTCTTATATTTTCAATAAAATATGCTCTGGCTTTGGTGCCCTTAAGGGGTAAGATAATACTGAATCGTTGTCGACAGCCAACCTGGCGGAAAGCTGGGAAACACATCATATGAGAGTAAAGAATAGTATTTATGACGCACGTCAGCTATAATTATTAGTCACTCGTCTTCAGTTTGCTAAACTGCGGTCCCGCCTCACGCCTTTAATGCCTCTTAGGGTCACTACACACAGACGAGCCGGCACATTTCATGTTACATTGTAGTGTTTATTTACAATGACAGCTGACTCGGATGTGCCGGCCCGCCTCTGTTGTAGCGATCCTAACGTGTCAAAAGTGACACATTCTACAGAGGTTTACAAGAGGTGAGGAATGAAGAAGTGGGACGGGAGTATTTATAATATATGATTGGTTGGAAGTTGCTCAGATATATTTTTTGGCTCTTACTCTAGGGATGTGTGCGGGCAGCATGCTAGAGTATTGCATCATCAGAGTATTGGACATCCTCTAGAAGTATAAGAGGTTGAATCTCCAAAATAGATGCTATATTGGTGAAAATTTAATTCAGTTTGCTTCATTTGTAATCATACTAAAAAAAGAAGAACATAATGTATATTGAAACCATCATTATTGACACTAATTGTGTTGAGATCTTAAATGAAGCAAATCGTATTTCATTTACAATATTAGAATGATATATTTAGAAAAGAAAATTGTTTTCATAGTTATTAAGGAGTTTCGAGTTTGACAACTGCATACATTTACAACATTTAGAGCCAGTTACAAATTTAACAATAAACAGAATATTATTAAATTTATCGTTAGTTAACACTAAATGTTAGCTCATTAACATTGTCCTGAACACAGACGATTAGGCCACAGTTCATATCACATCGGCCATAGTAGGTATAGTGCTGGCCTTCACTGATGGCCAAAGGATGACGGATCGATAACACTTTCATGCTATTGGATAGCTATCCAACTGAAGCACGGCGCTCATCGGACATGAGTGATGGCAGGCACTATAATTATGTTCCAACCCAATACTATTGACGTACAATGTGTCCCACTACTGGGCTAAACATGTAACACATGTCATGTAATGTGTTATTACAGTAGCTCTCACAAGATCATATATATTTAAATTGAACTAATTTTGCGATATGAGCGAGCATATCTGATTGGTATTTTAACACTTGCTAAAAATACAAAGTGGGAACAATCGTTCGACATTAAACTACTTATTCAGCATAACATTATTAGCAAACTACATTTTAATATTCGTAATTTGTTTAAGCATTATAGTTCAGGTAATAAAAATGATTAAAATTCCAAAATTTTATTTAATTGTATGAATAATTAATTAGTTACCATTCTGGTATAGGTTGACAAACTTTCAACCCCTAAATAAAAAAAAATAACTTTATAAATCAACATCTAAATAATAAAAACACTTACATGGATAATTTCACACTCAATTGCTATCGAAATAATATGCATTGAATTAAATTCAAATCACCAGTCGCATTTAATGTCGTACCATTTAGTCACCACTCTGTATAACTTAGGGCCATAGCACACACGCTAAAACGCGCGGTTTCGATGCCGCGACCGAACTGAACGAAAGAAACAGTCGCCAAATCGCCGATGCCAAAAGTAGCGTGTGTTCTATGGCCCTCATTTCTTTCCGCACTAGCTATGGGCACAGTATACCTACTGCAGGCTCGATTGAAAAGAAAACAACAGCGAAAAATGTAATATGAGTAAAGTTTGAGCGTCTTCATACTAGCGTTCGTCCCAATTACTAAATTATAGCGCAAACGTAGAGCTGACGCAGCCGAGTTATCTGTAATATCACCGGTAAAGTGATAAAATAACGTCGAGTATGGCTGGTGAAACTAACTCGAGACTTTTCTCCTCAACAATTGTCGTCAGTTAATGCCTGGTCGGGATCGTATTATTGCAGAGCATATAAGCGGATAGTGTCCAAACTGTCTAGATTGTCCCCCTCCAGAACTGTACTCACTCTATGTGTCTGTCTGTCTCAGAATATCGACATACGATTTTGTCATTATCGTGGTACAGATATACTAGTACCTCGTTAGCCCACCAGACATAATACACCACGCATCATTACAACTACGCCGCGCTAACGTTCAGTGAATACGCAAGAGCAACACTAGTGTGAAGTCAGCCTAATGATGATTGCGCGGGAATCGAAACATCACAGACAATACGTCAACAACAACACAATCTATTTACTGATTTACAGGCGCTTCGGTCAATTATTAATAAAGGACGTACACCTATCTGTATCGACGCGCCGAGTGAATTGTTTAACGCGTGTGATGGTTGACTCAGATAGATGTGCGTCCACCTTCACAACACGTCTTTCTGTCAGAACAATTCAGAACATACAATAACAACTACAGTAGAAACTCGATTAACCCGACTAATTGTTGTCGTTAGGCATTCGGATAATCGAAAATCCGGTTAATCGAATGTATGAAAAATAGCTGGTTTTATGCATATGTAGTACATAATGTTATGTGTTAATTAAAAATAACAAATACATACATATTAACGACAATCAATGTTTAATAAGAGTATATATTATCCTGGATGGATACCTACATACATTGTACATGTACTACTATCCGACTTGTAGTTATTTAATATATTGGTCGGGGTCGGTGGTCCGGATAATCGCGAATCCGTATAACTGAGGGCCGGATAATATATATAGTATATAAGTTACCAGTATGGTAGTGCTTCAAGTTGATCAATGGTACATGTGTTTAGTATATGAATATCGAAATTTAAGTAAGTTAAAAACTGGACGACAGTAGAAGAAGGAAGCTTTGTTTCTTAGTTTAATATAATTACATCCAAGTACCTGCTCACCATACGGTATCACAAAAAATGGAGACAAAGAAACTTTCATAATAAAAAATAGATATAATGCGCTTTTATTGTGCACTCCATGTAACGTCAAGTATGTTGACCTGTCCTCATCTTGATGAAACACTACAGACTAAATAGAAATGTAATGGAATATTACAATGAGCGGGTACTTCGAGAGCAACCAATATCATAACTATTGCTAACCTTAAAATTATGTTAAAATACGTATCACTCTCAACACGATAATTGTACTAAATGAATATACAGTCAGGTATTTGTTCGTCGGTTGTCATATCGCATAATTTCCACACAACGCACAGGGTTCATGTGTGGGTTACCAGGCACGCTCCGTGACCACATGCCTCATCACACACTCGCTGGCTATTGCCTATCCTCCATACACTCTCAGGATTTAGATTGCTTCTGTTCTAATCTACACAATAATAATATTTATCTCATGTTTGCATCGGTGAAGTCAGGGATCTTGACGGTTTTGAAGTTAGTTGCAGATGGCTGCTCTACCAATCGACGAGCACCATACTCGAGCGTGGCCGATACCAACCTGTGACATTTCATTTGCGGCTAACTTCACAACCGTCAAGTTCCGTGTTTTTTTATAGGCACTTAAATTAACTTTCTCATTCAAGATATTGTGATGATTGATGAAAGTGTTGCAGTAAGTGCTTTGTGAAGTCTAAGAAATAAAGATATTTTCATTAGATTTTATCAACTTTAGGTAAAATGAAAATTCATAATATACAAGTCATAATAAATACACATTCAAAAAATTTTGCCACATTATTTTGTGATATAGGCTCATGTCAAATATGAAAAAAATCCAAATATACATTCTCAGACATTCATAGAAATGAGCTACCCCATAAACTTTGTTTCTGGGGTACCCATTTGTATCCATTTTAATTAAAATAATTCGTTGAAATATCATGAATTGACTTAAAGGAATTGTGACAATTTGGTACTTACTTGAAGTTTATATCAACTTTGGGAAGCAAATAAATAGCTCGGAGAAGTCCTTTGCAAATAGCAAGCAAGTGTGCCATGTCAGCCATGGCTGCAAGAATTGTGATGGTGTGAGTTATATTATTTACAAATATAATTATCTTCAAAACAGTTGCATGACGAGTCCAAAAGCCGGGGTTCCTTCCACAATTGTTTGTTTTCATAACTATAATACAATGGTAAAAGCCAACAAAATAATTTAGTAAATGATTAACCTCTTGCAACCATGTATTGATTATAAATAAATAATTACATCTAGTTATTAAATATATGCTACACGGGCATAACAAAGAAATGTGCTTGTATTGAAATGTGTCAGTGATGCAGATTGCAGTGCTCAGTGTCAGCCATACATAACTACAGAAGCTCATACAAATTTAATACTCAATTACTATTAACCACGCTTGCTTGTTCGTGACCAAATGAGCAGTGTCAGTGGTAACTTTTTAGGAAATAAGCTAGCATATGTGAGCTTGCCTGTGCTCAATGCTATCAAATCATACAAAAACAACACAACAATTACAATGTTGTCTGCCAACAAACCTGCAAAAACCCATGAGAGACATAAGACAAAACTGATTCACTCAAATCAGTATGGAGTCCATACTTTTCACTCATATGAGTTTACTTGCTTGCTTACTAGCTTGAACACCATACTTAATTCTCTTAAACGCAAGTTTTGTAGATTATTTATAGTATGAAACAAAAGTGCTTAGTAAAATGCTGTGGGTGATTACTTAATAGTAAAATTTTTGTTAATTAGGAAATAGGAATGACTTGAACTGGCTAGCGTTTACACTAGTACTAGCATTAATTTCAATAGCGTGTATACACAGCAGAGGTGAGAGACAAGTCATATAAGTTTTAAGTGGTATAAATTAGGCAAAGTTGTTATGTGGATGAACTACTGTAGATATGTACTGGGACGTGCACTGCCCCGATGGCACACACTACAGCTGCGTCAGTCATCGTCACCGCCAGTGACGTCACACGCCCGCGCGCACACTTCACTGCACTGTCACTGTCACTGTCTCGGATCACACGGGCACTACACGAACGTGACGTCACCGGCGGCGGGCGCTCACACGAAGTGGCTGTGGTCGCGCAGCATGGGCTCGTGGTCATCGTCGGCGACGCCCGGCGCCGCCCAGTCCGTGCGCTGCGGCGGCAGCAGCCCGCAGCAGCGCACGTCGAAGAAGTCAGCGCAGTTGTGCAAGGGACCGCGGGTGAAGGGTGAGCGTCCCCCACGGGACACGAAGTGACGGTAGCGACCGCGGTTCAGCTGCTCGTTCGTCGTCATGCCCAGGCATACCACCTGAAACACATACCACCGTTAGACACAGGTTGTGAACCGCTCCGATAAAAGCTAAGCAAATATACATATTGAGGTTTGAGCGCGCAACTTAACACAGCAGCTATTTTAATGATATACGATGTAGTTGCTTCTCACCAGGTACATCTGGCAGCATGTGAGCACGGTGACCCAGAAGAGGTGGAAGGCGGCATTGAGCATGACCCAGGCCAGCCAGGCGTTGCAGTTGCCCCAGGCCAGCACGGCCTCCAGCGCCGGGCGCTCCACGGCGGGGCACTCTACCAGGAAGTACTGCACGCCCCCCCACAGCATCCACGCGCACATCACCAGTAGGCTCAACAGAAACCCGATGAAGTAGCGGTGGTTCTTCGCACCTAGAATATAATACGAGATATTTAATACTTGCTACATGCAAGTAAATGCACATAAATTTGAAGAGTGACTTAAATACTACTGAAGTATGGTACACCACATTGTAGGTAGATAGGTTGGTACATACCGATGCAGTTGCCGACCCAGGGGCAGTGATGGTCGAACTTGGCGACGCATCGATTGCACACCGAGCAATGCTTGGAGCGTAGCGGGCGTCGCACCAGGCACGCCGAGCAGAAGCGAGCCGGCTCGAAGCCGCCGCGCATCGACTCCGATAACTCGATTATCGTCTGAAAATATTTATGTAAACTAATTCTTCAACATGAATATTCAGAGCCGCTCTACTCTGCTCTTTTATTTTTATTTGTATGTGTGTCTCACTTAAACATGGTTCTTCGAGCCGGATATTCAGGTATGTTTAATTTTATTATTTTTATCATCAACATTGGTAACTATTCTAAAGTGTTTACCTTGAACTTGTCCTGCCGAGAGGCGGTAATGACGCCGGGGTCGCTCCGCCAAGACTTGAGGAAGGTGTACCACAGTGCCATCGAGCATAGGAGGAACAGCACCGATGCGCCCACCCCCACCACACCCGCGATGAACACCAGCCACGTTATGTAGAACCACATCTGAAATTATTAGTAGTCAAAAGTGCTTGATATAGAAGGATAACACTAATAATACCGCCAACAGGCCAGCTGCTGCGCAAGAGACAGCTGAGATAGACCAGTTCTTTACAATCTTACAACGGCTATCTCAGATCACAGAGTAAAAGCAGATGGAGTAGCAAATACGAATTGTTCTTTGTGTGCCGTTGTGCAGGGATGGAACATGAGCAGGCCAGGTTTGCTTGTGTCATGGATTTTTTATTAGTGTTTTGTGGCTACACATTGTACAGGGTTTTCTACACACTCCACATTTTTATCTATGTAGGCTAGTGATAAAAAAATGAAATTATTTGTGATTATTAGATAGATACCTTCGTAGCCAGATAAACGCTAAGTGGGAATATATTCTTGAGGTCGTCGTCGAAGAGCAGGTTGCTGACGAAGTGCAGCAGCGCGTAGAAGCAGACGATCAGGAAGGCCTTAAGCAGGTACAGCGCGTCCATCTCCAGCACCAGCCCCGTCAGGTAGAACGCCACGAAGGGCATCACTACCACGCACCACCACCGGAACTTCTAAAATACACAAAACAAAACTTCAGATGTGCCGATTTTCAGCCACAGCAGTTAATCTCACGCGTTGTCCGAGCTGAAATCTCATGGAATAAATTAATCGCGTCGCACTTGTCTCTCAACTAAGACATGGGTCATTCGCCATAATATGCCATTGCATGTTGCTGCGTTTGCTAAGCTTTTCTGCGAGCATATGCATCCTAAGCCAGAGTCAGACTTGTCATACATTGATGGTAGCAACCACCAGCCATGTCTATTGGGATCCCACCCCCCAACCACTAGTCTCTGACCCTTTGAGGGACCACCCAGGCGCCATAAGCCCAGTCTGACCCCTTCTAAGCAATGAACAAGAATTCATAGATACCAATATGCAACTTGGAGTAAGTATAATTGTGCCCAGTGGATGGCAAAAGGTTGACCCTCTTCAATTAGGACCTAATAATGTGGGTGGGATACACCTCTGCCACACCCTTCTGGCTAATAAAGGCGTGATTGTTGTGTATATAAATTCATCTAAATGTAAAGAATATACATTATTCCTGCCCGAGTGCAAGACTCGTATCGAGTGTATATTCTATCATAAAATAATTTTTAAAATTAGATTAGTATTTCCAGAGATTAGCCCTTACATCCAAGCTAACAAATTTTATCTACCATATAAGTATCAAAGTATTGATAAGAGTACAAAACTGAATAAATATATTTATTTATGATAAACATTATCTTTGTTAAGAAACCAAAATCAAATATGATACCAATTTATCTTATCCCTTTTCAATTTTCATGTATGAATCATACAACAGAATAGTATATATTTTAACTATAGGTACATAAAATATATTGATTCACTCTGTAATCCTAAAAATGTTCAAATTTTTTGAATTGCTTTGTCCAGTTTCAGATATTTAACAGCCAGTGAATTTCATAAATTTCTGACCACATGTCATTCATCTCCACAACCTACAAGTTCTAAATAGGCTAAGAGGGACTGATCTGAGTCAGCTGAAACTTGAACTCATTTATACAAAGCATGATATTCAAGTCATGTTAAATATTTACAACAACATCATAGTTACAATGCCTGCTGTATTTGGGAACACATAGTAGGATACTTCTTAGATGTATTCATTAAAATATATTATGTAACATAGAACATAATATAGATTTGAAAACCAATAAAAAAAATAAGTTATACCTTGTGATGCCTACTTCTTTCATTGTCAATGCTTTTGATAAATTATCTAAATGACCTAGAAATTATACATTCAAGACAAAAATATATGAAAAATAAAAAATAAAAAAAATATATCATACTTCAATGATTAAAATCAGCCAAGCAGAGCCTGACTATGTTATCTTACTGCCAAATAGGAAATTTTGTGTAATGGATAAATTGTTTGTGTATTTAATTGGAATAAAATTAAGAATTCCTAATCCAGTCTCGTCTTAATATCTATGGTATCAATGTGCATATGATATGGATCACATTGTTGTACTTGTAACATTTAACTTTTAGTTGAATGTTTGTACTACTTCAGCATTTTCTTTGTTTAAAATAGGGAAATAGGGAAATAGAGTTAATTCTTAAAATAGGCCAAAGTATACATGTGAGAGTTGTTATCTTACCTTGTCATATGTTATTCTTCTAAATATGTTCTTTTTGTTAGTGGCCAGTGTATGTGCCTTTACTTTGTCATTGATCTTGGTGCCCACCCACAATGAGTCAGAGCAGGTCTGCAGCATTGAGAGGGGAGTTGTCCCACGCAGGTTAGGTACGTCTAGGTTGGCATCACCCTGATAATGTGTTTAAAGATATTTATTATTCTCAAAGAACTACATTGAAGTTCACTTAGATGAGATATACATTAAAAACCCTATACTATTATATATTATATTCTTGCTCTGGCATGCATTATACAACAAAATATCTAAAATAAATAATTCTATAATATTTAAATTAAATCCATAATATTATCTACGCGTTCCAATATTTTATATATTATTATATTCCCTAAGCCAAACAATCAAAAACATATCGGAGCGACATGCAGCAAGTAGGCACTCACGCGTGGGTATCCTTTGTTCAAAAAACAGAAAGTAAGCAGATTTCTTTATTCTGTTGCTTTGATTATTTCCACACCCATTACCCAATAAAACATAATGTACTCACAAACTAGATTATATCAGATCCAATACCACACAGTTACCATGTTATGGCCAACTTCTATATCTATTCCAGCAATATTTGCCTTTAACCTTACCATTAATATCAAACAGTAAATTCTGTGATATTATTAAGCTTTGGTGGCATACTATGAGGATACTATATGTATGTTGGTGGACAAATATTATAGAGTAATAAATTGTAAGTAGGTAATACATGAGCAGTACTAACATAAATAATTAGAGTTGATATGGCATTAGCATTTCTTGCGAGGATTGCCCAGTGAAGTGCTGTGTTTCCGTGTGAGCGGTCTGCAGGGTGCGGAGAAGCACCCAGAGTGAGCAACAGGCGCGCCGGGTCCACGGCCGACACCTTCCAGCACGCCCACATCAGCGGTGTCATGCCACCAGCGTCGGCCTCGTCTGCCGAGACGCCGCGTGCCACAAGGTAGGCCACCACCGCTGTGTGCCCAAACTGCGCCGCGAGGTGCAGGCACGCGCAACCCTCGGCGTCACGCAGCGTGGCATCAGCACCCGCGCGGCTTAGCAGCACCGTGGCCTCCAGGTGACCCTGGCGCGTGGCCCAGTGGAGCGGCGTCGACTGCAGCTCGCCGCCTATGGCGTCCACAATCGCGCCCTTGGTCAGCAGATATTGGATGATTTCGCGACGATTGTTGATCGCCGCCCAGTGCAGCAGCGTCACAGTCTCGTGGTCTGGTTGATTGACGTCCCATCCTGCTTCTACGAGTTCTTTGACGCGGCTGAAGGCCCCGTATTGCGTCGCTTTCACAATGTCAAATCCGCTGTAGTCGCGTTCGAGTGGAACCGGTGGAGGATCACGCGGAGGTGGCCCGTCACCGTCGAGCTGCGACTTGCCGCATTGTCCTGTGGCGGCAGCGCCGCATGTACTCTCGTACATGCTTCTAGCCTTCTAGCATCGACCCGGCTACATGCACATTATTTACGCAAATTGCTGAAAATGTATTAATATACACTATCTCAATGGCTACATAAGTTACTTTCTTTTGGAAGTAACAAAACAATTAGGAATAACGATACAATATACAATAGAGACAGATGTAAAAAAATATGATTACAACCAAATCAAACACAGACCTATTGACATTTAGGGATGTTAAAAAAAGTTTTTATTTTAATCGATTATTTTTTACTTATAATCGATTTTTATAGTTTTATTAATCGATTTTTTGGAAATCGATTATATAAATTACGTGTTTAAATAAATTTTTAGAAACAGCTCGTATCTATGCGACGGATGAAAAAATCTTGTAGTAAGTTTCAATTTTATAAACAGCGCCATCTATGCGTTAGATGAAAAATCTTGAATTAAGTAAGTTGATTGAATACGTATAAGCTGATTAAATAAAAACGGCGCCATCTGTGGGTAGGCATATACATACCAGCCTACAGATAGCGTTTTTTCAATACGATAATATTCAATATAAATATTTTTTTCAATTATTGTTGTTTAACTTTTTGACTTAAAGTTACATTTTATTTTAATACTACTCTTATGTAAAACAAGACTGAAAATGTGTGCCAATAATTTTAGTTTTCGTGTTTTGATTGTTTAAACTTGAAAAAAAAACGAAAGATTTCTTAAATAATTTAGTTTTTGAGACATCATAGTCGTTTATTTTTTTTTTATTCTCGTTTAAGTATTTAATTAAAATACTAGTCAAATGTAAGACAGGATTGAACATTTGTGGCAATAATTAATTATTTTTATTTTATTGTTGTTGAAACTTGAAGATTGTTTTATATTTAAGATTTTAAGACCATAACGTAGTTCTTCAGGATTTTTTATGATCATAATAAGTATTTTATTTTAATACTAGTCAAATGTAAAATAGGACTGGACATTTGTGACAATAATTATTAATTATTTTTTTAACTTGAAGATTAACAAAAGATTTAATTGTATTTAAGTTTAGTTTTTGAGGCTATTGAAGTATAGAGTAGTCGTTAAGTTTTTTTAATTATCATTTTAAGCATTATATTCTAAAACTAGTCAAATGTAAAATAAGACTGAACATTTACGGCATTTTTATAATACAAAATTTCTTTTTTCGATTTTTTCGTAGAAATCGATTAAATTCAAATTCAAATTCAAATTCAAATCATTTATTTTCATAGGCCCCAGGAGGCGCTTGAACACGTCAAAACATTACAAAAAATGATATATAAGTAAATAATAAATAATACTAAATTATACTAATTACAATGATTTGAATAACCGGGGCTCAGATTAATTTTAATCAAACTGTTTAGAATCGAATTAAAATCAATCTAAGTACCAGCTCCGATGGGTATTGCATTATGAGAAGAGCTGGTGAGAAACTCATGTGCACCATCTTTTAAAATGAAAAATATAACAATATAAAAGTACATAAAAAAATCACATAAGAAGAGCAATTCATTTCCAAATACTATTATCATTTATGTAGTCTGAAATACTATAGTAAGCTTTTTGACATAATTTAGTTTTAACATATTTTTTAATTTACCTATTGATAATTCTATTGCGTCTAAAGGAAGTTTATTGTAAAAGCGTATACATTGACCTGGAAACGAGTTAGAGATTTTATGGAGCCTAGTAGTGGGCACAGCGAGTTTGTTTTTGTTCCTTAGATTTAATTTATGGAGATCACTATTTTTCTTAAATTTCGTTTGGTTTTTGTGAACGTACATTAAATTTTCGTAAATGTATTGAGAATGTAACGTCATAATATGTATCTCTTTAAATTTATTTCTTAGTGTCTCCTTGGGACTCATCATATAGATAGCTCGAATAGCTCGTTTATATATATCCGCGGCACTACCCCAAAGCAATAAACCATATGACATTATACTGTGAAAATAGCTAAAATAAACTAAACGCGCAGTGTCAACATCGGTCAGTTGACGAATTGTTTTTACGGCGTAAGCTGCTGAGCTGAGTCTACCAGACAACGTTTCTATATGTGGGCCCCATTGTAATTTAGAGTCTAATGTTATACCAAGAAAGACAACCTTATTGACGATTTCCAATTCCTCATTGTCCATCACCACACTAGTTTTGACTTGCTTAACATTTTTTGTAAAAAATCTAATATATTTTGTTTTACTACCATTTAAAAGCAAGTTATTAGCACTAAACCAGTTCACTATCTTTGATAAAGCATTGATTATTTATTGTTATAAAAATCGATTTATGACAAATCGATTAATTTTGTGTCAAGAATAATCGATTATTAATTAATCGATTTTTTTCCATCATTCTCACATCCCTATTGACATTTCGTCAGAATAATGTTACCTATTGTAATATTGTAATGAAAGAAAATATTGAAAAATAGTTAACGCCCGGTGCTTAGAGAGTAATAAATAAAAAATAAAATAATAAAAAAATAGAATGATGAATATAACGCGTGTTAATTTTATTTTTTTGGTGAAACTAGTAGCGAGGAGCGAGGAGTTAATAGGCAATGTTCTCAGCGGTGGACATGGACATCCGCAGGGGGGCATAGGCTACGTACGATTTACATTATCTTTGGTGGCCAATGGCGAGACCGCCGTGGTATAAGTTTTGAAGCCAATTATATACTAAAATACAAACTTTTCGAACTAAATGTAAAGTTATTTGAAAAGTACTATTAAAATGCTACTAAAAAATATAACTATTTGGTCTGAAAGTGTACAAACAAAAAAGGGCCCTGCTGGCTGGATAAAAGTTTTGAAGGTATATTCCTCATGAATTAATAATTATTTTAAAATAAAACCAAGGTATTTCGACGGTACTAAAACACCGCTAAACGGGATAATAAGTAATATTGGTCTTGACCCTAAAAACTGAGAAGGGCCCTGCTGGCAATACACTAAAAGAAATTCAAGATTTCTCTGTAGCCTTTACGGTACTATTTTTTTACTTAAACATTTCGGAAAGTACCGAACACGACGAACGATGGGCCCTGGTGGGTATACGGACACACAAGGTTTTACAATGATCTGTCACTACTGTCAGTTAGACATGGGCAAAACAGTACCCCGTACTGTAATGGAACATGTCACATCACACTGGCCGAAGTTCCATCACCCGCAACCATGTCTCAGTACGCGTAACATTACTCGAATGAAATGGACATGAAATGGTATGTTATAATAAGTAATGTCGGCTTGAGGATAGGCGTAACTTTATAAATTCATTACGTACTTAGAGAAATACTAAATTTAATATTATTAGTTATTTTTATGTGTACAAAATAAGAGTATGGTAGTAATACCTATTAATAACTATATTAACCGTAAGATGTACCTTTTTCATGTGTATCTAAACTTCCGATTGAGTTTGAAGACATTGCTAGTACCTTCGAGCAATGTTGACATTTGGCCCTTGTTGTTATATTTAAACTATTACACAATAAAAAAGTCATTAAGATTCGCCACTAACAACAACAAACAACTAAAATAATAACAACAAAATAAAAAAAACTTACTTGTGCTGTTTTGTTCGCGACATTTGCAATGTTTACAAGTAATAACAGGTATCTACTTGCACGTGTTTCATTTGACGAAGCTAATAAAAATGACCCATAAGGCGTACACAATAAGTTTCAATATCCAAAGCTATAAATCTATCTCGCTTGTTCATACTATTCATTCAATGACTCTGTTTCGCATCGTTGCATGACTCGATGTTTACCGAACATGCCCAAATACGCGTACCGAGACATGGTGCCATGGTGCAATGGTTAAAACTCTCGCGTGATGTGTACTGTATCATGTCGCAGCCGCGTAGCGCTACCCGAGTTTCATTACACGCATTACTTACCACCCAACCCAACTCTACTGTCAGTCAGTTGTCAGTCGTGTCGTGGGTCTGCAAAATTCTACAGAAATCTCTCGTGCTTAATGTTCTATTCTCCTCTCGTCAAGTATTTATACGAATTCTTTATTTACGTTATAATTGGATAGTTAAATACATTAATTTCATACCACCATGTTCCGCCTACCTTATGGTGACAGAGTAGACCCCGCGGAAGAGAAGCGCCAGGCACGTGAAAACACCATCAGCAGCGTGATGACTTTCTGTGTGCTTTGTGTCGCTATTAGAGTTGGTAAGACGCGCTCTACCACCTAGCTATTATTATTCTATTGAACCAAGCATTACAATCAGTGTTGCATAATTTCCATTATACGTTATATATAGGTTATTTAATACAACATGATAGAATTATTGATAGATACCCTTCCCAAAAGTAATCACTTGTGTTGTTTGTATTCTTTCTTACCATCATTAAATCATACTATTCCAGTCACTAAAGCTTATAAAACTTATTTGCATTTGTTTTTTTTATTGTATTCTAATAGCTTTAGTTCACGCATGGTTGTATGAAACTTGTTAGATTTTTTTTTTTTGCTTAGATGAAGAATTAAGCAATCCTTACTTTGTGCCTTTATTACTAATTTGTAAATGCAACAGTAACTTTATCTGTCTATCTGTTTGTCACACTGTCACTGCTAAACTTCTGAACCAATCTTGATGAAAATTGCTATTGAGACAGTTCAAGACCTTTTGAGGAAGACATACCTTACTACATGACTTACCATACTGACATCAGGGTGGAACAAGGGCAAAAGCTATATAATAAATAATAAATCATACTAATCAGATGTTTTCCTTTACAGCACCATTCTTATTGGAACACAGTGGATTTCAACCTTAACAGCAGCATGGTGTTTCATCACATAAGTAACTCTGATCAGCATATATCCCCAGTCACAACGGTAGCCGGTGCGCACATCAGTGACTATTCGATTGTGCATTGTTGAAAATTATTAGGTTTAATTGTTTAATAAATGTTTTAGTTTAATTTGACATTTCTTTTTTTTACCTGAAACCTATAACCTTAGCAATCTATCACAGCAACTATCAGTTTACACATATAACATTGCATGTGAGACATTTCTTTTTATGATAAAGCCATTAATAGAATGAATAAAGATGAATGCCTTAAAATACTTACATATCTTATTTTTGGCTCTGAAACAATGTTGAGAGGCTGCCTAGGCTTTCTAATATACCAATGGGTATAGTAGATAGCCTAGGCAGACTCTTGAGGCCTCTCATTGTGAGAACTGGGGTTCCATTCCTGGGTTGTGCAATAGTTATTTGGGGTACTCCATCAGGATATACTTACTTTTAGACAAATAACTAATTATAAAAGACTTCTACTATTTATATAATATAAGCTTTTCTAAATTTTAGCCCAAAGCTTTATGTGAATTGGGGATTTTAGGTAAGTAGTAAGTTAGCGTCAGAATATAAATGACGTTGAGAAGCTTGTAGCTAAGTTGAAGCTGTGCGGAACGATCAATCTTACAGGTAAGCAATATTTGACCGCGGTTGGTGATGGACAGGTGACCATTTTAACATGGAATTTTCCACCATCAGGAAATTCATACATTAGCAGCACGGAGTTAGAATTATGCCCAGTAGATGGCGATAGGCTCAACCCCTATCCCATGGGACCTAAACATAACAGGTGAAGTGTGGGTGTTGTACACCTCTGCCACACCCTTTTGGGTAAAATAGGCGTGATGTTATGTAATGAGTTTTCTTCCCTGCCTCGGAGAGCACGTTAAGCTGTCTTGGCCACGATTGGCATTTCAATATGACGCCCACGGCAGTCACGCCAGAAAGTCAGACAACAGTCTTAACATAGTGTATCATACACCCTCGTACTGGGCTGTAGAAGTTAGATGTCAGCTGCTCCAATTAAAATACTGATATTCAGCTAAATCCTTTGGGCTAGAAGCCGACCCAATATAATAGGGAAAAGATACGGAGAATAGCAATAGTGGCATTGTGCATTTTTGTGCATAACTTTAATGGCTGCGTTAACTTGGGTTATTCCAGCTTTCCAATCATTGTTAAATAACGGGTGGCGCAAAAGTAAAGACCCTATTTGGTTCAGCTATAACATTTTTTCTAAATTAGAAAACTAGATTTAGATTTTTTTAAATGTATATTTGTGCCATTAAATTTCGTACCATTAGGATTTAAAGATGATGTCTTTTAAATGGTGACCTCCAGAGTTGATACACATTTGAGCCCTATTTATGACATTTTGCATAACTTGCCGTAACACTTCCTGCGATATGTTCGTTATTTCTTGACGAATGTTTTCTTTTAGAGCTGCGAGAGTCTGTGGCTTGTTCACATACACCCGAGATTTCAAAAAACCCCAAAGAAAGAAGTCTGGACTGGTCAGATCGGGTGATCTTGCAGGCCAAGGCAAATCGCCAAAACGAGAGATAACTCGGTCTGGAAAAGCGTCCCTCACTAAGTCCATAGTGTCGCGCGCTGTGTGTGCCGTAGCGCCGTCTTGTTGAAACCAGATGTGCTCCAGCCCCAATTCGTCCAAACTGGGTATCAAAAACTCACGTAACATGGTTCTGTAGCGTTCTCCAGTGACAGTTATCGCATTGCCTCCAGCGTCTTCGAAAAAATAGGGTCCGATCACTCTGTCAACACAGATGCCACACCATACAGTAACTTTTAGTGGGTGTAGAGGTGTTTCTTGAATAATGCGCGGATTATCAGTGCCCCAGAACCGAGTATTCTGCTTATTGACATGCCCTGAGAGATGGAAATGCGCTTCGTCACTCATAACCAATTTTGAAGGAAAATCATCCTCTTCAAGGTGTATCAACTCTGGAGGTCACCATTTAAAAGACATCATCTTTAAATCCTAATGGTACGAAATTTAATGGCACAAATATACATTTAAAAAAATCTAAATCTAGTTTTCTAATTTAGAAAAAATGTTATAGCTGAACCAAATAGGGTCTTTACTTTTGCGCCACCCAGTACAAGTAATTGAAATCTGCGTTCGTAATTCAAATATCTTTGTAGATAATAACTTGTATGTAGTTGTTTCTTGTTTCATAAAGATAGTAAACCCATATGAAGGCCGTAAGTTTTGTGGTTGACTGCAGCAGCCTAGGCGCGTGGCCCGACACGCAATTACTTGTTTTTTTTAAATCAAGCTTCAACCTAATAAAACAGGTACGTTTAAGGCGGGTAAAACCATGAGTAACAAATCAATGAAATGAATGAAAATATCTTTATTCTTTAGATTCGATACCTGTATTGTCTGCGAAGGCTCGAAGTCGAGGCTATCCAGCTTCTTAACACCACATATATATAAAGAAGACTAAAAGGGTTTACCTTTATGTTAGTGTAGTGAAGTAAGAACAATGTAACTACATTGGTAGATTTTATCCATCTGGATAAAATCTACCTATGGAGAACACATAAACTAAGTGTCTCTTTCCAGTAATAGGACTATAAGATTAGTGTTAATGGAGACTATAAGATTAGTGTTGATGGACACATTCTTAGATTTTTAATAATAGCAATGTAAGTTCTAATTAAATTAATTATTATGCCCTCAGGCTAGATTGCAATATTTATGGTGTCCTGCCTGTCGGGTACATCAAACAATAATAATAAAGTCAGTCACTCGTGACCACGAATTATGCAAGTCATTTCGAAACGTCGAGCATAGGTATTTATTTACCTTTATAATAATTACGCGATTTAGACCCGTTATCTAATTTTTGAAATAAACTAACTCACTTTTAAAACTCAAGGCTGACTCTTTTCAATGTTCAAATTTGAGTTTACAATATTTTTTCTTATAGCTAAGGAAATAAGTAAATAAGTTCTTCTTCCGAGATAGATAAAAAGGGGTAGGTGAATCACTTAGCGTGCCAGTAGAGTAAGATTATACTTAGCGTCAAACCGCCTAGAAACTTGAGAAGCTTAGTATACTTGTAGTTGACATAGATCCGGCTCGAAGGACCAAACAGATGTACGATTTGCACAACTTTCGAAGACTAAAGCTTCGGTTTCCTAGCATAGCGGTGTGGAATAATGCGGTCGTAAAGATAACGGTACAATGACGTCACTAGAACGTTACCTATGTAAAACAAATGTAGTGGTTTCCTAGAGAGCGGTGATCGACCTAACGTATTACATATTAATCGTGTCACGGTAATAATATTACGGCCGCATTATTCCACACCGCTTTCCTAGGAAATCGAAGCTTAAGAGCTGATTAATTGAACTGAAACTAACAATACTAAATACATAATGTTAGCCGATCGGGATGACAATTGCAGAGGACTTGAATAAATAATAAGTTGCTAAAAAATATTACGTTCTATTTTATTGTATACTAGCGACCCGCCCCGGCTTCGCACGGGTACAATGCTGATACTAAAAACACTACAGAAAAACTGTGAACGTTGTATATAAACACAGCGGCCCGCTCCGGATTCGCACAGGTATATAATAATAATATATTATAGCCTATATATTATAGCCTATGTCACTCACTGAAAAAATGATTAAAATCGATCCATTAGTTTTGATTTATTCATTACTACCCGTGGCCCGCACGCGTTAAATTAGGATTAAAACAATTCCCCTTTCCCTATACCATGAAGATTTCCTGCTATCTTTGGAATATTCATACACAACATTTTTACTTATTTACTTTTTACATTTCTCAGCTCTATTTTTATCCCGAAGCTGACTGAGTCGAGCCTCACGCTCTATTGACGATTCTCTGTCCCTCTGAACAGGCTCGCTCCCGCGCCGCCCCGACCGGCCGATACCGCCGCAAACTCTACGTCCCGCAATTTTTAAATCTGTAATATCTTCGAAAATATTCATTTAAATCACATGCTGTAAAGGGCAATTTTGATCTACATGAAATGCACAACGTATCTAATGTATTTAATTGGTTATGTAATGATACTGTATCGTTTAAAATAGCTTGGTAAATAACCCATATTTTTTTTGTAATATGTAAAAGATAAAAATGGTTACTGTGGGTTATCTTTAGCAGATAAACATATGCTGTCGCGGACTTTTTTATTCATCTTTTCAAGATATACAATTACGTACTACATAAATTTGAGCTATCTCGTAAGGTTTAGCCAGCGTTGGCAATGTAAGCGCAGAAAAATATGTTTGTTACGACATCACATTACAAATCTTTAAATTTCTCGGCTTTTCTCTACTATAATATGCATGTATTATACATAAAAACCTTCCTCTTGAATCACTCTATTCATTAAAAAAAACCGCATCAAAATCCGTTGCGTAGTTTTAAAGATTTAAGCGCACATAGGGATATAGGGACAGAAAAGGCGACTTTGTTTTATACTATGTAGTGATACATAAAAACCTTCCTCTTGAATCACTCTATTCATTAAAAAAAACCGCATCAAAATCCGTTGTGTAGTTTTAAAGATTTAAGCGCACATAGGGACAGATGGAAAAGGCGACTTTGTTTTATACTATGTAGTGATAAATAAAACATGATTCTCATAAAGCTTTCAATTTATTAGTTAAACAAATATCACTTTTATTTACAACCAAAGCGATCACAAATTATAAGTAAAACTAATCGTAATCACCTAAAACTACTTAACAGATCGAAATATTTACAATAGAATTAACAATTGTTCAACTGCGCGGTGCGTGCACGTCGCGCGTGGCGAGCGCGTGGCGGGCGCGTGGCGGACGCGTGGCGGACGCGGGGGCGCGGGGGTCGCGGGGCGCGGGGCGGCGCGCTTAAGTACTGCTCACGCCGTGGCCAGCGGCTGCGTCACCACGGGCGAGCGCCGCCGCGGCGACTCCTCCGCCTCGCCCGCCCCCGCCCCCACCCCGGCCGCCGCCGCCGTCGTGCCCGCGGCGCCCGCGCCCTCCGTCAGTCGCAGCGCTACTTCCAAATCACGGAGTACCTGCAACACCAAGCCAGCGTTAGGGAGAATGAAAAAGGGATACTGCAGGATAGGTACTATCAACAAAGCAGATTCATCTTCCATCTTAATACTATTTTTGTAAAAAAATTGCAAGACACTTAAGGCTAAATTCACTTGTTCTACCAACAAAAGTCAACCTTATCAACTTTGATAATTTCCAACGAAATATTTGACAAATGGGTCATTAATCAACGGGATATTTTATATTGCATATCAAATAAATAATCGCCTATCAATACATACTCATCATTTATATTATTTTTTACATCAAATAACTTACTTCACTACAGATAAACTAAATGTTTAACAAAACTCAAACTGCAGATAATTCGAAATTACACATCAATATGACATTCCTTTTTCCTCATAATGCAATAGAGTTAAATTTATTTTTGTACAAAAATACTACATGCATAGCATAAACTGACTGCACATCAAATTTATCATATTTCATAGCAAAATTACTATCCCAGTCGCATATTAACCAGTAAGTACAACAAAATCTGTTCATCATATTTGTCTTAATTTTCAAGAAGCCATGCTCGGCAAATTTAATGATTATTATAACAAAAAAATCCTTTTACATTGCATTATTTCTAAAAGCAGAACAACTTAACTGAAAAACTAAATAAAATGCTGTTTTATTTAGAAAAACTGCTGTAAATAATATAAAAATAAAAGCTATAGTTATGGCATAGGTCAATTATGGGTAAAGTAGTAGGTTAGGTTAGGTTAGAACTGTGACCATAGAATCAATCTGTGTGATACTCCGACCCCTTTTTGAATCCACCCACTAAATAAAATAATATTATACTACCTACCAATTTCTTATTATCATAGATCGTAACAGACGACAGTACATGGCGCCACCTGCAGAAGCTAAAAATGTGCCTATTGGGCAAAAAAGGAAGCGTGGACGCCCCGCGAAAGCAAGACCCGCTTTAATAATTCAATAAATTACAATTTTGTATCTAATTTTATATTTTTTTTGCTGATCTCATTATGTGATAATTAATACATAATAAGATGACTGTGACTAATAAAATGTTGTTTGATTTAGAAAAACTGCTGTAAATATTATAAAAATAGAAGCTATATTTAAAAGAAAAAGAGTTAACATGTATAATGTGCATTAAGATTATTAGCTGTGCATTGATAAAAAAGCTTTTGCTTTAGGAAAAATTGCTGTGCGCTGTGAAAACAAATTGTAGTGTGTTTAGTGATATTTTGAGTTGAATATTTTGTTGTGCAATCAGTTATTTTGATGGGAATTCGGTATTTAATTGCATAGAAAAAGGATATTTTATGATTTGCGTTTAAATACTACCCTTAATCAACTTTGCTGATAGTACATACATGAGATTGTAGATGAATAAGAGCTACAGCTTAATATAGATAGCATACAGCGCTATTAAATTGATGCTCTTGAAGGGTTTAAATAAAAGAAGTTAAGTTAACTTATGAAATTATTTAGAGATGGTGTTGTACATTATTTTCAAGCGTTACAACACAACCCACAGGAGCAGAGCAATAACTTTTGGCGCTGGTAAAACTGTGAGGATCTGGCAGTAGTCTACATTCCACAAACGTGTAGGAATTTCTACACTGATAGTGATATTAATTTTTTTTATGCTTAATGAACTATGTATGCATGTATCTGAGTGCGAAATAAAAAATACCTTTCTTTCTTCTTTCTCTGTGTTAAGCATGCGTACCTCAGTCTCCTTGTGGTCGAGTAGCGAGAAGCGCCGGTCGAGCGCGGTGAGGTGCGCGAAGGTGAGGTGCAGATGCGCGTGCAGCCGCAGCAGCGCGAGCTGGCGGAAGTGCGCGGCGTACATGTGCGCCACCACGTGGAACAGCAGGCGCACCACGCGCCGCACCACGCCCTCGAACGCCGCCGGGAACTCATTCGCTGCAAACGTCAACAAACGACATCAGACAAAGGGGATCATGCTCTTCCAACGGCCAGACTCAAGGAACTTTCGATGATTCGCTAACATCAGTCATGTGGGCGGGTTTATCCTTCGAGCTACGGTTATGATATCAATACAAATTAATGTAATACTGCTTTTAATGTAAAAAACAATGTTTTTTTTTGTATCGGCTAATCTTCTTAACGGCTAGACCGATATTGATAAGATTTTAGGTGCAGGTAACTGACCACAAGGCGCGGCACATAGCCATTTTTTAAGGATGTACCTACAATGCAGGTGAAACCGCGGCAGAAAGTTAGTGTGTTCGTTTGATAGAGTTTCATAATTCTTTAAGAACTTGATAGTCCAACTCTTAAGAAAGGTTTTAATAAATTTTCATTACGCTTAACTCCACTGGAGCCGAGCAGTTAGGCAACGAATTCAACGCGGACGAAGTTGCGGGAAAAAGCTAGTATACTTATAAGTAAAAAGGGTGTACTCACCATATTTAGTAGGGAACACAGTCTCATCACTGACAGTTTTCTGTGTGAAGGTCATAACGTAGTCGACGTACTGCGGCGCCGCCACCCGGGACTTCTTGCCGCGCTCGTCGTACCACGCGTAGGAGCGGCCGCCCGGCCCCGTCATGTCGGGGCACGACGCCGGCGTGCAGAACTCCGACACCGTGCCGTACAGCAGGTTCACGTGGTCGAATAGCGCCAGCGCTGGAATACACAACGGTACATTATGAGTATGGTGAGTTTGGAATAAACACATTCTATGTAGAGGATTTGGGACTAATCAAAAAATATCTAAAATGTTTTTTTTAATTAGAAACTGGCTCCTGCGCGCGGCTCCAACGCGTGATAGGTATGTCATTAAAAAGTAGCTTTTGTCCTTCCTCAGGTCTTGAACTATCTCCATTCCAATTGACATCAATATCGGTTCAATAGTGTACGATTGTCATTAATAAAAATAATATTAGCCAGGATTAATTAAAATTATTTAAGAGAAAGATCTTAGTGTGAAAATGGTCTGGTCCCTAGTATAGTCTATAAATGGACCAGGATTAAGCATTCTTAGTATTAAAACAGTTTAACTAAAGCAAGAATTACTATAAATATAATATATTATAGCAACTAGCAACAACCTTCTAAAAAAACTTCAGTCGATGGTGTGTGCTTTTGTTTGTAGGAATAATAAATTAACTGTTGATAGTACATTCTATATAGTATATTCATTACTACGGCATTACCTTTCTCTTTATCGAGTAAACGTTTTTCCGGCAGAGACATTTAAAACAGGGCCGATTTCATTATACCGATCGCTTCCTATTACCAAAACATTAACGTAAATCACTTTTTAACCGACTTCTCACACAATAAAACTGTTGTTTCTTTCTGTCATTTATGTTCACTGACACTTTGTTACTTGTTTTATAAAATAAAACTATACGGGGTGGATGCGACATAGCGACATTTATTGAAACCACAGCTTCTATACATGGTAAGTATCAATTTCCACCGGATAAAAATTCTCTGGCGAAAGAAAAAAAATCACGTTCTCCGAACAATTTGAACATTGCGATCGTGCAATTTGTTCGGAAGACGTGGATTTTTTTTTTCGCCAGAGAATTTTTTATCCGGTGGAAATGCATACTGGCCATGTATAGAAGCTGTGGTTTCAATAAATGTCGCTATGTCGCATCCACCCTGTATATACACAGGCGTGTTATTGAAGGGTTCGTAATGAATGAGTCGTGGTAAAGAAAAAGGAGACACAATGTTTATTCAATGAAAATGATGGCAGAAATCACCAAGCCTACTGCGTATCTACTAAAGAATTGGCTTATGACATTTTAACAGAAGGATCTGGTGTAATAATGTAGAAGAAGATAAAAAGCGCAGACCACTTTGTAACTTAATAGATAACGCATTCGATAATAAACAGTTTTGGTAAATCTTGTACATTTAATATTAATTTACGAAATTCTTAAGGAGCGTATAGACTCGTACTTGACCGGTTATTCATCTTTTTGATCTTCTTGTCTCAATAATGTAGGCGAGTGTCGTTTACATTATTTTAGGATTATTGCCCTAAATGTGGCTCGTCCTAGTCTAAGGAACGATGAAGTTATGCGATGGTTTTCTTTTGCGACTTGTTTATGGCTACTCTGAAAACTGAAATGATTAATGCGGAATGGATCAACGCGTTTTGTTCATTAAATATTTATAGTAGATAGACAACAATGATTATATCTACGACCAAAAGCATATTTGTACCGTACGATATATCAGAAACAGGTTAAAATAAAAACTCTTATGATTGTAATGCAAGTGTTATTTGTTCGGATTAGGCTGTAACCCCTCCCCCATTTATAAAACGAAATTGCATGTTGGAACAATTCCTCTCGCCACGCAGGCACTGAACCCCGAGTCCAGCCCAGGTCTCAGTTGAATACTCATAGGAGTGCGGCAGAGGTGTACGACAACTACATTTCACCTGCTATGTTTAGGCCACCTGGGATAAGGGGTGTGCCACCGGGCACAATTACAATTCCGTGCTATTGAGAATTTATTGACGGAAAAATCCCAAACTACACTTGCCCGATCTAGAAATCGAACCCAAGAAGACCTCGCGAAGAGCGATATACAAATTATACCTACCGCTAGTCCCACGAGGCATGTGATAGTGTTTAAAAATCCGAACGAGAGGAATGAGGATGAATGGCGCAGAAGTAGGTCAATGTCTACTAACACAACCGGATTGGTTCATATCGAATTAAGAACCGTTGCTGATTTAATTCATCGCTTGAATTCATTAAGTGTTGTACAAGAAATATATGCAGGTGACAGAATTTAATAAAATATGTAAATAACGCGTTTGATGGTCGCTTTCACGGTCGTCCCAAGGACACTGTTGAGTATCTACTGCCATGGGGCTAGCATGACGAGCGCGAGATACAGTCTGTTGCGTTTTTGACATATTTGTGTATGAGGAAACATGTTGAATATCGTTATGCTAGATATCACTCTACCATACATAATATCTCGTCAGTGGCCATTTAATAGTCTCATTCTTAAGTCAGGTTTTCAATTATTTAACATTACGCTAAACTTCATGGGAGCAGAGCAGTGATCACAGTTCATGAGCCCAACTGTAGGCGGTGCCTACAGTTGGGTTCATGGACCGTGTCAACATTGACTAGCTGACCCACGCAGCAAAGGATTGAAGAATAACATCGCATAGGTCATCGGGCATCCGGCATGTGGGCGCTGAAAGTCAATACAATTCAATACATACTACAGCAGGATCGAAACGAATTTATAGAAAAAGTAGAAGTATGAACGTTATTTGTTTGATATAAACGCTATTTTTTTGTATAATAAATATTCCTTTGAGACAATTCGCTTCTGATGTGGGATGTATTGACTCTATGGTACCTTAGACACATAAAGGGGAATCGATAGCGAGGGAGTAACTGCCAACAAGTTTCTAGACGAGGCTTGAGAGCATAACATAATAAAATACAAGTTCATAATAACATCAGTCTCTCGAGGCCATTTACTTATAATAAATATAGCCTCGTCGTAACTATATTAAGAGCTAACCAAGTTAAATAACTACTCGCGCTGCGTCAGACAAATATTATGCATTTTATAGATAGAGATATTGGCATCGCTTATCGACACAGAAAATATCGATAAATGTATTAAACAAGCCAACGAAGTTTTACACTCAAACCAATACACCAATTTTTATAATAAATAGTACTTTAGAGATAGCTGCATATCTAAGAAAGGACTTCTTTTTAATTAGGGCATGAGGGCTATCGTTCAAACACGTTTAAACTCAATGACTGCGTAGCCAACCCGCAAACAGCGACATTTGACATTTCGGAGACCTCACGCCATCACGCCACACGAGAGCCCTCGTTGAAACGCCACGTAAGCGAAGTTAGTGAGAGGCATCACGTATGACCGAAGAAAAGAATGAAAGCGAAAAAAGAGCCATGTCAATTTCCGTGTTTAGACATAATACGAGTCAATGTCCTTAAACCAAAAAAACTTTTACCTCGAAGCGCGGTGATACAATACTATGAGTAACGCGGGCCATATAATGTCCTCAGAAAGCCTGTATTCGGAAACAAGTGGGCGCGGTGTTTAGCTAACTTGGTGCCTATGAGTCGGTCTAAACGCCACACTACTTATTTCTTTGTACGAGTCATCACATATCATTGCTGTGTTTACTGAATAATTTAGTGGGCAGCCAATTTATTTATAATAAAGTAACACGTTTCAGATTGCTTGTTAACAACGCTACATGAAATGAATGTTTGACTAGCTTTTGCCCGCGACTTCGTCCGAGTGGCAATCGTTGTATTAAGTAATAGCGACTCCCGCGCTTGACCCACGTTAACCTGTATACACCGCTCCCGTGGAGTTTAGCGTAATATTAAATATCTAATATCCTTTCTTGAAAATTAGATTATACACAAAAATAATTATGAATATTCTATCAGTAGTGCCTGAGTTTAGCTCTATCAAACAAACTAACTTCCTCCTCCTCGAGGATATTTATAGAGCTAGGTACATCGATAAAGAACAGCTTATGTTACCCGCCTTGTAGTCAGTTACCTACTTCTAAATTTTATCAACATCTAGCCGTTTAGAAGATTAGCCGATACAAACAGGCAGATAGACAAACAGAAAGACAAAATTTTTGAAAACTGAATTTACGGCATAGTTAAACAACTATACTAGCTTCAAAAACCTTGTTATTATAATAACAGACACTTAAATTTTATTTGTATTGAGTATTGATACACACGGCACGATATAGTCCATCGCACGATTGTATCAGCACTTAAGTGCGTGGGCGAGCCTAAAGTGAATCACGCCACTTAGCAACGTGCAGCTATAGTGCATGATTGTGCATAGATGCTTTTATTGGTCGTGGCTACCTGCGCATGTGCACATACACGCATGGGAACAAGTCAAACCGGTATGTGACGGCCCGTCACTGCACCTAACTAGGAGAATGTAGGTTGTGCTGAACAAGGATTGCACTATCTCTATATGAAACGAGTGTGTATGTGTGTATGAATCGTGAAATGGATTATATCGGCTGATATCTCAATGTCGGCGCTTTATCAAATGTACAATAAAAGAATGTCACTCAGTGATAAGAAAATCTCTAGAGATTCAAGAAAATAAATATTATGCCGAGCCTAAGCTTACGCATTATGAGCGCGTTATCACAGAACAACACTCTTTTTTATTTTTTTGGGTTAAATGAGTTTGTCGAAGTCAGAATTCATTCCGTTCACAGAGCAGTCCAATCCCAGGGCACCCGTTGATGTATATCTAGCCGTACTGGAAAGAACGCGTTATTTGTCATACGTGTTGACAGAAATGGGTCAGCTATTATTCACTGTCTATTGGGCTTTAAGGTCGCTGCCGATACCCGATGGGGAGCAGTAAGGTCAGGGTTACCTATGCTTAGAAACACATTTAGATCCAATTGATTCAAAATGCTCTTCATCCACTTGAATTGCGGGGACTGAAAACCTTCACATTATCTAGATAGCCATACTGAACCTGAAGTCTATCGGGCAATAGTTTGTGACCCACTTAATATAAGTAATGGACGAGTTGTCTACATCATGCACGGCACTGTAATGATTGTATTGCAATAGAATAGGATATAATACTGACTGTGCGAGGCGAGCCACTCGTTGAAGTCGAGTCCGTCGGGCAGGTCGACGAGCTGGCGCATGTCGAGCTCGGGCAGCTTGCGCTCCAGCAGCGCCTCCTGCAGGTACAGCTTGGGGTCGCCCGCCGCCTCGCCCTCGCGCTCCTTGCGACGCGCCTTCCTGGAGTACCACAATTCAAACACGTTACTACATAATAACAACATCAACAACATAAACACGACCATAGCATAACATCACGCCTATGATATGCCTTGGTAATAACAAATAAAAGATGAGTGTGGCAGAGGTGTATAAACACCCACATTCCACCTGTTATGTTTAGGTCCCGTGTAAGCCCGGTAAGCCCTATCAACTTGTACCAGCCACTAACTCCGTGCTGCTGGTGAGAATTTCCTAACGGAAAAAGCCCAAATAACACTTTTGCCCGACCCGGGCATCGGACCCGAGACCGGTTGCTTACCACCACTTGACCATTACCTTAACCACTAGACCATTTTATAATAATCGCGATAAAAAATACAATTTTTATTAGCACAGTTTAAATTAATATACAATTGTAGGAATAGCAAGTTCCAGTGAATTGAAGTGTAAAGTCACTACTTATCTAAAACTTAGCGCGATTACAAGCATGCTAACTTATCAATTAAATATATATAATCATATCTGATGCAACTTGCATTAATCGTATCTCTTAGACAATTATTTCTAATTTAGATATCAGTCTAATTAACAGTTTATCAGATAATTCAATCCTGTCCTATTCGAATTAAAAAATAATACATCTTAACTTCTCTACATAGTATAAAACTAAGTCGCTTGGCGCTGTCTGTCTGTATACTTAGATCTTTAAAACAACGCAACAGATTTTGATGCGGCTTTTCTTAATAGATAGAATGATTCATAACGAATGTTTTTATGCATCAAACATGCATACTATAGTATTACATACTACCCGGAGTGAAGCCAGGGCGAGTCACTAGTATAATAGTGTAGTAAAGAGTAATTTTTAGATATTTCGTTTGTTTGTTACGATTTAACACCAAAACGATTTTAATAAAACCGCCAGATAAAAGACAAAAAAATGAATCTATTGATACTTCGGCTATATCCTTTTTGATAAAACGTAACGTAACAATGAAGTAAGCATAGTGGACAGGTTACGGCGCGAATGCCAGCAGTAGGTTGACGGAGTGGACATAGAACGCGATGCATGATTTCCCACACTCAATTACATACTTTGTAGCTTGTGGTTGTGCCGTTGTGGTTGGCCTTCCGCACGCGCGGTACTACCATTTATACAGGGTCGTTTTAAATATACTTATAGCCCCGTAAGTACCGGCTACGGCCCCTTACTTGCTTAAATAGTGGGCAAAATTTCAAATGTATATTTTTTTTTTACATTTTTTACCTGAACAAACTGTTTTTGTAAAGCCGTGTCTCCTGCGACGTGTTAACCTGAACAAAACATTTGAACAGACTATCAAAATGTTTGATTTTGACTCACTTCCGTTAGAATTGAATGATATCGTTCAAATATCGGTCGTTTGACAACATGTTAGGCTCGTAGCTGTGTGCAGTCAGCCCGCCCACACACCCGACGAGCGCGCACGCCTTGTAAGGGACACCTTAGACAGGGCGTGTAACAGCCGGTATCTTACGAAGAACTTTCACGCACTTTTGTTATACGACACTAAATTCACTGTAATTTTTATACGAAAATGGAGCTCTACTATGCTAGCTCTTGTGCACCAGCATGAAAAGCTCGGTAATTTGCTTATTTGATATTATTGCCTACGAAAGTGGTGGTTTTACATAATATGAGATGATAGTAAAATGTATTTTGTCTGGTTCAATGATATGTTATATTTATTAAAACAGTGCTAAATGAGGGAGAGGAAGTCCAGATCGAGCAGTGGACTACGAGAGGCTGAATGATGATGATGCAGACAAAAGTAGTTCAGAACGGTATGCAGAAGCTTCAATTCAATTCAATTCAATTTAATAAAATAAGCTAAGAAATAAATCATTAGAATTTTGAAAAATACCTTGTAGCATAGCGTTTGCGGCGGCGGTCGATGTCGATGTGTGTTAGGTTGGCAAAAGTGTTCTTTGTGGTTTTTGTGTTGGATAGCCCATTTATTGAGGAAGGCTATAGCTTATATAACATAACGCTACGACTAATGCAACAGTAGCGACGGGAGCGGCGAGGTATCGTATATCGCGAGTAAAACCGTGATTGATATGAGGATTTCCACGCGGACGCAGTCAGTTAGTATCCAAATATCAGACAAAATCAATAATCTTACGCGAACGAAGTTGTGGCCAACAGCTAGTAAGGTATAAAGCAAGTAATTGTTCGCAGATACAATAAAGTGATTTCGTGCAGTGCGAGTGGCTAATATACGATACGATAGGATATGAGTTAATGCATAGTACAGTCGTGTTCAATAATATGTTGGCAGATTTGAACCTTATTTAAAAGTCTGCAGGGTTCAAAATTGCACACATATGATGCAATGCTAATAAAATCGACTGTACACTTGCTTTCCATTCCATATCAAACAATCTTGTGTTTAATTCGAGTTTTCGAGTGAGTGCTACTGCTCACCTACTCATTTAGTGGAATTAACCTTTTCACCCGACTATCAATTGTCGTGCCGCCAGCGCCCGGCACAGTGAGTCGAAAAATAAATACCTACAACAAAGAGGCAAGTGCAATAATTGCATATTTCGATATCGATATTTCGAGCTGTGGTATTTTGGTCGGATATATACGATCCTCGCAAAATGGACTTAAATTTTTTTGTCGGTTTTATCCGACACAGGCGGTAAAAAGGTTAATCGATATTTTATCAGTGCAAATTCAAGAAAGACTTACTTTCTCCTCGTAATGTAAACAGAATTCTCATAGATATGGAGTAAAGCCTCGTTAATACATGTTTATTGCTGTGACGTACGCACTCACACTTGAGGATTTATGTGACAAACCTATCTACTACCTTATAATTATTTACTTAACATTACTAACGATAAAGAGCCAAGCACGCCTTAACATCGTGGTTTTAAGTTAGTCTGAGAGTCCTGCTACGAGTCTACGAGAAACTGCTACGGCGTAGAGTCCCAAAAGTGTCCATAGATGTATGTAATCTTTAAGATACAGCCGCAAAGTGTCCAGAATCTATAATATTGTGTCCTACATGAAACAAAACATCTAGAAGACTTTGTATTCAGAGTGGATGCGACATCATAGTCACATTGATGAAAAACAGTTTCTATCCAATTTGTTTATAGTCACTATGTGTATGCGACACCCTGTATAAATAAATCTATTAATATAATGTTTTTCTTATTCGTGTCGATGGCTGAATCAAATTTTATTTTGACTTGCCATCGTGGTGAAAGGATTCGCCAATTCGCTTTGGAGAACTAGCGAATTGCCCAGGGTGCGCCGGACGTAGGGAATCGTTGTGTACGTCACTCGGGGAGGCTCCATTCATGCACCCAACCAATATAATGTTGATTATGTGGCATGGTATTGTCTGCACATTAAACAAGATAATAAGTAGTTACGTAATGCTTGAGACTGAAGATTACCAAATCGATCAAAAATCGATATTGGCCAAGCTCTATACTTGCGAAACAGCACCCTTGTGGCAGGAGAATAATTAATTATTCATTTAGAAATAATTTATAACAATTACTCTATTAGCGGAAAACTTGTCCTCGACCGCGAATGTAGTTTTTTAATGCAGGAAACTGGAAATTGAAATCAACAAGCATTCAATACAACCAAGAATTGTTCAATATTGCAATGCCAGTAGGTCTAACAAATAAACAGTGTAAAAATATTTTTAGCATAATAATGCAATGTCGTAGCAAAAGTATGAATGTATCGTAGTACAAAGAGACTAACGGGTTCACCGGGAACGCGTTGATGTCTTCGTAAGGGCAAAATCATACCAAAAGTGCTACGCACTCTACGCAGTGCTACAGGAAATGGGATGCCTCGCTAGTTACGCATTGTCTATCTGTAAGGCTGATTATTATATTGACTTTGATTTATTAGTAGCATTTACTGATAGCCTAGTGTGTACACGATCCTCATGAATTCAATGGAGCATTGCATGTAGTCCACGCCGGTCGTGACGGGCCGGCGATGCTCCGCGCGTGAACCAGACCAGCCATTGTGCGCCGAGCCCTCTGCCCTACTCTCTGTACAGCACTGTACTTGAAATGTAACACGCATTAGCACCAATTTCTGTTTTCAACTTTCAAAGAAAACCGACCGCATTTCGTTGACCTGACGCTAAACAGTTGTTTTTTTTATTGACCTTTAGTATAATTCCAAACGTTCTCTTTGGGTACAACCGCGAACCTCGGCCCTAACGCGATAGACAATTAGTAGTGGTGAAACCGGCTCTCAGCGCAAACAATATGTCTACAGCGGTCACACTCGATATTCCAGTTTTGAACTGAATTAACTTATCATGGACTTGACCTCTAGTGCTCATAAATATAATAATATCTTAATCTAATGCTCGCCACAAACCACTTCAAACTTATTACATTTTATTGTAGTTAAATGACTTAGGATTGACATAGACATTTTCACGGCATTTTGAAGAGTTTGATGCAATATTTAATAGGAACAATTATTTCGACTAAAGAAGATAATTTAGGAAGGGATGTGCATATCGTTCAAGGGGATACTAACTTGCCGAGGACGGCGTCGACGAACACGGACAGCCACAGCATGAGCACCTCCAGGCATGAGTCCATCGCGAGTTACGTAACACGAGGGTATGGGAGCACGCGGGGACGGCTTCAAGCCAGGGGGTCAGTGTCGGGACCCGCGCCGGGGCCATCGCTCGTGACACCGATCCTAATATCTCGATTAGTATGCCATGCGCGTCGATCAGTCCATTGTCTAACGATACTGGCAAACGATGAGTAAGCGTAACCCGCTGGCCGCTCCCAACGGTCACCTACGCCACATTTCACGATAACTCGAAAGTAAACATCGTCAAATACTTAATCACTACAAACATCTAGTACGGGCAGTAAACACCTATTTGGATACATATGATCGTTTGAGAAGCCACAAACAAACGAACACAACACACACAGAAAGCAGCACTGGCACTGCACTGCTGCACAGTCGCACGTAGCCGGTACAGCACAGCTGCTCGCGTTGAGTCTCACCTGAATGGAACTGCCGAGTACAAGTACGACGGCAACGAGAACAGAACCCCGAGCACTACAGCGTGGCACATCGCGTCGATCACTGATCGCTGCGAGCCCGCACCGCTGCGCCCGCGCCTCTCCCCCTCCCCCACACCCACCCCGCGCACACCCGCACACGCCCCCGCACCGCACAGACAGAGATATTCATTCAAAATATTTATTTCTTCTCTTTTGAGCGCAAACAACAAATTATCGGCATATTAAGCAGCCGAGGTAAATAAAATTGAAGGCAGAGTCACGAGACATCGAAATGCCGTGATAGCCGAGAGACGTTTTGGCCACGCACCGCCAAATCAGATACTTACATTAAATGTAGGTATATAATCAACTAACATAACTATATTTGAAGTCGAAACACTCCTATTTACTGCCGAAAATGTAGCAAATTATTAATTTAACTAAAGAGACTCTCTGATCACCTAAACAATCTTGCCGCACTAATCTAAAAACTAGGAACTCAAAAAATTTACGATTACTCGATGGTACTAATTTGACAACTTTACCTTTATTTAAGGCATATGTTGCATTCTAATTTCTAATGCTCCAACCATACTTGAGACTGTGAGACCCACCAAGGGAACAGAAATGTTAGGCGAACCCTAACGTTTCATCGAAAGTGGATTAGCGAAGAAAGCTGATAAGATATCAGACTTAGTGAGTATGTGACTAAGTTATAACAATAGTAATGCCCAAACAACAGTTACGTAAGTGTGCGAACAGTGTGTGTGATGCAACACTCCTCGTACGAGCTGATAAGTTCAAGGTTGTAACACCTCACAAGTTGCTAAACTCAAACACTGCGAAGTAACTGTTTCACGCATAGATATTCCCGTAATTTCTTCAATCGCCATAGCCTTCAACTTTTTAGGTGGATTAAGTATTTTGTATAAATTCTAAGCAAACTTAATTAAATAATCATCATTATGTATTAATTTCAGGTTTCAAGACAGTTTTGAACTTACAAGTACTCCTACGACTGATCGTGATTACGTAAAACAGTCATTAATAATGAGATCTGCCGGCTAAAATTGAATTAATAGCAGTGCGCAATCGCAAGCCAGCAAATATTTATTGATCCTGGAGAGCTGTTCTATCTAAACATAAACTGAACGTAACATGTTTCGGATCGAAATCACTTTCGCCGTTCGCATATAAATAGTTAATTAATGGTAATCTCAAACTCGCATACACTTGCGAAAACGAGGTCGAGGGAAATAAAGTGTCGTCATGATGCGAGGAATTGGCACGCGGTGCAGTCGGGAACAGCGTGAAAGAGTAAAAAGTGTCACAGCGGGAGCGTTAACCCGGCGGCGGCGCGCGCGCAGCATGAAATACTCCGGGCGACGTGCCAGCGACGTCCATCACACCTTACATTAAGATACTACACATTTTTACGGTCTGTATATTTTTTAACCAAAAATAAATCTGGCGATGTTTATTTAAAGCTGCATGATTTACCCATATCCATCAAAACAATGATATCTGCCTAGTCATATCCCTGTGCCGGCGCTTAAGGCTCTCCTATATCATTCTGGCATCCGTCATCTCAGCGTCCTTCTTCAGCCTTCGTCTACACGTGTAGCCTTCCAAAATTATTTTGTAATTTATTTAATCTTTCTTCAATTTCATGTAAATTACGCATATCGCCGGATATGGTAGGAGTAGGGTTGATCAAGGCTGTGATTAATTTACGCTTACTTGATTGGTTTTCAGAACAGAAACGTTGTGAACGTTAATTCCAAATCTATTCGTGTGAATTGTGTTCAGCAATCAGCTATTACAAGGTAGACATTTTAGGAAAATCTGTTTGTAAATTGAGATTATCTAGTTTCTCCTCCTTTCAAAACAGCTATAAATATATATATAAAATGAGTTTGAGTAAGCAAAGCACAAGTTATGTGCGTCAGCGCAGTGGCGTGGTGGCGGTTCACAACACACTTTCCACACGGAACTGCCACCGGCATTCAGGCTGCACGCCTCGTGCCCCGGGCTCGTGCGCCGCGCGCCGTGCGGTGAAACCATCGCACACACAACCTTGTACCATAAGAGACATGACAATCAAGACAGCTCTACAATCACTTTAGTTGTTGCATGACGCAGCACTGGTCATGTGCATTTATTTCATTTGGTGGCTGGTATCGATCGTGTGTCACCGTTGAATAGCTGCATCGCCACGAGCTCCTCAAGGTCGACGCTCTGTTTATGTTTTCTCTGGCACACGACCACGAAATGAAGTGCTTACTAAAAATAATAGCGAAGGACCACCACTTTTCGGCTGATTGATTTTTACATTAGTGCAATATACAAATAAAATATATATAATGGACCGAATTTACGCTAAAAAGGAATTTGGAACTTGTTTAATCATCAAAACATTATATGACTGCTAAGCAATAAACAAGGGCCACATACTAATAAAAGTGCTCTGATAAAGGATAATAATATTTAGTAGCAGTACTAGTTTAGCATTACCGTTGCAACCAACGCGTTGGTACAAAACCAGCACATTAGTGATAAAAGTAAGACAACTATAATTGTGCCACAACGTTCTCGTGTAAAACAAACAATAATACAAGAAAGAGGTTATACTGATGCGGTGCGTGACACACGTGACAGCGTGAGTGAATACTTCTCAGGATACATTGTATCGTTAGGTGCAAAGAGAAACAATAACAAAAACGCCTCTGACACCGAGAGCCGCGGGATCACGATGAAGATATCGAAGGTCGCAAAAAGCCTCACTTTTACCTTCAAGCAACACTTGGAAGTCTTACGTACACGTACTTATGTGGGCGTATTACTTACGTCAACTCTCGCATCAAGTCATATTACTATAATGCGGCTTACGCGGCGTACATACGACATACGCACGAGACTTGTCAGATCCCATACTAAAAGTAATAGCACGTTCTTAGATCTAAGCGTGGACACTGACTTATGTCAGTAATTTCACGTGTCGTTGACCGCTGCGAACCCATACCAAAATGCCAGCAAATATAATGAGTGGCTATTTACTTAGTGGCATGGCTGTGACGAAGAAAACTGCCTAGTATTGCATTGCACGACAATCATTACGAGTATTAGAGGCCAATTATTTACAAAGTGGGGTATGCAATGCCGGAATCCCATGCACCCAAACCACGCGATACAATGTAGAAATAGCGCAGAGCTATTTTGTTTTCTGGAATCTTATAACAGAACTTTGTCTTACGTTTGTTTCACTATCTAAATGACACTAACAGACCACCTTACCCAGTTATTTCAAACAGTGTTAAAATAAAATTATTTAATGTATTTGGAGGTTTCATTCCATATAATTTTGAGTCTATCGATGAAGATTTTTTGCCTCTAGTATACCAGACTTGGACGTGTTTCATGACAAATTCAGTAATTTTAAAATTAAAATTAGAGAGCATCTTGAGGGCTCATCCTTGGAGGAATCACTCGATTAATTTAATCTTGTCCTACTAGTGACAGTCTTGTTGTTTTTTGTTTTGATAGTTTGTATTCTGTAACTTTATTTAACTTTTAATTTTAATTTGAAATTCTTCTCATTTTCTCATCTTTTTAAGCTTTTTTTCAAAAGTTTTTCTTAACTTATTTTTTTCCTTGAGACGGTGAGAATTGAGGATTTATAGCCGTTGTTTCTGACAATCATAATTATAAATGTTATGTATGTATGTATATCGGAAATTGTGTTTTTAAGTATAATTTGTATGGTGATGTTTGATGTATGTGATGTGGCTGGACTTTATAAATAAATAAAAAAAGATTTCCGATATAGCGCCGTTACGAAACACTCGGAAACATGCGGCATTGGGGCAAGAACTTTTGCCGGGTTGCATTCCCTATTGTATAGTAGTACTGGCATTGGAAGTTCAAGCATTCCCTATTGTAAAGCTATAGCTATCGTATCAGAGCCAAGGCGAGAGGAACAGGCCGCAGTGCGACGAAGCTTGCGAAACCCATTGTCCGTTTCACCTTCACCTCGTATAACCAAAGATGGTGTTTCCTGTTAGTAACATTGAACAGGTAAATAAAATCGATATCATTATGTCCTTGAATTTACATGATCTATTAGTCCAAGGTCGCATCGGAATCGTAAATAATGTAGTAAATATATACGGTTATACGATTAATTTTGAGTCGAGTCTTTAATACCCTAGGATTATGTTGCTTGAAAATATAACAGTTTAAAAGTAGGGTTGTCTGGCAGTCGGGAAGTATTAGCAAAGGGTCGGCAGTGCACCTGCTACCCGTCAGGCATGGCGTTAGGTGTTCCTGTCGGAGAGTCAACGGTTATTTCTCATCCAAGAATCCACATAATTATCACGTTGTCAATTCGTTCAGACGTAGTGTATTTTGGGCCTGATGCTATGCTATAGCGCCAGGGCATGCTACTGTCTCAAATTTTTAAGATTCCATATTCCGAAGGGTTAATACGGAACCCTATTACTGAGACTTCGTTGTCCATCCGTCATTAGGCTGTATCTTATGAACGGTAATAGCTAGACAGTTAAAATTTCCACACATGATGTGAGACTGTTGCCGCTATAACAACAAATACGTCTCGTTTGCAGTGTTTTGCACGAAAGCGTAGGCTGTAGGAACTTGCCATTTGGTGTTCAAGTTATCTACCGGGCGGCGTCGCCATAGAGAAGCAAAAGATAAGAGCTAGATTTTCTTTAGAAATCATAATCGTGTGTTGCTATTATAATCAAACACCTACTATCTAAACTTATTCTAGTCCCGTTTCCGCCCTAGTACGATAACAAGCCTATTTAACTATTTTCGTAAATGTATCACTTGACTGGCAAATATCAATGACAGTTTGATGGTACGTTTCGATACGGATAAATACTTAATCAGATAAAGAACAACAGGAGCAATTATATAAGGCAGGCAAACAACGAGTGTGTCATGCAATCACGCCATGCTCGAGATGTCCTACGAAACGTTACGGAGATCATTACACAGTATTTCGTGGCTTCACCACCATATTTTGAACGAGCTCGAGAGCAAGCAACACTCTCTCACCTTTAACCCGCCACCAAACAGAAAGGCTGGTACTGTTTAATTCTGGTTTAGTAGTGAGACTAGATCTTGAAATTACTGGCGCAACATATCGTAGTTTGATATTATTTATTTGAAATCTTTTTTTCGTTTGTAGATGTTAGGTTAGAGTTTAAACTATATTTAGTTACTACTAACCCTCATCTATGGTTTTTTGTTATCGTTATTGGCAGCGTGGCATTACACATTTACCTACCCGAAAGTTCGCTACATTCGTCGTAATAAAAAGACTACTATATAATAATATATATATATAATATAATATATTATAGTAAGGCGTCTAATTACAAGGAAAGAAACCATCCTATACTTAGATTAAATTGTTTATTGGTTCTTGAACAGGTATTTGAAATATTTTCCGTTATGCGGTACATCCTGCCTAATGCTTCCAATTACAAAGACACGTAGGAGGTAATCGACGACTTTGTCACACAAATACATCGAGGAAGCTATTAAATAACCAATCCTGTTATAATTACCGCCAATATTTAAAAAAATATAAAAATAAAAATTTATTTGTTTTATTAAAACCAATGATTAAATGAGACAGTATGAAGAAACATAAAAGTAAGTGCTTTAAACGCTTTAGAAATAGACAATGACATGCTTGTTGTTTCCTTCGAGTGTCAAATGGAGCTTTTTTAGAACTTTCTTGGTAAAGGTTGTAGCAAACCAATTTTGTAAGATATTTTGCCTCAAATGCTTGTGAATTTCGGAATACAAAACGAACGAGGAAAATAGAATGGGTGAAAACAAAAATAAATATATATTAACTTTGATACATTTTTAATTTCGGGCGAACGCGGCACAAATTGTGGGACGACCACGGCATTTTTTGAGTGGTCGAAAAAGTAATCAACAAACATTTGACATTAGATAATAATAAAGTGTTGCTGCATCGGCTTTGTTTAAGTAAGTTACAAAACCTTTAAAATTCAAAATAACAACAACTGCTTTAAAAATAAGGATGACATAATTTGTTTACTCAGATTTTCTAATGGCACGTAATAAATCTATCAGAATAATGTTACGCTGCGACTATGAAAATATGAATAGTTAAGTATTTTATTCATCGACGGTAATTCTCAAGGTTCTGTCAATCGAGCAATTGACCTTCATCACCTGTGTAATTAAATTAACCACACGAACGACAGAGATGGACCCGCCTTCATGACGTCATAGACAAACACCAGATTTGCACGCGATGCCGCCTGTCAATCACGGCACGAACTATATCCGGCTCTTTATTACGTAGCTTTCATTTAAGTTGGACAACAAACTCATTGTAAAAGTCATTCAAACTCCATTTCAAGGTTTTTGTCCGAAGGGCAGCTCGGAAGACTGTTAAAGTCAAACACTAATTAAAAGTATTGCTTTGACTGAGAACTCCTCTAAGTCCTTTAATTAATTCCACCTTGATTAGGTGATATTATTAACGCACCACCAATAATTTTTAACGCACAAACAAATGGATGTGTAAATAAATTTTCAAGCTAAATATTTAATGTAAACATTGTTAAATAATCTTCTTTTTATATAAAATATTCGTGTAACAATGTTAGATAATGAACTCCTCGAAAACGGCTTGACAGATTTTTATGTTTTTTTGTGATTATTTGTTAGGTCTGAGAATGGAGTGTAAGCTATGTCTGTTCTGTATTCGACCCGTATGTATGTAACTTTGTATGTTCTCAATTTTTGTCAGAAACTACTAGCCAGATGTGAATACGGTTTTACGGTTTTACTTTTTACTCTAGGTACCACGAGGCAGGACTGCGGGCAACAGCTAATAAAAATATGAGAATATCGATGGAGCCTGTGACAGTGAAGATAGTGACGTCAGTGCGTCGGCGGTAAAGGGGGCGAAAAGTTCACCCTCGGATGGAAAGGGTGGGAGGTCGGGTGATCACCTGTTGCTCCCGAGCCGTGATGGGTGCGCCGCGGGGAACGCACTAAAGGCTCAATGGTACAAAAACAGTGTCGCATCTAATATATCAAATTAATCTCTACTATGTTTTAGTAACTAATGTCATAATAAAAGTACTATATGACCATAAGTAATGTGTTTACATCACACCCACGCGCAATATGTAATTACTTAATTGAACCGAAGACATACGCAGTTACGCATAGACTCCTTGCAGACAAGCGTCTGTCATATTGTGTCGGGCCAATACTCATAATGGAACGCGTTCCTACTGCGGTGCGTCGTTTCAAGGTCGGGACTCATTATGTGTTGCGAGCAGGAGGGTGACGAGCATCGTGTGACGTCACAGACTACACACACAGGCAAAACTCTTGTGAACACACAGCTAATGCGTTCTACATAGAAACGAAATCATTTAAAATAACCTATCATACTTATTTAAGTACGTATGTAACAAACGGGCATGTAATCCTGACGGTAAGTGGCCACTACATCCCATCAAACATCTGATGAATACGATGTTATGCCTCATCATGATCTTCATGATTTGTCAGTAATTTTATGACTAGATCTCAGGAAACTGGAACGGAATACAGAGACGGTGCTGCTGCCTCTCAAGGTTGTTTGGAAAAACTCTACCACCACTATGTTTTTAGGTTAGAAAACACTTTCTTCGTGTGAGAAATATATAATGGGAAAACGTTAGTAGGCGGAGCCATGGAGTAATCAAACGAAATCAAAAGCTAACCGGTTTGTAGTACAATTATATAAATTCTTAGTTTTATTGGCATCGAAACAGTCGCTACGTGCGTTGGTGTGGCAAACCGATAGCAAAACAAGTTAGCTAATGTATTTCCTGTTGTGGGACATAACCACAGTTACTATGTTTTTTTTGCTGTTGCCAGCACTGAATTAAGTAAAAAAATACAGTTCCATGATAAAACGTTAATGGTGTCATAGAATCTACTCGATAATAGTAGTTAGTTGGTCGTCGGTTCGTTTAAGCATAATATCAATATATCGATAATTAACTTACTACATAAAATATGTATTAATGGAGTGACGATTAGGTCAGATCTCATAGTACATTAACTAATCGTCTATTAATATAGACTCTATAACTAGATTATACTTTAGGTGAGTAATGCTAGACTAGAATTAGGTCAATTGGCATTAAAGTGCATTTCTTTGAATCTTATTATGGTGCCCAGGTGATTAGCACTTGTTGGATTAGCCGCTTCTAATAATTGATGTGCTAATTATGTACATAAGATGTGGCTTCATTTGATACAATACAAAAGAGTAAGTAAATACATATTTCATAGTACTTAAGCTAATTGCAGCTCAAATAACTCTTTTGTGTTTAGTTTAAAGTGCTGAATTCTTTAGAGAGGGTACAATGCGATGATTTTATCATCTAGCCACATAATTTGTGTTGTTCGAATCGTCAAAGTCAAAATCGAGCACATTTTTTTCGTCAAATTCTGTGTAAAATATTGAATGCCGTTCTAAATCGAGAAAAATATAGTGCGCACAAATAGCCGTTTATAAAAATAAAGTTTCAAGGCTGCTGTAAAATAAGTGGGTGGCAAAGATTGATGGTGTTGCGCACTTACTTCAGGTAAGGACCTAGTTCACATGACATTATTTGTGAGCCTTTAAAGCTCATTACGCGAAGGTTTTTTGTGTCAATGAGTCTTAAGCACTTCCAACGATTCAAACATTACTTTTTAAGACGTATATGGACTCGAACAGTCCTCTACCAGATGGTTAGTGGCCACTCTTCACAAATTAACAATCCACTACATAAGATAATAATAAAATGAAATAAAAATATTTTATTTGCACCCAAAAAACTAAGTACATAGAAGAAATAGATATGACAGATATCGAGTTATGGAATCTTCTTTAGTGAATTGTTAATTTATGATGTTCATAGGCTGTAGTAGCCAGTTACCATCTATCTGGTAGAGGACAATCCGAGTACATATACGACTTAAAAGATAGTAGATGTATTGTTAGTGTCATTACACCTGAGAGCTACGTTGTTCTTGCCTCGGGTGCCCATCATTTCAGGACCTTATCTCAATGACAATCGAAGCGGATTAAAAGTTGAGACCTCGTTTCCTCGAGACTGAGAGATTAACTCTATCAAGATAAAATCAACATTGTAGATAAGCAAAATAAAACAATATATAGTAAGGCGATGGAGGACTGAAAACTATCTAGCCTAAGCATTTGTTTTCAACCCTTTTTGGGTGCATAATGTAATGAGTGTCGGTAGTTGTGTGCATAAATAACACAGCAGTGGTGGAGTGACCCAGTTCTCACACGCGAGTGCAGGCAGGCGCGTTGTTCACTTATCGCCCTTGCTACACCATACAGTGAGTGCTGATAGCATAGCCTGCCGCCTCACTGATAACTATGGCCAGTGTTAGTGAACAAAAAGCTAATCGCATCTTCACTGACATGACAAATGCATCAGCGCTATACGGTGACGACTCTACCGAAATATTAATGGATTTGGTAATCTGATAACACATGAAACCCACGGTTAGCCGTGGAATGACCATCATAACTAGACGTGATATCCTCCGTACCTCGTAGGGTAGTTAAAGGGTAGAATGTCTAAAACTAGTCTAGAAAAGAGTGTCGTATCGCTCCGTAGTGGGTGGAGGTGGAGGTCTCATGGCTCATAGCAGTCGCTTTACGAAAAATACTGATATTCAGCTAAATCTAGTCAAGCTAATCAAACAGCATGGCTATGCAATTGGGTAAAGGCTTAAATATTGATGATAAACTACAACTTTACGACAAGGACGATATCTAGGTGTTATAATTAAGAACAAGCACCCGCGCGCGGCTTCGCCCGCATTGTACCGCGATAGAATATAACTTTTTACCCAGGAATAATCTAACGCTTCAATAAAAAAAAACAGTCTGGTAGTTTTTAAATTAAATCGTAACAAAAAAAACAAAAAATCGTTTTTTTTTTTCTTTATAATTTGGTTTAGCTTGTATTTGATTACAAGCGTTAGTTGGCCTCGGTTCTATCCCGTTTCGCGTGTTCTGCTGTGGTTCCGTGGTCGGTATGGCTGCCGTACATAAATGTCGTGTCATGCTTAAGTAATTGGCAACTCGTAAATCATAATACTTATTTGTCAAATTATTAAGTTATTTATATTTACCCACATAGATATAAATAGAAGTGAAAAATAGTATTAAATGAAATTAATTGAGTGTTAAACTCAAATTCGTCAACCATTATTTTGCTTGTGCATATATTGTAACTGAAACTTTCGTACAAATGTATTTCCTATGTCTTATGCACAAATAAAGTTTTTATCTATCTATCTTGTGTTTAACTAAAGCATAGCCGGTACCCGGATGTGGTTTTGGGTACATTTAAACTGTTACACAACGGACAAATAACATTAAAACACCACATGATTTTTATATGATTTTCATTGATTACATAATTTTGCTAAATTGGAGTGCTTGATTGATAAAGATCGTTATCCTTCCCTTTAGTGTAGATGATTAAGATGATTGGTGAAAGGGATTTGCAGAGAGAAGTGCTGGGGAGAATGCAAAAGAAAACTAAGTCGTTAAAAATGAGAATGTGTACATGTTGATAGAGCTCATAGTTCTCGATCGTTATCTCTATCTATCGTACTCTATATGTATGCATCTATAGAAAATATACAGTCATTTTCTGTAGCTATCTGTTAACGCTGGTCATTAATTAAACGTGCTGCTTAGATTGATTCATCATCTCTCATGTGAAATTAAATTAAATTGATGATACATACTAGTTTTACGCAGCAATATCATCATTATCAAAACAAAATATAGAGCAAACAAGATGTAACGTCATGATAAATGTTAATGTTTTGTTTGTGTGCGCACGCGCCGACGCTGCGGCCGCGTCGCTGGCGTTGCTCAACACCACGCCCGAAACATGCTGTTTGATGAGATTGCGATGTGCTCCACAGCCAAGGTTACTTCACGAGCTACCATTACATTTAAGCGTGCTGCTATATTTGAACAACAACCACGAACCAAGGATTATTTATCTTTAACCGATAAATAAATGAAAGCACTAAAGCAATTGGGGTCAACCATTTGCCTATTTTTTGTTGTGATCGATGTGATGCATTTCGTATGTCTCAGCCATACATCAAACAATTAAAATGAGCGCATCTTTGGCAGATGCGCGTGCGGGATAATCCGGATTATCCGAATAGTTCTGAGGCAGAATTCAGATTATCCGGATAGTAAAATTTGACGGATAATTGCATACCCTAGTCATAGCCTATAGGCACCGTGTCTTTATATTTCGTAAAAGTCTACGACGGCAATAAAATAAAAAATAGGTTTTCATTGCGCTTTTATCAGATCAATGCTGGTTATTGCTGATGTCATGAATAATGAAGGTGTGATTGATATTGTGTGGGTAGAAATCCATACTTTAAACATGGATGATATTTAGAACCAAGATAAAATGGCACTTTTGTACTACCATACGGCCAAAATGAATTAAATATTAATAAGACATTATCAAGTTATTGAAAGAGGTCTAAGTAAAGTTCTTTGAAGGAGCAAATACCTTATAATCTGTGATTTATTTTGTTCATAGGCATTTGAAGCTTGCAAGTTTAAAAGTTATGTAATATTGTATGCGTCCGTATGCTTTGGTTTACGTTTACAACTGAGCAAGTTGGTTATATTAATGACGTTAACATTTACTTAAACAACCGTCACAAGAATTTATTATGTTTTGTACATTCGCGTTCGTGACGAGTAACACTTACAAATTGCGGGTAAAAATAGCAGATGTATGGAGCGAGGGGTTCAAAGGTCAAGTGTGACCGTTACTACACTCCACGAGCTATTCGAACTATTCCATCGACTTAAGGCCAAAGCTTGTTTGTAGAGTATACACCTGTAAGGACAAATATGTTGTGGCTTGATGCAGAACTCTAATATAAGTAAAGATTGTGCAGACAGTATTTCTTTTAATACTATTAGCAGAAGCAGCACTGAGTAGACGTGTAAACAGACTTTCTGGCTGGTCAATTAAAGAGCAACAGTCATCTGTGCGATTTAGCAACCTAAGGCAATTTGTTAGGTGTGTGTAGGGACAACAGACTCAGTACAGTGACCCTTGACGTTGTGCCGAGAATACCAATTACCAGTACAGTTTATTTACCAGCTCATTAGCGACAGCTCATTGTCACTCCCGGCACGTCGCGCCCGCCATCACGTGTCAATGACCCATAAACATCACTATGCACATATTTAATTTAATGCACCTCTAAGTACGCAATCCGTATTTAATTATGATTAAGCCAACGGTACTTTTCGTACGTAGATAGAGTAATAAACACAAAAATGACTCAGGGATACGAGTCTGTCGTGACGTGACCGAGTTTACTGTAAAACTTTCCCAGCTCCAACCATTGTGGTTTAAAGGAAAGTATTCAAAGTAGTTAACTATAGTTTATTGACGGTCATGACTACATTTTCGGGGTCAATTTGCATTATGATCATCTAGCCCGTGACTAAAAGCTGTATTGATGGTCAGTCAAGTGAGATCCTACGCGGCTTTGAAATCAGGGCAATATCAAATAAGCAAGGAGTATAACGAGCTATTTCAAGCGGTAGCAAAGCAGTAGAAACCGTTACAAGCTCTTATTAAACGTCTGGTTACGATTCAGATACAGAAGAAAGCTTAGGTGGGATCAAGCAAGACACATCCCGATAAGAAATATGATCAAAATATAACAAGATACGACAATTATGCGCAGAAAATCATAACTACGGAAAGGGCTATGTGGGCCTTACAGCCATTGCAGCAATAACGTTTTAAGTACCAAGTTGCGTTTAAATTGGAAACTGCGTGAACTGGAACATTCATATTTAATTTTATTTAGGAGGTGTGCGTGTGGCGTGCGTCAGTTCAGGTCACATGTAATTTATAAGATACTCTCATACTCCTCAGTACATTTGGAACCATAACGGCATAGTACTTAATTATTCTTGTGGTTGCTTTGAAGTCTGTCAACCTAAATATTAATAGGCTAGTCCTCTCGATGAAACAAAACGAAAGAACAGTCCAAAAATAGAAAGAAGACTGTCTGAATACAACAGTTATAATAGAACAGAGGTCGTCTCAGTCATGTGCAGATCAATATTCTTGTATTGATCACGTGTATTCATTTGAAACCGAGTGCATGCCGTGGCTCGGTGAAATTACATTGCGTTTTAATATTAATTAATATGGTACTTACGTATGGTACGGACACGTACAGGCTGCGGACGATCAATTCAAACAACAGCGACCTTCGCCACACACGGACGTGTACACAATCAACTGTGACAATGGTGAAAGGGACAATCACACAGTTTTACATCTTAAACAAATGTGTCTCTAATTGCTTTATCCATTGCGATTATTGCTGACGAATAAAACGTATTTATATCACGTCACGGCCTTGCTAGAATAAAAAAGGTGGTAGAACACCTTATTTGCATATCGAATTGATGAAATTAGCGTCCGATTTGTTACTCCTGTATACAACGAGGTATACCAATCAAAATATACAAAAAGTTTACCTCTTACGAGCGAAGTAGGTGCTAAATATAAAAAGTTTTATGATCGGTGATTATGAAACCAAAGTGGCGAAAAACTCCAGCGTTAAACATAATGACCGCGGGAGTTGGCCAACACATGTGGATTGCAGACGGCGCCGGTGCTGCCGCCCACGGCTGCGCTTGCAACACTGCCAGGATGGCAACACCGAGCCGTTCGTGTGCCTCACACGATACACGACCGCCCGATAGGCATAAACTTCATACTTGCTGACCGGTCGACCGCTATCGGTACAGTAAACGTTCAAAACTCCATAGGCATGCTAAGGATTACATTGCTATGAACTGTACGAGCCCGATACAGCCAGTACACACACTAACGAAGTCGCGTGCGTTTATAGCAGTTTATAAGTTAACACACACTAATGAAATGCCGGTTAACACACACTAATGAAATGCCGTCGCATTCGTACTAAACGCGTCACAGTGGCGACCTGTTCTTTAAATTCGCATCTATCTATCATGAGCAGGTAGCTATATCGGGTAAGCATTAGGATCACCATCAACTAAATCTGAGTTTGAAGCTTAGTTGATTTGTGGTTGTATTGTGTTTTTACGAAACCATAATAATATCCTTACTAATATTATAAATGCGAAAGTTTGTGAGTATGGATGTATGGATGTTTGTTACTCTTTCACGCCAAAACTACCGGGTCGATTTCGATGAAATTTTGCACACACGTAGCTTATAGTCTGGATTAACATATAGGCTACTTTTAATTGACATACCACGCGGGCGGAGCCGCGGGCGGAAGCTAGTTTGTAATATTTTGAGCACAAACTTGTTAGGTATTCATGCTTAAATAGTTACATACAATACATAAATAGCTACATATTAATATAATAACTAATAAGTTAAATATGTTATTATTATTTAACTATTCACGTATTTTTTATTTTTTTTTATTTTCATTGTTGTAAGGTAGAAATAAAAAAAGTCACGCTGAATGATAATAAAAATGTTTATTCGTTTTATTTATTTATACAATTAATAAACTTTTAAGAGCATTGTGACGTCACATGCCTACCTAAATAAAAAAAAGTTCCCTTGTAACCGTTTATAAGATTTTTGATTAATATAATAACTAATAAGTTTAATATGTTATTATTATTTAACTATTTACGTATTTTTCTTTTTATTTTCATTGTTTTATGGTAGAAATAACAAAAATCATGCTGAATGATGATAAAAATGTTTATTCGTTTTATTTATTTATACAATTAATAAACTTTTAAGAGCATTGTGACGTCACATACCTACCTAAATAAAAAAAAGTTCCCTTGCAACCGTTTATAAGATTTTTGATTAATATAATAACTAGTAAGTTAAATATGTTATTATAATTTAACTATTTACGTATTTTTTTATTTTTCATTGTTGTAAGGTAGAAATAAAAAAGTCATTAATAAACTTTTAAGTTAATTGTGACGTCACATTCCTACCTAAATTAATAATAGAAGTGCCCTTGTAACCGTTCATAAGATTTTTTATTGTAACCCAGCAATAATATAAATGTTACTAAAATGATTCATCATGACAACAAGGAAAGGATGTTCTAATAACAAAAATATAATTGTTGATACCCTAAACTTCAAAAAGTATAGATAGGACTTAGCGAGATTAGGTCTCACGGCTCATTGCTAAACGCATCTGCGCTGCACGCTTTAAACGCTCGGTCATCTTGGCTCATACTATATAAGTGAAATGATGAACTACAATTATTTGTTAACAACATGTGTCTATTTCTTCGAAATAGAAGGTCGTAAGTCAATCTACACTTCAAACTATTGCCTTTTGAGATTGCCTATGGACTTTTGGTCGACACTGTACATGATCGTTCATTTGTTCGTGACTTACAAAACCGTAGCAAGAGAGCAGTTAAGCAACGCCCGGGAATCGCCAACTTACCTGTAAAGAGAAAAATACAATTAAATAACATAGCAAATAACAACTTAATTAAATATTGCAAAGCGTTGCAAAACAGGAAACTGTTGCGATACGACGCACGTGCCTTGGAGTGCAGCACACTATATCTAATGTAAATGGTAACTTACAGCTTATTAATATATAATGTTATGTTGATTATTCTAATAGGGCCAACCGGACCTCCGACATGATCACATGACACAGTCAATGTCGCTTGGTCAATATTTGTCATCACCAATTTATCAATTTGACCTACGAAAACGATAAATAGTTTACAAATCGTCTCCACCCTCATTTACTCACTCGGTATTACGTTTATTTAATTTTTAAATTTAATTGAATATACTTTGCGTCTGAATAACAATCTATGCAAAAAGTTTCAAAATGTAAATACACTTCAAACTTATTGACACAGTGGCAATGCAATGTGTTTGCCAGCAGAGCAAATAAATAGATTAGCAAACAGATAGTCAGCATCTATATATCTAATTTCTAAGTATACGTTCTCGGGATGTAAATAGTGAGTGATGGAACATTTGACGCAGTAAGTAGAGCATGAACATGCGTGTAGTCCCGCGGATGGCTGCGCTGAGCGCGCCGAGTGCGACTCACGCGCCTTTTGTGTACAGTGCGCATGCACTATGGAAGCATGGAGTAAGGAGTACGGTACGCCGTGGTCGAGTGCCAGAAACCTAGTCTCTCACTAACAAAACGGTAACATTGTAGGTGACCTGGATACAGTGACTATATGCTATAAAATATCGATTAAAAATAAAAGCTTGTCAAAAAAGTTTGAATGCAGGTCGATTGCATATTCATAGAAACATGATGTTTTTAATGCGAGGTGTCATTTAATTATATTGTGCATTACTAGCTTTACTGGCTCATTAGGTGATCCTTAGATGAACAACGAAATATAACGTTGAACTAGCCTTGTGTACACGAGCATAATATAAATGCATATAGGCACAGCTTAAATGTGACAATTTATTAATAAGGCTATATGCAAGTTGTCATTTTGGAATAAAACCTTAGTTTTTCAGGACACGGATATCGGCAGGACATAGAATATGCTTCTGCCGCTTTCACAAATGCGTCTCCCATACTATGCAATTAATAGGTGATCCACACGACTAATGCCAACAACGTGTCGCTGTGCTACCTCACAGGGTTAACCGCGCTCTTGTAGTTCGAGTCTGCTAGCACAAAGATACAAGTACTACACGAAACAAAACGCTCCTGGTAGTTACCAGCATGAAGTTGAAATTTAAAACAGCATTATTGATGTTTGCCCGACCCATGGACACAGTGAGTGGTCGCAAATGATACCGCTAGACTATGAGGCAGTCAAAATGACTACGCTTGTTTAAACAAGTTAACGTTTGTAATATAGGTGTAGAAGCTTGACGTAAACTACATAGATGCAAGGTAGAAGCGGTCCGAGCACTTTTACCATCATCGATTACTGACAGATGGCGGTCGACAGACACCGTAGCGCCGATGCAGTCACTCATTAATACACTGCCAAAATCAAGTCAGTCGACAGTTTGATTCGCGATCGTATACAACATACAAAATACAATTATATTACTTGGCTCAAAGAATCAGCATTGCCATTCAACGTGGTAATGTCTTAAGCCTCCTGAACACGATCATTGCAGCGAGGTCGATGCGAAGGAAATCTCTGACACCTAATCTGTAAATTTGAGATATTTGTCCATTTTTTAAATTTACTCGTTACAATTATATGGTTTTCCTTTATGTCATTTAAATTGTTACTGTATAAAATGTATACCTATTCTACAATAAACTTTATACCAATTTTGGGAAAGAGAATCGGTGTCGTCTCGAAATTATTACAATATATATTAAAACTTCTATAAAATATTTGAAACAATTTCGAGACGACTTAAATATATTTTTTTTAATTTATCTATGTAATAACAATATCATGTTAGGTAAAGTGGTTTCTTTGTAAAATATTTACGTTGAAAATACAAGTAGGTAATACAATATTTTTCCATTATACGGTACCGCACGACGTCACGACCGGTAAAACCATACTTAACGGTATAACCCTGTGAATCCGATCTAAGCGCAGTTAACAGTAACGCTCATTCATCATTCTTTGTTGTTTAATGTTCATATTTACCGGAAAAGGTGGCTCATCCACATACAAACATAAATGCAGCGACAAGCAACGCATCTATATTTTGTAGATGTTGATGACCTGTAGCTTTACCATCAACAGATGCATTATACCGGGTTTGCACGATTTAAACTTTACGTATACTTACAAACAATTTTATGAAGATTTCAATACTTTATTGTCTTTACTAAAAATAATCTTGAATAAAATAATGTAAATGCTCAAACTTTGTTTATAGTTGTTTAGTTTACACTTTTATTAAGCTTTCTTTGGTCTGGTCTAAGTCTTAGTAAGTACAAATTAAACTTTTCTCTAATCACCTTTGCAGAATTACCAAAGTATTACGAATGACAATGTAGCTTCAATAGTTTTAAAACATGGGTACAGTTTCCATAGTTTTAGGTTTTATTGGAAAACGGAGGAATTAGTTACCAATAACAGGTAGGGTTGCCAGATGTCCGGTATTTAAGCGTACAGTCCGTTATTTTCGAGGCCTGTCCGGTAAAAAATAAATGGTCATACCGGACAGAACAATGTCCGGTATTTGGAAGAAAGTCGGTACTACTGGTTTTGGGTTCTATCAAATAAAACACTATTGAAAGCGGTTGCGTCAAATGCTAAATATGTAAAAAGAAGTAAGTAGGTACTACCTAAAAGTATCTAGGTACAGTACAGACAGTACAGTACAACATAAATTCGTTTTAGAAGAATGATTCAACTTAATTATTTGTTCATTGGAAGTTCCTATTATTTTTGTTAAACATTCCTATCTGGTGATTTAGGTGACTTTATTTTTTTCAGAAGTTCTTAACTTTATTTTGTTAAGTAAGATGACTGCATTATACTAGTACTAGTTAAGTTGATTTATTTGTTGTTAATTAATAAATAAAAAATATTAGTATAAAAAAACGTATATTTGGGTTGTCCGGTATTTTTTCGCGACTCATCTGGCAACCCTAATAACAGGTAATGTATCCAATAAGTTTATATTAAACGATAGGCATAGTATTTTCCGTGGTCACCAATAGTGTGTCAACACCGCAAGTATTCAGTCCGTAAGTAATATGAAGTGTTTGAGGTAAACAATACAGGCTTCAGTAGAACTGGTAGTGTGTACAACATTACACGTGACAGGACAGTGGGAGGGCTGGAGGGTGGCACAGTACCGCGACGGTACAGAAGTAATGCTTATGTATGTTCTTCACTTGCCACTGCTATCATGGGTTATTTAACTATGCAAAGATAAACATAACATAAGTAAAACATACCCGCACGGTCATCACTAACAGAAATAAATCGATTCAGAAAACAAAACCCCGAGGCACGAAAAAGCGGAGGAAAAGAGGTGGTATGAAATATCTCGCGTATCTCAGGGATGGTATTTTAAAACTTTTGGCACTATAAAAACATCAACGTGTCATCTGAGCACCTCTACGGTGAAACCCTTTTTTTTTTGTTTTTATGGTGGATAGGCATGCTTTTAACCACTTGCCAACTATGTTGTTGTTGACAAACATGAATAGCCTGTATGTATGGTCGCCGTCCCAGTACGTTCGAGATATGGTATCGCTAGCGATGTCTGGGAGAGCTCGCGTTTTCCGAAGCTTACTTTCTGTAGTATCATTGTTTAGTGACTGGGCGATCACCCGATCACACGCCGCCGGGCCACGTCACAACATCGCGCGATCACCCGAAGGCCGCGGCGTCACACGTTATCACGTCACACACTATCGTTGTTCATTACCATATTATTATTGTCAAACAAACACGCCAATAACAAGCCTACCTATGACGATATTCAATTCGATGCGGACCGGTCCGACCACATCACACAAACAATAGCATGTGTGGTAGAGACAGAGAAAGCAGGTGATAGACACGTGGAGTCTTCTTTAACAATCATTTAGTTAAATTTATAGACTTCCTCTGAGATTCAACTTCTAAGTCAAAAAATAAGAGCAAGCTAAGAAAAACAAATTCCATTTCAACTATTTCGTCCATCTCAAACATTAATAAGACGTTCTGCTGCTTTTGTAGAGCAAATAAAGCAATCCATACCCCAATAGTTACAAGTGACTATTTTGTCAACTTTCAAAGTTTCAAGTCCCAACAAACCAAAATTAGTAAATTCTATACATTTGGAACGTCACCGTTCGTTCCACTTATCAAAATGTCGAACGAGTGGGTCATAAACTTGACCTAGACGATCGATTTCTCAGTGATCATTCAGAAACAATTTTTGTCAAAATGTGAAAGCACGCGGTAGCTGCCTCTGAACTGAGAAACGTTCCTGAATGCGAATTATTTATTACGGTACATGTGGATGTTTTGTCATAATAGAAGAAATAGTGAGTAAAACAACTGATAGTGATGTGCGAACTTAACGATAGAAGGGGACTGGATGTGGCCTGACTCCGTTTATACCTCGACCCCACTCTGACTTATCAACACACAATACACCGACACGTTACTTTGTTTGCTTAGGTAGAGGAAAAACAGTCGATAAGTGCTGCGTTACATCACAAGCTATTATTGGCAGACAAACGATTGAGCCGGTTCGCAGCATCGCGGCATCGGCTTGTTTACGACTGTATACAGCACGGAGAAACATCATCATTAACTAAAATCACCATATTATATCGTAACACAATGGTTTAAGTGATCGGTTTGACAGTTCTTTGTTTGTAAGATTTGATGTGAATATTATGTTCATATCACATAAGATTACCCACAGATATAGATCTACATAGATAACGCAGATGCATGTACTTCGCGTGTCTCAACCCCGACCAAGCGTCGAGGTTGGTCGCCTCTAACTTCAGTCCACGCGCGTCTTTTGTCAGAGAAAATCATAGCGGACGGCTCCAGTTGAACGTACTGGGCGGATTGGCATCGGCGGCATCGGTGTCTTTGAATCGGTTTGGATTTCCCGTCACTAAATTTCGGCTGTGACGTCACAATAGGTATTAAAAAGTCGGCACGCTTGGTTTCAATACAAATCGTGATACTTGCGTTATCTATGTAGATCTATATCTGTGAGATTACCAAAAGGAGATAACATGAATGAAAGCCAATTAAACTATAAACAAAAAAATTATAATTAGCGTTTAACCTAACTGCTGGTAATATCTAAGATATTCAGAGCAAAATCTGAAGAGGTATAAAACATTTTAATCTTCTCTGTTCTCCGCGCAGAAGTGGTTTATTCGCTTCCGGTGCCGGATAATCGAGCTCGAGTTATGACTGCCTCATTACAATATTTATTTATAATATTGACCTCACTTGAGGACATTGCTCCATCGATAATTTCCATAAGCATCTGTAATCTCCATAATAAATTTCTTGCGAATATTATTTATATTTATTAAAAAATCAACATCAGTTTTGCAGATAAAACACGATTGTGTCATTTAATTATGTAGATTTGTTCTATATGTTACAAGATCCATTATATAGGACCACCTCTATGATATATTATGGAACGAATCAACTGTCTTTGAAAGGACAGACAGACAAAACACAAGCCTTAACATACGCGTTTGTTGTATACCGGAGGGTACGAAAAACTTAAATGTATGGGACTTTTTTTCGGGTATTCTGCGGCGTCAGCGTAGATAAGTAAAAGTATGCATAAAAAATGCGGTGGTGTGATAATGTTAGCTGCGCAGTGTAACAGTGAGTCAAGTGTCAAGTGCAGCACGAGGATAAAGTCGACTTGACGCCGGCATAGCACCGGCTTTCTAGTGGACGCATTGTGTGTTGTGTGGCAATTGTGGCACCGTCGACTCGCGTGCACAACTGTGTCAATACTATACATACACACATATTACTAGATAACTACTGTCCTTGTTGCTATCTAATGGATACTCAGCAAGTAACATCCAAATGGGTTTAGATATAATAGACCAATATAGAGTCAGAAGTGAATTTGGCTGTGATACCAGCGGGCTCACAATCATCTCAACAATATCGCGGACTAAGAATATAAGGATAAGAAAAACTATTATAAAGCCAGCAATAAGTTCGCTTCTGCTTAATGCATAAGTTAAGTAGGAAAAAATATACAGAGCCTTATTAACTGCGAGGAATAAATGAATTGCAATAATGACCAGTGAAACATTGACTAACGGCTGGCAAACGTGCGGCCGTGCTTAGCGGCGAATACCTATTGTTTGGAACAAAGACATCCTTGTGCAATCCTCCAAACGGTAGTGTATCCTCACTCACATGCACACGTGCGCACAGCTACAAACGACCACAATTTGACTTCCAAGAAGTTTTCATTTATTATTTTTAACACTTTTGTTTCAAAAATATCAGACCTACAGCGGACATGAGTCATTTAACTCAAATTGTGTTACATATTAAAAGGGAAAAAGGAATTTGCTGTTTATATAATTTAATAAGGCAATAAAGGATAAAATGAAGAATGAATATTATAAGAAGAAGCCTGAAAGTTGCACAGGTGCCAGAAAACCTGGGGCATCGTTTATCTTGGGTCCATACCCAAGATAACAACACTTTTTAGTCACAAAATGAAACCCATGTAAAGTTATCGGTTTCAATATCTATGGATGGACAGGAAGAGGTAGACAGAAGAAAAGATGGATGGAGTGCAAGAAAAGATAGCCAGACGGCTGACAGCGGAAAATGGGAGAAAAGGACGTTTTGTGACGACCCGAATTGTTCGAAAAAATAGAAAACATAATATTTTCGTATTTGGCAATTTCCGCTTATGCCAAGAACAAGATTAAGTCTTTGTGTGTGACCTGCAATGGCTGCAATAATCGTAACACGTGACATGCCATTATGCAGCTGGATTACTGGACTATCGGTTTTCTGTTTGGTTGTGATACAGTAGACCTCTGACCACCTCACTGAGCGATGCGGGCGAACATGACGTAGGTATACGTATGTCTATTATACACAAAGATATTATGTCGTGTTGTTGTATTGTCAATGGCTGTGGCGGGATCGTTACCGTTCGCTGTTATTGTGCTGCAGCGCACTTTCACTTGTCAGTGTCCTCCCCTCCTGCCCACCACACTTCACCCCCCTACCCGCCAAGCACTGACTCGCCACAGTCGCTCTCAGCAGCCGGCCACGAGTCACAACATTGGATTGGATCGTAAAACCTAACTTCTCAACCAGTCATATCTTGGAAGGAGAAGGCTAAGTATAAATTGTTTAAAGAAACGTTCATTGGAATCAATGATTCAGCTATTTGTATACAAATTATAATAATGTTAATTAGCTGCCAGGTTTTCGTTTAACTTTTTGACCCCGGTAGCGACCGGCACCAAGCAATAGATAGTGTTACAAGTACAACTGATGTTGTTCATTGTTTCAAACTGCACTACTTTATCAAGGACTTACAACAGCAGCGAAGCTAAAGTAGGAATACAAATACAGAATTTTCCGCGTGTTTATTTACGAGTACGCAGTAATCATTCGGCCGAATGACCAATGCACAGTATCCTCATGTTGCTGAGCATGTGCACGTGTGCCTTATCTATTAGTATTCAGTACTTCTATTTAACCACTTATTAAAGTTATTATGGTACACGAGAATATAATAAAATATATTATTTTTTGTGAATGACTATAATATTTGATTCAGTAAACCATCAATATTGTAAGTAGTGCATGTTCAAGCCTTTGATGGAGTGGCAGTAATCGTTTCTCGTAGCCATAAAACTAAATTGTCCAGTCACGTTTATGAATAATTTTCCATGTTATGTTAGGATATGATTATTTTAAACATGTGGTGGGGACTTTACAAGACGGTAATTTTACAGGTAATTTATGTAGGGGGCGGTCATTTCTGTACAAAAGGATCAGAAACAGATGGTACGGGCTTTGCGTGTTCGCTAAACATCTGATGTTGCTCTTTGCACATAGTACGGTAAGTCTTGGCGTAGTTTGTCAAATACGTCTTTACCTAATTTAAAGTAATATCAATATTAGGTTCCCTAAAGAAGATTATTTGGCGACTCTCCTCAGACTTATCTTGTACAAATCATAGCTTTTGCATTTTTGTCATACAGGCAGAGACTAAGTACGCTGTATTTATAAATTTCAGCCCTAGAACGAGGGAAGGGAATCATCATGGAAAAATTCAATCACTGCCATAGTTTTTTTAACTTTATTTTTTTATCGTAAAATATTTATTTTAATATGCTATCGCGCTGTTTAATTCCGGTGGCAATATCGAGGTCAGATTATAACAATATATTACAAGTGGGAGTTAAATGGGTCCCACGCAACGCGATACCTCGATCTCAGCACTCTGCGTGCTGGCTACTGCGCCACTAGGACATTTCACACCTAACAAGGTCTATGCCGCTATCCTGTAACTAGTGTTACTACAATGTACTTGAGTGGTAAGAGTTCATTCATCATAATTGTGGTTGTGTGCGCCTTTGTATTATGTGTGTATTTAAAGTGCCGAGCCTCCGAGATTATGAATAGGCGTTAACAGAGAACTTTAACAACATGAATCCGATCGCAATTGGCGTTGCACAGAACGATTTCAATCAATTAAAGTGGCACGTTTGGAAACGTACAATAAAGGTATTGGCTCCGGTCAAATCGAACCATAGAAAGAACGGCTAGTCACGATCAAATATAAATGCTATTCGGAGCGTGTCAATCGATGTCACGACCAGAAGTCGAATCCTCTGCCTGGATGAAGCTTCAACTAAAATATTTATGCATAAAGATTTTAAAGATCAATTTTGTAGAATTATCCAGCAGACATTGCATGCATTGATACAAAAAAGTTCCATAGAGTAATAAATAAGACTTCTAGATTATTTGCTTATGCATTGAACGTAATAACATGATGGTGATTGCCATCATGAATGGCGAACAATTCTCACGTTTGGAAAGTTTTTCGTGGCGACTGGCGCACGGGTCGTCTCGTTGAGTAGCAAAGCTATTGCACTCCGGGTTAAGTAGTCGATTAGTATCAGCTCAAGCTTTGAATTACATCCATTTGCCAAGCAAGCTCTCGAAAAACAAGTTAAATACAAATCTGAGCCACATTCAAGATTGCGGCTATTCCATCTAAACTAGACCATTTTATTTTGCAAACTTACAGATCAAGAAAAATACAAATGACTGTAATATCTCAATTTGTAGCGCAAACGTAAATTGCTATTTAAAATGACTGGTTTTACAATTTTACAATTGTGTCGTAGTGGCGTTGCAAGCCAGACAACAGAAATTAAGCAAATTAGCCTTAATGGTTGTGATATTTATTAGCATTGTGTAAGAGTTGACGAAACAACACTGCATTACAAAAGGTTCAAGACAACGCAAGAGGCAGGAAGCGCCGCACTCCATATGTAGAGCGCGAACGATCATGCGCTCGCGCACACTGCGCTGCGTTCGGCGCCGTGTGCCCGTGCGCACACACCTACACAAGTCATATAAGTATAACGTCACATTTCTCAACGTATCAATTTTGCAATGACACGCATGTGCACTAACATTTAAATTACTTCAAACCTTCAAGCAAAGGTAAAATCTTTTCATTCCAAACTGTTAAATAGCTTATTTATACCGATGCAGTTACCTGTATACAATAGCAACGCGAAGTTGAGATAACAGCACAGTGCGAAGTAATCCTATGTCCTTGATTTAATACAATTAACGCGCAAAATGGTTATAATAACGAATGACATCACATATCTACACATGTGTTATGATTTATTTAATGAGGACTTGACATCATTAGATTTTCCTGGTTGCCATGTTCAAACAACACAATAAAATAGCAATAATTAATACCCTAACAATAAATAGTTCATATTTTCAAGACCCACACAGGCGAGATAAAATTTTCAGTACACCACAATGTACTCTTTTGCCGATTTTGCCTCTTTTGTTGAAGAAGAAAGGTAGAATTAATGGCAATAGGACAACCAAACGGCATTCAGATACGTACAAGGGCAAATAGGATACGGGGAAACCTTTCACTCGTGACGTGATAAAAAGGAATACTTAAGAATGCACACGTGTATTGTCAAACATTGCATGTAATGTGGCATTGGGTAGAGCACCAGCAGCAGGGGCGGTCCACTGATGGTCAGGTATGCGCTCTCGCTCCGCAGCTCCGGTGCGACGCGGCCGTTCCGCGGGACTGCGCTGCTGCACGCAAGCACTGCACATCTCACACGCTCAATGCTGACAGCAGACTGATATACACAGCTATTTGGGTACTTAACGGATGTACAAAAGATTCCTTTGGGCATTTGACGAGTAAATTCCATGGCAATGATAATTATAATTATAGATAGGAGAAAAGCAATTCCGCTTTCAGTAGTAGCGTGCGATAAAATATTGAATCTTTTTTTAACTAAAACACAATAATTGTCCGGGATACATAGTATCATTCAAGCGGTTTACATAAGTAAATAAACTTTAATTATATCATATATATTTATACATTTGATTAACTCTTCCAGGCTTGGTGGTTAGAGATGTTGACCACCTCCTTACAGCCTATAAAACCAGTATTTAAGGTGTTTTATTGATAAATTGGTTAAAACTTGATATAAATCAAAGTATTTACCTAACCGCCGCACCATAACACGATTTTTTTTTAACTGTCAATTGTTGGTTCAGATTTTTTTTTCGATTTTAGTTTTTAAATTAGAATTCACTATTTTTAAATCTAGACCCTTTAATCAAACTAAATATGCAATTATTTTCTTTCTTTTATGATCTATTGAAGTGTGACTGAAAGAGTTAAACTAATTTTAAGTGAGGCAGGTACTGCAGCTTTACAATTTAATTTATGTGGCTAAAATAATGAGCGCAATGGTTGAAAGCTGACTTCAAGACAGGTTGCATTCGTTTGGCCATGAATCAAGCTCTGTTTCAATTAGCTGCAGAGATAGAATTTCACACGAGAGGCATCATCTCCAGAATAACATGGCATCTCTACCGTTGTAATTCAAGAAGCCCATGGATGAACAATAGTTTATCTATTATGTAGAGCACGTTTACTAAATTTTGCCTACAAAAACATGAAATAGCTTAGCATAGGTGCGTGACAAACGGTTGAAAAGGCGTACGGTTCTATTGTCTATTTGACCTCGTATTTTTGAGGAGTACATGAGAATAAGGTTCAGTGCGTGTGAGACAATGGCGCTCGACATCGCTGGAGCAGCAGTGAGTGTTCTAAGTGCGGCGAGGAGACGCTTGGCGGGGTATCGAGGCCGGCGGTAGTCCCGTTACAACTGTACCGGGCGGCTCTCCGTGTCGCCGCGCATGCACTCGCCTGCATATCACACTATATCTCACACTACAATGTCTCCACATCACGTTTTCGCATCTCATTTCATATTTAACTCGCAGCGCCTCTCAGAAGGTCCATTTCAGGCACTTCAGAACCGTGGGACGATGTTGCTCACTAAGTATTCATTCATGATCAATAGTGCTACCCTTGACCTCACCAGCTTGACAAACTTTGTCAGCTAAGTCCTAAAACTTTACGTAATGTTTTAGTTAGTCTCTAGGATTCTAATAATTGGATAACTTAAGTAGTAGTCTATATATATATACCTGTGATTTATTTCTTCTTAATTGTAATATTCCTGGCTAATTCATAACAAGAAAAGTCACATTTTGCGTATGAATTATGTAAAGTTGTAAGTGACCTATCGTTTCTATTAATCCAACATAATATATTTTAACCCCACATAGTAGATTCCAGAAGTTGACTAATGAAATGGTCCACAGAAATACGTAAGCGGTGTTGCGGGCAAACCCTCCTATAATATAAAAGCGTAGTATCATTCTGCAAGCTACCTACAAAACAGGTTTCGAGAACCCTGACGTCACGACGCGACGCGGGGTCAGGAACGTTTCTTATATTGATCACATTCAAGTGGCTTGCAGCTTCGTTCAACAAACCAATTGCTATATTTAGATTATATTAAAAGTTATTAGCTGCTGCTTGAGTATCCGGATGTTGTACAATTGTCCATTTAATTTGCGTACCGATGTTAAATGTGCAGACGTCAATACAAAGTTGCTAATCATAATGATTACTACCATACATACATTACGTTGCATACCTACGTACTACTACAATATGTTCTTGTTTTCATTACGCTGTACGTGAGTGGGTGGTAAGATGCATCTAAAGGAAGCCAAAATATCGATCGTAAAGTAGTAAGCTAATAATCTTTTAACACCTGGATTTAAACCATTATTCCCTGGAGCTTTTCCAACGAATGACACATCTGTTTTGTGCTTAGTATCTCTAGTGTTCTCCTATGTTTGATTGACATTATCACACCAATTGTTGCCAGTCTCTCTACCAAAGTAGTTTGGGTGTTCCGACCAAATTTGCATAATGTCCTGTTAACAGACCGGAATAAATATTAGCATAATAATATTATAATTTATCGCGTCATCGTAATTTTATGTCGTGACAAAGATTTTTTTTGAATTAAACATCTTGGTGGTAACATGTATACGAGTCACGAGGTCATAATCACAACAAATATAGAATAATAAAAACCCAGTCCACTTTATTGATACTGCTTCTTTATTATTTATTTGAGTACCTATTAAAATTAGATTAAATACAAATTATATGCAAATTAGTATTGCTTTCCAACAAACGGGATCTGATGCTTAAAATTTTACAGTATTTTTATAAGTTTAGAATAATGATTGCCAGTGCATGCGGATGAGACGTTTGCCAGATCAACAGTGCTAAATACATAAATAAATGAGTTCTTCAACCACTTGTGAATACTGCTATCTAGTTGTAACAGAAACATTTATTTTGGTCTCGTTATTAATGCGGTATCATCGTCACTTTCTGTCAAGTGACACTTTTTTATAAGTACGCACTCTACCTCCCCACCCATTGAGTAGGGGGAGGGCGTAGTGTAATACTTCTGGGATAACCACCGCGCTGACCTTTGATACCAATCACGGCAGTTTATATTACTGACACAATTGTAGTAAGATTGAATAATACTGTGTGCTACATAAATATTTCAGCTTGAGTTTAGCGATATCACCAAGAGTGATAAGTTTAAAGACCTAGACTAACACAAAATATTCCGACACAGGTTTCTCTAAACTTAAAGACAGAGGACAACGCAAAGAAACTGCGCAACCCGCTATGTTGTATGTATTCTTTCCATGCACTATTGACGTTGGCCTACCAATCCTTAAAAGGAGAACATAATTTCATGCTTTTCTTGATGATATTTGGCTTTATATGATTAGTTCACAATTTATTTTCCGCATAACTTTTGACAAATGGGATATAGAGCAAATATATCTTAGCGTTTCTTATTTGTAAGATCACAATAAGATGTTCTACTAATGTAGTCACAGTCAAGCTAAGAGCACACGAGCTGACGGATCTAATGACACTAACTACTTCCTAATTAATGGTAATGGTAGGGCACGGCATAACACCGTGTTTAACGTGTCCACTACGCCATGCAACTCATTGGATCTAACGAACAAGATACTAAAAAATCTACAATAATCTAGACATTCAAAAGTATAGCGATCAAAATACATACAATAATAGTCTCAGAACGACACAAAATCAGAGAAATAGGAAAACATCGTCCGTCTCATTAAATTAGTGCAATAATTTTTACAGCTTCCAAAAGGCCATTTGTCTCATGCTATTGCATAATGTTAATGATGTCGTATAAATTTGTCGTAAATGGAGCTGACCGCTTGGCATGCTTTTAATTTAGTAAACGTTACTAGTTTTGTAGACGTCAAAATAATCAAGGATCACCGTGCGATGCTGCAATTATAATACGTGTCTCTTAAAGCAAGCCTTAAATGTCAAGACATAGAAATGTAGGTTCCGAAGTAAATCCTCCAAAAGCTATTAATTGCTTCACGCTTGGCCAAGGTGAGTTCTTAATTACCTCAGTAATGAGTCGCTCACGGTTGCTGCCTTACTGGCGTTCGCTCAACCCTAGCCTAAGATGAGGCAATTTCGTGTGATGCAAAATATTTCTGCAAGATTCCAAATAAGATTATAGATATATAACCTGAACTGATGGGGTGATCGAAAGATGTCGCAAGTGCTCAATAAACCGTTTATGGCGCTCATTAAGTTACAAAACGCGAAAAGAGAAATAGAACCGTTGAAAGTTATCTGATATCTTTAAGGACAAACAAGTCATTTGAGGTTTGTTTATTTACTGGACAAGGGTTATGATTTGTGTTCTGCATTGCGGGTGTTTGAGGGTTGGCACGGTGTCGAAGCGAAAGTATATAAATACTAAAAAACACTACGTGAAACATTACGTACAATGAAGAAGCAAGCGGTTTCGCTTAGCGTAATGACGGTTCTTGCAGCTGTAGTCGTCGGCTGTTTGTTGGAAGCACAATGCCAAGCACAAGCGGGAGGAGACATTGCAAACTGTTTGCCGATCATCCTTTGATTTTTGAAGAAAACCGACAACTACCCCGTACACTGGCGAACACAAACCAAGCCAGCAAACCCGATGGCGTTAGAGCCGACTTAATATAGGTTCACGTGTCACTTGACACAAGCAGTCTGACAAGTGACAACTGCTTGCTTCAGTTTCACATCGGCCACCTGACTAAGCGATAATGACAAGCTTGTATAATCCGCAACACGTGACGTGGATGCCGCACAATCGAACAATGAAACTGGAGTTGAGTAGGTACTACCTACTTTAAAATAATAAACAGTAATAACATTGACAGCTCGTTACGTTGACGTTTTGCAAGCGGTTTCAATACTGCCAATTGTCTCACTACAAATAGACTCAAACCATTAGCCAAACTGATGGTATAGTCATTCTGAGCAACAAGCTTTTAAATAGTTCTTAATTTGCATGTCAAGATGGAGAATTGCCAAAACAAAACTAAAACTGCGTCATTTTAAGTTGAACGTTTCATGATATGGTTATTAATGTACTTATGTTTAATACGACTAGACAATTTTTTTCTTATCTGACGAATTTGAAAATACAAATGATGATAGATTAGCCAAAGAACCACAGAGAGTAATCTTCAGAAAATAAAAGATTATAAGTTGAAGACGCCAGACTAACGCCTGAAGGGAAAAAGTTTTCATATGAAAAGAGGCACTAAATGGCAATAAATGAATGAACCTGATTTAATTCACCGTGTAACCTGACTAACTGAGATAGTACTATGGTTGCACAGGTTAAAATGTTTTTGTTTGAAACATGATAGTTTAAAGTTTCACTCCAAAGTGCAAACAAAGGAATATTGCAAAACAAAGGCTTTGGTAATACGGCCTTATGTCAGAAAGTTTTTAGTTATGTGATACCTACAGAATGATGTTCTCTATTCTTTTCAAGGTTTATGGCTTTGTGAGTTTGTTTGAGCGCAACGGACAAAACTTGAATCTTCAGACGCTAAGGTTAAAACGCTTAATCTGGCTAGTTATAACGTACCAAAAAAATGCACCGTTCCTGTGAAAAGACCGTTTTAGTATATGTAGATAGATAGATAGATAGAATAAACTTTATTGCACACCAAAAAATAAGACACATTAAAGAACACAATTTAACATTAAGACATGTACAATGGGCGGCCTTATCGCTAAAAAGCAATATCTTACAGGCAACCTTTGGATGGACAAATAGATAGTTAGACTGATATGGGGCAGTTTAAGGTGTAAGAGATGAGATAGAAGGTTTACTATAACTAATATTTACATAAATTTACACATTTAATAGGTACATTTACCTACAAATTAAATACATATTATATAAACATATATATAGGTATACTTAAAATAAATATGTACATATCACTATTTATATATTAAATACATACATATTATTATAAATAAATATTATACATACATATAATGAAAACAGAGGAAAATAAGAAATGTATACTCAAGTTTTACACATGCATCTGAAAGGACTGGCAATGTGAATAAATAATGTTAAGATTTATATAGAGGATAAATAATGATCTTTGACAATTTTTTTAAAAGAGTAAATAGTTTTGGCGCGTCGAATAGACACGGGTAATGCATTCCACAGACGTGTTGCTTGAACCACAAAGGATTTGTCGTAGAAGGTGGTAGAATGCATTGGCATATCCAGTTTTAGATTTTCCGACGATCTTAAGGCTCTAGAATGCGTGTCACTGACGAACTGAAAACGTTCTTTTAAGTAAGAGGGGGCAGAAGGGTTGAATAAGACCTGGTAGAGTAGAGAAAGAATGTGAGTATTCCGTCGAAGGCGAATAGGAAGCCACTTGAGCTTATTGCGGTACTCGGATACATGATCATATTTGCGTAACCCAAATATAAATCTTATACAGAAATTTTGAAGTCGCTCAAGCTTATCAAGCTGCTCCTCTGTGAGATCAAGATAGCTGACATCGGCGTAGTCGAGGATAGGAAAGAGAAGAGTTTGAACAAGCGCAATTTTAGTGGAAGTTGGAAGAAAATTCTTTAACCTACGCAAAGACCCCGCTGACGCAAAGAGTTTACGGCTGGTTTCAAGTAATTGGGGACCCCATGACAGCGTTTCATCAATGAGTAATCCCAAGTTTTTAACAGTTTTACTCAAAGGAATTGTAGTACCGTTAAACTGTACCAGAGGTAGCTGCTGCCAATCAACTCTAGATAAGGTTCTGGAGCTGCCAATCACAACTACTTGAGTTTTCGAGGGATTTACACGAAGTCCATGCTGATCACTCCACTCAGATATTCCTATCAAATCTCTATTAAGGATTTCAATGGCATTGGGCAGATTACTCAACGGAGCCTGAGTGTATATTTGAAGATCATCTGCATAAAGGTGATAGGATGAATGTAGACCCTTGGAAATAGAATTAATAAAAATTGCGAAAAGTAGAGGAGAAAGCACGCCCCCCTGCGGTACACCGGCTGTAATATCACACCAAGAAGAAATGGATTCTTCAATGCGTATACGTTGCCGGCGACCAAACAGGTAACTTTGAAACCAATCAATCACTGTTGGAGATATGTTAATAGAGCGCAATATGCCAAGGAGTATGTGAAAATCTACAGTGTTAAAGGCATTGCTGAAATCTAATAAGGAAAGAACTGTAAGATTTCCACCCTCCATACCAAGTCTAATGTCGTCGGTAACTTTAACTAAGGCTGAAGCTGTACTATGTATATGTATTTGGTATTGTCGACTAAAACCTGGGTCGGAATCAGATTAACATTTACTCAACTATGGGAAAGTTCTCATTATAGGAAGCTATGTATGCATGCTGTGTAGCTATCTTGTGTTGTGTTCAAGCAGAACTTGACCACGTTATACAGGGTGTATTTTTGAAACGGGGCAGTAAGGGCAAGTACCTTAACCGTTGCAGTTACAGCAAAACGTTCTTAAAAGACCTTCCCTAACTTTTTGGGACATTTTGAACTGCATTCACAGATTTTGTAAAAAACTTACAGTTAGCAAAAAAAAATGCAAAAAGTTCAAAAATTTTTTTTTTATGCCAATCGATTCTATTTCATGTGGGGATCAAAAAACTCTATGGGACCATTTTAGCTTTCAGTACTAGAAAAGACAGAAATCGCCAAAAACGTTTCCCATACATTTCGGCAACAGAAACGAATTTCTACGATGGTCTAACTTTTTGTTATGGCCTGGAAGTGGGTAGAATTGACTGTAAAGTAAATAAAAAGAATTTTTACCCTCAAATTTCGAATTTGATTCGAAAATCTGTGTGTTATACTTAGTTTCAGCTGAGAAACTTCGTATGAGTTATTAATTAAGGATTTTCACTAAAATGTCTTCTAATCGTGAAAAAATTGACTTATTAGAAGCGTATTTTGAAAGAACCCTGCAATTCCAGGTTTTTCAAAAGATTTGTAATAACCTTTCTTGTTGGCACATGCCGCAACGGATACTTATTGCGGTACCACACTAATGCAGCTCCCGCATTTCAATTATTGACAAAATACGCTTCTAATAAGTCAATTTTTTCACGATTAGAAGACACTTTAGCGAAAATCCTTAATTAATAACTCATACGAAGTTTCTCAGCTGAAACTAAGTATAACACACAGATTTTCGAATCAAATTCGAAATTTGAGGGTAAAAATTCTTTTTATTTACTTTACAGTCAATTCTACCCACTTCCAGGCCATAACAAAAAGTTAGACCATCGTAGAAATTCGTTTCTGTTGCCGAAATGTATGGGAAACGTTTTTGGCGATTTCTGTCTTTTCTAGTACTGAAAGCTAAAATGGTCCCATAGAGTTTTTTGATCCCCACATGAAATAGAATCGATTGGCATAAAAAACAAAATTTTGAACTTTTTGCATTTTTTTTTGCTAACTGTAAGTTTTTTACAAAATCTGTGAATGCAGTTCAAAATGTCCCAAAAAGTTAGGGAAGGTCTTTTAAGAACGTTTTGCTGTAACTGCAACGGTTAAGGTACTTGCCCTTACTGCCCCGTTTCAAAAATACACCCTGTATACAAAGTCCCTATCTTGGTGATAATTTCTTTTATTTTTCTTACTTTGTTTACTGTGTGATTTTCCCAACTCTTATATTATCATCAGAAAGATTGTGTATATTAATTCTTCGAGCAGGAATCACGATCATGTTCTATTACTTTCATTACGTTTATGTACATACCATACATGTACTTAACTAAGTAGATAAGCGGACCACTTAATGGTAATACTTCATAAGATCCGTGCGTTCATCTAACATGTTTGGTTTCATCGCTTTACTTTGTCTCTAAGTTTTTGCTATTAAGTCGTTATGGGTCATCAACGAAGTAATGACTGCGTCAAATTTTAGCTTTCTACTAGTCTCAGAGCCAAACAACAAGCACTAAAACTAGAAGCATTGATACATCAAATTAAATTAATTTACTCTTCTCGAGTTTACAGAGGTCCAAATGTGGTGCATCGTTTGGAGAGCGGAGTCATGTGAGATGTGGACAACAAATTATTGCTTGTTACAAACGTTGGGTTGAATTGGTAAAAGCCGGTATCAATTCAATTTCGTTTGATAGAGACAGTCTGATACTGTTCTCTTGAATAAAATGACTGAAGATAAGGAAATATAGAATAAGGAAGTATAAAATGACTTTGTTGACGACATATTCAATCTAGTGAAAATCTAAGATCTTGAACCTTAATTATTAAAAAAAAAAATATACAAATTCCTTATAGGTAATCATCAAGATCATTGCTAACATTTGCTTAGCCTTTAATTCGTGAATTGAAATGTTTAGTGGTTAATGCACTTAGTTATGCTTATTTTCTATTTCCCCGTATGTTGCTAAGTATGCTAACAATACTAACAATATGCAATGGTAGGTGATAGGGAGTTTTCCAAGATTGAGTGTGAATCTGAGTGCGAGCTCGTGACATTTAAATTTAGGTCATCATCTTCAACTAGCATTTGGTCACCTAATTAATTTTCGACCCCTTTCCAGCCGAACCCAGGGTCATTTTAAGAGAATTTAGTGATTTCTAGTGTGGGATTTTAATGTTCTAAAGCTCAATGGATTTTCTAAGGATAAGAGTTTTTTAAGAATGCTGCTTCTTCCTGTATCCAAGAATATATCATATGTTTTTCATGGTGCATGTTCAACAACATCGATACTGTACCATAGCAAGCACCATTGATAGTAAGTTAAGTAAGTAAAACATTGGACACAATGTAGTAAAATTGGTTTGCCACTTCACACTAGTCTGTACACACACCTAAGGTCCACAATCATAGCTTAGCTAAGTACTTGGTTGATAACACAAATGTCATGTCATACAAGCGACTTTATTTAGCTTTTCTCTTATTTCTGTTACATTTAAAGGGTCTTCAAACTACTTTCAAGATGTCACGTAATCCTATAAAAAAAATATCTTCTAAAAATTTTAGCACATGTCATTTTGAGTAAATATTTACCTATATCACTGAATTCGCGGCAGATGTACCAGTTTATTTGTTTTGTCATTGGTAAAACAATTAATGACCTATCTATGTACTGGTTCAACTTTTCTTGAGAATTATCAAATGAAAACCAATGTACTTAAATCATTCAAAGTTCAAAAGTTCAAAGAGATTTGGCAAAGTAAAATTTAATATTGTTTATGTTATTTTTTATGATTAAACATGCAGTAAAACTTTGTTTACCGGCGATAGCCGCATCAAACTTTAGTAACAACACTGTTGCTAAGTAATAAATATAGATCTTTTGACCAGTAATTGGTGGTTAATGAAATTGAGAGATCTAATCTTCATAACACGATCTCTGCAGTGTTATATTATAGGCTTATATTTATAACACCATAGTCCATAACACAACCATACATTTATGTTGTAGCCTGTATGCCTATGTAGGATAAACAGCTGGTGCTGCATGGCTGAGGCACTTACGCGACAAGTCCTCCGAGGAAAGCGACGGGTCCTCCGCCGATCAGTCTAATCTTCCTGTGGCATGAATCGAAGAGCGAGAGCCTCGCGTGCGGTGGCGGCGGGAGTCCCACCATGCCGCCGGTCGTGGCTGAGCGGAGCATCCCGTCACATGCCCTGGTGACACAAACACTTTCGGCCTGCTCCTCGGGCCGACCTTAACACAACACTAGCCGGGCGCGAGAGCGCGACAAACAACAGCTGAGAACGTACCCGCTCCACCGAGCATCGCAACACATGTGGTGTGGCACGCGGCCTGCGCGGGACTGTCCACAGACGGGGAGTGGGAGAGCCGTCGCTTCACCGCCCGCGCCCCGCTCACCCTTCGCACCCTACCCCACTCCTAATTTGTGTGACGTGACTTTGAAATAGCGCTCTATTGATTCTTTTTTATATTTAAACGAAGTTTCTTATCCATAACATAAAACATAATTTAGTAGCATGAAAACATTTGAAATTGTATACAAAATATGTACAATACTTTAGAAAAAAGGGAAGTTTGCCGAATAATCGTTGGTACCAGGCGGCAATAGCGCAAAGTAGCACAACAAAGTCACAAGGAAGTAGCGCAGCAGTGGGTCGCGATCAGCTGATTTAACGGAGAACAACGTGCGGCCGGGGAGGGGGCGATGGTGAAATCAATGGCGTTCATGCTTTGTTTGACATACATACTTCTTTGTTGTGATTCTCTTTGTAACTATGTAATGGCCGGAGTCCAACTGTCTGTCACTTTACAATTGAATGACGTTCAAGTAAAAGTGTGTCCCAAAGTATCAGGTAAAATTACTTAGTCATTCATAAAAAGATAACTACGATGATATCTTCCTCTTGTAAATTGGTATATTACTTGAATAATTAACAAAGGGGAACAAATAAAAACAATGCATTATGAACAGGCAGAATACCAGAACAACGTAATTTCAAGATTTGCAATCCATGTTTATTTCAGCAGTAACTTGATATAAAATAAGTCTGCAGTGTTTCTGGCGGTCGATACTAAGACACGTCATTTTTGCTACAACCGTCTAGGGATATTTTTATTTACATCGTAAATGCTTCGCGAACACGATATAATATTCTAAGATATTGCAGTTCCATGTTTCTAAGAACTTAACTGTAGAACAATTTTGAAGAAACTTTTAGAATATGATCGTAAACATTAACATTGTTTACACTGTTTACAGCAACCTACTTCGTGCAGTGAATCAGCACTAAGTGGCACTACAATCTGCTGCCTTTCCTGAGGCAGCCACCGGTTCATCATGTCTTAAACTCTTCACAATGGCAAACTCCTACTAAATCCTAATCAATACTAGTTTTGTTAGGATTTATTTAGATTTATCTGTTAGCTGTACATTGTTCAACCTCTTTAATGGTATCTCTTATCTTATCTAGTTTTAAAATAGTTTATTGTCATTTGTAACAAGTTTTAGTGTAATGGACTTTTTCATAAGGCTAATATTTATTTGTGTTGTGTTCTTGAAGTACAAAGCTCTGTTACCATGATGAATATGATTTGAAACTTGCTGCAAGTATTACTGTGTTTATAGCAAAAGTAATAAAAAGTGCACACGACATAAATGGCAGAGATAGGCGCATTCCAAGTCACGAGATCGCAATGAAACAAGGAACCAATCTGAATGGCAGGCGAAGCGTGACGATTGGTGGCCAATCGAGTGACGCAGGCCGCCATTACCACAATTTATCAATCGCCACACTCGCCACTCGCTCCAAACCAGTGCGAGCCAGTTACAATGGTCTAACACGTTATAACCACTGAATCTGCAATACATTTAAACTATTTTTTGCAAGTAATTGCGTATCAAAGTGTAGAAAGAATGCAAGCATATCCGGATTGCTTCAAAAATATGACTCATAAACTAGAAAAACGTTCCATGTTTGCCAAATTCAGATATGTATGATATATCTGAATTTGGCAAACATGGAACGTTTCTTATTAATATTGAGTTAAGTAAATTAATAGCAGGCACACAATAAAGCAGCACATGATAGTTTTGTCAAGTCACTTGCGTGCGGGCCTACGGCATTTCTGCACCGGGTGCACCAATAAATTAAAGTTGGTCTCTCTTTCAATTTCATGAAAAGTTATGAGTTAATTCTACGAAATTGGTTCTTGATCCTTTCTATAGATTTTCTTTTGAAGACTTTTAACAGAAACCTAAAAATAAAAGAGCTTTTTTATTGCTGTCTCTTTGATTAAATCAACATCAACAAACTAGATATAAGTCCACTCTATCTACAAATACCTATTTTAGAAAGAATGAATCAATCACTCCGACCCCGTCAGGATGTCTAGTAATTGTGCTTTCTGTGCTCTTTCGTTGTGGTCATTTCTTCCACGACGTTTAGTATAACTGTATAACGCCCCCATGGGAAACAGCTTGATGCACTAATCAGTCAAGTGAAAGCAGTATACAATGACTCGTTTTCTGTGCTGCCAAAACATCGCATTATCATACCGGTTAATAATGGCATGCAAATCAAATGAAGAAGTAAGAAGAAAATACAACAACACAGTGCATTCTTATAATCTTAACGGAAGACTATTCGATACCAGTTCACTTAACATTGACAGACAGGATCAACCCATTAATTTTTACCAGGCATGGGGCTTTATGTACTTTTTTTTGGACGGAATGGGTTTGTAACCCATCCTATCCCATTATCCTATCCTACTTCCTACTAATATTGTAAAATGAAGGTTTGCGATAATGTTTGAATGTTTGTTACTGAATCACGTTCTCTTGCCCAAACAGCTTTGGGTGAGAGGAGATCAACATCATTCAGGGCCAATTTATTTTCAAAATTTCTTGCTCCCTGCTATTTAAAAGTGAGGCACTCTTCAAACGTTCCACCACTTATATTAACATCCCAAAAAGCTCTTCCTAGCGGTTCACCTACATCATGTTAAGAATTTTTTTATATAAGTTCAAATTTGTAATCCCAGGAGTTTGGACTGTGCGTGTACAATGATCAATTGATCAGTCAAACAGTTCATCCTTTTTACTTGAATGAACCAGAAGGAGAAATAAAATGTATATAATATTATGTAGATAAACACTGAGACTCGAATATTTTATGAATTAATATTTTTATAAATAGGTTTATGCAGCCGTGGGTGTCATGATGCGGAGTAAGGTAGCAGTAGGTAATCGGAGGCTCTAGTCTAGGCAGTATGTGCAGTGCAGAGAGTGCGGTGAGCGGTGCGGCACGGCGCTCGGTGCCAGCCAGCCCCCACGCTGCCGCTGCGCCCCGCTCGCCCTTGACATTCGAGTGCGCCACCTATTGCTATTATTTGCTATACGACGCACGTACCGCCCACTTCATGATAACTAACTACAGCGTCCATATACAACTTTTAACGCGTTCTACATTTACATTTATATTTAATTACAAGGTCTAATTAGTAGCCTGGTTATAGAGAATAAAATTTTTCTACAACGCCAAATCGCCGCAGTTCATAATTATTGGATGCCGTTATGCATAGGATATTTAAATATAGGAGGAAAGTATAACACAACATCTTATATATAGCATTTAAATTATTTTCCGGCTGGATGTTCCAAGAATTAAACATAAAATGGAATTGTTAAATAACATATCTATTTTTGTTATACTTGTTAAATGTTTAACAAAAACAAAAATAAACAATATTCATTTATTGCTACATGAGTAACTTAATAAACGATTCATCGCCAATTTTTTTTTATTTCCTATATATTTTGCTATACAGGGTGTATTTTTGAAACGGGGCAGTAAGGGCAAGTACCTTAACCGTTGCAGTTACAGCAAAACGTTCTTAAAAGACCTTCCCTAACTTTTTGGGACATTTTGAACTGCATTCACAGATTTTGTAAAAAACTTACAGTTAGCAAAAAAAATGCAAAAAGTTCAAAATTTTTTTTTTTATGCCAATTGATTCTATTTCATGTGGGGATCAAAAAACTCTATGGGACCATTTTAGCTTTCAGTACTAGAAAAGACAGAAATCGCCAAAAACGTTTCCCATACATTTCGGCAACAGAAACGAATTTCTACGATGGTCTAACTTTTTGTTATGGCCTGGAAGTGGGTAGAATTGACTGTAAAGTAAATAAAAAGAATTTTTACCCTCAAATTTCGAATTTAATTCGAAAATCTGTGTGTTATACTTAGTTTCAGCTGAGAAACTTCGTATGAGTTATTAATTAAGGATTTTCGCTAAAATGTCTTCTAATCGTGAAAAAATTGACTTATTAGAAGCGTATTTTGAAAGAACCCTGCAATTCCAGGTTTTTCAAAAGATTTGTAATAACCTTTCTTGTTGGCACATGCCGCAACGGATACTTATTGCGGTACCACACTAATGCAGCTCCCGCATTTCGATTATTGACAAAATACGCTTCTAATAAGTCAATTTTTTCACGATTAGAAGACATTTTAGCGAAAATCCTTAATTAATAACTCATACGAAGTTTCTCAGCTGAAACTAAGTATAACACACAGATTTTCGAATCAAATTCGAAATTTGAGGGTAAAAATTCTTTTTATTTACTTTACAGTCAATTCTACCCACTTCCAGGCCATAACAAAAAGTTAGACCATCGTAGAAATTCGTTTCTGTTGCCGAAATGTATGGGAAACGTTTTTGGCGATTTCTGTCTTTTCTAGTACTGAAAGCTAAAATGGTCCCATAGAGTTTTTTGATCCCCACATGAAATAGAATCGATTGGCATAAAAAAAAATTTTTGAACTTTTTGCATTTTTTTTTGCTAACTGTAAGTTTTTTACAAAATCTGTGAATGCAGTTCAAAATGACCCAAAAAGTTAGGGAAGGTCTTTTAAGAACGTTTTGCTGTAACTGCAACGGTTAAGGTACTTTCCCTTACTGCCCCGTTTCAAAAATACACCCTGTATATATAAATAACATATCTATTTTTGTTATACTTGTTAAATGTATAACAAAAACAAAAATAAACAATATTCATTTATTGCTACATAAGTAACTAAATAAACGATTCATCGCCATTTTTTTTTTATTTCCTATATATTTTTTTATTTATCTTTATCTTTATTTTTTATAAATAAAATAAAATTGAAAAGCTGTTACTTATTACTGTCAAGTTAAATCTATAGAATCTCTTAGAAAAAAAAATTTGATTGCCCGTTTTTGTCTTTCACGTCACTTGCTAACGCTATATTCTTTTCTTTACGTTATATTCAAGTTACATTTAAAAAACCGGCCAAGTGCGAGTTGGGCCACGCGCAATAGGGTTCCGTAGTCAGCCGTTACAACATAATCACGGACTCAAGGTTAAATATCTACATTGATCATTAACAACTTCATTTAAAGGTTTTTGTATTATGTACGAAATATTCCATTTTACTACCACAACATTTACACTACGGACGTTAACATGGTTTGCCTAGTACCTAAATAGTAATTAAACATAGGAAAATTATCAAACGCACAATAATATCGTGATTTGGTCTTCAGCTGTGGCAAAATAGAAAAGGCTAGTTAAGGGAATTGCATTGCTTCTCTAATTTGATGTTCTGTTATGTGGAGAATTTTCTTTTTCACGGCCAGTGTCACTTTTCGTTCTTTTTCGCTTTAACCAAATGATGGAAATGAATTGAAAAAAGCCCTAAGGAAAAATTTCAGATGATCCAGCACATGAGGAAATTACTGCATAACGTATCAGAAGTAAGGTTCTAATTACGGACACGGATATAATATTGTGACATACGAACCTCGGGAACATAACACGAGGTAGCGCTAAGAACTAATCCCGATACGCAATCACCACCTACAACAGGTATGTAACACTATCAGAGACTACACTTACATATATTTATTAATTAACTGCAACACAGAATAAATAATGTGCTTTTATGTGGAGGAGTATTCAATCATCATTGTCTGATCTATTAAACTACCACCAAACAGTCTGATCAGATCTGTCTCACGATTCTCATAGGCTGTTCAAGCAGTAGGGTGCAAGATTTTATAATAAAAAATACAATTATGCACTATCCCGCATATTATATACGTTGTCGTGAGTTGAACCATGACCAGTTGTCCTAGGTGAGCAACGGACGCGACCAAATTCAAAACGAGACGAATTCAAGACGACCGCTGGCAAAACAAAAGACCTCACGTTTTTCTTTCCCCTATATGGGAGAACGTCTGATATTCGCAGTATAAAAAACATACAAGGAAGTTGCAATCTAAGGAAACATAAAGTAATTAACCGCAGTGTGTCGATGGGTTTCCCTCCAGCAATTCCCAGTCTGTAACGCGACACTTAAGGATGGAAACGTACTGTGATTACACAACATAATTATTATGGCAACGTTTACAACGAAGTACCATTCAGACTTCGTGGTTTAAATTATGAATATTATTTTTAACGTTTATTAAATTGATGCATTGATCTGAATCAGGCGATATGTATCAGGAAATCGTTATAGGCACCAACGTCACGCCTCAGCAACAAATGCTTAAAAAAAGATTACATCGACACACTTGACTTCCTAAATGAAACCTACTCGTTGGTCTGAGCTCCATCAGAGTTTATAATCAGTGTTGCGAAACCATGAGGGCTACAGCAAAATGTTGAGATTGTGATTTCTGTTGATCTATCTACGAGTATATATCTTGACTGTTGTCTTTTTTATGTTATTGCACTAATAACTGCAAGCAAGCTGCCTAATAAGTATTGAGATTGAACACAATAGGTATTCATTATTATTTCGGACAATATTGCAGCTCCCAGATTTGGAGGTGTTCCAAATGCGGAAACAGATCTCGAGTCGAGAGCACAATCCCAGTGGCATGGTGCACTTACAACGTAGGCAACTGTGAAAATACCCTTTAAATAAATTTATTACCGCAGTATGGAAGATTATCATTGTGAATATAAGTACTGCATTATAGGAGGCGTTAATCCTTAAAAATGTAGAGAAATAGTATTATTTTCAGAGAAATTATTTTTCGGAGCCTAATTCCAGATTAAAATCTCATTTAAAAAAAAAATTAAGTCATTTTCTTTATGTTCAATTTTTTTTTTTTTAGAAGTGATGGAGACCGTATGTCAGATAAATGACGTTGTGGAAGGTAGTTCATCAGTGCTGGTCTGACTGGCGTTTGGACTTACCAGAGGCAGTCCAGCATGTTGGAGACATGCACGTGGCGCCCGCGGGCAGCACTCACCTGCAACAAAGGAAATCGAACTTCAGTACACCAACAAGCACTATTATGATACAACAACGTAATAAACATCAGGCCTATAATAATCAGAGAGGTATGGCACAGGTGCAAGTGGTGTAAGTGTAATCGACCTTTAACAATATATATTTTTAGGCCAGTGAGTGAATCTTTCACCATCTACCGTGCAAATACCCATATAACATTATTACTCATTATTACTCGACCATGGAATCGAAACCGAAACCATCCTAATCAGCAGTCGCACACCACACGCTAAACTCTAGACTAGCTCAAGCAGACAGTCTGGGAATATATGTATGTAATACCTAAACAAGCAAATAAAACAGTACAATACAACAAAACATGCATCAGCAAAAGCGTCAAAAACAAAAGTGTAAAGGCAAGTTAAATTTATTTTCCTGGTAATTGGTAACGATCAATTTTTGAAAAGTTTAATCGCAAACATTGAGTTCCAGTTTTTGAGCTGAAACTGTGATTTAATTTTTAAAACAAACTTATTTGAGTGAGTTTTCACTCCGGTCGCCGCGTCGTCCGCGACAAATAAAAATACTTTCAATTCGAGAAAAGTCAATAAAAACGCAATGCTCATTAATTTTGAATTACCATGTGTGAGTCGGATTCGAGTACGAAGAGTTCTATTTATCTATACATATTGTTCTCTCAGCTGTACGCCCGACTGACTCATCAACGCACAGCCTGAACTGCTGGGCCTAGAAAGTTGAAATTTTGACGAAGGTGCCTTTCCTTACATAGCCATAGTGTAGCACTAAGAAGGGAATAATACTGTAAATTCAAACCCGAAGGGAGTAAATCAAGGGTTAACCTGGGTCTCAGTACATTAGTATAAATCCCTTTCTTGGCTATTTTTTTAATTCAAGGTAAGCGATCCTATGGGATGATTTGGCATAAAACTGATTAAATTTTATACCATGTCTTTATTGGTTATTATCACGCAGTAGAACAACTACTAACGCCATCTAGGGATCAGTTCAGGTATGATAATAGGTTGCCATGGAAATTAAATTATAATAATGATATTCCATTTATCTTGATTATAAATATATACGCGATATTCCATTTAAATCTAATAATGAATTAGGACCTTTATGTGTTCTGAAGCGTAGTAGATTTATTTTATTAACTTCTTGCCACGATACAATTACTAGCGCCATCTTGTTATTTGCATGAGCACTATAGTTGTATATGTACGTTAGGAAAGAAATAATATAATAGGGATGATGAAAATGATGACTGAGCCCGCGAAAGTTATAAAATGAATTCTTATCAAAATATAGGGTAAACAGAAATCAAATGCAAAATTTTAGTTACATTCAAGTTAAACTCATCTTATCATCATTGAAAGTTTCATGGGTAAGTCCATTTTTTAGTAACAAACACAATTTTTAGCAACTTTGGTAATGAAACTATTTTCATAAACGCAATATTACATAATATGCTATATATGCATATGCATCTAACAAAATTAATAACTTCGCAAACAAGTTACTAAACGATGACGTCATGTCTATGCAGCCGTTTCTTTGGAACGTTTGAGCGACTCCATTATGAATGTGAAATTAAAATTGTATTATCTCAGGCAGTTTATAATAATAATAATAATAATAAAACGCGTTTATGCGATAAAGTAATTATTTTAATCATGTTTTTAATATGAAGAGGTGTTTTAATTACATACAAAAATAAAAATTAGTCAACATGTCTATTGTAGTGTATTTAACAATATTTTAATATTTTTTAATGCTTTTAAACTTTCGCGATTTGTACACATAATTATATATTGTAGACACGGGTCTTAATTGCGTAAATATCTACTATTATATAATATCTACAATATATAATATTTTACACATTTTAATTATTTAAATGGTAGTGTATAATAAAATATGATCCTCCAATAACCTTGTGTTTTAGACGGTCCGGAACTGTAATTGAAACATTCCAGTCGTTTCAGTCAGTAGGTGTTTTATAATTAGGTAGAGTATGAATATAGGAAGTATTTAGCTTATTGTCTATTCAAAGAATTAATTCAAATGTTAAAGCAAAAATATACAAAGAACTAGCTGTTGCCCGCGACTTCACCCGCGTGAGATTCGTTGATCCCCGCGATTTTACCCACGGCAAACAATACACTGCTCTGTTCCCGTATATTAAATACTCAATACCCAAATACTTTAATGCGTTTTAAAAATGTATTTTGTAAGTATTAAATCTAGAATAAATTGGTAACCTTTTTGGCATAGCCGAGAAGAAGAGAGGACAATATTTTGTAATGTTCAAAATAATTATAATAAGTTAATAATAGAAGAAAAAGAAATCGTTGTGTAACGCCATCAACTGAAGTTTTTGCGTCAAATTAGGTACTAGTAACTTAGCCACTAAATAAATTTTGAAAATATGGGAACTTTATTTATTTTATTGAAGATCAACTAAACAACATAATTAAAATTTCCAAAAATCCCTTCTTCGTGCGCCCCAACGCCATGTAAGAAACCTTTATGCAAAGTTTTTAGTCCTCCGCGCTCTTTTGATAAATCAGTCAGTCTGGCGAACAATTATATGAATGTAATAGATAGATGACTGTCGAATTTCATGAACATGTAAATAATGATTCTGGACAATAGTTGAATATAAATATTTGTATAATAGTGCATTGCGTCACGCTGACGGTCACCGGCGGAGGCCATCTGGCCGAATTGCCTCCAAACTCAAACATCACGTGTATTTTACACAAATACCCAATAAACTTCCGACTGCGAAAATAGTAGCGCACACTCGCCAAGAAAAACGCCAATCTAGCTGTATATTATACCTAAGCTACGAGGCAAATAAATCTAAATGGAGCAAACTACTGACGCACACTTTTTATATTGAAGCTTTCTGAGAAAAGCTTTGAAATAATTTATTTTAGAAGTACTGAAAATTATGATAGTTGCCGACACAGTTGATTGTAAAAGCACAGAGCAATAAAGATTGTCTTGTTGTAGTTAATAAATTATATTATACTATAATGTATAACTGTAGAGATTGTTCGTTCTGTTTGTTTAACGCACTTATCTGAGCTTAAAACAAATAGAGTAAGATCCCAGAGCAGACAGACATAACTTATCTTCACACGGATGAAACCTGAAGTTTTCAGTAGCGTCTCGTGTGCCTTGAATACCTACGCGCTTTGTGGAACTTGCCGAGTGACACCTGGGCAGGTACCAGGTGAGAAAGGTAACTAAAAATAAGAATTATTTAACTTAAATTCACATGGCTGATTTTTATATATATCATGTAGAATATTATTTTAAAGTAATCACATAAGTGTCAGACACTTTTGATGGACCAGAGCTTTTGTCAGACGCTTTTAAGCTACCCAAAAAATAAATGAACTTTACTTATTTTTACATGTATGATTTTTGAATATGTTATTGAAGTATTTATTTAAAAGTTGAATTCAATCAGTCAGACAAATCAGAGTGACGAAACATCCCCTAAGACAAAAATTATTCAGCCAGAAGTATGAGGGCGAGGGTGGCACTCGGCAAGTTCCACAAAGCGCGTATTCAAGGCACACGAGACGCTACTGAAAATAAGTTATGTCTGTCTGCTCTGGGATCTTGGACTAAAAGTTGTTATAGATTAAACGTCAAGAAACCTCTAAAGAAGGCTACAACAGCAATTATAAAATGAGATGAAACTCAGAGAAAAGGCGCTAGATTACACAATTCATTTTATATCTGGTAAGCCTAAATCAGAATCAGGGTAGCCTAATCAAATCGAACTTTTACTTAACTAACTCTTGTTTACCACACCTAACTAATTACTTCATAGGGACCAAATTTTGATTGACTTGAGCCCTGATTCACCTATCTTTTTAATTAACTGTTTTATACACCCAGTGTTTGCATCTCTTTCATTCAATGCTTGTACGCGACACAGGGATCGAAAGCTCTTAGCGATAAACTTGAGTTTACCATACTATGAAACAGTTGAAAAAATGATGGAACCGGTAGGATTTGAACCTGCGACTTCTGCATACCGGGCAGCAGCTTCAAACCACTACGCTACGGCCGCCCCTTGCCAAAACTCTAAATTTCTCAAACGTATGTTACGTCATTACCAAATACTCACAACATTCCAAATCTAACAGGCTACAATGAGTTTAAGACTAACAATAATCATACTCAAAATGAGGGTGTAGTTGCTTATGTTCGGTCTGATCTTAGTGTTACTGTCGAGGAGCCCTTTTTTCAAGAAGCCAACTGCTTACAAATAAAATTAGATAAACAGACTATATTGCTCGCAATTTACCGCCCTCCAGGCTATAAAGACATTCATAATTTTCTGGTTTCTCTGAATACTGTGCTATCTAACATTAAGCAGTACTGTAACATCATTATCACCGGAGACATTAACATAAATATTAATGAGGAAAGTAATGATTTCAGTAAACATAATTATTTAAATTTACTTGCTTCACATGGCTTGCTACCTGCCCATACCCTGCCCACAAGGAAAAATTCTTGTCTAGACCATTTGGTGTTAAAAACTCGATTACCGGCCTCCACTATTGTTGCTCACTCCTCTTTGACTGATCACGAAACAGTGTTATTCTTCCTGTCAAAAATAATTTCAAAAGAAATCATAAAAAAAACCTTGGTCAAAGTAAATCACTCGCAGATTGATGAGGATTTAAAACTACTTGACTTGGGAAATGTATTTAAAACAGACGATCCTAACATTGCCGCGGAGATAATGGTTAGCCAGATTAGCCAGGTAATTAACAACAATTCTAAGACAATCACAGTGCCAAATCGTAAAAAAATTATTAAACCCTGGATCACACCTGGCTTACTTCGTTGCATTCGTCATAGAGACAGTCTACACAAAAAAATTAAAAAATCACCTGAAAACGAAGTTTTAAAAGCGATTTTCACTAGATACAGAAACTACTGTAACAAGCTACTTAAACAAATTAAAACTGCATATAATAAACAGCAAATAAACGAAGCGGGCAATAACACCAAATTACTTTGGTCAGCAATTAATGACATTACAAACAGAACTAAAAAAAAAGATGACACAGTACCTTTACTAGCTTCCTGTACTACACCGGAGCTATCAGTAAACACCGTAAACGACTTTTTTGCTGATATTGGTAAAAACTTGGCAGCAAGAATTGAAACCGGTCAAATTGTAACGCAAATCGACGTTCCTAATAATAACGCCCCGCTACACTCCATGGCTATGCTACCAACAGACGAGAAAGAAGTAGCAAAGCTTATTATGGGTCTTCGCAATAACTGTGCCGTTGGATGGGACCGAATTTCAAACAAGCTTATTAAAAACCATCTCAACATCCTGGTTCCTCCCTTGACTTACGTTTGTAATCTTGCCCTCTCTTCAGGCATATTTCCTAGAGTTTTTAAAAAGTCAATTATTCACCCAGTTTACAAGAATGGGGACAGAGACCGTGCTAATAACTACAGACCGATTGCAGTGCTTCCAGCATTATCTAAAATTCTCGAAAAGATCATGAATAATAGACTTATTGACTACCTTGAGAGACATTGTCTTTTATCCCCCAATCAATTTGGATTTAGATTAGGGAAGTCCACTTCCAATGCAGTACACGAGCTGACTAACTACGTAGTCACCAACATGGATGGTGGTAAAAAAGTCCTGGGGATTTTCTTGGATCTAGCTAAGGCTTTTGACACGGTTTCAGTGCCCCTTCTTGTAAAAAAGTTGGGGAGTCTTGGAATTAGAGGTACCCAACTGGGGCTTTTTGAGGACTATCTAAGTGAGCGTACCCAGAGAGTTAAAGTAGGTGAATATGTCAGCAGCGAACGCATAATCAGCTATGGTGTGCCCCAAGGCAGCGTTCTTGGACCTACTCTTTTCCTCGTCTATATTAACGACCTTGGTATGCTCCCACTTGCAAAGGGCAAAATAGTTAGTTTCGCCGATGACACCGCTCTCTTGTTCAGCGCGGACAGTTGGTCTGAAGTATTCTCGTACGCTCAAAAGGGTTTTAATACTGTCTTTAATTGGCTGCGTAATAACGTACTTACATTGAACACTGACAAAACCTCATATATAACCTTTTCAATGAAAAACACCGTAAAGCCGTCATCATTGGCACAACACAACATTGTTGCCCATTCTTGCTGCCAATCAACAAATACCATTTGTAGCTGCACACGTCTCTGCAAAACTGACAACATCAAATACCTGGGTATAATAATTGACAACAACCTTGGTTTTCAGAGCCATATTAACACACTAAATAATAGACTGCGAAAACTAATTTACGTGTTTAAAACGCTGAGGCATGCTGCGGATGCTAAATTGTTGAGGACAGTATACTTCGCGCTTGTTCAATCTTTGCTGACATACTGTATCACATCCTGGGGTGGAGCTCCTAAAACAACTATACTTGAGTTGGAGAGAACACAAAGGGCAATCCTGAAGGTATCGCAATTCTTACCGTATCGCTACCCTACTGCTCTTCTCTATCAAAATTCAAAAGTATTAACAGTACGTCAGCTGTTCTAAATACTGTTCTTAAGCAACATAACTGTCTGACATACGATCATTTCATAACGTTTGACAGAAGAAGATGTACGCCTGTGGAAAGACAAGATGTACATCTAACCACTATGTTTTCGAAACGGTTTTATTGCCATCTAGGTAGATTTTTATACAATAAAATAAATAAAACAATCTCTGTATTCAGCCTAACCCAAAGAAATTGTAAAGTAACCCTCACTACTTGGCTGCTTACACTTAATTACAATGAAACCGAAAATCTTTTATATATACCTACATAACACAATGAGTGAACTATCAAATAAACCCACAAAAACATCACACTCACACACACACACACACACACACACACACTCACAAATACACAAATACACATACACACACATAAATGCCTAAAATCACACCTCACACCACATACCACACTAGGCTTTTAACTATTTTAAGTTTGTTAAACATAATCAGACTAATTTGTTTAAAACTGTTTGTTTCACTAACACAACAAAATGTAATCAATTGAGAGGAGTGGAGACCTGGTGTCCTGAAATACAGACGTAAGTCTAGTTTAGGCACCAGTCTCACACAATATAATTATTATATTGTAATGTGTTAAGTATCCCTAATGTATGTTTGTCATGTCTAATTTTTTATATTGTGTTGAGATAAATAAACAATTTTATTATTATTTATTATTATTACGTGACGTCAATTATGATAGTATAATTTGCTAAGCAAGGCTAGATGCTATAAAAATAATCAATAAGAAGTTGAGTTTAACATGATTTTTTGAGCATTTAAATATTTTCTCTATTACCGGTGAGTAAAAAGTGAAGACAATATTCGTGTGTACGTTAAGTAGTAAGGTGCTCGGGTGCTGACAACGGAAGGAAGCGGTATAGGGGTGGGGCGCCAGCGTCAGCATGTGGCAATTGCGGCAGGAAGGCAGGCAGCACGCCGGGTGGTTATTGCACTTACCACGCGTGCCACCTCGCTTCCGCTCTACATCCTTTTCAAGAAAAACAAACCCAAGACAGGACCAGGTGACTTATTTTTTATCAAAGAATGGGTAACCCGACAGACCTTGTCCTGTTTTAACTAGTAATATTGAATCGATTTCTTATTTTTTTCTTTCACAAGATCCTTCTCCTGAAAATAACACACATAACAAGAAAAGAATTGGAGAAATCGGTCCAGCTGTTCACGCGTGATGCTGTGACCTCAATAGGGATTCTCAAACATCGCAAAAATGATTTCTTTTTTTATAAAACAAAGACATGGCAAAATAGTATTTTCAAGATTATTTGATTTTTTGGTAATCTTTACAGTAAGGACGTTTTGCTATCATGTCCATTTGATTTTAGGACGATTTGCTACTAGGTCATTTTGCTAATAGGACTAACTGCTGATTTTAGACGGATTTGCTGAATTACACCACAACATAACGTAGAATAAAATCAAGTCCATGTTATTTCTAAGAACAAGCAGAAACAAGTAAATAATGCTGACTCATCTGAATATTGGTCCTTACATCAGCAGGTGCGCGTACGAAACTCTGCCTAAATGTTAATAAATGAATAAATGTATGAAATAAAGACAAGAGAAACGGTGACGTGCTATTCGGTAAATATTGGCATAAATCATGTCATAGCTTTAGCTAAACATGATCGTAGTTATTATAGGCTTTTACTACCGGCTAGACGCTCTATCTTACATGCACTCACAGTTTGTGCAAACAGGTCGATTTGCCGTATATATGCACAATCTTACTTGTGCAAATATACATTTTAATAAATTTGAGCAAAAACTGTTTGTGCAAGTAAAATGGAGGTTGTAGCCTGTACCTTAAATAAGAAAATTCTATATATTCATTTTATTGCAATTAATTTAACATCACGTTTTATTCCTTTTTGTATAAAGTGGCATTTCTCAACTATCATAAGCTTTGTCCAATTATAAACTAGTTTACTTTGTACATCGACCTAGAAAGAACAGATAGCGAGTAAGCTATGCATGTACACATACACGAGGTATCTACAGGCATGGGCGATGGCACCGAATTAGCGTTGCTAGGTGAAGATAATTAGAGGAAGCGAGCGATTCATCAACTTTGATTGACTCCGGAAATTGTGACGTGATTTATGCAATCGCGGAGATCGCGTGCAATAGGCTTCGCGGCTTCGCGGGACGCTCACGAATACTCACTGCCTAACTGCTCTAATGCGAGAGACAAGGGACTTTCAGAACATTAACGCGGTAAAGTCTTTGTATAACGCATTAGTTCGAAGTAGGTTAGAGACAAGTGCTATTATCTGGAACCCCCATGAAACTAAATATAGTTTGATGGTGGAGAAAATGCAGAATAAATTTGCTAGATATCTTTACTTAAGACTGCATGGTGTGTATCCCTTCTATCCACTTATGTATCCAACCCTCTTTGTTCTAGGGATGGTTGGATACTATAAGTTGGAAGTAAGGCGAGACCTAGCCTTGGTTAAATATATATTTTTAGTGTTCCGAGGTAAATTGAGAAACCCACAGGTATTGGAATCATTAAAGTTGCTTGTACCAAATACAAGACTGCGGCAGGCGCCAAGAACTAAGGTGTTTGAAGTGCCGGCATCACGCACCAATTTGCAGAAGTTTTCTCCTACGGTCAGGGCATTAACAATTTTAAATGAGGTTTCACCTCGTATCGATATTTGTTTATGTTCTTTGGCGGAGTTTGAAAAGGTGACACTCGATTACCTTAGCTATCCTAAATTGTGACAAATGTTTTATTTTGTATTGCTACATTGCTGTATTGGGTCTGTAACCTGTAATAACAATGTGTGTGCTTGATAAATAAATAAATAAATAAATAAACTGCTTAACCAGCACGAACGATGACCATGCTTTAACTACATTAATGATCATCATTTAGTGCGGGACGTGAGCAGACCGAGCACTCACCTTCACGCTGTATGAGCCCTGAGCGGTATCCTAAAAGCACTCAAGTACAGATCTAATCTTGAGTTTTATGACAGGTGACGCAAGCCTGACGACACTGCCTTTGTAAACTGCACTTGAGTATTAGATGTGGGTACGGACTTTAATAATTTAGTACGGAGAATGATGTCACACAGCTTATTAATGGCCGATGAGAGCACGGAGTCAAACATTGTGTAATACAAACAATGACAATAAACGTATGCCTGTCAGCATTTCATTATGTTAATCAGTATCTAATTATAGGTATAATTCCATTGTGTAATTAATTACACGTAGCTGATCAACGTCTCAGGAGATGTTGCTGTCTCATGGGCTTTCGAAAGGTCGTACAATGAGTTACATGCGATGTAACTATAAATAAGCCAAGGTTTTTGTTATGATGTCACTCATGTAGGCACGGTGTTTTAGAATGAATAGAAATTCATTTAGTAGACCGTCATCTATTTAATCAAGTCGCAGAAGGATTCCAAACTTGCTCCAAAAGCCGAACCCTTTATATTTCTTACATGACTATTGCTTATTCAAAACAGCACAAGCAGATGAAGTTGAAAGTAAAACGGAATAAGCTGATAAATCTAACCGGGCTGTAAGGTACAAAATTTAATATTTTATATAGCTACTGTGCATGCTAAACAAGACAAGTAGGAACAATTGATACATAGGTACTTCTACGATATAGACAGTTTGACTGCTCGCAGCTGTGCAGACACCACGTTTCATTTGTTTGTAATAGAGTCAATAACTAGAGATTTAGGAGCTGTTATCTGTCACAAGCAGAACTCTCCCACACTTTATTCTTTGTTGAGTAGCCTTTGGGAACGGACTTTAATAGCTGTAAAGCTGAGCGTAATACTACCGTATAAGTGTGATACTTATTACAGAAGCCCGGTCTAAAACGCATTTTTGTGTATCATTAGTTAAACTGTGCTTAGACTTAAATCTCTATTTCTCAATAACTTACGTTGACATGCGAGTCTGTGGTAACCAATATAAAAGTGGCTATGTCTATATGCCTAATAAAATTACTATATAAATAAATACACGAGCCTAAACATATACATTGTAAGCGCTTGTTTCTCAGAAAGAGTACATGCTGAGGTAAGTGGCACTGTGGCATAAAATCGGCGTGTACCCTGTAACATAACTACCACCAGAATGGCACTCGTTTGGTGCGGGAATCGCGTTGCTATTGTTAATTTAAACAAAGCAACGGTCTGTGTGAACTTCTGACACATACAAGGTAAACCTTATGTGGTGTTTGTACAGTACCCACGGCATTCATGTTACATATTTATCATAGAAAAGGTAACGAATACTACTCCTTTGTATTTTTGTCAACATTTTATGTTAATAGAATTGAATAGCATTTAGCCATGATTAGCAATTTAATACTAAGAAACAGTAATACATTTTTGGAATTGAAGCGGGGCTTGAACCTGCGAGCTTAGGATTCTGTCATATCGCTCTCCCATCTGAGCTATACAAGCCACATTCCAAATCCACGAATATTTGACTGTATGATCACAGAATAATAAGTAGTATGATGCTCATCGTTCTGGATGTCTCCTGTCATCTAATGCACCTACATATTAGTAGGTAGTAACCAACAACATCCGATTCAGAGACCCTGGATGGATAATTTTCTCCAGAAATTGCCACAAATCAGAAAATCTGTTTTGGAAAAAATTTTAGACGTAATGAAAAATTGCAGATGTATGAGAATAAGCTTGTGAAAATACTTTCCAGTGATTAGTAACATAATTTTAAAGCTCTAGTTGTGAAAATTATTGATCGAAATATCTGCAAATGGAAAGGACCGGGTAATTGCCAATGTACTGGGATAGTTCAGGATAACGTTACTCATCCATAATCAGCCTGCAAAAACAATCCTTGAAATAATCATGAATTTTCTGGTGGAAATTTTTTGCGGCTTTGTCACGGTGTCACACACCGTTTATTTTTTTTTTTCACTCGGGAGCTAAGAATCATGTACTGAATCACTGATAAACGGTTTGTCACGATGTCACACACCTTGTACAAATTTTAATTTTAATTAAAAAAAATACCGACTTTAAAATTATTGTACTTAATAACTACAAAGATAGAAAAAAAAAGTATTTTTTTACTTAAATATGTCTTTAATTTATATGACTTAATTAATATTTGATTCTCTACAATTTGCATAACGTTATCTCCATTAAAAAAAAACAATACAAAATATATTTTTAATTTTGAAGGTGGCGCCAAATCAAAACATAAAATTTATTATAACTTTAATATTTTGATTTTGGTACGAGTATTAAACTTAAAGATTAACGCTACTATAAGTTATATTATAGCTCACGAACTCTCCCTCCCGTACAAACGTTATAAAGGAGAGAGAGATGGCAAGTTTAATAAAATGTAAAGAATAAATGGGCCCTAAATGTTTTATGTTTTGTTCTTAGTTCAATACCTTCAGTATTTTTATGTCTTAATATGATTTTGAGATTTGGTGCAGCCTTTAAAATTAAAAATATATTTGGTTATTATATGGATTTTTTAAAGCTTTTTAACTTTTTATATTTTCATTTTTTGTTTGTTGTATAGACTTACCTCTTTACTTCAAAAACTGCTGAACCGATTTGGATGCAACTTGCACTGGTCCCTAAACTAGAATATTCCTAATTCAGCAAAAAAAATGTTACGATTTCCTCATACAATAAATACACACTTTCGTCTCCATCTCAAAAACGACAGAATCAATTTTGTTGAAACTTGCATTAATCCCCAAGTTACACATTTTCCTAAAAATAATAAATACAATACGATGTATTACTAAGATATGCGTGGACAAATATACAAATTAAATACTTAAAACCTGCTAATATTTTATATATTATTTACGTCATGATTGTCAGAAATGACTTCAATTTCCACCGTTCAAATAAGATCTCATGGCACAGGTTTTTATAAACTCTTACAAAATACACAGAGGGAAAACATACATAAACTTATTAGCTTTGGCACACATGTTTAGAAGCTTATATATTATATCAACATATTCGAATTCTGTGCAATTCTGACAATATTACATAAATACATATCGAATTGATAACCTCCTTTTTAAGTCCATAAAAATTTTGATGGATGAGGAAGTTATAATAAATAAATAATAAAGTTGAATTATAAAATATCTTTGGCATCGAAATAAAATATTCACTAAAAAAACACATTAAGGTCTCGGAAATTTCTGTAACGGTCGACAGATAGCTCCATTTTTGATACTTATACCTAAACTAAGAGCGCCTAGAATAAAAATAGTCAAAATATAGAGGGATTTTCTTCGTCGACAGTAACTAAATCGGCACAGTAGGGCTAGCCTGTCCGCGGCCCCGTTCTGTAACCTACATGGTGAGGTGGCAATTGGATCGAGCATGGATAACCTCATAGAAATCTTAATAACTAGTCAATAGAAATGCTATCGACTATCTTTTAACACTGGGACGCATGTCGCCGGTTTTCAAATACCACTTTTTGTATTCCTGCAAACAAAATTATTCTTTTTGGCGATGACATTAAGACGACAATTCCTCAACTCGCACTGTTGTTCGATTAGACAAATGCGCTTGTATTCCTGCAAACAAAATTATTCTTTTTGCGATGACATTAAGACGACAATTCCTCAACTCGCACTTGTGTTTGACTTGACAGATGCACGGCGACAAGGTCACGCGTCTTTGACATTTCTATTGCCTTATTATTAAGATTTCTATGGATAACCTTAACGTGGGCCACAAAACTAATGACACTAGTTTTTATTTCATCTTTATATGACGATTGTAACGAACAGGCTTATAGTCCACCTGATTTTAAGTGGTAGCTACAACCCATGAGCATCAACAATCTACAAAAGGTGATGGTTGATGCGTCGCTTCCTCTGAGGACTGCGGTGTTGTGCCTCATGTGCCGGTTATTTTACGTCCTAATCTCACCACCAAACCGGAGTAGTGCATGCTCTACTATAAGGCGGCAGGTGCTATGGTAGTTTTATTTCACTGCTCGTGAACAGATAGCGACGCCAAATAGAGTGCTTTTGTTTTATTTCTGGCACAAGAGGCATAATATCGTGATCCTCAGATATAGCTAGCGATGCGTCTTTGGTAGATTCTAGATGTACGTGCGCTTAGTTTCCACAAACCATCCTGTGGTAAGACGCCAGACATGTTCCTTAATTCATAAAAACAAGAAATAAAAGAGTGCCGAGGTTGTGAATCACCTTCAACCATCCTCTTTATTCAATACCCTTACATACACTAATTTATGACGGTACTCTCGAGACAAGATATGAGTCGGCAATAAGCAATACTGAAACAAGATTTTCCTTTAGGAATGAAGCACGTGGTCTCGTCTGTATGTACTCGTGCAGAGGCTCCGCACTCCGCAGTGGGTCAAGGTCCCGCGACTGTTTGGGAGCGCCGCATTTAACCACCCCTGCACCCTACCTACCTATACCTAATGGTATACACCGCCGTGTTTGGCGGCCGCTACTCTCTCTACTTACGAGTTACGCAATCGAGATATATAAACTTTATTGGTGTTATTTGTTCAATTATTAGTATTTTTTATTGAGATACCAACAACAAGAATTTAAACTGCCTCGCTCACGGTGAGGTTTGTTTTTGGCTCTGGCAAGCGTTATTTGGGATTTTCCGTAAGGAATTTCATAGCTGGAATTGTGTCCGGTAGATGGCGATAGGCTTACCCCCTATATCACATGCCTAGGACCTAAAACGTAATAGATGAAGTGTGGGTGTTATACAGTTCTGTCACACTCGTCTTGGTAATATAGTAGTGATGTTATATTATAAGCACAATAAAATAGTGCATTTTTTGTGGCAAGCGAAGAAATTATCCTCCTTATCATAGGTCCTTAGTTGGTGTCCTTAAAACGCACTTGATATAATCCTAGTTTCATTCGTTAGAGAAGATAATATCTATCAACGTATTCATTAAGTAGAACTAGGTTTGGTTTGTCTAGTAATGTGTAATGAGTAAACTACGATATTGTTCATGTCGGCTGCGGCCTATCTTGATAAGGTAATGTTGTAACTAGCACAAGTTGTTTCAGCTGGGACACGTACTGTACATAATACACGTATGCTGTAGTATACATATTATGTGAGACGAGCGATAGAGGCAAAGCGACGACATGCCGCAGAGGAATCAGTGCCGGGACGTGACCGCAATGAAAACAGAGACATTGTCCAAATCTGTCGTATATGGAAACTATAATATGCATACAAAAACATATTGAAACATCAGGCGGAGAAGGATAGATCTGCACAGTGTCTACAACATTCATTAATAACTATTACGTAAATTTTCTCGAGAAAGGAATACCTATATCATCTTGTCAATTGTCCGTTGGAAATTTTACCGATTTTTGAAGGCAGTCGCACGGGCATTTGCATAAGAATTTATTGATGAAAATTTCAACTTACACCTATTTGCCACGTTACTAACTAAGCACTCGACTTTAAGGATTGATATCTGAGCAAACCATGTACGTTATATTTTGTACTGGCAGTTCATTAAATCAGTCTGTCAATCTCTGCAGCTCTCAATCGTACAGTACGTAGTTCATAATAATATAATATACAAAGCTTAGACCCTCATCAAGTTTACAAGAGAAAAATAAAATGAGTCACTGCGATGAATCACTTAACAATGTATAAGCTCAGGGTTGGCGAACACGGGAAGGCCAACAGACGTTGCTTTTGATTTACGCTTTACATAGCTTTAATGCCCTTATACTCGAATAGTTTATTGGAACGAAGTTCCTTATTGCGCGTTGTGAAAGGGGGCTAGGCAGAAAAAAAAGGAACGAAAAGTTGTAACGACACTTTTCGTAGCAATTCTCGTAGCAGCGTAGTAATTACATGCTACGTTACAGCTACGGTGCTACATCATCAGACAAAACAGAAAAAGCATTTTTCTGTGTCCGTCTCTCTTTCTCGCTTATAGAAATAGAGATAAATTAAATTAAAAAAAAAACTATAAAGAAAAAAATTACTAGAATTGAGTTACTAAAAAAAAATGCTGTTTTTCTGTGTCCGTCGCTCCATCTCGCTTATAGAAAAAAAAAAAAAAAATATAATAAGAAAAAAAAATTACTAGAGTTGAGTTTCTGCAAAAATAGGGGCGCTAGCGCGCTCAGAAAGATCTGCGAAGGCGTACACGATCGTTGTTCTAGTCAGATACCAGGGAATAAATAGCTCGATATCGTGAACATTACTCCTCACTTGGATCTGCAGAACATACTTAAACTCTAAATCGGTGGACCTTATATACATGACCTTGTAACGAAACCATAGCGCGACTTCGGAACTAATTGGTGCTACAGAAATATGCTGCGCATAGAGAAAGCAAGCGAAATATTTTCATTTTGTCTCTCTATGAATAATAAAGTAACTAAAAAAAATATTATCATAACTTAAAAAAAAAATACAATTCCCGCCTTTTGTTGAGTGTATACAGGTGTTTTGTACATAATAAATTATTAAAAATAGTTACAATAATGAATCCTGACAGTGTTTCTGCACAAGTTCTGGATATTGCTGATGGATTTAGGTAAGTAGAGATTTTATACACACGATAATAAATGCTTTTGTATTTTAGCAAGTACACATTATAACCTTTCTTTACTATTGTGCTAACCAAGTCATACGCGTTATAATCTCTTCATTATTGTGTGTTTAGCAAGTGTACGCGTCATAACTATATTAAATTCAAAAGCAAATTATTTTTTAATATTACCACAGAATGTTTACTAATTTTGTTATGTACATTTCATGGAATATACGATTAGAACACATCTAATTATGTCATTGGGATTGGTGATGAGATTATTGATAATGAGATCTGATATTATTATATCGCGAGTAAACTTGCGAATACAATTTAAAAGAAAGCAAGATAATCGCAGAAAAATAATGTTATAGATAAGGTTTGTTATGTGTGGTCATAGAACTATTACTCCTAGAAACCGAGTACACGCATGAAATGTAAAGCCACTTTAATTGTGCCGTTTCAGTTCAGTGTAACTCTCTGGTATTTATCAGATTTTCGTTTAGTTTGTCTGTCCGCCAAGCGGTGCATTATAATTTTCAATCAATCTGTTTTTAGCCTTACTTTATATTTAAATTCATACAAGCAGTTTATTTATCTAGGCATTATAAGTCTATGCGTGTGTTTGAATGAACCTCGCTTTTGATATTTTGAAATTCGAATAGCGCGAAAGTTTGAAGATAAGAATTATTTTAAAATTAAGTGTGTAAGGCACAGGAAATATTGTTATGTAGCCATTCAGCCTATAGGAGTATTGTGATAATATCTCCACAATGATTTTAAAAGTATCATTCGATTATTTTAAGAGAATGATTAAAGTGATTCTGAATGATCTTGTGTACGCTTGTTACGCTTGATAATTTAATTGTCTTAATGTTTGTTTTTATTTTAATTTGGTTTAAATTTTTGTTACCGTATTTAGTTTATAAATAGACTGTTTTATTTGTTTAGTGGTTAAGGTCGCATACCTTTTACTGCAATCTCAGATGCGAATCCTGATTTGTTGTTATTTGGAATTACCGAACTTCGTTCCATCCGGGTGTCCCTTGACACCTCAGTAGTTTTTTTTTCCACCAAAAGAGCCTTAGCCAGCATAAGTTAAAATAAAACATTAGTTTTGTTTTTACTAATATTAGACTGCCTTACAGGCTTGATTTTTATGTCTGTTAGGCACCGACAACCCTAGCAATGGTGCACTTATAGTAAGTACGTTTAAGTATGTCGTTACGGTAAGCACGGCGGTGGACAAGTAGAGCACGAAGTGGTATACAATTAAGTGCTCTGCGACACTTCACCGATAGCTTCTGTTGCAACTTGTGTGTGATACTTAGTTGATATCTGACACGATGTGGTCCAAAATCACAGCGATTTTTAGTAGCCCCTGGTTTTTAACCGACTTCCAAAAAGGAGGAGGGTCTATGTTTGAAGCGTTAAAATATTTTATTTTATGTTCTAGCTATTTATTTTGTCATTACTGAAACGATTTTTTTAAATATTTTGAAGTGTACTTCCGAAATGGTCTCATTGCCATCAAGTCAGGATCTGATGATCGATGATCGCGGGCAAACCTAAATTTTTATAGGTTCTTTTATATATATATTATATTCTGAAGTAATTTAGATATGTGCATCTAGCAGTCAGGATCTCACGTCGCTAAGCTCATACTAGAAGGTACATCTCCTTAACGGTTATTACCACGGGGATAGTTCTTTAAATAATGGCAATTTTAGGCTGTTAGCTCCATTCTTTCAAGTTATATTCAAAATAGGCGATCTTTAAAAATAATTATGTACATTGAACGAGAAGTTAATAGTTAAAAAATATCTTATCCTTATGGTGTTTTTCGTAACTGATCTATAAACGGCTTGGCAAGTAATTTGAAATGATAACGCTTAATGTTAAAAGTATATTTTTATTAAAAAGGGATTTATAAAAAAATGCGTTATTTGGTGATCTTTAGGCTTTTTTGAAGTCGGTTTATTTTTTTACTAAAAATATTTACTGACAGGCTGTATTGGAAGCCATTGTGTTGTTCTCTTGGTGATTTCTGTTTATGCACTCCCAGCAGCTATTTATAAATAAACACTTTAAGTCTTGGTAACCTGCTATGCCATAGAGATGTATTATATATCACCTTTATTTTTGTAATGTCGTAGAGCCTATCCGTGAAATCTGTGCGTGCTCAAACAATGTTCATTATTTCGGAGGTGGCGTCATCGCGAAATCTTCCATCAGCCTTCGACAGCAAGACTGTATCGCGTCACTGCCATCACACATGTAACGACACACGCACGACCAATTGATGCACAATAGTTGAGACTGTCGTCAAGCAACGCGTGCGAGATGCGCTAGGAGTTGATCAGGAATCTGCAGACAGTACGCGACGACCGGTGATATGTTACGATATCACTATTGATCTTGACCTTGAGACGCTGATTGTATAACTAGACGACATTGGTAAGCGATATGTGAACACTAATTGACGTAATGATTTGTCAGACAAAATTACCACGAGGCAGTTTTTGTTCATTTAGGAGGCGAGCTAGACTCATTTGACTAAATCAGAATTATTGGACATGCATCAGCTAAATTGTGATCGTTCTAAAGATTTCAAAGATAAGATCGATATCAATTTGATGGCACCATTTAGTCTTTCAGGGGCGATCGTTGACCTATTACACAAGTCCAAATCCATACACCATTGTTTGGCCACATACAATAGCACCAGACTGGACGCAGCGATGCGATACTGGCTGAAAACGCTGAAAAAGGTCATGATGCAAATACCAATCACTGTATGTACACACATGTAGTGAGAAATGGATGTCATCTTTTAACTATCTGCAGTGCAGATTCTGCACTCATTATGGTTTCTAATTGTTGGCCGGTCAATATATTGTTTCACATCATTATATTAATGGTAATTGTTAGATGGAAATACTTCGATGGTTCAATGTAGCGGAACCGTTTTGTGTAATGTGGTTTCTGTCATTATCATTATAGAGTTTAACAGGCAGTGTAAAGGTAGTCATTGGCAGTAGCATGCACATTGCACACCTATGGCGTGATGTGACTCAGAGAGTCGGCTGTGGAATGTGAACGCACTGGTAGGACAATGCCTCCAGCGGCCTCTGCGCCGGGGTTCGTTCGTCATATCGCAGATATTTCAAGTTCCTTGACCAATGCAACCTTAAGCAAGCGTTGTGCACTCCATCCCGATTCAACTCTCATCAAAAAATGCCTCATCTATTCGATGTAAATATTATTTAACCTTAAAATAACTTTATCTATATGTGCGTATGACAAGAGAATTACCCAACCGTTTCTTATCGATATCATAAGGAAAATGTTTGAATAATGACGAATATTGAAATTGGTGGACTTAATTTGGACATATGTACTTAATTTCCCGCTAACCTTATTTTAACGATAAGTTTATGATGTAGTAAGGATAGAGTTCTCATAGCAACGAGTAGCCAACGTAGGCTACAAGGATAACCAAGGCAGTCCTGTTTAACCAAATTATAAAAAAATATTATAAGAATAAAACCAACAACTATAATACCAACCAACAAAATGCAACCTGTGGCAGCAACATCTTCAATATTCCTTCTCATGGCAAAAGTAGGTCACTCATAACTAGGTTGATGAACAAGGTTTAGCAAATTCTATCTATGAGCTGCAGGATTGCACTTAAATCTAACTACCTTTGACTACTTCAATCTGGTTTCCTGATTCTGGTGGATATTAGCAGGCTTTAGAAGATACACCCTTTTAACAATAGGTGGCTTAGGCACAGAGTATTTACCTTACCCACCTATTTGTACCTCTAATTTTACTTGGCTTATGTTTGCAAATTAAGTTAGAACATGATTGCTAATTACTGATGCAATGTTTATCGGTGACGTGGCATGTGAACTGTTTGCGACATGATCACGACATTAGACAGCGCTCGCTAATAGATCGCAAAGTGGAGAATACCGATCGCCACGCCTACAAACCATATAATAAAACAACAGTTCAAAAACATTTTCAAAACTATACACAATCAAAAAATTATACTCATGAATAATATACTCATTTATCAAGGTTTATTCCAAAGGAAATATTCACATCACCAGCGAAACAAATAAAATTGTCTTTGATCTAAGACGCTGAGATTTTTTTATACAGTACTCGACAAAAATTAGAATTATTGTCTTGATATTTTGAATACTTAATAATAGTTAACGAAATAACCAATGAACATAAAAGAAAGAAAAAAGAATATGTGGTAAAAGCATAAATGCTAAAAGCAAAAAATATACTTGAAAAAATATATGTAAAATAATATTTTGTAATATTATGCGAGAGGATTATTAACATTAAAAAAAAAATCATGTAAAATGTTACCTAGACGAGGCTATAATGTGGCCTACAGTGTCAAAAGTTATAGATCTCATGTAGAGCAATACTATTGTATTGGCGTAGAGTTTGTCAAGTTAAGACTATTTTTTTATTTGATTCAGGCATCATGGCCCATATTAAATACACTAATACAATATTAAAATAAAATATAAGTACTATAAAGTAAGAGCTCAGTTTGCGTTGACAACCTTTGCTCTACGAAATTATTCTATGAAAATTTCAGCGTCCAGTTCATCCTTCATGTTTAAATATAAAATCACTTCTGTCTAAAATCCCGCTTAAGTTATGTCTATTATTACAAGATGATCGTCATACACAAAACTTAAAATTATTTACTATCTTATATTCGTGACACAAGGTTGGTGGCAATACAGGTTCTGGCGTAAGATTTTACTAACTTTATCCTAAGATTTTTTAAGATCATAATTTGTGTGGTTACTGTCACCCTTATTTTTTTTTTTCTTAAAATAAACTTGAACTGATGGCAATGCATACTAATCATGTAAAGAGCTGTGGTTTTAATAAATGTAAACTAAGTCGCATCCACTCTGTATAATATGAGGTCGTCCTTCAGTTCCGCCTGGAATACCACCGGTAAATTAATACTAACAAGAGTCAAAGGACCAATCAATCGTTCACCGAATGTAGAGATATAAGTAGTGATAGAGAAGAAGTGTTGGTAGCTACATGTGTGGTCACTTACGTACAGCGGTGAGCGAGCGAGCATGCGACTCACCTGCAACAAAAAACATCCACGTTACCGGCGCTCCTGCACTTCTGCTACCACGGCTACTAAGCTACGTGTCTCACTGTTCACCTACACGACTATAAACAAAGTGACACTTGTACCTGGGCTCCAAGCCTAGACAAAATCTTTCAGGTTTAAAACTTTTTAACAGCGCCATCTATCGAACGATAGCTCGAACTTTCAACAGCTAAATAGCTTTAACCTCACTGTTCTGACGAAGTCTAGTGCAACCTTGCTGAGTTTTCAGTGTTTACTTATAGAGGTCGGCGCCCTTAAACAGGTAAGTAGAGAGGGCGTTAATAGACATGCAGATTGTCCGAGTTAAAGTATGTACACCTTCACCTAGGGTTAATATTAAACGCTTGTGAGCAGAAGCCTGCCCTTATGCTTACACCGTTCAAATTATGTATAGTTTACGAGAAAAGCTGACAATCGATTTAGCAAAGGGGATTATTTGAAAGGAGGTGTATATTGCGACAAAGCTTCAGATTTCCAAGTTATCGTATGTTTGTTAGGTAATCTTTGGTTAGTATACTGTGCCCTAATTTTGTAAACTTGTGACAGTCCTTAGTACGAGGTTTGCTTACTTGGTAAGCATCCTCCAAACATTTACTCGTATTAGAGTTTAGACGATGACCGTAATCTGGTAACTTGCATAACTTATTTATAAATATTGTATCCCACCAAAAACATTTTCATGATCCGTTTGATATAAAACAGTAACCATATTTAAGTACAATAACAAAACGTCCATATGCCGGTTGTGCAATTTAACAATTAGTAAGAGAGTAGAACAAAATAATGAATTTATCATAAAAACAAACATTATTCATAAGATTTACCATAAAAGAAAAAAATCTGACTGGTACAGTCAAGGCAACAATAAACTGTTGAGAATAATTTGTAATCGTCCATATTATCGACCGTGCCAGTCAGTGCCTCTATTTTTTGCTGCAGCAAGTTGAGCGTGAGGGTGATTAATGCTTGCTTTGAAGGTAGAGAACTCCGCAGCCATAGTACTGACACCAGGTTGGAGGTTGGAAGCAGCTCTGCCGTAAATGCTACTATCTGCTAGTGAAAATCTTCTCCCAAGTAGACAATTGTTGTTCGTAGAGAAGATTCCATAGTGAAAGTGAAATGGTAGAAATTTAAGTGGAAATGAGAAATAAAGAGTTTAATAGAAAGTAATGAATTCCACACTTTAACCGGCAGGTAGACAATTAATCCCTATTATTTACCATAAGAATTAGGCAAATAATTAACTATTTAAAATAAAATTTTAATGTAGAGCTAATCATTATATTTATCCCTAATAACTCATTTCAGATTTTTAGGACTACGGGTGATGATCAGCAGTGAGTCAGTGACGAAGTCGGGGGATTTTTAAAATCTAAAGTATAAGAGCTATTTTAGCACGATACCTTTACCTAAAATACAGTTTTTAAATGTTCGTCTATCTGTCTGTTTGTATCGGATAATCTTCTAAACGACTGGACCGATTGCAAGTCGCGTAACGTAGGCTGCTTTTTATCGATGTACCTACCACGCAGATTAAACTGCGGGGAAAGGTTAGTTAGTTTGTTTGATAGCGCTCATCTCGAGATCTGCTGGTCGAATTCTGATCATTCTTTTCGGGTTTGATAGTCTAACTCTCAATAAAGGTCTTTAATTATTTAACATAACAGATAATAACATAATATATTACCCAGAAGGGTGTGGCAGAGGTGGGATAAGGGGTGAGCTTATCGCCATCCACCGGGCATAATTCCAACTCCGTGCTGAATTCCCTGACAGTAAGTTCACAAATAACACTGTGCCCGACCCGGGCATCTCATACGCTAACCACTAGATCATCGAGGCAGTTCAAGTAAAGATACGGCTTTCATTAACATTGAATGTACACAAATTCCCATAGAACAGAAAATTGTTATGAATGTGTGTCGATTCGTACTTGTAAAAAAAATACGTAAAAGGGCTCTAAAATAGTATTTTTGGTAAGTTTTATCATAAAATCATGTATGAAAACATTGGAGATCATACAATAAAGATCTATAAAAACTAAAAGTTCGACAACATCACGCTAAACTTCATGGGAGTGGAGCAGTAAGGTTTAACGCGGCTATTACAACGGGAGGAGCGATTAGTTCTTTTTACGAATTGCACGCGGAAAACGTCGCGGCAAACAGTTACATTTTATTGGTAATTGCATAATCTACAATGTTATCTCACATAATTTTGTGTTAAAGTTACCATTTAACTGAAAACGCGAAATCCAAAAAAAAACAAAGTACGTTTAAAAAAATCTCTTATTATAATGGTGTTCCATACATTCATGGGAATATTCTCATACTCTAGGGAAATTTCGGTACTCTTGTATGTCTTCGTTGCCCGGGTTATTTCTCGAGCATTCTAAATAAGAATTTACTCCAGGAGAGCTAGATGAAATATGAAATTGTAACGCATTCCTACAAAGTACAGGCTTACATTCTGTCAAGACAAGAGTGAGAAGTGCCACGACGCCATCGAACATAGCACAAGACGCTGAACGCAATGGAGCATCACCGATGACCACGTCAGGTAACGAACATTTTCCACCAAACAATAACAACTTTAATAATGTATCGGCTTCGTGTCGATCATTAGCACATAACATCACACCTACCTTCGCAGGTGAAGTGTGGTTGTTATACGCCTCTATAACTGATAGACTCGTCTGATAAGGGGTGAGCCTATCGCCATCCACCGGGCACAATTCTAACTTCATGCCGCTATTGAGAATTCCCTGACGGACAAAATCCTAAATAACTCTTTTGCCCGACTCGGGAATCGTACCCGAAACCTCGCCATGAGAGAAGCATACGCCCACCTCACGGCGAGGACCAACGAGGTAGAAACTGTTTAGCACATACAACGTATAAGAACATATTTTTATATAGGTACCATGCCGTCCCTTACATAAAATGAATACGGAAGCGAAATAGTTTTCTTGCAGTAAATATTATTTATGAATTTGGATAAAACCAAAATCATGCTTAATGAGCATGTCATGCCGAGACCAATATTTGTCGACGGATCGATGCTCGAAGTTGTTCAAGAATATATCTACCTAGGGCAGGTCATTAGGCTTGGTAAAAACAACTTCGAGCGAGAAGTCGATAGAAGGATCCAATTGGGTTGGGCAGCATTTAGCAAACTTCGTCAAGTCTTCTCTTTGCCTTTACCGCAGTGCCTGAAGACGAAAGTCTACAACCAGTGCGTCCTACCTGTTATGACCTACGGTGCCGAGACGTGGACATTAACGGTTGCACTAGTCCACAAATTTAAAGTCGCGCAGCGGGCTATGGAGCGAGCTATGCTCGGAGTTTCTTTGAAGGATAAAATTCGTAATGAGGTCATCCGACAAAGAACCAAAGTAACCGACATAGCTCGCAAAATAAGCTCGCTGAAGTGGCAGTGGGCTGGTCACGTCTGCCGAAGGACCGACAGCCGCTGGAGCAAACGAGTCCTAGAATGGAGACCGCGACTCGGCAACCGGGTAGGACGCCCCCCTGCCAGGTGGACTGACGAACTGAAAAAGGTCGCTGGAGGGGACTGGATGCGGAAGGCGCAGGACCGGGTTATGTGGCGCAAATTGAGAGAGGCCTATGTCCAGCAGTGGACTACAAAAGGCTAAATGATGAATGATGAATGATGAAATATTATTGATTCGATAAAAAGCGGTGACGACTGCCTCGCTGAGCGATGCGCAGACGCAGGCTACGTCACAAGCACTCGTTAAAAGACAAACTCATTATGAGCTGGCTTGGGTTTTTCCCCCACAGAGCGCCACTGTTAATAACTCCATCTCACGATGCTAATCGCCGCTCCGCTCACAATACAATGCTACAAATCAACAATCCTCAAACACTCATGCGCATATGCAAAGTAGCCAATGTTTTAAACCTTACATTCATACCAATCTACCCAACATTCTACCTAATCTAACTTAAGAACAAGTTACGCCAAGATTTTAAAACTTGTTAGTTAATTTGGAGTAGTTATCTTCTAGCTAGTGTTGTCTACATTTTTTGGTGATTTTTATTGGTTACAAATATTGATTGCGAGCAACTAGCAAGCCATTACATTTTAGAGAATGGTGGTAAAAGAAAAAGGAGCAACAAAGATTTACGTCCCAGGCCCAGCATCGTATCAAAAATATCCATTTAACTGTTACCTAATCCAATTTTAATAAAAATATATTTTTATTGGAATTTACAACCAAGTTCATTATTACGCAACTCGATAAGAAAACGGGAAAAAAAGTTTTGTATTTTTGAAATTACTTTTTCACTTCGTATTTTATTTATTTTTCCTCTCTCCCAAATCAAGTTTAAGGTACCCTTTTGATGCCATTGTACAAAGCAGAAATGTATGGTGTAAATTATAATCCGCAAAAAAAACATTACTTTGTTGTATTGCTTGTTTACCATACCTACTGCAACATGCCGTAAATTACACTTTTGATTTAAAATAGATAGATTGTAGTTCTAGAAATTAAAATCAAACCCATTGGGCTCTTAATAGTTCTATCTAATTGTTTTATAAGTGCATGAGCAATCATAATCTAGTGCGAGAGCTGGCCAAGGTGTCAGGACACTCTTAACAAAGCGACGCGACGCTGCCCTGCCAGTGTGCGTCGAGAACTCGAGAATCAGCAAAGACAATCAACGCGGCAGAGTCAAGTGGAGGCAATCAGTGCGCACTGCTTCTTACTTGGAATTGTTTATGAGAGACCAGTGCCCGTGCCCGTGTCTACTGACATTAGTAATAAATCAATTAAATCCTTTATTAATCAAAACAGATTATAGAGATTTAGGCACTGCACTGTGTCTGTGTCAACGCACGACTCCAAATGAAAAGGTTAGTCTGTACTCTGTAGCACAAAAACTAAAATCCAAGATTCATAAATTGTACAAGATGTAGGTTAGGTCTAGGTCTTTTCATAGTACCATGACAAGCCCACGTTTAGTGGTCACGGAGTCAAGGCTGGCTGCCTCTGTCTTGAGTCTTGAGTTGAGATGGAACCTCCTTCAATGACTAATGACCAGCTCAAAAACAGCTATCGATCAACAATAATCACAACTCTTTCCTGCAAGCTCTGAGATCTTTAAACAATTTTGATGATAATTTGGTCTGAAAGTTGAATACTTTTTAGGTATCCGTAATTTAATTTTTTGCATTGTCTTGTTACTCGTATCAGTAACACAATTTACACAATCAAGATATATTATAATTTCCTAAGTAGGTATCCAAGTTATAATCAAGGCTCTGCTAATGGAAAATACGTAAAGATGGATATAATTAGGAGTAATGTGGGTTGATATCATGTTGATAACAACATTACACATTTTTCAAAAATGAGACAACGGGTCTAAATCGCGTAATTATTATAAAGGTAAATAAATACCTATGCTCGACGTTTCGATCCGATTTAAACCCGCTGTCTAGTTTTTGAAAAATTCTCAAATCGCGAAAGTTTAAAAACATTACCGGAGATGAAATGATTCGCGAGAAGCTGTAATTGGTGGTGTGACGTCACGCAGGTGTGATAACGCGATGGAGCGATAACGCCGCACTCTGCTCAAGTAGGTCGGTGTTACGCGTCAACACACGGAAACAACAAACGCTACAAACCGGTATACTTACTCGTTTCTACATTAATCACTTATATAAGAATGAAACAGCACCACAACGTACCATCGTATTCGTAAGCAGCGCAGCTACCATTTTAAAACTTGCTATATTTAATGTCGTGGCGTTGCATTCAGCTATACTGTGTAATATAGCTACAATATTATACATAGTTATGAATGTAAATATTGTTCAAGAGATGTTTGTTTAGCCTTCAACGAATTCAAATGGAACTTGTCTTAATATTGTTGTTTTGTAAGATTTTGAATAATATGTATTTTTGAAGTTGAGTGTACGTTGGCAGTTGCTGGACGTGGAGTTTTGTTTCGTGACCGACCTGCAAAAGCATGAGACGGGCTCGTCGATGTCCGGCGGCAGGGGCTCCGGTGCAGGTTCCGGCACGCTCTGGTACTTGACGCGCAGCACCCGCCGTGCCGCCCGCACTCCGCTCCTGCGCAGGATGCCCACGGGCCAGCGCCGCGCGGAGCTCTCCTCGCCGCCCCCGTCGCCGCCGCCCGAGCTCATCCTGCGCACCCACGCCTTTACCACCATGCACGACACTTTGCACTGCACGCACGCACCGACACACGACGACTCCGCCGGTCCAGCGCCTCGGACGACACAAAGGAGTCGATAGTGAAAAAAACGGCGCTCACGTTTGCGCGCCGCGGCCGACTGACGGCGGCGGCGAGAGTGCGAGGACGCGCCGGCGCTGCCGCGGTGACATCACTCCTTATCAGCGCACCTGCGGACGTGGCGCGCCTTATCACACATCTTACTGCACTCGATCACCGAGCGGGGGCACCGCCACCAAAACACTATCACTCCCACTAAACACACACATCATTGCGATTTGCCTCTCTTCGAGCTTGGAACTATACCATTGTGGTGTTGTTGAGCTATATGTTTTATCATCTTTTTTTTTATATCACATAATCTGTAAAATAACTGGAAGGTGTATTCCGATTGGTTTATTTGATGCTATAACCACAATAAGTTCAAGATATGTTGTTCTTTATAAAATAACAATCGTCACCATTATTTTTTCCTATTCTTTCTTCTTCATCTGACATTTCTCAAAATTGCATTTTTCATACTCATCCTTCATATTTCTTTTAAAGTAAAAAAAAAATAACATGTTATGCAACTTTTTTAAGTCGGATACATGAATTTGTACGTCCATGACGCATTTTACATAAATATCCCACACTTTAATCGTAGATGTAGATGTAGATATCACATGTCGCACAAAGAGTGCAGAGTCCGTGGAGGATTTCTGACAAGCAATTTGCTGCGCTCAATGCCCTGGATGGAAATGAAAGGCACAGCGACGACACAGTAATGGGCCTGTAGCGAGAGCTGGAGCGTAGCCTGGTCCTGCGGCTGCTGCTTGACGCAGACGTGTTGCTTTCAACCACATGACGCGCTCACGGCAAAGAAATGACCTACCGTGTCTGTATCCTCGACACAGTCGACACCAAGGTTTAGATGAGGTCGAGATGCGCATCCGCGGGGGTTCCATAATATCACATCCAGCATCCTCTGTTCAGAGGCCATAATATTCAAAATAATGACAATATTGAAAATGAATTTATTTTTAAGAAGCCGTGTAAGAATTCTTCATGTAAAATTTTAAATTTCTAGCCCAAGCTGTTAAGGCTCTGCGTTAATGAATGCAAACAATTAAACAGGGTGACCCATTGACATGCCACATAGAGGGGAAGTATGTTTAATATGATATGTAGAAGATTTTGGTAAAAGAAGACTTTATTTTATTTAAAAAGCAATTTAAATGGCATTTAAAGATATTATTCCAAAATTAGCCTGTATCGCCGGCACATATCTGAAAAAAATTACATCCTGTACTTTTATAGTATCAATTTTATTGATAGCGTCAATCATAAGAGTTAAATCTTTGTAACAAACATGGTAGGTTAAATGCAAGAAAACAATGAAACCAAAAAATGCTATTTATTCAGATTGAAGCTAGTTCAATTCCTGGTCCAGTAAGCATATTTTCAAAAAAACTCTAAATTTAGTTTTTTTTTCTATAGTATAATTATAATTAGAATAATATCAGTAAAATCTTCTATATTAGTTATTTATGCAACTGTTCTATAATGAGGGGTATTAAAACACGAGTGTGGGTTTATCACACGAGGCGAAGCCGAGTGTGATAATAGTATCACATGAGTGTTGTAATACCTAATTATAACAGTTGCATACAAGACTTTATCTACACCCATGATATGAATCCTCTGTAAATGTTCTGAAACCATAGGGTATTAGGGTACAGTGTTGTAAGAACTCTATGTAAATTCATGGAAAGTTTAATTAGTGAGTATCTAATACAAAAAAACTATGTATAGGTAATAATATAATTATTTATTGTAATAATTATTTACATTTTGGATCATACAATTATTAAAAAGTATTTTTCAATACTATTATTGAACAAAAATGGCGGGATACGACGTCAATTCAAGAATTCGAATAAGTTTTTATTTAAATTACGGCGCTGTGGTAGTGAAACGCGCGTGCATGACATGTTCTTTTTTTGAAATTCATAAAGATGCCATGAGAATGTGGCTGTTCGATGAGTAAAAAAGGAGTTGCATAATGAATTTCAGTACAACATTATATCACCCGTTTGGGTGTTATAATGGTTATTATGACACTGGCTGTTTTAATGTTGGCAATTAGCTAACTGTTTCAAGAACGTTTATAGAGGATTTATAGCATGGGTGTAGATAAACAATATTTAAGATACTTTCCCTCCATATGGCATGTCTGTGAAACACCCTGTATATTATTATTATTCCTCTTTATTTATTTTTAAACTTATTTTATATATTTTTAAATATGATATATAAAAAATACAAAAAAACATTTAAATATATAAAAAACAGTGTCCCACCGACATCAGGTGCAGGGACCAAGCTGCCAATGGTTAGGGCCCCAGAGAGAGGAACCTCCTCACGATGCGTGATTAGTGATTATTATTATTATTATATTATATTATATTATTATATATCAAGCACACTAGCAGCTATTAAGCTGATGCGTGTGAGTCTTGTGATTTGGGGTACAACATTATGTTATCTATGTATAGATAGAGATAGAGAAAACTTTATTTACACATCAAATTTGTAACAAACATACAAATAAATAGGTACTTAAAACTATAATGTACAAAGGGTGGCATTATCATTTGATGCAATCTCTTCCAGTCAACCTTAGGATGGACATAATAGAATGGATATTTGTGGATGGAATGGATGGTAGTTTATTGCATTGGATTCATTGTGTTTTATCAAATCAATAGGAAATAAAGAAATAGGTGTGGTTTTGTATCAAATCCAAAGTTGTTAACTACATTAATCAATCTTTAAGAATACATTTTATTATTATATGAGTCAGAATATAGAAATACAAATCAAGGAATATAAATGAGGCAATAGAAAATATTGCAGAGTGGACTACAGCACATAACTGAACATTGAATTTTCATAGCACCCACATTATGATGTTTCACAATAGAGGCGCGCATATTTCTGACATTAATATAAATTACTTGGGTAACCAAATTAGTCCAGTAGAAACCACTAAGTTTTTAGGCCTGAATATTGACTGTAATTTAAATTGGAAAAAACATGTCGAAAATGTATGTATAAAACTTCACCAACAATCTTATATACATGCTAACTAAAACAGTGGATACATCTGCAGTCTTAGCTGCATATCATGTTTATGTAGGATCTGTCATACAGTACGGAATCCTGTTTTTGGGGCACTGTGTAGATCAAAAATCTGTTTTTAAGGCACCAAAACAAAGCATTAGATCCAACTGTCATCTTGAGCAAATGGATGGTTGCAAAATCTATATCCAAAACTTTTAAAATACCACCAATTCCTTGCATTTACATTTTTGAGATGTCAACAGTTTTGAGAAACATAAAAGTACTAGGAATAAAAATAGAATTTGCTTTCCAAACAATAAAACAAGTGTATTTAACAATAGTATATTTTGCATGGCATGTCGCATTTACAATCATGTGCCAATCTCTGTGCTAGAAACACCAACGCCACATGTATTAAAATAAAAAAAATAAAACTTTTACTAGCAGAAGCACCTGTCAATAAGCACCTGAGCATCTTAACAGCTTTATGTCATTATTTTGAGGTTTGGACTGTGACATTTATGTGGTATGTTATGGGCTTATAGGTCATCCATTACTTATGCCATATGAAAGAGGATATTATCAGACCAAAAATGGTTACCATTTTTTTTTCCATTGGGAAATTTTTAGTGTTATCTACCCCTAAGGTATTCTATTATGGGACTACATCATCTGTGTGTCTGTCCCATCCACCTGTCAGCAAACTTTATTTCATTAATCATTATATTATGTTGGTTAACAGTAAAAAAAATTACGGAACATGTTCTCTGTTGCTGCTATGATAAAAATACTTAAATCTTTCTGTCCCAATTTAACATTTTATGAGAGTGAGAGATAGAGATTGCAAGCTGTGTTTAGTATTAACCGTAGTTTAAGAAGTTTGAAGTGTTGCCATGGTATGAGCAAGGTGATGATGAAGATGAAGCTTATTTAGATGAAATTTATTTCACCTAGAAAGGCTATCATTCCATTCCTCGCAAGTAATGTGTATGTAAGTTACTTTGTATCCCGATTAAAACAGCTGACCATAGCTGAAGCAGCTAGTACACACATAGTACCACAATTAGGGAGAGGCCTTTACACAGGGGATACGCACAGGTTGATTGATGATGAAAAAGTGCAGCCCTATACTGGCTGCCATGGACTGGCTGACTGAATTGTTATATTTGATACCTAAGCTGCTGGTGCTGATAGCTCAATATATAAACAGCTTTGATATTATTATCTCTGTTTTTGCTTTTTGTAGATAATTTATAAACTCACTGACTCATAACATTATTTCTAAGTAATGCAAAAATGTTTGAATTTTATTGAATAACTATGATATTTGGTGAAGTGATAAATTAGGTAGTAAATCAATATTATACATATTATAACTGATCCGGTTTAAATTTGTTTAAAAGGTAGCAGGACATTGTAAATATAACTTATTTAAAAAGTCTATGGTGGCTGTAACAGCTGACTAAACATAGTAGGTACTGTCAACTGAGCTGTGACACATTTACAAACATTAGATTGATAAGAAGTGTAATATTACTGATTATTTATGTGTAGGAAGAAATTCTGCATAACATTGTTGAACAAAGGTACACATGTTTGTTAGATAAGATATGATATGCATAAGTTGATTAGAACAATAAAATTTAAGTGAGGAAAAAGCTGCAGACAGACTTAGGAAAGAAGATTAACTGCCAGTTATTTACAAAATTCGACGTCTAGATAGTCTCAAGAGAGGCGACAAAGCGTAAGTTGCGCATTTGACGGCGAGTGTGAAGCAGAGCACAATGCGAATGGGAATGTTGTGAAAGGAGCGTGAACAGAACAACAAGTCGCATTACGTCGTGTGAACAATGGCTGCGGACACTCACCCCATGAACCAGTCGACGGTGTCGCGCAGGTACTCCGGTAGTCGCTCCAGCTTGACGGATTCTCTCCGATTCGCTTCTCAACCAAAAATAACTGCACTTTTGGAACAATTGTCACGATAAGTCCGCGCCTCAGCCGCACACAATCACAAACTGTCTCATCACACTCCGCTGAGATAACCGACAAATTGCGGCTAACTGTACTCCTGACGAGTTGAAAATCTGGTGTGAAGTAGAGCGTATCGTCGTCACATATCTCTAACTTTAAAACATTTCACGGTTATCTGAGCAGCTGAGCTAAAATCGCCATGTTGCGCAACTCACTGTATGCTGTATTTATTTCTACAAAATTACTAGTTTCGTCGTAGTTGTTTGGTTGTTTCAATATGGACAGTACACAATCTCAGAATATAATACACAAAAACACTATTCTAGCGACATAAATTGTAGTCCTAGATAGCAACAATAACATTTCATTTCAAATATAATTTTGGTCAAAGAGAAAGAAAAGAGGAAAATAAATACTTCAAATTATTGAGCAGGAAAACGCAGCAGGAGCAGGAGGATAAAATTGTGGCAACACAACATAAACTGTCACAAGTGTCACATCAACTTACACAACTCAAAAAATAACCAACGGAATGCAATAACTAAACGCAAATCGCCCGATGTTACACGATCAATCGTTGTGTGCGTTTTCTACGATGCTTATAATGCCGGGTCCACACCAGGCAAACGAAAGAAAGAAAGAAAGAAAGAAATATTTATTTGCTTAAAACATGGTATATACAGGGTGTTAAGTTAGTCTAGAGTACAGCATGTCTCACCGTAAGGACGGTATGCAAAAATATTTTAAAATATACTTAACCTATAGACATTATTTTTTAAGTTATTTAATATTATTATAAAATCATACCTACTTACAAATTAACACACTTTTTCATTTTTTTTTTTTTTTAATTATTTAACTATCATATTATTTAACACATGTCATGTAGGTACTTACACACAATATAAAAAATAAAATTACAAACTAGAAACATTTTACATATCTTATTATTATTTACACCTTATAATATAAAACAATAATTATTATTTATCTTCGTGTGAAAAGAATTCAGCGACTGAATAAAAACACTTTTCAATTAACCATTTTTTTAATGTATGTATAAATTTCGTAAAAGGTAGTTCTCTTATAGATTTTGGTATTTTATTGTATATTTGTATACACATGCTACTACTGTTCCTTTTATGTAGCGTTGTCGACATCATGTGGACTTGTAGCTTTCTTGGATCCCTTAGATTATATTTTTTGTTATGGTTGGTTTCTGTAAAAATGTGGGAGTGTTTTTTAACAAACAAACAAATTTCGTAAATGTACATTGATGCTAAGGTTAGTAGTTTCATTTTCTTGAATAGTGGTCTGCACGTGTCTAATGGGGCTGCGCCACATATAGCCCTAACGCATTTCTTTTGAGATATAAATACCTTACTAATATGCGTCGAATTGCCCCATAATAGTAGACCATATCTTAATATGGCTCCAACATATCCGTGGTATGCAATCAAAGCAGTTTTTTCACCTGCCATTTTCCTAATTTTTTTAAGAGCATACACAAAGCGATTAACTCTTTTGCAAATTATTTTTACTTGGGCTTTCCAGTTGCAGTGTTTGTCGAGAGTTATGCCTAAAAATTTTACTTCGTTAACGGATACGATTTCTTGACCACGACAAGTTATTTTTAGGTCGCTAGATTTGTTATTATAATTTTGAAATTGTATAAGGCCAGCAAATGCGTTAGTTGGTTTCAGTTTGAGTTGTTTGGATGGCTAAGCGGACGAATTCAATCGTTCGTAGGCGTTCGCTGGTAGTCCAAAGTGTGGCGGTAACATCAAAGGATTCGTAAGCGTTCGCCATACAAAACAGTGCCAATGAACATGATCACGTTCGTTGGCAATCGTTTGCCAGGTGTGGACCCAGCTTAAATCGGAGAATAATGCTGGGTCCACACCTGACCAACGAAGGCCAACGAACGGCTAAGGATGTTACAAAATTATTCGCTTGACATATATCGATTAGTGTTTATTCGATTATTAATAACTTACATAAGTTAATAATCAAGTGGCAATTACTTATTTTTAACTATTGATGCCATTTCGAGTGGATTATTCGCGAGTCCCGTCAGTCTTCATCGTTTACTTGGTCCAATACACATTCAAACATAAGCTACACACAAATTCAAATCGAATGAAACGTAATGTATATAGGTGATGCGAATAACTTTATCACATCCCTAGCCTTCGTTGGTCGTTCGTTGGCTCGGTGTGGACCCAGCATAAATCAAATGCAAAATTTTCGTTTCTTTTATGAAAAATGTTGACCAACGTTTATATTGGGATTATTATATCATATTAAATAAAGTATATACGCTCAAATGTGGTAAATTATTGCAAACATTAATCTTTTGGTTAGTTTTAAAATGTTGTTTAAATTAATTAAAGTGAACTATTGCGTAAAACTGATAAAGTTGCACGTAAAAATTCGAAGTCGTTTTATGTAACATTGAACGGTACAACAACTTAAAATTGATGATGACATTTTGTTCATAGAATGGGATATGACTGTTTTTGTTTATTAAAAAAAATTACCAAAAAAATTAAACTTCTACTACTTGCTATTCAAGTCTTATTCGATAGCCAAATGAACATATAATTTATTCTGTTATAAACTATTTTCCTACTTTTATGACGTTATTAAAAAAATATTTTACTGTTACTACTCTCCTACTTAGATTAAACAAGCTGGTGCCCGCGTTATACCTCTGCTACTGGCCGTGGCGATTTTTCCCCCTAATATTTCAGTATATATACCTCCAGTAAGTAACAATTTTCTGTCAGTATACTCGCTTAGAACTATTTTTTGAAACAATCACCCAATATGACAATTATGTTTTATGCTGGGTCCACACCTGACCAACGAAGGCCAACGAACGGCTAAGGATGTTACAAAATTATTCGCTTGACATATATCGATTAGTGTTTATTCGATTATTAATAACTTACATAAGTTAATAATCAAGTGGCAATTACTTATTTTTAACTATTGATGCCATTTCGAGTGGATTATTCGCGAGTCCCGTCAGTCTTCATCGTTTACTTGGTCCAATACACATTCAAACATAAGCTACACACAAATTCAAATCGAATGAAACGTAATGTATATAGGTGATGCGAATAACTTTATCACATCCCTAGCCTTCGTTGGTCGTTCGTTGGCTCGGTGTGGACCCAGCATTATAATGGTGGGTCCACACTGAGCCAACGAAGGCGAACGAAGGTTTTTTGACGTTGGTAGCAAACGTTCGTTGGCCTTCGGACAAACGTCCAAACACATTTGGTGTTTGACCAAAACATCGTTTGCTCATGATTCCGGATTGCTTTCCATAGACAATACTCGAAAGTGTATTTTGATCATAGCCTAAGGATATCATGTGTCAATGGGGTTGGCAACTGTCTTATGTCCATGATTATTATTTACAAGTCAGCTATTATTCTGTGTTATTAACTACTTAGCTTCAAGATAATGTAATTTACTACGTAGACACATGCTCTGACATTTAAACAGACCGTCGAATGTCAAAATGTCAACCATTCTGTTGACGTTCGTTTGTTGGTGTTTGGCGACCGTCCAAACTGAATTCGGTCCAATGGCGCAAATCTTTTGATGTTACCGCCACGCTACGGATCGCCGGCCAACGTCAACGAACGTTCGTTGGCCATCGCCAATCCGTCCAGACATGGCCAACGAACGCATTCGTTCGCCTTCGTTGGCTCAGTGTGGACCCACCATAAGAAAACAGGAAAAATTATATACAGCTCTAATATTACACATTTTCTTATAAAAATACAAAATGAAGTAATAATTTCTTAACTCACTCACAGCACAATAGTTACGATAGTGGAATGCTCGGTTACTAACTGGAAAATAAGGCGGAGTTCACAATATTATATATTATGTTTATAAATTATGCCATTACAATAATCACTCGTTCTACACAATTATATTCAGTCATAAGCCTTTCACTAACTTATCCTTAAAAACTACACAATATAAAATTAGGCACCATCGAAAACATCCAAGTTTTTCTTTATATCTATTGTATTTTTTTGGGTCATTCTTCAGATTTTCTCTGAATCTCTTTGCACGTTCAGCTCTGGTTAGAGGCATTTTAAAAAACTAGAAAATAAATTAAATTATTATTTGGTTCGATATCAAAATGTTAGGTGACGTAGATCTGCAAAAAAAATCAGGTAGATAACAGTTGTAAAAGGTAAATAATATTATACGAACTTATCGAGGCACGAGATACGCCACGGTTACCTAAGTGTGAAGCGATGTGATATTTTTTATTAAAAAAAAAGATAACTAGTAATTCGCAAATACAAATTACTAGTATTCTTGTTAACCCCCTCCAGCTATGCTTAATTCGCTTGTTAGAAGGAAGTTTCACGTCCGTGATGCAATAGGGATTCGAACACACAACTTTTTTATCGTAAGGTCGACGGCTTAGCCATATAAAAGTATTAAGTAGTTTTTTTTTTATGTAATCTGTTAGGCTCAGCAATCTGTCATAAACATTTAGCTGTTTCTTTGGCTGAGTTAGGTCTGACTTAATATTGTTATAATAGGCAAGGAGAGTTGTCCATTGACTCTCACTATTCTTTGGCGAATCTAACAGTTAGATTTGAAACGCTGTTCCTTCTTAGCCTTGTGTAAACTGTACTTCCTGTACCCCTCAGTTTGGCAGCCAGAGCATTAACATGTGTGGTTAATTTTTGTTGATATTTTAGGCTTCGGGCAGCAATTTCTTGTTTGACAGTGTTCAGCCTCAGGTCTTGAAGAATACATTTATTGTGGATGCATTTTGGTATATTGAACATAGATCTGAGAGCTTTGGTCTGAAATCTTTCCAGGATTTCTATGTTGCTATTACTGGCTGTTCCCCAGAGTTCGATCCCGAAAGTCCAAAATGGCTTCAGAATAGTTTTATAAACTGCAATTTTGCTTTCATTAGTTAATTGAGACTTTTTACCAATCAGCCAGTACATAGATCGAAATTTTGTGTCTAAGGCTTTTCTTTTGCTCCAGATATGTTTCTGCCACGTCAGCTTTCTATCCAGATGCATGCCTAAGTATTTCGCGGAACTATCATGTGGGATTTGTTCTCCATTCAGTGTGATTGGGGGACAGTCACCCTTTCTTAAAGTGAAGGTCACATGAACTGATATGCTTTGATTAGCCTTTATTCTCCAAGTCTTCAACCATTTTTCTATCTCAGTAATATGTTTTTGAACATTCGCTGATGCAACTGCTGAGTTGGTATCTACTGACATTATCGCCGTATCGTCGGCGTACGTGGCAATAAATGTTGTATCTTCGACGGGGATATCGGCAGTGAATATGAGGTACAGTACTGGCCCTAGGATGCTCCCTTGTGGGACACCTGAATTAATTTCAAACAGGTCAGATGTAGTGGTGTTTATTTTTACCTCATAGCATCTTTTTTCTAGATAGCTTCTCAGCATGAAGTAAAAGAAATGAGGCAAGTGTTTTTTGATCTTGAATATGAGGCCATCGTGCCAGACTTTATCGAAAGCCTGACTTATATCCAAAAACACAGCCGAGCAGTATTTTTTATTTTCCAGCGTGTAGCTGATGGTATCTATCAACCTATAAACTTGCTCAATAGTCCCATGCTTTTTTCGGAACCCAAATTGATGCCCAGGAAGAATTGTATTCAGATGTAATTGCAATCTATTGAGGATGACTTTTTCAAACAATTTCCCAAGTAGTCTCTTAAGGTTTTAAGTTGCGCGCCATAGTGAGTAATTAGAATCCTTGTGTGCTGTAAGTTGAGACAAGTGATTTTGTAAACATCGATTTTTATGCTCTTTTATCAAGTCTTTCAGCTCTCTCGTTGTCCTGTAGAACTTTTTTTTATCAGAGGGATATCTAGTAATATGCCATTCTCTTCTTAATTTTCTCCGTTCACTAACCTTTGCTATGTCTCTTGGATATTCCTTTTGTTTTATGTTTGCTATTCTGGTTTTAGGAGTAGAGATGTTGGCAGCCAAGTGTAAAGTAACTGCTTCTATCAAATATCTATGGTTTTGAATCTGTCAAAAAAGGGTTGCTAGACCAAAAAAACGCTCTGTATTTAGTATTTTTTTTGGTATACCGGGAATCCGTGGACAAATTTAAAATTGAAATATCTGTATAATTTGGTTGTAAAGTCGAATAAAAACTGTTAATTAATATGTTAACAAACACTTTTAAAAATAAATAAAATATTTTTTCGGCGATTTTGACGAATACATTTTATGGTAGACCAATTCAAAGCTAGCAAGGTATGCATGGGACCACGGAATAGGAATCCTATTCCGTGCATGTGACATCGTAAAAATAGGGGGTCCCACGCATAGAGTACATAATTTTTATGTAGTCTATGGTCCCACGTCACATTTGTTTAAATTTTATGTAGTCTATGTTTAAATTGTTAAAATTCTGTTTATTTTTTAATATATTTATGTATTAGAATTTACTTCTATTTTAATATTTTATCTTTTGAAATAGCACATGTTGCATTAACAAATGTAAAAATGTAATTACTCAAGTTTGTAATCCATGGATATGATGATTGCACATGGGTCAACATTTTAGAAAAACGCTCATAATAGCATGTACTGAAGCTTTTTCTCCATCACCAAGCTATCCAACAAAAACAAAACAGAACCGGTCCATCCAAACAAACAAACTCTTCAGCTATATAATATTTCCTTAAACGCAATATTTCGTTTAGGTACAAACAAGGTACAAAGTACATAAGCGTGACGTCACATTTACGTTTGTTTGAAGCGTTTGGGCGAGTATATTATTAACGTGAATTTAGAAATTTATTATATCAGGAAGTTTACGTTAACAAAGCGATTCTATTAATTATGTTTCTAACGATATTTATCTCAACTTTCCGTAATTTTACAAAAAACATAATATATACCAACATATTCAGATCAGGTGTCATTTGCATTTACAAATCGTTTAATTATATTGTACTACATATTATACAGGGGCGGTTAATTCATTTGGGTAGGGGCAAATAAAACAACGTGTAGTTTTTGTAATAAATTACACTGAAGTTTATTTTCATTCTGAATACATATTGACCAATGTTACTTATTTAATGTTACATTTTCATCAGCTCACAACTTTATTACAACTCACTCAACATACATTTCTCATGCCAGAGGGCACAACTATTCTTCTCATTTTGTATTTATCTAGTTACAAAAAATCTAAAATTTGATAATACAATGAAATTTAAGCATTCTTACAATTATCACAAAGTCCATTGAAAATAAATGATCATGATAAAAATGATAAAATTGATTTAAGATCTTCATATATATATACATATATATTTTTACAATTTGAACTAAATCACGCTCACTGCAGATCGGGATGCAATCATACGTCCAAACGAACTCTATACATTGTATACACTTGTAAAAAGTATCAAAATCGAGTAGAAGACCTACAAAAAATTATCTCGAGATACTAATATTCGTTTACGTAATAACCTAAAAATTGTCGAGTTTAACACTGGGAGCGCCGCAGCGACGATGGCGGCGCCTCTCGTGCTAAAGGGTAACAAACGTAGGTATTTCAACTATTTGGCTTTATTAAATTTATACAGCGCTTTCACCGTAAGAGCCGCTGCTGAGTGAACGATGCCCGCCATACCTACGCTTGGTGCCGCCGTGGTCTTTGCACTGGTGCACAATGCTAACTACTCACACACCAAATATTAACTTAAACTACAACTTATCTCAATTTCAGAAACCATTAGCTCACATTTACGACTCGTCGACACAATGTATTTAAAAAAACATGGTTATCACATTAATCTTATTGCTTTTGTTTACCAGTTAAATATCAACCAAACCACTTATTTTTTTGAGATCTTGTCCTAAGGGATGTTGAATGTATGATTCTGTTAAATTCGAGGAATTGGTTTCATTCGCGGCATTTTGATAAGAGCTTCTTATAGAAAAGGGCCAGTTGATCAACAAAATGAGTTGATCGTAAAGTGAAACACTTTTTTTTCGTTCTACATCATTTTATTAGTAGTCACGATTAAAATGATCCGACAGGACTTGATACACCCGACGATGTCGGGTAATCAATACAACTAGTCTTATTCTGATTCGATAACTACACAGGGGTTGACTTCTTGTCTAACCTGACGCAACTGAATTATAAGTATTATATGTGGAGCGATTGTTTACTGGGCCTCCACAATATTTTGTTAGTTAAAACATTTGTCAGACTATCTTCTGACTACCCGTAACAACTACAACTTTTTGTGACAAGTAAGACTGATAGTTAATGTGCTCTATAAGGCACGGAGAAAACTCCTCGAGTTAACAAACAAATGAGGTTTCATTGATCACAGATCAATCTATTTCAAGGCATGATAGCTTGTCATCCCTAGCTTATCGAAACTGGAATGATGACAGCATTTTAATTTCTTACATGCTGATAAAGCATATGTAACAAATAAGTGAAACGATTTCACTCTTGGAACGTGTCGTTTTATGAAATTGGATAAAATAAAGAATATATTGGAAAAATTGCATCTCTCTCAAGAACTACAAGGCTTCAGGTGTAATAATATCATATTGCGATCATTACCGCGAGTAAAATAGTAGCAGAATAATCGAAAGTGCCGTTCCGGTGTTAGTATAAACGGAGTAAAGTATACGAGGGGATTAGTTTCTACTCAGCAGCGGTAGATATTTACAGTGAAACAAACACTATGTATAAATGAGATGAGCGAAACAAAAGCGGTGCGGCTCCGTGACGGACTGAGAATGTGCCGAGTACCGGCGGAGTGCCAGGGCACCTCCGGGGGCGCTGGGACGCAGGGGCGTTAGTCCTCCGCCTCCTCGTCCTCGGACTCCTGCTGCTGCAGCCACGTCAGCCATGTATTCACCTGTATTACATACACACCATTACATACTTATCTTTTAAAATTGAGTATTCAAGTCAATTGTTTCCACTCTGATATATTCCATAATTATATCCAAATCACACAATTTTATATGCACAAGGTAATAGTTTGGCTGTAGGCAATCCACAAGTAGAGGATATTGTAAGTTACCATCAGAACAAAGAGCTGATCCTTCGGCGGCCCCAGGCTCTAGTGTATGAATAGTATTTATTGTTCTTAAATATATAGTCAGATTACTGAAGTATGAGATGTAAAATGTCCTTAGCATGACACGATATAGAATAGATGGCCGTATGTGTTATACCTGGAAGAGCGCCTCGCCCTTGCCGGGGTAGGCGTCGGTGACGTCTTCGCGCCAGCGGAGGAACGCGTCCTCCTCGCACACCTCCAGGTTGTAGAGGTACATGAACCAACGCAGCAGCATGCCTGCCAGACAATGTGCAACTTTATAATATGTATAAATAAATAAATTTTAAACTAGCCTAGGTACCAATAGATTGCTATGTTAAAATTTCGTTGTTTGTCACTGTTTAGTTTTATCAGTAATTACTCATCCTATAGGTCTGAGATTTGTAATGCAACGAGTAACAGGAGGCACCAGTCATAGTTGATGCCATGGCTTACCTTTGGGGTACCGCTGGTGATGCGCGTGCACTTGCACGGCGTACACGGCGGACAGCTGAAGCTGCGGCTGGCCCTCCAGCAGCGCCGTCAGCAGCGGCGCGTAGGCCTCCACCAGCGCCTTCTCGCGCTCCAGCGCCGCCTTGTCCACCGCCGCCCCCGCGCCCCCCGCCCCCGCCGCGCGCGTCACGTGCTCCGCCACCAACGCCACCAGCTGTGACACGAAGGCCGCGTTCTGCCGCACCGCCGGCTCCACGTTCGCCTGCAACACCGCGGCGGGTTGGTTATTTCATTATTCATTGCATGCAAATATAGGATTCAATTTAAAACACAAAGATATTTCGAAGCTTCGTAAATTAAACAGGGTAATATACTGGGACAACAAATATTACACACATTGCTTTTACTCCTTTATTTTCTGCTTGAAGTGTAAGATATTGCGTCCTTATATACTATGGACTAATTTATTTATAAGTATCAATTGAATTCCATTGCTATATTTAAGTTTATTTTTCTCTCCATAACCATCTTTAGCCATAATCTTGTTTTGGTTGCTCCAACTTACACAAAGAATTATTGTCAAAAAAACATAGATGGTGCACATGAGTTTTTCACCAGCTCTTCTCATGGTGCAATACCCATCAGACTGGTACTTGGATTGATTTTAATTCAAATTTCTAATTAAGTATTATAATTTAATTAGTTAAGTTTTATTTTAATTTTATATTTTTGTATTTTTATGTTTGTTTCGACGTGTTTAAGCGCCCCTTAGGGCCAATGGAAATAAATGATTTAATTTTTGATGGATTACGTAATTTAAAATATTTTTTTTATATAAGATCAGCTGTTTTCTCTTTAATTTCAAAAAGTCTCAAGTGATATTTATTGCTGCTTTACACCATAAATTATATCAGTGAACTGTCATTTCTAGGAAATAAATTTATCGTGCTGGATAAAAACGGGAAACTAGAAGGTTAAACGCGAAGCCCAAAACCAATCGAAAAAGAGTCACTTTGGACGTTCCTCCCCGTCACTGTGGAGTAAAGCGACGCACCTTGATCCAGCGGTAGAGCGCGTGCGGCGCGGGCTCGGCGGCCAGCTGCCGCGCCAGCTGCGCCTGCACGCGCAGCTGCGGCACCAGCGCCGCCAGCCCCCGCGCCTCCAGCACCTCCAGCGCGCCGCCCGCGTCCCCGCAGTAGCCGCCCAGGTCCAGCTTGCTCTCCTCGTACAGCGCGCACAGGCGCTCCAGCCCCGCCGCGTCGCGCAGCGCCGCCAGCACGTCCAGCAGCAGCGCGTGCGGCGCGCCGGCGTCGCACCACGCGCCCACGTCGCCCAGCGCCAGCAGCTTCTGCTCCACGGCGTGCGCCAGCAGCCGCGGCAGGCGCGCCGGCGGCTCGGGCGCCGTGGCCAGCGCGCGCAGGGCGTCGGCGGCGGGCGCGCGCTTGATGACGCGCGCCACGCGGCAGGCGCCCCGCAGCGCCGCGTCGTCGTCCCGGCGCGCGCTCAGGGCGTGCTGCAGCACGGCGCCCACGCAGCGCCGCAGCACCTTGTCCGGCGCCTGCAGCTCGCGCAGGCGCCGCAGCGAGCCGGCGGCGGGCGCGCGCGAGTCGGCGTCCAGCGCGTCGGCGGCGTCCTCGTCGGCGGCCGCCTCCGCCGCCTCCACGGCCAGGCGGCACGCCTCCTCCTTGTTGGAGCCCTGCGAGGAGATATAATTGAATAAAGTTGGGGAGATACATTATTGTTCCAGTTGTACTCGAATGGTAAGCTCTAGGTATGATGCTAGACGTATCGGCTAAATATTTATCGGCTTAAAGATTTTAAGAGGTCACGAACTGGAAATTAAATTTTTCTCACGTGTTACATACAAAACTTTTCACCTCTTCCAGTGCGAAAATAATAAAATTTAAATTAACTCGTACTCGATTGCTTAACCTAGAATAATTCTATGAAATACGACAGTAATACCAATTCAGAATGCGTTTTAGGGCCTTTTGTAAGTCGCCACTAATTAAATATGTCTTACGCTTTCAAATACTTTACACATGATTTTTCTGGTAAAAAAGCAAACTTCTGTGTTAGAAGCAAGTTGTCGCAACTCTTTTGGAGTTCCACAAAGTTCTTCATCACTGGATTCACTATTTTTTTGTTAAAAAGTTCCAGTAAACAATTAAACATAAACTGAAAAGAATTTATAGTTGCCCGCGATGACTGACACAGACAGACTTGTTTTTTTTAAATCCTGTTCGGAAATTCGTTCCGTAACATTTATTTATAGAGTCAAATATTAAATACCTGATTTTAATTAATTTAATGGTCAATTACGAATATAAAACCATTAAAATACTAAATAAGCGAGTAAAACGTATTGTATGTAGTTATTTAATAAAATTGATGTCAATGTTTATTACTAACCTACATGGTGGCTGCTTTGATTTTTTTTCAGCGCCTATTCGTTGGAAGGATTTTGTGTTTCGAAATTTGAATCACTTTGCCTCACTAGTGAGTAAAAACAGTTTTACTCACTGAATTCTGGCAAGCAAACGATCTTTTTCGTGCTGGTGTGGTGAAAATAATATTTCGCACTCACTTTTACAATGTTTTTACTGAAGTCAACTGATTCCTGACGATTTTTTTTTATTAAATATAATATACTTACTGTACCATGTTTATTTTTATAATTATATGATGTTCCAGTTTTTGTAAAGACTAACCCCAAGCTATTTAAAAAGCTCTATGTTGTTAACAGCCGTAACTGGCAAGATAATAATAGATTGTGTATAAGAATGTCCCAAACTGACCAAATGCAAAAGTGTTTTCTGTTTGGCGAATTTTCCAATCACCTACCAAAAGCTCTGTAAGACATTACACATAGAGGGGCCATCTTGTATTTAAATGTTATTATAATGTAACTGTTTACCTAAACAATAAAACATTGCCCTAAGATGCCTGGCAAATTGCAAAAATAAAAAAAATAACTTGTAAAATTTGTATAGTACATACATACAGTGTAGACTTCTGTAGTGCATGCATTTCTGTGTAATTCTGTAGTATTTTTAATTTTCTAATATTTTTTTTAATATACTTGTAATTTGTTGTTAATTATATGTGTAAATTTGCACACCTAAAAGATACAATGTGACGGACTGCAATTGTAATCTATAACAACTTTTAAAACTCATGTTCAAGTAAATAAATGATTCTTATTGTTTTTCGATGTTACAGACTTCTGTATGCGTGCGAATATAATAATTTGTTTATTTTACTTTATCCTTTTTCGGTTTGTCTTTCTTGTCGGCGGCTGGTTTGATGGTGATGGCAGGCTCTTTGATCATGGGCGGGGTCGACGCAAACGCTGGTGTCAGCACGTCTGTAATCAAAGTCACCACGGCAATTAAGTCAATGTCTTAATTACCTTCAATTGAAAAAAAAAATACTAGGTATACAAAAAGTTACTGACTCTGTTGCACTGGCGCCAGCGGCAGCTGCGGCTGTGGCTTGGATAGCTTGTTGGCCGTAAACATCAGCGAGTTGGCGGCGGGGCGCATCTGTACGTCCTGCAGAGGGCCCGCGTACACGCGCGACTTGTTCGCGCGGGAGCCCGAGTCCTGGGAAATAACAGAACGTTATTGACATCCGTGCTGCGGGCCTTGAAATGCTTCAAAGCGAAGAGAAGGAGAGAGAAGCTTACCTTAGAGCCGTTGCCCTGGGCTCCGCCCTGGGAGTGCTTGTTGTAGTGCATTCCGGCGGACTGGCGCTGGTAGTAGCCGGGCGCCGAGCGCTGGCGAAAGCCGTCGCGCGGCGCGCCGAAGCCGTTACCGAACAGCTTGTCCGGAGGAGGCACTAGCGCCGCCCCCGGCTGCAGGCTGAGGCCGGCCAGCACGTCGTCCAGCGGCCGGGCGCGCGCACGGAAGAGGGAGTCTCGCTCCCGCTCGCGCTCGCGGCGCGGCGGCTCGTCGTCGCTCCGCAGCTGGTGGATAGGCACGGGGCCCTCGGCGGACGTGGCGGCGCGCGGCACCCAGCCCCCCCGCCGCAGCTCCACTACGTCGCGTAGCATGAAGCGGAGGCGCGGTGCCAGCTCCCGCGACGCCGACAGTGTCTCGATGCGAGCGAAGTACTGGTCCATGAGGCCTCGGCCGCGCTCGGAGTCCAGCACTCGGCCGCAGGTGCGCACGAGCTGCGCCAGGCACTCCAGGTCTTCGTGGTGCTCGGCGGCAGCGCGGCGTGCCAACAGGTTTTGTATGCATCGGTGCAAGATGGACTCGGCCAGGATCTCCAGCTTGCCGAGCTCCCCGATGAATTTGATATTGCCCAGCATCTTGCATTTTGACAGATGCCGTTTCTCATCCTCCTCTGGTGATAGCACCTTATCCTCGAGGGCAGCGAAGGCCTGACCGTACAAAACGTTACATGAATAAATTACTCATTCCAAAATGTGCATTAAATAAAGAAAGTGCAGAAAATGAGTATAAAAAAGAAGTGAAAGGGGCAATCAAATGAATGAAGGTTTATTATTGTCGTTACCTGAGCGCGATTCTCGAATTCGGTGCGGCATTTGTTCAATAGCAGCAGCTTGAACGTGCAGGGTTGACCGGGCGGCTCGAAGTTAGGAGCCTCCTCGCTGAGCCGCTTGCACAGCTGTGCGTACATCGACGAGTATTTGGGCTCATCGAGTGCCTTCTCGAAGATGAGAAGGATCACTCCCTTCAGCACCTTGTCGGAGTCAAGCTCCAAACCGAGCAAATCATCGCTCAGCTTTTGGAACTTCTCCGGCGTGAGTTTGTTGAGAATACCACGGACCTGCGGACGCAAGACGAGAGGATAAGCGTACGTCGCGAGATGCCACGAGGCAGAGGCGGAGAGAGACGTACCTTTCGGAATATGTTGTCGTACTTGGCATCTCCGTCGGGCACATCCTGGTGTCTCACGGAAGAAGGGGGGACCCAGCGTCGCCTCGGCGGGGGGACGGGCGTCCGCCCCGAGGCGCGCGGCGCGGGCCCCGACTGCCGCGCGCTGTCCGTCTTGCCGCCGGTGCTGTCTCCCGCGCACGCCGCGCTCTCTGCTCGAGGGCCCGCGCGCGAGCCGAACCGGGGGAAGGAAGTGTGCTAACGCCTCCGCGTCTCGCCCTGCAAAGCACACCAATGTACATTACAACTATGATACTTCTGACAGACACAGCAACAAAAGTCTCTCATGTTTATCCACTTGGTACTATTTGAAAGACACCTAATAATTGATGTTTAAGATTTGTGCCGGTTTGCGGTAGTTACTAGTTATATCAACAAACGAATGTCTTGTGAAACAAAACATTATTTTTTTAAATGAATACCGGGTAGGTACTAACAATAACCGATAACATGAGATAAAGACCGTTGAAGTTTCGCGTAACGTTTAGTCGATGATTGTATATAAGCTTCTATCAGATGTTTATTATTGGGCCTGGTTACAATACAAACATTTGCAAACTATATATTTCCTTAATACAGTCAGTTTACAAGAATAACATTTAAAACACTGCTCTTGTTTTGGTATAAAAAGATCAACTTTTAAGTAAGCGGCCGTGGCGTAATGTATAATAAGGCATCGATCTAACGATCGAGAGGCATGGGCGCCGGCAGAAATGAAAACGGTCCTGTCTAGGAGTGGTGATGCGATTTTTGCCTGAATGCCGTTCAGCGACATCGCTTGTAGCACGATATCGTGACCATAACCGGGAGATTATATTTTGGCCGGTTTGCAGAGTTTCAGCAACCACGAGTTGTATAGCGCAGGCATAAACTTAATTTTGAACATGAATAACCGATGCCGAACTCTAATTAATGTTAGGGAAGGAAATACTGATTATTAACTTTAATTAAATGCCGTTTTTTGTTATTATATGACTTTCATTTTCATAATTTCCAACATAAAATCCGTTATGTACAAAGTAAAAATTATACCCAAAAATAAAATCACAAAAAAAATAAATTAAAAATCTTTGATGCATCTCTTTTTATGTATTGCAAGTATAAACCATAATATAAACTTCAATTTTATATATAATTGTTTTAACAAAATATTTACAGAATTTCATATAATAAGGTAAAAATGAAATATCCCTAGGCAATGTTGATGTGTGTTTATGAAAGATGAATATCATACTCAAGATGAACTGAAGTATGTTAATTTTCTGGTAAAATAATTGCTAATGTATGTTGTTTCTATTAGTTCGATCGCTTTCCGTGAGCATTGGAGAATTGTAATAAATTAATATTGATCGAGCGTGTGATTTAAAAAATTAAAAGGAGCACGTTTGAGTTAAATCTCGAGATTACTTTTTCTTTGCGCTATTTCAAAAGAGTTTATATAATTTTATGATATGAAAATGAATAAGATAATGTGAGGTGGTGTGTTGGTGGCGCTGCGCGTCATGCGTGTGGCAGGTGAGGCGGGTGTCGTCGGCCGCGCCCGCGCCGGCCGACGACCCTGTGCCTCCGCTCCGCGCGCCCCCACCCGCAGACGTCCTCGCGCACCTCTAATCGTCCTGCGAGCGACCGGTCAGGTTTATGCGCCTCTTCGCTAACTCGCACTCGGTTAATTCCCAAATCTCCGCGATTCGGTGGAGCGATGACGAAATAGCGCGGTGGCGTCTCGGGCAACAACGTGACAGCGGCGGTCGATAGCGTCGCGGCGCGAGGTCGACGCCCGCCAGAACCTTGGCGCTGTTGCTGCAAGGTCGCCGTCAACGGTCGCCAGCTGTCGCCCACCGGGGCACGGCAGTTCACATTATCTCACTTAATCCATTTACATACCATACACTAGCAAAAATTTAGCATTTAATGAAACATCAACAACGTGCCTTATACTAGTGCAGCGATTGATTTTCACCCGAACTATCTAATCGTTACGAACAACATGTAGTTATGTAACATGCCTACTAAAACGCAGTTCACTCACATTCAAAGGTTATTCACCTCGTACATATATTTCGCGCTGTATTTTTTTCGTTATCGAAGATATCAAATCAGCTGAATCAATAGGCGAGCGCTTAAAAATTGAAACCCGAAAAACTATCTTGCACTTTCCTAGTTTAATCGTTGAACCTAAGTTAACATAGTGTGTCATTTTGTGCTATGGAAACATATCATTTCAATAGACAAAGTAGCACACAGAAACTAAAACAGATGATAGATAGGTAGTTAGTTTACCTACCAAAAGAGGACTAGAGGGGAATATACTTGAGATAAACTGGTAGATGTACACGTAAGTATATTATTGCGTAGGTGTATTGGTATTGGTTTTGAAGGGTGCAAGCAGCGAGGGAGCAATGACGCAGGGCGCGGAGCATCCCCGGGGCCGGAGAGGTCGACGACCCCGCTGCAGGGAACTGCCGCACCCCGCACCCCCGCCGCACGTATTTTGTCTGCCATTAAAGCGCCTTTATTGTCCTTGCCTCTCGTCTAGAAGACTCGACTAGCCCGTCATTTTGACATTGACTAAATACAATATATTAGAGACCTCACTGGATTCATAACTTATATTTATGAGACGTTTTGTACTTGAGTGCACAATGAAGATTCATTAGTCAATAGAACATTAATTACTGCGTATTAGATGAGCTGCGTTATGTAGATCACTAAACATTCCTTTTTGCAGACAAGGGCCACATCACATGGTAACACAACAAATAACTTGAAGGCAAGCCGCAATAGAAGCTCAACGCACGACGACGTATAGTCATCAGTGTCATCATTATCATACTTTCTGTTCAACTTTTTTTAACAATGTCAGAAAAAGGAATAAAGCGTATCTTATATTATAATTATAATCTTTGAGTATATATGCCACTCGCAGTAAGGATGTGCAGAGGGCGCAGATTTTTTTATGAAAGATCAGTCGGCTACCCGCGGGCCGCAGGTTGCCGACTGCAGTCTTAAGAAACTAGCATACGAGTGCGAGATAGTTTTCGTCTCACGTTTTTGCCATATTTTGTATGAGGAAACATGACAAAAACGAATCACAATTCATCGTAATTTGGCTTCATGGTAACAGTTAGAAAAACCTAGAACGTTTCCTATCTCAAAAGCGTTGTTAATTTCGCATCGTGTCAATGAAGGCAGGTAATTGACTATTCATCAGAAATGTCAGGCAAGTTTAAATCTGGCACAAGTGGCAAGTAAAACGTGTGGGCGGCAAATTTCCATTCAGTTTCAGAATCACAGCTTAACAATATTGACATTTTACATTATTTATGTAATTAGTGCTATATGCTATGGCAAAACTGTATCTTTATAATTTGGAGTGTCTACGGCAACGTCTGTGGGCCTATTGTGATAATATCCTTTATAAATGGATCTCCTTTAGGCAGATTAATTTCATAGATTGGAAGATTCGGACGATCGGCAGGTTATCAAGGTATATTTATCAAGATAATTATTATTGATAATTATCACAATAATTTAGACCATTTTGGGCAAAATTTATGAGCACGCAATCAATAAACTACTAGATCTACGGCTACAAATTTGTTAATTTTCACAGAGACTATCACGCACGCCTTAGACACAAACACGCAAGTCGATGTGATATACACCGATTTTAGCAAGGCCTTTGACAAAATGTCGCATAAGATCCTATTATACAAGCTTTCAGCTTATGGTGTTACTGGTACATTGTTGGGATGGTTAAAATCATATTTGACTGGGCGCGAGTTATATGTAGTCGTAAATGGCTTTCGATCTTCGAACTATAGCATATCCTCTAGCGCGCCACAAGGGTCTCACTTGGCACCAATATTATTTAACATTTTCATAAACGATCTGCCTACAAACATGCATTTTTCTGAAAGCTTGTACGCTGATGATCTAGAGTTTTTAAGAAAAATTGAATCACAAAAAGACTCTGGTCTTCTTCAAAGTGACCTAAATAAGCTAAATGAATGGTGCAATGAAAACAAAATGCAATTAAACCTAAATAAATGTTACCATGTAAAATTATCAAGAAAGTTACATTGTACTAATTCGGAATATTTTATCGATTCTCATAAAATACAGGAAGTAAATGAAATAAGGGACCTCGGAGTCTTATATGACCAAAAGCTAACGTTTGTGCCTCACGTTGCGAACGTAATAAAGAAGGCCTCAAAAATGCTAGGATTTGTTTTACGGAATACAAAAGGTTTCAGTAGGTTCGGCACTAAGGTAATTCTGTACAACAGTCTTGTTAGGAGTATTTTGGAATACTGCTTGGAAAGAGTACAGAAACGTTTCGTATGGCACCTCGCATTCTGTACCGGGAAATCTAAGCAACTTTCCTCATACAACACACGCTTAGAAAACTTTCAAATTTGTTATTTATCCAAGCGCAGAGACATTACAGATGCCATTTTTATCTACAAGCTCCTGACCAACAAAATTGACTGTCCCAAACTACTGGAACTTGTGAGATTCCGGGCTCCCTCTCGGTACCCTAGAAACATAATTACACCTTTGTGTCCTACTTTACGTAGAACCGTTCTAGGTGCCAATTCACCTTTACCTAGATTATGTAAAAAATTTTACAAATTTAGTGACCTGATAGACATACAGGTGGATACAAAAGGCAATTTTTTGAGAACAATTTTTGAATATTTAAAAAAAATATTATTAGATTTTTGCTTATAATAATGTATATTTTCTAAGATGTAATCAATTAATTATTAATTTAATGGATTGCAATACTCTATTAATCTGAATTGAACCCTATAATTTATTTATTAAAATGTATATCTTTAAATTTTTATTGCCTTTATCAAATTTGTATACTTTATTATTTTTAATTGTTAATCCAGATTATCAGTTGTTATTTAATCTGCCTCATTTCTATAATTTTTATTTTTATTTTCATAATGTATTTTTTCAGAATTTAAGTTAAACCAAACCGTGCAAGTGGTGTTAGCTTTTAATTGGTTGTTACGCTTAGCATGATTTAACTGTGTTAAATTTGTTTGTAATATTACTAGTGTAAACAATCGTAAGCTAACCAAAATAAATAAATAAATAAACAGCTGTTTATAGGCGAAATGTAGGAGAAAAGGAGACTAAGTAATGAATTATCAAGAAAATAACTATCTTGATAATTTAGAACCCTGAAAATAAATATTTAAGAGGGGCTCTCATACAAAAGAAATGTTTTTTTGCCGTTTTAATAAATCATTGTACAAAACCTTCGTGCGCAAGTCCGACTCGCACATGGCCTGTTTTTTTTTGTTTATTGATATGAACTGAATTGTGTTAAAGTACGCAATAAGACATTGAGTATATATTATATTGTATTCCACCGGTAGGGGAATTACATGTCACGTTGCTTAAAGTGATATGCTTAAACTGCAATGTTTGATAGAGAATATTTGTGAACGAAATAACATATTGAATTTAGTGTCATAGTAACTTTTGTTCTGTTAAAAATACCTATCCAACGATATATTTCATGTAGCTATTGGAGATTGACGAATTGAGATCTATACAAATGTAATTATTTCGTAATGTGAGTTTATTTGAACACGTTAGTCTCTGGTCGGGCACAATATATAATAATAAAAATAATAATAAATATTTCACAACTTACACACAACGCCATCTAGTCCCAAACTAAGCAGAGCTTGTACTATGGGTACTAGAATAACTGATACTAATACATATATACTTTTCTTTTGTAAATACATACTTATTATACATAGAAACACCCAGACTAAGACAAACTCCATAATAAATTAACAATAAGTTTATTTTTTCGCAAATTCCATTTGCTAAGGAGGTAAATTTGAGAATAAAATGTATGAGGGAACTTCCACAATTAGAAAATAGCATGGAAATATCGAATTCCAGGCGGAAGAAGTTGCAGGCAAAGGCTATTAAAAAAAAAAAAAATTTTTTAATATTGCTGATTGTTTAACACTTTGAGCGCCATTTTACTGACTACACCATGTATGACCAGAACATTGCTAGTTCTAACTTTCACCTTTTTAGTACCGGGAATACCCGGTTCTACAAAAGCCGAGTACCGAAATGCCCGTGTGTGTGTGTGTGTGTGTGTGTGTGTGTGTGTGTGTGTGTGTGTGTGTGCGCGTGCGCGCGAGCATGTCATGTCACATTAGCAAGCATCAAAACATTATCTACGAGCAGTTGCTCTGACGCCTTGTATGTACGTCAGGTAGTAGGTACAAGTATGTTTGACATTAAAAACAGACACTCAATTTTCTTATTTGTACTGATATTTACATTAAAGTTTTTGGTGTAGTGTTCGATTAAACAACAAATTATGTAGTCTGAGTATGAAGTCAGTACTTTTGGCCAGAACCGTCGAATTGCTTTATAACCTAAGAGCCGCCTTTAAAGCTGGAAGTTTTGCTATTTGTGCCTCTAATAGAGCTTAAAACCATCACCAAATATGGAATTTGGATCGAAGTGATTTTAAAAAAGTTGTAAAAAACACTGTCATATAAAGCGTAATAATTGGGATATGTTGATTTTAATGGTGGTAGAAATCATCCGCACCATTGGCACTTAGCATGGTTCCAACCCCGGTAAGACAATCCTAAACTTTCAAACTTTTAGTGTCAGTCATGGGGGAAGGAACCAAGTCAGATAGATGCCGTCCTAACGTATTTTACTGTCGCAACGTTCTACTGTAAAATAAAACTTAAGTAGAAATTAAACGAGTACAGAACTGATAAATGCATTTTAGGATGTGGCAGAGGCCGTCTCGTTTATTAGCGTGATGGAACATCCTGCGAAAGGTCAGGTGCACGTGGAATGTATTAAATAGCCGCGCTCGTGCGATGCGTGCATTGTGCTGGAAGCCGGTATACCGACCGAAGCAACCGTGCAATTCCTATCGTCATGACATCATGTGTTACGGAACTAGTCGGCCGGAATTCAATAGGAACAAACAGCTATAACTGCTATGGATTTACATAGATCTAATTCGAACCCCTCATGGCTGTGAGATTAGGTATGGTTAAAAATGTTACAATTTATTTATATGGATAATGAACGCAGGAAGCTTTTTTAGACGAATTTCGACTAATGAACGAGCGTTGCTTACGAAAAGGATATAGTTGACCAGTCGCTTTCATGGATTGAAATAATATGACATTAAAAGTGTACGCAAACATTGTTTTCATAGCGTCTCTGTTGTGAATGTACAACTGCACAGGCGTTGATTCATTATTTCAACATACTCGTAAATGCATTCTATATCGATCAATGTGAATACTAGAGCGGAGCAGTCTCGGCCTAGTAGGTGAATATCTGGCTGGCCTTCGCTAGCGGCAGTGGTAGGCGGCAGGCTAGGCTCTACCGCTCGACTGGCTATCAGTTATTTGCTCGATTGCAAATTCAATGAATAATCCATTCGTACGATTGGAATAGGGTGTCCGGGAGAGCGACCCAGTAGCGACACGGATTCGTGGCGGCTCGCGCTCGATGGAAGCTCGTCCGGAGTGGTGCGGCGGCGGGCGCTTTGTGCCACTCCGCTACCATTGACCTAGATTCACGACCGACCCCGCGCCCGCGCACCGCCGCACAAAAACGCCACGCGAAGGCCCCGGCCTGACCCGGTACCGCCTACCTGACCTACTAAACCTTCCTGTCTGTCCAACAACGTCAAATTTATTGGAAATTTCGCCAATCGTCTCTATGCTCGCATATTACTTAATCAGATCAATATACAATTAAGGTAATTGGGCATGCAACATAGGTCTTCAGTACCCGTGACTTGTATGAAACCCACGTGAAGAAAGCGAAACGATTAGATAAGACGGATGCACTCAAAGCGTCAATGGTGAATCATCAGACGCTGACGGTACCTGGGACGTTTCTTTTTTACACGACCTCTGTCTGTAACAAATGAGCTTGAGTACCACTCTGTAATGATAGTACAGAACGCAAAATATTATAAACACAAACAGATCATCATCCGAGAAAGCGAGAGGAAGATCGACTTTGAGACACAGACAGATGGATAAACAGATAGACACTATATAGTGCACCTAAATAAATTTTATTTGCTCAAAATTGGTTTGCAAGTAAATTGTGGCAAGCATCTACGCGTAGTATTGACATTACGAATAATAAATGGTGTAGAAAAATGTAAATATATAACTAGATTTACCTGCTACACTTTAGTAAGGTATCTAAATGTATTTCAAATGTATAATATATATTTAAAAATAATAAAAACAAAGAATACAATTTTAAACTGCAGTTTAAATATATCTATCTATCATAAGCAGAATATACTAGTGATGTGAAATTCAAATGATTTATTCATTGTTTGTTACAGGTGTTAAATATACAGAATCCCCATGCATATCATGCCATACTGGGCGTGCAATATAACCATGCAAATTTATTTATATAACATAACATCACGCCTGTATTACCCAGAAGGTTGTGGCAGAGGTTTTCAACACCCACACTTCACCTGTTATGATTGAGTCCTAAGGGATATCGCCAGAAATATCATAAAATACAATGTATCAATTGATATGCAATACACGGTTGCTCTTGCATTACAGTACGTATAGCAGAGCACTGCACGTTCTCCGCCCTCTTTCGCAAAAACAGTTAAGCGTATGAAATTATGTTCTATTTTCAATTGTTGCAAATGTTGTGATTTACAATTTCCTAATAGATGTTAACACCGTCTGAGCAACAAAAACGGAGATAATCACGAAAAACTTATTTTTGGGAGCTTTGAACCTTTAATAACTTACCTACGACGCAGACACGAGATTTTTGAAACAAAATTAAAAAACGCTTCAATGAATGTGTATACCAAAATCAATTTTATTTATCTCATTCCTAGGTGAAATGATAAAATTCTTATGCTATTTATTATATGACGTAAATGAACGGTGAGTAAGATTATTTGAAAATACTACTGAAAGCTAGTACAAAATACGATGGTTTTAAATGCATTTTAATTAAACCGATTCCAAAGATCGGCCTTGTCAACTAGTCGGACTAGTCGTCCATCTTAACGCCGGCGAGTTGGCCGAAAAGGTAGTCCTATAATAGTAGTATATACACAAAGTAAATAAAATAAGTGTGCTACAACTAAAATTGATCTCACCCATGAAAATTTGGTGCCAAAACTCTGTGGGATACTGTCACCAAGTTTGATGATGGGATTAGCCCACAAATTAGTGACATTATTTACTCTATAAATAGGAGTAACATAATAATGTCATGTAACTGTTTCAGAAACAAAACTGTATTGTAGTTATTTTGTAAAAGAATATTGCGGCATTGACTTTTGTGAGATGGTCTAGCAATTCAAATTTAATCAATTTATCACATTTTATCTTTTTTGCATTCTTCATTGTTAACTTAGAATGATGTGATTGGTTTCATCATAAGTTTTCATTGATTCATGTCAAACTTAGTACACAAAATATAAATTATGATGTGATATACTGGTCATTATCTGATTACAAATTTTGCAGCAAGATTCTTCAAACAAAGAATCATCAAACAGTATAATTATCATTTTCAATGATTCACTGTTGCAGTGATATTACTTCAATATGTTGCAATCAATATTTCTTGCCCTAAAGTGTGTTTTATCACCTACTTTTAAGAACCTAGAGAAGATCAAAAGTTGTGAGTTATGAGCATAACTGCAAATATGAAACATTCTTTTTACCAGGGTTCGAGGATATATCGCTGGCTTATATCCAATATATCAACCTGGGTTCCATAATATATACCAATGAACGGATAGTTGTTTTTTTTTATATTTAAGATTTTAAGTTTTTTAGTTGATTTTGCCTGATCTAAAAGATTGTATAGGTTTTTTTGTTGATTTTGCCTGATCTAAAAGATTGTATAGGTTTTTTTGTTGATTTTGCCTGATCTAAAAGATTGTTTAGGTTTTTTTGTTGATTTTGCCTGATCTAAAAGATTGTATAGGTTTTTTTGTTGATTTTGCCTGATCTAAAAGATTGTATAGGTTTTTTTGTTGATTTTGCCTGATCTAAAAGATTGTATAGGTTTTTTTGTTGATTTTGCCTTATAATCTAAAGAAAGATTTTATGTTTTGGATTCATTAGTCTGATTTTATGTACATACCTTAATAGATAAAACATTTAGAACATTAAAGTTTTTCTTTTTTGTTGTTTGTAAACTTATGCAAATACCTAGTGTTCATAAATAATAAAATAAAATAATAATATGGCTTTCATACAAAATTGATATATGTATAAAACTTGATATAATTATTATAATATAATAAATATTTGATAACTTGATATTTATAATAAACATTGAATATTTTTGAACCCTCCTATTTACAGACCCTAAATTTGTAAAAGAGGTAATCAAGAAATCCCCCTGATCATATAAGTTAGAGCAATGACCTATAATACTTTCTGCTGTAATTTTGCATTCAAAATACTACAATAAACATGTTCTTTAATGATGGAGATGGAGCACAAACCTACTCTTACACTACATCTTAAAATAGAGACACTAAGAAGGTCAGTGTCAAGGGAAAATGTTTCTAATGACTTCTTAGCAGTTTGTTTGGGCAGCATTTAAGTCAGGTCCTCATGGGCAAGCAACAATAAGTAATGCAAGGTCTCCAAGGTTTTCTGTTGCATTTTACTATAGTTTTTAGGTTAAAAATAACTTTACTAATAACAATGACAAAGCAATTCAAACTTTATAAGTCAGACAAAGGAATCTTGAAATTAGAAATGATTTCTAAGATTCAGATCAAACACGAAATACCTCGATTCGCGTTGATTGAGCATAAATAAAAGAGATCATTAAAATACGGCTAACTCGAATAACGGGATAGACACATCGAGACAGGCAAATCAGAGGCGCGTTCAGCAGGCACTTACAGGTAAAACGGAACAGCCAATAGCGGGCGGCAGCGGCCCGACGCATACCACCGATCCCAATACTCGACTTTACTTGACTATAGGTTAGAATGCACTCTACATTACCATGTCCAGCAAGTAATATTAACATTTTGACGTAGCATACGACCTCACGCGAGGTCATGCCAGAATTTATGAGATGTATCTCTATAAACAACTTAAAACTTAGAATAAAATGGCTCACAAAGGTGACGCATCGACACGATCCAATCGAATGATCTTAGCAGATCTCGAATATTATCCTGCTCATTAGGGATTTCAGCACTCACACGACTTTGTTAAAACAATAAATGCACCATAGTAATGAAAGTCACAAACTTACGAGGCGATGAAAGTCAATTTTGAAGAAAGCACACGTACCGCAGCACGATTTTTCAGTATAACAAAGTACTTTGGGGAACGACGCGCGTGGTCTTTTCCACTTTCCACCTATAGAACTGATTTTTACCCATAGTGTTGCCAACTCCAAAATTTTCATGTCGCTAGATTCAGTGCCAAAACTGCCAAAACTCGCTTGATCACATCCCTGCACCTGATAAACTTTTTTTTTAGTTCGTCTATAAACATTTTAAATTTTTTACTCTCTAGAATTAATTTTAATCATTTATTTAAATATCATTAGTGCATACAAACAAATGAGATCACCAATGGTTTCTGTATAATGTACTAGGGGCTAAGAGCTTGTGTTGCAGTTGCTGATAACCAGAACACAGATACATACAGGCTGTCAAGAAAGAGTTGAAATTAATAGGGGCGCTAGAGTGCTGTTCTACTGTTCGTATGGCAACCCATATAGTTCACTTCCCAGGACTTGATACTTAGCTGTATATAAAAAAAAAATATTCTATTATTACCATTATATCGAAAGCTTTTTCGATTTCATTGTGTTCAACGTCGGTTTAACACGATGAAATCGGCACTAAGTAATAGTAAAAATAATGTAATTAATTTGTACAGCCAGCACTCATAAATTAGTTTCCGTTTCCAGACTATTTTGCCAAGCTGATTTGTGGTTTTACTGTCCTCTGTTTTTATCAATTACCAGAAAATAAAAGAAAAATATATTTGTAAAATATTTTATTTTAAGTATTTGAATAAATCTTTTCTTTCTATACATATTATTAAACTGCCTCGTTGGTCTAGTGGTTAGCGTTAAAAAATTGAACTTTTTGTCTAATAGCACACAAATCAAAGTTATCTAACACTTTCTTCGGACGACCTTTTCGGTTTTTTCCTGGTGTAAGAAATACGCCTCTATTTTGTGCTCGTCCTCGTGCAATTCTTCGAATAGTACTTACTGATTTACCTGAATTAAGTAAAAATCATAGATATAGCAGAAAAGATAAAGCAGTCCGAGCCATTTTGGAGTGAGGGGAGGGTTGAACCCCTAAACACCTCCCCTGGCTACGCCCATGCGTGATATTATTTTATGTTATTTAGTTAAACTATACTCAAGTATCAACATTAACCTAGTCGCGCTATACCGCAACACTGAGTACAACAAACGTCAACTAAACCAATGTGCTAGTTTTAATTATTGAATAATCCGCTTATTTTAGCAACAAATTCAAAACAGCTTTGGTTTTATCCATTACCTATACTTGATTTGACTAAAAACAACATGTTAAACTCTCACATACCGGTCATATCAGCGGTTCTTTGATAAACATTGCCGATATCCGAAAGAATTTTTCTTGCCTCATATTCCATTAAACATCTTTTATATACATTGTAAATTATTTCTCTGCCAGACCTTCGGATAGTTTTATTCATTGTTTATTACTTTTTTCCTGTTTTAATTGCCGTTTTATACTCTTATAAATAAAATTTACCAACGCGTAAACTCTGTTTACATTATTTATTGACATCTGTCATTATTTTGACAATCTTGCTAACAGACAAAAAAATTAGTTCCAAATCTACTCTTTCTTGACAGCCTATAGGTAAGAGTAGACGTACATCTTACATATGATAAAATTGTTTAGACTTAAAATATAATAATAAATATAATATAAAAAACTGGTAGAGTCTGGCTAACGAAAGCTGGCCCCAGAATATTGGCGACAAATTTAAAAAATACATGCATGCAACAATAAAATTATGCTATGAAAATTGGAATAACCTACTTTGATACTTGGTAATTCATTATTAAAAATATCATATATATATAGACAGTATAAGCACATTATGTTAGGGAAATAAAGAAACAGAATTTATATTTACATGTATTAATTTTTGATATGTACCAGGTTTGTAACGGGATTTTAAGGATTTATTGATCTGGTATAGGATGGATCTGTTGGTATAAGAGGTGAATATGGGCGGAATCCGAATATAAATAGAGAAATAAAATACGATAATATTCCATACATAATAACTTAGTTTTATTCATCATAATCAAAATCAGATTCTAACACTTCAATGCCAAAAGATTCATCACTGTAACTAGTATCGCTGTCTCGAACATTTATAATAAAACTTTCTAAATTTTCTTCTGTTATTTTATCACGTTCATTATATTTATTTTCAACATGTATTACATGATCAGTAATTTTCTTCCAATCCTGTGAACTTACGTTTTCAAATGAATCTTTAATTATTTATTCTAATGCAGCTGTAGTAACTGCAATATTTTTGCTAGCCACTTTACGTTTTGTCTAACTCCACACATGCTCTATCGCATTTTAATCACAATGGTAGAGTGGAAGTCTCAACACCTCATGACCACATTGAATTTAAATTTCATATATTGGATCAGGCGTATTTCGTTTTACAATACATAACAGCTCTGCTTTCGTGTGGTAGTCCTCATATTGAATTCCATTATCACGAAGCCACTCTCTTATATTACTTTTACGTGTTTGTGTGTTAGGAACCTTATTTATAATTACCGAATGGTAACTAGCATTATCCATTATGATTACACTTGGTTTTTCTTTAAGGCATTTATTAAAATTTTCAGCATTCATGTTATGGTGATAATCAGCATTTTTTGATTTAGTACTAAACACTAACAAAGAGTTTGGTACGGGGCCATTCTCTGATCCAGCATGAACTTTAATGTACCTTTTCCCGGTCGAAACATTTTCAATTGCACCACTAGTTGAAGGACCTTGCCATGACTTCTTAGGCTTGCCTTCTGCACGTTTTCCTGCTATAGTTCTTAAAAATCGATGTCTCCAAGCAGATATGTCATAGCGTTCTATTAATACAGAACGCTCATTTATATTATTTTTATATTCATAGCCATTGGCTAATAACAAGCAGTGCAGAGTTTCTCTGCATCCGTTAAAATCAATACTTTCTTTTAACTCCACCAACAGTGTCCTCAGTGTAGGAACTTGTTTTTTAACAATATAAAATTCGTTTATCTTGTTACGCATAGCATCTATGTCAAAGTTATCTAGGTTAGACACAGTAGGTTTCCGTGGCCGTTTCTTCCCCGGGGTACTCCAGACACCTTCATTTACTGCACCTTCCCATTTTACTCTCTTTAGTGTTCTGATACTCACTTCTGCAAAGAAGAAATACAAAATATGTAATTAATTCTTGGTATTATTACGTGAAAATCCAAAGGTTTTTACGGCATAATTTCAAAACTTCAGTGCATAGTAAAAACTTACCGGTCATTGAAGCTATTTCTTCTAAGTACTGATTCTGGTTTATTATCCTATCTTTCTGCTCTAATTCAGTGAGATTTTCAATAGTTCTTACTATTTCATCAACTCCTTCGACATCTTGCAGATTCTCTGTTAAAGAAAGTTAATCGTTTTAAAATTACCAACAAAAATACAGCATAAATTAACTATGAGTATACGTAAAACATAGGTGATGTTATTAAAATGAATACGTTAACTGATGCGATGTACGAATGAATATAATTAGTTTTATTCAATACGAAGAAGCGTAAGTAACTTATTTGTGAGGATACGTAAATTATAAATCAAAATTTTGTTATGACGACTGGATAGGTAGATGTTCAAAGTATCAAAATAATATTGTCTACTAACCTATGAAATTGAACACCACACGTACACAATCTTGATTTGTTTAAACGCGGCATCACGCTGTTGTTGTTTTTCGTTGAACTTGCCAATCATGCAAAACAACATCTTTCGTACACCACTTTTGATAGATTTGTTTATTTTAAACTGTAATTAGAATCACAATTTACACCAATGCATACAATTTGACACCAGAGATACCAAACGACAACCTTGTCAAATTGACGTTGACGTTCCTACAGAGTTGCTATATAAAAAGTTCGCAAATAATTCCAGGGACTATTTTCCTTAGCCAGACTCTATCATGTTTTATTTCTTTATTGAATCCCTAAAAGGGGAAATTAGGGAGTATAAGTTAATATGGAAGATTTATCCAATTTTAAAGAAAAATCCAAATAATGCAAATGTTACCTTATACAGCACAATGGCCGATAGATAGAGTCTTCGCTACAATTTTTTCAGCATGAAGTACACACCAAGACATTTTTACCACTTGTATAGACTTGAACATTCAGAAGTGCCAAAATAATAATTATAATTTTAATAGAATAGAATAATAATTTGACATATTATTATGTTCTTTGTGTGAACTATTTTATCAAATAGTAAAATATTGTTTTTGGTGTAAGATCTTGCTTTTTCATGAATGTGCGTAGAAATCGAATGGGGAAGAGAGTTCATTGTAAAATAATATATGACCTTATAAGAAAATTTTCTCTCACTCTTAAAATATCACTGATTACTAAAAAAATAGGAAATATGTAAAGGCCTGAGGGTGCGCTTGTGACAATTCAGAATATAGCTAGGTTTAAGGACAAAAAATAATGAATTGCAGCATTATTGACAAAAGCTGTATAATACTGAACAGTTTACTTTAATTCAAGCTTGCAACGTTATAGCGATGAGTCTGTGAAGCGTTATTAAATTATTATACCTGTAAGACACCTGTTTACAAAACTAATTACATTAGAAAAGACTGCACTCTGTCCTTATAAAATCTTTATAAAAAGTAAATATAAAGTTTAACTCTTATGTAAATATTCACCTCAAAAGTCGTCTAAAAGTCGCCGTTTTTTTTTCGCTAGGGAATACACAAAAGTCGGCAAATCTGGCATCGAAGTCGCTAAATTGGCAACACTGATTACCCAGCCATGTAAATTGACAGCTACTTTACGTCAACCTAACTTCCTTTTGGCGTCAAATTAGAAAATAATAGTGTAATTTAACTAATTTTGTATTATTTGTCATCATTATTAAATAACAACTTACAATGTCATAATACAAAAATAGTTTAAATATCCACTTTAGTATCAATTTATGTTCTATAATGATACAATTATTAAAAAAGATACTCAAACGAAATCTTCAAACAGGAAACTACAGATCCACCATTTTAATGCAGTGTAGGTTACGTTCATACATTGACGTATAAAGTATTCTATGCGTTCATAACAAATCTTATAAGTAAAATATTTGAATTTCAAACATACCAAATTGAGTATGATGTAGAAAACGGCCGGTGTAATCCGTTGCCGGAACGTGTAGCCAAAACGTAATTAATATGCATGATTGATAAGCATTAGTGCCCGTTCAAAATTACTATAATCATCATGCAACGCGATAGTTAAAAGTTAATTTCAAACAAAAATTAATAAAATCATGCTTTTCTCCCACGGGGGCATTGATCGATGGATATTATTATCGCAAATCAAATTATGCAGAATGGCCCATTAATCCCATAATAATAGAAGTCCAAAGATTTTCATAGTGCCGGGTACACACCTAGCAAACGAAGGTCAATGAATGGGTTCGTTGGCCATGTGTGGATGGATTGGCGTTGGCTGGCGATCCTATGCGTGGCGGTAACATCAAAGGATTTGCGTTATTAGACCAAATTCAGTGCGGACGGCCGCCAAATGTCAACAGGATAGTGACATTCTGATACTTTTATTTCTTAGAATCCATTTATTTTCAAAAAAAATACTTTTGATTTTTATGTGTTAAATCATATATTTTAAGTCAAACTTTTGTATATATATTTTTTAAATAAACTTTTTTTTTCTAGCCTACGGCTGTGTCTCACTGCTGAGCATTGGCCACTCCCCATGACATCCAAGTATTTCTGTTATTTGCTATTTTTGGCCAATCGTTCTGAAAAGCGTCCAAGTCGTCACAAATAAATAATGATGTAGTATTTTTTACAGTCATCTGGCAATGAAGCGTGCCTTTTTCGAACTAATGGCATATCATTTGTGCTCTTTCTATCAACGCAGATTCTCAAAGTTTTTACGTCGATTTTCATTGAATAGTGATTTATAATGTAGGTTTTCAGTTATTCCTATTCAATTCAATTCATTTATTTCATAACAATATCATTGTAATAACTTATCACTAAAATTATAATAAATCACATTAATAAATAACATTACTTAATTACATTAATAAAATCATAAAATATTACCTAGGTTACAGTCAAAATACAAATGTCAATACAAAATTAAATGTCAATACTAATTAATTAAATGTTGAGGGAATAATCATTATAAAAAGTCATTAAAATCAAACTCTATCTTATTACCTTACAATGTCTTCCCTTCAATTACAAATCATTAATCGAATACAGACAACGTTCTAAAAAATAGTCTTTAAATAAGTTTTGAAGTCCAAAGGTAGTCCAGGTAGATAGTCCTAGGTAATGTATTTTAACTTAAAAGTGATTGATAGAGAATACCATTATTTATGCGTATTGGCACATATCAAATTTTAGATATAATTATTTTAACCTATATTATTTCCAATTTAATACTAGTAAAAAAAAAGAAGTACCAAAAAAATTCCCTGAAATAATAATATTTTGTTTTTATAACAATGTTGGAATTTCTATATTACATTTTTTTTTACTTTTTATGACATAAATTTATCTAAAGAGTCAATCAACACTAACAAATATCTTTAACTAACATCGTAGTTTTAATATAATGAAAAGATAATTGTGGGGTGTAGTGGGGTGGCGCGTGTGTATCCACAGGGGTGGCGCGCGGCGGTCGCATTAATTTTACTCCTTATTTCGCGATCACATTTTGAATTATATGATTTGTTTGACATGTTCAAGCACCCCGTGGGGCCCATGAAAATAAAATATTTTAACTTAGCATTTCATTTTTACCATTAAAACTCACTACTAAAGTGGGTAATTTATGTTCAAAAAATGTTTAAGAGTCACTGCTGGGACAGCCCTGTGCCAGGAACACCGTGATAAGCACTCTTGTATTTTTGTACTATGGATGGATCTATCTTGAAAAGCCAACAAATGTTGGCTACCAACGTCAAAAAACATTAACTTCAATTCTTGCTTTTTTTTTTTGCCAATGTTCGCGAATGCGTATATTCGTTACATCACTACGTAGTATTACATTATCTTTGTACATCACTAGAATATATGTTAAAGCGTAGCGTAGTGCCATAATACATTATCTTTGCTTAATGCAGTCAATGAAAGTCAACAACAATTAACTCAAACATTATAATTCTATTCAAATCAAAAATAAAAGTTAATATATCGGACAAAATTTTTCAATTCGTATTTCAAGTAGTTTTCGTATATATTATCTCGAACGTTACATTTTATTCGACTTGAGACCTGACCCGGGTAAGTGCCGGTATTATTGTGATTAGATTCAGATCAGACCCACATGATTATTTGTAACGTAGGATTTGTTTATAGAAAAGCAGTCGCAAAAAGTTAATAGCACTATATTTCAGTTATTTCCTAATAACATACAGGTTGAACCAATACAACAAAGATTTAAATGAGCGAAAGTAAAGTTGTGCATGCTACCATTGAATTCCACAGATTAGGTTAGCAGCATGAAGACTGCGGTGACAGTACTCCAAGAAATGATGATCAAGATGGGTCTTATGCCAGATTATGAGTGTATATCTCAGGTATGTCTAACCTGCCACCTTCAAGGTTGGTTCCTCTAGCACTGTGTGAACAAAATTTTTGTTATATTATGTTCTAATCCTGTTTCATTAGCGTGCCTGTGATCATTTTGAATGGTTTTGACCCATGTTCCACTAAAAACGAAAACTCTCATTATGAGTGTGATTTTGCTTATTATTACCCAGCTTTCATGATCAAAATGGGTAAATTTTGCTGTTTAGAAGATTTAAAATTATATTGTCTGTACTTATATTTAATAAAGGAAAGATTCTTGATCATTTAATTTAGTTTAAGTCAATACAATAGTTCTTGAAGTCTGTGTTGATCATTTTCTTCCTATTAAAAATACGTACATACAAATAATTTATTATCAAAGGACCCAGAGGGTGCTTGAATATGTCAAACCTAACATTAAAATATATAAAATTAAAATAAAACTTAATTAATTAAATTACAATACTAATTGCATTCAATGACTTCAATTACCGGAGCTTAAATTGACTGCATATTGAATAATTCTTGTTTAAGACTGCTTTGCCAGCAATTAGAAGGATGTATGTGGATTATTTTGTTATTCTTGACTTTTTATATACATAAACTCAAGTAATATTCAACATCTCACCTCATCTACATAGAACTTGAAAGAATACTGTAAATGGTCCTAAGGTGCCTATATTTATAGAATTATCCCCATACTCCTAACTGTTGATAGGTTGTACCTTCCTGTTCCTGTTGCTCAGCAATGCTGAGCTATAGATGTGTGAGATATGTAAGACAACCTCCTTCTTCTCATTCTAAAGAAGTACATTCTAATATGATTTGAGTTAAATACCGTGATATTACTATCACTACATAGTTTAAAACGAAGTCCGTTTCTGTTCTATGTAAGCTTAGATCTTTAAAACTACTTAACATATTTTGATGGGCTTTTTATTAATAAATAGATACAATGATTATAACATAACAAAGTTTTCTTATGTATATAACATGCTTTTATTAGTACTAACGGGTGTTTTTTTAGAGGTACCTATAGAACTAAGTTGGCATTACTGTTCAAGATGGCGACCGATTTAACAGCTGTCAAGTTATTTATTCTCAGTTTGGTTTGGCAATTCATTATGAATAGACTCACGCCTGAACAACGCTTGCAAATAGTGCAATTTTATTTCGAAAATAATGGTTCTGTGCGGAATACGTATCGCGCACTACGTCCATTTTATCGTCGACAAAATCGTCCATCAGAGCAGTTAATTCGATTAACCATGGAATGTTTTCGCGCCACGTTTACTCTTGTTGATAACTCGCATCCCCAGAGACAGTACAGAAGAAGCTATTGCTACTGTAGACCGTAGCATTAAATTAAAAAAAAATAAAATAAAAATTCATTTATTTCGAGTAACAAGACCCATATGAAGCAACATCAAAAACAAAACAAAACATTCCAGTTTCACACAAATAATTACAGTTATAAAACAATAAGGTACATTAATTTAACTCATCTGAATAGAAAATCATAAAATTAATTAATTAGATTGATATTTTAAAATTTAAGTATTAATTCCAAATAAAAATTAAACTAGAATAAAAATAAAAACAAAATGTCATTAGTTTTAAAATAAAATTACACTAAATACAATTTAATTCATAGTCATTTATCTTTAAAATAAAATTACACTAAATACAATTTAATTCATAGTCATTTATCTTTAAAATAAAATTTATTTAAAAATAAAATTAAAATCGCTTAACAAACGGTTCTGCCTGGACATGCCTGTTACAGCAATGCCGCATGAAGGGACAGTCCAGCCTGTCAGCTATCATCGCCAGAACTGAGTTGGAGCTGGCCCGGACTCTGCGCACCAAGGAGGCACTCCGCCTGCGCATCGTAGTGTGAAAGCACGCCATGCGCGCCTCCGCGAACATGCCTGAGGCGCTACAGAACCGAGGCAGCCCCATCACAATTCTAAACGTATTATTGTAGAGAACTCGGAGGTCACTATAGCACTTCTTTGTGTAACTAGCCCACAGGCTGCAGGTGTAAAGCGATGTACAATAGGCTCTATCTAAATAATGCGACTTTAACTGACCTTGAACACCTAGCAAACCTACGGGCTATCATGTTGGCTCGTATTGAAAGCGACCTCCGCTCTCTCTCAATATCTTCATGGTCATTTAGGTCCGGCGTGAGAATATGTCCTAAATATTTAAATTTAATAACTCTCTCCAAAGGTGTTCTGTTAAGTCGAACAGGCGGGACATTATGATGACTTAGTGCACCGGACCCATATCCACCATAAAAAAAAAAAAAAAAAATAATACCATGAACTGACTCTTTGCCACATTGTATCGCAATCCGTGGTCGAGAGCGTAGTCCTCGCATACCTTTAGTAGTTTCCTCAGACCACATATCGACGCACTGAGCAAAACCATGTCATCCGCATAGCTGAGATTATTTACTGATACTCCATCAATATGGCAGCCGACATGGCGATTGCTGAGCGAGACGATCAGGTCCATTAAGGAAGACCCGAATGAGTCCATCCGCCATCGAGCACAGTAGTTGGATCTGTGTTCATCCACTTTATGGAAGATTTTGCGGAAGGATCTTGGTTTGCGTGCTTAATAAATCCAACTCGTGCAAGAATTGAAGCCAAACGATCATCAAGCAAGGCGTAGATTCGTCGAATGGGCGCAAAACGAGATTGCCGTTGTTCCCGATTTTCATAAGCAAATTTTGTTTAGCGATGAAGCGCATATCTGGATAAATGGCTACGTCAACAAACAAAACTGCCGCATTTGGAGTGAAGCTAATCCTCAGGTGTATGTCGAAACACCGTTACATCCAGAAAAACTTGACTGTTTGGTTCGCTTTATGGGCTGGTGGAATCATTGGTCCGTACTTCTTCAAAAACGATGATGGCCAGAACGTTATAGTCAAAGGTGATCGGTATAGAGCAATGATTACTAACTTTTTCATTCCTGAATTGAACAACCATGATGTCCAGGAGCTGTGGTTCCAACAAGACGGCGCAACATGTCACACAGCTCGTGCCACAATCGATTTATTGAAAGACACGTTTGGTGACCGCCTAATTTCACGTTTTGGACCTGTGAATTGACCTCTAAGATCTTGTGATTTAACACCGCTAGACTACTTTCTGTGGGGCTATGTAAAGTCATTGGTCTATGCGGATAAGCCACAAACGCTTGACCATTTGGAAGACAACATTCGCTGCGTTATTGCCGATATACGGCCACAAATGTTGCAAAACGTCATCGAAAATTGGACGTCCAGATTGGACTACATCCGAGCCAGCCGTGGCGGTCAAATGCCAGATATCATATTTAAAATGCCACAAGACTATCTTTCGAATAAATAAAATTCATGTCAATCGAATAATCCATTGTTGTTTTATTGCAATTTAAAGTTCTATACCTCTTAAAAAATACCCTATACATAGTACCCAGAGCTAAGGCAGGACAGGACGGTTGCTAGTTATTTATACAATAATTATCAGTGATATTAAAAAGTAAGATATTTTTTGCAGTCAGGACCGCAGCACCAGGCGATGTTCGAGTACCGCTGCGTGACGTGCGGCGAGGTGGTGACGGCGGCGGCGCGCTCCAAGAAGGAGGCCAAGCAGGAGGTGGCCCGCCTCATGCTGCAGCGCTTGGCGCTCTGTGGGCACCCCGTGCCGCCGCCCTATGGACTCGCCGTGCCCAGCACCATGCATGATGACGTGGTACTCTCCTTAGTTTTACATAGATATACAGGGCGGCCCATTTATAGAAGTCTAAGTCGTTGAATAACAATTATAATAAGATTAAATCAAATCAAATCATTTATTTCCATGGGCCCCAAGGGGCGCTTGAACACGTCAAAACAAACATTAAATACAAAAAATATAAAATTAAAATAAAACTTAGCTAACTAAATTAAAATACTTATTGTAATAAAATGATTTGACACCGGAGCTTAGATTGACTTTAATTCAACTTAGAGATTTGAATTAAAATCAATCCAAGTACCAGCTCCGATGGGTATTGCATCATGAGAAGAGCTGGTGAGAAACTCATGTGCACCATCTTTTCAAATAATTCATACAATATTTGTTTGTTTTTTTGACAATAATTCTATGTGTAAGTTATAGCAACCAAAACAACATTATGCTAAAGATGGTTATAGAGAGAAAATAAACTTAAATATTGCAATGGAATTAAAATAATAGTTATAAATAAATTAGTCCATAGTATATAAGGTTGCAATATCTTACACTTCAAGCAGAAAATAAAGGAGTAAAAGCAATGTGTGGATACATAATGGTTCCAGAACAGACAAAGAAAATAATTATTATATATGCTAAGAACAAAAACTATTTAAACTCCAAAAAAAAAATGTACACAGATGATTGCCTTAACTTAAAAATATTTGAAATAAAAGTGGTTACTTGAGAGGTTTTTTAACACACACACATGCAGCATCACGACGCCTTATGGTAACTTCTTGCCACAAACCTGCTTTTTTATGTTGAACACAGTTAATTTAGTTCGTGAATTCGAATGACACATCCGCTCAGTACGCTGCCTCCCATCACTTATGTAGGACATCCCAATGATTGATTTAAACCCAACATAATATGTTATGTCTCGCGTATATGTCTTTGGTGGCGGTGGAAACGCGGTGGCCAGTTTCTTCGCTTCAAAGATGTTCAGAAGAGACATATGAAGAAATGCCAGATTGATTCTTCTCATTGGGAGACTGATGCTGCCAATCGTCCTGAATGGCGACGTGTTGTGCAGAATAATGTGCATGTGTTTGTAGAAGGAAGAAGGTGTGAGCTTGATACTAAACGAGACCAACTGAAAGCACGACCACCTTCGAATATAACGTTTAATTATATCAATGGTGCTCTCACATGTCCGCAGTGTTCACGTGTGTTTACCGCAAAAATACGGTACATTAGTCATCTAAGAGCAAAACATCCAAGCTTGTAAAATAAATATCCCACGATAGCTAAGTCGCCGTAGCTGAAATCGGCTAGGATTCCTATAATGTATATGTCTTTGGACTAACACAAATGGGCTTGCTAGCATATCAGTTATTTCATTTTGATAATAATAATGAATTGCTTTTCCATAGATGACCTCGGGCTCAGCGGCGGACACGCGCAGCTACGTGGCGCTGCTGAAGGAGCTGTGCCAGGAGTACCGGCTGCAGGCCGTGGAGTACGAGCTGGTGGGGGACACGGGTCCTCCGCACCTGCGGCACTTCACCGTGCGCGCCACCATCGGCCAGCACCAGCGCCTCGCCACCTCCACCACCAAGAAGGCCGCGCGGCAGTTCGCCGCCGAGAAGCTGTACACCTACCTCAGGGAGAACCTCGCGCGCGTCACGAGGGACTTCGATGAGGTCATTATTTATATTTTTCGTGGTTTAAAAATTAACGTATTATAAATTGTAGTATTGGTCCATACAAAAAATTGAACCTGTCATAAAAATTAACATTTAGTCGGCTTGATACCCCTGTGTCGTTTTACAGGACGAAGCCCTGGCTCGCGCCCACGACAAGGCGATGGAGCGCCACCCGGAGCCCGAGGACTACTCCCGGCGCCCCGACCTCGGCATGCGCGTCGCCGACTACCACACGGGACTGCCCTCGCGGCTCGGTACGACGGCGCTTCTTTCGCTGACATGCTAAGATCTATGCCTCTATGCCTTCGCTACACCTTCATAATCCAAACTCCCCTTCATATCTTCGTAAGCGCTTTGAGTATCTCGTTCCTCGTGACAAATTTTTATTTTAAAACTTATCATTTGCCCAGAATGATCAGAATCTAGCTTATTAATAATACTTCTGAGAATAATAATAATTTATAATTTTGGATTTTTTACATTAGATAGAACGCCAGAAGCAATTACACTATCCAATGGTCATGACATGGCCAAATACACACATTCACTCACACTAGCACACCCAGTCTCAGAACAAACCTTTATGAATCACACAAAGATTTGTCCCATGTGGGGATCGAACCCACAACACCAGTGTAGTGGAGAGCGGCGAGGCGACCTCTTAAACCACTACACCACACGTGCAGACAAAGAATTGGCTTAATATCTGTATAAATATTATCTAAGTAGGCTCCATAAATAAGTTTATTAAATTATGGGATTTAAAAAGACTTACAATTTTACATGATGCAGTTGTATTAACAAGAATATTAATATTAAAATCTCCACAGACTAAAATTGTTTTACCCAAATTATTTACTCTGCATGGGCTTCATCCATGATTTCTAAAAATTTATTATGGTCTGCGGAAGGAGGTTTATATACACTCATGGACAAATTTAGAGGAACGCAAAAAAAAGTTCGATTATTTTTATTTTATTCTCCTTACGCACTGGCCACCTATAACAGCATTTGTGTTATATAAAGAAAAAGATTTTATCGTCTTTTGTTTCATTTTCATTTGTTTTTTTACTCTACGTGTTAATTTTAATAAATGTGCGCTGTAAGAGAACAATTAGAGCTAAATGTCGTGTTTGAAAATTTTTGCAATAGGTTTTTTTTTTCACAAAAAATATTCATTGCGGTGTTACTTGAGACTTTTTCAAAAGATTGAATTGATAATGCCGGATCTCAGCGTAGCTCAAGTGTCCAAAGCTGTAACTTTAATCGAACAAGGTTACACTTACAATCAATTGGCTCAAATGTTGCGAGTTTCCAAATCTGTTATTTTTCGCTATGTAAAACGATACCGGCAGGCAGGCGAATACACGAGACGCAGAGGACAAGGGAGAAAAAAGAAGACCACAGCTAGAGACGATAGATTTATCGTAAGCAGTGTGCTAAGAAACCGTACCTCGACGTCTTCTGAGGTAAGAGCAAGGCTCCAAAAAGTCCGAAATGTGGCAGTTAGCACTAAAACGGTAATAAGAAGACTAAAAACAGTTGGAATAGGGGCGTTTGTACCTGCCAGAGGGCCTCTTCTTACCACAGGCCATCGTGTAGCTCGGAATAACTTTGCTCGCGTTCACCGTGATTGGAATGACGATGACTGGGGAAGAGTATTTTTCACTGACGAGTCCAGATTTTGCCTTAAGCCAGATGATGGAAGGGTCAAAGTGTGGAGACGACCAGGAGAAAGATATGCACAGTGTAACATTGTCGGAAGAGAACCTTACGGTGGAGGGTCAGTGATGGTATGGGGCGGCATTTCCTTAGGTGGACGTACGGAGCTCCACATCGTAGAATATGGATCTCTAACAGCAGCACGATACGTAACTGACATTTTAGAACAAATTGTGATACCTTTTGTCCCATACGTAGGAGATAATTTTCTATTAATTCATGATAATGCTCGGCCACACACTGCCGCCATAGTTTCGAGATACCTTCAAGGGTTCGAAATCAGGGTTTTGGAATGGCCAGCCCGCTCACCAGACTTAAACCCGATTGAACATGTCTGGGATACGCTGGGAAGACAAATAAAAAAAATAATTTCTGCAATAACCAACTAAAGGTAACTCAAAACCGCCTTGATAGAAGAATGGGATCAAATGCCACAAAGACACATTGACGAATTAATAAAAAGTATGCCCAGACGAATGGAGGCAGTTTTAACAGCGAGAGGAGGTAACACGAAATATTGAATGTGCCTAGGAGTGTTGGTGTTACCTTACATTAGAGAAGAAACCAGCCATTTGATAAATTTCATGATAAGATGAAAGTTCACCGTTACCTCCAAATTTCGTCAATAACAGATAACTTCAGTATTTTGTTTATTTTTATCAGTAAATTGAACATTTCTGTATTTAAAAAAGTTAATTTAATTAAAGATATTCAAATGAAACCGTATTAAACATAAATAAACCTTTTATTTTTGTGTTATATGACTTTTTGTTTGCGTTCCCCTAAATTTGTCCATGAGTGTATTTATATAATAATGAACTGCTCTAATTGTACACAAGATAATTGAACGGAACATTCTACAGAGAGGGATCTTAATATCAATCAATCTCAATATCTTTCCGTTCTTTAAATTTAAGTTTCTTATTAAGTAAAATTAGGGACCCCCCATGAATTGTGTTGACCCTGCAGAATGAACTACCAACCTCCACCTTTTGTAATCACCACTTTTTTGTAATTATGTATAATTATTATAGTTATTTATGGTAAAAGTGAGAAAAAGTTTATATTTCTGTTGTGAGTGCCAATTTTAAATCTTGAGCTTGCGAAGTAGTCTTGAATTGAATCACGAGCGTAGCGAGTGATTCTAATAAAGACTACTTCGCAAGTGAAAGATTTAAGAGGTCACGAACTGTAAATTAAATTTTCTTACGCGTTACATACAAAACTTTTCACCTCTTCCAGTAAGAAAATATTAAGATTTAAATAAACTCGTACTCGATTGCTCTTTGGATAATTCTATGAAAAACGACAGTAGAGAATACCGATTCAGAATGCGTTTTAGCGCCTTCTGAAAGTCGCCACTTATTAAATATGTCGTACGCTTTCAAATACTTTTCACGTGATTTTTTTGGTAACAAGCAAACTTCTGTGTTAGGTGCAAGTTGTCTCTACTCTTCTGGAGTTCCACAAAGTTCTTTATCATTTGATTCACTATTTTTTTGTTAAAAAGTTGCAGTCAACAATTAAACATAAACTGAAAATAATTTATAGTTTCCCGCGATGAATGACACTGACACCGACACACTTTTTTAACACGCTTATATTAGCTTCACCTGTATGTATGTATGTATGTAACCGACTCCTTTGGACTCGATTTTGACCCACTTTAAACGGACAGATTTCATTAAAATTTTGCACACCTGTCAAAGATCGATGACAATGCAATAATTCGATAAAAAAGATTTAAAAAAAAAAAAAAGAAAATTAAATTAAATTTAAAAAAAAAAAACGCTCTTATAAATAAACCAAACTAAAAAGTAGAAAATAAATAATAGTTTAAAAAAAATAATTATTCCTAATATAAGCTGAAAAAAGCGTGGGTTGCTCGATAGACGAAAAATATGGCACAGAGCTTCACACGCTTTTTTCAGCCTATATTAGGAATTATTTTCCACTTTTTAGTTAGAAGTACTTTAAAAGCGTGTTTTTTTAGTTTTTTTAAACTATTATTTTAAGGTATGCGTTCGGCAGTTCGTTCCTTAACATTTATGTACTGAGTCTAATATTAAATACTTAATTTTTATTAAATTTAATGGTTTCACGAATATAAAAACATTAAAATACTAAATAAGCGTGTATTTATTTAATTTAAAATAATTAAAACGTATCGTTTGTAGTTATTTATTAAAATTGATGTCAATGCTTATTACTAACCTACATGGTGGCTGCTTTGTTTTTTTTGGGTTATGCGCACTTCGTCCCATTCGCGCTTCGTCCTCCGTTCGCAAATTGTCCCATTCGCGGTTAGTCCCATTCGCGGTTGGTCCCATTAGCTGTTGGTCCCATTCGCGGTTGGTCCCATTCGCAGTTAGTCCCATATAAGTAGTTTGTAAGGGATGAGGTAGGTTTAAGGGCCGACGTGGCAGAGATGAATAAAATGTCATTAAATAGAGTAATATAACATCCTGATTCGATAATTTTGTATTGTAATTTTTAATCAAATAATTAAACACTTCTGAATCAACTAAATCAGTAGGGTATGTGTATACCACAACCATACAGACTTTCTGCTGTTTGTTTTCGTGGTATAAGAACTAGCGGCGGCGCCTATACAAAACTTTTGAGCAAACTCGTAGAAACACATAATTATTATCATACATTCTATTACTTATACATTTAATAAAATTATGTGTGGGTAACTTGAAAAAAATAGCGTAAAATGACAAGTGAGTTTACTTGCAAACTGTTACAATATCGTTAATCGTGTATTATTGCTAGCGCACGTTTTATTAAATATTTAATTTAACTAGTTTAAAATGAATCAAGAGTTTGAATTTATTACTACTCGTAGAGGTAAACGCTGTTTAATTAAAGCAACATAAAGATATACCAAACATTGTGACAATCTAGACGGAAGTTCGAAATGGCGATGTGTAAATAGAAATAAATGTAGTGCATCAAAAACAATACATGAAACGAGGAAAACAATTAACAGGGAATCGCAACATACGTGTGAGGCAAGTGATAAGGATAATATATTACAACAGAAAATTATTGTATCTCTCAAGAAAGCAGTTTGCAGTGATTTTCGTCCAATAATGTTAGTCTATGAAGATAATATTAAGAAGCTGCAACGCAAATATCATAGACATGCTATGCCTTCGTTCCTTTCTATTAAAGATACGTTATACAGAGCACGTAAAAGGTTTTTGAAGACTAATAAACTTAACTACAATAGTCTTGAAACTGTGCAAGTACCAGAGAATCTTGGAAATAATTTCTTTTTATTTGAAGACGGTATGGAAGAAAAAATAATTGTGTTCGCGACGAAATTAAGTAGAAAAGTGATAAAAACTGCAGGGTCATATAATGCTGATGGCACGTTCAAAATAATTCCACACCCATTTTACTAGGTTTACAATCATCAAGGTCATTTTTGCAATTAGTTAAGTAACTAAGTGTAACTTAAATATTTCCGATTGTGACATACTCTTATAACATTGTTGTTTGATTGATATCACTGATTGTATACTATTTTGGTTGATTTAGAAGTGTTTAATTATTATATTACAATGCATAATTAATGACATTTTATTCATCTCTGCCAGCAGGGTTCTTTATCTATAGGTGACTTCATGAAAAAAGTTACATTTTTGCAACTAGTTAAGTAACTAAGTGTAACTTAAATATTTCCGATTGTTACATACTCTTATAACTTTGTTGTTTGATTGATAACACTGATTGTATACTATTTTGGTTGATTTAGAAGTGTTTAATTATTATATTACAATGCATAATTAATGACATTTTATTCATCTCTGCCACTTCGGCCCTTAAACCTACCTCTTCCCTTACAAACTACTTATATAGGACCAACTGCGAATGGGACCAACCGCGAATTAGACCAACTGCGAATGGGACTAACTGCGAATGGCACAATTTGCGAACGGAGGACGAAGCGCGAATGGGACGAAGTGCGCATAACCTTTTTTTTAGCGCCTATTCATGGGAAGGATTTTGTGTTTCGAAATTTGAATCACTTTGCCTCACTAGTGAGTAAAAAGCGTTTTTACTCACTGAATTCTCGCAAGCAAACGATCTTTTTCGTGCTGGTATGGTGAATACGTAATTTATGTGTACAATAAAGTATTAAACTGAACTAAAATAAGAGTTAGTCAATGGTTCTGCGGTAAGAGTGTAGTTGTGATGTCCGACAGACGCGGAGTCGGAGCCGCGCGTGGCGGCGCTGCTGCGGGCCTCGCGGCCGCGCTGCGCCGCGTCGCCGGAGCGCGTGCTGGCGGCGCTGGCGGGCGCGCTGCGGCTGGAAATGGCGCACGCGCCGCTGCCGCGCGCCGGCGCCGAGCCGCTGTGCGTGCTGGCGCTGGGCGGCTGCTCGCCCGAGCTGGCCTTCGCGGGCGCCGACGCCGCCGCCGCCGGCCGCCACGCGCTGCGCTACCTCTACCTCATGCTGGACCAGGACCCCGAGCTTCCCGCCGGCCTCTTGCCGGCGCCTCGCAGCCCCGTGGCCGCCGACGACGAGCCCTAGCCCTCCACCTCGGCGGCGTCCCCCCGCGACGAATGAACCGTATCCACCGCGGAGAGAGCAGTAGCGTTGACCGGTCCGAGTGTGAATCTAATTAAACCTTCGCCTTCCATCGCTACATCGCTACTTTAACATAAATATGTATGTAACATGTAAAAACAATTTGAACTGCACTCAAAGATTTTTGAAAATATGTTTACTGAACTAGATATCGAACCAGATAGCATCCAAATTCATATCACCCTGTAGTATGGCAATGGCAATTTTCAATCAAAAGTTTCAACTATTTTTAACAAACATGATTACTAAAATGTTGAATGCAGTTTTAATTGATTTAACATTTTAACGAAGTCACCTTCACCATTTTTATGATACTTTTATTGCATGTAGCATCGCCGTGGGTCACCCTGTATTACATTATTTAATGATAGATGTATTTTAGACCGAGCAGCTATCTCTGCAAAGCTGCCGAATACATTTTCATGGAATATTCTCATGGATGTAAGCCAATATACTAGTATAGTATCTTCATGTAAATACGTAATATGTAATATGTGTGGACAAATTCATTACAGTTCTAAATCATGGTCAAAAAATATTATAAATCAGGGTCTTAAAATTATGATTCTCCGTATAATTTAAGACTAGCTTTTGCCCGTGACTTCGTCCGCGTGGAATTCGTCGTAGTAAGCAGTTTCTGCCCCCACGCTTTGAGCCGCGTTAAACCTTACTGCTCTGCTCCCGTGGAGTTCAGAGTAATGTTATATAATCTAATTACTGATAAAAATCAAAATACAAAGAGCACAATTAAATGGAAGCAAATAAGTCGGCGAAAATTCCTTTGGGTTTTTTTAATTGTCTTAAGTCAAAAATACCGAGACTTTAGCTGCCGTGTGTGATCATCTGCCAATTTCTATCGAAAGCATCGAGATGTTAGCAGCTCGCACACGGCAGCTATAATTATATATAATATAACATCTTTCCATACCAAAAGACGTAGGAATAGACGAAATATACATCAGTTTATAGATCAGCTGTCAACCTGAAGCTCGGCGCCCATCTGCATCGGTGAAGCAGTTCACACACGCAGCTATAATGTATATTTTTACTTCTTCGTATTTTTACATACATTAATGTATATTATATTATATTATTTTGGCTATTTTGACTATAGCCGGTCAGCATCTATCAAAAGATATTAATATGCAAAATATGTATGTTAAAACTATTAAAAAAGTACAGTTTAAAAATTAGTGTCTAAACACTTGATCTCTTACAATACATATTTACTGTACATTTAGTGTTGAGTATAGAGAAGCCGGACCTGAAGATTTGACAGACTTAGAGCAAATGTGCAAAGTAGAATCATCATAATAATACCTACTATTTTGTATAGATCTTTCATAGCTTACAGTCTGAATTAGCTTGTTCTAACAACAAATGTCAACCTTATGGACAAAAAATATTTGTCAAATGGGTCATGATTAATTTTTTCTGACAGTACGTAATGTATATACTAATTATATTGTTTTTATTTTTTTGTATAAGATAAAGTAAGCATTTATTTATGTAAGTGTACATATTGTTGTTAATTAAATTGTTAAACATTTTCTAGGCTATTGCGTTGCTGTTATTAAGCCCCCTCCGGGGATCATTTCATTATAAATATTTACATCAAACATAATATTAAAAATATTCAGAAAGAAAAAAATACATTCTATAAATCACAAGACAAAGAGAAATATGTAGGATGAAGCAAAAGGTGAAGACTCCTATAAAGTTGCAGTGCGGCGCTAGTCCCGTCACGTCACCAGCAAGTGCGCGCGTTTTTAGGGTTCCGTAGTACCTACAAGGAACCCTTATAGTTTCGCCATGTCTGTCTGTCTGTCCACGGCATAGCGACGAAACCGTTGGTGCTAGAAAACTGAAATTTTGCATAAACATGTATGTTAACTAAACAAAGAAAGTCGTAGAGTAAAATTTGGAAAAATATTTTTTTTTTAGGTAGCTCCCCTACATGTAAAGTAGGGATGTTTTTTTTTTTGTCGCCTACCCCATAGTGTGGGGTATTGTTAGATAGGACTTTTAAAAACGTTTAGGGGTTGCTAAGACAGTTTTTCGATTTAGGGATCCGTTTGCGAGATAACTAACTTTAAAGAGCAAATTTTTGTTCGAGTAGGGCGTCCCCCCCCCTCTAAAAGCTAAACTACTGGATCCTAAAATCTGAAAAAAATTGTGTCGGTAGTACATGTAATGAACTTTAAAGGAAAACTATAGCGGATAAGTTCACTTCATTAGTTCAAGAGGAATAGGGGTCCGAAATGTCAGATGCAGTTACTCAGAATATTTTGTTCAAAATTCTTGAAACATAAATAAACATACATAATACATATATAAAATCACGCCTTTATCCCACGGAGGTAGGCAGAGACGATGGAACGCCATGTGCTTCGCTCCTTACATACTTCTTTCGCTTCCTCAACATTCATACATCTCGTCATACGTGCTAGCTGGTTTCGTGTACTACAAACATTTCCTTTCTGAAGGACGCCATTTAGTTAAAAAGTATTTTTCTATGGAACCCTACTGCGCGTGGCCCGACACGCACTTGGCTGGTTTTTCTTTTTATACTGCCTTGAATACAGAGTTGCCGGCACGTCATTAAAATAATAAAAACTTGAGAGGTGGTGTCGCTAAAAATACATACCTAAGCATTTATTATTGTCTGTATAAAATCTCTACTTACCTAACTCTATTAGCAATATCCATATCAATAATATTGTTATTATTTACACAAAACCTGTATACACTCAACAAAAATAGCTATAGTGCTACTGTCGTTACAACTTTTAGTCCTAATATTTTCCGTCTAGCCCCCTTTCGCAACGTGCGATAAGGAACTTCGTTCCAAAAAAAAAAAGAATGATAAATATTATTAACCTTTTAACCGCCCGACTTTATATCAATTTATTGTCGTGCCGCCAGCGCCCGGCACAGAAATCGAAAAATAAATACATACAACAATGAGGGAAGTGCAATACTTGTATATTTCGATGTCGATATTTCGTTTTATATAAATAAAAACTGATTACTAATTTAGATACTTTCATATTTGTTATAAGTAACATTGTCCCTAGTAACAAGTACCAGTATACATAGGTATCAAAGAAACAAATACTTAACTCCTGGTCTAAAGTTTCTTCCTTCTATTTTTGTCTACTCTAACTACGTCAGTCAAAGTTTTTTGTCAAAAGCCTATTCACTCGCGACTTGCATAGATCCAGTCTATATGAACTCGAAAACACAGACGCAGGCAGGAGTTCCACTGCTGAGTTTTCCGAAATGCAAAGTAAATATGTTTATAATAAATAAATAATACAACAGTCTAAAATCTCAATTTAGGTTAATTCACTGGTTTTATCAAATAAAAACGAAAAGCCTAAAAAAATAATTTGCTTCGACACGGTCGCTATCAGTTCACCACTTATGGTGGCCATACTCTCGGTTTTGCATGCGACGGCAAACTACCTTCTTCGTAGCTACGAGGGACCGCAAGCGTTCACGCGATCAGCAATGCAACCAATCAGAATCACCGATCCGGAGTGACAGCGCGCGCATTCTCATCGTTTCATCATTGTCATTGTAATATTACAAAACAATTTCCTACAAAAGGTTTTTATGTATAATAATGGAGACACCTACCTACTCGATAAATTATACTACCTACATTACTACATACTTTCATTTTTGTTTACAAAGATTTTCGTAAACTCATTGACTACATAAAAAAAATGTACTCTATGCGTAAACTCAATAAACTGGTAGGTTTTAACATATTTCGAAAATATTAATCGTAACGAAAATAATACAAATTTAATGAAGAAAATACCTACTTGTTCATCAATTTTCATCTCTTCATCTGATTCGAATTATTCTTAATCGTCACCTTTCAAGATACGAATTAATTCCTCAGTTGTAGCCATTACGAAATAAAGCAAAATAATTGTCGATATAATATTCGATATAGCATTCACAAAATCGCGCACAACATTCGCGCCTTTATATAATATAATGTTAAGTGCCATCAGAAATAAATAATCCTCTTAATAACTTTGTATTTAATTATAGAAAAGTTTTTAATAGTGAACATACATAAAATTTATGATATACATATATTCTTGAAATGAAATAAATGAACAAAATACATTGTTACTATTAAATGCTCATCAATCAATCATCATTACTTAAGAAATACTACAAAGTAAGGATTTTCCAGTGTGACTGTTTTATATTATCAAAATGTTCTCAATCCGAATCTTCAATGTCAGAAGAGTCGCGGCGGCGACGTCTACTATCCGCGATGCTTTGAAGCCACGAGTTAGTTTTCTGAGCAGCACGACGAGGAGTGCGTCGTTCGGGCGGCGTGACCTGCGCGGCGCTCAGAGGCGTGATGACAACCACAGGCTCCGGTTCGCCACGGCCGCGGCCACGACCTTTGCCTCCCCGCGCCCTCGAGCCTCGCCCGCCACGAGAGCCACGCCCTCGTCCTCGTCCTGGCGTTTCCGCTGGCGAAAGCATTTCATCATCACTGGAAAGCTCGGTAATATCTTGTTCCACTGGCGGAGGTGCCGCTCTCATGGCAGCTAATTGTGTCAAATCGGAGACATCTATCTCATCTCGTAAAACACGAAGTCGGTCTGTAATAGCTTCAAGTTCAGTTTCCGTGTTTGAATCTAGCAATGTGGTAATACAACGTCTCCTATGTGCTTCCAGGGCATTTGTTAAGATTTCTCCACTTTGCTTTAGTGTGTAATCTCGAACAGCCTCAGTCATGAACCGGACAGGCAGTGCAGTGAGGCCACGTTCGGCAGGAACATCAGCATAATAAGAAAGTATAAGAGCCTCTACATCTACCATGTCTTCTATGGCTTCAATTTTTTTCATCTCTATCTTTACTCCAGGTTCACGACGCTCCCTGACCTTCCTTTCCTTCTTCAATAAAAGAATATCATTTGAGTTGGCAACTACTCCATTGAAGTTTTGTCCAAATCTTATTCTGTTAAATGTTTGGTCTTCTCTTTCATAGAAAACACTGAGTCTGACAAGAGGGACAATCGGCTGCTTCGAGTCACCACTCAGCTGATTTTGTGCTTCAGCCATTGCTTCATTAACCTTTTGTTTTAAGTACTCCTGTATCTTTTCACTTTCATTTACGCCTTCTTCCCCTAGGTTCTCCTCAGACAGTACAAGTGTTTTAAAAATAAAAGGGCGAACAGTTTTGAGTGGCAAAGGAGTTAAAATAAAATCATTTTTGTGTATTTGTAACAATGCACAATGTTTTGGCCGAGATTCACCAGCTGCCAAAGATGTAGCAACTGTGCTCCCTGGTTGAATTACGCGGAAATGTTCAGTTTCTTTTTTTCCTTTCATCTCTAACAATTCACAATCATGTTCGTGGCCCCACACCACCAAATCTAAGAATTTGGGCAATTCCTCTTCTTTAATGAAGTTTCCAACCCCTCTATCCTCAGCTCTGTTTTGATGCAACACAAGCATATTGAACCAATCATGGTCCTCATCACGCAACATTTCTACTTTTTTTTCCTGAAAAAGTCTTGAAAGCCTTTGATCTTTCAAATGGCTAAGCCCATATAAGGCAAACTTGGTATCACCTTTTCTTATAAGCACAGGAGAGATACGGACATGAGTATAATCTGTCCATTTTCCAAAATAGTTAACTAACCCACCAGTGGACAATATGTCCAGGGCACTTATGCTGTCTTGACCTACGGGATCATCGTGATTGCCATGAATCGAGAATATAGGATATGAGACATTTAAGTTTGGATCTTCATAGTTCACATTACGTGAAAAATTAGTTATCTGATCTGACAAAAGTTCGACGCTAACCGGTTTATCGCCGAAGCAATATTTTCGCATGATTTCCGTGCATTTATACATGCAGCTCGGTGAAGGCTTCGCATCATGAAACAAATCTCCTCCGAGTAGCACCAGGTCCGCATCGTACTGCACGGCGTGGGACAGCACTTCTTCAAAAGCAATAAAACTATCCTCTCCTCTGACGGCGTCTTTCTCCAAGTAACCTAAGTGAATATCTGAAGCAATTAATATTCTTAGCGTGTCTTCCGAAGCCCAAACATTATTATCACTTTCAGCAACCATTATTAAATACTTATATGGGTCACTTTACTTTGGAATTACTTGTATGACTTGTATCTATATTTTACGAAACCGCCAATACTCGCATCGGCAAAACGGCATCAGAATAAGGAGGGATGGGTGGATGGCGATATACACCTACACAGATTAATAATAAATACTTGAAATCGATTAATCGAATGATCGACTTTATCTATATCTCAATTTAATATTGGATTGATCTTTAAATTTAATTTAATTTTCAGTAAATTAAGTACAGTTGGCAAACTTTTAAAACTTTACTTTAACACTCAATTTTGAGAAAAAGTGGCTTTTAATTTGTTTATATGTAGCACAGAGATAAATACCAAGTCTATGATGTGTAGCAACTTCTGTTGCTGGCTGTACATCATTTGAAAATTCAGAATAACTAAGCTTTTGCACTAAACACAGCCCAGCTCAGGGTTTGATTCGCAGATAACCAGAAAATTTTATATAATCACACGGTGCTTTGGTGTAGCCAAGCAATGACTGGGTGTGCTTGTGTGAGTGTACACACAGTATTTGGCCTTGTCATTGGGACCATTGGATAGTGTAAAAATTGCTTCAGGCGTTCTATCTAATGTTAAAAAATCTAATTATAATTATTATTATAATTAATGTGCCGACCTGTAATATTACCACTGCCACGCCGGCAATATACCCAATATTGCCGTGAACATGCCTAAATTGCCGGTAATTAGTGTAGTGGCAATACAAATATTGCCGGGCGGTATAAACCCACCAAAAAAAAAAGCCTACTTTATTTCTATTTGGATATCTTTTGTGTAGGTCATAAGCAGTAAATGTTCTATGAAACATTATATCTTTCTCTGTCTTACTTTCGGGCCATTACTTAACCCATAATATGGTTGTGAGGTCAGTCAGCCTTAATTATTTTTCTTCCCCACTTCACTCTATCATTAACATCTGCCTTAGTTACTACATTATGCCAATCTAAAATTAATTATCAGTTTTAGGAATAGAACAATACCGACTTCATTTTTAAATACGGTATACGTAGCGAACGGGCTTGTAGACCATCTGATGGTAACTACTGGTAAGTCGTAACTGTTCTACAACGCTAAAACGTTGGTGCCTCATAACATAAAATATAGCCCTACAGGATTTTTGGAACGAAGTTCCTTATCGCGCGTTGCGAAAGGGGGCTAGACGGAAAAAATTGGGACGAAAAGTTGTAACGTAACGACACATTTCGTAGCAATTCTCGTAGCGGCGTAGTAATTACATGCTACGTTACAGCTACGGTGCTACATCATCAGACACAGAGAAAAATGCGCACGCCGCAAATTAATCGAAAAGAACTTCGTTCCATCCGGGTGTCCCTTGACACCTCAGTAGTTTTTTTTTTGTTATACGATGGTTAGTGGTTCTGTCTTCACTAGATTATTGCCCAACCAAATATTTTATATCCAAATAGAAATAATGTAATACGCGAGCTCAGTACAAGTTTTTTTTGATATGCTTATCAAGTGTTTTGGATTTTACTAAAATCGATGTCATGGTTCCCAAGTACAGATTTTTTTATGTCTTATATTAAAGACCCCATACTAACCGATCTAAATGGGTAAAAGCTTGTTTAAGTTTGGAAGGTGTTTTAAACACATAACGTAGATATTTATCTGTATTATAAAACCTAAATACTGTGGAAATCCGTCTAGCCATTTGAAATTACTACGTAATAAAAGAATTTCCAAACATACTTACAGTGAAGATACTCGTGAAAACCATAAAGATTTATTGGCTTTACTAATATTTTATTTAGACAGATTTTGCCTGGATGGATTTGTGGGGATCGGCTTAGATCGATTCAGAAATCAATTCTTTTTTTCAAGAATCACCAGCTCTCTAGTCTTTAATATTTTTGCTTGCACTAGTGCTGCCTGCCGTTGTCGTTAAAAATAATACTAATCGATTAAAATATGAAGTAGTTTAAATCAATATTTTCTGTTTTTGTACTGTACCAAATTTAATGGGACTGTCTAAGTCCCATTATTGCGATCATTTGCGATAGATATTTTTTTTACATTTTTTTTGGTAATTTGTTGTAACTGCGCTAGATGTTGATTGTCACTAAATCAGAATCATAATATTTAAATTTTTGGTACAAATTTTGACAAATTAATTTTATTCAATCACAATCAAAACAATCGTACGTAATAAAAGATAATGTAATATTATGTGGGCTAGTAAGCAAAATAGAGCTGCGTGTGCCATCTGCATTCTTACGTAGATCACACTTACTTTACACACCAACTGTCAATACAACATACAGGCAAAACTCATTTATGATTCGAGCTAGCCGTACGTTCAATGCGGCATGCCGGAGTGTTGATAAAGATAAAGATTTAGATAACGATTTAGATTTAGATTTGTTTGCCAATAGTAAAAGTCAATTAAAAAAAAACTTATGTAAATTTTTCTTCCACTCTTAACTTTAAAGTCCTACTTGTGTCTATTTCTTGCTTTTAATAATTGTTGTATCTATATGTAATTGTCTTGATGTATTTCTACTTTATTATCTTTATTATCTGTGAAAACTTTTAATTGGCCTTCATTATCATATTATCTCTTTCTATTTTATAATTTTAGCTGTAAGTTTTCCTAAAATTTTAAAATAAAATAAAATAAAATAAAATTATACAGCGCGGGTATCAACCCGCACATTTCATTTGTGAAAGTGCTACACTTTTATATACTATGAACTTATAAATCAAAGAATATAATACTCGTATAATAAGTTTTAAAAATAAAATATGAGTGTTTGTTTTAACATCCCACAATGGATTAAAACTTCTATTATCGTGATTATTTCTTCCTAGCTTCCACCCAGAGCGCAATCTGTGCCTGCGTGCGTTGTGCGTCGATAATCTTGAATTTAATTAATTACATATTTAGTTTTCGCTAGCTTATCCTTATACATATTCGATTTTCTTCTGGTACGTACAGTTTTCCGAAAACGAAAGTCCTCATAAGTAGTCACTGGTTCCTCACAGTCAGGTTCTTTCTGCGAGATATCTGGATAAGCAGTCACTGGTTCTTCACAGTCTTGAAATACATCTATATCCTGATTTTCTTAAATTATATAATAATAATAATAACAGCTCTGTATCTAATACATATTCCACTGCTGGGCACGGGCCTCTTCTCATGATGAGAAGGGTTAGGCTTTAGTCCACCACGCAGGCCAGGTGTGGATTAATAGACTGGTAGACACACCCTCGAGCACTTTTTAGGCACTCACAGGCATGTAGGTTTCCTCACAATGTTTTTCTTCACCATTAGCAAGTGATATTTTATATGATAAATTCACACATATATTCGAAAAGACGAATCTTAACAATTTATTGATAGAGGTGTGTGCCGTGGGTTCGAACCCGAGACCTTTGACTTCGTAGTCCTACGATCCTCCACTCGGCTATCGCTGCCTCAATTATATACTTTGTGTTTACCTATCAGAAGCTGTATCATATGAGAATTTTCTCATCATTTCTTGTTTTTATCGGCCATGTTATTTCTTATTTTACTTTTTTATTTAATTGCTTATTTTTGATTTTGGCAGTCTATGTATGTTTTACGATCGAATTTTATCAAATGAGGTGTAAGAATGCAAGGCCATTCTTAAGGCCTATATAATTTTTTTAAAAGTTGACCATCCGAGGCCGACCGTCCAAGGAGGAAAACTTGTTATGTTAAAGTTGGTCTATCTTTAACATAACGAGTTTTCCTCCGTTTAAGCGGTTTAAGCCGTTGGTCTCAGTTGCAATTTGTATATCTATGACAGTCGTTAAGGGTAGTCAGAGGCCCAAAAGTCTGACAACTAGTCTAACTAGTAAAAAACTGATATTCAAACTAATATTGTCAGTAAATGTAATTTTTTTGGCAAACCAGAGATTCAAAGTTAATTATAGCCCAGCTTTAACAGACAGACTGTACAGAGAATATATATATTAGACGAGATTGGAAAGTAGGCTAGTAACATTTAAAGCGTAAAAATCCATAATTTAAGCATTAGTCCAAATACATATTATAGATAACGCGAGCGAAGCAACGGGCAGAAGCTAAGCAAAAAAATGAGCTATCGTAGTAATCTGGGATTATAAAGTTATAGCACAATTATAAAGTGCAAACGAGCCATTGACATAAATAAATGTAAATTATGTTATCTTATATTATTAACTGCTCATTATGCCACCCTCGATGTGTCTATAAAAAGTAGCCTGACCCTTTTGACTTACAAGTCTTAAACTATATACTATTCACAGTAACAATTTTTAACAAGATCGATTTAGCAGTTTAGGAAGCCTAACAGACAGAGTAACTTTCCCATTTATAGTACATATTATTAGTAAGGATTATTGTAAATTTAATTATGTGTGTTAATTTTAATATAATTTTTTTTTATGATTTCCTATTAAATCTACACTTATTATTCTCAAATAATAAAAAAAACACTCATTATTAGATAATACCGGCAATCGAACCTAGTTCTGGCCTGTAAAGTCAACACTTCCAATGTGTACGCATTTTTTGCCTGTTTAAGTCTGTAATTGCGTCGCAAATTGATTAGTTGTATCGATAATAGATTTTAGGTGATTCGATATCTTATTATTTATTTTTTATTATCTGCAATGGAACGGAAATCACTATCTGCTTCTATCCTATCTGAATTTGACAAGTACGTCAAAAGTGAAAGAAAGGTTGCGCGACGAACGAATCAACGAAGGCAATGCAATGTTGTAAAATAGCTATCTATTTATTCGCCTTGTAATATAGTTATTTTTATTGTAGCTTCGCGTAATGATATGAGCTCCAGCTTCACGAGTGAATCATACTGCCATGATATCCAAACGAAAAATAGTGTTGTGTTGAAGAGAAAGTGTCGTGAAATCGAACAGTCGTCGCCTTCAATGATGTGGAAGAGGTCGATTGTGCAAGCAACGGCAGGGTGGCCGCGCAGTGCCGCGGGCCTGGCGCTGCTGGTCGCCGTGTGTGCGGTAAGTCCGAAGCCCGAGTGATCATGCTGCTCTTCGTATTGCCTTCGCTCCAAACATTGTTTTTGTTTATATTAACTAAGCTTCCCAACTTGTCAAGTAAAAAATGAGATGTTTTGTTGTTATCGACTCACTGTTTCATCCTAGAATTATGTATCTTTATATTATATATATCACAGCTAGATTTCTTTGAGATGCATAGTTAATCACAACCCAATTTAAACATATTTTATATTTTTTTCTAAATACCTGTATTATTTCAAATATTAAGTAACAAACATCTTCGCCCGCATAGTTCCTGCATATAGTCTATGGATGCTACTCTGGAATAATGTAGCATTCTATTGGTGAAGAAATTATTAAAATAGTTCCAGTAGTTTTTAAGTTAAATCATAACAAACAAACAAAAATAAAATATCATTCCTCCTTATGGTAGGCATAAGTTAAGATTTTGCTATTCTATCACTGAAATAATATAAAGTATAAATCATAAATAAAAAAAAAATCCTGGTCTACTTATATAAAAATAAATACAATTTTCATCTTTTAAAATACACTGTTATGTGTGTTGTTTTCCTTAATGAAACAGTAATTCCCTGATTGGATTTATATGCCTTTATTGAGTAGATAAGTAAATTCACATAAAAGGAAAAATAGCATGATCAATCAGAAACAATTAGCAAGCTTGCAGAAGTTAGTAAATTTCATTGTAACCAGTTAAATTTTAGACAAATATTTACTAAGTGGCACTTCCCTGGGGTTAGCTGTATAGCAAAGCATCAGTCACTACCCTTACTCAAGTCACTTAACTACTTCTAATACTGAATAGCTGCCAGCTGCAGCCACCAAGAGTAATATCATGTTCTTGCAAAGGGTATAAAACAGCATATTTATGCACATTACTAAATGCTCCATGGTTCACAAGGATAAACAATATCTATGAGTACCCGAATATAGCAATAAATAATGTTAAACAACATTAAAAGTTTTACCTATCACTCCAATCCTCTTGCATCTATAAAAAAACCAAGCAGTGAGGCAATAACCCACTGCTCCTTCAATACTATGAATCATTCAACTCATTAGATGAACAAAAAAAACAAATATTATGTACAAGATGTATGGGGAAGGTTCATCTAAATGATAAGTCTGATAGAATTTTCAAGAAATGTATTTAAAGTCAGATAGATTACACTGAAAACTAATGCTTATTGACCGACACCCAGCGAAAATAATGTTTGTATGGTACCCGAACCAATTGAATGCAACATTGTATTTTTTTTACTTCCCTGTGCTTTGATGTCAGCATAATACTTAAACTATTGCAAAGTACGGGTTTGCATCGTACAACTAGTTCACACCAACTCCTATAGAGGATGAATTGATGAAGAGAAGATGAATGCAGTGATGAAGATGAAGATGAATGCAGTGACCGCCAGTGTTTTAATTTTTAATTTCGATAATGGGTAGGAGTGCAAAATTGTGCAATATTAAATAATATGTATTTATTTACATATTTGCGTGAAAAAGACAAGGATTTTTAAACTGCATAGTTTTTAGTTTTACCAGAAACTTGATTTAAAATTTTACCAGCTACCAAAAAACTTTTGCCATAACTGCGCTATCTTTATTTACACAATCAAATAGAAGTATGATTGTTGTTTTTGTATATACTGTTGATAGTTGACATGGCGTGGCGGCGCATGCGCGGATCTGGTGATCGAGATCCCAGGCTCCGGTGGCGGCGAGGCCAGGCCACTGGACGGCGGTCAGTACCGCCTGGACTACCGGCCGCCTCAAGGCACCCCCGCCCCGAACTACACGGTGCCCGCGCGCGCTGCTACCATCAACTTCCAGGGCCTGCCCGGCACAAAGTACCATTTCATGCTTTACTACTCCAATGCCACCTTCGCAGACCTCTTGACGTGGAATCAGACGATCATCACAGGTTCGTAGCACTTTGCTAATTAAATAACATACCAAATGGGTCAATCAAGTGTACTCTAAGACTTGCTGAGACTATAGTGCAGCTTAATCAAAATTTAACGTTTATTCATTTTCGACTTGCTTTGATTTGCCATTCTATTTGCCAAGCATTTTGATTAGCTATAATCTAAACTAACTAATTAATTTATGTTAGAATAATGAGATTTCGTTTAATGTTTTCTTAAATCCTTTAGTGGGATCGGACCTTTAATGTCTCTTCTCATTTACTGAATGCCTATCTCCACAATATAATCATAATTTTGTTTTGATAAATTTGTAAGTGTTGTCTAATAGCCTATTTTTCTGTGCCAGCGCCGGAGCCTCCAACGAACCTGACGGTGACGCTGGGCCGCAACAAGCAAGCGGCCATCTCGTGGTCCCCCCCCGCGCACGGAGACTACACCGGCTTTAGGTTCAAGGTACGAAGTTCATCTACTATAACAAGTAACTCTGCAAGATCATTTTAAGATTAAGAGTATCATTACAAGGCAAGACCCAGGTCATATTATTAACGCAATTAGAAAATAATGTGTAGTTTTGATTACACCATGTGGAACTCGACTGTGGGCTACTGAACTTTGCAGTCCTACCAAGTGAGGTGAGTGGAGTTCTTCTCCACACTACAACCAAGTGAGGTTGCGGGTAGAGTGAAAGGGTTTAGTCCTCTACCCGCATGACCACAGAGACGGGGACTCTTTCGTGTGCAAGGAGTTGCCTTCTCAGACAGGGGCTGATCGGTATATAATAAAAAAAATATATACATATATACAAGATGACATCGGTTGCTCCTCGGTGCGATCCCGGAGGCCACCAACGAGCGGCTCGATGGCACGCGGCGGTGTTTTTAGTGGTTGAAGGCCCTACATAACCACACCGGGACTAAACGGTAAGGTATTATCAACACCGAAAAAGAAACAAAAGATAAAGAAAGAATCCCATAGGCTATAGCTGGTATAGTATACGTATGTAAACTATATACCCATGTGATTTTGCAAACAAACTGAAAACGTATTTAAAACTCCGGTTTCGCTTACATGCACATTATAATTTGTTAGTTAACGTGACACACTAGTTTCGTTTTATCTAAGTTAATGCGGCGTTTTTATACATGCTGTGTAGTAACTTGACAGAGTTTATTTAATAACTAAAATTAAGCATGCGAAGTAGGTAACTACGGTAACATACCGTATAAAATCTAGATCACAATTAAATTAAATTGAATTTTGCAGTTCTTTTTGTTTGGTAACGAATTTATATTTTTCCATGAAGCTATATTTATTCAATCATCTAGCATTTTAAAAAACGGAAGAAGTTGTCAAGTCAACGTGTTTTATTTTATGTTAGACCAGAGTGGTCCGATTTTGATAATTCTTTTTTTGTGTTCCGTAGTACTTACAAGGAACCCTTATAGTTTCGCCATGTGCGTCCGCCCGAGGCATAGCGTCGAAACCGTTAGTGCTAAAAAGCTGAAATTTTGCATGCATATATATATGTTAACTAAGTATGTCAAAGGAGTGGTAGAATAAAATCTTGTTTTTTTTTGTTGTACCTACTTGTTAAGTGGGGTTAATTCTTTTTCAGCGCGTACCATATAATGTGGGGTATCGTTAGATAGATCTTTTAAAAACACTTAGATTTAGAGACCCGTTGGCGAGAAATTAAACTTAGAAGAGCAAATTTTTCCTAGAGTAGTTAGTCTAGATATTTGCGTCTGACAGCCATTGTTGAGCTGATGATGGAAGTTTTTACACCCAAGACTTACGAGTAAATGTTCACTTATTTTTTACTTTTTAGTTATTTTCTCGACGGTTGACGACATGAATTAACCACTATTTTTTGCAAAGTTTACTAGTACTTTGTAGTTGCAAATTACTAGTAAACTTTTCTTGTTAACTCCCTCCAGCGAAGCTTAAATAGCTCGTGCTGGGAGGAAGTTTCACCTCCGTTGTGAAATGATCGATCGCTAAGGCGATGCCTTATCCATTTCACCACGGCCGCTTTTAAATTGCTGAGCTGACTATGGCCGACTAGAAGAAGGTATATGAATGAAATACATCATAAAAATATTAATACATAATCGTTAGCTTATAATGATGTATTCCCTTTCTCTTAAACACATTTGAGTGAAACTAACTGCTAAACTGTCGAGGAAGGAGTACGGAGTAACTAATAGTAAGAGTTCAGGAGAAGTGATGAGAATTAGAAAAAAACTCGAACGCATACTTTTTGCCAACACCACTGCATTGTTTACAGATTAGCTAACTTTTTAGTTACGGAAATAATTAACTACCAAGATATTCTACTATTATTATCAAATGAAACAATGATTATAATGGAAACGGTATGATATAAAAAATATCGTATATTTTTTAGTTTCACTTCCGTTGTGATTGTTTAAACATACTTCAATGTATGTATTGATCTATAATACAGGGACATCTTTTACATCATTCTTATATAAAAGAAATACATTTATGCTTGTCTTGGCCACTATATTTGCTAGCGGCTAGCGGCTTCGACCGCGAGTAGAGGCGCGAGGCCGTAGTGGTTTATGCTTTGTGTTGATGAATCAGTCAGGTGACGGGAGTGGACAGGACTGACGACGGTGTTGTGCAGGTGATCCCGCTGACGGAGCGCGCGGACGGCGGCGCCCGCAACATCACGGTGGAGGGCGCCGGCAACTGGACGTACCAGCTGCGGGAGCTGTCGCCCGGCGCCACGTACCAGCTGCACGCCTTCACGCTGCTGCATGACAAGGAATCCGCCGCCTACGCCTCCAGGAACTTCACAACCAGTGAGTCGTGATACATCACTATTGCAATGTTGCCACATGAAAATACCTCTGATTTTTACCTCTTTCGATTACCTATGCTTGGTTCTGTGAAGCTCGAACCCAGTTCAGTCTCATAAGAATGACCTATGAATGTTGGTAATCTGGCAACTTTAACAGTTTTACTAACCACACAAATTTTCCCTTAACTTTATTTTGATGGAGATGTTCGCTGTTTTACATTCTAATACATATAACCAAAAAAATATTTTATGTAAACAATCTAAAAATTAAAGACATTAAAATAAAATACATATTTTAGTTATTACCTAATTAAACAATGGGTCCAAGTCTTTATAAATAACTTTAAATTTAGAACCATTGTGTAATAACTTAGTATGTATTTTTTTTTTACTTTTTATGTATAGTTGTTACGGACTGACTCATATTACATACTTACTTCCTCACTGTTATAGGTTTTTGTGTTTCAATACATTGCTTATAATAGCTATAGAATAAACTGTTCTGTAACTACAGAGAAAGATAATATCGTTATTGAAATACTGAAGCATTTTTATAGTTCATACGAAGAGGCAAATATCGTAGTAATATGAAGCTTAAATTATACGTAACTTGTTATTTAGATTCGGTTAACCTACCTTATTAAATTAATATGATAACTTGATTTGACATGAGCGTCTGCTGTAACATTGCCTAATGTTATACGAAACAGGTGGAATGTGGGCGTTATACACCTCTGCTAACCCTTATATAAAGGCGTGATTTTATGTTACGTTCCCAGGAACAGTTAAAAAAAACCGGCCAAGTGCGAGTCGGACTCGCGCACGTAGGGTTCCGTACCACTATACAACTAAATAATGTTTTTCTTAATTCTTTATTATATTTGAGTTGATTGAATGAACGGTAAAATGCGGTTTACGATTAAAAGAATAAAAAAAAAACGAATCTTTAGATCTCGTTCAAACCAATTTTCGGTGGTTGTTTGCATGGTAATGTACATCATATATTATTTTTACATTTATCATTTCCTTATTTTAGAAGTTACGGGGGGGGGGGGGGGGGGCCACGACATTTTTCCTCTTTGGAAGCGTCTCTCACGCAAACTAAAATTATACTTATACTAAAAAATTGTATCAGAAACCTCAATATCATTTTTGTAGACCTATCCATAGATCCACATGTATGGGTTTGATGAAAAAAAAAAAGACTCATGAATTATTGTTGTTAATAATATAACGATTATTTATTGTTATAACAATAACTTAACAATTTATTTGATATTCCAAAATGTTGACATAATATCTAGCAAATAATTAATTATGGAGTCATGATACTATTATTATTTTCTTTTTTTATTAAATTTACAGACACAATACACAAATAAAGTCGAATAAAGGTCGAATTATCTCATTTCAAGATCTGATTTATAATCTGCGGTTTTTTGTTATGATACTCAATCATCACCAGCAGAATATTATACCTAAAAAAAACCGATAATTTATGGGCGTGAGTTATCAAAAAGAAAATAAACGAATGAAAATGTATAACACATTGTAAGGATAAGGATTATAATAGCAGCCCTGTATCTAATACATGTCCCACTGCTGGGCTCGGGCCTATTCTCACGATGAAAAGGGTTGCCATAGTCCACCACGCTGGCCAAGTGCGGATTGGTAGACTTCACCCACCCCCGAGCACTTTGTAGACATTCGCATGTAGGTTTCCTCACGATGTTTTCTTCACAAGGATAGAAATTAATATATTGAAAACGTTAAAAAATAATAAAATTGATTGGATTATCTATAAATATTAAGCCGACAGTAGTTATTTTATTGGTGATTTGTAAATGAGGGGCCTTGACATTTGGTGTGATTTGCGATGGCCGTGGTGACATCGGCCGATGACGCGTAGCGTAGCGCTGTGACCGAAGGGCGCGGCGCCGCGGCTGTAGGAAGTGACGTCAACTCCATTTTGTAATTAATGACTTGCTTGAGGAAGTTATGTCATTGTTGATAACGTCAGTCCATGTGGAGCTCATTTCTAATGAGAACGACCAACTCAACTTAATTATGTTATTGACATAACGTCACCGCTATATTATATACCTACTCACAAAGATGTGGCAGAGGCGTATTACAGCCTCATTTCAGTTATGTTTTGGTCTCTTGTAAGATTAATTCAGATTTTTTTCTTAGGTCTTGTGATTGCTTCTTGTTAGTTTCATACATGTACATATATTACTTTGTGTTCTGTTAGGAAGGCATTGCTATAGGTAATGCTTCATTCAAAAGTAGGTGCATTCATTCGCTGCTGTTAAGTCGTGATCGACCTTCAGCCGAAACGTGTTTGCCGGAATTTATTTCTATCTATTACATTTATTTTAGACATGATACTAAAATCTACGATCGCTTGCTTTTAACTTATATTCTCAATGATTAGCTCATTCACTAAGGCTACTATAGTACCCATATTTTAAGTTGTCAATAAAACAATATTCGTTCTAAACACTTGTGTAATCAAAGAATATTCCCAAAATATGCGCTTAGTCACACGGACGCCATATCGTAACTGAAGTTTGGTGTCGTGATGAAAATGCGACGTAATGTTATTGTTGTTGACGCATGTTGTACCGCGATCCAGTGCAAGTGGGCCACCAGCGCGGCCACAGCCTTAATGAGTGCGTTTGCGCAAGCGCCTGCGAACTGCCGCATAGGCAGGGTGCGCATGCGCACACACGGCACGGCCGCCGCAGCTCTGCTTTCACTCGGTCGTCGGCGGCGGGGCGTGTTTCAAGTTCACGACGGCCAGCGGTCGAGCAAAGCGCTGTATCCGACGCCACGTGACCACCGCTGAAGGTCGCTCGGAGGTTCAGCGGCGAGGGGGACGGCGCGGGGTGGTGCGGGCTGCTGTCATCACTATGTGTGTGACAGACAGCCGGCCATTGTTCACGCCTGGCTATTGTTCACTTCTCGCCACTCTGAGGATTTGCACTCAAGTGTATTCGAGCTATATGCGAGAACGCCGGCGAAGGAAAGGTCACTGGGTGGTTGACATCCTTTGCTTGGTATATTTTGTTTTATACAACAGACAAACAGTTAGCGATGTAGGGTACCTGATAGATACTGATTATGGCCTATATAATCAGTTACTAAAAATATTTTAAGTTATGCTCACTCCTACAAGGTCGATTCAACCTTTGATGTATATTTAAAATTTTTTAATAATAAGTGTGCTGGTGCTGGTTTCTTAACTAATTGAATAAAATTGTAACTGCCGACCAGTCTCATGGTCATTTCAATATCTCCACTGAAATTGATATATTTATTGTGACAGCACAGACTTGACTTGAGTGACTTAAAAAGGAAAATAATAACTACAAATTAGTTGGGAATTCCTGTGCAATAAATAGAAAATATGACTAAATCATCATGATATTTGTAATCGCAGGACGGCCAAGTATTTTAAACACAGCAAGGTCTAGCTACTAGTAACTAGACCAACGAACGGCCAAAGTTAAGATGAATTTTTAAGACACCCAAATATATAGAACAAAACATGTAGGGCCATTCAGCAACATAAGAATAGTATTGTGTTGTGACACAGACCCGTAGGGTTTGCCACACTTTGGAATTTGACTTCTTGGCCTGTGAATTAGACTTGTTTGTCCCGTAATCCGCTTTGTGGGACACCATCCCCTCGCCAAGCCCGCTTAGTCCGCCCTGCTTTCCGCGACGTCTTTCCAACCCCACGCACCATTGGGCGTCCTTGGTGGGGTAGTAATAGAAGTACATTCTGTGGCTTGTAATGACTCTTTTGAATGGTTTATTATTTCGTTTCAACCAGTTGCAGTTTAATTAAACATATAAGCTACTAATGTTTTTAACGTTGCGGTTTCGATAGTACATAAACATAGCATTCAATAAAACTACAATAATAAGGAAAATATGGTGCTAACCATCGTGTTTTTATTACTTTACCTCAACTTGCTAAACATAACACAAATGTTATAATAATGTTACTATCAGCGAAACCATGCGATCTATTCAAAGATTTCAGTACAATTCTCATTATAACTAGTAATTTTATTTCTGTCACGTAGAACAAGCGAACATCTTTATTGTTACTCTGTATCGAACTAATAGCTTTAATAACTAGATTGGTGTGGTTTAATATTAATTTACAATCTTGGTATTCTACTTCAATATTTAATTAAAAGATAGCTTATTTTAGAAAAGGCTTTTGGTTTGTTTATGGTCATTTTGCCTTAGTAATTGGACATGAGTGACTGTTGCTGGCATTTAAAAAACAGATATTGAAGTGGTATACCTTCGCACTAACGATATCTTCCTATTAATAAGTAGCGATGATTTGGAGGAGGGTAAGGTAACATAATGTAATGTGGTTTTCTTTTGTCGGCGATCGCAGGACGCACAGGACTCCGGTGAGCTGACGACTATCGTTATATGCTGAATGTGCTCTCACTGCATGCCAAGTGCCTTATGTCTGCATGTGCATGGAAACTGTTACGAATATTTACTCAAATTATTTACTATATTGAGTCTTTAGGTACATTGAAAAGTATTGAAACAAGAATATAAGCGACACTTGATAAATGGGACTAGGTAAAAGAGTTAGTTTCATTCTTTAAAAGCTCTATGTAGTTATTTCACGTCATTTATGAGGCTCAGTACCAGCCTACCTATATGATAGTTTTTGGGACCTTTGATTGATAAATATGACTAGCAGATATTACAAATCTGCTCGGTCGTTTTTTGCATGTTTATCGAAAGGAACAAGGAAAATACAGCAATATATTAACCCGTTATTTTTTCAATTATTCTCTATCATAATTAATTTTGCTTGCGCACTATCATGTGACATGTTATCCAACACGAAGATATACGTGTTCACTATAAATTAAGCATTATATAAGAGTAAAAAAGCCACTAGTTAATGTTAGATCGATGTGAGTGGCGTTATTCACACGATACAAATAAAAACGGTAAACGATCAATCGGTGGCTTGACGTCACGCGGCTTAAAAGAGATGACGCCATTGCGGACAGATGTGCCATTGCGATGATCAACATTACACTTGTTACAGAGACGACAGTTTCAGGAACGACTTGACACATTGTATTTATAACATCTACCTACAAATTAAAATTCGTAGGTAACGAAAAGGGTTACATTACGACGGGTACGAAGACGGAAAATTTTACTACAATTAAAAAAAATCTTATTATTGTATAAATGTACTTTAAATATCATACTTTATAAAAAAAAAATAAAAAAAAGAATCTTGTGATTTAGAAACGTCAATTTACGTCTTTATTGTACTTCACAATGTTACGTATAGGTACAATGTCTGTATAGGTACATAATGATAATATAAGCAGTATTTTGTTATCTATCTATATTATTTCTTTATTGTCAAATAAATTAAAATTACAAGTGGATGCCTTATGTAATAATATAGTAATGTCGAAAATGTTAAGAATTGATTGAAACTGCTGTAATGCTAAAGATTTTTTTCTATTATATGCTCTCCTATAAAGTAGATGTTTTGTACATAATTCTTGCACCCTTCGAATTTAGTAGATAATGCTTTGTTAATAACCTAAGGCCAGTAGAAGAAGTATAGAAATTATTTACCAGAATTACTATAGTAATTGACACGACAAGAAGAAGAAGAGTGAAAGTTAACGGTGACTGCTACGCTTACTAAATGAGTGGCAAGTTACGAAATGCCTCTGTTGTTATTGTCATACGGATAGCTGGCATGAACATACAATTTGATAATACCACACCATAACAAAACGTAATACCATGTTAGACCCCGCGCATTGCTAAGCATCAAACCAGATAAAATATTCCTAGCTATAATCTTAATGATCTGTGGACATTCGGTCTCCTCATTATGACGGTTATGCAGTGTTAGACAGATGGCGTAAAGTGAGAGCTGCTTAGTATGTCGCATGCTTTACTTGTCTTGTCACGCATGGCTTGATGCATCCGACGTGTTGTCTATGCGAGGCATGTGCTGTGTGCTTCGGGAGTGTCACTCTTAGAGCGCCCTTACATCAGGCTTCCAATGGCGGCGAGGTGTCCTAATGACCTAATGTGCGGGTCATCTAATTCATAAATCATATTCTCAGAGGTGATTGAAGCGAGAATTTGTTTCTTTTCAGCATTGCTTTTGCTGCTAACCCTATAAGCATCAACAGTTACTGAATAAATGAAATTGAATAGACTAAATCCTTCCTAATCATAATATTCCTAGAATTAATTTGATTTACTTTGATCACAATCTATCACGAATAACATTGAAATTTTCGTTATTTATTTTACTGTTGTCCAAAATACACTTCATCAGATTAACGAAAATTTTGGATTGAATCCAAAACACTCGCGCCAATCCCGGCGGCCTTTAGATTTTAGTAACATTCAGTGTTTAGTACTAACTCACAAATATATTTCCTGTCACCATAAATTAAATTCACAGAAGAAGAAATTCACAAGAGAAGGCATGATTTGGATATCCTCATTACTAAGAAACACTTATATTACGTGTACCATCATTTGGTTCGGCATCTTTATGTTCTTTTGGTTGACAAGTTTTTACCTACTCGTTTCATACAAACATCTTCTCTATTGTACATCATTTCACGCACGACTCTTGCCAATTTAAATATGTTAATATTGGGCATTATTAACACAACACTTGTGGTTTATGCATGATTATGGCTGCCATCACCTAAATTATCGAATCCGGATAAACACGGGCAAAATTCCGGAAATTTGGGCGAAATGTTTTTATCCGGACACCTCTGATTAAAGACATATTTCATAATTTAGGACGTCTTCACACGTCACTTATTCGATTTTAAATAATAATAAATGATTTTAATTAAGAAGAACTAAATTCGATTTAAGAAAAGAGAAAAACCTGTCTCATTTTATTGTGAGAAACTATCTCGTTAATTCTGATTATTTCATATATTACGTGCTAATTCGTAATTATATATCTATAAATATTTGCACTTAAGCTCATGGTGAAACATGCCAAGATACTCAATTTCAGTTAAACACCAAAAATGTACCTATGTTTCATGCAAATAAATCAAATCATCAATCGATTTAACGCATCGAAATATTTTTAACTTATCATTAATTATTCGTTAAGTTTTTTTAAAAAATTTTCAAGATTTCAGGCTTATTTCCTTGCGAATATTAAATCATAGAGTAATGATACTATTATTATTGGCTTCCTTTAGAGACACGATTCATAAATTAAGTTTTTTTTTTCAAGATCTGATTTATAGTTTGTGGTTGTTTGTTATAATAATACAGGGCACTTCACTACAAGTGTGTTTTCCGTCATTAAAGTACGGCATTACTGTAGTACATTATTTCAGCAAGAAAAAGTAATTCATAGGCGTGAGCTGTCAAAATGAAAATAAACGAATTTCTTCAAATTATCGCATACCTATGAAAAAATTGGGTTACCCCTGACCAATAAGTGTGTACACTTTTTTAAAACAACTGCCAGACGGCCCCCGGACGCCCTTTGCATGGATGGATGGCAGCCCTATGCATGATACAAGTTAATAACTATGCTTCTCTTTAATATTTTTAATTTTTATTTTATTTATTATTGATTTTACCTTGTGTACGTAATAGTTGAATCTCTTTATCGATGTAATAAAATTGGCTTAATTATTAGCTTTTATATTCTTAAGCTTTACGTCAGTAATTATTTTTATATACTTTTCATTTGAGTTTGCACGATTATTTTAGATAAAGACATTTTACATTGATGGCCTGTCGATCGAAATTAGTATCGTATCAAAAGGTGAATTCATATTTTATTAATGTATGTATCTCATCTGAATTAAATTAAATATTGGACATCTTGTTTCTTCTCATATAGTTGTTCTGAGACTGGGTGTGCTTGTGTATTTGGCCATGTCATTGGAACCATTGGATAGTGTAATTGCTTCTGGCGTTCTATCTAAGGTAAAAATCCAAAATTATTAATTTATGTTACTAATTTCGATCGCCAAACTATAGCGCTTAATGTCCTGTTATATTTGTGGCATGTTCAGTGGCGGACTGAAAACATCGCATAGAACAAAGAATCCTCAATTCTGAAGAAGTTTCTTCCTAATTTGTATAATTGAGTTTAGTTATTTTGGCGCTATTCAATCGATCATTGCTGAACCGTTCATCCGTAATATGAAACGTTTCGACTGATTATGACCATCGTAGTGTTGACTTATCTGCAAATGGGTCTTCTTTTTGAATATCGAGTGTGTTTTTGTTCCGCCGCTGCGTGTCTGTGTGTTTGTGTCCCGTGGCGTGACGTGGGTCGTTGTCGCAGAGCCCAACACGCCCGGCAAGTTCATCGTGTGGTTCCGCAACGAGACTACGCTGCTGGTGCTGTGGCAGCCGCCCTACCCGCCCGGCGCCTACACGCATTATAAGGTAACTATCATACGAACAAACAACATAATTATAACATTTGGTATACGTGATTGTATCAATACTTGGCAATGCAATGGTTACTTAAATCAGAAAAGCGACGTTAAATCGCTCAACTTAACTATAGAGTAAGTATTTATTTATTCTCGAAGTATGTAAAGAGTAAATTATTGTGCATTTTATTCCCTCTGGCCGGGATTGGTTTTATGACTTAATTGTTTCATGTAAAACCCAATCATAGTAATTTCTATAAATAGTAGGCGACATCGAGTTCAAACTGACGAACAGTGGCATTTGATATGGAGTTTTCCTTGTATTAATTGAGTACAATTACAATTGTTCGATATTACATTAGTTTTGCCGCGAGTCTTTAAAGATGTCTACGCCATTAGGGCCGACGGCCACACCCGGCGCGGTCAGCCCGGCCGCGGCCGCTTCGCTGGATCTCTCCTCAGCCCTGGCCGCGCTCAACGTTACTGCACTCACAGATTCGCCTCTGGAATTTTATTCACACAATTTACACTTTGTTGTGCCGCTCTTTGTGTTAGCTTTCGTGAGTCCTTCAATCAATCGTGAAATCCATTTAACAGTGACGACAGATAAATGTATATTCCAGGTTTATTATAACCCATGAACCGGATGGTATTTAAAGTGATTTGTGCATCGACAGGTGTCGATATTGCCTCCGGATGCTCGCGAATCGGAGCTCTACGTGGAGAAGGAGGGCGAGCCGCCCGGGCCGGCGCAGGCCGCGTTCAAGGGGCTGGTGCCGGGGCGCGCCTACAACATCAGCGTGCAGACGGTGTCGGAGCCCGAGATCTCGGCGCCCACCACGGCGCAGTACCGCACGGTGCCGCTGCGCCCCCGCAACGTCACCGCTTCGCTCAGCGACCTGCACGAAACTTCTTTTACTGTCACATGGCTGCCGCCCTCTGAAGAGAGGTATGGGATTTCCCTCGCATTTCAAAATTATAAAAATCGCTATTCCCACACTCACTGGCACACAATTAATTAAAACAGTAAAGCACATTTTACGGTGCCGAGAAAAACGCGGTCCCTACAATTATGTGTTTGAATAAATACACATTTTCTTTAATGGAGAAGTTTTATTACTTCTTATTGATTATTTTTATAGCATTTAGCTATGCTTAGCAAATTATACTACGAGAAAAAGAAAAGATATAGGAAAGATATGGATAAGAAGTGGAAACGTCGTACGCCTTGATTCTTTTACAACATTTGTGCTGAATGCTACGTCGCCATGTTGGTTTGTATCCAATTAAAGATAGAAATAAATAGATAAACGTGACGTCACGAAATGACGTAACATATAGTTAAGAAATGTAGGGTCCTGGCAAGAGGCGACTGTAGCTGTTGGTCGGTGCGACTGCCCGGTGTGCCGAAGGTCGCATGCTCAAATCCTGCCGGTCCCGTATCTTTTTCAACTGTTTCTTATTTTTATAAATGTTAATATCATGTACATGCGTATGAAATAGTATAGTATAGTTATTTTTCGTGAACCTATGACATGATACATAATATGTTGTTGAACTTAAGGAAAATAAAAAAAATAATAAATATATGGTGCGGTTGTGGTTTTATAACGACGAGCTACTTATCACCATTGCCTTTAATTTTCTCGTGAATGTTAAACTTGTCCGATGTTTACACTTAATAATTATAAACGTTATGTGATACTAGATCAATATCGCTGGGCAATAAAAAAAGGTATTTACACTGACATATTTATGCAATTAAGAATTGCTATTTATAATTTGTAATTAAAATGGATTGTTGGCAAATAATAGTGAGTCGTTCGTTCTGTGCAGCGAGTTCGAGAAGTACCAAGTGTCGCTGGCGGGCGCGGGCGCGGGCGGCGGGCGGCGGGCGCCCGTGCTGCGCGCGCGCAACGCCTCGGCCGCCGCGGCCTTCGACGGGCTGGAGCCCGGCGCGCCTTACAGCGTCACCGTCAAGACCATGTCCGGCAAGGTCACCTCCTGGCCCGCCATCACTGAACTCACGCTCAGTAAGTAGGACTTGTTTAACCTAGCGGTTGATATAGCTATTGACTACAATTAAAATAAAAGCTGTAGCTACTGCTACCCAAATAATGAAGGAATATTTATATCGAACAAAGCACCTTGTGGCACCGGATGAAACTCAATTATTCATTTGAATCAATATTTTTAATAAAGTAATATCTCAAGTTAAAAGAAAACCTTGCTTTTTTAAATAATGTGAAATTGTTAAAATATTTCGTCGTGTTGTTGAAGGTCTTGTAATATAGTACCGTATATTTTATAAATACAACTACCGCCCATTGTGCATGTTTCAATTAGACTGTGTATCACAATTATGTACTTCTTCTTTGTGTACAATAAAGAATTCTCTATCTATTTATCTATCTACTTTTTGTTATTACTACTCTCATAATTATTTTACCGTACACTATTTCGATCATTCGTAAATTCTATTAGGATATTGATATTAGATATTATCCTGAAGATAATGGTGAATACCGTGATGAACTAGGTTCTAAGGTGATTTTATCGACATATTACTGCTGACGTTATCTTCGAGGGCGTCAGCAGTCAGTTTGCATCAATGAGACTTCGTCAAGTTGGAGTAGTCTGGATGCTGGCGTTCCCCAAGGCGGTATACTCTCTCCGTTATTATTTTCTTTATTTATTAACCTCATTACTCATGAACTTCAGTGTTCGTATCATCTTTATGCTGATGACTTGCAGCTGTACTATCAGGCTCATGTTGACAGTATTCAGCTGTGGATAAGGTTAATGGTGACTTGGAGCGAATTAATCTTTGGTCTGGCAGATTTGGTTTGGTTGTTAACCCAAATAAATGCCAAGCCATCATCGTGGGCAGCCAGAGAATGATGAGCCGACTGGAATCAATATTGGTACCTCCGGTGGTCTTTAATAACTCGGTCATACCCTTAGCTTCTAAGGTGAAGGATCTTGGCCTCTTCATAGACTCCTCTCTAAACTGGCGTGCCCAAGTAACAAACATGAGCCAAAAGATTACAGGTACCCTTCGCGCCCTATATCGACTCAAAAACTTTCTTCCATCCAACACCAAAACAACGATTGTGCAAACTTTAATTTTTCCTATTGTCGACTATGGAGATGTGTGTTATTTTGACCTGAATGCAGATCTCCTAAACAAAATTGATCGTCTTCTTAATAACTGCATTCGATTCATTTACAATCTTCGAAAATATGACCATGTGTCTTCATGTCGTGCACAACTGAACTGGCTACCGATCCGCCAGCGTCGAAACTTGCGTGCCCTTACCACTTTATATTCTATCCTGACTTCCCCTACTTCACCTTCTTATTTAATTCCTTACTTTCAATATCTCAGTTCTAATCACAATAGAGATCTTCGTTCTTCTAATAATCTTCTGCTTCTAGTTCCCTCTCATACTTCTGGATTTGTAAATTCATCTTTTCCCGTTCAACCAGTATTTCTCTGGAATGCCCTCCCTCTTGAGATCAGGACGGCTACGAGCCGTTATGCGTTTAAACTGAAAGTTCGCGAACTTTTAATTAAGAATAAGGCAGAATAATTACCACATACTGTGATATAATTTGTATTTATGTATCGTTTCATGTATATTATATATATATATATATTTTTTTATGTATGTATATTATAACTTGCATCTATTCATATTTTAATGAATTTATATTTTATGTTTTTAAATTAATTTATTGTTCTACTCTCTCTGCACTATGTCATGACTTCGCCTACCTTGTTATCTCTGCACCACCTGAAGGTAGACTGGTAGAGAATGCCCTAGGCATTAAGTCCGCCAATATACACGTGTGTATGAAGTTTTATAAATAAATAAATATTACATATTGGTCACTAGTGACATATAAACGTATGTATATTTTACAGAGCCATTGCCGGTGAAGGAGCTTAACAAAAGCTACGCTGACGGACCGGACGGAGGCGTCATCGTGTGGTGGAAGCCGTCTGAGGGCAGCACGCAGGATTCATACAAGGCATGCATATACCATTGTCGTTTACACATTATCATAGATACAAATACGCCTGTACTTACATTACTAAAGCAATTATACAGACTAGCCTATCGTGTGCTAGTACCGTGAGTCAACGCCACAGTAATGTCGTTTCTAATGTATCTGTGCGTGTGCAGGTGTCGTACCACGAGGCGGGCCCGTCGCGGGACGACAGCAGCGCGCTGAGCACGGCCGACGCCAGCGTGCGCCTGCGGACGCTGCTGCCCGGCCGCAACTACACCGTCACCGTGAGTCAATGCTTGTGCCGGCCTACTAACCCCAAATTCTGCTTGAAGGTCCCTTACATGGCGTAGGAACGCACAAAGAAATCTTTACCATCTTTAAGGCGGTAAATAAAGGGTTTGCACGATTGTATGAAAATCAGTCGTTTTTGAAATAAGAAATAAGTTCGCATATTTGATCTTGACTCAAAATAAATGCAGTTCAATATCACAGCCTTTGAAAATGTTGCAGGTATGCGCGGTGTCCCGCGGCGTGGAGTCCAACGAGAGCGTGCTGAGCGTGGCCACGCCTCCGCTGGCGCCCGTGCTGCAGGCCGTGGTGGCGATGCCGCGGGCGCTGCGCCTCACCTGGGCCTCCGACGTCAACTCGCGCCAGGACTCCTACGAGCTGCGCTACCGGCGCCGCGGCTCCGACGCGCCCTTTCTCACGGTAACCGCTTAAACTCACAACTGGAACTGTAAACTTTTATTTAAATTCTTAGTGTAAATTACAAAATGTTGCATTAGCTAGTAGATTTTAATTAAGTTTACTCGGAACAGATTTAATTTGCGCATTTCCCTCACAGCTAGAAACGCAGGACACGACGGCTTTGCTGCAGGACCTGTTCCCGGGCGCCGTGTACGAGATGGAGCTGGCGGCCGTCAGCTACGGACTGCGCAGCGAACCGCACAAACTCCTCAAGCCCGTCCGTGAGTGCATCGTCACTATCGATTCCAGTGCCCCTCGGCGACCCTCGTCAGGTCGTCGGTCCATCCGAAGGGGCGCGTCCTACCGCACGGTCGCCGCGGTCTCCGTCGGAGGCCTCGCGTTTCGCTCCCAGAGCTGTCCCTCGGCAGACGGGGTCGTCGGAACTTCATCGCGTTTATGCGGCGAGCCACGTCGGTCACTAGTCGGATGACCCTACTACGAATTTTGTTTATCTTTCCAATCGTGAACCAGACCGACCGTTCACGTCCACGCGCCGGCACCGCAGGTCGTAGCACGTAATGGCAATGATTCGAGAAGGAGTGAAATAGAACGTAACCACTGCGTGCCGTCCCTCAGGTCCGCTGCCGCTGACGGGCGTGCGCGTGGCGTCCGAGACGTCCAACAGCGTGAGCGTGGCGTGGGGCGCGCCGCCCGCCGCCGCCAGCGCCACGGGCGGCGTGGCGCTGCGCACGCGCACGCGCGGCGGCGCCTGGGGGCCCGCGCTCACGCTGCCGCCCGGCCGCGCCGACGCCGAGGTATGCTTGCGTTGTACTGTTATTACTGATTTAAAAAAAGAAAGAATTGAATATTAAAAGGTTTATTGTTAAACCGAACACCAGGTCTAGAGACCTGTTAAATGCCCAAGATTACTGGACTGATCCTACTCGTTGGACCGTCTATCCCGAACTGAAGGTGATGGTGACCGGCTTAGAGGCGGGACACCCCCGCTCGTAGAGATGCCGAGTCGGCGTCTAGTCCGCGTTTCAATGAACAGTGTAGGGATGTAAAGGTACGAAAGGAATCGAGGTGATTTTATACCGGCGTCTTATCTATTTCCATAAACCCAAAGGGACGCTTTAACGAATCGACGAATGTAATAATTACAGACCGAATAAAAATAATATAGAATTAAATAAATTAAAATTATACTTATCAAAATTATATGATTTGAAATACTGAAGTTTAGATCAATTTTAATCGAACTGCTTAGGTTCGAATTAAAATGCCGAGCGTGGTCGCAAGCGTAACCACAACAAAGCGGGAATTCAAATCACGCTGAACCTTTTTTTACACCACACCGTCATTTAACTCTAATCGTAGAGCAATAAAATTCAATATCATTCTATTCGCGCTTTGCCCGGCCCCGCGCATTTACACCTTTTACACCAAAAATAGGCAGAGTTTAGATAGAACTGGCATAGATTGCAATTCTCCTATTGGTCGGCTCTGCCACGCCGGTATAAAAGCATCTTAAAGTACGGAGTAAGGAGTGTAGCATTTCATACTTATTGTTTTTTGTATAAAAAAATCTTTGATCACTTTCCGATCATGACCCCGATAAATTTGCCATTAACTTAAGTATTATTTTGCTATTAGAGTAAATTGTAGATTACCACCCATGATCTAACTTAAAAGTATTGTTATTCATTTTTTTGATTTGTATTAATTTAATATTATATCTCTGAAATTTTTGTACGCTTATGTCGGCAAGACATGTAGAACAAAACTCTGTAACCTACCATCTTGCATGCAAGCTTATAACTTGTATTGTACACACATGTTTTCACAAAATAAATATCTTTTATCTTTATCTTATCTTTAAATATTTTTTGTTTACTTCAGATAAAGAACATGACTCACGGGGAATTCTACATAATCCGCTTGGACACGATAAGCGAGCGCGCCGGCGACGAGACCGTGGAGAGTGACGAACCGCTCACCACGGAGCATACCGTCCGTGAGTACTTACAAATGTTTATTAATAAATAAATCATTTTACTTGATATGGTCATATTAAAAAAATAAACTCTTACTGTGTCATTGTTGGTAAATTTCTAGCTGAAAAATTAATGCTTGTAACAGCTTAAATAATACTACTATTAACTACTTGAATCAACCGTACCACAAGACAATAGTACTTCTACCCACCGACGAACCAGAAAAGAAGTCAATGTGCTGTTGGATTAGACAACATTTCTTCGACTATCTTAAAGCAATTTAGCTTTTTTTTGTAACTCCAATAACTTACATTTTTTATCTAAATATGAATACTGGCAAAATTTGTTCAAGCATTTAAACAATTAATAGTAGTAACTATATTTAAAAATGGCGACAGATGCTGTGTCAAACAGCGGGCTGACAGTGTGATGTTCATATTATTATGGTTACTAAATAACACATCAACTGATAAACTCAACCCAACTTCCTTCAATGTTCAGAACGTGAACCATCCTTGGAGCTTTATTATACGATACGTCATTACGTTGGCGATGTTGTTAGCAAACAAAAAATGGTTGCCGTTTCTAGACTATTTTATCAAGCTGTAAATATTTATTTATTTATTTATTAGGCGCACAAAACACATTACTATCATGAAAAACTTAAAAATAGACAATGTACAGTTCAGATCTGGATCGTAACATAATACATATGTGCACACAGCAAAATCAGTATTGAAAACTCAAAAAGCTCTAACTACTAAAAATAATAAGAAAACAGTAACAATAGATAAATCAACAATTAGAAATGATTAATTATTTTGTTTGGATGCCTCAGATGCTTCTACAGGAGGGACTGACGCACCCAAACCAATACTTACATGGAGGATGTCTTTTAAATTATGTATAAACTTACTAAAGTGTTGTTCGAAAATATCAAGGCTTTTGTCAATTTTTACCAAATCATTATACTGCCGAGCCATTCTTGTAAGGGGATTATAATACGAAATACTATTTTTATATATTTGTAACGCAAAGAGATTAGTGTCATTGGACCTACGGGGACTGAATTTAATATTAAAACTAATTTGAGACAGCAATTCTGGTGAGTTAATAATGTTATGAATGATTTTATATAAATAAACTAAATCAAAATATATGCGTCTGGTTTCAAGTTTCTGGACGCTATACTTGCCAAGTCTGCCCTGATAATCCAATTGTGACCGACCTGGGCTTTGACGATAATTGAGGATTCTGAGAAATTTTCTCTGAACGCGCTCAATTTCGTCAATGTGTATTTTATAGTTAGGTGACCATATGGGACTACCATATTCTAATGTACTTCTGACTAGGGAATAGAAAAGAAAAAGTCTTTATTAACACAAATAATACATATAGGTTCACAAAATAAGTTAGATTAAAGACACATGTAAATGTATTTGTACTTAAGGTACTGCTACTGTCTCCCAAACTAAGCGAAAGCAAAGAATAAAAAGGGAAAGAAGGATTACTTAGCAAAAGTATTTAAAGAAAAAACGACTTTATATCATAAACAATATGGTGCAATTTAGCTCACCTCAAAGTATAGCTTACTTTTGTTTAGTTGCCTACAAAATTCATTGCAAGCAAATTACAACTTTATTCCTTTGTATTACGATTCAAAATACTCTAAACCTATGCAGCTCACGATGCAGCTCTGAATTGGTAGGGTTGACGGCCACTAGAAACTACTATCGCCAGCGGCACGTAGCATAGACTCGGTCGTGTTAAATTTTATTAATAAGAAATTATTTTCTTAAAAAAAATACAAATTAAAATATTTCTATATTTAATTTTTAGCACAAAATCTTGTGCTTCAGTTGAGTAGGTATTGGCCGTATTGGGTAATTAAGAAATAAAAATTAAATTCAGTTTTTTATAATCAAATTTTTATTTTATGGAAAAAAACAGTATTATGCAACCTATAAATGCCTAACCTTGACATATTTCTTATTTCTTTCTAAGAATATTTAAAATTACGGTTATTCAATTTACGTAGTTTCTATTTATATGTACGTAGCCGGACAAATAATTTTATAAGATATTCAGCTAGAATTTCGAAGCGTAAGTATTTAATTGCGCGGGAAACGTGCGGTGCGAGTGCTCAGCCGCTCAGGCGGGCGTGCGATAGCCCTCTGTCGTTTGTATCGTCAACTATACACCAAGTGGTAGGCATTTAGTGCGTAACCTTGAGCGAGTGACACAGGCCTGGCGAAAGCTTGTATTTTGGGTGACAGTGGACAGTCGTGTTTTGTGACACGATATTACAGTTTACAGTAAATTTATAGTGAACGTTGTCACTGCAGGTAATACAGAAGGTTAAATGATTTTATAATTTTTATTTTTAATTATATTTTATATTTATACTTATATTTTATATTTATACTTATATTTATAAGGACCATTGTGTTGTGAGTGTGTGTGAGGGAATGTGTGGGTGTGTGTGTTTATATTATTGTGTGTGTAAGTGTAAGTGTATTTGTATGTGTGTGGTTATGAATGAATGAATGAATTATTCTTAAGTGTATCGTGTATTATTGAGTTTAAGTGACGTATGTTAATAGTTCGTCTGTTTTATTGTAATCCATCTTTTGAAGCCAGTCTGTAACATTGGTTTTGATTTGGTGGTTGTTAAGTCCTGCGATGTTGACTTTTTTATGGATGTCATTGTATAATTTAATACTGGCGCTATTGTATTGACTTCTGGCGAAGGATGTTTTGCAGAGAACGCGTGGGCAAACAGACATTTTGCTGCGTCTGGCTGGGTTAGGGGGAGGGACAGTGCGGTGTCTTCTCAAAACGGATTTGAGCACAAAGAGCTGTCGGACAGTAAGAACATTGCAATTGGCGTATAGTTTTTGGGTAGAGTATCTATAGGGCTTCTTAGACATAACTTTGAGCACAGCTCTTTGTGCTCTTTCCAAACTAAGTAAAAGCGTCTTCCCTGCGCCGCCCCAGACTGGAATACAGTACTGGATAATGGACTGACATAGGGCTAAGTAAACGCATTTTTTTTTCTAATGAAGCACATTCTCTAAGAGTTTTAAATAGATGGATTAATCGCCTAACTCTGGAGGTGACTGAGTCGATTTGCTTGCCCCACCTCAGTCCACTATCAATGTATACTCCCAGGTACTTAACATGGTCAGCTTTTGCGATTGGTAGGCATGTGCAGTCGTACCGGGAAAGACAATTGTGGGCTGTAATAGAGAAATTTTGCGGTGGGGAGTTAATTTTACTGATCGAGAAGGCAACGTATAATGTTTTGGAGAGGTTTAATGTCAGCAAATTGTCGGTCAGCCAATTCATAATTTTTGACATAGAATATTCAGCTCTTTCTTTAACGGCATTCCAGTCCGGTCCCCAGACAAAAACAGCTGTATCATCAGCATACGTGAAGATGTTGGTGTTCGGGAGAGAAATATGGCAGAGATCGTTATTTAAGATACAAGCTGCTTTGAGTTAAGATACAAGCTGCTTTGAGGTTTTCTGAATGGCTTTGTAGATCTTAAAACGAATCCAAGGAGTTGATTAGCTCTGAGTACAATATGATTATAGTGAGCGCGAAATGAGAGTTTATCGTCAAAAATAATACCCAAGTCCTTGTAGTCACAAGTGATTTTATTGCGTTTGTTGGTAAACGATATAATAAAACATTTATTAATATTTAAGTACATGTTGTTAACTTTACACCAAGCCGATACAGTATTTATATCCTGTTGAAGAGCAACACAGTCTTCTGGTTTTGAAATTAATTTAAAAATCTTTAAGTCGTCAGCATATAAAAGGCAATTACAGGATAGTTTATTGATCAAATCATTAATAAAAATTATGAAAAATAGGGGCCCAAGATGGGACCCTTGGGGTACCCCAGAAGAAATTGTGGTCGGTAATGATACAAAGCCTTTTAATGCAACTAATTGCGTCCTACTATTAAGATATAAACATATCCATCGAAATAAGTTTCCGTGGATGCCATATGACGCTAGTTTTTGGCATAAAATGTAGTGATTAACTTTGTCAAAAGCTTTTGAAAAGTCGGTGTATATAGAGTCGACTTGTCCACCAACAGCAAATGCTTGACATAGATAATGTTTATATTCAAGTAAGTTTGTGACAGTTGACTTGTTCTTGATAAAACCATGTTGTTTGTTGGACAAAACTGGTTTAACGTGATTATAAAGATCTGTATATACCACCGATTCAAATATTTTAGCAAAGCAGAAGAGGATACTAATTGGTCGATAATTTTCACAACTGGAATTATCACCAAATTTGTGAATTGGGATTATGTGCGCAGTTTTCCAAAGGGTTGGGAAAACGCCACTAATCAACGACTTGTTAAAAATAATGCTTAAGGGGATAGCCAATTCTCGCCCACAGCTCTTTATAAAAGAAGGAGGCAGCAGATCTGGACCTGCACCCTTACTAAATAATAATTTTATATCTATTCAGTTTTATTTAACTCAATAATATCGTTTTATTAAGTAAAGTGTTTAATTGGCTTGGACGCAGTGGATATGGCTTAAGTTGTGTAGTACAAATAGTTAAACATTTGTGTATGTTCCCAGGTCCGAACCCGGTATCGAACGTAGCACAGCTGGTGGGCACTCGCAACATGACTCTGGACTGGCCGGTGCCGCAGGGCCGCGTGGAGGCGTACGGCGTGCGCTGGTGGCCGCTGGCGGGCGAGGCGCGCGTGCGCAGCCGGGCCGTGGCCGGCGTGCCCGGCGCGCGCTCCGTGCGGGCGCTGCTGGACGGGCTGCAGCCCGGCGCCGGCTACAGGGTGGAGATCGTCGCGCATTCCTATAACCTCACCAGCGACCTGTTCACTATGGAGACACGGACGCGTTAGTATAACACGCAGTGGATAACTGGAGACGGTTATACTGCCAGATTACTTCGAGATGGCTTAAGTTTCCTATTCCGCTTTTCCTCGCCTCTTGCTTGTCAAAAATTACAGGGTAAAAAAAAAAATCGTTTATAAGAGGTGGGAGCAGTGGGACAGAAAAATTTGGTCAAAACGAAGCAAACGCGTAGTAGTTTGGCGACACATATTCATTCAGCAGTATAGTAAAGACGTAAACAACATTTCAGGCCCGCTCATCCAATCGGAAATGACCATCGTGTACGAGCAGAGCGAGGGAGACGACAACGACACTTTATCTACTAAACTGGTAATTTATTAATTCGTATACTTATTATAATGCCACAAAAGACGTTCTTACCGTTGAATGTTTTGATTTATTTTGTAATCTATCCAAAATATTTGACACTGTCTCTAAACCTTAAAAAAAATTACAATCGACAAAATCAAACCTTTTGTCGATACACTATCAACAATTTAAGGAGCACACGATCACGCTCACTATGCATACTGATAATTTTCTGACAGCAATAATTCACATCGATGGCTTATGGCGTGCCGCAGGGGAGTGTCCTCGGTCCGTCATTATTCCTGCTGATTAGGCTATAACCAATGTGTGTTGAAATTGTAGACGGTGCTGTACACGTTGACCCCGAAGGCTGACACGACGTTTGACTCCTACCGCTTCCGCCTGGAGGGCCAGGGCTCCGAGGCGCGCACCGTGACGCTGTCGGCGGACAACAGCAGTCAGACCGTAGTGTTCGCGGGTTTGGTGCCCGGCCGCCTCTACAACGTCACCATGTGGACCGTCTCCCGCAACGTCTCCAGCCACCCCGTGCAGCGCCAGGCCCGCCTCAGTAACTATCGCCTTGCTTCTTCTCGTTCTCGTCGTATGCGGTAGCTCTGCAGCTCGTAACCCTGGCATTCGTCCCCAGACCCGCGGCCCATCTCGTGGCTGAACGCCACGGAGATCGGCGCCCGGGAGATCGCGCTGGCGTGGGACCGGCCGCTGGGTGACGTCACGGACTTCGAGGTGCAGTACCTCACGGACGCCGAGGCGCGCCAGGGGCACTCCGTGGAGCACCTGCAGACGCTGGCCACGGACGCGCTGGGCATCCGCGTGGCGGGGCTGCGGCCGCACGTGCACTACACGTTCACGGTGCACGCGCGCGCCGGCAAGCTGCCCGCGCTGCGCAGCGTGTCGCAGGCGCACTCGGCGGAGTTCCGCACCGAGCAGGCGCCGCCGCCCGCGCCGCGCGACTTCCGCCCCGTGGACGCCACGCCCTCGCGCCTCACCTTCGCCTGGGAGCTGTCCCCCGAGGAGGCCAACGGCGTGCTGCGGGGCTTCGTCCTCGAGTACTCGCCGCAGGGGGAGCCCGAGCGCGTCACCAGCGTGGAGTTCCCGCCCGAGGGTGAGTGGTGGCCGGCGACGCCGTTGTCACAGTATAAATATGTAACAGTATGGAAACTAAGCCTATTTCATAAAATAATTACCTACGCTCTATTGAAGCTATAGGGTTGACACTTTCAAACTTTTTGATATTGACTTTTTATGAAAAAAAAAGTGTTTTTTAGTGATCATTCAATCGTATTGGAATAACTAGTTAACAAATAAAATTTAAATAGATAATCTCAGAGCATCGGTTAATCTCAACAAAACGATACATAGTTTAATATTGACACATAACAACTTATAGATCTTTGTTTTTGTTTTGTAGATATTTATCTAAATATTACAGCACGCGGCATACAAAATGTAATTTAACATAACATTACAAATTAAAATAAAAGAGAGGGCTAAAAGGGTAAAAGTTACAAATTATTTACTTAAAAATACTTTCGTCTGCTACGACAGGTACGAAATTCTTTATTATTAATAGTTGTTTATGGTACAAGTTAGAAAAATTTTATATTTCTGTTGTGAGTGCCAATTTTAAATCTTGAGCTTGCGAAGTAGTCTTAAATTGAATCACGAGCATAGCGAGTGATTCTAATAAAGACTACTTCGCAAGCGAAAGATTTTAAGAGGTCACGAACTGGAAATTAAATTTTTCTCACACGTTACAATACAATACTTTTCACCTCTTCCAGTGAGAAAATATTAAGATTTAAATAAACTCGTACTCGATTGCTTAACCTGAAATAATTCCATGAAATACGACAGTAATACCGATTCATAATGCGTTTTAGGGCCTTTTGAAAGTCGCCATTAATTAAATATGTCGTAGGCTTTCAAATACTTTTCACGTGAATTTTCTGGTAAAAAAGCAAACTTCTGTGTTAGAAGCAAGTTGTCGCAACTCTTTTGGAGTGTCACAAAGTTCTTCATCACTGGATTCATTATTTTTTTGTTGAAAAGTTCCAGTAAATAATTAAACATAAACTGAAAAGAATTTATAGTTGCCCGCGATGACTGACACAGACACAGACTTTTTTTTTTAAATCGTGCTTTCGGAAATTCGTTCCGTAACATTTATTTATAGAGTCTAATATTAAGTACCCAATTTTAATTAATGTAATGGTTAATCACGAATATTAAACCATTAAAATTCTAAATAAGCGCGTATATTTTATATAATTTAAAATAATTAAAACGTATCGTATGTAATTATTTTATAAAATTGATGTCAATGTTTATTACTAACCTACATGGTGGCTGTTTGTTTTTTTTCCAGCGCCTATTCATTGGAAGGATTTCGAAATTTGAATCACTTTGCCTCACTAGTGAGTAAAAACGGTTTTTACTTACTTAATTCACGCAAGCAAACGATCTTTTTCGTGCTGGTGTGGTGAAAATTTAATTGTGTAAAAAATTCTCATTCTTATAAACAGCTTTTTTAAATAAACAAGGACAGGGTACTATAAAAGTGATTTTGTCTAATTCTTTGTAAATGAATTCAGCTATTTTGCAGATTATGTGTTGTTTTTTAAAGCAATAACGAAAAATTTCATCCATTTTCTCGACATACTGAACAAAATCATCTGGTGGTCGGCGAAATTTTAAACGTGACCACTCGCTTCCACGCGGCACTCGCTACTGTCAGTGTGCATGTTTGTGTGTGCGTGCCGTTTCGAACGTTTGTAGGCAGTTTCCGTACTGTTTGTCCACATTTATACTGTAAAAAAAAAAAAAAATTTCAATTGACTTATAGAATTTATTTATTATAATAATTAATAATCTTATTGACATTTGCATTTGCTTAATTAATTATTCAATCCATAGTTTTACTTATTAAATTGCTATTCATTAATTACTATAATTTATTATAATGTGTCTAATTTTTATTTTATTTTAATTATTTCAATTGTTTTAAGAATATATAAATAATAATTGTAAATGTAATTTAATGTATATAAAATATTTGCACGCCCTCATAAAAGGGCAAAACATGCTGTACCTACCTAATTATAACAACATTATTGTAACCGTGTTTTATGCAAATAAAGTAGTTGATTGTTGATCGTTGTTGTGCTGTTGCAGCGCGCGGCGGCTCGGTGGCGGGGCTGCGGCCGGGCGGCACGTACGCGTTCCGGCTGGCGGCGGCCACGGGCGCGGGGCCGGGCGCGGCGGCGCGCTGGACGCAGCACATGGCCATCGGCGCCCCGCCCCGCCCCGCCAACCACGCCACGCCCACCGAGGTACTTGCCAGCCTCATTTTAAAAATTCTCTAAGAGGCAACTTAAGTGACTTGCACAGCATGATTTTATCATACAAACGGAAATCATTTGTGATTATTGCATATTAACTGAATACTACTGTGTTATAGGTATATACATTTCGACAGTATTAGAAAACCGTTTTTTTTAGTAGAGGTTGGCATCTGAGCAGTGTGAATCGGACCTGTGATTCAACGCTAACAGGTGCTCGATGGATAAAACCATGCTGTTGATGGAGGATGAATGGATGGGTATTTTGCATTTATTGAGCGAATCCTTGTATAATTCGAGTGGATAATTCAAAACATAGTTTTACAGAGTTAACCCGAACAATAAAAAAAATGATTTATGCTTTCTTTTTTATTTGTGTAATGTTAATTATTTTAATTAATATGTTATTCGATTACCCGTCAATCACCGGTTTTTTTTCCGTCGATTAGTTTTTCCGATCCTCACGACTCCTCTGGAATCCTCTACTAATTTTTATTTCTTAAATCGTTCACCTAATATCGGCCGTAGGGCCCTTAAAGTTGATTTTTGTCAAAAAAAAAAATTTTTCAAATATCTACAGAACTCAAAGACTTAGCGAGTTGTTATCACGGTTTTTCCAGCGTTAAGGTTAGATATACATGTTATGAGTGCCGTAACAAAAACATTACGGTTTTACGAGCTATCAGTCTTTCCATACGAATTTCGGAGGGGTATAAACCGTAGACCTCAGCTGCAGCGACGCATATACAATCTGCTTTTCAATCTGGCCATGGGCTGTACTACACTTACCATCAGGTGGACTACAGGTTCGTTTGCAGCAGGCGTAGTATAAAAAAAAACTGTTGGGTTCGGTATTAACAAACAGAAATGGAATAAAAGACGAAGTTTTTATTTTTATATATCGGAAGCCAAGATACATTTTGTCTCGCGGGGATAAATGTAAGCCCGCGTGCGTCAAACAGAGATAGCACTACTCCGTCTGATTGTTGCACTTGCTTCGAAAGGAGAAATCGCAGTCCGTCCGCCGAGCTCTTAAGAATATCTTTTATTCTACCTCCCCATTGTATGGTTTGTGAAATGACTTGTATAGCACCGTGTCTGACTGTTGTATAGGTGCGGCGAACGTCATCGACGGTGACGGTGCGCTTCCGAGCCGATTACTTCTCGGCGGCCAACGGCAACGTCACGGCGTACACGCTGGTGCTGAGCGAGGAACCGCTCAACGACACGCCGGCCAGCTCCTGGCGGGAGGTGCACTCCCTGGCTACCTGGCCTCCCTATCAGGTACTGTCTACATGACGGTATATCCTACTCATCATGTACAAGTTTGTGACGGTGTTTAATAAACCTTTTTCTTGCAAAAACGAATAGCTGGAATTTGATGACATTTTGTATACCTGTAGCGTATTATAAGCTACTTTCTATTGACGTAGCACGTACACGCATGAGAATTTTAGTTTTATGGATACGTCAAGAAGAAATTTCCTCTTGCCATAATTCTTCAATAATACAGATCAAGGTAAGTTCTAGAGCTATGTATGATTTCTGTTCAGCTGTGCATAGTTTTAATTTGGACAACTCGTTGTTGGCAAATGCTCGACCCGTCGTGATCGCATCGGAGAGGATATATCCAGGATTGGTTTGGGCGCAGGTGACGGAGCCGTACTACCCGTTCCACTCGTCGGCCGTGGAGGAGTTCACCATCGGCTCGGAGCGCTGCGACGCGGGCGGCCGGGCCTTCTGCAACGGGCCGCTGAAGCCCGGGACCCGGTACTACGTCAAGCTCCGGGCTTACACCGCTCCCGATAAGTTCACCGACACCGCCTACACCGTCGTCTATACCGGTACTTATGCACCCTTTATACAAACTGCTACGTTCGCGCCCGGCTCGCATTGTACGGGCAATGCGCTGCTCGACGGTCGCCGTGTGTACTCCCGTACAATCATGTCACAAGTGCCGTGACGTCTGATGATGGATAAACATAACTGATATGTATTAAATTGATTAAAATCATTATGAAATTGATAATTGCATACTTACATTTTTAAGCGTTATCTAATCTAAGAATATTGATGCTTTGATTTGTTTATGATTCACTGTTAATATCTTGTCGTATGTTATTTGCATGTAGATATAAATGGATAGATAGATAGCCCAGGAGGCCGTGGACGCTCGACTTACGTCATTTTATAAAAGTAAAAAAAAACTTTATGTGTATAAGAACTATCACCAAATAGCAAATTTGAATCACTACATGTAGAAAAAGTTACGTCATAGTATGAAGCGAACATTTTAGGTATTGTGTTCATAGCGATGATTGAAATCACATTCCAACATTGGCAGAAAGTCATGGTTCCAACCGTTTGCCAACACCATTAAACTTTCAGAAATAAAGGTGACTGACAACCTATGTTACAAGTACACACAGGAACTTTCATAGAAGACGTAAATCGGGCGCCCACGGGCTCTTATAGTATAACTCCCGTGGTATCGCGATTATATCCCTCACTGTTTATAATTCAGGTAGATAGCGATAAGCACTGATATGCTTGTGATGATAGCACTCAGTCGGGATATGGGGTTCAGAAAGAGTGCTTGTTGTGATAGCACTCGTACTACATGTTTTTGTATTGATTTATTATGAGATTGTTATTAGTTCAGTTATTGTGGTTATGTCTATGTGAAATCGATTTATCAAACGATAGTTAATACATGGGTTAGTGAATCAATTCAGTGAAACAGTATGACTAAGGTGGCAGGAGAAATCGTAGAAGTGGTACAAGGTACTTCGTTATTGCTTAATTTATTTAGAAGTGATTTAAAATTTTAACACATTATTTTCACACTTTTGTTAAATAAAATATATTTGATATTTTTATATTGTTTGAAGGATTTCAATAATCAAGTTTTCGACAGTTAGAAGATTGTTGATAGACTAATTGAATTTAGTATAATTTTATCATCTTCTATCTATGTCGTAAAATAAGTCGTACAATCAAGATTAACTAAATGTATAAACAAAAAAAAACAAGTGCCTCTTGTTATATTAATTCACGAAGAAGGATGGGCGTTTGGTCCTCATGTCAATCAAACAAAAATAACGGAATAAATCAAAAAGTATTATTGCGAATAGAGTATGAATCGGGTCCAGCGCCTTGGTTGTATTTAATCTACACAAAAATATTCTTCCAACGGTGTATCATTCACTCCGATTGGGGCCAGGACCGGATTCCATACATTTGTGGCCAGGCATTAATTTTTAATCCTCCTTTGTTCCTCCTCCGTTAAGGTTTAAAAGAACGTTTGCAAGAGTGCAGTAGGTATCGAAGGTGTCAATAGCAGTGATGAGTGTTGCTACATGTTATACTACATGGTGTTGCAGAGGTGGACAACACGGCGTGGATCGTGGGCGCGTGCGTGGGCGGCGCGCTGCTGGCGGGCGCGGGGGCGGGGCTGGCCCTGCTGCGCCGGCGCCGCGCCTCGGCCGCCGCGCCCGCGCCCGCCGCCCCCGCCGCGCGCTCCTCCCGCCCCGTGCGCGTCGCCGACTTCATCGACCACTACCGCCTTATGGCCGCCGACTCCGACTTCAGGTCAGTCTCACTCATTACCGTTGTCGAACGTCGTGCGCTTACAGGAAGCTATAACTTCTTCTTCTTTTCGTTTCAATGGTCAAAGTTTAATACAACGCCGACCAGTACGTAGCCATAGTAATTGCGTTATCTGTGGCTTTGTTTAGGTCATCCAACGAGCAGTTATCAAGGCAATTGGGGCACTCAAGTAAGTGAGTCATTGTTTGCTGAGGTGCACCACAATCGCACTGTGTCTGTTCTGGTCCAATAATACCGCATTTTGCCAGATTTGTCTGCAGCGGCCAACCTGGGATCTCAGTCTATTCAAGGATTTCCAAAAGAACCACTGCAGATTGGATCCTGGGAATAGACTTTCCTGTGTCTTAAAACCTTATTCTGGCATTAGCAGGCCGATCCTCGGCGACGACTGCTGAATTTAAAAAGCTATTACGGCTATTCAGCCGTATCGGGGGTGGTCTATGCCCATAGAGGGGGGTGTCGGGTGTCACATTCCTGGATAGTTTTCTCTATGCTGCAGGAGATGTCTCTTCAGACAATTGATGGAACGATGCTAGCCAGAGGATAGAGCTTGTTTTAGCTATAACTTAAAATATGTTGATTTACACTCGACATTCGGCGCGGTATAGTATTATTGTCTCTTCTCCAGCATGTATATTGACATTGATTTTTGCGCAGGTTTAGCGAGGAGTTCGAGGAGCTGAAGCACGTGGGCCGCGAGCAGCCGTGCTCGGCGGCGGACTTGCCCGTGAACCGGCCCAAGAACCGCTTCACCAACATCCTGCCGTACGACCACTCGCGGTACAAGCTGCAGCCGGTGGACGACGAGGAGGGCTCGGACTACATCAACGCCAACTACGTGCCCGGCCACAACTCGCCGCGGGAGTTCATCGTCACGCAGGGCCCGCTGCACTGCACGCGCGACGACTTCTGGCGCATGTGCTGGGAGTCCGGCTCGCGCTCCATCGTCATGCTCACGCGCTGCGTGGAGAAGGGGCGCGAGAAGTGCGACCGCTACTGGCCCTACGACACGCGCCCCGTGTACTACGGGGACATCGCCGTCACGGCGCTCAACGAGAGCCGCTTCCCCGACTGGACCGTGACGGAGCTCATGCTGTGCCGCGGCGCCGAGCAGCGCGTCGTCAAGCACTTCCACTTCACCACGTGGCCGGACTTCGGCGTGCCCGACCCGCCCACCACGCTGGCCCGCTTCGTGCGCGCCTTCCGCGAGCGCTGCCCGCCCGACGCGCGGCCCGTGGTGGTGCACTGCAGCGCCGGCGTGGGCCGCTCCGGCACCTTCATCACGCTGGACACGGCGCTGCAGCAGCTGGCGGCGCACGCGGACGCGCTGGACGTGTTCGGCATGGTGCACGCCATGCGCCGCGAGCGCGTGTGGATGGTGCAGACGGAGCAGCAGTACATCTGCATCCACCAGTGCCTCGTGGCCGTGCTGGAGGGGCAGGACCTGGCGGCGCCGCTGCACAACCACAACCACAACCACCACCTCAACGCCGCCTTCGAGGGTGCGTATTCTCTCTTCGTGTTACTGCTGCAATATTCGTATTGTCACTATTCAAGTTTGCTCAAAAAATATAATACTTTACTAATACTTCTCCAATTTCACATGATATAGTTATTATACCACAAAATTTACACCGGATAGGATCGAGTGTATGTAATTTTTTGTTGCAGTCCAAAATCTATTGAAAATTATTGGCGAGAATAAGCTCAAATTGTAAAGTGATCATCATCACAATTTAACAAGAGAGGGAGACAATTTATTAAAATAATATTTCTATATCGCATAGATGTTCTATGGATGGATGGATAACGTTAGAGTTGGATGACGCTAGGTGGAGGGTAGCGTCGCCGCAGCCTCTGCGTCCGTCACGTGAGCCCCGCGTGTGCACGCGTGCATGCTCCTCCCTCCCTGCCCCCCTGCCCCCTGCTCTGTGTGTGGTGACATGTGTGTGCTGTAAGTCGTTGTGTCACGAGTGATGGAATGGTTCGTGTTTGTGACCCTTCCCTTGTGTTACAGATGACGAGGGCATAGCGGAGTCCGGCATGTGACGTCACGCGGCGCCCCCCGCCCCCGCCGCCCCCGCGCCCTTCGTGAGCACGCGTCTAACGTGTACTTAATTTATGTTTTATCTCTCGATGAAATCGTTTGTATACAGTAGAGGTTAAGTTTTTTACTAAAATATTTTTGTAAAATGTAAATTTAATGGACCAATCGTTTAATTGTATATAGATAAAGCTAAACGTTTATATGTAGTATATTTTTCGTTTAAGTTGAGGTGATGCCCAATGTCAATGCAGTCAAAGGCAGTGAACTTATGCTAATGAAATGACGCTAAATCTGAACACATTAGTAAAGCCGGAAGTACTACCTACTGCCTTATTATCTTCATGATTGGGGTTTATTCTGTTTCAACTCATATCTTTACGATAGCCTACCAATAACCCACAAGTCACAAGCATATGGCAGTAGTAGTGATATTGTATAAAGTTTACCATTATAATGACTAATATTTTATCGTTTGAGTGCACTGCACTAGGGTTTTGCGTTATTTAATTGGCACATAAATGTTGCAACTGCCGCAGTCACCGATGCCAACAATATCTGAACAACTCGCATTTCTGTCACCGAGGTGGACTCGTTTTATCTGTTGAATTCTTGTCATTTCTATAATGTTTGTCTGTTTATACGTATGTGTGTGAGATTGACACAAATCTACTTAACATTTATATAACATTTTGCATGGGGTGACCTAAGGCTGTCATGAAACAAGCCGCTAATAAAACACGGCGATTAACTAATAATGGTCATACATTTCTTTGATTTTGGGTTTTGGACTAATCTTTATAACACATCTACTGTCACAGCTAGTAGGTATGTATATATATATATATATAAAGTTTTATAAATAGTATTTCAACTAAGTATTGATCACATCTGAATCTCAAAATTGTACTTAATGTTTTGGACGTGTTGTCTGCTCAATTATACATTTGTTGAAGTGATTGTAACTTGTATTTTACGTAGACGTCCGACAGACGTCGATTAGATGATGATAGACGTCGAATATACGTTAAATAGACGTAAATAGTAGCCACACGTGGCGTTAGGCGTGTGTAGTATATGTCCAGGGTGCCACAAGTTGTATTGTGCTATAAAAACTACTGTGATGAAATCAATGTTAGAATTTTCTAGTTATCTTTTTTTATATACTAATTTTATTATTAAGTATATTTGCACATTATTTACTTTTCGATTTTGACTTGCCTGATATTTTTATCCAGTGTTTTTTTTTATTAGATCACTACTGAATTCAACTGCCGAAAATATCAAGTAATAAAAAAATATATATCTACTGTTTTGTTAACAATAATTTAATTTACAAAATAATGTCACGCTCCTTAATTATTAAATAATTAAGCGGTTAAAATATTAGGCATGTCTTAATTAATGTATTATATAAATAACAGCTATATTTTATAATCTGTCGTATTTAAATGATTTGTACAATATCTTGAACTTAAATAGTTTATGTTTAAAGTTTACACACCGAGTACTCGATACGCGCTCATTCAAGTGGGTCAAGTGGGTCAAGTGCTATCGGTGGGCCTGCCTGCAGATGGATTACCTGTTTGAAATTGCGACATATGTTAAAGTAAAAGTATCGAATACTTCATATCGTGTACAAAACAAATTTCTCAGGATGAATTTGCACGAAGTATCGCCGCGCGCCGATATCTCCACCGCCCGCACCATAGCATCCGTGCAACAGGAGGTGACGATCCAACATTCCCTTATATTTGTAAAATATTGTACAGATTCGATACGTGGACGACTCCTGCATTGTAAATGCAATAGCGTGTATTACACTACGTAAACCGATATCATGTAATATAATGTAGTTAACAAATTAATAAAATATAGTGTATTTTTTGTAATACTGTCTTTTATTTTGAATTTTGGAAGAGCTCGTAGCTGTCGAAGCCGCCGGTCCTGGTTTCCGTCTGAAGATCGTTCTATGACAGTCGTAACTGGCAATCAGAGATCAGAAAGTAGCAACAAAGAGTACCGAATCACCTCGTGCTGAGTTGAAGAAGTCTGATGTTCATTACTGTAGGACGGTTCACCTCAATACGAGACACACCGCGACATAGTCGAGAGAAGGGCCAACGGAATCATCTGCGATAATGATCTGACGGATGCTCGACTACAAAGCAGGGGCAGGGGGTAACAATGCCGAAGAAACCATAGGCGCTCAATTTGTACGTTAGCACTAAGTCCATCTCTTAACATATCCGGGAAAAGCAGTAGCATGTAGTACATAAGAGGATTGTTAGATGACGCTAAGAGTATACCTTCAATAGCAACAGTATCAAAATTCAGGGTCTACCAACGATGTCAGCGTCTACGCGCGAGCGATACCTGGCACCGCGGCAAAAAGTCTTGTTGACGGAACACACTGGGTTTTAGTCCGTGCGACTCGGACATAACCACTGACTTTGTCTAGATCAGTGGTATGCGTCAGGCATATCCCAGTATAAAAAAAGGGTCTACCAACGAAGCATAAAGAATTTGAGAAGATAGATTTACCGCCTGAAAAATCGAGGCAAGGATTTGTAGATTCAGCTTCATAATGCAAAAAAATAATATAATATCTGCTTTTCAAAAGCTTGTCCAAAATATGACACCAGCAGGCATATATCGTGTGTATATATCGAACTCCTCTAGCAAACAACCTTAGTGTTTTCTTGGCTAGTTTTGATAAGACATTAAGCTACATAAATAAATTTTACAATAAACATAGCATCATTGTAGCAGGTGATTTTAATATAAACATTCTAAAACAAAATAAAATAACATTAGAATTTGAATGGTTATTACTGAACTATAATATCAAATTCAGAGTTCAGAGAACCTACCAGCACAATTAGTCAAACATGTATTGATAACTTTGCTTACTTATAAATGTAAATCAAGTATATTAGAATTGGCATTATCAGATCACACTGCCCAAGTAATACGATATCCTGTTAAAAAAGTATGCTTGATTAAGCAATGTAGAATTAAACGTAGAGATTATAGCTTAGAAAACTGAGACAAATTTAATAATTGCATTGGAAACTTATCTTTTGCTAAAATTTACTCTACTGAAGGCCCAAATTTTGCCTACAATATATTCCATGAGCAATTTTTATTATTTTTATTGTTTTACAACCTTTGCTTTCCATTTAAATTTATCACTATTCATGCCCATAAAAAACAAAAAGGGGGTTTCCCGCGGCATAAAGGCATGTAGCATAAAAAAACGAAAGCTTTTATGGTATTACCGAAAGAATCCTAACAAAGCTAATAAAAATAAACTTCAGCAATATTCGAAATTATTTAAAAAAATAACAAAATTAACGCAGCGAGCACAAAATTTTCATTCCATTAATACATCAAACAATACAGTCAAAACTGCATGGAAGATAATAAATAATGCCAAGTTAAATACTCCAAGAGAATCTATAAGTAGTATTAAAGTACATGACAGAACCTCCCAAGTAGCACGTAAGTGTCGTCAGCATCAATAATACAGCCAATATAGAACTTAAAGTGGTTTAAGAGCGGTATAAGAGAGTCAGGAAAGGTATAAGCGTTATAAGAGTGTTACAATCCGCTATTATACAGCTCAGCTGTATATAGTCTTTATAATGGTATCTGCGTACACTTAAGGTGTTATATCGGAATATTACAACTCTACTATACAGCTTTAATAATTGTGTAACACCCCAAGCGTATTTCTACGGCTAAAGCTGTATAAAGGCTGTATTATAGTACTATTCACTCGCTTATTACAGCTTTAAGCTGTATACGTGTGTTACTTGACACTTGTTGCTGTACAAAGGCATATGCTAACTCCATTATAACACTAGTTTTTATGTTGTAATTTAACACTCTTTTATGTATTAAAGCTGTATTAGTTACTTCTAAGAGAGTATTATAGAACTAAAAAGATAAATGGCAGCTATAGTACAGCTTTAGTCTGTATTATTGACGGAGACGTCAAATCAATGTCGCAGTCAGGAGATGGATTGAGAAGGAATATTTGAATATAAGGAATTACAACTTAAATAACAGTAATGATAGTGAACCAATATTGACTGAAAGAAAAAACCATTCAACCACACCGACAATCCATAGCTCCAATGAGGGTTCCGTACGAAAAAAAAAAAGAAAAAAAAAAGGAGATAAAAATAACATTATTAATTGCTTCCTTCGCCATCATAACACCCCTTTTGATTCCCAGGAACTTGGCACTATGCAAAGTTTTTTTGATATTTTTCTTCAGTTTCTATTATCTTGAAAGACATATTATTCTGAAAAATAAAGAAAATACCTTAATAAATAATCGTCAAAATGGTTTTAAAGATTTTAATTCTTTATACGTATCTCTAAAGAGGTTATTAGTTATTATCTAAATGAAGAGCATAATACAGCCTATTGAATAAAAATAATCTATAATTACTCTAATTAGAAGTTAAAAGCTGTACAATACACTTCATTTATTCCATAGTACAGCTACTGGCGCTATATTGCTCTTCAAATAGTGTTAGGGCTGTTTAAAATTCACGCCATTTTCTAATAAACAAAAACATATTAGATGATTCTAAAAACAATAAGAATTGACATTATTTTGCATTATCTTTAGCCGTATCATGTTTACTAGCTTAAATAACGTTAACTTGGCCTTTTCCTTATTACTTGAAATTAAAATGTTGTTATTCTAACCTTAAAATACAAAAACTTACTTACCGATATTCAGTATTTCTTTTGTTTTTCTTGATTTTTATGCTGGTGCGCGAATATTTTACCGAAAACCATATACAGGTTTACAATAAATATTGGTTTGCACGTTATTTTCACCAAACCAATAAGTTCAAGATCATTTAATTATGTTTTTCTTAGCAAGTAATTTGCCATTATAATAATATGCATAATGTAGATAAAAAATATGATGTACATTACAATATCTATACTTTTGTAATTCTTTTATAACACTATTGTAGAACTTTAACTCTTACAAGATACGTTTAGGATACCATCTGGAGAGTTGTAGTTTCTTTTTACACCAAATAACAGCTCTAATACAGCCTTTATACAGCTACTATACAGCTCTTATAACACCAAACGCTGTATAATTTGTGCCCATTTTACACTTATAAGGGCTGTATAAGCGCTTATGCAGCCTTTATACAGCTACTATACAGCTTTAAGTATAAAATTACGCTCTAGTACAGCTTTTATACAGCTTGTAATGCTACTTGGGGCTTGACTGACCCTAGCAAAATTTGTATATTTATATATAATAATCATTTTATTGATAAAATAGACCCGAATATTGCAACTAATAGATCACAATATTCTGCATAATGTATCCTCAAGACAAAAGTCTATGTTCATGAAATCATGTTCGCCACTTGGTATATTGCACATCATAAAAATTTTAAAAAATACAAACAGTGTAGGGCATGATGGCATATGTACTAAAGTTATCAAATATGCGGCTGTTAATATTTGCCAACATATCAGCTACATCATTAATTTAAGTATTGAATTAGGAGTTTTCCCTGACAGATTAAAGATTACTATAATAAAACCTTAGTTTAAAAAAGAAAGTAGAGATGACATTAAAAACTACAGACCGTTTCATTGAATTGACATACATATCATCTTTATCAGTTGTTGAGACATAGCTTTTTATACAATACAAATTGTCTATCTTGTTTGCAACAACTATCAATTCTCTGTATTTATTATAAATTTTTGCATTTTCATTCCTTGCCACTATTGTGCAAGTTTCAGTTATTTTCGAGACGCTTAGCAAATTTTGCTTTATATCTTTAACAAAATAAACATTTTTGAGATCAACAATAGCCTTGGTACCTATTCTGTCTAAAATATTTGAAAAATATATACATAAAGAAGTTAATGATTACCTTGAAAGTAACTGTATACTGGTAAAAGAACAAAAGGGTTTCCGATGCAATAAATCAATAAATATGGCTATATATGGTTTTCTGGAATTTGTAATGAAGAATGTTTATAGCAGAGAGCCTGTATGCTCTATATTTATGGATATGACCCAGGCATTCGATTATGTTGATCATACTATTCTTCTAGGTAAGTTAAATACATACAGTATAAGAGGTAATGTGTTGAAACTTTTTGAACCGTACTTGGAAAATCGTATACAATATACTGAACTTTCTAAAATTAATACTGTTACCAAAACTGAGGAAACTTATCGGTCTGAATCACGAATTGTACATTATGGTGTGCCACAAGGCAGTGTATTGGGTCCATTATTATTCATACTATACATTAATGACCTAACCAATGTAACTGAGAACCCGATAGCCTTGTTTGCGGATGATAGCACAATTTCGATTAAGTGTGATAATAAAAACACATACGAATATAAAATAAATAACGCGCTAACCTCTATTGTTAATTGGCTAAATGTGAATAACCTGAAAGCCAATATAGACAAAACTATGCTAATGCATTTTAGTCAACGAGCTCGAACAATAGATACGCTTAGAGTATGTATTAACTACCAAACATTAAAACAAGTGGACTCCACAAAGTTTCTAGGTATCATAATAGACAGCAAAATAACATGGAAACCCCATATAGAACAGCTATGTAAAAGGGTTAGTAAATCTGTGAATGCTTTGCATGAACTTGCTCAAATTGTCAACATCAATGCCCTTCTGCTTGCATACCATGGTCTAGTAGAATCGGTCCTGAGATATGGAGTAATTTTTTGGGGGAACTCCGTAGATAAAGACATTATTTTTAAGACACAGAAACGGTGCATAAGGGCAATGTTTTCATTATAAACGACTAACAGTTGCCAACCTTATTTTAAAAAGCACAATATTATAACATTGCCATCTATTTACCAGAGATGTACAAAATACCCTCTAAAAAGTATCTGAAATACTAAATCCAAGATACTTTGAAATTAAGTATTTCAGATACCAGATACAAAATACTTTCGAGAATGGTATTTGAAATACTAGATACAAGATACGTATCTTCTAAATACTTTTCAAGATGAAAATACTTTTGTAAGAAAACAACATTTTGTTCTATTGAATTTGTAAGGTGTGTTAAGATTATTTTTGACATTATCTTAATAAACATTAATGTTATTTATTTACGAATATATTATGTTAATCGCTGAAATGTGACAAGACAAAATATTATATTTTTAAGGAGAATAATAAACCAATCAAAAGCCATCAATTTACTTGGTTGGCCATCAGGTTACTTATTTTTTTCTGACCACCCTGAAGTTTTTCTAAGACAATAATACAAAAAGACATGACATGATACAACATGAGATAAGAGACATAAGACATGAGGCATAATCAACAATAACATGTCAGAAATAGAAAGATGGTCAGTTCTCTAAGGTTGTCTGCTGACAACATTATTGCGAGTGACCGAGAACGCACATGTCCCCCTGCATAAGGCACGTATGAGAGCAAGAGATACAGACATATCCCCCCCCCCCCAGTGGATACATGTCCTCACTTGAAACCGGAACAAATCCTTTCTATTTCTGTCATTATTGGCATAATATATGAGAACAGAGATATAAGACATGCATGACATACATGACATGACTCCTCTATTATTTTCATATAAAAGAAATGTTTGAAGAACTACTTTTACTTAAGTATTTTAAAAAGACTTATGTAAAACTAGTTCTTCAAACATTTGATCACTAATTTTTTTTCTATGTGGCCGTAGAATCCAAAAGAAAAGAGTCGCTCCACAGGGGCAGAGCTCGGCAAACGGGTGTAATATTTTATAAAAAAATTTGGTAACTTATTCCTACAAGTATTTTGTCAGAAAAAGTATTTGTAAAATACTAAGATACCTAACAAAATGTATTTAAATACAAGATACAAAATGATTTTTGGAAAAGTATTTTAGATACAAGATGGAAATACGTATCTTGTATCTTGTATCTGTATTTCAGATACTTGTATCTTAGATAAGTCACATCTCTGCTATTTACATATTCGAGGTAGCGGTTTTTGTCAAACTTAAATCACATCTATTTTTATTAGCAGTTGAAAGAGACAAAAGCCGGTTATGTATGTGCAAAACAAACACTGCTTTAATGCATAAAAGTGTCTTCGCAATGGCTCCAAAAATGTATACTAAATTACCAAATTATATTAAAGATGCAAATGCTAAATTAAAAATTTCTTGATTGAAAAATGTTAGTATAATGTTTCGGATTATTTATCAGACAAAATATAGCACAATATAATTATTATAGCGTTTTTTCTCTTTCTTTTTTGACATTTAAAATATATTTTGACCTTTTCTATAATTTATTTTAATTTTTGGACATTTGACATATTTTTTTATTTCTTTTTTGACATCTAACTATTTTTGCTGAATGATATTGTGTAGTACAGTCAAATTACGAAATAAATAAACATGAGCGAACACAGTTTGGGGATTTTGAGGATCGATAGGGGGGTGTATTCTGAGCATAAATTCCAATTTGAGGGGCTGTACTGAGGTCAGCTCAAGGTCATTTCGATGGAAACGCGTTTAATTCGATATCTCGAGAATGGTTAGTGTTAGGCGAAAAATTGTAGACCTTTTCTTTTCCAAATAAAATTAACTAACTTTTTTATTTGAAACTTTTTTTTATAACATTAATATTTTTCAACTTATTACTCCCAAAAGGCAAAAATTTTACTTTTTTTCCATTTTTCGTCGTTTTCTCCCCAACCATTCAATTTTATTAAATTTTACCGATCATCGAAGTGTAGATCTTTTAATTATGAACAATTTTGTTAATTTTTTTTTCCGTAATGCCAATACCTTCGGAGTTATAGATTACTTTACCGAGCGAAATCCGCGCCACTGTCGCAATATAAAAAGGTCAATCGATTAAACTATTAAAAAATTTGGTATTTAATTTAGGTAAATTTTTGGGTTAAGTTGGGTAAGAAGTATAAAAAAAAAGAAAAAAAAAAGTAAAAAAAAGAAAATTAAAAAAAAAGTATAAAAGTCGAGGACAGATGTTCCTTACTCGCACTAATACACGCAACAGTGTGTCTGTGGATACACGTTGCGACGATGGCGGGGATTTCGCTCGGTAAAGTAATTAATATATAACTACGAAGGTATTGGCATTACAGAAAAAAGTTTGAGAACAAAATTGTTCATAATTAAAAGATCTACACTTCGATGATCGGTAAAATTTAATAAAATTGAATGGTTGGGGAGAAAACGATGAAAAATAGAAAAAGTTAAATTTTTGCATTGCGGGAGTAATAAGTTGAAAAATATTAATGTTATAAAAAAAAGTTTTAGATAAAAAAGTTAGGAAATTTTGTTTGAAAAAGAAAAGGTCTCTACAATTTTTCGCCTAACACTAACCATTCTCGAGATATCGAATTAAACGCGTTTCCATCGAAATGACCTTGAGCTGACCTCAGTACAACCCCTCAAATTGGAATTTATGCTCAGAATACACCCCCCTATCGATCCTCAAAATCCCCAAACTGTGTTCGCTCATGTTTATTTAACCCGTTTTTAGCCATAATTTGACTGCATTATGTGTTATTATTCTTATTTTATTTTATTATTAGACTGACATTTCACTTTCTTTGAATTTGTGACATTTTATTAATTATGATTATGTATTATCTCATTATAATTTGCTACAATCCTGCATGTAATGTCACTATTTTTTATTTTTAATATTATTGAATTGAAATTTGCACACCTGCTTGGGTAATAAATCAGTGTACTTATTTTATTAATATGTGTACCGTACCAACCATGTAAGCCTGTTTTATGCAAATAAATTATTTGAAACCTAAAAAAGAATTGATTTTCAGAGAAAGGTATATCAAAATTTATATATTAGCTTAATATGAGATGAACTTTGAAAAATAATTTTTGGTGCCAGTATGATGACAAAAATGTATTTTTGTGTTTAATTATAATTATAAGTTTTGGTTATGACTGTCTAGCTAATGTGTATTTTGGGGCAAACCAACCATACAAAAATAATGTATTTTCCATAAGAGATCTTTTGTCTGTTGACCCTTATCGCCAAGAGCGGCTTCTCCATTCACCATATGGGCCGGCCCTGTATTCATAATAGATATTTTAACTTACCACGCAGAAAGAGTGATGGCACTGCTAGTGCAATCAGACGGCTGTTGCGGTTCCGACCCCTTTCAGTAAAATGTCTGTCAGAGACTCTCTTCTTCTTGTAATCGAAATTGCAATCATTTTAACCACAAACAACTCGAACCCAAGCTTCGATTTGCACAGGAAATTTGTTAGGGTTAGGAAATGTGTGAAACACACCCTCTGAAAAAAAAAGTGGAGATCAAATCAAGACACGCGCAGGTAGGCCGTGCCCTACCAGACACAGCTGAGACAAGCGGTACGGGTCAGCAGCGGAGCAGGCAGTGAGACGAAACTACGAAACGTGAAAAGAGTGAAACATGAAGACTGTGTAACGCCATTATAGTATAGCAAGATAGCTAGTTTAAAAATACTTAGTAAGCCGAGGCAGTCGTGACAATGGTGATGAAGATCACACAGGAATGAGTGTCGCCGTACGCAATAAGACGTGAACCCTGTATTCTCAGTTTTATAATGTAACTCTACTGCACTGTTCATAATGTCGAATCAGGTGGAGAGCGCAAATCTTGTGTAATTGCGCACGTGTAGTAGCAATGATAATACCTTTGCTGTAATTGTTATAGTTTAAGACATGTGCTTAATAATACTCACTAGTAGGTGCACATTCAATAGCAAAACACCTCGGCATTCTGATAAAATAAGGTAAGTAGAAAAGGGTCTTTGTCGCACAACACAACAGAACAACAAAATATGGTTCTCAGACATTTCTCAGATGAAAAATAGTACTAAACAAGATTAGTCTAAGCGTCTATATCTCAAAACACAACACAACAACAAAATGTGGTTCGCGGGTGAAAACCAACAACAGGGAGGAGGGCGGACATCAACTCAACCTAATTTATTGCAGCTCTAACACAACCGGTATATCACAAAAAATTAGAAAAGATAACGCAAATTACAAACTTAACCGCCAAAACCATAGTTTTTGGCCGCAGGGTGTTGTTTTCCGTCGCTTCCGCGGAACTATACCCCAGGAACGCACAAAAACTTAGTGCAAAGGAAGTGAATTTATAATTATGTATTTTAGGTTAAGGTATAATATCTATGGGCCTATGTAGCCTGAAATAAATGATTTATTATTATTATATTATTATAGTAATCATTTTGATTGACGGCTGAAAATAATGTTGCCAAGTTACAAAATTCTAACTAGTTCTGGAAAAAAAATATAAATATGAATTAATAAAATTTTAATCACATTTTATACACATTACAATCTATGTTTAAAATAAATGACCATTATTTTTAAATATTTAGTAATAAAAGCTTTTGGTAATAATAATACACAAAGGCTACTGATTTTAGCGTCATCTAACAGTCCTCTTAATACTACATGCTACTGGTTTTCTCGGATATGTTAAGAAATGGGTGCCAACGTCACAAATTGAGCGCCTATAGTTCCTTCGGCATTGTTACGCCCCTGAGAGGTACATTTTGGAGTGTGAGCCGAGGAACTACACTACCTTATTCTTTCGTCCCCATTTTACCATCAGACTGTCAGACAAAGGGCACTCCGGTATCGCTTCACAGTAGATATTGTACAACTACCACAAAGCGTTTCGCTTCAATATTCTTTATAAACTGCCAAAGAATGAAACGCCTTGTCCGAGTCTATGTTTCCGTATGAGTACAATCTGGAAGACACCTTCAAAGCAAGAGTTAAAAGGATCCTCATTGGTAAGCGAGCTTCACCGGTGTACGGTGGAGCTCGCTTACTCATGACCATGAGGTACATCATCATCAGTGCCGGCCCGATGCCAAATATTGTGTGGAGCGAGATTAAATTTTGGCGCCTACAAGCCGCTTTAAAAAAAATCGGAAAGAAGGAAAGCATCCTCGCGCCGAGGACACAGGGGCGATTCTTAGCACAGATGCCGACTTTTGTAAATATTCTATATATATTATATCTTTTGAACCTAAGATTTTGAGAGCGTCGCATAAAAACCTAAAAAGCTGCACCACAGTGACGCCGCCGCCGTCTTAATATTTTCATCGTGAAACTTTAAAAAGCCTGCTGCATCAAAGCATCCGAGTGCGATGGGGCGCCCTTTAATTTTTATTCTTTTAACTCTTAAAATTAGCACTGAAGTGTTTCTGTGACAACTTTTTAAAATAACTTCATAAAAAGCTATGAAATTGCACCAGTGCGCCGCTTTGTAAAATATGACGTCCCCACCATCCACAAGGCAGCGCCGAAGGCGCTTGTGAGTGCTTTTAGGCACCACGGAGCCTTCGTCAGCAAAAGAAAGGCCTTAGCTTTAGCGACCCCTGACCTTTGGCGCCTGGAGCGGCCGCTCCATCCGCTGTATGGACGGGCCGTCCCTGATGATCACGTACCATCAGGTGAGATCTTAGCCAATCGCGTGCATATCCACCAAAGAAAAGGAGCCCAACGAACGATCGATATCATCCGCTTAGCCGTCCAAAGTACTCCAAACAAGAAACATGACATCACGCCTGTCCATGCCTTGAAGGGTAAGCAGATGTAAATTGTGTACACTTTTATAGTGCCACGAAACCGCTTCTCTGATAGGACATTCTATAATTTATATCAGAAAATAAAATCGATTACTTCAATCGTTTTTTATTCTAATAGTCTCTCCAATTTTTAATAGTATTGCACAGTTATTCAAAATTTGCCTAATTGCATTTGCAATAGGGGCACCGTTAACATTGTATAGTAGAAGAGGAGCACCGACTAAAACTAGTCAGTTATTTTTTTTACATGAGATTTTTATATTTAGTTCGTTCGTTCATCCCGTCTTGTGTGATGTGAGTTCCTGTCTAGTGTGATGTGAGATTTGGTCACGTAATGCAAAGTTGAGTCACGTGTCACGTGATGTGGGTAAGTATCACGTACTGAAGCCCAGGACGTAGGCCTCGACATCGTTCACAAGAGCTCTACAATCAACCTTAAACCTGAAATCAAGTTCTCCTAATGTCAATAATCATTCAAAGTTTACCTAATAATGTATCTTTTACTTATTGTACGAACTGATTCAACTGTAAGTGCAATAAGTATTTAAATAATTAAAAAAAGATATATGAAATACTAAAACTGAGATTATATATATATTTAGATGTATAAAATGAATGTAACTGAATCTATGTGCTAGTTCCGACTCAAAGACTTAGTATTTTATAAATTAAAAAAAATATAATATTTATTAAGTAGGTAGGTACCATTAAGATCAAGATTGTGTTGATCTTCAACACAATTTTTAAATTTAGATCTTATGCTAATTTAACAAATGAATGTTTATAAAAATAAAATAAAAAAATGTAAAGGAAAAGGCCAAAAATCTCCTGCACTAGGCTATATGCCTGTCCTGCAGGAGGTTTTTTTTTAAAAAAAAAGAATTACTATATTTTTGTAATGGCGGTGTTATTACTTATTTAATATTCGTAGTAAGGTACAAGATTTGCAGTGTAACATACTTATCATAGAAATTAAATAATTATTATGAAAAACTAAAATAATATTTTTTTACAATAATGAGATCAGTAGGTTTTCGCAAATACTGTTTTTTTGTGCTTAGATAAAACGTAAGCTCTGTTAATAAATAGTAATAAGTGTAATGACGTATTTGGTCTGAATTTGGGTGTGTTTAACATATTGTAAATTTTCAAAACTTTTCGAATCCACTTCTATAAAATCCGGGGCATGCATGATCATTATGTCTCTATTTATATGTGAAGTCGACGGTGAAGTACGCTTTACCCTAAGAGAATAAGGTACCCTTTTTTTTTGCGGTAAGAAGTCCACACTTTATGTATTAGCCTATCTACTCATGCGGGAACTCCCTTGATAGTTCGCATGAGAAACGTTGGAGCTAAAGGGTTTGCGCGTATTGGTGGAAAATATGCAATGCGGTATAAGCAAAGAGATTTCAGCTAGGGCTTTAAAACAGAGTAGGTATGTAGACTATGTACTAGACTAGGTACTTTGCCTGACCCGAGGAGCGAACCCGAAACCTTATGGTACCGCTCGACCATAAGGCAGTCAAACATAACTGTACTACAATATGTAGGTATTATTTGTTGTCTGTCTATAGTGATATTACTCCCCCGAGCGCGTTCATAAAATCTTTGACAGCTTATATTAATTTCATGATTCATGGCTGTGTTCCAGTTTGCAAATTCAATTGCATTTACTACTGTTTAACAATAGCGAATCTGCTCGCGGCATCGTTCGCCTCGATAAAATATAGCATGATATACAGAGATTTTTTATAACTTGCGTATTGCATATGCGTACATGTGTTAGATTCTTAGTGAATAATTGTAGATTACAATACTAGATACGATTGCACGAACACTTTGAGATAGTTATCAAGATAGCAGTTTAGTTTGATATGAGTCGTGTACCCGCCTAGAGAGCTTATTAGTCCTGAAAAAAACGTGTTGTAATACCTACATGCTAGTACTTACGCTACTAAATACAGTCCATACTGTCATTCAAGTTCTCCTTGTCCTAGTAATTTCAGGACCTTATCTCACCACCAAACCGGAACAGAAGCGAAAACACTAAGCATTTGGCGTCAGGTTATAGGTGAGACCGTGGTGCTTCCTCCCTCGAGGCTCGCTCATGATTGCGGATAGCACATCAGCGATTCACTCGAAATCGAATAGGATCGTACGAATGAACACTCTCAGAGATCACATCTCGGTTCTGTTTGAATCAATGTTTCCCCAAGGATATCGATCCGGACCAGTCAACTATTGAATCGCGTCCCTAATTTATTTACCTGCCGAGAGAGCTTAATAGCCCCGAAATAACGTGTTGTATAGCATCCTTTATTACAAGTACGGTCATTGCCGTTTCTACGATCTATTTACTGTAGCGAACCACTAAGTAGTTTAATTACACTTCGTAATACCTAGGTACAGTACCAACCGGAACATGATAGTACCTACAACATGTTTTGAACGACAGGTTAAAGGTAAATCGATTGCATCGATTCAAGAAGAGAAAATTTGTGAGTGACACTTATGACAAATACAATTTTAAATATCAAAAACATTATTCTTCATGGCCAGTACAGTTACCGATTAGAACCTACAACATCCTCCCCTTAATCGGAAATGTTGCGCTCAATATTATTAATCAACAAAGTGTACATGAACTTATCGAGCTGACTGTACTTTACAGAGTCATATAAAATGTATCATCAGTGTCATAAAAACAACGTAAAAATACTATTCTAGTTAAAAACAAACAAAAAACACAACATATACCTAAGTTACAATACAAACAAGAAAATAAATAAATACAGGAATGAAAAAACTTAGGATATAATTAAGCCTATTTCAGCCACGCAACGTTGGTGCTTGCATCGATTCAAGCCCTTAGTTAGAATATCTGCTAACATCATATTGCTTGGCAAATATGACAGCTTAATTTTGTTGCTTTCAACTAGCTCTCGTATGAAATGGTATCGGACGTCAATGTGCTTTGTCCGATTGTGATGCACGGGGTTTTGTGCTAACTTCTGCGCACTTTGATTATCATTACAAAGACTTACTATTGAAAACTCACCTGTAATTTCAGCAATTAAGCGCTGTAAGTATACTGCTTCCTTTGAAGCACTTGTCAATGCCATGTATTCGGCTTCTGTTGATGACAAGGCGACTGTAGGCTGTTTTTTACACTCCCACGACACAGGTGCATCCGCTAATTTGAAAATAAAACCAGTGTATGATCTCCTATCGTCACCATTGGCCCAGTCGGCATCAACAAAACCACGTAAAGGCTCTCCAGTCTTTTTAAAAGTAAGACAATAGTCTAACGTACCTTTTAAATACTGTAGGACGCGTTTAGCAGCAGTCCAGTGTACTTGCTTAGGATTCCTATTAAATTGGCTCAAAAAACTTATAGTGAACAATATATCAGGCCTAGTATTAATTGCTAAGAACATTAGACAACCAATCAAATTTTGGTAAGGAACATTTCCCGCTAATTCCGTCTCTGAGTGCCAGTCAATGCTAACATCCATTGGAGTAGACACTGCTTTACACTCCGACATATTAAATCGGTTTAAAGTTTCAACAATGTAGCGTTTTTGATTAACTTTGACGCTGTTATCTCCTACAGAAATATGTTGGCCTAGGCAGTAACTTAATACACCTAAATCTTTTAAGCTAAAATATTTCGCAAGACCGTTTTTTATGTATGATAACTCGGCATCTTTGTCATAAGCTAATATTACATCATCTACATATATTGCTACTATAGCAATACTATTAGAACTCGTTTTTAAATATATGCAGGGTTCAGACTTCAATCTATTATAGCCCAAATCAGAAAGTACCTCATCAAATCGCTTATTCCATGCTCTGGCAGCTTGCTTGAGACCGTAAAGTGATTTATTTAATCTACACACTTTAGTCTCCTCACCTTCGGCTATAAAACCAGCAGGTTGTGCCATATAAACCTTCTCTTCTAGTTTCCCATACAGAAAAGCTGTATCAATATCTAAATGATGCATTTTTAAATTGTGCTCAGTTGCTATCGCAATTAAAATTCTCAGAGACGAGTAGCGAACAACTGGAGAAAATGTTTCCTCATAATCTATTCCGTAACTTTGATGAAAGCCTTTTGCGACTAAACGTGCTTTATATCTATTTATTTTACCTTCAGAATCACGTTTTAACTTGAAGACCCACTTACACGGTATAACTTTTTGACCAGTATTCTCTACTAAAGTCCAAGTACCGTTGGTCATCAAAGATTTGTACTCATCTTCCATCGCAGCTATCCATCTAGCCTTGTCAGGACGTGAGACAGCATCGGAATAAGATAGGTTCATCATTTAACTCACCGGAATGCATCACAGAACAGCAAACAGAACAACGATAATTAGTTGAAGGATTTCTATCTCTTAAATTGTACCTCCGAACTGATTCTGTTTCCGCAGGTAATTCCTGATCCTCGACTGGTAAAATATCAGTAACAGGGAGAGGAGGAGGAACTTCAATCTGTAAATTATTATCAGGATTATTACTAGAAGAAGGTTGAGGACTTTGCACCTGTAAATTGTTATCATTAGAAAAGACAATAATATCGTTCTGATGTGAAGATGATTCAGACGATTCATCATTAACTTCAGGATTCGGAAAAGAATTTTCTATAAATACTACATCCCGCCCTTTAATACATTTTCTAATATTGGTAGGATCTCGAAATCTATAAGATTTGTTGTCATCGCAATAGCCAACGAATATGTACTGTTTTGCTTTCGGATCTAATTTTTGACGATTACAAGACGATACATGTACGTATGCTCGACAACCAAATATACGTAAATGAGCAATGTTTGGTTTTCTATTGTACCAAAACTCATAGGGTGTGCGATTTTCTAGAGCTCTATGAGGACATCTATTTTAAAGATAAGTGGCAGTACCTATGGCTTCTTGCCAGAATGCTTTTGGTAGACCACTGTCCTGTAACATACACCTTGCCTTCTCAACTAGAGACCGATTAGTTCTTTCTGCGACTCCATTGGATTCAGGACAATGCGGTACAGTAGTCTGGTGTTTGATACCTTTTGAAGCCAAATACTCCTTAAACTCGCCATTTACATACTCACCCCCGTTATCGGTACGTAAGTTGCGAATTTTATGCGAGGTTACTCTCTCAACATAAGCTTCAAATTCAATGAACTTTTTTCTAACATCCGCCTTAGAGCGTATAAAATAAGAAAAAATCATTCTAGAAAAATCGTCTACGAAAATAAGTAAATATTTGTTATTTTCTAAAGACATAACATCAAAAGGACCACATACATCTGAATGTATAACTTCTAAAATAGAAGTACCTTTTTTGTACTCAATTGTTTTAAAAGGTTTTCTAATTTGTTTACCTTCTATACAAGAAATACAAGGGTTTTTATCAATAGAAATAAAATCAATACCTGTTGCTTTTCCACGACGTAGATGTTCCAAGGCGACACGGCAGAGATGTCCAAGTCTACGATGCCACAAACTAGATGAAGTTGATGCATCATCGGATTTAGACATCATAACGCATTCCGGGCGAATAGGAACATGATCGAGCCTATACAAGCCTCCAATGTTGCGAGTGGCGTGACCTACAGCTTTACCAACTATCTTAACATTATCATAATTGTACATAGAACAACCATTTCTATCAAAAACAAATGTTATACCCTTATCAACCGCCTTACTAACGGATACTAAGTTCGTACTTAATTCCGGGACAAATAGGACTTCTTTAATACTGTTGAGCTTCAATTTTTCATCAGTTTTAAGCAAAACATCTCCAATTCCAGCTGAATTGACCTTTCTATTATTTGCCAGAGTTATATCCTTAACTTCTAACGTAGTGTCGAAATTACTTAGCCATTCTTTATTGCATATCATATGTGTAGAGGCGCCAGAATCAACGTACCAGTCATTATGACTTAACGTACCTCCTGCACCAAGTGCTGAGATAAGTGTAGACTCATTTTTACATTTTTGCTGAGAATCCTTGCCTTTCATATCCTTGTCTTGTTTTCCTCTTCTCTGAGGACAATTTGGACTCTTGTGACCAGGCTCTCTGCACTTATAGCAAATTATAGGCTTCGTTACAGCTTTATACGACTTGACCATTGCAAGTGCTGACTCCTTCGATTCACGTTTAGTGTTCTCGTTTAATAACTTTCGTTTTACTAATTCTGATGTTACTTCGATATTAGAATTCTCCAAAGCCATTACAAGAGGATCAAAATCTGATGTCAAACCTCCAAGTAAAATTGCACCAATAGATAAATCATCAATCTTTCTCCCAATATCTGCTAAATCCTGTGCAGTACTGGTTACAGCATTAATGTATTCTTCTATAGAAGAAAAATTCTGTAACTCATATCTGTACAGTTTACGTTCTAAAGCCAATCTTCTACATATACCTCTATCTTCGTATGCATTAGATAAAGTATCCCATACCTCTTTGGCTGTTCTACAGGCACGTACATGGGTTATTGCACCACCTTCTAGGGTCAAACACATTTTTGTCATAGCCTTCAGATCACTGTTTTCTCTTTGGCTGACTGGTGTACTATTGTTTTCGTCATAGCCAACAATAGCCGACCACAAATTCTCATGCATTAAGTACATGCGCATCTTAAACTTCCAATTTGGATATCCATCCTTCCCATGTAAACTTTTAATGGTAAGTAAGGAAGCTCCCGAGGAACCCGTACCTGAATTAGACGCATGACCATTATCACCCATCGACATTTTTGTATTTTACCTATTTATACATTTATGCACGACAAATATTTTGTATTTTTCATCTATTTATACATGAATACATAAACATTAACTTTATTTTAGGAATTGCCCATAACCATTTGTTGTAAATGTTTATTCAAGAAGAGAAAATTTGTGAGTGACACTTATGACAAATACAATTTTAAATATCAAAAACATTATTCTTCATGGCCAGTACAGTTACCGATTAGAACCTACAACAAAATGGAAGTAAGTTCTTATGTCGATATAGTGCACGAAGGGTACCTGTAATCTTTTGGCTCATGTTTGTTACTTGGGCACGCCAGTTTAGAGTGGAGTCTATGAAGAGGCCGAGGTCCTTTACCTTAGAAGCTAAGGTTACGACCGAATTATTAAATACCACCGGAGGTACCACTATTGATTCCAGTCAGCTCATCATTCTCTGGCTGCCCACGATGATGGCTTGGCCTTTATTTGGGTTCACAACCAAACTAAATCTTTCAGATCAAAGATAAATACCTACGCTCTTAGTCACCATTAACCTATTAAATTTATAATTATATTCGTCGTCGTCAAACGTTTAATTACCGCACGAACTTTCACATTTTTATATTAATAGGATAGTATTTGTCTCTACGGGACTCTAAACTTCGCCTAACTTTATCTTTAATTGTCTTAGTTCTCAAACATTACAGCTGTGAAAGCTTTATAGCACAGAGACACAGTTAAAAGCCTACGAATTATTAAACAGAAGGGTCAGCAAGGCTGCAAGACTCGGCGCCATTACATTACACTGAATGAAAACAAAGATGTTTTCATTGTTAGAAAGGTCACGTATCTGCAACAATTCATAATTATGGCTTACTGTGATTTAGTTAGTAAGTAAGTAATCTTTATTTGGATTTAATTAACACCTAATAATTAATTCAAGTTCGTTAGTTGTACAACTAACGAACTAGAATTAATTGTGTCAACGCATCCTATTAGATGACTTTAACGCCAAGTTTCCAAAGTGGAGAGGAGAGCAGCTGAGAGGAGGTATCTTGAATAATCAATCAGATTTAATTATTTCCGCATTTGCTCTCTGCTTAGTTTTGGTGGTAATCACCTGCTTCTGTGCTGTAAACTTTTGTTATCACATTTTAATTTATTTTAAATATTGAGATGAGCGCCATTACCTGGTTATCGTTATTAAGATCCCTATTTACCATCTTCTAGTCATAGATAATAATATAAAATAACGTCATCAAATGTAATAAACTAAGGCTTTAAGTAAATGTGACCAAATAATAACACAAACATCTTTATTATACACTTATTTTAATTGAGGTCACAATTATTCTAACATTATCATTTAGTTGACCATGCGTCTCCGGACCGACCCCATCACAAAGGCTCGGCCATTGTACGCACCAACCGTACAAGTGACTATTACATGCTTTTTACGCCGGACATGGCTGAATTACAAACGATTTCCTCCCACAAGGTTTGCGACATGAAGAGATTATCTAAGCGGTGGGCATATTGTTTTATGTATCAGAGCAGAGAATGAACAACCCCTGAGGACATGTTCATTATGGACAAAGGGGGCGAGGTATGGACCCACGTCAAAGCCTTCTCTGTGACGGCCGTTAATAAAACATGGCCTTCCGACGTAATGTCCAATAAATTATGTGAAAAGGTTCTTTATCAGGTTGTTATCCTGCTATTGATAACTGAAAAATATTTGAAATAAGGATCAAGCAGCCATCGATCTCGACGGTTACAATTATTTCATTTGTATCTTGCGGCCTGGCAAGATATGAATAGAATAAGAATACTATATTTAAATCATATTTTCCTCTTTTCAGAGGAGTTTACGACCGTCAACAGAAACAAGTCGATTAAAATAACTCTTTGAGTTAGTTAATATAATATCCTTTTGTTTGAGCGTTACTCTCAGCTCTGTCCGGTAATTAGATAAAATGTAATTAAGACTGTTTAATGCGGGCTCATTAACTCGAGATAATGTATTTTATATCCAACTGATATTATAATTGCGACAGATTGTAAAGGGGTGAATTGCGCAAGCAAAAAAAATACACGGCAAACCTGAGAATGGTAGTGCAATGTGCTGATTTTTTATTTTATATATTTTTCTCAAAAAAGTAAGTACTTCTCTACCTTGACAAAAAAAATATTGATTTCTGCTCTATAATATACCAAAAAAAAAAATTCTCATCACGGTAGCCTGTCCTGAACCCAATTCAGCTCATAAAATACCTTCCTCTGCAAATATACTCGTAATAAAATTATAAAATTCTTAAATTGGTTGTTTTATCATTAAATTATAATATATTCGATCAAATAAAAGCATTTTTGTTTGTTTATCTTCTTTCTCATGGATTTGACAGGCAGTCAACTTTTGTCTGGAAAAAGTTATAATTTCAGAGGACAGTAAGTTATAGTAGAATAGCTACGTCAACATTGCGTTGTTATGCCCTTCTCACCTTTCCTCACTCGGATCAGGCCAGCTCAACGTCTTGCGGTTGTCCGTCAAAAAAGTAAGTTTATTATTTCAGTAATATGGGGACAAAAATAGGATGTTATAACTCTTGCTGGATTCGTTTAATTTGTTCAAAAATTGTGTATTTAATTTCGCCGTAAGATTTGCTCGAGTAGTGTTCATCTTGTTTAATTTTTTTTATCACACATTAAGAAACGGTGCACAGTCTATCATTTCAGTGGAATTTTTTTATCATTTCGGTATAACTTTTCATTTCACGGACACAATGTTATAAAATAAAACTTAAAATATATAGATAGCATTGAAATAAAAAAAATCCCACCGAAATGACACAAAAAAATCGCTTGTTGAAATTTACCCAGATATGTTTAGGGATGTTTGGATGTTAGTAGCCGTGATAAAAATAAAAGCTACTTTATAATAACGAACTGCGAGGGTGGAGCCGCAGGCGGAAGCAAGTTCATATTTAGTTTGGATATTGACGATGTTTAAATAAAATAAGTATGTTCCTAGCCTTTCGTATTATAAAGAACAAGTATCTATGAATAATGAGACTATACAAATCTGTCTGGCGATAGAATAACCGCTATCAACAACCGCATTTGCGGTCAACCACCGATGTGCATGAAATCGCTTTGATGATGTTTACGGCTTGCCACGGTTTCTATTCATATTTAATTTATCGTTTCAAAAAACAATAAAACATATTATTGTTTCAAAGAATAAATAAATTATATTATCCTTGCTAGTAAGGTAATTAAAAAAACGAATTTTAACAGTCTCTGTGTGAGAAAACATTCGTATAAAATATGAACATCGTTGAAAGTTTTGGGAAGTTGTGGTTTAGGCGTTTTGCACATTTTCAAACAAAGTTGTTTTGGTGTTAGAGAGTACCTTCTAGTTAAAATGTATAGCGACCAAGTGTAATGGCTAAGTTGGCACGCTACGTGGATGTTCTCGGTTAAAATGAGGCAAAGTGGTATGTTTGTTGTAAAATACCTATTTCCAACCTCCGGTTACATGTATAAAACTCTAGAATCTAGATACTTATGGATGATTGTATGTACTCAGTTTCAAGAAAAACCATTTTCATACTTAATTTTAGTCTGTTACTATTAAAATGCAGGCAAACAAAAATTGATACTGCCGCAGTGAAGTTTATTTGTTCTATTCTTTAAGTGATTTCTGTCTGTGTATCTGATGTCTGGAATCAATTTCTTAAGGCATTTTACGTGAAATTTTCACAAAAGCAATTTCACTCAATTCTTGGGAAAGGCTTTTTATATTGGGATAAAGAATGGAAACATATATGAAAAGAAAGACAAAGCCACTTACCGCGAAAAACTAATCAATTTACTTATTTTTTTCGCTGCTTAAGAACAAGTGACGTGATCGCGATAAGATTAATATGAGTGGTAGATATAATGGTGCTAGGGCGAAGTTTGGATGTTTCCGCCGGCTTCGGTCCTCAGCGCCATGTTACGCAATAGTCGCATCCTGCACGAGCGTAGTTTGCGATCGCCGATTACTGCCGATGCCGAAAGACTACCACCGCGCCGAGACGATAACTCTTATCAAACTGAGTATTGGTGCGATGTGGCTACATTCTAATTGTATTCTCCTAAGTAGGTATATTATTATTTGTGTTTTCGCTAACTTCCTTACCTACGTTGTGAGCTCGGTATCATATCCGCATATTTCGCTCACATCGCAGTTATGTATGAACGTGGTTACAAAGCCCTCGTATAATTTGCCAATTTCCTTTTTCGTCACAATTTCATTACAACTCTTGGGTTCGTGTCGTTTGTAATTATAATGGGGTTATCTCGTGCACATACCCGCATAAGTGGATAGCGTGCAAATGTAAACAGTACTTACTTATATAAGGACCTTTATGTAGAAAGGAACGAGTCCCTTACAATGGGCTCGGTGTAACGCACCCTTACTGAACACGTTACACATGGTTAAGGTTTATGAGTACAATTTGGAGAAATCCACAAAATTATTTTTATTCTTATATTGAAGTAACAATGATATAATTGGTGAGGGCGAGTCTCACGTACAGCACAAATGGGTGTGCTTTGTTTCATAACTTATTTGAAAAGAGGGGTACGAAGAAAGCCGCTTGCTCTTATCCTGAAATCCTAACAACTCACAGGGATTATGCAGACGAGCAAGGTATTCGACATGCGTCGCTCAATCTTGGTATTTCCTTATATACTTTAGTTCCTTCTTGACAATTATAAATATTCTTCAATCAATAAATTTATTTATTATTGTACAGTAAACGCTCAGAAGTCCGTAGGCACGCTAAGGATTACATTGCTATGAACGGTACGAGCCCGATACAGCCAGTACACACACTAACGAAGTCGCTTGCATGTTTAGCAGTTTATAAGATAACACACACTAATGAAATGTTGTCGCATTCGTACTAAACGCGTCACAGTGGCGACCGGTTCTTTGGATTCGCATCTATCTATCATGAGCAGGTAGCTATATCGGGTAAACATTGGGATCACTGTCAACTAAATCTGAGTTTGAAGCTTAGTTGATTTGTGGTTGTATTTTGTTTTTACGAAATCATAATAATATTTGTAACATTTTAAGCACAAACTTGTTAGGTATTCATGCTTAAATTGCGATACAATACATGTATACAATACATAAATAATTACATATAGATATAATAACTAATAAGTTAAATATGTTATTATTATTTAACTATTTACGTAATTTTTTATTTTTATTTTCATTTTTGTAAGGTAGAAATAAAAAAAGTCACGCTGAATGATGATAACAATGTTTATTCGTTTTTTTTATTTATACAATTAATAAACTTTTAAGCGCATTGTGACATCACATTCCTACCTAAATTAAAAAAAGTGCCCTTGTAACCGTTTATAAGATTTTTGATTAATATAATAACTAATAAATTAAATATGTTATTATTATTAAACTACTTACGTTTTTTTTATTGTCATTGTTGTAAGGTAGAAATAAAAAAGTTATGTTGAATGATGGTAAAAATGTTTATTCGTTTTATTTATTTATACAATTAATACATTTTAAAGAGAATTGTGACGTCACATTCCTACCTAAATAAAAAAGTTCCCTTGTAACCGTTTATAAGATTTTTTATTGTAACCCACTTAGTCAATTCATAACATTGATAATACCTACAAATATTACTAAATTGATTCACAATGACAACAAGGACAGGATGTTCTAATAACAAAAATATAATTGTTGATACCCACTTATAATAGGTATTGGTATACAGCAGCGTTTATTGAAGACTAATATTATGATTTACACTTTATGACGATGTTTTTTTTAATGTAACGTCACAATAAATGTATTGAAGTTACAGCTTGTCTTGACGAAAAGAAGAAGGAAACTAAACCTCCATTGAAGATCATTAAATATTTACAGAAGTGCTAATATTCAGTTACAGCGTCTTATTAGTAAAACCAAAACATCTTGAATTAATCTTAAATAATTATAACATTATTCATATTTCGTATAACCCCCATTATTTTCAATGCAGTCAAGTAGACGTTTGCGCATGGACCCTACAATATTAGCACATATACTGGTTCCTCTTAAGTTTTCCCACACTTCCATGCAATGGGTTTTATCTGTTGTATACACCTTTCATCCCGTGACTCCCACCTTTGCACCATCAAACCCCATACATTATCTATATATTTACAAATGTGTGAACAAAGTGAACAAGATAAAGAATACTATATCCCATTCCTTCTAATCGAGTAAAAACTTCAAAAAGTATAAAAGCAACCTAGTAAGATTTGAACCTGCGGTGAATTGATAATCGCATCTATTCTAACTGCATGCCTTAACCGCTCGGCCATCTTGTCACTTACATTGTGGATGAAATTATGAAATACAATTATTTGTTAACAACATGTGTCTATTTCTTGGAAATAGAAGATCGTAAGTCAAACTACACTTCAAACTATTGCCTTTTGAGATTGCTTATGGACTTTTGGTCGCGACTGTACATATTTACAAATCATTCACACAATAGATGGAAATTAGTGCAGATTTCTACAAATTGTCTCTTTCATATTTGAGTTTAATAAATATAAAATTATGTAATCCCTATTTATACAGTGGATGAACGTAGCACAAACTAACAGAAAACTTTGTGTGCAACCTCATCGTTATGAAATATACGGTTTGTACCGTGAAGTGGAAACTCCATTAACTTCTGCAGAGCATGCCCTCAATACAAACCTTTTGTACTGTGTTTGATTGCTTGTCATTTTATTGTAACTAATTGTTGTCCCAGACCGAACGGGCAAAAATTTTCAAATTTCGAATTGTATTCGATACGAAGTAATACGAGCATTCGACCCTGTGACATCTCGTGCACATACCCGCATCTTTGAATAGAGTACAAATGTAAAACAGTACTTACATACATAAGTATCTTTACGTAGAAAGGAACGAATCCCGTACAATGGGCTCGGTGTAACGCACCCTTAATGAACACGTTACAAAATATTAAGATTCATGAGTACAAATTTAGGCTTAAATTGAATAAATTCAAAAAAAAAATCAGAATTCAAATCATTTAATTTCATAGGCGCTTGAACACGTCAATACATTACAAAAAATAATATAAAAATAAATTATAGATAATACTAAATTATACTAATTACAATGATTTGAATAACCGGGGCTTAGATTAATTTTAATCAAACTGTTTAGAATCAAATTAAAATCAATCCAAGTACCAGCTCCGTTGGGTGTTGCATTAGCTGGTGAGAAACTCATGTGCACCATCTTTAAAAATGAAAAATATAACAATAAGTACATATATAAAAGTCACATAAGAAGAGCAATTCATTTCCAAATACTATTATCATTTATGTAGTCTGAAATACTGTAGTAAGCTTTTTGTCATAATCTGATTTTAACATATTTCTGAATAGTCACTATTAATGTAAAATGGATTGAAGATTTTCAAAATAAAAATATCGTGATGTAAATTACAAAATGCTAAAGTAATCCGAGACGGAATGTGCCGTCTAAGGACATCATAGAAATCTTAATAAAAGATTTCTATGAAGGACATCCACCACGATTCATAAATTTTTAGTCCAAATTCGAAAGTGCTGGTCAAAAAAAAAAGATAATCTATTAGAACTGGCCCCTTGAGCCTTTTTATTACGTCATCAAAACTGCGTTTTGATGACGTAATAAAAACATTTTGCGTACATTTTCAGAAACATGAACTTTAAAAAACAATGGGTTTTAGATTGATTCGAAACTTATAGGTAGCTGCTGTTTACCACCATATAATTTGCTGACCTCCCTGCTGAACGACCGATACAGGGTGTTAGTTCAAACTACTACTAGGATTATCGATAGACGATAAGTACTCAAAGGAACCTCTGCGCTGATCTTTATAGCAAATTTGCCCATGTGATGTAAAACTATTGCCGCTATAACAAAAATATTAACCACCAAATAAAATAAATACTTAAGCTCCTATACAAAAAACGTGTTTTTTTTGCTCGCTTTTGCTCTATGTTACCCACTGGGCTGTAGCTCATAAACCGTGATAACTAGACAGTTGAAATTTTCACAGTTGATATATAAATGTTATAACATGCATTGGTTAGAAATAAATGCCAAGTACTTTATTTTTTGTCCGGTTGGTGACCCATTTATAATAGCGTCATCCAAATACACGTTTTCTAACAAATAGGCAAAAAAAACAGTTAATTGACAAAATAAGTAGTAACAGTCTGCCAATAACTTAAAACCGTAATTAAATGCTACTTTTTAATAGGTTTTAAGTAGCTTACCTTGCTTACCTTGGCCGGTCCTCAGATGGGTCACCATTCATAACATATCGAGAACTGAAAAGAGTGTTTTATTATGAAAAAAACACATAACAGAAAGTTTTACGTGATTCTTTTTCAAATAAATCATACAATGAAAATATATTGGTAGTGTACCACTATTTGTTTCCCTTCAAGTATTTACAGATTATATTAGAGCAGCAAAAATCCGAAATGAAGAAACATTGTATACTTACTTGAATGTTGGTATTTTGTTATTTACTTACGACTTACCTCCGTATTTAATTTGCTAGTGGCGTATTTGTTGTATTACTATTTCTAGACAAATAAAACTAAATGATGACAAAATGTTTTTAGAAACCATACACACAAAAGCGAGAAAAAATAAATTGTACATACCGACTTTTTTTTAAATATTTTTACTATTGTATTTTAAATGATTAGCAATACTACAAGAAATACGATTAAAGTAATCAATTAGATTTGCTGATAGTAATTTTAAGTAAGAAATAAACTTGAATTATCTTTTATTGTATTGATTGTATTGGAAACATAATCTAATGTCAAAATAATTCGTTTCACATCACATTGCAGGCGTTTCTTCTACTATAAAAAAGCAAAGAAAGATTTTAAATAAATCTTAACAATAAGTATAAAGTATCGAAGGCACAATAATACATTTTATTGGAAATAAACTTGAATATAAATGGGCATGCGATAAAACACAATAGAAAAGGGTGAGGCACAACTCACACTTGTCAGGTTGTTAGTGAGGCAAGTGCTGTGCAGAAGCTAATGGTGTCTGTACCTCACAGTTCGGACCGTGTATTTCATAACGATGCGGTTCCACACGGAAAGTTTGCAGTGGGTTTGTTTTAAGTCGCGGTCGGTTCAAAACATAAACGAAAATACGTATTGTTTGTGTTACACGTGATTTTAAGGATTCTGTAAATTTCGTCATATATGGCACTTATAGCTCAATTCTCGAAAATTATTTTTAGCAGGTACGAAATATATACGTACGAAAATAGAAATAAATAAATATATATGGGGGACTCGCATACAATAGACATGATTTTATTGATTTGATTTGAACGGGAATTATTTTATTGCCGGTTTTATTGATAAGGGTACAAAACCTTTCGCGTGCGAGTCCGACTCGCACTTGGCCGGTTTATTGTTTATATTTTAGTAATATCTAACGTTAAACCTAAAAAAAAGTAAACATAATTTTTTACCGACTTCAATAAAAGAAGGTTCTGTATCGATCCGTATGTATGTAAGTTTGTAACTTCGTTATTTTCGCGGTTTTCGCGGAAACGAATGATCCGATCTGAATGCGGTTTTCAGTATTTTAATCCTTGTGTTTCAAGAAAGGTTTTAGTATATAATTTATCAGGATTTGATGAAGATCTTTGAAAACAGGTAAAAGAACTCTTCAAAAACGAACCGCGATTTCGTCAATCGTTTGTCAGTAAATTGTTATCACCATTACATAACATAACATTACGCCTGTAGCCTTGAAAGGTAAGCAGATATATCTTTTACACTTTAAAGTGCCATAAAATCTTCTCTAATTTGGATGGGACATTCTATTAATACATTTTTTTTTCGGCTCTACTCAATTATTTTTAAAACACTTATGAAAGAGTATTCATTTTATTTTATTTTATTTTACTTTATTAGGAAAACTTACAGCTAATGAGATATAATATACAGTAACTTAAGTTTGAGTAGGCTAAGGTTTAATAATAAATAATTCAGTAGGTACACGTTTTAAGAAACATGTTTGAAATAAAGTTGTAGCTTAGTCTGAAATTTCTTTTGATAACATTTTTATCGCTGTTAGTAATTCATAATAATCTTAATAAGTTAAGTAACTTAATGAGATTATTATGAATTACTTATTTGTGTCATATAAAGCTGTGCCCAAAGTATTATTTGTGTCAAAAAAAGGGAAAGTTAATGGCCATTAAGTAGAAGAGAGCTCTGTGACGTGTTAGCATGTATGGAGTATGTCCAGGTGATAACGGATTTTCAGCACAAGCAAGACTAGTCACGGTCACAGATGGAAGAGGGTACCTCGTTAAAATACAGTATCGTTATTTTCCTTTTAGCAGAAAAATGGACAACAATCGTAATAAGTTGCAACTTGTCTATCAAACCATGCTATACAATATGTATTCATAATGGAATATGATTCAATATTTTCTTCGAACATTGAAACAGCGTGGCAACAACAAATAAATAGTTTTAGAGCCAATCAAGTTGTGTTAGCAATAACGTGTAAATATACGAGTTGTTGGACTCGGTGAAACTAACGTTTTGTCAAACTACCCTCAAACTAACCTCGTCGGCGGAATAGTTTTATCGCAAGTTATTAACGAGGGCAGCGGGGAGGGGCAGAGCGTGATGTCTTTGTAAGCTCTTCATCGACATTTTACAAGTCACGTCATAAGCTGGGACGTCTCTAAGTAGTTATTCTCGTAACTGACGTGATCGATATGTCGATACGCGTATTTGTTCCTGCCATTAGTGGACATCACTAACGATTAGTCATCAGTATCTATAATATCTTTGAAATTTCAATAAACGTCAATATTATGCATGAGTATTTACAATTAAGAATACAAAAACTCTAGATGCCTCTAACTATTAAGTCGAATAACTACACTTCTCTCTACAGTAGTATGGGTTTTGTGGCGGTCATTTTAGGATATAATATCGGCACTGATCCGTGAATACTGACAGTAGGTTTTACACTTATCTTATCAGCATGAAAATCACCGATGTGTTGTGTTTTTAAATTTATACGAATTCATTACCTTATCTGATGTTATCTCTGGGTGAATTTCAACAAGCGATTTTTTTGTGTCATTTCGGTGGGATTTTTTTAGTTTAATGCTATCTATATATTTTAAGTGACAAATGAAATTTTAGCCTATTTTATAACATTGTGTGTGAATGGACATCAAATATCATCAAAACATACATAAATATTTATGGATGAATTTTTCAGAGTCCACTGAAATGAAAAGTGTCTACCGAAATGATAAAAAATTACCACTAAAATGATAGACTGTGCACCGTTTCTTACTGAGTAATATTTTTTAAAACAATATGAACACTACTCAAGCAAATCAGTACTTACGGCGAAATTAAATACACAATTTTGAAACAAATTAAACGAATCTAGCACGAATTATAACAGCCACCGAAATGATCCTACTTTTGTCCCCATATTACTGAAATGATAAACTTACTTTTTTGGCTGGAAACCGCAAGACATTGGGACTGGTGCGTTCGGCGTACTTGAGCCGGCCTGATCCGAAGTGAGGAAAGGTGAGAAGGGCATAACAACGCAATGTTGACGTGGCTATTCTACTAAAACTTACTGTCCTCTGAAATTATAACTTTTTCTAGACAAAATTTGACAGGCAGTCTGCCTGTCAAATCCATGAGAAAGAAGATAAACAAACAAAAATGCTTTTATTTGATCGAATATATTATATTTTAATGCTAGAACAACCTTTGTAATTTTTTTTTGGTATATTATCGGGTAGAAATCAATGATTTTTTTGTCAAGGTAGAGATGTACTTACTTTTTTGAGAAAAAATATATAAAATAAAAAATCAGCACATTGGACTACCATTCTCAGGTTTGCCGTGTATTTTTTTTGCTTGCGCAATTCACCCCTCTATGATCCATTTGAGTTTTTAGTGGATCCTTAAAACGGCTATTGGAAATCTCATAAACATTCAATATTGGGACTCCGGTTTATTCCCGCTGTAAAACCTAATATCTCCCTCATTAATTGAAATTGGGGTAATTATGGTATAGGCTTGTTCCTGAGATTGTAAAAAATATTGATACCTCATCAAAGTATAGGTAATCAGAAACCAAACGCATTTTTTTCATTTCATACTTTAAGTCTAATTCATTTTATGATCATTCAAAGTTCCAAAGTACGAAATTATTTAAAAAAAAATGTATCTTATACTAAGTGCAGTCGAAAACATTGTTGGTCTTGAAGCGGGATTTGAACCCCTATAGGATTCCAGTCTAACGCTTTACCAAATTTACAAAAAAATTGTTCGATTGCTCTTAGTATAAGAATGCACAGCATGGCTAAATGCAATATATAAATCAATTATTTAATTGAAAAAACCGATCGTGTTCTTCGATACAGCATTGTATTGATTGTAACATGATGTATTGAGTGTAACATGAGTCATGTTGGTTGCTACCTACTAATATGTAGGTACAATAGATGACGCGAGGCGTCCGGAAAGACATACAGTTGATACAGATGCATACAGTCCAAAGATTCGAGGATTTGAAGCAGGGCTTGGATGCCTGAGTGGTTAAACGATAGGCTGGAATCCTCAGTCGCAGGTTAGTATAAGATCGCTAAGCATGGCTAAATGTTATATATAAACTTAATAGCCCACACAATGTATAGCAACTTTCGTAATAAAACCATTTTTTGATCGGGTCTAGAATATATATAATAGAACTTTAAATTTTAAGTATGACCTGCGTATAAAGCGGGAAAAAAAAGTATTTTCAATGAAAAATGATTTTATTGACATATTTACTCATTTAGTTCTTAAAATAATTACTTTAATGTACTCGCTGGTATGTGACTCTGTAAAATAAACTAGTAATCGATAGATATTGTATTTATATCTCAAAAAGCCTGAAAGAGAGTTGCCGTGACGCGAAAATTATAGAATATAAATTAAAATTTAATTATTGAATTAGGTCTTCCACTAGCTCGAATTAATTAAAATAGTATTATGTCAGGAAGTTTAAGTGATAAGAAAGTAATTATATTAGTGATGTTTCTGATATCGAGAGATTTTTCCATGACCGTCACATAACAATAAAAATTAGTCAACTTGCCTATTGTGTTGCATGGAGTTATTAAAAGAAGCATTATGGATAATAATGTACAAATGACTGCGGAAGTTTCAATAATTTGCATTTTAATATTTGAAATTTATTCATAATTAGTTATTATCACACATTATCAACAATGATTAACTCTTCAAAAACACTTTTGAAACGAGCTAGAATAAGTTCAGTTTTTTGATTGCCGTCACTTAATAATATTATATGAATCAGCAATTTTCTTCAGTTTCACGGTTATCATGCCAGAGTTACAATAAAATAAGGATTCAGAATATCTTCACGAGAAAGTCGATCTCGTAAAGTAATACACATTTCCAACACGTTCCTTGGCTGACAATCGAAGTGTAGTAAATTGACAGCTGTCGAAATATTCCATGTTTTATGTGAGTGAATTTCCCGGGACCGAAAATTGCGTGGCATCAATGAAATCGGTACTAAAAAACATAGTTATAATGTTCTCAATTTTTTTTCTGGTTAGGTGAAATAGTAATCTATGTGTAGCACTAAATATATTTTGGATACTCCAAAAAAATAAAATAAACCTTGAAATCTTTCATTGCCGTGTTTGTCCACACTTCACCTTGTTGTGTATTATTCCTCATTGATAAAAATCTATTGGTTATTTATATTAAAACCTAGTTTTATTTGATACATGAATAGTTAAAGAATTGTTACGGAATACATTTATTCAAATATTTAAACAATACAACGAATGGTTAATAAATAAATAATAGTTTAAAAACTAAAAAACACGCTTTTAAAGTACTTCTAACTGAAAAGTGAAAATTAATTCCTAATATAAGCTGAAAAAAGCGTGGGTTGCTCGATAGACGAAAAATATGGCACAGAGCGCCCCACGCTTTTTTCAGCTTATATTAGGAATTATTTTTCACTTTTTAGTTAGAAGTACTTTAAAAGCGTGTTTTTTAGTTCTTTAAACTATTATTTATTTTCTACTTTTTAGTTTGGTTTATTTATAAGAGCGTTTTTTATTTTTTATTTTTTTTAAATTTTTTATCGAATTATTGCATTGTCATCGATCTTTGACAGGTGTGCAAAATTTTAATGAAATCTGTCCGTTTAAAGTGGGTCAAAATCGAGTCCAAAGGAGTCGGTTACATACATACATACATACATACATACATACATACAGGTGAAGCTAATATAAGCGTGTTAAAAACATTTGTCCCAGAACTACCGTTCATCGCCGTGTCCTAATCATGTTCGAGGATATTGTTTTACCTACGACTTGCGTCCCCTCTCCCGGTATGCTAAACGTTGCATATTAATGCCGCCTAAGTGCTCGACGTGGAAGGACGTACACACGTGTCTGAGTTATTGCACCATAAATGTAACTATTAAATTTTTATGTTACTGGACATTTTTTCTTTCATCGCCGTGGATAAGTTTAACTCATATTAGAATAAGTTTGTCTTCATGAGTAAGCAATCGATAGAACACCATTTGTCATAATATGTTAATTTGTGAAGTGTTTATTTCTTCGAATAGTTAAAAGATTTTTTGTTATTTATATTTTTTGCCTTGATTTTCATCGCCGTGCTTTCATTGCCGTGGTTTTCGTGGCCAAAATTTGCTATGGCAATGAAAAAAAAGACACGGCAATGAAAAAAATTTCATTGCCATGCTTTGTAAAACAATTTAGTTTCATTGCCGTGGCCAGGTATTTCATTTCCGTGACTTGTGTTTTCATTGCCATGGTATGATTGGGCAAAGAAAACATCTTTTCAGTACAAAACTCGTAAAGTTAACTCTAGACTCTCTCTCTCTCTGGTCTCTATTTAGACTTGATGAGTTTTTTACTGTACAGTCAACTACAAAAAGATGTTTTCATGTTAACCTTACAAAATGATGTAACATTTGGTAAAATAAATTTCACAACGTTTTCTGAAGAGACTATTTTGTTTTGTCAAGTGCAAAAATATATCTGATCATGCCTGTCTCCGAGAGGGAAAGGCAAACCCAGACAGATTGTGAATGGGAGTAAGATTTGGATAGATATTACAAAAAGAAGAATGGGAGTATGTATAAGAAAAAGAAGACTGTAGTATTAAAGTCTCTAAGTAGTGTTGCGAGTGTAATTCAACAGTCTTTGTTTACTTATTGTACTCTCATTCTTTTTTTGTAATATCTCCTTACCCAAATTTTACTACCATACAAGTGTTGGAATCAAGACCTCTTATGAACAGTCAATTTTATTCTATCTATCTGTCATCTCAATAGATATTTTTTTTTAATTTCCGTGGATTTATTCTTTCATTGCCATGGCACAGTTCTTTCATTTCCGTGGACGCTTGTTTCATTGCCGTGCACGCATGTTTCATCGCCGTGGCACAGAAATTTTTAATCCTGATATCTCGTTAGTTTTTTAAGTTATCTGCTAGATATTAAGCAAGAATATATACATTATCAAAAACTTTAACAAAAGCGTTTTGTTTTTTTAAAAACCTTAAGATGAAAAAAAAACACGGAAATGAAGATTTTATAGGACCTGTTGAAATTCACTTATGTGTATGTGTTTCTGAAGAGTTCATTTTTTGATATAACCATTGCCCATCCATCCATAACTATCCCTTGAGGCATCAAGAATATTGTATCAAAATAACAATATGCAATGTATTTCTCGTGTCACCCCTTACATGGTAAAGTGGTAGTATCAGGATTAGTGTGCAAGCAGTCCCTCATTCAGCAGCATATATGGTTCCAAGAAAGCATCTTGGAAAAATCTAAAGGTATTTATTTTGTAGACATCGTGACATGTGATTTACTGGCTGCCTTATAAAATTCTATTTGGTGATGAAAAATTAGGACAAGTGAAAAAAGATGACTTTGTTTTGGTTAAACGCTATAATCTCATTTTATTCAGAAGTATTGCCTTCACTATAATAACGTCACGATAAGACTAATAGGACCGTAGGAGAAATAAGAAATTTTGCGACAACGGAAAAAAAATCGCTTATCTTCAGAAATACGTGTAAGGCTATAAACTGCTTAACATTACGCTAACGCCACGCAAGCGGAGCAGTGAGGCATTAAGCAGGTAAAACCGAGGTTAATATAACAAATTTGTTCTATTTCTATGAAAAGCAATAGTTGGGGTATCCATTCAAGACAGGTTTAAAATAATTATATATTGTAGACACGGGTCTTGATCGCATTAATATTTTTAAAGGCATAAATACCTTTTTGCTCGACAAGATATATGTGTACAAATCGCGAAAGTTTAAAATCATTAGGTTTGAAATAATGCCGATATCATGACGTACTTTACTGTTGTGAACAGAAATGCGTATGTCGTCGAAAATCAATCAATTGACGTATTACATGTAGAGTAGACACTGATGGAAATGTCCGCTGCCTGTAACTCATTGGGGAATTCCGATAATAAAAGAACCTTTTAACCTAGAACACGTAATTGGACCGATTATCGATATTACTAATCGAGTAATATATTAAACTAATCAATTAGTATTGCTCATAAATTACCTTCATTTAAAACAAAGCTGGTAAATACATGTCTAAATATATAAATTGAAGAAAAATACATTTAAAATATAAAAGGTAGTGTCCCTCCGACATCAGATACAAGGACCAAGCTTCAGAGATAGGAACTACCTCACTATGCGTGCCGTGTGGAGAAGGAGCTCTTTCTGAATCTGACTCTAGACCCAGCTGCCGAACGCGAGCCTGTTAAGGTAACGGATGGGGCTTTTGGGAATAAGTCCATTGACAATCATTCATTGTACCAGCTTCAAGGTGGCACTTCAATTAGTTTCAAGTGATTATTAATTATTTACTCTAAGATTTCGGTTTCTTTTATACAATTTATTGAGTGTACGGTTGGCGTAGTGGGTCAACTGCGCTGGTGTTGTGGGTTCGATCCCGACAAAACTTTGTGTGATCCGCAAAAAAATATTCTGACTCTGTGTTTGGAGTGTTTTCAGTGTTAGAGAAATGTATGTTTGTGAACACCCTCGCGATACAAGTTATTCCTAGTGCGGGTGTCGTTTAAATACAAACATTTTAACACAAAACTATTAACAATATCTGAGTGCACTACGTACAAAAATGTCTAATCATTAATAAAAAAACTAAAGTTATAACTAAATATATAAACAACGTAATCTAACCTAACAGACAGAAATGAATAACTGTTATCACACCATTCATAGCTAATGTAAGTAATAATCGCAAATATTTTTCTGAATCGTAACTGGGCTTTTTAGAACTCAAGATAAAACAATTTCATTCAAAACTCATTGGTAATTTAGTACCTGACATTAACGGCTACGATTTCACGCTCTCACGAACAATATTGCAAAAAAAAAACACGATAATTTGCCTTTGATTAAACACAACCTTGGACCAAAAACCAATTTTTGTGGGCTGATTTTTTAATATCAATGTACTCGTATATCGAAAAACTCAAAGTAGCTACTCAAATTTTAGTTTTGGTTAAAAGCTTTTAATTTAAGGAGACGGATAAAGATAAAAACTTACTTTGCAAGTATTCTTAAACTATTAACACAAAAGGTTTTAAATATAAACTAAAAGCCAAAGTCAAATATTTGTGTGTGCGATCATTGACATAAGCTACAATATTTAAAGGTAAAGTTTCTTCATTCTCGGATCATATGTAATCCTTATCCTTGAGAAATTTGCATAAATTGGTAATGGTGTGTGAGATCCATTATCGCACATTTATACCTGCGGCGTATACCGACGGCTGCTACCTTTCTCATTGTTAAACGCGATGCTCGTTAATTCAGATTATTTAAATAATTATATGCAATTACGCCACAGTATAAACATTTAAGATTGACAAGTAAATACATTTTGTAAATGGAGACTGATACAAATTGGAGAGCCCTATTTATTAAATGTTGAAACTCGAAACGTATTTAATCTATATATATATGTAGTTATATCTATACCTACTTATAATAAATCCGTAGAAGTAAAAATTCTGTACATTGACAATATAAAAAAAAAATAATGGCAGGGTGTGTTACTAGACCGACACCGAACCCAAAAATGTGATTAAAACAATTCTTGTCTATCTGTCTGTCTGTTTGTCTGTTTGTTCAGGCATTACGATGAAACTTAGTATTATTATTCTTTAATATCCTGGGCACCACACAGCTACTGCTTAATATAAACGTATATAATACGTCCTTGATTGGAAAATAATCTTTATGAATAAATGTTATTAGATTACAATTCTGACCAAAAATAGGATACAAATCTTATTGCTTTGGGTCGTTAGCGCAATCTAATTCGATATGACGAGAGGATAAAAACGCTACCTTCATTTTACTATTCGATATTATTTGTTCGGATGACGCATGAATGTGATAAGGGGCTGACTTACTGACAGATGGAACTGCGAATGAAGATATCAAATATGCGCACACTTTATCGCATATTTTTCTAACAAGATATTGAATCAGGGAAACGCATTATAATACATTTTAGAGCAAAAGTAAAATGTAATTTGTGTATTAGTTTTTGAGTGTACTTAAGTATCGCATTGGGATGTGTCCTGTTATAATATTATATTGGTTATTAAATAAATAAACACACGGAACGTGAGGAAGTTATTCCTATTTTGAACTGCAGTTTTTGAATTAGTATAAATGGACCAAGTTTTGTGAATAGCAAAGCAATCAACGATAAAAGCTCTATTCTAGAGGTTGTACCTCATCGCGATCGCGGCGCTTATTTTATAATAAAATATAAAATACAATAATTCATCATCAAATCTCATTTACGTTGTAATACGTTTTATGATTTCTTAACATGATTGATAGAGTACGACTCATGCCCTCTTGTTATCTTTTCTACTGAGTTGTTTTTTTATGGTTTTGTACCGCATAAGGATAAAACCAAACCCTTATGAGATCACTCGTTTGTCTGTCTGTCACACACTTTTGTATCGAAACGCGTATGTTACAGAGTTGAAATTAATATCAAATGCGTAGATAAACGGTTCCTTTACGCTGTAAAGAACTTAAGTTTCTAAGTTAACATATTTAAAAGATAATTGCAATAAACCCTCGCAATTAATTGTACGGAAAATCAAAAAACTAAAACATCTGGGATTCTTAGGCTTAATCTAGAATCTTGAAATTTGAAAAAACGAAAGACGAAAATCGTAAATTTGTTTATTTTACTTGGTGAAATGTGAGAACAAAGTTATTATGACGAAGCTCTGTTTACTTAGTACATTTCAAAGTCGAGAGGCAGGCAGATTTGAAATGAAAGAGTACCTAGATCGAACATAACAAATATCTATTATATCTTATTCATTCTCGGCTACGAGCCCGTACACTCCTCAATCTTCACCCCTCAGATTAAAATTTTGAAGGGGTGTATCAAGACAAAATTAATTTAATATTTTTTGACGAGCCCGTACACCCCTCACGTATAATCTATATTATTTGAATTATTTTACAAATGAAAAAGTACCGTTAGACAAAAAATGCTAAGATGCCAATCCGGGACGGGCCGCTAGTATATATATAATTATTATGTTTATTCAATATCTACAGTAAATTATTTTATTCTACTTAATCATTTAAACTGTTATTGTTATTGCAGAACTATTTTTTTAAATAAATAAATAAAAAAAAATGAATTTATTTTAGACTTTTTCAATTGTCCGTAATATATAATGTTAGTAACAAAGGTCTTAAATAGCTATGTTAGTATTGTAGCATTTACGCATAATAAAATCACATAATACCATTATTCTGTATTCCATATTACCATAAAATAATAAAATCACACAATACCATTGTTCTGCTGACTGTACTTTGAATGTATCTGCATTAAGGGGTGAACGGGTACTGCTCTTTTTTCAAGGAGTGTACGGGCACTTATTCCTAATTAGGGGTGAACATTGAGGAGTGTACGGGCTCGTAGCCCATTCGGCTTTGAGCCCGTACACCCCTCAATGTTCACCCCTCAGTACAAAATTGCATATGGTCATATACAATTTTATTCTAAGGGTCGAACATTGAGGGGTGTACGGGCTCGTAGCCGCCCATTCTCTTATTACTTTTTTACTTGGGAGAGTAAGAGATTTGGACGGGTGCAAAGACAAAAAAGTTAACTAGAATTGTGCGATTTTCGGCTTATTGCATAAATCTACTTTATATGCTATGTGCACATGGCAAAAACATAAAAACAAATATCACATTGGCTCTTGTTATTTTGATAAGTCAACGTCACGTTCTTGAAGAGAGCACACACTTTTAAGAACTATAGAACCGATTTTTTACGATATTTCATCCTTTTTATTTAGTTTTATAAAAAGTTGAAGTAGTTTTTTCAAAATAAAGCATTTGTACAGTCGAATACTTTAGATGACACAGCATCTCAAAGTCCGTGGCGCGATGGCGCTATGGTTCGATGGCGCTGACGTATTGAATGACATTTAATTTCGCGGTCACTTGCCTAGTAATGCGATAGTGCTGAGGAGTTTGGCGCAGTTCACGCCGACACAGCCTTGGTTAATCTCCTACGTAAAAACTAAAGAATCAAGGTAGGTAATTGCGTACTTCAGCCAGCTTTATACAGATCGCCATTTAGTTAAAATTAAGGAGTAATTTCAAAATTCGAATACCGAGTTCGGCTGGACAATTCTCTGAACTACAATTTTACGGGTTTTTCATTAGAACGTATGTTAGATAATAGAATTTTATTTGAACATTATTATTACTCTTACATTAGTTATCTATCATGGCCTATGTTTAATGAGACTCGAGATATCACAAAAAAATATAAACAATGAAATACACCCCAAATCTAATTTATCATGTCGTGTCCGAACGTTAAATATCTCTAATTTTAAGTAATGGTTCTTCCTGAAGTCAGGAAATTCACAATAGCAGCACGGAGTTGGCATTGTGCCCGGTCGATGGCAATAGGCTCACCCCTCATCATATCGGGTGAAGTGTGCGAGTTGTACACTTCTGCCGCATCCTTCGGGTAGTGAGCTCAGTGTTTTAAAGCCTAAGAAACAAATGTTTGCCCTTTTTATTTCACACTTTTATTTTTTTATTTCTCTAATGCATAATATAATAAATATGCCATATTTCTCATTCACCTGTTCACATTTCATTTATCTGGTAATTGAACATTTTAATGCGGTATATTTTGTTAACCGATGCAGCTATTTGGGAGCCTTTTCGATTATCGAATTCCTTTTTGATAGCTCTATGATATGACCGTGTCAAATTTGTAAGAAATACAAAATAAAATTATGCCAGTTAAATTATACACATTTTATTACATTTTATTATTCTTTAGAGAATGGGCCGGCTCTGTTTCTGTCAGACACGTGACCAAACATGTGATTCCAAATGGAACTAATCCGTCTCGTGCTGGTTCAAATGTGCTTTGTAATAAACGCAAAATATGAATGAGTCCAATGCGTGAACACGTCATGCGTATTACTGAATTTACACATCTAAAACATCTTTTGAAAACCGGGAAAAATACATATACAATACTTATTAATATATACAAATTCTCTAGGGTTATATTTCAATTTCGAGTTGTAAAAACGTGTTATCAATCTTGAAACATCTCACCTCTAGAGGTATATCGCACCTCTGATAAAATACGGTAACAACTTAAAAAATAGGTGGTTAGAGTTAAATATACCAATCGAAGCAGAATAAAGCGTTCTAAAATCTCAAATATAGTGGTATCAAAATTTCCCCAAAGATACCACTGAGCCGTTGACGCCGCGAATCGCGTTGTCAAACAACGGTACGCTTTACGAAGACACGTGCAAGCATGCTCGTCGTTTGCTACACTATAATATCGAAGAGTTTCCTTTGCTGAGATTGTATAAAGTTTTTCTGATTATATATGGTCTAAAAATTTTTCGAGTAAACAGATCTTATTTAATTTATGTATTTATTTGCGATGCTGACTCCTATGCAATATCCATAACATTTCTAAAATATAGGTTATTATTTAGCTTGTAACAGTTTTTTTTATATAACTTTAATCTATTTTTTTTGTAATACATGTTTTTCATGTTGTAGTGTTTCATTTGCCTATAGTAAATGTAAAAAGTAAGCTCTTTTTAACTGACTTGAAAAATAGAGAAGGTTCTATTTTCGACGCGTATATATTTTTGAGGGTTCTGTAGTACCGCCAAGGAGCCAACTGAAAAATAATATTAATTAAAATGATCCCGACCAAATATGTCTTTTATTGTTTTAGGTTTGATATGTCTATAAAAATAGATTAAAACTTAATAATAATAAATTCTTCTTTTTACGAGTCAATGGTCAAAGTTTTTGTACCACCCCGGCCCAGTAGGTGGCTACATTAATAGCATTCTCCGTGGCCTTATTCAGATCGCTCAGAGAGCAATAATTGTCAGGGCAATTGGGGCATTCAAGGAGATGTGTCATTGTTTGCTGAGTAGCACCACAATCGCAATGCGTTTTGCCTGGCCGGATTATTGTCCATTTTTCCAGATTATATCTGCAGCGGCCAACCTGAGCTGGCAACCGATTCAAGGATTTCCATATGGGCCACTGCAGACTGGACCCAGGGGGCAAGTGCTCCTTTACATAGTTGGCTGGTGGAGGAAACTTTTGTTGCCACAGTTCTGTTCTGGCGATGGCTGGCTGATCTTCAATGGCGACTGTAGAGTTCAAAAAACTTTTGCGACTTTTTAATCGTACTGGAGGCGGCTTGTGGCCATGAAGTGGGTGTCGGGCATCACATTCCTGAATAGATTTTTCAATCCTGCAAGCAATGTCTCTTCGGACACGCGGTGGAGCTATACCTGCCAGCGGATATAGCATGGTAAGCGGCGTGGGTTTCAGACATCCTGTCACTATTCGGCATGTATCGTTTAGAGCGGTGTCAACTTTTCTGGCATGGGCAGATCATTTCCACACTGGATACGCAAATTCATTGGACAAGTAGCACAATGCTAAGCCAGTTGTCCGAACAACATTTGGTGCCGCCCCCCAGTGAGTTGATGTTAAACGCCGAAGTAAATTATTACGGGTACTGATTTTTTGCCTAACCGATTCGCATTGCCTCTTATAGGTCAGCGATCTGTCAAGTGTAACGCCCAAGTATTTAGGGTACTCATTGTGGTCAATTTTTGAACCCTGCCAGGTAATATTAGGCTTCCTATTGGCTAGAGAATTGTGCAGATAAAATGCGCAGGCCTGTGTCTTGGAAGGATTGGGTCTAACTTTTATAGTAGCTGCTTAGTTCCTCCAGTGATGTCATAAGATGTTGTTCAGCCTCTTCGAAACTGGATGCTTGGGCTGTTAAAGCTAGGTCATCAGCATAAAGGAAGCTTTTCGTGTACTGGCACTTCGGTTGGTCGTTTGTATAAATATTAAAAAGCATAGGTGCCAGGACACTACCTTGCAGAAGACCTTTTTTTTTAGCGACATCTTCTTTTTGATTGGTGGAGTATGACGTCATGTCCCCGAAACTGTTCACTGCTTCATTGGAGGATGTCTTTAAACTGCTGGAATGGGTGTTGCCAGTGATGACCTACGGATCAGAGACGTGGCCGCTTAAGATGGTGGCCTTAAGGCAACTCAGAGTCACACAGCGAGCGATGGAAAGAGCTATGCTTGGTGTTTCTCTGCGTGATCGAATCAGATATGAGGAGATATAAGCAAATTTGTGCGCACGAAATTTATAATTGCTCTACTGAAAACTTGACAATTCGCAAATAGAACATTATTCTTCTAATGGGACGACCAGCCTCATCTGCGCAAAATTTTGTATGAAAAAAAATGTAGTATATAGTTTTAGTATTTTTTTTATTAAAGCAAATTATAGCTTTACTATGCAGTTATACATTTTTAGGGTTCCGTAGTACCTACAAGGAACCCTTATAGTTTCGCCATGTCCGTCTGTCCGTCCGTCTGTCCAAGGCATAGCGACGAAATCGTTGGTGCTAGAAAACTGAAATTTTGCATAAACATGTATGTTAACTATACAAAGAAAGTCGTAGAATAAAATTTGGAAAAATATTTTTTTTTCGGGTAGCTCCCCTACATGTAAAGTAGGGATGTTTTTTTTTGTCGCCCACCCCATAGTGTGGGGTATTGTTAGATAGGACTTTTAAAAACGTTTAGGAGATGCTAAGACAGTTTTTTGATTTAGAGATCCGTTTGCGAGATAATTAACTTTAAAGAGCAAATTTTTGTTCGAGTAGAGCGTCCCCCCCCCCCCTCTAAAAGCTAAACTACTGGATCCCAAAATCTGAAAAAAATTGTTTCGGTAGTACATGTAATGAACTTTAAAGGAAAACTATAGCGGATAAGTTCACTTCATTAGTTCAAGAGGAATAGGGGTCCAAAGTGTAAAATGCAGTTACTTAGAATAATTCGTGCAAATTACAAAAACCTTTCAAAGTAATGACTTGTATGAAGATGTTACTTGTTTAATACAGATAGTAAATCCCTTTTAAGTCGAAATATGTTGTTACGACTAGCTACGGAACCCTACTGCGCGTGGCCCGACACGCACTTGGCCGGTTTTTTTTTGTTTTTTTTGTTTATTTTTGTACCCAATAGTTATAAATATATTATTGCTATCAAATTACTGATCTATGTTTTATTTGTCACAGAGTTGGAAACTGCGAATTCGAGCAACTTTAATTAATATTCTCTTGTTATCGTCCCGCCTTTAAATTGCTATTTTTTATTAGTAGGTAGATCTACCAATTTGATTAAGTTTGAATAATGAAAATTGACTAAGAATTCTGTTAAATCAAAGTCATACGGTGTTTGTTTTTCCTAATGATTATGATTCCTATTTAACTATTTAGCGATTGCCAATAGCGATATTTTCTACTTTAATTAGCATTAAAGCTTATTTTAGATAATAACATGTGCTACGTTATTGTTGATATTACTTAATGCGAAGGATGTTTTTTACCACCTACATTTTACTTTAGTTTTGGTTTACCTATATTTCAGTTTACTTTCTTTTTTTAAAATAAGATTGTTACAAAATACGTTTATAGAAATTATAGAATGCACCATCAGGGTGGTAGACGATGATGGCTGTGATACAGTTCATACTAGTACAGCTATCAACGGCGACCTCTTAATTAAGTCCTAATAAATTGTACTTATCTTAATTTAGACTAGCGCTTAGTTTTAAAAGAACCTGTTAAAATTTTGTAGTGAATAAAAAAAACCTTAAACTTAAAATGAATTTCTAAAATATTTACTTTACGGTTTCTAAATGCTAATCTAATATAGTGTTACAAATGTACTTTTATACAGGAATACTGAAACTGAAACAATTATTCGAAAGCAAGTTTTATTACCTTTCGAATAATATATGTATGCAGTTTATTATTTTATTACTAGCGACCCGCCCCGGCTTCGCACGGGTACAATGCTGATACTAAATACACTACAGAAAAACTGTGAACGTTGTATATAAAAACACAGCGGCCCGCTCCGGATTCGCACGGGTATATAATATATAGCCTATGTCACTCACTGAAAAAATGATTAAAATCGATCCAGTAGTTTGATTTATTCATTACTGCCCGTGGCCCGCACGCGTTAAATTTGGAGTAAAACAATTCCCCCTATCTATGCATGTATTATACATAAAAACCTTCCTCTTGAATCACTCTATCTATTGGAAAAAACCGCATCAAAATCCTTTGCGTAGTTTTAAAGATTTAAGCGCACATAGGGACAGAAAAGGCGACTTTGTTTTATACTATGTAGTGATGATGATTAATAGCAAAGCCAACGAGACGAGATAAAGAATGTAAACAAACGGACCGTTACTGAGTTACATTGCGATAGCGAGGGATTATTATCTCTGTCCTTATCATTCGTACGCGCAGTTGACGTCAATTGATCGACAACAGCTGTCGTTGTGTGTTTCGTGGTACAGGAAAGCAGTCAGTACCGCAGTTGTCAACATTTGGTCCGCCATTTTGTGATCAAGTTCATTCCTGTTTGGATTGCGTTGGAAGTGATACATATTTTTTCGTCTCCGTATTTGCTTGGTTTTTTGTTGTTATTATCCCGTTTCTGTTAGTTTTATTTTTGATTTTTGCTGTTATTACTTAGTTTTAATATATTTATGTTATATTTTTTATGTTTTTGACAATATAAGTTCCTTGTCAGTCTTTTAGTTATCTAGTGTTTCTTTAGTTTATTTCCTATTTTCTTAATATAATTTATTTCCTTTTCGCCTGGTTTCTTTACCTCAACCCAATCCACAACAATAATAATTTATTCAAATAAAAATGTTTTGAACCTCTGAACATTTGTTTACATTTTTTATCTCGTCTGGTTGGCCTTACTAAACATTGAAAAATTACAGTCTCAGTTCCGAATGTCATAACTGGCAGCACATACTGACACACACTGATTAAAGACTTTTGACTTTTTGTAGGTATGTACATAGTTACATACATACGGAACACAAAAAACCTATCGTTTAAATATTATACTAAAATATTGACCGCTGATCTAAAAATAAAATTTCATTGTTGTATGTTTCAATAGAACGTAATAGAATTGTTAAAGCAAGTCTAATTCAAGTAGGTAAATAAGAACTGCCATTCCACCAGAACATTCAGTCTACTAGAATCAGCCAAGCAACATGTTCCTCCTCCTGTTGGCACTCCTACTTCTCCTAATATACTTTTATCTTACAAAAAATCACAACTATTGGCAAAATCGCAAAATCAAACATGATCGACCGCTACCACTATTCGGCAATATCTATCAAAATATAACGTTCAAGAAGAGCACTACAGAGAAAATTACAGAACTGTATAACAAGTATCCAAACGAGAAAGTGGTTGGTTTCTACAGCGGAACCACTCCGGAACTAATCATTCGTGACTTGGAACTCGTTAAAAAAGTGTTAAGTACGGACTTCGAATATTTCTATGTTCGAGGGCTCGGCAGGGATCCCAAACGTGAGCCTTTATTCATGAACCTGTTCCACGCCAACGGAGACTCCTGGAGGCTGTTACGACAACGTCTGACTTCAGCTTTTACTGCTGCCAAAATGAAGAAAATGTTTCCATTAGTGGTCGAATGCTCCGAGCAACTACAAAACCTCGGAGCAGACATCGTGCACAACGGCGGCGACTGCGACGCTCGGGAGCTCATGGCGCGCTTCACCACGGACGTCATAGCTGCATGTGGCTTCGGCTTAAAAGCTGACAGCATCCAAAACGAACATTCTCTCTTTAGAAACTTTGGCAAACAAATATTTAAAAGGAATCGATCTTGGAGCAATCTGGTATTAGGTATACTCCACCGCTTACTGCCAGACATCGATATGTTGGTAAACAAATTTTTTAGTGATTCCTTTATAATTAATACTACAACAGATATCCTTCAAACAGTCATAGCTCAAAGAAATAATAAGCCCTCTGATCGGCACGATTTTATCGATCTTCTAATGGAGCTGGCAGAGAAAGGTAAAATGACGGGCGAATCTATCGAGAAGAAACAAAGAGACGGAAGTCCGCTACGCGTCGAAATGGAAATGGATCTGAAATGTATGGCTGCCCAAGTATTTGTATTCTTTGCGGGAGGTTTCGAAACGTCAGCCTCCGTGTCTAGTTACGTGTTACACGAACTCGCTCACCACCCAGAGCAGCAGGAGAGAATTCAAAAGGACATCGATACTGTGCTGGCCAGGTACGACAACAAGATGTGCTACGAATCGATAGCGGAGATGAAGTTGCTGAACCAGGCCTTTAAGGAAGCCATGAGGAAATTTTCCTCAGCGGGTGCATTATACAGAGTATGTGTCAGGCGGTACGAGATTCCCGAGTTAGGCATTACTCTAGATCCGGGGGTTAAGGTTGTAATACCGTTGCAAGCGATACATAACGATGAGAAGTACTTCAAGAATGCGTCGCAGTTCAATCCAGACCGGTTTGCAGACACCTCGTCATGGCACAAATACAGTTACATGCCGTTCGGCGAAGGGCCTCGGAGTTGTATCGGTAAGTAATACTTACGAACTGTGTCAATTAATAAATTTATTCATTTTTATCAAATCAATAGGTTTGACAACTAGTTTTAAACCATGATAATATCTATCATATAAAGGCGAAAGTTTGTGAATATTAATTATTAATAATAATTATATAATATTACTATGTTTTTACTTTTGAACGCAAAAGCTGTTGAACAATATTGATAAAGTTTGGTGCTCAGGTAGTTCATAACTACTTTCATCATAGTACCGCCTGCCAAAGTCAGTTGCACACTTGCACCATAATAAGAGGGAATATCTCAAAATAATAAAGTCTTTCAATATTGGTGTATATTTCAGCCGTTCGTCTCGGATATATGCAGTCGCTAGCAGGGCTGGTGGCCGTGCTTCGGCAGTTCTCGTTCGAACCCAGCCTGCACACCAAGCGAGTGCCGGAGGTCAACCATATGAGCAACTCAGCCCAGGCCTTTAAGGGAGGTTTGCCACTTAAAATGACGCTTCGATGTCCAAACACGCGAGCAGGGTAATGCTTCCTTATTATTTGTTGTAATCTTAATTTTAGTTGTATTTTTGTATCCAGTTTTAATGAAGTCAACATTGTATTTAAAATAAATATGATATAGAGTAATTAAGGTGTTTACAATTATAATAATAAATATAGCAGCCCTTTATATTTAAGCCTAATTTTCATTATGAAACTAGAGACATAATTATACAAAAACATGCAGAAGCTCACAAACGAAGACTTCTCATCACAGCTCCTCGATATCACGGAGCTAGAGCAAAGACTAAAACGAACCTTTCGAGTTAGTGTGATAAGTGAAAAATAAATTAGTGGCATAAGTGTTGCAGTAATTGATATTTCATTTTTTTCTAAGGTTTGGTTTGTTATTAATAATTATTAATTGGATAGCTGATTTTTCATTTAAATGATTTCTACTACAAATCTGAAACAATGCGATTAGTAGGTAGGTACGACATGAAAACTTTACATTTAAGTAGTGAATAAAATGTAGATGAGATGAGTAATTTGATGAATAGCTCCGTAGTTATTAGTGGGTGAGTTAATACGAAGTAACATTGCGTGCCTGCCGCGGCCCGGCTTGATTAATCAAAACCCACAGGGCTGAGTGCGAATTGTTATTTTTCGTCACGAAAAAATATACGCACATTTTCAGTCTGAAATACTTGTCGCTAGGCCCGTGTTGCATTTCACATTATATTTTTAATTATTCAACTCGATTTGTTACCGATTCAATGTATACATATTGTTACCACTTAGGACAATCATGAAGTATCACTGCTTTCAACATCTACTGTAACAAATTAGTAAGGGAACTAATAACCAAAATTACATACTATATAGTAAAATAATATTGTCCTGAATCCTTGTTGAAAGTTACTTCTTCCTTTCCTGTCTCTTATTGCATTCCGCAATAAAAGAGAGAAAGGAAGACAATAACTTTGATTATTAGAGTGAGTGCACGGTTAGCGTAGTGGTAAAAGCGGTCACGGTAAAAATAAGATAAATCGTACACCAAGCTAAAATTTTAAGTTATATTGTACACCTAGTTAATATTATCCAGCATTTCGAGAACGTGTCGCCTCAGTTAGACGTGCTGGCAACTCTTTGTACAGACTAGTTTACACAGGCAATAGTTTATACAGGCCCTAATGTTTCGACCGCAAAAGGCGCAAACATGTAACAGCTATCAAGCGTGCTATATTTGCGCCTCTTGAGGCACTCGGCAGAATCAGCCGCCGCGCCAGCCCTTACATGAGTACCAGGAAGATGAGACAAAGCAAAGGTGTCTACGCAAGAAGCGTCCCACACCAAAAGACGGCCCATCTTCCAAGGCACAAGAGTCATTCCGTCGGGTCTCTTACCATCGTCACGCTTGAGACCACTTGGCTCTAAGATAGCCGCACAGTTGGCGGTAGCAAAAGCCCGGCGGATGATGTCGTTTAGGCTGAAGTGGCGGGGAATCCTACCGGCGCTTCTAACGCAGGACAAGCCATGGTGACCGAATTGGTCCACAGCGGTCCCACACTGACAGTGGTGTGGAGCACAGCACGGTGCACCCAAACGAAGGGACACTGCAATTCTAAAACAGGCATTATCTAATAAGGTGCCAGTATTATGTGATGGCAGGGCATGTAGCCATAAACCTGATTCCCATTTAGCCAGCGACTAAGTATCGCAATACAACGCGGTAATGCTGCCAGCATTTTGGGAACGGGGCCTTCTGACAGTGACTTATTAAGTTTAGATTAAGTTATTAGGCTAATTCAATTTAAGATACTATATGTATATTTCTCTGTAAATAAAGATTTTTTGTTAGTTAATATTTAGATTCGAGCAAAAAACAAAGACTCACACGAACTGTTTGTAGCAACAATACCAACCATAACATTTAAAAAAAGTAAGACAATCTGGAAGGCGCCTCTGAATATTTAAAGAAAAAATTAGGTTAAGGAAATGTACGGCGATTCAATTTGTTACGGTAATTCTTTGGTAGAAAACTCGAGGACAAAGTGTCGGCTACCTGGCAGTGCAAACAGAGAGTAAGCAGCGTCTGTCGCCAGTCGCACTCGCCCTCGCCCTCGGCTAATGAAGAACTGTGCGACTGTGGCTATTTGCTTAGTGAACACACGCGTGACGTCACCTCGTAAGGTAAACTTCGCACTCCTACACGAGCACGACAAGTGCATACCTATCATATATGTCTATCAGGAACATGTTTTGTTACTCTGAAATAAAAACGTTGGTCTCAGCTCTAATGCTTATTTACTCATTACTTTGCTTTTGTTGTCTAAAGAGATTGCAAGTAAAATAGAGACTCTAGATACTTAAATACATTTTTTGCTCGGAATTTACAAAAAGATCTATTTAGAGGCTTTCATTGGAAAAACTAAGAACACTTCAAAATTAGTATGTAATGTATTCATTTAGTTAAAAGAACATGTGAAAATAATGTCTTATCGCAGAAAAGTCTCAATTTTACGAATTGTTTAAAATAGACCAAATTGTGTAGCGGTTTCCATTTTCATAATTTTTAGGGTTCCTTTACCTTTCCGATGTTTATGCAAATAGCATTGTTGACGACAAAAGTCACGGAACGGCGGACACGCCTTTACCGGTACTATACAGAGTCAGACGGCAAAAAATACAGACATTTTTAAATAACTGAATTCATGTTCAGCGCACTGTTTTATAAAAAAATATTAGCGATTTTCAATGAAAATGTCTAATAAAATAAGACTAATATTTTTAATAAATGGACCCCTGAACCTTATTTTAAGTAAAGATGCTAACAATCAAACGTTTGAGTGGTACACTCGTTGCCGACCTAGCTTGTAGTCTCTTAGGCATTCTTCGGCAGCGAGCTCATTCTACAACCTAATTGGTGTAAAATGTAAAAGCGAATTCGAGATTGTAGTAGTAACTAGCTTTGTGGCGATTTTCAGACAAATTCGCCGACACTTTACAATTTGCCACGTGCTTAGCATCAAAGAGCCACTGAGGCCTTTTATCACACAGGCTTTTCACTTCTTTAAATAACTTACTTAACTATAAAAAAAAATGAATAAACGTCGGATAATTTGCATCCAATTGCAATAACAATGCTGCCCTGTCCATTGGATGTGATCCAAAAATGCGGCGCTGTAATTATCAATTAAATAAGCTTCGATATTCGCCAGCTTTATGCTAAAATTAGCGATGTATAATAAATAATATAATTGTTAAAATGAATCTTCTTCTTGAAAAAGTGCACATTACGAGCTATAAGACAGAACAGTACTTTTTACTTTTTAACATATTTTTTAACTACTTATAAAAGTCAAGGTAGATTGTCGAGTAGGGAAAAAAAATATGTAGTAAATAGATAATATTTAATACAATAATATTTAATGTTAATGGTATATTGATGATTTGATTAAATAATAAATAGTATACATATCTGGTATTTTCAGGAGGAATCGAATCATTTACCTACTTGAAAAGCTTTAAAGGTGACAATTAATCTCTAATGTGAGAGTTCTCTAAATAGTTACCACTTATCAGTACATACATTAAAAGTTCGTTTACTACATATTATAATGTATCGTAAATATTTTATTCCTTTCAAAATGTGGCTATATTTGATCGAGATATCTTTAAAAATAGCCATAGCCATAGAAAGGCCCAGTCCATCAATATTTTTATCTAGCTAAGATATTGAAATGACATGCAAAATAATTCTGGTTATAATATTCATGAATCATAAATTAAGTGTTGAATATTCATAAAGGTCTTCGATAGGAATTGACAAAAAGCAAACGAACACAAAATACAAAGATGACACAAAAATACGGTACATTACGTTTTATTCGATAAAGTGTTCAGTTAGCGTTTTGTTTCGTTAGCCACAGCCGAGCCGCTGCGGTGCCGGCTCCAATGAAAAGAAAATATCGGTCGGTATCATTCCACTCCCAACACCCCCACCCCCGTTCCTCCCGTAGACACCGGTTGTAGGTGACAGGATGGAACAAAGGTACCTAGTCTGATTTGTTACAGATGGTTGCTATTTAAGGCGACGGTTTCCGAAATTATGATTTTGTATTCCTTTCGTTACAAAATGGAACATATAAGAATCTAAAACACTAAACATAAAAGGTAGGAAAGACAATTCATTAGTCATAAGTCATTTGTTACTTTGCGAACAGAGGTGCAATAAGAGGTCTTACAAAAAAAAATATACAGATTCTTTCCATGTCCAGGGTATGGCGTGCAAAATGGTTAAGGTTATGGCATAGTAAAAATAGATAAGTAGGCCAACTCCCGGCGTTTAGGAGCGCACGATACCTAAACTTGCTCGAAGCGCAGGGTTGTCACTTGTCAGATTGATATTTTAAATTACCTGTACTGTAATTATTTTTTTAATTATAAAAAAACGTTTTTTTTTACAAAACAAAGCATTTATTTATGTCAAGTCAAAGTCAAATCATTTATTTCCATGGGCCCCAAAGGACGCTTGAACACATCAAAACAAACATCAACGTTCAAATAAATAAAATTAAAATAAAACTTAAGCTAATTAAATTATAATATTAATTGCAACAAAATGATTTGAATCATCGGAGCTTAGATTGATTTCAATTCAACTTTGAGGTTTGAATTAAAATCAATCCAAGTACCAGCTCCGATGGGTATTGCATCATGAGAAGAGCTGGTGAGAAACTCATGTTCACCATCTTTTCAAATAATTCATACAATTTTGTTTGTTTATTGACAATAATTGTAATAATTAACCTGCCGCCCAATAGTAGTGCTTGCATTACTGTGTTCTGGTTTGGTGGTGAGATCAGGCCCTGAAATTACTGGCACATGAGGCATAACACCGTAGTCCTCAGCTGCAGCGACGCATCTATAATCTGCTTTTGTGGATTGTTGATGTCCATGGGCTGTACTCCACTTACCATCAGGTGGACTACACGTTCGCTGTGTGCGTAGTATAAAACAAAAAAAAGTCACCAGATGTCAAGATTACAAATATCAAAAAAACTAATGTCAAAATGAACTCATATGAATTAGTGTGATGACTTTACTGAACATTCTAAGGTTCTAACCTCAGACATATTTGTAGGTCTAACCGCACCTGTATAAGCAGTTTCTATTAGTTATTTATTTTCATATCATAAAAACGTTTTCGTACCACTTGCTCAAAAAAGTGACATTCTATGCCACCAAAAGCGAACATAACAATAGTCATTTTTAACCGACTTCAAAAAAAAAAAGAGGTTCTGTATTCGATCCGTATGTATGTATGTATGTCACCTTTTTATGTTCGCGATTTTCTCGGAAACTACTGATCCGATTTGAATGCAGTTTTTGGTATTTTAATCCTTGTGTTTCAAGGAAGGTTTTAGTATATAATTTATCAGAATCTGATGAAGATCTTTGGAGACAGACAACGGAACTCTTCAAAAACGAATAGCTAATGAACCACGTTTTGTGCAATCGTGTATCTATGTATTGTTTTCACCACTACATAACATAACATCATGCCTGTGTATGCTTTGAAGGGTAAGCAGAGACAGCCTACTTACCTACCCTTAAAGTACCGAAAGCTCTGCTTAGGTTTAGACGGGGCTTACGTTTCAGCACATTTGTTATTATCGTAGTGATAACTTATGATCATGAAGATCTCAGAAAGAATTTTTTGATTATTTTGATTGTTTCTATTGTGTTTCATGCGTAATGATGCCTTAGTATTTCTTCCTAACCCCATCGTTAAATCTAAAAAACTAAGACACTAAAAAGCTTGAAATAAAAAAATAAAATAAAAAAAACAAATAAAAAAAATAAAATAAAAAAAACTAATTAAAAAAAGAATATTCTTAACTCGAGCGTATTCTAAATATTATAATTATGTACTAATTTTTTTCAAAGAAAAAGGAACCGCCTTCAAAAACTCAAAAGTAAAAAATAAAATATTCGCTAAACTTTGCTTACCTTTATATTAATTTGTTTAAAACAATAAACCCAAATAATTATGTAATACCAATTAATTATATTTTTTTGAAGTCGGCGCCAAATTACAAAATCAAATACCAATTCAATTGGTATTTGATTTTGTGATTTTTTCAACAATTATTTCGGTAAATACGGTTTTAATTGTTATTTGATTTTATGATTTTTCAACAATTATTTTTAATCTGTTAAAAACAGGGAATAGTTATTTATGGTACAAGTGAGAAAAAGTTTATATTTCTGTTGTGAGTGCCAATTTTAAATCTTGAGCTTGCGAAGTAGTCTTAAATTGAATCACGAGCGTAGCGAGTGATTCCAATAAAGACTACTTCGCAAGCGAAAGAATTAAGGAGGTCACGAACTGAAAATTGCATACAAAACTTTTCACCTCTTCCAGTGAGAAAATATTAAGATTTAAATAAACTCGTAATCGATTGCTTAACCTGCAATTGCTTCCATGAAATACGACAGTAATACCAATTCCGAATGCGTTTTAGGACCTTTTCTAAGTCGCCACTTATTAAATATGTCGTACGCTTTCAAATACTTTTCACGTGATTTTTCTGGTAAAAAAGCAATCTTCTGTGTTAGAAGCAAGTTGTCGCAACTCTTTTGGAGTTCCACCAGTTCTTCATCACTGAGTTCACAATTTTTTTGTTAAAAAGTTCCAGTAAACAATTAAACATAAACTGAAAAGAATTTATAGTTGCCCGCGATGACTGACACAGACACAGACTTTTTTTTTTAAATCGTGCGTTCGGAAATTCGTTCCGTAACATTTATTTATAGTCTAATATGTACCTGATTTTAATTAATTGAATGGTCAATCACGAATATAAAACCACTAAAATACAAAATAAACGCGTATTTATATAATTTAAAATAATTAAAACGTAACGTATGTAATTATTTAATAAAATTGATGTCAATGTTTATTACTAACCTACACGGTGGCTGCTTTGTTTTTTTTCCAGCGGTTTTTACTAACTGAATTCTGGCAAGCAAACGATCTTTTTCGTGCTGGTGTGGTGAAAAGAAAATAGTACTGAATTTCATTAATCGTCTAGGGGCAGAATGTGATTTAAATTTGGAATACTTAGCGAAATTTATACTGAACTACTTCTGTGTTTACACCATTGAGTTTGTATATAAAGCATTATACATCTTTTTGAAAAAGGAATACGCATTTAATAAGCAGTTATGAAATTAAATTACGAAAACCGACGGGGCCGTATGAGCTTGATGCCTTTGCTTTTCCGACAAAAAAATATTAGTCTAGAAATAATTAGAACAATGTTTCCAATGTTAACATATACTTTTAATTGTCATTATTTTTAATAAATGCTTATCTCGTATTATTATTGTGTTAATTTTTTCGCAAAGGGTACGAAAAGTATAGTTTTTCCTCGGTGATAAAGCTGTCTTAGTCTTGGGTGAACTTAAATCCCTCGCTACACTCAGGACTTTTAACACAGGTTTTTAACACCCTCGCTGCGCTCGGGAGTAAACCTCGAGTGCTTCGTCACCCGCGAAAGAAGTCACTGCTTTATCCCCTTTGACAATAATCTACTATTTTGAAATTGTCACTTATTCTTGTTTAGCGCTTTACATAGTCAGCAATTCTAGCCTTAAGACATAAAACAATTTACAAATAAAAAGGTTAAACAGTTATTTAACTTTAATTTATAACAACCCAGCAGTCGTGTAATTACGCAATGCTTGTCCAACGGCAATGATGTGTTGGATTAGCTTTTAATAGTTTCACATTATTTTGTTCAAGATTACTTGTTATTGTTTTGTAATTTGAAAACAAAGAATTAAATAAGTTGCCATATTAAAATAAAATAAAATTGAAACATTTCTGCTCTGTTTCATATTTATTCACGTTGTTAATTTAACGAGGCACTTGGATTCAGTTTTCAAAATATTCACACGTTATTTATTTTTTGTTTACAATTCAATTATTCTTTTTATACTTTTTATACTTATTAAACTTTAATGTTACCACTTCTTAAATCTAAACCTAAATAAACAGCTGAATGAAATACCTTACAAATAAACGAAAAATCTAAATTTTACAAATAAAATAAAACTAACGAAACCTATGATTCGAGTGTATGTTTTCGTTAGAAAATTTTCTGAACATTGTGTTTGCTTACTTATTCTGTGGTTGATATATTATTCGCTTCTTTATCAAATAGGTAACTATGCATATATGAAACAATCTGTAATTGGCATTAACTTAGCAACCGAGTAAGCTGTAGCCTCTATACTTTCGAAATCTTCTACAATAATTAGTAGACGGGAAAAGTAGAATGTTATGCTATGTCGATATTTTTATACATATAAATGTATAAATCTACATAGGTATTATTATGACATACCCCTGCTTAATTTTCCACATACGCGTATATTGTCACGTGATCGCGCACAGTTTGCTCTCTAGCCCAGTCCTCCAGAGAGTGTACGCGTGTCAGTCACCGCAAAGGTACGACACAAGTATCAGTGTAGCCGTGGTCGAGGGGGGAGGCCTTTGATCTAAGAGCCGAGTTCACCATTTAATTAGCAAGAAGTTCGTCCATAACTCAGGACTCACCGCACGATGGAAATTAATGTACTACTTTATAAAGTCCCTTGTGGGAAAGAGACGGGCGATACACTGAGCTGTAGACTACCCACGCAATTCTCTTTAATTTATACTACGAAACTGTTGCAAAATATAGAACCGGCAGGACATAAACCTACAACCTGGGAATACCGTTCCACCACTTTATCCAACGACTACAACGGCTACGGTCTCCTCTTGCCAGGACCCCTAATTTCTCAACTGTACGTTACGCAATGACGTGACGCGGATTAAAGCGGCGGAACGGTGTTCCGAGGTCGCAGGTTCAACTGTTTCTTAGGATAACTTGCTAAGCATTGCTAAATTGTATAATAATATAAATTAGAAATATCTTTCAATTGTTTATTTTAAGATTGCAATCTCGTATGTCAAACATAACATGACTCACTTATAAAGTCATAAACGTGCGGGAAGCTTAAAGTATAGAGGTTTTCTCTTCGTCACTAGATAGCATACCAAACCGAGTGTCGACAACTCGCCCGTCTGTACCGGCTCTTATATTTGTATGCTTGTGTTGTGTTGTGCCAGGTTTATTCAGTTAACATTACTTGGAATCGCTCCACGTTATTAAAGCCACGAGTCAGCCATCGAATAATAACTGTTTTTACAAGGCTTTACTGAACTTATTACGCAGAAAAAGCGACGTTCTTTTAAAAGTAATTAGATTTTTTTATTTCAGTGGAAGTTTTGTACCGAAATCCTACTAACACTTAATTGAATTTTAAAGCATGTTTCTCTTTCTTGTAATTTCGGAGACATGGGAATTAAAATCTCTCATTGTTTAAGTGGGTAGGGACCTCATTTCACGCTGGAGAGCGTATTCCGCAATATAATAGGAAATATCAAAGTACGATAAATTAGGGAGAAACATGAATACATTTTTTAATAAAATCTTTTTGTGTAGAAGGTACCAAAAGGTTTAATGGAAGATATATAGCTGACCGACACATACATAATACTAGCTGCTCCTTTCGGTTTCACCCGTGTTTAGCGTTTCTCCTCCCGTGCCGTGCCGATACAACGCGATAAATTGCCAATTCATTTATTTTTTTTGCATTTTTCCTTAACGTTCAACGAAACAAACTTATCAGCTTTTTAATTTTGTAAAGATATAGTAAATATAAGTCTCCCTAATAGTGACGTTTTTGTGATAAAAATGCATAGATAAAAATAGAATAGAATATATTTTATTGCATTCAATGTAAGTATTACAATTAAGATGGTACATTTTCTTAGGAAGCCATGTGTGTACATTCTGCCCATAAAGCATGCAAAAGTTACGTACATAACGACCGTATCAAAATATAAATTATATTTTAATACGGTCGTTATCGAATTCGCACGGACTTACAAAGTAACCAGGCGGGATACAGAACCGAAATGGAACAGAATTTGAAATGTTGTTATTACATTTCAAATAAACCAACACAATAATAAAGAAAATAAACTGAGAATTGCCAAAGTTATGATTGTAGCGCGGAGTTACAGTGCTGTGCTGTGTTTGTATTTTATACATTAAGTTTTAGTTCGTATTTATTTCACAGACTGTGCTTTTTTACAGTGCACCTAGTACGTAGCAAAACGGCGTGAAGTTCACCTGATGGTAAGTTGTATTCTGTCAGTACATTCTGAACCTAAATCTTACCGTCAACTGGAATCCAAACTTGTAGTGCTTGCACAACATGTAAAGGCTCTTTTTTCTCACCAATGAAAATAAATAACTGAATTGATCATGTCTTTTATCCATAAAGGATAATAGGCATTATCCATAAAGAAAAATAAGCAAATAGAGGTAACTTTAATAGCTATAAGGGCTTCTCTATCAACCGGAAAAATAAATTAGTTGTTCAAAGAAAGTTTATCAGGTAGCTGTCTGTTAGGATAACAGATTACCCTCGTCACGTGAACGGCCTCGAACCCACGAATCTTTAAAGAAATGTCTAGCAAGTAAAGTAGTAAATGAGAATGAGCGCTTCACTGTACCCCTTGCCACTTGCCATCCATCATGGACATGTGGCAGAGATATGACTATGACGAAGCGAAATCAATTGAAACCGAACTGCTGTTTCAAGAATCGACAAATAGACCAATTATCTTTACTGTTATTAGACAATGGGGGACTAAAGGAAGTTCAGTTAGGGCCGCGTCTGCGAGTCAGCGAACAACGTGCATCGTTTCTGACAGCTGGTGTCAGAAACGATGAACGCTATCAGAAAGGATAAGGTGATATGGATCACAAAACCTAATTGATAATAGGTGGATTCGACCGGCGACGACGACCGGAGACGATAGATTAGAACTAGCCAAATCACTATAACCGCAATAACTACGAGTCTGCAATCGATTGCAGACGTGCATGTCATGAATTGTTGACACTTATCTCATCAGCTGTGTACAGGTGCTGTGTGGTAACCTAAAATAATAACTACCAGATAATTAATCGCCGTCGACGAGAAAAATATTAATTAAAGCTCGTCCCTTTCCTAAACGAGAAATGTCTGTAAGACGGCGTCTGTTACACGCCAGCGACGCGGACGGGACGGGCCGCCCAATCCGTAATATTCGACTGAGACTTTGAGTGGAAATTACTTGAGATGTAATTAAAATAGCAAGTGAATTGGCAACATCTTTATAGCGTCGGTCTGTGGAAGTAATGTGCACTTATTTGATTGATTAATAATATAAGAACCTATCCTTTGTCGTGTTGAACACAACTTGATGACAAGTTCTAACGACATTTTTGCCGTACAATAATTTAAAGAGTAGGTCATGTTCTAAACACAGCATTCTATTTTTCCTGGGAGCTTGTAAAATTGTTCTCTCATTCATACAGTCGGAAAATCGGTCTTGGTAGAATTTTATGTCATTAGAAAATTTATGAGAATAAGCTTGCGAAAATTCTTTTCAGTGATTAGGAACATGATTTTGGAGCTCAAAGTGAAGAAAATTCGAGAGTTGAACGGAGAATTTCAAATGTACTGGGATTGTGTAGGGTAACGTTACTCTACCATATCACTGGCAAGCGGCTTCATCATGATGTCATTTACACCCTGTATAACAAGTAAGGGTTGATGGAATCATCAGTTATTAGAAAGTCATTACGATGTAAGGTTTTGCCTGAGTAACATACTGTCTATATTGTACCACGCGGACGGCGCCGCTTTGCATCAAGTCATGCCTAATGCAATATAATTAGTCTGTTGGGTATTAGGAGATGAATAGCTATTAGAACGTGTTTGTTGAATCGAGTAGAATGAGCTTAAATTCGAGTTACGCGCACCAAGCTATTCAAATAGAGGACCTTTGGTGGAAATACAACCTAAGACTTAATTTTATTTTCCGTTTGTCATATTTATAAAAATATAGCCGTATCTATTACAGGCACTCTCGAGAAAACATAAATCGTTTAGAAATTTAACGGTTTTGTAATAAAATTATGGGAGAAACAATTTATGTGTTATGAATTTCACACGAGGTATGAACACGTAAATAACACATAGCAATATAAATGTCCATGCCTCACATAACACAATATGAAAATACTATACTATAACTAACTATGTGATTCTTCTTCTTCTTCGTCGTGTCGATGACTGAGTCAAATTTTATTTTGACTTGCCATCGTGGTGAAAGGATTAGCCTTGGAGAACTCGCGAATTGCCCAGGGTGCGCCGGACGTAGGGAATCGTTGTGTATATAACTATGTGATTTTTTAAGTATACAGTATTCTGTAATGTATGATTGGGATATGCAGCTAGGAATTTCTCAATAGCAGCACGGAGTCTGCAACTAGGCCCGGCAGATGGCGATCGGCTGACGTCCTATCACATGTAACCCAAACATAACAGGTGAAATGTCGATGTTACACACCTCTGCCACACCCTTCTTTATAATAAAGGCGTGACGTTATGTATGATGTGTGAGGTAACCACTTTAAACCACTATGACTGTGTAGCTCGCTCGCTGGGCTTCTTCACGGTGTAAAGCGATGTCCAAAGCTCGTTGGCTCGACAAAAGAATCTGTCCTTTAACCGAATTGCTAAGCACCAACGTCCTTCATGTATAAAAAGTAATAAAGAAAATGCTAAAAAGTAATAACGAATGTTTCTTTACAAGTCACTGCAATTAATTAACACTTTTCAGATCATTCAAAGGTTCTTTGAACTTTTTAGGTATCCTTTTGATAGATCTGTACTATCGTAATTGATTTTATCAACGCGAAGAAGCAGTCTCCGGCTTATCAGGGAATAGTTGATATTAATTAATGAGATACAAACACACTGTAACAATTCCTAAAGAACACAATTCAATGGTTCTATGGCTTAATTATTTCTTTGTGATAAGTATTTTAAAAAATCTTGACATATCTTTGTAAACAAATGTATAGAATTAACCAGCATTAAACTATCCGAAACCTTATTAGAAACTCATGCAATTGAGGAAACGGTACAATAGAAGTCGCAAGTTTTTGGTACAATCGGGGTTTTAAAAACCTAAGTTTTTGATCAGTACCGACGGATGGGAAAACTGTCAAACCCATATGGAATAAATTTTATCAAAACCCTAAACGAGATCGAGGTTTTTGATCAAAAACCTAAAGAAGGTAATTTAGGTTTATGCCTGAATTGCTCCACTCATGTATAATTCCGTTACTGAAGTGGATCATTGACCTGCCTTATGGCAAATTTTGTGAAACGCCGCGGAAACGCCTCGCTCAACGATTTTATTATTCGCTGGACGATTCCATTAAAAATAATGCTAACATATTCTTTTATGACTTCTAAATGTTTATGTTGTAACTAAGGCATTCTTAAAATACTTTGTTTAAGGTTCAAACTCAATAATGTTTTAGTTTATGTTTCCGTTCATAAAACATTCTAAGCAATTAAATAAATTTATATTGTGTAGTAAAATAATTCTGAATTATAAAAGTGTTAAAAAGCTACGGCGCGTAACTTCGGTAGAGTTTAATAAATGAAATGTCATTGGTGGCCTGGCACGTGTAGCGCGCACGTAGCACTTCGTAGCGTCGAGTGTCGGCGGCGGCGGCGCGCTGTGTGAACGCAAGTGTCACCGATCCAACATCACAAGTGTCGTGCATCGAGCGTGTCGCGCGTCGCGTGCCCATCGCCGAGCGATCACGCTGCCCTACATTCCATACTCGTCGCTTCCCGCGGCTCTTCCTGTTATTGGCCATCGCATCACCGAGCGATCTCCGATGCCAGCTTTGTTAAACAAACTATTTATTGTTTACGGTACCGCTCTCTGCTCCGATCCTGCATTTTTGCTTGAACATCCGGCTATGAGTCATCCTTTATTATAGAACAACTTCTGGCATTTGGTGAACTTACCTTTTGTTATAAATCATAAAATAAACTATAAATACATGTTATTTATAGTTTCAAACTCTATATCACTGAAGTTATATGTCTATATAACCAAAAATCAAACAATTAATTAAATAAGTAATAAATAGGTAAAGTTATGCTATGTTATTACCAGTGGTATGTGACAGCTGTCAGCGTGATGCACTAGGTGGTTGGATCGAGCACTACATGACTAGTGTTTGTTTGTTTGTCACTTCACTTGTTTACGAGTTTATTTCCGTGTTTTTTAAAGTAGCCGGCGCGCTATTAAAGGCCTCGTTTAGTGACTGCTGGAACAACAATGCAAGGTAAGTGGAGGTACCAATGAGCGCGAGTGGAGGGATCGCGTGCGCTCCTCGCCGCGCCGGCACTGGCGACGTCGCTGCACGTGGCGCGCTCGGTGCAGCGCGCTGCATGCGGGCGGCTCGTCGGCACCCGCGCGCGCCGCGCACTGCCGCCGCCGCCGTATCGACGCTACGCCCGCCCTGCCGCCCTGCCGCCTGCCGCCCTGCCGCCTGCCTGCACTCACTCACTGCTGCCACTGCCAGCGACGCCGTCACACCACCTACCCGTACTGTCACAAGCATCGACTACCTACTCGTACAGTCAACAACAAAGTCGATTAAGACTATTGTTGTGGATTGGGTTAAGACAAAGAAACCAGGAATAAAGAGAATAATAAAAAAAATATATAAGGAAAATAAACTAAAGAAATCACTAAACCTAGAATGATAAAACCAAAAGACTGACAAGAAACTTAATTGTCAAAAACATAAAAGCAAATACTTAGTAAAAACTAAACAATATGTACAAATAATATACAAAATAGGTCCGATTGGGTACATCATTCCCTTTTTTTTAAAGGATAATCAATTTAAAAGGGGAATCAATTGTTTCAATGGTCTCTTTAATTGGCCAGCAGAAGTTGACACATCGGCCACCCTGGCAACTCCATCCCTGCCTCGGTAAATTTCTACTATCCGGCCTTTAGGCCACACCCCTCGAGGTAGATTGTTATCTGCGACCACCACCATGTCACCTTCCTTAATGTTTGACCGCAGTCCTTTGCCTCTGGAACGGTTCAACAAAGGTAGGTATTCTGTGACCCAACAGCGTCAGAAGGCATCGGCCATGTGGGCGGCTTTCCGCCACGATATTCTACCGCTCAACGCTCCTTCGTCCACGTTCTCTGGAATGTTTCTGTTTTCTGTTTTTGGAATGGCTTGAGAGGAACTACTCGATACTTACTGCTGATAAGCACTAGTTTGAATGAGCCGTCAGAGAAAATCAAACGCCAATAAGCTACGGCTGCGTAGGCAGACTCACTGGCATCGCAAAAGAATGAAGCTCTCTCTCAGGGTATTCAATCTCGCTTAAGTTATAACGACGTGGAATTTTAATATTGTTTAATGCATCAATACAAATGGTATACCATACTTTCCACGTAGCTATATCCTCTTGAGCGAGCTTGTCATCGTCCATCAGTTTTAAAATGATTAATTGTACGATGAATCCACATGATGTTGTCGGGCATCATTATTCTTATTTTGAATTGAATATAGGCAATTAGGCCATACTCGTACAACGTGCAGTTACGCGGAATTACGCTTTGCGTGACGATGTTACGATTTTGAACATAACGCGAGTTTGAATGTTTATTTGTGTATTACGACTTTTACTGTTGACTGTACTTTTCGTTTACTTATTGTAATCCCATTATTTATATCAAGACATCCAGAAGGTGTCGAATATCATCTTAACAAGTACAGAAAAGTAAATGCTAAATGTACTACTTAATAGGATTTGCATTTTCACAAATGGAATATTATAACATCGTATTTAATTGAACATTAAATACTAAGTCGATCGCTCGGTGGAGCAGATCCATGAGATCCGTGCCGTATAGCAGCGCTTTGTTTCAATCTATTAAAAGCTCAGTTTGTGTATAATCCTTGCGCGCCGCCTTGAAACACCGCACAATTGCCGGAGATATGGTAGGATTACTCATAACTCATACATAGTCATACATTACCTGAATCATTTATGAGTAGGTTCCGCCCGAGGTACGTAGGTCATTCGAATGTTATTCTCGGTTATGACATATCTATGTCGTGCAAGTGTGTGACTGAGTGACATACATGCGAATATCCTCAAATACTCACATTTAACATATTATAGTAAGATTTATACAAAAGTAGTAAACGATCGATATAGTAACAATGATTCCTATTAAGTGTAATAAGTTGATATAAAGCAGTGGTATCTCGGTGGGGCATCGGGTAGGTCGCAGGAGCGGGGCGCGTCGTTGTACAATCGAGGTCAACCACCGATCGTTTGCCATAAATTGAGCTAACATCGCCCTCGCCAGTGGCAGCCGGCCTGTTCATATCATAGCGAATAAAACGCTTTTATTATTAGATTCGTATTGTAAACTCAGTCAAGCATTAACGATAAAGAATACAAAGTTGCCCGACCCGCTGTATGGCTTTAAAAGAAACTATTTCTGCATCTTGGACAACTAAACTTTTAATAGCAAATTGATTTAAAAAACATGGCAAGGACGTGTCGGGCTATGTGGGATAGGGTTCCGTAGCTAGTCACTACAACATATTAAAAATTAGATAGAAGAAGTAATAACATCGCATAAGTCATTATTTTCAAAGGTTTTTATATTATGTACTAACTATTCCAAGTAACTGTACTTTATAACCGCTATAGTTTTCCTTGAAAGTTCATGACATATACTACATGTATACTACATGTCATGAACTTTCAAGGAAAACTATAGCGGTTATAAAGTACAGTTACTTGGAATAGTTAGTACATAATATAAAAACCTTTGAAAATAATGACATGTAGTATATGTCATGAACTTTCAAGGAAAACTATAGCGGTTATAAAGTACAGTTACTTGGAATAGTTAGTACATAATATAAAAACCTTTGAAAATAATGACTTATGCGATGATATGTCATGAACTTTCAAGGAAAACTATCATGAACTTTCAAGGAAAACTATAGCGGTTATAAAGTACAGTTACTTGGAATAGTTAGTAGGATTTTTCAGATTTTTTGAGCCAACGGCGGCGGCGGCGGAGGAGTGAACGCCCTGCTCGAACAAAAATTTGCTTTTTAAAGCTAATTATCTCTAAAACAAAAAAATTGTCTGTGCAACACCCCAATGTTTTTAAAATACCTATTTAGCGATACCCTACACCATAGTGTGGAAAAGATAAAATAATATCCCCACTTTACAAGTAGAGCAGATAACCGAAAAAATAAAGATGAAAAAAATATTTTACTACTTTGTCAGCATAGTTTAATAACATATACATGTAAAATTATTGCTTTCTAGCACTAACGGTTTCGACGCTATGCTTCGGAAACACAGACAGACGGACATGGCCTAACTATAAGGATTCCTTGTAGGTACTACGGAACCCTGAAAAGGTTTTGAAATTAAAGCACTTTTCGTAGCTTATAAATACCACAAAATTATTTTTAATTAATAATACAACTAGCGACCCGCCCTGGCTTCACTCCGGGTACTATTTAGAACTTAACTTTATGTTTTATACATAAAAACCATCCATCGTTAGGAATCAATCATATTAAAAAAACGAAATCATATGAAAACAATTAAAGATGTAAACAAAGACAGACAGACAGCTGGAAGTTGGACTTTGTTTCATCCTGTGTCACGCGGAGGCACTAAATAATGATTATTATTTCGTTATCTTCATTCCATTACAAAACATTCACTTCGTTTGAATCTACTTATTATAAGAGCAATTTCCATCTGAATGATGCTGTTTATTCGGTGAATCGAGGTTCAGTAAATAAAATTACCTTCCTACCTTTAACTGATTTGCACAAATTACTACGATACTCTTTCTCATCAATTTTCAATGTTTGACACAAATTAACGCATATTGAATAACAACTTTTCCTTTTGATGTTGATATTTTCTATGGTAATAATGAATCATTTTATCTGTGCACTTAGTGTACTGTTTTTTTTTAAATATTGTGCTCTTAACATAATATCTTGATGAAAATAGGCATGGAGAGGAGATGGAACTTACTTAGCTAGATTAAAATGCTAAATTAAATAATAGCTTATATAATAGCTTAGTTAGCTAAATTAAAATGCTAAATTATTTGCATACAATATACTTCACACAGACACAGGTACTAATACAGTACTCAAGTACAAACCGCTAGGTTCTAACACCACTATACCCATCAACACAGGTACCGATATGGTATCAAACCATAGTTTAGGTGGTAAGGTGATTAGATGTAATGTGGATACATCGAATAATTTAAACTAGGATCTAGGACAAAGGATAGGCATAGTAATATTAGGTTGCTCTACCAAAATATACAGGGTGTCTCCGGCAAGGAACTTGAGTTAGATTTATTTTTAGAAGAATATAAGGTACAGGTTTTGTGTGTCACCGAACATTGGTTAAGGAATCATGAGTCATTGATTATTGCATTCATGAGAAAAAAGGCCATACATGGTGGATCACTGATAGTTGTAAATAAAACATTGAAATGTAAGGAACGAAAAGACATAGTGAAAATATCTATTGAACGCACTGCTGAACTGTCTTGTATTGAGTTAAAGCAATATATTATAGTATGTGTATATAGACCTCCACAGAGTGATATTAACCTATTTGAGACAGTTATGGAAGATGTTTTAAGGCGTTTGAGTACTGGTAATGGGAATTTAGTTGTATGCGGCGATTTTAATGTGGATCTACTTCAGCAGTCATCTAGCTCCACTAGGCTTTTTAGTTTATTTAGGTCATTTAACTTAGAGCACATATTCTTTGAGCCAACCAGAATTACATCACATTCTGCAACATGTCTGGATAATGTATTTAGCAACTGTAGATATCTGAATAAAGCAATATTCAGTCACTTAAGATCTGACCACTGTGGGCAAATGGTTAAACAAAGAAAATCACTTGTAGGTCGATGACTTCTAATCGTCTCAAATGCTTTAACGAGAATATTGCAGCCAAGATTACCAACTTAGATATCAATGAGGATAATCCGGATGTCCTATACGGGAATTTATTTAACTTAATTAAATTAGAATACGATTTTATTTTTAAAGAGAAAACTTTTACTAAGAATGTGAATAGTAGATTCTGTGACTGGGCAACTCCTAGAATTTACAAAAGTAGAGCTAAGATGTATGATCTATATGGAATGAAACAGCATAATTTTGATCCTATTTTATTCAACATGTTAGAAATTATTCGAAAATATTTAAAAATGTTTGCTTGGTAGCTAAATCAATTTATCTTAGTAACAAAATTAAACATAAAAGCAACTTGGACTGTAATAAATACTAAAACAGGACGGTCCAAACCGCGGGATGATAGTTTTGAATTAGTGGTTAATAACAATATTATTAAAGATAATCTGGGTTTGGCTGAAACATTTAATGATTACTTTGCAAAAATACCAGTTGATACTACTTACCAGTTTCTTGGATTCATGCTCAGTCACAGCTGAATCCTTGGCTAGGGGCAGCGTGAAAGAGTGTGATGTCATTTTCAAATTCCAATTTATAAGCCCAAGTGAGGTGGTGAAAACCTTCAAGTCGCTCAATTCAAAGAAAACAACCGACTTGTGGGGCATTTCTGTTAAGGTATTGCAAAATATAATTATTGAAATAGCAACACATTTAGCTGTAATATTTAATCAATGTGTAGATAAAGGTATATTTCCTGATTTGATGAAACATAGTAAGTTAATACCATTATATAAGTGGGTCTAAGAGTGACCCAAGCAATTTTAGACTCATCTCAATCTTGCCAGCTGTTAGTAAAGTCTTCGAAATGCTTATTTTGCAGCAGTTAGAAAGCCATTTTAATATTAATAATTTATTTCACAAAGAGCAGTATGGTTTCACAAAGGGTCGCTCAACCATAGATAAAATATATATTTAATGCCTGGCGCCCATATATCGTGTCTAGCAGGGAAACTCGTCGGCTCGACCTTATTTTAAAGAACTCGGTGTGCTTACTCTTCCTGCTATAGTGATATATCAGGTCGCAGTATTCGATAGGCAGAACGCGGATGAGTACAAAAAGATCGGAAGTGTGCATACGTACCAAACCCGTAATCGGGACAAGCTTTCTGCCGTGTCCCACACGTTAACAAAAACATCAAAAACTACGTATGTCATGGGTCCGGCAGTGTATAATAAGTTACCATCCCTAATAAGACACGCCTCAACGGATGCCGGCTTTAAAAGCCGACTGAAGCGATGGCTCGCCGAACAAGCGTTATATTCTGTAGACGAGTATTTTAAGAATAAATAAATAATAATTTTTAAATGACATTTATTTGACTTATATATACATATATATATTTTTTTTATCTAATAACAATGACTTTGTGCTCTAATTGCAATAATTATGATTATTATTTATTAATTGATATTTAATTTGTTATTCTATTTTATTATTATTATTGTGGGGTGCATGAAAGGAGCCTCCCCGAGTGACGTATACAACAATTCCCTACGTCCGGCGCACCCTGGGCAATTAGCGAGTTCTTAAAAGCGAATTGGCTAATCCTTTCACCACGATGGCAAGTCAAAACCTAGACCACCTTACTGACTGTCCAAAATGCCCTACCACCTGCACAAGAGAGGCGCTCATGAACGCCGACGAGAGCGCCTTAACAGTGGAAAAAATTTGACTCAGCCATCGACACGACGAAGAAGAATTATTATTGTTTTGAAATTTAACTGTGCTAATTTTTCTATTGATTTATATTGTAATGACGTGTAATTATAATTACCAATAAAGAAGTTTATGAGTTTATGAGTTTATCGATGACAATGCAATAATTCGATAAAAAAAAAAAAATAAAAAATAAAATTATTATTTTTTTTATAAAAAATGCTCTTATAAATAAACCAAACTAAAAAGTAGAAAAAAAAAGTAGAAAATAAATAATAGTTATAAAAAACTCACTTTTTAGTTAGAAGTACTTTAAAAGCGTGTTTTTTAGTTTTTTTATACAATTTTTTTTTTCTTACGGACTTGCTGTCCCGACAGTAACCCTAGAGGCCTCGTCCGCGTGGAAGTCGATATAATATTGTCTATATTAGTCGTGGAGTGTGGCTTTCTGCGGGTTCATCTTAATCAAATCGTATTCATTCCGCAGAAGATCGTTGAAGTGTTACATAAACATCGCGTAGTGAAGTTTAAATTTCACAAAATGACTATAAAATAAAATGAAAGCGAAGTGTACACTCGATTCATTTCAATGAAGTGAAGTAGAAACACAGAGTAACCAGAGACTAAGCTGCATACAACCGCGCTCAGATAAGTCCACTCACACAAGCATAAGACGTCTGTGTGCGTGAGCACTTGCGGCCCTATCACGTACGAGGCGAAACCGGTTTCTACCGGCTCGCAAGTGCCTTAGCGAAGGGCTCTCGCACGCTCTCGGTGCGGCTCGCGGACACTACCGCAGCTCACATAAATGTACTCTGTCAGTCTACAGCAGTCCAGCGCAGCCGCGGTGCGCGCACGCACGTATGCTCACTCGCAAATCTCGTCCTAAAGGGCACGACGCGCGTTATTATTTAATAATACAAAATGTACTACTGTACTGTGTGTAAGAACAATAATCGTCGAAATAAGAACATATCTTTTTTTTTCTATCCCAAGGAATCTACTAGGTGAGTAGTAAATTGATAGTAAAAGAGTAGCTATTTTTATTATATACCTATTCAATTTATTTTAGTGGGGTAGATAGATACTTCATACATAATTACATAGGTAGGTACCTAGAGTACCTACATCAATATCAAAGCAAATTTAAATCTGTGCCATGTTTGTAATGCGATGGAACCTTGACACAATTCACAGCTAATAATATATTCCTACTTATGTATGAGTCACTAGCTTCTACGCGCGGCTCCAACCGCGTGGTACGTCGATGTAGCCTATATTATTTCTGGGGTCTTATCTTTTTATACCTATAATTGTATAGATGTATGAGAATGACAGTTCTCAAGTTCTTAAGCGCAATGTCATGCGCTCTTCTACCTAATACGTTAATAGGTAGGTAGGTACGTTAAAATTAAATTGTAAAAGGTTCTACTTATCACATTAGGTACCAATTTGAGAGGATTATACTTAAAGACTTTTATTACTTTTTTGACTTGTTGAAATATGTATAAAATACCTATCTACCCTTATTATTAGCGATTGATTTATTATGATTAGGTACAGGTAATACAATAAAAAAAACCGCCGCGTCCTTTAAAACACCACTATGCCGCCAGTGTAGTAATTGTACTAGTCACATGGTTTGTTCTGTTGTGCCAACACTGCCAAGTGCCAACCCTAGCAAAATAGGTAAATATTTTAGACGCTCTTTAAAAGCTTAGCCTCTGTTCGTTACTCTGTGGTAGAAACGCTCCAACGTGCCACTCGTGAAGAGGAGCGCTAAGGGTGTACACACATTCATCGACGCGGAATCGGCTTAAGCCGAGTGCGTATCACCACACTACTCGACTTATCGCCGATTAGCTGTTGCGACGGCTGTTGACATGCGATCGAAACGGTAAAGTATGTAAAAATAAAAACTGAATTGAAGGCGATAAGTCGAGTAGTGTGGCTATACGCACTCGGCTTAAGCCGATTCCGCGTCGATAAATGTGGGTACACCCTTACTTGCCCTTTATAGTATGTACCTACAGTCAGCAACAGTAGTAGCTACATAGAAACAAATTTTCAAAGCCACTTATTTTTAAAATCGTAATTCTTTAGTGATTTGATGAATTAAAAGTTATAGTAATCTATAATTAATGCGTTATTTTACATTAGGGGTGATTTTACAAAATTTAATTCCATTATTGTTATTATCTTATTAATCAATTTCAATTATATTTTTATTTTGTAATAATCGTGTAATTTAGGTAATATCAAAATGAAAATAAAAGTAAATTAATTGGCTTTTAAAAAATTAGGTTAAGTTTGTACCTATTTGTAATGTTATTTAATGAATGGCATGAAGTTAGTGAATGTTTGTTTTGTGTTTTTAATTTTGATTATTATTATTTATGTATGAAGAATTATGGACCTATGTTGTCTTAATAAATAAATTATTATTATTATTAATGTGAAAAATGTAATTGGTATGGAAGTTTGAAAATTTTCAAGTTTTCAGCCAATTTTGTTGCTGACTGTACATACATTTAACATAAGTACAGCACGGCGATAGTGACTACAATTTCGAACTCTTGGCTCAGTTTGATCACTAGAGTAAAATATATTCGCAGATTATTAAAGAAGCAAACTAAAGTGAAAGTAATGCTGTTTTCATATTTCACTTTTATATTTATTATGTGAAGATATGTTTAGGACGAATACTAGACTTGATGACTGAAGCAGGCCCGTCACTGTACTTATTTACTCTTTGACTTCTTAGCATCAAATAGAAAGATAGATAGATAGAGAATTGTGCATTGTACACAAAGAAGAAGTACGTAATTGTAATACGGAATCTAATTTAAATATGCGTAATGGACGGCCTTATCACTATAAAGTGATCTCTTCCAAAAATAACCAAGATTTAACTCTGCTGCTAACCCACGCTTAAATACTTATTATTTTTACAAGGGTAACCAGTTAATTCCAAATGTATTTTAAACTCTGGAACTCGCAAGTAGTTTTTATACAGTTTTAAGTGGTACCTAATCATTAGATTCAGTAGGGAGCAACGGTTCGCTGGTGACTTTGTGCGTATTTATATACTACTTCATAATTCATAAAATTATAATTAGTAATATTCTACGCACAGCAAAATTGTTTAGGTATTCTTGAAATAATACAGTTTTACGTGTAATACTAAACGTACCAAGGCACACAAACTAAGGAAAAGTCAGACAACTTTTAATTAGCAATCTTGCTTCTTGTTCTTTACAACAATAAGTAAAAGTGTTCACGAACGAGTAAAAGGCACACATAATACATGCCATGAATATTCATACAGTTCTTTACAATATAATTTTATTTCAGACAGTTTTACCTTTTGCGTTAGGTCTAAGGAATTATTTTTTGAAATCCGGCCATATTTTTTACTCCATGGCTTTAAATCGTGCTGGAACGTTCAGTATTACCGACTTATAAATAACCTGAGTTCTACTCCACAAATCCCTTGATCTGGGAGCCTCTAACACTCTCACCAGAAATTTGATAAAACTTGAACAGTGTAATTCCTTCATATTATGGTGCACCTAATAATAGTAATAAATATTTTCATTTTCATTTTCATTTTTCATTTTAATAATAAACATAGTTAATTTGTGGGTATTTACCGTAAAATGTAGCAGCTTAGGTGATTAAAAGATTAAAAAAGATTAAAAGATTATTTATTTTGTTTGTGTGATTATATTTCTAGTTTTAGTTAGAATATTAAAATCTTAACATTCAGTAATTATATTTACCTACTTCGAGCTTCTAGCTTTAGGTATACAGTTAGAATAACTTTATTAGCAAAATTATAATTTAATTTTACTTAAATTCTGATGCTAAATAGTTTGTGTTGCGTTAATCTCTAAAGTTACTAATTCTATTATTTTTTTTTAAATTGCGTTGGACAGTCCATTTATTGAGAAAGGCTTTAAGCTGTATCAAACAACACTGCGACCCACTGGAGCGGAGCAGTAACGTTGGACGCGGGCAGCAGCTGAAATAAAATGTAAATAATGATGGTTGTTTTTGCAGGCATGCATCGGACGTGCGGCGATAACAAAGAGCTTAATCACTGCTGATCCCTCGAGAGGCGGAGAGGCTTCGTTTCAAAAGGATGTAATAATGAAGCCGCTTTGTTACCGCACGTAAATACCTACTTTGCTGGCTTTGTACCTGACACTTGCTACGAGGAGTGGAGAAAATAATAATAATAAGTACTCATTTTTATACAATTTATTTAGTCAGAGAGCAAATACTTTCTATAAAATGTACTTTAAAACTGCCTCGTTTGTCTAGCGGAATAATTTGCGTATCGCTCACCTCATCGAGGTCTCGGGTTCGATGCCTGGGTCGGGCTAAGTTGTTTGGTGTTTTTCTGACCAAAGTTCTTTCCAGGAATAGCAGCACTGAGTTTTCTTTGTATGTACTACGCAAGGAGCGGACGGACCTTCAGTCCACAAGTTAATATAGTATTTGACATATTCCGACATGTATGCCTGGAATTGACTAGTTCAGTTATTGGACATCAAGTGACTTATAAGTAGTAAGTAACTAGTGGTAACATTACACATATGAGTAGATCTGCCGAACGCTTTGGCTCTCCAGACCCGGGGGAGTTGTAGAGAGTAATGGAGCCTGAACTTTCGGTACAGAAAGGAAGCTCAATGCCGCATCCCTTCGGAGAGGCAACGTATTTACAATGTTTTGTTTATAATCCGCTTACATTTACCACTTACGTGCTTATCTTAATGGTGGTAGATCTCTTGTGAACGACTTCTGATTGATCATTTTTATAGCATATATAGGTAGCTATGCATAGTAAATTATACAAAGAAACAGTTGAAAAATATGGACTAGCTGGACTTGAACCTGTGACCTCAGAATACCGTTCCACCACTTTTAACCAACTAACCTACGGTCTTAAGTTACTAGGAGAACCCTTAATATCTCAATTGTGTACTATCTTGTGAACGAGCTGGAGGGAGGAACACAGGGAGGAAGCTCCAACAACTCACACCCTCTCATCTTTAACCTGCCACCAAAAGGTAGGGCTAGCGCAATTGTATTCCGGGTCGGTGGTGAGATTAGGTCCTGAAATTATAGACTGATGTGGCATATCATCGTAGTTCGTAGATGTAGCAACGTATCTACAATCTGCATTTGTAGGTTGTGAAGTTCATAGGCCACTCACTCCCTTACTCACGTAAAGCCCTTTTGCTACATACTCAACAAAGTAATTGCAAAATAACCGACTTAAAATACTTATACTTTATAACATTATAAATGAATCAATATTCCAAAACAAATGTACATGTTTGTGTAGTTATTTCTTTGGACTTGGTGAATGTTTATTTAAATATCTGTTCTGCTGCTATTAATTGATTTCCCATAGAATAATAACTACTTGTTGACTAATGCAAAGGCATGTCGCGTGTCGATGTCCAAGTTAACATCTACCTACATTAGCTATCTGATTGAATGATGTAAATGTGAAGTGCTTAGCTGTAACATTCACTACGCGGCCAAATTAATGGGTGGTATATAATATTAGTAGATATAAATAAGCGGTAATATACAGGGTGGGCGAAAAATCGTGGTGTTAACGAAACAGGGCGATAGATGAGATTATTTGCTTCAAACTTTTTTAATGGCCTTTGCATGATCTCCTTGATAATTATGACAATTTTATTAAGATTTTTGAAGAAAACAAAGCAAGTAATAGATTAGATTTAGAATTAGATTTTAAAAGATATTTTTGTTGTTGCTTAATTTTTGTAATGTCACACTACTTTCACACCACGTCACCTAGTCCCAAACTAAGCAAAACTTCTACTTATGGTAGATACTATTTCGAGCTGCTGAGGTGAAAAGTTGTATATGCGACCCGAGATCAAAGTACTACTAAAATAAGCATTTGAAGAACATACAAACTTTGCTCTCTTGTTGCACAAATAACTATTTCTTATGTTTACTTTTCATAGCAAGCTCAGAATTTCATGGATTTATTTGTATTGTAGATGTTTCGCGATTCCATTCGCAAAACATTCGTCGACCAAACATGAGTACATAAAGTGCTTGAAGAAAACCAGGGAAAAATAGAAAATATCAATTTCCAATCTCTGAGGTGAAAACTTTGAAAAGCATTGCGGCGGGCGGGCGGCATGCGGCGCGGGGGACGCACAGTCGTCTATTCATTAAACATTAAACAAACCACGCGCCTCAAGCTCGATTGGCTCTCGATTTTATGTAATCAATTACTTTTTATGAGACGGCGTTTTATGAGATCGTTAACGCGTGCAGACAGACGAGAAAAATGAACACACTTTACTGCACATTAAACACTGAATAATACTGTTCCAATTCCACTTAGATACCAATCTGCTATTGAGGCTGATTTACATCAATCAGATTTACATATATTATAATAATGAGAAATATAATAATGCTGCCTTGATAATAATGAGAAACTACTATTGATTGGAACATTACATTATGTTAATTATTAAAATAAATTACATTATGTTAATATGTTATCAGAGGATTTTACTTTTCTTTGTCATTAATCTTAGGATTGTATTAATAAGTAAAAAAATTGCAAAACGATAAGACTAAGAAGAATGAAGGAAGGATGATATAATATATATTATTAGAATGTTGAGTTTTCAACGTTTTACAACAGAGTCATATTTTACAAAGATTCTATTCGGTACATCTGTTTTTACGCGTATGAATTATGATGCGGCCGTGGCGCAATGGATCCAGTATCGGTCTTACAATCGAGAGGTCGTGGGTTCTAATCCTTGTAAATACACCACGGACGTGAACTTCCTCTAAACACATAGTGAATTAAGCTTATCTGGAGGGGATTAGAACAAGAATACAAATTACTAGAAATATATATAGTCAACGATTTATTCTTGACAGTTAATTATAGACAGACAATGCTAAAGTATCGTTTGTTAGCAGCAGTACAGTCACGTTCTTGGAAGCAAACCCGTTTTCGTATACGTGTGGTGCGGTGCGGTGCAGGCTTGGCACGTCGCGTGTAAAGCTCCAACGCTCGTTTTTATCCAAACGTTTCTAACAAATATCAAAGCAAGAACACACACGATATAATATAGTTTAATGTATACAGTATAGAATCACAGCTTCGCTCTTCAACAGGAATGTTTATCTCCCCCCTGGAAATCCGCTCAGAGGATTACGACGTCATTTCTATGTTTATTATGTCAGAGAAGCCCCCACAAATTAAACATAAAAATGACAAGAAAACTGCTTGCTATTCAAGTAGAGAGCTTGGTGAATTAAAATGACGTTTTAGAGAACAATCGTAACTAAGTGCCTGCTTGAATTTAAGTTGAAATAGCGACCCGGACCAACTTCGCATACGACTCGAAGACAAACCATTGTTCCTGTATAAACCTTAATATCACTGTATTATGAAATAAAAACTTTCGAAATGTATTTTTAGTAAAAAATAATTGTGATACGTATAACTTTAGTATTTTATGAATTGCCAAGACATACATATACATGTATTATGGTTATGAAAAACTAAATTGCGACGGCTACCAGCTTCCTGACGGACTGACCATTGAGAACGCTACTTATTTTATTCGTTTTCGTAATGCTCTCATAATATATTTATGCTGATATGTTATTAGTTAATTATTAATACTAAGAACAGTCGAACAAATTTACTAAGCATGGCTAAATGCTATAACTAAAACTAATGAATTATTAATTATGAATCATTTATAATAACCTAATAAAATAGATCGTTTGCAATTTGATATAAAAAAGTACATCGCTTTTGTAAATTTTGCAAGGCCGCAGTATTACGCCGGTCCCCAAATATAATAAAGAAGGTCTCCCGAAATTTTGTTGGCGAGGATTAGTCCGGGCTTTACTTCTATAAAAACGATTATGCCTTAATCAACCCGACCCTCATTGAACCATTCCCAGTTGGTACAAAACCAGCTATTCCATATAAACACTTTGGTAACTTTAATGTCCCTGCAGAATGCAGGATGTCACTAGTAGTCTACTTCTGTCTGATGGCATTTGGTGGCTCGTTAAACACAAGAGATGGCCTAACTCTAGCCTGATATTATCAATGTCATTGAGAAACACACTCTGCCTGAGTTGGGGTTAAGGTTGTATCAGTGGACAATGCCTGGGCCGAGGGCCGAGGTATACATCAACTAATCAATCAAGCCGTGAATATCACGTGTACATTTCAGTAACATTTCACGATCAATAGCATGTAATAAAAGATTATTGAATACCAGCTTCCACCCGCTGTTTTGCTCGCGTGGTATGTAGATAAAAAGTATATTTTAATCAAGGCTATGGCTATATTATATATTTATAAGGCTAAGCTACACATGTGCAAAATTTAATCAGAATCGTCTCAGCAGTTTTTGCTTAAAAGAGTAACAAACATCCACACTCACAAACTTTCGCGTTTCTACATTAGTAAAAAGCTAGCTATTGCCCACGACTTCGTCCTCGTGGAATAGCATATGCCATGCTATTTCCTATAAGCTTTAAATCTTTTTAAATTTATCTAAGAGTTCGTGCAATTTATGTCTAAAATTGACTTCACATGTAAACTTACAACCTTAAAACTTTTTCCAAAAAAATCTATCTTATAGTTTTGTAGATGCATGCATTTTCCTTTAAAAGTTAAGGAACCGCCCATATAAACTTACACCCCATAATTTACCCTCTATAAGGGTAAAATAAAAAGATGGAATATATATAGGTTGTCCTAAAACTCAACAGTAATCGGGCAACTGGTGAAAGGTCTAGTCATGAGGAGCTCTAAAAACCTGATGATTTATCTCCATAAGAACTGATTGTTTGTGATGCTGAATCCGTAATTTTTTTTTCAAAAACACGAAAGATTTAGTCATACTGCCGAAAATTATTTGTTTTATTGTCACATAGATTTGATACTAAGGTTGGTGAATTTTTCGATTTTCACTAAAACGATTGTAAAAAACAAAGCTCCTCATATCGGGCTTTTCTCGAGTTTCCCAATTATCGTTAAGTTTTGCAACAACCTGTATATCAGTTTTTCAATTAGACCTACAGCTACACAATTGCGATAAATAACCGCATCCTATGCCATGCAGTAGTTTCTGCGGGATGCGTGGGTACGAACATACACACAGAAAGACAGATAGAAACACAGACAAACAAAATTTATAAAAATATATATTAGGACTTCTGCTGCTGTTGTAAAGATCTCTCATATATTTTTTCTTGAATATCTTTAATGTACAGACATAGCAAATTTATAATATTATTAAATGTGTATAGATTCAATTGTATTTTCTTTATATTTCGATTGAACCAAACGCGTTGATGGTATATACGAGTAAGTATCACTAGTAACACTTCACACAACAAATTGAATTATCCTGATATTATGTTTGATAACTGTGGACTTAAAATGTCGTATCTATCTATTGAAATTTTTAAGATGTGTTTGAAAAACAGCTATCAAAGAAATGTCCATTGTTAGTGTGCACAACGGACGCTAGACGTCGGCACGGCACGGCACGGTACGGCACGCTGTCCGCCACGGACGCCGCCCGCCGTGACAAGATGACGTGCTCCATTAACAAGGGCGTGTGTGGGCCGCACTGTCGCACTGTATTGACGTCGTGTCGTGTGATGTGTGATGGCCCCCGCCGTGACTAACTAATGACCAACTTGTCCCCTTCGACAACTAAGTACTAAGTGGACATTTGTTACACTTAAAACATTTATACAGGGAGATAAACTCTCGGCGAGCTTGCCAACTTCAAGTGGAACCAATTACATTTGACTTTCTCAAACTAAAGTACGCTACCTGCTGCCTAACGAGTTTGTACCAAAACTATTAAAGTTGGGACCTTTTTAAGTTTGTACAACTAAGGTTGTTAGTTATAATGATATAAATTATGCCGTCCAGAGGTCAAAATTTAATTAGAGAAGATTATTTTAAATGCCTTGTGCGTATATTATGTACTAGCGCGTAGTTGGTGTAGTCAGAGAACCATAAATACTACATAAATAATACATAAACTAACTAATTTCTTTTGGTGTTCGTGTAATAATATGTATCTAATATGTATGTAACATAAGACGAAAATGCTTACATGTATTGTGTTAAAGGAGTTTCTTATCTAATTAAAAAGATCTTAAAAAAAAGCCGTTGCCACAAATGAGAACATTACATATTGATTCTAAAAATATATATAGTTTAATTGCATATAATTAGTACAAGAAACAAGCAAGCCACTAGATTGCCATTTAAAGCTTTGGAATTTCAACACGATAACACAATATGTAAAGTAAGTTGAATCTAATGGCCTTGGTATATCCAATCACCAATAAGTTTCAAAACTTTCAAACACAGATATTTTTTCAATCTGGGTTGGAAGTTACCTATATTTACACGGAGCTTCCAAAGTCCCATCGGAAACTTTGATGAATTCTTGATCGGTTTAATTACTTTTATTAGAGACTGGTTTTGTGTTGCTTGCGGCTTCATGCTCAACGGTTTGATTCAAATTAAATATTAATTCGAGTATTAATGAGCGCTAAATTATTATTTTGGTGACATAAAAAATATATCAGTAATTAAAAGCCATTTAATTGTTATTGTGCCCGATGGACGGCTCACCAGCTATCCCACGGGACCTAACACAACACGTCAAGTGTGGGTGTCGTGCACCACTGCCACGCCCTTCTTGGTAATATAGGCGTGATGTTATGTGTTTATTTTAGTAAGGTTAAATTGTTTCAATTTTGGTTTATAAGCTCTGAATCCACCGATCCGATTCGATTCTAAGTCTTTGAAGTATTTGAGCTCTTAGAATCGAACCGTTAAGAGAAAATATTTTTAATAAGCTTTTATTGAACTTGCTTCGTCTACGTAATTGATTTTGCTTTAATACTAGCTATAAACATGGTTAAACCAGATAATAATATATATATACAAATTTCCAAACATTTCCGATCATAAAAATGGGTCAAAAGCCTGTTGAAACCATGGTCGCAACCGCCTTCACCAATTTTTTTTATTTTCAAATGTTTGTTTGATTGTTTGTACCCAATGAGCTCTGATCTATTGGACGGATCGTGACGAAAATTATTGGTGCGATGATAGTCCAAGACCCCAGGCATAGTATTTAGTTATCTACCTTTACTTTTTTCTGGCACTATATGGCAGATTTATGTTTTCAAAATTAAATAAAAAAATACTGTTTGACAAATAGTTTTAATGAAAGGATTAAAATACAGAATACAAATGCGGATTTTATTTTTTAAAGATTACGTCATCCTAATGTTTTCCATCTTGTTGCACTGCACACTGCTCAAAACGGAGCATCGTATTCCGCGCCACACGCTGCAGTAAGCTCACCAAACAGTTACCCTCGGGCAATGTAATAGTTTTTGGTGCTTCAGTCAAGGATTGCGGGTTCTTGGAGCCCAGTAACGGTAGTTTTGCTTGTTAACGTGTCTGTTTAGATGAAAATGAGCCTCGTTACTCCAAAAAATGGAATTCGCAGTGCGAAAAAGCTCCAACATGGCTTCGCAGACAAATTTTTCAAAACAAAAAGGCATTTTCTTTCAATTCTTGAATTATTTGAATTTTAAAAGAATGGAACTTTATATCCTTTTTCAAAATTTCATAAAGGATCGCTCTTGGGAGTCCCAGTGAAGCCGCCCTTATGAAAGAATCGAAAGTCATGCATTTTCACGTAAACTCCGTTCCACAAGTGAATGTTTTCGAGGGTCCTTGAAGAAACTCTGGGCTCCGGCCGTGGCCGAAGCAGTTGCGTAAAACCTCCACGAGCGAATTAAATTCACACTCGGCTCATCGCTTATCCGTCGAATATTGAAGTGTGAACAAAATTGTCGGCGTGCGAGATGTATGTAAAAATCGTGGTTCTTGAAAACGCTTCAATAGCGAACGAGCGATGCCCACCAAACCACTGCGACATCGTGACCAAAAATTCCGCACGATCAGCGATTCTAATGACACCACACTTCCCCCGCACCGTTCATAACTTTTTGAGATATTCGTCTTTTTTTAGATAAATCTGCCGCCAGACACCCTGTACTATACTAGGTAAACCACTAAAGTCTTATTTATTGTTTAAAATATTAATATAAATTGTATAAGTACATCAGTCTCAGATTTATAATATTTTATCTTTTATAATATTAATTTTTAAGTTTTATTGCCACATAGATTCGATCCTAACAAAATTCAAATACATCAATAGGTCATCGTCTGATAATCTTGCTTATAAGACTTGTTTACGCCAAACTCGTTAACTCGTTTATTGGCATCCTTTGTTCCTCTATTAGAAAAGCATCATTAGCAAAAATGTGTCTTGTATTCAATACGTTATGACTTGGTATTCTCAGTGCGAGAATCTTGCCTTGCCGTAACACAGTCTTTGACTAGCACGGAAGGTAAAGCACCTTGGCTCTGATTTGTAAAACTACTTGTGATAAACAATGCGATCGTAAAACTTTTAACTTTGTAATGTATGATCTATTTAAACTGTGATCTGAACACATATGATTGTAAGTACAACATTGTCTATTTACCATTACATTAAGTTGATTTACGAAGTTAATTATTGGTGTATTGTACCAGTTTTGATGAATAAATAATTTCTACCGTAGAGCAAGGGTAGTAACTACCTATTCTGCCTACCCCTAACCGGGACCTCCGCCGTCCACCACTCTGGTAGCGATACCGATCTACCTCAAATGCTACGACCTAGGTCCACAGTTCCGATTATACAGGGTGTATTTTTGAAACGGGGCAGTAAGGGCAAGTACCTTAACTGTTGCAGTTACAGCAAAACGTTCTTAAAAGACCTTCCCTAACTTTTTGGGACATTTTGAACTGCATTCACAGATTTTGTAAAAAACTTACAGTTAGCAAAAAAAATGCAAAAAGTTCAAATTTTTTTTTTTTATGTCAATCGATTCTATTTCATGTGGGGATCAAAAAACTCTATGGGACCATTTTAGCTTTCAGTACTAGAAAAGTCAGAAATCGCCAAAAACGTTTCCCATACATTTCGGCAACAGAAACGAATTTCTACGATGGTCTAACTTTTTGTTATGGCCTGGAAGTGGGTAGAATTGACTGTAAAGTAAATAAAAAGAATTTTTACCGTCAAATTTCGAATTTGATTCGAAAATCTGTGTGTTATACTTAGTTTCAGCTGAGAAACTTCGTATGAGTTATTAATTAAGGATTTTCGCTAAAATGTCTTCTAATCGTGAAAAAATTGACTTATTAGAAGCGTATTTTGTCAATAATCGAAATGCGGGAGCTGCATTAGTGTGGTACCGCAATAAGTATCCGTTGCGGCATGTGCCAACAAGAAAGGTTATTACAAATCTTTTGAAAAACCTGGAATTGCAGGGTTCTTTCAAAATACGCTTCTAATAAGTCAATTTTTTCACGATTAGAAGACATTTTAGCGAAAATCCTTAATTAATAACTCATACGAAGTTTCTCAACTGAAACTAAGTATAACACACAGATTTTCGAATCAAATTCGAAATTTGAGGGTAAAAATTCTTTTTATTTACTTTACAGTCAATTCTACCCACTTCCAGGCCATAACAAAAAGTTAGACCATCGTAGAAATTCGTTTCTGTTGCCGAAATGTATGGGAAACGTTTTTGGCGATTTCTGTCTTTTCTAGTACTGAAAGCTAAAATGGTCCCATAGAGTTTTTTGATCTCCACATGAAATAGAATCGATTGGCATAAAAAAATTTTTTTTGAACTTTTTGCATTTTTTTTGCTAACTGTAAGTTTTTTACAAAATCTGTGAATGCTGTTCAAAATGTCCCAAAAAGTTAGGGAAGGTCTTTTAAGAATGTTTTGCTGTAACTGCAACGGTTAAGGTACTTGCCCTTACTGCCCCGTTTCAAAAATACACCCTGTATATATGATCCATTAATAGAATGCACCTAACAGCTTGCTTTACAGAATCGCACCACCGACCGCTTAACTTAAACTATTGAGAAAAAAAATAATAAACATGTGAATATGGAATTGTACGAAATAACACAAACACTCAAAAGTCTATATTTTCTCAATCTCAAAATTTTAAAACATCGAAGAAACATACAGTTTAAAGTCGTTTTGAATTGAATAATAGTATCATCATAGTTTCAGATTATGTATTTGAATAAGCGATGTTTCGATATTCGAATTAAAATAAAGTATATTAGGCCCCATCCTGTTTAATATTTATATCAATGACCTTCCAACCGTCACAAAACTCCATACAATTTTATTTGCTGATGACAGCACAGTAAATTTTACGGGCAAAGATAAGTCCTCTCTTGAGTCAGATATCCATAATACATTAAATGACATAATACATTAATTGACAGCAAACAATTTACAAATCAATTTAGAAAAAACTCACTTAATGACCTTCAAAAACAGAATACCGCGACTAGATGCAAAATTAGATGTTATTTATGAAGGATCCGTAATTCATGAAGTTGAATCAACCAAATTTTAGGTTTAAATATAGATAGTCATTTAAACTGGACTGTACATGTAGAAAGTCTAAGTTTAAAACTAAATCAGCAATCATTTGCTCTTTACATGCTTTCTAAAGTAGCAAACCAGTCTGCTGTATGGTCCATACTGAGATATGGCATTTTGTTTTGGGGCAATTGCAATGAAAAAGATAAAGTATTTAAGGTACAGAAAAAGTGTATACGATCCATGTGTAGATTACAACAAACTGATAGCTGTAAGCCTTTTTTCATTGATCTCGGTATTTTAACTTTGCCTTGTATAATATATGTATGAAATAATAATATTTGTTAAAACTAATATGAATTTATTTGTTCAGTATAGTAGTAAACAAAACCATAAAATTTGGTGTCAACAACATAATACTACACTATTTACCAATACTATCTTTTGTATGGCACCCAGAGTTTATAACAAAACTACCAAAGAAATTATTAGAAATAAGCCCACTAAATAAATTTAAAATTAATTTGAAAAAATGTTTATTATAGTGTTCAAGAATACTTAGATGTTAATATTAGTGGCAATATTACTAGTATATAGAAAAATAATAGTTTTAATTATGTAGTTATTTATCTTACTTCGTTGTTATACAATATTTATTTAATTTAATTTTGTTATTCTTATTCTTGTGTAAATTTTATAATTTGATAAAAATAGTTTTTAAACAAATAATGATGAATGAATAGATTTAAGTATGATCTGTTATTGCATGCCTTAGGGTAAAATATGGTGGTCTTAACAATTTTATAACATCTATGTATACCCATATTTGCAATAAAAATATTGAAGTTTAAAGTTTAAACTAAAATTTAAAAAAAAATTGTCAAAGACAAGCTTTTATTTTGCTAAATAAGCCTGTAACCGATAATTCCGCTATTGAACGTTGAGGTGTTCCCTCTTGACAAGATACTCCTGGCTGCATCATCAGACTATTTCTATATATTATTGCGTTTTCAGCTCGATCGGGCATCTAGAAGTGGTTGAAAATGCGTTGCAAGATTTCTAACCCATATACATACACACACTGCAAGCTAAATAAAAGATATTGATGTTGAACGGAATTCAGCAAAGAAAATAAAATAATAACGTTTTCGTATATACCTAGACTTTTGAGATCATCAAAGACATCAGACTTGTACTGGGAAAGTGTAGAGAAAGCTCACGTTATTTTCTCTGAAAGTACATTGAATCCAAGAAAGAAGGTTGGTGGTAAAGACTTACAATACGGACGAGACAGGATATAAATGACGCTCCATTGTCTCTGCCTACCCGCTGTAAAACGCAAACGCAAATCTCTAAGGCTACCCCCGGGGAAATAGGCGACACTTTATGTATGTATATGCATTGTATATTTTATGTACGTACATGTTTTATAGAGATATACACATTTTAAAGCCAAAGTACTATCAACAAAGTCGATTGATGATCCACGTTAATACTAATAATATTAGTTATAGACATTTCAAAACTCTAAAGTCTAAACGCTTATTCTATCAACAAATTTATTACAACAAATATCGAATAAGCGACTTTGATAATTTTAAAGAAAATATTTGTCATATGGGTTATGAATCACTTTATTACTAAAATCTAGTAGTGGTAAAGCTCTTGTGAACGAGCTCAGAAAGGATACAGGAGAGTTTTTACACACATAGATGGAGGTTTGGGCTGTTTTACCGAAATCCAATATAAACCTTAATACCAAATGAAAGATAATTAAGAAGAAAGACTGGGCTAGGCCCAGTCTCTCTTTGACTTAATTATTTCTTGAATCATTTGAATCATTTATTATAGGAACTCCCGTGAATGCGGCATAGGATATAGGCTCCCCATGCCGCGCATGCGCAATTACAACCTGAGCCCTTGCCCGGATTCTTGACGACGGAGTTTACCCACATTTTATTCTGTTATAAAGTTTATTCACGAACTCCATCAACGCGAAGGCTGGAAGCCATTCCATTTGCTTTAAATGTGTCCCGAACAAAGTCGGTCGATACGACAGCTACAAAATAAATGTGCGTATTTGTTCCCGAGAAAGTTACCAATCGAATGGAAATAAGAAATAGAGCTGTCACCGCCGAGGCCGCGCGGACTGAACGAGAGGCGATGCTAATGGGATATGTTGTAGGTAAGGAGTATCCAAGCTAAATAGTGTTAAACGAATAGTGGAATAGTACATGGTAGTGTTTAGAGATTTTGGGTTTCGCTTTACCGTAGTGGTGGGTCGGTGCAGGTGGTGGGTCGACGGCGGCGGGCGGTGCAGCGCTCTGCTGACCTACTTCGGTAATGGAATCACGTGAAAAAGCTCGCGTGTCCCGGGCGTCGACCCCAGCAGCGGCCCTTCACCGCGCGCCCCTCCGCGGAAGGCCACTCGATGCCCTCCACCTGCCGCAGCCGACGACGATCGGCTCATCACATGAACAACGCCTTTTGTAATAAGCCGCCGCACTCCAGCGCTCGTCCTCTGCCACATCACGTCCCGAGCGCCACTGCGCCTCCATTCCTCGAATCACACGATTAACTTCCGTGATGTTGTACAGAACACGTTCACAGAGATATTTATAATTTAATAAGAGCGTTCAGGGACGCTCGTATCACAATATAATCTTTCCAGAATTAGATTTGCACTACACGGGAGTTTTTATGGATTATTTGAAATATTAACAGTAAAGCAGCTTCACGTGAAAGATGCATGTTATAAATTCTGAAGGAACACATGAGAATAGGTGCGTGCGGGCGAACCGTAAACAGGTGACGTCATAATAATAAACAAAGCCAAATTACTAATATTACGAATGATTTATAGCGACGCCTCGCTTCAAACGCCGAATGGCGTGCGGCAGGAGCTGAGCGCCCTACATACACTGTTCCTGTGCCGATATCTAAATGGAATTATTGACGACCATACAACGGCTTGCACTGTTCGCAGTGAATTGCTGAGGCACTTCAGTAGTGAGAGCTGATGATGGCTCAGCAATAATGGCACGTATTGTTTAAGTGTTGTCTGGACAGTGATGTTAGAGGCACCGCGTCGGATGCCAGCTCTGGTATTCAACGCTGAATTGTGTCTTTTATAGACCTGGAATCATTAACAGCCCATCATTACATGTTTCCAATCAAATACATACACACACATACGGTACATGAAAGCCTACATAACATTGTGCCCCAATAATGTTGCATCATTAGGAACTCATATGGTACGTAGATACACGACGGAATATACCTTATCTAGATGCTTTTATGGATTTATGGCTAATGACTTACTGATTTTAGTATTTAGGGTGGTGTGGTGTGCCAAATAGTGCCGTACAATGTTGCATTTTAGTTTAGGTGTATTACGATAAAGGTGTCTACTGCAGTGAAAATATACCACTGATCAAATAAAATGCTTCATAAAAAATTACCTGGATTTGGTTCATTTTGAAAGAGCTTTTACTACAGCATCTGCAGACACTGTAGTAACATTTTATAAATAAATAAATAATAAATATTTCACAACTTACACACCACTCCATCCAGTCCCATTTCTTCTTCTTTCGTGTCGATGGCTACAGTCAAATTCTATCAGCCCAGTGTGTGGCCACGCGAATGGCGCTTGCATCCGCATTCATGAGCTCTTCCTTTGTGCAGGTGGTGGAGCAAGTAGGACAGGTCATGAGATGGGACATCGTCTGTACAGCACCACACTCGCAATGTAGGCCCGATTCATCAGAAAAAACCCCACCTTACCAGGTTCTGTTTGCTTCGACCGACTTGAGTTCGGAGCCTATTTAGTGACTTCCAAATCAACCTTGGCAATTCGTGCCCAAGTGGAGGGCTCTCCTTGAGTGGGACAAAGGGGTTGGGCAGAGATGTTTTTTCTTGCCATAGTTTACATCGCGCTTGTGGGGCATCACAGGACAGGGGTTCACTGCACCGGACGAAGTTTTTACGGCTTTTTAGCCGTTGAGGCACTGTTTTGTTCTTGTGCATTGGGTGTCTGTTGTCTTCGTCCGATTTAGTTCGCTCTATAGAGCTTGCCACGGTTCTACGAATTTCCGGTGGAGCTATTCCGGCCAGTGGATACAGCATCTCAACCGGGGTCGGCTTAAGGCAACCTGTAATGATCCGGCATGTTTCATTCAGTGCTGTATCCACAAGCTTCGTGTGATTACTTCGGCCCCATACTGGGCAAGCGTATTCACCGGCGGAGAAACACAAACTGAGCCCGGTTGTTCGTAGGACATCGGGAGAAGCGCCCCATCTCGTGTTTACCTGTTTTTTCAGGAGATTATTGCGTGCCGTCACCTTTTGCCTAACGTTTATGCAATTTTGACGAAACGTTAATGTCCGGTCTAAGGTGACACCTAGGTATTTTGGTGTGTCACTATGAGCCACCGGGACGCCTTGCCACACGATATTGAGCTTTCGACCAGCTTGTCTGTTGCGGAGGTGGAATACACAAGATGTAGTTTTGGCTGGGTTTGGTTTCAGAGCGTTGGCATCGTAATACTGGGTGAGTGTATTGAGTGCTACTGCGAGGTTGGTTTCGATTTCCTCAAAGGATGTTGATTGGCAGGTAAGAGCTAAATCGTCAGCGTAAATATGTTTTTGCATGTTAGGGCTATTTGGCTACATATACATTTTATAAAAACGGCCAGTCCCATACTAAGCAGAGCTTGTTCTATGGGTACTAGAATAACTGGTACTAATACTTAAATACGTTTTTTTTTGTAAATAAATACTTATTATACATAGAAACACCCAGACTAAGACAAACCCCCATGTTCATGCACACAAAGATTTGTCTTAAGCGGGAATCGAACCCACGACCACGGCATCGCAGGCAGACCGTACACTACCCACTCCGCCATCCGGTCGGTTTATGAAGTTTTCATTACTCAACAACATTTTATTTTGTTCAAATCACAACAACGATTTAAACCACAGTTTTGCTATGCGACAAGGTATTAACTTATTATTAACTAGACTTTTCCGCGATATCCACCTAAACAAATACAAATGCTGCAATAAGCTACCTTTTATATTGTACGGTCTAATAAGTATTTTTGATTATAACGAGTTGCTTTGATAACATAAAATGTTTGAATTGTCGGAGTTTATTGCCGTAACAATTTGGAACGTTACGACGTACAAGTAATATTGTTATTACAGTACGACAACAGTACGTCCGCGTCGTGGTACGTCGCAGTGTCAGGTGAGGGACTGAGGGACGATAAAACTGTCATTAGGGGAGAAACGACAACATCGTTATATTGTAGCACAACACAACATATGCCAGCTTTCTAAGGTGTTTTAATCATGATTCGAATGAATTTGTTTTATAGTAGTGTAAGGGGCTTTGAATTTATTACTGGTGGCAGAGATTAGCGCTCGTAGGTTCCATCTGCAATCGATTTACCTTTAACCTGTCGTTCAAAACATGTTGTAGGTACTATCATGTTCCGGTTGGTACTGTACCTAGGTATTACGAAGTGTAATTAAACTACTTAGTGGTTCGCTACAGTAAATAGATCGTAGAAACGGCAATGACCGTACTTGTAATAAAGGATGCTATACAACACGTTATTTCGGGGCTATTAAGCTCTCTCGGCAGGTAAATAAATTAGGGACGCGATTCAATAGTTGACTGGTCCGGATCGATATCCTTGGGGAAACATTGATTCAAACAGAACCGAGATGTGATCTCTGAGAGTGTTCATTCGTACGATCCTATTCGATTTCGAGTGAATCGCTGATGTGCTATCCGCAATCATGAGCGAGCCTCGAGGGAGGAAGCACCACGGTCTCACCTATAACCTGACGCCAAATGCTTAGTGTTTTCGCTTCTGTTCCGGTTTGGTGGTGAGATAAGGTCCTGAAATTACTAGGACAAGGAGAACTTGAATGACAGTATGGACTGTATTTAGTAGCGTAAGTACTAGCATGTAGGTATTACAACACGTTTTTTTCAGGACTAATAAGCTCTCTAGGCGGGTACACGACTCATATCAAACTAAACTGCTATCTTGATAACTATCTCAAAGTGTTCGTGCAATCGTATCTAGTATTGTAATCTACAATTATTCACTAAGAATCTAACACATGTACGCATATGCAATACGCAAGTTATAAAAAATCTCTGTATATCATGCTATATTTTATCGAGGCGAACGATGCCGCGAGCAGATTCGCTATTGTTAAACAGTAGTAAATGCAATTGAATTTGCAAACTGGAACACAGCCATGAATCATGAAATTAATATAAGCTGTCAAAGATTTTATGAACGCGCTCGGGGGAGTAATATCACTATAGACAGACAACAAATAATACCTACATATTGTAGTACAGTTATGTTTGACTGCCTTATGGTCGAGCGGTACCATAAGGTTTCGGGTTCGCTCCTCGGGTCAGGCAAAGTACCTAGTCTAGTACATAGTCTACATACCTACTCTGTTTTAAAGCCCTAGCTGAAATCTCTTTGCTTATACCGCATTGCATATTTTCCACCAATACGCGCAAACCCTTTAGCTCCAACGTTTCTCATGCGAACTATCAAGGGAGTTCCCGCATGAGTAGATAGGCTAATACATAAAGTGTGGACTTCTTACCGCAAAAAAAAAGGGTACCTTATTCTCTTAGGGTAAAGCGTACTTCACCGTCGACTTCACATATAAATAGAGACATAATGATCATGCATGCCCCGGATTTTATAGAAGTGGATTCGAAAAGTTTTGAAAATTTACAATATGTTAAACACACCCAAATTCAGACCAAATACGTCATTACACTTATTACTATTTATTAACAGAGCTTACGTTTTATCTAAGCACAAAAAAACAGTATTTGCGAAAACCTACTGATCTCATTATTGTAAAAAAATATTATTTTAGTTTTTCATAATAATTATTTAATTTCTATGATAAGTATGTTACACTGCAAATCTTGTACCTTACTACGAATATTAAATAAGTAATAACACCGCCATTACAAAAATATAGTAATTCTTTTTTTTTTAAAAAAAACCTCCTGCAGGACAGGCATATAGCCTAGTGCAGGAGATTTTTGGCCTTTTCCTTTACATTTTTTTATTTTATTTTTATAAACATTCATTTGTTAAATTAGCATAAGATCTAAATTTAAAAATTGTGTTGAAGATCAACACAATCTTGATCTTAATGGTACCTACCTACTTAATAAATATTATATTTTTTTTAATTTATAAAATACTAAGTCTTTGAGTCGGAACTAGCACATAGATTCAGTTACATTCATTTTATACATCTAAATATATATATAATCTCAGTTTTAGTATTTCATATATCTTTTTTTAATTATTTAAATACTTATTGCACTTACAGTTGAATCAGTTCGTACAATAAGTAAAAGATACATTATTAGGTAAACTTTGAATGATTATTGACATTAGGAGAACTTGATTTCAGGTTTAAGGTTGATTGTAGAGCTCTTGTGAACGATGTCGAGGCCTACGTCCTGGGCTTCAGTACGTGATACTTACCCACATCACGTGACACGTGACTCAACTTTGCATTACGTGACCAAATCTCACATCACACTAGACAGGAACTCACATCACACAAGACGGGATGAACGAACGAACTAAATATAAAAATCTCATGTAAAAAAAATAACTGACTAGTTTTAGTCGGTGCTCCTCTTCTACTATACAATGTTAACGGTGCCCCTATTGCAAATGCAATTAGGCAAATTTTGAATAACTGTGCAATACTATTAAAAATTGGAGAGACTATTAGAATAAAAAACGATTGAAGTAATCGATTTTATTTTCTGATATAAATTATAGAATGTCCTATCAGAGAAGCGGTTTCGTGGCACTATAAAAGTGTACACAATTTACATCTGCTTACCCTTCAAGGCATGGACAGGCGTGATGTCATGTTTCTTGTTTGGAGTACTTTGGACGGCTAAGCGGATGATATCGATCGTTCGTTGGGCTCCTTTTCTTTGGTGGATATGCACGCGATTGGCTAAGATCTCACCTGATGGTACGTGATCATCAGGGACGGCCCGTCCATACAGCGGATGGAGCGGCCGCTCCAGGCGCCAAAGGTCAGGGGTCGCTAAAGCTAAGGCCTTTCTTTTGCTGACGAAGGCTCCGTGGTGCCTAAAAGCACTCACAAGCGCCTTCGGCGCTGCCTTGTGGATGGTGGGGACGTCATATTTTACAAAGCGGCGCACTGGTGCAATTTCATAGCTTTTTATGAAGTTATTTTAAAAAGTTGTCACAGAAACACTTCAGTGCTAATTTTAAGAGTTAAAAGAATAAAAATTAAAGGGCGCCCCATCGCACTCGGATGCTTTGATGCAGCAGGCTTTTTAAAGTTTCACGATGAAAATATTAAGACGGCGGCGGCGTCACTGTGGTGCAGCTTTTTAGGTTTTTATGCGACGCTCTCAAAATCTTAGGTTCAAAAGATATAATATATATAGAATATTTACAAAAGTCGGCATCTGTGCTAAGAATCGCCCCTGTGTCCTCGGCGCGAGGATGCTTTCCTATAAATAATAAATAAATAATAAATATTTCACAACTTACACACCACTCCATCCAGTCCCATTTCTTCTTCTTTCGTGTCGATGGCTACAGTCAAATTCTATCAGCCCAGTGTGTGGCCACGCGAATGGCGCTTGCATCCGCATTCATGAGCTCTTCCTTTGTGCAGGTGGTGGAGCAAGTAGGACAGGTCATGAGATGGGACATCGTCTGTACAGCACCACACTCGCAATGTAGGCCCGATTCATCAGAAAAAACCCCACCTTACCAGGTTCTGTTTGCTTCGACCGACTTGAGTTCGGAGCCTATTTAGTGACTTCCAAATCAACCTTGGCAATTCGTGCCCAAGTGGAGGGCTCTCCTTGAGTGGGACAAAGGGGTTGGGCAGAGATGTTTTTTCTTGCCATAGTTTACATCGCGCTTGTGGGGCATCACAGGACAGGGGTTCACTGCACCGGACGAAGTTTTTACGGCTTTTTAGCCGTTGAGGCACTGTTTTGTTCTTGTGCATTGGGTGTCTGTTGTCTTCGTCCGATTTAGTTCGCTCTATAGAGCTTGCCACGGTTCTACGAATTTCCGGTGGAGCTATTCCGGCCAGTGGATACAGCATCTCAACCGGGGTCGGCTTAAGGCAACCTGTAATGATCCGGCATGTTTCATTCAGTGCTGTATCCACAAGCTTCGTGTGATTACTTCGGCCCCATACTGGGCAAGCGTATTCACCGGCGGAGAAACACAAACTGAGCCCGGTTGTTCGTAGGACATCGGGAGAAGCGCCCCATCTCGTGTTTACCTGTTTTTTCAGGAGATTATTGCGTGCCGTCACCTTTTGCCTAACGTTTATGCAATTTTGACGAAACGTTAATGTCCGGTCTAAGGTGACACCTAGGTATTTTGGTGTGTCACTATGAGCCACCGGGACGCCTTGCCACACGATATTGAGTGTGTAGTGTACGGTCTGCCTGCGATGCCGTGGTCGTGGGTTCGATTCCCGCTTAAGACAAATCTTTGTGTGCATGAACATGGGGGTTTGTCTTAGTCTGGGTGTTTCTATGTATAATAAGTATTTATTTACAAAAAAAAACGTATTTAAGTATTAGTACCAGTTATTCTAGTACCCATAGAACAAGCTCTGCTTAGTATGGGACTGGCCGTTTTTATAAAATGTATATGTAGCCAAATAGCCCTAACATGCAAAAACATATTTACGCTGACGATTTAGCTCTTACCTGCCAATCAACATCCTTTGAGGAAATCGAAACCAACCTCGCAGTAGCACTCAATACACTCACCCAGTATTACGATGCCAACGCTCTGAAACCAAACCCAGCCAAAACTACATCTTGTGTATTCCACCTCCGCAACAGACAAGCTGGTCGAAAGCTCAATTAAGATGCAGAATAAACATTTACAACACATTTATCACCAAGATGAAGTTTTAATTTTTCTATTGTTGACTATGGTGATGTGTGCTATTTTGACCTAAATGCAGTTATCGTAAACAAATTTGGCAGTCTTCTTAATAACTGCATTCGATTCATTTGTAACCTCCGAAAATACGACCATGTGTCGCCATGTCGTGCACAATTGAACTGCTGCCGATCCGCCGGTGTTGAAACTTGCGTGCCCTTACTACTCTATGTTCTACGATTCGCCAGTGTTGAAACTTGCGTGCCCTTAGGTACTACTCTATGTTCTAACCTGACTTCTCCTACTCCACCATCTTATTTAACACCTTACTTTCAATATCTTACCTCAAATCACATTACAGATTTTCGCTCTAATAATCTTCTCCTCCTAGTTCCCTCTCATACTTCTGGCTTTGTTTTTCCTGTTTAATCAGTCGTTCTCTGGAATGCCCTTCTTCTCGAGATCAAGACGGCTACGTTATGCATTCAAAATGAAAGTTCGCGAGCTCTTAAATAACAAAAAAATAATACTAAATAGAATACGGTAAAATTATTACCACACACTGTGATATAATTTGTGTGTCGTTTTAAGTATATAAATAAATAAATAATATATAAAACAGTTGTAGTCTATTACCTTACCTAACCAAGTTGCGATTACGGTAACGCTTAATAAAACACGATAACAAGGCAAAAGTAATATGAAAATTTAGATTATATTAATTTATATGTTAAAGGCTATACATATCACACTCGTATCATTTTCGCGCGACATTCCGCATTACCAACACTCCAGATTACATCTAAAGTACCTCAATTTAACTTCGTACCCCCAATATTATTATAAAGCCTATAGAAACTCCACTCGTTGTTTAAAAGTACAGGATTTCAAATCTATAGTCGTTGTCACAGAGTTCGAAATCGCTTGTGAATGTATAGAAATAGCTTCATCGAAGTTTGCAAACAAATTGAGAAATGGAATGTACGCAAAGGAAACAATTTGCGATATTGCTGAGAATTGTGTAAAATTGAGGCTGCAGTTCTGGACACGTAGGGGATATGGCGGCATTCAAAGGTTGAGTTCACCTTTGGTGGTCGAGGGCGGAGAGCCTGCCTGCGGTAAAAGGCAACTTAAAGAAACTTTTACGGATCGAAAACTTGCAGACTATGTGATACTAAATTAAAAAAGTTTGACGGAAGGATTTTCTTTAGAGAATTCCTTTATACATGTAAAGCTTACAATTGTTGCTTTTCTTCTGAATCTAAACAGTTTTAGACAATGAATTGAATTACTTATTAGGCAAACATAATTATTTGTTCTTTAATGTAAGCAAATATTTATCGATAAAAAAATAAAGGCAGCAATTGTTAATCGTTACTAATGTTTTAAATGTAAATTTTGTGAGTATGTTTGTGATTCCTTCGCGCTAAAACTATCGGGCTGATTTTAATGAAATTTTGCACACATGTAAATTTTAGCTTGGATAAAGCTTACTTTCATCAACATACCACGCGGGCAGAACCGCAGGTGGACGCTTGTTTGATATTAACACGGTAAACCTTCTTTAATTACAATTGGGCTCATGACAATACTAACATTATCATTAAGTTAACATTCCTAGCGCGACCCAAGGTTCGGCCATTTACAATCTACAAACAGTAAAAGTTACGCTCCCTTTTGCATGACTGAATTACAGACGTTTTCCTCCCACAAGGTTTGCGACATAAAAAGATTATCTAAGTGGTGGGCATATTGTTTTTTGTATGAGAGCACTGAATGAACAACCCCTGAGGACATGTTCATTATGGACAAGGGGGGAACGGGATGGACCCACGTCAAAGAAAAGCCTACTCTGTGACGCCCCTTAATAAAACATGGCCACTGTCTTTCGACACTACATCCAATAAATTATGTGAAAAGATTCAATAGTCCTACTTGTATCAGGTTGTTATCCTACCCTTAATTAATTTATAACTGCACAGACGTTTGAAAAAGTAGAGCAGCCATCGATCTTAACGCTACCATTACGGCCGTTTATAAAAAAATAGAGAAAGCTACCCAAAAATGACTATTTGGTTGTTTTTGTTTTGCAAGATGTTGGTAAAGGTTTATGCATAAATATCCCGATAGGACTAGCAAGTCCATCCAATGTAATATGCTAATATTGAATGTTAAACTAAAAAAAAACTTATTTTGTACCGACATGTTTTTCCATTTTCGTTCATTACTTATTTACTTTGCAAAATAGCTATTCATTCAGCGATTCCGTGTTGAAATCAATTTCTTCGAGAATATTTTGTGTGCGATCTTCACGAAAGCAATTTATCTTTTAGCCTTTTTATTCTGAGATAAAAAAATGTGAACATTTATAAAAGGAAGACAAAGCCACTTTCCTCGAAAAACTAATCAATTTTATTCTTTTTCCGCTACTCGAGAACAACTGGCGTGATCGCGATAAGATTAATATTAGTCGTAGATATAATGGTGCTGGGCGAAGTTTGGATGTTGCCGCCGCGCCGGTTTCGGTCCTCAGCGCCATGTTACGCAATGGTCGCATCCTGCACGAGCGTTGTTTGCGATCGCCGATTACTGCCGATGCCGAAAGACTATCACCGCGCCCGATACGACTTAATGCGATCCCAACGATTCTTTTATAACTCTTATCAAACTGAGTAATGGTGCGATGTGGCTACATTCTAATTGTCATTTGCTTCGTTATATTTTTTTTTTATTATTGTACGACTCTATAATTATATATATATAGGTTTTTAGGTGGGATGTCGCGTTTAGAGGGTTTCCGCAGGCTTCAGTTTCACATTTCAAACCTTTAATAATAATAATAATAATAATAAATCATTTATTTCAGGCTGCATAGGCCCATAGATAAATACCTTAACCTAAAAATACATAATTATAAATTATAAATTTACTTCCTTTGCACTAAGTCTTGGTGCGTTCCTGGGGTATAGTTCCGCGGAAGCGACGAAAAACAACACCCTGCGGCCAAAAACTTTCATCAAGCACCTGTTCAAGCAAACATGTCGGCACTCTCACCACGAACGCCTTGAAGTTGACGTTGTGGCGCGACTCCAACAGCTGCACTCTTAGTACATGATTTAGCTTCTGGCTGACATATCTCGCGATATCCTCTGCCTCAGTGGTGTAGTGCAGGCGCGATATAAACACCGGGGTGTTCGGCGCGGCGGCACGCACCCTATGTTTCGGGTCTACAGGTGCCTTGCCATAGCCGTTCTTCACGTTGCGTGAACGGCGCTTCCTCCTTTGCACCGTCACAAAGCCATCCTCTTCAGCCCGATTTGTTGCCTGTGTAGGCGCATGCTTAACCGGTGGAGCAGTAGGAGTGCTTGCAATGACCGGTGAGTCAGCAAATTGTGTTGTTCGAGCAGCGGCGCGGGGAGAAGCTGCGGGGGCAGGCGTGGGGTTACCGCCGCCGTGGGGTTTTTGCGAGTGCTTAGGTTTAAGCCCTAAGCACTCGCAAAAACCCCTCGTTTGTGAGTGCCGAGGGCCAAAAGGCTATTACGCGCACTTAACGCGATTCCTACGATTCTTTTATAACCCCAATAAAATTAAGTATTGGCGTGACAAATTATTTATTTTTCATTGTATTTTCCTTATATTTTCGCGTTTTTTTAGTAGGGCCTATGCCACCATCGCAGAAATACTATGTTCGATTTACATATTTCAACAAAATCACTTTTATATTCAGTCAACTTATAACTTACACAATTTCCTATGCTGAGGTGAAATAAACCTAATATGTAAGATCAATTTCATATCTGCATATTCTACTCGCATCGCAGTTATGTATGAACGTGGTTACAAAGCCCTCGTATAATTTGGCAATTTCCTTTTTTCGTCACAATTTCATTATAATTCACGGTGGGTCGGAGATTAGGGGGTATAACTCTTGGGTTCGTGTAGTTTGTAATTATATTGGGGTTATCTTGTGCACATACCCGCATAAGTGGATAGCGTGCAAATGTAAAACAGTACTTACTTACATAAGGATCTTTACGTAGAAAGGAATGAATCCCTTACAATGGGCTCGGTGCAACGCACTCTGACTGAACACGTTACACACGGTTGAGTTTAGTGAGTACAATTTGGAGAAATCCACAAAATTATTTTATATTGAAGTGCGTATATTATATTTTCCGTTTGCATTATATTAAAATGCAAAAAAAATAAAATGTTAATAAAGATCGCAAGATCAAGCCATATAAAAGCTCAGAAAATCAATGACAACGCAATGTAGGTACATTCAGTCATTATCCTTAACAATGATATAATTGGCGAGGGCGAGTCTCACGTACAGCACAAATGGGTGTGCTTTGTTTCATAACTTATTTGAAAAGAGGGGTACGAAGAAAGCCGCTCGCTCTTATCCTGAAAGGGATTATGCAGACGAGCAAGGTATTCGACATGCGTCGCTCAATCTTGGTATTTCCTTATATACTTTAGTTCTTTCTTGACAGTGTCCGGTGACGGAGTGACTGATATGTTTTACTAAATATTCTTGTTTTATCAATAAATTTATTCATTATTTATACATATTTACAATAATTTAAACAATATATGAAAAATTAAATTAATATTTGAGATTAATAAATATAAAATTATTTAATCCCTATTTATACAGTGGATGAATGTAGCACAAACTAATAGAAAGCTTTGTGTGTAACCTCATCGTTATGAAATATTCGGTGAGGTGAAAATTCCATTAACTTCTGCAGAGCATTCCCTCAATACCAACCTTTTGTACTGTGTTTGATTGCTTGTCATTTTATTGTAACTAATTGTTGTCCCAGACCGAACGGGTATTCGCTTGTAATGTAACTTAGAAAACATTTTTAAATTTGGAATAGTATTCGACACGAAGTAATACGAACATTCGACCCTTTAGGTTCGAATTCATTCACAGTATGTATTTGTAACTTATACCAATATATCCGTTTTGGCCAGTATATCGTATAGTGCCGTATCGTATTCTTATTGACTCAGAACTTTAACATTACACATTCATATGACATAATTATTATGACTATGTAATTATCTACAACATTCGAATAAGCACTAAGTCAAACAAGTATATTAAATAAGATACAAAAACCCACCATATTGAATAATAAAATTCGATTAACAAAATAGACAAAGAAATACTTCAATTTTAACATTTAATCAAAGCCAACTTATACGAAATAAATAAATAGTGAATTAGGTTTATAAGAATTCTCAGTAGAAAAGGCCCCTTGTTACCCCTTTTACTTCAGCATTATGTAGTTGGCCTTCTCGTTTTCGATTTATAAAACTTTCTATTAGTTTCCCTTTTCCCCGAGGCGAGGCTCGGCCCTCGACCCCGACCACCTTTGAAATCTTTGAATTCTCAATTCACAACTTGACCACTACGGCTTCAATTGTACACAATATTTCTGAGCAATATCGCAAATTGTTTCCTTTTCGTAAATTCCTTTTCTCAATTTGTTTGCTAACTTCGATGAAGATATTTCTGTACTTCACAAGCGACTTTGAATTCTAAATAATTCAATTTTAACTTTTTGAAAAAAGAGTCGGTGTAGGTATATAGGCTTTCTTTATATTGGGAGCAAGAAATAAAAATTGAGGTACTTTCGGTGCAATCTGGAGTGTTAGTAATGCGGAATGAAAACAAGTGTCAAATGTATAGTATATAATAGCCTTTGATATCATACGGGGTGGATGCGACATAGCGACATTTATTGAAACCACAGCTTCTATACATGGTAAGTATCAATTTCCACCGGATAAAAATTCTCTGGCGAAAAAAAAAAAATCACGTTCTCCGAACAATTTGAACATTGCGATCGTGCAATTTGTTCGGAAGACGTGGATTTTTTTTTTCGCCAGAGAATTTTTTATCCGGTGGAAATGCATACTGGCCATGTATAGAAGCTGTGGTTTCAATAAATGTCGCAATGTCGCATCCACCCTGTATGTGATGTAATCGCAAACTTGACCCTCAGTCAGATAATTCGTCGTGTGCAGTTCCGCTTTCTATTAACACATTATAATTCAATATATGCGGACTTTCCTAATTAATGTGGAGTGCTTTTATTGTGGACTATGATTATTGTGTAGGTTTCTTAGAGAATTCACGTACAAGGAAAGTTTGCATCATTATGCAAACTTACCTTGTACGTGAATTAGTAGGTAGGTACATTTACCTACCTACAGAAATCATTATTACTATTGATCAAAACAAATATAAACTAATTTTGGCATACAAGGAAAGAAAATTGTGATATTTGAAATTCGACTATAAACAAGTAGGACTGTAGTAAGCATTTATTACAATACATTGTGATGTTTTTAATTCTATATCTGTTATTATCTATGATTGTTTAATATTTTAATTCATAATTTATACCTATTCATTTAAAAAATAATGGAATTTGCCATTAAAGCAGAATTGCTATCTATATTATTTATCAGTTATTGTCTTTAAGTTTAATTAGATAATGTATAAAAGTTCTACTGAATTATTGTTTTACCAGTAAATAAATATTCTTTAAGAAACATATAGTATTTTTAAACACTTATGTACACATCTGTACTAAACTTGTAAAACTATCCTACATATTTTAGAAGATACCATAATGTACTACGCGGTCGCTTTTTTGTAACCACCTAAACATGGCCGGGTTACCACGCTCTTGCACTTCCTTATGACTTTTTGTTTATTATCTCGTAAATTATTGTATGTACTGCGCTGAAATTTTGCAGGTCCTGTATATAACTGAACTAAGCAACTAATTATTGATGTACCATTCAGTTGATATATCCACATACAGGGTTATCTGTGGCCAAATAACTCCACGCGCATTGAGACCGTAAACTGAATTGATCATAACTTGTTAATTACACACAGGATACTAATGAAACTTCACATACATTTAAAGGCAGTTATAAGCTACAAAATAACGTTTAGAGTAAGTCTTTAAAGTTCTTATTTAAGGTGTTAGGACCTATTAAAGTGTTTTTATATTTCATTAAATAACTTTTGAATGGTTCATTAATTTCATTTTTTTATTGCACAACAAATTAAAACTAATTCTTAAAAGATCATATACAAAAGATGATAAGAATCCGCTTGACCGTTTCAGAGATCCAGCAAAACCACAAACGTTACTCCAGCAGGATCTCGAATAACTTTGCAGCCGAAGAAAGAACAATTACAAAATTATTTGCAACATTTATCTTGTTTAGACAACTAATAGCTAATATTTATTTCATTATTCCCATTAAAAAGGAAAATGTCTGGCTGCGGTAACGTTACCCCAGCAGGAATAGTTTTTGTGAAATAACTAAAAAACTATAAGTGCAACAAATTTAAAAATGAGCGCAACAATTACAGAAGATGGACAACTAAAAATCTGTAAGACTAAAGAAAAAAAAATTACTATTTTCGACATTATTTTGCTGGGGAACGCACACGCTTTAATCATAATATATTTGTTTATCATGATATTATAGCATAACATAACATCACGCCTTTCCTACCCAGATTGGTACGACAGAGGTGTACAAACCTCGCATTTTATAAAAGTCGCAAAAGTCTCCTCATAGACACGCATTGTTCAATTGAACGTTGGTCGTATACGTAACGTTGGTAGTAGCACAAGAGGACTCTTCCTTCTTCTGTACCGCAGCCTTTTTCTACCATTTTCTTGCATCGAAAATATCGCCAGATATGCGCGTGTATGCAAACAATGTGCGTATTCGTTTCGTACAAGGAATCTTTTAGGCGAGTTGAACGCGGACGAATGAGCGCCACCTGGAATGTCCACCTGAATCACCTGTGACTCAATCCAAGCGCTCCGTCTGCGCATTTCGAACAGCTATGTGTCAAACAGCCTCAGTTCTTTTAACGTTATAGTTGTGAAGCTTAAGGGGGAACAACCGGTATGGAATTCTCATACAAAATGAGTTGGTTGTATCTTTTACATTTTTCATCACAATGTTATAATTTTTGCACAGCCAATTTAAAACATGATTATCTATGTTCTTTCGAATTCAAATTATCTTTAGTCTGCCTATTTTAAAAATTATAGGCATCCAAACATCCGTAGTTTTGAACTGCCAGACAAATGCGACTTTTTCAGTACTATAAAACAGATTATTACAAGTTTTCGAAACGAAGGAACCTCGTAAATATAATGAATTTTCTATTTTATCAATAATTTTCATCAAAGTACCTCATTTTCATTCATCAAATACCATATTACAAATTAAAGAAAATTACAATATCTATCTCAACTCATTGACGGGGGGTGAGGCAACCATTCGTTAGCTACTCGGAAGTGTGGGAGGGGTGGCAGTGAGATACTAAACCAAGCCGATATATGAAATAACATAGTCTACCGACCAGAGAGTCTGCATTGAACTGCATCGAACCTTTTTTGACATGCACGACTGCAACAAGTTATAGTCCGAGATCTAGCTGCAGAATCTTTTCGTTCTTTATAAACATAATTGAATTATATTTTTATTGAAAATATATTTAATAATTAATAATTAAATAATTATAATTTATTATTTTTTTTATTTTATTTTCTTTTTATTGATTTATTTTGTTGAAAATCGGCAGACTTATCAAACAACAAATCTTAGGTATTGCACCGTTGAGTAACAACTGAACATCAACATGTGTATTTTCACTCACACATTTATATATTAGACCGATAGAGACAACAATACCTTTATATGTGTGCGATTGTCTACCCTTAAGAACAGAGATACAATTATAAAAGCTAGGAATGATTAAACAGCCGACACAGCGACGCTGCAACACTGAAGTCATTGAAACTGAACTAAATGTTTTAGATTTTAGAATAGAATGGCCTCGTTTAACCAGCAAAGGTCAAAATGGAATTTTGTATGCTTCTTCGATGCCTCGGTGGTTGAGCTTTTCTAAACAAGCACATAGCAGGCAGAACCACCGTCTCATCTTTAACCTGCCTCCAAACTATGTTGCATATTGTGCTCTGGTTCGATGGTCCATATTTATTTATTTATTTATTTTTAACTTTATGCTAGTGCACATCACAAGTACAAAGGCGGACTTAATGCCTAAGGCATTCTCTACCAGTCAACCGTAAGGAGGTGCAGAGACGATAATGGTAGATGCTTTATATATATACATATTATATTAGGCTCTGAAATTACTGGCACATGAGGTACAACATCGTGGTCCTCAGATGTAGCGCCGCGAGTATTATGTGCAACACATTGTACATTATGGATGTCCATGAGCTGAAGTTGCTTCTAACCGTCAGGAGGATTCATTTGTTTAATACGTCGTACAAAAAAGTATGACACTTATTTTATCTAATTTATTATCAACTTCTGTGTATCTTCTGTAGTTGCTCTGCAATCAAGCAATTATTTTAGTATATCTTTACAATATTTAGCTTTATTTTAAGCATAACCTTACACTTCAACTATAATCATTTCATATTATTAGTCTTGACACTTAACTCCCCTATTACATGGGACCAAAATATAACTGGTGTTAAGTGGGTATAATACACGTCTGCCACACCCTTCTGCGAAACACGCGTGATGTTGTAATAAATTAATAATTTACTTAACCTCAAATGGCTGAAATGCAACAAAGGACTCAGCATCTGCCTTAAGGGACACTCCTGAAATGATAAGCTTTCAATTTCCTATTAGACAATTGTAACTTTAGTGATTTGTTACGAGCACCACTCAAAGACTGTGGGGAGTGTGGGTCCGCGAGAATGAATGGTGGCTAAATAAACAATTAGCTCTTATTTACTGAATATGAATATTGAGAAAGCGAAATAATAATTCTATCGTCTCGGCCTATAACCTTAATCATTGATTAAGTAAAATCTAACGGGAATTAACGCGATCGTGCATTATATTTTATGTGCTGAATTCCTGTTTCATTGAAAATTACGGAGCTTTTGTGAACGAGCTCGAGTGACGAAACACCACATACTTATAATTAATGTGTCCTTCGAAGTTTAATACCAAGAACAGTCGATTTTTTTTTTGAATTTGAAGCGGAATTTGAACGCGTGACTATAGAATTCCAGCCTATCGCTTTAACCACTCAACACAATTAAAGCAATTTGTTCTTAATCAGTTACAAAATACATTTCACTAATTTTATGATATATACTAAGCAAAAAAAGCATTTTCCGAACAAGATTGCTGCTTAATTTGGTCGGCAAATGTGTTTTTTTTTTATATATTCGTTAAAACGATTGCATTGTATTTTGTTACTGATTATGACAATACATAAGTTTCCAAAACCAAATGTCAGCATGTATCATAGTTAGAAATTTGTAAGTTGTTAAAAGTTTGGTAATTTTTTTCCGCCTTGAATAGGATGCAGCATAATCTTAACCTTTCATTATTATACTATCCAATCCAAATCGTTTCCAAGACCAGGCCATTTGGCTCGCAGTGTCAAAAAGTTACCAGATCTCATGTAGAGCCGCTTTTAATAGCTTCACAAACTTCGGTAGTTTAGTCAAAATAATAATAAGCGGCTTGGCCGTTACATTACTACAAAACTATTGTTTAACAGAAAAGTAAAGAACAGTGAATACATTTTTCACCTTACGACCATGTTAGGGTTGTGTTTTTTTCACAGATCTATTCCTAGAATAAACATCACATCATCATCAGAAAACAATAAAAACTAAAAACTTATTTATTTATGCATTATTTCATAAATGCATGCATATTATTTACTGTATGTAAAATGGTATCACAAACAGCATGATACGGCACAAGTCTCATAGCTTCACATAAACCAACCGCCAAACTACAAAATACGATCGAACGATATTAACAGCTGTGGTGTGGCCGTGGCGTGGCACTGCAGAATGGCGTGGGTGGTGCGGCAGTGGCGCGTGAATGAGGCGTTTCACGCTCGCGCGCGTGCCGGAAGTGTGCTGGCGACGTGACCAAGCGTCATTGACGACTTGCTGTTCACAACAGTAGTACTCATGACTCGTATTGAATACAGGAAATAAAAGATACTGAGTATTTCTAACAAGGGATTATGCTTAGTTTAGTTCGAAACATGATTGCGTTGTAAGAATATATATTATAATAAGAAACAGTTAAAAAGGTATGGGACCGGCAGGATTTGAACCTGCGACCTTACTGCACACCGGGCAGCCGCTTTAGCCATCCAGCTACGGTCGCCTCTTACCAGAACCCTAAATCTCATTCAAATCCTGTCGGTCCCATATCTTTTTCAACTGTTTCTTAGTATAATGCGAAATAATATGCGAATAATATGCGAAAACTGTTACATGGTCTGTAGATAGTAATTTAGTTATTAACTTAGTTTTTAGAAAGACTGTTTGTTTTCCTAAGAAAAAAAAAATAATAATAATTTGCTAAGCATAGCTAAATGCTATAAAAATAATCAATACCTATATATATTATAGCATTAATTTTGGAAAAGTTCAGGAGATACTGTTAAACTAAGATGTAATTAGTAAACTTCGACTTCTCTTAAGGAAAACATACGATTGCTACCACCTTATATCATTTGAATCAAATCACAATGTGTTTAATTAAGACGGTTTTGCATGAGTAACTAAAAGAGACGGTCATGAGTTGTATAAAACTACATACTGCTTATTATCTTTGCCATACAATTCGTGGCACATCCGATCCCGAGGTAGCTTGCCGGGCACGAACTACGGAGGCATGGTGAGTCTGGCAGATTCCAATACTGACTGAATACCATTATTGTAGGTCGCAATTCCAGTACCTCAAATCTATTAAAGTCGGCAACATGTAATTGAATAAGAGTACGAATAGACGTAATATTACGTAATCAAGCAAATATATATGTATAGCGTCATAATTTTATGAATATTTTTATGGCACCGTAGTGCCATGTAATCTCTAATGAAGATAAAATGCAATAAAGCCCTTCTAGTCGCTTATCAGTCCCATCAATCGATCACGTTAACCTTTTCTTCGGTCGGCTCGTAATCATTTCTATGCCTTACAAAACATTTTAAAGAGCTCAATCTTACCATTGATTATGGCTACTTAGGTATATATATAAATTGGTCTGTCTCTGACATTAGTCTGGTCGGGAATTACTTCTTAATGGCTATGGAGGTCAAGTGGCATAAAACTCATCTGCATATTTAGAATTTAACCCCAATTTCGTCAGGGGAAGTTCAGGAAGAGATCAGTCCCTAATTTTTCTCGTACCTCAGCAGCACAAATTCAGTAACCGAGAGTTTAAATCTTCGCTTGATTTGTTTAACGAATAATTCCTTAATAGGAATTATTCGTTAAACAAATCAAGCGAAGATTTACACATGGCCGCTTTTTTTACGGTAGTGTTAATACACTACCGTAAAAAAAGCGGCCATGTGTAACTCGCGAAAATACTGCGTAAACGGCTAACAACTCGAAAATATCCGTATTTAGTCGTTATAGCACCGTCAAAGATCGCAAAATACACGGCATATTGCCGTACACGGCTAACACAAAAATATATTACGGCACAATAACAATATACAAGAAGCTTTGAACTGTTGTGTGTTGTTGCAGAGCGGTGCCGACGGGCGAGGCGTGCGAGGCAGCGGCGCGGCACGCACGCGGCACGCTGGAGGCGCTGCGCCGCCAGTCGCGGCAAATCGCCGCGGCCGCGCGCCGCGACGGCCGTGAGCGCCGCGTGCAGGTACGTCACGCCACCGCACCGCCATGCGCCACGCCGCTCGCCCAGCGCCCCCTAGCGTTCGGCGCCGCGGAAGGACGACGCTCTGATTTGGGGCTTTGTTTCAGTTCACGGAGCGGGCGCGGGATGGCGCGCGCAACGGCGACACGGCTGGTGAGTTGTTAGCCGTCCTCGCTAAATATATCCGTCCGCATAGCGAGGCGGTGAATCGCCGCGCGGAAGGACGGCGCGGCGGCTGCGCTCGCGCAGCAGTGGGCGCGGCCGCCGCTGACGGTAGTGTGTGTGCGCAGAGAGCGGCGGCTCAGAGATGTCGGCGGGCAGCGGCGACGCGCGGCGCCCCTCCACGTGCCGCGTGGAGCTGGGCGCGCTGCTGGCGCCGGAGCCGCGCCCGCTTGATAACAAGGTCAAGGTATGCCTCGCGACCTGCCCCTTGCAGCCGGCCCTCGCCCTCGCGCCATCCCCGGCCCGAGGGTGCTCCTCCTCTGTCCTTTCTCTTGAATTCCCTCTGGCTATTAGAATAGTTAGTGTTCGTTTTACCTTGCAGAGGAGCCAGGACTGCAAGCGGTACGAAAAGGTGTGCAGGAGCCACCTGGAGTGATGTATAGCATGTAGTATTAATAGCTTGCGATTGCAGTATTGCATACCTACATACGTACACGTAGCAAAGAGTGCTTCTGTATGTTTGATTTCAGGTCAGCATGGAAATAAAACTACCTCTGCCATAGATCGTATAGTGTGTGTATGTGATAGGCTAACATTGGTTTTATTTTCTTTTGGCCCGTCGTTAGAAGAGTTCATCTCTGGCAAAGAAAACATAGATATTTTAATCATATGCTTTGTTTGTTTATCTCTCCATCTAGGTGTAGTCAGTAAGGAGGTGGAATAGTGGCGGTCGATTCCATAGCATTCAGTGATAAAATATCGTAGTACAGTAAAGCTTTGAGTCAATACAGGTGGCTTCGAGTGGTTGTGTTGGTATTGCTTGATCCGAGTCCGCTGCTCAGAGCTCAGAGCTCGGAGCTCATGGCGGCCGATGCGATACGTGGAAACATAAACAACATCAATATTTATTATGAGAGCACTTCGGCTCGATCGATAAACGAACTTAAAGTCCAGCAAGTCGCTAAAGAGCGCAGAGTGTACTAGTCACTCAATTTAATTACTCCAAATGTAGTAACTTCGTTAATGGTAGAAGGTATAGAGCAACGCATACACTTAGAGGATCGAAAGAACGATCGAATCTGTAGCTAGTGCAGGGTTAGTCAATAGGGCTATCAACAAAATATCGAATGAAGAGATATTTGAAGCTCTCAGTAGTACTGTTGATGCGCGAGGCTCGGCCTTGAGAATTAATACTTCATAACAGATTTATTACAAACTTCGCACAAAGAACTGACAATTTGCCTAATTTAGAGAAGTTTGCGACGTTCATTCACTTTCGAGATGCTTTAGAAGTTTTTCAAGTAGGTAGATGCAAACCGAAGCATTTTAGATAATTGAATATTATGCTGATTTATAAATTCATTTTATGCCAGGTACTTAAAATTGTATTATTCGGGAGATACAAAAAATGTTAAGTCATCTGCTATACATAATTAACTTCGACACAATAAAGTAGTAGTTATTTTTTAATAAATAACATAACATAACCCTACGTTACATGGAATTCGAATTATATAAGGCAGAAATATGCAACACCTGCATTTCCTGTTATGTTAAGGTCCCATGGGATAAGGGGTGAGCCTGACGCCATCCACAGGGCACAATGCTAACTCCGTGCTGCTATTGGGAATCACCTAACGGAAAGTTCACAACGAACACTTTGCCCGACTCGGCAATCAACCCGAGACGTCGCGGTAAGAGGCGCATGCGCTAACCAATAAGTGAATACATATACTGAGATAGTGATGGAATCCCCGATACAAGCGTGATCTACAAGAATATACATACACAAAAGAAGGTACAATTGAAATAGAATTGATTTGGCTCTAATTGGCTTATTTGTGAAAGACAGTGTTGTTTTGAGAAAGCACAAGGACAGTCCCAGCACTCCTGTGTTTTATGTTAATCAAATCAGTCGAAGACAACTCTTCGAGTAATGACCGGACAAACACATCAAAAACAGTCGATTACGAGAACCTTCTCCTTTTTGAATTCAGTATAAATGAGAATTTTTCAAAGAGCTCAAATTTGACCAGAACTAAAAATAATCGGCCTCACCGACTAATCGGCCATTTGAATGTCGATCAATCGGTCAAACATAAAGTCGGCCATCTCTAATATAAATACATCAATTACCACCCTTCCAAACGTCTGCTAGCGCTAGCTGGATAGCTGGACGGAAACCTCAATAATCTTTTGTTAAATTCTCGTTAACTATATCGCATGTTTTGTCAGATTCACGAGCGATGCTCAAATCAAGACTATGTTATGTTATTTAACAAATTACAATAATTTTAAGTATTGTCTAGTCTAGTACATTTTAAATTCATTTTTGCCATTATACCAATTGGTACCTATATTTTGTTAAAGATAATGTCTTTTCACTTTGTTATTTTTCTCATTCTTCTGTGTTAGTGATCCAGCATCGGCATCATTACGCTTTATCTCTCTCAAGTTTTCGCAAACGCCTTATTTACAATCTTTGGACGTCTCAAAGTTTTGCAATAAAGCTCTTGACGCTTTCGTACACAAGAGCTGTAGAGTAGCCGTGCACACCCTGATACAATATATACTATCTATCTAATCTATGTATAGTAGATACTATTGATTTCTTATGTCTGAGGTCTTTACAATTTAGTCTATAGCAGACACCACGCCGGTGCCGTTCGAGCGTCACCCATCAATGAATCAATAAATAGTTTTATTGAAGTATGTACTGGAGCGAAGTCGAGTGGCTCTGCAGAACGGGCAGCAAAGCTCAAACAAATAAACATTTACATAAGAAAGTATATATCGACGGGACACGTCTGGTCGACGGACAACGGTCGACGGACGACGGACGGCGCGGCGCGTCTCTCACAGTTTTATGGGTTTACAATAGCAGCGTTTTAATGCGGCGCGGCGTATGGCGAGCGGCACTTGTGCGGCCGAGGCTCGACATTAGCGAGCGATGAAGTCGTTCGGCCCGAAGATAGTGTAGGCTGCGAGGGGGGCCTCCCCCCGTGGCCTCGCGACCCATTTGCATAATGAGTGTTGTGTGCGCCGGCCACCTCTCAACCTCTTCCCGCTTGTCCCTCACGTCCACGACATCCGCTTTATACCCGTCGTACAGTCGCCGTCACGTCACGTACTCGTTCCAGACACCAACGCACTAGCGTCACTGCCACCACCCCGTACCCCATGCCCCATGCCCATCTTTCAATATAAGTATAAATAAATTTGCTTTCCCACAAGTATAGGTACGATGTGACTCCAACATTCGCTCGCTACGAGTACATTCTCAAGCGATCGAACTCGCACCGACGGAAATAAGCCGCTGGCTTTATTTTACATTACGCGAACATTCAATATTTCAGAAGATTCTTCCGAATGACTTACTTACACAAGATTTGAGCGCCCCACTAGATTACTCATTTTATTAGGGATAAGTACATGTGTTTATTAATTCCATCACGTAAATCATTCACTCATTTAATTAACTATATTCACTGAAGCAACTCCCAAAGCGAGTTCAATATAATATTATTTGCTTCGTTTTGGATATTACGATCACGAACGGCAAGGTGTGGTTGTACGGTACACAATGTGACGTTGACAATTTATAGCTCCTTAGCTCGATCGGTCACCCGCTGAGCTCGTAGTCTGACGTCAAAATCGTGACCGATAACATGCGCTCGTTTCCATCTGCCGCCACTCGATTATGTACGACACGCGTATCACAAATTAGGAATATGGTTTAGCTTCATTTAGAAATTGAAACGAATCATAACATTGAGTAGAAATACAGCTGCGTATGGTTGATGATGTCCGCTGTCATTCATAGCGCCACAGCATACATGGTATGACGGAGGAGGAAAATGTGGTGCGGCCGCACCAGGAGATGGCCGTGCTGTCCCTGGACGAGAAGAAGTACCTGCTGGGCGTCGAGCGAGGGGATGTGGCAGGCACGCGCCGGGTGCTGCAGCGCGCGCGCGATACTGGACACATCAACGTGGACTGCGTGGACCCACTGGGCCGCAGCGCGCTGCTCATGGCCATTGACAACGAAAACCTGGAGATGGTGGAGCTGCTGCTGGAGTTCGACGTGGAAACGCGCGACGCGCTGCTGCACGCCATCTCCGAGGAATTCGTGGAGGCCGTGGAGGCACTGCTCGACCACGAGGAACGCACGCGCAAGCCTGGCGAGCCCAACGTGAGCATTGACTTCAATGTTGTAAGTCCGACACCCATGCGCATCGCCGCCATGACGTTTTGTGTGTTGCAGAGCTGGGAAGCGCTGCCTCCCGAGACGGCCACGTTCACGGCGGACATTACGCCGCTGATCCTGGCAGCGCACCGGGACAGCTTTGAGATCATCAAGCTGTTGCTGGACCGCGGCGCGCAGCTGCCCGTGCCGCACGACGTGCGCTGCGGCTGCGACGAGTGCGTGCGGTCGCGACGCGAGGACTCGCTGCGCCACTCGCGCTCGCGTATCAACGCATACCGCGCGCTGGCGTCGCCGTCGCTCATCGCGCTGTCGTCCAAGGACCCCATCCTCACGGCCTTCGAACTGTCGTGGGAGCTGCGGCGGCTGTCGGCGCTCGAGCACGAGTTCAAGACGGAGTACCAGGAGCTGCGCTCGCAGTGCCAGGAGTTCGCCACGGCACTGCTGGACCACACTCGCACGTCGCACGAGCTGCAGGTACTGCTCAACCACGAGACGGGGTCGCCGCAAGTGCCGCTGCCCGAGCCCGGCGTGCCAGAGCGCATGCGACTCTCTCGGCTCAAACTCGCCATTAAATTAAGACAAAAGAAGGTAAGACATTATCTTTTATTAACGTTGTTGTTGTTCGTGCACTATTGTATTTATTACATAAATAACTACTCTCCTAGTGTATTTCTGAAACCACTCTTAAATAGTAATTTAAATTCTTCAACAATTATTTATTAAGTTTCTAATTAAGCTACAATCGATATATTTCCAAGGTATAAAAGGCGAATGCCTATGGTAAAGTTACTTATATTCTTTGGGCTGCAAAATGCTTCTTTCCGCTCGCTTCATATCTCCCGTTTCAGTGAACTGAACGCGATCGCATAAAAATATATAACCATTGAAAGCTCTGCTCATAGAAAGGACATTTTGCGACGAGTGGACATTTTGAGAAGTGGACATTTTGCGTCGGAGCCCTGCTTTCTATGGACCGAGATATCTACGAGCATTATTTTTTATCATTAAAGTTTTCGGGAAACGTGTTGTCTACGAATAGAGATTTCTATGAGCAGTGTTTTCTGTATATAGTAGAGTCGTGCAATAGTATTTCTGTATTACGTTCCAAGCTCCAGCCTATGCATTATGTTAGTTTTGTAAGCTGGTTGACTTTACATTGTAAGCTTACTGTTTTCAATAGAACCTTGTAATTAAGATAACTTTAAGCTTAGATTGTTAAATATAGGTTTATTGATTGACCAAGCGGGCTTACAGCCGCAGCTATCATCAACAAAATTGATAGCATTAGAAATGCGCTGAATTTCAGTTCGTAGCTCACCCAAACGTGCAGCAGCTGCTGGCGTCGATCTGGTACGAGAGCGTGCCAGGCTTCCGGCGCAAGAACATGCTGCTGCAGGCGGCGGAGATGGTGCGCATCGGCGCCATGTTCCCGCTGTACGCCATCGCGTACGTGGTGGCACCGCACTCCACGGCAGGCCGTACGCTGCGAAAACCCTTTATCAAGTTCCTCTGCCATTCCGCCAGCTACTTTATGTTTCTGTGTGAGTTTTCTTCTTCAATATTCAAGTTGCAAATAAGTTATTTTCATGGCCTTCAGGAGGCGCTTGAACGGGTGCCCTAGTTGTTTTCGATATATGTAACGTTTGCTCGAAAAATCCTACAGCGAAAAACCTTACAGCGATTGCTCATTGGTTCGGAAATTAATTAGTTCAATAATATGTTATTCTCTGAACTCCGAGTGGTATCTGGTTTGAAATCTATGTGCATCCTTTTATCTGATTGTTTACGCCGTGTGCCGTGTGCCGTGTGCCGAACATCTGGCATTTGCTTACACATGACTTGATTACTGACAGAGACGCACGGTGCTACACGTGTTATGTTGCGAGCCACGAGATTGCGACACCACACTTACTCTCATTTTGTCAATACATTGTATTTACTTGCTTAGTAGTAGTAGTCACTTTATATCTATTTTTAAAAAGGTTATTGAATAATATTTGTCACAACATTTTTATTACATTTACAAATAATAGAAAGGGATGGAACAAATTTTTTCGCTAATAAAACCTTAGGCAAGATTTGCACTACTTTACTGGCTTGCCTTATAATCATAATTATCATTTATTGCAATTATGTGTTGTACAAAGTTCTTAAATATAAAAAATCGGTCAAGTGCGTGTCGGCACCCGCATAATCTTAGGGTTCCGTACCAAATGTACCTATTTGAAAGCTTACCGACCCCAAAAATATAGTTTTGTTAAAATAAAATAAAAATACAAAAAAATTAACACAGTTCTGAAACTTCGTTATTCATCATCCACAGCCTTCTATATCCCATTGTTGTGCATAGACCTCTCTCTTTCTATGCTATTGGTGGCTATCTTTGAAACAACTCAATTACCGTAGGAGATAATGTTTAAGAGAGCTGAGAATGCCTAGCAAAATATCAAAATCTACAGAGTTAAAAGCATTGCTGAAGTCAAGTAAACATAGAGCAGTAAGTTGACCATTTTCCATGCCCAGCCTGATATCATCCGTAATATTTACCAAGGAAGTGACGGTGCCATGACCAGGACAGAAACCGAATTGAAAAGGATTCAGAAGATTGTTTTTTGATATGAATGAATCTAGTTGGTCATGGGAGAGGCGTTCCAGGACTTTAGAGAGGAATAGTACGATTGAAATGGGACGGTATTCGGAAAAAGACGTGGGATTAGCCTTTTTTTTGGCAAAGGAATAATTTGAGCATCTTTCTATGCCATAGGAAAGCTGCGACTGGATATAGAAAAGTTTAAAATATTTAAATGTTTACAACTAGCCATGAGCAGCCATTTATCTTATTTTCTTTTAATCCGTAGAGCGGTTGCCCATTTTATACTTAATGCACGTTATTTAAGTAATGTATGGGTGTCCTTTTTTTTGCATTGATATACTAAACAACCACTCATTTATAATAATTAAATTACTTTTCTTTCAATTTAATAATGAACTTTGTTTACTAAATACCAACTGAGTGACGTTAAGCACAGCGCCCTCTACACCATGACACATTGTTTTAACTCAAGAAAGAATGTTGTACCTTTGAAATGAAACCAAGTAAACAGGTCTTCGTCATACTAACTTTGGTCCCTCATTTCACCAAGTTGGCGACGTAAATTTAGGATTTTCAGTTTTTTTCCTATAGTTGTGCTTTAAGACCTATACTCATGCTAAATTTAAGATTCTAGATAGACGGGAAATACCCTACAGGTTTTTGGATTTTTGCTCTTCCATACATTTGTCAGGGTTTATTGCAGTTATCTTTTGAATGTGTAAACTTTGAAACTTATGTTCTTCACAGCATAAAGGAACCGTTGATCAATGTATATGATATTCATTTCAGCACTGTAGCTTTACGCGTTCGCGTCGGAGTTAAAGGGTTGTGACAGACGGACAAACGAGTGATCCTATAAGGGTTCCGATTTTTCCTCTTGAGGTACGGAACCTTAAAAACACATAAAAAAAACTGATCATAAAATAGCCTATGAACAAGGAATGCCTAACTTACGGGTTAAATCACTGTTTTACAATATAAATAAATAATAGTCACAGAGTGGAACCAAAGAGCTTGCGCTGTGAAGCCTCGGTCGCGGCCTTCGGCTGTACCAACCTTAGTTTAAGCAGGTGACACGTTTGAAGGTTGATATGTGTGTGTGAATTCACGGTCACGGCGGGGGACATCTGTGGTCAGCTTGCGAAAGGCCTTCATACAACTTCGTAGATTTGGCTCTTCTACTGTATAATCTACGAATAATATTTATTATTCGTAGTGTATAATACACAAATAGTTTACAATGTATTTACTGATATTATGTCTCAATTGTATCTATGTAATGTAATATGTAACAACTATTAACCTCTCCCGCGAACCCTCGGGTTCGATGCCTGGGCCAGGCAAAGTGTTATTTGTGAACTCCCGTCAGAAAGTTCACTATTGCAGCATGAACTTGGAATTGTGCCCGGTAGATGTTGATAGGCTCACCCTCTATTCCATGGGACCTAAACATAACAGGTGAAATGTGAATGTTGTACATGAGGTGTGATGTTATGTAATTATTTACCTATAATGTTTCCAGTTCTGTTAATCCTGGCGTCACAGCGCATCGAGACGGCGGCGAGCGGGCTGCTGTGGGGCGAGACGGCGCACAGCGAGCCCGTGTCGCGGCGCGGCGCCCCGCCCTCGCTCGTCGAGTGGCTCATCCTCGCCTGGGTCAGCGGTCTGTGAATCAAGCAATACCTCCGACTAGACTTACTACTCATTGAAATAGTTCGTGGTTAAGTCGAAGCCGCGCGGACCGACCGTCAGTTGTAATGTTGACCGCGGCAGGCCGACGGATGGGTGGCCGTCTTAACACAATGAGCCGCCGAGCTCGGTTGCTAATTAAATAAATGTCGCAGTTGTAACGAGCAGTCAGAGGCCTGCAAGTCGGATACTTGTCTAACAAAGACTATCGCATCGCCTCGTACCGGGTTATCTTACTCCATGTAAAATACTGATGTTCTGACAGTGTCACGTATCAGGTTCTCTTTAAAATCATAATTTCGGTACAAGACGTTATCCTCAACTTACTGATCCTCAATGTAGTAGAGGCTACGGCGTAGACAAACCGTAGCCTTCTAAAAGCTACGAAACAATGAGAGACAAAGATGTATTAAATTGAATGAGAACTGCTAATTATTATTGATTCAGATATTTTTAGTTTGAATATTATGTTTGTGATGGTTCGAATAAGATACTCACAAGAGAAAATGTGGTCGGATTCAAAGAAGACATAGTTTGATTTGCTGTTCGATCTGATGCCGCACACATGACGTTCATCTCAGCAGCTCGAACAGACAAAGCAGTGAGCAGAACTCGATTTTGCTGTGTTTGATCTGATGCCGCACACATGACGTTCATCTCAGTAGCTCGAACAGACAAAGCAGTGAGCAGAACTCGATTTTGCTGTGTTTGATCTGATGCCGCACACATGACGTTCATCTCAGTAGCTCGAACAGACAAAGCAGTGAGCAGAACTCGATTTTGCTGTGTTTGATCTGATGCCGCACACATGACGTTCATCTCAGTAGCTCGAACAGACAAAGCAGTGAGCAGAACTCGATTTTGCTGTGTTTGATCTGATGCCGCACACATGACGTTCATCTCAGTAGCTCGAACAGACAAAGCAGTGAGCAGAACTCGATTTTGCTGTGTTTGATCTGATGCCGCACACATGACGTTCATCTCAGTAGCTCGAACAGACAAAGCAGTGAGCAGAACTCGATTTTGCTGTGTTTGATCTGATGCCGCACACATGACGTTCATCTCAGTAGCTCGAACAGACAAAGCAGTGAGCAGAACTCGATTTTGCTGTGTTTGATCTGATGCCGCACACATGACGTTCATCTCAGTAGCTCGAACAGACAAAGCAGTGAGCAGAACTCGATTTTGCTGTGTTTGATCTGATGCCGCACACATGACGTTCATCTCAGTAGCTCGAACAGACAAAGCAGTGAGCAGAACTCGATTTTGCTGTGTTTGATCTGATGCCGCACACATGACGTTCATCTCAGTAGCTCGAACAGACAAAGCAGTGAGCAGAACTCGATTTTGCTGTGTTTGATCTGATGCCGCACACATGACGTTCATCTCAGTAGCTCGAACAGACAAAGCAGTGAGCAGAACTCGATTTTGCTGTGTTTGATCTGATGCCGCACACATGACGTTCATCTCAGTAGCTCGAACAGACAAAGCAGTGAGCAGAACTCGATTTTGCTTCTGAAAAATTACTCGAAGCAAAATCGACGTCTTCCACAAAAGTGAAAAATAAATTTAATATTATATAAATACAAAAAGGCATAGCAAAGCTGAAATTTGCTTTAAATATTATAAGTATTGATAAATATGCGTCATCTCTCGACAGTAATGTGTTGATCTTAATTCAAACGTACTGAATGCGATTATGTGAATAAGTAACTTATTACATCGCATAGATGGCGCTAAAACCAAGTAATGGTTCGTCTAGCTTCGGCTGGCACAAAAGAGTTGAGAAATTTCGAGTCCGGCAGCATACGAATCCATAGCTGAATTGGCAAAGCACTTGGGGCGTATACCCAGGGGGTGCAGGTTCGAGTCCTGCTGGATTCTTAATTTTTCAACTTTAATATTATATAAATACAAAAAGGCATAGCAAAGCTAAAATTTGCTTTAAATATTATAAGTATTGATAAATATGCGTCATCTCTCGACAGTAATGTGTTGATCTTAATTCAAACGTACTGTATGCGATTATGTGAATAAGTAACTTATTACATCGCATAGATGGCGCTAAAACCAAGTAATGGTTCGTCTAGCTTCGGCTGGCACAAAAGAGTTGAGAAATTTCGAGTCCGGCAGCATACGAATCCATAGCTGAATTGGCAAAGCACTTGGGGCGTATACCCAGGGGGTGCAGGTTCGAGTCCTGCTGGATTCTTAATTTTTCAACTTTAATATTATATGAAAAATAAATTTCTAACTATCTGTTTCTTTTTTGAATTCTCCTTAGGACTTTCTAATAACAATTCCTGTGCAGGTTTAATCTGGAGCGAGGTGAAGCAGCTGTGGGACATGGGGCTGCGGGAGTACGTGCACGACATGTGGAACGTCATCGACTTCGTCACCAACTCGCTATACGTCGCCACCGTCGCGCTCAGGATCGTCTCCCATTGCCAGGTTTGGACATACTTGGTTCGGACACTTCACCTGTTACGTTTAGTTCCCATGTGATAAGGGTAAGCAATTCAAATTCCGTGCTGTTGTTGAGAATTTCCTAACGAAAAAAATCTTAATAACACTTTTGATGGCCCGAGCATCGAACCCGAGACTTGAGAGGTGAGTATTCACCATCGGATTATAAGTAGAAAACAAGGTTAATTACAGGGTTCTACTTACTACTAGCTTTCACACGGCTTTGACAATGTGCTACGTCGATAAACAGTAGCCATGTCCCTAAGGTCCCATCTACCTCGCTATACCAAGCTTAGGCATGATAAGCGTAACAGACAGAGTTACTTTCAGATTAATTATATTTAAAGATAGAAAGTACTTTATTACTCCGCTCATGTTATTATTTATACTCAATGAATTGTACTTGACGATGGTGAAACTGGCTTGAATGCACTAAACACGAATAGCATGTGTACGGGCAGTTTACTCGTACAGGAATATGTTGTAGGTAGTGAGTGTGAAATGTGTTGTCAATCGCGGGATGTGTACAGAGAAAGGTAAAATCACTGTTTGTGTGTTATGTGACGTAAGTTTATTGCACACCAATATATATAGTAAAAATGTAAAATATAAAGTCAGCGTACGTGCGATACAGCGTTAATAAATGCTTAATGTGGTAAAAAGTAAAACTATTTATATTATAATGCCCGTACAGCATGCATATACATACGTTACCTAATAATTTTACCAGGCGAATAAGATTCTACAAATATTAGTGACATTGGGTCTAACATTGTTATTTCGTAGCTTCGTAGGGGCTACTGCTACGGCGTAGAAAAACCGTAGCGGAACGTTTTGCTGTTCAACTTCGTGAATGAACTCGAGGCAGAAGTGAGCCGCAAGCGAAATCCTGAAATGGAATCACACGAAATTTTAATTGTTGACTGTCAAATATCGACCGTATTAATGATATGGACGCACTATATGTTTGTAACCATCAGTTTCCTTACAGAATCACGCCACCGGTCACACCCAGGCGGAAATTCATAATTTGAATTCATTCAGAATGTATGAGGAGCATGGTAAATTTTGACGTGCTGCCGGAATTGAAATTATGAATTAAGAATATGAATTTGTAGTATGAGGTTGGCTAGGCTTTATATATATATATAGTCAGAGATCTATCAATGTGAAACGTTTAAAGACGAAGAACTATTATTGTCCTCCTTCACAGCTGTTTGTAACATACAATCCTGAATAATATATACAAAATAAATTTACATAGGTTCGTCGTGAAATGGCGAAGGGTCTGCAATGGAACCAGCCCCGCGAGAAGTGGGACGCGTGGGACCCCATGCTGCTGTCCGAGGGTCTGTTCTCCGCAGCCAACATCTTCAGCAGCCTCAAGCTGGTGTACATCTTCAGCGTGAACCCTCACCTCGGTCCGCTGCAGGTGTCCCTCAGCAGGATGGTGCTGGACATCCTCAAATTCTTCGTGCTGGATATATTGGTTATTTTTGCGTTTTCTTGTGGTAAGGATAATAATTTGACACAATATATGTCTTCGTAAATATAAGTATATTCGGTGAATGATAACTAGTGTTGAATTTTTAGTTCTTGTTTCGCTCCTAATTAATTAATTACAATTATATTCTACATTATTTACATTATATAATTTACATGTGACGTATGCGAGCCACTATCCTGACAAAATCTACTGGTATATGGGCTATCTATTATATTATAGGTATTTTATGAAAAACATCGTCTAAACCACAGGTTAGACCTTATTTTTAAACGTCGATGCAACCTCTCTGACAGAGTTAAATTGTTATATTACATATTCTTTAATAGATGAATGAAAGGTGTAAACGTTTGCTTGGCTTTTACCAGGCTTGAATCAATTGCTGTGGTACTACGCGGACATGGAGAAGAAGAAGTGCACGACGGGAGGCACGTCGCTGTCTGCCAACGGAACTCTTCCGGATCCTGATGCTTGCGTCGTTTGGAGACGGTTTGCCAAGTAAGGAAGACTATTATACCACACTAGCTTCCACCCCCGTGGTATTTATTTATTCATGTATTTGATTAAAACGGTTACAGGCACCAATTTCATTATTCACATTTGTTAAGAATAGGTATATTACTAAAATTCACAAAATTGTTGCAAAAACACGAATAATCGTATTCATTTGAAAATTAAGCGGTTTCTGGATTTGAGTCTACGAGATTGTTAATAGTGCTAAGTGCGCGTGGTATAGGAGAAGTGACGCAAGCAGCAGTACAACATGGTGGCACCGCAAACAGCCGGTGAGTTCTACTACGAAGGTGATTGTCGGCGACGAAAAGCCGAACCAGTTCATTGTGCAGATTTGGTGCATCAATTCGCCCTCTACACACTTTTAACATAGTGCTGACTTGGTCGACTAATCGCCGGGTTTCGAGTGTATTATATCCAGGACATATCATCCGGTGATAAACATTGTAGGGTACATAAATAGGTAATAGCCGAATTTTTGTTTGTACAGGCACCTTCATAATACTCTTGAACCTTTTCGATTAAGAGTGTCGATACGAAGTAATTTTTATCAAGATTGGTTCAATATTTAAGCCGCGAAAGCGTAGCAGAAAGACAGATAAATTACTTATGCATTTATAGGTACCTAGTCGTTTTGTGTGAAATAGTTTCAAACATCCAGACATCCCCACAAATAATAATCACAGCGTGTGGCTTTGAATATGATAGTATTGCTCCTCGAAATGACGCCTGACCCCTTGTATTGCCTGTTATCCTACGATTTGGCTCGCGTCCATATAGTTATAGCTGTAATTCCGCTTCACTCATTTGCCTTGATCCGCCTAACATTACATAAATATCTTGTCGTCTTTATATTTTGTAATTCACTTATGATTATTGTTATGATTTGACAATATTATTTGTATAAATTATGTAAATAGAAGTAGTATTTATTCTACGGTCTTGGTTGTACACAACATTAGACCCATATAGCTGTCGGAAACGGTCACGATAATGTAGTCTTTTTAATTTTTAGGTTTTAGGTTTCAGTGTGTAGATTTCTTCCCGTGTCACCTACAATTTGGTGGCAAAAACTTCATATACCTATTGCCTGATTCATTTTTGTAGGTTAAATATTTTCAGTTGTACGGTATTGATTGACATCTTTCAAGCTTATGGCTGAAAGCATTTTTGATGCATTGATTAGCTCCTCTCATAAGTTTGCATTATATTGTACTAGCCTCCGCCCGCGTTTAGTTTCGAGTTTAGCCCTAACAGACAGAGAAACAGACGCAACTAGAGACTTTAATCTTAACATACAATTTGCAGCTTATTCGAGACGATGCAGACGTTATTCTGGGCGGCGTTCGGTCTGGTCGACCTGGACTCGTTCGAGCTGGACGGCATCAAGATCTTCACGCGCTTCTGGGGCATGCTGATGTTCGGCACCTACGCCGTCATCAACGTCATCGTGCTGCTGAACCTGCTCATCGCCATGATGAACCACTCCTACCAGCTTATCTCTGTGAGTTTATTCGTCAAAAGTTACAAACTCATTAGTGACACTGCTATTCCTACTTTTCTTTTTCTTTATTTATGTTCCATGTTATAGATCAGCTCTATACATCTCTTTATACAATTTCTGCAATATTCCTAACTTAACAGCTTTGGCCATAAATAAACGAGCATGAAATTACATTTGCATTGCACGTTGCAGGAACGCGCAGATGTAGAATGGAAGTTCGCGCGCAGCAAGCTGTGGATCAGCTACTTTGAGGAGGGGGGCACGGCGCCTCCCCCCTTCAACGTGCTGCCGTCGCCCAAGAGCCTGCTGTACGCCTGGTGCTGGCTGCAGCGCCGCCTCTGCGGACACGCCCGCGCCAAGAGAGAACACATGCGGACTATCAGGGTATAAACATTGACGGACTAAATTGTTACAACAATTTGTTTATTCTTCTATAACAAATGAAGTTATAAATATCATTTAAAAGACCTAATTATAGTAATTATATTATCATTATTATTTATTTTTCGTTTCGCATTATACAATAATTTTATTTTAAGACCTTTTTGCCATATTAATATTTAAAATAAAATGTTTGTTTTTTACAGAGAAAAGCCAAACAAGCCAACGAGCGCGATTTCAGATATCAGGTCCGTGCTTTTAAAAATGATTATTTCGACTCATTTTATTATGTCTACTTGATACATTTCTGTAAATATGAAATGTATATCTTTCAGGCAATAATGCGCAACCTTGTGCGTCGCTACGTGACGGTACAGCAGCGGCGCGCGGAGAGCGGGGGGGTGACGGAGGATGACGTCAACGAGATCAAGCAGGACGTCAGCGCCTTCCGCTGCGAGCTCGTGGAGATCCTCCGCAACTCCGGCATGAACACCTCCACCGTCAACGCCGGAGCACCCGGTAACATCCCATACCTACTTACACACTGTAACTGGCTACTAAAACGGATGTAAAACATTTCGACAGAAATGATTCTTCGAATGACTGGATTTTCGATGAACCATTACCTGGAATATAAAACACGAAATTAACTGAAGCATATGATTTTTTACAGGTGGCGGAGGCGGTAAGAAGAATCGTCAGAAGGAGCGTCGCCTAATGAAGGGGCTCAACATAGTGCCGGGCGGACAGCTGGCGCCCGTGGACGAGTTCCTGGCGTCGCTGCACCACGAGCACGGCGGCGCGCACGGGGCGCACCACGCGTCGCTGTCGGCGCTGCTGGGCGGCCGGCTGCGCGCCTCGCAGTCCTCGCTGTCCGACGGCGCCGGGCCGCGCCGCAAGCCGTCGCACAAGCGGCGCTGGGGCACCATCATCGAGGCCGCGCGCGCCGCCCGCGTCTCGCGCCTCATCGGCCGTTCCAGGTCAGAGGATTCCGTGTGCGACGCACAACAATCGCCGAGGTGGGTCTCGTTACTGTAGGTAAACGACGCAGGTGACTGATGGAATTAGAATAACAGCATATGCGCTGTGTGGATGTTATTTATTATCCTTTGGTTCGGTGATATTATTGATGACTTTATATTTCTACCAGCGGGAGCGATCGCTCGGATTCCGGCAGCGACTCGCAACGCAGCCCGGAGCGGAGTACCCGCAGCGGGCCACTCCACCCGCTAACGGCGCTGGCGGCCCTCAAGCGCAAGCGGAAAAAGTTTTCGGACTCCCGGCGCGCCGCGTGCGAGGCGCGCGCCGCCGCCGCCCCCGAGGCGCTGCAGCGGGCGAGCTCCGTGCCGGCGCGCGCCCCGCCCCTCGCCCCCGCGCCGCCCCGCGCGCCGCCCCCGCTGCCGGCCTCCGTGTCGCCGTCCACCACGGCGGAGAGCGTGGCTGGGCGCGGGGGCAGCCGGGAGCCGCTGCTGGCCAGCCTGGACGACGACGCACACAAGGTGGGCGCGCGGTCGGCGCCGGCGCTCGCTCGGCGGCGCGCGGCCGACGGTGCTGAGTTGCGTGTCGACGGTTCCCAGGAGGCGTGCGGGCGCTGCGGCTACGAGGCGGGCGCGGACGCGGAGGGCGAGGCGGAGGCCGGGGCGCCGTGCGCGCGCTGCGCGGCGCTGGCGCGGCTGGCGGGCGTCACGCCGCTGCACGGCCACGCGCCGCAGCACTCCGCCGGCTGGCTCTAGTGCCCGCGCCGGCGCCGGTCCTCGGGCGCGGATGTACGGAGGAGCATCGTCACGGTTTATTGCTGGGCGCACAATTATGTAGTTAATTCATTACTAGGGAAGATGCAGTTTATTATAGATTTTATCTAATCGGTGTTTTGGGAGACAAACGAATCAAATGTAGCTTGCACACGACACTACTTAAATATATAATAATATATGTATACACACAACATAATAAATAATAAATTATCTATATAGCGAATAAACCTTCCTATAATATATTACGAAGACATATTTTATCAAACACCAACTAGGTAAATAGCTACGAAGTATCTTAAGTTATTGATTAAGGATCTAATAGTTAGCCATAGCTATATTTGTTAGATAAGAAACTATATAAATGTTAAAATTAAGATAGAGTATACAAGTGTGAGCTGTGGATTGACTTGAAAGTAGATGTAACAAGTCATTCAATTACAATTTTGATGAACCAAACATTTTTTTTACACAAACAGGGTACACAAAACTTTTGATAAAAACATGCCCATTATATCAGTAACATACTCCACGCCATAATCAATAAATTTTGTTTACCTACATTAACATCCATACTTAGCACGAGTTTCATGGGCATCCGTAGTGCAGCTGTCCTGCGTGTTACATCTGTGATTCAAGTGAACCCGCCGCGGTGTGTAAGAGCATTGAGCATACCATACACACATACAATGCGTTTACGATACTATTTTATACTCATTTTGTTTGTGACGTCACCGCAAAACGAGCTTTCAATATATTTTAAGGAACTGAGTACAATAGAACATAGGACCACAAATACAAATGTTATGTTCCAGATAACTTTGTAAACTGTTATTCAAACTAATCAATTTTAATTATATTTCTTGAATTTTTGGTTATGTAATCCATTAAGTATCAAGTAGTCAATCCTTAAAAAAATATTTGACATATACTATTTTTCCATTTCCTTGGTGACGTTCCGTTCCTCGTCCAGTACGGGACTAGGATTTGTATCGTAAGCGCATTATATGTTCTTATGTGCTAATAGCCAATAGGTTACTTAATATAATCATAATGTGTTCCAGAAAGTTTTCCAATAGTAAGTTACTTGGTCGGCGCACAGTGAAATAGTGTTACTATTATACTAAGTAAGGATGAACAATATAAAACAGGGATTTTTAATGAAACATGTTATACCTACTAACCCGAATATCCGATGCCGGTATGTAATACCCTGACGTTTTATATCATAGCTAGAAGATTAAGTAGACGGTAGAGGAGTAGTGCATAACCGTAACTTCCAAGCAATCGCTGGTACCTCCGTACCTCGTCGAATGTTGTAGCAAAACGATTCAAAGCTATTAGTCAATAGTCACAAAGAAATTAAATAACTCTGATGCTTTGGTATTATTGATCAACACTTCAGAACATATGACGACGTCTGACGAATGTCAGTGTTCTTCATTCATCAAAACTTGATCCTTGATTCAGGAGAGGACCATGAAGAGTTGGGCACTTTAGGAGAAACCTTTGTCTACTAGTAGCGCTGAACTGCAATGAGCTGATGATGATGAACTCGCCACAATTACATGAAGTTTTTTTTTTAATTTTTACACAACGCCCACAGCGAACGGACGTGTCATCCACCTGATGGTAAGTGGAGTACAGCCCATGGACATCAACAATCCACAAAAGCAGATTATAGATGCGTCGCTGCAGCTGAGGACTACGGTGTTATGCCTCATGTGCCAGTAATTTCAGGACCTGATCTCACCAACAAACCGGAACACAGTAATGAAAGCTCTACTATTTGGCGGCAGGTTAAAGGTGAGACGGTGGGGCTGCCGCCCTCGAGCTCATTCACAAGAGCTCTACCACCACTAGTAAGTAGTAAGTAAATTCGTCAAAATCTAAATAGCTTCTTCTAGCCTACCTATAACTAATAGTTTTGATAAGTATGCGCATAATAACTGATGCAAGGACGTGCGCGATTGCTTGGATATATCCATAGTACACATGTGTTACAGAAATAGTATCGGTTCAATTCCTGCCGTCATAGTCATGTCATAGTAGGTACTACAATAGCGAGTTTCCAGTGATTTAAACATTTAGTTCATTCCGTTGGTTTCGATCTTTTGGAAGTCATACCGTAGCTACTGGAGAATCATTAAGTACCTACATAAATATATTTCTATGTAGAAGTGCAGCTAGCAGTAGCTTGTGAATTCGTTATCGTCTAATTCTAAATAAATATTAAAATAATTGATTGTGTGTACTCCGAAAATTGACTCAGATTACAAAAGTATTCATAGGTGCAACCGCACAGTATTGTAATAAAACAATACTTAGCCTTACAAACCCTATTCGGTAATAACTCCATCGAATTCAAAAGCAAAGCTAGCTGTATCTTTAATTAGTAAATTGAGACTGACTCAATTTTTAATCTAGAAACGAAAGAACCAGAAACATTAGTAGTAGGTCAATGCGGTGTCATGAATCACCGTCCGTCGTATACAATATTAGTAACAAGCAAACGTAGAAGCACGTCCACTTATTGCCTTACATCTAGTACAAACAAGTGAATCCGTTCTGAATGTTAATAGTGAGCATTGCGATTGCAAATATCTAAAATCTATCTAGAGGTACTTTCGTAACAATCACGATTAGTTTGGTAAAGTAAGTAGTAAGACGTGCTAATACGTTTGCCGCATCTTCGTGTACCAACAAGTTTGTAGATGTAAGTGGTGGTCCTCCGCCAGCCGTCACGCGTCGCAAGCCATCACGCCACAGCACATATCGTCCTTCACGTGTACGCCTGCTATGTGTATCATTGTTTATTATAAAGTCATGATTGAGTGCCGGGACAGCCCTACGCTTCAGGGCCCTAGCCAGGATTGTATTCTAGGAGAGTCAAAGTTAGGAGCTGACAAAAGTACTACCTTTTGAAATCTTGGAATTTCTTGTGGGAAAGTAAACCCCAAAGCTCTCCTTTGGCTGCGGCCATAGCGGCAGAGCCCGGCACGACCAGAGGCCTTCACACGTGTTTAGTTATTCGCCGCGCCCGGCTCGCACGCGGCGGCCGCGGTGCCGGCACATAATCGATTATATTTTGTAAAGAATTGTTATTTATTTATACATTATATTTGTATATAACGGTGCGAAGTTTAATAAAAAAGCACTCATCAAACACTCGTTTTATTTATTTATATGAGCCTTCATCTGCCTGCGGTAGCTATATCGAACTTATATGAAATACCGGCCCAAGGTGACATCCTTGCGTGACTCCCATAGTATTATCAAGTGGACGATGATTTATGTGACATATCGCAGTTAACAAAATATATACACGGGTTTCGATAAAATAGAACTAGTTTACTGAGATATCTGGAAATAACATCAAAACTCGTTATTTAGCAACTTTATCATAGGCATTTCAAGTATGATTAAATGATGGACACATTAGTTCCAATGGGTGGATCAGAAGAACTCTGACGGAATCATAATATAATAATAATGACTAATAATGATAAATGTCACCAATCAAAACTGCTATAAATTGTAAGTATGGTTTATTTAATTAATTTCCTATGGTCTTCTTCTTCAGAAGAAGAAGAAGAAGAATCACTTTATTAATGACTGCAAAATTTGCTAATATTAATTAAATGGCGGTGAGATCCAGGGGGGTATAGTCCTTGGAGTTGGGGTGCCTCACGGCCAGCGCCACCCGTCCCCCCCTGGCTGTCAGCAGCACCGCGCACCCCCGCCCCAGCGACCCTCGCTCTGCGGCCAGCGCGATCTGGTTCACCACTCGCCGTTCTACCTCGTGCTTAATTGAACGCGCCCCGTAGTGCACGTCATACCTACAAAAAAATATTATTTTACGTTTCCGTATCTTTGGTCACGAAATGAACTGTTATGATGATGTCTTGCAATTTGCATGCCGTCTATCCCTGCGGGCGTCCTACGAAGTATCACAAGTAATTCTGCCGTAACTAGTCATGGTTTCAAATTTTGTACGGTTGCTTATCATTTGAAAAGAAGATGTTTGCAAAAGTATCATTGACTTAAAATTAAATGGATCTCTGGTCTACGGCGAAAACTGAAACTACTCCATAACGCTAAAAGTCATCCAATTGAAACAGCGACCATTTGTACAAACATTACCATTGAAACGTGCGACTCAATGTTGGCTACCAAGATGCAGTTCCGTGATATAGTTTGGGATACGTTTTTAATTATTATAACTAAGCGAATTAATGATTGTGACAAACAATAAGTACTTAATGTAAGCAACTTTTGTGTAAATCAACAAATTTCAATTTTAATTTATTATATTTAATTTTTATTGTATTTGGTGCAGACTTAATTGAACAGAATTGTTTGTGACTCTTATTTTAATTACTAAATATGAACCTACGTTTATTTTAACATGACTTCGGGCATTATTTTCGTGAATTTTGTTCTATACATAATTTTCAAATAGGTATATTGAATGGATACTGATTATACCCATTTAAAAGCTTAAGTCGAAACTTATAAAAAGCAGAAAACTACGTCTGTACATAACATACCCGTCAGCCAGCGCGCCAAGAACACCGCCTTCCCAGCGCAGCTCTACTGCATGCCTCGCGTTGGCCTTCTCTGCCCACCGCTTCAACTCCAAATTAACTAGCGTGAGTAGCTCCTGCCTCGAGAACGGCAGGAAGTACACGATCTCATTGATTCGCCCAAGGAACTCGTCGCGACCAAAATGCTTCTTCAGGATCGGTCTGACCACCGTGTCCTTGAACACCCGAGACACTTCTAGCGATTCCTCAAGGTCGGGCTCCGTCGATTCCACGCTAGGATCTGCTGCAAAGGAAAACAGCCCTACTCCTGAATTACGCGCAAATAATACTGAAACAGGTTCTCTATCACAGGCACCGCACGTATCATGCTTTTTAAAATTATAGATTAAGACATTAGATCATACAATTTTGAAGATGACAATGTACTAGTATGTGCGGCTCTGGCGTCGTACCTTTGATGTCCTCGAAGACAGAGGTGGGCGCGAAGCCCGCGCGCTGCGCCGATCGCATCTCCACCTCCTGCCGCAGCTTCAGACCGTACTGCGCGATCTCGTCTGCTGCCAAGTTCGACGTCATCACGAAGATCGCGTTTTTGCACTCGATTAGCTTGCCCTTACCGTCTGTGAGGCGACCCTGCGAGTAAGTTACTACTTATAGAAATAACACTTTGCATAGAAGTTAGATTAGAATAATCGAATTGTGGTTTCTGTGCAAGGAAAAAGTCATAGATACCTCATCAAAGAGTTGCAGAAGGACTGTAAGCACGTCGGGGTGCGCTTTGTCTACCTCGTCGAACAACACAACGGCGTCGGCGCGGCGGGACAGCGCACGCGTCAGCTGTCCGCCCTCCTCGTGACCCACGTACCCCGGCGGCGCGCCGATAAGCTTGGCTACCTCGTGCTTCTCCTGGTACTCCGACATGTCAAGCCTGATGAAGGCCGCCGGGTCATCTCGGTGCATGTATCGTGCCAGCTGCTTCGCCAACTCAGTCTTTCCAATGCCAGAACTGCCGAGGAATAGAAACACGAGGGGATGCTCCTCATCGGCCCAGCCATTCTCTTTGCGCCGTACGGCAGCCGCGACCGTCTCAATGGCCGCTTGTTGCCCCACGATGAACTGTTTTAGGCGTTGCTCTAGCGGAAAACGCCTGCGTTCCTCTGCCGCGGCGGCCGCAGCGGCCTCCTCCCACCGGCGCGTGTGGGTCACGATCAGTTCGCGCGTCGGTGACGGGTCACGCGCGTAGTGCAGGGCGCGACGGCCCGCGTGATCCCTCGTCGTGGGGTCAGCGCCCGCTTCCAGCAGCGCGTTGGCCGAGCCCGCCGAGTCGGCGAGAGCGGCGTAATGCAGAGCCGTCCAGCCAAGGAAGGAGGCTCGAGCATTCATGTTTGGACAGAACTCGTCCTCGCGGCGCTGGAGCACCTCGAGGGGGTGCAGGCCGTTGCTGTTGGCGGAGGAATTGGCGCCGGTGTACTGTTCTTGCAGGTCATGGTGCCCGCCCAGTGTCAGCAGCTCGCGTACGGCGGCGGGCTGGTTGTTAGCAGCTGCCACCATGAGCGCTGTCCAGCCTAATGGATGCCGTCTATTTACAAGTGAACTCTCTGCTTCAGCCTTATTTTTGTTTTCCGACGCCTTTACCTGTCTAAACATATATTATAATATTTTTTTGCATGGATGTATCTAATGTAATTTTAGATAAAATAAATATGGCATTACACACTCCATAAACAAACATAACCAATTCACAATTTACTAACATCACATCCTGCATGTTGAGGGTGTTAGGGTTCAGATTTACACTGTAGTTTTGGTAATGAGAGACACACGTCCTTTCTTTATGATGTTTATTGGCAACTGAACTAACATAATGCAGACACTATGGTTTTAACAAATCAATCTACGCTCGGTTGAATGAAAGGTATAGATTAGCTTCAACATAAGCCGCACACCAAAGAACTACTGGTTCTTTCAAACAAACGACATAGGTACTCGATTACTTCAACAAGTTCTATTTTCTAATAATCATAATAATATCAAATCAAACAAATACAAAAAATCGTTACTGATGTGGTGAGCGTTAACATGCATGATTTAAATTAATACATTACTCTGTAGAGGTATCTATGGGTAGGGCACACAATTTTGTAACACAACGCTTGATTATGCTATCACCACTTTTCACACTATACACTCTGGTCAGACCGTCTGGGCCAGGATGTTTTTCTGTTATGCGTCCCAGGCACCATTTTCCTGGCGGCAGATTGTCTTGCTTGATGAGGACAATGTCGCCGATTTTAAAGTCTTCTTCGCGTTTTAACCATTTAGGCCTTTGTTGAAGTCTTGTCAGATACTCTTTTTGCCATCGTGTCCAAAAATCATTTAATAATTTTCTAGTGTATTGCCAGCGTGTTAAATTACTTATTTTGGCATCTTTATAGTTGTGGTCCGGCACGATAACTGGTGCTTCAGTGATTAAAAAATGACCAGGTGTAAGTGGCTGTGTGTTGTCGTCATCCATTGGACATAGTGGACGTGAGTTCAAACAGGCCTCGATTTCACAGAGAACCGTCGTCATTTCCTCAAATGTTAGGTTCGTGCTTAGTATTCGCTTTAGGTGATACTTCATGGACTTGACTCCGGCCTCCCACAATCCTCCGAACGTCGGTGCTCTTGCTGGAATAAAATGCCACTGTGTGCCATCGTTAGCTAGCAGTTCTGTGATTTCTGCATCAAATTGCAGACCAGCTTCCTTCCAGGCATCATACAATTCTCTGTTGGCACCAACAAAATTTCTACCTTGGTCGCTCCACAAATTTTTGCACTTTCCTCTGCGCGAGCAAAACCGCGTGAAGGCACCAATGAACGCTGCAGTACTTAGATCACCGACTAGTTCTAAATGAATAGCCTTTGTGGACATGCAGATGAATATGGCTATGTATGCCTTGCTGGTTCTCGCCCCTCGGCCCTTTGTCATTAATATTTGAAAAGGTCCTGCAAAGTCAACTCCTGAATTAAGAAAGGGACGAGCTGGTTTCACTCGTACGCTTGGCAGGTCACCCATTATTTGCGTTCTAGCTTTGGCCTTGAGTTTCGCACATATAAGACAACGATGAATATGCTGTTTAACTAATGCCTTCGCTCGGAGTATCCAATATTTGGACCTCAGGTAAGTTAGCATCAGTTGAGTTCCTCCGTGCAACGTTTTTGTATGAGCTTCTGCGATAATGAGGACGGTAAGTTTGCTGTTTCGCCCTAGAATAATTGGATGTTTGCTTTCATCGTCTAGCTCCGAGTTCCTCAGTCGGCCGCCTACTCTAAGGACACCAGCTTGGTCAAGGTAAGGATCAACAAACTTTATTTTGCTTAGTTGCTTAACTGATTTTCCTTCTTTTAGTCTAGTTATCTCTTCTTCAAATTCTTCCTCTTGTGTTTCTTTTATGCAAGTTTGTAAAGATAGTTGAAGTTCGTCAGTTGAAATTGGTTTATCAATGTCATAATTTAATTGTTTTTGTTTCAGGAATCTTCGGCAGTGAGTGATTGTTCTCAGCAGTTCTATCAGCGTATCGAAAATTTCAAATTGTATGCATAGTCTTCTTCCTTGTCTATTTTCACTTGTTTTTATTGTTAATACTTGCATGTTTTTCTTTCTTTCCAGGTCTGTTGGTACTATGTTTGGTCTAGTGAACTGTATCTTCGGTTGCAGCAACCATTGAGGTCCCTTCCACCACAGGTCAAAGTCTTTAATTTTTGCCACGGACATTCCTCTACTAGCGATGTCGGCTGGGTTGTCTTTAGATTGGACGTGATGCCACTGGTTACAGTTTATGTTCGATGTTATCTCAACGACGCGATTGGCTACAAATGGTTTCCATTTATTTGGGTCTCCAAATAACCAAGAAATAACAATCGATGAATCTGTCCAAGCAAAGACCTTTGACATAGGAAGTCTCATCGCACTTGCTACTTGTTTTAACAAACGGGATAATAGCACACTTCCACATAATTCTAACCGCGGCAGGGATATAGTTTTCAAAGGTGCGACTCTAGTTCTTGCTGCAACGATAGATGTTTTGATTGCGCCATCTGAACTCGTGGTTCGGCAATAGACAACAGCACCATAAGCTTGTTCGGATGCGTCGCTAAATCCATGAATTTCTACATCATCTTTATTAGAGCTTAACGTGCCCATCCATCTCGTTATGGCAATTCCATTCACATTCTCAAGGTCAGATCGTAGTGTAATCCACCTATCACACAGTGTTTGGTTCAATGCTTCATCCCAATCAACTTTCTGAAGCCAAAGTTGCTGGATAAGGATTTTCGTCATTACGAGACAGGGAGCGAGCCATCCCAGCGGATCAAACAACTTCTGAATGTCTGAGAGAATGCTGCGCTTCGTGATGATTCTGTCAAGGGCAGGTAAGTCTATTTTGTATTCAAATTGATCCTTTCCTAAGTTCCACTGAATGCCTAATGCCTTAACTGTTCCATCGATGTTTATTTTCAGATGTGCATGGCTTGACCTTTCACTTGGATCTATAGTTTCCATAAAGTCACGACTGTTTGATGACCATTTTTTCAATTCAAAGCCACCTAACTGAAGTAGCGCTTTCAGGTCCTGACTAATTCTTATGGCATCTTTCAGATTATCAAATCCTGACATAGCGTCATCTACGTAGAAATCTTCTCGCAATATCTTTGCAGCTTCAGGATATTTTTCACCTTCATCATCAGCTACTTGCATGAGCGTTCTTACGGCGAGATATGGCGCGGATGCCGTACCGAATGTCACAGTTAGGAGTCTGTAGTCTTGGATTTCTTCTTCTGCATTGTTTCTCCATAGGACTCTTTGATAATCCGTGTCTGCTTTGTCGATCCATATCATTCTATACATTTTTTGTATGTCGGCAACAAAGCAGATTGCATGAGTTCGCCATCTAATTATTAAACTTCTTAGGTCTTCTTGCAGGGCAGGACCCAGCAGAAGTTCGTCGTTCAAAGAAATACCATTCGATCCTTTGCATGATGCGTCGAACACGACACGAGTCTTCGTGGTTTCTTTATCGCTTCTTATCACTGCGTGATGAGGTAAGTAGACTGATTTGTTTCTTATTTCTTCTACAGGTACTCGTTCCATATGTTTTAGTTCTATGTATTCTTCTATAACCTTTTTATATTCCTTGTGAAGCTCTTTATCTTTGCTGAATCTTCTTTCTAATTGTTCAAATCTTCTTTTGGCTATTTCACGTGTATTTCCTTCTGATGATCTTGGGTTAAGTGTATTGAACGGTAACTTCACAATATATTTTCCATTGTTATTTCGGTTATATGTTTGCTTGTATATGTTTCACATTGCTGTTCTTTTAGTGTAGGTATCCTTTTAGTGTCTAAGTCTACTTCCCAAATAGTTTTTAGCAATTCTTCTATATTAACTTCGTGCTTCATAACCCTTAATGCTTGTTCTCTTCTGTTGGACTTCATCACAGTGCCACCCATCAAAATCCAGCCCAAGTGAGTGTTTTGAGCGCATGGGGTGCCTGGTGGTCCTTTGATGAGTCCTTGCTTGAGAATTGCTGCGTATTCATTCACTCCTAGCAGCAAATCTATGGTTCCTGATGCAAAATAATTTTCATCAGCCAATGGAATGCTTGATATGTGTGGCCAATCAGTCTTCATACTAGTGCTTGTAGGTACATTCGCGTTTAAGTGCTTGGACATCACGTAGGCCTTGACAGGTAAGTTGAAGTTCTGATCCCATCGTGATGATAACTGAAATTCGACCTCATGCTTGACTTTAACTTTTATAGATTCCATTCCAGAAACGATTATGTTAATCGGAGATTTGTTTAATTTCAGGATCTGAGTTGCCTTCTGACTGATAAAACTTGCTTGAGATCCTGAGTCTATTAGCGCCTTCAAAATAGTAGTGCTTCCTTGCTCACTTCGTAAAATGACTACTGCAGTGGCTAATAGAGCAATCTTCTTGTCTGACACGTGATGTGACGCTACCATTGCATGGTGAACCTTCTTCTCTTCTACATCTGCTTGAGGCGAGGACGGCTGTTTAGTTTCTACGTGGGAAGTCGTCTCGTTATCTTGAGGTTGATGTAAAAGTGTGTGGTGGCGTCGCTTGCATATGCGACATGACATTGGCATACGACACTTGAATACCGCATGTCCGGCTGCCAGACAGTTGAAACAGAGCTTGCTTGATTTGACGTGTTCTCTTCGATCGTTAAGTGCCATTTCATTAAACTTGCTGCAATGATACAGAGTGTGTGCTTCTTTACACAAGACACATTCCCTTTTTTGTTGATTATCGGTGGCGGAGGCGTGAAAGACGCGTTCCTTGCTTGGTTTGGTACTAGATGTGGGATTCACAAGCTCAAGGGTGCGGTAAGTAGCTTCTAAAAATTCACTTAATTGGTTCCATGTAGATAATTGTTCAGAGTTCACCGAATAAGCAACCTGTTCCCACTCCTTATGTGACTCCGGGTCCAATTTCTGTACGACTAGAAATATAATTATAGGATCCCAAGAGTTAGTCGACACTGCTAAGTTATTCAAGCTGTTGAGAACCTCGTTTGTGGTATCGAGGAGGGTTTTCAATTGAACTGCAGACTGAGTGGAGCATTTCTTCAACGCGAATAATCGTTTCAGAAGTGCATTAACTATAAGGGGCTTATTGTTGTAACGGTGACATAATGTATCCCAAGCTTGCTTATAATTCGTACCAACCACTTGTATGTGTTTCAATAATGACGCTGCTTCACCGGTAATACTGCTCTTCAAATAATGTAACTTTTCCACATCACTTAATTTTCTGCATTCATGAATCAACGTTGTAAACAAGTCTTTAAATGTAGGAAACTCCTCATAATTACCAGAAAATGTAGGCAATTTTATGTGCGGATATTTGACCCGTGATTGAGCTTCGCACGATGAAGTGTTACATGTGGAACAATCACCTGATCGATTTTGTGTTGTTTCTATTGTTTGCAGCGGCGGCAGCAGGTTCTTTAGATCATCGATTAAGCATAAATATAAATCTTCTTGTATAAAAAATTCCTCGTTAACATAATATGGAATAACGGCACGTTGTTCCCGCGTGGTACACCTTAACAATTCATGATGCGCTCGCTTAAACGTCTCCCAGTATCCTTCAATTGTTTGTATACGAGTTTGTATGTAAGTCGGTTTGGCTAATCTTTCCTTAGGACACTTTTTCAAGTTCGATTTTGTTTTAGCCAGCAACGACGCAATATCCTCCAGTACACTTAACGCTTGATCTGCTTGGGACGTCATGTTATTAGTCGTGAAGATACTGTATCATCTATATTTGTATCTACTTTAAAACGATAAGTAATAAAATCGTAATAAGATTCACTTAAATGAACGTAAACAACTCGCCGGGCGATCTCTTATCTCCTCAGGAATGCAGCCTTTTGTTTTCGCGACGCAGGTAAGCCGGTCCGTCGACGCATGAAGATTCGGCTCGAAACTCGACCATATGTTGAGGGTGTTAGGGTTCAGATTTACACTGTAGTTTTGGTAATGAGAGACACACGTCCTTTCTTTATGATGTTTATTGGCAACTGAACTAACATAATGCAGACACTATGGTTTTAACAAATCAATCTACGCTCGGTTGAATGAAAGGTATAGATTAGCTTCAACACTGCATTTAAAATATAGTATGTTTTAAAATTTTGATACAAACAGTATTTGTATAGAGGTGGGAGCCAGGTAATCTGTGAAACAGGTCTACCTACTACAGACTCCAGTCTCTCACGAATATGTTTTAAAGCAATGTAAACTGTATTTTCATGTTTTGTGTTATTATTGTACTACCCTGAACACCTTTGTAAAAGAGAAATTTAAAAAAAAACTTATTTTTATTTTATCTAAGATTACATTAGCAACTAAGCAGAACTTTTTTAATTAATGTACACAATGCAGATTTTTTATTTTATTTCTTTACAATAAAATAAAAATCTGCATTGTGTTGAAAATGTTGTGTTAATTACAATATTCATCAGAGACCATAATTCTAAAACTATTTCTTCTTTGTTGCTGATCAAACTTTTAATTTTTGGCAAGTTCTTTGAGCCAAATGAATTGCTAATTTAATTAATTACAATTTAATCAGCCAAGAACCATTTTTGCTCCAATACTTACAGACGTAACTCTTCCAAATTTCCAACCTTTGCTGCTTTGAAGAAACGTCTCTCTGAAAAAATGGTGTTGCTGATTCTATAGGATAACATTTGTCCGCCAATGCTTAAAAAAACATTACTAGTTCACTACATACTGCTGCTTGTTCAGCATATTGAAGAATTAAATTTCTTTCTATTATACTTCTTTCTTACTGCTTATTGTAAGAAAAAAACATGATAGAACGAATACCAATTTAAATCTATGATACCTGTACAAGTAGATTTTTAACCAAATAACTAGCTATTTGTTAAGATAACACTGCCATGATTATATAATAGCATGTTTCATTTTTAAAGTGCTTCAAATCAAATGGCTTATACCCAAACTACCACAATAATTACCTATATAACATTATATCTAATTAGAACAGTTTAATTATTAGACTAGGTAGCGAAGCTTTGAAGCAATTATGATGAAGCTTGGTTGTTCATGAAAGATATGCTATTAATAAGTGAATCATGATCAGCAGCTTAATTATAACAAAATATCCCATGGCGAAGTAAATTAAAGGTTCACACCATTAAAAATAAAATCAGCAGCTAGTACAGCTAGTCCCAGTGAGGTCGCACCGAGCACCAGCCTGTGAGCGGACGAGTAGTGGCCGTTACCCGTCCCCGGGTCACCAGCGCCCGCCGCCAACGCCTGGGCGCGCTGCGCTAGCACGCCCACCATCCGTGCGGATCTTTTAAAGTCAAAAAAATATCTAATAGGTCGCCGCAATGTTGACATGATTGCAAGATGATGCTGCTTGGATCGGTACAAAATTAGTATTAAATAATGGTTTTATAGTAAAAAGCAGTGCGAACTAAAATGTGTAACTTCATCTTTACAAAAGTGTTCGTCTAGTTTTTCATTAAATTATTCTATTTTTTTTTTTCGTCATTTTCAGTTTTTTTGATCCCTTTTGATATACTTTTGATTGACTTGTTGACTGACACGACTGACACTACACTGACAGTTTTTTACGTCATACATGACATTTTGGAAGTGTCAGAGCATGTCAGTCATCTCTTCACTAGAGATGCTCAAAAAGATTAAACTGAATCGATAAAACGATGCACCGATGCGACTCACCAGATGTATAAATAAATCCCGTAGAAATTTAGATCTGGTAACATTACTTATACTTTTTTATTTAACAAAAAAAGGCAGTAATGTCAAACTGACTGAAGTAAAATGTCAATGTTCCTGAATTTCATAATTCGTTCAAGCACGATTTATTTTTAAGTGTGTGTTCTCAATGAAAATGAACACTTTAGTATTTTAAAACTGAACATTCTCCAACAAGACACCAACTAATTATCCCCGTGCTGAGTTATGAGCGCTCTGGCATTCCCAACTTCATTCAATTTATCGAATTTTGTTCCTATTGGAATGTGTTGACATATTGATACTGTTTGTTTGGGCAAAGCGTCAGGTTTAATTCTTCTGTCGCTGAAAAATGGCTTTGGGAGGTTCTACGTACCTCAAGAGTGCCACAATGCTGGAGCAATTGCTGGAGGAGATCAACTTCCAAAGGACTAAAGAGATGCGCCAGCTCATGAAAGATGGTAAGTGTTTTTTAAATTCTGTAAAATCTGTTATTACTTACTGTTTAATTTATTGACAACAGATGTTTATATTAATTGTATTTATGGGCGATTCACATTGAACTGTGTGTGTATATATATATATAGTAATTGTTAAGTGAAAAGATATATTGATTTTCCTTAAATTATTATTTTTGATATGTAAATAGTTACTTATAACCACCTCTGTTACTGAGCACATCTGCCCATACCCTTCTGGGTATTATTGGTGTGATTTTGATATTAGTAATGTGACACCCCCTAACTGCAGCCCACCCAGAAATCAAATGTTTAGTAAACCCAGTAAATTAGCTGCTGTGTACTGAGTGTGTTGCACTTAGAAACTGTTTATTTTGTAGGATTTCATAATATTTGAATGGTTCCTCAGTAGTTTATATTAAGAGAATAGTAGGTACATTATACAAACTATTCTGCTACAGAATATAAGTATCCTGATGGCATACTAAATCTTACCCTTTTATCTTACTAATGTTATTATGTTTTCATGTTAAAATTTTATGACATTGAGTTTTGTTGTTATAATTTTCACAGCTCCTAAACATAATGAACACATTTTTTTATTGCTAAATTATTCCTATTTATCAAAAGTTATTATTTAGGAATTGCTGCATGTTATCTGAAATTTCTTAGAGCTGAGCAGGTAATCATGATCTCTATAAACATAGCTCTTATTAACATTATCTCCATTAAGTTTGAAAGAGCGAAGGCTTGAAAAAAAGTAATCACTTACTACTAATTATTATGTTTTCGCTTATGAAATGAATTTTAATGAAAGAAGAAAGAGTGAACCTTAAAATATTGAGTATGGAGCACCCATTACTTTTGTAGATTCATTAAGAGGTCACATAAATACATGTTTGCCCTGAAGACTCCGGAATGAGGGTGTGCTAAAGGTGCTAATCACCCTCCAATGTTGTTGTCTCTTCCGCTTTGAGCTCGCATTTGGTGAGCAAACCGACATAATGACGTTTTCTTAGAAGCACTTCAATTATGCCGTTTGCTGATGCTAAATGCTAGATCTCTGAAAGATTGCAACTGACGGACTACAAGGCTTACTCATTGTCGTCAAACGAAATCAAAGGCCAGTTGTACTCCTCACCACTGAGTAACCTGCCACAGCTTATGTATGGTAAAGCCTCTTTGGAAAACTGAAGAATGACCAGTCAAACAAAAAAATAACTATCAAAATTAATTAAGAAATGGCCAAGTAACCATACCTTTCTAAAACACATCTTAAACATACCTCCTTCATTTGAAAGTCTCTAGTAAAGGATTATCGTTATTTAATTATAGTACTGAATTTTTACTGTTTACGTTTATTCTTGTTCAGTGTTATTTATGTGAAGACTTCATATTGGCTGCCACATTTTTCACTCGCACATACAATTCCGTTAGACTAGTTGTGAGACTTCCATGTATGGTAAATAAATGAAATCATTTCATATGCGAGAGAAGCCTCTGATTCTGCTTGTTTATTGTGTTTAGGTACCTCTAATGAAGACCAAGTTGATGCTTTGGTATGAGATAGCAGTAAACCCCTGGCAGAACCTATTTTCAAAACACGCGGCCGTAGCCGCTGGTGGACAATAGTGATAAATAAATAATACAACATTCTGAATACCTAACATCCCGCTTTCGCGCTTTCCAGTGGTCATTGACCTGTGCCCTAAATGCGAACACCGTTTGCGTCACTTGTGAACCAAACAGCTATGAGTCAGGCTAAGGGGACGCGGGACGATTTGCTTACATTCGCGGTGTGCCGTTGCATGACCAATAATACTATCGCTGAGGGTTGGTTCTTGCCGCCACCGACGAGGGGCCTCTATGACTTGTTACGTGTGAGACCGGAACCATATGGCCTACTGCCTGACCCTCCTGTACGGTTGTTGTCACCCTGTTAAAATGGAAGTTCACTTTTACGCCCAATTAAATTGACACACTTCATAGCTTCGCAATTATTTTTACTTATTCAGTAGGAAAGTGACTATTGCGTAGGCACGTAATCGCAGAGACTAGGTATGGTCCAGTTCATAAAGTTGCAGAGTTATCCGACTGTTATCACTTTACAAATTGACAGACCTAGTTTCTTCAGTAGCCTGATAAAGTTAGGTAGATAACTTATATATAGTTAGATATCAGTTATTAACTTTATTGGCGTTTGATCATCTGTCATTGAAGTTCTCAATACCAAGGACCTATCCAAAACTGGAGAAATTGCCTGTATTTTATGCCCTGTCAGATAAGTTCCGATAACACTTATCAGGGACCTAACAGAAACTGGTGAAACCTAAATTAACATTTTAAATATCGGACACTACTACTAACTATTGCCACTTATGGCCAATTTCATAGGCCGGGTTCAACGCTGCAGACGATGCAGCCACGGTTTTCGATCGCTGTGTCCCGTTCAAACGTTGAATGACAGAAATATATTCAAGGCCGGGTTTACCGTTAACCCAGGTTTTCTTAAACCTGGGTTAAGTTTGGTAAAATTCAGACTTAGACATTATTAAGATGTTATTTAAGTATATAAAGTGGCTAAATAATTAATAAAAGAAATTTATGTGAATTGAAAAAAAATAGTATTTAGGTACTTAACTTGTTATTGAATACAAGCGTCGCCCAACATTGGTGACAACTTACAGGAGTGAAAAGCCAATCATTATTTCAGTATCTTAACTGTACAATTCAACATTCATTCAACCATTTCCCATTTTATAAATCCAAAAGTACTTTTATGTATCGTGTTTGTAATTACGGCTCGTTAATTTAATATGTTTGAGTAGCGAATTCTTTTAATACTGTAAGGGAGGTTATTGCTCGGTAAAAAGTAGGTGACATAGCTAACGAGGTCCAGTTTATTTCATCGGCACCCATCGTTTGTTATAAGGGTGCACTCTTTCTGGTTAAATAAATTCTAATCTCGGATTCGATCCCTGTCATATTCAATGTGTGAACCATCCATTTATTTATAGATAGATTTAAATTTTTGACATAGATAAATTTAACTAACTGAACAGTTTATTCCTTTGTTTTAATATTTCTAAACTAATATTAGAGAGAGTAATGATTAAGTTGGACTACTGAATAACATGGCTATATTTTATCGGGGTACCGCGCGGGGCTCTTCCCCGCGCGGTACCGGTTGCTAGTGATCTATTACTTACCTTTGGAGTACCCGTGTTGTGAATGATATACGGTATCCCATATCTAGTACAATAACAATAGTGTATGTCCTCAGTTTTTGGTTTATAGGCTAGATGGCGCTGCGATCGAGATATGTCTGTTAGGCCAAGAGCCATCTATTAGTCATCTTAGTATTTTGTTTCGAGCTTGGATTTTCCCGTCCCACTGCTTAATACCTCCACCTCTTGTGAGAGTTTTTACATGAGGAGTTCACAAGAGGTGGGCATGGAGTAGGGCCATAGGCAAATTTGGCAAACTTGGACTTGAAAGTTTTGTTTGTTCTGTATAGTTCTATCTACTTTTTGAAATAGTTTGAAGTGCCAAGAATAAAGGAGGACTAGTGCTTTAATTGTTGGGGTGGCTAGAAAATAGAAAAAAACAAGCATCTTTAAGAAAAACATTTAATTACATGACAACAGCATTGTATAGACAGTTACACGTTCCATACATATATTATTATATTACCTTCACATATTATTAAAATAGGGAACACTTTAAGTAATCGGAATGTAGTTTTCAATAATCTATTTGAACTCTAGATTAGCCTCAGTAATAAACTTTAGTGACTACTAAATTACTTATAAAACTTCTTTGCATGGTATATTGTCTTGTTGTAAACTGTACTCAATAAATAGCTGAGGTTTACATTATGTCAATTGATCGCCAACTTCATATAAATAAATATATATATATGGAATCCAAGCTTTGATGCCCTTCTCTTGACGCATAATAATGTATTTACAAGTAGAACGAGAACATCGTACAAATTGTATAAGTATGTATGATTTTATTCTAAAATATTTATAAAATATGCATTTACAAAAATGCATTGTTCAGTTCATCACAGTGTATACAGAGGCCATAATATACAGCCGACCATGAAGAGATTCGCATATGCCAGACACGACTATATCAAAATCATATTTGACTTATGAAAAGAAGAACGTTACATTTGCAAGGTAGGTGTACACGTTTTGTTTTCACAGACCTGCTTCAGTTATCGCTCAAAATAGGTGTTAATACAAACCTGACATTAGAGGCTACTGTTAACTATGGTACAGACGCCCAAATATGCGTTAGTGAAACATTGTGTACGCTCTTTAAGTAACATAAGTATATGAAAAACTGCTCTTACCAGGCTTTATCAACTGGCAGGCGTTTCAGTTTGACAGCGTCAGCTGTTAATAGGATTATGCATATTTTTAGGCTAATTCATCCTATTGGCCATCTTTGTCATCAACGGACAGACGTCAAAAACGCATTCTTTCAACAACCATACCATATTGTATAACACAGTGTTATGTCATGTTGTCAAGTTGATTATCACTATCTAACTTGTTAATTCAGCATTGCATTGTAGCACGACCATGTTTCTAAAAGGAGCATTAGCATTATACCAGTGGTCGTTACATTCATATACATTTCAGGATTCTGTACTTCTACTAACTTTTATGAAGACAAATTTTATTTCCTTTCGAATTTCAAATATTTTTAAGGGTTTGAATGTTTTCACCTCACTCAACTACGAGTATAAAACATAAAGTAATGTTAATGTTTCGGTGTTCAGACTATTGAATTGAGTGCTTTTCTTGTAAATGATTACAATACAAAAGACAGACAGGCATTTACAATGTCACTGTTTATAATAATAGTGTTCCAGGAATGATTTAAGTAGAGCTTAAATGTACATTTCATCACTCAAGTTAATGTGTGGATTGCAGAAATCAATTATTTGAATATCCACATATCTCTATACAATTACTGGATACTAGAATGATGTCCAGTTTCTGAATTGGGATTTCGTATTCCTCAGATGAGTATCAATTCCTTTGTATCATATCATGTCAAAATTATTTATGAGTAAGATAGTTTTTGTTATTAGCATATATATAATTATTTTCTTTGTCTGTTCTGGAACCCTTATGTATACAGTAGTATACACACATTGCTTTTACTCCTTTAATTCTGCTTGAAGTGTAAGATATTGCAACCTTATATACTATGGATTTATGTATGAGTATTAATTTAATTCCATTGCTATATTTAAGTTTATTTTCTCTCCATAACCATCTTTAGCTATGATGTTGTTTTGGTTGCTATAACTTACACATAGAATTATTGTCAAAAAAACAAACAAATATTGTATGAATTATTTGAAAAGATAGTGCACATGAGTTTCTCACCACCTCTTCTCATGATGCAATACCCATCGGAGCTGGTACTTGGATTGATTTTAATTCAAATCTTTTAGGTTGAATTAAAGTCAATCTAAGCTCCAGTGTCAAATCATTTTATTACAATAAGTATGTATTATAATTTAGTTAATAAGTATTATAATTTAGTTAGCTAAGTTTTATTTTAATTTTATATTTTTTGTATTTTGATGTTAGTTTTGACGTGTTCAAGCGCCCCTTGGGGCCGATGGAAATAAATGATTTGATTTGATTTGAAGTAGATGAAATTTCTGCCTAATACTGCCTTAGCTAGAATTAACTGCTCTTGAAATCGAATAATATCACAATAGTTCAGTAAAACATGTTTTTAACCTAACAAGTGTTCATTCTTTAAAAATGAGTAGACATTAGTATTATTTTGATGTAGGTACTGCGACACGCATATACATTTTGAATATTGACAGATAATATATTACGAGTTAACCAGTACCGTAATAGTGGCAGCAATTCATCATTCGTTACATTTATTACAGTCTATTACAATTTTAGTGAAATTCTTCTAATTACTTTATTACTAATAGTATAAATGTTTGATGACCATGTAATGTTATCTTTACATATTTTGTAACTTAATTTGCTCCATAGCAAGTAATTATATAAGATTTCTATGAATCATATTATTTTCTTTTCATACATTTCAATTCCTACATCTTAGCAGCTGTAAACTATATTAAACATGAACCAACGTTGAATTAAAGTAGATGATACAATCTCATAGTGATTAACATCTTCAAGGCACTTTCTAATAACAATACGAGTGGACTTCGATAGTCAGTAAAAAATCGGTTTAGTTCCTATAGTTTTCCTAGACATCTATTTAAAAAAATAAGATTTGTGCAACATAACATGCCCAAGCCTATTTGATTTTTTCAGATTGTGGTTTCGTAGTTCTACAAGGAACGACATATTGGACAGATCTGTTTGTGCGCCACTTTCTGTTCCAAGAGGAGCAGGCCATCGACTGCGACGACCTGCTGTTCTTCGTGAGGAAGCGCCACGTCAAGGGCTCGTCGCGCTACCTGCCTAAGTACGAGGTTAGTCTTGAGTGGTGCTATACGACTTGAAAACCAAACGGTGATACACGGGACAGCTATCGAGCCCTATTATCGCAGAACAGTTGACATACATACTACATTATTATTTACTATATGGCAGTCATTACATGAAATCAGAAAACGATACCAAGCAGACTCCAGAAGTTTGGATGGTCTTTTCTAAGGATAACAAACAAAATAATATCAAGCTTTGTATTAAACAATGAAAATTATGCATACGATATTTGTTTTATCACGAGTGTATATTCCCGCCGAGATAGGCATGTGCCCGGACATGTCGTGATCTTTCTAATATAGAAAGAGAATGACAAGACCGTAGTGTCGTCTTTGTCTCGAGGAGAGCAACATCTTGCTATATCACATACAATGCAAACAGAACAATTTTGAAACCCAATAAATTATACTTGCAATAATTATAGATTTTTGGGTCCAAATGGTAAGTAGTAATCAAAATTTGCTTAAGTACAATGAAAGGTATTACAGATACAGTGTAGGCATCTAAAAATTTAAATTTGAGTGGCTTTTTTATGTCGCTGATGGACACTACATGTTATGATATATCATGGAATAGTATTTGATTTGCTTGTTTCACTCAAACTATTGCATTCGCGTGTTTAAGTTTCTGTCTCATTTAATGTCTGGATACATAACTGTTGATGTTGTATGAGTACAGTTTTGAACCGTATACCTGCATAAGAAAACTTACAACTGGCGGCAATTCATTGTTATTAATAATTTGATACAATATGACAATTATTCGGAACTAGTAGTTCTATGAAAAGATCAAACGAAGTGAAGGAGAACTAACAAAGTACTGTTTATGTTGGAACAATGCATAAACCGCCAGATGCAGCTTTGTGCATCAAGAATTTGTTGGTTGTTGCTGCGTGTTACGTGGAATGTTACTGAGTCATGCCAGTTTTCGCTCTAGCGCTATTGCCCTAATTTGTCTTCAATTCTAATTTAGCACCATTTTTATTAATGTTTCTTTCTACTAAATTGTAGTTCGGCTTTACAAAAATTATTCATTTTTACAACAAGTATGTAATTTATTTCAAACATTATAAAAATATAATTCTTATTTTAGATTGTCGTTACAACAATTATGTATGTTCCTAAGGCAGGTGTGGTCAGCACTCCCCCCCCCTCCCCCGCCTTCACCCCTCACACCCCGTCACCTCTGCAATTATTTGTACGCATTGCACTCACGGACGCTTGCACTTTTATCTCGCGACAAACTTTTAAATTACAGTACATAGTTTTGCTATGACACTTGTGTTCCCCTTTCTTTGATTCGAGATTGTTCAATAACCGCTTACAAACTATTAAATTATGAAAACGAAACATTCTATCAACAGGTGACTGTTCTTAATTGATCGATTATTGTTCTTTGTCCGTTAAATAAAAATCTAAAATTAGATTCAACAATAAAAGCATACGACAACAGTATCTACAACAGTTCGTATTAGATTACGAAGAAATAAATAATAATATCTATTATTATGCTCACTTTGCAAATTATCACATTTGAGACGCAGCGGTCAGTCAGCGTTCCGTTCACGTTTACCATTGACCATGGTCAAGCACAGCCACACATTGCATCACCAATAATCCGAGCGCCGTTACAGACTGACGTCGAGGTGTTCCGCAAGGATTCCAAGAAGCTGCCAATCGGAGATCCGGAGATCGACTGGGAGGAGACGGTCTACCTCAATCTGATCGTTCATCAGTTTGACTACACGCTAACGCTGGCCATCTGCACGCGGACCAGTCCAAAGGAGCTGCAGGTCCTCAAGCGGCACTCGCAAAAGGTGAGCGTCATACGCGTTCGGGCGGCGGCAGCGTCGCGCGCGCGCGTCACTAGCTGAGGCGCGAGAACAGCTTGGTGCGCGGCCACGGCAGCGGCCAGTCGTACCGCCGGGGCACCGGCCCGCGCACGTTGCGCTCCAGGTACGAGAACAGCCAGTACCACCACTCGCGCTGGATCATGTATTGGTTGTAGCCGTTGCCGGCGCGGTGCGGCGTCACCAGCAGCGCGTGGTACGTCCAGTACAGCCGCGTGGTCACGTAGTACGCGATCACCACGTCTACCGTGTAGTGGCCGTGCGCCAGCAGCACGAACGACACGCCCAGCAGCGCCGAGCCCCACATGGCCCAGTGCATCGGCCACAGCTTCTTCGGCGAGTACTCCGCCACGATCAGGTAGCTCAGCACTAGCACCATAGTGTGACCCGAGTATATGAAGTCCCCGCAGTACGTGTGCTTGCCGTTGATCGACAAGCCGAACCCGGATATTAAGTAGAACATCCTTTTAATGACTAGGAGTGGCGTGGTGTTGTTGCTCTTCGGGCTGCAGTAGTATGTGGTGCTGGACACCGGCAGCACGGTCACGAACATGGTGATCGACCGGTACAGGTACAGCAGGCCGATGATCATGAACAATCGCCGCGCGACGATAAAGCGGTGCTTATGAAAAACGACCACCAGCATGGCGACTGTGGTCGATATCATGATCATGTACTCGGACACGGCGAGCCCCCAGTCTCGGGCCGCCACGTTGTCGAGCACTATGTCGTTGAGCGGCGGCGTCGTATTTCTGTCTGGCAGTCGTTCGTGGACTAACGAAAGCGACATCATGTTTATGCACACACACAGAAACAGAAAGAAGAAGGATAGTATCGTCTTCCATATCTCTTTGGGATATCTCTCCTCGCGAACGCTGCCGGGTGGGATTTCGACGATGAAGTCACCGGCGTGAGTGCGCTGTGGCGAGTGGTCCTGGTCGGGGTCGGACTCGTCCGTGGTGGGCTGCGGCGCGTCCGCCTTGACGGTGCGCGCCAGCAGCGGCTGCCTCTGCATGAGCTCAGCCTGGCTGGGCATCTCCCCGGTGGGTGTCTGCTCGTTCTGTTGGCGCGACGCGTTGTTGTTTAGGTCATTGCGCTTCAGGCGCGCTTCGAAGTTGATGCCTTTGATCTCGTCGTGCGCGGTGTTCGCGGCTATGTCCACATCGCTGCGCGGCGGCGTGGCGGGCGGCGACGCGTCGTCAGGCGAGAGGTCGAGTGTACGCGGTACCAGCGCTAGCTGCTTGGCGGGCAACTCATTGGCGAGGTACACGCGCACGGACTCGAGCAGCGGCTCCGCGAGGTGTATCTGCTTGGGCGGCGATGGCTCCTTGTCTGGGGAGCGCACCGAGATAGTCATCCAATCACCATTGGGCTGGAGTGAACCTGGAATTGAGATAAGGATAGTGTTATTTGCAAGTAAGTCATATTTTGTTTGCGTGCTTTGGTCTTATTATGAAATATCCCTACGCTCAACAGTGGAAATTAATTAGTACAGAGTTAAACATGTATTATTGTCTTTTTTTCTATAAAATATCATAGCAGTACCATAATTTTATCATTATTTTCAATGACTAATGAATGACTTAACAACTAAATGATTTTAAAAACTTCTTCTTTTAGTTTCAATGGTCAAACTTTCATACGCCCAGTACGTTTTAAAAACGAATCTATAACATGTGTATGATGCTGCGTTAATAAGTCAAATATACTATGCGAATCAAAGGTGAACATATTTTTCGGCCATATTGTGTGTTCTATTCACTCTATTGTGAACGAAATTTTCCAAATCGAACAGGAAAGTGATAAAAGGTTTCGTTCTCTTATTCAGGCGAACACATTAAATAAATAAATATGGCTGAAAAACATGTTCTCATTTGATTCGCATAGTACACGTCGTTATCAAATAGAGTCATCAATAGATCATTTAATAAGCCTCAGTATTTCAATTAAACATAATTAATTGATTTTTATATAGCATTTCTCCATGCTTAGCAATCTAATACTAAGAAACAGTCGACTTTTTTTTTTGGACTTGTGTAGTCCGGAAATACGTACAGTCAATAGATTTGTGGATTTGGAGTGTGGCTTGGATAGCTCAGATGGGAGAGCAATCGCACGGAATCACGGGTTCAAACCCCGCTTCTAGTCCAATTTATTTCGACTGTTTTTTAGTTTAAAATTAATTATGTAGGTCGAGGGGCGGACATCATCACCAGGGGTCGGAGTAGATGAATTGATTTTACGTACTTGCATCATGAATAGTCATAGAAATCATAACATGGATGCGATAGTTAAACATTTCAAATTATTTTTCTTATTTATCAAGTAATAAAGTGAAATTTACTTTTGTACGTTCGTAACTTACAAATGACTAATTTAGTAGTTACTTCTTGCAACTTTATTACCTGCTGTTTGTAATTATTATTATATTATGTTCTTGAATGAATAAATAAAAATAACTTTTTATACTCCTAAATATTTTTTCGCATTCAGTGCTTAATAACTTTCTATGAATATGAAAACAGGTAAAAATGAACCAAAAAGCAGTTTATAGCATAATAAACGTCTTTATTATATAAGTTTTTTAATATTTTCTAGTTGTAATCTAAATCCTGGCATCCCGAAGGCATATCCATATTAATATATACGTGCCAGTTCATTGACTCCAAATCAATCTACCTACTCCGACCTCTGATCATCACACATGTTTGTGTACTTTAGATAGGTACATCTCTTTGCTTTTATGTGTTGAAATACCTAACCAATTTTAACAACTATGCGATAATTATTAGTGTTGCGATGGCCATCATGTGACTAACGTACGTTTGCTTAGGCAAATACGAGTTATTGTCAGGAGTTTAGAATACGAATAGAAATAACAACAATGGTAGCTGAACACAGTTCAAAGACCGAGCGTTATACTATCACGGGGCTCGGGTGGCGAGGCAGGCTCGGCAGCGCGGCGCCGGCAGCGTCGCCCCCCGCGGCATTGTCAGATGATCATTATTAGCCGTCGTGTTTATTGTGCAGTGTGCACCGACGGCGCGGCGTGCCGGCCGAGCGCTCCCAACGACCTCGCCGCGTCGTCAGCGCGCCACACAACATCGCTGTACGACTTCGAAACAATAATAGATCTCCCCCAACCACTGATTTCTCTTTTGTTACATATTTACGACTTGTTGTTCGTATAGAAAGCTCTCTTTAGTGGCCGTCTCGCATCCAATACAAACTCACCCGATCAATGCACGAGTTCTTATTCGCTGGGAATACGTTAACGCGTCCCGCGCTATTACGTGCGTCGGATAGGAAGCTGGAATACCAGGCTGGCTTCCAGTCGGATCACAGGCACGTAAACGAGGTCGAAATGGAAAACGATATGCATACACAGTTACACACTTCACTGCACGGGTAACGGGATCTCACTCGCGGGAAGACCGCTCTTTTAAGTTATCTTTACGAATGAACTCGTGATCATACCGATGTCCATCACATCTCACGAACTCTACCGCGATAACACAAATAATATTTTATTCAACGTAGCAAAAAAAATGTGTGCGGGCGTGCGAACGAAGTGTCGGCCGCGTACTAGAAACGAAGTAGCACTGGTTGGCTCCGGTCCGGCGACGCTCGGGCGCGCTCGGTTCGTTCCGTGCACGCTCGGCTCAATGGAAGCAATTACGCGCGCGCTGACGTCACGCGCCGAGTTCCAGTCTCCGCTCGGTGCGGCTGCACTCGGCGCTTAACCGGCTGTGGTCGGTCGCCCGCCATCGCGCCTCCCGGCTGCCCGGAGCGGAGGTGCGGTGGTTTGCCGTGAATGAACCATTTATTTATGAACGTGCTTCGTTTCGAAAAGCTTTAACAGTTCTCATGCATATTACACGAACACTTTTATAATGCAAAAGGTAGCGAGCCAGATCAGAGATAGGTATACTCACTTTAACTTGAACTTATAAACGATTTATTAGTTCGCATCCGAATAATGACCTTTTTGGCACAGATTCAACTTGTAAAACCGTAGGGATAAAGCCTACCTATGTATTTAAGGAGGAGATAGTTTGATAGAGATTAGGTAGTAACTATTTTTTGAACAAGCAATGTTTAGTTACCGAATCTATGAACAAATGTAAACGCTAGGTAATCATTCAGTGTTTATGAATGCTGACATTCTGACACATATTTAACACTATGGATAAGCAGCTTGTAAATTCTTATATTTGTCTTGGCTTAACATTTAGCATGTTTATTTCATACCTACTGTATACGCTGATTCCTCAGTTTCCTCTTTTAATTATTTATTTAAATAAAAAAACTAAATTAAGTGAGCTAAAGTGTCTTATTGTATTTGAAAAGTAAATAAATAGTAATAATACTAGTCGTATTCTACTCTATGGTCGAAGGTCTGATAATTTACACACCATTATGGAGACAATAAAAAATATAGAAATACAAATTGTTCCAAGTATTTTAATTCCACAATAATTGTTTTGTTAATAGTTTCCAGTGCCACATTTATTAATAATAGGTACCTAAGTTAACTTTTGGTTGAACTTGCGAACAAATGACTTAATAAAGCATGCGGGTCCCTGATTTATGTACATTCCAATCGCTGGCCACAAGTTATGAGCAAGGGCAATGTTCTCAATTAACCGTATCAATCTAAATTGGTGCCGTTTTCAAATGTGGTTTCTCTTTGATCGGAATTCAGGATATTAACAATGACATCGCATCTAACTAAATAAACTGAATTAAACCAAAAATATAATTTCTGAAGAAGCCATTGTCAGAAAATCTATTGTGCCTATACACTTGTATTATGTTGTTAGAAAATGTGGGCAAGAAACGAGTGTGGGCAAATTAAAGTCAAGGTGGACCACTCCGAGAGCATCTTGTGGAATGATATAATAAGTAGGTATGTACTACGAGTATATTAGTCAATGTATTCATGTATTGATGTTTGGGCTCGTATGATCTGGCTCACTAAAATTCAATATTCAGAGCGCTGCCACAGTAGCAACTGCAAGGCTGGGCGGCGGCGATGTTACTTATCATATCACGACAATTTGTCCAAAGCCTTTTCATGAGGGTTCAATGGAGCATAATATGATGCTTGCTGCCAGTGATTCAACATTCAATTTGCTAAACACTCTCAAGCAACTTGTACGTTGCTTTGTAAATTGATTGCTTTCATTTCCAGCAGTTTAGATGCATTATGAAGTTGGACAGAAAGCCCTCAAGGTGATGATGACAAATAAGACATGACAAGTTCTAATGAATAATATTAAATATAACAAGTCATTACTTAATTTTGAGAAATGCTTTGCAATCTTATCACAGAGGCAGCCAACCTGAATTATAATAATACTTAAGACAAATCTTTGTGTGCATGAACATGGGGTTTGTCTTAGTCTGGGTGTTTCTATGTATAAAATGTATGTATTTACAAAAAAAAGTATATATGTATTAGTATCAGTTATTCTAGTACCCATATTACAAGCTCTGCTTAGTTTGGGACTAGATTGCGTTGTGTGTGAGTTGTGAAATATTTATTTATTATTTATTTATTAAATAAGATAAATTCTTAACATAACGTTCAGAAAGACAGCGTTACAACAATCGAATTAATGGCGATGTAAACATTCAAACAATAGATTCCTTTAAAATCAAACAATATTAATATGTCCGTGGAAATCCCAAAGCCATTTGAATCATTAATATTGTAAATGTTGGAAGTTTCGTGCTGCTGCGATTGTCGGCGAGATTACATCGCTGTTTATTTTAAAACGGGTTTAGTAAAGCCGCTAGTGGACACGCACACTGACGCAGCCAGCTTGTAGTGGTTTACGTATCAGAGCGCGGTTGTATTAAGCTTAGCCTCCATACTACCTATCTACTCATGTGCTGAAACTATAAAATGGAGACATTCTTCTCACGTCTCATCTGACAACAAGTGACGTCACCGTACCTGATCAAGAAATAAACAAAGGTAGTCAGACAAGGTCAAGTAGTACTACGATCAATAAGATTGGCATGATATGATATTCTTGACAGCTAAAGTGATCGAGCATTTCTCGATATATAGACCAGGCTCTGAAAGACACGCCAACAAAACGAACATTTAAACAATGATACATGTTTTCTCCAGGTACTTCCACATTTAAACATATCGCCGTGAAAGGGAATAAAGACTTAAATGATTTAACATGTGATAATCTCCGTGCAGGTCTACGCATCCCCGAGCCGGCGCAAGATGGACACGAAAGGAGAAGGAGAAGAGATGACCTACCCCCACATCTGCTTCATGGTGGACAACTTTGATGAGGTTAGTTCCATGCACAAAGCGAAGGCAAAGGCGGGCGCGAAGTGATGTGGAGCCACTGCCTTAGTGTTTGTGATTATTTTCTTTTAACCTCACGGCGAGATTCACGCTTGCTATCCTTACATTAGCGCAAACTTAACAAACAACTCGCACCAAATCACATTATCTCAATACAACACATTAATTTCCTAATTTTATACCGAATCATGTTTCACATTATTTGCAGAAATCAGATAAGTTATAAGCTATCTACCATTTTTATCTCGCTTCAATATCTCTTATCTGTTATGCGCGCCAAGTTACCTACAACGGCTATATATTATGATTTGATTGTACGACGACGATAACTACATAGAAAAGTGAGATTTATTGCGTGAACCAAGAAATTAAACAATTAATGTTGTCAGCCTTATGCCGTTTTATAATTGTTACTTACATCTCCGTTTAATAATAACACAAAAAACGTAAAAAGTAATTTTCATGTCACTAATTCCCAGGGAGTCTCTCTCACACGACGGATTTAGGCGCACCTCTATCATATAATAATATTAGTTAAGTATGAACTTAGCGCCAGTGTAGCTAATGAGCTGCTTATCAACGTGCTAAATGGTACAGCAGTGATAACTTCAATGACCTTCCCATTCGCATGGAAAACAAAATGATTGCAAAGGTGGAACAACCGTTTGACATTCATTTAAATCTCGTATCTGGTGTTGTATTTCTTATATCTTAGTCTCCAATATCGGATTATATGTGTATTGAACTCAATCTACTGCTTTTACCATTATGGTTAGGTAGTCCCTTATAATTTGCCTCACGCACACCACTATACTTGTCATTTTTCTTGAGTCTTTTTCTCCTTTTCAACTTGCACTTTTAGACTTCTTTCATCTCCGTCCCTTTATACATCTATCTTACTCAACATTGGCATCTTTGTAACAGTAATATTTTATATACATTCACTAATAGATTCATTCAAAATGGTATCTAACACTGAAACCTAGTGTTTCTTCGTTATCATTATTATGTAACGTGATTATCGCGCTATATTTTTCAATTTCAGTAATAGACGAGCATAGCAATAACAATGATATTAATTCTATTGTTCTTCTAGGTTTATATTATTACTTGCTTGTATGCCGATTACCTTATACTGTATACTATGCAACGTTTTCTATTCTATAACATGTGCGGCCAGGGTACAACCCAAGTACGATCGTACTGGTCAATCGGAAATGTAATTGAAACCTAAAATCATCTCACATTAATTCATAAAAGATTTAGTATTTATTTAATTCTTTATTTAATTTATTTATGTATTTATTTATTTAATTCATTGAACCAATCAGAATCTGAGATGAATCACTTTATTGAACAAAATCAATACAAATAAATATAAAATATAGTATTATTTATATATAATTAAATTAAGAATCCAGCAGGACTCGAACCTGCACCCCCTGGCTAAAGGCCCCAGATGCTTTGCCAATTCAGCCATGGATTCGTATACTGCTAGACTCGAAATTTCTCAACTCTTTTTGTACCAGCGTCAACCAGGGGGTGTACGTTCGAGTCCTGCTGGATTCTTAATTTTTCAACTTAAATATTATATAAAATACAAAAAGGCATATCAAAGCTATAATTTGCTTCAAAATATTACAAAAAATTGAGGTGTCTGTTTTTAACGTCTATATTCTGGCCTCCGCTATGCTGTCTACAGATTTATTTAGAATTTTGTAGCACAGTTATATATACCCAAAACATTGACTAATTATAAATGCAATTAAATAAATGACAATCTTTAGTGAGCATAATTTAAAAAAGTGTGTCTCATTTTTTAAACCACTTCAAAAAAAGGAGATTCTGTATTCGATCCTTATATACGTAGTATTATAGTATTTTAATTCTTGTGTTTAAAGGAAGGTTTTAGCGTATAATTTATCAGGATCTGATGAAGATCTTCGGAGACAGGCAATTGATTCTTCAAAAACCAACAGCTAATGTGTTTTGGGCAATCGTTTGTCTGTATTAGTATTCTGTGATCTGTAGTAGAAGTATTCGGTATTGCTAACCATTAAAAGGACAAAAAAAATAATTAAAAGAAATTTAATCGACTTCCAAAATTCAAAAGCATTAATTACTGAGCTAATCCATTTGCCCCAATATGCAATCTAGGAGCACCGACAATAAAAACTATATTAGACGTTATTTTAATGCTTATGAGTTTTGGAAGTCGGTTAATATTTTTTTTATTATTTTGTTAACAATTAGTTCTGTTTCATCGACGGTATTAAGGAGTATCAAGGTATCAGCGAGGATTTTAGTTGACAAATAAACATTACCAACATTTAATTGCAATGTTATCTTGTGTCATTATCACTTGCCCCACTGCTCTGTAAAGATCTCTTCGCTTGATATCCACATTGCCCCACGCCAGCCATCTTCAGCCAATCTCATTCTGAATAATATTTCACCACGTTCCACCATGCATATTTAGGTTGTTCAAGTGTTGTTTTGTTTCTTTTATCTAATCTGCCTTGTTTAACCCACTATCTACTGTTCGACAAATCTAATTTTTATGGACGTATTTTTTATAAAGATTAAAATGTCAGACCGTGATTGCTTCTTCCATGGTAAATGCATCTTTATTTGTTTAGTAATGGCCGCTTACGTCTATTAAATCTCAAGTTTGTTATTAAGTGTGTATTTAGCAGCTATTCAGACGGACATCAAACGCTTTAAAAGGGTCTAAATGAAGATACGAAGTTATCATCGCAATGTTTAATGAAGACGTCGCGCATCGTTGAGTTTTAATGATGGTTACTCAACGAATGTCGTTATTGGTTTAAATACAGTTTCATTCTTGTAAACGATTTGTTTGTTTTGTGATGTACACAAAACAAACAAATCGCCACTAGATTAAGATATGATTAGGGAAATACAGTTACGATAATGGTATCAGTTTATCAGTAAAGCTCTGCTATATCAGCAATGTTAAATGATTGAAATGATGTAATATATTCTGTCGAAGTAGGTAAATATTCTGAAAAATCAAAACGTATGTAATATTCATCCGTATCATCCAATGGTCATAAAATCCATTATCGGTGAACAGCTGGCGATTTTTAGGCTGCCACCATTTCTGTGAACACAAACCTAATTACATATATGAGAAATAGCATATTTTTGTTATTATCCTGTCCTTTAAAAGACGTTCTCTCTCGATTACCAATTTCGCTAGTGCGACCTTAGAAAGATTTCAACGCACTCATTCGATTCTCAATTTGTGATTCGTTCGCTGAAGGGTTGTTAATTTTATCCAAAATGTAACCTGAATTTGATAAACAACCATATTATTATATAGTTAAATTTAAACAAAGGCCAGTCGATGACACGATACAAATTGTATGAATACGTCAGTATTCCTAGTAAGGTTGTCTCGACAACAATTCCGTATTTATTCATTGTCTAGTCTCAGCAAGTTCAGTATACCGATCCCGAGACAGCATTTCTTTCGAAACACGCCCCACCGTTTTACCAAGATTATACTATACTGTTGTTTGGCTGCTGTCTTTGCCTGTCTATCGATAAAATTAGATTTGGCACTGCAGTTGAGTGATTCTCCACACGGACACGAGCTGTTTATACTACTGAATACAGTACAGTGACGTCTCAGTGAAATCCGTCTATCTATCTTTTGATCCATCCTTTACTACGGTTTGTTTATGTTTGGTATTGCACCGTGCCTGCTAATACTCTGTAAAATTATTGTGGATCCAAGAGGCCCACCCGATAGATTTCAAAAAGCCATTTTGCCATTAGCCAGTGGCCACGACCTTGCCAATTTGCAATGACAGGTTTTTTGTAACAGCGGCGAATGTTCTCGTCAACACTTTATATACCTCCACCGCTCTTTGTTTACGAACAAATTAGCATATCCAAGGTTATTCCAAACTTTTAGCAATAGGCACTAGGTTATTTTTAGAGACACTTATTTCGTTTATAAATAAACCTGAAAACACTGACTATATCATAAAATCTCTGCTGATGTCTACTGAAAAACGATTTTAGTATTTAAAGATCTAAATTTAGTTGCATGATACAACGAGAATTCCCAGATCTGTGCAATTTCGTACGATGAGCTTTGTAAACAACTCCGTGCCAAAGTTTGAATCCGATGATAGATTTTATTTTTACCCGACTGCGTCAGAAGGAGGGTTATTAGGAGTAATAAATGAGTCTCGTTTCGCTTAGTCAAACACCATGAGTACGCGAGAATTTACGATATTTTAATGATGCTTCGGTGATTGCTAATTTTCAAAATATTCAAATATGATCACTTTAAACTAACAGCTGGCTTTTAAGAGAAGTCGAGTGAAGCTGATATTTTGGGAGTTTGAGAGAAAGGCAAGACTAAATGTTTGGATGGATCTGGTTAAAAGAATGATGATCCACTTTAAACAAATTGTTGATAACCAAAAATCAAAATAGGTTAAATCGTTGTCATGCCGACACACATACATTTATACATAATTATTAACTTGATGTCAAACAGCATGTCTTTTGCCATGCTTTGTTTATGTTTCCAAGAACTTGATAAAATAATCTTTATAGATAACTAGGGACCTGGCTGTTGCATTATTTATACACAAAAATCTTCGTTATGAATACCTATCTATCTGTAAATAAGACTGCATCAAATTCCGTTGTGTAGTTTTAAGATCTAAGCGGCAGCAAGTTGTGTTTTATACTATGTAGTTATATATTTTTTTCCGCGATATATGTGACCATTTTACTTCAAAAGCTAACCCAGTACAAAGTCTGTCTTGTTTGTGCCATTGAGTCCGTCCAACGCATATTCATTAGTGACTCACTTCATTATTGACTCCTTAGCGTACACTCTATACTACGCCGATGATCTCATTCCGTGGACTTATCATTAAATAACCATACTGGAATAAACCTTCAATTGATTATAATTAGCAGGACGGAAATTCATTAAAGTATGAGTGTACTAAGTGCTTTATGGTCATTCATTATGGTCGTTAAATATTAAAAAATAAGACAATAAGATACCTTTGTTTGCTTCAGTATATTCAAATAAATTTCCTCCTTTACCTTTGTTTTGCTACGCCGGCGCCGGCGCCCCGCTATCAATTTTTACATACATTTAAAGCACTTGATAGTTCACACAAAAAATAACTGAAAATCAGGTGTAGAATACGTGAGCTGGAGCAAGAGCGATTCCTTCGGGTAACTTGGACATTACCCCGAAAAAGTCGAGGGTCGCGTCTAGGAGATCTAACCAACAATTATCATCAAAGGAAATTTTTGTATTGTTACTTTCCTTAAGGATTTTTTTTTATATATTCTACCACATGCAGGCACCGATATTTATGACTTTTTGCTTAAACGTGGCCGTTTCCCTTGTGCAGAAGTTTTGTGTCCATTTCTTATTATTCAACAACGACGTGAAGTACGTTAAAACATTTCATTTTGTATATAATTAATACGCTTAAGTGTGTTGTATCACTACATAGTATAAAACAAAGTCGCCTTTTCTGTCCCTATGTGCGCTTAAATCTTTAAAACTACGCAACGGATTATGATGCGGTTTTTTCCAATAGATAGAGTGATTCAAGAGGAAGGTTTTTATGTATAATACATGCATAGAAAGGGGGAATTGTTTTACTCCAAATTTAACGCGTGCGGGCCACGGGCAGTAATGAATAAATCAAACTACTGGATCGATTTTAATCATTTTTTCAGTGAGTGACATAGGCTATATATTATATACCCGTGCGAATCCGGAGCGGGCCGCTGTGTTTTTATATACAACGTTCACAGTTTTTCTGTAGTGTATTTAGTATCAGCATTGTACCCGTGCGAAGCCGGGGCGGGTCGCTAGTACCTTATAATTGCGAGGTGTGCTGCAGCTCTGCAGTCGAGGGCTGGGGTCTTGTGCACAATACCTACAATTCTAGTACCCTAGTACTCGTGTACTATAGGTATGGTGAACTCGGCATTGTGTGTCAGTCCTGACTTGTTATTATTGCCGAGCATCTGTCTACGCTAACAAGCAACTAGCCTTTTATTACTCAGTTTGCAAAATCATCCGACTATCGGATATCTCCATAACATTTTTGAATAAAGTATAACTTTAGCTGTTATTGTGCTGTGTAAAGTATAGTTAGGTCATTTATTTATATTGGATTATGCAAATTTATATTTACATTCCATTCGTCATAACTAAAAAAACCGGCCAAGTGCGAGTCATATTCGCGCACGTAGGGTACATCGTACACCGTACATCTAAATAAATGTTTTCCTTAATTCTTTATTATATTGGAGTTGATTGAATGAAAGGTAAAATGCGGTTTACGATTTATTACGTATTAAACAAAACTAATTATTAGATCTCGTTCAAACCAATTTTAAGTGGAAGTTTGCATGGTATATATTATGATTCCCTTATTTTAAAAGTTACGGGGGGGGGGGGACACCAATTTTTCTACTTTGGAAGCGTCACTCGCGCAAACTATTCAGTTTAGAAAAAAAAATATTAGAAACCTCAATATCATTTTTGAAGACCTATCCATAGATCACACGTATGGGTTTGATGAAAAAAATATATAGTTACGGAAAAAAGTGGCTGTGACATACGGACGGACAGACGGACAGACATGACGACTCATTAAGGATTCCATTTTTTGCCATTCGGCAACGGAACCCTAAAAACAGCATGTAGATTTGAAAACAAACAATACAACTAAGTTTATACAGCCTTGAAGTTAAAAGGCTACATCTTAATTTGGCAGTGTTATACTAAATGACGAAGGCAATAAGAACCGGTCTTTACTATACAGAATGAGATATTAAAAAAGTAAATCCCAGGAACTTTAATTATAATTCTGTAGATATAATGACATTGTCTTTAAAATGTCACTTAATAAGCGTCATTATTAATTTTATTGAAATTATTAATGACAAAAACATTTCAAAAGATTTTTACTTGAGTCTCTTACTCTCCGTGCAGGTGCGATGTGTTGTGTGGAGTGTTGCGATTGCGAGAGTTGTTACGCGGCACGGTGACTGCTCATTGTAAAAAAAGTACCCTATTATTTTCTTCTTTTTAAAACTGCATACATGGCTAGTTGGCTAACTAAACAAGAGTCCATTTTGTTAGTGAGTGTTTCTGAACTGAAGTAAACGTGTTAACACTGTCAAACCAGGAGTGTTGTCTGAAGTTATTGGGTCAGAGCAAGCGGGATCGGCAGTCGGTACATCGACATGCGATAGATAGCGATACATGTGTCCTACTTCTGGCTTGTCCACCTACAAATATACGTACACAGTCTACAATACCTACTTTATTACCCGTGTCTGTTTTCTCTCAACTGACCGCTACAATGCAATACGTTGATATAATATAGATGCATCATATCTGAAATTCAGCTGTTCTAATTTTAGTAAATGAATTTGGTCTTGAAAAAATTGTACATACAATTTGTAGGAAAATGTTAAGTGAATGTAATATATAATAAACTGTCATTTTCCGTTGTGTTTTTGCAAAAGTTGTCGTTATTCTACGAACTTCCTTTGAACTTCAGAAGTACCATTTAGGTTTGTTTAAAGCGTGGAAGTGTGAAGAAGTGTGGTCTTCTTAAAATAGCATAAAAATTTAAAAAAAAAATACGTGTAATATTCGTCTCCAACACATGAAAATATAAATAAACTCTTTACACATGTAGTGCTATCTATCTAGAATTTGTATTGTTTTATAATTAGTAGTAGAACGCCGGCGTTGGCCGACGTCCGGGTTCGTTCCGCCGCGCCGCGCCGGGCCGGGCTGTTCGCCTATCCCTCACTTATTCCCGTTTGGAATCGCTCCAGACGCCCTACTTCCTCTCTTACACACTTACACACAAGCAGTACTTCACTCTAGTTAATGGGTGAAATGACCGCCTCGATACCGTCTCGTTCATTTTTATTGTACTGTTTTTGACGTAAATACAGACAACAACAAATTGTCTCGTGCAATTTCGCTAAATAATTTGACTTTTACATCAACAGATTTTATTTTTTCGACTTTTAGATGTACATCAAATTGGTTACTATTGTCTTGTTAAAATAATTTAAATTAGGACCTTCCAGAACATCATGAACCGCATACTTTGTTAACTGCAATAACAATTGCAATCAGTCACCGGAACAAAATATGAGTGTGTTTGTTTTAGCTTATCACTTGTCGTTTAAAATAAACGTATTGATTCATTATTTATGGCGTCATGTCTCTTATATCATCTCGGGATGAGTTCAGTCAGATCGTGGAATCGTTGTTGTTTGCGCGGCGCAAAGAGGAGAGGGGTGACGGTGAGTCACGCGTGACGTCACGAACTTGGACGATATGCCTAAACATCGATCGGGGACGTGTGTCATCAATGCCGACGCTCTATTCTTGTTTATAGCTGGCTTTTACTTTTCGGAGACGTCCAAAAGCGACTGGTGGTAATTTGCGCTTAAAACTGACAAATTTAAACAAAAACTTGTAATAAATGGCATCAAAACAGATACCGTTCATCCTGTTTACGATTCTCTGACCGCTGACCACTTGTTTTCAATAAACGGATTTAATTTACGGGCATACCTAACTAAAGCTCCGATATCACCAAAATTCGTAAACTCTCCGATGATCTTAGATTGATCTCTCTCTCTCTCTCATTCAATGTTTGAACAAGCAGCGAGGCCGAATTACGTTCGCTCAGCGTTAATCGTTGGTGAAATTTGGGCCAAATAACTACAGTTTTATCAATTGTTAGGTATTTCCAATTGATAAAACATCTGTTACGACGAATAAAATGCTTTGTCATATCTATACTCAAATTAGTTTTATCATTAACATGTATTTAATGTAAATCAGTTAAGATACAATCGATTTCTTTGATTGTATCTATATTTGATATATCATTTATGTGTAATTTGTATTTAATTATCTTTCTAATTAACCGATATGTCTTCTTGAATTTCCCCATGACTATCCGATCACGTCAAACATGTAACGATGTCGTAACATTTATGGAATGGGTGTAATTTGTATGATGAAGTTTATTATCCTTATTTATTTCTGTTAAAGGCAAGGTTTAACTTAACCTCATAAAATAAATGTAGTCTATTATTTAATTCACTTTTCCCTATTTGTTTTCCATTACTTACTGCTGTACTTACAGTTCTTACGCACTCACAAAATGTCAGTTCCTGTGTTTAAATTGATTTTCTATTACATATTGTGCGGTTTCCCCGGCACATTCCATTTTTCATTATTCCATGATTAGCTAGGCCGCTGGGTGTGAAGGTCGTTTGTCACAAAAATTACTTTCCTACTGATTACGGTACAAAATCATTACGTTTACCCATCTCGATACATTTGCAAATTTTGCGATGAATTTGGAAATTTTCCCAAGATTGTGTGATTTGAATTTTTGGTTTGTGGGTCTTCCAATATTTCCTTCCCCAAAATCATGTATTGAATCACTGGTAAGCGGATTTGTCTTTATGTATTTATGTATTTTGCTACTGAAGTTATAAGCTCGTGAGCCATATCGTGTTGTTTAATTAATTTAAGTAAAATAATAATAATTGTTATTTTGCTATGAATAGCAGAGCGTTAAAGAAAATTTGTTGACACTATTGCATTCCTCGGCAATATAAACAAAAAAGTAAAAACACAAACATTTTGAATGCTCAGCGAGCTACGTAAACATGACAAATGTATATTAGCGTGTAATACGATAGCAAAAGTCGTCGTGCGACGAGCTTACCACATTGGTTTCACACCACGCATTAGATATTCTGCAAATGCTATCTTTAAGGGTATACAAAGGTATTAACGGGGCAATAACTCGAATCTGTTGTTTGACAAGTCGGACGATTAAAAAAAAAATTTCGTTGCTATGGTAACAATGACGAGATTTGTATGTGGAACAGGGATGTTTACTGTTCCGCAGTCAGCTGCATTATGGACAAGTCGACTGACAAGTTGACTAAAAAATGACTAAATATAGATATTCTATATCTTAAGGCATAATGCAGGTTAAGAACTTACGACGCTGTTTTTACAGGCGGGCAGGCAACTTAAAGAGATTACAGATTTCACGAATAATATTATTCATATTTATATATATATCTGCATTTTGTGGGCCTGCTGGTTAAAGCGTTGCAACGGTAGGGCGTCTTGATTTTCGGCTATTTGCAGATTCATCTCTATTTTCGAGTTCACGCTGTTCAATGAGCGTCAGTTTTTTCATAAAATAAGGATTGTATTTGCCTGGTGTCGCGAGTGCATGAACTATGAGACGAGGTATGAGTTAAGCCGCGAGCTTCTATATATTTACATTTGCGCCTCATGGCCCATGTGGAAATATTATAAATCAGTTATCAAATTAACCAATATTATTAAATATTCAAATTAACCTAAAAAGCTGATTTTGGATAATATGTTGTAACTTTTTATCTATCTGCATAATATCCATGCAATTTGCCTACATTAAAATAGGTCATGAAAAACTCCGGTGATTACTGATAAATATGTAGCAAGCTAACCGATGTGAGTTGAGCCTAAAAAAATAGCGCGTCTATACAATAGACACAAGCCTCAGAACAAGGAAATATATGGAACTGCCTTACCTACAAAAAAAACGTGCATACCTACGGCAAGTAAAATGGCTGACTAGTGTTGTACCACAGTATATTTTACCCCTCGATTGTCGATATGACAAATGAACAAGGACGGCGGCGCATGCGTAAGCGTGACGCCACGGACGCGGACATTCGTTTCTTAGACTCGCTGCACACACGCAATAACCTAAATAAATTATTGACGATATTCAGCGGATTGTCTGGGTTATACTGATGCTTTTACAGTCAAAGCTGGAAATAATGTCAAAATGGATAGGATACTCTTATTTTTGGTCCAAAATGTCCATTTTCTGGAACCTACATCAAAATCGTTGAGCCGTTTTCCAGATCGTCCGGGCATATATAGGGTGGGTCATTTAAATCGATATGTATGGGGCAGTCGGTATTTAAACCACAAAACGGTATTTTAGAGATCATGATTCATAATTACATTTCCAGTACTGACCTATATAAATAAGTCGTCCTGCATAAGAATTGCTCGTTTACTAGGATATCTGGATGTTTGGGGGGAATGCAGGATTTTATTATAAATAAAACCAAATAAGACAGAGGAAACGTCTTTATTTTATGATAATTATATTCATGTACAGCCTGTAATTTTTTCATTCCTTGCGGAATAAAATAACGTTGTTATGATAATTTCGAAAAGACAATTTCTCTGTATTTTTTTTACAACATATTTTAAATGTAAATTCATATAAGTTTGCACAATACTTTTCATTAACATTAACAAATACTTATTTATGGCTTCCTCACTGTATTGCCTTTCTAAAGGTAAGCCTTTGTTTTTAGATACCTGCATTGTTCCAATGCTATACAGTTTTCATGTGTAATGGTTACACATGAAAACTGTTTGCCATCTTAAGGTCTTTAGTGATTTCTTGAAGTGTTGCCATTTTTATTTTTTGTCGACAGACAGATTCATTGAGGCATTTATTTTTTTTCTTCTGGCTTGAAACTTTTCTTGTAACATAGGGACTACTTTGAGTACATAGCCCTAAAACAATAATATCAACCATATTATGTTTAATCAATTCTGTGAGCATTATTTTATATTCTTGCAATATTTGAATTAATTGGAAACATCACATACCAAACTATGCTGTTTGCCTGAGGAATATTCAGCATTATTTGACGATGAAGGTTGGTGCTGATCTGAAGATTGTTCCTGAAATTATAATTATGACGAAACATTGACTAATGATAATTATTATGTTTACGAAGTAGAGAAAAACTTAACTGGATGTAATCAATAAATATCTGTTGAATGGGACCCAATGCCTTGTGTATTAGCTCTCGGATGACTTGATAATGATAGGGTAATGCTGCGTGGATTGTTAAGCATTATGTATTTGTTTTGAATTACAAAATATACTAGATAGGTACTTACTCTTTGAAACAGACATGGCACTGTATCATCTCTAAGTCTTACGATTTCAAGAGTTTTGTTAAATGCACTTTCATTAAAATGTCCAAACCAATATCTTCTCTAAAACATTTGTTCTTAAATTTTCTTGTCCTAAGGCTTCCAACCAAATTCTTTTTTCTATTTTCGTTTTCAGATAATCTGTGCACAACAAAATACATTTATAAGAGTATTATAAAAAAACATCGATAAGATGTTTGATTACAACACTACATTCAAACCAATTGTCCAATCATAGCAGTCAACGACGGCAGACTAAAATGGCGGATCGACCACGCAAATAAAATGACAGACGAAATTGCAACTAAGAAGAACAGATAATCATATAGTTATCTCTCTTTAATAACATATGCTAGACAAAGATGACACTATCCTTATAAGCTCAGATTTAGACTTTTCATTTAACATTTTTTTACAGCATATCCATAGTATTCCTTCATCAGAGACACAAGCGAATTGCAATGTCAGTTTCAGTGTCAGCAGTCAGGTTGGATAGCCGAAGAGCTCTGTTATGAATGAATATTACATCTGCATTATCATTATTATGTATGAAGAAGGTCTCGGGTTAAAAAACATTTAACGATTATTTTTATCACCCAACAGTTACACTTTGTAACAATAGTACATTTTGATTTAAGTCCTTTTGACAATTTATCTAAATAACTATAAATAAATTATTACTGCATAAAACAATCATTCTTTCAAAGAATCTTATTTTATTTCTGTTATATTTTTTGACTCTGGTATTTTTTTACTCATAGGCAATCGGACCATTTGGACCTTCTGCTATGCTTTGCCCCTAAACGATAATTTACATTATATAATATAATTAATATTAAGGCACTGCCATACAACGTGGCAATGCCGCCAGCCTTCTGGGCACGTTACCTGCGGTCGACATCGATGCGGACGTATTTTTTGACAACTGAATTTTATACGAGTTTCAGTTTATTTAATAATTTTAAAATTACATTGTAGTAGGTTAGTAATGTAAATATTTAATAAATTAACAAAACTTGTAGATGCTTATTGGAAAATTAATATTTATTATGAATGAAAGATTCTGCAGCTAGATCTCGGACTATAACTTGTTGCAGTCGTGAATGTCAAAAAAGGTTCGATGCAGTTCAATGCATACTCTCTGGTCGGTAGACTATGGTATGTCAATTGTAATTTCCTTTAAATTGTAATATGGTATTTGATGAATGAAAATGAGGTACTTTGATGAAAATTATTGATAAAATAGAAAGTTCATTATATTTACGAGGTTCCATCGTTTCGAAAACTTGTAATAATCTGTTGTATAATAATTGACGTATGTGTATAATACTGAAAAAGTCGCATTTGTCTGGCAGTTCAAAACTACGGATGTTTGGAAGCCTATAATTTTTAAAATAGACAGACTAAAGATAATTTGAAATTGAAGTAACATAGATAATCATGTTTTAAATTGGCTGTGCAAAAATTATAACATTGTGTTGAAAAATGTAAACGATACAACCTTACTCATTTTGCCATTTTGAATGCCATACCGATTGTTCTCCCTTAAGTATTTATAAATCCTGGATTACTGAACTATAAACTGTATACATATTTGTGTTGATAAACAGTATCCAATTTATTTTGATTCGTGTTCAGGATAAAGTTATCGCAGACGTTATCTTTTAATCAGATTGTGAATGTGATTGCTAATTCATAAAAAATACGTGAAAATCGGTCAATCTTTCGTAGGAGTACGATAACGAACAATGTGACACGAGATTTGTATTATTAGAAGTTAAGATATATAGCTGTGAATGTCATCTTGCCTTCTCCTAGCAATAGATAATAAAGGATCCTTAGGGTGTAATTTAAATGTAGCTGCTGTAAGGACGTTCAAGGGTATCACCGTCGCCGTCGTTCTTGCAGCTGTCATCATTTGTGGAGGCAGAATAAACCGACCCGCCACCAGCACGGCGCTGTCACCGCTCTCATTGTGTACTTAACAATGCGACGACACGGTTGTGTTTCGTAAACGATGCAAAGAACCGCAGTGCTTGAACCCGCCACTCTCAAGTATTTGGGTTGTGAGCTCAGACGTTCTAACTGCATTTGTATTATGACTATTTATGACACACCACTTTACTTTTCAGCTATTTGAAATGGCTGCACATTTAGGTACTTTCAGTATGTTTGTCTGTCTCTTTCAGACATACACATAAATAAATATAGAGCTAATACGTAAAAGGCAAAACGGTTTAGAAATTGAAGTGCAGCTTGTTATTAATCTTACAATGCAACTTGACTATACAATGTGCATGCAACTATATCGTCTACATCACGTAAAGCCTTTGTACTCTTTATAAATAACACTGACCGCTAAGTGCCATCTGTGTCTTCACATCACTCCTTTCAGGCTCATTTTACCGTGTACCGTTTGTATTTCATTATTGCACGTTCGTAAATTATGCGGTTCACATACTTCGTCTTCTAAGATGGAGACTTGAATTTGAATTATCTTAGAAAATTAATTCAAACAATTTTTTTCAACGTTTTCAAGCATGTTTATATCGAACATGCTTTGAAACGCATTAGCTACATAAAACGGACTTATTTTACAAGATTTCCTAAAATAAATCGTTTTCTTCTTTAGCTGTTGTATTGTTCTTTTAGTTCTTGATATAGATGACTTCAAACTAACCTAATTACTTCACCTTTTGTGAAGAGAGAATAAACAATTTATTATTATTATTATTTATATTTAATTTATATCTACTACTATTAAAGGTGCAAAATAACCTTCTTTACAACTTCCACCATTTTGAAATCAAATTTGTTATAATTATTTATATACTGTTTAGTTTATCATGGATCAAAAAAAAATGGATAACCCTAAAACGAAGTGGTGGATTCAGAAGAAAAGTTAAAAAGAGCTATTGTTCAATTCCACTACGTCCTTTAATACAATGTAATAAAGCTCAAGCTGATAGTAACAAAATGAGCAGGGTTCCGTATATAATTTAACCAATCTGGGGGCACAGGAGTGCCCCCGCCATGCGCCAAGACAATCAATTTAAGCAAAGTGCTACAAGTATACCCTCGTGTTCTCTTGGCGAAGATCAGGCCTCTTGTTCATTTTATGAAGTTGAAGACCGTTATTCATCTTCATAAAATGTACATAATGCTGATAAAGAAGACACTTTAACCAAAAATGACGTCTTCAGTTCAGATACCAATATAAAAAGTGGGCTATTAATTTTAAAATACCACATGCATTGAGTACCAATGTATAGCCAAAATAATATCTTGGCTATACATTGGTACTCAATGCATCGGTTCTGTGCAACTGAGTTTACAAAATGGTAAGCTATGGCTATATGCTTCAGCATATATTTGTTTAGCATTATTTTTGCAAACCATAGTCCAGCTAGATGTGCCATCTTACTTTTTAAACAGTTTGTGCTCATGATATAAATAGATGCCATCTACTGCGCTGATTCAGATCAATTGTCAATTAGTGGTGTAAGATTGAGTGGAGTCGTGGCAAGGGGGGCGGCGGTCGGAGGTCTTGTGATGTGGATCGAAGCGACGCACTCGTGGTGCAATTTCAGGACTGATTCAATTACTCACTGTACCCTCATACGATAGAATAGCTCGTGAGCGTCCCATGGATTCGATCCCAACTAAATATATAAACGTTCTTCATTACTATTTTGTTACATTTTAAATCCGTTTTAACAAGTTAATAGAGTCATTGAGGAAACACGTAGGTAATTACTACAGTAATTTCTTGGTTTTTAGGGTTCCGTACCTCAAGAGGAAAAAACGGAACCCTTATAGGATCACTCATTTGTCCGTCTGTCACAACCCTTTTACTCCGAAACGCGTAAAGCTACAGTGCTGAAATTAATATCATATACGTTGATCAACGGTTCCTTTATGCTGTAAAGAACATAAGTTTCAAAGTTTACATATTCAAAAGATAATTGCAATAAACCCTGACAAATGTATGAAAAAGCAAAAATCCAAAAACCTATAGGGTATTTCCCGTCTATCTAGAATCTTGAAATTTAGCATGAGTATAGGTCTTAAAGCACAACTATAGGAAACAATCTGAAAATCTAAATTTACGTCGCCAATTTGGTGAAATGAGGGACCAAAGTTAGTAGAACATTCTTGAGTTAAGACAATTACTAAGGTCCGAATCGCTAACAACATCGATATTAGCGCGCTAAAAGTCATTCGGACCGCCTTTTGCTTTGGCTAAAGTCACTCACAGTGCTTATGAAATCGGATAATACGCGATTCGGACCTTAGGGAATATGTCATGGTGTAAACGTCACTCAGTTGGTATTTGGTAAACAAAGTTCATTATTAAATTGAAAGAAAAGTAATTTAATTATTATAAATGAGTGGTTGTTTAGTATATCAATGCAAAAAAAGGACACGCTTACATTACCTAAGTATCGTGCATTAAGTATAAAATGGGAAACCGTTCTACGGATTAAAAGAAAATAAGATAAATGGCTACTCATGGCTAGTTGTAAACTTTTAAAAGAAACCGCTTACAAGTCTTTTTCTAGGGCAACAGGTGTTTTAAGATAAAATTTCAATGCTCACGGACTCACGTTTTATGTAATACGGTTCTTCTTATTTTATTTTATCCTTGTTATAGCTTTATACTTGATATGAAGTCCTTAAAGAATCAGCAGTTCCTACTATATTAGGTTATATAATGTCTAAATTGGGCACTTAACGAACTTCTAACAAAAGGTCAATAAAGGAGGAATGACAGAATTTAGCAAATAATAAAATAATCCGTCATCATCCAAGTTTGTCAGAAATTATTGAGAGAAAAATGTCTGCAAAGTTCTTGTTGAATCTCTCCCCTTACAAAACTTTAAAAAATATAAATACTAAAAACTAAACTAAATACCAAAAATACTAAAAACTATCTACAACAACCAATAAAAAACGCAACATTTTTCGCCACTTATAGAATGACGATTCCCTATTCGGGCCGCGAGCCAGTAAGAGAACAATCCCGCGCCAGCCCCTGAGAAATGGAGCCCGAGTAACTGTACCCGGGATAGCTGTTCCCGCGTCTCGCCCTCGGTCCCCCCATGATTGACTCGTCTAGACGGCTTCGTTGGCTCACTGTAAGTTCTTGTGTCATTGTGCTATTACAATCTGCACAGTTTCCTCTCAATTGTTACCTCTCTGTAACATTCGAAATAAGGAAACAGAATATTTTATAACTACAACTCACAGCAATTAGTTCAAGAAAAATATGCGTGAATTGCCTGGCATAACTGCAAATTAACCTAGAAAGCTGATTTTTAGGTATGTTGTAGAGAATGTAGAGGAAGCTTAAAAGATACACTCTGATATTTTAAATCTCGATTTCTTATGCGCTTTCGCCGCCCCGTCTCGATAAAAGTAGTTACAATTGTGTTTTTTTCGATTTATTTGGCTTTCCGTACAAATTGTATACGAAATTGTATAAGAAAGAGAAAACTAAGATATAAATATTATAGTAATAGGACAAATGAAAATAAATACGCTTTCAATTCTTATTCAAAAACACTACGTAAATGCATAAATAGTCTACAAATTTCCTGTAATCAAAAACATAATATAGTTCTGGTAATAAATGTAAAGCTGCTTGGGATGTCGTTAAACGCAATATGGGCAATGAGTCTTCCAGAGATTATATTGATAAAATTATCGACAGTAACACCACTGCTACATCTGGGACTGCAATAGCAAATTTATTTAATAATTTTTTCGTTGACGTTGTAGCATCTAATAAAATTCCCGATTTTAACAATGATAACGACACATTGAATAATTATTTTAATTGTAATGAAATTAATCAAAGTATATTTTTTGAGCCTACTAATGAAATTGAAGTTTATAATGTCATCAAATCTTTAAAAAATACGAAATCATCAGGTAGCGATAATTTTACCCCAGAACTAGTTAAACTCATATAGTGAAACCGTTAGCTTACATAATTAATTTATCTCTTGAACAAGGTGTATTTCCAGAGAACCTAAAAATTTTTATAATTAAACCGTTGCATAAAAAAGGGTCAAAACGGAAAAAAAATAATTATAGACCAAATAGCATTAGCGTCATTATTTTCTAAAATTTTCGAGAAAATAATAAATAAAAGACTTGAGTTTTTTCAACAAATACCATGTTCTATCTAAACAACAATTTGGGTTCAGAAAAAATAAATCAACTCAGCTTGCTACCTTTACTTTAATTAATTCAGTTATTAACAAGGTTAACAATAGGACATTATCGAGTGTGTTTTTTTTTAGATTTAAGCAAAGCATTTGATTTTGTTAGTCACCATATCCTCTTAAATAAATTACAAAGCTGTGGTATTCGATGTATTGCTTTGCAATGGTTTGAATCGTATTTGAGTAACAGAAAACAAATAACTCGTATAACTAAATATAACAATATAACTAACTGTCTAGAATCATTCGAATCCGAACCCAAATACAACTACCACGGAGTGCCGCAAAGCAGCGTACTAGGGCCATTGTTATTTCTTGTTTACATCAATGATTTTCCTAAAGTAATGAAAGATTATGACTGAGTGTTATTTGCCGATAATACCAGCATTGTAATAGGAGGCGATAACTTAAATACATATGAAGATGAAATAAATTTAGTGCTTCAAGATATAAGTAAATGGTTAGGTAAGAATGAACTTAAACTGAATGTTGATAAAACAAAATTAATTCATTTTAAATCGTTTAAAACTAAATCTATACATCTTAATATAGAGTTAAATAATCAACCCATAGAACAAATACACAGCACAAAATTTTTAGGTATTATACTCGATGAGCATTTTACTTGGAAGGGGCACATTGATAACATTTGCAAAAAAATCAATAAATTCGTATTCGCTATAAAAAAAAGTTAAGGACGTTGCTTCCAGGCAATCGGCACTTATGGTATACCATGCTTATGTCTGCTCCGTCATACGTTACGGCATTTTAGTTTGGGAATACTCAACTGATGTTTCTAGGGTTCTTATAGCACAAAAAAAATGCATACGTGCAATTTTTGGCATGAAATGGTCAGAATCCTGTAAACCTGTTTTTAACCGACTTCTAAAAAAGGAGGAGGTTCTCAATTCGATTCGTATATATGTTACTTTTTTTTTTTTTTTTTATGTTTGTTCACGGATATCTCCGTCGTTTATGAACTGATTTTGATGATTCTTTTTTTGTTGGACAGGAGATGATTCCATCATCAGATCACGACATGCTGACTATGGTACCCCATAGTCAGCATGTCGTGATCTGATGATGGAATCTCAGAGAAATCGAGGGCAACCCTCGAATTTTATAGGCACATGTAATGTTTTTAGTGTGTTTTTCAAAGCTACACTAGTATTTACGTATTTTTATGTGGATGAGCTGATGATGGAAGGTCAACTCCTCAATGGTTAGGAGTTAAAGGATATCTAATTCTTTCACTACTGTACACATATTCAGACTGCTAGTTATGATTTCAAGTGAGCTGTTGGAACGGAGATATTTCAAAGGTGGTCCCATTGTCAGCATGTTATGATCTGATGATGGGACCCCAGAGAAATCGGGGGCAACCCTCATATTTTATTAATCGAGGCCAAGATTTACGCTTGGTCGCAACAATTTTATGTGGTTGAGCTGATGATGGAAGGTCAACTCCTCAATAGTTAGGAGTTAAAGGATAATTCTTTCACTACTGTACGCATATTCCTGCTGCTAGTTATTGTGTAAAATGAGCTGATGATGGAAGGTCGTGACCCTCAATAGTCAGGAGAAAGGATTTAATTCTTGTTTATTATAAATAAGTTTTCCGTCTCAAGTAACCATCGTCTCCTCATTCGAGAAACATTCTTGCTCGGTGTACCCATCACTTAAAATCGTAAAATAAAATAATTTTTAACAAAAAAAAAACCGACTTCAAAAAAACCGACTTCAAAAAGTAGGTAAACTAAAAAGCAAAAAATAAATTTACTTCGCACAAAATAATACGTTTTTTCATTTAGTTAAATAGAAATTATTAAATAATTATTTTATAATTCTGAAGTCGGTGCCAAGTAAACAATTAATAACTCTGTATAGATAATATCAATCGTTCTAAAAACATTTTTCTAACTGAATATTAGTTATATTTCTGTGGTAAGTACCAATACTGGGCGACCGCGCACTAGCACAACTACGCCTCCCTTTTTGTGTGAACTGTAATTTGATATTGTAGAAAGGTTGTTTTTACTTGGCACCGACTTCAGAATTATAAAATAAATATTTAATAATTTCTATTTAACTAAATGAAAAAACGTATTATTTTGTGCGAAGTAAATTTATTTTTTGCTTTTTAGTTTACCTACTTTTTGAAGTCGGTTTTTTTGAAGTCGGTTTTTTTTTTAAAAAACCAACATCTTTTAACGGTCCCTTGTATGTTTATATTGGAAGTGGCTAAATTTGTCAAGTGTAATGCTGAATTATTTGAAACAAAGGACAATATTAATGGACGTAAAGTTACTCATAATCAACTTAAATTGTCAGTACCTCGGCTCGAAATGTTTAGGGTAAGTTGTGCCTACATAGCACCGTTAATTGACGACTTGACACGAACGCCTTGAAGTTGACGTTGCGGCGCGACTTCAACAGCTGCACTCTTAGCACATGATTATATTATAATATTGATGGTTAAAATTTACAAGAATTTTGACGTTTTGCTGCTCATTTACTGGCTTCTATGTCATTAAATTAACCCTTTGAACTAAATTAACTGAAAAAAGTGCAAACTTAGATCTCTTATTTTTTAATTTTTTGTATGTAATCTCCATTGTGAATAACGAGGTGAACATTTTTGGTATTTAATTATAGAACTCCGAAAAGTCCACAATATATAATTTCTATACACATCATTATTCTAAAATAACGGGGGTCAGAGATAAATAAAACAAACGAAAGATTTAACCACTTTTTTCCAATATGGCGGCGAAAGGTCATAAGAAATTAAGGTCGAAAATTTTAGGGTATGCTTTTTTAAGCTCTACAATTTATCCAAAAATCAGCTTTCTAGGTTCATCAACGAATAGCTTAATTATCTTGTACTAAATCAATGTCCCCTATTTTAAGCGGTTACGTATTATCCGTTAAGATTGTTATTTTAGTTCCAGTTCCTAAAACGTTCATAAAACGCTTCGGCGGCGTCCAGCGATAAGCAATGTTTTGTGTAATCGTGCTGACCTATTATATTGCTTCAAAGAAGTTCAAACGTCAGATAAACAAATGATATCATTGGCATACGTTCGTTTAGTTAAATTAATGATATTTGATCACAAAAGATAGTTAATAATCAAAGGAGTTTATTGTGCTTCACCAAAACATAGTCAACCTGTCGACCAAGTTGCTTTTTAATCGTTCATAAGTATTCATTAATTCATTAATATCAAAATTTATCTATCTAATTAAAATCTGCAGAGTATATAAGATAATTAATTAAGCAGCTCACACAGCGCATCGCTATGTGCCACGATCTGCATAGCTGTATAAAATATGTTTAAAGGAAATACATTTATGGTATTTTATTACGTAATTGCGTTCCAGGCATATTATTTTCACAATTTAATCATTAGTAAGAAGTACATAACGTTAATAACGTGTAATGAAAATAGGTCAAATAACGACCTTAGATATTTAATCTGTGGTCACCACCCGAGCGTGTTGTAATTAATGTTACAGCTTAACAAAATAGTCTATAAAGGGAAACATGTTTTTTATTTACTGACAACATTGTCATAGTAATGACGTTTCATCGAAACAAAGCGCCACGATTGGTTCACGATTTCGAACATTTTTAAATTGGGTTAGGCTTATTGGTTGATAAGTAATTTAGTTGCCATAGGCAGTGTCACCTCCATTGTTATCTACTCTTTTTTTTCAAACTGTAAGTCAGTCGTCAGGTCGTTATTTTATTAGCAGAACTTTCCACTTGACTCATATGTATGGTGATGGGAACATTAGGAACCAATTGGTTTTTATATTTGTGTTTTCATGTCTTTTTTAATTTTTTTAGTACACATGATAATGTGATGAAAATAAAACATTACAATGGTGTAGTAAATAGACATGCAATATAAACGTTATTCCTTATTGTCGGTGTAAATGGCTACATGAGACATCTAGTTATTACAAAATCTTGACAATTGCACATGGATGGCTGTGCTCGAGCGTCCTCGCGCGGCTGTCGTTTGCATTGTATGAAAATTTAGCAAATCTCCAAAGGCTCTCGTCAAGGGAAGGCCGCTCATATACCTACGAATGGTCATTGTGCTGAAGTTGGTACACCAATAACATTTGCATTTTTGTAAACGTTACCCATTACAATTATCATCTGCTAAGTACTTGAATATTTCCTTGATCGTGTGACTTGTATTGTAGGTAAAGTAATTTAAATATAAATGTTTGTTTAACAACCATTCTTAGTCAAGCATAACTTATGAAACGTTTACCGTATTAAACTATTATTATATTAAAGCCAAATTGTTTATTGATGTGTCGGATGTGAAGTATGTACAATTGTGTACATACCTACATAACAAATCCATGATTTAGCGCTTGGCAAGAGCCAAGTTCTTGAAAGGAAATAACGAACTGTTTCACATAATAGAATATCTGTATTTTCCGGCAATGCTGGGCAGAAGTAAACAGTATTTCCCTATATTACATTCACAATTCAGTCCAAACCGATGTAATAGTGGTTGTAAACAATCCTAAGTTCTCGTGATTCATAGCGACATAAGTAGGTAATTCATTTGAACACGCACATAACTATTTTTACGTATGAATGAAATATACGCTTACCGTGTCGTAATGGCAAGATAGCAATGTTAGTAAAAACTATTAAAATCATTCGCGAGATCACGTGGCGGACCTCGCGGTCGAGCGGCCTAGTGGTACGAGAGCCCACGACCAAAACCATGTCTCATAGCAATACGGTAAAAACCCTATAAAATCGTTAGATTGTATGATTCTGTACCCGACTAGGTGTGTAGTAACGGTCGAAAGTGTAGCAACTGCGTTGGAGGCCATTTCTGCTGTGTCAAAAAAAAAAGACAGTCGGTATTATAGCAATACGTCTGATAGTGAAAATGTACATAGATTTTATAATTGTATTACGAAAAAGTTTGTTTTCAGACATTTTGCGCGTAGCATACAGCCTGAGCGCATTTTTGAAAATGTCAATAAATTTAGCCGACCTGTATCATAGCAATACGGATAAATTTTTTTTCAACTTTTCGTATTGCTGCCATGATTACCAAAAACCTGTTTTCAGACACTTTAAGTGTAGCATATACTCCCAAAAACGAAAATAACGTTTTGGAGTCGCCTGGCCGACGCCTCTGTTAAATGTTTTTTTAAATTTACAGCCTTCATAGATATTCAAGAATCTCCCTTGTCTATTATATGTACTTTGACAGATGACAGATGTCATTACTTATTTCTTTTGTAAAAGTTACTCAAGTTTGCATTAAATAAAACCAAAACTATCAAATCAATCAGTATTTAATTTCAACAGCCTCTGCGCTTCTTACGCTCCTGCCCCTTTCTTACTATTATACAGCTCACTCGCCAGCTTCCTTTTGTGCGATTTATTTCAGTCCTTTAACTTCAGTGTTACGGTTTCGGGTAAATTCTTTGTTAATTATCATCTAATAAATTCAGGGTCACAACGTATTCATTGGTTTGTAACAGAAAATTCAAGATGCCTCAATACGATTTTTAAATGATATCTGAGTATCGAAAAGTTGTCTGATAGGGAAGGTGCTACACTTAATTTGACTGATATAAATTTTTTGCACATGTGGACAACTTATTTTATCATGTCCAACAATTTTCAGACATATTGCTATGATACCGATCGGTAAAATTTGTTAACATTTTCAAAACGGTCTCAAAATTTAATGCGTTTACATTTCCGTCTGAAAATTGTTTTGTTCGCATCAAATAACCAAAATTTACTAATAAAAAAGATTTTCAGACGTATTGCTATGAGACATTTTTTTTGTCTCATTTTTAATTTTTTTAAGTGATTTTACGGGTTTGCGCTACACCACTAACGTCTGAAAAATATGTTTCCGATATCTCAGAACTATCATTCAACTAAAGTCTGCAAATCAGACATATTGCTATGATGCAGTTCGGTAAAATTCTTTAACAATTTTGAAAATTCGGTCAGATCAAACGCTACGCGGAAAATGTCTGATATTGGTATTTTCGAGTTCAGGATAATCTTATCTATCGATTTGATGCGGTTTTGGCCGTATTGCTATGAGACAAAAATTTTGGTCGTGGGCTCTCGTACTATAGCGTTATTGACTGATACTCGGAGACATGACACATCACATTCTTTGTGGTACCGATAAATACTCATTTATGGACGTAGGATTAAAATCTACCAAACATTTGTTATCTTGGAATCTATCTTTTTTTTTATGGTGGATAGGCACGCGTTTGACCACGATCTCACCTGATGGTAAGTGATGATGCGGTCTACGGACTATCCAGATTGTACTCATGCGGAAACACAGACTCGGGCAAGGCGTTCCATTCTTTGGCAGTTCGCATAAGAAATGTAGAGGCGAAACGCTTAGTGCGTATTAGTGGAATATCTACCGTGAAGCGGTGCCTGTGTGCCGTTTGTCTGGTAGGCCGATGGTGAAACGGGGACGGAGGTATAAGGTTGTGTAGTTCCTCGGCACACTCTCCGAAATGTATTCTATAAAAGACCGATAGGCTGGCAACCTTGCATCTTTATTGTGTTATCATAATTTATCAATAATACCATATTCTGTAAAAAAATCTTATTCTATTTTATTCTATTATGAAAATACTCGTCCCCGAAACATAATCTTTAAAAGGAACGATTATTATAAACTCCATATTGGCAGTAAGTGTTCAGTTTTCACTTATTTAAGTACTTTGAATCCGGTTGTTTTTTATGATTAAGTGAGCACTTACGGCACACACTTCAAGCACTTCTAATATTAGAAGAAATCGCCGAAGGGTAGCTTTAGCTCGGTTCCGTGCTAGACAGCAATTTCCCTTACCATGCACGGTATTGTAATTATGAGGGGAAAACTCAATGTTGCGTCATTTTAAAGGGTTGCCAGCTCTTAGGTGATGCAAGTCTTGTGTTTTTCATTATCAATCGATAAACTTGTGTTGTAGTTCTAATCTTGATACTAGCTCGGAATATGACTAATTTATAATTGTTATGGTTTGACGGACAAGAATTTTTCAAGGCATCTGTAACTTTTGCAATAGGCCAGAGTTCCTCCTTATTTATTGAATAGACCTAGACCCTGAATCTCAATGCATTTATCTATCAAAAATTTGAAACAGAATGAATAAGGTGTCTGTTTTGTGCAGGTATTCTGCGACATAGTCGTGAGAGATGGTGAGATGGTTTGCGTGGAGCTGGTGGCGCGCGGACGGGGCTGCGCGGCGCAGGCTGTCATCTTCCTCGGCTCCATACGGTACGACATCCTCACCAGGGTCTACGACAACAGGGTAAGTACCTAGTTAATACTTTAACATCCTCCTTTAATGCCGGCACGTCCAGAAAATATGAATGAGGTAGTTTTAACCAACTGCTTCGGTAGCACAGAGATAGATGTGCGAATGAAAATAAATGTGTAGGCGTATTTAGAACCTAGTTCCTAGTCATGCCTTCATGTACCGTCTTTTACAAATATGAACCGAAAATCTTTATCGATCGCATGTTCTTGAAAGAACGTGTTACATTTCTCATACAAGTTAAGTCAGTTTAATGCGTCGTCTGTGTATAAGACTATGTGGTATGTAGCTGCGGCGAGAGTCGCGTGCTCAGCGTGGCTGTAGCAACAAGTGTCCCGGCGCACTAATTGCCGGATAAGAGTCATTTAGGCAGGCCCTTGTCGCGGCCGAGCCGAGCAGCCGGGACCCTCGACGTCTACGCTAATCACATTATGTTCTCAAGACCATGCTGATTTGTTGTTACTTTGAAAGATATGAGCTGGGGAGACCGCCAGTCAGTGTGTTCAGAGGGAAGGAGAGTAAAGTGCTTAAAAAATACAAGAGGAGTAGTAGCGTTGATATTGTTTGACATGTTTCCAATTGGTTTGGTACGAACACGGTGTTTGTGAACTTGATTTGTACTGGAAGCCGCGTCGTTGCTTGAGTAGATAGAGATTGAAATAGAACTGATTGGGATACCGTCGCGTGCCGAATGTCAGCCGTTGTACGAAAACCGTACGCATAATCATACGCTTGATAAAGTATTCTGATGTGTAAAGTTTAGTAGGGAATGGAAGAGAAATGCCGTGAAAGTCGCCTGTGACACAAAGGAGCTTAAAGCCTAACAAAAGGAGTTGTAGTGAGTTCCTGAGTGTTTGCATGCCGGCCCGTCTCAAACAACGTCTGTCACACATACAATACGTGTTTGAGACCGACACGAGACGCTCGTCGGCGACGTGAGACAATGGTGGAAATGTCTCTTTTGAACATCTGAACATAAAATAATTGAAATACCTCTTTTGCTAAGCTTGTTTCTATGACCTTTTGCATTTTCGTTGAAGTTCTAGCTATACTTTAGTACATACGGTATATATTTGGGTTGTCGTTTTGGTAAGATTTCATCATTACATTTAATTGTTATAGCAATCATAAAAAAACTTGTCTTGAAGCGAAAAGAAGTTACAAGAGTATCGGTAATTAGTTAATTGATAGCAGTTGATACGAAATGAATACATTATTGAGTACTTTCAATTGCTCTCTAAGTACTTTGATTTAATAATGGATAGTGTAATAGATTATCTTAAAATAGGCGTCGCGTCAGTACTATCGATAAATGACATATATAATGTTTATCGGTCATGGCATCACAACGAGATTGCTGTGCTGTCGATTAAAAAGCGATAAGACTCAAAATCAATTAGACTATCAGCGGTTACATTTAAAAAGAGTAATAGACAGAGATAGAAGTGCCGGGTCTCTTTGGTTTCGTTTTTACTCACCAACCCAATAGGTATATATATGTCTATACTTATAATAAATCTGTAGAAATAAAATTTCTGTACATTGAAAATATCAACAAAATAAATAACAGGGGTTGTTACTGGACCGAAACCGAACCCAAAAATGTGATTAAATTTTTTTTTGCCTGTCTGTCTGTCTGTTTGTTCAGGCATCACGCAAAAACTACCGGATTTATTACGATGAAACTTGGTATCATAATTCTTTAATAATAATATCCTATATAATATCTCTTTAATATTAATAATAATGTGGTGCGTATTATTGTTATGTTTATTGTATATAATTATATTATATAATTATATACAATAAAAAACAAACTTATTATTTGCGGTTCGACTTATAAAGATAAACCTAAAGATATATTTTTTTTTAATTTTAGATTTCAATTTTAAAGTATAGGTAGTACATTTGATATTGTACGTAGGTTATTTTAAAATACTGCTAGGTAGGATTTCACTATATATTCATATAGATATTAGTTTATAGGGATTTTGCTTAGGAGTTTAGATTAGTTATCATCAGAAATAGGTTTATTTAGGTAGGTAGGTATTTAATTTTCTGTTATTGAGTTTTTTTATTGATGTACCTACCACGCAGATGAAATTGCGGGAGATAGTTTGTTTGTTTGAAAGCGCTAAGTTTAAAAACAATTGGGCGAATTTTGTTAATTACCTTTGAGTTTGATAGTCTTAAGTCTCGATAAAGGTCTTAAAATATTTAACATTACGCTAAACTCTACGGGCTGTTCGCAAATTCTATTATTTCAAAATGTCAAGTACTCAGAGTACATAGAGGGAGTCTCGTGCAGTGAACATTGCAACAAAGACGTAGAAATTTGACAAGCTAGTGTGCGTGAAACCATTGCTTTACGATGACTTGACATTCATCTGAGAGTTACCACTAATTGAATTTACCCCAATGTAATGGGAGAAAAAATAAATGGGGGTAAAAATACACAATACTGCAGTTATAAAATAAAGTACTGGCGCTTTAATTTATAAAATTATTGTGCTTTTGCAAAAGCAAAATGATAAAAATATATTTTTATTTTGCAAAGTTAAAATATATTAGCAAGCTACTGTTGGAGAATTTAAGTTTTATACTGTAAATAAAATAAAAATCAAATAAATACTTAAAAAACTTGTTTATTTTAAATAATCAATTGCCACAATAATAATCAAATAAAATAATAACTAATATAATATATATATTAATTTAATATTAATTAAATTTCTTTAATTTTGTCACACCCTGTATAGTAAGTAAATCGACGAACAGAATATTGAAACCAGCTGTTAATTTTAAATTATTAACTGAAGAATAAAAAAAACAGAAAAACGGGTAAATATAGTATCGCAGACTGGCAACACCAAAAAATGGCGTGTGGGTTTTGAGATTAAATGCCAGAATTTGCTAGATTTGTTTTGAAAAAATACGATTGTTTTTGGATTACTTACCGATGGTAGGAGATTGTGTTAGTAGCATTTGCACGTCTGCTATAATTCCGGCATATTTTTATGGCACAATACGACATTGTAACTCACAAAATGTTTTTTTGTAATTCACTCATGAGGTGATAATTGACACTGACAGCGGTTTTTGTCGGATCAGGTAATTTACGGACAAAATTTTTGGACGATTTAGCGTTGATGAGGCAGTATCTATAGAATTATATAATCAAAGGTCAAGTAGTTTCGAAGTAGGTACATGAGTTGTACCTTTTGTCTGTTTTGATTTGTTTGAATATTATTTTCCTTGAGTTTTGTCGTATATTTGTCTTGGTTGGTTTGGTAATAGATAGGTAAGTAAGTACATGAGTTGTACCTACTATTGTTATTTTGACATTGTTACCTTTAGCATTTTTTGTTCATAAAACGACATCCACGCGGACGAAGTCGCGCGTAACAGCTAGAATCTAATATATCTCTCATCCCAATATTTTTAGTGGAAACCAGTCTGTAATTCCCTCTTAAATTGAACAATCTTAGGCACTATATGCTGACAATTTTATTCTGTCTTACAATATATCCCGTTAATTGATGTTATAACAATGAAGTCACTAATGCAATAGAGGATGTGGAGTGCAGACCGATTATGCCTGGGTTCAAAAACCTGTTTGCTTATCTGCAATACTGTATGGCTTCAAATCCTGCGTGTCAACGTACCAGGAAAATTACATATACTCGTACTATGCTACTTTTAACGTCATAGTTACCATGTTTCATAAAATACGCGGGGAGTTGTAAGTTTTCCGCTTTTCTAATTGTCTCTTTCTTTGTCTTGTTTGGGTCATCGCAACGTTATGCCGAGACAGCTAGGTAAATGTCTAATTACATCTCAATTGTTCTATGAAAATTGATAATAAATTATATGTACCTATATAGTGAGAAAAACATTTTATTTTACGGTAACAATAATTTGTTTATCTATTTGTTTTGATTATATTATTGTGCTACTCAACGGTCCCTTGACACATTTATGATTTTAACACAATAAAGGTATATTATTGTATTACTTCTTAAAGCGATAGCCGAGTGGGAGACCGTAGGACAGCGAAGTCAAGTTTCGTGTTCGAACTCACGGCACACGCTTCTGTCAATAAATCGTTCAGATTCGTCTTCTTATAGATATGTGTGTAATTATCATATGAATTCGCTTGCTTACGGTGAAGAAATACCGCGTGAGGAAACCTGCATGCCTGTGAGTCCCTCGAGCACTTTTTTTTTATTTATTTTTGTCTACAAATTAGCACTTGGCCAGCGCGGCAGCGTGGTAAACTATAGCCTATTCCTTATGTTCATCGATTTTAGAAATAGTGACAACATGCGCATGTTTCGGACTGACAAATAAAATAATACAACGAAATAAATATTATAGATATACAATATTATTATATTATTAGTAAATCGCTGAAGTGCCGAATTATATAATATGATATCTAACTTTAGCAGAATTTAAAAGATTTACTAAATCGGTCATTTAGTAATCAATAATAGATTAGATGATCAGTGCTTTCTCACCATGACTGGTGAGACGTTATCATGATGATGTCATATCTCAATCTTTGTAAGATCAATGCTGGCTTAGTTGCTTTACAGACTCTTGTTCTACAAAGGTGGCAAAAGGCAAACAACAACACACCCTTATGTCAAAAAGTCACCATAGTCCATGATGTCTACGAATATGTTATTCTTTCTTTGTCGTGTCGATGGCTAAGTCAAATTTTATGTAATATGTTATTAATAGGTACTTACCTACTAAGTATACACGGAGAATCTAAGATCTCATTTTGTAATTGACTTTAAATAGTTTTTTTAACAGTTACCACTAGTACCAAAATCAGAGAGACAATAATCGAGCTGCAAGATGTCAAATAATTATTTGTGAATTACATTTTGGAGCTCGATTTTTGTCTTAAATTTTGGTACAGAGTATAAGTATAATTTACTTTGTCTCTTATCATATTATTATCATGTGGAATGTTTATCCTCATAGCGGAATTGATGATATGAAAAAAAGAAACATTCCTTTTAATATAATATTTAATTTTTTTTTGTTTAACTTGTATTTGGTGATAATATATGTGTAAATTTGCACACCTTAAAGGTAGAATGTGACAGACTGCAAATTGTAATGTATAACAACCTCTATAACTCATGTTCATGCGTATAAATGATTCTTATTCTTATTCTTCTTTGTGATACTGCGATACCATTGCCCTTGATGATGTTAAGCCATATTCAGTTATTTAATTTTGAATTATTATCGCGTGAGTGCCGCTTCATCAAATTTCTTAATCCGCAGTTAAGTCAGTGCTAACTGCGGATTAAGAAATGTGATGAAGCGGTTTTCGATCTTTCTATCCCTTTCAAATAATAAATGCGAGGGAGATAGAATGAGTCGATTTAACAAATGTCAGCTATTGGGTACCAGCCCGTTGAAGGGACCATGACCTCCTCCTATCTTTGGACCTGACAACCTACCGCAAATTGTATTGCTTGCATAATGAGTATCAACGACCAGCGATGTATTTGCTATTCTTTGAAAATGTTCATGAGCTGTAGTTACCGCTTTTTATACCTAGAATAAACACCCGTTCCGGAGACACATCATATAAAAAGTACTACGTGTACTCTCAACAAGAAGAACCTTCTTGTTGAGAGTACACATAGTACTTTTCATCACCACTTCAAATTCGTTTTGTCCTAGTCGTTATAACATATTATCTGAACAAAACTGGATCTCTGTCCATTACTTCTGTTATTTACACCCTGTTTGTTAATGAGGTGTAATAGTACAATGCTGTAGTTGAGTAGTTGTCAGGAAGCCTTAGAATGGTTAGTGGTTAATTAGGGACTGTCACCGCGGCCTTGGGGTCGATGCTTAACTAACGACAATGCGAACTCTTATAATAGTGGCGTAATGGAAAGATATACATATGTTTTATGCTGATCCTCATTAAATCACTCAATTAAAATATTACTCCGTTTTTGCTTTACTTATTCATTAAATGATTTTATATATTGAATATAGAATAGAGCATACGCAGCCACCGTTCCCGATATGGGAACGGTGGCTGCTTATGCGCAATAAAGTTTAAATGCCTCTAATGTTCATAGTGATGGAAAAAATTGCAACTGTCTGTTTGTTACTAATAAAATAAAATAGAAACAAGGCAATGTCAACGTAAAGGACGTCAAACAGAATGCTGCAACATCTTTTGTTAAAACATAAGAATGATACTGTATTTTAAGGCTTGGAGCTTACCATGATGATGATATGACTGATTATACTATTTATAAATGATATATTAAACATGGCCATAGGGTCATGTGATTTCTCGTCGCAAAAATGAGCGTTGTTGCATTTGATTGCATTGAATGACGAGACGAGGGACAAGCTGAGCGTCAGTTGTCAGATCACGTCTGTTGGCGATGGGGATAAGAGAAAAATAAATAAACATTACGTGTTATTTAATAATGTCAAAGTTATATTTAAAGGCTTATGCGTGGTGAAGTAATTATACTGAAAACGCAACTAACACTAACTATAATTATATACCTTCGGCCCATCGATCATCAAAAACCAATCGAAGGTCATTTACATACCCTTGGCCACACCTGTTCAATTCTTGATAACGATATGTTCTGGGATCAGTTAAATCATTTCAATAAGGACTAACTTTCAATACCGTTAAACAAAGGGTGAATCACCCCTTGTTATCGGTTTGGCACCCCTTACGCTACGGCATTGGCTTGGGAACACGCGAGACCGAGATGCACTAGGATGGCTTCGTAAATTATATAAATAAATGCTGCAAAGAATAATACTGTTACAAATATGAATAGAATATTTTACTGCCTATAGAAATAGGTATAACACATTTTTACATAGATCATGCGATCTTAGGGCTTGTACACAAAACTGCGATGCGACGTCGCATCGTAAAAATCTGCGATCTGGCGCGACGCATCGAAAGATTTTGCGAATTGATTCGCATAAATTCGCATCGTTAATTCCCTACATTCAGTTCGGTCACTCTTGCCGCATGAAACCGCATTGCAGTAATTTGCGGCTTAGTTTTTTGCATTGCGAATTCGCATCGCCCCGATTCGCAGTTATGTGTACAAGCCTTTACTTACCCCCTCCACACAAAAGGAGAGGTGCTATTCGATTTGACAGGTGTTGTACACTAGGAATAAAGCATACATAACTACCGAGGCAGAAACTCCGAGGCCCATCTATTGATAAGTATTGAAAACGGCGCGGCGGCGGTCAAATACTGGATAATTGTTGCTATTCCGTTAATTAGAAGGACATTCGCAAAATTGCTGATATTCGTATACCAATATTGATATTGGTTACGTCACTAAAAATACATTGAACCGTACCTGTTGAGTAAAACAACAGTGGCATTCGTGACGATTACTCAGAAATTTGGCTATTCACAATCGGTGTAAATGTGTAATGACAGTGGCAAGGTCACCAGGTGTGTGCGAACCTGACTTTGTTTGTTTTTTGTTTATTTTTAACTAGAAAAAAAATTAAGTACCATAAGATAAAGATAAAGATAAATTTGGATTTTTTACATTAGATAGAACGCCAGAAGCAATTATACTATCCAATGGTCCCAATGACAAGGCCAAATACACACATTCACTCACACAAGCACAACCAGTCTCAGAACTAATCTTTGCGAATCACACAAAGATTAGTCCCATGTGGGGATCGAACCCACAACACCAGTGCAGTGGAGAGCGGCGAGGCGACCGCTTAAACCATATTTAGTTGAAGCTTGCTTTGAGTCTTTTAATTAAGTATAATGAAGTACAGTAACGTCATGATCGTCGCCATCATTTGTCGTCGCCGTGTCCTTTCTATCGTCAATCAATGTCTCCTATTAGTTACACACTAAGGGCCAGTATCTGAGGTTCCAGATAGTTCTTATCCAACCTATAAAATATAACAATACCGAATTTAAAAGAGACTCAAGTTACACTTGAAAATAGAACACAGCTGTCACTTTAATTAATATGTGTTATAAGCTTATCCTTATAAAACGAGGCATTTTGGCGTCCACCGACCCTAAACGGCCACGTGCCGTTAAAGAGTTTAAAGAAAACGGTGTTGGATCGGTTCTAATCAGAACAGTCAGATTGTAGAGGCCAGTCTATTTCGGGTGGAAAATGGAGAAAGGCGATTGTAATGACTTTGTTTCTACAATCGTAGAATCAAAATTAGAATCGTAGTAAAGTTGTCGAAGTGATGAAGAACTATGGTTACGAAATTTCTCACGGTTACCATTATTTTTTTGACCTTTTGTTTTTAACTTTACCAACTTCGTTATTCTCTGCGTCACCTAAAGGTAGACTGGTAGAGAATGTTCTATCAGACCAACTGTTTTGTGACTCATTTGTCAAACATTTAATTAAAATTCTTTCAGTTAGATTGCGTTTTTTAATTCAAATTCAAAATCAAATTCATTTATTCGTGGATCATAGGTAACATAAAGGTCTTATAAAATAATACATTGGAGTGCGCTATGTCCTATCATAGTGGTGTACAACATTATTTTGGAGTCTTATTAAACATGCAGAATGTCAAACAGGCAAAAGTAATCTTATATATAAAAATGAAACCCGATTTCCGTTGTCACGACTTGGCATGAAAACGGCTTGACCGATTTGGCTGATATTTTTTTTTGTTGTTTTCTAATACTCTGTACAAGGTTGTTACGGCAAAACTTACAATGATTTGAATAACCGGGGCTCAGATTAATTTTAATCAAACTAATTAAACAATCGAATTAAAATCATTCCAAGTACCAGCTCCGATGGGTATTGCATTATGAGAAGAGCTGGTGAGAAACTCATGTGCACCATCTTTTAAAATGAAAAATATAACAATATAAAAGTACATAAAAAAATCACATAAGAAGAGCAATTCATTTCCAAATACTATTATCATTTATGTAGTCTGAAATACTATAGTAAGCTTTTTGACATAATCTAATTTTAATATATTTTTTAAATTTACCTATCGATAATTATATTGCGTCTAAAGGAAGTCCTTAAACATATTTGCAATATGTTTAAGATAAGATAATATAATTAAAATAAGATGCTATGTTAGCAGTAAAATTGACAAGCGAAACTATATTTCTTTTGCAAATTTTGTATTGAGGTAGGTCATGATCAATCTATTAATCTAATATCTACGTTACTTCTAACAAAATGTCGGTAACCTTGTTTCATATCGACCAGTACAACACTAGTGAACATTGGTGTTGCAATAGATAATTACCCCGAATCTGCTGATAAACCATTCAAACATGCTTATATTTGTTAACGGAATAGTCATATCCTGTGCTGCATGGAGGTGCCTCGCACATAATTTTTTAAAGGGAATACCTATTGAATTGAAAATTGATGTTGAGGTAGTTGAATGAAATCCTAGAAATATCGATAATGCAATATATGTCCTATATATTGCATTATCGATATTTCACCAGCAAAGCCGCGAGCGTAGCTAGTCAGTAAAATAATGTTATAAACTCCGCAATTGTATAAACTGGAATGACGTGGGGTATCTGGTGAGCTAAGCTGGGGAACAGGGCAGGGATGGATTTACGATAGAGTTTATGAGGCGCCGCGTCGCGCCTGACGACGCTAGCGGGACTGCGTGGCCTTGGCCCTTATCCACGCTTAGTATGATGAGGATGGGGTAGATGACTGTTCGCTTTTATTTGTACTATCCGTATGCGAACAGTTGAGACGCGCTGTCCATAGGGACCGGGCAGAGAGCGCAAGTCTTAACTTTTTGCGTACTAGTAGTATATTTCGAAAGACATAATTATGAGGACTTACGTTTGAATTCGTGTAATGTCGATAGCATTTCTGGTTTATGATTCATTCAAATCGCTTCTGATAAAAAAATTGTACTTTTATCAAATAGTTTTGTAAAATTTCGTAGCGTTGCTTTATTTTAGAGACGAAAATAAAGTTCTTAATAGTCGACATAGTAGTGCCCAGTTCGGAAAGTCTTTGTTTATAATATTTTGACGTGTTCAAGCGCCTCCTGGGCCCTATGAAAATAAATGATTTGAATTTAAATTTAATATTTACATTACTGACACAGAAAAGTTCTCTTATGCCGTATTATCAGCTTTATCAACATGTTTACAATCCAAGCGTCACAAACAATTTGAGCTCGTGTAAACGAGGCATTACTGAGATAAAATGGCGGAACCAAGATAACTGCAGTGTTGTTGTTATCTTTGACGGATTATAGATTATACCTATTACGGAGCTTCACTGTTGTAATTAACAGTTAAGTAAAAAATAAATAAATTTCACTTCTTCCTTTCGAGCAGTTCGGGCTGGTTCATCAATATTATTTATAACTATTGTAAACTTTTTAAATAAATATTTTTGTTTTAATGTACATGAAGAACAAAAATATTTATTTAAAAAGTTTTAGCGATTATGTAACTGCTAATTGATAGATAGGAGAAGCAGCGTAAAAGGTGCAATCAAAAAAAATAAAATAAAAATCCGCCAATTATCTTAATTTCTCATTTTAGTAAAATGCATGAGGGAAAAATTGGACGATTTTGCCTACCATTTTGATATGATATTTAAATTAGCCACGTTCCAGGAGCTCGTGGCTAAGTCGAAGCTGCGCAGACAGATCGATCTAGCAATGCTCATCGCGGTCGGCCTCGGATGGGTAACCATCTTTAGTATAACGAGTTTGCCTCTGTGCCAGAGCACGTTATGCCGTCGGTCCATGTTGCCAGTTTAACATCTAGTCGTTACGAGTAGTCAGAATAAGAAAGAAAGAAAGTCTGTCAGCTAGTCTAACAAAGAGTATCTTATTACCTCGTACTTCACTATGGCAGTCGCTTCACGTAAAATACCTACTGATATTTAGCTAAATCGTGTAGACTAGAAACCGACCTTTAATTGGAAAAAAGGCCCGGAATATGATTCAAAATCACCACGTTGCGCGTTGCCATATCAGAATACCTAAGTGCGAAGTTATACATGGGATGATAAGGCATTCCACGATTGGCGTAATGTTACCGTTAGGACATTATCTACCGGAAGTGGTTCCTTCGCTGTTGGATCTGAGACTCCACTACATGCGACTGTGTTGCTCACTGGGTCATTGGCGTTAGCACTCGGCGAGTCGTGCCAGGTGACAGCTACATGGAGACTGCCCACTGATTACATTAATGCATGTTATTTCGCCAGAATTAACTATAGGCTGACCGTTTAACTCGCGTATCGCCCGCGCGGTGAGAAGGGGGCGGGGCGAGATATTACCGGGTGGGTGAGAGGGGTGCGCGGTGCAAAGAGCTCACGTCTAACGCGGCAGTGCGCTGGCAGTGCTCGCAGCGCACGGTTGGTATTTTTGTTACGGACACTTGGACATTAACGCACAAGGTAAACGGTTTGCCAAGATTAATCCCAAGATGAATCGCTCTTCCTGTCTTGCAAAAAAAAAATCAACATATAATATGTATTCCTTTTTTAAAGCAATAAAACAAGTTCTACGGAGTATCTTCAAGACGTAAACGTAAACAAACTTGTTGCTGAAGCTACAGGACTCTCGGTGACTACCATAAGTAAAATAGTAAAAGAAAGAAATGAACTGAGAGATGAACAAAGTCAAGTAAAGTTTAAAACACCAACAAAAAATAAACAAATCCGAAAGAAAAAAATTAAGTAGACGGTTTTACAGAGGGACACGGACTTTTGGACACGGCACGCATCGTGAGGAGGTTCCTCATATTTAAAAATATATAAAATAAGTTAAGAAATAAATAAAGAGAAATAATAATAATAATTGTAAAATTTTGATAATGTTATTTTTTCTTTAATAAGTTATTTTTTCTTTAAAAATACAGATACTACAATTATATTTTTTACTTTGCCTACAATGTCTATCTCGAGATAAATCTTTGAATCAATGACTCCGTGTGTAGCCGTAGTAGTCCGTTACCTACCCCCGCTCACTTCTTACGTCGCAGGCGATACGCGCGTTAAACGGTCGGTCTATAGTTAGGGTTGCCAGATCGATTCGTCCTGTTATCGGGATCAATAACCGATTTTTCGGGATTTTAGGGCTTTGGTCGGGAGAAATAAAAAAATAAGTTAATAATATTAATTATACCTACATAATATATTAAGTAAGTATACAAACATATTTTTGCATTGCACTGTAGATATAAGAAAAAAAAAACATAGGTAGGTAGTAGGTATTTGTGACACATAAGATAAGAACCGAATGAGCATGTTTATTGTTTTTGTTCTTGCCATAAGTATATGTCATTTTTTTTTACCGCGTTTAACAACTTTTGAGCTTTATCGCTATTCAAAAAGGTCTTAAATTTTAAGCAATTTTCGTCAAAATTCAAACGAATTATTAATTCCGCCTTTATTAAATCCATGCTCATTCGGTTCCTTTCTTTTGAGTATAAATTATTAAGTATACTAAAAACGCGTTCGCAGTAAGCGTTACTTACTGGAATTGAAAATATAAAACATACAATTTTGGTTAAATTTTAAACTTCAACGCAGTTTCTTATAAAATATGCCCATAGCTTATCATTTGTCATTTTAGTTTTTTCTTCTGGAAGGCGATTTAAACTAAAAACTTCTTTTAAAGAACAATAATCACTGTACGGTATATGGTCGGTGTCAATATCATTTAAAATTTTCAATTTTTCTATTAGTTCTAAGAGCTCACTCCATGTAAACAAAGTTTCTTTTTTTAATGAAAACTTAGAGAGCATTTTGTATAAAGACTCCTCCTGCAAGTTCCGTTTTAGGAAAATGTGAACTTAAAATATCGAACTTGTTTTTCGGGAGATTATTTGCTTTGTCGGGAGTCGGGAGGACATACAAAAATTCGGGAGAATCCCGCCAATTCCCGACCGTCTGGCAACCCTATCTATAGTAGATACTTGTTGTTACTATGGAAGCGAACTGTCAAATAAATATTGAAAAAGTCGATATTTATGTGTAACAAGAACAACAATATTTGCGTTACTCGTTCCAAATATTAATTCGATCTGACCAACACTTTTAGGAATGTGTATTTGAAAAATAATGGAACCACAAATACTACAACGTATGAGAGCAAGTTATTTATCATTCGTACGGGATCAAGCGAACAGACGACGTACCTACACAGTAGGCAGAGGCAGTATTCGAGCGATGGCGTCAGAGCGCTACGCCCACGGCGCGTACTCCAGGCACGGAGACGTTAAACCGGGAATTATTGGTGCGCCTCGACGCCCGCGCCCCCGCACTTCTAGGGCTGACTCACATCGCCAGTCAGCCGTTACAATCACCCTGTCTTTGCACAGCTTACTGATTTCTATTTTTAGGGTTCCGTACCTCAAAAGGTAAAAACGGAACCCTTATAGGATCACTTTGTTGTCCGTCTGTCTGTCTGTCTGTCAAGACCTTTTTTCTCAGGAACGCGTGGAGGTATCAAGCTGAAATTCATATCAAATACTCAAGTCTATGGTCTCTTGGAGCTGTGAAAAAATCAAACTTCTAAGTCAACGCGATCAAAAGATACTCCCGTTTATGCCGCAAATTTTCGACACTCGCAAGGGAATCAAAACCTACAGGGTACTTCCCGTGAACTCAGAATCTTGAAATTTGGTACGAAGCAACGTCTTATAACACAGATAAAGGAAAAATTGCGAAAAGCATAAATTTTTAGTTACATCATATAATAAAAATATTTTTAATAATTTTAAACTAATTACCCCTTTACTCATGAACGCGTAGTGGTATTATATTGAAACTCTTAACAAATACTTAAGTCTATAATATCTTTAAGCTGTAACAAAATCAAACTTCTACGTCAACGCAATCAAAAGATACAGCAATTAAAGCCGCATATTTTGAAACTCGCAACTACTCGCAAGGGAATCAAAACCTAAAGGATACTTCCAGACGACCTGGAATCTTGAAATTTGGCATGAAGCAACGTTATAAAGTACACATATAGGAAAAATTCCGAAAATCTTAAATTTTTAGTTACATCACATAGTATATTTTTTTTAATAATCATAAACTTACTAGCTGACCCAGCAAACGTTAAAATACCATAACTTTTACTTATATACCTACAGGTTTGTACGGAACCCTCGGTGCGCGAGTCTGACTCGCACTTGGCCGGTTTTTTTGTCTAAGCGGCAGTTATTACTTTCAGTAATCGCGGTTATCAGCAATCAATACAGTCTATCTTCTTGAATTACCGTCACAATATTGTCACCAAAGTATGTTTTTATCACCAGCAATCGGATTAAATATCTGTTCTGTCTGTTTTATTTGATTTTCAGCTTGCTCGCTTTTAATGATGTACGTATTCCGTTGCCTATTTTCTACTAAGGCAGTACCTATAGCTATTGTTTAAGTTCTTCTTTTGTAATGTGTTTTACAAGCGTAAAACACATTCGTTTTCTAGAACAAATAGTAGTAGATATTACTACAAATTATAGGGTTAGGATGTCTTATCGTACAGAAATAATTTATTTTAAAATGTGAGTTCTCGAATGTCTTGTTATAAAATATCCTAACCACAAAACCACCCAGCCCACAAACGTAAAGCCCTGGCCTCGATCCTCTCATTATTCCACCACTGGAAATACACAATGCGTAATGCTTTATTATTTAGTTGGTTTTGGCAACCCTAAGGATGTGACAGTCATTGCGGTCGCAGAAATGGGGCGAGCAGTGACTCGGTGCCCGTGACGTCACTGCACTCATCGTGCTGTGGCTGACCTAAACCTCACTTCAACCTGATTGGTGGCTGGCGAGTGGCGCCCACCGGGGACTGCACTCAGTTACGTTTTTTTATAATTGACCCATGTCTAGACGTACTGTGCTTCGCGCGATACAACTCAACTTTTGCAATCGACGTTCTGTACGATGAGACGTACGTAATTTCTGTTTATTGCTTGAAACATTTGTAATTTTGATTTTGTTTATTACATTTCATGATTTTTGATGAAAATTCGAAATTCACCATATTTTACTGGCTATAAATGAACACCCCATTAACAGTATTAACACCTCATCTATAATTATAATTTAAACCGGATCTCCCTTATACCCTATGCCCATGTATGAGTTACCTATTGATTATTTACTAAAGTAGACCAACGAAACAGTATGTTGACTTAATCGTGCTCTAGTTTTATGATGACCAACGGTCTAAGACAAAGGTTATCCCCTGGTCCCTATGTGGAACACTATAAAGGTTGAGCAATTTGAACTAGACATAATAATGCTTTATTTATTTTTTATCATCTACAAATATGTACAGTAAACGCTCAAAACTCCATAGGCATGCTAAGGATTACATTGCTATGAACTGTACGAGTCCGATACAACCAGTACACACATTAACGAAGTCGCGTGCGTGTATAGCCGTTTATAATATAACACACACTAATGAAATGTTGTCGCATTCGTACTAAACGCATCACAGTGGCGACCTGTTCTTAAAATTCGCATCTATCTATCATGAGCAGGTATCTACCTAGTCTGGCCATAAATACTGTTAACATTAAAAATAAAGAAATTATTACATTTGAATTTGGAATCTGTCATTTTGATATGATTTTTCATTGTGTTTTCTTATTTTGGCGCTAATACATTGTTCAATATTTTGCGATATTAAAATGGAGTGGGGTGATAAAGAGAACCGAATCGCTGTGATTGCCTTACACAAAGTAGGTATGGAGCCAACTGCAATTTTTAAAACTCTCCATACGCTTGTTATCAGTCAAATGTTTGTGTACCGGGCTATTCATAGGTACAATGAGACCTCCACTGTTTGTGACAGAAAAAGATCTGGCCGTCCACGTAGTGATCGTACGAAAAAGGTGGTCAAAGCAGTGAGGGAAAGTATTCGAAGAAATCCTGTCCGAAAGCAAAAGATTGTATCTCGGGAGATGAAGATAGCACCTAGGACCATGTCGCGTATTTTAAAAGATGACTTAGGACTTGCTGCCTATAAGAGACGCACTGGTCTTTTCTTGACTGACAATTTAAAAAAGAATAGGGTGGCAAAATCGAAACAACTACTGAAGCGGTACGCAAAGGGAGGTTACAGAAAATTTTTGCTTACGGATGAGAAATTTTTTACAATTGAGCAACATTTTAACAAACAAAATGACCGTATTTATGCTCAAAGCTCTAAGGAAGCTTCACAATTAGTCGACAGAGTGCAAAGTGGGCATTATCCGACTTCCGTGATGGTTTGGTGCGGTGTTAGTTATAAAGGAGTGACTGAGCCATACTTTTGTGAAAAAGGTATCAAAACATCGGCTAAAGTGTATCAAGATACCATTCTTGAGAAGGTTGTTAAGCCCCTTAACAAGACCATGTTTGATAACCAAGAATGGTCCTTCCAGCAAGACTCGGCGCCGGGTCATAAAGCTCGGTCCACGCTGTCTTGGTTGGAAACGAACGTTTCCGACTTCATCAGAGCTGAAGACTGGCCACCGTCTAGTCCTGATCTTAATCCGCTGGATCATGATTTATGGTCAGTTTTAGAGATTACGGCTTGCTCTAAACGCCATGCTAATTTGAAGTCCCTAAAACAATCCATTCGATTGGCAGTAAAGAATTTTCCCATGGAGAGAGTGCGTGCTTCTATTGATAACTGGCCTCAACGTTTAAAGGACTGTATTGCAGCCAATGGAGACCATTTCGAATAAGCTTTTTATTTTTTAAATTGTTTTAAATGTATGTATTAAACTTACACATTGTAAAAGTAATATATTTTATTTACAACAGAAAAAAAAAAATCCATGTCACAATATTTATGGCAAGACTAGGTATATCGGGTAAGCATTGGGATCACGATCAACTAAATCTTAGTTTGAAGCTTAGTTGATTTGTAGTTGTATTTTGTTTTTACGAAATCATAATAATATTTGTAACATTTTAAGCACAAACTTGTTAGGTATTGCAGTATTGCTGTATTATAACATGCTTAAATTGCGATACAATACATGTATACAATACATAAATAATTACATATAGATATAATAACTAATAAGTTAAATATGTTATTATTATTTAACTATTTCCGTAATTTGTTATTTTTATTGTCATTGCTGTAAGGTAGAAATAAAAAGTCATGCTGAATGATGATAAAAATGTTTATTCATTTTATTTATTTATACAATTAATAAATGTTTAAGATAATTGTGACGTCACATTCCTATCTAAATTAATGATAGAAGTGCCCTTATAACCGTTCATAATATTTTTTTTATTGTAAGCCACCAATAATATAAAGGGATATTTTATATTGCATATCAAATAAATAATCGCCTATCAATACCTACTCATCATTTATATTCTTTTTTACATCAAATAACTTACTTCACTACAGATAAACTAAATGTTTAACAAAACTCAAACTGCAGATAATTCGAAATTACACATCAATATGACATTCCTTTTTTCCTCATAATGCAATACAGTTAAATTTATTTTTGTACAACAATACTACATGCATAGCATAAATACTGACTGCACATCAAATTTACCATATTTCATAGCAAAATAACTATCCCAGTCGCATATTAACCAGTAAGTACAACAAAATCTGTTCATCATATTTCAAGAAGCCATGCTCGGCAAATTTAATGATTATTATAACAAAAAATTCCTTTTACATTGCATTATTTCTAAAAGCAGAACAACTTAACTGAAAAACTGCTGTAAATAATATAAAAATAAAAGCTATAGTTATGGCGTAGGTCAATTATGGGTAAAGTAGTAGGTTAGGTTAGGTTAGAACTGCGACCGTAACATACACATGACAACATGCTAGAATCAATCTGTGTGATACTCCGACCCCTTTTTGAATCCACCCACTAAATAAAATAATATTATACTATCTACCAATTTCTTATTATCATAGATCGTAACAGACGACACTACGTGGCGCCACCTGTAGAAGCTAAAAATGTGCCTATTGGGCAAAAAAGGAAGCGTGGACGCCCCGCGAAAGCAAGACCCGCTTTAATAATTCAATAAATTACAATTTTGTACTTATCTAATTTTATATTTTTTTTGCTGATCTCATTATGTGATAATTAATAAATAATAAGATGACTGTGACTAATAAAATGTTGTTTGATTTAGAAAAACTGCTGTAAATATTATAAAAATAGAAGCTATATTTAAAAGAAAAAGAGTTAACATGTATAATGTGCATTAAGATTATTAGCTGTGCATTGATAAAAAAGCTTTTGCTTTAGGAAAAATTGCTGTGCGCTGTGAAAATAAATTGTAGTGTGTTTAGTGATATTTTGAGTTGAATATTTTGTTGTGCAATCAGTAATTTTGATGGGAATTCGGTATTTAATTGCCTAGAAAAAGGATACTTTATGATTTGCGTTTAAATACTACCCTAATATAAATGTTACTAAAACATCATCATTGCATTAACACCCTTTCCTTGTTGTCATGATGTGACTCATCATGACAACAAGGAAAGGATGTTAATAACAAAAATATAATTGTTGATACCCTAAACTTCAAAAGGTATAGAAATGACTTGGTGAGATTAGATCTCACGGCTCATTGCTAAACGCATTTAACTGCACGCCTTAACCGCTCGGCCATCTTGACTCACACTATGAATGTGAAATTATGAACTACAATTATTTGTTAACAACATGACATGTGTCTATTTCTTAGAAATAGAAGGTCGTAAGTCGAACTACACTTCAAACTATTGCCTTGCGAGATTGCCTATGGACTTTTGGTTGCATGTTTCAATGCCTGTCTTGCCACAGAAAATAGCAATACTTTATAATTCATTGGTGAACTACATCCATGCTTTCACGTTTGTCATCGAGTCCAACAGACAAAGCCAAGCACAATAACTTGACAATCGATAGTAATGCGATTAGTCATATACATGTTATTGTTTGGTGTACTGCCCATGCCTACCCGCTAATAGATTATACAGCAACTGCCGGCGTCAGGGTGTCGCGACTCGCGAATATACCATTACCTTCCCCTTCCCCTCCCCCACCTCTCTCCTCTTCTCTCTGTCTCTTCCACTGATTTGTAACTAGACCCTCCTGATAAGGGCAGCTCAGATTCGGTCTATTTTCTTTATGGATTACAAACGATTGTTTTCTCTTATATTAAGGAAGATGATAATTTACATGAGGAGGCGGTTTTCAGTTTAGTATGCATTCAATGGCTATTATTTTCAGCGTGTTGGACACATATTGATTGTTATATAATGATTGTTTATAAAATTTCATCATGTGTCAGAAGTTGTCTCGAGTGACGATTGGAAATGTCGATATCACAAACAATGAACGACTCGACTATTCGAGACTTTAAATAATAAGAAAATATGTTTGTTATGATCTAGTTGTGAATCATAAAGCTAAGGAGTAAACACAGTCGGTTGGCAGCTCCTCAGAGGTCGGTGACCGCCTTGCTTTCGTTGAATAAGGGCTCCGACTTGGATATCGACTATGAATCATAATAACATAAATGACTGCTCCTTCGCCATCATTGTAGGAAAGGTCTCAGCCTCTTATTGTTCCACTTTCCTTTGTTCGTTGAGCTAACGACTATTTTATCCTCTAGATTAGGGTTATTTTAATTAACGGCCCTATTTCTCTGATAACGCTGCACTCTATTAAAAACCGAGTCCAAGCGCTTGGCGAACAATTGCAATCAACGAACACCAAACAACAAACGTTAACATGTGGACGGGTGTTTGTTATTGATTGTGTTCGCCGGTGTTCGGGGTCGGTGTCGGTTTACTTCACAAATCAAAGGATGTTTGGCAAGCAGTTTGTAATGTCTCTACACGTTTGTGTTTGGCGTCTGCTGTTCGCTGTTTATCGTGTGTGACAAACAGCCAGCGTCTAGAGAAGGCATAAGCCTTTATTGAAAAAAATTCTTATCAATAACAATAAAAATAAAACAAAAACATTAAATGTTACGCATCCACAACATGGTGTGAGACGTCCGTCGTAGTCTTAACTCCAGCTTCTTTTAACAATAGGCTATTCTAGCGCGTGTCTGTTGAAATTAAAATAAATGTTGTCTTGAAGCCCGCCGACTCCTCCGAGGCACGAGCTACGAACAGAGCCGCCTAGAGCCTACCCTAACCGAGCTGGTCCCGCATTGAGAAACTTAAATAGATCAAACATTTGGTTAAATAAAGTTTCAACACCATTTGTAAATACGTAGGTAGGTACTTACCTTATGTTTAATAGCAAGTGCACCTGTACTCAAAAGGACATTCGGGGCCTCCGCCTCTGCCCATTACATAAATATCTACTAAACAGGTTTAATCGGAAGCTCTGCCGGTAATGCCCCCCCCCCACCTTCTCCCTCCATAACTTAACGAATAGTTTGCTATGATGACGCAGTCTATTTTGTTTCAGAAACATTTCTATTTTAATGTGCCTACGCTTGTATCCCATAATACATACAACTACATCTATAAATCTACAAATTTAAATGAAACTAGGTATACCTAGGATTCATTTATTGCGTTCTAGTTTCATTATTTTTATTGATATAACTATAGTTAATCAATAAAAATAATGTGTCTGTTCAATGTCGACAATGTTTTTTTCAGTTGATAGTAGCTATTTGCACAATACCAAAGCCAGTTTAAACAGTTTTTTTTTTGCCTGTTTTTCTGTCTGTCTGTTTGTGTCTATAAACTATTTCAGTTTATTTGTTTACCGTACAAAATATTTTAGCAATATATTACACTTCTCTTCGATAGATGGCGTTGTCCCTATTGTCTGAATCGCGCTATGGTGTCGTTGCCAAGTTAGATATACAAATGGCAACTTGCGTTAATAAAGGTGATTACTCTACTATAACTGATTTATTCTTTATATAAGTCATAAGTCTTTTTTGCAAACCGGATCATGAATAACTGACAGGTTAAATACGAAATTTGAATAATGACAATGTTGTGTATTTTTATGTAAATCTCAATATTTACACGCCTAATTTGGCACAATAGGCTGCAAAAATAGCTTTAACACCTGTAAACCACCATATCCTGGAAAATCAATCTTCTATTGTATTCTATTCTATTAATAAAATAATATACAAAAAAAAATTGCGTGAATTGCCTGGCATAAATACAAATGGACCTAGAAAGATAAATTTTTGGATTTGTTTATAGGAAGCTTTGTAGAGCATACCCAGATACTTAAATCTCGAATGCTATCGCCGCCATCTTAGAAAAAGTACATACAGTTGTGTTTTTTTCGATTTATCTCGGCTTGCCGCAATTTTACAAAAAATATTTGTATGGAATTTTTAAGCGTTCAAAAAAATCTTTCTCTTTAAGCTTCCTTTGCCAGTATCCAATCTGCTCATTTGAATTGAGACGGTTCATTTGCATTTACGAATTGTTTGATTTTCTTGTACTACAAAAAGATATACGTATACGTACATTATAACATATAAATTAGCTTAGATAAATAAAAATTAAAATTGTTATTTTTTTGAAATCAATCAAATTAAATTAAATTGTATCGTCATATTAAATGTATTTTGTATAAACTAATTAAATTACTTAAATTATCATAATAATATTGTTCGCACTGAACGCATGCATGGTATATAGGCAAAATCAGGGATCGCGGCGGTTTTGAAGTGAGCGGCAAATTAAAATTCACGCGTCGGTATTGGCCACTCTCGAGTACAACTTATATTTCAATCGATCCGATCGATTCGATTAATAAAACGACTGATTTATACAATTTAAAAGACCCAATTAATAAACGTTAACGATGCCTGACTTAAAGTCAGTATTCGCACATTTTTCGTCTTTTAAGTACACTTCATGCCAACTGTAGGTACGACTTATTACCTATTTACTCATTTGTGAAGGTTGAATACATTCATATTTACGTTGTCTGTTTGTTAACATGATTCAGTATTAGTTGTTGTCACTTTTCCAGCAAACTTCGCTATCGACAAAGGTGGCGCAGCGTATGTCGTTTGGTCTGCTGGGGGGTAAGACAGCGGCGCGATGCGAGTTCGTGCGGATGAAGGGCCCCAGCGGCAAGGGCCACGCCGAGATGGCCGTGTCGCGGCCCCGCACGGCCGGCCTCGACACGCCCACGTCTGAACCTGGGCTCTCCGCCACCGACATGTGGGACAGCGACTGGGATGAGGATCCGGAGGACATGTTCATGTACAGGCATCAAGTAAGTACTGTTCACACATTTACTGTGGAATTAAACATGTAGGAGCTGATTGAACTTAGACTCGGACGCATATAATGATTTATTTACTAATACATATGTACAACCTGCCATACAACTGCCTTGTAAGCAAGTGACGCAGTAGCAATGCTTTTGCAGTCCGGTGTTGGTATTCGTGTGGGCTGGTAAGTCCATATTAATTGTCGTATTACAGGATGGCACATCATATCATAAATGTTGTCAGTTATTCCACATAGTATAGACATTACCCATTTGACATTCCAGCGTCGCCTGAGCGACCCTTCGGCCAACCTCAACAACTTCGTACGCGGCGGCTGGCGCACCAAGGACTCGCGCGACAAGTCCCGCTCCGAGAACGAGGGCCTCGACTCCCTCGTCAACGGCATCGCGGAGGTGGAGGCCGGGGACCTTAAAGACGGTCAGTACATGCATCTGCCCCGGATATTCAATGAGTCGGTCACAAAACCGCGGCGCGAAGAAACACAGTCCAGTACTCCACGCACCGCGGATTTGTCATTTGTGTTTTTATTACGTTAAATACCAATAAAACAAATCCCTGTTTATTAAAAGCACTAAAACTGAGATTGTAGTGTTTTACATCAATAAAATGAAATTTAATGCAATAAAGTGTTTACTTTTTATCGATATTTCTGTGTCGTTTTATTACTGACACTTTATTTAATTATTTAAATTATTATTGTAAACAATGCAGACGGCGATAAGCTTTTTACGATGGTTTGATGACAATTACCTTGTCTAGTTAGTATCGACGTCTCGACGAGTGATGTAAACGAGTGTTCGGTGTGTCCACTGTTTTTACAATACCAAGCACCTATTTGTGAAAATAACCTAAAGCGATACGAAGTTTGAATTTTTATTTGATATCATTCTTATAACAACATGTTTGTTTGATGTCGGGCAGCAAATAAAATGTACAATTCTCTTGTAGTTTCACAATTAGTTTGACATTGGCCGTTTGTTATCGGCACTGGACACAAACACAGCGCAATTGATAGCGACCGTTACTATCTATTTTCTTTCGGTGCTTTGTTGTATTTTTCAGTGGAAACTATTTCTGTAGGTATTGCTGTAGCAAATACTTGAGGCTTGTTGTTTGAATCAATCATGTATCATTTGTTTGTGAATGTAGCCGGAAATACCTGGAGTGCTTTGAACGCGTTTGTATTACGGTTAAGGTTTCGACTTATACATGCTTTGCTCATTAAAAATCGATAATGTTTGTCAGTACTACAGGTATTTTATGTCGCAATGCATGACGGTATGGCACGCTTGCATGGTGTGAGAGTAGTGACGCAGCATCGCATGCATGCCCAGAGTAGCCGCTCGGAGGAAGCCAGGAGTCGCACGCCCGCGCTCGTACCCTCGATGCGAGGTTGACGCTAGTACACCTTCGTAGTCACCGACGCCGCCCCGCTGTGTTGTCAGATCAATACTACGAACTATCGTTACGACGTCTAATTCAAACCTCGTTAGATATTTTGAGATTATACAGGGTGTGGATCACGCTCGCCTCGTAAATTCCGAAGCACAACGCGTTAACGTTTCTCGTATAAGTGCCGAAAATTCAAGTTCTCGTCGGGGTTGCGTTAAAAAAATCGTGATACCCGGACGATCTGGCAACGCTAGGGGCGAGGGTCGCGGCGGTCGCTAACGGCGCGTGTCTTGTCCGTAGAGCGGCGCCCGGCTTCCTCCGCGCCGCGCCCCCGCCGCGCCTCGGCCGCCGCGCACATGGGCGACGTGTACCGCCGCGCGCACGACGACGTGTCCTCGCCCGCCTGCCTGCATACCGTCACGCCCAAGCGACGCAGCGCCCGCGCCGCCCCCGGGCCCCCGCCGCTGCGCCGCCCCCCGCCGCGGGCCCCGAGCGCCGACGCCGACGACTGCGAGCTGGCTGCGGACGCCGCCGCCGCTCACGGGCTCGGCGCCGGGCCCGCCGTGCGCGGCGAGGAGCTGCCGGCGGAGGCGGGCGGCGGGGAGGGCGCCGGGCCCGCCGTGCGCGGCGAGGAGGAGCTGCCGGCGGAGGCGGGGGGCGGCCCGAACCGCGGCGCGCGCGCGTACTGCACGCTGCCCCGCAAGCGGCGCGGCGTGGCGGCGGCGCTGTTCCGCGACGCGCGCCTGCCGCCGCGCCGCTGCACGCCCGACGGCACGGACATCTACTACTGGTGCGACGCGCCGCGCCCCGGTACTGCTCGTTCCCGCGCCGTCCGTGACGTCACGGGGTAGCATGACTGACTCGATCCTGGCCTTGCAGAGCTGGACGACGGCGCCTACAACCCGCTGTGGGCGATGCGCGGCTTCACGCAGACGTTCGCGCTGTGGAAGGAGGGCAAGCGCCAGCAGTCCACGCCGCTCAACGCCTACCTCACCTACGTCACGCTGCCCTGGTGGAGCATCGCCAAAGGTAACTCTTTGTCATTTGCACCGCCTAGATCCAAAACACTTCGCCGTCTCACTCACTCCTTGCTCTTTCTCATCCCCTTTCCCTTTCTCATCGCCTTTCTCGCGGTCCATCCATCTTTTCCTCGGTCTTCCTATTCCAGGCCATCCATTGGCGTGTAAAATTTCAATCTATACTAATATTATGAAGCTGAAGAGGTTGTTTGTTTGTTTTTTTACTTAAACGCGCTAATCTCAAGAACAACTGTTCCGATTTGAAAAAAAATTCAGTGTTTGATAGGCCATTTATTTAGGAAGGCTATAGGCTATATAATATTATCTCGCTAAGACTAATAGGAACGGAGCAACAAGTTTAACAAGGAGTTTTAAAATCAGGAGTATTTTTACCTATTGAAAGCTTCCGCTGCGTGCGCTGCGTAATCGATTAAAGTTTCGCAAAAATCATGTACGACAGAATTGATCCCCTTTAAAAGTTCAAAAAAAAAATCCCCGACAGCATAATATGTCTATCTTTTAAAGTTAGCTCACTATAATTTTTATGCTAACCAAATTTGTTTTAAAATAATGCATTGTTTGCGAAGGTGTTTTTGGGTCATTCTACTTTTTAGCGCAGGTTTTTGCACTGCTAAAAATGGGTTTTAAAATTTTTATCATTAGAGATAAATGAAGTAAATTAACTGTTTTTATGCGTAATTATATCCAGACAATTGAAATTAACTGCCAGCAGCGAAGTTTGTACATATTTATTTCTGAAAATGAAGGTTTTGCAGACCAAGGTAGAAAAATCAAACCACTTTGTTACCTATCTAAATATTTTTATTGAGCAGCGTCAGTCACTCATTACAAACAAACAATTAACAAAACGTATTTTAGGAACATAAATCTTTCTCTTACATAACTATAATAAGAAATTATCATTAATTAAGTCTTATAAATCACATTAAATGACAACTATGTTACCGTTGTGCACTTTTGTTTACAAATTTTTGACATAAAATGTATATAATGTAAAAATATCTTAACAACGTATTTAACATTGATATTAAAAAATATTATCTTGCATCTGATATATCTGTAATGTAGCTTATTATGCCAATTGTACAACTCAAATTGAAAAACCTATACTTAGAAATAGGGACATAATGGTAACACAGTTGTGCAACAGTAACAAAGTTGTTTCAATAGACAATTCTCTTCTCTACAAAAATAGCAAATCAGTCTATTAGTTACTACAAAGGTTGAAGATAATAATTTAATCCTACTATTATATCCATTTTAGCAAAATCACAGCACTAATGCAGGTTGGATTACTTAAAAATTAATTAATAATTGCAGTCATTGTTCAAACACTTCCAGAGGATTAGGGAATTCGTAGTATTCGCGTTTCCCTTTAAGAATCATTTTCGGTGCAGAAACCACTTCAACAATGTTATCATAAGGTTCACAACTAATGTCTGTTTTAACCACTTTAAAACGTTTGCCAGTATCATTTACACCTCTGTGAAACATACATTGTATGTATCCATCTTCACCCACCTCACTCAATGCTGAAGCCAAGTATGTATAAATTTGTTTTCTACCTTGCATTTTCAATAACACATAAGTTCCGGGAAAGATTTTACTGGGATGCAGATTTTCTTTCTGAAGTAGTTCGACGCATTGTTTTGAAGTACTGGGTACATTGTGGTTATTATTGTTGGAAATATCTCTAATCGCAGAAAGAGGTATGTCGTCACTGCTGTCGGTGTCCGAGGAGTAAATTTGATGAAACAGCGATTGACGTGGTTTTTTTATGATATCAACAGTCAGCTCATCAAGTGGAGATTCGATTGCAGTTGGTTGTACATCCTGAATTACCAAATCATTGACTGGAGCATATTCTTTTGGTTGCAGACATATAAACCTGTGGGTCAATACGAACAAATCAACTTAAATAAAATTATAAAAAATCAGTGACAGAGTATACTTACAACTGCGTTACCATTTTTACAACTGCGTTACCACAGCGGAGTAACAAAGTTGGTGGTAACACAGTTGTAAAATAACATGATGCTACCTGATATTTACGAAATGACCATATAATTTGCAAATCCAACAATAGAATACAATTCAGTGACATAAATGCCACGTATCAATAGTCAAAACATAACGTAAAAGTTCTGAAACTTACCTTTTCGCCGGGTAACAAAGTGCACACCAAATAAACACACGCGTTTTGATTCTCAACATGGCGGCGACTGAGTCGCGGCACGCAGCTTACTGCCATTCCCCTCCACCCCGCTCTTGTAATGCCCAACCTACCCAATCGAGCCGACCAGTGACGGTATAGTTTTTCTAACGTTTTTTTTTAGAAAATATCAGTAACATAGTAGTACCGTATTGCGCTTCTTCCTTAGGGACAAAACTAAAGTAATTATTTTGAAAAAAAATATAGCTTTTAAAAATATATGAAGCCTACATAAAAAACGCAAACATATTAAATAAACTTAATACATTTTTGAAGCATAGGACTACACTGTAAGAAGAATACTCTTTTTGGTTAGGATAGTCCGCGTATTGGGTCGGGGACACTTTTCAATACTATGGAAATCAACTATGTTACCATAAAATGCCACTATGTTACCCTTAATTATCTTAAAATAGGCAAAATATTCAAATATAAATGTTAACAGAAGTTAAGGAAATATTACGGAAGTTTCATGTGTTGCGCAATTTTTTTTTATTTCATTAAGAAAATGGCAGATCGACATTTTTTTGTCTGGGGGACACAAAAACCTGCACTAAAAAGTAGAAAGACCCTTTTATATAAACATGATATTAATCCGTATCCAAATAAATAAGTTATCAATCACAAGTATTTCATTTTAAACAAAAATAATTATTAAAAAAACAAAAAACCCGACTGCTTAAAAAAAAGAACTGAAAAGATAAAAACAAGTATAGCATTATCTACATTAAATTCATTAACAACAAATGAAATATGTCAAACTAAATTCTTTATGATGTTGCAGGCGGTGACAAACGAAGTTATATAGTAGTAACAAAGTATTGTTTGTCCCCGCCTGCAACATCATAAAGAATTTAGTTTGACATATTTCATTTGTTGTTAATGAATTTAATGTAGATAATGCTATACTTGTTTTTATCTTTTCAGTTCTTTTTTTTAAGCAGTCGGGTTTTTTGTTTTTTTAATAATTATTTTTATTTCACTCTTTTTAGTTCTTTTAACCGACATGTTTTTTTATATCTATTAATTTGTAGAAATCAAATCTCTTTGAGATCAATGAGCCTTAATCGTGAGTTAAACTATCAAATGCAAAAACAATTATTAAAATTCGACCGGCAGTTTCCAAGATGAGCGTGAGCGAACATACAAACTAACTTCCACCCACTTTGGGCGCGCGAGCGTGCCGATATATAAATTGGTAAATTGTGTTTAATCAGTAATATAAATGTGATAAGAAGTATATATTTTTGAAATGGTCTTTTCATGGCCTTTTATTTGATACCCATATTACTACGATGAAAAGAAAATCCATACCTCCCCGCCTTTTTTTTTCATTTGCCGGCGCCATTTTGAAAATTTATATAGCCTATGTCACTATCACTGTTTCGACGAATTCAACGACACCTCATTTGTCAAAATCCGTCTAGCCGTTTGGGCTGTAGGGCGTGCCAAAGAAATAGACATACATACATACATACATACATACTTACATACATACATACATACTTACATACATACATACATACATACATACGCTCGAAAAACATAACCCTCCTTCTGACGCAGTCGGGTAAAAATTGCCTTTTACATCATTCAATTAAAATGATTATCTTCCGCTGCATCACTCCGTAGGTTACGTAATTTCCTTCCCATTGTCACCAAAAATGCGCTTGCACAATCTCTTATTTTACCTATCCTCGACCACAGAGTAACGAACAGAGGCTAAGCTTTTAAAGAGCGTCTAAAATATTTACCTATTTTGCTAGGGTTGGCACTTGGCAGTGTTGGCACAACAGAACAAACCATGTGACTAGTACAATTACTACACTGGCGGCATAGTGGTGTTTTAAACGACGCGGCGGTTTTTTTTTATTGTATTACCTGAACCTAATCATAATTAATCAATCGCTAATAAAATTACATATTTCAACAAGTCAAAAAAGTAATAAAAGTCTTTAAGTATAATCCTCTCAAATTGGTACCTAATGTGATAAGTAGAACCTTTTACAATTTAATTTTAACGTACCTACCTACCTATTAACGTATGGTAGAAGAGCGCATGACATTGCGCTTAAGAACTTGAGAACTGTCATTCTCATACATCTATACAATTATAGGTATAAAAAGATAATACCCCAGAAATAATATAGGCTACATCGACGTACCACGCGGTTGGAGCCGCGCGTAGAAGCTAGTGACTCATACATAAGTAGGAATATATTATTAGCTGTGAATTGTGTCAAGGTTCCATCGCATTACAAACACGGCACAGATTTAAATTTGCTTTGATATTGATGTAGGTACACTAGGTAGTAGTAGTAGGCGTTCTTTGTAGACCTAAAAATCTTAACGTTTCCCTCTTTATATTATTATGTATTTGAATTAGTGCTTTTTGTAAAAAGAAATCTTCACTTATTTGAAAATTTGTCTAACACTCGCCATCAATATAAAATACGTGCCAAACAGCATAGGAAGGCCATCTATTCTGCTAATTTACTGGGTATGGCCCCAAGAATATACAATCATTTACCGTTGACCTTACTAGAAATTAATAGATTTGACATTTTAAAAAAAACACTTCTTGACATATTAACGAAAAAGGGATATTACACGATAACTGAATACTTAAATGATAAAAATATTAAGATATAGTGAAGTAACACACACCAACTGCATGAGAATTTACTATTATGTCCGATTTTCAAATTTATTGTTTCATTATTTTTATTTTAATATTATTATCTATATTTGTACGCTTAAGGCAAAACATGGCTGAACATTATGTATTTCTGTAACACCTTTTAAACCTATGTTTACAAATAAATACTTTGACTTTGACTTTGACTTTGGTACCTACCTATATAATTATGTATGAAGTATCTATCTACCCCACTAAAATAAATTGAATAGGTATATAATAAAAATAGCTACTCTTTTACTATCAATTTACTACTCACCTATTAGATTCTTTGGGATAGAAAAAAAAAGATATGTTCTTATTTCGACGATTATTGTTTTTACACACAGTACAGTACATTTTGTATTATTAAATAATAACGCGCGTCGTGCCCTTTAGGACGAGATTTGCGAGTGAGCATACGTGCGTGCGCGCACCGCGGCTGCGCTGGACTGCTGTAGACTGACAGAGTACATTTATGTGAGCTGCGGTAGTGTCCGCGAGCCGCGCCGAGAGCGTGCGAGAGCCCTTCGCTAAGGCACTTGCGAGCCGGTAGAAACCGGTTTCACCTCGTACGTGATAGGGCCGCAAGTGCTCACGCACACAGACGTCTTATGCTTGTGTGAGTGGACTTATCTGAGCGCGGTTGTATGCAGCTTAGTCTCTGGTTACTCTGTGCCTCGACTACGCTCACCGAGGAACAGCTAAATAAGCTTGAGCGACTTCAAAACTTTTGTATTAGATTCATATACCTATTTGGTTTAAGAAAATATGATCACGTTTCAGAATTTCGCGCAAAGCTCAAGTGGCTCCCAATTCGCCTTCGCCGGAATGCTCATATTCTTTTCCTTCTCTACAATATATTGTTTAATCCATGTACTCCTGACTATCTTAAAGAACGTTTTCAGTTCCTTAATGACACAGATTCGAAGTGCCTGAGATCTGCGGAAAACTTGCAACTAATGACGGTTATTTTTATATAATATTTAGTTACTATTGTTATTTTAATCGTTTGAATAGTACTTTATTTATTTATTAGAAATTTAATTGTTTATTCGTGCACCTACTACCGCCACTACTTTAGTCTCCATCTACTTCTTGTCCATCCAGGTTGTCTGGAAGAGATCGCGGATAGCGATAAGACCGCCGATTGTACAGCGTATAGTTTTAGGTACTTATTTAGTTTTTAAGTTTTAAATATTATATCTGGTGTACAATAAAGTTTATTTATTATTATTATTATCTTAGGAGATATCGCAGTTTTAAAATAACATCACAGCAAAATAATTATCGAGTACCTACTGCGCGCATAATATGCAAAGCCGGCGGGCAGTCGGCTCCTTACGGAACGTTTGTGCTCAGCGAACTACTTTTTAAATTTGTTCTGCCCAGAATATCATCGTATAATACTTTTTAGATAAATAAGTTTTGTTTTAGTTTACTTACTTTTGTTAATTTCCATATAAATACATACATTATTTGAGTTTTTTTGTATTATTAAATTTTCTTTAGGGGTTTATGATTTTGAAGTATTTTAGGGTAATTCTTTAATTGTGGCGATAGTTTATGCTATTATTTTAGCGTTTATACTTTTTAAATAAATAAGTTAGTAATAAGTTTTTTTTTACTTGTACCTGTACTTACCTATAATATTTTGATTTGATTTATGTAAAATTATTTAAGGGGTATTTTTTAATAGGTCAAAAGAGCTATTCATTTGATTATTCCAGTTAATATTACAAAGAAATAAACATATTACAGTAACAGTATACAAAAAAAATACATCCGAATTGAGAACCTCCTCCTTTTTTTGAAGTCGGTTAAAAAGCGAGCTTAACTCAGTGCTTGAGTTATCTTCCAGCAAACCTAGAGCTATGGAGGAGACGATGATGCCTCGGAGGGCGAAATAAGTGTAACACTTTTGCCTCTTATCTCCGTGTATTATTGTAGGAAAAAGCGTCAGGAGCAATATTTGTAATAAAACGACATCCTCGCGCACGAAGTGCTAGCTGCATACACTAGCTTTTGCCCGCAACGTTTTTCGCGTCCAATTCAATATTTTCACGCTATTCCTCGTAAATTATCGTGATCCTCAGAAAACCTTATTTGTTGAGAGCTAAAACTAAATCTCGTAAACTCACTTGTAGCATGGAATAAAAAGGATAAGAAGGATTTCTTAGGAAAAGTATTTAAAGAAATATCTACTTAATATTGTCAAAATATGGTGCAATTTAGCTCGTTTCAAAGTTGGGATTTTTTTCATAATCACAGCACATTTCATTCGTATTTCTCTTTATTAAAATTTAAAATAGTTTAAACCTATTCAGTGAGCGGTGCATATAGGCCATAGGGTCGCCATCCGCCGCGCCGAGCTGGCGTCCGCGCATTGGTATGTTTCCGATGCCTGCTCGGGGAGTGAGACATACCTACTTGTGTAACATAGTCTGCCTATTCACTTTATCATTTAGTAGCAAGTTATTTCAAAATATTAGTCTTCTTTTGTCCGATGTCAGTACCGAATTCTCTGAAACCTTATCTGCGCTACATCCGCCTCTGAAATCGTCTTTATACATTTTGATATTATTATGTTTGCTGACAAATAACCGCTATGATTGACTAAAAAAATCATTTTAGTTATCCTTAATTACTCCTCTACAGTTAAGAACGTCATGGAATAATGTTCTAATGTCGAGGAAGGAGGAAAATATTCATTTTATTCGACAAGTTCACAAATCAGTAATGATGTGCTACAATTGCCGCACTATTATTAAAGGTTTAATTAATTTTTGCCTGTTTGGTTTACGGTTTGGGTTAGTTTCAGTGCCAGCGTCCTTATGTAACGTTTATTGCCCTTTTGACCGTTATAGTAATTTCCGCGTGTCTAAATGAATGTATTTATCTCATTTCAGATATTCTGGACCACCGCGAGGAGCCTGTTCTGACCTTCTAAGACTAATCCACGGACATTTCATACGATACAGTGTAACAAACGACTCGACTCCCATACGCTTTTTTTCCAATGTAATAATCTCTCAAATAGCTCAAATCATTATCTACCTGTGATTCTGACTAGCAATTCTTATTCTTATTAGAGTCAAAATAGTCCAGGTCGTACCGCGGCATTCCGAAGTACTATATATCTGTCTCACAATAATGACAAAAATGTACGTCGATATTGTGCGACAGAAATATAACCTAACCGTTGAGCGACTGCAGCGCTGACGGAGGACAACCAAATGCATCAGATAGTGAATTCGTAGCTCGGACTGGACAAAGAGTAGTTTTCAAAAACAAGACTGTCTAACCCTCCAGTCCCCTTAGCGCGGCATACCACTCTTGACGTTTAGATTATACTATGACGGAGTTATCAAGATAGAACAACAGATAATGACATTTCTATGTTGATAAATACGTCATAGTCGAATCCTATGTGAAGAGTGGCAAGTCGTGTTAGCAAGGAACAGGGAGATTCAGGCGTGATGTTATATTTATTTGGACATGTGACATTTTGCATTTGAGAGGATATTATTTAGTAGTTAATGTAGCGTAAAGGACGCACAAATCATGCAATACCTATCTTACATTGCGTAAGACAATCCTCTGTGCCGAGTGGCTGCGTTGGGCACGGGGACGGTAGTTATAGATACTTATTTATCATTATTACATTATTATGGCGACGAAACCACATGAAACTGTAATTTGTTGCATTGACTTGATGTTTACATTTTTTGGCGCAGCGCTTTGATTACAATTTTAAAAAAATATATCTGTCTGTTAAAACGAGTACATACATTCGGCCAAGTGAAGATTTAGACCAGGTAGTAAAAGAAAAAAAATGTTTGTAAAATAGTAAAAAAAAGAATAAGCCAGTTTCTAAGGTGCCGGATAGTTCTTGTCCGATCCATAAAATATAACCGTACAGAATTTAAAAGTGACACTGTCACTTTTATTGATGTGAGTTATATGCTTATCCCGTCAATAAGGTTTATGTAACACCCGTGCAATCGGGGCTTGATGTCTTTTTAAATAAATAATTTGAATACTAAGATATTTACTTTACTTGCTGATAGTAATATAAAGGCGCGGATCCGCTTATAAAAAAAATAGGAAGATTAGCGCTAAGCTGGAATAATTGAATAGGATATAAAACAGGCCTTCGTGAAATTCTTATACCTACTTGTTTTTGAAATCTGTTTTTAATTACGTGCAGTACGAGAAGCTGTTATTAGTAATTTATGGACATCTTAGTATATTTTCTACGATATTACAGTTCCATGCTGTTTATATTATTTATATATTATTTACATATAATTACATATAATGTAGTTATATGTAAATAATATAATATAATTAGTATGTAGTAGTAACAGAAAGGACAGAGATAGCACTTTTTTTTTGTTATTCAAATGGAAGCGAGTATCTTGCTATTAACTAATTAAAACAACTTAACAATATCAGTAAATGGGCAGGCCATTACCAGGAATCAAGCGATTTGATTGATTGTTTGACAAAAATATTATGTCAGATGTTAGAATGTTTTTGTGCCGCAGGAGGCCTGGGTTCGACTTGTCTGTCTTTTCAATGATTCACTAGTTGTAAAGTTGCTATATCGAGGGATGTGTCCATTGCCTTAAATCTATCAAATGTAGTAGATAGCGCATGTAATCTTGATGTCGTGTCTTTTATATTGTGTATGACTGAGCGTATCATCTCATCGCAGCCAGCACTTAGGATTCGCACGACGTATTGGAATAATGCTGTGCACGTAAACTGTATTTATTGTATTCTTCACAATCATATTTTTTTTATCCTCATTTATATTGCGAGCATGAATAAGTATATTTTTTGGTTATGTGCTGATTGTCAGATATAACGGCATGATTCAACCTTGATGTATCTGCTGTATACAGGTTTTAGTTAATAAGAAAGGCACAAACATTAATATTAAAATGAGGATATTATAAAAGGCATTTGTTAGTAAAGCTATAGGTATATATAACTTTTAGCAATTCTTATAATGCCATCGATTGAGCAGAATGGTTTAGTTACTCCCGTATCAGAGGTGTTTCCTCCGCAGTGTAGGTATGTCCCCGGGGAGGAGTAGCGCTCACAGCGTCACAGCGCCACAGCGCATCGCTGGTGCATCGCTGGTTCGTTCATTCGAATGCAGGCCTGTGCTCGCCGAGTGCAACAACATTCATAGTTCTCGCTTGTTTTTCTACTTAAACTTGACTTTTGTTATTTTCTGTTGTTACTTCATATGTACCCTTGTTTCGGTTTCGCTTCTCTCTTTTAATCTTAGAGAAAGAAATCGCCGCCAAATGCCCAACTGATAAGTCATTTTGCTTTTGTGTGAAACATTCCATAAGTACGTATACTAGAGTTAGGTCAACAAAGTGTCGGATGATTATGTTGATCCATATTGTGCATGGTATTCGTATAAACTGATATAAATGCTTCCTATTATTAATTAACAGGTATCATTGCATTTCATTCCGTCTTTTTATAAGCCGATCTCATTTTACTTACTCAGTTTTAGTAAATCACCTGTGTATTATCGTTACGTGAAACACTTTAAATACTCTAGTCATTGATATTCATCATTTAATCATTATTGTACTTACCTAAGAAAAAATCATATTTGACTTTGTGGTTTAGTGGTTAAACAGGTTCCCTGTCCCCATACAATGGTGAAATTTCCACGTCATACGTTTTGGTTCATTTTTAAGTTTATACGTCCCGTGTATCATATATGATATGACTAATTTATTGTCTATTATAAACTTTCACAGCTGATCTATTTGCTTCATAACTATACCATAAAACTTAAAAGTAATTTATGACATTTGGTTGACATTGAATGCTACGCCAAAAGAAAAGAGGAAGGGAATCCTTTGAAAGCCAAACAGGTGAACACGGAGTGCTTGGCGTGTGGCAAAGCTTATTGTTTGTCTTGCTTTACTGAGGTTCACAATCAGCAATAAAGTTAAATGTTTCTGTATATCCCATTCTTTAATTTTCATTTTTGTCTAATTGTCTAATAAAGAAACTATTATAATGCTGAAAGTTTGTTTTACTTAGTTGAAAATATAAAAAAAAGAAGGATAAATCACAACAGTTTTTTACTTCATTTTGAACTAGACAATGTTCCCCACACGTCCATGTACTAAAAATCTAATTTATTCTGCCACGTCCATTACAAAAACGCTTTTGAAATCACCTATGAATTTGCTCATATTTGATACATGGACGTAATAAAGACGGTACAAATATTGCGTCATGAATCACATTTGATACATGGGACAGGGAACCTGTTACACAAATCATTTATTCTAAAGAAACAATTAAACTGTTAATTCAATCTGTAATAGTTGTAGTAACATTAAACAGAAATACGTTTCTAATAGCAATAAATGAAGCCCCAAGGTGGATTAAAGTTCTAATATTTTTGTATCACATAGAATTGTCAAGGTTGTACATGGTGCATATTCATAGTTGTATTCCATTCATTATAATATAACATCAAGAATAAGGTAATCTGTTTGGTTGGTTGGCGAATACATGTTATTATTACTTTATATTCTTGCAAATCAGTAGTGAATATTTATCCTAATTAATGAATTACAAGTACATCAAAGAGGATCTTGTAGACCTTGGTGATTGACAAAAAGAGAGTGCGATAATGTTATATGCAAGCAATTGGAGACGCTGTTATTATGAGAAAGGGATGTTTTGATTGGATATGATTGGTTGGTGACTTCGGCGTACTCAAAACAAAACGATCGAATGATGGTACTTCTGCTGCAACCACAGATTGTCTAATCTTGTGTTACAATGAATGGAATTCATTTATGTTGATATGTATCTACTTGTATTATTATTTTGTACTGACTGGTCTCGAAATAAAATGTCTACTAACAGATGTTAGTGGTAGTGTCTGCGAAGAATGACATATTTTTCTAACAAATGCATATTATTATATTCGTTACGAATTGTAATTAGCTTTTTAGTGAAATCGTGACATGTAATGTGCAGTATAGTGTGTGTGACGGTTGTGATCAGTATTAGGTAAACTCACTTGATATACAGCTAAATAAAGGCATGGCAATGATCAATGACGATATTACTCAAACCTCAGCTACCAGATGATGTCGCTCTAATGATTAGTAATAATGTTTGGAAATGGGCATGTTTGTCTGAAAACCATTTCACAATGTACTTCTCCATAGTTACAGAAACAATGCTAAGTTCCTTATATAATATTAAAGTTGAAAAATTATGAATCCAGCAGGACTCGAACCTGCACCCCCTGGGTATACGCCCCAAGTGCTTTGCCAATTCAGCTATGGATTCGTATGCTGCTAGATTCGAAATTTCTCAACTCTTTTGTGCCAGCCTTAGCTAGACGAACCTTACTTGGTTCGTCTAGCTAAGGCTCCTGACGAATCCTGCTGGATTCATAATTTTTCAACTTTAATATTATATAAAGTACAAAAAGGCATAGCAAAGCTAAAATTTGATTTAAAATATTACAAATGGTAAGTTCCATTGTTTCTGTAACGGAGAAGAAAATAGATTTAAACAATTGACTATTAACGTTGCTGTTTTATCTTTTCTTCGGCTATGTCAAGGTAGAAACTACTGTCTAAGTGCCTTATCATACTAGCGGATTGCGAGCGGATTCAAAGCGGAGCGGGCGCGCAGCGAATGCGTCGCGAACACGCAGCGGCTGCGCAGCGGAGACGTCGCGGACGCGCGGCGAATTCGCTACGTTTTCGTCGCGTGTTTGTAGCGAATTGACGACGTACAATACACTCAGTAACAAAATTGATTCCGACGAGGAAACACTGCTGTTGGCTTTGTTACTTTGGAAACGCCGGTGACGAAAACGAAAGCATCGACAAATTTGGGAAGATCCATTATCAATTAATCGAATGGAAGAGAGCGACTAATTTGTGTTATTTTGCAAACGATTAAAAAATAATCCTAAATAATTTCGTTCCTACCTACCATAAAACAAACATAAAATAGTTAAGCAAGATAAAATCCCGCAAGAATCCGTTATGATGCAAAATAATTTAACATTTGAAAAAAAAATTGTATTAAGTTGGTTACTGGCGTTTGTACGAGACAGTACAAAATGGCGTCCACGCCGCGCGTCCGCAGCGAATTTGCTGCGAATGCGCGGCGTGTTCGTTGCGCGCCCGCAACGAATCCGTTGCGCGCCCGTTCCGCTTTGAATCCGCTCGCAATCCGCTAGTATGATAAGGCCCTTAAGAATAATATGCACTTTTATTTGTAATCTGGAATTTGATGGTAAGCAGTTTAATGAAAAAAAGTTAATTACCAATTTGAAAAATCGTGAATGTTTTATCTAATCAGTATTGAGCAACTAGTTGATTCCTCATGTTTAAATAAAAAATCATTTTTGTTTTTTTAAAAGTCGCTTAATTATTGTGTAATTTTATTGGATATCGTCAATCACTAAACTAGGAACTATTAGATATCTTAAATTCTTGACACAAGGTTTGTGAGGATACAGTTTGCGGTCATTCTCTTCTATGAAATAATCGCAAAATGATTGCCACCGTGTACACACAACAAACCCTAACAATAATGTCTTATTAACCGACTTCAAAAAAAAAAGAGGTTCTGTATTCGATCCGTATGTATGTATGTATGTCACCTTTTTATGTTCGCAATTTTCTCGGAAACTACTGATCCGATTTGAATGCAGTTTTCGGTATTTTAATCCTTGTGTTTCAAGGAAGGTTTTAGCATATAATTTATCAGAATCTGATGAAGATCTTTGGAGACAGGCAACGGAACTCTTCAAAAACGAATAGCTAATGAACCACGTTTTGTGCAATCGTGTATCTATGTATTGTTTTCACCACTACATAACATAACATCATGCCTGTGTATGCTTTGAAGGGTAAGCAGAGACAGCCTACTTACCTACCCTTAAAGTACCGAAAGCTCTGCTTAGGTTTGGACGGGGCTTACGTTTCAGCACATTTGTTATTATCGTAGTGATAACTTATGATCATGAAGATCTCAGAAAGAATTTTTTGATTATTTTGATTGTTTCTATTGTGTTTCATGCGTAATGATGCCTTAGTATTTCTTCCTAACCCCATCGTTAAATCTAAAAAACTAAGACACTAAAAAGCTTGAAATAAAAAAATAAAATAAAAAAAACAAATAAAAAAAAATAAAATAAAAAAAACTAATTAAAAAAAGAATATTCTTAACTCGAGCGTATTCTAAATATTATAATTATGTACTAATTTTTTTCAAAGAAAAAGGAACCGCCTTCAAAAACTCAAAAGTAAAAAATAAAATATTCGCTGAACTTTGCTTACCTTTATATTAATTTGTTTAAAACAATAAACCCAAATAATTATGTAATACTAATTAATTATATTTTTTTGAAGTCGGCGCCAAATTACAAAATCAAATACCAATTCAATTGGTATTTGATTTTGAGATTTTTTCAACAATTATTTCGGTAAATACGGTTTTAATTGGTATTTGATTTTGTGATTTTTTCAACAAATAATTCGGTAAATACGGTTTTAATTGGTATTTGATTTTGTAATTTGGCGCCGGCTTCAAAAAAATATAATTAATTAGTATTACATAATTATTTGGGTTTATTGTTTTAAACAATTTAATATAAAGGTAAGCAAAGTTCAGCGAATATTTTATTTTTTACTTTTGAGTTTTTGAAGGCGGTTCCTTTTTCTTTGAAAAAAATTAGTACATAATTATAATATTTAGAATACGCTCGAGTTAAGAATATTCTTTTTTTTAATTAGTTTTTTTTTTTTTTTTTTTTTTTTTTTTTTTTTTTTTTTTTTATTTTTTATTATGAATTACCTATTGATTAAAACTGGTCACACTCACACACAATATATTGGCAACCATATATTTATAAGTACCTACGGTATGTTTTAAGAAGAGTCTAGTCAAATATAATGCATATTTAACATTTGTATGATACGACTGAATAAACGATTGCAAACGACTTATGCTCTTTAATTTTATTTTATATTAGGTACCTGGCGTGAAAAGTTGAGACATGCACTCTCCGCCCGTTGCGATCCGGTACAGCACCACAGAGTATATATAATAAATAAAATAATACAACGTAGGCACAGTATAAATATGTACAAACAGTACGGAAACTGCCTACAAACGTGCGAAACGGCACGCACACCTATACATGCACACCGACGAGACCCCTAAGCGGCACTCGCTACTGAGAGCACCGCGACAACCGCTTAGGGGTCTCGTCGGTGTGCATGTTTATGTATGCGTGCCGTTTCGCACGTTTGTAGGCAGTTTCCGTACTGTTTGTACATATTTATACTGTGACGTAGGTCTCAACTTCTTACGTACGGGTAATTGTACCCGCGCTCGACGAGCATTGTCCCGCAGGCTCGGAAAGGGCGAAGGCGCCTACTCTTAATGAGGATACACATTTTACACGTTCAAGCTTATTTAAATAAATAAATATACCACAATATTCACTCATCATATAGCTCCAAACTTATACTATACTAGTACTACTTGAATATCTAATACTAATACATAAATACTTTGCTTTTGTAAATACATACTTATCATCTATCTATACTTATAATAAATCTGTAGAAGTATAATTTATGTACATGGAAAATATCAAAAAAATAAATAGCAAGGGGTGTTACTAGACCGACACCGAACCCAAAAATGTGATTATATTTTTTTTTCTGTCTGTTTGTTTGTTCAGGCATTACCTACCGGTTCGATTACGATGAAACCTGGTATAGGTAATCATGTTTTAATATCCTGGTCACCACACTGGGTACTTTGTATCCCGGAAAAGTACCCAGTATATTATATACAATAAAAAACAAACTTAATTTTGCGGTTCGTGATCGAACCGCAGATAAAAAGTTTGTCGTAGGTTATAAATAACCTATGACAAACTTATTATTTGCGGTACGACTTATAAAGATAAACCTAAAGGTTTATTTTTATAAGTCGTACTTACTGTATAGATTTTAATTTTAAAGTAGGTATAGGTAGTATATTTGATATTGTACGTAGTGATCGTTAGGTTATCATAATACTGTTAGGTAGGATTAGAAATTCGTATAGATACATATTAGTTTATAGGGATTTTGCTTATTTATTGAGTTGAGATTAGTAATCAGAAATAGGTTTATTTGAAATGAAATGAAATGAAATATTTTTATTTGCCAAGAATATGGTACATTAAGATGGTACAATAGTATAAAGACTAGCATATTCAGCCATTAAATAGCATGCAAATATAATGGTAAGTCATAAAAGTAACAAACTGTAATCTTCTTATTACTAACAATTACTTATATTATCTAAAACACAACAAAATAACAGCAATTAAATTGAAATAACACTAAATAGTTACATGGACAAATATCTATAATTAATAAAATGAAAATAAAAAATATAAAAAATAACCAACCATAACCAAAATAAACCATAAAATAAAATGAATCTTAAAGATCATTTCTAAATTTGTAAGATCGACAGGCATTTTTCTTTACAAATTTAGGTAGGTAGGTATTTTATTACAATAAAGGTCATAAAATATTTAACATTACGCTAAACTCTACGGCCTGTCACGGACGCACGTGTCGCAATTTCTATCTATTATTTCGAAATGTCAAGTAGTTTCGAAGTAGGTACATGAGTTGTACCTATTTGTCTGCTTTGATTTGTTTGAATATTATTTTCCTTGAGTTTTTGTCGTATATTTGTTTTGGTTGGTTTGATAATAGATAGGTAAGTAAGTACATGAGTAGTACCTTCTACTATTGTTATTTTGACATTGTTACCTTTAGCATTTTTGTTCATAAAACGACATCCACGCGGACGAAGTCGCGGGTAGCAGCTAGCACATAATAAAAAACCCTAACGATCTAAAGAACGCCTACTTATTATTTCTTGGCAACTTACACTTAAGAGGTTTGCTGTCCACAAAGTCAATAGTCAAAACACCGAATAAATAATAGTTATTTATGGTACAAGTGAGAAAAAGTTTATATTTCTGTTGTGAGTGCCAATTTTAAATCTTGAGCTTGCGAAGTAGTCTTAAATTGAATCACGAGCATAGCGAGTGATTCTGATAAAGACTACCTACTTCGCAAGCGAGAGATTTTAAGAGGTCACGAACTGGAAATTAAATTTTCTCACGCGTTGCAATACAAAACTTTTCACCTCTTCCAGTGAGAAAATATTAAGATTTAAATAAGCTCGTACTCGATTGCTTAACCTTAAATAATTCCATGAAATACGACAGTAATACCGATTCATAATGCGTTTTAGGGCCTTTTGAAAGTCACCACTAATTAAATATGTCGTACGTTTTCAAATACTTTTCACGTGAATTTTCTGGTAAAAAAGAAAACTGTGCTAGAAGCAAGTTGTCGCAACTCTTTTTTGGAGTTCCACAAAGTTCTTCATCACTGGATTCACTATTTTTTTGGTTAAGAAGTTCCAGTAAACAATTAAACATAAACTGAAAAGAAATTATACTTGCCCGCGATAACTGACACAGACACAGACTTTTTTTTTTTAAATCTTGCGTTCGGAAATTCGTTCCGTAACATTTATTTATAGAGTCTAATAATAAGTACCCGATTTTAATTAATTTAATGGTTAATCACGAATATAAAACCATGTAAATACTAAATAAGCGTAATTTAAAATAATTAAAACGTATCGTTTGTAGTTTTAAAATAAAATTGATGTCAATGTTTATTACTAACCTACATGGTGGCTGTTTGGTTTTTTTAGCGCCTATTCATTGGAAGGATTTAGTGATTCGAAATTTAAATCACTTTGCCTCACTAGTGAGTAATAAACGTTATTACTCACTGAATTCTCGCAAGCAAACGATCTTTTTCGTGCTGGTGTGGTGAAAATTAATATTATAATATTGAAATGGTCTTTAGTACTACCATTTAAATTTGAGTACTACTGTATAAACATACCGGGGGGAATAAGCAAATAATTATGGAAAATGATGAAATACAAATTAAAAACAAGTGTATGCACTGCCTCGATGGTCTAGTGTCTAGCATATGCGCCTCTCACCGAGAGGTTTTGGGTTTGCTTCTCGGGCCGAGTGAACTTTCCGTCAGGAAATTCACATTAGCAGAACATACTTGGTATTGTGCCTAGTAGATGGCAATAGGCTCACCCTTATCCCATGGGACCTAAACAGGTGAAATGTTACTTACTACTGATAGTAGATTTAAGTCCAAATTATGTTGTAACGACTAACTATGCAATGCGCGTGGCCCGACACGCATTTGATTGATTTTTATTTTCCATAAAATGAACCCTTTTTTGCTGTCTCTCCGAACATAAACGTTATACTAATCTCATACAATATTAGGTTGAAATATTAAGAATTCAGCAGGAGTAGATGCATGCAAGTGACTTTGCCTGGCTAAGGTAGTTACCAACAACGTCAGCACAAATGAGTTGAGAAATTTCGAGTCTATCAGCGTGCGAATCAATGGCTGAATTGGCAAAGCACCTGGGGAGTTTACCCAGGTTCGAATCCTGCTGGATTCTTAAATTTTCAACCTTAATATTGTATAAAATACAAAAAGGCATACCAAAGCCATAATTGGCTTTAAAATATTATAAGTTATACTTATCAGTCAATCATGGCAAAGATAGATTCATTCGCATTTTAAAGCAAACATGCTTACTCACGTTCTTAGCAATGTACCTGTAACAAAAGAAAAATTAAATAAGTTATACTTAATAAAGAAATGGAAAATGGCAAGTTTTACATACGGTCGAATTGAAAGCCTCCTGTTCTTCTTTTCCTTGGTTAAAAATACAAATACATAAGAGTCACAAGACATTGATGAACAATGCCAAGGCAAAACGTAGCAAATAAATCAATTATCTTATCTTATCTTGTAGGCCCTGCCAATTTACAGAATCACCACGATCCTGGGCATTTCCATTCCTGTATCTAATCTAATCATTATAGATATAGGGCGGTTTGGTAAACTTAAAAGGAGCTCGAGACTAAGGTACAACTTCACCAAACGCGTATTTCGATATTTCACTTTCATTCGTTGTTTGAACGGGACTGAGAGATCGAAAACCGTAGCTTAGTGTTAAACGTCGGTTTAACTCGTTGCCGCGTTTTGGTGCAATTGAAGCTAAGCGTGAAGGATTAAGGCTATTATAATGAACTCGGGCGCGGTTTTCGCCCGCGCTCGCCCGCAGCAGCCCGCAGCCTTCATGTAAAAAAAAATCAATATAAGCTACATTTTTTAAATGGGCAAACCGCGTCGTGAGTGGGCAATGCACTAAGCAATGCTAATCACGGAAGAGCGTTGGATGGGTGACCTTCTTAACATAAAGAATTGCCGTCAGTACCCCAAGTAAGCAACTAATCACGTTTAGCCGTCGCCGCGTCGGTCTCGGACTCCATGTTGTTTCTTATAATGTTTCAATCACTCTGAAAGCTTCTTCTTGATAACCTTAATTACATTGCATTCGTCAAGTCGACGGGTGTTCCTGTTTATCTCATCATTTCAGTATCGTAATGAGAAACACACATTCTGAAATATATGGTAAATATATTCATCAACTGAACGAGTTGTTTCTGACTCGTACCAGATTTGTATCCCATCTACGTCCTCCCTAAAGTGGTCTCCTTTGTCTAAGGACAAGTTTCGTAACATTTCGGAAACGTTCAATTAATTATGTAAGATATTATTAGTGTGTGCGTAATCGTTGAGTGGTCAGCAGCAAGCGGTGACTGCAGGAGGAGCGTGGGTGCGAAGGTATGCGCACGCGCGGGTAATGAGCGGCGCGGTGTCGCCGGAAGCCGGCACTTGTCGCGCGCTGAGAAGCTCTCATTGCGCGCGCGCTGACCTGCCGCAGCCGCACGTATCGCCCGCGCCCGGTGCATTGGGCTCACTGTTGCTGCACTACCCTTCAACAGTAACTTTACACTCTTCACACACTCTATGTATCGCCCTGCCCCCAAGGACTATCAGTATTAGATTTCCGGAATAACTGTGCGAACAATCAAAGAAGAGAGATCTCGCAGGAAGAACCGAATGACTCGTTCACCGGAACGGGAAACGACTCGATCCGGCGAAAGTATCGGGAGGTAAGTGAATTCAGTTAGATACTTGATAATGGTAAACAGGTAATTTCAAAATATACCTTATACTAATAATAAGTGTACACACTTATTAGTATAAGGTATATTATTGTCACACACTTATTACACATAAATACAAATCTTTTAATTTAATTTATAATCATAATATTATTAAGTTAATACATAAATGAAAGCAAATCTGCTCCTGGCATAAAAACCAAAAAAAAGTACTTAAACCGCTCCTAGATTGCAAATTGGGAAAATGGATAAGCACCAACATAAAAAACTATTTTTGGCGTTATTTTAATACTTTAGAGTTTCGGAAGTCGGTACAATTATTTTTCATAATAAATATCCGACTGCTTTCAGTCCAGGCAGATCTGGAACATCTTTACGATTATGTTTATATTAATATCACTTAATAATTTGTACTATTCATGATAAATATTTACAGGTTTCTTGATAGTAGGATCGTTTGCCGTATAACTATTAACAACTATTTAAATTATTTGCTTAGTATTACACACCAGGCTGCCGCAATTACTTAAACTCTTTCTCATGCACACAAACGCTCGCACACACTTCACACACACACACACATTCATACAACGCACGCACACACGCACGAACACACACACATACACACTCACACACACACACACACAAACAACCAGACACGCATACTCACACACAACGCAAATGTTTTACTATGTTTTAAAATAAAAACTTTACGAGTTTTATGTCTAGTTTATAATATTGTTACTTTAGTTTAAATTCTTATGTTCAATTTCTGTATAGACGCTATTAATAACCACGATACAGGCTTTGCCTAGTGTGGTTATTACTGTTGAAGTGTAAAGGACCTCAAATATAAGTTACTGAACAGTGCTTGTATAACAATGATGACCTATATTCCCTCAACGAACATTTTAGGGTATTCATTCCAGGCAATTCCAGTTTCTCTCCGCTGTCTTTAGTTAGAAGAATTTTAGAATAGAACTAATACTTTTAGTCGTTTTCAACACCAACTTCACCGGTCACGCACGTCACGAGTTTACTAAACGTTTAGGTGCTGCAAATTGGTTTAAGAAGTACTTCGGTACTTCAGAGTGTAAGTTAGACGTGGTTAGACCTTTGAACTTAACTGGCGCGGGATGCTTGTGTTATATTGGAGTCTTTCGGTGTAGTTATTTAATTTAAAAGGTACAGTCAGCAACATGCAAACAATGTTCAAAGCCACTTATTTTTTAAAATCGTAGTTCTTTGATGATTAGATTTGATGAATTAAATCTTATAGTAATCGATAATAAGTGCATTATACAGGGTGTATTTTTGAAACGGGGCAGTAAGGGCAAGTACCTTAACCGTTGCAGTTACAGCAAAACGTTCTTAAAAGACCTTCCCTAACTTTTTGGGACATTTTGAACTGCATTCACAGATTTTGTAAAAAACTTACAGTTAGCAAAAAAAATGCAAAAAGTTCAATTTTTTTTTTTTATGCTAATCGATTCTATTTCATGTGGGGATCAAAAAAACTCTATGGGACCATTTTAGCTTTCAGTACTAGAAAAGACAGAAATCGCCAAAAACGTTTCCCATACATTTCGGCAACAGAAACGAATTTCTACGATGGTCTAACTTTTTGTTATGGCCTGGAAGTGGGTAGAATTGACTGTAAAGTAAATAAAAAGAATTTTTACCCTCAAATTTCGAATTTGATTCGAAAATCTGTGTGTTATACTTAGTTTCAGCTGAGAAACTTCGTATGAGTTATTAATTAAGGATTTTCGCTAAAATGTCTTCTAATCGTGAAAAAATTGACTTATTAGAAGCGTATTTTGAAAGAACCCTGCAATTCCAGGTTTTTCAAAAGATTTGTAATAACCTTTCTTGTTGGCACATGCCGCAACGGATACTTATTGCGGTACCACACTAATGCAGCTCCCGCATTTCGATTATTGACAAAATACGCTTCTAATAAGTCAATTTTTTCACGATTAGAAGACATTTTAGCGAAAATCCTTAATTAATAACTCATACGAAGTTTCTCAGCTGAAACTAAGTATAACACACAGATTTTCGAATCAAATTCGAAATTTGAGGGTAAAAATTCTTTTTATTTACTTTACAGTCAATTCTACCCACTTCCAGGCCATAACAAAAAGTTAGACCATCGTAGAAATTCGTTTCTGTTGCCGAAATGTATGGGAAACGTTTTTGGCGATTTCTGTCTTTTCTAGTACTGAAAGCTAAAATGGTCCCATAGAGTTTTTTGATCCCCACATAAAATAGAATCGATTAGTATAAACTTTTTGCATTTTTTTTGCTAACTGTAAGTTTTTTACAAAATCTGTGAATGCAGTTCGAAATGTCCCAAAAAGTTAGGGAAGGTCTTTTAAGAACGTTTTGCTGTAACTGCAACGGTTAAGGTACTTGCCCTTACTGCCCCGTTTCAAAAATACACCCTGTATAATATTATTTATAGGCTATATAAATTGTATCAACATTTTATACGTCTAAATTTAAATGTCAGATTCTGAAGACATCGACATCGACATCGAAAAATTAAATTGAGATAATCATGACATGTTTGGTAACAAACGAAAGGTATCGGCGAGCACATTACAAATGTGTATAATTATATAATACTGATTAGGAACGTTTAAAATCGACGGATGCAACGAAGAAAAAGTTAACTACAATTATGCGATTTTCGGATTATTGCCTAATCTACTTTATCTAGCTATCATTATAACTTTTGCAGTTTCGCGTTGCATATTGTAGATATATCATATTCTACATTATAGCAAAAAAGTAATCTTAAATATCAGCTTAGTTCTTGAAGTTTTGACACGTCAAATGAGACATATAGTTACTTACGCCTTTTTCAAAAATTGCACGCTGTAAATGTGTACAACAGCTCTTGGTTGTGTTTACCAACGACATGTTTTCATATAAATGACAAGTAGGTACAAGACACCTGTCATAGGGCTTGCTGTTTAGGCAATAAAAGCATTATTTTAGGTAACAATCTATGTTATTTCTTTATTGTCAAATACAAAACAATTGAATTACAAACGCTTAAGCGCTGCTTTGTTTATTATTATCTATATATATATAAAAATGAAACCCGTTTTCCGTTGTCACGACTTGGCATGAAAACGGCTTGACCGATTTGGCTGATATTTTTTTTTGTAGTTTTCTAATACTCTGTACAAGGTTGTTACGGCAAAACAAAGTATTCATTTTTATATGGAGGATATTATAGATTCCAGTTCAAATTGAATAGTTACGCAATACATAAGATAGGTCAGCTATACAAAATAAAGTAGTGCATCAAATTTGCGCTGAGGCGGTACGAAGTTCGCCGGGTCCGCTAGTTTCTTATATATTATTTCATTTTTGTTAGTCAAAACTTATGTCACACTATTTATGGTCAAGAATGCAAATACATGAAACAGTTTAAGTGTTGTATAAAATATTAATGCAACACAACTAATTAAATCAGATTTTTTAAATAAGTAAAATCAAGTGGCAGATAACCCAACAGAAAAAAAATACAATTATCATGACAACTAGCAATATCTCGTAAAATTACCAATTATATTAAAGCAAATTCAAATTCAAATTCAAATCATTTATTTTCATAGGCCCCAGGAGGCGCTTGAACACGTCAAAACATTACAAAAAATGATATAAAAATAAATCATAAATAATACTAAATTATACTAATTACAATGATTTGAATAACCGGGGCTCAGATTAATTTTAATCAAACTGTTTAGAATCGAATTAAAATCAATCCAAGTACCAGCTCCGATGGGTATTGCATTATGAGAAGAGCTGGTGAGAAACTCATGTGCACCATCTTTTAAAATGAAAAATATAACAATATAAAAGTACATAAAAAAATCACATAAGAAGAGCAATTCATTTCCAAATACTATTATCATTTATGTAGTCTGTAAAGTAAGCTTTTTGACATAATTTAATTTTAACATATTTTTTAAATTTACCTATCGATAATTCTATTGCGTCTAAAGGAAGTTTATTGTAAAAGCGTATACATTGACCTGGAAACGAGTTAAAGATTTTATGGAGCCTAGTAGTGGGCACAGCGAGTTTGTTTTTGTTCCTTAGATTTAATTTATGGAGATCACTATTTTTATTAAATTTCGTTTGATTTTTGTGAACGTACAGTCGCGACCAAAAGTCCATAAGCAATCTCAAAAGGCAATAGTTTGAAGTGTAGTCTGACTTACGACCTTCTATTTCCAAGAAATAGACACATGTTGTTAACAAATAATTGTACTTCATAATTTCATCCATAATGTAAGTGACAAGATGGCCGAGCGGTTAAGGCATGCAGATAGAAGCGTTTATCATTCGCCGCAGGTTCAAACCTCACTTGGTTATTTTTATACTTTTTGAAGTTTTTACTCGATTAGAAGGAATGGGACAGAAATATAGTATTCTTTATCTTGTCCACTTTGTTCACACATTTTTATATATATAGAAAATGTATGGGGTTTGATGGTGCAAAGGTGGTCACGGGATGAAAGGTGTATACAACAGTTAAAAACCCATTGCATGGAAGTGTGGGAAAACTTAAGAGGAACCAGTATATGTGCTAATATTGTAGGGTCCATGCGCAAACGTCTACTTGACTGCATTGAAAATAATGGGGGTTATACGAAATATTAATAATGTTAATGGAAAGTGGACTCATTTTTTCCGCACTTATACTCTCATTTGGTCCATTGTGCGTGGCGTTATATTAATAATGTTATAATTATTTAAGATTAATTTAAGATGTTTTGGTTTTACTAATAAGACGCTGTAACTGAATATTAGCACTTCTGTAAATATTTAATGATCTTCAATGGAGGTTTAGTTTCCTTCTTCTTTTCGTCAAGACAAGCTGTAACCTTAATACATTTATTGTGACGTTACATTAAAAAAAAAACATCGTCATAAAGTGTGAATCATAATATTAGTCTTCAATAAACGCTGCTGTATACCAATACCTATTATAAGTGGGTATCAACAATAATATTTTTGTTATTAGAACATCCTGTCCTTGTTGTCATTGTGAATCAATGTAGTAATATTTGTATTATCAATGTTATAAATTGACTAAGTGGGTAACAATAAAAAAATCGCATAAACGGGATAAATCGCATAATACAAGGGAACTTTTTTATTTAGGTAGGAATGTGACGTCACAATTCTCTTTAATATGTATTAATTGTATAAAAAAATAAAACGAATAAACATTTTTACCATCATTCAACATAACTTTTTATTTCTACCTTACAACAATGACAATAAAAAAAAACGTAAGTAGTTTAATAATAATAACATATTTCATTTATTTGTTATTATATTAATCAAAAATCTTATAAACGGTTACAAGGGAACTTTTTTTTATTTAGATAGGAATGTGACGTCACAATGCTCTTTAAAGTTTATTAATTGTATAAATAAATAAAACGAATAAACATTGTTATCATCATTCAGCGTGACTTTTTTTATTTCTACCTTACAAAAATGAAAATAAAAATTAAAAAAATACGTAAATAGTTAAATAATAATAACATATTTAACTTATTAGTTATTATATCAATATGTAACTATTTATGTATTGTATACATGTATTGTATCGCAATTTAAGCATGAATACCTGACAAGTTTGTGCTTAAAATGTTACAAATATTATTATAATAATAATAATAGCTTTATTTCAAGTAACAAGACTCATATGTGTTAGTAACAATATTCCTTATACCTATATTAGTATTCTTATTCTAACTACTTATACCTAAGTCGTGAATTCATGTGAATCATCGCCACACGTCTATCACCGAGGTGGACAACTTGCAGCAACGATTCACATGCAAACAATCAAGTCTACTCGCTATACAGCTCAGGATAAGGTTGGGACTGGCCCGCACCCTGCGCACCAGAGAGGCGCATCGTTTTCTCATTGTTGTGTAGAAACAGTCTACCCGAGCTTCAGCAAACATCCCTGATGCACTGCAGAAGCGGGGCAATCCCATCAATATCCTGAACGCATTATTATATTGAACACGAAAGGCGCTGTACGATTTCCGCGTATAATCGGCCCACAGACTGCACGTGTAAAAAGAAGTGCAGTATGCACGAAACAGGGTTTTTTTAACATCACGTGAGCAACGCGTAAATCTGCGAGCTAACATATTAGCCCTAACCGACAGCGCCCTTCGCTCTCGCTCAATATCGTCATCATCCTTCATGCCAGCGGTCAAGACATGTCCTAAGTATTTAAACTTGTATTATGATTTCGTAAAAACAAAATACAACCACAAATCAACTAAGCTTCAAACTCAGATTTAGTTGATAGTGATCCCAATGTTTACCCGATAGTTACCTGCTCATGATAGATAGATGCGAATTCAAAGAACCGGTCGCCACTGACTGTGACGCGTTTAGTACGAATGCGACAACATTTCATTAGTGTGTGTTATCTTATAAACTGCTAAACACGCAAGCGACTTCGTTAGGGTGTGTACTGGCTGTATCGGGCTCGTACCGTTCATAGCAATGTAATCCTTAGCGTGCCTATGGACTTCTGAGCGTTTACTGTACATTAAATTTTCGTAAATGTATTGAAAATGTAACGTCATAATATGTATCTCTTTAAATTTATTTCTTAGTGTCTCCTTGGGACTCATTATATAGATAGCTCGAATAGCTCGTTTCTGGAGCACAAATATTGAATCTATATCCGCGGCACTACCCCAAAGCAATAAACCATATGACATTATACTGTGAAAATAGCTAAAATAAACTAAACGCGCAGTGTCAACATCGGTCAGTTGACGAATTGTTTTTACGGCGTAAGCTGCTGAGCTGAGTCTACCAGACAACGTTTCTATATGTGGGCCCCATTGTAATTTAGAGTCTAATGTTATACCAAGAAAGACAACCTTATTGACCATTTCCAATTCCTCATTGTCCATCACCACACTAGTTTTGACTTGCTTAACATTTTTTGTAAAAAATCGAATATATTTTTAAAAATAACAAGTCTTTTGTAATAATATAGAAATGACGAATTTTTTTTTCTTCTTGAGGGCGCCACAGATAATATTATGTTGATGTCATATTTATTAGCCTATAACCAGCGAACAATCAAGAAGCTTTTAACGACACCTCATAAAGTTTTGTCAAATAATTTGGTAGATTAGAAGATAATCGGGCACAGATGAACAGACGCACATATTTCCGTACACGCTAAAATCATAACCCTTCGTAGTAGGGTAAAACTATAACACAACGACGTATTAAAATGATTTAAAAAAAAATACCGATTTCCAAAAGCATTAAAATAATAATTTCATTATTGTATTTTTAGTTGTAAGCAATAGCGAATTCTAATAATGCAGACTGACAGAGTACTAATACAGACAAACGATTGCATAAAACACGGTTCATTAGCTGTTCGCTTTTAAAGAGTTCCATCGCCTGTCCCCGAAGATTTTTATCAGATCCCGGTGAATTATATACGAACGTTCAAACACAAGGTTTAAAATATCAAAAAACTGCATTCAAATTGGATCAAATATATAAAGTCTAGTCCTCTTTTTTATGAAGTCGGTTAAAAAGGGGTTCCAAACGGGAGGAAACAAGAAATTAGAGCATCATATTTACACAAAAATGGTCAAGATAGAGCCCTGGTCGCACCCACTGTATCCCTGCCATCAACTACCATGTCCGTTTAATGGAGGTACAGCAGGTACCTGGCATATTCATCGTCGGAATCGGAATGAACGCCGTAGCGGGTGCGAGTGCGACCTCGGCTCTAACTTGACCATTTTTATCCGAATCTAGCAATCCAATGCATTTCTATCGTAATCGGCTTATAGGTTTTAATTATTTTCTTATCAACCCGTGACCCGTGGTGACGTCGCCGCGTCGGTGCGTCGGCACCGTTTGGGCAGATGATGATGTGTCTAAAATTGCCTTACAAAATTATGAAGAAATGCTCCTCGGAAGAGCAAATTTTCCGTTTAGTGTTAGTTATTACTTATTAAAACAAGATTGAAAATATGGTTCGTCACGTCCATTCAAAGAAAAAATCGCCGGCCTTGCCCCTACAATAAACAAAGAAACAACGGGGTACTTAATATTTTAAAAATCAAGTCAAACTACTAAAAACCGACTTCAAAAAGTAGTTAAACTAAAAAAGCAAAAATAAATTTACTTCAAAGTAATACGTTTTTTCATTTAGTTAAATAGAAATTATTAAATAATTATTTTATAATTCTGAAGTCGGTGCCAAGTAAATCGGATAATTAAGAACTAATATTCAGTCAGAAAATAGTTGTTAGAAAGATTGATATTATCTATACAGAGTTATTGTTTACTTGGCACCGACTTCAGAATTATAAAATAATTATTTAATAATTTCTATTTAACTAAATGAAAAAACGTATTACTTTATGCGAAGTAAATTTATTTTTTGCTTTTTTAGTTTAACTACTTTTTGAAGTCGGTTTTTTTTTTTTGTTAAAAATTATTTTATTTTACGATTTTAAGTGATGGGTAGACCGAGCAAGAATGTTTCTCGAATGAGGAGACGACGGTTACTTGAGACGGAAAACTTATTAATAATAATCCCCGTACTCCTAACCGTTGAGGAGTTGTACCTTCCAGCATCAGCTCAGCAACTTAAAATGGAAATATCCAAGTAGTTTTAGGTAATATACGAAAAACAATATTGAAGCCTTTGAAATTTGAGGGTTACCCATGATTTCTTTGGGATCCCATCATCAAATCATGACCTCATATTATGAATATACATAAGTAATATTCAACGTCTCGCCTCATCTGTGTACAACTTGAAAGAATACAGTAAACGGCCTCAAGGAGCCTATATTTAAAGAATTATCCCCGTACTCCTAACCGTTGAGGAGTTGTACCTTCCAGCATTAGCTCAGCAGCATAAAATGCTGACTACTAGATGCAAATATCCAAGTAGCTTTAGATAATATACAAAAAACAATATAGAAGCCTTTTAAATTTGAGGGTTGCCCTCGATTTCTCTAAGATCCCATCATCAGAACGTGACTTGAAAAAAATGGGACTGCATGACAAGTATATCCTTTCAAACAAAAAAAGAATTTCTCAAATCGGTCCAGGCGTCTTCGAGTAATCGGCGAACAAACATAAAAAAAAAATACAACCGAATTGAGAACCTCCTCCTTTTTTTTAAGTCGGTTAAAAATACATTATTTATTTCCCAAGTAAGAATATTTTAATCGTGTTAGGAACGAGAGCATGTAGGCCGTGGGGTCGCATCGCCTGACCTTTTATCTCGTACTGTTGACGCGCCGATATCACTCACTCCGCCTGCTCAGTACTCTGTGACCAGACGATATATCTCAGACCATTCCAGCAAAACAAGCTTTTGTGAAACATTGCCAAATCCAAGTAAGCAATTTTAGTTTCTTGTAAAATTCAGTGCATTTCATCTTTAAATATTTTTTAACCGACTTCAAAAAAAGGAGGAGGTTCTCAATTCGGTTGTATTTTTTTTTTTTTTTTTTTTTTTATGTTTGTTCACCGATTACTCGAAACAAAAAAAAAATTTTTTTTTTGTTTGATAGGATATACTTGTCATGTGGTCCCATTTTTTTCCAGTCACGTTCTAATGATGGGATCCTAGAGAAATCGAGGGCAACCCTCAAATTTAAAAGGCTTCTATATTGTTTTTTGTATATTATCTAAAGCTACTTGGATATTTGCATCTAGTAGCCAGCATTTTATGTTGCTGATCTGATGCTGGAAGGTACAACTCCTCAACGGTTAGGAGTACGGGGATAATTCTTTACATATAGGCTCCTTGAGGAAGTTTACTGTATTCTTTCAAGTTATACACAGATGAGGCGAGACGTTGAATATTACTTATGTATATTCATAATATGAGGTCATGATTTAATGATGGGATCCTAGAGAAATCATGGGTCAATCAAGCTTCTATATTGTGTTTCGTATATTACCTAAAACTACTTGGATATTTGCATTTTAAGTTGCAGAGCTGATGCTGGAAGGTACAACTCCTCAACGGTTAGGAGTACGGGGATTATTATTAATAAGTTTTCCGTCTCAAGTAACCGTCGTCTCCTCATTCGAGAAACATTCTTGCTCGGTCTACCCATCACTTAAAATCGTAAAATAAAATAATTTTTAACAAAAAAAAAAAACCGACTTCAAAAAGTAGGTAAACTAAAAAGCTTAAAATAAATTTACTTCGCACAAATAATACGTTTTTTCATTTAGTTAAATAGAAATTATTAAATAATTATTTTATAATTCTGAAGTCGGTGCCAAGTAACCAATAACTAGATAATAAGTATAAATCTTTCTAACAACTATTTTCTGACTGAATTAGTTCTTAATTATCCGATTTACGTGGCACCGACTTCAGAATTATAAAATAATTATTTAATAATTTCTATTTAACTAAATGAAAAAACGTATTATTTGTGCGAAGTAAATTTATTTTATGCTTTTTAGTTTACCTACTTTTTGAAGTCGGTTTTTTTTTTTTTCATCCCACCATCTCGGAAAGAGTATTTTTAATCTTCTATATCTGAGTGGAAAAGCCGTTTTTATTCTCTAGAGGATAAAGTAAATTGAATAGAACATCGTGTGCACTAAGTTTGTGAATTAAAAAAAACATTAAACCTATTTACTGCTACCTCTTTGCTACCTTGGTGCCGAATATATTATCATACACGGAATAGGAATACCAAAGGAAATGTGAAGTAGGCGTGGTTCGCGTGCCACAATTAAGCGTAGCTACGCTTAATCAATCCATGTCTATGACCAGTCGTGTTCTGACAGCGCGTCAAGTTGCTAATCTTGCGTATTTATTTTATATTTCTTTAACCATGCCGTATTGTGCTATTCTGGAGTGTAAAAATGATAGTAGAAGAAAAAATCTCATGAATGGAGGTGTTTCATACCATCGGTAAGTATGATTTCTTATAAAAATCATGTTTCGTTAACTTACTAAAAACATCTAGAACATTCTACAGAATATTCTACGCATGATATAATAAGATAGGTCTCCTCACCACGATGACAGTTCAGTATGTTGTGCCAGGAATGTATGAGTGTTGTCAAATTTTCATAGAACCTGGCACAAATATGGTGGCATATGTCAGTCTTGAGCATATCTGAGTTTTTTGTACCATGATTCTACGCTACTCGTTTAGTGATGTGTGAGTTCGTACAATACTGAGTTTATCGATAGACTTAAAAAAGAAAAGTAAAACTTAGCTTAGTTTTGTTAACAATTGTAAGTTTTGTAATGTATACCTTTAGTTCTTTCATTTGATATCCCACTCGGATATATTTGAGAATATTTGATTGTTCATCCCCACTTTAAACCCCCCATTTCTTGTAAACGGCTGATTTTATTTTTGTGAAAAATATAGTTTTGTAATGTACACATTTTTACCTTTCATTTGATACCCCACTTGGCTATATTTAAAAATATTTGATTCTTCATCTCCACTTTTAACCCCCTATTTCTTGAAAATGGCTGAACCGATTTATATCAAACAACCACCGCAAAAAAACTGTCTCTCGAAAAAAAAACTGCATCGAATTCGGTCCATCCGTTTGAGAGCTACGATGCTACAGACAGATACACACACAGACAGACAGACAGACATCGACTTCAAACTTATAACACCCCTCTTTTTGCGTCGGGGGTTAAAAAATAAAGTATTCTTATTTTATCCAGATTATTTAAAATGAGCTACACAACATGTTAAGTATTGTTACAAAAAGATTCAGTTAAAAAATGCGAGCGGTAGCTACTGGTACCATTGTGCGAGTGTCGAGTCTATTAATAAAAAATAGTAAGAAACTATATTATACTAAATGCAACATTTTCACATATAAAACTCGTTAGCTCAAACAAGAAATCATGTATCTATCGATATCGATAATGTAATTATAAAATTCAATATTGCGCATCACTGGGTGAATAGCGCTAAAAATCAATCTATGAAACAAAATCTCATCCTTATGTTGTAAGTGTTTAAGGTTAAAATTGCGTCCATCTAAAATACTGCCATCTCTACTCAAGTAGCGGAATTATCTCGTCAGTCAAATGTAATACATTACTAAGATAACAAAACGTCGTAAGTACTTTTTGCAGTTTATCAAAATAAAGCTTATCCATAGAAGTGAAGGTATATTTTCAAATTTATAGCATTGTGCTTTATGCTTATTTTTACTAAAATAAAAACGACCAATCATATGAATTCTTTGTGTGTAGTGCGAAGTATGATTATTGGTTTATTTGTGTGAGTTTGGCGACAGCAGTTTCCATACTAATTGTGTCTTATACCATTTCCTTTGGTATTCCTATTCCGTGTTATCATACAACTTATTTTTAATTTGTTAAAAACTCAGACTCGGAACCTTCTTGGTGTTCTTTTTTCAATTTGCTTTGTACGCGGTTCTTTACGCGGCATTTTTTCACGTCATTGTTAAACCTTAGATTAAAAACAAGAAACTTGAAAACAAGTGAAAAAACTAAAATGAGTGATTCTAGCGACGAGGAAGTTTGTTTGACGCCAACAGAATTGACTGAAACTGTTAATAATGCGCAAATGAGCTTTCTCCCTCAACAATCACGCGAAAAGTATATTTAAAACAGTACGATATGTTCAACACGTGGCGACTAGCAAAAGGAGCCAAAACTTTCTCAGAAAACGTTTTGCTGGCATATTTTATAGAATTATCCGAGAACAAGAAAGCAAGCACTCTATGGAGTACGTATTCGATGCTAAAAGCAACAATAAAGATGTAAAAAGACATACATATCGATACCTATCCTAAATTAGTGGCATTTTTAAAAAGAGCCTCATCTGGTCATCAACCAAAAAAATCGAAGGTTTTCACAGTATCTGATATTGAAAAGTTTCTTAACGAAGCACCCGATTCCGTATATTTGGCGGCAAAAGTAAGTCAGTTGCACATTCAGTATCTACTTAAGTATATTAATCTCAATTAAATAGTATACTTAGTAGATGTTGATACATAATTATGCGTTCATATCAATTTTATTCATTTATCTACTACAATACTCTTTACGTTACAGGTTGTTCTTATTATTGGAATAAACGGAGCATGTCGAACTAATGAACTAACACAACTTAATGTCAAAAACATTGAGAAACATTCAGATGACTTACTATTAATTAATTTACTTATTACAAAGACAAAAAGAGACCGCAACTTCGTCATTCGCAAGGAATACGTAACGATTGTTGAGAAATATCAAGCCTTACGTCCGCCTAACACTCCAATCAATCGATTTTTTCTACAGTATCGCAATGGAAAGTGTGTTAGACAGCCTATGGGTACTAATAAAATTGGCAGTATATCCCACGAGAAATAGCGACATTTCTTGAACTTCCAGAACCCCTGTTGTACACGGGTCATTGTTTCCGACGAACTTCAGCCACACTTTTGGCTGATTCCGGAGCTGATCTCCTGTCCCTTAAGCGCCACGAAGGCTGGAAGTCCAATGCAGTTGTAGAGGGATACATAGAGGATTCCATCCAAAATAAGTCTAAAATACGTGAAGGCATCGTAGGAGCCATTACACTGAAAGAGCCTCAATCGGATCCTTGGACTGGCCCTTCTACATCAAAAATAAGCCGTTATGAAACACCTAACCATCTCCCTCTCTCTCCAACATTCACGCCAAGGGAATTCGATGAATCGGTACAACTATTAAGTATGACAGATAGTTTACCGAAAAACAGTACACAAGTGACTGACAACAATATTACAGTACCAAACAAAAATATTACACTCAATTTAAATAACTGTAGCAACGTTACTTTAAAATTTTCTTAATTATACCTTAGTATTATTTTGTTATAATTTAAAGATTATTCTGTAATACTTACCTGTCATAATGTAGTAATTAATACCTAAACTGAAATAAAAGTGTACCTATCTTGTGATTGTAAACGTTTTTTTTTTGCATTTAGTCATTTCCTCGCTGAGGTGGAATGAAAAGTTACGTGTTGCACTCGAGTGCAAAGATTTTTCACCTCGTGCTCTTTTGATTCCCCGCTAACGCTCAGGATTCTAATTTTGAATCCTTCGCTTGCTCGGTCATCAAAATTGAACACGCGGTTAAAAAGCAACTCTGCACTCTTGTATAACAAATAACTATTATTATCATATAAAACTCTTATGATCATGACCCTATATATTATCTAATGTCAATAGGAAGATAAATAAGACCACTATAGGACTGCCAAGTCTTAAAAATGATGTAGATACATTACACAATAATGTTCATTACATCATGAACGTTTTGCAGGACAGCAGTTAACATAATGTTGATATCTTTGGTTTATTGTGAAGGTCCAAGATGTGGCGCTTGGTCCTCGTGGTGGGGTTCCTGGCTGCGGCGCAGGGCTGTGAGATGACACCCGGCGCAGGTGCTGGGGCAAAGTCCCCAGGGGATAACTTCTACAGACTCCTCATCAACGGGGAAGTGGAGCGGTATGCGCCAGGGGAGAGATACGTCGGTTAGTTACATTTATAGCTACTTTTGCTGTCTTATAAAACATATCTATGACCGGTCAGTATTGCTCAAAACCAAAAATTAAAAAGCCAATCTATTTTTTTCGCAAATAGCGCTACCATTTGCTCATGTATTAAGATATTTGCTTTGTTTTGTAGATTTATGAATAAACTAATAATAACTACTTCGTTGAAATCATTTCAACCGGAGCCAGGAAGGACAAAAGCTAATTCATGCTAATTCCCAAAAATAGTTTATTGTACAACGACGATGTTACCGGATGCTGTTATTTCAGATCATTTACTTTTGTATTTTGTATCAATGCTTGAATTATTCTGTTTGATATTAATAATAAAATTTCATCCGCACGTTCTTGTATCAAATACTCGGAATTGGAACACTGCTGCGCACTCTGCTATCGGTAATGCACTACTCAGCAACTCTGAATATTTTTGTCATGTAGATCAAATATAAACAGGCTATACTCGATATCTAACATTTATTTTGAATTATTTTGATATTCGTATAAATCTTTTTTTACTTAGATATTGTCAATCTATATAAATACAGGAAAATTAATGTCACCGTTGCGTCGCGTCGTCGTGACGGATGGTGAACTGTGTTTGACACACAAAGTTTAATAATAATAATAATTATAATGTTTTGTTGTTTCTGGCGAGTTTAGACGAAGATATAATATCATAATATTTTTAAGTAAGAAGAAGATGCACTCAAATAGTTTTAAATTCTAGTAACCCTGGTGGGATCACGCACGCACGACGTGGTGCAGCAGTTCACGAGGTTCCAACTGATACTGGACCCGCTGGACCCCGCCTCCCTCCGCACTCCCAGCAAGCAGGGCCAGTTCCAGCTGTTCGCAGACACCCTCACTAAGTTCGACGACGAGTGCACCAACTCTGTAATAGAAGCTGATGATCTACCCAAGACTGAGGTGCAGGTCATGTGGAAGGCGCCGCCGAGCGGATCTGGATGTGTTCTACTTAAGTGAGCTTTGGTTCATTATAATCGTATCTATTAAATTGTAGTTCATGCTACATAATCATAAAAAAAATACTTTCACATCACTTAATTAAATCGGCGCAACAGAATTAGTGATACAGATTAACACCTTTTTGTGATTTTTCAGTCAAGAATCCCGATTGTTTGGCCAATCAAAATTGTTTTTAATTGCCACTAATCTTAAGAACAGTTGGTAAACTTGAACGTTAAATGAATGTTATCCCAGAGCCTTAGTGTACGAGAACGCGAGTCGCTGGTACGCCGAGGACGGGCAGCTCACCAAACGCGTCTGTGAGGACACCGCCCTGCTCACCTCTGAATGCTGCGCGTGCGATGCCGCCAAGTACAAGGTACTATCACTTCCTGAATTAAACCTCAGTTCATTTTGAAATCCCTGACATGTTATAATTTATTTATTTTTAAAAAAGCTAATTTTTATGTATTTTGATTCGCAGATGGTTTTCGAAGGTTTGTGGTCGCCGCAGACGCACCCAAAGAACTTCCCGGTGGAGACCATGTGGCTGACTCACTTCTCTGACGTCATAGGAGCCACGCACCCCAAAAACTTCAAGTTCTGGGGGGAGGGAGAAATCTCTTCTGACGGATTTAAGTAAGTACTTCTGAATTAAGGTCACATTTTATTTTTATAATATACAGAAAGCCGAAAATATGCAAAAATACGAAATAACATTTTACATTTGAAATTTATTGACTGAATAGTTTTATACAACAAATAAAAAAGCATGAGCAACTTACATATTTTGAACCTACACATTCCAGGTCTTTGGCTGAATGGGGCTCCGTGGGTCTGATGGAGCGCGAGCTCCGGCAGCAGGGCTCCAAGCTGCGCTCCATCGTAAAAGCGCAGGGCCTATGGCACCCCAACGTCAACTCCAACACCTCCGGTAGCTTCACCGTGGACCGCCGCCGGCATTTCCTCTCACTCGCTTCTATGTTTGGTACCTAATTATTATTGCATGTTTTGTTCGTTACTTAAAAACACTACGTAGGTATATGCTACAAAAATATAAAAAAATGTATAGATTTCTTTAGAACGATTCGCAATCGTAGTTCTGAACTTTTTATCACAAGGGTAAATATTATCTTTTTATTTCAGGACCTTCTCCTGACTGGGTGGTGGGAGTGAGCGGCCTAAACCTCTGCCTGAAGGACTGCTCCTGGACGGAGTCTAAGGTTGTGGACTTGTTTCCCTACGACGCCGGCACCGACAATGGCATCTCATACATGGTAATCTTCCAATACTTAATACTGTAACGTTACAATAATTAAGGTGTAATAATAAAATTATTTAAAAACAAAATTAACCGACTGCCAAAACTCAAAAGCAATAACGCGAAAAATAGTTTTTGCTGTCGGTGATCCTTGATTGTTAATTAGGCAAAATAGATTAATACCGACATAAAAAAAAATATTATTATACTTAAATTATTGTAACAAGTCATAACAATTTAAATAAATACGTTCAAATTTAATAATAAATATAAAATAATATAATTAATTTTATAATATAAAATAATTAAATAAAATTAGGATTTAGTAATTAATTTTAATATTTCTATTTTTGTAGTCTCCTAAAGAGAAATTGTTTGAATGTAATGCATGCCTGTGATTTGTGTAATTACTATATGATTTAATAATAATAAATAATAATAATAAAAATGATTTATTTCTCACCACAATATTTCCTAAATACAATTTGCTTAGACTTAGAACATAACAATATTACAGATATATTGTGAGGAGACTGGTGCCCAAACTAGGTGTATACCTGTATTTCAGGTCACCAGGCCCCCGCCCTTTAATTTTAAATAACAACAATGTCAAGACTAAAAGGACATATTAGATAAGTGGTAGGTGGTAATTCTTTAATTGAGTGAGGGTGTAATAGTTGTGTATAACATGTCAGTTTGATGTCAGTTTGTTTACCTGTACATTATTATAATAGTTTGTATGGCTCTGTGTAATTATACAGTTGGTGTGCTTATTAAATAAAATAAAATAATTGTATTATTGCAGCAAAGAAAACGATATTACTTATTAAAAACAGAATATTAGACCAACTATAATTTAAACTTCCAGTCACCGAACTCTGAGACGAATCCTCGCGAGCGCATGTACCGCATCACACCGATGTACCCCGAGGACCCTCGCGCTCCGTTCTACAACCCTGGCGCTGCGGAGGTGCCTCCGATGGCTCGGCTGTACCTCACGCGGGAGAAGGTCATCCCAGGCTCCTGCGATGAACAGACCCTGCTGTCCCAGGTCGTCGAGGTTGAGGAGAATACGCAGACCGTTAACAAGCGTAAGTTTTAAGTTTTTGACAACATTGTTTGCCTTGCAAAAAAATTACATCTGCATCTTTTGTAATTTTTTTGCTTTAACTGAATTAATGATGTTTAACTGTATTAAAAGTGCGCATTTGTTCGGCTAGCGGAGTGTGCTGTGTCGGACTGGAGCGCGTGGGCGGCGTGCTCGGTGAGCTGCGGCAAGGGACTGCGCATGCGCACCCGCGAGTACCGCATGCCAGAGAAGGCGCAGATGTTCCAGTGCGACCGCCAGCTCATCTCCAAAGAGATGTGCGTCGCGCCCGTGCCTGAGTGCGAGTGAGTAAGATGTCTTTAGTTTTAGATATGTCTCGAATAGAAAAGCAAGTCAACATGTCACAGCAACTTAATCAATTTAGACAGATATCTTCCACGGATAATAGGTAACGCGGCGTCACTTATTAGGGTCATACTCAGAAAAAGTGTACATTTGGTATCTTTTCTTGTCCCGCTACTTTATATTGAAGTCAATATCTAATATTATGATATTTTTCTTTTTCCCCTCCCTTTTTGTTATGTTAATCTATTAATATGATGATTTTTCTGGTATTTAAATATATTTTTTTGTTATAAGAGTATATTTTTTGAATGTCAAAACATTGTTATAAAATATCATCATACATTTTTTGAGTGTCCCAATGACCATTACACATTTTCAGAGATAAATTGTTACGAGTATTTATTGCTTTGACATTGCTTTAACATTGATTGTGGCTATATTATTCTTGATGAATCATGTAACCAATTAGGACCAATTTTATTACTAAATCATTTATAAAAAAAATATTTTAATTAAACTAATTTGGTCCCAAAATTATGATATTTCGTTACTCAGGGTTAGTAACACGTATTAAAGTTTGAAACGCAATTAATTAAAGTGGTATGTATATTTTGTTTTTCCTATTCTGCCATCATTAATACTTACGTCAAAATCACTGTCATGGTAGCCATTATGTTTTCGCCGCAGTCGTCAAGTCGAGACGAGTATCAAGTAAATATTTACAAAAAATACCTCAGAAAATACCTCAGGGTGATAAACAGCTATTATTGTGGTAAGTTTACTATATTTTTGTTTACTTCATGTTGATCTTGACATATTTTTTGTATTAGCTTAACGAATACGCCTAGTGCTTGCGAGATAAACACGTGGTTTACGTAAAAATATTTTAAGAGGTTATAATTTCTCAGATTTTATTCTCATTTTCGTTAAATTGCGTTACGTTACGAATCTGAATTTTTTTATGCTTAGTTCACACAGTCAAAAAGACCGTAACTATAGGAAATATGCATGTATTATTTTTATTTGCAAAAGGAATTGAATATTAGCTCCAGCAAATAATCTTTTTCTTTAAATGAATCCCCGAAATGTTTACGCGCATAACTTGAGAACGACTTGATCGATTTGTGTGATTCCTGTTTTATTTTGAGTGTAAATGTCCAGACAAGGTGTTTTTGTTTTTGTAGGTAGTGTAGGTAGGGTAAGTAGGATAGGTAGGGTAGGTAGAGCGAAGCCGCAGGCAGCTGATAGCTATTTAATTTTATGCAAATTATTATTAGTTTTGAGAATTAGATTGATTATAAGCCAAATATAATCACGTGTTTTATTTGTCCAATTCATGTGCACCATACCTTATGACATCAGTTTCGTGACGGAAATTCTCAGTTTCGTTACTTATCAGTTTAGTTGCAAATTTAAAATGTACACTTTTTCTGAGTATGACCCATTATCTGAAGTTAAAGGAAACTGAAGTTCATTTGTTGAGTGTACTTTTTAAATAGGTACCAACTATATTTTGTTAAGATACTGATTAAACATACTTTGATTGTAGAAGATGTGTATGACCTCGAAACGCGTGTGGTACACATGTGAACGCAAACTGTAGGTACGTTGTCAATATGTGGCTTACAAAATTGTTTGCTCGTGACTCCATCTCAATAGAATAGTGTGCAAATAATAAATAACACTTATTGACTTCGTGCTGACATATTTAACCAACACAAGGATGAGAAACTAACTTTGTTTTATCTTTGAGAGCCACATGAGACCACACATGAGGCCACTAAATAAACGACTTAATTGTATCAAGCATGCAAAATATGTGCGTTATTCTTTTTTAAACTTGAAAACGTGCAAGAAAAGTGACTGACCGCGTCTAGAACCTTTGTTTGCATGGAATGCCCCTTCGTCATATCCACCCTGTATAATAATGATTCATTATATACACGAGCGATATTTCACCATACCTATGTAAATGATATATTCGATATCCTTCAGGGGGGACGTAGACGCCGATGCCGACTCCGTGCAGCCGATAGACTCTGGTTTATCCAGTGAGTTCTGTCAGACGTCAGAGTGGGGCCCTTGGAGCGAGTGCTCCGTGACGTGCGGCGTGGGCGTCAGCGTCAGGAGGAGGAACTTCTTCAACCACATGGGACTCAAGAAGTGTCCGCTTGTACAGATTGGTAAACGAAATCTTAGTTTAATTTGTTGTAATGACGATAAATGCTGCTCATGGATTGACTTAACGGTACCAAAAACAGTACTTAAAGCATGGAACTGGGGAGCTCTTTAGAGTCTACCTTGAACCACGAAAAACTTAAACAGCTACAGCAGCACGCAGGCCACGCAGCCCATGCATGATTTCATATTGTGGCAGCAGCAGTTTCATAATTGGACGTATTAAAATGAAAACGTTCCAACCCACACGACATTCAAATTGAGTAATCTTAATTTTAAGTTGAAAAGAGTAATGTTCAGTAACAGACCAATATTTCGCAAATCTGGTAATGAGAGTCGTTAATAGGTTTTTTTTCTCTATTTTAAGTAATTAAACACTTACTTATTTACATCACATCATCAGATAATTGGTAAAATAAGCCATAGAACGTTTTTAATTAATTGCATTTTGCTTCAGGCAGTTACAGAATGATTTTCTCAAAAGTGTTCCAAATATTTGAATAGCAGAAATAAAAGGTTTGCCTTGTCATTTAACATGAATATTTTACTAAAAAAAACCCGACTGCTTAAAAAAAAGAACTAAAAAGATAAAAACAAGTATAGCATTATCTACATTTAATTCATTAACAACAAATGAAATATGTCAAACTAAATTCTTTATGATGTTGCAGGCGGTGACAAACGAAGTTATATAGTAGTAACAAAGTATTGTTTGTCCCCGCCTGCAACATCATAAAGAATTTAGTTTGACATATTTCATTTGTTGTTAATGAATTAAATGTAGATAATGCTATACTTGTTTTTATCTTTTTAGTTCTTTTTTTTAAGCAGTCGGGTTTTTTGTTTTTTTAATAATTATTTTTTATTTCACTCTTTTTAGTTCTTTTAACCGACATGTTTTTTTTATATCTATTAATTTGTAGAAATCAAATCTCTTTGAGATCAATGAGCCTTAATCGTGAGTTAAACTATCAAATTCAAAAACAATTATTCAAATTCGACCGGCAGTTTCCAAGATTAGCGTGAGCGAACATACAAACTAACTTCCACCCACTTCGGACGCGCGAGCATGCCGATATATAAATTGGTAAATTGTGTTTAATCAGTAATATAAATGTGATAAGAAGTATATATTTTTGAAATGGTCTTTTCATGGCCTTTTATTTGATACCCATATTACTATGATGAAAAGAAAATCCATACCTCCCCCCCTTTTTTTTTTCATTTGCCGGCGCCATTTTGAAAATTTATATAGCCTATGTCACTATCACTGTTTCGACGAATTCAACGACACCTCATTTGTCAAAATCCGTCTAGCCGTTTGGGCTGTAGGGCGTGCCAAAGAAATAGACATACATACATACATACATACATACATACATACATACATACATACATACGCTCGAAAAACATAACCCTCCTTCTGACGCAGTCGGGTAAAAATTATAAACTTACTCGATCCTAACCTTTCACAATTTCAACTTCTTGCTAATAGTAAAAAGTCTGTTTAAATAGTCGATTTAAACAGAGTTTTCACTTTAATAGATACCTACAAGAGGTGAAAAATGCATTATTGTTACGTATTTTAATATCGTGGATAAGGATTATAGCCAAAATAAATCAAAAACAATCATAATCAGCCATAATTTTTTAATATTGTGCAAAAATAAACGAAAAAAACTTCTACAAAAATTAAAAAACTTCTACAAAAATTAAAAAACTTCAACAAAAATGAAAAAACTTCTACAAAAATGAAAAAACTTCTACTAAAATGAAAAAAACTTCAACAAAAATTAAAAAACTTCTACAAAAATTAAAAAACTTCTACAAAAATTAAAAAACTTCTACAAAAATGAAAAACAAAACACTTAAAATTGCAAACAAGTAACAAAATTTAGTCCTCATCTGAATTTTCAACTTCAAAATCAGGAGTTGTGCCTAATCCATCTACATCATCTAGGACGTTAACATTTCCTTTGAGGTTTTTATAAAAATGTAAGCAATCTCTTGGAATGAAGGGGTACAACGATCTCAGATCATCCAATTTTACTTGGGCGATCTCTTTTCCATTGGGATATAGCGGACACAACAAACTTTCGTTTATAGGTAAGACTTTGCCCTTCATCTTTTTTTCAATACTTATTTCTTCTGAACCTTCTGCAGTTTTGATTAATAACGAGTGTAGTTTTTCTTTTCTCAATAATATTTCTTTAATTTTCAACCAATTTATTTTATTTTTGTCAACAGAAACTTTTCTATTCACGATGTTTTTCTCTAATTTTTGTGTCCCCAAAAAATGCTGAGTTTCCATCTTCTTTACTATTAGAGCACTATTGTACCCCTTCATTCCAAGAGATTGCTTACATTTTTATAAAAACCTCAAAGGAAATGTTAACGTCCTAGATGATGTAGATGGATTAGGCACAACTCCTGATTTTGAAGTTGAAAATTCAGATGAGGACTAAAATTTTGTTACTTGTTTGCAATTTTAAGTGTTTTGTTTTTCATTTTTGTAGAAGTTTTTTAATTTTTGTAGAAGTTTTTTCATTTTTGTAGAAGTTTTTTTCGTTTATTTTTGCACAATATTAAAAAATTATGGCTGATTATGATTGTTTTTGATTTATTTTGGCTATGATCCTTATCCACGATATTAAAATACGTAACAATAATGCATGTTTCACCTCTTGTAGGTATCTATTAAAGTGAAAACTCTGTTTAAATCGACTATTTAAACAGACTTTTTACTATTAGCAAGAAGTTGAAATTGTGAAAGGTTAGGATCGAGTAAGTTTATAATTTTTAGTAAAATATTCATGTTAAATGACAAGGCAAACCTTTTATTTCTGCTATTCAAATATTTGGAACACTTTTGAGAAAATCATTCTGTAACTGCCTGAAGCAAAATGCAATTAATTAAAAACGTTCTATGGCTTATTTTACCAATTATCTGATGATGTGATGTAAATAAGTAAGTGTTTAATTACTTAAAATAGAGAAAAAAAACCTATTAACGACTCTCATTACCAGATTTGCGAAATATTGGTCTGTTACTGAACATTACTCTTTTCAACTTAAAATTACTCAATTTGAATGTCGTGTGGGTTGGAACGTTTTCATTTTAATACGTCCATTTAACCTAGAGCAGAAATAAATTTCACAAAAACATTCCTTGCTTTTTAGAACGTTTTTGTGAATTTTGCCTTAAAGGGGTGCCTTTTAAAATGTATTTCTCTAAAACGTTCCAGTCTACTTGAAACGTTTTTCTGAATTAGATATAAATGGATTTAGATTTCACGAAAACGTTCTAGGCTGATTGGAACGTTTTTGTGAAATGCTTTTATTAATTACATGTATTTCTCAAAAGTGTTCCAAACTGCTTAGATCATTTTCGTGATAGTTATAATGTAAACAATATCAAAAATATAATTGAACAAAAACGTTTCAAGTAACTTAGTTCATTTTAGGGAAAAAAAAAGAAAAGCCACGCCATAGAAAACAAATATGTCAAAATGGTTTCAAACAGGTTGGAACACTTTTGTGTTTTTTAAATTCAGACCGTTCATAAATATGTATGAGTTGGAACCCTATCGTTACTTTTACCCCTACAAGCAAGATATCGTAGAACCTTTTCGATATATGAAAGAACCATGCTCACTGACCTCATTGGTGTAGCTAACTCATTTTTGGACATGTTGTGGGTTGGAACGTTTTCGTTTTAATACGTCTAATTATAGATACTTTAGGATGTATTTTGGATTAATGTGTAAGCACCACCAAGCAATGTTTAAGACAAAGGTTGATTTATCATATTCTTCCAGAGGAATCCCGCAAATGCATGGAGCCTCAATGCACGGAACAGGAACGCGAGGTGTCGGACCCTACGTGCCCCACCACGGACTGGTCGGCGTGGTCCCCCTGCACGGCGACGTGCGGCCGCGGCGTCATGTTCCGCACGCGCCTGCTACTCGTGCCCGCCGACCGCCAGCAGGAGTGCTCAGCCAAGGTCGAGCTGCTGCAGCAACGACCCTGCCAGGAGAGGGAGAGCTGCGCCATCGATATGATGACGGCTAAACGTGAGTGTTCCAAAAACTAATTAAGCAGGCACTAAGATGCAATATTCAATGATTGTTCAGGAGCATAAACAAGCGGCTACTGTCAGAGCTTGGTCAATTTAAATCATTTTTGAGAAAACATCAAACCCTTTTTTTGCACGTGAAAATGGAAATCTTGGCTGAATTAGAATAATTGCTGTTATTATTTTTAGAATCTGCCTAGACGCTCCATTCATATTTCTTATTCAACCATATCGTAATTCGCAACATTTACTTTTTCTATTCTCTACCTACTGCTCACTATACTCTATCCATTCCTTTATTTTCTTTTTGACAGATTACATTTAGGGATGCCTTCACACGTTACTGATTCGATTTGAAATCATAATCGATGTTGTCTGAGAAGAACTTTCAATCGATTAATTACATCGAAAAGGTTTTAGTTCATTATTAATTATTCGTTTATTAGTAGTTTTTATTAGATGAAATAAATATACAAAATAATAATGTAATAATAATGTCACATACTTAGTCTATGACGGTTTCCTAGTTACCTTTGTTTACATTTTGATATGTCATTCCAAGATTTCGACTTAATTTCTTGCAAATAATTATTCATGGAATCATGATACTATTATTATATTCTTTTTTTATAAAAAAGTCAAATTATTCTTTTTCATACTGATCGATTTATTTCATTTCACGATTTGATTTATAGTCTGTGGTTGTTTGTTACAAACAGTGAACTTCCCTAAAAAGTGTCGCTTGTCAATAAAGTACATTATTATTGTAGTACATTAATCTGACAAATAAAAACGGTAATTCATAGGCGTGATATGTCAAAAAGAAAATAAAGGAATGGTCAAAGTATAAGAACGAAATAGAGTAAAATACATTATGGGATAGTAACAGATAAAACAGATAATGTAATTACCTAAAATAATTCATATGCATATTTAACGACAGGTTAAAAATAACCTTAACCTGATTGTTTAAAATAACACTTACTTTTACTGAGTGGTGCACATTACAAGGACAACGTGATTACACTGCCTTGTACATACACTTATCGAGTAGGTAACTAGAAGCCAATTACTTTAATTAAGTAACAACACAAATCCACGAGTTTCATTCACAAGATGAGAGATAAATTTCTTAAAACTTGAGCAGATAGAGAAATTGCATCGAAGTGTGGATACCTTGCGATGCCAATGACACAAATAAGATTTTCTCAATTTTGTAAGTAGTTAAGTTTGTTAAGTTTTGTTTAAAGATTACTTAGCTTTTAGTTAACGATGCCTCAATTTAAAAACTTTAGGTTTTTATATGACACATTATTCACGTTGGCAAATCTAAGAAAATACAATATCGTGCGAGTAGGGTTGCCTTGCCATGCCGTACGGTACTTATGAAATCCTGACATTTTGCTCAAGCGTTCATCTGCTACATCAGTGTTGTGAGTAAATAGCTACTTACTTGTGTTAAATGGGTGCCGCTCGTAAATTATAGGTGGAATTTTTTTTTTTTTACATTTTTGTGTATTTTTATATGTTTTGTTTTTGCCTTTATTATTACCTAAGGTAAATTTTTGTTGAAAAAAACAGTAATGGAAACTAAATTCCTACGCAAATCGTGGCAATTTAGTTTTACTTAGCGAGTCTGTTTCTGAGTTTTCCTGGCTTTGTTTTGGTCAACTGAAATTCGGTGATAAGACACAACGGATTTCTATGTTGAAATCGATATTTCTATGTTGAAATCGATATTTCTTTGTTGAAATCGATATTTTAAATCTAACGTGCTCAGCTCACTAAGGAACACTATTATTTTTGTTTGTTACAGGATATTACCATGACAGTTTATGTTCTCCATTTTAGTTTACTCAATTTCCTTTTGAGTTGCCGATATGTTGGCGCTGTTGCAAGCAGCATGGTCACGGGCTGGGCTTTCACAAATAACACGTTTAATGTTAGTGTGTTTATTATCCGGATCCGGATTTCTGATATCCGGTTCTAGAACAGCACCAGAACCTGGGTAGAACCAGTTAAAGATAGCAAGTTGCAATGAAAAGAAACTTAACGAGGTTAAAACATAACAAAGAATATGAAAAACAAAATTCGTGTGCAGTACCTACGGTGGGTGAGGCGACCCCGCTAGGCACTAATTTTCCGATTTTTATTAATTTCCTTGAATTATGAAATCGCCATTAGAAAGTCACTTGCTGGTGATTCTCAGACCCCGGGTCTATTCGTCCTGTAATTGCGTACACACCCTAAGTTACTTTTAAATCGAAATAGTTGAACATAACACCCATTAAACATAATATTATGTATGCAATCTATGTGGAGCAACCAATTTTTTTGGTAAAAACAAGAACCGGAGCAACCGGTTCTACTGCTTTCAGGACCGGACCGGACCTTTCTCCACTAGCCTTGAATAACCGGGTAGAACCGGGTGTAAGCCCTACCTAACCATGGCGCAACAGCGACTAAATATTGGAATCTCAATACAAATAAAAAACATGCTAAAGTAAAAAACAATATTAAGTATATCGTTTTCGTTTAGGTATCTGCATGGAGGAAGCGGATCCAGGTCCTTGTCGTGGCTTGTACCAGCGCTGGACGTTTATGGCGCAGAAGGGCATGTGCGTGCCCTTCGCCTACGGGGGCTGCCGAGGCAACCAGAACAACTTCATCACGCAGGAAGACTGCACCAGCACCTGTAGCGTCATACTCGGTAAGTCCCCACTGCCCCAGGGCCTGTCACAGCCGCCGCCACCTCATCATGTTGGCTAAAACGAATTATGAATGACACATATCTTAAATTAGCTTTTGCAAAGAACCTAAGACGCTTCCATGTAACAACCCCGGTAACAGCAATACACTAGTGTCTCGTTGCGTATAAAACTAAGCATCGATGCCATTCATTGTACTTGTAGTAGTAGAGTAGGTAAGTAGGGCAGCGATGTAATTTGTGGCAGCAGGCTTGGGGTGCCGGCGGCCGGCGAGGGTGACCGCGCTCTGACGTCACGTCCTGTCACCCTCGTGATGTCACCCGCCAGGTATCGGGGTCGCAACTAAACAAGGCTGATCTACTTGTTGTTACGTTAAATGTAACGTAAACGTAAATGACTAGGCCGTGCAATCAAAGACACAATTGCGTGTATTCAAAACATTAACATAATTTGTCGCATAATTAATTGTAATTGCGGTGGCGGTACATTTTAAAGGGATTTGATTACCAACTTTTTTAAATTGAATAGCTTCCATTGAATTTGTGCCAGGCTGGTTTTTAATTTTAGTAGTAGTATGTGCCCTGTAGGTACTATTAGGCGACGCTTAGACAACTTACAAAATATTCTGAGTCGTCTTTAAATCATTACAGTTATGATATTTACGTGTAGTTTTATTTATGGTTCCACAATAAAATGATTGATGTCTAAGGTGTAGAAGCAATTACTGAGTGTTTAAGCAAATCCACCAACATCAGAGATTTATACATTGTAATTTTTAATTATTTATTTATTTATTTATTTATTTTAAACTTTATGCACATCAATAAGTACAATGGCGGACTTAATGCCTAAGGCATTAGCGCTCTGTACACGTACAGTTCGGACCGCGCATCTTGGACTGCGTTCCAAACCGCGGTTAGATCTGTACAGTTTAGACTGCGGATCAAACTGTTGTGCTAATTACGATTAAAATGCTTGCACGGTTTGGACTGCGGATGAAACTCACATAATCTAGACAAACGTTCCGAACTGTGCGTGTAAATTGATTTTCAAGAGTTTGGACTGCAGTTTGGAGTGGCGCGTGGAACGTTATAACTTTTAAAAGTTTTGTACGCAGTAGTAAGAAAAATGGACGATCGTTTGGTCATCGCGTTAGCTGGATTTGTAGTCAGTTTAAAGAGCCTAACAAAACCTACTGACTTGCAAAAATCAACGAGCTCGTCATATGCTTTGTTTCTCATGTTCCTGTTATTATACTCCTTACTTTTTATCTTCCAGAGACAAGTATGTTCACGGAACAAACGAATAAACTCTGTTATAGCTTCGACGCTCCAAACCGCCATTCTTGTAATTTACGTTAAAACGTAATGCGCGCGTAAAACTGTCATATTGGCGCGCGCGCCAATATGACAGATCGGACTGTTAGAGCCGCGCATCTACACGTACAGTTCGGACCGAGGGATGGAACGGCGCGTGCTGTTTCCCGCGGTCCGAACTGTACGTGTGCAGAGCGCTATTCTCTACCAGTCAACCATGAGGAGGTGCAGAGACAATAATGGTAGATGCTTTAGAATTTAAAAAAAAAGAAAGTACAATCTATAAATTTACAATCCTAATTTAATGTTTATTCTAATAATTATATTTTAAACAGGATAATATGTAATGTAAATATACTAAATATTACTATTACATAATATAAATAATATATAATATAATATATTAAATACATATAATCAGGTAATATACATAATTTAAACGTATATAATAATATATAATATAATATATAGGTACACGATATCTTTTAATTTTTTAATGACTCTGCTGATGATTCTTTGTACAGAAGGTTCCGTACTCTAGCTTTGAATGCGTCCCGTGTAGTCGACATCCTGATCTCAAGAGGGAGTGCATTCCAGATAAGGATAGACTGAATATAGAAGGAAGAATGTACTAAACTAGAAGTATGAGAAGGACACAAGAGAAGGAGATTATTAGAAGATCTGAGATTCTTATCATGGCTAGAACAGAGATATTGAAAGTGTGGTTTTAAATAAGTAGGAGAATGAGGCGAGTTAAGAATAGAGTAAAGTGTAGTTAACGTACGCAGACTTCGACGCTGCCGAATAGGCACCATACCGAATAGGAATAATTATAACACCAAAATCATAGAGATCACGGCCGCGTGCTATTTGCGCCAATTCTGCCATAACCTTGTTTAACGATCGCTTCATCTCATCATAACCACAGATTCAATTAATCTCGGTTTTTAAATCATTAGGAACAAAAAAAATATCGAAAATTTTTGAAGATTAGTAATTTTGCAAATCTGTCCCAAAACTTGATAAAACATTAAAACATGTTCAACGTAAAGACAGGCCTAACGTTTTAATTCAAGGTAAAGGCAAATAGGAATAACAAAAGGAGATCATGAAAACCGGTCTGCCGGCCGCCGCGATTCCGGCCGCGATCAGACTTGTAGTAGTTTTAGTCCTCTACAATCTAGACTATAATCTACTTACTACTAGACTAGTTTCTAAATTCTCTAGAAGTTATCTTCTTATCAAGACGAAGTTGTATATAAGTATTATAATAATATACTATTGTTAAAATAAATTATACGAAAGATAGCAGATGCATTTCTATTCTGCTTTTTGTCTGGGTCGGTCATTTCAGGGTGGTATATTTTAGCCAGAATTTACTAATAGTACTATTTTGTGGTGGTGTTATGGACCATTCATTACATCGACCTTGTTCATAAGAACTCTTCTACCACTTCAGTGCATTCCTTACGAGTTTAGCCGGGCTTCTATTATTGACTCGCCTTTCTACACAAGTATTAGCGACGGATAAGACGGACTCGTGATGCTTTCATCAGCATCAAAGAAAATCTGAAAAGCTCTGGAATCTTGAAGATTGATGCAACAAGTGTCAGGAAAAGTGGCAGATTTATGTCAATAGGTCAAGGCGAGCGCGCGGACGGTATTGTTCTACGGCCGCGGCATTCCACAGACATAAAAGTGTATCGCTCCTGTCTGTGCCATAAAAACACTGGCAGTTGTGCGATGGTGCGCACTGTGTGTGACGTCATTGACTTTGGCATTTGCAGATAACATGATTCCAAAAAAAATTACTCTGTCTGTTTTTGTGCAGTTTGTTAAACAAACAAACACGCGCACCTTAAATAACTAATAGCTAAATCTGTGAAGAAAGCTCGTGAAAAATGTCCATATCTACAGTAAATACACCATATTATGTCGGTAAATTTTTATTCTTTAGTGTACTTGATTATGCTTCATACAATACATGGTCAACTGGCACAGCATTATTTTTTAAATTCTTTAATAGTCCAGAGTGCCGAGTGATGTAGACTGCCTAGAAAATTACTACAAAGTAAACGTATTTTTATCGCGCTTATTAAACTAAAATCTTGTTCTGATCATTTTTCAGAACTATATGACAAGTAAATATTCTCTGCCTAGAAAATTACTACAAAGTAAACGTATTTTTATCGCGCTTATTAAACTAAAATCTTGTTCTGATCATTTTTCAGAACTATATGACAAGTAAATATTGTCTGTACACATTTAAGTAGATATATTATTGTACTTTGAGCTACAAATTAGTTCCATCCAAATATTTGGACACACGCGTCGTCACTGCACTGTCACCTCCGGTCGTGGCGATCGTACAAAAGCTCTTTATTCGAATGCGGCAATCGCAATCGTAGTACACGTGCGATTATTCGTGCTAGCTTCTGTCTGAATACAAATACAGGTGAATTAGAAATATTCCATCTTGTAATTGAAGAACACTCGGCGCTGTAGAGCCGGATAGAGTTTTGCGAATATGGCATAATCGAGAGAGAAACACTACTTATCTACTTATAAGTTTCGACCACTTACACCTCAGGATATTCATTAATTTCTCAAGTCTATTATAAAACCTGATATTCTGTCCATAACTAGCCAGAGCAAAATAGATAGATTTAACTCTACATTTTGATGTCTGATTATATGAATTACATGCACATTAAACTATGCAAACTATTTACTACCTTAAATATCTTTGATCGGTCAGTTTCAGTCCACATCGCCCAAAGCTAGAGCAATCAATACAAATATATAAAATATAATTAAATACTTGTTTTAATGTCACAATTTTAATGTTTTTTGACCTAAAACTAAAACTATGCCTTAACTTAAAGCTAGTTTTTTTTAAAGTCTGTTTGTCTGCTTAAATCGGCTAATCATAAAATCGGCAGTATAGATATAGATAAAATGTTAGAGGCTGGTAACTAACTACATGACGCGACACGTGACATACACTATTTTTATCGATGTATGTACCTACCACGGAGAAAGTTAGTTTGATTGTTTGATTTCGCTAATAATAGATATAATAGTAATATAGAAGGTTTTATGTATTAATTGTACATAACGCTAAACTCTACTACCGCACCACGGGAGCGGAGCAGTAAGATTAAAAGTTGGTCTAAGCGCGGGCGCAGCTTAATACTATGAAATCTAGTTACTTAATAAGTTTGCGTATTTTTACTTGCGGTTTTTTAATATAAATAATAAGTAACTATGTTTCAGAAGTATTCGTTTCAATTTATTTATTTATTGTTTAAAATTCACTTAATACTTCCGATGAAGGGGCACGATCACTCTCACTTTTATTTGAATTATTTTTTATTATTATATTACAATTTCTATTACGCAAAATTAGTATTATCTGAGTAAATTTAACAGATTTTACAAATTGTCAGTGGATCGCGTTAAACTGCATTCACCATCAGCGCCGGCACCGCGGCGGCGGCGGCGGCGGCGGCGGCACAGCGATGCTATTACACAGAGACACGCATTGCGTCTGTCACTTCACTTCAACAGACATTTAGTTTTTTATTTTGTGATTTTTCTACTGATTCTAAATTTTCTTGCACGGGTAATACTTTGCAATGTGGTTCCAAATTAATTAGTATTGTTATCATACTAATGCAATTTTGGTAAATAAATGCTAACAAATCCGTCTATTTTGCTTGACGTTGTGCATGGACATTGAAACAGTATAATTATATTTATGTACTAAAATCCGGCTTTGGAGTAGGTACTTGGGTAGGTAGTAGGTACAGACCAAAGCCGTGGTTAAGGAGAAAAACCGTCAGCATTTCTTTTGTCATATAATTAAATTGATATGTTTATAATTATCTGTTGTTATAGATAGATATGTGATGATATATTATGTCAGCATGTTAACAATTCAAGGAATTCGCAGATATTGATGAAACAAAAATTTACTTACAGTCGCGTCCTAATCATAGCTAATCGACAGCTTTACAGCTATTATCTATAACAAGTGTCCCAAATCTGTGTCTCAATTACCTACATGACACATTGTCAATGGCGCCGTAATCTGTGCGATTCACCAATTCACCCCATCCATCGGTGACGTCAGCACAACAATCGTCATATGACTCACACTCCCAAACATCCAATTTAGGTATTTTACGTCTCAATGTCAAGCACAACGTTTAGTTTTCAGTTATTTCGACTGTTTTGTAAAAACAACGTATTAATTGGCAAATAGATGTCAGCTGAGCTTGGTTGGGACTAGTTGACGTTTTGTTAAAATTGTATGATATTTATTTATATATTTAGGTAATAATGAAATTCCTTTTGAAGGATTTTAATGTTTATTCGTTAATTTAAGTGGATTGCCTCGATCACCACTGAACCCGTATTAGCCTGAAGTGAAGACTAATAGTAATATATTGTTTTGTTTGCAGGTGGCGCAGCGCCCGCCGCGGTCGCCAACCAGGTGCCGGGCGTCAGCAGTGGCTTCCCTGGACTGCCGGTCGGCTCTGGCGTGCCCATCTCCAATAGCGTTAATGGTATCTCAGTTATTTGACCATTGAGCGTTTACCATCCTTACTTATATTATATTTGCAATAGTTTGAGAGTATGGATGATTCATGCAGAAACTACCGGGTCGATTATGATGAAATATTGCATGCATATAAGCTAAATGCCTGGATAGGCTATTTTTTATCGTTCTATCACGCGGGCAGAAGCTAGTTGACTATAAGTTCGATCTTTTATTAGTTTTGTTGGAGAATCAGCGAAAATTACCAGAGAAATTGTTGATCAAGTCAAATACTACTATGAGAAAGTCCAGAGATAATAATGCGTATTTGTGTTGTTCAGGAATAGGTGCCGGCGAAGGCGACTGTCAGGTGAGTCCGTGGGGGGAGTGGAGCAAGTGCTCTGTGTCGTGCGGCACTGGCTACCAGGAGAGGACCAGAGCTGTTCTGGTAAGTTAATAACAAATTATGATCTTTTGCCGCGGCTACGGCGACCACTTCTCAAAAGTGATTAGCGAACTTCGCGGGTACATGTGCTTGCCGAAGCACCGGGTTTATTGTTAAGAATTCCTCTACGGCAAAACACTAAGCATCATTAACAAGAGGTAATTGTGATTCTTGAGTAACAAACATTCTCACACATTGTACAACAATACATACTATTACATACAGCAGCGATGCGCATGCGCCAACGAGAGCTCATTAAATTATACTTTGTAATATAAAACGTGGCATTTGCAATGTTTCTGTTATTGTTAATGTCATTATCAAAGAACCCTGAAAAACTCCAGTCGTTTTGAACAAAGAAATACATTATAGTGATGCTAATTTACACTGTACAGAGATCGTCGAGCAAATCTTCAAGGTATATTCAATGTTTACTGACAAAGAACTCGAATAATGACGATATCAGCAATCTCAACTCAAAAGGTGTTGTTAGTGTTGTGTGCGCACAGCGAACAGACGGACACAAGCTTCTCCCCTAATGCTCTCACGAGCGACTACTCTCTTGTATTGGCTGTGTGACGGCTCTTTGGTGCATTTATTTGTGGTTGTGTCGATATTTCAAGGTGTTGCCATGAGGCTCGATGGCTACAAACCTCATACAAAAAGCGATACACATAATTAAATTAATTCTTAAAAAAACTTAAATAATTGTAAGATGTAGGCGTAGTGCGAGGGCGAAATGAGCCACTTATAAGAATCGATGGCACGATGGGCGCCGCCCGCCTTACGGCTTTTATTGAAGGTGTTGTGTTGTGTGCCTTCACTTCCTTCCACACTTGTGATTATACACCATTATAATTAAATATTGATATTAAACCGAAACGTACCGATGCTATCGTGAGAACCAACACCTTACCTGTAATATATACATATTAATTATTAGATAATATTTTATTTTAGAAAGTAAATATTATTATTAGTGTATCGAACCTCGAAACCTATGTCTAATGTAGTATACTCGGGTATCATCAGGGTTAATTGTTAAAAATGTGAGAATCAAAGCCAATTTAGAAGATAATTTGGCGACGCGTAAATTGGTGTCGAAGGTGAGTTCAATCTGATAGAGCAAATACAATCGAATTAGGGATGATGTAATGAAGTAAATGATAATGGCATGTGTCAAGTGCGAGCCGGTCCCACACGGCACGTGTCATGCATGTGTCGGGCGGCATGGCGGCAGGCGGGACGGGAGCGACCTGCTGTTGTGGCGGTAGGTCAAGGCCGGCGGCTGGCCGCGGCGATCACCAGATTTATTACACACTCGGCAAAAGTATTACATGTGCACGGCGCGGCGGGCGGCGTTTTATTCTGATAGTATAGTAACTAGAGCACTGATAGTCGAGTGGGAGACCGTAGGACTGCTAAGTCAAAGGTGGGTTCGAACCCACGGCACACACCTCTGTCAATAAATTGTTAAGATTCGTCTTTTCGAAGATATGTGTTTGTCATATGAATGATTGCCCGGTGAAGGAATCATCGTGAGGAAACCTGCATATCTGAGAGCCTAAAAAAGTACTCGAGGGTCTGTGAAGTCTACCAATCCGCAATTGGCCAGCGCGATATACTATGGCCTAACCCTTCTCATTATGAGAAGAGGCCATGTACTAGATACAGGGCTGCTATTATTATGTATAGTAACTACTAAACTACTAGTGTAGATTTCCTAGGCATGACAGCTTGTGGGTTACTTTACTTTAAGTAGTTGTTTCGGAACTTCGTCACACTTTTAGTTAACACCTATAAACCCCGGTAATATCTGCAAAATGCGTGCAAAGAAACATCATCTTTTATTAAGAATAAAATATGAAATTGATATAATATATGATGATATGAAATTGACAATTGGTACTGATGGGTCCTAGTCCTAAACCTATGATTTGTTGTGCAGGTGCAGCCGCGTGCGGGCCAGGCGTGTCCGCGCGCGCTCGCCCGGCGTCGCAGGTGCTACAGGAAGTGCTAATTCACTTTCATTTTTTATATTTAGATGCACTTGTTGAAGGCCGCACACTACAACGATCAAGCACAAACTTTGATAAAACCAATCATTGTTATACTTGTTAATGAGGTAATACAAGTAATAATGCTAAGTATAAGTGAGATCTTTAACAATAATTTCACTGCCTAGAGTGAGTGCGTCAGTGCGCCCCGGCCTTTAACTACTTAACGAGCAAAGCATTTACTTTTCCACGTTTTTATGTTAAGCTGAATCTGAGGCACTTAGCAGATAGCTAAAATAATAATTTTAATAAATGCTTCTGATAAAACTGATTTTCCTTTCTTACAGTATAAATTATACTTATAATTAGAATAGGAATATATTTTTTTACCTCCGCTCGATTTCTCGCCATTTTGCTTCGGGTCGTTTCAGTGAGCAAAACTGGCATTTGCTTCGAGATTTTCTTTCGCTCGAAGCAAAATTGAGTTTTGCTCACTGCTCGCCATTAACATCTGCTGAGGTGAAAAGTAGTATGTGCGACACGAGATCAAAGTTATATACATCGCATGCTTTTAAGTCTCCCACTACGTTCAAGATTATTAAGATTTTTCAAAAAAAAAACAATATTCAGCTTCTATATATCGATAAAAAACAAATAGCTGATATAGCCTCAACATAATGTTCCAGTTTTAATGTTTTCAGTTGTGTATCGCAATAAAATTAAGAATTATTTTTTAAATACCACAAACTTGCCTTTTTATCTACGGGCAAACGTTTGAAAGTGTAAAACAATAATTTAAGGTCAATTTAATAACGTGATTTAAAAACATAATTATAATGATCGCGGTCTTCCATTTTGTTTTACAATTTTTTCGTCTATTAGCTATTTAAAGGCATGCAACGTGTCTTGAAAAACAATAAATTACTTAACCAAGGGCCAGTTGCCGGATTCCGGATAGATCTAATCCGACCAATTAAATATAACCTAACCGAATTTTAAAGTGACACAAGTTACACTAGAAAAAAACACAGCTGTCACTTTCATTGATGTGTGTTATATGCATGCTTATCTTGCCAATAAGGTTAGATAAACCTCCTGTGAAATTGGGGTTAAATCACTTAAATTTGTGTGTGATGTACCGACTTATGCAAAATCAGTGTGAATTTGTGTATTAGTGATACACAAAGCCATCGCCCATTTTCATTTTCTAGTATTCAATTCATTCTCAGAATTTTCTTATATATTAATTACACCATTATATTTTTGTTAGCAATTTAAAAAATACCAAGTTGTTTTTAACTCTTGATATAATTTATATATTGCCAGTAATTTTTGTTTTGAATAGCTTTGTCTTCGTGAAGTTATGTAGTTCACCAAATAGTCCGGATGTTTCGAACATGACGTGACTTACTCCCATAACCCAATGACTCGGTGCCGTCGACTGTCGACCCAGCCCTTGGCAAACTTCCTACAACTATGTATTAAATACATATCCCACCTATGACAATAATATGACAGCGGCCATATAGGGTGGTAAGTAGGTGTACTCGTTTTTCGTAACTGGGTTGAGTTATAAAATGTTATAATGACACTTTCTTAGATTCAATTGATCGTAAACGGCTAATAAAAAAGATAAGGTAAGTCATAATAATGATATTTTTTTCCGATGGGAAATAACTTGTAAATACCACTATGCAATCTCTTTGGAAAAAGAAGTATATTTTTTTTTACAAACAACTTAATAAAAGTCGATGATGCACATTCATTTAAGATATGAATAAGGAAACATTAACTGATGTCTTGCATAATACGAAGAAAATCTGCACCGATTTCTGCGTATTTGATTCCGTTGCATGATTTTTTTTATCGATGAATTGAGCAATCAAGGAAGATATGCACATAAAATGTTGTATGACGTCAGCAGAGAGCAAAGGCAGTGAAGCCTGTTGAACTACTGACTCTGACCCTGAGTGACTCACCACTACACCAGCTGGTGACGTAACCACCACCATCCCACTCATCCGATGAGGAAGTTACCATCACGCAATCGATGCTTATTACCATAATTAAATTATAACGCTTAGATTCTTGCCGTAATTGGAGAGCTAAGAGTAGCAATGCGTAATGGAAAATCTGATTGCAAGTCTGTCGATTCAACGCCAAGGTGAATAGTCGTTTGGTGCAAGGTCTCACTAAGCAATCAAACCAAAAACATTCAAATAAGTACAATACAGTACATGATGACATGTGTACTGAGTAGACAGGACGTGTGAAGTGTTATTAACAACAGCAGCTCATGGACATCAACATCATCAGATTTTAGATCTAAGGACTACCGTATTATTTTTGCCTCATGTGTCAATAATGCAAGCATTCACAACAGCTCTAACACTCACCAAAAGCATACGGTACTTGTTTTGTATTTCTTAAAATCTTTAAAACTAAATAAAAATAATACGAATATTCCATCCGGCTCAGAAGTAAGTATACTTGTCTATTTATTTATGCCATTATATTTTATTCCCCGTGTGTATCTATCACTATTGTAATGAGATGTAATCTATATCTACTTACAGCTGCATAATAAACTACGATCAGTAGTTTATAATGGTTTACATCCTGTCGTCAAACGAAGCTTAAATATCTGGCCATGGATCGTTACTTCTAAATGATTGGATACTGAAAACACTGGCAACTACTGACAACTACTCTGCCGCGCTTAGGAAAAACGCATTAACTACCTTTTTACAACTTCTGAGAAAAACATGTTTAATTTTTTTTTTCTTATTTTACTTGTATCTCCGGAACGAAGCTAGCTATTGATGTGAAATTTGAACTAGGGGTAGCAGCAGAGTATACGATACACTTTGGCTTTTATTAATATTACTAAAATATTATAGTTTTATTTATAATTTAAAAAAATTACTTATTGTTAGCAATCAATATGGGTTTATTATATTCAAACTTATCATAAACGCATTAAAATATACTACATAGTGCATTTATACTTAGTCAAATATTTTAATGCACTTTTTAATATAATGTTTTTACCCCACTAGTTTATTTAGACTAACAATAAGTGCATTAACTACTTCGATTAATGCGTTTATGTTTAGCAAAATCTCTTAATTCATAAAAAAAACACAAAGTAAAGGAATTATTATTTAACACCTAGTCATGCACTAGTCTGATAAAATAAAAGATTTTTCTCTATGCAAAGTCTTTATTTCTTAAAATAGCACTTTAAAACAAAACAATCACTAGTATTCATTATCACGTTGTACTTATTAATATAATTATTTATGACACATACTGCACTAACTGTAGATGATGCATTTTTGGTAAATGTAACATTAATTGATATTTAAGTTAATGCGTTTATGATAACCAAAAAAAGCGGGTTCTAATAGAAATATTGAAATGGTCTCTAATAATAATAAATAATAATAAAATTTATTGTCCAAAAATAATACAGAGTTACAACAATGGTGTACATTAAGTATAAAATGTTATATTATTAGGTACAAAATTGATATTCATGTTGTTACATCTGTAATATACATTCATAATAGTGTCCCTGCCTCTTAAACTAGGTAGTCCTGTATCTCAAGAGACAGTGATCAGCCGATGTATTAAACTATTTATTATAATGACAGAGTGAAACTGTGCATCAGTTCATCGTTTCTGTATTATGGAAATAAATAAATAAAAAATAAAATAAAATAAAAGAATGTTATTAAATATAACATTTTGAAATAAGGGTTATTGTGTATGGTGTGATGTGTGTGTTTGTGTGTGTGTATGTGTATGTGTGTGTTTGTGTGTGTGTGTTTGCGTGAATGCGTGTAATCTTGTTATTATCTAACGTTTGCTAACCTAGGTGATTAGGGCTTCGGTCGCGGTGTAATCCTGCTGTAGCAGCCACTCGCAGACTTTTTGTTTTAGCTTGTATGTAGTAAGATGTAAAATTTGCGTGTGTTTATGAATTTTGTGGTATATTTTTGTGCTAAGCACATAATATTGGTGTGCTGCAAACGAAGTTTTGTGTTTGGTATGTGGTAGGCGAATTGATCTCTTGCTGGGATCTAATGGTGGCAATCTAGTATGTTTTCTCAGAGTAGATCGTAGCACAAAGAGCTGGCGTACTGTAAGCACTTTGCATTCGATGTATAATTTAGAAGTTGGGTACCTGAAAGGCTTTCTGGTCATTACTTTGAGTACAGCTCTCTGTGCTCTCTCCACCCTGAGAAAATTTGTTTTTACTGCTCCACCCCACACCGTGATACAATAGCCAATGACTGATTGGCACAGTGCGTAATACACCATCCTCAATATATGGAAACTAGCCGAATTCCTAAGGGACTTAAATATGTGAATTAGTCGCATAGTTCTTGTAGTAATGGCGTCGATTTGCTTGTCCCACCTTAAGCCTTCATCTATATGTACACCAAGGTATTTTACACTGGCGCATCTGGTGAGTGTAGTACAGTTACATGTGCCTGTGAGACGCATGCACGAGTGTGCAGTTATCGAAAATTCATCAGTCGGAGTGGTGTTGTGACGAATAGCAAAGGGCATATACACTGTTTTGTTAAGGTTCAATGTAAGCTGATTAGTGTTAAGCCATTCCATTACACGTGATAAAGCTGCTTCAGCTATGTTTTTAACTCCGTCCCATGTAGCACCATAAGCAAGAATCGCTGTATCATCAGCGTAAGCATACACTTCACAGCCTGTGAGGCTCATTTTACAGAACTCGTTAATGTAGACTTGGAATAAGGTGGGCCCTAATATACTGCCCTGCGGAACGCCATAAGTCACTTCTACCTCCTTGCTAAGGTATGTATCAATTTTCACGCTTTGCTTTCGATTTCTTAGGTAGCTTTTGAAAATGTCAAGTGGAGTTCCGCGTACCCCGATACGTTCCAGTTTTGTGATAAGTTTGGGAACAGAAACCGTGTCAAACGCCTTGGATAGGTCTAGAAAAATACCCAGACATTTGGTTTTATTGTCTAGTTTAGTAGCAATATCTTGTGTAAAATCAAGCACTGCGTCCTCTGTGGACATTTTTGATCGAAAGCCATACTGGTTTTTTGCTATTATGGCGTGTTTGTCGAGAAAATTCTTTAGCGATTTGTTGAGTATTTTTTCTAGCAATTTCGAGAGATTAGATTTCTCTATGACAAAGTTATAGAGCTCGTTTTTCTGATTCCAAATATGAATTTAAGTCAATTTCGCAAAAAATCGCACTTAGTGCGTTTTTCATAAGCGCGGCAGTACTGCTATGAAGTGTATTGTAGGTAAGGAATGGTAACGAGTTAACGCCTAGTCCGACTGTAGCTATGGCCAGTTCTACTGGACGGAAGATTCAACTTTTAACTTACGAATGACTCCTGTCTCTTTGGGGACAGAGTGAGTAGAATTCTGAATAGAAGTACGGAGTTGGGATAATGCCCGATGGGGGGCAATAGGTTCACTCTCTATCCAATGGGACATAAACATAACAGGTGAAGTGTGGGTATTGTACACCTCTGTCAGATCAGACCCTTCTGGGTAATATAGGCGTGATGTTATGTTATGTGCGCACAAAATTTTCGCTACTGGACGAAGAAAACTCGTTATGTGGAGATGGGCACCCATCCACGGCCGACCGCGGTTAGCTTTGCTTGACCTGCATGATCGACCAGTCTGCGCGGCCTGCACTCAAAGTACTTTAATGTTAATTCTTAGACTCGTACCTATAACAACATTTTATATCTAACACGTTTTGATTTCAACAAAACGACGATTTCAAAAAAAAACTGTATTGGATAAATTTTTTATTTAAATCGTCGTCGTTCATCAAGGAAAGTTTGCAGATTTTCTCTTGTACGCTCGTGATAGTGACGCCTTGACGCTTTCACTTTAATTTAATTCGAATTTAAATGTCAATTTTACGAGAGCTGTAAAGCTTTAGCATACCTGTAACTTCTTATAAGACGAAAGTGACATTTAGTGTTGAACGAAATAGTAATCTATTTATTTATACCTATATTTTTGAGTTTATAACTATCGTATAACATAAGATGTTCCAGACAGGTGACGTAAACGGCAACTTTGCTTGTAGGCAATAGGTATATAACGTAACGACTTCCTGCACAAAGGCTTTTTGTACCATGTACCCTACTACTACAGCAATGTACATACATTGTACAGTTTGCACACACATGTCATTGCATTTATGTAAGCGGTTAAGGAGCAGGTAGTACATTACATAGCACAGATCTTCGCGTGGGTAATGTCTTCCACAATAAACGAAAGGCTTTGATTTAAAGAAATAAAGATTCTAAAACCAAAATGTTAGTGACGCTTGAATCGATAAAAAATGCGGAATATCACGGGATGGGGAGATCATCAACGGGAGGTCACGCGTTGCTCCCAACTCTATTAGTCTATTCGGCTATTTAAAGACCTATAAATGGGTATAAAGTATGATGTCATGGCATTGACATATTTTGAACAATTTAAGCTTTTAAGTCTTTAAGAATCCCACGCTGGACACACATCATTACAACAATAATTAAACATAACAAACATAAAAGAACATTACTTACTAATATTTAAATACATATATGCGAAAAAAACTCTGTCTTTCTGACTGTTACGCTTTCATAACTGTACCACTGAGCAGGTTTTTATGAAAAAAATGGTATGGAGGCAGTTGCAGGCCTGATGAAGAACATAGTCATTTAATATCGACCTAGCGGCAGAAGCGGAACCTAATTTCCCACGATTTCAGATAATTTAATCCCATTGTAAAGGTCACTGACAAGTGCTCATCATTCTTTGTCTGACTTCACTCCGTTACTCACTGACTATCAGAATTGATGCACCAATGAATGAGTAAGTACAATAAGTACATTGTATCAATTGGGTGCCCAGACAAATTGCAGGATATTAGACATACCTACCTACCACGCACAAGCACTGATGCCGGATTACTTTGATATTATACTATATAGTGATACTAAGCATCCTTCATTCTGGTTAAATTCAGAATGTGGTGGAGTTTTTAAGGGGAAAAAAAGCTACCGCCTCTATTTAGATTGAATGTCATCTCAGGGTCTCTGCAGCTGTAACCAAGATCCAAGCAATGGTTTATACCCAATTTTTGGTATACTCATTCCGTAAAAATCCCAAAGAAAGTATTTGGTCCTGTTCTGTAGTAAGTGTGGGTACTGTGGGTATTCATTAGTTGCTATACCCATTGTTGTCTTTGTGTGCCTCCAAAGCACATTAAATCGTTGTTTCTTCGTCTTCCTTATGTCTTAACCGGCCTTGAGAGATTAACGTCTTATACTAGGATTACGAAATACAGGAAATAAGAAATAGCCTCAATACTAAATAAAAATAATAAGATATGATAACTAATTAGAAAACAAATCATTTTCATTGTTATTTTTACAAAAAAAATATGTTTAATAACTGAAAAGAATGAGATAATTATTGCGTGCTGCATACGCAGTTACGCACACATACATAACAATCTTTCACAAAATGCCACTTTTAGCATTATAGTAGGTTGTACTATCGACAAAGTAGATTCATGATCTATCTTAATACTAGTTTCGTAAAGTCATTTCAAAATACTAAAGTCTCAATTCGAGTCAGTCAGAGTTCAGAGTCATAAAATATGAAGTCAAATGGGCCATGAATCAAATATATTTCAGGTAATTATTTCCGGTACCGACCCAATTATAATAATTGTTTATTATTTATATTCAAAAACATCGGGCATATTACAACAAACAATAAGCCTTCCTAGTATCATTTCCTTTGAATCTCAATTTTAAAATAATTATTAACCACACAATGAGCTGAATTTTAGCATTTGTTCCAAATGGCTAATCGTTCCGGTCGAATGCTGAGCCAGATGTGCTGTGATGCGGCATTGACTTTTGATAAGCAGCATTTAGCGTGACCTTCCTTCGGACAATAATGCGGATATGGCAACACTACAAATCTCTGATAAAAAAATAAAAAACATTAATTTCCTCACACAAATTATTGTAACCTTGGATTGGAGCTTATTGTTTTCTGACTTTTTAGAACTTTTGTACAAATTGATATCTGCTAAGACTACTTACTTACGGCTTTTCAGCACAGAAATCAGTTCAACATTATTTTAATAATTAATTATGGACGTTTCCATGATGCTCTCAAAACTAGTTGGCATTGACATATCAATGGTCACGGGACCTGTGTCAATGCCAACTAGTTTTACTAGAGTTACTCATTAGCTACTTACAGACCCGTCTGAAATAAGAAGCAAATGAGTAACTCTTGTATGTACGTGTCGTTTCGATCAGTGCGAGTGCCTGCCTGAGTGCGTCTGCAGCGGACGTAAGCAATACGCCAGGCTCGAGGCCGCTTGAAGGACGCCTCGTAAACCTTTGATTAAACCGCTGCTATCTACTATCTGCAATATAAACAAATTGATTTACCTCTAGTTACGAGATACGCGAGCAACAAACCCGTCCCATCACATGGCACAGGTTAAAGCTGAGAATGAGCCTCTGCACGACTTGGTCAATCACTCAGCCTTTATTAGTCTGCTACGGGACATAGGGGTCTCCCAATTGCGTCAGGATACCCGGCTCTGCGCCTTTTGCATCCAGTCCCCTCCAGCAACCGTCATCAGGTCTTCATTACACCTGGCTGGGGGGCGTGCTACCTTACGGCTACGGTTGCCGAGGCGCAGTCTACATTTCAGGACTCACAAATCGGAGCAAGTGTACTACACTTACTACTGCATTATCTTTCAAAATCTAATAATGGATAAAAGCACGATAATTTACTTATCAATCATTTGATATCTTCAAACACTAATTATATAGTTATGCATGCATGGAGTACATCATATTATAAACAAATTTGGAGGACTGGGTAAGTCATGTAAATAATTGCTTTAGATTAAGACCAATATCAAACATTGTTTGTTAACAACGTGTTTACGTCAATTAAAGCGTGTAAGGTAATTTGTCTTCATTTAAGAATATCTCGCTCGTTTCGGGTTAAAACTGATTCAAGGTGAAATATCCCATAATGGGCCCATGCCTGCGTGAAACTCGCTCAGTTACCGTACCTGCCTGTCACGTTTCATTTGGCCACTTTCAAATACCATCTAAGCTAAGCTAATCAAATTTAAAGTAAGTAATCGAAACATTCCAAACAATCCGTTGAGCCAAAATAAATCAAATAAAAATGGTCGACCAACGGGAACTAACTCAAACAGCATCGTTTCGTTTTACAATATTTTTTTTACTACGTATATAATTAACTAGCTTCCGCCTGCGATGCGTCCGCGTGGAATTGTTACTTTGCGCTAAAGCTAACTTTGACCCGTGACTTCGTTTATAGGCGCGGCATGGTATCTTCCAGAGCTAATTATTTTGCTGAGATAATATTTTAAAACCGCGATATCTCCAAAGATATGATTGACCAAATACTTACTTTTAAAGATCATAATGTTGCCATATATGCCAGAGTTAGAAAGCTAATTTATACTATGAAACTATTACGCGACGCGGCGACGTGACACCAATACATGTACTGTCAAAAATATACATTACCCTCTGTCAATCCGTGTTATCTTATTGCATCACAGTCTGGGGTGGATCTGCACCTACAATTCTAATTAGTTTGGAGAGAGCAAAGCGCGCTGTTCTTAAAACAATGCTTAAAAAACCCTTCAGATTTCCAACCGACTTATTATTTCAGGAAACACAATTATTAAGTGTTCGAAGAATATTTATTTTAAGAGTTACCCTTTTAAAGCACAAAGAAAGTCTTGTTTCGAATGCTGATGTAAGAATGATCAGTAAGCGTCATTTCAATCTTCCACTTCAAACTGTAAAAACCGTTTTTGCGAAACGTTTTATTTCATACATGAAATCTTTTATTTACAACAATATACTTAAATTTGTCAGTCTTGCTCAATTATATTGTCAGTTAACGAATGAAAATTTGAAGTCCGAAAATTGTTACTAAATTGGAGTTACGATTACACAAGAATTTATAAAACACTTAGAATTAAGAGTTTAGATGTATTTAAACAGTTTTAGTTATAGTATTTAAGTAGTTATTTTTATAGATTTATAAACAACCATTGATCTCAATTTTTATTTTTGTTTTGATTACTAGATTTTAATTTAGAAATAATAATATTACGACATATTTTGTACTTATAAATATACCGCCATTACAAACAAAACATAATTTAGAAAATAAAAATCTTCTGCAGGACAGGCCTAGCCTAGTGCAGGAGTTCTTTAGCTACGAAAAGAAACACAAATGTTTAACAATAAGTTGTTAATGTAGAGAATTTATATACTCTTGTGGTATTGAATAAATATATATTTTATTTTATATTAATTTAAATCGAATAATTTAAAGGGCAACTTTGTTTGAAATTAAATATTTGTGATGAATAACGTATTTTTTTGGATAAGGATTAATATAATGTTTATAAAAACACATTCGCAATAATGCATTATTTTAGAACAAATTTGGTTAGCATTAAAAAGGTTATAGTGAGCTAACCTTAAAAGATAGACATATTTGCTGTCGCGGCCTTTTTTTAAAAAACTCACTGGCTGCGATTTATTAGATTAGGTTAAGTAGTTTTTATCCCTAGTTTTTAAGTATTTTATTTTAGGTTAGTTTATTTAGTTTTATTTTGTGTTTTAATTTTATTGGTTGTTTAAGTTAGATTTAGTTTTCTCTTTTATTTATTATAAACATAATTGTCGTAAAATTCGCGTCTCCAAAATTTCTGTATTAGATTCATATTTGGCCTTCGCAAATATGATCATGTGTCACATTTTCGTAAGCAACTCAAGTGGTTACCAATACGACTTCGCCGGAATGCTCACATCCTCTCACTTCTTTATAATATACTATTCAACCCTTCGACTCCTTCTTATCTTAAAAAACGTTTTGACTACCTTCATGATACTCACAATAGATATCTTAGATCATCGGATAACCTGAAGTTAAGGATGCCATCGCATTCCACGACGTTTTACGATAATTCTTTTACTGTCACAGCTATTCGTCTGTGGAATGCGTTACCAGTAGACATTAGGCGTGCCAAGTCACTACCCATTTTTAAATCAATGGTCAAGGAGCACTTTTTATCTTTACCTTAGTCGTTTTTACCTTAATTCCTCTCTATTTAGTATCTACTATTCAAAATTATTTAAATTGCTATATATGTCACAATATTCATTTGTGTGTATAATTGTCTTCATGATAATATTAATGTTATGTAATATGTTAAGTATATTATTATACAGTATGTATTTAGTTAATATACATTTATATATCTAATTTCAACTTCATGTATTTATGTATGTTTATATATATATGTATATACATATTATATATATTCTTTATCTTGTATATATATATTTCTTTTTGCACGCAACAACTATGCCAGACTCTACTAAATCTATTTCCATCCTAAGGTTGCCTGGCAGAAATCACTATTAGTGATAAGGCCGCCCATTGTACTGTAATCACTAGATATAAGTTCAAATTGTAAACTCAAGGTGTACAATAAAGTGTAAAATAAATAAATAAATAAATAAATTGTTTATAATAATTAGTTTTGGAATATATTTTAAGATGCCAAAGAAGTAATTAATTAAAGTTGTTTCTTTATTCTTGTAATATTTTTAAAGCAAATTGTAGTTTTGCTATGCCTGTTTGTATTTTATATAATACTAGCTTCCGCCCGCGGCTCCGCCCGCGTGGTATGTCAATTAAAAGTAGCCTATATGTTAATCCAGACTATAAGCTACATGTGTGCAAAATTTCATCGAAATCGACCCGGTAGCTTTGGCGTGAAAGAGTAACAAACATCCATTCATCCATACATCCATACTTACAAACTTTCGCCTTTATAATATTAGTAAGGATTTAAGTTGAAAAATTAAGAATCCAGCAGGACTCGAACCTGCATCCCTTGAACTTGCACGAAATAACCAAATAAGGTTCGTCTGGGTAAGGTATATATGTATATATATATATATACGGCGCACTCACCGCGGCACGTTCAATTTGTGTTTGTGATAGTAGTGCGGCTTATCAGTAAATACGCGAAAGTTTAATCGGCAAGTGCGCGAGTGTTAGACAATGCCACTTTCAATTTGTTAGACTCCCTACGTGTTTTTAACGTTTAGAGACTATAAGAGCTTTACATAATTATATCAAATCATTTATCATATTTTATTGTTTAACTTATATCATTTGTTATATTGTTACACCCTTTTCCTGGGGGAACATGTACGAGCAAACCCGTACAACGCAATAGTTTTAGTTTTATGCTGACATCAACACGCAGCGAAGTGAACAAAATACATACATTCGACACAATAGTCAGTAGTTGCAATCAATCGGTTCGGGCAACAGCCAACGTTCCTTTCGCCGCGTGTTTATCAATTAGCATTAGTTTTAAGTGTTTTTCTATCTGACTTTAAATACATTTCTTTAACTTTTATCTTGACTTTTCTTTTTGATGTACCTTCCCCGTACATCTTTTGGTCCTTCGAGCTAACGAGCTACTAGGACTCTCGCGTGTGTACTTTACAGTGTAGCATTTAAATGCTGTGAATTATTTCGCGTGTGAGTTGGACTAGCGTTTGGGAATTTTGTACTGCCAGCAAGAGAGCAGTACAAAGCAGCAACAAGCAGCAAACAGCAGAAAAGGTCCCTAGTCCGGTGAGCAAACAAAGCTCCCGTTTGGACCATCAAGTAAGATCTTTCCATTTTTCTTACGGTTTATCATCACTATGTCTTCCATGGAGGATATTTTAGCAAATCAAGAGCAACTACTCAGTCAGATAGAGCAAAGCTACAGTAACTTTAAGAAGGATAGCTCCGATCGCAAAAATTCGGATTATATTCGCCGAAGATTGGAGAATCTGGATGCGTGGTGGCAGGAGTACCAAGCAAACCATGTGAGATTGTGTAGCGTAGAGTATGCCAGATCGCATAGTTATTTCACTTTAAAACAATATGAGTCTGCGAAGAAGAGGTATGAAAATATCAAAGCAGCTATTTTTAATTATCAGCCAATTGACAGACCATCAACTCCACTTTTAAAACCTGCTACTCCTTTAGGCACATCAAGCTTGACAGGCCTCAGTTTCAAGTCGCAGGGAACAAACAGCAAAACAGATGAGATGCTGAGAAAACAGATCAGTAATTTTAGGGCCTTTGAACATACTGTTTCAAAAATCATTCTGGAGAATGTTTCTGAGAAGTGGCAATTTGAACATCTCTTGACTACAGTCAAGTCTCGCTGGACCAAGATCGACAATCAGCATTGGGATCTGGATAGCGAGCTCGGCGAGAGTAACCAAGAATATACTCAATCATATCTCAAGTATGAAACCATATACAATGATGCCATAGCAGCTATCAACAAGAAAATGTTTTCTACTGTGCATAGAGATCAATCTACGCCGAAAGCGGAAATTCCACCCTTCAGCGGCAATTACTATCAATGGACATCGTTCAAGGATCTCTTTACCGAAACCATACATAGCAACCCATCACTGTCTTCAGCACAGAAGATGCAGTTCCTTAAGCAAAAAGTGAAAGGGGAAGCTGAGCGCCTCATACAGCATCTTTCGATTAGCTCAGACAACTATATCATTAGCTGGGACATTCTGTGCCGTCGTTATGACAACAAACGAATGATATTCGCGTCACATGCTAATAATTTACTGAATCTTCCTGTTGCCGTTGTGATGCACGCCTCATACTTCTTAGTATGAAAATTTGTAATTTAGAAATAAGCTGTGTCACTCCATTTTTAAATATTTAAATGTATATTTTGTTCTTTGACGTTCCAAAATAAAAGCGAGGCGATGTACCACGGGGTGCGGGGAGCGACGGACTGTGGACGCTGCACCGAGCAGTCGCCCCAAGGCATCGGGATAGAACGCATGTCGCTCGTCGCGCCACGCCCATTTGCCTCGCGATTCCACGTGCCATTTTGTTGTTTTATTTTCTCGTACGGGGCCAGTGACCCGCTATCGCCTACAAATCCTTCCTTTGATCCGGATCATCACCCGTACACGAACTGTTGTGAAAATACATAAAATTAAAAATGGCGCACGTGCCGAGAACGCCGCGCAAATCGCGAAAACCACGTGGTGTTAAAACGGACTGTAACGTTGAATCGGACTATATGCCGCCTCCCTCGTCCAAAATTTCAGTGAAAGTGCGTAATAGTGGTGTATCGGGGTCTGTAAAGACATCGTCCTCTGCCGCTCGACGCCGCCAGCTCGAGATGGAGGCCGAGGCCGCGAAAGCGCGGTTACAAATTGAAGCAGCCGAGGCGAAAGCCCAAGCCGCTGAAGCAGAAGCTCAGGCCACCGCATCCGCCGCCCAGGCCCGGGCCAAGGCGGCCCAGGTAAAAGCCAACGTCACGGCAGAGCTCATTGACAAGCAACTCGCCGCCGACGTCACCGATCTGGAATCAAGGTCACAAGCTTCCTCAATAAGTAGTATAAATTGCAAGGTAAGCAATTGGCTTTATGACACCGTCACGCTAGAACCGGTTTGTGCGCATGAAAAAGCCGAACAAAGCGACATAAATAAATTAGCTTATGCACTGAAAGATGCTATCGCTGAATCTTCTGCACTGCATAATAAACAACTACTAACTCTATTATCTACATCTAAAGACTTACCGCTATATTCTGGTGACCCGATGGAATGGCTTCAGTTCAAAGAGGCGTACCTAGAAAGTACCCGGCTATGTAAATATACTGACGCAGAGAATGTATGGCGCTTACGCAAATGTCTTAAGGGAGATGCTAAAGAAGCTGTTTCAGCTCTTCTGATTGGAGGTACAACGCCCGACGTAATCATAGAAACACTAGAGTTGCGCTTTGGTATGCCTGAAAATATTATAGCAAAGATTACGTCACAGCTTCGCCGCATACAGCCCATAGCATTGCACGCATTTCAACATGATTTGATACCGTTTGCCATTAAAATTAAGAACTGTGTTACAGCTGCAAAAGCCTTAAACCAGAATGACTGCTTACGAGGTCCCGAGTTGTTTTCTATTATTGTAGCTAAATTACCTGCTGTTTTATTGTCAAAATGGACTGACTATTATAGTGAGAAACAGTGCAGTAAGATTGATACGTCGAGACTTGAAATGCTTAGCGATTTTCTTTATTCAGAAGCGAATAAAATCGCACGAGCAGGTGTGAGTCATATTTATACACAGACTGTAAAGAAGAACTATGACCACCGCGAACACAAAAAGCCGAGCAGTCACGACGTCCTTTTGTCGACGAATTCGAGCGAGCCCGACGCTACATGCAAGTTTTGTCGCAAGGCGGGTCATGTATTACCTTCGTGTCAGCGCTTCAAGCGCGCTATGAGAAAGGACCGATGGAGGTATGCCCGCACAGCGAACTTGTGTTACAAGTGTCTCGCACCTCGTCATCAAGACTCCGAGTGCTCAGCTCCTAACTGTGACATCGAGGGTTGCAATCAGCCACACCACCGTCTTCTTCACTGGGTCAAGCCCGGAGACAAAAAGAGCGAAAAGGTAGAAGAAGCAGAAGAAACGACTAGCGAGACCGTGAACCACGCTGTCGCGTCCAAGAAATCTAAAGTGCTCTTGAAAGTAGTGCCACTAACGGTTTATGGACCTGCCGGAGAGCTCCACGCACATGCCCTCCTGGACGACGGAGCCACCGTGACCCTGATCGCCTCTAACCTGGCTGACGAGCTAGGTCTCTCCGGAGAACCAGAGCGTATTCGTGTCCGCAGCGCGTGGGACAATAGTGAGATAACGTGTGACACGCAAATAATAAATATTAAAGTCTCTAATAGTGTTGGTCAAAAACATAGTGTTCGTGCGCGTAAAATAAAAGAGTTAAATCTACCCGTTCAAGTTAAACCGACAATAGAATTAAGTAAATACGGTTTAGATAATAATTTCGATTATAAAAACAATTTATGTAACTGTAATATAAAGCCATCCTTACTAATAGGGCAGGATAATCATCATCTCATTGCACCTATCAGTTGTTATCGTGGTGAGGAGCGTGAGCCGTACGTCACACAGACGGCACTAGGTTGGTGTGTACATGGAAGCTCGGTAAGTGACGTCACACATTATTCCAGCTCTCGTTCATCTCGCGACTGTTGTTTTATCGATAATAATTGTTGTGATCCTATTGAACATTTATTTCACTTGTGTATAGTTGATGATAATATCACGGGATCTACTCCCGCCGTTGAACCCTGTTACCCTTCCGCTCGTGCCCCGAATAAACCACACGAGCCCGTAGTTCAGCCCTGTTGCGATGCCGCTCGCCACATGGACGAGCTGCACGAGGAAGTGCGCAAATCATTTCTTTTAGACTCGATTGGTAGCAGTACGCGTCCTCGACGCAATCCAGATGACGTGCGCGCAGTTTCGATTTTAGATAGAACTGCTGAACTTCGCGATGGACACTGGTACGTAGGTTTACCCTGGAAGTCAGATGACCAGTGCATGCCAGACTCTTATCCTAACGCGCTTAGACGTTTAAAAATAGTTCAGAAGAAGCTACTAGCTAATAGTGAGTATGCAATTCGTTATCACGAAAGAATGCAACATTTGTTTATTAACGATTATGCTAGTGAGCTTACAACTATAGGTAACAATAGCGTAGGAACTAACGAGCGCGTATGGTACCTACCTCATTTCGGAGTCGACAACCCGAACAAAAGAAAATTACGTTTAGTGTTTGATGCAGCGGCTAAGTCTAGTAATAGCTCTTTAAATGATTTTCTTTTACAAGGGCCAGACCTCCTACAATCGTTATTAGGTATAATGTTACGCTTTAGAGAAAATCCTGTAGGATTAATTGGGGATATCCAAGATATGTTTTTACGTATTAAAATACGCGACGAAGATAGGAACGCATTACGTTTTTTATGGCAAGATGGGTTCTTGCCCCGTGAGGGACCATCTTCAGGCTCTCATGACGTTCCCGGGGGATCAAGGCTACATGGAGATAGTCAAGTTAAAATATACACAATGACTTCACTAATTTTTGGTGCTAATTGCTCTCCTTTTATAGCCCAGTATATAAATCAAATAAAAAATACGGAACCTTTTATAGAAACAATGCCTGAATCGGTCGCCGCGATAAGAATTAACCAATACATGGACAATTATATAGATAGTGTTAGCGACGCAAGTACCGCTGTAAAACTGATAAAAGAGATTTCATTGATAAATCAGCGCGGCGGTTTCAAGATGCGGGACTGGCTAAGTAACTATAACCATGTACTGGACGACGTACCTAACGACGCAGTCAGTGATAAGGCTGTTAGGTTTAATGTTGAAGGTCAGTCGGAACGGACGCTAGGGTTGTTATGGTTCCCGGAAAGTGATAGTTTTGCCTTTGACCTTTCTTTTAAACGTATACCGAGGAATATTTTATTATACGTTAGAAAACCTACAAAACGCGAATTATTGAGCATTATTATGTCCATTTATGACGTGCACGGCTTTTTAAGTCCATTTACAATTAAATCTAAAATTATAATGCAGGAGGTTTGGAAGTTAGGAATTAAATGGGACGAACAAATTAGTGATAAACTATTTATTCAATTTAAGAATTGGTTAGATCAATTAAAATCGATATCAGATATACGCATTCCTAGATGGTATTTTAAGTTGAAGGAATCACCCGCTACGGCTTGCGCCACGGGTGCGAGTGAGACAACGCTACAATTGCATTTATTTTGCGATGCCTCGCCGCGCGCTTACGCAGCGGTAGGCTATTGGCGGCGCGTAAATAGTATCGGACAGATTCACGTCTCGTTTATTGCTTGCAAAAATCGAATAACACCTTTGAAATCCGTGTCGATCCCGCGACTCGAACTGCAGTCGGCGGTTTTAGCTTCTTATTTAGCTGAAACAATTAGAAATGAACATAGAATAAAACCGGTTGCTACGTTCTATTGGACTGATTCGACAGTTGTTTTACATTGGATCAGAAATGAGCACCGAAATTATAAAACTTTTATAGCTAATAGACTAGGGGAAATCGACGAGCTAACAAAAATAGGAGAATGGAATTATGTCCCTACGGATTTAAATTTAGCGGATTTATCCACTAAAATAAATGACTATGACTTACGTAGTAACTCTTCCTGGTTTACTGGACCTTCCTTTTTGTACCAGAACCCGGACCAGTGGCCGCGCCAACCTGAGACACTACAAAATGAGATAGAAAGTAATACGCTAGAGGAAGTACTTACCACTCTCGATACTCACAGCGAGACCTGTGACTTACCCGTCCCGGAGCCGACTAGGTTCTCCTCCTGGATGTGCCTGCGTCGTTGTGCTGCTGCTGTGTTGCTATTTATCGCTAGATGTAGGAAAGTTAGGACTCAGTGCATTAATTTAGAATTAATGAAGCGGGCTGAGCTGTTACTATTGCGTCATTCTCAGTTTCAATCATTTTCGCGAGAAATTAATCTGCTAAATAATAATTACGAGATTAATCGAGACAGTCGTTTACGCACGCTTACGCCGTTCGTTGACGGTGATGGACTTTTACAAGTCGGAGGTAGGATTCATGCCGCGACGCAGGTCGCTGAGGACGTGAAAGTGCCGATCATACTCGATGGCAAACACCATACGGCTCGCCTTATTGTAAAGTACATGCACGAGCGCGCCGCTCACGGCTTCAACGAGCTAGTTGTGAATGAACTGCGTCAGTTATATTGGATAATTAATTTAAGACCGACCGTACGTAGAGTCGCTTCGCAATGTTTATTTTGTCGTATCAGGAAAGCGGCACCAAAACCCCCACGGCTGGGTGATTTACCGGTCCAGCGCCTGACTCACCATAGGCGACCATTTACAATGACTGGGGTTGATTTATTTGGACCCATAGAAGTCACCGTAGGCAGAGGCAAACAGAGGCCTAAGAGGTACGGAGTTTTGTTCACTTGCCTAACAGTGCGAGCCATACACATTGAACTGGTGGCTACATTGTCGGCGGACTCCTTAATTATGGCTCTGCGTCGTATGGCCGCTCGCCGCGGATGGCCATGTTCTATAATATCGGACAACGGGACTAACCTCCGAGGTGCCGATGCTGAGCTCCGTAAATCGATACGGGAGCTCCACACGGTTGAAGTCGAAAAGGAGGCATTGGTCCACGGGGTGGAGTGGAAGTTTATCAGTCCAGCGAGTCCACACATGGGTGGAGCTTGGGAAAGGCTGATCCAAACTGTTAAAACGGCCCTTAAGGTTATCCTCAAAGAGCGAGCCCCGCGTGAAGAAGTCTTAACTACCCTCCTCGCGGAGGTAGAGAACATCGTAAATAGCCGACCGCTTACCCATGTCTCTGTAGATCCTAAAAGTCAGGAAGCCTTGACCCCAAACCATTTTTTATTAGGCGGCTCTTCAAACCTACCTATTCCAGGAGTATTCACTAACGATGAGTTTTATTTGAAGCGGCATTGGCGTACCGCTCAGCGACTTACAGACATGTTTTGGTGTAGATGGGTTAAGGAGGTCTTGCCTGTTCTCATCCCGCGCTCTAAGTGGACTCACGAAGGTCAGCAACTAAAAATAGGTGATCTTGTTGTGGTCGTGGACCCGTCATCGGCTCGCAATAGTTGGCCTAAAGGTATAGTCGAACGCACTTATCCGGGAACCGACGGAAGGGTACGGGTTGTAGATGTTAGAACCGCGACAGGTGTGACGAAGCGACCGAGCACCAAAGTAGCATTGCTCGAGCTCAGTGATAGCTCTCATGAGTAAATTGTTTCCACAAGTTCTTTATCCCAGCTCGACGTTGAGTGTCGCGATCGACACTGGGGTGGAGAATGTTGCCGTTGTGATGCACGCCTCATACTTCTTAGTATGAAAATTTGTAATTTAGAAATAAGCTGTGTCACTCCATTTTTAAATATTTAAATGTATATTTTGTTCTTTGACGTTCCAAAATAAAAGCGAGGCGATGTACCACGGGGTGCGGGGAGCGACGGACTGTGGACGCTGCACCGAGCAGTCGCCCCAAGGCATCGGGATAGAACGCATGTCGCTCGTCGCGCCACGCCCATTTGCCTCGCGATTCCACGTGCCATTTTGTTGTTTTATTTTCTCGTACGGGGCCAGTGACCCGCTATCGCCTACACTTCCTGTCTCAAATCAAGCATCAGTTCAGTCCATCAAACGAATTCACGATACTACACTTGAAACTTTGAACGCCATACAAAATCTTGATGTAGACGTGAAGGCATGGCATCCGTTGATTGCGCTTATCCTATGTCAAAAACTAGATCCAGACACATGTGACGCCTTCAACGCTGCTATCAAAAAGCCCCGAGAACTGTTAGATTTAGATGAATTCCTAAACTTTCTAGAAGGGAAATTCACGAGCATGGAGAACGGCAGAAGAAAACAGGATGCCTCCGTTCAAAAAACTCCCTCATGTAGCAACAACAAACCTACAGAAAAATATAATTCTAAGCAAATATATTCGAGCAACAAATCGATGTCGCAATCGCCCGGTGACAGGAAATTGCAACATAATTTTAAGCAAAATTGTCCAGTTTGCAATGACGCACATGCATTATTTTATTGCAAACAGTTCAGTGAAATGACCCCGAGCAAGAAAAAACAATTTGTTGCTAACTCAAATTATTGCCAAAACTGCTTATTTGACCACAAAGGTAAAGCATGTTTATCAATTAAACGATGTCGTGAATGCAATGAATTTCACAATACTTTATTGCATGAATCATTTACGCAAGCCGGTAACTCGACTCCGCCTGCGCAGCAAAACAACGAGCGTCCTAATCGTGACAATGCGAGCAAAGGGATTACGCACGTGTCACAACAATGCATGATACAAGAAACCTTGTTATCAACCGCACTGATTAAGGTACAGAAATCTGACGGAACTTGCTTGATCATGCGAGCACTCATTGATCAGGGCTCCCAAACTTCTCTCATCACAGAGAACGGTGCACAGCAACTAGGATTGCAGCGATACAAGTCTGATGGTGTTATCACTGGCATTGGGCAAACACAAAGCAGTTTGAAAGGAATGCTCAACCTAAACTGCTGCAGAAGTTGCGATTCTAGCAGCATACGAATCCATAGCTGAATTGGCAAGCACTTGGGGCGTATACCCAGGAGATACAGTTTCTAGTCCGGCTGGGTTCTTAATTTTTAGGGTTCCGTAGTACCTACAAGGAACCCTTATAGTTTCGCCATGTCCGTCTGTCCGTCCGTCTGTCCGAGGCATAGCGACGAAACCATTGGTGCTAGAAAACTGAAATTTTGCAAAAACATGTATGTTAACTATACAAATAGTGTGGGGTATTGTTAGATAGAACTTTTAAAAACGTTCAGGGGTTGCTAAGACAGTTTTTTGATTTAGAGATCCGTTTGCGAGATAATTAACTTTAAAGAGCAAATTTTTGTTCGAGTAGAGCGTCCCCCCCCCTTTAAAAGCTAAACTACTGGATCCCAAAATCTGAAAAAAATTGTGTTGGTAGTACATGTAATAAACTTTAAAGGAAAACTATAGCGGATAAGTTCACTTCATTAGTTCAAGAGGAATAGGGGTCCGAAATGTCAGATGCAGTTTCTCAGAATATTTCGTTCAAAATTCTTGAAACATAAATAGACATAAATAATACATATATAAAATCACGACTTTATCCTACGGGGGTAGGCAGAGACGATGGAACGCCATGTGCTTCGCTCCTTACATACTTCTTTCGCTTCCTCAACATTCATACATCTCGTCATACGTGCTAGCTGGTTTCGTGTACTACAAACATTTCCTTTCTGAAGGACGCCATTTATCTGGTCCCTATATATGTCTAACATAAATAAAATAAATTAAAAATAATCATTACATATCTAGGTCATACATAAGATCACGATTTTTATCTCAAGACGAACTACTAGAACAGGTTGAGTGAAAAATATAAATTATTTTACAAAAGGACTCGATAGATGGCGTTGTACTCGTGATATTTTTTCTGTCGCCTACCCCATAGTGTGGGGTATCGTTAATAGGTCTTTAAAAACATAATGGGGTTGCTAATACAGTTTTTTGATTTAGGGATCCGTTTGCGAGATAATTAACTTTGAAGAGCAAATTTTTGTACGAGTAGGGCGTCCCACCCCCCTCTAAAAGCTAAACCGATAGCTTAAAAAATCTTAAAATCATCACGGTGGTAGTATATGTAATAAACTTTTCATGAAAACTATAGCGGTTACTTTAACTTAATTAGTTCTAGAGTAATTGGGGTCCAAAGTGTAAAATGCAGTTACTTTGAATAATTCGTGCAAATTACAAAAACCTTTGAAAGTAATGACTTGTATGAAGATGTGACTTGTTTAATACAGATAGTAAATCCCTTTTAAGTCGAAATATGTTGTTACGACTAGCTACGGAACCCTACTGCGCGTGGCCCGACACGCACTTGGCCGGTTTTTTCAATTGCCCGAATGTTTTGATTACCATAAAAGACAAGTGACATACTGTTATTTGCTCGAACATTTGATTACATAATGATTCGAATGCCATACGTATTGTTATCCATACTTTTAAATGCAATAATATTATGCAACAGAATTTTTTAAACGCCATAATCGTACAATTAAAATCAATGAGATATTAACTAAAAAAGGTGAATATACAAAAGAAGAATTTTTACGTGCTTTAGTATCGAATTTGTATTTGCACTAATAATTGTAAAAAAATGTAATAAATAAAGTATGATTATAGTATGAAAATTGATTCTGTTTCTAATACCTACTTATCACTATAATCAGTCTAAGTCGCTTCCGTACAAATTTAACCTAACGCCTTTGTCCTAAAAAGCGATTGGCTTTCTTGTTCCTAACATAACCTAACTTATTATTTTTTATAATTATTAACCTATTTTACAAGCAATTTCGGTGGGAAAAGATGTTATGGCATGTGATAATTAATTACGGCTTACAATGATTTTAACAAATGGAAATTAACTTTATGGGAAACAAAGTTTCTAAAACGTGACTAATAGTAAACAATGAATATGACATATAAAATTATGAGAAACAATAATATGTCAGGTGAGTATTATAGCAAATGAAATTCTGGCAAGTGGAGGTATACCCTGCACTTCATTTCGTAGACTGTACTTAGTAGGTTTCTATAATTATGACTTTTTGTTCACAGTTTTTCAATACTCATACTTAAATACTAAGTGATGAGTAAAATCTTACAGTTAGAATCTGTCGAATCATACACCGTCACGTTTAATATCACAGCACTATGTCCGTCGCAATATGAGGTTTTTCTGCAATTAAAATCTATTGATGATATGATGTTAGCTTCGGGTTACAACTAAAGGTCCCAAAAAGGGCCCATTCATCGTCTTGCATGCATCTTTGCAATGGCATATCCATTCGACCTAATTAAAAAAAAAGCGTAATTTCCTATGGTCACATGATTGGAGGCCCATGAAGAAATCATACCTTTAAAAATATCAAATCAGTATGTAAGTACACTAAAGCTAAAACCTTGTATAGAAAGAGCATCGAAAACAATCGGAATATCGGAAGTAGAGAATCGGCCGTAGTTGTGTTGTTTGTGGTTACGCAACAGCGGCGGGGACGATGACCGTGACCGCGGGGAAAGTGACCGACCACGACCACTGCCGCCATCCGCTGCCGTACCGATAACCGAGTCAGTAGTAGAGAGAGTGAGCAAAACGGAAAATCACGGAGGCTGCATGCGATGCACTCTATGCACTTTATTAGGCTTTATATAGGTCATTATTGATCTATTTTGTTGCATTTCCAGTATTACCTACCACTCTGTATAACTCAACTCGTACTCGTACATACCTGCAACCAAATCAAAACATGTATTAACTATTAAGTTTTTCATAACAAGCCAAATATTTTCAAAGTTCAAAATTCAAAATCCTTTATTTGTAGATGATGGTATAATACAGATGTTCTCTTAAATAATTATAACATTGATCTGTATGTCTTGCCATCATTGGCGTACAAATATAACATATTATATGTATAGTAATAATGTAGTAGTATGTAGTAAAGCAATATTAGTATAATGTACAATAAAATTGATAGCTATAAATTTATCACTTAAATATTTATTCACTATATAGTACGTTTTTGTGCATAATAATGTTGATAATTCGTTTTTAAAATCAATTATATTTTCTTTGTCTCGTATCAATTCTGGTATCTTGTTATAGATCCTATGATTTTTTTTTTGAAAATACTATTAATTTTTCTTTCAGAAAGCCTACTTTTCTTCATCCATTTTACATTTTACAATTAGGTATATCAATCAATGCCCGTGTACTGAGATGTACCATTCATTACAGTGCTTTACGTCGTCGAGTGAAGTGCTACCACAGAATAAGGTGCTACGTAATGCTATTACAAAGCTACGAATTAATAAAAACAAAAATAATACCTAATATAAGACATCTCCTTAATTACTAAGTGAGGGCATATCGTGGGAGGGATGACACACCTCTAGCCCTAAAGAAAATTAATATATAAAGAACAGACAGCCCCACCTAAATAAATTGAGAATTTATTATTCGTAATTATGTTAATTTATGAATCGCCGGGCATTGTGGTAATAGCCAATTAATTAAGCTGTAATAATTCAGCAGTGACATAATAAACGAAAAGGCATCGCGTGAAGAAAAGCTGTATTTTGCCTAAAATATGAGTGCGGCGCGAACTGCTAGAGGGCGCGGCTGTGACGTCATGCAACACGAGGCTCAGCACAACACGAATACACAAGTTTGTATTAGATAACTTATTATTCGACAGGTTCGACTTGTATTTGTTACATACATGTTAATTTGTATAATGGATAGAGCAATTGGTATCAATACGCAGTAATGTAGAATTGTATTTTTTTAGCTTAAATTCAAATAACACAATTGTAAATATTATTACTATGTTGTGGAGCTCTGATGGCAGTATTTCTACCTAAAATATTGATATTCAGCCACATCCGTTGTGTGGGCAAGAGGCTCGGCGAATATCAATGAACGCAACGGGCTCGGGTATAGCGATATGAGACCTCAACATATCAAAGAGAAGTGCAGGTGGTACACACAGTACACACCAGTCACCACTGCCACACTCACTCTTTTGGGTAATATAGTCTTGATAATAATAATAATAATAATAAATATCTCACAACTTACACACAACGCCATCTAGTCCCAAACTAAGCAAAGCTTGTAATATGGGTACTAGAATAACTGATACTAATACATATATACTTTTCTTTTGTAAATACATACATATAATACATAGAAACAACCAGACTAAGACAAGCCCCCATGTTCATGCACACAAAGATTTGTCTTAAGTGGGAATCGAACCCACGACTTCGGCGTCGCAGGCAGGTACACTACCCACTCCGCCATCCGGTCGTCATTGATGTTTTGTAAATAGCTGTAAAATAATGTAAGAAGGCCCGTTTAGTTAGACACTTTGTAGCAGCATTATGTAGTAGGACAGTAGGACTACCACGTTATGATTCTAACTTATTTAATGCAGTATCAACAATATAATCTTACACACAAATGAGTGAATTTCCCGCGACCGAAAATTGCGTGGCATCAATGAAATCGGTACTAAAAAACATAGAGTTATAATGTTCTCACATTTTTTTCCGGTTAGGTGAAATAGTAATCTATGTGTGGCACTAAATATTTTATTAATTGGATCATTGGATACTCCAAAAAAAAAATTAAACCTCGAAATCTTTCATTACCGTGTTTGTCCACACTTCACCTTGTTGTGTATTATTCCTCATTGATAAAAATCTATTGGTTATTTTTATTAAAACCTAGTTTTATTTGATACATGAATAGTTAAAGTATTGTTACCGAATACATTTATTCAAATATTGAAACAATACAACGAATCGTAAATAAAAAATCATTTGTCCCAGAACTACCATTCATCGCCGTGTCCTAATCATGTTCGAGGATATTGTTTTAACTACGACTTGCGTCCCCCCTCCCGGTATGCTAAACGTTGCATAATAGTGCCGCCTAAGTGCTCGACGTGGAAAGACGTACACACGTGCCTGCATTTTCCCGCCATAAATGTAAATATTCAATTTTTTTGTTACTGGACATTTTTTCTTTCATCGCCGTGGATAAGTATAACTCATATTTGTATAAGTTTGTCTTCATGAGTAAGCAATCGATAGAACACCATTTGTTATATGTTAATTTGTGAAGTGTTTATCTTCGAATAGTTAATAGTTTTTTGTTATTTAAATTTTTTCCCTTGATTTTCATCGACGTGCTTTCATTGCCGTGGTTTTCGTGGCCTAAATTTGCTATGGCAGTGAAAAAAAATACACGGAAATGAAAAAAATTTCATTGCCATGCTTTGTAAAACAATTTAGTTTCATTGCCGTGGCCAGGTATTTCATTTCCGTGACTTATGTTTTCATTGCCATGGTATGATTGGTCAAAGAAAACATCTTTTCAGTACAAAACTCTAGACTCTTTCTCTCTTTCTCTGGTCTCTCTTCAGACTTGATGAGTTTTTTACTGTACAGTCAACTACAAAAAGATGTTTTCATGTTAACCTTACAAAATGATGTAACATTTGGTCAAATAAATTTCACAATATACGTTTTCTGAAGAGACTATTTTGTTTTGTCAAGTGCAAAAATATACCTGATCATGCCTGTCTCCGAGAGGGAAAGGCAAACCCAGACAGATTTTGTATGGGAGTAAGATTTGGATAGATATTACAAAAGGAAGAATGGGAGTATGTATAAGAAAAGAAAGACTGTAGTATTATAGTCTCTAAGTAGTGTTGCGAGTGTAATTCAACAGTCTTTGTTTACGTGACGTACACAACGATTTCCTACGTCCGGCGCACCCTGGGCATTTCGCGAGTTCACCAAAGCGAATTGGCTAATCCTTTCACCACGATGGCAAGTCAAAATAAAATTTGACTCAGCCATCGACACGAAGAAAAAGAAGACTCTCATTCTTTTTTTGTAATATCTCCTTACCCAAATTTTACTCTCATACAAGTGTTGGAATCAAGACCTCTTATGAACAATCATTATGATTCTATCTATCTGTCATCTCAATAGATTTTTTTATTGCCGTGGATGGATTTTTTCATTGCCATGGCACAGTTCTTTCATTGCCGTGGACGCTTGTTTCATTGCCGTGCTCGCATGTTTCATCGCCGTGGCACAGAAATTTTGAATCCTTATATCTCGTTAGTTTTTTTAAGTTATCTGCTAGACATTAAGCAAGAATATATAAATTATCAAAAACTTTAATAAAAGCGTTTTGTTTTATTAAAAAACCTTAAGATAAAAAAAACCACGGAAATGAAGATTTTATAGGACCTGTTGAAATTCACTCAAATGTATGACAAATGTAATACCTTTATATAATTTGAATAATGTAATACCTTTTATAAAGACCCTACATGGATGAGTCCTAGTCGGTTAGGTTTGACTGTTAGTGAATCAACGTCGATTAATTAAGGGGTAATGCGGTTCGTCTTTGGAAATCCACAACCAAGCACACATTATGTTGTTGTTACCTATTCAAGAACACTGCGCAAACTCTCTCTCTGTAGTAGTGCATTTACCATAACGGTAGTTCATATAAGTAATTTTAGTTTTTATGTCCTGAAAATAATATTGATGTAGGTAGGTAGACCCGGTTAGGTAGTGCCGGCCACTTTTGTAGCGTTACTATAAATGCCACAATATAGTATTAGCAGTGCTATAATAATATAATTTGTACAACTTTGTAATATACTGCATGTGGTGTTGCGAAGAAGGAGTCGAAGCCGCGCGAACCGATCGATCTTACAGGTTAAGTTATGCTAACTGCGGTCGGCCGTGGATTGGTGACCATAACACAACGACTTTTCCTCCGTGCCCCGGAGAGCACGTTAAGCCGTCGGTCCCGGTTGCCATTTGACCGTCTAGGGTAGTCAGAGGCCAGAAAATCTGACAACTAATCTAATAAAGAGTATCGTATCACCTCCTACTGGGTTGTGAAGGTCTGATGGCAGTCGCTCCACGTAAAATACTGATATTCAGCTAAATCCGACTAGAAGCCGACCCCAATGTATTTGGGAAAAGACTCGGAGGATTGAAGAATGATTGGTGGTGCGACAAACAATACGAAATATAAGTATTAGTTTTAAATGCATTTAAAATTTTAAATCGAATCAAATCTAATGATCGGCCTAGCCAACTAGTCGGTAACACCGATTAGTCGGCCATTCGACCGCCAAGTAATCGGCCAGCCGACTAGGTTGCCGATCCCATCTCTATTGGGTAGGTATCTTTTCTTAGTTTAATCTGATAGTTTCATAATCTGCTCGCAGTTGTTGCGTGCGCGGTGCGCGGGCGAAACCGCGTCATGAGTTCTGAGCCTTAGTGTGTCACATCACGAGTAGTGACTCGTGCGGAACATGCACCCATTACAGTATGAGAGCATTTATAAGACACTATATATAGTGGGGGCAGTCATGCATGAGGTGACTCTTTGTACTAAACCTTTGTGGGCAGCCTGAGATTTAACATATTCAAGGGGATTCTAGCAAAATGATCTTGTGTTAGTTACTCATATTTTGCAGTAAACGTAAGATATTACTTTATGTGATCGCAACAGCTGCGTCCATTGCATGATTTATGACACAGTACATTTATTTGTCCAAAATAGTTTTCGATAGTTATCGCTAACTCGTAACTATCGGTGTTATACAAATGTTTCACAACCTATTAATGTCAGATGTTAGACAAGCCCTAAACTTTTACCAACACTGACACATTGATGACAGGAAGGGGTCGGCTCATGTAACCTTTCGTTGTTCTTCGAATGACGTTTCGTAACTATCTAGCTCATTTCCATGCCTAGGCTTCGGTACATATTATGCACCTTAGATTGCCGAAGAATCGTCTCATGGAAAGGGGCTATTATAAAATAAACGATTTCTTAACCGACACTACGCCTTGGAAATAATATTAATTTATCTAATGTATTTATTACAGTAATGTATTTATTATTTACAATTATTATGGCTATAATATTTCGAATGAATTGCCAAGTTAGACATTGTTTTATCCTATTTATAATTATGATTGATTATGGTTATTTTGACATAATATTCTATATTGACATTGACATTATTTATTTTTGACATCATATTATTGACTTAAGTTTCGACTTTTGACATTATAATGAATATATCAATACATTATTTTTATTATTTGATATGATGATTAATGAAAATTAATTCATAATTATATTTTTTTATTTTTATTATTCATTAAATTTAACTTGTATAACTTCATTTCATGTTATTTCAAATATTGTTAAGTTAAGGCAATCTGTGTGTACATTTTTTTTTTTGGAGTATAAATAGTTTTTGTTATTGGCATATATACAGGGTGGATGCGACATAGCGACATTTATTGAAACCACAGCTTCTATACATGGCCAGTATGCATTTCCACCGGATAAAAAATTCTCTGGCGAAAAAAAAAATCCACGTCTTCCGAACAAATTGCACGATCGCAATGTTCAAATTGTTTGGAGAACGTGATTTTTTTTTTCGCCAGAGAATTTTTATCCGGTGGAAATTGATACTTACCATGTATAGAAGCTGTGGTTTCAATAAATGTCGCTATGTCGCATCCACCCCGTATAATTGTATTCTTTATCTATTCTGGAACCCTTATGTATACAGTAGTATATACACATTGCTTTTACTCCTTTATTTTCTGCTTGAAGTGTAAGATATTGCAACCTTATATACTATGGACTAATTTATTTATAACTATTAATTTAATTCCATTGCAATATTTAAGTTTATTTTCTCTCCATAACCATCTTACCGTTGACCGGATGGCGGAGTGGGTAGTGTAGCTGCCTGCAACGCCTAGGTCGTGGGTTCGATTCCCACTTAAGACAAATCTTTGTGTGCATGAACATAGGGGTTTGTCTTAGTCTGGGTGTTTCTATGTATAATATGTATGTATTTACAAAAGAAAAAGTATATATGTATTAGTATCAGTTATTCTAGTACCCATAGTGCAAGCTCTGCTTAGTTTGGGACTAGATGGCGTTGTGTGTGAGTTGTGAAATATTTATTTATTTATTTATCTTTAGCCATGATGTTGTTTTGGGTGCTATAACTTACACATAGAATTATTGTCAAAAACAAACAAATATTGTATGAATTATTTGAAAAGATGGTGCACATGATTTTCTCACCAGCTCTTCTCATGATGCAATACCCATCGGAGCTGGTACTTGGATTGATTTTAATTCATATCTCTAAGTTGAATTAAAATCAATCTAGCTCCGGTGTCAAATCATTTTATTACAATAAGTATTATAATTTAGTTAGCTAAGTTTTATTTTAATTTTATATTTTTTGTATTTTGATGTTTGTTTTTACGTGTTCAAGCGCCCCTTGGGGCCAACGGAAATAAATGATTTGATTTGATTTGAAGTAGTACCAAGTCCTAACAAGGACCTGACTTTTACTACTGGATAACGTTAAAAATAAAAGTTGCCGTACAACTATTACTTTTCGTTTCTTATTGAACCCCATGGATCAATATTATGTACGAGTAATTACAAATTGTTTAATTAATAGTATGCAGCATATTTTTTGCAAATGGACGAGAATCCTGACTGTGGAAGGATATAAGACAAGCAAAAGGTTCTGCCCGCACGAGGATTGTACGATTGTTTCAAAGCATCATGAGTGTATGGCTGACGGGACGAATGAAAGGCAGGAGAGAATGGAAATGGAAGACATTTTGTGCCGAACGCTTTGATAAGCAAAGCCGACCCCAAAGGTTGGGATAAGGACTGAAGGAAGAAGATCAGCAGTCTATGTATAATATGTAAGTGATGGCTAGAAATAGCGAACAAAAACAGGCACGATTAAGTTTCGAGTGGCAATGAAGGTTAGATAGATATACGCTAACAACAACACGTAGAATGTCAACGTTCGTTGATTGAACTATAATTACTGTCACATTGAGTGGCAGTCAGTGCCACCTGCCACAAGCCACCTACCACCTTCCACCGCCTGCCACAGCGATTAATAAATCGTTGTACGGAACTTCGCTCATTTAGAGAGCCGCCATCATTAGTCGATCCAAAATAATAAATTGGATTCAGCCATCCAAAGTAAAAATAACTATTCACTAGTTATTTTAGTTTCATTGTGCTTTGATCTAAATAAAACAATGTCAAGGGAGGCATATTTCAGATTTTTTGTTTTTTAAATAGATTGAGGTGGCGTCATCCATTGTTGATTGTTATTGAGACAGTTTAGAAAATGGATCTTTTTAGAACTAAGGGGACAATTATAAATGGACTCTACTCGAATATCAGTTCTTTTCTTCGAATAAAGGTGGGACTCAACCACTCCAGAACTAACATAAACACCAGTATAGCCGTAAAGCGAATAGCGATAACTAGACGTGAGTCGTCCTTCACGGTCTGACAATCCTGTCTCGTGATCTCGTCCCGTGTCGTAAGCGTGTCGTGCCCGCCCCATCCGCGGCGCGCCCTGCTGCTTCTCGAGGTCAAGGGCACGCACTGACCGACTCTTCGCTGTATATCGTTAGGCATCCGGGTAACTGAACCGTCTGGCTGCCGGGTTACTTCTAGGCTCCTAGCCTTCTAGCTTTACATTATACATGTTGGTTCTAAGGCAAACAAAATAAAAAGTTACTTTCATAAATCGCTGATGGAGGAGAGGAGGAGGATGGAGCTCGTTCTTAGAGTTGTGGGGACAACAATACACTATTCGCCTTTCAAATTAGTACTATTAATAAAAAAGCGACAACAACTATACTAATTTAGTAGGTGTGATGAATTAAATCCAACAGAACAATTCAATTCAATTTATTTATTCATTAACAATTATTACATTGTGTTTGAATGTTCTTAATATATTTACATAGAACTCGAATTAATATATATTTATCTACTAATGTGTTTTATATCCTTAAAATTATACATGCATAAAGTCATTACAATTATTAAAGTTAAATGTCATAATAATTATTCAATTTAAATTACAATCTTAATTCCAATAATAAAAATAATACATACAATAATCAAATCATAAAAACACAAAAATAAGACATTTAGAAAAATATTATAATTCATCAATATGATAAAGACATTTATCTAACAAGAACTGTTTATGCTTATTCTGAAACTGACTTTTATAAAGAAGACCTTTTATTTCTGTCGGAAGTTTATTGAACAGTTTCACTGACATGTGGTAGGAGCTATGCTTTGCAACGTTCAGGCGAGTCATTTGCTTTGATTGAAGGTCTTTTCTTCTCGTGCTCTCTCTTTTTTTTCTTTCATCTTCAGTCTCATATTCAGAGATGTACTTAGACAATTGAGTAAGCAGGACCAAAATGTACAGGCTTGGGACTGTCAATATATTCAAGTCATTGAAATGAGGCCTACATGTTTCTTTCTGTTGTATTCTGACTATGGTCCTCACTGCTCTTTTTTGAATCACAAAAGCCTTCTGAGTAATGTAGTGATAAGAACCACCCCAGAAAAGTATGCTGTACCTCAATTTTGACTCCACCAATGCGTAATACACCATTTTTAAATGTTTAATGGACACTTCGTTCCTGAGGCTTCAGTTGATTTACACTTTAATTGACTATCGATATGAACTCCCAGAAACTTAACCACCTGTACCACGTTTACTTTTTCTCCATTTATGACACAGTTAATGCTATCCTTATTTCTGGAAGTGGATCGAAAAAGCATTACGTTTGTTTTACTGGCGTTAACCTTAAGACCGTTGATGGCAAACCAACTGTGGAAGGCATCTAAGGCTCGATTAACAATGCAATCAAGATCGTGGATATTGTCAGCGGAAACAACGGCGTTTGTATCATCGGCAAACACTACAAGCTGGATAGATCCCGAAGCATTTTCCATCATATGTTGAATAAGATCATTTACAAACGCGATAAACAATATCGGACCCAGTATGGAGCCTTGTGGTACGCCAGTGTGCACAGGGGACAGTTTGGACCTGTATGTTTCTTCAGTTAGACAGTTATCGTCTGAGGTATTTTTCCTTGACATTTCCGCTTTGATCTCCACAAACATCTTCCTGTTCTTTAAATACGATGAGAGGAGTGCCAGTGCTTTATCCCTGACACCGTAGTGCTCTAGTTTTTCAAGCAGTAGTTCATGATCCACCGTATCAAATGCTGAACTTAAATCTAAGAAAAGCCCAGCTACTTTCTGTTTTTCATCTAATCTGCTCACGACGTCGTCGTTAATCAAAGTAGATATTGCGTCTTGTGTACCGACGTTTTTCTGATAACCAAATTGTTTTCTACTTAACACCCTATTTTGGTTGAAATGCCTTAGTAATCTAGTTTTAATTAATTTTTCAAACATTTTTGAGTGAATACATCAGTCGTCGGTACATCTTTGGGTCTGTTTTAGAACCTTTTTTGTGTACGGGTATTATTTTGGCTATCTTCAGCTGATCTGGAAAGATTCCTTCATCAATACACTTGTTGTAAAAAATGCTTAAAGGTTCCGCTAGTATATCTATATTATCCTTTATTACTGATATATTTATATCATCATAACCACATGATCTTTTGTCGTCCATGTTTTTCACCATTTTGAAAATCTCAACGGGAGTGACAGGGTCTAAGATTAGGTCATTAGTTACTCTTTTTGCACTTTTACGTAGAATATCCATAGCAGCTCCTGTGCTTGCGGTGGTTGATGAATTAAGTTGGACACAATCATATTATTAAATTTCAAAAGTAATTTTTTATTGTTATTTTCACTCTTATTTCTATGTTTGTTTACCACTTTCCAAACATCTTTTGAAATGTTCGTTGACTTTGTTAATTCAGATTGTACCGATAACTTTTTGGCCATATTTATTACTTTTCTGTACAGAGTTATGTATTTTTGTCTATAGTCTATAGTCCTTTACAGTGTCATTTTGTCTATCCCCTTTGCCAGTACATAGGAATCGTTTCATTTTGCTTGAAACCTTTACACCCTTAGTGACCCAACGTAGCTGCGCGTTACGCGTTAAACACACCTGCAGTTTTCTTTTCCTAAAACAGCTTGTGAACATTAATTCGAAATGTTTTAAAAATGAGTTTATTCCGAAATCACTCCAGTCATGGTTTAATAACAAGTTTCTAATGTTTTTTCTTGTATTTGCATTGAAAACCCGTTTGGTAATTTGAACATTACTAGTTTTTTTATTCCTACTTAGTTCCTTACTTCTGAAAGCTGTATTGCAGAGCAGGCCCGCATGTCCATCTGCCAAGCCGTTATGATCGACATCACAACTTACCACACATTCGTCTGACAGATTCGTAAAAACATTGTCAATACAAGATCGTGAGTCATTTCGAATAAACGTATTTGAATTTATAAGAGGTCTTAAGTTGTTACATGTCAATAGATTTAATAAGTCATTCCTTTTTTTATTGTCAGTTGATAAGTCAATGTTAAAGTCACGAAGTAAAGTAAAGAAATGTTCTAATAGTTTTTCGAGCCTAATCATAAAGTTGTCTAGGTTTTTATCATAAGGCGTACGATAACAACAACACACAGACAAGCCAGTTGATATATCTTTGACACAGCATATTTCAAAACTATTTATTTTGTATAATATTTTGCCTATTGGTAACTCTTCACATTCCCTACCTGAATCTGCTAGGATAATAGTACCACCTCTTAGTTTATTTACTCTGGTATTATATGATGCAACATTGTACTTAGTAAGATTTAGCAATTGGGCTAGTTCTTCGTTAAGAAAACAGAAAACAGTGTTGGACATCAAAAATTAGGACTATCTACAGTATTCTACAGTGATAATTGTGAAAATGTGTTGTTTTCCTTTGATGTCAACTCGGTTACGAAACCATATCGCCATTCAGATAAGCGGTACAATTGGTATCTATCGAATAAACTATAATTAAATTTTCCGTGTAATAAAGACAAAATTAATTTGAGTGAAATCAAGCAGAGCGAGCGATAATTTGTCTACGAATCATACTATACCTTGTCCCAGAGATAGTCTAATGCATGCTCTCTAGTCTCTACCTTGTCCAACCGTTTATTTTCTTTTTGACATTTCAACTTAAGTGACGAGTGAGAGAACATGCATTTAACTCTACTAATTGTGCTACGGTTTGGTGGTGGCAGATTAATATCTGCCACCACCAAACCTTGAGACCTTCATTTTATATCTACTTTTAAGTTTTCTAGATCAGAGAAGGAAACACGCTAAATTGAAATCTCCATTCGAAAAGATGGCACAAGATGTACCTATGTATGGAGTGGTATGCGCAAAGTGAGGCCGTGATCGTTACATATTCCTCAAGGTTTCCAGCGAGCCACAGCCAGTCAAAGCTATTGATTTTACGATGTTTCTTTTAGAAGATAATGTCTAGTAAATTGCTGGTAATAACTAGTATTATTTGCTATCGTAGCCACAAGTCTAGCCACCATATCATACCAGTGAATGAGGATGAATAATAAAACGTAGTTATGGCAATGATATGGTTTTTACAGGTGACGCTGCTTGTTTACAAATATGTTATAATTGTTCTACTGTTAGCCATCATTGTAAGCTAAACATGGTGTTCAAACCATTACATGCAGCAGTTATTGGGACGCTAACGGGACTCTCGGACTTCCCCTTCTGGGACTGGACTAGGTGAGAGAGTTGAACCACCGTCCAAAATTGTATTTAAAATTTACGCAAATGAATCGCCATAGCGATTTACGAATATTTTGCATCAATGCTGTTTGGTTGGGCAATGAGAACTTCATTGAGAAATGGATTATGTTTTGCTATTATTATGCTACCAGATAAATGTAGCTTCACGTGTACTAAGTGATTTTTTCTACGATTAGAGTTTATTTATGTCAAGTATAAAATGTAAAATGAATGCGAGTGGGAGAGTTGCACCAGCGCAGGGGCGGGTGACATGACCATGCTCCTTTGTAGGAAGTTCAATGAAGTGTTTTTATATCAGTATTAATTTTACATTTGCCTTATATAGGTAATTAGGTATAACTTACACTAATAATTATAAGCGTTTTAATTACTATGAGTATTTAAATAACATACATGTATGTTATTTATTTATACGTATTATGTAAAAAGCGGACTCTACCATCCATCATCCATTTATTAATCTTTCATCCAAAGCCATACAATCACATTCACGATAGGGTTAACACTCAATAGTTTGTAAGGTACAACTCGATGTGGTGACGGATCGGATCTACATTTAGTTCACTCTGTTTACTTTGGTAAATCACGCAAAAGCATACATCAAAGAAGTGACGTCACAAACTTCGTTTGCCAGCAAATTTATACGCTCACTACACCGAAAAACAGCGTTTGTAATTGTTCACACATAACCACACTGACCAACCACCCAATGAATATTAAGTAGGTACCATAACCACAAACTTGAAAGGACTAAGACAATCCGGTCAATCTTTGTGCCTCTGAGCTACAGTTTTAGCGGACGCAACATAGGAACGTAACGTCGTAACGTCGTAAACAAAAACTCTTGTATGTGAACTTATAAATTACACGTCATTGATGGATAAATAACGTACTACTTTATATCATCCGTTGCCCTGTGTTTACTCTGTTCCAAAATCAGAGAGACAAAAATCGAGCACCCAAATGTCAAATTCACAAATATGATACAGAGATTTTACTGAAAGAAAACTATATTTTATTTAAGAAAAAATTTTAACTACATTTTTTTTTAAATATTATTATGCTTATTGAACCAGGAATCGAACTGTACTTGCTTGATTTTTTCTTTCTGATTTTGGAACAGATAGTATGTGCACTTGTAAATTATGTGTCTCTTGGTGTTTACGGGTTGCACAATTTGGATTGCCAATATCGTGGCACGGAGTCTATTGGATGTTGTGTCCGTGACACCGGACTGTAACGAGTCACTATTGCCGCTGCTATACCGAAATCGAGCTGACGTGCTTAGTAATACGTCAATCATAGACAATTCTTGCTTATGATTTATTAGAGTAAGACCATTACAGGTGCGGCGAGCTTTTCACACGAGGATTCGGACTATTATGCAATCCATTCATAGCTGTCACATTAGTTTATTCTTAAAACTTTTTGACATAATATACTATATCAGATCAGAAGTTCAGACTAATGGAACTAGTCAATTTGAATAAATAGTGGGCAGTAGTGTAGTGTGTCAATCACTCATCTAATTTACTTATTTCAATTATTTAAATGTCAAGTTTGAAATGAATGATGAGACGCACCGTTTAGTTATATTGAATGGGTCCCTATTGATAAGGAGGTAGGTGCAGGTACCGAATTGGATTAAGTTCACCTGATGGAAGTGAACATGCGCAAACAATCAACGACGCAGCATTGCAGCATTGTCTTTTGCGCGCTTACAGTTATTTATTTAATTGTTATTTTTTTTTAAACGACGTCCGTCCGAGAAATAACTCCTGTGTCAGAGCACACCCAGAGTCAGAACAAATCTTTGCGGAGCCCACAAAGATTTGTCTGGTGTAAAACAAAGACACAACCAGCGCAGTTGCGGCGAGGCGACTGCTTAAACCACTACGCCATCCGTGCACTCAATTATTATTTACTTAAATTGCAGAGAATTACTGCGTTTTAATGGCATTAAAATTAAAAATAAAAAGTGGTACAAGCAACAAAACTTTTCATTTAAACACTTTTAAAAAGCTCACAAGCAATTGCATTGCCACTTATGGGATTACATCATTGATCGGGATCTGATGAGGCTGAATGTGTTATACCTTGGTGGTCGCTCCCTCTCACGGCCTGGCCACTAATAAAAGGACAACATTACATTGAATTCTATGAACTATACGAATTTTTTATTTAAATCAATCCTTCGCAACTTAGAAATCACAGAAACTTTAACGTTGTTTCTAACGTAAATGTTTAAAGTTTGAGAGAACATAGAACAAACTCTTTAAAACGAAGATTACACATTTCTTGCCCTTATCATCTGGTAGTCAAGTCATGCTGAGATTAAACAAACAGAGTGCTAAAGATAATCGCTCTTGTGAAGGTTGTACTCGCGTATTTACATTTGTTCAACATTCCATAGACATGTAAATGATTTAGATGCCTGGCACTTCTATTTAGGGAATCTATTTCCGGTCCATTAGCACCTCAATGCAATAGTTCTACACTAACCGGGGACTGTTCTTGGGTGCATTTCAATAGTGTAAACAGGGATAGTTGTCGGTTTGTGTCCCATCACATTTAGAGCAAATGGTTAATCAGGCCTCTGCGCTGTTGGCTTCGGCCCCACGCATGCCTTCTAAGGGTCCGGGACTCCATAGTCCTGAGATACGGAACCGTAACCAACAATAATAATAAATCATTTATTTCAGGCTGCATAGGCCCATAGATAAATACCTTAACCTAAAAATACATAATTATATTCACTTCCTTTGCACTAAGTATTGGTGCGTTCCTGGGGTATAGTTCCGCGGAAGCGACGGAAAACAACACCCTGTGGCCAAAAACTTTCATCAAGCACCTGTTCCAGCAAACAGGTCGGCACTCTCACCTCGAACGCCTTGAAGTTGACGTTGCGGCGCGACTCCAACAGCTGCACTCTTAGCACATGATTCACCTTCTGGCTGACATATCTCGTAAATGTAAATAATACCTAGAGACGATGTAGGTCTTAAATCGTATATATCAATACTTATAATATGACTGTTGGGGGTCCAATTCAGTACATCGAAGGCCATCGATACTGACAAAAAATAATAAAAAAAATCTGTCTGCATCTTGAACTCTTTTACCGCCAAAAGTACTCAACTTTAATGAAACTCGGCACGAGTGGTAGTCCTTAAAATGTTTTAACATCTTAGCAAACTTCTATCCCGAAATTAAACACGCGGGCCAAACCGCGGGTGAAAGTTAGTTTGGATCGGCTTTTTACAAGTATTATTATAGTAATTAGTCGAATAGCACATTTACTAACAAAGGAAACAAAGGTAAAACATATAAAACATTACGCCAACATGAATAGGAGCGGAGCAGCGGTGAAACATGTCGCCAAAAGAAGCGGACTAGTAACATAAAATCACGCCTGTATTGTCCAGAAGCGTGTGGCAGAGGGGTATCACACCCAAACGTCATCCGTTTTGTTTAGGTAACAGGTGATAGGGGGTGACCCTATCGCCATCCAGCGGGCACAATTCCAGTTTGATTGGAAGTACTAGTCGGATTCGCATATTTTTTTGTTGGATAATTTATTGACAAAGGCTAAAATATAAAACATCACGCTACTATCAATAGGAGCGTGATGCTTCTTTACCGTTTTAATAACCTTGATTTAAACTGCTTGAAACATATTTAAACGTATTATAAACATTACACATATAAGTTCTTTATTTATTGTAATTTTAATTATTATAGTTCGGCCGTTCAGAGAATGCGTTCCTGACACCTATCAGTCAGTCACAACTAGTGATGGGCACGACATAACACTGAGTTCGTTACCGTTCCTCCAAAATGAACCGCCGCGTTATTTTTAAAATTATTTTCGTTTTAAATTGGCGGAATCATTTAAAATTTATATTTTAGTTATTGGAATTAAGTGGAAAACAAATTAACAAAAAAAAAGTACTTAACAAGTAACTTAAAAAGTACTTAAACTTCAAAAAGTAGGTAAACTAAAAAGCAAAAAATAAATTTACTTCGCACAAAATAATACGTTTTTTCATTTAGTTAAATAGAAATTATTAAATTATTATTTTATAGTTCTGAAGTCGGTGCCAAGTAAATCGGATAATTAAGAACTAAGATTCAGTCAGAAAATAGTTGTTAGAAAGATTGATATTATCTATACAGAGTTATTGTTTACTTGGCACCGACTTCAGAATTATAAAATAATAATTTAATAATTTCTATTTAACTAAATGAAAAAACGTATTATTTTGTGCGAAGTAAATTTATTTTTTGCTTTTTAGTTTACCTACTTTTTGAAGTCGGTTTTTTTTTTTGTTAAAATTATTTTATTTTACCATTTTAAGTGATGGGTAGAACGAGCAAGAATGTTTCTCGAATGAGGAGACGACGGTTACTTGAGACGGAAAACTTATTAATAATAATCCCCGTACTCCTAACCGTTGAGGAGTTGTACCTTCCAGCATCAGCTCAGCAACTTAAAATGCAAATATCCAAGTAGTTTTAGGTAATATACGAAACACAAAATAGAAGCCTTTGAAATTTGAGGGTTACCCATGATTTCTCTAGGATCCCATCATCAAATCATGACCTCATATTATGAATATACATAAGTAATATTCAACGTCTCGCCTCATCTGTGTATAACTTGAAAGAATACAGTAAACAGCCTCAAGGAGCCTATATTTAAAGAATTATCCCCGTACTCCTAACCGTTGAGGAGTTGTACCTTTCAGCATCAGCTCAGCAACATAAAATGCTGACTACCAGATGCAAATATCCAAGTAGCTTTAGATAATATACAAAAAACAATATAGAAGCCTTTTAAATTTGAGGGTTGCCCTCGATTTCTCTAGGATCCCATCATCAGAACGTGATTTGAAAAAATGGGACCACATGACAAGTATATCCTTTCGAACAAAAAAAGAATTTCTTAAATCGGTCCAGGCGTCTTCGAGTAATCGGCGAACAAACATAAAAAAAAAAAAAAAAAAAACATACAACCGAATTGAGAACCTCCTCCTTTTTTTGCAGTCGGTTAAAAAGGGTAATATTAATATAATAAAATTGTTTTATTTATTTTTTGTTACAAAGTTACAATCTGTATTTCTATGCAATAAAGTACATTGAATTGAATGTGCGTACAGAATATTAATCAGACTCCGATTCGCTTGAGGAGGTGGTGTCTTCATCATCATCTTGTCATCATCCGATGTCAGTTTGAAAAGCAGAAACAGTCCATTAAACGAAAGCCGGGTAATCAAATAAAAACAAAACGAAAACACTTGAAGAACGTGGTCTATTTGCACGAAACGACAACAGACGACTGTTTTAGCGTCACAAAATGGCGGCCCATAACGCCATTTGGGGCTACCATTTTCAACCTAAATATAAAAAAATGCTACTTTCTTTCGCGCGTTCGGTTTGGTCGTAGTTTTATTTTTATATTTAATAAAAGTTATCTTATAGTCCATTATTTTCAAATTCTTAAAAAGAAAAACAAAACGTATTATTTTAAAAAGTATAATGTATAAGAACAGAGTACGATACTATTATCGCCTGTTATTGTTAGCACAGCACTACAAATATAAAGCGCTGACATAACCTTGTAGTAGCGCAGTTTAGATTTAGAAAAATATTGTTTACCAAGTTATTTGACACACAGTTTGGCACAAAATTATAACATTAATTGATTATTGATATAATAATGTTGTTTTAATGCTCATCAATTGTTAAAACGGTAAACAACCAGCAATAATATTTTTATCGTAACTGCAACGCCATTACAAAGTTTCGTCGTCAGTTCAATCGCGACGTGTCAGGAACGCATTCTCTGAACGGCCGAACTATACCTATTCATAACCAAAGATTACAGTTGAGATGAAAACAGCTTTCTTCCTCTTATCTTCAACTCAAAACAACACTTAACTTCCACGATATTATTTTTAATTGTGTTTGAAACGTGGTGTGTATGTTAGAACATAAATTAAAACACGACGTTTTAATTTATGTTCTAAACGTAGATATGTTTAAATCACTGATTAAAACGTTGCCAACCCTGAACGGAACAGTATGTATACTACATATAACGCGGGAAAAAACGCGAGGAGCAACTAACATACAATGACATAACATCACGCTATATATTTTGCAGAAGGGTTTGGCAAAGTTGTATAACACCTAATTTCATCTGTTCTGTTTAGTTAACAGGTGATATTGGGTAAGCCTATCGCCATCCAGCGGCAACAAAATAATTCCAGCTCTGTGCTGCTATTTGAAGAATTTCCTGACAAAAAAGCCCAGTTCACACTTTTGCTCGGACCAGAAATAGAACCCGAGACGTCGCGGTCGCGGTGAGAGGCGCATTCACTAACTAACCAATAGACCGACGAGGCAGTTCTTGTTCATTGTATCGGCATTCACGCGGACCAGTCGTGGGCAACATAACTAACCTACTAACTGATTTACTCACTCTATGACTTATTTATGAGAGATTTGACTTAAAAGCAGAAACACTGGTTATATTTCTTCTCATACAAACATATCCATGAGCCAGTAAATTTTCTCTTCAATTAAATAAACGTTAAAGTCAACAAGAACATTTTACTCCACTTTGAATTATTTGATTGCAAATAAATTGTTAGCTCGTGGGGTATACATTTGTGCAGGAGTTGATTGCACTTCATCTTCCAAAATTAAACTCTATTTTGGATCACTAGAAGTGATTTTCCATTACATGTTCTCGCGTGGGCCACGCACGCGCGATTTAATCTGGATGCATGGCGACCTTCGCCTGGATCGGCAGGTTGGTGAAGTATTGTTATTTGTCTGACACTTCAAACGTATGGTATCATTAAAACTACCGCACTTGAGGTCAATGACCAATAATGGAGTTAACGAACAAATAGATTTAGATGAATCATTAGGCCCATCGCTGGAATTGTTCGGACATCTGAACATTTTCTACAAAATGTCAGCAGTTTAAAGAAGGATTAGGTCTGAAATATTTCCGCAGTACCATGTGTTAGAACGTGGTACTGATTCTTCAAGTCTCTCACGTTTGTTAGGCCAATAAAACGTACTCAACATTCAAGAGCACGTAATTAGCACCCACAATCTATAAATCAAAGGTGTACATTAAAAGATAATACAATAATGAAGACAGTAAGCCATAATAGCCCATGAGTTCCATAAGAGTGCACCGGGTGTGTCCCGTCAACCATCGCGGCATCGCGTCGAGCGGCGTGCTCGCCCATGACACATTTATTTTGATGACCATATGGACAGTGTGCTGCTAAACCTATGGAAAACACCTACCTCAAAGCTACACACATATCACATATGGAAAAAATTAACATTCATTCAATTGAACGATAAATTAAGATGGCCGATCTCTGGAATGAACAACTGTCAACAAGAATGTTTTGTTTCATACGGAAAAGCACCTGTCTTATAAATTAGTATTCTTCTGCATAGTTGCCGTAGCACATGTTATAGTAGTAGATAAATATATCAGAAGTACCTCACTACGCAAGACGTGAATATGTACCGTTTGAGGAAATTAAACATTTTGCAGCCATCTTCACATTTGAATATGTTTTATACATCACCATTTGGGAAAATCAAAAACTAGAATAGCCGTCAGGAGCACATAGATGTATATTGCACGAGTATATGATTTATTACGGCCATGTGCTGAGCTGGTTATAAACAAATTGCAATACTCAATAATACATGCTGATGGCTTTATAAACCTGTGCTATTTGAAAGTAGTAAACGATTGAGCAAGCTTATGCACGTTCCTTTAGCTTCTATGCGGCCACTTTTATGGGTTAGGTAGGTAGATAAAGTATAATTCACTGCACAAATCCAAGTAAAGGATTCAAATTTCCTGATTTTATAAAGCTCTGAAGGCCCTATTGCCAACTGAAAGAATGAATCGTAGATATAAATCACTGAAAGTTATTTATTGTTCAATCGAACCATTTCTTGTGCTGCATTGAATTTTCTATATTTTCGCTACTCTTGCTCGATTTAATATTTGAGGCTCTTGGGTTTTAACTTTCATTATATATAACTTTAATTTATTACTTAACATTCATTTGATGTTGCTATATATTAAACGAGCAGTTCTGGTATATTCAGTGTCCTATAATTAATTGATAATCCCTAACCTGCAGATTGAGGGCATCACGCCTTATTGGAAAATGCAAAAAAAATAAAGAGACCTGTGTGCCCATCGCGGAAAAAACAAATCAGTTTTATGGTGATTTTAAAATAATATATTAACATACCGTAGTTTTTTTTATGGTTTGAAGCAAGACCCGTTAAATTAAATGAAAAGATTTAATAAAAAAAACCGGCCAAGTGCGTGTCGGGCCACGCGCAGTAGGGTTCCGTAGCTAGTCGTAACAACATATTTCGACTTAAAAGGGATTTACTATCTGTATTAAACAAGTAACACCTTCATACAAGTCATTACTTTCAAAGGTTTTTGTAATTTGCACGAATTATTCTAAGTAACTGCATTTTACACTTTGGACCCCAATTACTCTAGAACTAATTAAGTTAAAGTAACCGCTATAGTTTTTGAGGAAGCGAAAGAAGTATGTAAGGAGCGAAACACGTGGCGTTCCATCGTCTCTGCCTACCCCCGTGGGATAAAGGCGTGATGTATTATGTATGTTTATTTATGTTTCAAGAATTTTGAACGAAATATTCTGAGTAACTGCATCTGACATTTCGGACCCCTATTCCTCTTGAACTAATGAAGTGAACTTATCCGCTATAGTTTTCCTTTATAGTTCATTACATGTACTACCGACACAATTTTTTTCAGATTTTGGGATCCAGTAGTTTAGCTTTAAGAGGGGGGGGGGGGACGCTCTACTCGAACAAAAATTTGCTCTTTAAAGTTAATTATCTCGCAAACGGATCTCTAAATCAAAAAACTGTCTTAGCAACCCCTAAACGTTTTTAAAGGTCCTATCTAACAATACCCCACACTATGGGGTAGGCGACAAAAAAAAAAACACCCCTACTTTACATGTAGGGGAGCTACCCGAAAAAAAATATTTTTTCCAAATTTTATTCTACGACTTTCTTTGTATAGTTAACATACATGTTTATGCAAAGTTTCAGTTTTCTAGCACCAACGGTTTCGTCGCTATGCCTCGGACAGACGGACGGACAGACGGACATGGCGAAACTATAAGGGTTCCTTGTAGGTACTACGGAACCCCTAAAAATGGCGAAGAATCCAATTATTGCTCTATAAGGCAGTATTCCGATCGGAACTGGTTGAAATTCGGCATACATGCATGGATCTAATAAATGATGGCGTTGAAAACCTAAGCTGATGATAGAGCCAAAAGATGCCTAGGAGTTCTCCATTTCTGTTTTACGTAAATCCATCGTGTTCGGGTTCCTTCCATTTGTCTCAATGAACGCTATCAAGGCAAATTATGTTTAGGGTCTATGGAAATGGAAATGGAAAGTGGACTCATTTTTCCGCACTTAGACTCTCATTTGGTCCATTGTGCGTGGAGAGTCCTGGCTAACATAGCCAGCCTAACTCCGCCCAGAAGCACAGAAGTTTCCTGGGGACTTCACAGGCTTCGCGGAGTGACCTCATTGTTCCGAGGATTTGTTCCCGTTGAGAAGCAACGGCCCTACATTCCAGGACTACGTGGGAGACCGTTTCTTCGGCGTCAAGACATCCTCGACAGAGAGGACTGTCAGTGATTTTTATGGTGTATAGGTGTTTGTTCAAGGGACAGTGACCCGTTATTGACCCTATCATTATTTTTAGATTTGTTCTGTTTAGTCTTAGGAGGTTTTTAGTGAGTCGATGATTCGCTTGCGGTATTGCAAGTTTGGCTTGCCGACACTCAGCGATCTCTGACCATCGTTGGTTTTGGGTCTCTATCGATCTTTGGCGGATCCAGGTCCGGTATTGCGTGAAGGGGATTGGAAGAAGAGGTTGCGGGCCTTGTACTGTCGTATCTGATCCCCTTCTCGCTAGTTCGTCTGCAATGTCGTTACCAAGAGATCCACTGTGCCCTTTGATCCATTGCAGGGTGACCTGATTCCTGGAGCAAATTTTTTCTTAGGCATCGTGACATTCTATGATTAGTTTGTTGTTGGTTTTACTGTTAAGAAGAGCTTTGAGAACTGCTGCGCTATCAGAAATGAGTCTGATGCCTATTCCCTCTACTTGCCGTTTGTGAATGGCTTTTGCAGCGAGTGTTAGTGCAACACATTCACATTGAAATATTGAGCTGTGATTACCCAGCGGAATGTGGATGTTTATATTGAGGTCAAAGGAGTGTACGCCAGCACCTGAACCACTATCCGTTTTGGAACCATCTGTGTATACGCGTACTTCGTTGGCTCCTGATTGATCCTTTGCCTCCTCAATTAATTCTATGTTGTAGTTTTTGTTGAAGTTGTATACAGGAAGAGTCCTATCACATGGAGCAGCAATGAGTGGTTGTATCTCGATTGCCTGGTTCAGGATGTTCGTGTGTGGACTCGTGTGGTTTTTTCCCCATAGACCTAGGTGCATGAGCCGAACAGCAGCTATTGCTGCTTCTTGCTGTATGTAGAGGTCTAGGGGTAATATTTGTAGGGCCATCTCGATCGCTGTCGTTGGGGTTGTTTTCATACAGCCGCAGATGGATGCACATGCTAGCCTTTGGAAGCTTCTTAGTTTTGATATAGTGGTTGCTAGGATTGTCCTAGGCCACCATACTATAGCACCGTAGGTCAGCATCGGTCTAATTACGGCTGTGTACAGCCATAACGTAATTTTTGGCGATGGTCCCCAGTTTATGCCTATCATTTTCTTGCATTGGTAAAAAGCAATCGTGCTTTTGTTTATTTTGTGCTCGAGGTGCTTATTCCAGAGTAATTTGCAGTCTAGTATTACTCCCAAATACTTGACTTCCTCTTTGAGCTTAAGTTCGGTATTGAAGAGTCTCGGTAGCCTGTGTGGACCAGGTATTCTTCTGTTAGTGAAAAGGATGAGTTCTGTTTTAGTTGGATTAACCGAGAGTTCATGTACCGAGCACCATCTTTCGATTAATTTGAAGGCTTTTCTCATCAAATCGCAGAGGATGCCCTTAAATTGGCCTGATATTAATATTGCTATGTCGTCCGCATAACCTACCGTGTAGAGGTTGTGATCATTGAGCTCTGTGATGAGTTCATTGACTACCATGTTCCATAGCAGAGGTGATAACACACCCCCCTGCGGACATCCTCTTCCTACGATGCCTCGAGTGGTAGTATTTACGGTGAACTGAATAGCGCGTTGTTTTAGCATGTTGTGTATCCATTGCACGAGCGTTGGTGCCACTCCGTGTGCGGTTAGGGCTCGGTTAATACTGGTGAAGTTCGTCTTGTCAAAAGCTCCCTCAATGTCAATGAAGGCACCCAGGGTTGGCTGTTTTGACTTTAAAGAATTGCCAATACGAGTTACCACGCAATGGAGTGCTGATTCAGTAGATTTGCCCTCACTATAGGCATGTTGATTGGGATGCAGGGGCTTGTAGACTGTCAGTTGGCCTCTGATCTTTCTATCGCATAGTCTTTCCATCACCTTTAGTAGGCACGATGTGAGACTAATTGGTCTAAAGGACTTTGGCTGCGTGTAGTCGCCTCTGCCTGGTTTGGGGATGAATATGATTTTAACTTCCCGCCATTTTAGAGGGATGTAACGATGCGCTAGGCAGGCCTGGAAAACCTTGATAAGGTAATCGATGATTACGTTCCCGCTCCATTTTAGAAGTCCTGGGAAAATGCCGTCCAGCCCAGCTGCCTTGAATGGCAGGAATGTGTTTAGTGCCCATAGGACCTTTTCCTTGTTGATTACTTGCTTTGCTACGTTCCAGTCAGTACTAGTGGTGGCTCTTTCTTCGTATGGCTGCCACGATTGTTCATCAGCAATCTGGCAGCCTGGGAAGTGAGTCGTCAGAAGCAGTTCACTGGTTTCCACGTCGTTTTTTGTGTATGTTTCATCTGGTTTTTTAAGACAACCTATTGTATGTTCAGTCTCTTTCGAGAGACATGATTTCACTTTGATTGCCTGATTATTGTTTTCTATGCTAGAGCAAAATCGTCTCAAGCTGTCTTGTTTGCGTTGACGTAATAGTTTCTTATAGGTTTTTCTCGCTGCGTTGTAATTGTCCCATAGCTCTGGGGATCTGTTGTTCATAGCTCTATTGAACAGTCTCCTCACTTTGCGGCGGTGCCGTTCTAGTTCTAGGCACCACCAGTGTCTCCCACCTCGACGTCTTGGCATCGAGAGAGGACACGACTGTTCGAAGCATGAGATAAGCGTGGACGTAATGTTGTTTACCTGGTTTTCTAGTTCATTTAAAGTTAGTTTGTCTGGCAAGGGGGGTTGTCTGCCCAACTCTGAGATGACCAAGTTCCGGAATTTGGTTTGGTCAGTCTTACGAGGCATCCTTCTCGGTTGCGGTTTGGGCAGGTCCATGTCAATGTTATAGCGTATCCATCTGTGATCTGAGCATGATAGTTCATTGGATACATGCCAGTCGCGGATGGATTTAGCAATATTCGTCGTTGTTAGTGTTACGTCAATTATTGTTCTTGATCTACGGTTAGTAAATGTTGGTTCGGCACCAGTGTTAAGTAATATAAGATTTTTGTTTAAAATGAAATGAAGGAAATCCTCACCTCGGATGTTTGACTTATCATTGCCCCAAAGGGTGTGGTGTGCGTTAGCATCGGCCCCGATGATCAGCTCCAGTTTTTCCCTCTCGCAGTACTCAACCAGCTGGTCGAGTTCCGGGGTTGGGACGTCTTCGTCGCTTGGTAGGTACGCAGAGGCGAGGACGACGTCTGGAAGCTGTTGGTGATTCCTAGCTACTATGACAGCCGTCAGATCTCTAGAGCAGAATTCATTGATTAGTAGTGTTGGTGTGTGTTTGGGTGTATGTATGCAGGTTCTAGGGTTACTTACGGAGGGATCCACAAGTAGTTTGCCTCCAGTGTTGCCGAGCCCGCATATTTTCCCCTTCCTAACCCACGGCTCCTGGATTAGGGCGATTGTATGGGTGTTGTTTTCCAGCACTCTGCGTAATGAAGCCGTCGCAGTTTGGCTGTGCTGGATATTGCACTGGATGACCTTAGTCATCTCGAAGCGGGGAGGAGTAGAGGTTGCTCTCGCTGAGCTCGCTCTCCCCTCCCGCCTCTCGAAAGAACTCCTCATCGGATGTAAGTGCAGGTGATGGGGGCGGTTGCGTGTCCATCTCCACTGGTGCTTCTGTGAGTGCTGCCGCGATCACAGTCACCTCCGTCGAACTCGTCGACGGTGGATTTGCAGGCGGCGTATCTATTGCTGCTTGTGGCTGTGTCACCACAGCAGCGGGGGGCGGTACCGTAGACGTCGCGGGTGCCAGTTGCCTGGCATCCGTGTCCCGGAACCGCATGTAGATCAGCCCCATTTTGTAGTGGATCTGGCGGTCTTGTTTCTTGAGTTGGGTTGCCTCAGACTCTGTGATGCGCAGAAGTAGGTTGGTTCCCGGAGGATCCTGCCTAACTTTTTCGTGCACCACGGTCCAAGACTTAATGTTCAAATTCCTGTTTTGTCTTGACAGTAGCGTCCGCAGCTTATCCAGTTCACCTGTCCAACCTGGTACGAACAGGGTGCAGGCTATCTTCTTCGGTATTGCTGCCTGGGGACGTACTATCAGGGTAGTGTTTGCGATGGGTGACACCAGTTTGGCCGTTGTTCGGGTGAGCCACTCTCGCGTGAAAGTGTCAAAGCACCAAGCTTTGAGGACACCATCCGCGAAGTGCGCTTTACCCTTGAACCTGATGTCGTTTGGTTCTTCTTCGAGGGTGGCCTCAGGTGTAGCCCACATTTCCTCGCACAGTTTGTCCTCGATGGCCTTCTGAACTACCTCTGCTTGCTGTTGCGTCATGTCCGCAAACGGCTCGGTCATGACGGCAACACAGAGATCGTTTGCCAGGTATGAAGCCGCTGCCTCGGCGTACGTTGCAGCGGAACCATCCGCCGCTCGGGGTTTGATAGTTTTGGTTTTCTTTCCCACCCCGGTCGGCGTAATGGAATCCTCCGGTCGCGTACGCTTTTGCGCTCTTGACTCCTGCCTGGATCCATCTGTGTTTTGATGTTGTTGTTTGTTGGGCTTTTTATGGCCTCTGGGTCTCATGCTGCGCTTTTGCGGGTCGGCTCGAGGTGCTGCGTTTGCGCTGGTGTTTCCAGGAGTCTTTGTAGCGGTAGCCCCCTTGGTGGTGGTGGTCGCCGCCACAGACTCCGGACTCACCAGGCGCCTCACAGCGTCTGTTGCAACAGCCCGTTGAGCAGCAGCTTTTGCTTTAGCTTTTAAGCGTCGTTTCTTTGAGGACGTTAGCTTTTTGTTGTGTAACGTCCATGGTTCTTCTGGAGGTATGGCATCTCGCAGGGAGGTCATGTCCAGTGTGGTGGGTGTTGTTAATGATGCAGTCCCTGGAGGAGCATCCCCCGCCACGGTCTCAGTCAGCTTCACCGAATTCGCCACTGACAGCACGCTCATTGACGCAGTCAGGTTTGACGCTTCTTTGAGCGTTGCTGTACTCGGTTGATCCGGATTAGCTTTCCGAGGCGCGGCGGTAGATGCCACTCTTGCGGGTGCATCCTTGGACCCCGACATAGATGTGGCCGTTAGAGACGCAGCCTGGTTCGGCGCGCCTCCAGCAAGCCCCATCCCTGTCGTGTCCTTGGACGCGACCGTTGTGGGTGCAGCTGTGTGTACATGACTAGGGGCATCAGTGGACGCAGCATTCCGCTGTTGTAGCGTCAGCGCATCTAGAGACGCAACCCTAGGAGTGTGTGTAGTTTTTGGCGCATCTTGAGACGCAGCCCGGATTGTGGTGTGTCTAGGCGCATCTTTAGACGCGGCCTTAGTTGTTGCTTTTGGTTTATGTTTATTGGTCTCATATGAATCCATAAAATTTGATTGTATACTTCACCTCATGAGCTCCCCACCCTCCATGGAGCCCTCACGTCGGGGACGCCATGCGTTCGAACGCATGGTCGTCAGGGATACTCACTCGGTATAGGTTCAGTTTGCTGGTGGCACAGACGATCCGCACACAATGAGAACGATTCGAGCCCGCTCGCAGCACGAGACAATGCCGCAAGTAGGAGTCGACCCCCCTTGTGTCGATCATCCGCTTCCAGCTCACCGAACCTCGCTTGACAGCCCGCTTATGGGATGTCGCAGCCGATTGATCGCGGTTAGCTACTCCACTACCGCCCGTGTGAGTGGAAATCCAGACCAAAGAGGTGTGTTGTGTGCAGCGTGCAACTAATTGCCGGCTCACTACTCCACTCAACCTCCAGGACTCCTTCATCCCACCGTACGGGTCCCCGCGCACGGCACAAACACGCGGGAGATCACTAACTATCCAGCATCGGGTTCAGTCCGATGATGAACACGCAGGAACGTGACCTCGTAGCCCCTGCATTCTACGGACCTATATATACATAAATTAAACATATATACGCACATATACATATACATACACTTTTGGGGCAAGGTAGGAAATGGAGGATCGTGAGGGTGAGTGGAGTGGTGATGCGCATCGCAGAGGAGGTATGGATCATAGGATGAAGGTTAGGTTTGGTAACTCTTACATGGGATATAGGTGAGAGCTACCCTTCCTTTGTCCGGGGTCCACACCTTGGACTTTCCCCATAACATGCTAAAATTGCATGGTATGGGGCGGGCTATCCGCAACCTGCCCACCCGCTCGGTAGCTTAGGAAGATAGCTCCCCCGTAGAAAGTCATGCAGTGCCTACAAAGCGTCAGGAAGAAGCAGGGTGTGCAAAGCAAAACTTAAAACGAACCGAGAAAATGTTTAGGGTCTGTTGGGTGTTGGATTTCGAAAGGTGCCCAAGGGTTCTCCAGTACAATGAGCACTTTCATGACAAATGATGTTTAGTTAAAATAAATATTTGTCGATATTTGCTTCTAATAAAAAACCGAGTAAGGCTCGATCTCCAGGTACTCACCAGCAGCATGATTACTGAAATGTTAACTGAATCATAGTGCGCACAGACAGTACAGATGGTTCTGATCCATTTGTTACTGAACCATCTGTGTCGGGCGCTCTCTGGTCAACTAAGCATGAGAAGCTTGAGCGTTACAGCCTATTATTACATGCTTAATAAGTCACTGCCTAAGTTTTTAATGTTTTTTTTTTATCAATCATTTATTTTTATTTCAAGGAAAATCAATAATTTACTTTAATTTTCATGCTATATGGTTACTATGTTTAAGTTTATTTAAAAAGTAACTATAAATGCTATTGAATCCAGCAGACCTTGGAATTTTTTACCGTTGAGGTTAGATTATAGGATAACAGCTGCTACGAATATTTTAATTAATTAATTTATTTATTTATTTAATTATGGATCTCCAACAAAAGCTATACACATTATAGACATATAACAAACACATTAAAACATTTTAGTGTATTCCCTCAATTAAAGGATACCACAGCTTACAAATATACATAGATAAAAAGTTCAAGATTATAATATTTATGATCAAAACATAGAATTACAATTTAGAAAGAAAATATTATTATTTTTTAACAGGACGTTATTTTACTTGAGGTTCGAAAAACAATTTTAAGCTATCAATCAAGTTCATGTTGCTTTCACTGCATCTTGGAGATTGCGTTTAAATACGGATAGTGAGGTGCTCAGGTCTAAGTCACTAGATTTTGACAGTGTTGTACTGTCTGCAGAGACGAGGCACGGCGGCGTAATGACCGAGGTTGGTACAAGAGGCAGGAATGGAGAGTAGGTTGTAGACACTCTTTCTTGGCAACCGAGATGGTATAGTAATAGAAAGGCTACTCATTAACATTATTCAGCTTTCCTTTAAAAAAATATCTTTTCTTGTTGTTGTTGACATTAAACCATTTATCACTGATATAATAATAATAATAATATGATATCTTTAGCTATAAGCTGTAAATATTGTTACGGATTAAGATTATGAGACAGACATTCAGGCAAACAGGATGTCTACATAAATATCGTGTATGTATTCCTATACTATGTATAATTGTATAGAGCAGATACGTATCATACAGATTTTATTCTCTTTCATACTTGAACATTACTTTTTTAGAACTTCCAAATCTATTAATGGTTTACAAACATCATTACAAACATCATTGTTAGTGTTCCATTTTTAACCGACGAAGAAAAGAGAAGGTTCTCAATTCGACCGTGTATTTAATGTTGATGATTATTTTTTGTTCGATTCGATTTTGACGGTATTCCTTATACCGCCTGGGTCGTCTCATGTCAAGGAAATCGGGCGATGATGATGGGACGATGGAATCTTGCATAAATTAAGAGATCAGATGATACTATTGTGTAAAGTGCTTGTTGTACACAATAGTACCTTATTTATTTATTATATTTATTTATTGGTTGTTGATTACTCTAAATTTGATGATTCAAGCCAAGAGACCAAACGGTTAACATGTTTTTTGGGTCTTCTGAACAATTTTGTGAACGCAAGTTACTGTTTTGATTTTGAACAGACAAGTTGTCGCTTAGCTATATTCGATGTCTTGCACAGCCTGCTATAAATTCAAAATAACTATTAAATAGTTGAATGGAAAATGCGCTGTTCTTAAATCGTAGACACGATTCACACAAATTACTTATTAAGGGGGAAGAAACATCATCGTACATCATACATCATACAGCCATTCACCACATTAGACGCTACACGTGTACATATAAACTTAATATCTAGCATCTCATCTTTTTACCCGACTGCGTCAGAAGGAAGGTTATGTTTTTCGAGCGTATTTCGAAAAAAATATTAAAAAAAATAATAATATTTTTTGATGATTCTTTTCAAACGTCCACGTCGTCGGAGTTGGTTCAAATAGCATCCAAGATATAAGTAATTATATAAACAACACAGAGTCGGAAGAAAGGCTTTCTCCAATGACGAAATGTATCACGTCCAGATCAAACGAGTTGTTACACCGCGGAACTGGTCGCTTTCCAACGCGAGACGATGCGTGTGCGCCACATTACTACACGCCACACATACAACACTGGTCTACATTATCTGGTGTTTTTAAACCAATACTAGTACTAAGCCGAGAGTGCTAAGCGTCCTAACTAATACCGAAGCTATGAAGAAGGATTAGAGGCTACCACAAACAAAACATGCATCGATAGCCTAGGACAGTGGGACGGCCGATAGAGCTGGCACTTTACATTACATGGCATATTGGCAAGAAGACGCTAAGCACACTTATGGTCTAAATTTATTACTTATACATAAGTTCTGCCAGAAGAAAATATCTTGATGACGTAAGAAAAGGAAATTATACTACGGCGCGTGCATTGAGGAAATGTAACAAATTGTAGTCGGAGGATTGAATAACGCCATTTCCAATTATATTATTATGTGTACCACAATAGTGCCGTATAAGTGCAAAGTTACGTCAATGTTACGATTATTACTACCTATACTATATATAAAATACTTCATGAACTATCGTAAAATCGTTATACTGTCATTATGTTCAATGTTTGCTTAAATTAATTCACAGATCGTAAGCCACGACGATACCAAACTACACATAATCCATTATTTGGCTACAATGCTAAGCTTTGTGAACATTTCGGCAAGTTCGCCGTGTTTTTTTTCTAAAATTTAAAAGTTTTCTGGAATACTTCCTCAGAACAGAGAACTCTCAAGAGTAATTCTAATTGTCATCTCTACACTGTGCCAACTCCTCTCACTCGAGCCCCGTGTTAAAAGCTCCACCAATCATGAATGTTATCAGTTGTTGTTGAATGTTATCATAATATTTCAGCACATTAGGGTACTTTTTATTGATCACTTAGCAGTAAATAATTGCATTATAACGTGTTGCACGATTTCAAAATATTTACGTAAATAGTATCTATCGCTATCATTACTACTGCTGATACCAATTGGAATTAAATAACTCAACCATTGCCCTTACTTCTGCCATTATACTGTATAACTTTTCAGCAGTTGCATGAGGGTAAATTAAGGAACAATATTTTTCAATCTAAAGTCTGCACACAGACAAACAAACAGATAAACAGATTAAAATCAATGATTTGTACTTTTGCCAGTTGGTAAAAACAGTTAATTTCGCAATGCAGAGCTGCCTTGTTGCTCGCCGAAGCATTTGCATTGTTATCTTATCATCGGCAGTGTGGCAGTTATTGCACTGACTTATTTATGTTTTCGATACTGCCTTTAAGTATGAATACTAACATTTGCTTAAAATAACGAGGTCTGCATACAGAAATTAAAATCAGAATCAACTATATTTTCCAATGTAGGCGCTACAAGAATTTTATTATTATTAGAAATAAATATTAGATTAGGCCTATATTTAGCTCAAGATTACAAAGCCAGTAATGTTATTCGATGCATGTATAGCTCATTTAGTGGCTTCAATGTCGTGTACAGTAGAACACTAACATTATCAATTTAGTGATAACCGTTTATTATATTCACGGCAAAAATGTTATCCAAATCAAAAAATCTTTATGGCATTTTAAAAGATAACAAAGTTATTTTTCAATTCTATTCTCCGAAAATTGAGTTATTTATTAGATTTTTAGGTAGGCAGAGCAGCCGCGCGTTTAGAAATGTTATCAAAATAATTATGGTATGGGCGCGGCAGTTTGTGAGGATGTGTGGATGCTTGTTACTCTATCACGCAAAAACTATTGGATGGATTTTGACAAAAGTGGCTTATATTATAGCCAAGATTATCATAATGTCCTATAAATATCCTCCTTTGTATCGACGTAACACGTACGTGCGTGGAGCCGCGAGTACAAGCTAGTGCATATATTATTTCAGGACAGTACACCTGAAAAGACGGACTTGGCAGTTATGCATTAGGTTAAAGGTTACTTTTAACTCCGAGAAACGTTAAAGGACAAAATGCAAACAGTATTTGAGGTCAGAACACATTTTAAGTCAACCATGTCAATATGCATCATTGGCATTTGGTACAGTGCACAATGACGTCACTGTAAAAAAAACCCTTTTTATGTACATAAAGGTAGAACGGGATGTTGATGTAGGGGTGCCCTGAGTCCCCACCAACCGGGTGACCCGTGCGTGGTGGGGTCGCAGGGGAAGAGGAGTGTCGGTGTTACGTTGCTGCTCTCCCTATCCTCTGCGACCGAAACGCGGTGGGCGGCGAACGAACATCTGTTTCGCCGCGGAGGACCGGGCCGTCAGATACGGGGTTGTCTGACGGCCATTGCACGCGGTCCTCGGTGTCGGTCCCCCCACTTTTTGGGGGCCATGAGGGGCCTGCCTAGGCGGGCATCGCCGGGGGGGTCGTGGATGAATGGCTATGTCGGTTTCCCATGACCCCCCATCACGACGAGTGCAGGAGCACCGCGGGGTTTTAGTGGGTATTCTCGTGCCGTTTACCATCTTTAGGCACGAGCGAGTCCCACATACCCACCCTACCCACCCCGGGGTGGGGTGGTATGCGTAAATGCATTTCCCCGCGCTTAGACAAGATTATCGGCGCAGAGACCACTTAGCTTACTATTTCTCCGACCAGTCTATGACTTTATGATGATGAGGTCAGCAAATTATATCGTCAGAAATATGCCGTCAAATACAAAACGTATCTGGGTGAATTGCACAAGCAAAAAAAATACACGGCAAACCTGAGAATGGTAGTGCAATGTGCTGATTTTTTATTTTATATATTTTTCTCAAAAAAAGTAAGTACTTCTCTACCTTGGCAAAAAAAATCATTGATTTCCTACCATATTCAGTCGTTTTATCATAACGGTGGCCTGTCCCGAACCGAATTCCGCTCATAAGATACCTTCCCCTGCAAATATATTCATAATAGGGATTTAAATCGGTTGTTTTATCATTCAATTATAATATATTCAATCAAATAAAACCATTTTTGTTTGTTTATCTTCTTTCTCATGGATTTGACAGGCAGTCAACTTTTGTCTGGAAAAAAGTTATCATTTCAGAGGACAGTAAGTTTTAGTAGAATAGCCACGTCAACATTGCGTTGTTATGCCCTTCTCACCTTTTCTCACTTCGAATCAGGCCGGCTCAAGCTCTAGGCGCGAACGCACCAGTCCCAACGTCTTGCGGTATCCCGCCACAAAAGTAAGTTTATCATTTCAGTGATATGGGGACAAAAGTAGGATCATTTCGGTGGCTGTTATAACTCGAGCTAGATTCGTTTAATTTGTTTCAAAATTGTGTATTTAATTTCGCCGTAAGTACTGATTTGCTTGAGTAGTGTTCATATTGTTTTAAAAAATTAATCACACAGTAAGAAACGGTACACAGTCTATCATTTCAGTAGTAATTTTTTATCATTTCGGTAGACACTTTTCATTTCAGTGGACTCTAAAAAATTCATCCTTAAATATTTATGTAAGTTTTGATGATATTTGATGTCCACTCACACACAATGTTACAAAATAGGCTAGTTTCATTTGTCACGTAAAATATATAGATAGCATTGAAATTAAAAAAATCCACCGAAATGACACAAAAAAATCGCTTGTTGAAATTCGCCCATCTAAAGATCTCGGTTCGATATCATAAGAAAATCAATACAAATAAATAAAATGTAATTATGTCTGTTATGAATGTCAAAATAACAAAGTTTTTTTAAGCTAGTATAGTTATTTGCAAGATACCTTTGCCTAAAATACATTACAGTTTTTTCAATTTCTGTCTTTCTGTCTGTCTGTTTGTATCGGCTAATCTTCTAAACGGCTGGACTGATTTTGATAAACTTTTAGAAGCAGGTAATTGACAACAAGACGCGTAACATAGGCTACTTTTTATTTATGTACCTCTACCACGCAAACGAAACCGCGGGCGTTTGTTTGTTGGTTTTATTTCGTTAATCTCAAAAACTACTAATGGATTTTGATAGTTCTTTTTGTATTTGATAGTCTAAATCTCAATAAAAACCTTTATACATTTAACATCACGCTAAACGCCGCGGATGCCGAGTAGTTCGGGTGAACCCGGGCCAAAGCGCGGGAGCAGCTACTACTTAATACACCAAAATCCACGCGGACAAAGTTGCGGGCAAAAGCTAATAATATTATGGAAACATCCATATGACATATCAAGTGTAGTAATAATGTCAGACTCGCCATCAAGTGCACTGAATTACAAAGTCGGTTTGTTTACTCAGATGTCTCACGCAGGGTCAGGCTGTGTGACAGTCGTGTCAGTTGTACATAAACGTTAGGTAATATTGCGAATGTTGCCAGATGAAATCCGCTGGTCGGTTGGTCCGCGCCCTACCGACCTTTGGCGATGCGTACCTCGGTCGGACGTGAGATGGGTGATCATAATCATAATAACGAGTTTTTCCCTGTGCGCCAAAGAGCATGTTCAGCGATCGGCCCAGGTTGCCATTTGTAGATCAGTGGCAGTCATTATGGGTAGTCAGAGGCAGTGCCGGTTCTAGCACTACCAGCGCCCTGGGCGAGATTTATACGGCGCCCCCTAACTGCAATTCAATCCCATATGAAAAAAAGCTAATAAAATTTGACTATCCTAGCCTTTGTCGGCGAACTCTTTTATTATTTTACCAAAATCGAGGTTTTCAGCAATTTCATTCTCGATTGACTAAGTTGCCAAGTTTGTCAATCAGGATTACAATATTGTCGATCGCAGAAAGGTTTTTATCAGCTTAAGCTTAGAAAAACGCCTCTCCCCTCTAAAATGAGCTGATGAAAACTAGAATGAGCTGAGTGTGTGCCGCTTCGTCAAAAATTACATAAACTCTCTCCAAATTAAACGTAAAAAACCGGCCAAGTGCGAGTCGGACTCGCGCACGTAGGGTTCCGTACCACTATACATCTAAACAAATGTTTTTCTTTATTCTTTATTATATTGGAGTTGATTGAATGAAAAGTAAAATGAGGGTAACGATTGATAACGTATAAAAAAAAAATTAGATCTCGTTCAAACCAATTTTCGGTGGAAGTTTGCATGGTAATGTACATCATATATTATTTTACATTTATCATTCCCTTATTTTAGAAGTTACGGGGGGGGGGGGCTATTCAGTTAAGAAAAAAAAAATATTAGTAACCTCAATATAATTTTTGAAGACCTATCCATAGATCCACACGTATGGGTTTGAAAACAAAATTAAGTTGCAGTTCTAAGTATGGGGAAGCCCAAAAATGTATTGTTTTTTTTCTATTTTTGTATGAAAATCTTAATGCGGTTCACCGAATGCATTTACTAACCAAGTTTCCACAATATAGCTCTTATAGTTACGAAAAAGGGGGTGTGACATACGGACGGACAGACGGACAAACATTTCGAATCCATAAGGGTTTCGTTTTTTGCCATTCGGTTACGGAACCACAAAAAGAGATAGATAATGTTTTTCGATGTTCTCGAGTTTTTCACCAGCTCTTCTCATGATGTAATACCCATCGGAGCTCGTACTTGGATTGATTTTAATTCAAATTTCTAAGTTGAATTAAAGTCAATCTAAGCTCCGGTGTCAAATCATTTTTTTGCAATAATTATTATAATTTAATTAGCTAAGTTTTATTTTCATTTTGTATAATTTGTATTTTGATTTTTGTTTTGACGTGTTCAAGCGCCCCTTGAGGCCCATGGAAATAAATGATTTGATTTGATTTGATGGTCGGGGATTCCCGGTAAAATGAAATGCATGCAGTGCAGTGCTCCGATTTGAAGACTGAGTTCCATTCTAGTGTTGCCAACATAACAATTTTTTCGCAAAATTTAGGGAGTTTACGAGTTAGTAGGACTCGCTCAATGAACGAATATAGGCGCCTGCGGTGCCCGCAGGCGCCCCTTTATATTCGGCGCCCTGGGCGGTCGCACAGACGCGCCCAACCCTAACGCCGGCCCTGGTCAGAGGCCAGAAATTCTAATAAACCATTTATTCCATTTATTCACCGCACATCTTACAATAAGAGAAAATAAAGCAGTTTACAGAAAATATAAATAGTACTCAGAAAATATGCGGCAACGGCTCTTGCTAAGTATTTGCTGACTAGTCAGTTAATGACTAGTCTAATAAAGAGTATTTAAACCCCCGCGTTGGATGGTGGAGATCTTATGGTGGCACTCGCTATGCGTCAAATTTGAAAAAGAAAATTTTAAATAGATATTATGATTATGGTTATGACGTCAGCTCAACACCGGGTCGTATTTTTATTAATGTGTTAGTTATACTCACACATAAATAAAAATAAAAGATTGCAATAAACTGATAAATTAATTAGCTATCTAATCTGTTCGATACATGGCCGGGAAATAACTGGCTTCTGTATTATCTGCTCGCACATTTATCCAAAAATGAATTATGCCCATCTAGACTAGTGCAAGCAAATCAATCAATAAATCTATGATGATACGTATCGTAATACAAGCAAAATGGGTCCCATTCCTGAACGGATTCAAGCGAAACGTGGTACGAATATAGTTTGTACTATTTTGTAACGTCTGAAGCTTTTATCCCGCAATTAACTACAGGGGCGGAACTGCGGGCGACAGATAGTTTGTTTGTTTTAAGTGCTAATTTCAGACACTACCAGTCCGTATTAAACAATTTTTCCATTTGATTTTTTTTGGTCTATACTTACTTATTTCAATAATAAGGATTTCACTCAAAAATTCGGCAATTATGTCCTCGTAGGATTTGTCCTGTACTTGTGTGAACATCTTAACATCGAGAAAAAGTTGTTTGTAAAGTATTATTATTGCGGAGCGCGCTGGCGTGTGACGTGCGTGCGTGCGGCCTAATGTGGGTCAGACTTACCTACACACTTACCTATATTTTATTTTGTATATATGATATAGGTATGCAATATGTTTTCACCACACCAGCACGAAAAAGATCATTTGCTTGCCAGAATTCAGTGACTAAAAACTGTTTTTACTCACTAGTGAGGCAAAGTGATTCAAATTTCGAAACACAAAATCCTTCTAATGAATAGGCGCTGAAAAAACAATCAAAGCAGCCACCATGTAGGTTAGTAATAAACATTGACATCAATTTTATTAAATAACTACAAACGATACGTTTTAATTATTTTAAATTATATAAATACACCCAATTATTCAGTATTTTATTGTTTTTATATTCGTGATTGACCATTAAACTAAATAAAATCAGGTACTTAATATTAGACTCTATTTATAAATGTTACGGAACGAATTGCCGAACGCATTCTTAAAAAAAAAATGTCTGTGTCTGTGTCAGTCATCGCGGGCAACTATAAATTCTTTTCAGTTTATGTTTGTTTACTGCAACTTTTTAACAAAAAAATAGTGAATCCAGTGATGAATTACTTTGTGGAACTCCAAAAGAGTTGAGACAAATTGTTTCTAACACCGAAGTTTGCTTTTTACCAGAAAAATCACGTGAAAAGTATTTGAAAGCGTACGACATATTTAATAAGTGGCGACTTACAAAAGGCGGTAGAACACATTCTGAATCGGTATTACTGTCGTTTTTCATGGAATTATCCCAGGTTAAGCAAACGAGTACGAGTTTATTTAAATCTTAATATTTTCTCACTGGAAGTGGTGAAAAGTTGTGTATGTTACAAGTGAGAAAAATTTTAGTTCGTCACCTCTTAAAATCTTTCGCTTGCGAAGTAGTATTTATTAGAATCACTCGCTACGCTCGTGATTCAATTCAAGACTACTTCGCAAGTGAAAGATTTTAAATTGGCACACAACAGAAATATAATATAATATAATGAATTCTTTAAGCACCAAACAAAATCTTTAACATTGGTCCTCGATAAATATCAAAAAGAAAATTTATTTACTTTGGAAAGGGCCCTATTCGGCTATCACGGTAATGGCACAGTATTTTGTGGTAATTGTACATAATAGCGAGTGGTGGTCGGTGGTCGCGTGACCACGCCGATGAACCCATTGCAGGAACACCACCAACCTTGACACATTTACCTTTTATAATGCCAGAACCTGCCCAAGTGGCAAATGCCTACCGTATTCACCTTCCAACATTCTATATCAGTATTATACGACACCTCCAAAATTAGAAGTCCTTATCTTGTGTCTCTCCTCATTCAATTCAAATTCAAATTGTTTCAAATTGTTTATTTTCTTTAACAAGTTAACACCAATTAGTTTGTGATTGGAGCCTTCTTTTAAGCAAATGATGCCTGTATTAGAAGACTCCGCTCTTCCATAACAAAAATAAAATATAAAATAAAAAGAAAAATATTAATAATTTAGACATAGGTAAGTAAATTACAAAACAGACAGAATACAGTTTGTGTGTGTGTGTGTGTGTGTGTGTGTGTATATGTGTATGCTTGTGTATGATGTGTGTTTGAGTGCCTGTGTATGAGAGTTTAGGTTACGTGGTTAGTTTAAGGAGTTCTTCGGTTTCCTCATAAGTAAGAGGTTTGATCCATTTTAGTAAATTCTTTTTGCATGTATAATACTGTTCTTTATATACACATATTTCTTTATTTATCCGATTATACAATCGAGCAAAACGTGTTTTAAATTGCATGGAGGCAACCAACGTTTTTGTTTGGGGGACTTTCGCAATATTATGCTTCCTTCGTTTTGCTAATTTAGATGCATCGTACGGTAGGGTCTTGTGTTTTTTCAATATAGTTTGAACTATGTATAGCTTCCTCACTGAGAGTAATAAAATTCGCTTAATTTATAAAGACTATCTGTGGGGTATCATCTCCTCATGTTCATGTTAAACTTAATTATAACTCTTGGGCGGGGAAATACCTAAAAGAAGGCATCCGTAATTATACGGATCGGCGAACAAACGGTTTCAGATGATACGAAAGGGATACACATGTCACATGTTTATCTTTCAAATTTGGAAACTAGAATGAAAACTAAAGCGTTTATTTTTGTTAAAATTATTTTTTGAAAATAACTGGCTTGCTTTCTATGAGAGAAAGAGAGAGAGAGAGAGGGAGACAGACAGAGAAACACGTGGACGCCGCACGGCTTACAACTATAGCAAAAAGTGTCGTTACAACTTTTAGTCTTCATTCTTGCGACTTTTTTTCGGATCGACTACTAATGTTACGACTAACGTTCTAATTAGGCATAAACACTAATCAAGATACATGTTTTTAATATGTACAGCAGCATTATAATAACTATGAACAGCTGCATGAGTTGCATCGTGTCTACCGAGTAGATTACGTTAATACTGACTGAAAAAAGATTTTCGCAAAAAAAAAAAATCCTAACTAACTACTTTGATCGTTGGTGCTTTGGGCTAACATATTGTCACTTATTTATGTCAATTAAATATGATAGTTTTTTTAATGATAAGATAAGTGTAGGTACATTACATTACAACTAACTACTATTTCGCTCCCCAGGCTATCCAACACAAATAGTTTTATGCATGAAATTAGTGTGATCAAACAAACAAATAAGATGGTAATGATATGCCGTGATAGTGCTAAGATAGGTTGTGCTATCCTTAATTAAAAGTTACTGTTAAGCTGGCACTGAACCAGTTATTGTGCGTTTTTTTTTTTTTTTTGAATCGAGTTCAGGTAAAAGTGGTCTCTACTAAAGTAACCATAAACTTAAACCTAACTACACATACAAGCCGTGCCTAACTACTATTTGGCAGCAGATTAAAGATGACACGTTTTTTTAATTTGCTTTTCTACAAAATCGTGGTCAAAGGCATCCGCGATAATAAAATATTGGTAAAATCGCTCGTTGATTTGCAATTTCATTTAATAGAAGTTTATATACGTATTGTCCATTCATTTAGCAGTTCCAAAACTTTTTTGGCGACGGAAACCTTTTGATAGGCAAATGATGAGATGGGAGAGGAGAGCAGGCCGCTATTTCTCGTGGAGAAGAGAAAAAAAGTATTTGCACATGCTCTCCACAGACCGCCGCAGAGCACATTTAGGAATGGCTGCATTGTCGGCTGCATTAATGGATTTTTTTGGCTGCCAATGTACCAACGCACGTCGTTGACATATCTAACGGTATTATTATGTTTATTTTTTTTGTTTACTAAACCATCAGGTAATTCAGCCAATTCAGGTATGCCTTCAATTACCTTGAGACGAATAAATCATGTCTATTGTTACACTTAATTTAAGTATAAACCACGCAGATAAAATTTCTAGCACAATACGAACAGATACTTATTTATTTTGTAGCGATAATAAACTTATCACGAGACAATCTATGAATTACTGTGTGTTTATAGTGATTGTTATGATGAAAGAGCTCACCTTTGTTATTGAGCTGTGTTTTGAGCCTGGTCAGCTCCCTGGAGCGAGGGTTGCCTCTTCTGGTGGCAGACTTTCTCCAAGGGGTGCGCGCCATGCTGGCGAGGCTGGTGCCGCTGGCGTCGCTGGCCGAACCTGCCGGGGGCGCTCCCCGTGCCCACACCATGCACTGTCACACAGCACCATGGGACACACACATAACACACACACGTCCACTGCACTACAAACCAGCTGACACGGTAAACAAACGCAGTCGCACAGTTTGTTTGTAAACAACGTTTCGCGCGGAGCCACAACTCGCCGACGAACTTATGCAATGAAGTACTTGATAGTTTGTTTGATAGAATAGAATAATGTATAAAGTAGGAATTGGTTTGATATGTAGCGTGGCTAGGTACGAGCGTCTTGGTGAAGGCACTGCGAAGTACTGAGTTAGTTGCCGTGAGCCGTGAGCAGCGCTCGGCTGCGTGACGTGGTGGCGTGGCCGGCCGTGGTGGGTGACTGGTGCGGCCCCACCGCCCGCGGCCGTTGCGTGTCGTGGGACTGCCGCTAGTCGCTCGCTCGCTGGCCACACCTGCATGGCCGCACGTGACGTCATCATCACGTCACTGATAGATAACACTGACGTGCCTATCGCCGCATTGTCTGCCATCGGGAAGCTTTCACTCATCACATTACTGTCCGATTAGCGACGCGGGGGGCAATTAAGCATGACGTCCGTATTATAATCGTGATTGAAATGTTATGTCGATCATACTTGGGGTTGCCAGGTCGCCAAACCTAATAGCCGGACATAGCAGCCAGTTTGGCCGGACGTCTGGATAAAAAGTTTGCTGTTTACAGTTGATTACCAAGGACGGCAAAATTGAAAAATTGTCTCAATGATTTTAAAACGACAGAGTGACATAGTTATTATACATATTCATGCAAAATTTCAGCTTTCTAGCACTAACGGTATTGGGGTGAATTGCACAAGCAAAAAAAATACACGGCAAACCTGAGAATGGTAGCGCAATGTACTGATTTTTTATTTAATATATTTTTCTCAAAAAAGTAAGTACTTCTCTACCTTGACGAAAAAAATCATTGATTTCTACCCTATAATATACATAAAAAAAATGACTAAGTGTCATTTTATCATCACGGTGGCTTGTCCTGAACCCAATTCCGCTCATATAATACCTTCCCCTGCAAATATATTCGTAATATGGATTTAAATCGGTTGTTTTATCATTAAATTATAATAATATATTCGTTCAAATAAAACCATTTTTGTTTGTTTATCTTCTTTCTCATGGATTTGACAGGCAGTCAAGTTTTGTCCGGAAAAAAGTTATCATTTCAGAGGACAGTAAGTTTTAGAAGAATAGCCACGTCCACATTGCGTTGTTATGTCCACCAGTCTCAACGTCTTGCGGTTTCCCGCCAAAAAAGTAAGTTTATCATTTCAGTAATATGGGGACAAAAATAGGATGATTTCGGTGTCTGTTATAACTCGTGCTAGATTCGTTTAATTTGTTTCAAAATTGTGTATTTACTTTTGCCGTAAGTACTGATTTGCTTGAGTAGTGTTCAAATTGTTTTAAAAAATTTATCACACATTAAGAAACGGTGCACAGTCTATCATTTCAGTGGTAATTTTTTATCATTTCGGTAGACACTTTTCATTTCAGTGGACTCTGAAAAATTCATCCTTAAATATTTATGTAAGTTTTGATGATATTTGATGTCCACTCACACACAATGTTATAAAATAGGCTAAAGTTTCATTTGTCACTTAAAATATTTAGATAGCATTGAAATAAAAAAAACCCACCGAAATGACACAAAAAAATAGCATGTTGAAATTCACCCATTGACAGTATGTCTCGGACAGACGCATATAGACGAACATGACAAAACAATAAATATATCATATGTCGTTTGTTCCTAGAAATGATGCTTCTTTATGATATTTGTGGTAATAGGTATAACTGCACTGAGTTAACTAGTAGTTTAAGCTACATTGTTCCTAGAACTGTTATAAGGCGACAAGTGCGCACACGTCCATTGTTTGCTGTACCACCCTGCAGAACTAATGCTGGAGTTCGAGCACCCTTGCGACGCTTGTGTCAAAATTATAACGATAATTTTACAGATTTAGATACCGTATATTTGCCATGCGCGCTAACGTATTTAGAACTACATTAATACAAAATATCAAGCAAATTAAGGAATAACTGGAGGTGTTCGCATTATTTGCCTATTGTTTGCATTTCTTTTCTTCATATTATTTAATTTTAAGTTGCAAATATGTCACCAATTTTTTTACTTATATTTTGTGGATAACGTTGTGAGTGCACATTTAATCACTGTTTAATTTGTTAAATTTTTGAATTTACTCTTAATGTTGTAACTGTTTGTTTATCCCTAATAAATAAAATAAAATAAAATAAAAATAAAAAATGTCGTGGAATGATGGCGCCAGAGTGCAACTGACAGCACCATCTATTAGTTCGTTTTGGAACTAAATAAAACAATTTTACCGGAAACGCAAGCGCACACTTCCGCTTGGAACCGATCGTCGGTCGGTGGGAGGATGCAGCGAGGACTGAAAAAAGGACGGAGCGTTCACTCAGTTAAAAGTGTTTAAATAAAAAGTTATTCGATTTAAATTCTGTTTCGTTCGAGTACCCACGACAGTGCCCACATCTAACTAATACTATGTCGGATCACGATGAAGACCCGATACTTCGCATGTTGGCCACCCTTGATGCGACAAATAAATAAATAAATAAGGGTTTCTTGTAGGTTCTACGGAACCCTAAAAACGGCAAAACAATCATGTTTCTTATATTATGGGTTCCTCTTAAATATTTATTTTATTCGGTTTTTAGTGTTTGTTGTTATAACGGAAATAGATTATATAGATAGATTGAACATACCTCTTTTGTATCTAATTATATTCTAATTCGTGAATTTGCCAGTAAAAAAAATATATTCAGTATTACTCAGCCATCCAGAATGATTGCTAACTAAGCCGCTTTGCCTTAACGTTATTGTATTACCTACACCGTGTATTACAGTCTCCCGGACGAAAACTGCATTATAAACAAACTAAGAATCTCTTTATGCTGCTTCTTCTTCTTCGTCGTGTCGATGGCTGAGTCAAATTTTATTCAATAAGTGGCCACTGTTATGGCGGTCTCGTCGGCGATGAGCGCCTCTCTTGTGCAGGTGGTAGGGCATTTTGGACTGTCAGTAAGGTGGTCAAGGTTTTGACTTGCCATCGTGGTGAAAGGATTAGCCAATTCGCTTTTAAGAACTCGCGAATTGCCCAGGGTGCGCCGGACGTAGGGAATTGTTGTGTACGTCACTCGGGGAGGCTCCTTTCATGCTGCTGAAGTAGGTAGATACAACTGAGCTGATACTGATAATAGATTAACGATACAATAAACAAATTAACAAATGCACAGAAATTCCCCAGATTTTGATACTAAACAAATTAAGGTATTCTTAGTACCGTGAAAATATGAAGTAATTGATTTAGCGCGCGGAATGAATTAGTAGCATTTAACGAATGCCACGCCATCTACCGAACGCGCCCATGAACGCAATTAGCTTAATCTTCACTTGTATGAGTTGTTTGGAAATGAAGGAATATTTGTGCGAACACAATGCGAGCTTGTTGTCCAAGGTCGTTCGCTGTGGCTACTCATTTATTTCCAGCTAATTTTATATTCATTAAGAATGTGGTTGCCCAATAGTAGCCATTTAAATTCAAATTCAAATTCAAATAGTTTATTTGCATAAAACAGGTTTACAATGGTTGGTACACAGATTATTATAATGAGAAGGTACACTGATTTATAATTATAACCCAAGCAGGTGTGCAAATTTCAATGTAATAATAATAATAAAAATAAAAAAAAATAAATTACATGCAAATTAATCATAATTTATAAAATGTCACAGATTCTAAAAAAAGCTAAATGTCAAAGTCTAATTATAAAAATCAAATAAAAGAATTATAAAACAATATTACCTATTCAGAAAAATAGTAAAATGTCAAAAAAATATATACTTAAATCATAATATGTCCAAAAATTTTAATAAATTATATAAAAAGTCAAAAAATATTTTAAATGTCAAAAAAATAAGAATTTCTTTCATCAATAATTCTAATATTTATTTATTTATTGGAAGACCAACAGCAGTAACAATTAATATTAACAAAAATATTATGCAACATTCAGCCAATTACAGGTCCTCACGAATAAGTTACAATATATTATAAAATTAAGGATTACGAATGTACTACAACAAATTATAACAGAGCCTTATACAAATCAATTGCTTCAATAATACTAAGCACAATTTTGATATTGAAAAAAGAAATCCCGGCTTAGCACCCGTCTCATCGACTCCAGGTTTGCAATAAATACATCAACATCATGTAATTTGCTTGCATCATTAAGGGTCTTACTAGCTCTCCGGACAGAGCTATTCTGCCGATAGTTAGATGGCACTAGTGGAAGGTGGAGGAGTGAATAGTGCCGCGTATATTTCGTAGGTATACTAATACTGACTTTGGAGAGTAGTTCCGGGCTGTTCAACGACGACGAAAGCAACTTTTCTAGATATATTACATCCGCTATATCACGCCGGCATGATAGAGGAAGGAGGTGAAATTTAGCACACAGGCTCAAATAATTGTCAGACTTATAGTTAGGTAACTTTAGATCTGTAACATAAATATTTCATTAATCTTTTTTGCACACTTTCTATCCTATCAGCGTATTTATTATAACTGGGGTTCCAAACCTGTGACCCGTACTCCAACAAGGTTCGCACAAACGAGCAGTAAAGAATCTTGAAGGTCTTGACTTCATGGAAGGCCGACGAGGTTCGCATCACAAAGCCTAACGCCCTAGAAGCTTTCTTTACAATAGTATCAACATGCTCATCGAATAACAGCTTTGAGTCATATATGATACCCAGGTCCCGAACAGTATGACATCTTTGAAGTTTTAGGCCTTGCAATTGGTACTCAGAAGTAATTACATTTTTCTTCCTGGTGAAAGTGACCACGGAACACTTTAATAGATTTAAGTCAAGTTTATGCTTATCACAGTACTTGTCTAATCGGAGCAAATCTGCCTGGAGTGCTTGGGAGTCTTCCTGAGAGGAGATAGAGGCGAAAATCTTCATGTCATCCGCGAAGCAAAGAAGCTCGGATGAGTGAAAGCATCCACCAATGTCGTTAACAAAGATTACAAACAATAAAGGCCCAAGCAGTGAACCTTGGGGAACCCCACTGGGTGCGGTAACCCAGCTAGACATGAAGTTTTTCATCGCCACTGCCTGTGATCTATTAGAGATATAAGATACAAACCACCTCAATAAGTCACCACAATGCCTGCTGTTTGTAGCTTCAAAATTAGGATGGAATGGTCAATTTTGTCAAAACATTTGCTGTAATCAGTGTAAACGACATCCACCTGCTTCCCTTGACTCATGCTTGAATATGCTATATTTTGTCTGATAAATAATCCGAAACATTATAGTAACATTTTTCAATCAAGAACTTTTTCAATTTAGTCTTAAATATATTTACATTTGCATCTTTAATATTATTTGGTAATTTATTATAAATTTTTGGAGCCATTGCGAACACACTTCTATGCATTAGAGCAGTGTTTGTTTTGCACATACATAACCGGCTTTTGTCTCTTTGTGTTCGACTTGACCCATCGACTGCCAATGAAAATAGATGCGAGTTTAGTTTGACAAAAACCGCTACCTCGAATAAGTAAATAGATGGCAATATTATGTTTTTTAAATAAGGTTGGCAACTGTCAGTCGTTAGCATAGAAATCTTAATAATAAGGCAATAGAAATGTCTAAGACGCGTGACCTTGTCGCCGCGCATCTGTCAAGTCAAACACAAGTGCGAGTTGAGGAATTGTCGTCTTAATGTCATCGCAAAAAGAATAATTTTGTTTGTAGGAATACAAAAAGTGGTATTTGAAAACCGGCGACATGCGTCCCAGTGTTAAAAGATAGTCGATAGCATTTCTATTGACTAGTTATTAAGATTTCTATGGTCGTTAGTAATGAAAACATTGCCCTTATGCACCGTTTCTGTGTCTTAAAAATAATTTCTTTATCAACAGAGTTCCCCCAAAAAATTACTCCATATCTCAGGACCGATTCTACTAGAGTTAGACCATGGTATGCAAGCAGAAGAGCATTAATGTTGACAATTTGAGCAAGTTCATGCAAAGCATACACAGATTTACTAACCCTTTTACATAGCTGTTCTATATGGGGTTTCCATGTTATTTTGCTATCTAGGTATTATGATACCTAGAAACTTTGTGGAGTCTACTTGTTTTAATGTTTGGTAGTTAATACATACTTTAAGCGTATCTGTTGTTCGAGCGCGTTGACTAAAATGCATTAGCATAGTTTTGTCTATATTGGCTTTCAGGTTATTTACATTTAGCCAATTAACAATAGAACTTCGTGCGTTATTTATTTTATATTCGTATGTGTTTTTATTATCACACTTAATCCAAATTGTGCTATCATCCGCAAATAAGGCTATTGGGTTCTCAGTTACATTGGGTAGGTCATTGATGTATAGTATGAATAGTAATGGACCCAATACACTGCCTTGTGGCACACCATAATACACAATTCGTGATTCAGACCAATAAGTTTCCTCAGTTTTTTTAACAGTATTAATTTTAGAAATTTCAGTATATTGAATACGATTATCCAAGTAGGATTTAAAAAGTTACAACACATTACCTCTTATACCGTATGCATTTAACTTACCTAGAAGAATAGTATGATCAACATGATCAAATGCCTGGGTCATATCCATAAATATAGAGCATACAGGCTCTCTGCTATCAACATTCTTCATTACAAATTCCAGAAAATCATATATAGCTATATTTATTGATTTATTGCATCGGAAACCCTTTTGTTCTTTTACCAGTATACAGTTACTTTCAAGATAATCATTAACTTCTTTATGTATATATTTTTCATATATTTTAGACAGAATAGGTACCAAGGCTATCGGTCTGTAGTTTTTAATGTCATCTCTACTTTCTTTTTTAAACAAAGGTTTTATTATAGTACTTTTTAATCTGTCAGGGAAAACTCCTGATTCAATACTTAAATTAATGATGTAGCTGATATGTTCCGTAATGGCAAATGCAAATATAAATATGGAAGTCAAGTAATGCGAGATAGCGCGATGCGAGCGAAATGCGTTGTGATGGCTGTCTTGGGAATATCTTCTTCCAGAATAGGTATTTGATGGTAAGCTTTTATAAGGTCTACTGTAGAGAAAAGGTAGCACCTAACAGCCGCCCAAGGAGACTTGATCCTGAAAGACTGAAGATAGCCAAACAAGAATTCGATACCATGCTACAAAATGGTACAGCAAGAAGATCGGAAAGCGCCTGGTCATCACCTCTCCATCTCGTTCGTAAGAAAACTGATGGCTGGCGACCATGTGGCGATTATCGAGCTCTGAATTCTCGAACAATTCCTGATCGTTACCCAATCAGACATATTCAGGACTTCTCTCAGCAGCTATCAGGTGCTACCATTTTCTCTACAGTAGACCTTGTAAAAGCTTACCATCAAATACCTATTCTGGAAGAAGATATTCCCAAGACAGCCATCACAACGCATTTCGCTCGCATCGCGCTATCTCGCATTACTTGACTTCCATATTTATATTTGCATTTGCCATTTGTGAATAAAAGTTTTATTTTAATTAAAATCATTTAGTTGTAACCAAAGTACCTAGTTCTAATTTATCACTACACCAGTTTTGCTAGGGAGGGATCCACCTAGCTGGTGTAGTATATTATTTTACATCTGTGATAGTGACATTACAGCTTTACATCTTTATGTTTGTGATCACGTTCAGGCCCATGGGTGAATCTTCGAGTTGTATTTCCTTAAGAGTCGTCGCCGTGAAGAAGACATCGGCAGTTCATTACAAGGCAATTGACCTCCTTTAAGACTTATTCTCTTAAGTAAATACAACGTGTAATAACATAAGAATTGCATATTTCATTAGACTGACAAAAGTAAATAAGGATAACCATCCTATTCGAAAGTAGCTTCATCTGTCTGTTGTGCTTTCACGGATAAACCTCTGAAAGTCTGAACCAATTTTGATGAAAATTGCTAAAGAGAAAAGTACATAGGTTTATATCAAAAATCAAGCACCGTACAAATCGTACACATGAGGCGATTCTATCGTGTCGCATCACTAGCATGGTGTCCCCTCACTAAAGAGAAAATAACCGCCATTAGGATTAGAACTGATACTTGTCTCACGGTAGTCACGGTTGACCCATTGTTTTGTATTGTCATAATTTAATGTGACTGTGTAACCAAAAGTGTGATTAAACTATAAGAAGCAATCCACGTTTTATTTCTACAGTAGGAGTGCAGATCACTCCCACATTGGTGACCTTCGACGATAGTTGAATCTTCGAATACACGTGCGTGCTGCTGGTTCAATCACTGAAAACTCGCTAATTAATACCTAACAGCGCAAGAGTACCTATCCAGAGCATTACTTACGGCGACCTGCTGATGCTACATTTCGATCGACATACCGCATGCCAGCTCCATACTTACCGTAACTACTTCGAGTTTACCTCCAAGCTTGAGTTTGGCCTCCAATCTTCGATCTAATAAAAAGCATCGCTCGTGTTCATCACACGCATGCCCATCGAGCATAACGGCAACGGGTGCCTTGTTTATTCAGATTACATGGTGTGTTTGTGTTGTGCTTTGTGCAGTTAGCTTATTGTCTAAGTATAAACTTAACAATCCTAAGACTTACTTGAACATTCAAAAAAAAACTTTCAAAAAGACAGTGTGTTCCTGTAAATGTGGACTTTGGTTGCAGCTAAGGACCTTGCACGCAAGTTTTTACTCATTACTAATCCTACATTATTTCAAATCTAATAATATTTAACCTGCTACAGTTTTATTTTACCATTTTATTACTTACTTACATTAAAATTTTACTGGCACTTATAAAATACAACCTTTGCCTTACCGGTGTCATAATCGGACAATCTAAGTTGTGTTACTGGTGTAGGATAAGTTTGAATTTATACACACTACTTACCTAACGATTTAAGACTCTTTGATAATAGCTATGTAGTGCATAATTACCAAGGAATTTCTAGTTGGATTTAATCACAAACTGTGTAGGAAGTTGTTTGTTTGTTTTAAAAAAAAAAAAAAAAAAAATAACACATTAACCAGTATTTAAAAACTTAATTTTCTTATTTTAACTTGTTTTTCTTACTATTTTGTGATTGTGTATGACTTTGTATATTGCCTGTGTGTATACCTACCCCTAACATTTTTTATTTTTGGTGTCGGATTGACAATTGCCTAAATATTGTGTTTTTGTTTATGTCTGTTGCTCCGCTTGGGTGTGTGGTATTTTTATTAAAATTATTAATATTATTTTCTTGCATTCATTTTAATTGGCAAGTGGTAAGTGTTGTATCATGGCTAACGAACAACTTCAGGCCCAACTACAGCAATTATTGAATGAAAATGCAGCATTACAAAAGCAACTTGGTCAGAATAAAGTAGAGGCAAAGGTATGTAGAGTTGCTGTGAAATTGCCAATATTTTGGGCAGATAAGCCAGCTATTTGGTTTGCCCAGGTCGAGGCCCAATTCCAAATTGCCAATATTGTTGGTGATACAACAAAATATAATTATGTAGTGGGGCACTTAGACCAAAAATTGGCAAGTGAGGTAGAGGATATTATAACAAATCCTCCAGCCGAAGGTAAGTATGATAAATTAAAAGAAATACTCATACAGCGCCTCTCCACATCACAAGAAAAAAGGGTAAGGCAATTGCTAAGCGATGAGGAACTTGGGGATAGAAAACCATCCCAGTTCCTGCGTCATCTGCGTTCACTAGCTGGGTCAGCACTCTCCGATGATAATATTATACGCCAACTTTGGTTGCGCCGTCTGCCTCAACAAGCACAAGCCATCCTTGCAGCTCAGGCGGATTTAAATCTGGATAAAGTTGCAGAACTAGCAGACAAAATTACAGAATTGGCCCCTTCTCCAGCCATCTGTTCTGCCTCATCAACACCAGCTCTCTCATTAGCCACTTTAGCTAAACAGCTGGAAGAGGTAACTAATCAAGTAGCGGCAATTGCCAGACTTAAGCGCCAACCATCACGCGACCAGCGCCAACTATCACGTGACCGTTCCTTGTCCTCAAATAGGTCTGATCGGTGCTGGTATCACAGGAGATGGGGTAGTAAGGCATCTAGATGCATCAAGCCTTGCAACTGGACGTCGGAAAACTCAACCAACAGTCAGTAGCGGCGGCAACTGATTGTCAGAGCACCAGCCGCCGTTTGTTCGTTACTGATAATGTAACCAAGCGTCGCTTCCTTGTAGACACCGGTTCGGACCTATGTTGTTACCCACATAGTTGGTTGCCATCTCGCAGACAAGCTACGGACTTTGACCTCAGTGCAGCAAATGGAAGCAGTATTAAAACTTTTGGATCAATTAAAGTTAATTTAAATTTAGGGTTGCGCCGTGACTTTGCCTGGCAGTTTGTGATAGCCGATGTGAGCACAGCCATTATTGGCTCAGATTTTTTGGCATTTTATCACCTCTTACCCGATTGCCGCAATACAAGACTAGTGGATGGCACTACTGGACTGACAGCCACCGCCTCTGCGGCCCTAATTGATCAGCCTAGTGTTAGAGCGGTAGTTGCAGAAAAATCTATATTCATGAATCTTTTGTCTCAATTTTCGGACATTACGCGACCACCTGGTCTTCCCAGAGTTATTAAACATGACACTGTGCATTATATAAAAACTACAGACGGACCTCCAGTTACTAGCCGACCTCGTCGCCTGGCGCCGCAGAAACTTAGTTCGGCTAAAAAGGAATTTGAGGAAATGGTAAGATGTGGAACAGCACGGCCATCTAAAAGCTCACGGTCTTCTCCATTACACATGACCATCAAAAAGGACAATACATGGCGTCCCTGTGGCGACTATCGCGCCTTGAATGCCAGGACTGTGCCAGACCGATACCCCGTTCGTCATATTAACGACTTTACCCACAATCTTGCTGGTGCCAAGGTATTCAGCACCTTGGACCTTGTTAAGGCATATCACCAAATCCCAGTTTTTGAAGAGGATATTGAAAAAACGTCCATCGTTACTCCGTTTGGCCTGTTCGAATTTCCTTTTATGACCTTTGGATTAAGGAATGCTGGTCAAACGTTTCAGCGTTTTATAGATGAGGTCACACGGGGTCTTGAATTTTGTTTTCCTTATGTAGATGACATCCTTGTTTTTTCGGAAAATGAATCAACTCATCTCCAACACTTGCGCATTCTTTTCAAACGCCTTCAGGATTACGGGGTGGTAATAAATCCTTCCAAATGTGTTTTAGGTGCCAGTGAAGTCATATTTTTAGGGTACCACATCAGTAGTGAAGGTACTAGACCTCCTCAAGAGCGCATTCAAACTCTAATGAATTTTCCGCCACCTGCCTCGGTTCAAGGTATGCGCCGATTCCTCGGCATGCTTAATTATTACCGTCGTTTTGTACCTCGTGCCGCACAGTTTCAGGCACCATTAATTGAGGCCCTGGTTGCAACTAAGAGCAAGGGTGCTAAACCATTTCCATGGTCACCCGAACTGCTACAAAATTTTGAAAATTGCAAAAAGAGTCTTTCTAACGCCACACTGTTGCAGCATCCACTTAATAACGCCAAACTTGGTTTGTTTACAGATGCGTCGGGCGTGCACATTGGGTCTTGTCTACATCAACAGGTTAACGACCAATGGTTTCCTTTGTCGTTCTTTAGCAAGAAATTAACTCCTCAACAGGCGCAGTGGCCGGCATACTATAGAGAATTGCTAGCAGTGTACGAGAGTGTACAACACTTTCGGCACATTCTTGAAGTTCAACATGCAACGATTTTTACCGACCATAAGCCCCTTTTATATGCTTTTTCACAGCGGCGGGACAAGCTTCCACCACCGCAACTTAACCAGCTATCCTTTATCAGCCAATTCACAACGGACATCCAATACATTAAAGGCGAGGATAATGTTGTGGCTGACGCTATGTCGCGTATTGGTATTGACGCTATATCTTTAGATCAGGATTTTAAAGCTCTTGCTGACTCACAAGCATCAGATCAGGAACTCGCTAGTCTTCTGCAAGGTGGTTCCAGTTTAAAGCTAACCAAGATCTGCACAACTGGAATGGACAGTCCTGTGTTCTGCGATATTTCTACTGGCAAACCGCGTCCCTATTTGACCCCTTCCTTTCGCCGCGCTGCTTTCAATAAATTACACAATTTAAGTCATCCTGGTGCCCAAGCTTCTACGCGCCTTGTGCTGGACCGTTTCGTTTGGCCTTCGGTAAGAAAGGACTGCCGAGCTTGGGTTCGATCCTGCGAAGCATGTCAACGAAGCAAGGTCTCACGACATAACTCTGCGCCTGCTGGTAGGTTTAATTTACCATCTGGTCGTTTCTTGCATGTCCACATTGATATCATTGGACCCTTGCCTGTCTGCAACGAATACCGATATTGCTTAACGGCGATAGACAGAGTGTCCAGATGGCCTGAAGTCTGGCCTATGCGTTCTATCACTGCAGAGGAGGTTGCCGAGACTTTCACCAGAGAATGGATTTCTCGTTTCGGTGTACCTTCGCTTTTAACTACGGACCAGGGTTCTCAATTTGAGTCTGATCTCTTTAATCGACTGTTGCACCAATTTGCCATCAAGCGCATCAGAACCACCTCATACCATCCCTGTGCGAATGGGATGATTGAGCGGGTTCATCGGCAGCTTAAGGCAGCTCTAATGTGCCATAATAATGACTCGTGGGTTAGGGCGCTTCCAATGGTCCTTTTAGGTATGCGGTCGGCTTACAAAGAGGATCTGGAAGCAACAGCTGCTGAATTCCTCTACGGCGAGCCACTGAGGCTCCCTGGAGAAATGTTAGTTTCCTCCACAGCATTTCAGAACGTCTCAGATCCAGCTGATTTCGTCGTGCAGCTGCGACGTAAAATGTCCTTGGTGAGACCATTGCCAGCTACGCGACACGGTGAGTCCCCTACATTTATTTTCAAGGAATTGTCATCGGCCTCACATGTGTTTTTAAGAGATGACACCATTCGACGGGCGTTACAACCTCCATATAATGGCCCGTTTAAGGTTTTAGAGCGCTCTCGTGATGGAAAAACTTTCACTATTTTAGTAAAAGGCAACAGCGTCGTTGTCAGCGTCGATAGGCTCAAACCAGCTTTCATTGATTACTCAGACCAGCAACCGCCTCTATCGACTGCGATACCACGGCCTATTCTACCCGCTCCGGCTCCTCGACAAATTGCACCAAGCAAAATGCCTGCTAAACCATTAGTTGTCAAACAGCCATCACAAGTTGAGCTACCTACTATGCCATTGAGGCAACCTTATACCACACGCTCAGGCCGACATGTTAGATTTAAAAATTTTGATTGATTTTTCTTTTTCTCTCGTGTTTACTTTGCAATTAGGTACAATCTATGTTTTTGTTTTATTTTCCTGTTTTTACCATGTCCTTTTATGTGTATTTAGTTGTAAATTCGGTGAGTTTTATGTTCTCCGTGGGGGGGTGGTGTGGCGATTCTATCGTGTCGCATCACTAGCATGGTGTCCCCTCACTAAAGAGAAAATAACCGCCATTAGGATTAGAACTGATACTTGTCTCACGGTAGTCACGGTTGACCCATTGTTTTGTATTGTCATAATTTAATGTGACTGTGTAACCAAAAGTGTGATTAAACTATAAGAAGCAATCCACGTTTTATTTCTACAGTAGGAGTGCAGATCACTCCCACACACATCGTGACAAAGCCGCTTGCCATTGACCGTCTGAGACCTAGTGTAAAATGGCAATAAAATAATTGGAAATTTCAAAGTTTTCATGGACTTTGCCAATGTAGTGGAATAGTCTTTGCTATGATCTGTCTGTTAAATCTAGCAAAACATTTTCCTCGGAATAATTATGAGTTTCCCGGAGTAAATCATTTGCACCCAGGGTGTCCGATTCATATACGTACCTACCTACTGGGCCTCAAGTAAGCTACTATGTATTAAACGGGCCTCTAGTCCACCTGATGGCAAAAGTGAACTAACAGCCCATGATCATCAACGATCCACAAAGAGATCGTTCTCCCTTTGTGGATGAAATGATGATGTTACCACCGAACCGGAACGCAGCAGTGCCAGCGCTACTATTTGGCGGTTATTGCGGTTAAAGATGCGATAGTGTTGCCTCGGTCCTCGAACTCGAACAAAGAATGGTCCTCCTATCTTAGTGTTGTGTTGGCTGCAGCTCACACGTGTCCTCTGAGTCAACTGACACTTGACGGAAATGGACGTTGCAATGGAACTTATATATACGTAGCGATTCTCAGCCACCACACGCTTCAGCTCTACCCATTAATAATATTCACATCAGCAGCTCAAAAACGCATTCTTCGCTGTGTGAAAACAGTGAACAAAACTAGATTTTTCATACAGATTGTCTCACGCTCGAAGTGAAATAAATAATTGCTCACTGCCTTCGCCTTTTCGAGCTGCTGAGGTGGTGAAAAGTTGTATGTGCGACACGAGATCGAAGTTATTTACAGCACTTGCTTTTGAGTCTCTCACTACAATAGAACACACTCAAGAAGAATCAAAATTAGCATTCGAAGAGAATAATAATTTTGCTCTTTGGTTGCACAAATAACTATTTACCTATCCCTTCTTGTCACTACACACATCATTCCTAATACGTGTAAATATTTCTACCTTCTTTAGGGCCCAGCATTCCAAACCCCGCTTATAAATCGGGGCAAACATCTTGAGCAAACGACCTTGAATGCGCAGAAACGAATATTGGGTCTCTTTCAAATTCAAATTCAAATCATTTATTTTCATAGGCCCCAGGAGGCGCTTGAACACGTCAAAACATTACAAAAACCGGCCAAGTGCGAGTCAGACTCGCGCACCGAGGGTTCCGTACAAACCTGTAGGTATATAAGTAAAAGTTATGGTATTTTAACGTTTGCTGGGTCAGCTAGTAAGTTTATGATTATTAAAAAAAATATACTATGTGATGTAACTAAAAATTTAAGATTTTCGGAATTTTTCCTATATGTGTACTTTATAACGTTGCTTCATGCCAAATTTCAAGATTCCAGGTCGTCTGGAAGTATCCTTTAGGTTTTGATTCAGTTGCGAGTAGTTGCGAGTAGTTGCGAGTTTCAAAATATGCGGCTTTAATTGCTGTATCTTTTGATTGCGTTGACGTAGAAGTTTGATTTTGTTACAGCTTAAAGATATTATAGACTTGAGTATTTGTTAAGAATTTCAATATAATACCACTACGCGTTCATGAGTAAAGGGGTAATAAGTTTAAAATTATTAAAAATATTTTTATTATATGATGTAACTAAAAATTTATGCTTTTCGCAATTTTTCCTTTATCTGTGTTATAAGACGTTGCTTCGTACCAAATTTCAAGATTCTGAGTTCACGGGAAGTACCCTGTAGGTTTTGATTCCCTTGCGAGTGTCGAAAATTTGCGGCATAAACGGGAGTATCTTTTGATCGCGTTGACTTAGAAGTTTGATTTTTTCACAGCTCCAAGAGACCATAGACTTGAGTATTTGATATGAATTTCAGCTTGATACCTCCACGCGTTCCTGAGAAAAAAGGTCTTGACAGACAGACAGACAGACAGACGGACAACAAAGTGATCCTATAAGGGTTCCGTTTTTACCTTTTGAGGTACGGAACCCTAAAAATGATATAAAAGTAAATAATAAATAATCAGGGCTCGGAATTAGGTAGAGTTTTTTATGTACTTGCATCGAAATGTTGATATTAATATGGACCTTCCCGGGATTTCTAATGGACAATCCCGTGTGGCCAACAATATTACGAATAAATAATATTAAAAACCTCAGAGATAGACAAATAAAACAAAGATAATTAACATATTTTTTTTATTAGTTTGTTTACATTAATTCACAATACAAGTTGTTGAAAGTCTGTAGTAAATTCTCATACGCATATTTCGCCTTTTTTATAAATACGAGCAAATACTTTTGCTTCTAGCCTAGGTTTTGCTTATTCAAACGGCCCATCAGAATCATTTTCATTGTCCGATTCATTACCAGTAAGATTTGAAGTGTTCGCTTCCGACATTACTGTATAAATTTTGTGAGAATTAAAATATTTAGTCGCGCGTGCAGTAGTTTAAATTGTGTAAAAAAGTAAATAACTTTTTATTGAAAAAATCATGGGATTTTTTTCTGCTCTTTTAAATTAATCTCGGGATTTGAGGCATATCCACTTTACTCTTTCGCTGTATGAAAACAGTGTAAGTACATGAAAAACTCTACCTAATTCCGAGCCCTGTAAATAATACTAAATTATACTAATTACAATGATTTGAATAACCGGGGCTCAGATTAATTTTAATCAAACTGTTTAGAATCGAATTAAAATCAATAGAAGAGCTGGTGAGAAACTCATGTGCACCATCTTTTAAAATGAAAAATATAACAATATAAAAGTACATAAAAAAATCACATAAGAAGAGCAATTCATTTCCAAATACTATTATCATTTATGTACCTAGTCTGAAATACTATAGTAAGCTTTTTGACATAATTTAATTTTAACATATTTAACTGTCTGGGTAGGTACATGGATAGAAAAGTAAACGCAATGTTCCGATTGTCATATTATTTCTATTCCCACCTCAAACAAGTTACACAAATTATACTTATACAAAAGTCACAATACACTATAAAGAATAACATGGCAGCAGATAAGCCAGCGAGACGCGGAAGAGATCACGACACGTGTTGAGCGCAGCGCGGGCGGCGGTCGAGAGAACGACCGAACATGATTTTCTAAAATGAATGCGCTTGCGGCGACGCGAGCGCCACGAACCGCGACCGACGAACGTCGAGCCCACGAACTATCGCCATCGTTCCCGATAGAACTGCTGGCTTTGGCGCGTATTTTAAACCCCGCGTTACACATATTTTTTAAATTTACCTTTCGATAATTCTATTGCGTCTAAAGGAAGTTTATTGTAAAAGCGTATACATTGACCTGGAAACGAGTTAGAGATTTTATGGAGCCTAGTAGTGGGCACAGCGAGTTTGTTTTTGTTCCTTAGATTTAATTTATGGAGATCACTATTTTTCTTAAATTTCGTTTGGTTTTTGTGAACTTACATACATTAATTTTCGTAAATGTATTGAGAATGTAACGTCATAATATGTATCTCTTTAAATTTATTTCTTAGTGTAGTGTCTCCTTGGGACTCATCATATAGATAGCTCGAATAGCTCGTTTCTGGAGCACAAATATTGAATCTATATCCGCGGCACTACCCCAAAGCAACAAATCATATGACGTTATACTGTGAAAATAGCTAAAATAAACTAAACGCGCAGTGTCAACATCGGTCAGTTGACGAATTGTTTTTACGGCGTAAGCTGCTGAGCTGAGTCTACCAGACAACGTTTCTATATGTGGGCCCAATTGTAATTTAGAGTCTAATGTTATACCAAGAAAGACAACCTTATTGACCATTTCCAATTCCTCATTGTCCATCACCACACTATTTTTGACTTGCTTAACATTTTTTGTAAAAAATCTAATATATTTTGTTTTACTACCATTTAAAAGCAAGTTATTAGCACTAAACCAGTTCACTATCTTTGATAAAGCATTGTTTACATCGTCAATTACTGATTGTTGTCTTTTTACCTTAAAAACTAAAGAAGTGTCATCCGCAAACAATACTATCTCATGATTATCCTTAACAAGATGAGGTAAAATCATTAATATACAAGAGAAACAGGAAAGGCCCTAAAATAGAGCCTTGTGGCACCCCCATTGCTACAGCTGATCCATGCGAACGCTTTCCATTGACATCTACTCTCTGAATCCTATCGCTTAGATATGAAGTAAGAAGATCCAGAGCGATGCCTCTTATACCGTAGGTATAAGAGGCATCTTTGGTTACGAGGCTGAGGCGCAGGGGGCGTACCTGCGCGTGATTGGTTGATCAGTCGACCCTTGCCCCGCGCACCGCGTCTTCGTTCCGCTCTCTCCCGAATAAACGTGCGTGTAGTGAAGTGCTCACTTTTGTGCTCTGTTATAAATCGTTAGTTGTTGTTATTTGTTGAGTTAAAAGCGGATTTTATCACTGAATATTGTCGGCGATTTTGCCAATATTAAAAAACGAGTTAACTATTGTTTTAAATCGCAAGAAGTTCAACAAAACATGCCGACATGCATTGTTTTCGATTTAACTATTGTTTAAGTTATGAGAAATTTGACAATATTTTGCACGTAAGTGTACGATGCGCCAACTTTCCCCCACCACGTCACCTAATGCTCAAGAAGTTTGCCTCGACCTGTACGTACAAAACGACAGGTCTAATCATGATTTCCATATTTTTTTCCCTTTGACTTCAAGCATACTGGCGCGGCAGTTGCAGAAGTTACAGCAGAACTGGAAGCATGTATATATATTATCTTGAGTGTTCTTTGTATTATGAGAATCTGTATTTTTTCGGATATTCATGGCCTGTAGCCTGTAAGTTACTACTTATTACCACTTGGGCAAAATTACGACGCAACTTTTGAACAGGAATGGGTAACAAATAAAATACGTATATTATAGAACAAGAACCAATAATATATTTAATTATCATATACACATTTTAAATAGAATGGTGTTACGTACTAGATGTGGTGCTTACAAACTAGATAACTCAATACCTACATGCATTTACCTATTAGGTAAATAATTACGACATCTGTTTGTCAGACAATTAATTCAGATCATGGTGTACATCATGAGTCATGAGGTAAGGACATACTCATACATAAGAAAGAAGTCACTAGGCTAGTGCGAAAAGGCAGACGTCAGTATATCCCACGGTTATTTGCCAATCCCCGCATATGGCATCGGGATAGAAAGGACAGAACCCTCTTTACGTTAGAGCATTGCAGGCTTATTGATGCTGACAACTATCTCGCTGAAGCGACAAGACAAGAAAAAAAATATTCACAGAATGGAGGAGTGTGTATGAAAGGGTCAGTTTTATTCAGTATAAAAAAACATACTTAAAACAAATTGTTGTCAAATCCAACTACTATGTAGACTACATTACTACTAGTTAGTGAAATAAAGGAGATATCACCTCTCGGTTTGGCAATCGGCTCTTTCAAGGCATGCATGCCATCAATGCCATGAAAGAGTAACTTTCATTTTTGCGGGTGACACCTTTCTAGTGACTCCTTAAATGTAGTAGAATTAGACTTTGGTAGAATGTAGCTAAGTTGTAAAGAAACGCTTCGGCTCTTTCATCCACATCCTCCCCTACAAATATGCGAACCGATTGTATCTAAATTACATTGCCTAACACAGGTGCCTACAGCATTAGATTAAATACCTAGCAAAATGTAATCATGCAAACTCGCAATTTAATCGAAATCCTACATTACATTATATAATTTTCGTGATGAAAGTTGTAGTTTTATGACAGGTAATAATATATTTTTATGCGAATATTTTTGATCGGAAAGTTCTAAAGATGAAAATTTAAATGTATTGGGATATGCTAGGGCCACCTTACTATGCTGCAATCAAAGCGATTTTGTTATCAATAACTTGGTTTGCAATTGTCGTGCCCACCTCTTTATAGTAAGCTCACGTCAAGTAAAAGGGTGACATTATTGTCTGCTCTAATATACGTATGTAAAGGTGACAATTTGTAGAAGCCTTCAAAAAGGATTGTGATCTTTGATAAAGCTCCATGCTCTCACGAATGTACGCAATGTTTTGTTGTAGAATACTTATTCACTAATTAGCACATCACATAAATAGCCATGAAACACAACCAAATGAACCCATTAAAATACTCAGTTAGTGATAAGGTCCAGTACCGAACCGCAAACCAATTAACTCGAATTCATCAAATTGTTGTAAAATACCAATTTTAAGTTATTTTAATAATCTGAGTCTCCATTTAATTAAACATTTAACAAATCTAATAGTTACGACGATTACTTAACAATTATAATTATGTATGTAACTGAGAATTAATATATTATAACGTGTTACATTAATAAGGATTGGCGATTCCTTCACTAAGTGACATTGATGACACTCGACATAGCGCATAGCATTTGGTCTGTACTACTCTGTACTGTCTGTCGCCCACCACATCCAGTAAGCGTTCACTTGACAATGAACCTGCAAGTTAACAACAGTTAACAAGAATAGACGGCTTACAATCACCGTTACTAATACCAGTACCATTCAAAATATTCTAGCGCGATTTCTTGTAAAGAGTCTGAAAATGTTAGCTATACATATCACATTTACTATTTACTTAAACTTTAAACGTTTTACAAACAAAACCCATGCTCGTGTGTGGTGTTTCCTACTTGCCACGCACAAATATATATGATTATTCGATAATTTGTACATGTCAACATTCTCGAGTAACACTGAAATCTGAGAAGTGAGAGCAGAATCGTGTCATGCGCAGGAGATTCTTAAATTAATTGGGGCTGAATATGCTGATATTTATTTATATTACAAGTACAACGATGTGGTAGAATTGGTAACGGAGAGAAAAGCTAACAGCAATGAGTATTTCTGCACTTATCTATTCATTTTACAAATTACAACAAACTTAACTGTAACAAATATTAAAATATGGAATTTAATGCCAAATACGTGAGACGAATCGATTGTGTGCGAACAGTGATCGGATTGATGAGATTCAATCGAGTGCTTTATACATGTAAATATTCCAATATTCATTTATTTCTCACTTAACAAGGAGTTACTATTACCTAGATTTTAATTATTATAAAATAATAAATACTCATATCATTGTAATATTATCTACATATTAAGCGACATCACATTTAAAAAGCACGTGTGTGTATTAAGTAAATAACACGTTATGCAGAACAAAAATAAATTAATGACAAATAATCACATTTATTATATTAGCATCACAACAATATATTATTATGTACATATTGAAATGTTTGCATTTTGGTTTTGTGAATAAATCAGTATGTTGTAGGCCATTTTTATCAAATACATTATGCATTTTTTTATTTAATATTGAAGTCTTTATGAAATGGACTTCTATTTTTTATCTATGACCCAAAAGTTTTAAAACCGCAAATAACATTGAATAACGATATAAATATAGGTAGTTAATATATTAATTATCAACAAAAGTTCATTAAAAATAAATATATTTTAATAGGAATTGTGTTCCTTAACTTGAAATAATATAGTTAAATCTTTTAGTAATATTTGTAGAAGGCATTAGATTGTTCCGTAAGATTTATATTTATAAAAAAATACGTGGGAGTCCATCGCTCGTTGACTACTCATTCAGTGGAAGCGAAACCTTTGAACTCCAAAACTAGAGTTAGTTTTGACGTTACACGTTTCGTTACAACCAAAGGCAGACTTTCAATCCACGCGCAGGCGGCGCCTTCCACTTCCTCGAGGGTTTCTGGATTCACCTAAATCTATATTTAAGTACTACCAGAAAACGCCAATTGACATGACAGTTGTATAAAATCATATGTGATGAGTGCTCGCGGCTCGGCTTGTAGATTGCAAGTCACACTTAAGATTTACCGAATATTAACATTTATCTAATATTTGGTCTATGTATGACATGTATGTATGAAAGATTAAGATGTCTCCCTGTGACCGAAAGTCGTGAAATATTCAAAATAGAAAAACTGGAGATGATGTATATCACCTTCAGTCACTATTCTATGTTATACTTGTATACATACGTGTAGTTATTATACATAATATACACATAGACAAGGTGCATGCGCACAGTACATTTACAGTAACACTTAACAGTCATTATATTATTTTAAAATTTGTCATGATCAATAAATAATAATGTATTTAAGGATACTGTCCGGTTTCGTTAGGCGCCAGGACAACTGCCGCGCAGTGAGGACCGAGCGTCAGCTAGCAGCGCGGAGGCGGCGGCGCGGCGTCAGCTCAGGAGCGCGCCGGCCTCGGCTGGCGCGTGTCGTAGGCGCGGATCACGTCCGCCTGCGACACGCTGCCACCCTCCTCTTGCGAGAACGCGAACCCATCTGTACACGGCACGCAGCGTCACAAATCGATCACAGCTCAACAATGGTATGTATCAAACGTGTGAATTACTCTCAGAAACGAACTTCACGATTCGTCAAATCAGCGTGATGACACTACACAATCATGTGCTGTGGACACAAACTTTGTGAATTGACAAAGCAAAATAATAAGTAATTTGAATACCTCGGTCCTCGATAGCTATGTACTTGAATAAAGAAAATAATAGTGTAGGGTCTATGTGTGAGGTGCGTCTACGACGCGTCAGCGGTGCGCTCGTGTGGCGTGAGTACTCACGGGACAGCTCGAGCTCCATGGCGGCGCGCGAGGCGGAGCGGCGGCTGAACACGGAGCGCACGTTCTGCAGCAGGCGCGCCGTCTCCGTGAGGCTGCCACAAGGACGCCCGTGACACATGACAATCCCACCACTCTACGCGCCTCAAGTGGGAACAAAGCCCTCCCCGGCGAGCTCTACTCCACACTTTGATAACTTTCATGGAAAGTGTGTTTGTTCCCAGTTAGACGGTAAACTTATCGGAATACTTATGCATTAAGATAATAAAAGACAGCCAATAAATAAATGAAATAAACCATCACCAAATAGAATTACAATAAAGAAGCGGGGGGTGTCGTATGGCTGTTTAATTAGTGATTGTCGCTTCTGAAAACTCCTACGAAAGTTAATTTTAAAACCTTTAGGAGCGACCAAGCGTCACGTCCGTGGAGCGCTGTCCACAGTAGTGACGGCACAGTGGGTCGCATGGAATGTGATCAGAAGCGAGTCGGAGTGTACAAGCGTGGGGCACAAGCCATGCAAGCGCGCGCCGGGCGGGGCCGCGGCCGGGTACTTACACTGAGCCAGCCTGACCAGGGCGTGCCGGGTGTCCGCGGCGCTGTGGCGGGGAACAACCACCAACGTTAGTTACACAGCCGGTATCTCGAGCATCGGCCGGGCGGACCACACACGCCTCACACGTATCGTGCATCGCAACCACCAACCGACATACAACATTCGAGCGCACTTCACATGCCACCGCAACTTACCAAAACCTATATTACGGGCTTGTTAACACATAAGCTGACAATTATGCGGCGTTATAAGTCATTTGTTTCAAGTTTGCCAAATTTTCCTTCTTAAAAGAGATAGAAGAGGTATGAAGAAAAATTTACAAATTCGAAGCAAATGAGACATACGCCGCTATATTGTTTATTTTTGCACGGATATAATAAAAAATCTTTGTCCAGAGTCCAGACTCTACAGGTTAGCTTTAGTTAGGTACATAAAACAATATAATAAACATTTTAATTTTCAATGGATAAGAATTTTACTATGAACGAAATGTCCGTAAATGGCGGTGCAGAGTATCTGGAAGTGGCGGCACTGTACGTGTGAAACATGTTAGTTACAAATTTTGTTAGTATCCTTATAAGAAGAATGTACCATCACCTGCGAACTTGCTCAGTATACGATTATTAGCCCAACGTCTGTAATACGTGAAATCTCAACAGGTATCTATTATTGTTTCAAGATAATCTAACAATACAGACGGACAAACCTTCATGATTAGTATCGATTAGTAAAGTCGCCACAGAGTGTTTGTCAGTCTGTACATCGCATATCGAGCTTCAGACACAAAAGGTAAACAAGCATTATTTTGGCATACCCAAGTGTACACAAAAAACAGGATATGTTTTAACAGTTTTATTATAACAGAGATATAATGTAAAACGTGAGCACGGACTCATTTACAATACATTTGTACATATAGTTAGGAACGAGTGCGATGTGATGACATGAAACTATCACCATACATCCATAGACAATCCACCTTCAGCTCGTCGGCATAAACGCCACTCTGTGGTTAGGAGGACGGGAGGGCGGCAGTGGCGAGCGATGCCTGCGTGATGCCTCGGACATTGCTCGTAATGCACACGTTCAATCAGAAGGTGATTCGTTTTAAGGCAACTCTACGCAGACTTGAATTCGAGTTTGTGTAATATGATCAAAGGTGCGTGTCGGCCATTACCACCACTACAATTTACCACGTCCTCCTAACTTGATGAATCACGCTTATCCCGGTGAAGACATATTGAACGAACAATCTTCATTGCACGTTACATAAAATAAGTTGTGTCAAGTTTAGAATAGGCTCTAATTATTTGATGCAGTGATAGTTACGTGTTTGAGACACAAGAATCAAGAAAATGGCTTTTATAGAAGTTGTATTTATTAAAGGACAATACTAGGGATTAAATTATAAATAAATGTTGTAAATAAGATATCTGATTTAGGCTATAATAATTTACGCCAAATTCTATGACGTTTAATTTTACAACATGTTTCATATTGATGTGAGAGTGCGCACTCTTACAAGTGAACATAACGCGATGAACGTGCGTATCTTATAGCTTATTGCGCCTTGTAGCAAAGTTGTATGATGTTGCACACGGCATTTTATTTTAGTTGTGCCTTTTGACAGCAGAGGCGCGGCACAGGCGTGGCGCAGTCGCCCACTCATTACGATTGCGCCTCTGCTGTTACCACAATAACTGTTTTTGATAGTGTTGTATTCTACCGTTGATAAATCGAAATATATCACTTGTACGAGAGCACTTTACAATGATGACTGTACAGTAGAGACAGGAATGATAAAATAGCAATCGACGACAATGGAACATAGTAATATAAAAAACGCGACTGCCGCTGTATGACAGCTCTATTTGCCACTCAATCATAAAACAACAAAAAAATATAATACAACTGAATTAGGTATTGAGTAGGTACCTAAGAGGTGTTCAACTAGACATTAAATATTCAGCCAAAATAATTGTGCATCGCAATGCATGGTGTAGTGGGATCCAGATCAGATATTTATTGAAAGTAGGGACTACCCTTTATCGCATAACTTTGAGTCATTCTTTTTTTTTACATAACAACGGGATGGCAAATTTCTCGATAGAAACATGTTTTAGTGCGATAGCGACTTCGACGAGGCTGTGCCACGCGAGCTTATCGTCACACGTGATTTTAATGTAGCGCTCACCGCCGCAATGTCAGATTGACATTGTAAATTTCGATCTACAAACATTCGGCAAACTATAATAATTTAATGTATTTTTATGCATCAAGAATATTCGTTTAAAGGGATGAGATGAGATTATGTCAAGCCAAGTTTTTATGCTAAATACGTTACGGAACATCAACATTCTGCCAGACAGAGGGAACCCGTACAACAATTGTTAACTTTAGGTACGCAATCAATTACCATGATAATTTACAATCACTTCCAAAAGGGAATCATAATATGTATTAATTTGATATAGAAGTTATTAACTCAAACGGAAATCAGTCAATCAAAAATGCAACATTCCAGTCAGAACATAAATATTTACATCTATGTCGAAACATTGTGAAATTCCCTATAATCTAGTACATTCGAGATAAGAAAAAGGTATCAAAGTGCGGTAAGTTAGTACATTTTTTGGCGAATAAAACAAACCGTGCAAGGACGTAGGTGCCATAGGTGCACTCAAGGCCGCGACCTCTCAGAGGAGCGGGCAACAAGTAATGAATGAGAGAGGGCGGCTTCGAGCGCACGAACGCGCGTGCACAACCAATGACTTGAGTGATACATAAGTTATCGGTCAACCAATGCAGTAGCGTCCAATGAACATGAAAATTCACTATTCCTATGATATGAAGTCAGAGGTGAGCTATCATGCAACGGCAGCCGAGAACCACAGCAACGCAATATACAAATGTAACAAATAAATAAAGCAAAGTAAAAGAGGCAGGGAATGGACGTAATCTATTTACAAAGTACAATTCGATTGTACTAAACATTCAAGTGTATTTATTGACACTTTCATACATCGCGATCGTTGACAAAACTGTATCATTTGCTATGATAATGAGATCTCACTCGGTTATGAACATTGATGCAATCTTACAAACGTGTTTTTTTATTTAATAGTAACAAAAACACATCTCTATTATCACACGACATTCCGTAGGTATGTGCACAATTTTTAATATCTAATATTAGTAATTAATTTCAACTATGTTATATTGATTCCTAATACTGGATCAAATCCACAACAACGAGTAGGTAATAATTGACTAATTGAATGCCAATGAGTGTTTCAAATTCAGTACTTTATAGTTTTTACCGATTTTTGAATTCTCATGGTATCCATATTTATTTTTTAAGATTTCTATACCTTTGGGTTCAATTGTCCCTTAAACCATTTTTGCCAAATTGAGTTACATTTACCATTTTGTTCAGTTATTTTTCTCTATCTATCTGTATATTGGGAATGTTTAAATTCACAAAAGAAGTGTTTATGAGGTCCATAAAAATTCAAGCCTCAAAAAAGATCAATTATTCATGTTAGAGCCAAAAGTTTTCTTATTCAAGTTATTCTCGGTGTTAAGACCAAATTTCACCTTTCCTGGGCGTAAAATTTGTTTTTATTTGGAGTTAATTTTAGGTTAATAAACCTAAAATCAACTTTTTTATGACGTAAATCCATACGAACTTTTAAGTTCATTAAGATAGGTATATTTTGATTAATGAGCCTTTTTTATCCTCAAATTTTAAGAATATTATCTCTAGGTAACTTTTATGTGACTTCTAACTTTTAATTGCTTTTTTCTTTCTAAAAACAGAAATCTTTTTTGTTCTCCTGGAAAGTCGAGTTTTGGTTTATACGACAATTGAGTATCGATTTGTATTTTAATTAATGATTTACATCACCGATAGTTAAGTTATTAAGAAAAGAATTATTTCCACATACATATTTAGGTAACTAATAAATAAGGAACATTTTATAAATTTTAGCTTTGAGATAAATATCAAATCCAATTATTCAACATTCGAGTTTGAAAAACTTCACTAAGAATTCAAATTCAAATTCAAATTCAAATCATTCGATCAAATGACACGAGTCGTACAATTAATTAATATAATTTCAATTATAATTTATTGCTTCGTAATAAAATCGAGACGGTAAAAATATGGCCGCAAGTAAACAATATGATACTACCTAATCTTTACAATTAAACTTTAACAACTATTCTTTTGAGATTGATCAGTTAGCATTGGTATATTACTTTTGTAAATGAACGCTCTGGAAGCAGTCGTCCATTTCGATCGAACGTCATACACGAGACTAAAAAGTCTCGTGTATGACGTTCGATCGAAATATTTTCGATTGGCGACGAGAACCGCAACTGATTTTCCTTGAAATATCAGTATCTACAAGTAGTAGGCAAATACACCTACCTAGAAGTAAATACAGAATAACGTTACTAAATATCTACACAGTAAAATATTGTCAAAAAGCCGCGTCGATTCGTTAACGTCAGGAGCAAGACTTGGTCTTGCTTAAAAGTACTTTTACACAATGAGCTAACGATGTGACCTGACGAGTCCGCACTTTGCTTCTAATATTAGTTATTAAATAGTCCAATTATAAATTAGCTATTAGTTAGTAGTACGTTCCCACGTCCACTCTGCGATCCCATTGCGGCTAACAGTTATACTTGTATTGGGGCAAGTCACGAGTCTGGGGCAAAGTCACTCCTAATTGGACGGTTACATACAATTGCGATTCAAATTAAGAACACTTACGACAAAACCTCAGTATTCCTGTTCAAGTTTAATTTATTTTAATGCTAAAGAAACAAGATACTGAGATCATTTTAAAGTTTGTTAATATCAAATAATTATTGAGTAATTTCACATTCGTTGCATCACTAAATTCGTTTTATATCATGTTGTGTTTAACGATTTCGCAATGGCTGCCACTTCTCACCGTTATCACACCATTAGGCAGGGTAGATATCAGTAAAAAAACGGTTTCCTTTTCAGCCTTTATAACCAGAAAACCAGAAGACCTTTAGCGATTAGAATCTTTACTAAAATTATATAAAGGGAATATTATTTTGCTCGTTTGTTTGTACCCAAAAATCTTCGAATCTACGGGACCAAATATTAATGCAAATTAATGTGAAGATGGTTCAAGACCGCAGGAATAATATAGGTTACTTTAAACGCTGTACCACGCGGGCTGTTTTAACCAAATTAAGAGCAATCTGTCATGTTCATCAATTGTACAACAATTGATGAAGGTTCAGAATAGTGTTTAGAAGAGTATAATTATTTGTCAGACGGATACCATTGAATAACGGCCGCCCGGCGGTCAGCGCCTTCACAGGGCTAGTGTCGCCGGTGCCGGGCGCGGGCCTGGCAGGAATGACGCGGGATGTCCTGGCCTGCTCATTTCTGCGTCTAAGCTTACACACCTAACCAAATATTTTTCAAGGTAACTTTTACGAGGGGCCCACTTTTGGAACCTAGCACAGGGCGTATATAAGACTGTTTACGGCATTACCGACGATTACATATAAACATTTAAGAGGTCAATATATACATTTTAATGTATTAGCCTTTTTCAAGGAATAACAAAAGTCTTAGTGTGACGGCAGACCGCGGCAAGAGCCTACCATTCGAATCGCATATCATCTAACACGCTAATGACGGATTCAACCAAACAACCCGCACCTATTGTATTGAGCAAAGCCATTCATGTAATGTATAATTATATAAATCACTAAATAAATAGTAAATGTAGCAATTTCTATTAGAGTTCACTAATTACAATAATATAACACCTAGCTCAATTCGCTTTTAGGAACACTTGGAAACACAGAGGAGCTTATGTAAAATTACCTACAAAATTACCTACATTACCAATAAAAGCTAAGTTAATACTAAATTCTACAATGTGTTTGTACAAATATAATGTAATACTTTGTATAAAAAACTAGCACACGATACAATTTGATTGTTAAAAATAGTTTAATAAATGTGTACGCACACACCATGGAAGCCTATTGCAATGGAATCGCTTCGTGGACGCGTCAGTAGACCGTAGAACCTGAGCCCAAACATCTATCTAACAACAATCTCGTCTGAAAAATAAATAATTTACTAATCTAGCATTCTCAACACCGAGCTATTCTATTTTTATATAAATTCTTTCCAACTTACTAATCTCTCGTAATAGTGGCACACTGATAAATCATTTAATTCTCATCTAATACTACTATTGATTCATATTTTTGTATTTTTATCGTCACTATATCGATCCGGTCATTATAAAATATTATAAATAAATGAATTATTTGATATAATAAATATTTTAAACATAGACATTCAATGGAATGATCGAAATGAAACTTTTATTGAATTATAGAATTAGAATAAAAGTTATGGAATCGTGACATAGGAAGAGCTAGCGTTACAAGTCTAGCGACCACGCAACAGTACTACCGAGCGAGTACTGGCCGGGCGAGGAGCGACGCCACAGCTCGCTTCGCCCGCGATAATAACACAAGGCATATTTACCACTTCAGGGCACTCCTCTTTCCTATCACATACTTGACGTACGCCCACCTCGAATTAAAAGTAATAATAAATATTAGTCGCTACAAGTTATCACATCGAATCGATACTATCGTTATAAATGCATAGAAAAATATAGGGGAAGATCGCGGGGCGGGAGTCGCTCTAGGCGGCGGGGCCTCGGCCGGTGGTGGAGTCGCAGACGGGCGGCGGCGCGCGCGGCAGGCGTCAGAGGCCGGGCGCGGCGAGGGGCGGCGGGGGCGCGGGGGCCACGGCGGCGCGGCGCCAGCGCACGCCCGCGGGCTCGCCGCGGCGCTTGCCGGCTCTGCCACAACACACGTTATCGCGCGCGCTCAGCCACGCCCGAGGGCCCCGGACGAGTACAGTGCGGGCGAGGCGAAGCGACTGACAGTGTGCGCGAGCGATGCCGGCTGATCGCCAGGACTATTGCAATGTGGTACTCTACCGATATCGACTACATGGACTACTATATACGGTTAGTCTAAAATATTTTAATCTGATTCGCTAAATACTTTTTAAACACAAAATTTAGCTAAGCTAAGAGTGACATAACATCTAATCTAGGCGCTACTTAGCTATGGTAGTTACAACATCTAAAGGAATGGTGATCAACCGGCACGAGACACAGAAACATAATGCACAACAATGAAAAGATGAGTGGTGACACTGACGCGAACGTTCGACCACAATCAATATGATAGGGGATACATCCTTTGCGTTAGGCGAGCGTTTACACCGAACAGACAATAGTCACGAATCAAACAAAACACATGTACAATAAGAGCATTTATGTAGTACCTAACGTCAACACTACAATACTCACTAATAATATGTTAAAAGAGCATTGAAATAATGAGGTCTCACTTATAGCTATCGTTTGCGGCTCGCATTATTTATTTTATTTTTTAACCGACTACAAAAAAACAGATGATTACCATATAGTTGAGATATTATTATATGCATTCATTCATGAAATTAAAAAAAAAACAAAATTTCTGCTAACCTAAAAATAAAAGACTTAAAAGCTAAAGTAAATAACTATTGAGAAATTGATGCTGGAAAAGATAATTCGTGCTTTGTTTTCTTGGCAGCAAAGCGTCAACTGAGTTCACGCATGTCAAGAGAGAATCAGTAACCCAATATTTGGTTGATTTGTTATAGCAACTGGCGACGTACAAAGAAAGTGATTTGAATTGGACATATTTTATATTGATTCAATAGCTTCTAATGTTTCTATTGTAGATTGAATGATTCACGAGCTAACTGAGGTCTCTCCTCTAGTAACTACTGAAGTATGCAGATAGTTATTTTAGGTAACAAAACGAGAAAATATTACAACCATCATTTGAAAGCTGTAAAAATACTAATAGATAATCGAGCATTTTTGTGGAATGCTTTTGTTTCAAAAATTATAAAGTTGCTGCGAATAAACTGGCTTCACATTTAAATCAGCGTGACAAAATGATTGAGAATCAAGCAAACAACGTCATAAAACGAAATCGTGTGTACAAGTCATTATTGTGTTTATAATGATATCAGATGCGATGGTAAATTTGAAAGATCTTAACACCAGCAATAAACATCAAGGCGCCTTCATTGTACCATACAGAGTACTGTTTCACCACAGCATTGATTGTTTTGCATGTCCTGCAAAAGTGCCATCAAATACAATTCATATTTTGTTAAGGTTCCTTTACGAATAAAATAATGACATTAGACATTCTCACGGAGAAATTGGCGAGCAAAAGCTAGTTTCAAAATACTTCCATAAAACAACATACAAGTCATTTGCGTGCAACTCAATAAATGTGTCATAAGTTTTTACTAATGTTATTAAAATAGTAACAAATAAATCTTTAAATTTTGTGCAACATATCAAAACTGCCACAGAAATGCTTGTACCTACACAGTGCATCTAAATGTCGTTATTTCTATTGAATTAGATACTACATACATGCTCTCTACATAATTACAGTATATACACATTAATACACATATACAAACTGTAAAACTCATATCGTATGAGGCTGATATTGTTACGTATGATCATTCCAAAATAATGCATACCGTCACAGGACGCACGCTCCATACTGTCTCTCATTCACTTATTTATATTCAACGACACATCAATATATTCCTAGTTAGTCTATAGCTCTCAATAAGATAATTAAAAACAATTTTTGTATAAAGTATTCTCAAAAACGTTTGCTGAAAGACGATTCAATACGTAACGCTGGTCAACATTATGTATTGATTTACTTATCCAGAGCATTAATCTGAGACCACACGCAGTACATGATACTAATCAAGTAATAAAATATGGAATAGTAAATTCTTGTGAATCTTTCACCAGTGCACGTGCGATCAATCACCTTATTGTGTTCAGTTTGGGCAGTACTGTCGCTCATGCTTCACTTGACGTATTAAGCTAACTTTTACATTTATTCCAAATCCAATCTGTATAATTGTTCTCTATTAACATGCAGACCATTTTGCATTAAGACTAACGACTCAAATGTTCAATAAGCGAATAGGCCAAATGAAGGAGCAATGTTAGACTCCACGATCGGCAATATTTGTGCGATTCACAGTCCCATTTTAGCGGCGAGCGTAATGTTATAGTAATAGAAATATTTCGAGGCGTTCACACCAAAAACGCGATTAATGTAGTGTTGAATGCCTCGGTATCAGTACTACTCATCGCCCGCCGCTACAGCGTAGTCTCAGCGCAAGTGCTACCCTGAAGTAGAACACCATCATGTCCTTGGAACTTTCACGATATCGCCGATTGTTGGAGCTATATAAAAGCAGATAGTCCGCTTTGACCCCATATCTTTGCAAAATATAAAAAAAATAGATTTAGAAATATTGTGCATAGTTTCTTAAAAGGACTGCGTGTGGTTTCAATATTTAAATATGAGGCTAGGATTAAAGTATGACCTAAAGAAATTCACCAGGTATTTATTGAGTGAAAATCATCTGTCGTGTTTTACGTAAGAGTTTAGAACTTTAGTGCCGCGTGCGTCTTCTTGTGTAGTGCAATACACAGTATTGACGCAAGCGATACTGATTCATGCTGGACGCACGATACCGCTACGACGAAGCCACGTTTAATGAATACAAGACATTGATAACAAAGTGTTGACATTGTTTAAGCAGACAGTTGATTTTCGCTCCCGCCCGCAGCACACTTTCTGTTCTGGCAAACAAAGTGCAGGGATTACAAGAGGTCATACCGTTGAGTACTATGATAGGAGTACTTACGAATGGCGCGGGTGTGCGAGGAGAGCAGCGGGGTCGCGTTGCTTTATCTCACTCTCTCGCACCGCCTCCGTTATTGATTTGAACGCAGTGTTATATATTCTGAAATAAGCATAATTATGTAAAATATTAATCTATATGTCTGTAATGGCCAATCGATGCATATAAGGCCTGTTTTTGCCTATATAGCCGAATATATCATTCGTTCATTCATTTTATTGCATACACGTAAAATACATTGACGGAGAAGATTATTATTTCAGACCATTTTGGTAATCGTGTACATTATTCATATTAAATCAAGGGCCAGTTTCTGAAGTTCCGGATAGATCTTCACGTTTATTTATAAGTGTTATATGCTTATCCTACCAATAAGGTTTATAAACCACCTGTGAAATTGGGGCTAAATCTACATCAACCGTACATACACTTGAGAGCAATAAAATCGCACACCTTGACTTTTTTTGTGTGAAGGCAGTTTTTTTTCATGAATCTGAATAAATATTATGAGAAACACACACTAATTGAAAATCTACCTCATTACCTTTCTAATGATATCAAATACAGTGCAAAAAAAATCCCATAAGAGGTTTTACGGCACAAAACCCAACAAACGGGTAAAATTACCCAACTTCGCTTAAGAAATAATGAAAGTCAAGTTCAAAATTCTTGATCACATTGTTTATTAATAAGGTGTATTCCCTCCCCTAGCCTTAATTACAGCTCTTAATCTGTTTTTCATGGACCATATTACTTTTACCATGAAATCTTGTGGTATAGCGTTCCACTCCTCTTCAATGGCAAGTTGAAGCTCTCGGAGGCGCGTAGGAGCAGGGCTTCTTACTCAAACTCTTCTTTTTAGCTTATCCTAGACATGCTCATTCGGATTGAGATCAGGACTATGAGCTGGCAACTCCATCGCGGTGATTCCAACGTCTTCCATGTAGTCGCAAACTGTTCTAGCGACATGCGGTCTGGCGTTGACGTGCATTAGAAGAAAATCTTCTTCCATAAGCCACGCAAGCGGCCTCACATGTCCTTTGAGCACTTCTTCGACGTATCATGCAGCCGTCAAACTTCTCGAAGCTCTAGTCCCAGTTGAACCGCATTCAGATGCCGATTTCTTAAAGACCTCGACACAAGAAAGCGGTCATCACGCTCTGATGTTCTGTGTCGCCGGCCAGATCCTGGTCGCCGAACATAGCCACCGGTCTCTTGAAACCTCTGGTACACACGGCGAACAGAGTAGCGGCTCAAATTTAGTCGTCGAGCAACTTCACTTTGATTATGGCCTGCTTTGAGCAAGGCTACAACTTGAGCGGCTTCTGCAGGCGTGGTATCCATATTTTTCCGTATGCTTTCAGTAGAGATGTTATCACGTTGACCTTCGGTATGCAACTGATGAAAAAGCCAAAAATCCGACCCTTTTATACCTGCGGGTAAGGGATGCAAGTAGTGACAATATTAACGGGTGAATTTGGCTATTTTGGTGTAAGGCTGGTTACTGTAAGTTACGTGAAGGTAAATGATTTTAACTTTGTGTTTTTTTAAAGCTAAGCTTGTATTCTTTAAGTTTGCCTTATGATTTGTACTCAATATCTTGAGATTTAAGAAAAAAATCAGTTATAAACCAAATTTCAAGGGGTGTGCGATTTTATTGCTCTCAAGTGTAGTTCCTATAAATTTATGATGTGAAGAGGACCTAACCCACTACCTTGGTGAACACCTATTTATACAACGGAAATTAAGTGGACGGAGCTATTTTAGATGATAGCTATATTATATATTTATGTGATGCCTTTTTATTACTTTTGTTCATGATCTAGGAAAAACTGCGATCTAAGTGCCTTATCATACTAGCGGATTGCGAGTGGCTACGGGGCGGGGCGGGCACGCAGCGGATGCGTCGCGAACACGCAGCGGCTGCGCAGCGGGGACGTCGCGGACGCGTGGCGAATACGCTACGTTTTCGTCGCGTGTTTGTAGCGAATTAACGACGTAGAATAAACTCAGTAACAAAATGGATTCCGACGAGGAAACACTGCTGTTGGCTTTGTTACTTCGGAGACGCCGGCGACGAAAACGAAAGCATCGACGAATTTGGGAAGATCCATTATCAATTAATCGAATGGAAGAGAGCGACTACTTCGTGTTGTTTTGCAAACGATTAAAAAATAATCTTAAATAATTTCGTTCCTACCTACCATAAAACAAACATAAAATATTTAAGCAAGATAAAATCCCGCAAGAATCCGTTAAGATGCAAAATGATTTGACATTTGAAAAAAAATATTTTATTAACTTGGTTGGCTGGCGTTTGTACGAGACAGTACAAAATGGCGTCCACGCCGCGCGTCCGCAACGAATTCGCTGCGAATGCGCGGCGTGTTCGTTGCGCGCCCGTAACGAATCCGTTGCGCGCCCGCTCCGCTTTGAGAACGCTCGCAATCCGCTAGTATGATAAGGCCCTAAAAGTCTGCGATATAAGTGTATTATTAAGGTCTTCCATAGAGGAAGACAGGTATGTGATCAAAGGCTTAAGTGAAATGAACGATCATAATGTTTCACTACTGACTCATATTTAATGAAAATAACCAAAAATATGGTTGAATGTAAAATTAGATACTTCATGATATAATACATTGAATATTTGCAAAAATATCATATTTGTGGTCGATACATTTGAACATCATAAATCTCATGAACGTGGACTCACAAACATCAAATAAATTATAAAACTACATGTACGTTTACTGATTAGCTGTTACCGTAACATCTAAAAACTATTTTTACCTCTGAATCAAAGATATTTACATGAAACTAGAACAATGTAAGTAGAAGTATCTCGCTCAATGACATCAACGAACGTACACTCGAAGCACGCGGTAGTCAAGTGGTGTTAACGGTGGCTTGCACGAAATGCAGCGGGTAGCGCGCGAGCTTGCAGCGGCCGCGCCGCGGGGAGCAGTGCCCCGTCAGCAGCCACGGACACGCCACCGCCGACGCCAGCGGACGCACCAGCCACGGGTAGTTTAGCGCGATCCTTGTTACACAGCAATTCTCATTTACACCCACGGGATGTAAAAAAACTAGGAAATCAAACACAACCGTACGTGCTCCGGTCGTTAATATAATATTATATGAATATTATAATGTTGTATTTTAGGGGTACATGAAAGTGAAGCAACTTACCTATTATTATTATTTTAAGAACGATTAGGTAAACAGTAGGATATTGTAAATATGGGGTGATTTTGATTTTAAGAGTGGCAGTAGTACTCACACGATGGCGACGATGTCGGGCACGAGCGTGGCGACGGGGATGAGCACGAGCCCGCCCCAGAACACGAGCGACGAGAACAGCATGCGGTCCATGCCGCGCATCACGGCGCCGACGGGCAGCAGCGGGTACAGGTTACTGCAACACGGACGTAGCAGAGGCATTGCAGTGTGGTCCGGCGGATCCGGTAAAGCAAATGACACGTTGCCGGTCAATAGACTGCACTTGCTGCTGTCAGTCGCCACTTCACTTCTGACATCGAATAGGAGTGTGAGTGATTGATGAGATTATTAGATAAACAGTAAGTTAACTTACACTTTGAATACCTAATTACCTACTCTCTGTCTTTTCCCGAATATGAGTCCCACATGGTGGTGGGTTAGCCTTCCTTGTCTTTTGCCGGTACTTCGCTATACTCTCGACATCATCCATCGTCGATAAGCATGTACTTCACTAATTTCTTTTGGACTACCTCCCTTCACCCTAACGTGCGGGTCTGCATCTGAATCTTCGTCAGGGGATGGAGAGCTGTAGAGCCAAGTTGCTAATATAGTCCTGTCTGGTGGGGTGGCCCCTTTTTTCATGCCCATACCATTGCGACCTCCTTCAGCTTTTCAGCGATGTCGTGGACCCCAGGCTTCCTTATCGAGACACCGTAACACCGCACATCCACCGCAGCTTCTTCATTTTATCAACTTGAATAGCACGGGTGTTTTTATTGTTCATGGACCAGGTTTTGCTGCCATGCATTAGAACAGGTATAAAATTATGCTTTAATAAACTAAAACCTTTATTTAGTTTAACTGACATTCTTTCGTCGCACATAATGCCAGTAACTTCTTGCCCCTTCAGCCAGGCTGCAGCAATTCGGTGCTGGATGTTGCATTCTAAATCGTATTTACGAAATTACTTCTCACAGAACATCTCTTGCCGGAAGATGTTTTTACATTCAAAGTTCCCGGCTGTACAATCGCATCAACAAGCAAATTTATATTCACCCACTACCTAAGAATGCCTTCAAATCAAAACTGACAGACTGGTTTAAGAAATTAGATTATACACAGACCTTTTAAAAACACAAATATAAATCAATAAATGTATGATATGCTAGTTTTGCTGTGTAAATTTTAAGTTAAATTTTGTCTGCTTTTGCATATATTATAGTATTTAATAATTTCAAATTTTATTTCTGTTTTTGTAAATGTAGACGCTGTGGTCTCTTCTAATTGAGGAAACACGTAATTTAAATATTGTGAATGTTATTATTAATAATGTGTTGTGTATTTCTTGTTGGAGATCCTATAAATAAATGAATAAAAAAAAATAAAAAAATATTTCCCTTTTGTATCAAATCAACTTTAACTAAATTGTTTGCTAAAACTAAATAAACTAAGTTAACTCTAAATCTAAATCTATATTGATGATTTTTGCACGCTAATTTATAATATATATATATATATATATATATATATATTTATTCATGTAAACTTTGTTATGTTATAATACAGTACACCATTCATTATGTTGTTGATAGAAATGGAAGGCGCAGGTACCTGTGATACAGTGGTTTTCACTAGTACAAGTGCCAATGTTACAATCTTTTGTAATATTTGGATTAATGTAATATTTTTTTTTTCTCATGTTCTTTTCCATCATGCAATCGGTCTGACGACCATAAGCAGATTTTTTTCTTTGCGTATATTATTTGAGGCTACACCCTTCCTACGTTGGGTTGCCTTTAAATAGGATATTTATGACGTTGGTTTTGTCATCATGTCCCAGGTGTGTTGCCTTTTCAGCCTTCGTGTGGGGGTAGGGGGTCAATCAGGACTGATGCCAGTTTATTGTTGTTAGTGGATGATCTTTCTCTGTAGGATTTCACTGAAAGTTCGACTTGTTCCTTTATAGATGCGATTTCCAGGTAATCATGTGTTTCAGCAGTTTTTGTGAACCATGGTGCATTTGTTATTGTTTTCAAGATGTTATTTTGGAATCTTTGTAGAATTTCTAGGTTGCTGGTCTTTGCTGAACCCCAAATCTGTATACCGTAAGTCCATATCGGTTTTAAAATTGTTTTATACATTAGTGCTTTGTTATTTAGAGATAGTTTAGATTTTCTGTTCAGAAGCCATTGCAAGGACCTGAGCTTGTGGTTTAATTCGTCACGCTTTTTCTGTAGGTGATATTTCCAGGTTTGCCTGCGGTCTAGATAGAATCCGAGGTACTTTACAACAGTCTGATGTGGTAGAGTGTCGTTGCCCAATTTTACTGGAGGACAATCATCACGCCTTAGTGTAAATGTTATTTGATTTGACTTGGCAGGACTGGCTTTGATGCGCCAGTTGGACATCCATTTGTGAATTTCATCAAGATGTAATTGCAGAACCTTTGCTGCCACAACACAGTTTTTATTTGATAAAAGGACAGCTGTGTCGTCAGCGATTGTAGCAGTGGTTATGCTTTCTGTTTGTGGTATATCACTGGTGAAGATAATGTAAAGTATCGGTCCCAGTACCGATCCTTGTGGTACTCCTGCTTCAATGTCATGAAGAGCCGAGGCATCGTCATTGACTTTCACATAGAACATTCGTCCTTCCAAGTAAGATTTCAGTATGGTGAACATGTTATGGGGTAGTTGCCTTTTCAGTTTGTATAGTTAGCCTTGATGCCACACTTTATCAAAGGCTTGCTGTACGTCTAGAAATGCTGCAGCACAGTACTCCTTGCTTTCTAAAGCATTTCTTATTTTATCGGTCACCCTGTGGACCTGTTCTATTGTTGAATGCTTTCTTCTGAATCCAAATTGATGTTCTGGTATTATATTGTTAGCAGAAACTATTTCGTTTAGTCTCGCTTTTAGTATCTTCTCAAATACTTTAGATAGGACTGGAAGAAGGCTAATCGGTCGGTATGAACTTACTTGGTGCGGTGGTTTGCCGGGCTTTGGAATCATGGTTATTTGGGATACTTTACAAATTTTGGGGTAGTGAGAGGTTCTTATTATACCATTGAAAAGTAATGTAAGAAACACAATACTCTTCTTCGATAGCTGTTTTAGCACTTCAGAGGATATGAGGTCGAAGCCAGGAGCTTTTTTTAATTGGAGTGATTGAATGATCTGCCTTATTTCTTTTGGGGAACAACTTTTCACTGGGAGGCTCAGCTGGTAGTCACTTGCAAGATACAATTCGATTTCCTCTACCAAGGTTTCATTTTCATTGCAAGCATTTGGTGTAAATACATCTTTGAGAAAGTATCCAAATGCTTCAGCCTTTTCATAATCTGTTTTCGCCCACATTCCGCTTTGTAGTGTTAGGGGGTGCTGGTGTAAGTCCGGTTTTTGACTTGATTTAATTGTTTTCCATAGTGAATGTTCATTTCTTCCGTTTGGTCCAAGATGTTCTAAAAGTCGTTGCACTGTGTCATTTTCTGTATCTTGGAGGTATATTTTCAATTCCACTGCCGCTTTATTAAACGCTGCTTTGTCTCTAGCATTACGTGTATGATGCCAAACTCTTCGTAGGCGCCTTTTTTCAAGTATTCTTTGTTTTACATCTATTGGTAAGTTTCGGTGATTTTCATTTTTACAGCTATCATTTGTAGGTGTGCTTGACCACGCTGCTTTCTGTATTAAGCTTGTAATATAAACAGCGGCATCGTCTATATCTTGGTTGGATTTTAACTTAACTTTTAAATGTAGGTTTTCATCTAAAATGTTCCTGAAAGAATTCCAGTCGGTTTTTATGTTACAGAGGCACGGCTTTAGGGTCTTTTCTGTTACTGTTGTACTTATTGTAATAACTACAGGCGTGTGATCTGATGACCTATCAAAACAGCTTTCTATCCTCATGAATTTTGCATCAAGTCCCCTATACGCCACGAAGTCTAGCAAATCGGGTACTTTTTTTGGGTCTGCTGGCCAGTATGTTGGATGGCAAGTAGTGAGTATTTTAAGTTTGTTGTGGTCAATACTTTCCTTGAGTTCTCTGCCACGAGTCAGCGTTATTCTAGAACCCCACTGGATATGTTTAGCATTCCAGTCGCCACCAATTACTATTCTACCACTCAATGTGTTGAACATATCATCAAAATGTTCTTTTTTTATTTTGTGCTTGGGAGGACAATAGATCGAGGTTACTGTTAGAAATCCTTGTTTGTCTTCAATCAATATCGAGGTAGTTTGTATATGTAGTGTTTGGTATGGTGGCAGTAACTGGTGTTTGATAGTGTTACGAATTATTATAGCTGTGCCAGCATGAGAAGTGCCATCAGGGTGGCATGTAACATAAGTAGAAAATCCTCTGAGATCAAAGTATTTATTTGTTGTCATGTGAGCCTCTGAGATCAATAGTATATCTATATGGTGATTGATTATAAAAGTGTTGACTTCGTTTTTATTACTTAACAAGCCGTTAATGTTCCATGTTGCTATTTGCATGTAAGCCATTTATGGTGCAAGTTTGGCAATGACAGTAGTTAATAGACTCAGTAATGAGCCTATCTGTTGTATGAGGGAATCTAGCTTTTCAGCCTGTTTTGTGAGTAGCTGTTCTAATAAAGAATTGTTGTTTGTTTCATGAATTGGTTGAGTTACTTGTGCGTAAGATCTTTCTCTGGTCGGAATTTGTTGAGTGGGTATTTCCATATTTGAGCGCTGGGATGGTTCAGTCTTGTGTAGGTTCAACAAGTTCTCTTTTCTGGAATTCACGGTTGAGGTAGTTCTACTGTTGGTTTTCCTTGCGTTTATTTCTTGGAAAACTTTACAGCCTTTATAGTTTGCGGGGTGGTCTTCATGGCAAAGGGCACACTTACAGGGTGTAGTTTTGTCCTTCTTAGAGCAGTCAGTGGTGTTATGGTTTCCAGCACATTTCACACATCTAAAGGGCCTCATGCAATTGTTGCGTGTATGGCCGTATTGTTGGCATCTTTTGCATTGAACTACTGTATTTTTGCGTTTAGGGTCATCAATAATTATTGAGGTATTGTAAATGTAGCGAAGGCTTTTAATCGTTACGTTGTTAGGACTCGGTTCTAGGTTAACAAACCATGTAAACAGAGGTTGTTTAGACGGACCATACTTTGCGTTGATAATTTCACCTCTAACTTTGTTGCCTGTACTTTCAACTGCTTCCTTAATAGCTTCGGTGGGTGTTGATGGGTGTAGATTTTTTATGACAATCCTATAAGGTCTGTCATCTTTTTGGGAGAAGGTGTGTCCAATTAACTTTTGTTCCCTTACTACATGCAACAACTTTTTGAAGGCTTCAACATTATTACAACATACACGTAGCTGAGTGCGGGTAACAATTTCGTATGAATATTCAGATTTCTGCAGCACACTTTCAATCAGTTCTGTTAGTTTGCCAATGTTTTGAACTGCATACAGTACAATAGGAGGTGGTTTATTTATTATTTTCTTATTTTCTTTTGCTGGATTTTGTACTTGTTGTTCTACATTTAGCATAGAAAAACTGTTTTGTAGTGGTATTTCTTCTGGGTCAGATGACGGTGACCGAATAAGCCTTCTGCGTTTGTTACTCCCTGGTGTTTGGTATCGTAATGTAATATGTACTTGCTTTGTCATGTATTTAATTGAAATAAATAAAGTATTATTATATTAAATCTCCAGATTCGTGTACCATATTGCCTAGTTATTACCTATAGTATCGAGTGAGATATCAAATGAAAAAGAAAAAATATCTGAGCTCGAAAATACAAGTTACTTAAAAATTCAGTAGTTGAAGCTATATTTCTTCTTGGTCAGTTTGTAAATGAAAATTGATAATTCGGAAGAGCTTTATTTAAAAGACGTGATATGCTGCCGAGGGGTGTATTTTCGTTGGTATCTTTGTATTTTATACATGACCTACATAAAAAAAAAGAAATTAGAGGACATCAAGACATAGCAAAGCGATCCTGAAAGAATAATAGTTCAACGTCGGATAAGTATAGAAGTAATTACCTGTAGACGAATATGAAGGCGAACCACATGGCGATCGATCCCCAGATGGCCACGTGCGTCACCCACGTCCACGAGTGCGTGGACAGGCCAGCCTTCAGGCACACCGTCGCCACCACGTACTGCCACACACACACTTACTTATATCATACAATTTAATAAATTAATAAAATTTAAGCCAAGTAAAGATAAATCAGACACATTATAAAGGATTAATTTTAGTCAATATGTGACTAATATGCAAACATTGGGCACATATTGTCATAATTGAAATAGCTAAGGTTGAATGGCGTCGCAGATGACTCACAGTATAGATGAAGTTGCCGAGCACGAGGTAGCCGCCGTCCTTGCCGTTGGCCCACAGCACGTGGTGGCTGGCCAGCAACATGGGCAGCCAGAACATGAGCACCGAGTGCAGCAGCGCGTTCACCGCCCACACCCAGAACACGCGCACGTTGAACAGCAGGCCCTGCTGCGACGGCAGGTACAGCACCGGGTGCTGGCGAGAGCGAACGTACGAGGTACAGCTACAGCCTACTGACACTCAAAAAGTTACATTGTGACCAAAATGTAAAACTAAGCTTACCCTCAGCATAATTTCAGATGAACACAGTTTGTCGAAGAGGCCGATGGCGAAGGGCGGCAGTGCCGTGAATATCACGTTGTAGAAACCTATCGTCCACCGCTCGAAGATTATTTGACCAGACCTGCACGAAGACACAAATATATCATTACATCACAAAAGGTCAGTGAGGGAACTCTTATAGTTATAGACCGGGGAAAATATAGATAAATTCAAAGATGTCGACCGCATTCGAGCGTTGTTAATACCGACCCGTGACATTTCATTAGGGCTTAGATCTTCGGCGCCAATAGTTTAATTGAACATCAACACCATCGGTACCTAGAAGAGTGTCCATTGAGGTATAAAGTCACGTCACGCGATTCAGGATGGTCCATAGAAATCTTAATAACAAGGCAATAGAAATGTCAAAGACGCGTGATCTTGTCGCCGCGCATTTGTCTAATCGAACCCAAGTGCGAGTTGAGGAGTTGTCGTGGTTACCAGTGTTGTTTGGGACGCGCAGAGGTAAACAAGGTGCTTTGAAGCATATCCAACTGCGGAAACTCTTCTAAAAATTGTAACTTAACAAATAAAGGGATAACTTTTCATATGTAAGTACTTAATTTATGAAATAATGTAGTTTTTTATAAATATAGTCAAATCAAATATTCTCACCGCCGCTACTATGATTATCACAGAAAAAAGATTTTTTTCTCAATTCAATAACCATTAATACTTATGTTTGTTCATGTCTATTATGACAAATGCTAAAAGCAGCAATGGAATTATAGCCATAGCGTAATAACCAATATTGCCGCTGAAGTAAATTCAAGGAACGCACTGCATGAGTTGGCCGCGAATTAGTGACGTGCCACTACTTTTTTGTATCGATAATTTATTACTTTTAAGTTTAATATCTAGTTTTGCCGAAATGGGAATGAAATATGATGTTTCGTTAAATATTAGAATTTGAGATGTATGAAATAGAATTTAACAATATTTTTAATGTTAAAATAAAGAAGTAGGTACTTATGCATATTACTATTATTATTACATATTATATTACGTATTGTAAGGATATGGATTAAGTTGGATCGGTTCGATACGTTTTCATATGCATCTGTTTACCTTCTCTAATGCTATTATTACAGGTTTCCAAAAGATCCAGATATTAAAGATTAATGGATATCTGCTACTGGAAAAAAAAATTGGTTCCCGACAAACAATAGCAGAATTTGTTCTGTTCATTTCACAAATGAACAATTTAACTTGTCAACAAAAAGACGGACTTTGATCAAATCAGCTGTACCGACAGTTGACATATGGAAACTCATTACGGTAAGAATAAAAATGTGTTATACCTACGGTCTATTAATATTGGCTAAACAAAGTATATATAAAAAAAAACCGGCCAAGTGCGTGTCGGGCCACGCGCAGTAGGGTTCCATAGAAAAATATTTTTAATTTTACTTTTTAACTAAATGGCGTCCTTCAGAAAGGAAATGTTTGTAGTACACGAAACCAGCTAGCACGTATGACGAGATGTATGAATGTTGAGGAAGCGAAAGAAGTATGTAAGGAGCGAAGCACATGGCGTTCCATCGTCTCTGCCTACCTCCGTGGGATAAAGGCGTGATTTTATATATGTATTATGTATGTTTATTTATGTTTCAAGAATTTTGAACGAAATATTCTGAGTAACTGCATCTGACATTTCGGACCCCTATTCCTCTTGAACTAATGAAGTGAACTTATCCGCTATAGTTTTCCTTTAAAGTTCATTACATGTACTACCGACACAATTTTTTTCAGATTTTAGGATCCAGTAGTTTAGCTTTTAGAGGGGGGGGGACGCCCTACTCGAACAAAAATTTGCTCTTTAAAGTTAATTATCTCGCAAACGGATCCCTAAATCAAAAAACTGTCTTAGCAACCCCTAAACGTTTTTAAAAGTCCTATCTAACAATACCCCTATCCTATCTAAAAAAAAAACATCCCTACTTTACATGTAGGGGAACTACCTGAAAAAAAAATATTTTTGCAAATTTTACTCTACGACTTTCTTTGTTTAGTTAACATACATGTTTATGCAAAATTTCAGTATTAGTACGTTTGTTATTTGACGCTGGCTTTTTTATATTCTGTTGCAATAATAAAGATGCTAAACTATTAACTCGTTGCTTACTTACAAAGAAATATGTAATATGGATGATACTAATAAAATAACTTCTGATGTAGCACTTATTATTTCCCAATTTATTTTGGCGCACAATTGTTTAATCTTCATTGTTGTACCACTATTGCTCTATTTGATTATTTGTTCATTGCTTTTTTCCCCGTAAGGTGAAGTATTGGAGCTTGGCCTTTAAGATTTTTACAACTTAATAAAAAAAAATACTAACCTTATCGACGTTTAATTATTGTATACCTTTTCTCATAAATAAATCGTCTAAAAGCGAGGTGAGGAATGAAACACTTGCAATAAATAGTTATCTATTGTTGCGATACTCTTTGGCGATTTACGCTCAACGGAAAATTATAATAATTATCGATATGTGTATTTTGAACTTTGCATTGCACTATTCTTTAGAGAAAATGAGCGCCCGATATCATTCTCTGCTTTTTGCACTTGTTTATTATTGGTTGCGGAAGCCGCGCCCCTAAAGATTATTCGTTTTTAGAAAATATTGCTTAATGTCATCGCAAAAAGAATAATTTTGTTTGCAGGAATACAAAATGTATGTGTAGGCGAAATTGTGTTTTTATTGTTTGGTTATGTAGTGGTATTTGAAAACCGGCGACATGCGTCCCAGTGTTAAAAGATAGTCGATAGCATTTCTATTGACTAGTTATTAAGATTTCTATGGGATGGTCACTATAACTTCACCAGTCTCAAGCTTACCACCGCTTTAATAAAGTTTGTTAGTAGTTTAACAGTGGGCAGTAGGAGCTGTAGATAACTGACTTTCCGAAAATGTCTAAGGTCCTATTAAATATTATAGAGTTATTAAAAGTTGGACTGACCAGGCGGAGTAAATGGCGAACCAGAGCTCGATGACGTAGAGGCAGATGTTCTTGTAGAAGGAGTAGAGGATGAGCTTGCTGATGCGGGAGTAGTTCCACGCGCCGTGCACCAGCAGCAGGCGCAGCAGGAAGCGGAACTGAAAGAAGCGGACAAATGGCCGATAACATCCAATTTACTGCTTTAAAAAACTTAAGTAAGTTGTGGTATCATAGTTTTTAGAGTCAAAAAAACTCATAGATTTCATACGCGTTTAAGGTCTGATTAACGAGACAAAAAAAAAGTTACATGCAATAAATCGGGATACTACCGAAAGATCGGCTGAAAGGACTCTTTTAATTGCGCACTATGAGTAACTTGTCGTTCCCTATGTGATTGTGCGACGGAGGACAAATACCTGAGCGATGGAGTAGTCGGAGGCGCACACGGCCTGCAGGCCCTCGACGCCGGAGATGCCCACGCCCACGGCGGCGCGCTGGATCATGGCCACGTCGTTGGCGCCGTCGCCGATGGCCAGCGTCACCGCGCCCGTCGCCAACGACACCATCTCCACCACCTATCACAAAACTATTTACTATTGCATTTCTGTGACTCACTACGCTACCGGGTGTAAATCACGTCGTGACAAAGCCGTCTATTTTGAAACTTGTAGCAACATATTTTCACCAGAAAACTAATGAATTTGCTGAGGACAATTTTAGTTTTCCGTATGTTTTTCGACTTTTCTCGTCACCAGTACAATAGTCATTTGTGCAACGAGATGGCCAAGTGCGTATTTTCTTTGAGTGCAAATTTTGAGTTCTACGCTCGTGATTTTACTTTAGAATATTTTGCATATTTTAGAATCTTCAAATATTAGATGAATAATTTGATTACTAACCTCGGCCTTCTGTATAGGCGAGACCCTGCAGCATATGACGACCTTGCAGGAGATGCAGAGGTCGAGGAAGTCCTTCTTGAGGTCGCAGCCCGTGGCGTACTTCAGCGTCTTGCCGTCCACCACCAGCGCCACCTCGTTCTGCTTGCCCAGACCCTCGCCGAACTCTATGGCGTGACGCGATATGCACTCGCGGGTGCCCTGGAGGAAGGAGAATGATGTCATAGGGCTTCAGCGGTACTACTTCTCCGGTAACAACATTTATAAGATATTTGACAGAATTTATTTATTAAAAAGGTTTAAAATGTAGTCTCGTTAATTCTTAAACTCATTAAAGATACACAAATTAAACGATTTAATTAAATAATATTATTATGTCCTAATAAGTTATACTGACATCGAGGCTTTCCTCGTTGAGTATGATGAGCGGCATGTTGCTGTGTATGAGCCGGGCGGAGTGCGCGATGTTGATGGCGGTCTCCTGCTTGTCGCCCGTCAGCACCCACACGTGGATGTTCGCGCGGAGCAACGCCGCGATGGTCTCCGGCACGCCGTCCTGCAACGAACGTCGTTACCGATCGCGATTACAACCCAGCATCGGCGACACTTCCCTTCGATGCATATCGTCGCGTTCGCAGTTTTGTTCAGACGTAGCGGTAAACATGCAGCCCACCCCAAATGGATCCTTGTATCGGCTTCCTTCTCCAAGTTGTTCCTACCTAACTGCGCTAAGAACAACTTCAACAGGTGTTCCATTGACGATGGTTGGTCCCAGACAATTACAATACATGTCATAATACAGGGTGTCCAAGTTTAGATCAAGTCGAGATCGGGTAGTAGGTCAAGTTATGACAGATTCACAAAAATATTTCAAAAAATCCAGGTTGTATATTAAAAAAAATAAGGGTACTTTTTAAAAATGAGGTCAATTTTCATCCTGTGACGGAATTTTCGCTCCTATTACTAGACATATTTACTTTGTATACTTTTTTTTTGTGTATGAAACCTGAATACTGCTTTTTTTTAAACTCTGGTCAAACTTTTTGGCAACAGGCGACAACTTGGAAGTAAATGTCACTTTTTGCTCAACCAGAGATTCTAAGTTAATTCTTAGCCAAGTTTTAATAGAGCGTACTAAAAAAAATACTAGTCGAGCTGGGCAAGAGTAGCATTAAAAGTTGGCGCATCCAATAAGGACAAGGTATGACAATTGTTAATTTATTTCTTGAATTGTGAACAATCTAAATATGGAACTTGGATTTTTTTAAATATTTCTGTGAGAACTGTCATAACTTACCCTGCTATCCGATTTCGGGTTGACGTCCTAAACTGGGACACCCTGTATTTAAAGCGAATAGAGGTAATTAATTGCCTTCACAATATCGTCTTCCACTACCGTTAGGTATAAAACCATTTTTAATTTTGTTTTCCATATATTTTTCCTTGAGTTACTCGAATATCTGTACATGCTTATATCAATTTTAAACTGTAACATGATCCTCAACCAAGTATTTTGGCTCGTTACAACTAATATGTTTAAGTTTTTGAACTAATAATAGTGTGCAAGTCAAATGCGTTAATGAAATCAAATCAAGTTGAATCGGACTCACCTGCAGTTTGTCTTCAATGGCAGTGGCGCCGAGCAGCCGCAGGTTGTTTTCAATCAGCATGGCCGCCTCCTCGATCTTCTGCTCGCGGTCCTGTATCGCGATGCTCGCCTTGTGGAACGTGTTGCACCAGTCCTGCAACAAGCGCGGCCGTGAGGGGACGCTCGCCGGGGCAGCGGCCGCCCGGGCCGGGCCTTACCCGGTACGAGTCGTCGCGGATGTCGGCCACGGCGAACACCAGCGTGCGCAGCCCGTCGCACGCGAAGTGCTCCAGGTGCGTGAGCGTGGCGTCGGCGTACCGCGCGCGCTCGCCGCCCGCCAGCCGCGGGTAGATCACCGAGTCCGCGCCTTTGCAGTACAGCTTGATCTCTCCTGCAAGCGTATATGACGTCACTGCGGCTGCCCGTCAGCGGCAGTCGAGGGACGACGGGGACGAGGCATACAGACCGGTGGGCGTGCGCACGATGACGGACATGCGCTTGCGCGCGGACGTGAAGTCGATGACGTTGAGCACCTGGTACTCCAGCAGCTCGTCGCCCACGCGCACGCGCACGGAGGCCGGCGTGCGCTCGTCGAACACGAAGCCGAACATGGCGGCGCCGAGCACCAGCGCGCGCTCGTCTGCAACGGAACGGAAGTGAGCGACGAACGACGCCGGACGGCGGCCGTGCGCTCGCGGCATACCTGGCGAGGCGGCGTGGTAGTTGACCTTGTCGCCGCTGCGCTCGGGGATGACGGTGTGGCAGATGGCCAGCATGGTGAGGAACTCGCGGATGACGCCGGCCGTGGGGTGGTTACGCGACAGGTTCTGGTGCAGGAGCGTGTCCTCTAGTCTCTCGCCGGCGCCGGGGCAGTTGTAGATTATCTGTGTACAGTTCACCGTTATGTTTCCGTGCTTCACGATGAATACTTAGTTAGTGGGTGCCGTTGGCGTACCTCGGCGATGGAGCACTTCTTGAAATTCATGATGTTGCAGGTGAGCGTGCCGGTCTTGTCGCTGAAGATGTACTTGACCATGCCGAGCTCCTCGTTGAGGTTGGACGTGCGCGCCATGGCCGGCGTGTCCGTCTCCGCGTGGTACATCTCGCTGTCCATCGCTATGAACTTTGCCTACAACACATTCGTTAATAAATAACGATCTCACTTCCCAATCAAATCTACTAACATCAGGACTTACTTGAAAAAATCTAACGATTTCCGCGGTGACTTGCAACGATATAGGTATAAGATTGTTGTACAATATCAAAAATGTTAAAAAGTTGAATCCGAAATGTGCATTCTGCGCTTCTGAAACAATACCAAAATATAAAAATCTAAGAATAGTTCTCTACATACAGATTTTTTTATAACAGCAATGAGTATACTTCCCCTTCGCACGACTTGTCACTCTTTTCGATCCGACAATGACGTAGTAGCTACCAACAAAGAAACGTCAATTTCTTTTGTCTTTGACGTTCCTCGCTGATAAAAAGCCACATAGACAAAGCATCACTCGCTCCGCTCGTTGACTAGACGTGACATTAACTTTTTAGTCCTACCAATTCCTACTGCGCGTAAAAAGCTGCGCGTGCCAGATAATTTGACGTCTTAAACGACAAAGAACCTGCCCGGTTCTTATTTCGCTTGGTGTTTTTTAAAATTAAACCAACAAAATCTCTTCCAAAAAGTAAAAAACCCTGTAGGATACAATGGGATGGTGTACAGTACCCGGCTGCGAAAGCAAAACGGGGGATATGACGCCGAAAAACGTTAAAATTTCTTTCCATCGGTAAGTCGATTTTAATATTATTCAGTTTCCATCCGTGAATCACAAAACTCTACTAATAATACAATTCAGTGACGATTATTGGATGTTTAGCCAAGTCTACATAGGGTCTAACACCTCGCTTAATGTAGTTATATGCTAAAAACAAAAAATATTCAGTTTACTAGAACTAAGTAGTGTTGTGAAAGTATCGATAAAAGTCTCATGTCACAATGTTAGATCTCAACTGCTACGAAATGGCATTTAAGGCCAATTTGATTTTACGTTAATGCATAAGTGATCATATATGTATTATTGTATTTTCTAATTTCTTGTGTAATAAATAAATGTATTTCATGTTATCTATTTTCTTGTTTTTTTTAATGCAATATTATTTCGTCCAACATTATTTCGTCAAATTTCGTGTTCTTAAAGAAGATTGTGAAGACGCTTCACAATCTTCTTTAGGAACACGAATTCCCTGAATATTAAAATATCTTATATTATATTGACATAGTATGCAATGCAATCTTTCGGTATCGATGGGCACATCGACAATGAAGGCCATCACTATCGCAGTGACAATAAAATTTTTGCAAATGTGTTACTGTCAAATTGCCTTTATATTTCTTCTTTGACATCTATGTTCTCTGAAAAGCCACGTCATAGTCGAATTGGAATGTCAAGTGAGGCAAGCCTTGCGAAGGAGGCTGGAGCACGTAACTCAGTCTCTTAATAAAAGCTTTTATTGTGCTTGCAATGTGGGTATGTATGTATGTGGGTAACAAATCTAGCAAACCATTTTTGGATCACATCTAGATAGATGCCCGATCGAGATGACAATTGTACTGTTTAGCCCAGTGCCGATAATTTTTAAAACCAAAAAAAATAATAGTAGGATGAAACCCATTAGAAAAGGAGGAGAATATTATAAAAATTAAAGAAAAATAATTTACGGGCGATCTGAGGTCGGGAAGGGGAAGAGGGGGGGGGGGTTAAGGGTAAAAAACGGTTTTTCTCGATTTCCGGCAAAACTAAAAGTCCTATGGAAAAATGTCGAATGGCAAAGTTGTTGGTAATAAAAAGATCTAAAACTTTTGTATTTACACTTTTTTCATATAACCTCAAAATTTATGTGAAAAATTCAAAAAACCAAGTTTTTGGTTTTTTATTTTTACCTTTTTATGTCCCAAATACGCTGTAATTTATTTGATTAGAAATATTTATTTTTTCACCTTATTTTGAATTAATATCGATTTTTCTCCCTAATTTTCGATCGAAAATTCACCCGTCAAAATATCAGCTTTTTTCAAAAAGTTGGTATGTTTTCTGTCCGTTAAAATCTCTTCTTTCTGATGGTGAAAAAATATATATATGTTACTATAGTAAATTTTCACAGAAAATTCAAAACAAAGATCGAAAAAAACATACCAACTTTTTGAAAAAAGCTGATATTTTGACAGGTGAATTTTCGATCGAAAATTAGGGTGAAAAATCGATATTAATTCAAAATAAGGTGAAAAATAAATATTTCTAATCAAATAAATTACAGTGTATTTGGGACATAAAAAGGTAAGATTTTACTAAATTTCGTGAAAAAAAAATTATTGTTTGTAAAAGATAAAAATAAAAAACCAAAAACTTGGTTTTTCTAATTTGTCACATTAATTTTGAGGTTATATGAAAAAAGTGTAAAAACAAAAGTTTTAGATCTTTATAATACCAATAACTTTGCCATTCGACATTTTTCCATAGGACTTTTAGTTTTGCCGGAAATCGAGAAAAAACGTTTTACCCTTAAAACCCCCCCCTCCCCCTCTTCCCGACCTCAGATCGCCCGTAAATTATTTTTCCTTTAATTTTTAAAATATTCTCCTTCTTTTCTAATGGGTTTCATCCTACTATTATTTTTTTGACTTTTTATCATTTTTAAATGCATCTACTCCGGTCTATCCTGTGGCAATACACGAAATACGCACACACATGCATTAGTTGCGGCAGGGGATGATAAACATTCAAATGACAAACACTATTAAGTTAAAAATTAAATATAAATAAAAGGAACTTTACATTCTCCTCACATCTCTTGCTGTCAAGTAACACACTTTTATTAAGGTTATGGATTGAATTATTGGTTACAAGGTTATCTTCACTTTTTAGGTACAGTCAAAATAAAAGATTGTTTTTAAAAAGTTTTTTTACATATATTTTACTATTCTAAAGAGATGGCAAAAAAGGTAAGGTTTTCTTTCTCCGTAAGAGGTTGAATAGCGAGGGCATGCTGTGAGGGAGTGACTGACCTTCAAGTCCGATGTACCAGTCGCTGTGCGTGCGTATCCACAGCTCGTTGAAGCCGGCGCTCAGCAGCGACAGCGTCAGCAGGATCATGAAGAGCATCAGGATGTGCGTGTTCGTCTGACGGTCAATCGACGAACGCTTCAGGGGCGCTTAAACAATACGAATGCACTCAAATAATACATACTAATCACAAGAGCGGTCTAGTAGGAACCTATACGATTCAAACAAACAAACATCAGTCCTCTTTTTTAACCGACTTCAAAAAAAGGAGGAGGTTCTCAATTCGATTCATATATATGTTGCTTTTTTTATGTTTGTTCACGGCTAGCTTCGTCGTTTATGAACTGATTTTGATGATTCTTTTTTTGTTGAACAGGAGATGATTTCAAGGGGGTCCCATTGTCAACATGTCGTGATCTGATGATGGGATCTCAGAGAAATCGAGGGCAACCCTCATATTTTATAGGCACATGTGATGTTTTTAGTGTGTTTTTCAAAGCTACACCAGTATTTACGCCTAATCGTACTAATTTTATGTGGCTGAGCTGATGTTGGAAGGTCAACTCCTCAATGGTTAGGAGTTAAAGGATAATTCTTTCACTACTGTACCTACACATATTTAGACTGCTAGTTATGATGTCAAGTGAGCTGTTGGAACGGAGAAATTACAAAGGTGGTCCCATTGTCAGCATGTCATGATCTGATGATCGGATCCCAGAGAAATCGGGGGCAACCCTCATATTTTATTTATTCGAGGCTACACCAGGATTTACGCTTGGTCGCAATAATTTTATGTGGTTGAGCTGATGATGGAAGGTCAACTCCTCAATAGTTAGGAGTTAAAGGATAATTCTTTTACTACTGTACGCATATTCTTAGTGCTAGTAATTGTGTCAAGTGAGCTGATGATAGAAGGTCGTGACCCTCAATAGTCAGGAGATAGGATTTAATTCTTTATTTATTATTAATAAGTTTTCTGTCTCAAATAACCATCGTCTCCTCATTCGAAAAACATTCTTGCTCGGTCTACCCATCACTTAAAATCGTAAAATAAAATCATTTTCATCCTACCATCTCGGAAAGAGTATTTTTAATCTTCAATATCTGAGTGGAAAAGCCGTTTTTATTCTCTAGAGGATAAAGTAAATTGAATTTAGAACATCGTGTGCACTAAGTTTGTGAATTAAAAAAAACATTAAACCTATTTACTGCTACCTCTATGGTGCCGGTGGCGAATATATCATACAACTTTTTTTTATTTTGTTAAAAGCTCAGACTCGGAACCTTCTTGGTGTTCTTTTTTCAATTTGCTTTGTACGCGGTTCTTTACGCGGCATTTTTTCACGTCATTGTTAAACCTTATATTAAAAACAAGAAACTTGAAAACAAGTGAAAAAACTAAAATGAGTGATTCTAGCGACGAGGAAGTTTGTTTGACGCCCACAGAATTGACTGAAACTGTTAATAATGCGCAAATGAGCTTTCTCCCTCAACAATCACGCGAGAAGTATTTAAAACAGTACGATATGTTCAACACGTGGCGACTAGCAAAAGGAGCCAAAACTTTCTCAGAAATCGTTTTGCTGGCATATTTTAAATTTCACATTGTTTCCGACGAACTTCAGCCACACTTTTGGCTGATTCCGGAGCTGATCTCCTGTCCCTTAAGCGCCACGGAGGCTGGAAGTCCAATGCAGTAGTAGAGGGATACATAGAGGATTCCATCCAAAATAAGTCTAAAATATGTGAAGGCATCGTAGGAGCCATTACACTGAAAGAGCCTCAATCGGATCCTTGGACTGGCCCTTCTACATCAAAAATAAGCCGTTATGAAACACCTAACCATCTCCAACATTCACGCCAAGGGAATCCGATGAATCGGTACAACTATTAAGTATGACAGATAGTTTACCGAAAAACAGTACACAAGTGACTAACACCAATATTACAGTACCAAACAAAAATATTACACTCAATTTAAATAACTGTAGCAACGTTACTTTAAAATTTTCTTAATTATACCTTAGTATTATTTTGTTATAATTTAAAGATTATTCTGTAATACTTATCTGTCATAATGTAGTAATTAATACCTAAACTGAAATAAAAGTGTACCTATCTTGTGATTGTAAACGTTTTTTTTTTGCATTTAGTCATTTCCTCGCTGAGGTGGAATGAAAAGTTACGTGTTGCACTCGAGTGCAAAGATTTTTCACCTCGTGCTCTTTTGATTCCCTCGCTAACGCTCAGGATTCTAATTTTGAATCACTCGCTGCGCTCGTGATTCAATTTTAGAATCCTTCGCTTGCTCGGTAATCAAAATTGAACACGCGGTTAAAAAGCAACTTTGCACTTGTATAACAAATAACTATTTTAACAACAAAAAAACCGACTTCAAAGAGTAGGTAAACTAAAAAGCAAAAAATAAATTTACTTCGCACAAAATAATACGTTTTTTCATTTAGTTAAATAGAAATTATTTTATAATTCTGAAGTCGGTGCCAAGTAAACAATAACTCTGTATAGATAATATCAATCTTTCTAACAACTATTTTCTGACTGAATATTAGTTATATTTCTGTGGTAAGTACCAATACTGGGCGACCGAGCACTAGCACAACTACGCCTCCCTTTATTGTGTGTACTGTAATTTGATATTGTAAAAAGGTTGTTATAGCTTTTACTTGGCACAATAAAAAAACGTATTATTTTGTGCGAAGTAAATTTATTTTTTGCTTTAGTTTACCTACTTTTTGAAGTCGGTTTTTTTAGATAGATCCCTTTGATCCGGATTCATCTTTGCTAACATGATCCATCCGTACAGAGGTTGTCAGTTTCACTTTGAGTCTGAACACACAGTAGTGAGCCCACTTAGTTCCGGTATGATATGATGAGGGGTTACCTAACTAAGATATTACCACAGGGATTTGATGAAGAGACGTAACTGCAACCTGCTGTAGAAGTTGCAGGACGCGCTAACGTTACCACTAACCATAATTTAGACGTAAGATCCATCGCCGCATAGCATAAGTCGTACAACAAACTATCGCAGTGTGTTTAAAGTTAATATTTTGAATAAGTACTAAGATAATATGTCAAATGTAAGTGGTAAGTAGTAGTGGCGCTCACCCTTGGTGGAGTTCTTCATGAGCTTGGTCTCGTGTCCCGTGTACACGATAACGCCGTAGACCCAGGCCGTGTTGCGCAGCATGGCGCCCCGCAGCAACATCTGGTCCAAGCCCAGCGGCATAGACCTGCAACTCGTAGTAATTCAGTCGCGCAGTTCCCGGCACCGACAACTCACATGCCAGAACACATGATGCATCGTCACCTGGCGTTGGCGTCCTTGAGCACGCCGTTGAACTCGTACAGATGTCTGTTCGGCTGCTCGCACTGCACGGTGGCCGAGAAGTCCGCCAGCGAGGGCGTGGTGTCGAGGACCGCGGTGTCGGGTAGTGCTTGCCGGATCTTCAGGTTTGTCTCCCCGTCCAGGTTCGACGTCTCGATGAAGGAGATGCCTTGCGGCTCGCTGAGGAAAAACAATAATAATACAAACTTCCCAATAGACAGTTCTTTACAGTCGTTGGTCCCGGTCGGTTGTTCTTGAGACTGACGAGTTCTACCAAACGAACAATTTTTTATTTTATTTGTAATATTAGTATATACTCGTATGATATGATATATTCAGCTTGTGCCCGCGGCTCAACCACATGTACGTCGATAGAAAGTTAGGCTTTGTCCTTCCTGGGGTCCTGGACCATCTTCATACAAGGGCGCGAAGGCATAGCAGATAAACAGACAGCGTAAATTTACCTAATAGAGAGGTTTAATTTAGAAAAGGTACCAACAAAGATTTGCACAAGAAAAGTAATTACATGGAGCAGTTATAATAATTTTACGTACTGCTCAAGATTGTAGTTTTCTTGTAGTGTTAAACAATAATAAATGCATAATTTAAACGTGAGAAGACAAAAACGTGGCTTATAGCAAATGACGTCATTATCAAACTGCCGCCCTGTAAATAATAAAACAAGCAATGATGACATTATCAAATCTATTTTTACAGTTCTACAGCGAGTAATCAATATTTTACGTTTTTTGTCGTTGCACTCCTACTGGTGGTAAGTGAGTAATTTTTGTCTTTAAAACCTAACGATGGGGACTAACAGGTCCCCTAGCGGCACAAGTAGAAAATTTTCGTCAAGTCTCTATGGTTCACATCGAACTACTAAAAAATCGTTTTGTAAAGAAAAAATTACCTGTTTATGGATTCAATCCATGAATAGAATATTCCTTGTTTACAAAACGTTGAGTATATAACTTATAAATAACAGATACAAAATATAACGGCTTCGAAACAAAAACAATGACACAACAACTTTATTTATAGTCGGTAAACTTTTGTATAGTTGGAACTAGAAGAGTACACAAAGACTTTGAATAATTTAGACATGACATGTGTTGGTAGTGGAGTGGGTGGACGTTTCATCGACAAGGTTATGCTTTGCATTATCAATGGTGTGATCGTCTTTTAAAATCTGTACAAAAATTGAATATATAGGCTGTCAAGAAAGAGTAGATTTGGAACTAATTTTTTTGTCTGTTAGCAACATTGTCAAAATAATGACAGATGTCAATAAATAATGTAAACAGAGTTTACGCATTGGTAAATTTTATTTATAAGAGTTTAGAACGGCAATTAAAACAGGAAAAAAGTAATATACAATGAATAAAACTATTCGAAGGTCTGGCAGAGAAATAATTTACAATGTATATAAAAGATGTTAAATGGAATATGAGGCAAAAAAAAATCGTTCGGATATCGGCAATGTTTATCAAAGAACCGCTGATATGACCGGTATGTGAGGGTTTAACATGTTGTTTTTAGTCAAATCAAGTATAGGTAATGAATAAAACCAAAGCTGTTTTGAATTTGTTGCTAAAATAAGCGGATTATTCAATAATTAAAACTAGCACATTGGTTTAGTTGACTTTTGTTGTACTCAGTGTTGCGGTATAGTGCGACTAGGTAAATGTTGATACTTGAGTATAGTTTATGTAAATAACATAATAATATCACGCATGGGCGTAGCCAGGGGAGGTGTTTAGGGGTTCAACCCTCCCCTCACGCCGAAATGGCTCGGACTGCTTTATCTTTTCTGCTATATCTATGATTTTTACTTAATTCAGGTAAATCAGTAAGTACTATTCGAAGAATTGCACGAGGAGGAGCACAAAATAGAGGCGTATTTCTTTCACCAGGAAAAAACCGAAAAGGTCGTCCGAAGAAAGTGTTAGATAACTTTGATTTGTGTGCTATTAGACAAAAAGATCATTTTTTTTAACGATAACCACTATCCCAACGAGGCAGTTTAATAATATGTATAGAAAGAAAAGATTTATTCAAATACTTAAAATTAAATATTTTTCAAATATATTTTGCTTTTATTTTTTGGTAATTGATAACAGTAAAACCACAAATCAGCTTGGCAAAATAGTCTGGAAACGGAAACTAATTTATGACTGCTTGCTGTACAAATTAATTACATTATTTTTACTATTACTTAGTGCCGATTTCATCGTGTTAAACCGACGTTTAACGCTTAGCTACAGATTTGATAAAATGGGTAATAATAGAATATTTTTTAATTTTTATTTTATATACAGCTAAGTATCAAGTCCTGGGAAGTGAACTATAGGGGTTGCCATACGAACAGTAGAACAGCACTCTAGCGCCCCTATTAATTTCAACTCTTTCTTGACAGCCTGTAAGTATTTCTACTATAGAAAGACGCAAAATATTTGGTAACATAAAACCAGGCATATATAACGTAGGAGTGCGCGCCAGATACCTCCCCGCGTGCCCGACGACTGCTGGTATGGACCAGCGGTTATGGAAGCGAGGCAGTTTAAGGGAAGGTGCACCCGGGGCCGGGTGATGGTGTTGCTGAGATGGTCTGTTGATATATGTAAATGGGTAATCTCGTGCTCACCTCGATGACAATAGAATTATGTCGGCAGGGAAGAACTGGTTGTTGAGCACCTTGCAGATGTCCCCCACCTGTAGCCCCTCCCAGCGAATGGTCTGCCAGCGCCCCTCGCGCATCACGTCCACCTTCCGCCGGTTCGTCTCATCGTCGGCGCGGTGTCGTTTCTGCGCAATAACACAACGCTAATTGATGTACATAATTTCAGCGCGGGCGTCCATAACTAATAAAGGAAATTTGAAATTTCGTTGTGATTGTGATTCAACGTTCTGGACTCAAATAAATTGTCTAGAATGCAAAGCAAAGGATTTAAAAAAAACAAAACGAACCTAAAATGGTAAAACCTAAAAAAAACAACACTCGATGGTAACAAACCATCGTGTGTCATCAGGTAACGCACTCACAGTTCTCACTTTTTCTCGTCCTTCATCTCTATTCATAGAGGATTGATCGCATATCCATCTATTCATGGAGTATCGGTGATGTTAGATGATACTCACAAAGTCTTCAACGATCTCCTTGATGGCGCTGACGCTGAGGATAAGAATGAGGGGCGTGAGCGTGGTCCAGCGGCCCGTGGGCGACACGTCGGGGATCTGCTGTAGCAGCGCAATCAGTAAGAAGAAGCAGTTGGAGTAGCGCCGGAACTGCTCGAACAGGAACAGCGGGATGAATGACGGCACGCTGCACACACAAATGACTCCGTTTAAGTATCGCTTAATCTATATAAAGATACCTAAAATTTTGTCAGTCTGCACGGAGTGATCCCTGGATGAATCCACTGATCCGATCTAAACAAATCTTCTTTCGGTAATAAGAAGCCAGAAGAAGCTCTTTCCGAGTGATAAAGATACTTTTTACTGGCAATACAGACAGGCTAGCCGCGGGCGGCAGCTAATCATATATATAAAATTCTCGTGTCACAACACAATGTTAGTTACCTTACTCCTCCGAAACGGCTTTACTGATTTTTACCAAATTTTATATGCATATTCAGTAGGTCTGAGAATCGGCTACTATTTATTTTTCATACCCCTTAATATAATGTAATGTTAAGGCTTGTTCACCCTTAACATATTTAATTTTTGGACGAAAATTTTTGTTTTTATTTTCTGCCGGGTCAGCTAGTATAATTATGAAACTCGATTAAATCCATCTTGATGAGAATTAGTATGCAGATGATTACGCTACTTTTGTCGACATAATATCAGATAAATGCGACGATCATAAACAATACTGAATATTAAAAGCTAACATGAATTTGTTCACATTTACAATTTTATTGCACGTTCAAGTTATGTAACACAGTTTATAGTACCCGATTTAATGTTATAAATGTGAAAGTAGTTGACTGTTACACTTTCACGATAACGTCACTCAACGGCTTTTGATATACAAATCGCTGGTTGAGTGTAATTTTAAATCTGGCCAAGGATATGGATTACTGCGTAGTCGTGGGCGGCAACTAGTACCTTCAAAAAAACAAAGAGTAGATAAACTAAAAAGCAAAAAATAAATTTACTTCGCACAAAATAATACGTTTTTTTATTTAGTTAAATAGAAATTATTAAATAATTATTTTATAATTCTGAAGTCGGTGCCAAGTAAAAGCTATAACAACCTTTCTACAATATCAAATTACAGTACACACAATAAAGGGAGGCGTAGTTGTGCTAGTGCGCGGTCGCCCAGTATTGGTACTTACCACAGAAATATAACTAATATTCAGTCAGAAAATTTTTGTTAGAAAGATTGATATTATCTATACAGAGTAATTGTTTACTTGGCACCGACTTAAGAATTATAAAATAATTATTTAATCATTTCTATTCAACTAAATAAAAAAACGTATTATTTTGTGCGAAGTAAATTTATTTTTTGCTTTTTAGTTTACCTACTCTTTGAAGTCGGTTTTTTTTTTGTTAAAAATTATTTTATTTTACGATATTTTTGGTGATGATGATGGGTAGACCGAGCAAGAATGTTTCTCGAATGAGGAGACGACGGTTACTTGAGACGAAAAACTTATTTAAGGTGCCTATATTAAAAGAATTATCCCCGTACTCCTAAGCGTTGAGGAGTTGTACCTTCCAGCATCAGCTCAGCAACCTAAAATGCTGACTGCTAGATGCAAATATCCAAGTAGTTTTATGTAATATACGAAAAACAATATAGGAGCCTTTGAAATTTGAGGGTTACCCATGATTTCTCTAGGATCCCATCATCAGAACGTGACTTGAAAAAAATGGGACCACATGACAAGTATATCCTTTCAAACAAAAGAAGAATTTCTCAAATCGGTCCAGACGTCTTCGAGTAATCGGCGAACAAACATAAAAAAAACAGGCGAAAAAAAACAACCGAATTGAGAACCTCCTCCTTTTTTTGAAGTCGGTTAAAAAACAAATTGAAAATGTTTTGTAATATAGTCGTCTCTAACATGGCTATGAACCAGACGATCTTACGTCTTAAGTCTTGACAAACAAAACTTGTAATCTTTTAAGCGATAACAGACGAACGTCTTGGGTCAATTTACTAGATACACGATACTCCTCCCTATTGACAAAAATGTACACTATATTTATTAAACTCTTACATCCTGTTGAGTCAAAGTGGCCATTGTCGTGCCAGTTTTAAACTAAAACGATTTAAAGTAATTTAATGGCAAGATTCCAAGTGCCGGCCCTCAATCTCCACTCCTTTAGCATAGGTGCCCTTTACGAGCGCCTCGACCTTCTAATGACGTGTTCACAAAAAGAACTGCGTCTATAGTACTGCAGGACACATGACGCGGGTTGCTGGTGGGACAGCTCTCGAGAACGAGCGCAGCTTGCCGAAAACCGACAAGTTAAAGACGTTTAGACCCGTCTTTAACTGCCCGGTTTTTCAATTAATTGTAAAATGCAATCCTTTCGGTATGTCTGATGCAATCGATGCGTACAGAATAGATGTGCGTGCGCGTCCGCGAACAGAACAAGTGTTATGAAAGACTAGCTTCTGCGCATGACACTGCTCGCGTGGTAGGTATGTCTCAGTTCTGGAACAATCTCCATACTAATTTTCATCAATATCTGTTCAGGAGTTTAGCAGTGAAAGCGTATCAGACAGACAGAGCTACTTTCTCGTTTATAATATTAGTAATAATTTGGGGGGCTATTACGAGCTATTACTGAAATGATGACTATAAATAAAATTTCACTAATTACATTACAAATCAACAGCTTGTGTGAATCCGGAGGCAGTCAATAAATAACACATAGTTGTTGTATCTAGCACTGAAAGTATGCTCTATCATAATTCATCAATCTAGGATTTCAGCAGATGTCCAGGGTATCCTGTGTAAAGTAAAGCAGTGCGTGCCATACAATGGTTGTATAGAAACAAATGACGCATGTTCCTCGCGCTGCTAATAGTACACGTCACGCATAATCAAGGCTCAATGCCACACATCCCAGTATGGCACCTACCTTTATAATAATTAGAGGTCATGTAAATAGATCTTTGTTTTTGGGAAATCTTGTAGCTCTGGATATTCCGCTTGTCCATTTCCAGAGGGCAATACGAGAATTGTCTACCTAATTGTTAGTTACCGTAGAGTGCATTAATTAAACTTTTTTATTTTATAATGAGATTTGTTCGTTTTGTTCTTCTATTCTTTTCGTTCACTTCCATGAAATCTTATCGTTAAACTAAATGACGCTTATTTACATTTTCCAATGTTTTTATTACAAACTTGTTCTTTTTTAAATATAAGATGGTGTTGGTAGGTATGTACCTATCTACACTAGTATTAAAGAGAAAAGATTTTTTGTTTGTACCAAAAATCTTGGTATCTATTGGACCGATCTTGATAAAAATGTAAGTGGAGATAGTTCAAGACCCCAGGAATAATATACTACTTTATATCAACGTACCACAAATTTGATTGCTATAATAGGTATGGCAGAAACGGCTAAATGCACGGTAATTTATTCTGTTCGATACGAGATCCTCATAGTATACCACTCCAGATATCAATTGTAAGCTATTTAACATAACATTACGTTCGTTGTGCCAAAGACTACACTCCCAGATGATATGGTGGGCGGTTTGTTCGTGCTCAGATGTAGAACATGTACAGAATGGAGAATCGACTAGCTTAAACGAAAATAGTTTGCTCTTAAAATTGCCATAACCCGTCAGGAATTGAGCCACGCAGTGATTCACCTCTAGCCATGGTTTCGCAAGTCTGTCGCGAATGGATGGAAAGAGATGATAGAGGTGGCAGAGAAACATTTAGTATAGTGAGCTATCGTTTCAATCTATCAAAATACAATTCTACACACAAAATAAGAACCCCACAGAAACGTTATTCCTTTGGATCTTCGTAACACATGAATAACAATAGATAATTTTAATATGCCGCTATTACCTATTAGTACCTATCGGTTAAGCAGTTTGTTCGTATAGGTATTGACATAATACATCGTTAAGGACAAGTGAGACGACAATGTAAACGACTTACTAACTACGGTATGCGCATCCATATAATTCACGGCCGAGCACATAATATATGTATCAGTGAGTCTCCTTCCATATAGGAGGTATCAAAGTCACAGGTCACGGCAGTTGTACAAGTGCACTAAGTATTCAAAACTCGTCTGCTAGACGTTTTTTAGATGCCGCGGCTCCTCCTTCCGCCCTTGTCGGATTTCGTACTTCACCTACTTGTATACCAAATATCTATAACTGGCAAGCACTGACACGAGATTGCTGTAGAAGTAATCGGAACACAGAGGAGCAAGTACTACTCGCGAGATATTTGAAGTATTGAACGTGAGGTTTTAACTTTCAAAAGTTAGGATTACAATTACCGGCACAACAGATATTATAATACATCATTGAATCATTCACATCTGCAACGATCTACCACTACCTACTCAGATGTCTATTTAACTTTAATGGGCTAAAATATTTAATCGTCGTTGTCGTTTTAAATACTACCACAAGGATATTTGAACTAACAAGAAGCAAGACTTGTTACTTGTTTGATTAACTTTCAGAGCCACGCACCTTGTAGAGAAAGCTTCATTTACAGTGCGCCGGTTGTCACAGAGACAGCGTGTATTCTCACAAATGAGCTCACGTCGTCGGGCAATGTGCCAAGCGTGCAAGCGCCCAATGTAAACAATCATTCGTTTACAAGCTTCACTGTTTAAAAAACTCTTCATACTAATATTTTTTTATTATAACTGTAACTGGAGCAATCGAAAATAGCGTAACGGCTGAAAAGTGTAGTGAGTGGGTGTCCGCTGACAGTCGCTCAGCATAAAAGCCTATTAAGCTTCCACTGTGACACAGAATACTTCTCAGTCTGCTTGCAAGTTATATCAGTTATACAAGTGTAATGTTTTTTTGAAGATACGGAACTAAAGAGCGACTCGCAAAATTTAATTTCTGATATAATATTATTATACCGACGGTATGAAGATTACTCGAATACAATTTTCGTAAATCCACGCCCAAAGCTAACAGAGCACCGCTGATTAATAAAAGCCTCAGTCGAACGCTGAATAGAGTCGACTCTGATTTAAACACTTACAAATAAATGCCAACTTTATTGAAATAAAATCTTCATAACTCTATTTAATAAACATGTTCCTCTTTATAAAAATTATTTCATCAGTGATATATCCAAAAGAGAAACGCAGCGATTATTACACCTTACCACGTCTAAACTAGGTATTCTACTTATTGAACTATTAGTAATGTTTATAAACAACAAGAAGTGGTCCTTCTTTCTGTTATTACAATAGTTACCTGTACTTAGCAGTAGATATTCTGTTGTTGAGGAACTTGATCGGCTGTGGTCTGTTGACGAAGATGATGCGGTTCTGCTCACTCGGCGCGCCGTCCGTCAAGCCTGATGTGGTCGCCTCGTCCTCGTCTGCACCACAACATTCACATTTTAATAATGCCTCACCTTTTTTATCAAACGCATTAGGGGTTGGTTGTTTTTATACGTAGGTAGTCATTGACAGAACGCAAATCATCTGTTAGCTCTAGCCGTCATCTATTCCTGACGGTAAAACCTATGGATATATATGCAAAGGAATTTAGTGCGTTGCTACAACGAATGATTACAACAAACGTGCCTCGCCTCGTGTGACTTGGTTTCATCTTTCGTTAAACATCCTTTAAATTAAACAATGTGTAGTATCATTTAAATAAATCAAGTGTAGATGGCGATTGCGAGTCACAGCGGTATTGCGAGGCCGGCACTGCAGCTATCCGTGCGCTGTTTAATGAAGAATTTGTCTGAAAATAAGCAGGACACGGCCGCGTGTCGTCGGGGTGAAGATCGGTGCTCATTTCATTCATAATGTTACCTGCCTGTATCTTATCGATCCACTGGTTGTTGCAACCATTTGTGCGGCATCAACGAAGACGCGAAACGCCGTGTTCACACGACAATTACATCAAATTATCTGTACATTTAATACGCATTTACCAAATTATGGGTATTTAAAGTCAAAGTCAAATAATTTATTTTCATAAACCCCAAAGGGAGCTTGAAGACGTCAACAAACATTATAGTTACAGAGCAAATAAAAATAATCTAGCTAATTAAACAAATTAAAAGTTTACTAATGAAAATAATATTTTTTGAATTACCGAAGCTTAGATCAATTTTAAACGAACTGTATAGGTTCAAACTAAAATAAAACTTAGTACCAGCACCGATGGGTATTTCATCATAGAGAAGAGCTGGTGAGAAACTCATGTGCACCATATTTATCAAATAATAAATCATACAATTTTGTTTGTTTTTGAAAATTTTCAGGTAATAAGTGTACAGTGAAATTTTTTATTAATCAATACTCAATACTCAATTCAGTAATGATGGAACAGTAATTGCCAGGGCTCACACGATTGTCAGCGTTATTTTTTATACAAAACACAACAATAATCTTCGATACTTAGGTATATAATTGTTTGACTGACTGATTGACTGATTTACCAACGCAGAGCCTAAACTGCTACAAACTTGCAATTCTGTATGAAGGTTATTACCTTACATGGCGCGCACTAAGAAGGAATATTTGGAAATTACACTCCGAAAGGGGTACAATACGGGGTTGACCGATTGTATGGAAGTAAGACATTTTTGAAGTTAGAAGCAAGAAATTTCGTTGAGTCAAACTTGAATAAAATAAACAACTTAATATGCAATTATAATTATTTATTTATTTTATTTATGCAGTATTTTTTTTCTTTGATATTAATTCAAGTTAAACTTTTTGAGCGTGGTGACCGATAAGAAAAAAATATTTTTCTTTTATTTAATAAATGAGAAGTAAATATTGTTCAAAATATTGTTTAAACTCAAGGCCCGCGATAGAAGCTATGCAAAAGCTTAATTAATTCCAGTACCTACTGAAGTTTTTCTAAATTTTATTCTTTAGAGGGTGAATAGGCGGAGAAGTTAGTTGGACGTAAAACGCGGATCATCTAGTGTGCCCCCGCAGTGAGCTCGCGGGCATAGCCGCGGTGATCGCTGATAACATAATTATCTACTGTTATAATCGCGGTCACGGCGACCACCACCACGCGGTTTGACGGCACACGGCAGTGTTTACTGGGGGCGAGAGGCTGAGGGCCCCATATAAACACACCGACACCCCCAACAGTGGTAACGGTCAGGTGTTTTCACCGCCAAAACAAAAGGGTACTATTGCTCGAGTCTATAAATTACTGAACGAACATTGTACTTAATGAAATAATATTGAAAATATTTCAGCAGCTGCAGTTTTTATAGTGAAACTTTCCAAAGAGTCGTGCTCGTGACGCTACTTATTAGACCGAGGCAACGTTGTAGAGTTTTCAAGGTGACCAGCGAAGTCCTAGAGACACGTTTCAGACATCAAGCGTCGTATCATAACATATCATTCAGATGTTTTTGAAGCTTGGCTGCCAATTATCACGATTATTCAAAAGTTGCACAATGACGACCTTTAAATAGTCTGCGCTTTACAAAAACATTCCAATCATGCAATGTACAATATCACTTAAAGAACTAATAGGTAAGTGGGTTTGTTAGCAGGTATCTTACCGCGAAGCAGATTCAGCTATTATCTCTGTTGTGATGGCACAACAGAGATAATAGCGGAATCTGCTACAGTCGGAGATAGACCATTGCAAATAGGGATTATTAATAAAATTTAAATTTGGTTTAACCACTTTTTTTCGAATCTTTTTATTAGCCTAACATTATCATTATATGGGGTTTTTTATTTAGTTGGTACTTCCACATTTGGCAGCGGGTAATGTCTGACAATGACTAGTAATATTGTTTGAATTGTCTAAGCTCCAGACAGACGACAATCATGTAACCGGTTGACATTGTGGAATTGTTTGTTGATTATAAGAAAAGCAGTCGTGTATTTTGAGTCGTTCTAATTAGTGTATGTGGTATGCTCGTAGATGGTACATCCCATGCTCTGCTCTGTGTGACGCCTAGATGATCGAATAAACTCATAGTCTCATCATCACAGGCGACAAGAAGACTCTTCGAGTGCTTTTATCGAAACGTTTCGATAAAAGCACTCGAAGAGTCTTCTTGTGTGTCTAACCTAATTTATTTACGAGAAATTTTCATGAATATGAATTTCAATTTTCTTTTTCTTTTCTTTTTTTTATTAATAAAATAACGCCCGCACTAGGAATAACTCTTGTGTCGCGGAGGAGTTCACAAACATACATTTCACACACACACACACAAAGCACACCCAAAGACAGAACAAATCTTTACAGTTGAAAGCGGCGAGGCGACCGCTTTAACCACTATGCCAACCGTGCACCCAATTCTATAATTTCAAAGTAAAAACGTGCGACAAGAAATTAGTAAAATATTGTTTGTTCAAAGAATCATTGATTTATGTACTAGGCTACTTCAGGCCCATTACGAAATAAATGTACCTATGACCGTGTGTTGGCCGCGGCTGCCACAGGGCTGAATTCATTCATATTAAATAATATAATACCCCTTACCCAGCTATCAATTCAAAAAGAAAGGGCTTAGGGTGAAGTTCGTATAAAACGTGGTTTCGAACTGAGTGCGCTTTGGACCAAAAGCGCGACTTCTTCTGGTAATGTTAGTCTGTGCCTTGAAAAAATATTGTTTACAATCATTTTCGCCTCAAATATCTTCTGTCTAAGATGAGGAAAGTATGTAATGTAATATTGCTCATAAAGAAATAGAAAACCTAAATATCACAACTGAAGAGCTCCGGTGCGAGTTAAATAGAAAAGGAAAAACAGTTAAATATTTTAAAACACTGTGTATGAATTCGAGTCGCAAACTTTCAAACGATCATAGTACAAATTCTACTCCAAAGAGTTCGAAACAATGCTGTACTCCTACTTATAGAAAAATAGCGTCTCATCTGCAACAACAACGTCTAACAAACCATTCATCATTAAAATTGTTGGACAAATTGCCTGAACCCGATACCCCAATCATTAGGCCTCCCATGACGAAAAGTATGGAGAATAGCACACCAAAATCATCGGATAACAGCCCCAAAATGATCAACAACACACTAATATCACCACAATTTTTCATGTCAGAACAACAGGCAACACGGAACAGCCACTCTGATTCATTCCCGAAGGGTGCGGAGTTAAAAAGTATAGATAATAACATAAATATTTCTCAACATTGCAATATAGCGGAGATCTTGACTGATGAGCGTAAACATAATAATGTACAAAAAAACGCCTTGAATAATAATGTTAGCAAGCTCGCCACTCGGCGCATAATGATATTTGCAGACCAAAATGGTCGCAAGATTGGCACTTTGCTCCAGAAACTTTTGGGAGATGAATTTAAGGTTTTCTCGGTGATTAAATCGAATGCGCCTACGATGCATATATTAGATGAGTGTACTGAGATGTGTAAGAACTTTTCAAAACAAGATTTTGTAATTCTTCTGACGGGCTCGAATGATACAAACCCACTGGAGATGCAGTCATCACTTTATTATCATATGAGTAAACTGAAAAAGACTAATGTATTGCTAGGAACAATCTATAGAAATAGACACCTAAGTGTTCAAAATGTTAATAGAGTTTTGCGTATGGTCAGTTTTGTATTCAAGAATTCTAAGGTGCTTGAATTGGATCTACATTCCTATAGTTATAAAAATATGTACTTTTATGATAAGCTTTTTGTTACTAGATATATGCTCAAAGATATACTGCAAATGTGCTATAGAAACCGAAGTTACGATTATTCGGTCAACAGATTAATTATAAAAAATAATGAAATTACTTCTAAGTCTACAACTACTCAAACTGAGTTACAATGTTTAGATCTCTTGAAGAATGAGGTTGTAACTGTTTGTACTGGCACTCAAACCGATAATGTAACACAAAATGAAACGCTTTTTCGTGCCTAATGATATTGTACCCGAAAATAACATAGTATCTTTAAACTTTTTTCTTCAGAACGTCTGTGGTATTACTAACAAAAGAGACGAATATGAATTGTACATTAATGGGCAAAACACCGCTTTGCATTATATATGTTTGTGTGAGCATTTTCTAAGCGAATCTCTGGCCAAGTTGTTTCAATTCCATAACTATATACTAGCTTCATATAACTGTAGAGTTAATAAAAAGAGAGGTGGCTCTCTGATCCTAGCGCAAAATGACAGAAAGTATGAGGAATTATCTGTCTGCCAAAAGTTTTACAAAATTAATGCCTTTGAAGTCTGTGGTATTAAAGATATAGAGACTGGGGTATCAATATGCTGTTGTTATCGTAGTCCTTATGACCAAAATCTGGAAGTTTTTATGAACATGTTTGAAAAACTATTGGAATACCTATTTGATAAGAAATGCTTTATTTGTGGTGATTTTAATATAGATCTTCTGGTTGACTCTAAGAAGAAGACTGATTTTATGAATATTCTGACTAGCTATAATTTTAGAGCACTGATAGATACGACTACTTATATACGTAATAACTCGTCATCTTGCTTGGATAACATTATTACTAACTTGGAAAATGAAAATGTCGTGGACTGCATAGTTGACCACAATCACCTAGCGGATGGCCATGCGGGATTAATATGCAGTTCAATACATAATGACAATAAATTCAAAAATAAATATTATAAGTACAGGATCATTTTTAAAAGAAAATACAATGACACTAATAAAATAAGATTTAGAGAACTATTATTAGCTAATGATTTAAACACTATGGGGCCAAACAAATTTATTATGACATTTAATTCAATTTTTCGTAGCAGTTTTAAGAAAACAAAGATCAAACTATATTCAAGACATACTTCTGGTCTTAATTGGCTTTCAAAGGGAATCAAAACGTCCAGTAAAATGAAAAGGTTTTTGTGTACAAGAAGTAATTGTCACAATTCTTTGACTAACTACAGAAACAAATACATCAGCATTTACAGGCGAGTGATTAGAAATGCTAAGAAAATGGCTGTTCAGTTTGCTTTGTCGAAATCAGACAATGTTTCTAGGGATGTTTGGCAAATAGTAAATAAACATAGAAATATTAAACCAAGAGAAAAACAAAATATTTCTCTTATGAAGGGTGACTTAATCACCTCGGATCCTTCTGAAATTGTTAATCTGTTTGCTAAAGTTTTTGACTACAATTTAACTTCTAATAATTTTAATATTAACGCAGCCTTAAAGATACTTCAAGAAAATACTGATAGAGTTAAAAATGAAATGAAAATTGACATGGTCACGCCTAAAGAAGTCTTTGATGTTGTAAATAAAATGAAATGCAAACTCTCATGTGGTTATGATGATATACCTATTACAATTATTAAAGATAATATAGACATTCTAGCAGAACCCTTATGTTACTTTTACAACAGATGTATATTGGATGGTATTTTTCCGGACCAGTTAAAAATAGCTAAAATTGTACCAATACATAAAAAAGGCTCTGTACTTGATCCCAAAATGTATAAACCGATTTCTCTACTACCCACAAAATCTAAAATTTTTGAACTTTTGTTAAAAAATAGACTACTTAGGCATCTGAGTTTGAACAAAATCATAAACCTAAGACAGTTTGCGTATCAAAAAAGAGTCGGGACAGTAGACGCTATCGATACGTTAATTTGTGATATTGTTCGCAACTTAAATGCCAAGAAAAAGGTTGCAGGGATCTTCCTAGATCTAAGTTCTGCCTTTGATGCGGTCAATCACGACTTATTAATTGCGAAACTTGATTTTTATGGAGTAAGAGGTCGTGCTAAGCAATTATTTACATCCTACCTACAGAACAGGCAAATGTTTGTTGAAATCAATACTCAAACCTACGAGCAGACTGGAACCATTAGAACCAAGAGCGAGAATATTGTTAAATCTGGGCTTGCCAAAATTAAAACAGGTGTTCCTCAAGGATCTACTCTCGGTCCAATATTTTTTATCATTTTTATCAATGACCTTGTATGTAGTGTAGTAAATCAGATGCCTGAACATTTAAACATTACTGTTTTTGCCGATGATACCAATGCCGTTGTATCAGCTAATAATTTAAGCAGTTTAAATGTAAAAGTAAACGAAGCTTTGGGTCATTTTGACAGATGGTTCGAATTTAACTGTTTGAAAATTAATGCCACGAAATCAAACATAATTTTATTTAAGTCTACCAACAAGAACTTTGATACGTTGGTATGCAGTCTTAAAGGTGAAGATGTAGCCCAAGTCGAGGTAGTAAAATTTTTGGGAGTGCATTTAGACAGTTTTTTAAATTGGAAAAGTGAAATAAGTAAAATTGAAGCTAGTATTCACTCTGCTTGCTTTGTGCTAAGAAGTCTTAGAGATGTTGTGAATCTGAAACAACTAAAAGCTGTATACTTTGCCTTGGTAGAGTCTAAACTAAGATACAGCATTCTTTTTTGGGGAGGCAGCTATAACTGCATTATCCAAAGGGCTTTTATAGCACAAAAAAGGGCTATTAGAACAATTTGTCGCATAGATCAACAAGAATCCTGCATAAATTATTTTAAAGAATTAAATATTTTAACGGTACCCAGTTTGTACTGGGTGGCGCAAAAGTAAAGACCCTATTTGGTTCAGCTATAACATTTTTTCTAAATTAGAAAACTAGATTTAGATTTTTTTAAATGTATATTTGTGCCATTAAATTTCGTACCATTAGGATTTAAATATGATGTCTTTTAAATGGTGACCTCCAGAGTTGATACACATTTGAGCCCTATTTATGACATTTTGCATAACTTGCCGTAACACTTCCTGCGATATGTTCGTTATTTCTTGACGAATGTTTTCTTTTAGAGCTGCGAGAGTCTGTGGCTTGTTCACATACACCCGAGATTTCAAAAAACCCCAAAGAAAGAAGTCTGGACTGGTCAGATCGGGTGATCTTGCAGGCCAAGGCAAATCGCCAAAACGAGAGATAACTCGGTCTGGAAAAGCGTCCCTCACTAAGTCCATAGTGTCGCGCGCTGTGTGTGCCGTAGCGCCGTCTTGTTGAAACCAGATGTGCTCCAGCCCCAATTCGTCCAAACTGGGTATCAAAAACTCACGTAACATGGTTCTGTAGCGTTCTCCAGTGACAGTTATCGCATTGCCTCCAGCGTCTTCGAAAAAATAGGGTCCGATCACTCTGTCAACACAGATGCCACACCATACAGTAACTTTTAGTGGGTGTAGAGGTGTTTCTTGAATAATGCGCGGATTATCAGTGCCCCAGAACCGAGTATTCTGCTTATTGACATGCCCTGAGAGATGGAAATGCGCTTCGTTACTCATAACCAATTTTGAAGGAAAATCATCCTCTTCAAGGTTGAGGTTTATGACGCGCTGGCAGTAATCTAGACGAGCTCGGTGGTCAGCAGGCAGCAGCTGATGAGTCATTTGAGTTTTATACGGGAACATCTTTAAGTCTTTCACCAAAATACGCTGCAGGGTCCGTCTGGAAATGCCCAATTGCGTGGCACGTCGCCTCGTTGATGTTTCTGGACACTCTTCCACATCTTCGCGCACAGCATCGATATTTTCAGCTGAACGGCCTGTTCTTGGTCTCCCAGACTTAGGTCTATCCAATGTTGAGCCAGTTGCTTCAAGGCGTGTGGCAAAGCGTCGAATTGTGCGACCAATCGGTGCCGGACGGTGGGGAAATCGTCGACGAAATTCACGGTGTGTTCTTATCACTGATGAATTATTCCGTAAGAACATTGACACAATTATTCCACGTTCTTGGGGAGTAAAACGGTCCATGTTTATTTTCAGTGTATTTTACATTTGTTCACTACACAATTTTCAACAACAGAATGACAGAAAATGTCATATAAAAAAAAAAAAAGTATTTTCTTTAGTGCCAGTACTTTTGCGCCACCCAGTATATTATGGTCTTATTAACAAATTTTTCAAAAAATATTTACAATTATGAAAACAGCGAGCAAAGATCACAACGTGAAAGTACGCGTAGAAAAGATATGCCGTCCATGATAGCACCTGTTCTGAATGTGGTGAAACATAGCTCTTGTTATAACTCGGTCAGAGTATTCAATAAACTTCCTCTAGAATTAAAGAGTATTGTGTACAATAAAGAGTTTGAATCAAAACTTAGGGTTTTTCTTGTCAGTGGGTGTTTCTACTCAATGGAAGAATATTTAAAATGACATTTTATTTCTGTTAATTATGCATGACTTTTTATTTTTTATATTGCTATTTTTTTATTTTATTCCTTTTTATTTAATGTTTTAATTTAATTTAATTTTAGACATACCTAGATTAAGATAATTTGTATTATATTTTCAACACAATATTATATTGTTATGAAATAAATGAAATGAAATGATGAGTAAAATGCACAAGTTAATTTCCATCTGTGACCTCGTGTAATTTATCCCAGGTTTGTTTCAGCAAATTGTAGTGATTAGTAAAATGTTCCGATCGCAATCTAGCCGAACGCAAACGAAGGTCAGGGGCAAGGCGGGCTGTTCAGTCTCAAGGCAAATAGCCACTACGGAAGTGGAAACTCTACCCTTATATTATGGTATGATCCTTACCTGGCAACTAGCGTGGAATTCGATATCCTACAAAATTGAGGTACTTCCCTCTTTTTAGTCTTTTATTTTTATCATTGTGCTTTTTCGATATTAATTCAAAATATTATTATGATGAAAAAATAAATATTTCTAATTAAATAAATTACAGCGTATTTGGGACATACAAAGGTACGTTTCCACCAAATATCGTGAAAAAATATTGTTTGTAAAAGACAAAAATAAAAACCAAAAACTTGGTTTTTTGAATTTTTCACATAAATTTTGAGGTTATATGAAAAAAGTGTAAATACAAAAGTTTTAGATCTTTTTATTACCAACAACTTTGCCATTCGACTTTTTCCATAGGACTTTTAGTTTTGCCGGAAATCGAGAAAAACCGTTTTTTACCCTTAAAAACTCACCCCCATCCCCTGCCCGACCTCAGATCGCCCGTAAATTATTTTTCCTTTCATTTTTTTTAATATTCTCCTCCTTTTCTAATGGGTTTCATCCTACTATTATTTTTTGTCACTTTTTATTATATTTAAAGGCTTCTACCCTGGTCTATACAAAAACTAAATAATTAAATATGTAGACACTTTTAGAAAATTATGACATGGATTGATAAATTGGCACTGGTCAAAATCCCAAAAACATTAATAGTTCATGGTCTTGATCTGCAGATATTCTAGTATTAATGATTTCACAAATAGAGTTACCTAGTGAACTTATGTTTATTTTATTTGGTAATCCTCACCATTACAGTTATCAGTCGAGTGTTATCAAGAAGTACTCAGGTACTTGTCTTTGACTGATAAAACACAGATTTATATTTATTACAGCAATATACAAGAAATTTGCATCCAAATCTTATGATGAGTATTTCATTTCATCTTCACTGAAGTTTGTAAAATTAGGTAAAGTATATGCCAATCAGTTTTTAAATGACCTTCGCCATATTGCAAATAAAAAAAGGTTTCAGGTGACCACAATGATGTTTTTAAATGATATTAAATATTATCCTCAATTAAGTCTTTAAAACTGAGGTCAAAAAAAAAAAAACCGACTTCAAAAAGTAGGTAAACTAAAAAGCAAAAAATAAATTTACTTTGCACAAAATAATACGTTTTTTCATTTAGTTCAATAGAAATTATTAAATAATTATTTTATAATTCCGAAGTCGGTGCCAAGTAAAAACAACCTTTTTACAAACAATATCAAATTACAGTTCACACAAAAAGGGAGGCGTAGTTGTGCTAGTGCGCGGTCGCCCAGTATTGGTACTTACCACAGAAATATAACTAATATTCAGTCAGAAAAAAGTTGTTAGAACGATTGATATTATCTATACAGAGTTATTAATTGTTTACTTGGCACCGACTTCAGAATTATAAAATAATTATTTAATAATTTCTATTGAACTAAATGAAAAAACGTATTATTTTGTGCAAAGTAAATTTATTTTTTGCTTTTTAGTTTACCTACTTTTTGAAGTCGGTTTTTTTTTTTGTTAAAAATTATTTTATTTTACGATTTTAAGTGATGGGTAGACCGAGCGAGAATGTTTCTCGAATGAGGAGAAGACGGTTACTTAAAACGGAAAATTTATTAATAATAATCAAGAATTAAATCCTTTCTCCTGACTATTGAGGGTCACGACCTTCCATCATCAGCTCATTTGATACAATAACTAGCAGTAGGAATTAATATGCGTACAGAAGTAAAAGAATTATCCTTTAACTCCTAACCATTGAGGAGTTGACCTTCCATCATCAGCTCATCCACATAAAAATACGTAAATACTGGTGTAGCTTTGAAAAACACACTAAAAACATTACATGTGCCTATAAAATTCGAAGGTTGCCCTCGATTTCTCTAAGATCCCATCATCAGATCACAACATGCTGACAATGGGACCCTTTTGGAATCATCTCCTGTCCAACAAAAAAAGAATCATCAAAATCAGTTCATAAACGACGGAGATATCGGTGAACAAACATAAAAAAAAAGCAACATATATACGAATCTAATTGAGAACCTCCTCCTTTTTTAGAAGTCGGTTAAAAAGGATATGTTTTCTATTTAAGATCTCTCTAGAACATCTTTCTGGGTTGATTTGCATTTTTAAATGTTTTATTTCATTGGACTAAATTTGAAGAGAGAGAGTGAGATTAATAGTATTTAATTGCTATTTTAGAAGTATATAAAGAGCATGTGGAATTCTATGGTCTCTGACTTAACCCATGGGAAAAAGGCGTGATTTTATGCATGTATGTATGCATTGAAAACGAATAAGGTAAAATATATAAGAACCACCAAATAAGAAAACAATATGAATACAGATCTGGATGGGATATGGATTTCCAGCAGATCACTAACACTACAAGGAATAAAAGACATATCGTCGGTCGGCATTCAATACCGCGAATGAGAAATTTTTGCATTTTTTAAATTTTATTGAAATGCATACTACTCGATCAAATACGCAATCGTGCATTTAAAATATGACCAAAAAGCTAAAACTGAGTAAATACAATGTAAGTATTACCGCAAATGTGATTACCTCCCTCCCGCTTCCGCATTACCGCGAATACGCCCATGCCGCCATAGTAGCCGAACGTGTAAGTTGCGCGCACCGTTTGAAGGTAAGTTGTTTACGTTACTACCATAGTAAAATAAATAAGTAAGTTATCTTCGAACAAAGGTACATCGCACCGTTTGTATGTACGCGTAGCGCTTGCCACGCCCCGGGTTCATGTACGTACGCACGCACACTACGCCGCTCGGCCAGTCACTCGGTCAGCGGTAGTGCGGGCCGTGCCATTACTGTGAGCGGTCGGTGTTTGTTTAAAAAATTAGGTACGGTTACGCGCTGCACTGCAAAATGTCTTCGCGAGTCAATAGATATTATTGTGAAGTTTATGGTTGTTCAAACGACACTATTTCAAACCCAGAATTAACGTCTTATAATATTTTTCAATCACAAATTTGTAATTTTTTTTATCCTTGTTTTCATTAGGAGCATAAATAATTAGCATTTAATTTTACAGTTTAGATGTTTTTTCATTTTTCTATGTCTGTTCTAGTACCAGTATGTATGCACACATTGTTTTTACTCCTTTTCCTTTCTGCTTTAAGTGTAAGAGATTGCAACCTTATATACTACGGATAATTTTATTAATATAATATTGGTCTATTTGACAAACAATTTAATTTCATAGTATTATTCTCTCCATAACCATTTCTAGTCATTGTATTTTGGTTGCTATAACTTACACATAACAATTATTGTCAATAAACAAACAAAATTGTATGAATTATTTGAAAAGATGGTGAACATGAGTTTCTCACCAGCTCTTCTCATGATGCAATACCCATCGGAGCTGGTACTTGGATTGATTTTAATTCAAACCTCAAAGTTGAATTGAAATCAATCTATGCTCCGGTGATTCAAATAATTTTGTTGCAATTAATATTATAATTTAATAAGCTTAAGTTTTATTTTAATTTTATTTATTTGAACGTTGATGTTTGTTTTGACGTGTTTAAGCGCCCTTTGGGGCCCATGGAAATAAATGATTTGACTTTGACTTGACATTAATAAATGCTTTGTTTTGTAAAAAAAACGTTTTTTTATAATTAAAAAAATAATTTCAGTACAGGTGATTTAAAATATCAATCTGACAAGTGACAACCCTACGCTTCGAGGAAGTTTAGGTATCGTGCGCTCCTAAACGCCGGGAGTTGGCTTACTTATCTATTTTACTATGTAGTTACTTTAATTTTTTAATGTTACAATCGCGGATTTGATTTGACCATTTGACCATTTTATTGTGTTACGTTCGCGGTTTCGACGTATTACTTATATTTTGAGGATACTAGCAGTTTAATTTAAATTTTATTAGATTTTACAATATTAATGATTAATTTATAATTAATTAATAATTAAATTTTGGTGTCGCTAAATAGGAATTGTATACGACTAGATATTCTCCTTTGGTTAAAATACCTCTTGTTTATTTTTGTTATAGAATCATGGCGGACTCATCTTCAGATGAAGAGCTACTAAGGGACATGGGGTTTAGCAAGCCCTTATTAGAAAAAGCTCGTTTGAAAAATCCCCGCACTCGTAGATTATTTTCTCTACTAAGATCAATTAGCCCGGAGCATATTTCAAGACCAACAGAAAAAAGGGTGCCTATTGTTGACGATCTCAATATTGCTAGTATATCTTATTGTTGCTTCGCACCGTCATCAGAAAAAGAAAACTTACCCGATTCAATCAATTTAGAAAATCTCATCTCGCCGTCGTCGTCAAAACTGCCTGATTTTCAGCCCGAAATTAAAAATCATAATTTGTCACCATCACCAAACGGTGTTTCAGCTTCTATAATTTCTGATTTTCAAGATTGCACAACCGCACAAACAGATATTGAGGATAATACAACTTACGAAACTATATTAAACCATAATGATCCTAGCACATCAGACTTCCCCATGCAGGACCTAGTGCAGAGATTAATGCTGTGGACAACACGTCAGACGCCATTTATCCTATTGTGCAAGAAGAACAAGAAATTGGAAATAATAATCTTATAAAATTGTTACCAAAACGTGCTACCGAAAAGAATAAACGAATGAAAGGAAAGATTACATCGGATTCAGAAAGGAAGGAAATATTTTTTTTCAAGATGTTGAGAGAGAAGAAAGAGTTATGAAAACACGTTGTGCTTCTAATGTATGTTTGAAAGGAGGTTTAAAATGTAAAGAAGTAACAGAAGATGATAGAAAAGCGATTTTCAGTAAATTTTGGAATGCTATGGATTGGAAGGTAAAGAAAGTTTATATGAAAGCTATGATAGATGTAAAGTTACCTACTCGGAGAAGAAAAGATCGTGACGGTACTAATTCAAGAAAAGGCTCTACTAAATTATACCATTTAATGGTTAAGCATTGTCGACTTCGTGTTTGTCGAACATTATTTTTAAATACACTGGGTATCAAAGAGTGGACGGTAAGATATTGGATGGATGCACCTACACAAAATAATACTGAAGATGTGACTCAAGGTAGAAGAGTGCAGGACAGTAAAAAACAGGAGACCATTGTTCATTTTATAAATTCCTTGCCTAAAATGTCATCACATTATTGTAGGGTGTCCACTAGCAAGCTATACCTTATACCAGTTGACAGGAATATTAACCATTTATATTTATTATACTGTGATTACTTACTTAAAGATTATTCCAAAACTCTTAGATATGATTCAATACGACCATCTGTAAGGCAAGGTCCTGTCGTAACAGATATCAAGGCACTATGCTATGATCCAGCTCGAAGAATAAAATTTAAACTGACCCATCAAGCAGACATTCAATATGTCTGTATCTCCAATTATTTATCAACCAATGCATACAAATTGATTGCCAATAAATAATACCAGCATCTTCAGGACTTAAAACAGTTTTTGCCCCAAGACTGTCATGCTTTCTAACAATTTACCTCATTTAGATTAAGAATTTGTAATTTAGTATACTTTTAAACTTTACGATTATTTAATGGGTTGACTCTGACTGACTGATTCGGCCTCATGGTCGGGCAAAAAGGTATTTACCCTTGGACCCATTTCAATTTCGTTTATTTATTACTTTTATTCTCTCAATAGAAGACTTTTATTTTTTGTTTTTATTATAAAGTTGATAATTTTGTAATACAACCAACCATTGCGCATTGTTATATTAAGATTAAGAAAAAAACAAAGTTTTTTAGTTACATTTTGTCAAATTATGATTGACTTGTTATAAGGCTGATTTTTATAACTAGTAGTAATAAAAAATATGTTAGTATCTCTAGAATGTTTTATTTTGTTTTAACCCATAACAGCGAATGTCACTTTGAAATGACCCAAAAATGTTAGACAAACCGCAAATGTGAACCATTGGACCAACATTTTAAAGTAAATACCGGTAATGTGCATTATTTTGAATTTCATAGGTTTTTTATTAAAAATATGTGCTGTTATTAATAAGTTACTACTTCTAATAATCCATTATCAATAAATATGCTATGCTGTCATTTTTCACATTTGCGGTATTGAATGCCGAGTGACGATATATATTATGTCACAGGGACATAGTACTTGTATTTAGCCTGTAAGCAGTATACATTTAGCTATTGTAAAGTATGTTAATCTTTTTAATAGGTAAATACCTACCTAAATGTGATGGAATTTTAAAACATAGTGAGGAAAATTAGAGGAAAATTAAGGTAGGTTTAATAACCTTTGTTATAGGTTAGCAGGCGGGAGGCACGTTTAAGGCCACTGTGCAGTTTTAAGCGAAAATTAAAAATAATGCTCTTAGAGAATCAAAAAACTCAAAACACATAAATTATAATTATAAAAGTATTTTAGTATTATAATATTATGATTATTTTTATTATTATTATTTTTATTTCTATTTTTATCATTATACTTTGAAAATACTGACATGAATTAAATTTATCCTAGTATATAATATCTTCAATTGACATTTAAATGAAAAAAGGCTTTTGAAACTGACCCCATATTTTTTACCTTTAATTTTATTTTATTTTATCTTATTCTTTCGATGCCATTTTCAACTTGACATTATTAATTATTTATTGCCGTACCACTTTGACATATTAGGTTATTTTGACATCTTCCTACCTATTATTTTTCCTTAGTCTACTAGCTATTTTATTTTGATTTGATTTTTATTACATCTATACATCATATTTATTTTTAATTTATTTTATATATTTTTCATTATATATCACTTGTCACCTGAGGTTCCAGCTGAAAATCAACGTTGCCTAATTTTCTGGCAACAATAAATATGTTGAGCTGTGGCCTTTTAGGCACCATCATAGCATATCAAGTCTGAGACATAAACTTATTATTGTTCTGTATATTTTATTTTATTTTCTTTTTATTATTTGTAAGTTTCTAAATGTTTTTTTTTTATTATTATTTTGATTTTAATTTTATTTGATGGTGATCTAATAAATAATTTTTACTTTTACTTTACTTTTAATATAGACACAAAAACATTATTGAATGTTCTATTAGTATGGATTGGGTCACATAAGCACTGAGCTGAGTTCCAAGGGGTTTGCTTGCATATTGGAACACTCTCATCCTATAGTATAGGGTTATTGAGTAATACAAGGCCAAATTGTCAGGTCCCATTTCCCTTTAGCCTACCCCTGCAAATGCAAATTTATAAGAAGCACAATATTTTGCTAGTGTCATGTGCAATGTAATAGAAAAAAGGCTCAGAAGATTGAATTATTTTCCAAGCCTCTTTCCTATTACATCAGGGTGGATTGGTTCATCAGGGATTTAGCTGAATATCAGTATTTAATGTGCACTGATTGCCATCAGACCTCCACTCACCCAGGACGAGTTAATATGATGCTCATTTGCAGACTGTGTAGCCTCTGACTAACCATAACAACTGCCATAGCTGTTCAGGTGGCAACCAGGACCGACAGCTTACCGAGGCATGGAGGAAAACTTGTATAGTCACCTGTCCATGGCCTACCGCGGTGAGCATTCCTTAAAGATGGAGCATCATTTCATTTCATCTTTTTTTGATAAAGATTATTCTCTTTTAAGGTGATGCCACTTTATTGTATGAAATCTGGTCCCAATAAGCAATAAGTACATGTGATACATCAAAACAAAAATAACTGTTGTGCTAATTTTAAATGTAAGTCTGTTTGGAGCGATGTATTCCTAAAAACTAGCAACTATGTAAACCATTACTTGGGGTCTCGATCAAGGGAAAATTGGAACACATGACAACGGCAGTGTTAAGTGAGGAAATGCACTCAGTATGGTGTAGTAATTGGAGACCAGTGGTTATTGAAAAGTAAGTGTCACACTGACAATGAAATAGATAATCTTCACGATCTTTTAGTTAAGTGCTGTGAATAGGAATTAGTGAATTATAAAGGTACTTACGCTGGTTCATTTTAAGCACCATGGCGCGGTAGAACCTGGATAAGGGCGCCATCACGTTCCGCGCGTGAATGAAACGCAATATATTATCCCGGAAATCCATTTGTACGATTCCGTAACAACTTCCGATGTAAAACACTAGATCTCAGCACTACATAAACGCTAATAAAGAACTAGATTTGACACTCATTATCACCGCACAGTATCGCATAGAAAATAACCAACATCGTTAAAAACAACTTCATTCAGCGATGTTTAAAACTCGACATCTTGGATTCACTCGATGCCTTCTTGAAGTAAGTGAGTTATATTCGAATTTTGCCACAATAAAAACATAAGTTTCTTGATTAACAATAAAAAAAAGAAGGATTAGAAATTAAAATACATGTTGACATCATAACAGCCGCAAAGTTGCCTTTCCATCGATCTGTCTGTTCTGTCACTTTACACCAATAGTGTTGTCAAAAAGGTGCCATGTCTGATCGATAGTCTCAATATGTCATCGATGAAATCGACTTGAAAATATAGAAAAAGTTTATTTGATATATATATATATATATACAAACCAGGGTTTAAAAATAGCAGACTTAAAACTTATAGTTCTTCCTTGTTAAATGGCATGAGCATTTATTTTACATTATTCCCACTGCGCCAGCAGAGCTGCGCGTTCCAGATGAAATTTACGTTAATGTTTAAAAAATTATGGGTTTTAAAAGCTTTTACCCGGTCCAGGATTTTTTTTTATGAAATTCGACAGTCCAATTGTTGCGAAAGTATATAATTATGTAATTTTTTTTGAGTAATACTTAAAAAACATTTATTGACCATGGTCTTCTGTCAATTCCTGTTTAAAGTTTAACGTTGTTTTTCAAATGATTTTCGTGTATTACAATTTAATGCAAGCTCAGTGATGCTTAAAACTCGATTCATGGTAATTGTGGAGTGGGTGGATCTGTGTGATTAATTAAATTGATATAAAAAAAAACTGGCTCGATGGTCTAGTAGTGGTTATCGCCTCTCATCGCGAGAGATTTCCGGGTCGGGCAAGGTGCTATTCATAGACTAATATATTATATCGGGAATATTATATATTAATTATTATATATTATGGTGCTATTTATGAGACTAGATGATGTTGTGTGAATGATGTGTGATATTTATATATTTATTTAAATTTCTTACTGTAATAATGGTATAAAAAAGGACGATGATAACGGAATTTAAGAGCTTCTGAAGGACTTAAGATTCGGTTTGCCACCCGCTTTCAGAAGCTCCACCGTGATTCCATCATCACCAGATGCTTTGTTGCTTATTTAGCCCTTCTCGACGTGCACATCTAGAAGGACTCCTACGACGACCTAGCCAAACTACAACCAAGACTCGGAACGCACGGAATTTACAATGAAGATCTACTGCTACGCGATTTCTCCGACGTGGTCAAGTAAGTGAAGACACGTGGCTGCCATGCATAGCGAAATCAAGTAGCGACCACGGCAGGCCACACAATTTTAAGTGATGACCTTTTGGATTTCCGGACGACGAGCACGTGGTGCATTCGTCGCGTAATTTAACGAATTATATACCCTGCGGTTGCGTTGGCACCAGGATGAGAATGCTTGCTACAGCATTTCCGGACTATACGGCATCGTAACAATATATTTGGAGGCGAGGACAAATATCCCTTCAAGAAGACATTAATTGTCAATTAAGTCATCCATCGGAGACGTGGACTACAATTGCTAGCAGACTTGGAGCAAAACATACGGAATTATCTGCATTTGCATCTTCGTACGTACCGCCGACTCACGAAGCGCCTTACGAAGAGCAACGTCAAGAAAACGTATCAAGTGTTTGTGATAAATTACGGCATTTAGTTTTAAAAAGTTAAAGTTTTAAATTCCATGGTTATTTTTAGATGCAAAGTCTCAAATCACGTCAATAACTTATGTGTAAAATTTTTTGTGAACAACGCTTTTGTTGAGTAGCAGTTTGTTTGGCTCTCACCAAGCACTTGAGATTGTGACCCTTTTTTTATAAGCATCAGTACTAGGAACCACTTGTTATGTATCCCTTAGTTTATTGGAATCGTAGAATGATTATTGTTTGTGTAAACGTAATGAAATTTTTGTTTCAAAGTTTTATTCTGATAATCATTTTTCAAATTATTTTTGTGTAAAGGGGGAAATGGTGTAGGGACACAGGGCAACCGGCGCATATGTTTTTAAGTGGATACACTAGATACTTAAGTTTAGTCGCCCGGTTCGCCAGTCGCCTTCCCGTATCGCTAGAGATAGGTCGTAGTTAAGATAGAATAATGTAGTCGATAAGTTTATTATGTAATATTTAATCTGGTACCAGTTAAATTAAAACATTTAGTATAGCGACCTATCGTTTCTCTCATCTCTATTCACCAACAAATTTAACAACAACATGAAGACCCCTAAAAGCTGCTTGAGAGCCATACTAATCTCGTAAAAGCTCACGTCCGGCTTATATTCGGTATAGTGTCGAGTTAGTCTGGCTCTTGGATTTTTGGCTGGACTGCCCACGGGTATTGATATCGACGTGTATAACTGTCCATATAACTTCTCAATCTCCTGTCATCCCGAAATCCTGAGATTTCTGGCTCGGACGAAACGGTGTTACCGTTGTCGGTCTTCAGCCTGTCAGCTGGCTTTGCCCAATAGCCAGGTGTATCATAATCACCTTGGAACCTTTGTACTGCTCTATCGTCTCTTGGATGTTTCTTTCGTTAGAGTGACGTTGGTCGCGTGTGAGAGACTATGAGATCTGCCTATTGAACTGCCGATATAATAATGTGCCGGCTGAGGACTGTAGTTTTAGGTTTCATTTCTCCTCCATAAACATGAGGGTATGATCGGAGACTATTCTGGTGCTTTTGGCACGGTGGGCTCTAAAGAACTTAAACTTAACAGTTTCCACTAACATGCTGTTGGTATCGTCCACTGTTGTGCAAACTTCCAGGCATTCGAAGCGATACTGAAGTTTCGGGATTTTGGATGTGGCAGGCCGGCGGTCGGAGCGTTGACTTCATCAGTTTTTATCCGCTCCAGCTTAATTTTTCAATTCTATTTACGTTTTTTTCGTTCTATAGATACATATGATTAAATAAAATAATTAAAAAAATAATTTATTTATTTATTTATTTATTTATTATCACGACTGTTCGCAATTGTTTTATATCAGATTACGCATGCCCACCTTAAGGTGATAATTGTGTAGCACCGCTCTCGTAGCGCGGCGTCTAATGTTCCTTGTAGCACACATACGCTTCACGCATGCTTCAGCATGCGGCACCTTCTCAGATGGTACATACATGTATGTATGTACCATCAGAAAAGGTGCCGCTGAAACTGAAACATTGAAATAATAATTTTGGCAAAATGGGTAACAATTTTAGTGTTTTAGATAATTATGATTTGTCTTTAAAAACATGAAGACTTAATACTATTCCCTCAAGTTAAAACCCGATTACGTTACTACTGAAAATACGCTATCGATTGTATACTTATACTTAATAATGTACTTTATTATTTTAACATGCTCTTTTGTTTTATTTATGTAAGTACATTAGTTGAGTAAATTTAACTAAATATTTCAATAGGTAATGATAGGTAGGTGCGCGGCACCAAAAGTAAAACAAACAATAAAAGTGAAACGGTCAAGTAGTGTTAGGGTTGCCTCAAAAACATTTTAAAATTGATAAATAATAATTCTGAGTAAATCATAAAAAGTTATACTACTCTTCTGTAATTTATGAAGTAACTATACCTGCTTTCTTTGCATCAAGATCGGTCAAGTGTTTTATTTTAGCCATGAAGGCACATTTTATGTTCCATGGCAGCGTCCATCTTAGTCAACAGTCACTCATTTCAATATGTGTGTAAAGTTGAAACTTAGCAGACCGACGCCAACGCAGACAGCGCGGACGGTGCGGCGAAATACATTCTCATTTTTGAACCCTACCCGCGAGTGGCTGCCCAAACAACAAGCTTTTCATTATGATGTAAATCTGCAAGTGCAATCGCGCTACGCTTTTACAACTAAATCACTGAGATACTCTTGATGAATATTAGTAAAGATTTTTTTATTTCCAGTTAGTAATGTCTTGCCTGGAGAGTACATCAATCCTGGTTTAGTAATTCAGTAGCATTTATAGCAATGCAGGTAATGTAAAGCAGTCGATTATATTATAAGAAGTCCACAACCCTAGACTTTCTGTCGGCCTTGAATCGGTTGCGATCGGTGACCGCGTTTGTTTATTCTGGTAATAGGTAGCTTCTCTATATTTTTTGTTTGAAATAATGGACTTCCTCCCTACCTATTAATTTAAATGGCTTATATCCTATAGCGAGGCAGCGATAGCCGAGTAAGGCAGCGATAGCCGAGTGGGAGACCGTAGGACTGCGAAGTTAAAGGTCTCGGGTTCGAATCCACGGCACACACCTCTCGTCTTTTCGAAGATATGTGTGTATTTATCATATAAATTATCGCTCGCTAACGGTGAAGGAAAACATCGTGAGGAAACCTACATGCCTAAGAGTGCCTAAAAAGTGCTCGAGGGTGTGTGAAGTCTACCAATCCGCACTTGGCCAGCGTGGTGGACTATGGCCTAACCCTTCTCATCATGAGAAGAGGCCCGAGCCCAGCAGTGGGACATGTATTAGATACAGGGCTGCTATTATTATTTTTACTATTATTATATCCTATAGCGACCTGCCCTGACTTTGTTGTCGGTACTATTAGTATGCATGTTTTATACATAATAACCTTCGTTATGAAACTTATGAATCATTCTATCTATTAAAAAAACCATTTCAAAATCCGTTGCGTAGTTTGAAAGATCTATGCAAGTTTGAACAGACAGACGTATAGCGGAAACGGAATTAGTTTTACTATGAAGTGATGTGAAGGCAGGGGCGGCTTCAGGAACAGGCTCAGGAACTTACATAATATTAGGCCCGTACGTGTATAACGCCAGTGACCTTGCTCAAATGGGCGATACTAGAGATGCCACGAATAGTAAATTGGCCGAATATTCGACAACGCTGTCGGCCGAAGCGCCGAATATTCGGCGACGAGAGTGGGATAGTAACTTTTAACGGGAGTAAAACCGCGCGGATCATCTAGCGGCATTGTTATTGTTTTTCTCACTAAAATGCACTTGAGCACTTGATACAAGTATTTACCTAACTAATGTCCTAATTACCTAGCCTACTTACGATACATTATATATAAAAGCTATTTACAATATAAATATGAAGTACACGGACGTGAATTGGCGCGAAATTCAAAAGACCGTCCGTCCACTAAGAAACAGCGCCAAAACAGTAATGAAAATAATTTGGTAATCAAACTTTCTTTCCAAAATTACGATAATTAAATTAGTAGGACACGTGTATCGGTCTATCTATTCGCCTAAATCGGAAGGCCGATCCTTACAAGTGGTGGTCAGCAAACGAAAAACAATACCCGAACCTTTCGAAATTTGCAAAAGTTTATCTTTCTTTGCCTGGAAGTAGCGTTTATAGTGAGAGGTTATTTTCTGAGGCTGATAACGTTTACGATGAAAAGCGATCTCGATCTTTGCTACCAAAAAATGCTGAAAAGCTCGTTTTTATTCATCACAACTTACCACTGATTAATTTTAAGTACTAAAATGTTGTAATTTGGAAATAAATACATAATTTTGAGTAAAATAACGTGTCTTTTTTTACATGATTTAATATTTGGTATTCGGCCGAATAGTACGCACTATTCGGCCGAATACCGAATAGCAAAAAAGTGGCCGAATAGGCTGAATACCGAATAGTTGCCGAATATTCGTGGCATCTTTAGGCGATACCGCCGTAGAGGAACGCGGGGCGGTCCGTACTTTCCCCCGATATTGTGTACACTACTCGAGAAAAAAATGTACATAAATATTTTTTTTTATCATGAATACAAATTTAATATCGTGGATTGAATATTTAAACACAATTCATAAATTATTATTGTGATAAAAAGATATTGACCTTTCTCAAAATATGAATAGGTATATCTTTATCAATTAAAATTATCGCTTGCTCATGGTAAAGGAAAACATTGTGAGGAAACCTGTATACCTTAGATTGCCTAAGAGTACCTACTCGAGGGTGTGTGAAGTCTACTAGTCCGCACATCGCCAGCGTGGAGGACTATGGCCTAACACTTTTCCTCATGAGAAAAGGGCCAGCAGTGGGACTAAACTCGTGCCTCATACCGTGTTTAACGTATGCGTGCCAAACATGGAAATTTAATAATTTTACAAAAGCAAAAATAACTTCATGTCAACGAGGAATAGAGCGCAGTATGATGAGTATTAAAAAAATACAAAAAATAAGACACACAAAAATTAGACACATCACTAAGGCAAGGGATGGATTGATACACGCTCAATCATTAAAATGGAAGTGGGCCGGACATGTTGCGCGTCTACGAGACCAGAGATGGACAAAAAGGGTGACCACATGGGCAGGTCCACTGGGCAAAAGAAGAAGGGGTAGACCTGTGGCAAGCTGGGATGACGAAGTCAAAAAAATAGCCGGCCCCAACTGGCCCAAAATCGCCCAATCGAGAGAGGACTGGCTTTCTTTGGAGGAGGCCTTCACCTGCAGAGGGGTTCTTGCAGATACACACAATAGCACTTAATCATATATCATATTGTAATAAGCAAAAATATATATTTATACTAACATAGAATTTTTAAGCAGTGCATACTAACAAAACTGTTTTTAAACTGTTTTCTTTTTAATTTTGTTATTCTGCAACGAAATAAAAGGCTTTTTATTTTTATTTTTATTTTTATTTTTTTTTATTTATTTTATAATTTCTAATTTCATTGTTGTAGCTTAATTTTTAAGCTATTAAGCTGTTGCCCGAAACATTGTCCACGGCGATTTTTATCATTAATACAAACAAATAATTTAAGTATCTGTTTATAATGTCAAAATAAAAGTGTTTTTTTATCTCGTTTAGTTTATTTGTACGATACTGTATAAGCCTAAAACCAGGTTTTAAAAATGTTGTCTGTCTGATTTATATCGGCTAAACTTCAAACCGGCTACGTGCATTTTGATGAAATTTTAGAAACGTGATCTACAACGTATTGATTTGACGAATGATTTTTATCGATGTAGCTACATCGATAAAAATAGCCTAAGCTAAAGTTAGTTCTCTCACCTATTATTTTTAAATAACACTAATATTCAATAATTGTATTCGATTATTATTAATATTATTTATTAACAGATAGGCAGTTAAATCAACTGATGATTGCCTGAATCCGGTTGCTCTTAGCTTGTTTTTATTTGTGTGTCAAGTCTATTTTGAACAGCAGATATCACGTCGTCGGGCAACTTGTTATACAATATGGTCATATTTCCAACTACCGTACCCGGGTAGGATGGTTTTTTTTTTATTCCCCTGAGGTGAAAAACAAGCATACGGCCCGCCTGATGGTAAGCCGGAAACTGGACTGCCGTGTGAAAGGGCTGTAACAGCCCTTTCACACGGCAGTCCAGTTTTTAACAGGATCCTGTTTTCTGCAGGATCCCGTTTGATGGCGAATGTGTTTATATGCTAGCGTTCACACGAGCATCCCGCATGTGGGATCCTGCAAAAAAACGATCCGGTCGAATTGTGCCGTTCGGTTTTGTCACTAAAAAATAGGAGCCGAAGTCCAGTAAAAAGCGGGATCCCGTTTAATCACACATATATTTCAATAGCAGTGTTCACACGGCTTCCTGCGTGCGGTCATACTCATTCTAAAATAATTGAAAAATTTTGACTCATCTCTTCTCAAATCGCTCATAAGATTCCGAAAAATACCCAAATTCAAACGTTGTGTCAAAATAGGATGAACTCATAATCTTCTATTTCGTTGCCGACGCCGATAATACCAATAGAAAATTAGGAAAGTATTCACGTCCATTTCACTTGATAACCGGCGTAGGAATGGTAAAAAAACAGGATGCAACCGTGTTCATACGGCAGTCTAGTTTTGCGAGACCAGCTTTTTACTGAATCCTGCAAAACTGAACTGCCATGTGAACACAGGGTCCAGTTTAGCAGGATACCGTAAAAAGCCGAACCTGCAAAACTGGACTGCCGTGTGAAAGGGCTGTTTCCGTAGCCTATGGACACTTGCAACGCCAGGGGCATCACTCGTGCGTTGCCGACCCTTTAAAAACCTATTTATTTTGCACTCTTTTTAAAGAACCCCATGCTGTATTCTCGTGAAAAAACCTTGGCAGGGAGCAAAAAAGAACACGTCTGGCAGGCACTGTCTAATTACTCTGTTTTCTGTTCTTCATTCCCCAAGTAATCATGATTCGCTTAAGAAGAAAGCCCGGCAACACTATTTATTTATTTATTTATTTTATTTATTTATTTATTTTACTTTAATTACAACGGTTGTTACACCAATTACAATAATTAAAGACAGATTAACATAATTAAATTAAGGATACAGATCATACAATATAACATAAAAGAACATAAAACATAAATAATTCATCCATCTCTTTCACAAAACCGCAAACACACTGTAAACACATTTGGCGATCCATCTGCAAACAAATCACAGTCAGGGTAGGCATCCAGGAGAGCGTTGAATGCAGAAAGGGTGCGTGGTATGGGTGACTTAGCACGCGCAACGGTGCGGCACGTTGGCACAGCAAATAGTACGTGTTTACGATTGCGACGATAATTGTCGGGTGCAAAGAATCGACACAACTCATCATGTAAGTCTGGTGCATCAATTGTTCCTCTCAAGATTTTGCACATGACTACAAGTTGATTTCTATCCCGTCTGACTTCCAATGAGTTCTAACCGAGACATCCTAAAACAATTTTTTTAGGATACATAAATGGGTAGTACCCATAAATACGTTTATAGAGGTATCTTAGAAAAGCTTTCTGTATCTTCTCTATGAGAAGAGCGTAGTTTCAAGCTTGCAACGAACTAATAAGTCGTAAATTAACTTTATCGCGTGCTGGTTGTGAAAGTCGTTAGAGTTTCGCAAAATGAAACCCAAACGCCGGAAAGACTCTTTAAACTTCTTCTTCTTCTTCGTCGTGTCGATGGTTGAGTCAAATTTTATTTTGACTTGCCATCGTGGTGAAAGGATTAGCCAATTCGCTTTGTAGAACTCGCGAATTGCCCAGGGTGCGCCGGACGTAAGGAATCGTTGTGTACGTCACTCGGGGAGGCTCCTTTCATGCACCCCAGTTAACGTTATAATGTGATCATGAAAAGTCAATTTACGGTCAAATGTTACGCCTAGGTCCTTCATGATGGTAGTCCGACTTATGCTATGGCTATCGATTTTATACTCGAATTCTATCGGGTTGCGTCTATGACTGAACGACATGGCATAGCATTTATTGGTGTTAAAGTCCATCCTGTTCTTAAAGCTCCAATGCAATACAGCATTGATGTCTTGTTGGAGAGCTAAGCAGTCTACGTCAGACCTCACCTCAGTGAAGAGTTTGAGATCGTCCGCATATAAGAGACATCGAGTGTGTTAAAGAACAGTTGGAAGATCGTTAACTATCAGTAAGAACAATAAAGGTCCCACTCCAGAGCGTGTGTCATAAGGCTTGGACTCATAGGTACCGAGTCTGACAAACTGCTATCGATCTCGGAGATAGTCTGCTAGAAGCCGAAGAAGTCGGAGGGCAAAACCATTGTTGCAGAGCTTTGCTAGCAGTATGTCATTGTTAACCCTATCAAACGCCTTTCGGAAGTCAAAGTAGAGCACGTCCACTTGAGAACCTCGATCCAGCCTTACAGATATATAATCCACAAGACTCAGTTAGGGTTAGAGTCGACCGATCTTTTTGGCCTGAAACCATGTTGCTCGTTACAAAGAATTCTGTCAACCTATTGTATTAAATATTTGTGCAAGATTATCTCAAATACCTTTGCAGGTGTTGACAAAACTGCTATAGGCCTGTATTCTTCAACCTTGGTCTTATCAGAGCTCTTTGGTATAGGGGTGACTCTTGACAACTTCCATTGGGGTGGATAATGGCCAGTTCTTAATGCCACGTTGAAAATATGACATAACGGAACATAAAAGAAGTTTTTCATTTGCTTGATAACTAGAGCCGGAATACTATCAGGACCTACAGAGCTACTAAGCTTTTATTTGTTAATGGCAGACAAGACATCTGATGGTGTAATTGTAAAAATGTTGACATAGTTACTATCGTAACTGTCATCTTGCACATTTGCCAATACATAATTAAGTTTGGGCACGTCTGGTAAAAATACGCTAGAAAAGAAGCTAGCAAAAGCTTCTGCTGCATCTATACCCGAGAAGGTTAATCCATTAAGAGTAACGTTGGTTTTGAATCCTCCTTTCGTACGTAAGCTCGAGATGTGACTCCAAAACTGACGTGGGTTTCGCTGTATATTGCCTTCTATGTATTTCATATAATTATATGAAGTGTAGGAAGCCGCAGAACGAACCTTAAGATTTTTTCTAAGGTCTGAGAACAAAGCGTAAGTTTCTTGGTTCTTAGTTCGCTTCCAAGAGGCATGCAGTTTCAGCTTATATTGGATGTCACGAATAATACCATTGGAAAACCAGACGGGATACCGCCGACCTGTAGTATTTATACGACGCTTTTTTGGTATACACTTGTCAAAATGAATGAACTGTGCCATATAGGCTATCAATGGCATTTAAAACGTCTCCAGTCTGCAATACTGTACTCCAAGAACAATCAGAAATCAGAAAATTAAGCTGTTCAATATATATATAACTATATCAAACTTGTAACCACTACATCTGATAAGTAGTCCAAGATGTCTTTAATTATATATTTTTTATGTTATAATGTATGTATGTATGTATGTTATAATGTATGTTATTGCTAATAATGATAATATATTATATAATAATATTGAAATATTTTATATATAATTATGATGTATTGTAAGATGGACCAAATTTTTTATATAAGAATATAATCTAGACTATTAAAATACATAAGCTATTCGTCATTTTTTTTATTTTCACCGAAGAACCACATACATTAGAACAGCTTAGAACAAAGGCAATAGGGAAATAGGTTTTACCTATTTCATTACTAAACGGACACCCGTATTTTAAGAAATAATAGTTATTTATGGTACAAGTGAGAAAAAGTTTATATTTCTGTTGTGAGTGCCAAATTCAAATCTTGAGCTTGCGAATTGAATCACGAGCGTATCGAGTGATTCTAATAAAGACTACTTCGCAAGCGAGAGATGTTAAGAGGTCACGAACCTTAGGGGTTTATGTAAGTCGTGAATGACTATCGTCTAGTCTGGTCAGCACATCCAACTCGTCCAATATGACACTTTATTACTAGCTTTGTAGGACAATAATATGCTACTGAATATTTGTAATGCTCTAGAGGGTGCTGCATATTACGTTAAAAGGGGAAGCACGGTATTTATATTTAAGCTCGTAACGAAACCATACCGCGATTCAGAAAAGATGTACAACGCCATCTATCGAATGCATTCGTAAACTTATCAGCAATTATGTGATTTGGCGCCGACTTCAAAAAATATAATTAATTGGTATTACATAATTATTTGGGTTTATTGTTTTAAACAAATTAATATAAAGGTAAGCAAAGTTTAGCGAATATTTTATTTTTTACTTTTGAGTTTTTGAAGGCGGTTCCTTTTTCTTTGAAAAAAATTAGTACATATTATAATATTTAGAATACGCTCGAGTTAAGAATATTATTTTTTTTTAATTAGTTTTTTTTTTTTTTTTTTTTTATTAGTTTTTTTTTATTTTATTTTTTTATTTCAAGCTTTTTAGTGTCTTAGTTTTTTATATTTAACGATGGGGTTAGGAAGAAATACTATGGCATCATTACGCATGAAACACAATAGAAACAATCAAAATATAGCCCAAAGAATACGACGGCGCCTCCACGTACAGTTCATACCCGTAAAAATTCTGAAGAACGTGAACAACGTTTGATTACTCAACGCGAGCTAGTTCGTAATTTAATTGAGGCACAAACCCACGAAAAAAACTGCGCACGCAGAAGTGACATTGCGCGCGCAGCTTTTTTGTACTACGCTCAGGTTCGCTGATGCTGCCTTCGGAGGGCCACCTTAAAGATCTTTTTTTTTATCAAATCCTTATATATTATCAAAAAAATATTTCTGAGATCTTCATGATCATAAGTTATCACTACGATAATAACAAATATGCTGAAACGTAAGCCCCGTCCAAACCTAAGCAGAGCTTTCGGTACTTTAAGGGTAGGTAAGTAGGCTGTCTCTGCTTACCCTTCAAAGCATACACAGGCATGATGTTATGTTATGTAGTGGTGAAAACAATACATAGATACACGATTGCACAAAACGTGGTTCATTAGCTATTCGTTTTTGAAGAGTTCCGTTGCCTGTCTCCAAAGATCTTCATCAGATTCTGATAAATTATATATTAAAACCTTCCTTGAAACACAAGGATTAAAATACCGAAAACTGCATTCAAATCGGATCAGTAGTTTCCGAGAAAATCGCGAACATAAAAAGGTGACATACATACATACATACGGATCGAATACAGAACCTCTTTTTTTTTGAAGTCGGTTAAAAAAAGTGGCACAGGTCTGCTCCGACCCGCGGCAATAGCGGCACTGACTCAATCTCATAACGAGCCATGACTTAAAAAAAACTGATTTTTGTTCTACGATATTTTTTTTGCTATTTAATTAATAAATAATGAAGTCGGTTAAAAAAAATAGAACAAAAGTTTTTATGTTTGTTCGCCGATTACTCGAAAACGCCTGGACCGATTTGAGAAATTCTTTTTTTGTTTGAAAGGATATACTTGTCATGTGGTCCCATTTTTTTCAGGTCACGTTCTGATCATGGGATCCTAGAGAAATCGAGGGTAACCCTCAAACCGACGGCACCGTCTTCAGAATTATAAAATAATTATTTAATAATTTCTATTTAACTAAATGTATAAACGTATTATTTTGTGCGAAGTAAATTTATTTTTTGCTTTTTAGTTTACCTACTTTTTGAAGTCGGTTTTTGTTTTTTTGTTAATTACTAATCAAGGTGTTCTTTCTTATATAATCTAAAAATTATATATATTTTTGTGAGATCTTCAAATGCAACCATTACGGAGAAAAAGGTTATAAAGTACTCCTATTTCAGCTTCTTCAGCGTGCAGGGCCTTAAATGGTGGTAGAGCTCGCGGGCGGAGGCATTCTCGTCTCACGTTTAAAGTGCCGCTAAAAAGTATCTACTTTATGCTTTCAGTACTTTGTTTTGGTTTGGTGGTAAGATTAATGGTTCTGAAAGTTGTGGCACACAAGGCATGTTATTGCGAGTGTAGGTAGCGACGCATCGCAATCTTTTAAAGATGTTCATGAGCTGTAGTGCCAACACTGCCAACTTGTCATTAGGTAGAAATTAGTTTAAGCTGGATTGTGAAATTGTGTATTTCTAAATTATTAAGAAAGACCTTAAAAGTTTTTTTTATATTTAACATTACGCTGAACTCCGTGGGAGCAGGGCAGTAACGATTAATGCACAAAACAAAACGCGGAAGCAGCTTCTACTTAATATAACGCATTCCACGCGGACAAAGTCGCGGGCTAATGCTAGTTATGTATAAGTAAACAAACAGAGAGAGATTGATTAATATGTTTATCTAGCAAATAAAATGTAGCTTGAGGTTTGATAGGATTAGAGTAAATGTCAGGCACGGCAAGCGGATTGCTGTGAAGGTATTTAATGAGATAAAGGCAAGCGGTGCGTCTTAACCTTGCGGCCGCGAAGCCGTGGCGGAGTGGCGGACGCTCGGACGAGGGCGGCATCGATCCCTCAGCTGACGCGCCGAGGCACGTGGAATGACATGCTTTTGGTGTAACGTGCAATCATGACGAAAATCTTTGATTTTTTTGCTAGAGCGTGACAGTCAACTAAAAAAAATAATTAACTAATTTAATTATTAAATGATTTGATACCACATTATTTCCTGTTTCGTCTATCTCTATCCATCCTAAGATTGTCTGCCCCCCGAGCATACAGCAACAATGACATAAGTGGACGAGATCGTATCTAGCGATTAGGTCACCCGCTGTGCGATGTTTCCTGTTGAAGTTAGTTTTCTATTATCTATCGTATACGCAAAACCGGAATTGAAGCTACGCATACTACAAATTTTGTAGATTTCTGTTTGCAAGCGCATACGTTGTTAACTTAATAATGTAAAGATACGGTTACAGGAATGAATATGATAAGGTGTGTATAATGTCTAACATCGAATTTTCCCACGTGAACTGCTCGCACGTAGTTTATCACTTTATCGCGACATTCTCATGTTGTTATCGATGTGTACATTCATTTTTATGAAATACCTAATAATGACACATGAAAGACGAAATGCCCGACAGCGCCGATATAAAAAAATAGCTAATATTAGTCAATCCAATTTGACTAGTGATCCTGAAGTGGATAAATTAAATATCCTGAAATATTTGTATTTGTATTGGTATCGGCAAACAAACAAACGGCAAAAGCCCATGTTGTTGAAATGCCGGAATCGTGAAATTTGAGTGCTTCCTTTTCCATTTGTTTGTGAGTCAAAGTGGCTTGAAATTGCGATTTTACTTTCGAAAATTGAACTTGAAATATGGTGAATCTCGGTACAGGAGTTAATTGCTAGTATAACTAGTTTTTTTTATGGCTTAAGCGGCTACGAAGTGTATGTCCGTAGTGTGGAACGACGCTAGCATTGGCCGTAGTTCTGCCCGTGGTACGTTGATTTCAGTTGACTTTCACTTTTAAATAACTAGCGATAAAAAATTACGTGTTAAAATAGAGTCATGGCATATATAACCAGTAGCGCTCGGCAAACCTTAATATTTCTGACAATGGTAGGTGGGATGTTATTAAGTATAATTTAAAATCATAGAACTAAAACAAGTATCTTCATGCTTGTGATATTAGTACCGTGGATGACTTCTTCAAATAATGCAAACAAGCCTACATCATATGGTTTACATTGAACACAATGATGCACGTAACTTACCAAGCCGTTTGAATTGAAAGGCATTTTGGAGGATTCGCAACATCCTAGGTGCAGTTGTTATGCTCCCCCATGTTGCTGCTCGCGTTATCGCTATGCTTGAGTCATGACGTTCACACCATGAAGAAGTAGTAGTCTATGACATGGGCGACGTAGAACAGCAGGCAGATGCCGATGTACATGAACACCAAGATTTGAATGAGCATGGTGCTCCGCGGGCCGTCCGGGGCTGACTGCTGGCCGCCAGGAGGGCGAAGCCCCACGACTGAAGGTGAATGTGAACAAATGCCAATTACACTCTGTTACGTAAAACGAATCGTGTCGACACGTGATTACATACACCGACACGTCCGGTCTACAATCGAACTGTTATCATAGCACTTTTACGAACTTCATTTATAAACTATAATATCTAATGTCATTTTAAACTTATAAATACGTGAACCAAAAACAGCTTCTTTTTATGGAAATTATGCAAATGGAGAAAAAAATCATATGGAGGAGTGCAGAAAGCTAAAATGGGTCAGATTTTGTGCAATAGCGAAGAGTAAAGAGGAGCCTGTAGTATTTATAAATGGTATGGTATGGAATATACTATAAATACATATTTACCCTGTAACTACCTGTCTCGACAAAGCGAAGCCACTTGGGCTCGTGGTTTTGGATTCAATTCTCTGATTAAGTAAAAAAATAGGATTATGAGAAAATGATAAGTTACACGCAACCTGCAGGTGCTGCCCCACAGACGACTCTATCACAATACAGACATCAGGGCTACTCAAAGTGTGTTTGGCGATCCTCTGGTACCAAATGGAATGGTTGGCAGCGACAGAATGAGCGAGGGACTTTTTAGTGAACAACAAAAAATAAAACGTCTTTGAAAGCATTCAAATTTAACCGAAACTTCTAATCGACGTCGCCAATTTTTGTACTTAGTTGCCGACTTGTCGACTGGTCTACGTCTACGGTCTACGTAAATGTTGCGTTCGTCATAAAAAAATAGATAATTAGTCTTGTCTCTGCTCTTGCTCGTCACTGAAATGAACATCTAGCTGACTACAGCCCTTGCCAAGCTCTGAAGGTTCTGTAGGCAGATATAACCTACCTAATATTTTTATCAATAGAACACGCGTTGTATTTTCCAAGGGCTTTGTGAACTGTAAGGATTCAAGTTCTATTCCGGCTAAGAATAGTCACAAAGTGAGTCACAAGACTAGTGGCATTCGAGTGACGTCTCGCTTACATACTGTTCGGTGACACGACTCATTCATGTACGTTCAGTGAAGCGGAAGCAGAGTAGTGCTCGTGCACATTTTATATATTATATGCGAATATATTTCACAAAGCGTGCAAGTTTTATTATTAACGGTCATATTAATATGTTTTTTACCTCAGCAGCTTGGAAAGTCGTTCATTAACAGTTTTGTTAGCAGCAAGTTATATTTGACTAAAGGTAACTATTACCTTTCTGCTAGTTTTAAGCGACAGATAGCAATTTCGCTATCCTATTTTATTGACATTACAGCCAAGAACTTGGCTACTAACAGATCTGCTTCTATTGAGCAGACTAATGACATGCAATTATCTAATAATTATTTGAATAATCATGACATGAATTATAACTTAGCCTCTATTGAGGATACTTCTGACATTCTTCATATTAATGATATTGACATTTCTTATTCTCATATCAATTCTGAAATTTGCAATCATTTAAATTAATTCATGAGACAACAGAGGAAGCAACCTCTAGCTCTAATTTATTACATTCACAATTGATCAATTTAGCTGCAGAATCAAATAGTAATTATATGCCACTACGGCCACAAAAATGTACTAATTACAATAAAAATGATAATATTAACCTGGTGCATCAAAATATATATTGTTTAAATCTGGGTAAGCAACTAGAACTGGAATTATTCATGAACTCTGAAAATATTAGTGTTATGTGTATTACTGAACATTGGCTTAAGGGGCATCAGCTCATGTTTAATTTCAGCAACCACCAGGTTGGTAGTTCATTCTGCAGGGTCAACACAATACATGGGGGGTCCCTAATTTTACTTAATAAAAAACTTAAATTTAAAGAACGGAAAGATATTGTGTCTCTCTCTGTAGAATGTTCCGTTGAATTATCCTGTGTACAATTAGAGCATTTCATTATTATATGCGTATATAAACCTCCTTCCGCAGACCTTAGTTTATTTTTAGAAATCATGGATGAAGCCCTATGCAGAGTAAATAATTTGGGTAAAACAATTTTAGTCTGTGGAGCTTTTAATATTAATATTCTTGTTAATACAACTGCATCATGTAAAATTTTAAGTCTTTTTAAATCCCATAATTTAATAAACTTATTTATGGAGCCCACTAGAATAAGTGCCACCACGGCTACATGCTTAGATAATATTTATACAGATATTAAGCCAACTCACAGAAGTATTATTAATAAGCTAGATTCTGATCATTCTGGGCAAATGATAAGTTTTAAAATAAAAAGTAAAAATGTAGTTAGGAAAAAAATTACTTCTGTGCCAGTAACAGCTAGTCGCTTTGAACGTATGAGAGTAAACCTAGCTACTAACTTACCTTTCTTAGATAATAACATAGAGCCTAATGTGATGTATAATTTGTTTTTTGATGCATTTCTTCGGGACTTTAACTCAATATTTACTTCCAAGGAGATTACTGTTACTAATAGCCCCGTCTTTGGTGACTGGGCAACCGCAGGTATCCATAAGAGTAGGCAAACATTGTACATTTTATACTATGAGAGACAATTTAATAGCAGTGAAGAGTTTAAAGAACATGTCAAATCATACTCGAAGATTTTTAAACGCGTCTGTAAAATTGCCAAATCTACATTTATTAAATCTAAAATCAAAAACAGTAGTAATAAAATTAAAGCCACATGGAAAGTTATTAATGAAGAGACTGGGAAGGGTAGAACAAAAGACTCAGACTTTAAGTTAAGTATCGATGGTCAAGTAACCAAGTCAGATTTAGAAGTTGCCAATGCTTTTGAAGGATTTTTTACTGCTTTTCCTGTCTCTCTAACTAGTGCTTTAGGCTCTTCCTCCTCCGTTGCCGAGTCGTTACTTCAAGATAATGTGCCTGAGTTTTTTAATAATTTCGCATTTCGTCATGTTAATGGATCTGATTTTAAAGCCGCGTTTAAATCAATTAATATTAAGAAAACGGCTGATCTATGGGGCATTTCTGTACATATTATAAAATCGTTGATTGATATTATTGCACCTGATTTAATAATGATATTTAATAGATGTATTGATTGTGGTGTGTTTCCTGACTTAATGAAATTAAGTAAAGTAATTCCATTGTTTAAATCAGGTAGTACATTAGACCCCACAAACTTCAGACCAATATCGGTGCTACCTACGTTTAGTAAAATTTTTGAAAAAATAATTCTCGCGCAGTTACTTAAATATTTTAATGAAAACAACCTGTTGCACACTAAACAATTCGGTTTCACTCGCGGACGGTCAACATGTGATGCTGGGGTTAGATTACTTGAATGTATATTCGAGGCTTGGGAGGAGTCGCGGGACGCCTATGGGGTGTTCTGTGACTTATCTAAGGCTTTTGATTGTGTGCAGCATGAAACTCTAGTCAGAAAATTACACCACTACGGTATAAGAGGCATCGCTCTGGAACTTCTTACTTCTTATCTAGGTGATAGGATTCAGAGAGTTGATGTCAATGGAAAGCGATCGCATGGATCAGCTGTAGCAATGGGGGTGCCACAAGGCTCTATTTTGGGCCCTTTCCTGTTCCTCTTGTACATTAATGATTTACCTCATCTCGTTAAGGACAATCATGAGATAGTATTGTTTGCGGATGACACTTCTTTAGTTTTTAAGGTAAATAGACAACAAACAGTAATTGACGATGTAAACAATGCTCTGTCAAAGATAGTAAACTGGTTTAGTGTTAACAACTTGCTTTTAAATGGTAATAAAACAAAATATGTTAGATTTTTTACAAAAAATGTTAAACAAGTCAAAACTAGTGTGTTGATGGACAATGAGGAATTGGAAATGGTCAATAAAGTTGTCTTTCTTGGTATAACATTAGATTCTAAATTACAATGGGGCCCACATATAGAAACGTTATCTGGTAGACTCAGCTCAGCAGCTTACGCGGTAAAAACAATCCGTCAACTGATCGATGTTGACACTGCGCGTTTAGTTTATTTTAGCTATTTTCATAGTATAATGTCATATGGTTTATTGCTTTGGGGTAGTGCCACGGATGTAGATTCAATCTTTGTGCTCCAGAAACGAGCTGTTCGAGCTATCTATATGATGAGTCCCAAGGAGACACTAAGAAATAAATTTAAAGAGATAAATATTATGACGTTACATTCTCAATACATTTATGAAAATTTATTGTACGTCCACAAGAATCAAACAAAATTTAAGAAAAATAGTGATCTCCATAAAGTAAATCTAAGGAACAAAAACAAACTGGCTGTGCCCACTACTAGGCTCCATAAAATCTCTAACTCGTTTCCAGGTCAATGTATACGCTTCTACAATAAACTTCCATTAGACGCAGTAGAATTATCGATAGGTAAATTTAAGAAATATATTAAAATCAGATTATCTCAAAAAGCTTATTACTGTATTTTAGACTACATAAATGATAATAGTATTTGGAAATGAACTGCTCTTTTTATGTGTTGTAATTGTTATATATTATTATATATTAATATAATTGTATATTATTCATTTCATTTGAAAAGATGGTGCACATGAGTTTCTCACCAGCTCTTCTCATAATGCAATACCCATCGGAGCTGGTACTTAGTTTGATTTTAATCTGATTTTAAACAGTTGGATTAAAATTAATCTAAGCCCCGGTTATTCAAATCATTGTAATTAGTATAATTTAGTTTTACTTATAATTTATTTTTATATCATTTGTTTGTAATATTTTGACGTGTTCAAGCGCCTCCTGGGGCCTATGAAAATAAATGATTTGAATTTGAATTTGAATTTGAATTACTGTATGAAAACAGTGAGCAAATCTCGATTCTACTCCGAGTTTTACTCTCGCTCGAAGCAAAACTGAGTTTTGCTGACTGCTCGCGTTTTTTTTTCAAATGTGATAACTTTCACACCACGTCATCTAGTCTCAAACTAAGCAGAACTTATACTATGGGTACTATTTCAAGGTGCTGAGGTAAAAAGTTGTATGTGCGACGCGAGATCAAAGTTATTTACATCTCGTGCTTTTGAGTCCCTCGCTACGCTCGTGATTCTACTATAAAACCTTTTGCTAGTAAAACTCGTTTTGCTAACTAGTGAGTCAAATTGTTTAAATTTCGAAACACAATATCTAATTAAATAGCGAAATTCAATTAATATTCGAAGCGTAAAAAAAATAGAGCAACCATGCATTTCTAAACCAAGCTATAGGCTGTCAAGAAAGTGTTGAAATTAATAGGGGCGCTAGAGTGCTGTTCTACTGTTCGTATGGCAACCCATATAGTTCACTTCCCAGGACTTGATACTTAGCTGTATATAAAATTAAAAAAAAAATCTATTATTACCCATTATATCGAAAGCTGTAGCTAAGCGTTAAACGTCGGTTTAACACGATGAAATCGGCACTAAGTAATAGTAAAAATAATGTAATTAATTTGTACAGCCAGCAGTCATAAATTAGTTTCCGTTTCCAGACTATTTTGCCGAGCTTATTTGTGGTTTTACTGTCCTCTGTTTTTATCAATTACCAGAAAATAAAAGAAAAATATATTTGTAAAATATTTTATTTTAAGTATTTGAATAAATCTTTTCTTTCTATACATATTATTAAACTGCCTCGTTGGTCTAGTGGTTAGCGTTAAAAAAAATAACTTTTTGTCTAATAGCACACAAATCAAAGTTATCTAACACTTTCTTCGGACGACCTTTTCGGTTTATTCCTGGTGTAAGAAATACGCCTCTATTTTGTGCCCCTCCTAGTGCAATTCTTTGAATAGTACTTACTGATTTACCTGAATTAAGTAAAAATCATAAATATAGCAGAAAAGATAAAGCAGTCCGAGCCATTTCGGAGTGAGGGGAGGGTTGAACCCCCTGGCTAAGCCCATGCGTGATATTATTTTATGTTATTTACTTAAACTATACTCAAGTATCAACATTAACCTAGTCGCGCTATACCGCAACACTGAGTACAACAAACGTCAACTAAACCAATGTGCTAGTTTTAATTATTGAATAATTCGCTTATTTCAGCAACAAATTCAAAACAGCTTTGGTTTTATCCATTACCTATACCTACTTGATTTGACTAAAAACAACATGTTAAACTCTCACATACCGGTCATATCAGCGGTTCTTTGATAAACATTGCCGATATCCGAAAGAATTTTTTTTGCCTTATATTCCATTAAACATCTTTTATGTACATTGTAAATTATTTCTCTGCCAGACCTTCGGATAGTTTTATTCATTGTTTATTACTTTTTTCCTGTTTTAATTGCCGTTTTATACTCTTATAAATAAAATTTACCAACGCGTAAACTCTGTTTACATTATTTATTGACATCTGTCATTATTTTGACAATGTTGCTAACAGACAAAAAAAATAGTTCCAAATCTACTCTTTCTTGACAGCCTATAAACATAAATCATTTAAATCAAATGAGGTTTTATTCAACATTTTAATTCAAATCTACAAATATTAATTATAATATCTTTATTTCTAGATCTAAAATTACTCTTTTACAATTTTTATAACTATAAATATTTGAATAAATAATTAAACGCATTATGTATTGTTAAATATATTATGTAAGGTTATTCACATTGAGAGGAAGTAGGTATCTTAAATATTGTAGATAGAAGATTTTATTGAAAGAAAGCTCTTCTTTTCTAAAAAACATTTTCAACTACATTTAAAGTTTATTTTGATATGCTTTGTTAGCCAGGGATCGAAACAGCTTAAATCTGATATGCAATCAGAAAAATAAGGTGAAATACCTTTTTAATACTTATCATAGCTTTTGCTAAAAAAATAATAAATTTAGGTAATCCAAAAGTTGGGTTAGTTACGTGTGATAACTCTTTCAATTAAAAAAAAAACAAAATTCATGGTATCTTTCATTTAAGCCACGTTTTTTAAAGAGATTTAATTCTAACGATTGATGTATATTTTTTTAGATTTGAGCTGGTACTATTAACCGGGCTACAAGCTAAATTTTAAAATCTTTGAGTGCAGTTTAAATTGCTTTTTTTTTTAATAAAATAAAGTCTTCTTTTAGTGAAATCTACTATCTCCAATATTTAAGATACTTCTCCTCCATGTAGCTTGTCCGTTGGACACTCTGTATAGAAAACAAATACTGGTGTTTTGCATTATGTAGTTACTGAGCAAGAGAAATATTCAAGCTCCGAGGAAATAAGGAATTATTTTATAAGTATTATATATTTAAGTGACACTGCCCGTTCCGCTAGTAACAATTTATCCGATGTATCGCGTCACATAGGACCGCAGGCCGCGACCAACCATTTACACTGTATAAAAGCATTTTAATTCAGGCTACAGCGATGCGAGATCTGTTGCCCAGTTTCTGCACGATCACGTTTTATAATATTCAAATTACAATAATGGTTGGTTCAATATTTTACCCGTTTTAAACGCTTCTACTCCCATAGGTAATTAGGTAGTAGCGTGATCTTCAGTAGTTATGTAACAGCATTAAACATCTAAATCCGCGTGGTAGTTCTGGAGATAGGCGTACTTACATATCGGCTTTCTTCTTATTGTCACACCACGGCGCACGGAGTTAGCAAATGTGAAACGCGCGTATATCATAACGACGTATATTAGTGAAAGTGCAAATCCACAATTTTGAGGTACAAGGCTTTGGGCCAATTTTATCAGCCAGAGTTCAACGCTAAACCCGTTAGGTCATATGTCCGCTATACCAAAACGTAACAGAAAATGGTTAAAATGCCTCTAACGTACTGTATCGATATCTAAATAACTAGCAACCGCTATCAGGCTATCGTTTATTATTTACCAACCTACTAACTATAACGCTAGCGACGCTGCTAATTGACAAAACTGTTGATAGCCGAGCAAGCAATAACAAAACGAGTATTATTATAAGCCAAAAATGACCTTATCTCCGTTAATCTAGAAGGCATTTCTGTTTTCGCTATTTGATACAAACGAACCGTTACCATACTAATAGCCATGCCTTCTCTTTCATTCTAAGCGTTATCTCGCGTTCAAGAAAGAAAATGAGCGAATAATCCTTTCCTCTCCAAAGTGCTCGAGGCCTGTGTCCACAAACAGATGTCTGCATTTGTGTATGGTCACAACCTTCTCAGTCCGTACCAATCTGGATTCAGGCCTGGGCACAGCACTACCTCTACCCTTCTCAAAGTGATTGGCGATATGAAGGCGGGCATGGAGGATACCAAAGTTACAGTGCTAGCTTTGGTAGACTTTTCGAACGCCTTTAATACTGTCAATCATGAAATCCTTCTATCAACCCTCTCTCAACTTATGATCTCTTCTGGAACGCTGGATTGGGTTTCATCTTATCTTCGTGGACGCCAGCAGTCGGTGCGCCTTGATGGTTCTACATCAAGTTGGTGTGAACTCTTCTCTGGCGTCCCCCAAGGCGGCATACTCTCTCCATTACTTTTTTCTGTCTTTATCAATCTTATTACTCTTAATCTTCGGTGTGCGTATCATCTTTACGCCGATGATTTGCAGTTGTATGCACAGGCAGGCGTCGAAAATGTATCTGAGGCGATCGATAAGGTGAACCAGGACTTAGTGGCTATAAAAAAATGGTCTGACCGGTTCGGTATTGTGGTCAACCCATCTAAATGTCAGGCACTCATCACAGGTAGCCAGCGTATGGTCAATAGACTTCACACATCTTCACTGCCACCAATAAGGTACAACGGGTTGAACATAGCACTAAGTCCTGCGGTCAAAGACCTAGGCCTCTATATCGACAGCACTCTTAATTGGCAAGCTCACACATCCAGTGTTAGCCAAAGAGTTGCATTTTCCCTACGCTCTCTGTACCGTCTGAAAAACTTCCTCTCATCCAAGACCAAGGCAATGCTTGTGCAAACTTTGATATTCCCAATAATTGACTATGGTGATGTGTGTTATTTCGACCTGAATGCAGACCTTCTTAACAAATATGACCGACTTCTCAATAACTGCATTCGATTCGTTTTCAATCTTCGTAAGTATGACCATGTGTCTGCTTATCGCTCCGAGCTCAAATGGTTACCCATTCGCCCACGCCGTAGCCTGCGTGCACTCACCACCCTTTATTCCTTTCTTAATTCTCCTACTCCGCCTTCTTACCTAACGCCATATCTCCAGTACTTGAGCTCTAACCACAATAGGGATCTACGGTCTTCCAATAATAAATTACTTCTATGTCCTTTACATACTACTGGCTTCGTCAATTCTTCCTTCTTCGTACAATCTGTTCTTTTGTGGAATGCGCTACCGGAAGATATCAGGATGGCAAGAACCCGTGGGCTTATTCGCTATTTGAGATTTTGGTTTCTTAACAAATAGTTTCTGTCAATTAGTAATTCTTTCACTCAAAACATGCATTTTTGACATAACGAAACCACGGATTACTCTCCTGGTTACTTGCCTGTTATTAATACTTACGCTTAAAAACTCATTTCGAAATAGCAAAAAATCAGAGTGCGTGTTATTAATAATGGCTTACGACAATAGGCAAAACTGAATGGAAATGACCAATTTGTAAATTATCAACTGATATTAAATTATTTCTTATTAAATAGGACGAGGAATATACAAATTTATCCACTTTTATTGTTGTGTTATAGTTTTAATAGAAGTAAAAATTATTTTGTTTTACAGTTTTTTACTGAGTTGTGGCGCGCACTCTATTAGTTAATGATGTTTATCTGTGGTTGAAATCACTTGAGTCGTAATAAAAAGTTTAATGGTTTTATTAATAATAGCTAATCCATAGATATAATAGAATTTAAAATTATAAATGCCTGTCGAACACATTTAAGAAAAATCAATAAGAGGAGACTAGAACAGCAGTAGAAGCCGAAACATATTTTTTGGATTTTGTCTGCCTGTATAATTATGTTAATAATTATGCTCCTTACAAGTAAATAAAATAAATTTTGTAGATGAAATTTGGGATAGATTTTTTCGAAATGTAACTCCCAAAGGGGGTAAATTAGGCAGGTTTTTCAATTTTGAAAGATATAATAACTCAGAAATATCGAAATTAACGGGGACGAAGCCACGGGCAGAAGCTATTTAACAATAAAATAATACTTTTTAAACTACATTTGAAATTGATGTAAAGAGTGAAATATGACTTCTACATTTTTAAAAATATATTTTTGCAGAAAAATATAAAATTGCTGACTGCCACTTAAAAAAAAAAAGAAAAATATTTTTAGTATTAAAACAGAGGTGAAATTTGCGGCCGCTTACCGTGAGGTTTCGCCAGCTATAAAGAGTATAAACACAAAATCATAAAAATTTAGTTTTTGGGCTTTCAATATTTAACTTGAACATCCTAACTACTTTTCCCGCCACCTCGTTTGCGTGGAATTCATTATATTAGTAATAGCTACGCCCACGTTTTGACCCGCATTAAACCTTACAGCTCCACTCCCGTGACGTTTAGCGTAATCTCAAATATCAGTTCAATATTCAGTAGATCGCGAGAATAAAATAATAAAATTAACGAACTGACTTTCGCTCGCGGATTTGTCTGCGTGGTAGCTAAATAAATTAAAACTGGATTTTTTAAATAAGTATCGTTCAAATAACTATAAATATTTTGGCATTAAAATAAAAACAGACAATTCAATTTTATTTATTTGTATTGATAAAACCTTCTTGTTGACACCTACTAAAATGCATTTTTACTCTGTGGCAACTAATGTCTTTGACTGAAGAAAATTGGAACGTTTCATTACAACAAAAAGCATATAAATAGCTTTAAACCGAATAAAGAAAGTAACAAATTCAAACAATAAAACTCAAATTATTTAACTGATTATATCAAAAGAAAATTGTACATATTATAACAACAAACACAATATAAGTCATTATGATATGATTTTCTCTTTAGTGTAAAACGAGTGCATAAAATTAAATAAAATAAGAATGGAACGCGATGTGATGGAAAAAAAAGTTATCCTCAATACAAAACAAAATATATCAAAGTTCAAGATAATCTTTTAAGACAACTATAAAAACGATATATAAATGTGATTTGAACTCTTTGCTACTGCTATGTACTAGAAACAGTGAGTATGCGTTATAATCTCTACTTAGTCCTCCGTGACACGATGAAATTACATAAAATATTTCTCACTTGTGTTGTAATGTTTTTTGTCTTTCAGGTACAATACACGAATATAGCACACCTATATTATAATAGTATTATGATAAAGATGATAGCGGCGGGTGATTTCAGAGCTAAACATTTTTTTAGACTTAAGTTTCATAAGTGCAAGAACAGCGAACATTAGAAGAAATGTTCCTGAAATTCTGTGAAATAATAAAAATTTTCAAAACTTCTGATTTTTCTTTATTATATTCTTATTTCTCTCACATAATTATCATAGACATAGACACTACGTTACGTACATAAGAAATTATAAATGTAAACTCCAAATAAATTAATAATCGTGAATACAGAATGTAAGTAGTTACATTATCTGGTGCATAACCTGTATTGTCCCATTGTTGGGCAAAGGTCTCCACCATACATGAAATGGAATGAATCAGGTTTTCATTTTTTATTAAAGTATGTAACTAGATTTGAACTACGTCGATAAAAAGCACTTACCCGTGTGCCAGAATTCATTAAAATTTGTTTAGTTTGGCGAGAAAGAGGAAGCCTACAAACTAGCTACATAATATTAATGTTTCAATATTTTGAAGATACATTATTTTCATTTAGTGCTTTTTATATCCCAGACTGGCATAATTCGTGCTACTTGTCATATTTATAAGTTTTCGTATGAAAAATTTCGAGATCTATGACTGAAAATAATATGACCTAAATTCTATTGCATTACGTATTTAATTAGTATTTTATGATATACATTAGTATTAAACAGTTATTGATTTGTTGTATAACGTTAATCTGAAGTATAAAAACCTTTTAAATATCATTATTTTATCTCGCCAAAGTACAAGAAATCACTGAGAAACTGCTCCATGACCAGTTTCCGATTTTGACATAAGAAATTGCGTTACTTGCCTGTAAAGCTGTCAAATCTGCAAGAGGATAGTAACTGGCAAGCTGTCAATTTTTTTGCCAAGCAGTTATCAACCGTATATGTATGGAAATAAGGATGCACTAAATCCGAGATGAACCGGTTTCAAACGAAATTATTAATTGCTTTCGAAATCGACTGGAAATTAGTCACCTTTACGGAATAGCCATACCGGTATACCTTCAAAATTAAAGTACGTAAACTTTTAACAGAAAAATTGGCAGAATCGTCATAATGATTAGTTGTTCATCCCCCTTCTCTTCATCCGTTATTTATATATATATGTGTATATATTTATATATGTATATATTTGTGTATATTATTGACGTATTTTAAGTATTATGTATGTACCATATATGTATTTATATGTATTTAATCGATTTTCAAATCAGTGTATATTTTTTTTTTCTTTATTAGTATTATCGAAACGCACCTACCTTTGTTTCTCTGCACCACCCTAGGTTGACTGTTAGAGAATGCCACTAGGCATTAAGTCCACCTATGTACCATTTTGTGTGCAACAAGTTAAATAAATAAATAAATAAATAGCGCTACGTTAACCATATCTGTTGCCGTAGCGGATGTCGCCATCTGCTACGGATACCAATATTAGCTCTCGTGTGAAAACCGTTGGCTATAGTTAGTTAATTTCATCGCTACAATACCGATATTCAGCCACGGTTACCAATACCGATATTGAATCGAAACGTCAGTAAGACAACCGTTGGTTCCGCCAACGGTTATCTTACTGATGTTTCGATTCGATATACGATTCCCGTTGTGTCGCAAAATCGAAAACTGGGTTTGGTGTTAGTGAAATTGGCCTTAAAGTGGTTTACTTTAAAATTGAGTTATTGCACTTACACTTGTCTACGTAGGACCCATCAATAAATTAACTATTACTAACTTGTTCTCTGTTCTCCATTGGTGAGGGCGCCGGGCAGCGTCAGGGTGTGGTCGTTGTCCGCGGTGATGTGCTCCAGGGGCAGCTCCACGGTGTCCGGCGACCCCCCCGGCCACGCCATGCTTTCTCACGTCGGATACACTAAGCCACTAGTACATTATTCACAACACAGCTCTTCTAGACTTCAAGGGTATGGACACAGAGGGTTTGCACTTTGCACCAGTGTGCAGACTTTTTATTCACTTCACTTTTTCAATACGATTGTATATTATTATAAATGCTAATTGATGTGTCTGTGTACTTGTTCAAAGATAATGTTTGATACGAAATTACTTACAATTTAATTTATACTTATAATAGAACAGATGGGCGTATAATTCTTGGAGGCCCACTTTTATTGATACGGACGAATGAGTTGGAAACAATAATTTTATATTGAAGTCGTAATTTCCCGGCATTAATTTTTCAGAATTTTAGTTGATGGAATATTCCGCTGAAGTTACCTGTGTTGCTTCCTGTATTCCTTCAGGTATTATTATCTTCTTTGAATAGGTGTTATGTTTTCATGCGCTGTCTTTTGCCGGAGGAGGACTGCACACAAGTCCGATACACTTACAATATCGCAAGGTATCCAAAATAACTACTTAGTTATAAATATTTATAACATTTTACAGATACGTTGAAAAACGTTTATTTTTAGAGGTTATATCTATTTGTTTAGTAAGTGTGTTGACGTGTTACTAATATTTATTTTCAGTGACTGTCTTCTTATAGCGGTTTTAACTGTGTCGCGCGCACCGACTGATTGTTATCAGATAGTAAACAACGTATGGCTGATACTTATGTGACGGAAAATGAATGCCGGCCCGGCCGAGGTTAGTTATACGACTTGTGTAGGTAGCAAACGGGCGTGTAGTCAGCCTGGTGTTACGTGATAACTACTGATCAGTGCCCATCAACTTCTGCAAGTGCAACCAGCCACTTGTACAATTTGCCAATAATACTATACATTGCTTCCTCGAGCTCATTGGCAAAAGCTCTGCCCCGTTATAATCGTGCGATTCCAATTTCGCCGTTTTTTTATCTATCACTGGAAATTACGTTAACGGTTATTTCGAAACAATAACTTCTGCCACTTCTCTAATAGCTCTACATACTCTAATAATACTACATAACTCCCAAACTGCAATGCTGTAAATTAGTTTAAACACTAGCGTCATCGTCTAGCGTAAATCATAGAAACCACAGAAATTTTAAATCACTTTTTTTTACTCTTTTTTGGTTAAATAATATAATAATAAGTTATCTAATAATAATAAGTGCGCGTTGGACATTGCTTGTAATCGTAACGTTATTCCTGGAGTCTCGAACGATCTCCCATTGATTTCTATCTCTACATCCAGATCGGTTCAGTAGTTTCGGTGCCTATTTCGTGCAAATAAACAAACAAAAATACTTCTTCTTCATCCTTACCACTTATATTAATATTATAAACTAGCTTCGATTGTAATCGTAGAAAAGTCAATGTGGAATTCGATTTATGAATAGATACACTTTCACAACCAATTTACTCCATTAGGGAATGCAATTTCCAAAAACTCTATCTTATAAGTTACATAAACATCATAAAAGGATCCTATGTGCTGAAATCAATGTTCTTTCCTTCAAAATTGACAAACTTGCCGTATTAACATTCAACCCCTAACCTCACCAACATAGTAGGATTTCCAAAAAATCTGACTCACGGTCCATTTACGTCATATTATTATATACCTATTTGCAGAATTCATGAAATTTTATTCATAATTGACTTTCATACAAACTTACAACCCCGAATTACCCCTTAGGAGTAAAATACTAAGATAAATCATATACCATTTTAAGTTAGACTTTCAGCTACACAACTGTGAACCGCATCCAATTTCATGCAGTAGTTTTTGCGTGACGCCCGTACGAAAATACTGACAGACAATAATTAAATTAAAAAATGTGATTTAGTTTCTATTGCTATTATAAAGTCTCCTCGTATTATTTTGAACAGATCAATCTACAGACATGGCTTATTTTCAATTTTATTATTTGTATAGGTGAGAAAGTGACTCTGTCCGTCCGTCGGTTACGGCTAAACTACTGAACAAATCTTGATAAAAATCTGAGTGTGGAGATAGTTAAAGACCTGAGGAAAGACATAGGCTACTTTTAATTGACATACGTACCACGCGGGCGGGGCCACACACAGGAGCATATGCTATAAATAAGATTGTTATTGTTAGTGTGCCGCTAATGGTTTTTCCTTAACGTGTGATTTTATAATAAATAATGTCAGATGACATAAACCTAATGATATTTTAAGAGGTTTTTTAATATGAACGGAGTATATTGTGCTCATCGAATTCCTATCGATAATTAATACAATACATTGCAAACGCGTCTAATGTTAGTTACCAAGCAAGTAAATCTATTTTTGTAACTTAGTTAATTTGCAAGTTCCTAAACAGTTTAAAGTTAAACTCTGTCTGGGATCACCCGGCGACGGCGACGTCATGCTATCCCGGACACACAGCTTGCAGGGATTACATTCCTCAAAACGAATAAATTCTCTGCTTCAAATATTCAATGTGTATGGAAAACATAAAAAAAGTACCCATTTTTTGTATTTTTTTGTAAATACAGATTATGTTAAAGTAAAGATAAGCTTGTATGTATTATATCCACTTCACACGCGAGTTAAGGTTAGCTAGTATGGATAAAAATATATTTACTATGTGCACTATATTACAAAAATAACAGAACATAAGACACACTCAAGTACCTACACACACAGACACAGACACACATATCGTTCGTGTAATAAATTGAATTGATGTAATCAGTGAATCGTCGTGTCGCGTCTACAAAACCGAAGCAACTAACGTTTAAAGAAGTTGTCACTCGTATCGGCGGATGTATAGTACGGTCAACACGATATGATAAGATAAAGAGCAATGTGGTAGTAGTAATGCTAGGTATCAGGTAGATCGCGGCCGACAACGAAGTCCTTACTAACGACCGGCGTTTTACACTCCGCGACTGTTTACTTATAATATGTAAGTAAATATTCTTTTTAATATCTATTATGAAACGAGTAGTTTCATGTTTTGTTGAAATGGTAGTTTTCTATTTTAAATGATGATGTATTAGGTAATAATACATCATCATTTTAACTAGAAAACTACTAATATCTTCCTAATGAAATAAAAACATTTAAATTTTTAAGTACGTGATGCTGTATACATCATTTCTCTCATTTTAAGCAGAGAAACTAATTTATAACACATTTTTAAGAGATAAGGGCGTAATTCGAATACGGATGAATTTGTTCTGACGAAAAGAAGGCTATTACGACGTGATAGCAGAATTCAAGTCAGAGCCTCTACATGCAAGTGATGATAGTTTTCATTAGATTAAACTAGTCTGTCTATATTAAGTATAGTTCATGCAGAACGCTCCGCTGCCGTCTTATCCTTTTAATATTAACCTGTGGTCCCAAATATTACTACATGGAACTTGTATTTTGTTCTTTAAACACTTACGAAATATACTTTTACAAATGTGCCATCTATTTCAAGCTTACCCAACTCGACTAATATTTAATTGTGTCACACGAAGATGAAAATACCGGTGTCACATTATCGCTGTTTCGCAAGACTTTTACACGAATGAATCATAGTGCTTCTTCTCACCAGCTCTTCTCAATGATTCAATACCCATCGGAGATGGTACTTGGATTTGTTTTAGCGTGAATCTAAACAGTTCGGTTAAAATTGATCTAAGCTTCGGTAATTCAAATCATATTATTTTGATTAGTAAAATTTTTATTTCATATGCTCTGTAACTATAATGTTTGTTGTTAAAGCGTGCCCTTGGGGCTTATGAAAATAAATGATTTGACTTTGACTTTGACTTTGTGACTTTTTCCTCGCCACGTCTATGTGCCCGTTTCACTATTGACGATTAAGTAGCAAGTAATAAGGATAATCGCAGTAGTAGAGAGAGAGTCGGGATGTGAGTTGTATAAATGTTTTGTAATTAAATGGCAATCGTTCTCATGAAAAGTGATTAATTGGCGGAACAGTACATACGTAAGCAATTAAATACTACCTCGTCATTAAAACATGAATAGAGTTCAATTACGGCCCACGCCATGAATTTCTTCACTTATTTTTTACAAATTGGTAATTGCCGCCCGCGAGGTACGTCTATGAAAAGTAGAGTAGGCATAAATGTTAATCTAGGCTCTAGCTACATGTCATGTGTGCCTGACAGCCTGATCAAACGTTTAGTTTGTATGAAACAATAACCTTCATCCTCACACAGATGCCCGTTCAATATAAGCCTTACTTTCGACTTGTTTTCTGATAGTGCGACTTGTTTTCTGATGACAAGAACGTTGACAAGACAACGGTACGTTCATAGAAGTATAAAGCAACGCACTTACAATAACATCACGCCTATACTATCCACAAGGATCCACATCCTTCTGGGTATAGGCGTATAGGCGGGTTAAACACCTCTGCCACCTCTGTTTATTTTAAAGAGAGTGTTAAAACTAATAGAAAACATAAAAGAAAAATTAAAAAAAGGGTAAAGCCATAAAAGTTTTATACCACATCACAACAATTTCTTATTTACAGTTTGAACATGTTAGATGCGCAGGCAGAGATCATTTGGAAACAAAATCGTTAGCAGTAGCTTGGTAACACTGTGACCATTCCCTAAGCCCTCCTCATACCACAACATAACATATTCATAATCACAACACATCGACGCTATGCCTGTTTATCTACTGACAGCTCCGTCAATCCGTCAATCAGCTCGACGTAAGAAAGTGATAAAGGTGCGTCAAAATCCGTGACGTCATATGAGGCATTACCGAATTAGAACACACCTTTTTGTGGCGCGAGCCAGGGCCACCACACCACGCTGCGGACGATTCGCGCCCGTCTTTGTTGCTTATAAGGATTGTGTGTCTCATTTCTGGTGTAAATCCGCGTGTTAGACCCTTCGTGCCCGTCATAATGTCAGTAGTTTACATTAGGAATAAATACGTAAGGATAATATTCCACACAAGTAATTTAATAACTTCTATCATGATACACACATATTAATCATACAACTGAACAATCACACTAATTATTAAAAACATTAATAAAGCAGGTCAGTGTATTTATACTCGTGGATATAATGGTGATCACACAAAACAACCGGACAGTTAGTGTTTCGCTTCCCTAATGGCCATCCTATTACACAAAGGGTGAACTTTAACATGCCATAGGTATCTGCTCACACCCACATTTACGAGGAAGGGCGGGGCGCGGGGCGCGGGGCGCGGGGTGAGCTTTCAGTGATTGCATTAAGTGACCGTGGACTATATCGCTCATAATGAGTTCCGCTCAGGCAAGCCTATATTTCTTAGCCATAGATAAACTAGACTTGATTTTTACTATGACATTATTTGCAGACGACAGTACAATCACAAAACCTTGTGGCCATCGAGATTTCTATGAAGAAGAGGTAAATAATACGTTAGATAAAACAATCGAATGGATGGATAATAATAATTTGAAAATAAATATTAATAAAACAGTAATTATACATTTTGGCCAACGTGCATTGACATTTCCTAAATTTGACATTAAATATAATAATAATACTATTGACGCTGTTTATACGACAAAATTTCTAGGCTTAACAATTGACCGCAATTTGAATTGGAAACCTCATGTTGAGACTATTTGTAAACGAATAAGTAACACGGCTTTTGCTCTATACACGATGTCTAGGACACTAAATATTGACGGATTTCTAACTGAGTTCATTTTAAGATACGGCGTGATCTTTTGGGGTAATTCAACCAACAAAGACATCGCATTTAACCCCAAAAGCGATGCATAAGGTCAATGTTTTGATTGGACGTTAGAGATTCTTGTAAGCCGTATTTTATGCGCTAAAAGATTCTAACGCTACCGTCACTATACATATTGGAAACTGCGTTATTCGTCAAAAGGAACCCAAATTGATTTCCTCGTATGGCAGATGTTATTCCCCGAAATAGGCGCAATAAAAATAAACTATGTCTGCATCAATCTAGGACAGCCCTTATGCGCGAAAGTGTTATCTGCATGGCTCCAATTGTTTATAACAAATTTTCTAAAAGTTGGCAAGATTTAAGTAGCGAAGCATTTAAGCAGAAAGTAAAGTCATTTCTGGTTGGAAAAGCCTATTATAATATAAGAGACTTTTTAAATGACAAATTTGATTTTACATAGTTAAAATTTCAGATGACTAAATATTTTAATTGAATAGATACAATAAATTATTTGACTTTGTTTATATTATTTTTTAGATTTAAAATTATTCATTTTCTCATTAAATATAATTATTAAATACTTTATGTTGCTTGTTTTAAATCATGTTTTTAGTAATAGAAATGGATTGCTGGTAAAAAAAATATATATTATAGAATGAGAATTGTATCGACATATTTGCATGCCATTCTACATGGCAAACATATCTTGAACTTCATGTATCTTTATAACTTGCATGCGATTTTATTATTGTATGTACACATGTGTTTGAGCAAATAAATAAATTATCTTATCTTATCTATTATCTTATCTTATTACTAAAAAGATATCGCCGTCTGCCAAACCAACTTATTGTCCGCATGCTATACGATAACGATTACGAGTAAAAGAGTACAGCAAAGCAGCGATATCCGAATGGGACAGCGTAGGACTGCAAAGTCGAAGGTCTCAGGTTGGAACCCACGGCGCACACCTCTGTGTATGCGTTCATGAAAATTATCGTTCTAGCGAAAGACTACGTCGTGAGGAAACCTGTATACCTGAGAGTGCCTTAAGTACTCGAGGGTGTGTGAAGTCTACCAATCTGTACTTGGCCTGCAAAGCGGACTTTGGACTAACCCTTCTCATCATGAGAAGGGGCCCGAGCCCAGCATTTGGACATGACATGGATTCATTAATACATGTCTACTTTTATTTACAGCAAAGAGTGGCCTGCAAAAACGATTGAAACAACAATTCAATTTTTGGAATAAACTGGCCAGTGGGATTGCTGCATTTTATAAAAACTGAATTATTAGTATCTAACTTCAAAAGATCAAATTAATTATACAGGATGTACCAAAATGAAATCGTGATAAAGCCGCTCACCAGTGATTCAGTATATGATGCCGATGAATAAAGAATAAACATTCATTTAAGATTAATTTAATCTTATTTGAATAAACAAATTATTCGTATGTTAATTAACGACATATTTTAAGTGGAAATTATTTCTCAAAATGTTATCGTCATTTGATGTTATTTAGCGTAAAGGGCATATCCGTTATACGTCATAGTTCCGGTAGGAGGCGGATGCGTCGCCACTGGCCGCACGCCAAGCTGGCAGCTTATTCTACAATTGAACACGAGTTATTTTATGTGGGTGTACGCTCAATTAAACTATAGTTTTTGAGCTCATTCATTTAACTCTCAATTGGCTACTTGCCTAATTTCATAATTCATTATTCTGTCGAGTGAATGATTGGACAATTATCAGCGGTTGTATTCACTGCGCACTGATAGTCGTCCAGTAAGAAGGCGAGCGGCAGTAGCAGTCTCCTAGAACCTCTACGGAAATCTTGTGCTACGAAGAGTTATTCTTTTTACTGTACAGTGTATAATAATATGTGTATATTCTAGGGAATATTTGGATGCTGCTTTTATTTTATGGATTGCAATTCTCAAAATTGAATAAATATGTGTTTTTATGTAATTTTAGCCCCTGATACAAAAACATTAAGTAGCAAATTAGCAAAGCAATCAAATAAAGTAGTTATTATCCAAATTATTCAATTAAAGGAGCAACAATATACACACTAACTTTAACCAAGGCGCGGATTGTTACTGTACTATAACATATTTGAATTAAAATGAAAATAAATCACTATCAAAATGAATTCAGATTCAAATTCCTCCTCGTAATAAATACAGCAGTTTAAACGAATCCCTTGAATACTCGGCATATTCCGTGCATGGGGCATTGCTTTACTTACAGACTAACATTCCTGGATATCGCTGCCCCAATCACACGGCTCTTTGCAAATATACAGGGTGTTTGGATGAACGACGGACGTTTGTTACGCTCTACACAAAGATATGATATGATGAATACTTAAGATATAAATAACCTGATTTACTATAATTCAAATTGTGACCTATTTATTGCTTATCCGTTTCGAGATCTTGTACGAATGGCTGGAACGTATTTATTCATTTTTGATTTGAGCACATCCCTCGCCAAAGCAGCACCCTGTATTAAGCTTCGTGCCAATGTAAAAGAGCACCAGAGCCTCAGCACTTATTGAAAGGAGTTCTGTGACATGGCATCAAAGGTCTCATCGCACCAAAGACAATTAAGGTACTTCCCATCGGGTGTTGTGGCAGCAGACAACGTTATCAACTATGATAAACGATCGGATATTCGGTCGCTGATGCAGCAAGTGCTGACAAACATTTGATACAGCCACCGTCGGTTCCGATAAAAAATCATGTCGGACTAAATCCCTAAACTATTAATTTTAATATTTGTTACATATTTTTTTAAAAGTCCTTTTTCTTTTACCCATGAAATAATTGGTGATTGAAACAAATCTACAGTTTTTAGTTTAGATATTAAATAAGCGCAAGAATATCCGATAACTTGTGATCTGCTGCGGTTTCCATTAGTACTTACAGCACATCAAAAAGATATCTCTTCGCATGAACCGGCCACATTTCAAACATTTCAGTAATGTTTATTCAATTACAACTTCAGTCTGTATACTACTATCTCAGCCCTAGACTTATATTTGTCTAGCCTGCTAAACAAATATTAGTAGAATGTCAATATTATCATAGCCGGCTACGAAGTTATTGTAACGAGCGATAGCGATGTACCGCGGGCTGTACGTTAACGTACGAACAGGGTTACATAAAAGAAAAAGTGATTTAGATGGTGCAATTGAATTATCATTGAGAAATTAAGTATTAGTTACATTCATGTTTGTAATTCGGCGTTTGTCTCTCGCCTATTCGGATAAAGTATTTACTAAAAGCTTTGTAAGATTGTGATTTGCTTTGTTATTTGTTGTTAAGACACTCGCCACGCATAAAGCTCACAAACACGCACACTACGGTCTGTCGATAAAGCAATGACTTTCACTTTGCACGTCCTGTAAATTTCAGTTTCTATTCACAATATAATAATATCTGAAAGAATTTCCAAAAAATCATACCTGGGCTTCGTAAAAAGAGTTAATTAATATCCGTAGTAGTGGTTTTTGTATCACTAGAGCGTCCAAAGATCATATTTTCCGATGTATTGGATGAAACGATATTAGGATTTTAGGCCATGCGAAGTATATGTATACAATAAAACATTCGTTCAGTAGTTGTTACGCGACGCCACGACACGATTTCGTAATTTTAGTGCATCCTTACCCCATTTGAATACGGTCGATGTTTAATATAATACAAAATTAAATTTAAGCTGATTCAATTTAATACATTTAATTTTTAATATAATAAAATACGCATGCCGAGGTGCTTAAATAATAATAGCAACTCTGTATCTAATACATGTCCCACTGCTGGGCTCGGGCTTCTTCTCTTGATGAAAAGGGTTAGGCCATAGTCCACCACGCTGGCTAAGTGCGGATTGGTAGACTTTACACACCCTCGAGTACTTTTCTCTGTTTCCTCACGATGTTTTCCTTCACCGTTAACGAGTGATAATATATATGATAAATACACACATATATTCGAAAAAACAAATCTGAACAATTTATTGACAGAGGTGTGTGCCGTGCATCCCTACGGTCTCCCACTCGGCTATCGTGCTTCCTGGTGCTAAAATAATCGAGCACAATTATATCGCTTTTGATGATGTACTTCCATTAATAAAAATGTTTTGAATCATACTACATATTACCTGAATATAATCGGCAATTATCACCGTTGACTACATGAAGAAGTTTTCTCTGTAAATATTAAAAGTCTTGCGCAACAGTTCCGCTACAAGGTTATACATATACAGTACTTAGTAGTAGAAGTGACATCTACGAGTAACTGGAACGCAAGTTCTTTACATTTGCTCTCGAATATATGAATAAAACGTTAAATTTTTATAGCTGTATATTTTTCTTTTATAAATTTAAATAAATTTTGCTTGTCTTTTCCTTTTTTAATTATGTAGGCTTTTTACCCGTTTGCAATGTTTATTTGACGATTTGACGAAGGCATTTTAGGTTTCAGAGGTAGTTAGTTTTTTACTTTAGTAGAGCTTTCTAGAGCTTTAATTTTGCTAATATCTAGACTCAGAAAAATTAAATTAGAAATTATAGAATATTTTAGAACAAATGGGTGTGGTCCTTATCAGTTTTTTTTAAACTTCAGTAGGCTAGCGACAACACTTTTAGACCTTTTCTTCATATCTATTCTGTATATCTGTTGACCGCGACATCGTCCGCGAAGAGTTTGATATTCCCATGGTATTTCCTACAAAATAGAAGCTCATCTTCCATACACTTTTAAGCCTAAATTTACTGCCTTGAGGAGTGAATTTGCCAAAAAATCTATATTATTGTTAATTTTTATATGTGTCGCGTAGGAACATACATTACAGACAGAAAAATCAAAACAAATCAAAAATCGAAAAGTTATAAAGACGAGGGATTATTTTTTCTTGAATATCTTAAAATAGTGTGGGGTATCGTTGGATATATAATGCTTTTAAACATATTGAGGGGTTACTAAACTGGCTGCATAAGTCGTGAACATATGCATATGTTATGAACTTTAAAGCTAAATAATAACTTTTTGTCAGTTCTTGAGTACCTAATAAGATCTTGTAATCGTCTTATTTGTAAATTGATTGTGATGTTCAATGTTATAAATGTTACTTGGTTTTGTATATAATACAAAAATAAAAAATATAATGACTTGTATGAAGCTGTTACTTGTTCAATATAGGTAGTAAACCCCTTTTAAGTCCGTATGTTGTAATGTCTAATTACGGAACTCGCGCGTGGCCCGACACGCACTTGGCCGGTTTTTATTGTCTCATAATTGAGGTTTTTGACGTAATGTAGTGTGAATGAGTGCATTCTGGGTCATGCGGTAGCTATTTTTACATGTTGTTTTTTGTACAAGAAAAATGAAATGAAATGAAATGAAATGAAATATTTATTTGCTCAAATATGGTATGTACATTACGGTCTTACAGATATAAATAATAGTTCCACATATTCTACCACAAGTGGCGTGCAAATACATTTATAAATTTATTTAAAATCGGTTTCTATTATAAATTCTTATCATCTAGGTAATCTTTTACATTGTAATAGTTTTTAATTTGTAATAGTAGCATCAACTTCTTTCTAAATAATAACAGTGGTAAATTAATAATATTTTCAGGTAAATGATTATACAATTTTATAGACATATAGTAGGCATTTCTCTTAAGCAACTCTAGTCTAATAGCTGGCAGGCATAGCTTATTTTAATGTCTAGTTCGGCTACTTTCTTTGTCACAAAATCTTTTAAATAGTTCAGAGTGTTTTTTCACAAACAAACAACCCTCAAATATATACATGCAGGGTAATGGCAGTATTTTATGTTTTTTAAATAGTGGTTGACAGCTGTCAAGGTAGTCAGCTCCACTTAATGCACGTACACATTTCTTTTGTGCCCTGAAGACTCTAATAACATCCACTGAATTGCCCCAAATTATTAGACCATATCTGATTACCGATGATACATAGGCGTGGTAAGCGGTTTTTGCAGCATCCAAATTAACGGTGAGTTTGATTTTCTTCAAAGCAAAGACAAAGCGATCTAACTTATTTACAATCCGGTCGATGTGAGGCTTCCAGCTACAAAACTGATCGACGGTTATTCCCAAAAAAATACATTCTTTTACATTTGATAGATGAAATTCATTATAATTAATGTCAAGTTTAATAGGATTCGAGTTATATGTCTGAAATTGGATTATATTAGTTTTTGTCATATTCATTTTTAAATTATTATGGTCTAACCAATTCTGTGCATTGTGTAATGTCAAATTAATTTTATCTTCTATGTAAGTTTTGTTATTGCCTTTAACGATTAATGTGGTATCATCAGCGAACAGTATACACTCTGTTTGAATAGCATCAGGAAGGTCGTTGATATAAATTAAGAAAAGTAGAGGTGCTAATATACTTCCTTGTGGAGTACCACAGTGATTTTGTTTGTATTCTGATGTGAAAGCCTTTAGTTCAGATTTACACATTTTTGTTATTTCAAAAGTGATTTGGATGATGTACAGAGGCGTCATCGTCAGCGCAAATATCACGCACAATTGCTTGTTATTCGGCAAAACAGTTCTTTTGAGACAAGAGAACATCATTCAAAGCTCAAGGTTAATATGCACTATCTGCTGCCTTACACAATTATTGCACCAAATCGGATTATTTATTTTTCATAAAGTTTCTAAATAGGTTTGTAACTTGGTACTTACATCCATTATCGTAAAATCAAATATCAACTCACCTGGAATATTATTTTCGAGAAAATTGTTCGAGCCTCGATGCCCGTTCTGTAAATGTCATTGCTCACAACAACAAATCTATAACAATGTCTTTTGAAGCTGGTATACTTATATTTTGTACGATACCTATGCATAAAATCAGTTTTTAAAATTTTTGTCTGTTTGTTCGTCTGTCTGTCTGTCTGTTCGTATCAGCTAATCATCCAAACGGCTGCACCGATTTTGATACAAAGCGCGTAACATAGGCTTTGCTATCGATGAACTTGCCAAGCGGGCGAAACCGCGGACAAAAATTACTATGTTAGTTTGACCACGCTAATCTCGGGAACTAGAAGAGGGATTTAAAATAATTATTTTTGTGTTTGATAGTCTCATTTTTAAGAAAAGTTTGAAGATATTTAACACTACGCTAAGCTTCATGAGAGCAGAGCAGAAGTTTCACGAGGCGCGGATCTACTAATTAATACAACGAACTTACGCGGACGAAGTCGCGGGCAAAAGCTAGCGTACCTAATTATAAACAAAAAATAATAAGTATAAATTAAAAACGTACGTACCTACGTACGAATATCTTATGGTATTGTGGTGAAATCGGCATATTGAGCATTACATAAAATATCATCATATTTTATTTTGCTCTAATAGTGAATCCAGGCTTTATATAAAATACTTTTAATTGCGAATTGTATTACATGAATGTTGTCAAGAAAGCATTGTGTTGAAGTTTCAGTTAAAAGCTCTTTAACTAAATCTTGACAATTTCGATAGGATTATTTTCAAAGTACTTTTAAAAATCAATTATTAAAATGATAGAGATGAGTAAAACTAAGTACATATCACAAACCAATTCATATACAGATACTTCAGTTTTTAAGTATGACTGAAACTGTCATTTTATCGAATGTATAGTAGATGCGTCATAGGAAATTATTATGTCATTTTGCGTTGTACAATCATTTAATGAAGTTTTATACATATCCGTTCTATTGAAACTTGGTAAATGCCGTGCGTAATTTAAAATGTAAACGAGGTTATGTTTACGAAGTCCACAAACTTACCGCGCGTAAAAACTTTTAAATTCACGAGTAACCATACGTGCTATAACTGTAAATGTTAAAAGTTGTCGTAAAAAGTTTGTGACAGAAGAATTACGATATGTGTACGAGATATGTCGGAGGCGGACACAAGCACGGGCGCCCGCCGCGGCGAGACCGCGACTACTGCCGGCTGCCGGCTGCCCCGCGGAGTGCCCGCTGCCGCTCAACCGAAGCTTTTCAATATACTATTGCTCATTTATCTTTGATACTAGTACTTTTGTCAAAGTATTCGCTCACAAAAATGAGTGACTTGCGAACCTTTAGGCAGAATTTCAAGTTTATAGCCTCTGCAGTTAGGACTATCAGATTCATTTAATAATATATAATGTTGTATTATGCAAGCAAATAATAAATTACTAGTTCTTAGCTGCGGTTTTATCCGCAATACACAGTTCTTTTCTTCGGTATTAAAATAACCTTCATGTTAAATCATGTTAAATCAAGGAGTCTGGAGCTATCTCCACGCAAAATTTCATCAAATTTGGTTCGTCCGTTCAAACGTAACGAAGTAAAAAACAAACACAAACACAAACTTTCAGCTTAATGATATTAGTAGGATAGGATTGGTATGGAATACTTTAGGCACTCTCAGGTATGCAGCTTTCCTCACGATGTTGTACGTCACCGTTAGCAAGCAGTCATCGATATCGAGATCTGCAACTGAGCTGCAGCAGTCCTTCGGTCCCTCATTCGGCCCTCGCTGCTCTAGTACTTATTACTACATATATTTGGCGGTAGGTTAAAGGTTAGACAGTAATCCTTTCTGCCTTCAGTTCGTTCGCAGAAGCTCTGCGCTTTGAATTTAGGTACTTTAAGTATAGCAATGTCTGCCTGGTTCTATTTCTATTCAGTGAGTGAGCAACAGGTTGTGAATGTTGCCGTGACGCCACGGAATATACGTTCTGTACCAATGTTTTTTATAATATGTTTTATAATAATACACGAAACATAACATCACGCCATATACAACCCAGAAGGGTATGGTAGAGGTGTTCAATACCCACTCTTCACCTGAGATGTTTAGGTCCCATGGGATAGGGGGTGAGCCTATCGCCATGCACCGGTCACAATGTAACTCCGTGCTGCTATTTTGCTCGACCCGGGAATAGAACTCGAGACCTCTCGACCAACGAGGCAGTTATCCAACGCAATGAACCGATTAGCTCCAAATATCGGCAATCTGTGTAAACATCATCTCAGGTAATTATTAGATTAGATATTCCAGATATTAGATTGCGTACTTTGACGCGGGAACGGAATCTAATTACATCAAGTAATGAGATCGCACATCAATGCTACACCTGGAATATCGCACCACCAACTAACTTGTTAAGCTGTTAAACTTAAATGCAATTAACTGGCTCTGTCGCAAAATGACCACTTCTCAAAATGACTACAGGTAGCAAATGTCCCTTTCTCAGTATGTCCCTTTCGCAAAATGTCCCTTTCTCAGAATGTCCCTTTCGCAAAATGTCCCTTTCTCAGAATGCCCCCTTCGCAAAATGTCCCTTTCTCAGAATGTCCCTTTCCTCAAACAGGCATTATATTAACTTTCATCAGTAAAAAACTGGTCAAGAGCCAGTGTACAACACAGAGGGGTACTGTATTAATGTTCAATCATTAAAGTATGGGTAGGTAGGTGCATGCACATAAACTGCAATTTTGGCAGATTTACTGTCAATCAAACAAAATATCAATTTACAAAAATAAACAATCAACTTATTAAACTTAACTCAAATATGTGTAATATTTATTTTCATAATTAAATAATCTTAACTAAAATAAAAATAATAGAAATCAAAGTTTCAGATGTCAATCAAAAGATCAATTTCCAAAAATAAACAATCATTAAAATATGGGTAATCATTATATAACATAATCAATTTTAAAATAAAGAAAAATCATATATCCTAAGTTCCATGTTATACCAATTTTCAATTCATGTATTGGCAACACTTTAAACAAAAACTATGAGGGTACTTGAAAAATAATTGCAAAAGTTATATCTGTCAGTTTCGCATTGTAACATTTGGGTAATTTAACTTAAACTTAAACTAACCATTTGAGATTTTCAAAATAAATCAAGAATTTTATTTCGTAAATAATCAGAAAGGAAGACAAACACTCATTTATAATGAAAATAGATATAACATAAACAGGACTAATAAAAGTGGAACTACTTTATGGCGTTGTGTAAATAGACAACAGTGCAGTGCTTCATTATCTTTGGACAAAACAAGGAAAACTATTATTAGAGAAACTTTGCATTCCTGTGAGTCAAACGATATGAAAAATGCAATTCGTGAATATGTTACTGATTTGAAAAAAGCTGTGTGTGAAGATTTACGACCTATACAACAAATTTTCGAAGAATATTATGTAGAAATTCGTAGAAAGGTACCAAATCTTGAACTATCGTTTCCTTCAATCAAAGATACTTTATACAGGGCTCGCAAGTCCTTTCTTAATATAGACAGGTTGCAACATACTAGTACTGACACAGCAACTATACCAGATATATTAAGAAAAAAGTTTCTTATATGTGAAGATGGTGATGCCGAGAGAATTATAATATTTGCAACGCCTTTAGCGAAAAAGGTTATTCGGAAATCGGGGTCATATTTTGCCGATGGTACTTTTAAGGCTGCACTGCGGCCATTTTATCAATTATATGTTATACATATGGATATTAATTCAACTAAGAAATGTACAAATATAGTTCCGGTAATTTATACACTACTACCCAACAAAACAGAAGAAACTTATACTCGTCTATTTAGAATTTTAAAACAAAAATTGCACCTTAATATTAATAGTTTCAAGTGTGATTACGAAATCGCACAAATAAATGCAGTAAAATCTGTGTACCCAGATGCAATCATAAGCGGTTGCTATCGCCACTACAATGCTGCAATTTGGAAAAATGCGGAAAAAATTGGATTATTACGATCAAGGGAAGGACGAAACGTCGCTAGAATCACAGCTATTATTCCGCTCGTACCATCGCACCAAATTCCTGCAGCGTGGTGTTATATTTTAGCGGAAATGAATCGCTTTCGACGTTATTACGAAAAGCAGTGGTACCCAAAAATATCAACATCAATTCTAAGTTGTGCTGCCCAGCGTCACCGTACCACAAACGCATTAGAAGGCTGGCATCGGCGAATTAATACAGGAAGATTACCAAAAAAACAGGTTTATACATGTTTGTAAGTAAATTAAAAAAAGAAAGCAAATTTTGGGACAAGAAAATAAGAGATAATTTATTTAGCAATGCGAAAAAAAACAGACGTAAGGAGGATATTTATTTCGACAGGAAATATAAAGTTTTATTAGTTAAATTAGAAAATAATGAGTTAAGACTTGAACAATTTTTTAAAAAAATAATATTATTGCGATTATTATTAAAATAAATGTAACAATGATTGTAAAACATCTAATTTTTCTTACTTTTTTAATTTAAGTTTAATAAGTTGATTGTTTATTTTTGGAAATTGATCTTTTGATTGACATCTGAAACTTTGATTTCTATTACTTTTATTTTAGTTAAGATTATTTAATTATGAAAATAAATATTACACATATTTGAGTTAAGTTTAATAAGTTGATTGTTTATTTTGTAAATTGATATTTTGTTTGATTGACAGTAAATCTGCCAAAATTGCAGTTTATGTGCATGCACCTACCTACCCATACTTTAATGATTGAACATTAATACAGTACCCCTCTGTGTTGTACACTGGCTCTTGACCAGTTTTTTACTGATGAAAGTTAATATAATGCCTGTTTGAGGAAAGGGACATTCTGAGAAAGGGACATTTTGCTACCTGTAGTCATTTTGAGAAGTGGTCATTTTGCGACAGAGCCAATAACGGCTTTAGCCGGTACCGTTCAGCCGGCTCTGACTGAAGACACGTGCGGTGAGCTCGCGAGTCGTGCCGCGTGTGTACCCGGCCAGGTGCAGATGCAACGCTTCGCATAATTATAATAATATGTGCCAAGTTTCGTGGAGCTTTGGGTGTTCATATATTTTTTTCTGCCCGTTGCGGTAAGTAGCTATCACATGGAAGCATATTATAAAGAAATTTATCAATAACGAACTATTAACTATTTGAAAATACTGAACTCTTACACGTCATTTGCTGACTTAAAAAAAAACAAAATAATCATTAGATAACGCAAAAAATCGGTTAGATAGTTCATGAAGTCGAACTGATAAATTGAAAATTAGAAGTAAATGCTAAGCAGACTTCAATGATTATCTTTTGTAACCGACTTGTGCGTTATTTCATGATATTTTGTGTTTATGAAGTCGGTTTTTTCAAACATATTTTATTTAATCCTATTTAGTGAAGTAGCTTCACCATTTAACTGCCCCATTTAATGCTTTATGCATAGCAGATGTAGAGCACAAATCAAAACGTAGCTAAACGGTAGTAACGTAGCCTAAATTGCTATGAATATCTAAACGTATATACACTATAAACGCCACGAGTTGCCACAACATGTAACCTTTCAAATTGTCATAAATATGGCAACATGAAGAATTACAAAAATAAGTAAACATTATTTTGGTCATTAATTATGTATACACCAGTTGCTACAAAACGTAGCCGCCTAAATTGCTATAGATATGGAAACGTGTAGAACTACAATAATAACTATCCAACATTTTGGTCATTAATATGCATAGACAAATTATCGCTCGCGCCGCTCGTTGACTAGACTAAACATTTACTGTTAATTCCTACCGTGCGTACAAAGCTTCGCGTTCCAGATAATTTGACGTCTCAAACGTCAAATCCCCGCCGCGGGGAATAGTACGTTTGGTGTTTTTTTTTATAGTTATTGGCGAAAAAATCATTTAAAGGCAGATATATTTCACCTTTATTACACAATTGGGTGTACCGTACCCGGTTGCGAAAAAAGTAAATATTTGACGACAAAAAACGAAATAGTTTATTTTCACCGGTGAGTTGATTTTAATATTATTCAGTTTGCATCCGTGAATCACAAAACTTTTCTAATAATACAATTCTATGACGATTATTGGATGTTTAGCCAAGTCTATGTGGGGTTTACCACCTCGCTTAATGTAATTACAAGCTAAAAACTAAAGATATTCAGTATACTAGAACTTGGTAGTGTTGTGAAAGTATCGATAGACTTTTCAATGAATAACTTGATAAACTCATAAAAATAAAACCTTAAGAAGAAAGTGTCATGTCACAATGTTAGTTCTCGAACTCCTCTGAAATGGCAGGGCCGATTTTAGTGAACTTTTATGTGTTCGTTTTGTAGGTCTGGCAATAGGACGTACTACGTTTTACTGCAAATGTTACATACCACGCGGGTCGCAGTTTATTTTATAATATATTCAAAAACATTGCCAGTTTTCCATGGATTTGGAAGTAAAAAACATATGGATGCAAGTTCGAAAAAGCGAACATTGAAAAATGATTGATATAAAAATTTCGAATTCCATTACATAACTAACAACTTTTTCTGAAATCTGTTCATACGCAACATTGAGTTGTTTGACAATACTTAATTTTCAATTTAGTTTGCACCAAATTGGATGACTTTTAACGTTGTGGATTACTTTTTGTTTGGACGTTATCGCGCGCAGACCCGAGGCTCATATGATTTAACGTTAATGCATGCAGTAAATAAATATATTTGTATTATTGTATTTTCTGATGTCTTGTTCGTGTGTAGTAAATGTATTTTCTTGTTTTTTTTTATGCAATAGCGTCTTCACACACTTTTTGAGAAATAATAAAAATATAAAATAAATAAGAAAAATAATAATAAAAGTAAATCATGTCCGGTACTGCAATCATTGGGTTTAGCTCAGTTTATAGTGCAGAGAAGAACGAAAGAGTTGTGGAATGCCAAGGAACGTCGATGAACTGTTCATACAAACTTGTGAAGGTTTGTTTCAAAAGTTTTATAGCTGTTGTTTTTGCTCGAGCATATATATATTAATATTGGTTACTGTTTTGCAGGTTCGCAGCTTCGGCAGTAAGAGGTTCCATGTCGAACTGGCCATAAAGGCAAAACTACCCCGAAAAGCTGCTGTACGATGTGATGGCGTAGTTCAGAGATAAGCTGACGCTCTTGTTTTATGGATGTTAGAGTCACTGTTCAAGTCAACTTGTTCCAGAGATACATAAGCTTCCTGGTAAGTATTACACCAAATAGTCGAGTAGCTAAATGCAACTTCTTGCGGGCAGTCATCCATCCATTATTAAGGGTTAAGGGTAAATCAAACGTTATTATATATTATTTAAGGCTTTATTATCGAAAGTATTGGACAACGATGCAACAATGTATGCGGCATAAATTAGACCAACCCGTAGTACAAATACTTCTGGATAGGTGGCACTGCTCACGCGCTTTGTATAATCATAACAGCCTGCTCTGAACATAGCTTCAAAGAAAACAGTTAAATAACTAAAAGTGCGTATATTTAAACAACTTTCCACTTACTCCTAACCGTTGCGGGTCTGCATCTTCCATCATCAGCTCAGGATCATCAAATGCTGACTGCTAGATGAAAATATCCAAAAACCCTTAGACAATATACGAAAATTATGGTATGAGTCTATGAAATTTTTAAGTTCCTCTCGATTTCCTAAGTATCCATCATCAGATCCTAACTTGGTGCCGGTGGGACCAATTGGCAACAATTAGAACAAATTTTTATTTTCCAAATCTATCGTTAATTGACAGTGTTATCTGTGTAACATTCAAAAAAATACGCTCCGAATTAAAAAAATCAGGAGGTTATTAAACTGCCTGCTTTTTTAAAGTCGGTAATGAAAATAAACCAAATTTTCTAGGTTTGCAAAGCATTTGAAACAATCTGAATCATGCATGCAAGCAAGACTGCAACATTCAAGTACCGATACAAATTTACATTAAAACCAATATAAGTATCAAATTGAGTAAGTAATAAGTGCAACGAGCTTAGACTGGTGTGTGTAATATCTTTATTGCGAATGACACGATTGAATCATCGATAGCAAACGAACAGCAGCCTCAAGGGCGCGGCCTTCGCTTTAAAGCGATCGATACCAGCCTTACGGATGTATCGATGATCGGCAACACTCGGACCGAACGTCCTTAACCTTTACCACACAAATGAAACCCGATAGTTTGCCGAAGCTCAATCCATTAATTATTTCCTTAAAATTAAACGGTAGCCTTTTTAGTTGTTCGACGAAATAATCGTACTTGATGCATTAGTACGGGTTCTTTCAATTTTTGGAGAAACTCGCCAAGTGCGGGTATTGTAGCCGAAACGGCAGTTAATTCTCAACCGAAGTTATGATTGCCCAAGTACCTACTTAATTCCTATATTAGTAGAACATATCTATGTACTTATACGTATTTATGTGATGGTATGATGCAGTTATCCATATCACTTAGACCTGCCCGATGTCAACTGAATTCAGAGTCTAGTCTAACTTACCTACCACCACCTGACAGTAAGCAGTCATTAATGACATCGGAAATGTGATATTATAACAGGGATTTACGACACCTTCTGTGTCCTATAAACGATTCATTCGATTTGAATAAATTGCGCACAAACAGTTTATAGCGGTAACTTGTGATGGAGTTCCTCTGGAAATCGCAGAGCATTGAATCAACCATTTACATTAATCGCTCATCTCGTTAGTAGAAACGACAGTAATCGCTCACATTCACAATCGAACATATTGCGTATTGCCCTGTTATATACAACTGTTACAACTACGCAACTAAGTAGTGTCCTCATTTGAAGCTCTAAGCTTCAAATGAGGACACTACTTATCTCACTTGACTTTTTAAGTAATAATGAGTAATTGTATTGCCCAGGAGGGTAAGGCCGAGGTGTATTCATTGCCGCATTTATGTTTAAGTTTGTCCGTTAACTATAGCAGGCTGAGGCCGCTAAGGCAATAGCCATAAAACATAGACCTCTCAAGCAGTGTCATACGCTAACAACTAAACGTTACGCGGCAAGCGTTTACTATATCTTTGTTTAAAAAATATTAAAACCACACTTAGTACCAATTTAAAAATCGCTGTCCATAAAATACTATTCCTCATGGTTATTGATTTACATATATTATAAAGAACAAACTGACTTACGAATTCGTCACTTTGAAAAAGATCGTGAATTTGTGACTTAGCGGTGATATGAAATATCTATGTGTTATTTGTTGTGTCTCTTTTGGCACTTTGTGCGATCTGTCACCACGAAATGAAGCATTTTAATGTGTTCGACCGCTCACAACTCTGATAGAATCAGTACGCGCTTGGGGTGGCTCCATTGTGCCACCAGTAAGTATTACCACATATATCGTGTGGTTAGGTTAGGCCTGTCCCTAACTTTATAGATTCTCGTTTCGTCTGAACACGGTTACGGCAAACAGACACTGCTCACTAGCAGTGGTCAGAAGTGACCACACCGTATCTGAGCACGTCTACCTTCCACCTCAGTGCAAAAAACAATATTTATTTTCACAACGTAGCTTACGACCACACGGTTTTTCATACATATATTATCTGCCTGCATTTGGCATAATAATCTCTGTCTCTGCGGACGGTCCCGCATGTCTGAGGACCGTGGTCATCAGTTCGTCACGTCTCCGACGACCGAGCTAAACTTAGCTGTTGATGGGCCCCGCATTATAATATACGTATGGCATAATAATAGTTACGCATAATATTTATTTATTTATTTATTTATTTAACTTTAGCACAACAAAAATGTACAAGGCAGACTTAATGCCAAAGTCATTGTCTAACAGTCAACCTTTGGGTGATGCAGAGTTAAAAAGTGTTAGGTAATATTATAACACAACAAATTAATTTGGCGTAACCTTTTTGGCATAATTTTCCTTAAGCATACAATAATAAGCATAATTGCCTTTTGGCAGAATTTTCTTGAGAAAGTAAGTTTTAAATGTTTGTGGTCACATTTAATATAATACTTTTCAAGGCTGGCCTAAAGGCCGCATCCTAACCTATTGTTCCTAATAACCGTTAGCTATTATGCGAAAAATCATTATGCCTAATAAGCTATTATGCGAAAAAATATTATGCCGAATGATAGTTATGTTCAATGAATTAGTATGCCAAGAAACTATTATGCCAAACGACTAATATGCCAATAAATATAATGCTCCCAACGTTTCAAACTAACTTTCATTAATTTTGGAATAAAAGTTTGCTAAGTTGTTAAAACATTGTCCTTACAGTGTTTTAACAAATTAGCAAAATGTTTGCATCCATGACAAGTTTCATTAGAATCATAGTACTTTCTACTACTTCGTGATAGTTCAAGATACAGACAGAAAGTTATTTTTTTTACCTATTTGCTTCAATATCGATAGGAGAACGCCCTTCAATAAAATTTATAAAATACCTTCAATGTACAGAATTAGACCCCCCACAGTCTTATTAAAAGTAATGATTTAAATAATTAATAATAGTTTAAAAAAACTAAAAAACACGCTTTTAAAGTACTTCTAACTAAAAAGTGAAAAATAATTCCTAATATTAAAATTTAAAAGCGTGTTTTTTAGTTTTTTTAAACTATTATTTATTTTCTACTTTTTAGTTTGGATTATTTATTAGAGCGTTTTTTTTATTTATTTTCTATTTAATTTTTTTAATTTTGTTTATCGAATTATTGCATTGTCATCGATCTTTGACAGGTGTGCAAAATTTGAATGAAATCTGTCCGTTTAAAGTGGGTCAAAATCGAGTCCAAAGGAGTCGGTTACATACATACATACATACAGGTGAAGCTAATATAGGTAAGCGTGTTAAAAAAGGCAAATTATTTTTGTTGTCAAGTATGACTCGTAGCTTTAGCCGTAGCTAGTAGCGTTACGCCGTAGCCGCATCATCACGTACCTCGTAGCAGGAGCTCGCAGCTCCTAAACGGTTAACAGTTATAATATTTCCGTCATTATTTTAAAATTATTGGAAAAATAAAATATTGCATCAAAAAACCATCATACACGAAAGTTTTTGAGATTTTATATGTTATCTTTTTTTATGTAAATGTTAGTTTTAAATCTTATTATACCTTCCGTGTCCTCACTACCTCACCTGAACATAGCATTTCGAGCATTTCTTACTGCCTAAACATACCGGATGTAAATGACGTCTTGACAAAGCCGCTTATCAGTCATTCAGTACAATATTCTGATTTGCCGAGTGCGAAAATTCATGAATTTTCCAGTATTTTTTTTTTTACCTCGGGTCGTAGAATCTTTACTGAATCACTGGCAAGCGGTTTCGTCACGATGCCATTTACACCCTGTACACACCAACGGCAACGGTGTTCAAATTGAATATAAATTAGGTTGATGGTTTTGAGATACTAAATGACTGGAAGGTTCTCGCAATATCGTGTGTCACGATTCCGTGAGTGGATGAGTGCGGACCGGACTGCTGCCGTCGCTCGCACGCGGCCGCACCGCCGCCGCACCGCACGCGACATGCAATGACCACTCCCTTAGCAGATTTGACCTTTGACTATCTCAGTGTATACGTACAGTTATATTATGTAGGAACCTAACGAACATAAACCTACTTCTTTGTTTGCCAATGCCTACACTTAAACGTTGGCGAATCGTTGGAGCTTTGATTGCTTTGTCTTCGATGCCGTCTTTTCGGTTATTTTGTTTAACATCGAACAATACATACCTACGTAGTAAGTATTTAGGGTAAAGTACTCTGTAAAGTACTACATACCACTACTATTTCTACAATCTGGCTACATGTTTGGAGTGTGGATGTTCATGGGCTGTGGTGCCATGTATCGGGTGGAGTTCGCCACTCACGTCTAACATTGTAACACGTCTAACACGTTAAACATTATACCAAGGTTCGAAACACTAGTCTCAAGGACAACTAGAACGACGGTATTTTTTTTGTTGGCTTTAAAAAATACAGGGTGTATAATTTCGTGTTGTCCGTCGCGTGATGAACCGCTTCGGTGCGTCACTCCGTAGATAGAACAGCTTTTTAATTAATCATTTTTGTTACAAAGCCTTGCAGAGACTTGAATTAATTAAAGGTTATGACTGTATGTCGTTTGTCTAATGGCTAAATTATACGTATTTAGATCATAGGCTTGCCGAGCTTTTATCTTCTATTCAGAATTCTTTTTTTTTTCTGCAAGAATGAAAAGAAGTAGGCAGTATGCTCTGCCTCCTATATCAACATCTTCTGTGTTCTTGGTTGGGTTGATAAAACACGATAGATATAAATTGTCTGTCCGCGGGCTGACATTCTACCATTTGCTCTGATTTTACAATAAAAGCTCTATTTGCATTAAAGTTATTTATTCCAATCGACCACTGCAGTCATTTGAATATTTTTAAGAATATTATATTTATTATAATGATCATAAAACAGCTGTTCCCAGCCACTTCACTCGCGTGCCTCTATCTATGGACTAGCTTTCTCACAGTAACTACATTTTACAATCAGATCAGTGAATCTAGGAATTATGCCCAGAGAACAAAATGTACAATTTAATCTCTGTTCCAAATATATGAGTGCCGATAATGTCCTGTACTGTAAAATTTACAAATATTATTAAAGCAGCAACTAAACGAGTTCACCAATTACGTTTCTATTATCTGCATTTGTGATTATAGTCCCGATACGCGATGCACACAGTACATTACAGTTGATTAGCCTATTCTTCTTCTTCGTCGTGTCGATGGCTGAGTCAAATTTTATTTTGACGCGCCATTGTGGTGAAAGGATTAGCCAATTCGCTTTGGAGAACTCGCGAATTGCCCAGGGTGCGCCGGACGTAGGGAATCGTTGTGTACGTCACTCGGGGAGGCTCCTTTCATGCACCCTATAAGATATTGAGACTGGTGGTTTCCAACATTAGCAACATTAGATAATGACAAAAACTGAGGACAAGCTAATGCCTACCCTTTTTCAATACAAGCTTAAGTACAATTTGGTATGTTTTTATGAGTTTGAATGGTGGTAAAGGTTTTGTGAACGAGATCGAGGGAAGACGGATCTCACCTCTAACCTACTGCCAAATACTTAGTAAAGCTTTCAGAGCAGTGCTCCGGTTTGCTGATAAAGTGATCTTTCTTCATTCGAGTCGACGGCAAAGTCAAATTTTATTAGCCCAGTATGTGGCTACCTGAACAGCGCTTTCATCTGCGTTCATTAGCGCGTCCTTCGTGCAGGTGGTGGGGCACGCAGGACAAGTTAGAATATGGGCCATGGTTTGTGTGGCCCCACATTCACAATTTGTATCGGATTCATCTGCAAAACCCCACCGTATCATGTTGTCTTTGCTTCGGCCGACTTGAGCTCGAAGCCTGTTGAGGGACTTCCAAATCGGCCTAGGCAGTTTATGGCCTGGCGAAAGGTTCTCCGCGATTGGGACAAAGGGGGTAGGCAGATTAGCCTTTTGTTGCCAAAGTAGGCATCGTGCTTGAGCAGCATCACCAGAGAGAGGCTCAACGCAGTGGAGAAAGTTTTTACGGCTTTTTAACCGTTTGGGCACTGTGGTGTTATTGTGCATTGGGTGTTTGGTATCCATATCCAGTTTTGACCGTTCTATGGAGCTTGCTATGGTTCTGCGAATAGCTGGAGGGGAAATTCCAGCCAGTGGATACAGCATCTCAACCGGTGTCGGTTTTAGGCAACCAGTAATAATCCGGCATGTTTCGTTCAATGCTGTATCCACTAGTTTAGTGTGGTTGCAACGACTCCATACCGGGCAGGCATACTCTCCAGCGGAAAAACATAAGCTCAATCCGGTTGTCCTTAAAACGTGATAAAGTGATGAGACAAGGCCACAGCAGACATCGAACTCCTCGGATGAAGCCACGCATCTGCAATGTGTATGCGCATAGGTGTCACTGCCCATCACTTTCTATTTCAACATTAGAAACGTATTTTAATGTTTTCAAATGTTTTGCACCATGAAACTTAAACAGAAATAAAATAAAGAAAACTTTCCATTGCAACTCATTTTGTTCTGAATTTTTTTAAACTCTTTTTGTTCCACCGCGGTTTGGTGGTATCTGCGTGGTTGGTATATCAATAAAAGTAGCCTATGTTACGCGCCTTGTAGTCAGCTACCTGCGTCTAGAATTATATTAAAATCGGTTTAGCCGTTTAGAAGGTTAACCAATACAAACAGACGGACCGATATATATTTTTTTCAACTGTATTTTAGTCAAAGGTATCGTGTAAACAACTATATCATCTTGAAAAACATTATTATTATATCATTAAAACAGACACTTCAATTTTATTTATTTGTATTGATGTATTGATGAAGTATAGAAGTTGATAGTTTGATTAAAAAAAAAAGACAAATTGTATTCTCTTATTTTTTTGTCAATAATTATTCCTTCCACCTAGCAGGATAGTCTTCATTTAAACGTTTTGACTTATTTGTAGCCAAAGTAAAGTAAAGTAAAGTAAAGTAAATATTTATTTGGATAATATAATAGGTGACTTAAACTAATTACAACGTATCATCATATTCTGCCAATCAAGGCGTGCAAATATTAATACATAAAATTGAAATTATTATAATTATTAATATAAGCTACACAAAACAATGTCAGCCTCTTCAACATGCAGTTTTTCCTAAAGTAATAAATTATTAAAAATCCACATGCAGTTTTTTCCCAATGCAACATTAATTATTTATATTAATGTCAGAAAAAAAATAGAATTGTATGATCATAATGTCAATATCAAAATTCAAATATAATAATTCGATAATCATAACACAGTTAGCATAATTGTTATAATGTGTCATTGAGATAATCAGCAATGGAATAATAACGCGTAGGTTATTCTTACGTCTATTCCGAGTAACATCATCGGACAATTTTAACAGAAATGTTTTATTGTCGAGTGTTACAACTAATTACCATAAGCTATTACCCTAATTAACAAAAAAAAAACCGACTTCAAAAAGTAGGTAAACTAAAAAGCAAAAAATAAATTTACTTCGCACAAAATAATACGTTTTTTCATTTAGTTAAATAGAAATTATTAAATAATTATTTTATTATTCTGAAGTCGGTGCCAAGTAAAAACAACCTTTCTACAATATCAAATTACAGTTCACACAAAAAGGGAGGCGTAGTTGTGCTAGTGCGCGGTCGCCCAGTATTGGTACTTACCACAGAAATATAACTAATATTCAGTCAAAAAAAGTTGTTAGAACGATTGATATTATCTATACAGAGATAATAATTGTTTACTTGGCACCGACTTCAGAATTATAAAATAATTATTTAATAATTTCTATTTAACTAAATGAAAAAACGTATTATTTTGTGCGAAGTAAATTTATTTTTTGCTTATTAGTTTACCTACTTTTTGAAGTCGGTTTTTTTTTTGTTGAAAATTATTTTATTTTACGATTTTAAGTGATGGGTAGACCGAGCAAGAATGTTTCTCGAATGAGGAGACGACGGTTACTTGAGACGGAAAACTTATTAATAATAAACAAGAATTAAATCCTTTCTCCTGACTATTGAGGGTCACGACCTTCCATCATCAGCTCATTTGACACAATAACTAGCAGTAGGAATATGCGTACAGTAGTGAAAGAATTATCCTTTAACTCCTAACTATTGAGGAGTTGACCTTCCATCATCAGCTCAACCACATAAAATTATTGCGACCAAGCGTAAATCCTGGCCTCAATTAATAAAATATGAGGGTTGCCCCCGATTTCTCTGGGGTCCCATCATCAGATCATGACATGCTGACAATGGGACCCACCTTTGAAATATCTCCGTTCCAACAGCTCACTTGACATCATAACTAGCAGTCTGAATATATGTACAGTAGTGAAAGAATTATCCTTTAACTCTTAACCATTGAGGAGTTGACCTTCCATCATCAGCTCAGCCACATAAAAATACGTAAATACTGGTGTAGCTTTGAAAAACACACTAAAAACATTACATGTGCCTATAAAATTCGAGGGTTGCCCTCGATTTCTCTGAGATCCCATCATCAGATCACGACATGCTGACAATGGGACCCCTTTGGAATCATTTCCTGTCCATCAAAAAAAGAATCATTAAAATCAGTTCATAAACGACGGAGATATCCGTGAACAAACATAAAAAAAAAGCAACATATATACGAATCGAATTGAGAACCTCCTCCTTTTTTAGAAGTCGGTTAAAAACAGGGATTTTTTCACTTACGGGTAATCTGAATAATTGTACCTAGCAATGACGTAATTCTTATCACGTGATTTTTATGTCGATAAATTAAATTTTTGAGATGTTATATATTAATTTTAATTACTATTACATTCCATATTAAATAATGTGTTAAAAATAAATAAATAAACATCAAACACTTTTAATATTTTAAAGCAAATTTTAGCTTTGCTATGCCTTTTTGTAATTTATAAAATATTAAAGTTGAAAAATTAAGAATCCAGCAGGACTCGAACCTGCACCCCCTGGGTATACGCCCCAAGTGCTTTGCCAATTCAGCTATGGATTCGTATGCTGCCGGACTCGAAATTTCTCAACTCTCTAGCTTTTAGCTAGACGAACCTTCGAGCAGGTTCGAGTCCTGCTGGATTCTTAATTTTTCAACTTTAATATTTTATAAATCAAACACTTTGTTTTTTTTTGTCTAATTCTGTCATAGATTTCTTTAGTTGTTTAAATTAAATGGCAATGGTGGCAGATTTCGGTGTCTTGACTCAGTGTCTTATTTCGATGGTTATCTTTTACCTTTTGGCTCGTTGTGGACGATCGGTCGATAACAACGAAATCACACTTCCGTTTTCTGGATACCTACACTGAGGTCCTTATTAAAAAGTCTGTCGGACCGTTTGTTTGTTTGTGTTGCCTAGTCTTCATAACCTGACAAGACACGTGTGGCAATTGGACCTACATCTATGCTACACGTGTCGCCAAGGTAGTAAGTAGATATTAAAACGAGATCGTCAATAAAATTAGGCATTTGGGTAGATATGGTAAAATGGTGTCAACTGAGAGATTGCCGCGTTCAGTAAAACGGTAACGATATTTTTGTAAATGTCAGAAAGTAAATACCAAGGCCGCGCCGCCCCTAGCCCCAGTTTTTATTGTGTTGTTTGAAGCCACTGCCACTGTCGTACGCTGTTCTATAACAGCCTATATATATCAAATGCTCCATACTCAATGCAAAACGCGGTGTATATACGTAAAGTACATAGATAGTAATTTTACCGAAGATTTATGCAATGAATAAATAGAGAAGTTTAAGCCTCGAAGCCGCGAAGGACACAAACCAGAAATCAACGCTTCTACCCCGAATTTAAACGTACATACAATGAGATAAGTCAACGTAAGGGCCCGAGATAAAACGAATGGACACTGCTTGTGATTCCTCCCAAATCGCATGTTTGCTGTCATGAACTCGTATCATTATAGAAAGGATTTAGTTATTATGTAAACAATAGCCTTTATCGTTTCATTACACAGTACAATTTAGTCGTGTATATTATGTATTATGGTCCAATAAGTCAAATAAAAAGATAAAAAAATTTATTTACTACCAAAAAGCATAAACATTCGAAAATATCCATTGGTCCCACACTAGACAAGCCTGTCCTGTGGGTACCTACCATAAAAACGATTGCCAGTTGCATTACATAACGCACTCAGTTGAGATCGTTGGTGACAATTTTTTGTATTAAAATTTAATTATTAATATTATCACATGCAATAAAATGATATAAACAGAAAAAAAAGTATACATTATTTAAAAGGAATTTCAGGAGGTTAAATTATAATTATAATTGGTAATTTTAGGTAATTTTATAAATTTATCTGTATTTTGTAAGTAATTAAATTAAATAATTTATTTATATTATATTATGTCAGTTGTACAATACTAGTAAATTTTCAGTAGAATTATAATTTAGTGTTGCAAGCCAATTTGTGACTTTACGTTTTGATTCACTAGCAGCTTCTTTACATCACAGAAAGAAGCTACTTGGGTATAAATATAGTGGTCCTTGTATGGGCTAAAACGTCTGACAAAGGATGTGTTTACTTTGGGTATAGTAACTCTATACACGCGACGTTGAAGAAGATGTTGATATCCATCAGAGTGTATTATTCTCTGGTGAAAATCAACAAAAGTCCCCAAAATTAACAATTGTCGTAGGTACAGTAAACGCTCAGAAGTCCATAGGCACGCTAAGGATTACATTGCTATGAACGGTACGAGCCCGATACAGCCAGTACACACACTAACGAAGTCGCTTGCGTGTTTAGCAGTTTATAAGATAACACACACTAATGAAATGTTGTTGCATTCGTACTAAACGCGTCACAGTGGCGACCGGTTCTTTGGATTCGCATCTATCTATCATGAGCAGGTAGCTATATCGGGTAAACATTGGGATCACTATCAACAAAATCTGAGTTTGAAGCTTAGTTGATTTGTGGTTGTATTCTGTTTTTACGAAATCATAATAATATTTGTAACATTTTAAGCACAAACTTGTTAGGTATTCATGCTTAAATTGCGATACAATACATGTATACTATACATAAATAGTTACATATTGATATAACAACTAATAAGTTAAATATGTTATTATTATTTAACTATTTACGTAATTTTTTATTTTTATTTTCATTGTTGTAAGGTAGAAATAAAAAAAGTCACGCTGAATGATGATAACAATGTTTATTCGTTTTATTTATTTATACAATTAATAAACTTTTAAGAGCATTGTGACGTCACATTCCTACCTAAATTACAAAAAGTGCCCTTGTAACCGTTTATAAGATTTTTGATTAATATAATAACTGGGGACTTTTGTTGATTTTCGCTTGTGGGTAGTTGTAGAGTCAAGTTCAATAATTTTGCTCTCCAATTAAAATAATTGAATTAATTAGTAAAGTAATATATCATTAAATTTTAATGACACAATTTAATAAGTAGATAACAGTACCTGCCCATATTGTGTTATTTCCAACAATCACCACCTTATGCACTACAAACACAACATCACATCCAAAATGTATGAGTCACTGCAGGAGTACACCAATTCTTTGAAGGATATATTTGAGAAGAGGATGACTGGATTTGAGGCAGAGCTTCCAAAGACCCAGGGCAATCCTTCTGTAGCTGGTCTGGTCGCTGAATATGCTTCTTTCAAGACGTTTATAATAGAAGCTATGAACAATCTTCAACAGCAAATAAATTGCCTTGTTCGCACAGTTGATACTATGGAGATGAGAAGCCGCAGGAAGATGCTACTTTTACATGGTGTACCACAGTGACGTGCATTCCATAGAGACAAATAGACGTTGTCTACCCTAAAAAAATCCAATTACATGTACTGAGTAAAAAATAAAAAATCACAATCAAATGTTAAACGTAAATGTTTTCGAAATTACCGCGCTAAAATGACTCCGGACGCGCCGGCGGCGTGACCTTCCGCGGATTACCGCTTAGCGCGCGAGCAAACTCGCCTGTATTACGTCATCAGGGTAGATTGCTGCATACCGAGTCTACGGAAAGCTACGCACACAATTAAAATCTATTGTACTGCGTCTTCGTATTACACGCAATTTTTTACACACACAAGCGTAAAGTATCACCAAATACGTCACAGGATAGACAACGTCTAAATATGGGTGGTGGTATGAGGCGCTCTTATTGGTTGGTTGATTAATGTAATGCGACCATTTTAAAAATGCACTATTTGATGAAATTATGTAATGAATACCAAAACATTTTTTTTTGTCGTTTTTATTTTGCATTTTGTTTGTATTTGCCTCTCACTCACTCTTTTCACTTACTTATTGTCGAGTTTGTTGACAACATGTGAATTGGAAGTGTTTTGTTTAGTGTTCCATTTGTAATTGTTTATTGTTTATTTCTAGAGTGGAATTTCATTGATAATTTTAATTTAACTTTATAATGGAGTGTGTGGGCTGTGAGCTTTGCGGTAGTTTATGCTTACAAAAGTTAAAGGACGGTGAGTTTGCTAAACTTTCATATGATAACAAGAAACGTGTAATATCTATTGGCCGCTGCTTACCGGCTTTAAATATTGTACAATTATACGACAAAGGTACTCGCAGTCGCAAGTTTAATATAAAGGAATACGACTGTTTTAATTGGTTTACAAGATGTAAGCATACAAAAAAGCTTTATTATTTTGTCTGTTTATTATTTGCAACTTATAAAAATGTTTGGACTGACACCGGGTACGTGGATGTCCATAATTTTAAGTTTTGCGATTTGCCAAACTGATAGTTACAATACCCGTAAGCAGCGCCTTGACCGAAAGATCGTTTTCATATTTGAAACTCAAAAAACGTTTGACAGATTTATCTATGATTGCAATAGAAAAAGGTCTTCTCGTAGAATTAAAACGTTCCCCAGGTTCCCCGACTTTTTACGATGACGTTTTAAAGTTTTTTTTGGAGAAAGACAGACGGATTGATTTAATATATAAATATGTATGTATAAACTTCCGTAAGAATTAGACTTCTATGTTTTGAAATTAAAAGAGAGACCGCAATTTCACTTATTTGTATTGATATTCACGCCCACTTCCGATATCGCCGTAGCTTACACTATTTATGTTGTTATTAGCTAGTTAGGATTTTTAGTACTTACTCCCACTTGCTTTTTGTTTATAAATACTAAGAAAACCTCCACCTCGTGTATTCCTAAATTAATATGTTCATTAAATCAATTAATTTATGGATATGTGTGGTGGCCCATCTGACACATCATGGAAACAAGAAAACAGTCTTATACTTCAAGTGGCGTCTTTCGCTAAGTTTTTTTGTCTACCCTGCTAAAAATATATATGCACGTCACTGGTGTACCAGAAGAGAAGAAGGAAGTGACTTCTGAAGTGGTTGTAAAAGTTGTCCAAGAGCACCTCCAACTCTCATCCGTTACAGTTGACGATATACGGCGGTGCCACAGGATGGGACGACCCACAGATCATAAACCCAGGCCTATTGTATTGAAGTTTAAGGATGTCAATATCCGTGATCGTGTATGGTTCGCCAAGACAAAGTTTAAGGGTTCTGGTATCACGACATCTGAGTTCCTGACCAGGCAGCTTCATCATGGAGGCGCGTCGTAGGTATGGAGTATCCCAGTGCTGGACTAGAGAGGGCATCATTCATGTCATAGGGCAGGATGGTACTCGCCATCGCATACAATGCCTCAGTGATTTGGACCGGATAGATAAACAAGATCCAGAGAAGACTGCATTAACGTCATCCAAGGTGAATAAGCCGACCCAAAGTCAGCCAAATAAATCAAGGAGGGCGGTCCAAAAAAAGTAGTGCATATACAGATTTAGCAATGTTTTCCTACAGTCCGGGTAGTGAGTATTCTTAACTTTTCTATTTCTAACTATTTCCACCATCTTTTCACTAATTATTGTGATATTGCCAGTGTTCTTATAATGTTTATTAAATTGTTACTTGTCTACTGCCCTGTCACTTATCTATCAAATCGAATGTCAAAATATGTCAATTCATAACTCAGTGCTGCCATTGCTGCTCAAGCGCCGATTTAAACTACAATTCTGTAAGCGACGGTGCTGCCAAACTATAAGAACTACTGGAATGTTCCTTTGCTCGCAATACTTTACCCGGACTGATAGCATATTTAGTTTTGATTGTTTTATAAGTTTTAATAAGGTGTTTTTATACTTTTATTTCTTTTTAACACAGCTGGCAGGTGGTAAATATATTTTATTACATTTGCCATCATCGGCATTTTTAGATTAATTACATTTTAGCTCTTTTTTTTTAAATTATACTTTATTATAAATATATACAAATATACATAACATTATTATTATATATATATATAAATTAAAATATTATTATTGTTATACAGTAATAACATACGTTTCACATAAAATGAATGACAATATTTGCGATAGTGATACAGAAAGTTTTTATTCAATGTCTAGCTCAGACGATAGTTTCATTAGCGTTCCTTCTTTGAGTGATAGCTTAGTATCTCAGTTTTCCGATGTTCCTAGAAATTTTAATGTGGTACATATCAATGCCCAAAGTATTCCGGCTCATTTTCCTGATATGCTGGCGACATTCGACTGTAAAAATATTGATGCTGTACTTGTGTCTGAGTCTTGGCTTAAACCCTGTCTTCCTTCTACTACTTATTCCCTTCAAGGGTTTCAGCTTATCAGAAACGATCGCGTGACTGGTAGGAGTGGTGGTGGTGTTTGTATATATTTACGTACACATATAACTTGTACTATCTTAGATCTGTCACCGCAGCCACCTTTGCCAAACGCTGGCGAACATTTGTTTCTGGAAGTTGAACTCAATCATGCTAAACTCCTTCTCGGCGTCTACTATTGTCCCTCTTTGCGTATCGATTACTTCTCTTCGTTTGAATCCATTTTAATAAATTTAATACCTTCCTATACTCACTCAATAATTATGGGCGACTTTAACACATGTTTACTTAAAAATGATTATCGCTCTTCATCTCTGTATTCTGTATCTAATTCTTGTAATCTATCCATTCTTCCTACAAATCCTACTCATCATTTTCCAAATTCAGCTCCTTCTCTTCTAGACCTCATTATGGTATCCGCGAAAGATCGCGTCGCCATGCATGGTCAATATCCTGCTGATTGCTTCTCCTATCATGACTTACTCTTTCTCTCTTATAAAGTCCGCCCTCCTAAAGCTAAACCTAAAATTCTTATGCAGCGCAATTTTGGTGACATGAACCTGAGCCAGTTACGTGAAGATGCTAGTAACATCGACTGGACTTCACTTGTAACATCTGGGTCAGTAGATGAGCAAGTCTCGATTTTTAATACTAACGTTACAACTCTTTATGATAAGCATGCACCTATTCGGGCTGTTAAAATCAAACACCCGCCTTCACCATGGCTTACTGAAGAAATAAAACAGCTCATCTTCAAAAAAGCCGCAACTAAATTCAAGTATAAAATTAAGCCTGATGACCTAAACCGGCAAAAATATAACTCGGTCCGTAATCGCTGCAACAGAATGTGTAGGGATGCACAACGCCAACATATTCACAGTTCCGTTTTAAATGGAGATCTAGCTAAAGTCTGGAAGTTTCTCAAAACCTTGGGGGTTGGAAGAAAGCGTCAAAACACGATCTCAAAAGACCTAAATATGGATTTGCTTATCCAACACTTCTCAGCTTCGTCCCATCTTGATAGGACTATTAAAGCAAGTACTATAAACTATCTTTCATCTCTCCCAACTCCCGACTACTCACCGTTCGTCTTTAATCTCTTTACCGCTTGTGGTGTTAAGAAGAGTATTGTATCAATCACATCCAAGGCAATTGGCAGTGACAGCATAAGTCATAACATGATCGTTCCCATCCTGGATGAAATTCTTCCCATCATTTGTTACATCCTTAATTATTCCTTATCAAGTGGTGTCTTTCCATCTCAGTGGAAAGAGGCCCAAATCGTTCCTTTGCCAAAAAAGACCTCCCCCTCAGACCTCTCCGACTACCGTCCTATATCTATATTACCCTTCCTCTCTAAAGTCCTTGAACGTCTCGTCCATGAACAAATTACCACATTCCTCTGTAAAAATAATCTCCTCAATCCTTTCCAATCTGGTTTCCGCCCCGGTCATAGTACGACTACAGCTTTAGTCAATGTGAGTGATGAGATAAGGCTTGGCATGGAGGATGGTAAGCTTACTGTACTGGCTCTGCTAGACATTAGCAATGCCTTTAATATGGTGGATTTTGATATTCTGCTATCGTTACTCGGCTCTCATAACATATCTCCAACGGTAATTGATTGGTTTCGTAGTTACCTGTGTGGTCGCCGACAACGTATTCAAATTGAAGACAAATTCTCTTCATGGTGTAGTACTACTGTAGGCGTACCCCAGGGTGGCGTTCTATCTCCATTACTCTTCTCTATTTTTATAAATTCTATTTCTAACCAATTGCTTTCTTCCTACCACCTGTATGCAGATGATTTACAGATTTATGCACAAGCGTCCTTGGCTCAATTGCCAAGTGCTGTGGAGTGTATAAATAGAGATTTAGCTCGGATAGTTACTTGGAGCAAATCACACGGTTTAAAAGTGAATCCTTTAAAGACACAGATTACTATTATCGGTAGCTCCCGAACCACTGCTCGAATTGAATGGTCACAGGTTCCCCAGGTTGTGTTTGATGGCATTGTAATACCAGTAAGTGATAAAGTTAAGAACCTAGGCATCACGCTTGACAATAGTTTAACTTGGGCTCCGCAGTTGCAAGAGGTTAGTCGAAAATTATTCGCTTCTGCAGGATCTCTCAGAAGATTACGCAATTTCTTGCCGACGGCCACCAAAACTGCGCTAGCAAATTCCCTTCTACTTCCAATCCTCGATTACGCAGACGTCAGCTATCCAGATCTCGCCGAATACCAATTAGATAAACTTGAGCGTCTCCAAAACTTCTGTATTAGATTCATATTTGGCCTTCGCAAATATGATCATGTGTCACTTTTCCGTAAGCAACTCAAGTGGTTACCAATACGACATCGCCGGAATGCTCACATCCTTTCACTGCTTTATAATATACTTTTTAACCCTTCGACTCCTTCCTATCTTAAAAAACGTTTCGACTACCTTCATGATACTCACAATAGATATCTTAGATCATCGGATAACCTGAAGCTAAGAATGCCATCGCATTCCACAACGTTTTATGATAACTCTTTTACTGTCACAGCTATTCGTCTGTGGAATGCGTTACCAGTAGATATTAGGCGTGCCAAGTCACTACCTATTTTTAAAACATTGGTCAAGGAGCACTTTTTATCTTCAACCTAGTTGTTTTTACTTCCATTCCTCTCTTCAAATTTATTTAAATTGTCTAATGTCATAAAATTTATTTGTTGCTGTAATTATGATTATGATAATATTAATGTTTTGTAATATGTTAAGTATATTTTTATACCGTATGTATTTATTTTAAACATGTATTTAGTTTATATACATTTATATATTTTATTATAAATATATATATTATATATATATATATATATTATTATATACTTTTTAATTTTTTACATATATTTTTCTTGTGCACAAATAACTACGCCAAATTCTAAAATTATTTCCATCCTAAGGTTGCCTGGCAGAAATCACTATTAGTGATAAGGCCGCCCATTGTACTGTTTTCACTAGAAATAAGCTAATATTGTTAACTCCAGGTGTACAATAAAGTGTATAATAAATAAATAAATAAATAAATAACTAATAAATTAAATATGTTATGATTATTAAACTACTTACGTTTTTTTTTATTGTCATTGTTGTAAGGTAGAAATAGAAAAGTTATGTTGAATGATGGTAAAAATGTTTATTCGTTATATTTATTTAAACAATGAATACATTTTAAAGAGAATTGTGACGTCACATTCCTACCTAAATAAAAAAGTACCCTTGTAACCGTTTATAAGATTTTTTATTGTAACCCACTTAGTCAATTCATAACATTGATAATACAAATATTACTAAATTGATTCACAATGACAACAAGGACAGGATGTTCTAATAACAAAAATATAATTGTTGATACCCACTTATAATAGGTATTGGTATACAGCAGCGTTTATTGAAGACTAATATTATGATTTACACTTTATGACGATGTTTTTTTTAATGTAACGTCACAATAAATGTATTGAGGTTACAGCTTACGAAAAGAAGAAGGAAACTAAACCTCCATTGAAGATCATTAAATATTTACAGAAGTGCTAATATTCAGTTACAGCGTCTTATTAGTAAAACCAAAACATCTTAAATTAATCTTAAATAATTATAACATTATTAATATTTCGTATAACCCCCATTATTTTCAATGCAGTCAAGTAGACGTTTGCGCATGGACCCTACAATATTAGCACATATACTGGTTCCTCTTAAGTTTTCCCACACTTCCATGCAATTGCCTTTCATCCCGTGACTCACCTTTGCACCATCAAACCCCATACATTTTCTATATATTTACAAATGTGTGAACAAAGTGAACAAGATAAAGAATACTATATCCCATTCCTTCTAATCGAGTAAAAACTTCAAAAAGTATAAAAGTAACCAAGTGAGATTTGAACCTGCGGTGAATTGATATACGCATCTAACTGCATGCCTTAACCGCTCGGCCATCTTGTCACTTACATTGTGGATGAAATTATGAAATACAATTATTTGTTAACAACATATTGTGTCTATTTCTTGGAAATAGAAGGTCGTAAGTCAAACTACACATCAAACTATTGCCTTTTGAGATTGCTTATGGACTTTTGGTCGCGACTGTACATTCAACACACTGGCATCCTTGTAAAGTTGTGTTGTAGGATGAGAGGAGAAATGGCCAAATGGCCCAATTATACTATCTATTAGGTATATCACGTAGCTCCTCATATTCTTTGTATGATATTATTATCACTGCCGTACAATATCAGGTTAAGAGTCTGGCGAACCAGTTTTATTAACACTATGGACCGAATCGGCTTTATCAGCGACATCTTGGAATCAATGTGATCAGGCTCAATTATCATATTTATAAATATTCACGCGCTGTCACTGAACTTAAGCAGTCATTAAACAATAATATCATTTATTTCAAACATAAATGGAGAACTAAGAGTAGGAGCATAGTAAAAATAGATAAGTATGTTATCTTCGAACAAAGGTACATCACGCCGTTTGTATGTACCTACGCGTAGCGCTTGCCACGCCCCGGGTTCATGTACGTACGCACGCACACTACGCCGCTCGGCCACTCACTCGGTCACCAGTAGTGCGGGCCGTGTCATTACAGTGAGCGGTCAGTGTTTGTTTAAAAAAATTGGTAAGGTTACGCGCTGCACTGCAAAATGTCTTCGCGAAATATTTTTCTGTCACAAATTTGTAATTTTTTTTATGCTTTTTTTTCATTATGAGCATAAATAATTAGCATTTAATCTTACAGTTTAGATTTTATTTAATTTTTCTATGTCTGTTCTAGTACCAGTATGTATGCACACATTGTTTTTACTCCTTTTCCATTCTGCTTTAAGTGTAAGAAATTCCAACCTTTTATACTACGGATAATTTTATTAATATAATATTGGTCTATTTGACAAAGAATTTAATTTCATAGTAGGTACCTATTATTCTCTCCATAACCATTTCTAGTCATTGTATTTTGGTTGCTATCAATAAACAAACAATTATTGTCAATAAACAAACAAAATTGTATGAATTATTTGAAAAGATGGTGAACATGAGTTTCTCACCAGCTCTTCTCATGATGCAATACCCATCGGAGCTGGTACTTGGATTGATTTTAATTCAAACCTCAAAGTTGAATTGAAATCAATCTAAGTTTCGGTGATTCAAATCATTTTGTTGCAATTGATATTATAATTTAATTAGCTTAAGTGGGGTGCATGAAAGGAGCCTCCCCGAGTGACGTACACAACGATTCCCTACGTCCGGCGCACCCTGGGCAATTCGCGAGTTCTCCAAAGCGAATTGGCTAATCCTTTCAACACGATGGCAAGTCAAAATAAAATTTGACTCAGCCATCGACACGACGAAGAAGAAGAAGATTAGCTTAAGTTTTATTTTAATTTTATTTATTTGAACGTTGATGTTTGTTTTGACGTGTTCAAGCGCCCTTTGGGGCCCATGGAAATAAATGATTTGACTTTGACTTGACATAAATAAATGCTTTGTTTTGTAAAAAAAAACGTTTTTTTTATAATTAAAAATATAATTTCAGTACAGGTAATTTAAAATATCAATCTGACAAGTGACAACCCTGCGCCTCGAGCAAGTTTAGGTATCGTGCGCTCCTAAACGCCGGGAGTTGGCCTACTTATCTATTTTTACTATGGTAGGAGCTTTGTTTCCGTGTTATCCGATTCCGTTTGTACCACCCGAACGCTGCGCGCCGCCGCGCCGCTCCACTCGCATGCAACTACCAGTGACAAGCATACCTAATTAAGTCACCCGGAAAACCGTGTAGCTTCCCAGGGGTGAAAGTATTTCACGAATCCGGTCCGTGGGTCCAGAGAATCTGTCTTACAAACGAACCATTTCACGTCTTGACAATTATTAGAATAAGTAAAAATGTTAATGTATATATCGGCGCAATTACAACTGTTCGTCGATAATAATTAAGATTAATAATTGGATTGACCTAAAATTTGTTAATAAACCATCAGTTTTTTTTATATATAATATTAAAGTTGAAAAATTAAGAATCCAGCAGGACTCGAACCTGAGAATACGCCTCAAGTGGTTTACCAATTCAGCTATGGATTCGTATGCTGCTAGACTCGAAATTTCTCAACTCTTTTGTACCAGCGTCATAGGTATTTATAATTATACCTTAGCTAGACGAACCTTACTTGGTTTTAACGCCACCTATGCGACCTAACGCTCGTTATCCATGCTCATTATTAGCAGCACCACGTCATCGAACTAATTTGGGCAAACATTCACCAATCGTAAGATTATCATATCTTTATAACAGTGTGTCGGAATCAGTGAAAGACATGGACATCTTTAGCAATTCACTTGGCAGATATAAAAGCTTAGCCACCGCTTATTTAAAGAATGGCACCAATTAGGTAATGGCAGTGACAATTATTTAAAAAATATATTTTATACTTTTATACTTTAAATTATTACTTAAATTATTAAATCAAATTATTATTATTTTAATTATCATTATTTTTAATGTTTAATTTTTATGGAATGCTATCTATTAATGACTATTTTAATTACTTATTTATTTCAACTATACATCTCAATTTTTATTTCTATTTCTACTTTCAATTATAATGTAATATGACATGTTGTGTAGATTTTAAGTTTGTCTGTTGTTTCATGCATTTTAGTATTTATTAATTACAAAATTTTATTTCTGTTCTTGTAAATGTAGACGCTGTGGTCTCCTCTAATTGAGGAAACACATAATTTATATATTGTGAATGTTATTATTAATAATGTGTTGTGTATTTCTTGTTGGAGATCCTATAAATAAATAAATAAATAAATAAATAAGTGATAAGTCACTTAGTGACATACAGTAAGTTTGAATTAAGATCAACACAATACAGTCGAGAGATGACGCATTTTTATCAAATACTTGTAATATTTTAAAGCAAATTTTAGCTTTGCTATGCCTTTTTGTATTTTATATAATATTAAAGTTCGTCTAGCTAAGGACACCTATGACGCTGGCACAAAATAGTTGAGAAGTATCGAGTCTAGCAACATACGAATCCATAGCTGAATTGGCAAAGCACTTGGGCGTATACCCAGAGGGTGCAGGTTCGAGTCCTGCTGGATTCTTAATTTCCCAACTTTAATTTTATATAAAATACAAAAAGGCATTGCAAAGCTAAAATTTGCTTTAAAATATTACAAACCATCAGTTGATTATTTTGAGTTGATTACGATGTAAAATTAATGTTAAGATTGTAATTTCAATACTTAACCTACAAACTTGTAAACTCGTGCACGCGCGCCGAGTCCTTTAAAAACGGCCGCACTGTAGGCGATCGACAGTCGCTCCCGAGCCGGGGCGCCGCGCCGTACAGTACGGACCATTCTGTGACGTCATTACGCTACCCGTTGAATAAACGAAGCATAGAAAAGTAATTGTGAAGATTTCTTACGAAGACCCTGAATGAGTAATAATGAAGACGAAAATTGTGACGTCAGCAATGCTGACCATCTCCGTCCATATTATTATGATGCAAAAGTAATTAAGTATCTATTTATTATTATTTATTATTTATCTATTTTTTATTTACTCACATAAAGTGATCCAAGAAGTAGCGGAGTGTCGCAAGAAGCGGAGAGCTCTGCTTGCTCCCTGCAAGGTGCTGGAGAAAAGCGGCCGCAGCGAGCGTCGCCGTCGCCTATGCGTGTCTGCAAATTAAATGCTGTACTTTTATAACTTGTTTGTAAATTAATATGATTCCTGAAGCCTCTATCGCTACACTAACATGTCCGGAACTTATGCAATAATAGCAATGCATGATATTGTCCGGTACTCTGTGGTCCGGCGAGCAAGACGTGTCTTACTCGTGTGACGTGAGTGTGAGCGCCGCAGGTGTGGACTTACAGAAATATTCGGTTTAAAGATATTTATATCTCATAAGAACATCTGTCCACATAAAATGAGATTCAAAGTTAGTATAAAGTAATACAGTAGCATTATCTGTGGAGTTATAACTTATAAATCATTAAAAGTTCCATTACAGAGTAGGTACATATTTCTTAAGCTTAGATTTGAATGATTGAATGTTTAAAAATTATGAAGCCTATAAACAGTGACTTGGACGTGGAAAACCTCCAACATGATGTTAACGCTTTATCTCAATGGTGCAGAGAAAATAGAATGACCTTGAATAAAGAAAAGTGTTATTATATTCAGTCCACACGTAACACAAACACATCAGGCAATACCTATCATATTGACGGCACTGTTTTGAAACGCACAACAGAAATTCGGGACTTGGGTGTTGTGATGGACACAAGCTTGAAATTTGATACTCATATTTTAAAAGTAGTTGCAAATTCAAAATGCTTGGCTTTGTTCTGCGCAGTTGTAAGAGTTTCAAAAGTCCAAATACTAAAATTAAACTATTTAACACTCTTATCCGACCTATACTTGAATATAACACAGTTGTGTGGAACCCACATTACGACGCGACGTTTATAACAAGCGCCTTGAAAGTGTACAACGACGCTTTCTTTACCACCTGTGTTACGGCGACCGTTTAGCAAAGCAACTGTCTAGTTACACCGCGAGATTGCGTCACTATCGTCTACACACCCTTAATAGTCGCAGGAAAATCTTGGATGCCATATTTTTATACAAAGTATACAATGGTATCATAGATTGTAACCAACTAATGAGTAGCCTTTCTATTACAATACCATCTCGGTTGCCAAGAAAGAGTGTCTACAACCTACTCTCCATTCCTGCTTCTTGTACCAACCTTGATCATTACGCCGCCGTGCCTCGTCTCTGCAGACAGTACAACACTTTATCAAAATCTAGTGACTTAGACCTAAGCACCTCACTATCCGTATTTGGGTGATTCCTGGGAAGCTTGATTTTGACGGTCACATCGTAATATTATAAATAAATAAATAAATAAATATAAATAAATATCTCACAACTTACACACAACGCCATCTAGTCCCAAACTAACTATTATCTAAAATAATAGACATACATAACTTAATTAGCACTCATACGATTCCTTGACTATTATAGTAATGAGGCCTATTGATTAAAATAACAATGTAAAACTGAAAATTGGTTTAAAATCCATTTGAAACTGAAAAACGGGGTGATTTAGCTTGAATTTTACGTGTCACACGCGTAACCTGTACTTTGTAATGACGATTTATTTTGTCTACGCTTATAGCTATATATTAATTCATATATTTTTGAATACCTAGAAAGTGCTGCTATCCTATTATAATCAAATTGTTATAAAAAAATAAAACTTATAGTAGCTATAGTCATTCAAAAACATGTCACGCGGCGGGCGTCGTTTCAACCGTGCGACGTAAAATAGCAACCAAATTCGGTTCGAACGTGGTAGGCATCTCGCGATTGGTTTGACACATCGCCAGTTTACTGGCAGTGCTCAGACGTAAAGGTGGTGTCGCTCAGTTTCGCGCAAAATAAGTTAGGTGAGTTCTTTGACTACTACACGTTTTGGTCCTACAGGGTTGATACATTCCATAGCTTGTTTTACTACGTAGTTGAAAATACTTTCACCTTAATGCTTTAAGATCATGAATACTTACATCCTTGAGTAAACTTTCAAGTAAAAATATGTATAATATTATTAATAGATTCATTGTTATATCCTAAAATGTAAATTGTCGTGAGATCCGTGGGCGCAGATCCGTGGGTTTTAAGCCACGGATCTTTGTTTTCGGCCATGAATCTTTGTCCTGTACGCTGGCGAGTTCTGCCAAAGGTACTTACCTTGTAGACTGACACTGTTCTTGCTATTTATCTATTTACTAATGATGTCAATTAATGAAAGTGTTTTTTAGAGTTCCGTATTATCTACAAGAAAGCCATATAGTTTCACTATGTTTGTCTGTCCGGGCCCTAGCATCTAGACTGTTAGTGCCGGTAAGCTGAAATTTTGTAAACATTTATGTATGATAACTATGGCTACAAAGTGATAAAATTAAATCTTGAAGAAAAAAATTGGGGTAGGTACTTTTGCTAAGAGTAAAGGGGTTTTTTTTTCTTTCACGTACCTCTTAATGTAGAGTATCATTAAATAGGTCTTTTAAAAGCATTAAGGGTATGCAAAGGTAATTTTTTACTCTGAGATCTGCTAAAAATATTTTTAACCATGGATAGTATTTTTTTTGTTTAAATAGCCCTCCCCCTCTAAAAGCTAAACAATTGGCTCAAGAAATACAGAATAATTCGTTACTGTGGTATTACTGAATACGGTACAGAAGACATGCTACATACGTTGCGCGCTCTATGTTTGCGTTGCTCGGGCATCGCTCACAGACACAATTTCAGACTACTTTCGTTCGCACGCGTACTGCCCTGGACCCCCGCGTGCCCGACGAGTGTAGGTATAGCAACTTAGGTATATGCATGAGCTAGTTTTCTGTAACCAACGATTTTGTGGTAGTATTATAATATAATGAAGGAAAAGTGTCACGGCTAAGTCCGAATTGAAAAATGCAATTACTTGAAATAATTTGTACAAAATCCATAACCTTTGTTAATAATGAATTGTTTGAAGTTGTAACTTATTTAATAAAATTAATTAATACAAGTATATTAATACAAGTAGGTCAAGCAGTGAGCACCTCTTAAATCTGTATTACTAGGTATGTTCTAACGGTTGATTATGGAACCCTACACTGCATTTGGCCCAACAAGCACTTGGCCGGTTTATAATTATGCTTTTCCATTCACTGGGAAAAAAAAAACGGTAGTCCAGCATTATTAGAGTCCTCAATTGTCTAGTTTTTATATTTACTTTATACGACGTATGTAGCGAACGAGCATGTAGTTCACCTGATGTTATATGTAGCTGTAGCCCATGAATATATCTACAATCCACAAAGCAGATTGTAGATGCGTCGCTTCATCTGAGGGCTACGGTGCTTTGCTTCATGTACCTGTAATTTCAGGACCTGATTTCACCACCGAACTGGATCACAGTAGTGAAAGCATTCGTATTTGGTGGTAGTTTAAGGTAGGATGGCGGCTTTACCAACCCTTGAGCTCCTCTACCACCATCCCTAACTTACCTTTATTATTTGTTAAAATAAAACACGTTTTTATAATTATTCTAACTTTTGTTGATTTTGTTTTTGCTGATTAAGTGAAAAAAAAATATTATTACTAGACAAATGATGTTTTATTTACAATTTCGTTTAATATTCTTTAAAATAAACGACTTTTAAGCTATGCCGCCTCGTATTTCATATGCTACCTAAGATCCATGGTTTTTTACATGAGATCCGTGGCGACCCAAAACAAACATATTTTTATTTCTGAAACTATTATGTTTACGTGAGTGCCTTATGGACAGAAAAGTTTGTTTTTAAGCTCTCTTTTGCTACATCACAAAACTTGAAAAAAAAAATGCCATGGATCTTACGCCAGGAACGCTTCTCTCAGGAATCACCCATTTAAACGCAATCTCCAAGATGCAGTGAAAGCAACATGAATTTGATTGATAGCTTAAAATTGTTTTTCGAACCTGAAGTAAAATAACGTCCTGTTAAAAAACAATAATATTTGTTTTCTAAATTTTAATGCTATGTTTTGATCTCATTATATGTAATTTTTTATTTTAATTTTATTCTTGAACTTTTATCTAATGCTTGTGAGCTGTGGTCTCCTTTAATTGAAAGAATACACTAAAATGTTTCATTGTGTTTGTTATATGTCTATAATGTGTATAGCTCTTGTTGGAGATCCATAATTAATTAAATAAAATAAATAAATAAATAAATGTTATCGCTATAAGCTATAAGCTCGAGTTTGTTGTTGTTTCTCAATTTATGTGTCATTGTTTTCTTCTTAATTTGTAGGTTAGTTTGAATTGAATTTGATGTGATATTTTTGACAAGAATGCGAGTATTGTAAATATATGTAATATCTGCACGCGTGGTGTAGTGGTTTAAGCGGTCGCCTCGCCGCTCTCCACTGCACTGGTGCTTTGGGTTCGATCCCCACATGGGACAAATCTTTGTGTGATTCGCAAAGATTTGTTCTGAGACTGGGTGTGCTTGTGTGAGTGAATGTGTGTATTTAGCCTTGTCATTGGGACCATTGGATAGTGTTATTGCTTCTGGCGTTCTATCTAATGTAAAAATCCAAATTATTATTATTATTTGTGGTTTATGTTATCATATCTCGGGACTACAGAGTCCCGGAACATGTGTGGGGCCGAAGCCAACAGCACAGAGGCCCGATAAACACTTTACTCTAAATGTAATGAGGCTAAAACCGGCGATTATCCCTGTTCACATTATAAAAATGCACCCAAGGACAATCCCCGGTTTGAGCAGACCTATTGCAGAAAATGGAGACTAAATGATAAGAGCTATTGTGTTGAGGTGCTTATGGACTGGGTATTCTGGTTTATGGTAGGTAAAACTGACGCCTGCCCTGAAACATATGTTGTACACGCAAAAAGGGGCAGGCGGTGACTTGCCAACTTTATTTATTTATTTATTTATCATTAACAATTTACATTGTGTATGATTAACTATGATTATTATTAATATTAAATTTAACATGCAGTATAACATTATAAAATAAAGACAAAACTAAAAACTACATAAAAAATAAAACATAAGTAAAACATAAGTAGGGCTAAGATACGATAATAATACAGATAAAAGTAATTCACAATTCGTCTACAGAGTACAAGCTTCTCTCCAACAGAAATGCTTTGAGCTTTGTGTTAAAAGAGCTAGTGTACAACAAATCTTTCAAATCCGCTGGCAGTTTATTGAATATTTGTACAGCTTGGTAATGAGGACTATGCTTGGCAATATTAAGATGAGGTGCAATTTTATTTTTAAAGTTCTTTCTGCGAGTTTTTTCTCTGTCTATTCTCTCGTCTTCAGACTCGTATTCATGGACATATTTTTTAAAATTAGCCAACAACACCAGCACGTATAAGCTGGGCAATGTTAGGATATTTAAACGCCTAAAATGAGATCGACAGCTTTCTCTTTGTGAAATTCCGACCATTGTACGTATCGCTCTTTTTTGCAGAATGAAGGCTCGCTGAGAATTATAAGCGTAGCTTTTTCCCCAGAACTGTATACTGTATCGAAGTCTGGATTCGACAAGAGCATAATATACTACCTTTAACTGTTCTTCATTTATTTCGGCTCTCAATGTCCTTAACACAAAACATGCAGACGATATAGTAGAGTCTATATGTGCTAGTTCCTTTTTCCAGTTCAGCAAATCATCTAAATATATACCTAAAAACTCACTATATGGGCCCCCTAAACGGTCACCTAAGGCAAAGCCACACGGGCGACAGGGCGCAACATTGCCGTGAGCGGCTTGGGGTGTCGAGCGGTGCGGCGCCGATTTCACCCTCGGTGGAACACCTAAGGTTTCCTCGTAGTAATGCCCTTGAAATTGACACTTCCACCCCCGAGCATCTCTGCTCTGGCGACCCATCTCTGACCGGCCGGTTAAGGCAAGAACAGAGCTGAGAGTCCTGCGGGCGCTCTTGGGTTTCCACTTCGACCGGCCAATAAAGGCAAGCCGGAGACGAGTCCCTGACCGACTCTCTGGGGAATCAGGACCGCAGTGTCGCCACTCACATTCAGCTCGCCACAAGCTGCCCTGCGGTTTGTGTGCTCTTTATCGATCTTTAGATATATTTTTTGTTTATATCAAAAGGATATTAAAAAGCAAATTTATACCTGATATGCCTCTGGGTGTTGCGCTATCCTCATGGTAAGGTAACGACTGTCCCAGAGGGGTTTATTATAATTATTATTATATAATTGCCTAATATTTAGTAGTTTAGTTTTGTCGTATAAAGTTTTTGTTGGTGTCAGGCAATGATAATGGAATAGAATTTTGATTGATTATTTTGTTTTGGACTCTTTGAAGTGAACCCCATAATAATATCTCAATGAGGTATTCTAAGTGTGATTTGAGTGATATTAACTTTAACAAATCGAGTTTCATCTGCGCCCCGGCAAGCACATGGAGCTGAAAAAGCCCAATCACTTACGCTGGGGTCGGCTTTTAATCTAACATTTGCGGCTGAATATCACTATTTTACGTAGAGCCTCATAATAGTATAATTTGGATTACCCATGAATAGTTTAATTAGGGCTTTTAAACGCACACTATGAATGGGACCCTCACGTAAAATACTCATATTCCGCCGTAACCGTCAAGTTTAAAATCGATCCTAATAAAGGCGAATGCGCTTTTCGGTTCAGTGCACTCTCCGAGGCACAGAGGAGACTCGATATCTTAGGAATGGTGACCCGCCCCCCGGACCGAGGTAAGCGCGGCGTGGCTGACGAAAAAGAAGCATTAATTACGGTTCCTAGTAATTGGAAGACTGTTACTTCTTATTTTGCTTAAATGACTGCATATTATTAAATGACTATTCATCACTGACTTTTTGTTTTATGTAATTAAATAACTTGATTGTTTGTGATGCTTAAACCGTATAAATTTTAAATGCCACAAAAACAAAAAAAGTTTAGTCACAGCGCCGAAAATTCTGAAATAGTATGATGTATTTTTAAATTTTCACTATAATGATAGTGAAAAATGTGGGCCTTTCTTCAGTTTCCCGATGATCGTTCAGGTTTGAAACACCCTGAATACACTGTCTGTATAAACCTCGTATAAATATAACTGAATTGTTCGTGGTTTGTCTCATGTGACGTTTAAATTATTACGCGAGTACCGTAACTACAGTTACCGCAACCGAATCACTTCTTTGAATGTATTGTTCATTTGACCGCTAATTCGTCACACATAATAATTATATTATGTAAATGGGACAAGGCAGCTTTAAATTAAACCGTCCAAATTTAATTGGCTGTCCGTAATATAGTTACTTAATCGTGAGATCTTCCATAGCCTATCTATACTTATATTATAAGGCTGACGAGTTTGTTTGTTTGCTTGCTTGAACGCGCTAATCTCAGGAACTACTGGTCTGATTTGAAAAATTCTTTCAGTGTTGGCTAGCCCATTTATCGAGGAGGGTTTGACAGAATAGAATTGAAATTCTTAAAAAACGTCCGCGACATTTTAAGGTTAGCTCACTAAAACCTTTTTTATGCTGGCCAAATTTGTCCTAAAATAATGCATTATTTGTGAAGGTGTTCAAATTGTTTTGTTTCAAATTGTTTATGTCTCATCACAAGTACAATAGTTATTTATGGTACAAGTGAAAAAAGGTTTATATTTCTGTTGTGAGTGCTTATTTTAAATCTTGAGCTTGCGAAATAGTCTTGAATAGAATCACGAGCGTAGTGAGTGATTCTACTAAAGACTACTTCGCAAGCGAAAGATTTTAAGAGATCACGAACTGGAAATAATTTTTTTCTCACGTGTTACATACAAAACTGTTCACCTCTTCCAGAGAGAAAATATTAAGATTTAAATAAACTCGTACTCGATTGCTTACCTTGAGATAATTCCATGAAATACGACAGTATAATACCGATTCAGAATGCGTTTTAGGGCCTTTTGTAAGTCGCCACTTATTAAATATGTCGTACGCTTTTAAATACTTTTCACGTGATTTTTCTGGTAAAAAGCAAACTTCTGAATTAGAAGCAAGTTGTCGCAACTCTTTTGGAGTTCCACAAAGTTCTTCATCACTGGATTCCTATTTTTTTTTTGTTAATAAGTTCCAGTAAACAATTAAACATAAGCTGAAAATAATTTATAGTTGCCTGCGAATCCCACGATGACTGACACAGACACAGACTTTCTTTTTTAACACGCTTATATTAGCTTCACCTGTATGTTTGTTTGTTTGTTTGTTTGTTTGTATGTAACCGACTCCTTTGGACTCGATTTTGACCCACTTTAAACGGACAGATTTCATTCAAATTTTGCACACCTGTCAAAGATCGATGACAATGCAATAATTCGATAAAAAAAATTAAAAATATATAAAAAAAAAAAAAAAAAAAAAAAAACGCTCTTATAAATAAACCAAACTAAAAAGTAGAAAATAAATAATAGTTTAAAAAAACTAAAAAACACGCTTTTAAAGTACTTCTAACTAAAAAGTGAAAAATAATTCCTAATATAAGCTGAAAAAAGCGTGGGGCGCTCTGTGCCATATTTTTCGTCTATCGAGCAACCCACGCTTTTTTCAGCTTATATTAGGAATTATTTTTCACTTTTTAGTTAGAAGTACTTTAAAAGCGTGTTTTTTTTTAAAACGCGTTTGGAAATTCGTTCCGTAACATTTATTATAGAGTCTAATATTAAGTACCTGATTTTAATTAATTTAATGGTCCATCACGAATATAAAAAAAAAAAACTAAATAAGCGTGTATTTATATAATTTAAAATAATTAAAACGTATCGTTTGTAGTTATTTAATAAAATTGCTTTGCTTTTTTTTCAGCGCCTATTCATTGGAAGGATTTTGTGTTTCGAAATTTGAATCACTTTGCCTCACTAGTGAGTAATAACGGTTTTTACTCACTAAATTCCCGCAAGCAAACGATATTTTTCGTGCTGGTGTGGTAAAAACAAATATACACGGTTTCTTTATCTGAAGTTATATGGGGTATACCCAGGTTATCCACTGCTGTATCGGACTGTTTGTTCTGCGTATGCTGAGTACACTAAGCTTGAGGTGAGAAGGGAAGTGGCCCTGGCGACGCATGTGTTTAACGTAGTACGTACTAACGTAGTACGTACTATTCACAACCAAGCCATCCCGCAGACGATTCGATATGTGCCCCTGGCGAGTTTATCGGTCGGCGGCGGCCACCAATACTGGACGACCTGATGCAATTCGCGCCACTGACGCGTACGCTGCGTGTGCTCTGCGCGGTGTCTGACCGGGTTGACATATTTTCGTGTTCACTGAGTTTGTTCACAGAGGCCACTTCTAAGTTATTAAGTTAGGGTTTTTGTTTTTTGTACTGTGTTAATCTTAGATTAGTAAACTAGATCATAAAGCATATTGTAGTAATTTACACCCATTGCATTAGGTTGTAATGGCTCTGTATTTATGTAAATAAATTAATTAAAAAAAACTATTTAATTTAAAACAAAATTGCACTTTACATCATTCAATTTAAATGAATATCTTAGAAGATATTGTGGTTTTAAAATAACATCATCACAGCTAAATAATTCAGATCGAGTACTGCGCGCACAATATGCAAAGCCGGTGGGCAGTCGGCTCCTTACGGAACGGAGAACTACTATGTGGTGTCAGTTGGCTCATGATAACTGTACCCGTGACCTTGTGATTTTGTGATTTGGGACACTGCACTGCCTCATTCACATATCACAGCGAGTCGGCGAGGACAGAACCATCCAATACTGCCGATATATTCAATCTATTTATTTATGAAGTGTTTATTTTCTACAAGAAGAGCTGCTTGATGATAATGGAGAGGGTCGAGTCCGACCAATATCACACTTGTGAGCTACCTGTGCACTCTTGCTTAGAAAACTAAATTATCAGGGCGGCAACAAAGGGTTGGACAGGGCGTTCTACTTCTTTGCGGTTCGCATGAGGAAAGTAGAAGCGAAACGTTTTGTGCGTACCGAGAATACCGCAGAGCTACCCAGGGCACCACGCCATGATACGCCACTACTATCGCATGTGATCAATGCCACATGGATGTTATATTACTTCTGACAATACGTTTAGGACAACGAATCAAACGATGTTAAATCGCTCGATTCTTGCCAACTTCCGACAGAATTTACTGGTATCGTTCAGTGTGATTTTAGGTCGCAGTAGCTTCGGTTTAGTTTTTCCATAGAATTTCTTATTTTTATCCATACAATCAATTATTTCTTACCGGCATCAAGATCTTCATACTCTTCCCTTTGTCGTTCCCTTTCGCTTCCACGCGCCATTCTCACAACTCACCAATACTCACTGAATGCACGTTCGTTGGTAAACAAACTGTAGTGGCAGAAGGTACATAAACTGATAACAGTGATAGCGAGTGGGGCGTCGGCGTCGGAGCCTGACGTCATCCTTATCTCTGCGATGCGTTCATGAGTGGATGAATTAATTAATGAATTATCTGCGTATAAATTAAAACTAGATTTTAGGAATAAGTATAGTATTAATTAATTTTATTAATTATATTTTGTAAACCACAAACATACGTACATATTTCAACAATAGACCTGACTATTTCGTACCATTGGAAGACATTGACTACATAAAAAAAGGCAGGACTCCGTCTCTTGAAACACTTACTGAAGCACCCATAGTAAGTCACACGTACACACAGAACACACACATTGACACAATAGTAAGTCAATCGCCCGCCATTACGCTTTGGACTGTGCTGTTGCTCGGATGTTCAAGTAAAATAATTAAAAATGCCGTCTTGTGTTGTGAAAAGCTGCCGAAACCATAGCGCCTCGATAAAAAAAAACCAGGGGATCACTTTTCATAGGTAAGCAAGTAATATATTCAGCTTATTGCCGAAATTATATTGTTCTCGTAAAATAATATACCAAAACTATCAGTGTTGACAGTCAATAAATATTTTCATTTACCCTGAATTTGGGTAAATATTTTTTAGTAGTATAATACATTTAGTATAAATTATTATTCTATGTTTTATAGATTTCCTGCGGCAAACGACGCATGGAAATATTTTTGGGTAGAAATAATTAGAAACTGCAGAAATTATAACAGTTGGTAAAATTAAATCAGCATAAGAGATTGTAATTAATTGAAAAGCACACCACTGATCATTATTATTTATTGTAAAAAAATGGAACGACACAATTAATTATTTTACTGTGCTAATGTTAAAGCAATTATTGCTTGAACATTTGCACAATAAAATTAAAAATAAATGTTAGTAATAATTACAAAAGAAGTTAATTTATAAAAAAACAATTTTACGAAGAATTTTTTTTTGTAAAATTTGATTTAAATTGTCCTATTCATAACATTAAATGTAATAGTGTCTGCTGTACGGGGAAGACGCTATCTCCTGCAACCCAGTTATTACTCGTGCAGGCGTTAGGGGATTCACAAGTTAAGGATGCTAGTGGTCAATAAAGATTTTTATTTTTGAAATAGTCAAAAAAACTGTTAATAAAAATGAATATTTCGTTGATTATTGTGTAAAACACATGTACGATGTGATGTAACAAATCGTATGATTTCTCACATTTGCGAATACGAATGTTGACCTTCAAATCAAGGGCCCGCAGAATGTCATACGAGTTTGAGATTTCGTGGCAGCCATGTTAAAACGAAACGATAAAAGAATTTAGGTGAAATGAAGCGGGAAGTCCGTCACAGGGTGTAAATTTTCTCGATTATTTTAATTGCCAATATTTCTTTAAATATTGAAAAATCGCATGTAAGTGAATATAAGCTCCGCAATTGTTTGTTTATTTTAACTTAGATATTTTATTTGGTTTGTACATTTTGTTGACGTTTTCAAGCACTTTCTGATAGTTTATGTAATAAAGAATTTTTGATTTTAAATTGTTTTTAATTTTTTTGCTAACTGCCATAACTTATCCTACTATCCGATTTCGGCTCCAGGTCCTAAACTGAGACACCCTGTATATCACTAAAGCATCTTTACCATCTAAGAATCAGGAAGGAACTTACATAATATATTATGTACAAAATTCGTTGCTTTGGGCACTCCTGACGCAAGGCAGCGAAGATGCTTTAGTGCAGCTACCCAGTTTTTGGAAAATATTTTAAAATTACGACTCCTACGGCGCTTTCTGATTCTTAGATGGTAAAGATGCTTTCACCTGCAGGCCCGCATCGACTGCTAGAAATATAAAATCAACTTTGTTTCGAAATTCAAACATAAAGTTGTTTTATATTGTTTGGTTTTTGGCCACGGTAGTATAAAACTACCTATATCATGTTTGATGGTAAAAAGCAGCAAATAAAAAAATATAAGAACTAAACCTCTAAAATATTTATTTAAATTATTGTAAAAATGTGGGTAATATTTCTCATGGCTGGTAGCCCCTAACACACGCACACATAAACAGACCGCCGCCATTTTGGTGCTTCCATCATTTTATAGGTGACATTCTCTCCTGCTTTTTTTATGTACTCTATGTTGGAAGAATAAAGTTTTATGATGACATGTGTCAAAAATGATATTATGGTAAATTCTTCATCATTATAACGAAAGCTATCGATTAATACTATTTTTATATTTTTTTATCCATTAATTCAAAAGATATAACACTCGAATAAAGTTTTATCCGCGCCGACTACGTACAATAACTACGCATGATCACATACAACGATCTCGGTCGCTTCATTACATGTCACATTGCTCGACGAAAGTGGCCGCGAGTAGAGTTTGTTTCGATGGATACCGAAATTGGCGATCTTAATGGTAAGAATACTTTTCTTTTATGTTAACGCTTTATATTACATTAATTACTTTACTAACCTAAACTCTAGTATAAACACACAATGGTTTTAGTCGATTGGTGAATTTATTATACCAAATATTATACAAAGGATTGGTAAGAGAGGATGGAACTTACTTGGATATTTGTTCGCTGGATCTTACAGTACTTTTTCACCATATTTTTCACTTGTGCACACAACGATGCGTTCGCGGCGTATTCGATAGCTTGACTGTCAGTTTGACAGATCGAATCGATGACGTTTTGTTCCTTAGGAAATTTTGGATGGAACTTGGATGAAGGAATACTTACTCTGAGGGATGGAAGGATAGGTGAAATGTCAGACGGGACGAAGGAAGTGACATTTATAATATAGAAACGTCTGTGCAGTGTGAATATTGAGAGATAGATGGCGTTATAAGAAATAAAATGAATTTATAATATAGATGGCGCCACCATTGTTCCCCGGGCTAAAGGCTTACCTTCTGAATAAATGTGCATTGAAAGAAAAGCAAAATGAATTTTTAATTTGAAGGAGTTAATAGCAAATAAAAGTTAAATTAAAGAAACTAAAATTAAATTGGCTTAAACTTAGTTTATATACAGAATCTAATAAACGTTAAAGAATTACTGAAGCGGTAAACGATAGAGTTTAACGACTGGTCTAACATATGATCCGGTCTTAGTTTTGACTCTAGCGACTCTGGTGATCTGAACTCTGCCAGGATAGAGCTCTTCTACGACAGCAATAGGCCAGCTGAGTACGGGAGCATTGTCGTCTCTAATAATAACTATTTGACCCTTTTGTAAAGGTTCAGTAGGGATATTCCACTTCTGCCTGCTTTGAAGTTAAGTCAAATATTCCACTCTCCATCTACGCCAGTATGTTTGAACTAACTTGTTCAGTAATTCGTAGCGAGAAAGTCTATTTTCGGGTGCGTTAAGAACATCTTGCGCTGGAAGATATTTTAGAGGTGTAACATTAAGAAAATGAGACGGCGTTAACGCCTCGAGTTCAGTATTCAGTATTCAGTCTTTATTGCACTCCATAAGTTCATAAGTCCAAGAGTTCATTAGGATCAGAACTTAAAACGCACAGCGGACGGCTGTTTAAGATGCTCTCAATTTGGATCAAAACAGTATTTAACTCTTCGTAGGTTAGAATTTGATTACCGATTGATCGTTGTAAATGTGTTTTACGGATTTTATGTTACTTTCGCAGATCCCACCGAAATGCGAACTCTAGGTTCGGATTTCTTTTAAATAGGACGCGCAGATCCGTTAAATTTTGATCGAGAGATTTATTATGTGTTTCAGAAGTTAAAAGTGAATATAATTCGTCGAGCTTTCGTTTAGCTCCTGCGAAATTAGTTGCTCCATCACTTAAAATCATTGAGACTGGACCTCTTCTACTTATGAAGCGTTTGAAAGCGGCTAAGAACATTTCTGAGCTGAGGTCTGAAACTAACTCTAAATTCAAGGCCTTTGTCGTTAGACAAATAAATAAGCATAGATAAGCCTTAATTTACTACTTACTTACTTACGTACTTAATTGGCAAGATCGTATAATACGTCAGAATATTCAGTAATTTGAATAGCAAAAGTTTTTGTCTTCGTTTCGAGAAGTTCAATGACCGGTAAAGGATTAGCGTAAGTTTGAATCGGCCATTCTTTTATTGGATGAGCGAGCCAAGTAGGGCCATGATTTACAACTAAATTAACAGTTTAGACTAGGTAGGTATAGCACAAAAGTATAAGTATATATATTTTTACATTGAAAGTATCAATGGCCCTAAGGCAGAGCTTAACACTAGAGTGCACGTGTCCCTTTTTTTGACAAGTTTGCTCGCCTGCTCTGCTATATTAGAAAATCCAAAATATTTTTTTTCAAACTGCGGTTTAGAGAAAAAATAATAAACAGTAATACGTGAAAATGTGAGTGCGTTCTACTTTAGAAGACCACTCGTGCACACACCCTAGTGTTAAATTACATAATATATAGCTTAGTTATGTACATACATTTATTATTGTATTGTTATTGTATTTTTTGTTACTATTCTGTTACTTTTACAGGACCAAAGAAAAAAAAATGTGTAATCATTTTGGAATGAAGATTTGTCAAACGATGAGGGAGCAGCAGGAGCAGGGGCTCACCCTAGAAGCTGTGTGGTACCAGTGGAACAGACGACCTTTGCGGAACAGCGTCACATGGCGTGTGAGATTTGGATAGGTCACGTGACGTGAGGTTGGGTCACGTGTGTATTTTGATAGGTCATATGACTCGAGGTAAGGTCACGTGTGAGATTTGGATAGGTCACGTGACGTGAGCTTGGGTCACGTGTATGATTGTGATAGGTCACGTGACGTGAGGTAGGGTCACGTGTGTGATTTGGATAGGTCTGTCTGTCCGTCTGTCCGTCTGTCCGTCTGTCCGTCTGTCCGTCTGTCTGTCTGTCCATCTGTCCGTCTGTCCGTCTGTCCGTCTGTCCGTCTGCCCGTCTGTCCGTCTGTCCGTCTGTCCGTCTGTCCGTCTGTCCGTCTGTCCGTCCGTCCGTCCGTCCGTCTGTCTGTCTGTCTGTCTGTCTGTCTGTCTGTCTGTCTGGCGTAGCCGGGCTCACGCTAGATATCCTGTTCGGAGGAGTAGTTTGGGAAGGAGACGCCGTTTGTTTATAAGTTGGGGGCCGAACAAGTGGGTACACCACGCAGTGTATATATAATTGCAATTTTTTAATAATAAGTAAAATAAATTGTTAATAAAAAAACAAAAAACCCGACTGCTTAAAAAAAAGAACTGAAAAGATAAAAACAAGTATAGCATTATCTACATTAAATTCATTAACAACAAATGAAATAGGCTAAAGTTTAGTATATGGACCGTCGAGTTGGGCAACCAAAATTTTTTTGCAGAAAGGCCTAGGCCTATGAAGTCTTTCTGCAAAGATTCAGGCTGCGGAGATTCTAAGTTTTTGTTTTAAAAAATAATCAAATATCTGAAAATTTTCACTACTAAAATGTCACGGTGACGTTTGACTTTCCTACGTTTAGTTTCATACTAAGAACAATAAATTTATTTAATAATGTTTATTTTTATTGTATATTCCTGTTTAATAAATACACAAAGTGGTGTTAATATGAAATAATGCGAGTTTATAATAATAAAAAGTATATTAATGTGTTTTAAATAAATAAAAAAGTGAAATTGTGAAGTAACGAAACGCGCAAATCGCGACGCCATTTTGTTTTGTCACTACATGAGTATTGTCAAATGTCAACTTCAGTCATCGTTTGATGTATTATCTATGGTTTGTTCGCTTTGCAGTCGAGATCGTTTATCTGTTTTGTATTTATTATTCATTTCTCTTCGAAATATTTAGATAAGAGTATGACTGAGACCACAAACATGATCTGACAATGTTTAATTACAGTCACGAAATCCAATCAATATGGCGTAGGTCAATTATGGGTAAATTAGTAGGTTAGGTTAGGTTAGAACTGCGACCATAACACAGCACGAGCCGAGCGAGCGAAGCGAGCGTGCCGCGGCAGCGGTCGGTGAGTGCGTGAAAAATGATTTTTTTTGGCCTATTGACATTTTTTTTTTAATATTTTAAGTTAGCCTAACCTCCAAACATATTTTTTCATTTTTCTCAAAAATGGGGTGGCTCCGCACCCCCCCCCCCCTTTTGGGGGGAGATTACCTACCCCCTCCCCGAAAACAAGATCTGCAAAAATTGTTTATATGTGCATACTAAGGGTTTCTGTGCGTCCCAGAAAAGATGCAGAGAGTGTAATAACGATCACAACACGTTATTGCACAATGACATTTCAAATTCAGGTCAAACAGCCTCAGCAACAGCTTCCGTACCTAAGTCATCATCTTCAGTATCAAGTCGGTCAACGAAAACCATACAAAATAACTTTGCGTCGAGTAACGAAGACGAGATTTTATTGCCAACTGCGTTAGTACAAGTAGCAACAGACAATGGTGAATATATGACGTTACGAGCACTAGTTGACCAAGGTTCACAAATAACATTGATCACGGAGAATGCAGCTCAAAGGTTAGGAATACAGCGGGAGCAATTGAACGCTAGCATCAGTGGAATCGGCACATTATGTAATAAAAGCAAAGGAAAGGTCACTTTGTGTTGCAAATCATTACATAATGAGTTCCAATTTACAACGGAAGCATTAGTCATGACACGAGTAGTGAATAGCCTACCTAACGTATCATTTTCCAAGAAATCTTGGGCTCACGTGGCGAGTATTACGTTAGCCGATCCAGATTATAACATATCGAGACCGATTGACATACTTTTAGATGCACACGTATATTCCGAAATTCTAATGAACGGATTGATCAAAGGAGAAGGTCATGAACCCATGGCTCAGCAGACACAGTTAGGGTGGATATTGTCAGGCAATGTCTCTAAGACTTACAACTGCAATGTGGTAGTCAATCAAGTCGACGAGTTGACAAAGTATTGGGAGGTAGAAGACATCAGTGGGGATGCTTGCAATTCCATGTCTTTTGAGGAGAAATACTGCGAAGACTTTTACACAGCAACAACAAGGCGATTACAGAATGGTAAATATGAAGTTCGATTGCCAATGAAACCGCATTTTGAGCAGTTGTTGGGCAAGTCCAAACCGCGTGCCATAGGACAATTTATGCAATTAGAGAAAAAATTAGCTAAGGATGACAAATTAGCGGCAAGTTACAGTACATTTATGCAGGAGTATTTGGAATTAAGGCATATGATTGAAGTTAAACCTAGTAGTAAGCCGTCATGCTACTTACCCCACCATGGCGTCCTTAAACAAGACTCTCTGACAACCAAGTTGAGGGTAGTGTTTAACGCCTCACAAAAGACTGACAGTGGTTATAGTCTGAATGATCTGATGGAATGTGGTCCTAAGCTTCATCAAGATCTCTTAACATTATTGATGGGATGGAGAACATACAAATACGTTTTCACAGCTGATTGCGAAAAAATGTATCGCATGATTTTAGCACACGAAGATGACCAACATCTACAGAAGATCATGTGGAGACAAACAGGCCAGGCACCGTTAAAGGAGTACCAATTAACTACATTGACTTTTGGTACAAAGGCCGCGCCCTATTTAGCGCTTCGAACGTTAAAACAATTAGCGATTGATGAAGCAGAAAAATATCCCTTGGCAGCTGACGTCATTACTAACGAGATGTATTGTGACGTCTGCAGCGGAAACAATTCTATGGAACGCGCACAACAGATGCAGGAACAGCTTATCAACATGCTAAGGGGTGCAGTCTTTACACAATTGACGAAAAGACAGCTACTGTCTGAAATCTCAAAAATCTTTGATCCACGTGGGTGGCTTACACCGGTAACCGTAAAGGCAAAGCTGATGTTTCAGGATGTGTGGTTATCGGGATGTGAATGGGATCAAATACTTCAAATAAACGTGCAGGAAGATTGGAAGCAATTTACAAGTGATTTGCATAACATTACCCAAATTGAAATACCTAGATGGTTGGGGGATACAGCACAAACGTTTCAAGTTCATGGCTTTTCTAATGCATCTGAAAAAGCCTATGCTTGTTCCATCTATTTAGTGACAATTAATGACAAAAATGAGCCCATGAGCAGGCTTATAGCTGCAAAATCTAGACTATCTCCAATCAATAAAAAAATTACGCTAGCACGTTTAGAGCTTTGTGGAGCTTTATTGCTTTCCCGCCTGATGGAAAGGGTTTTAAAAGCTTTCAAATGGGATAAAATTCATGAAAACACATATGCTTGGACTGATTCAATGATTGTATTAGGCTGGCTTCATGGTGATGTCAATAAATGGAAATCTTTCGTTAGTAATAGAGTACAGCAAGTGTGTGACATAATCCCGAAACAGCACTGGAATTATGTCAAGTCTGAGGATAACGCGGCCGATTGTGCATCACGGGGCATCACGTGTTCTCAGTTGCTTCAGCATTCGTTATGGTGGCACGGGCCAGAATGGCTAAAGAATTACAACGAAATGACATCAAATAGAGTTGCAATAATTCCTACTACATGTGAATCTAAAAATAAACATAAAATGCAAACGTTTGTTGTGCAAGCCGAACCTTCCTCAATAGTCATTGAATTAATATACAAGTACAGTGATATGACTCGGATTACACGGTCAATGGCATGGATAAGACGCTTTATTTACAATGCGTCGTTTGTAAAAATGAATACGACTGCTTATTTAACATCAGCGGAATTACAAAATGCTACAATGTTCATTATAAAACAAGTTCAAGTGCATATCTTTAATGACGAAATTAGAAGATTGAATGAGAATAGATGTGTGAGTTCAAAAAGTTGCATCTTGAATTTAAATCCGTTTCTTGACAAAGATGACATCTTGCGAGTGGGAGGGAGATTACGTAACTCGGATTTAACGAATGACAATAAACATCCAATATTGTTACCACACGATCATATTCTTACAGAACTATTCATTTGGCAAGCACATAAAAGGACATTGCAGGGGGGTCCAAAGCTAACTTTGCATAGTAAGGATTTATGGGAAAAGTGGTCACAGGAATACTTGCAACAGCTACAGGCGAGACTAAAATGGAAGCGACACGATACTGATCCGCGAGAAAATGACATTGTATGCATCAAAGGGGAAAATCTACCAGCAGGAAAATGGGCATTAGGACGTGTTGTAAAGTTACATCCTGGCAAGGACGGCCATACTAGAGTAGTTACATTAAAAACTTCGAAGGGTGAAACAAGACGGCCAATTATAAAGTTGGTACCATTAATTGAGGCTGCAGAAGCCAAATGCACTGACAATGACAATATTTCACCAAAAAGTATGCGAAACCGGTCGAAAAAACTAAACTGGAACAGTTTGTTTTGTTACACACTGATGTTCATTATGACACTTATTACACCCACCATGCAGCACGGTATACAATTAAATCCCCTGACAAAAAATCAAACCATTTATTTTGACAAGATTGCAGACTTACAGGAAATTAAAGATGAATGGAAATTAGTATTTTATTATAATATGACAAATTACTGGCGAAATATTAACGCACTGCAAGATTTCGTTACTCATCTGAAACAATTCGAGAACGATGCTTGGTTAATGCAATTCCAGGTACTTATTAACCAGCTTGAACGAAACACAAATGAATTAAATTATTACAATGAACTTTTGACATCGCAGCAGTTTATTCAGCATAGGTTTAAAAGAGGATTGATTGACGGAGTGGGTTATCTGGCAAATACGTTATTCGGAGTATTAGATCAACGTTTTGCAGATAAATACGAACAAGATATTAGCACAATCCAGCACAATGAGAACCATTTGTTACAATTGGTGAAAAATCAGACAAGTATCTTGGAAGTCGAGCATAACATTGTACAACGCAATGAAGCAACAATGGTAAAGCATTTGAACCTGATAAATGATCACCTGCAAAGGCTCGAAGTAAATGCGATGAAGGAAAAGAATAACTCTGAGATCGCTTTCTACATATTCACATCGGCATTAGCTGCAGAAACAATGGTTCAAAGCCTCAAAGATATTCAGCAAAGTCTTATCAATACATTGACAAATATGTACCGAGGACACATAGATGTACACCTGTTGTCACCCAGTCAGATACGAACTGAACTGGACAAAATAGCTCGACAGTTGCCTCGTGACTCTATGTTACCTGAAGTCCTGAATGACGTAAGGGACATTTATAGGGTGTTCAGAATACATGCACGTATTACCCGACAATATCTCTTGATGGAAATTAAAATACCCATACTAAACTATGCACTATATGAACTTCATAAATTAATCAGCATTCCGCAACGGATTGATGCAGATTATGTGATGGACGTTATTCCAAACTCTGATTTGATTGCATTTAACACTAATCAGTATACATTTATACCCCTAGAACAATCTGAACTACGAGAGTGCCAAAATATTCATGATAAAACATTAATGTGCAAAATTAATCACCCCATTTACATGATTGGCGATAGGCGAAAGTCTATTTGTGATGTACAATTAATTAGAAACAACGAAAAGCATCACTTATATTGTCATACAGAAATAAAAACATGCGCCGACAGGTGGGTCAAATTACATAAGCAGAATACATGGTTTTATTATTGTTGTGGCACGTGCGAAGTACAGCTAACATGCGGGACTCAAGTATCAACGGAGAAGTTACGTCTCACAGGTTTGATTACACTACAGCGAGGTTGTGAATTGCAAGGCGATGCCTTTAGGTTGTATGCAAATATGGAACATAAAAGTGACATCTTAATAAATGAAGAAAATGCCCTAATTATGCCCACGATCTCACCCATTAACAATATCGTCAGCACTTCTATTCGTAACTCGTCATTGCCTATTGAAACTCATGAAGAGACTTTTAAGAAGATCAATATAGACCTGCAGTCGATTAAAGAGCAAACGAACCTCGATACCCTATCTTCTCATGATTACCACCATTACATTATGATCTACGTGGTTATTGCTATCACCAGCTCACTGACTTTTATATCTATATATTACTGGCGGAAGATGACAACACACAGACAGGAAACGGGTCAGCGGGAAATGCGAAGCACAGAAGAAGATGGCGTGGACGAAGACGGATACAGCAAGGTTAAAAAACGGGACACAAAAGTGCGAAGTGAAGTGAGCAAAGTGATAAGTGCTATCGTCCCTGTGAATGAAGTGAAATTTAACACTGAGAAGCATGGCGATGTATGCGAATAACACTAATTATGACAATGGGACATTCTATTTATAGACTTTAGTTTGCATGTTTTCTAAAATAAGTTTAAATAATTTATGCTTTTACAGTTTTAATTTACATTTCTTTACACAGCTTTTATTTAGTTTTATTGTTTTATATAATTTGTATTTTGTTGCATATGCATTTGTTTGTGGCCGCAATATGTACGGTGTATGTACATGGCTTTGCAATAATTTGTAAGTAGGACAATAGGTCAGCGTAAGAATGCACTTTAATCAAGACTTAGATGTAGGTCAAGTGTATTTCCGCACGGTGATGCAGAGCCGATGCATTTTGTACATTACTTTCATAATTTATTTTAGTGTTCAATTAGACGTGGTTTGAATCGGATAACTTGCATTTTCATTCCGACTGGAATCCGTCGAACATTCCTTGACATTTACACTGACAAACCAATGTTGGGTTAACACACCTTACAGAACATACAAACTAACTTCCACCCACTTCGGGCGCGCGAGCGTGCCGATATATAAATTGGTAAATTGTGTTTAATCAGTAATATAAATGTGATGAGAAGTATATATTTTTGAAATGGTCTTTTCATGGCCTTTTATTTGATACCCATATTACTATGATGAAAAGAAAATCCATACCTCCCCCCCCTTTTTTTTTCATTTGCCGGCGCCATTTTGAAAATTTATATAGCCTATGTCACTATCACTGTTTCGACGAATTCAACGACACCTCATATTATTATGTCAAAATCCGTCTAGCCGTTTGGGCTGTAGGGCGTGCCAAAGAAATAGACATACATACATACATACATACATACATACATACATACATACATACATACATACATACATACATACATACATACATACATACATACATACATACGCTCGAAAAACATAACCCTCCTTCTGACGCAGTCGGGTAAAAATAAAGTGAAATTAAAATTGTATAGTCAGTATAAATTGTCAGGATAAAATGTCAATAAAACTTAAAACTACTTGCCAATAGGGCTGTATACAAAAACAGTAAATTCTTAAGTCAAAAACTTATTCTAATAACCCGATTAAAAGGGCTCGGGTGCCCAGACTTCGGTCAAAAGACCTCTGTCTTCCAGACAGGACAAATACAATAAGTAGATACAGCCGTCAATAAACGGCAGTCTATGAAATTTAAAATCAAAATCAACACTAAAAATTTCTAACCAATTCCTCCCAGCGAACCCTACCGAGGTGATATACCCAAGCCATTAAAGGGTGGGTGGGCGGGCGAATTTTTGACGTTTTATCTAACGGATTTTAACAAATGGGGTGTCGGGAGAAAGAGCTTGACGCGCCCTCTCCAGGAAAACTAAAATTTAGAAAATAGGGTGTAGGGTTGCCAAAATATAAACAAAACAAGAAAAATTTTGTAAAAAACGTCAGTTTCCTTCTAAAAAAAAAAAAAAACCTAACCTAACCTAACAATAGGTTAGGTTAGGTAAGATTTTTTTTTTTTAGGTGTAGGGTTTTTTAGGGTGTAGGGTTGCCAAAATATAAACAAAACAAGAAAATTTTTGTAAAAAACGTCAGTTTCCTTCTAAAAAAAAAAAAAACCTAACCTAACCTAACAATAGGTTAGGTTAGGTAAGATTTTTTTTTTTTAGGTGTAGGGTTTTTTAGGGTGTAGGGTTGCCAAAATATAAACAAAACAAGAAAATTTTTGTAAAAAACGTCAGTTTCGTTCTAAAAAAAAAAACCTAACCTAACCTAACAATAGGTTAGGTTAGGTAAGATTTTTTTTTTTAGGTGTAGGGTTTTTTAGGGTGTAAGGTTGCCAAAATATAAACAAAACAAGAAAAATTTTGTAAAAAACGTCAGTTTCCTTCTAAAAAAAAAAAAACAACCTAACCTAACAATAGGTTAGGTTAGGTAAGATTTTTTTTTTTTAGGTGTAGGGTTTTTTAGGGTGTAGGGTTGCCAAAATATAAACAAAACAAGAAAATTTTTGTAAAAAACGTCAGTTTCCTTCTAAAAAAAAAAAAAAACCTAACCTAACCTAACAATAGGTTAGGTTAGGTAAGATTTTTTTTTTTTAGGTGTAGGGTTTTTTAGGGTGTAGGGTTGCCAAAATATAAACAAAACAAGAAAATTTTTGTAAAAAACGTCAGTTTCGTTCTAAAAAAAAAAACCTAACCTAACCTAACAATAGGTTAGGTTAGGTAAGATTTTTTTTTTTAGGTGTAGGGTTTTTTAGGGTGTAAGGTTGCCAAAATATAAACAAAACAAGAAAAATTTTGTAAAAAACGTCAGTTTCCTTCTAAAAAAAAAAAAACAACCTAACCTAACAATAGGTTAGGTTAGGTAAGATTTTTTTTTTTTAGGTGTAGGGTTTTTTAGGGTGTAGGGTTGCCAAAATATAAACAAAACAAGAAAATTTTTGTAAAAAACGTCAGTTTCCTTCTAAAAAAAAAAAAAACCTAACCTAACCTAACAATAGGTTAGGTTAGGTAAGATTTTTTTTTTTTAGGTGTAGGGTTTTTTAGGGTGTAGGGTTGCCAAAATATAAACAAAACAAGAAAATTTTTGTAAAAAACGTCAGTTTCGTTCTAAAAAAAAAAACCTAACCTAACCTAACAATAGGTTAGGTTAGGTAAGATTTTTTTTTTTAGGTGTAGGGTTTTTTAGGGTGTAAGGTTGCCAAAATATAAACAAAACAAGAAAAATTTTGTAAAAAACGTCAGTTTCCTTCTAAAAAAAAAAAAACAACCTAACCTAACAATAGGTTAGGTTAGGTAAGATTTTTTTTTTTTAGGTGTAGGGTTTTTTAGGGTGTAGGGTTGCCAAAATATAAACAAAACAAGAAAATTTTTGTAAAAAACGTCAGTTTCCTTCTAAAAAAAAAAAAAACCTAACCTAACCTAACAATAGGTTAGGTTAGGTAAGATTTTTTTTTTTTAGGTGTAGGGTTTTTTAGGGTGTAGGGTTGCCAAAATATAAACAAAACAAGAAAAATTTTGTAAAAAACGTCAGTTTCCTTCTAAAAAAAAAAAACCTAACCTAACCTAACAATAGGTTAGGTTAGGTAAGATTTTTTTTTTTTTAGGTGTAGGGTTTTTTAGGGTGTAGGGTTGCCAAAATATAAACAAAACAAGAAAATTTTTGTAAAAAACGTCAGTTTCCTTCTAAAAAAAAAAAAACCTAACCTAACCTAACAATAGGTTAGGTTAGGTAAGATTTTTTTTTTTTAGGTGTAGGGTTTTTTAGGGTGTAGGGTTGCCAAAATATAAACAAAACAAGAAAAATTTTGTAAAAAACGTCAGTTTCCTTCTAAAAAAAAAAAACCTAACCTAACCTAACAATAGGTTAGGTTAGGTTTTTTTTTTTAGGTGTAGGGTTTTTTAGGGTGTAGGGTTGCCAAAATATAAACAAAACAAGAAAATTTTTGTAAAAAACGTCAGTTTCCTTCTAAAAAAAAAAAAACCTAACCTAACCTAACAATAGGTTAGGTGAGGTAAGATTTTTTTTTTTTAGGTGTAGGGTTTTTTAGGGTGTAGGGTTGCCAAAATATAAACAAAACAAGAAAAATTTTGTAAAAAACGTCAGTTTCCTTCTAAAAAAAAAAAAAACCTAACCTAACCTAACAATAGGTTAGGTTAGGTAAGATTTTTTTTTTTAGGTGTAGGGTTTTTTAGGGTGTAAGGTTGCCAAAATATAAACAAAACAAGAAAAATTTTGTAAAAAACGTCAGTTTCCTTCTAAAAAAAAAAAAAACAACCTAACCTAACAATAGGTTAGGTTAGGTAAGATTTTTTTTTTTTAGGTGTAGGGTTTTTTAGGGTGTAGGGTTGCCAAAATATAAACAAAACAAGAAAATTTTTGTAAAAAACGTCAGTTTCCTTCTAAAAAAAAAAAAAACCTAACCTAACCTAACAATAGGTTAGGTTAGGTAAGATTTTTTTTTTTTTAGGTGTAGGGTTTTTTAGGGTGTAGGGTTGCCAAAATATAAACAAAACAAGAAAATTTTTGTAAAAAACGTCAGTTTCGTTCTAAAAAAAAAAACCTAACCTAACCTAACAATAGGTTAGGTTAGGTAAGATTTTTTTTTTTAGGTGTAGGGTTTTTTAGGGTGTAAGGTTGCCAAAATATAAACAAAACAAGAAAAATTTTGTAAAAAACGTCAGTTTCCTTCTAAAAAAAAAAAAACAACCTAACCTAACAATAGGTTAGGTTAGGTAAGATTTTTTTTTTTTAGGTGTAGGGTTTTTTAGGGTGTAGGGTTGCCAAAATATAAACAAAACAAGAAAATTTTTGTAAAAAACGTCAGTTTCCTTCTAAAAAAAAAAAAAACCTAACCTAACCTAACAATAGGTTAGGTTAGGTAAGATTTTTTTTTTTTAGGTGTAGGGTTTTTTAGGGTGTAGGGTTGCCAAAATATAAACAAAACAAGAAAATTTTTGTAAAAAACGTCAGTTTCGTTCTAAAAAAAAAAACCTAACCTAACCTAACAATAGGTTAGGTTAGGTAAGATTTTTTTTTTTAGGTGTAGGGTTTTTTAGGGTGTAAGGTTGCCAAAATATAAACAAAACAAGAAAAATTTTGTAAAAAACGTCAGTTTCCTTCTAAAAAAAAAAAAACAACCTAACCTAACAATAGGTTAGGTTAGGTAAGATTTTTTTTTTTTAGGTGTAGGGTTTTTTAGGGTGTAAGGTTGCCAAAATATAAACAAAACAAGAAAAATTTTGTAAAAAACGTCAGTTTCCTTCTAAAAAAAAAAAAACAACCTAACCTAACAATAGGTTAGGTTAGGTAAGATTTTTTTTTTTTAGGTGTAGGGTTTTTTAGGGTGTAGGGTTGCCAAAATATAAACAAAACAAGAAAATTTTTGTAAAAAACGTCAGTTTCCTTCTAAAAAAAAAAAAAACCTAACCTAACCTAACAATAGGTTAGGTTAGGTAAGATTTTTTTTTTTTAGGTGTAGGGTTTTTTAGGGTGTAGGGTTGCCAAAATATAAACAAAACAAGAAAAATTTTGTAAAAAACGTCAGTTTCCTTCTAAAAAAAAAAAACCTAACCTAACCTAACAATAGGTTAGGTTAGGTAAGATTTTTTTTTTTTTTAGGTGTAGGGTTTTTTAGGGTGTAGGGTTGCCAAAATATAAACAAAACAAGAAAATTTTTGTAAAAAACGTCAGTTTCCTTCTAAAAAAAAAAAAACCTAACCTAACCTAACAATAGGTTAGGTTAGGTAAGATTTTTTTTTTTTAGGTGTAGGGTTTTTTAGGGTGTAGGGTTGCCAAAATATAAACAAAACAAGAAAAATTTTGTAAAAAACGTCAGTTTCCTTCTAAAAAAAAAAAACCTAACCTAACCTAACAATAGGTTAGGTTAGGTAAGATTTTTTTTTTTTTTAGGTGTAGGGTTTTTTAGGGTGTAGGGTTGCCAAAATATAAACAAAACAAGAAAATTTTTGTAAAAAACGTCAGTTTCCTTCTAAAAAAAAAAAAACCTAACCTAACCTAACAATAGGTTAGGTGAGGTAAGATTTTTTTTTTTTAGGTGTAGGGTTTTTTAGGGTGTAGGGTTGCCAAAATATAAACAAAACAAGAAAAATTTTGTAAAAAACGTCAGTTTCCTTCTAAAAAAAAAAAAAACCTAACCTAACCTAACAATAGGTTAGGTTAGGTAAGATTTTTTTTTTTTAGGTGTAGGGTTTTTTAGGGTGTAGGGTTGCCAAAATATAAACAAAACAAGAAAATTTTTGTAAAAAACGTCAGTTTCCTTCTAAAAAAAAAAAAAAACCTAACCTAACCTAACAATAGGTTAGGTTAGGTAAGATTTTTTTTTTTTAGGTGTAGGGTTTTTTAGGGTGTAGGGTTGCCAAAATATAAACAAAACAAGAAAATTTTTGTAAAAAACGTCAGTTTCGTTCTAAAAAAAAAAACCTAACCTAACCTAACAATAGGTTAGGTTAGGTAAGATTTTTTTTTTTAGGTGTAGGGTTTTTTAGGGTGTAAGGTTGCCAAAATATAAACAAAACAAGAAAAATTTTGTAAAAAACGTCAGTTTCCTTCTAAAAAAAAAAAAACAACCTAACCTAACAATAGGTTAGGTTAGGTAAGATTTTTTTTTTTTTAGGTGTAGGGTTTTTTAGGGTGTAGGGTTGCCAAAATATAAACAAAACAAGAAAATTTTTGTAAAAAACGTCAGTTTCCTTCTAAAAAAAAAAAAAACCTAACCTAACCTAACAATAGGTTAGGTTAGGTAAGATTTTTTTTTTTTAGGTGTAGGGTTTTTTAGGGTGTAGGGTTGCCAAAATATAAACAAAAAAAGAAAATTTTTGTAAAAAACGTCAGTTTCGTTCTAAAAAAAAAAACCTAACCTAACCTAACAATAGGTTAGGTTAGGTAAGATTTTTTTTTTTAGGTGTAGGGTTTTTTAGGGTGTAAGGTTGCCAAAATATAAACAAAACAAGAAAAATTTTGTAAAAAACGTCAGTTTCCTTCTAAAAAAAAAAAAACAACCTAACCTAACAATAGGTTAGGTTAGGTAAGATTTTTTTTTTTTAGGTGTAGGGTTTTTTAGGGTGTAGGGTTGCCAAAATATAAACAAAACAAGAAAATTTTTGTAAAAAACGTCAGTTTCCTTCTAAAAAAAAAAAAAAACCTAACCTAACCTAACAATAGGTTAGGTTAGGTAAGATTTTTTTTTTTTAGGTGTAGGGTTTTTTAGGGTGTAGGGTTGCCAAAATATAAACAAAACAAGAAAATTTTTGTAAAAAACGTCAGTTTCGTTCTAAAAAAAAAAACCTAACCTAACCTAACAATAGGTTAGGTTAGGTAAGATTTTTTTTTTTTAGGTGTAGGGTTTTTTAGGGTGTAAGGTTGCCAAAATATAAACAAAACAAGAAAAATTTTGTAAAAAACGTCAGTTTCCTTCTAAAAAAAAAAAAAACAACCTAACCTAACAATAGGTTAGGTTAGGTAAGATTTTTTTTTTTTAGGTGTAGGGTTTTTTAGGGTGTAGGGTTGCCAAAAAATAAACAAAACAAAAAAATTTTTGTAAAAAACGTCAGTTTCCTTCTAAAAAAAAAAAAACCTAACCTAACCTAACAATAGGTTAGGTTAGGTAAGATTTTTTTTTTTTAGGTGTAGGGTTTTTTAGGGTGTAGGGTTGCCAAAATATAAACAAAACAAGAAAATTTTTGTAAAAAACGTCAGTTTCGTTCTAAAAAAAAAAAACCTAACCTAACCTAACAATAGGTTAGGTTAGGTAAGATTTTTTTTTTTAGGTGTAGGGTTTTTTAGGGTGTAAGGTTGCCAAAATATAAACAAAACAAGAAAAATTTTGTAAAAAACGTCAGTTTCCTTCTAAAAAAAAAAAAACAACCTAACCTAACAATAGGTTAGGTTAGGTAAGATTTTTTTTTTTTAGGTGTAGGGTTTTTTAGGGTGTAGGGTTGCCAAAATATAAACAAAACAAGAAAATTTTTGTAAAAAACGTCAGTTTCCTTCTAAAAAAAAAAAAAACCTAACCTAACCTAACAATAGGTTAGGTTAGGTAAGATTTTTTTTTTTTTAGGTGTAGGGTTTTTTAGGGGGTAGGGTTGCCAAAATATAAACAAAACAAGAAAAATTTTGTAAAAAACGTCAGTTTCCTTCTAAAAAAAAAAAACCTAACCTAACCTAACAATAGGTTAGGTTAGGTAAGATTTTTTTTTTTTTTAGGTGTAGGGTTTTTTAGGGTGTAGGGTTGCCAAAATATAAACAAAACAAGAAAATTTTTGTAAAAAACGTCAGTTTCCTTCTAAAAAAAAAAAACCTAACCTAACCTAACAATAGGTTAGGTTAGGTAAGATTTTTTTTTTTTAGGTGTAGGGTTTTTTAGGGTGTAGGGTTGCCAAAATATAAACAAAACAAGAAAAATTTTGTAAAAAACGTCAGTTTCCTTCTAAAAAAAAAAAACCTAACCTAACCTAACAATAGGTTAGGTTAGGTAAGATTTTTTTTTTTTTTAGGTGTAGGGTTTTTTAGGGTGTAGGGTTGCCAAAATATAAACAAAACAAGAAAATTTTTGTAAAAAACGTCAGTTTCCTTCTAAAAAAAAAAAAACCTAACCTAACCTAACAATAGGTTAGGTTAGGTAAGATTTTTTTTTTTTTAGGTGTAGGGTTTTTTAGGGTGTAGGGTTGCCAAAATATAAAAAAAAAAAGAAAAATTTTGTAAAAAACGTCAGTTTCCTTCTAAAAAAAAAAAAAACCTAACCTAACCTAACAATAGGTTAGGTTAGGTAAGATTTTTTTTTTTTAGGTGTAGGGTTTTTTAGGGTGTAGGGTTGCCAAAATATAAACAAAACAAGAAAATTTTTGTAAAAAACGTCAGTTTCCTTCTAAAAAAAAAAAAAACCTAACCTAACCTAACAATAGGTTAGGTTAGGTAAGATTTTTTTTTTTTAGGTGTAGGGTTTTTTAGGGTGTAGGGTTGCCAAAATATAAACAAAAAAAGAAAATTTTTGTAAAAAACGTCAGTTTCGTTCTAAAAAAAAAAACCTAACCTAACCTAACAATAGGTTAGGTTAGGTAAGATTTTTTTTTTTAGGTGTAGGGTTTTTTAGGGTGTAAGGTTGCCAAAATATAAACAAAACAAGAAAAATTTTGTAAAAAACGTCAGTTTCCTTCTAAAAAAAAAAAAACAACCTAACCTAACAATAGGTTAGGTTAGGTAAGATTTTTTTTTTTTAGGTGTAGGGTTTTTTAGGGTGTAGGGTTGCCAAAATATAAACAAAACAAGAAAATTTTTGTAAAAAACGTCAGTTTCCTTCTAAAAAAAAAAAAAACCTAACCTAACCTAACAATAGGTTAGGTTAGGTAAGATTTTTTTTTTTTAGGTGTAGGGTTTTTTAGGGTGTAGGGTTGCCAAAATATAAACAAAACAAGAAAATTTTTGTAAAAAACGTCAGTTTCGTTCTAAAAAAAAAAAACCTAACCTAACCTAACAATAGGTTAGGTTAGGTAAGATTTTTTTTTTTAGGTGTAGGGTTTTTTTAGGGTGTAAGGTTGCCAAAATATAAACAAAACAAGAAAAATTTTGTAAAAAACGTCAGTTTCCTTCTAAAAAAAAAAAAACAACCTAACCTAACAATAGGTTAGGTTAGGTAAGATTTTTTTTTTTTAGGTGTAGGGTTTTTTAGGGTGTAGGGTTGCCAAAATATAAACAAAACAAGAAAATTTTTGTAAAAAACGTCAGTTTCCTTCTAAAAAAAAAAAAAACCTAACCTAACCTAACAATAGGTTAGGTTAGGTAAGATTTTTTTTTTTTAGGTGTAGGGTTTTTTAGGGTGTAGGGTTGCCAAAATATAAACAAAACAAGAAAATTTTTGTAAAAAACGTCAGTTTCGTTCTAAAAAAAAAAACCTAACCTAACCTAACAATAGGTTAGGTTAGGTAAGATTTTTTTTTTTAGGTGTAGGGTTTTTTAGGGTGTAAGGTTGCCAAAATATAAACAAAACAAGAAAAATTTTGTAAAAAACGTCAGTTTCCTTCTAAAAAAAAAAAAACAACCTAACCTAACAATAGGTTAGGTTAGGTAAGATTTTTTTTTTTTAGGTGTAGGGTTTTTTAGGGTGTAGGGTTGCCAAAATATAAACAAAACAAGAAAATTTTTGTAAAAAACGTCAGTTTCGTTCTAAAAAAAAAAACCTAACCTAACCTAACAATAGGTTAGGTTAGGTAAGATTTTTTTTTTTAGGTGTAGGGTTTTTTAGGGTGTAAGGTTGCCAAAATATAAACAAAACAAGAAAAATTTTGTAAAAAACGTCAGTTTCCTTCTAAAAAAAAAAAAAACAACCTAACCTAACAATAGGTTAGGTTAGGTAAGATTTTTTTTTTTTAGGTGTAGGGTTTTTTAGGGTGTAGGGTTGCCAAAATATAAACAAAACAAGAAAATTTTTGTAAAAAACGTCAGTTTCCTTCTAAAAAAAAAAAACCTAACCTAACCTAACAATAGGTTAGGTTAGGTAAGATTTTTTTTTTTAGGTGTAGGGTTTTTTAGGGTGTAGGGTTGCCAAAATATAAACAAAACAAGAAAATATTTTGTAAAAAACGTCAGTTTCCTTCTAAAAAAAAAAAAAACCTAACCTAACCTAACAATAGGTTAGGTTAGGTAAGATTTTTTTTTTTAGGTGTAGGGTTTTTTTAGGGTGTAGGGTTGCCAAAATATAAACAAAACAAGAAAATTTTTGTAAAAAACGTCAGTTTCGTTCTAAAAAAAAAAACCTAACCTAACCTAACAATAGGTTAGGTTAGGTAAGATTTTTTTTTTTAGGTGTAGGGTTTTTTTAGGTGTAAGGTTGCCAAAATATAAACAAAACAAGAAAAATTTTGTAAAAAACGTCAGTTTCCTTCTAAAAAAAAAAAAACAACCTAACCTAACAATAGGTTAGGTTATGTAAGATTTTTTTTTTTTAGGTGTAGGGTTTTTTAGGGTGTAGGGTTGCCAAAATATAAACAAAACAAGAAAATTTTTGTAAAAAACGTCAGTTTCCTTCTAAAAAAAAAAAAAACCTAACCTAACCTATTGTTAGGTTAGGTTAGGTTTTTTTTTTTTAGGTGTAGGGTTTTTTAGGGTGTAGGGTTGCCAAAATATAAACAAAACAAGAAAATTTTTGTAAAAAACGTCAGTTTCGTTCTAAAAAAAAAAAACCTAACCTAACCTAACAATAGGTTAGGTTAGGTAAGATTTTTTTTTTTAGGTGTAGGGTTTTTTAGGTGTAAGGTTGCCAAAATATAAACAAAACAAGAAAAATTTTGTAAAAAACCGTCAGTTTCCTTCTAAAAAAAAAAAAACAACCTAACCTAACAATAGGTTAGGTTAGGTAAGATTTTTTTTTTTTTAGGTGTAGGGTTTTTTAGGGTGTAGGGTTGCCAAAATATAAACAAAACAAGAAAAATTTTGTAAAAAACGTCAGTTTCCTTCTAAAAAAAAAAAAAACCTAACCTAACCTAACAATAGGTTAGGTTAGGTAAGATTTTTTTTTTTTAGGTGTAGGGTTTTTTAGGGTGTAGGGTTGCCAAATATAAACAAAACAAGAAAATTTTTGTAAAAAACGTCAGTTTCGTTCTAAAAAAAAAAACCTAACCTAACCTAACAATAGGTTAGGTTAGGTAAGAATTTTTTTTTTTTAGGTGTAGGGTTTTTTAGGGTGTAAGGTTGCCAAAATATAAACAAAACAAGAAAAATTTTGTAAAAAATGTCAGTTTCCTTCTAAAAAAAAAAAAACAACCTAACCTAACAATAGGTTAGGTTAGGTAAGATTTTTTTTTTTTAGGTGTAGGGTTTTTTAGGATGTAGGGTTGCCAAAATATAAACAAAACAAGAAAATTTTGTAAAAAACGTCAGTTTCCTTCTAAAAAAAAAAAAAACCTAACCTACCTAACAATAGGTTAGGTTAGGTAAGATTTTTTTTTTTTAGGTGTAGGGTTTTTTAGGGTGTAGGGTTGCCAAAATATAAACAAAACAAGAAAAATTTTGTAAAAAACGTCAGTTTCCTTCTAAAAAAAAAAAACCTAACCTAACCTAACAATAGGTTAGGTTAGGTAAGATTTTTTTTTTTTTTAGGTGTAGGGTTTTTTAGGGTGTAGGGTTGCCAAAATATAAACAAAACAAGAAAATTTTTGTAAAAAACGTCAGTTTCCTTCTAAAAAAAAAAAATCTTACCTAACCTAACCTAACAATAGGTTAGGTTAGGTAAGATTTTTTTTTTTTAGGTGTAGGGTTTTTTAGGGGGTAGGGTTGCCAAAATATAAACAAAACAAGAAAATTTTTGTAAAAAACGTCAGTTTCGTTCTAAAAAAAAAAACCTAACCTAACCTAACAATAGGTTAGGTTAGGTAAGATTTTTTTTTTTTAGGTGTAGGGTTTTTTAGGGTGTAAGGTTGCCAAAATATAAACAAACAAGAAAAATTTTGTAAAAAACGTCAGTTTCCTTCTAAAAAAAAAAAAAACCTAACCTAACCTAACAATAGGTTAGGTTAGGTAAGATTTTTTTTTTTTAGGTGTAGGGTTTTTTTAGGGTGTAGGTTGCCAAAATATAAACAAAACAAGAAAATTTTTGTAAAAAAAGTCAGTTTCGTTCTAAAAAAAAAAACCTAACCTAACCTAACAATAGGTTAGGTTAGGTAAGATTTTTTTTTTTAGGTGTAGGGTTTTTTAGGGTGTAAGGTTGCCAAAATATAAACAAAACAAGAAAAATTTTGTAAAAAACGTCAGTTTCCTTCTAAAAAAAAAAAAACAACCTAACCTAACAATAGGTTAGGTTAGGTAAGATTTTTTTTTTTTAGGTGTAGGGTTTTTTTAGGGTGTAGGGTTGCCAAAATATAAACAAAACAAGAAAATTTTTGTAAAAAACGTCAGTTTCCTTCTAAAAAAAAAAAAAACCTAACCTAACCTAACAATAGGTTAGGTTAGGTAAGATTTTTTTTTTTAGGTGTAGGGTTTTTTTAGGGTGTAGGGTTGCCAAAATATAAACAAAACAAGAAAATTTTTGTTAAAAAACGTCAGTTTCGTTCTAAAAAAAAAAACCTAACCTAACCTAACAATAGGTTAGGTTAGGTAAGATTTTTTTTTTTTAGGTGTAGGGTTTTTTAGGGTGTAAGGTTGCCAAAATATAAACAAAACAAGAAAAATTTTGTAAAAAACGTCAGTTTCCTTCTAAAAAAAAAAAACAACCTAACCTAACAATAGGTTAGGTTAGGTAAGATTTTTTTTTTTAGGTGTAGGGTTTTTTAGGGTGTAGGGTTGCCAAAATATAAACAAAACAAGAAAATTTTTGTAAAAAACGTCAGTTTCCTTCTAAAAAAAAAAAAAACCTAACCTAACCTAACAATAGGTTAGGTTAGGTAAGATTTTTTTTTTTTAGGTGTAGGGTTTTTTAGGGTGTAGGGTTGCCAAAATATAAACAAAACAAGAAAATTTTTGTAAAAAACGTCAGTTTCGTTCTAAAAAAAAAAACCTAACCTAACCTAACAATAGGTTAGGTTAGGTAAGATTTTTTTTTTTTAGGTGTAGGGTTTTTTTAGGGTGTAAGGTTGCCAAAATATAAACAAAACAAGAAAAATTTTGTAAAAAACGTCAGTTTCCTTCTAAAAAAAAAAAAACAACCTAACCTAACAATAGGTTGGGTAGGTAAGATTTTTTTTTTTTAGGTGTAGGGTTTTTTAGGGTGTAGGGTTGCCAAAATATAAACAAAACAAGAAAATTTTTGTAAAAAACGTCAGTTTCCTTCTAAAAAAAAAAAAACCTAACCTAACCTAACAATAGGTTAGGTTAGGTAAGATTTTTTTTTTTAGGTGTAGGGTTTTTTAGGGTGTAGGGTTGCCAAAATATAAACAAAACAAGAAAAATTTTGTAAAAAACGTCAGTTTCCTTCTAAAAAAAAAAAAAACCTAACCTAACCTAACAATAGGTTAGGTTAGGTAAGATTTTTTTTTTTTTTAGGTGTAGGGTTTTTTAGGGTGTAGGGTTGCCAAAATATAAACAAAACAAGAAAATTTTTGTAAAAAACGTCAGTTTCCTTCTAAAAAAAAAAAAACCTAACCTAACCTAACAATAGGTTAGGTTAGGTAAGATTTTTTTTTTTTTAGGTGTAGGGTTTTTTTAGGGTGTAGGGTTGCCAAAATATAAACAAAACAAGAAAAATTTTGTAAAAAACGTCAGTTTCCTTCTAAAAAAAAAAAAACCTAACCTAACCTAACAATAGGTTAGGTTAGGTAAGATTTTTTTTTTTTTTAGGTGTAGGGTTTTTTAGGGTGTAGGGTTGCCAAAATATAAACAAAACAGAAAATTTTTGTAAAAAACGTCAGTTTCCTTCTAAAAAAAAAAAAACCTAACCTAACCTAACAATAGGTTAGGTGAGGTAAGATTTTTTTTTTTTTAGGTGTAGGGTTTTTTAGGGTGTAGGGTTGCCAAAATATAAACAAAACAAGAAAATTTTTGTAAAAAAACGTCAGTTTCCTTCTAAAAAAAAAAAAAAAACCTAACCTAACCTAACAATAGGTTAGGTTAGGTAAGATTTTTTTTTTAGGTGTAGGGTTTTTTTAGGGTGTAAGGTTGCCAAAATATAAACAAAACAAGAAAAATTTTGTAAAAAACGTCAGTTTCCTTCTAAAAAAAAAAAAACAACCTAACCTAACAATAGGTTAGGTTAGGTAAGATTTTTTTTTTTTAGGTGTAGGGTTTTTTAGGGTGTAGGGTTGCCAAAATATAAACAAACAAGAAAAATTTTGTAAAAAACGTCAGTTTCCTTCTAAAAAAAAAAAAAACCTAACCTAACCTAACAATAGGTTAGGTTAGGTAAGATTTTTTTTTTTTAGGTGTAGGGTTTTTTAGGGTGTAGGGTTGCCAAAATATAAACAAAACAAGAAAATTTTTGTAAAAAACGTCAGTTTCGTTCTAAAAAAAAAAAACCTAACCTAACCTAACAATAGGTTAGGTTAGGTAAGATTTTTTTTTTTAGGTGTAGGGTTTTTTAGGGTGTAAGGTTGCCAAAATATAAACAAAACAAGAAAAATTTTGTAAAAAACGTCAGTTTCCTTCTAAAAAAAAAAAAACAACCTAACCTAACAATAGGTTAGGTTAGGTAAGATTTTTTTTTTTTTAGGTGTAGGGTTTTTTTAGGGTGTAGGGTTGCCAAAATATAAACAAAACAAGAAAATTTTTGTAAAAAACGTCAGTTTCCTTCTAAAAAAAAAAAAAACCTAACCTAACCTAACAATAGGTTAGGTTAGGTAAGATTTTTTTTTTTTAGGTGTAGGGTTTTTTAGGGTGTAGGGTTGCCAAAATATAAACAAAACAAGAAAATTTTGTAAAAAACGTCAGTTTCGTTCTAAAAAAAAAAACCTAACCTAACCTAACAATAGGTTAGGTTAGGTTAGATTTTTTTTTTTAGGTGTAGGGTTTTTTAGGGTGTAAGGTTGCCAAAATATAAACAAAACAAGAAAAATTTTGTAAAAAACGTCAGTTTCCTTCTAAAAAAAAAAAAACAACCTAACCTAACAATAGGTTAGGTTAGGTAAGATTTTTTTTTTTTTAGGTGTAGGGTTTTTTAGGGGTGTAAGGTTGCCAAAATATAAACAAACAAGAAAAATTTTGTAAAAAACGTCAGTTTCCTTCTAAAAAAAAAAAAAACAACCTAACCTAACAATAGGTTAGGTTAGGTAAGATTTTTTTTTTTTTAGGTGTAGGGTTTTTTAGGGTGTAGGGTTGCCAAAATATAAACAAAACAAGAAAAATTTTGTAAAAAAAACGTCAGTTTCCTTCTAAAAAAAAAAAACCTAACCTAACCTAACAATAGGTTAGGTTAGGTAAGATTTTTTTTTTTTAGGTGTAGGGTTTTTTAGGGTGTAGGGTTGCCAAAATATAAACAAAACAAGAAAATTTTTGTAAAAAACGTCAGTTTCCTTCTAAAAAAAAAAAACCTAACCTAACCTAACAATAGGTTAGGTTAGGTAAGATTTTTTTTTTTTTTAGGTGTAGGGTTTTTTAGGGTGTAGGGTTGCCAAAATATAAACAAAACAAGAAAATTTTGTAAAAAACGTCAGTTTCCTTCTAAAAAAAAAAAAACCTAACCTAACCTAACAATAGGTTAGGTTAGGTAAGATTTTTTTTTTTTAGGTGTAGGGTTTTTTAGGGTGTAGGGTTGCCAAAATATAAACAAAACAAGAAAATTTTGTAAAAAACGTCAGTTTCCTTCTAAAAAAAAAAAACCTAACCTAACCTAACAATAGGTTAGGTTAGGTAAGATTTTTTTTTTTTTAGGTGTAGGGTTTTTTAGGGTGTAGGGTTGCCAAATATAAACAAAACAAGAAAATTTTTGTAAAAAACGTCAGTTTCCTTCTAAAAAAAAAAAAAACCTAACCTAACCTAACAATAGGTTAGGTGAGGTAAGATTTTTTTTTTTTAGGTGTAGGGTTTTTTAGGGTGTAGGGTTGCCAAAAATAGAAACAAAAACAAGAAAAATTTTGTAAAAAACGTAGTTTTCCTT